>JBAIAC010000008.1:91590000-94090000 GCA_037349315.1 Chelydra serpentina | reverse complement strand
ATTGCACTATATGAACATACAATTACTAAGTAAGTGTACACTCAGACTAAATACTGGTACAGTAAAAATATGCATATTATAGCCTTCTTCCTTTCTGTTCTCTGAAATGTAAATTCATTAGCTATGTTTAGGGCCCTACCAAATTCATGGCCATGAAATATGCATCACAGACCGTGAAATCTGATCTTTTGCATGCTTTTATCCTATACTATGCAGATTTCACGGAGGAGACCAGCGTTTCTCAAATTGGGGGTCCTGCCTAATAGGGAATTGTGGCGGGGGGGGGGTCACAAGGTTATTTTAGGGGAGTTGTGATATTGCCACCCTTACTTTTGCGCTGCTTTCAGAGCTCAGTGCCCGGAGAGCGGTGACTGTTGGCCAGGTGCCCAGCGCCCTGCCAGCAGCAGCGCAGAAGTAAGGGTGGTAATTGCCACCCTTACTTCTGCGCTGCTGCCTTGAGAGCTGGGTGGCAGGAGAGTGGCCGCTGCTGACTGAGGGCCCAGGTCTGCAGGCAGCAGTGCATAAGTAAGGTTGGCAATACCATACCATTTAAATAAAATAATAATAAAAAATGGAGATATGCCAATCTCCTAGAGCTGGAACGACCTTGAAAGGGCATCAAGTCCTGTCCCCTGCCTTCACTAGCAGGACCAAGTACCATCCCCTGACAGATTTTTGCTCCAGATCCCTAAATGGCCCCTTCAAGGATTGAACTCACAACCCTGAGTTGAGCAGGCCAGTGCTCAAACCACTGAGCTGTCCCTCCCCCTAATGCCATCCTTACTTCTGTGCTGCTGCTGCCGGTGGCGCTGCCTTCAGAGCTTGGCTCCTAGCCAGCAGCTGCCGCCCTCCAGCTGCCCAGCTCTGAAGGCAGTGCCAGCAGCAGCGCAGAAATAAGGGTAGCAGCACCGCTACAATAACCTAACTCCTTTTTGGGTCAGGACCCCTACAATTACAACACCGTGAGATGTCAGATTTAAATAGCTGAAATAATGAAATTTACTATTTTTTAAATTCTATGAGCATGAAATTGACCAAAATGGACCATGAATTTGGTAGGGCCCTAACTATATTGTAATGTTGCTGTTTCCACACCAAGCTCTTGCTTATGTTTATAACAATGTACAACTAGGAGATCCTAGATGCTTAGGAAGCAATTTGTAATTACACCAATCCTAAATCATCTATGGGATAGTCACAAATAAGGGAATTTAGTGTTTGATTATTTTTTTTGTGAGGAATTGAGGTTATAAACTCTAACCCACAAAAACATGGAAGGTGTGATTTTTATCAGTGTGAGTCTCTCATGATCTCTTATATTCCTAATTGGCCAAACCATTAGAGAGTTATGGGGGTCATCCAAACAGCTCCTGATAAAACTTTTAAACCACACCTTTATGTATTATGTTATGCTAGTCTACTCTAGAATGTCTTTAGAGAGCTTCTCAGAAGGTTGTGGTTTGTTTGTTTAAAAAAAAAATTATTTATTTTTTTAAATCTATCCACGTCTAAAGCCAGGTACCTTGTTTCTGTACTTCAGAGTTTCTAGACTGTGACTACCTATTTGTGACCAAAGAGCACTAAAATTAAAACAAAGCTTCTTTCCAGACTACTAATTCACACTTTCTCAGGCTTTTATTGAGCTAAGAATACCCTATTGACTCAAAAGCCATGTCTAATGTATCCCTAGTTACCTCTCTGAAACATCTTTGTCATATACGCTGCACGATTTTTACAGTTCTTCAAGGGTATGTCTACACTGCAATGTAAACCCAGGGTTAGTGGGACTCTAGTCAGTGGACCCGTGTTATGGAACCTTGGTCTTGAGCATCTATGTTGTATTTTAACCCGAGGTTAAGAATTTTCTGATGCCTGCTTGAACGTTGGGCTCTGGCATCCACACTGCACTGCACAGACCCAAGTCAAAGTAACCATATCCCAGAGTCCCTAGTGTGATCGGGAGGTCTGGAATGGACCACACTGAGAATGCCACGCTCAAGGGCAGACAGTACCCAATAACTGGTGGTTTATTCTTTAATTAGATTCACCAAGCCAGTAACCAAAGAGCTTCTGCAGCACCACACTGGTTAACCAAACACTGTCCCCTCTGGGTATTCCAGCCCTTGGCTCCCATCGCAACAATCAGGTCTAATATAGAAAGAGGTTATTGAAAACCCAAATCACCATGTGTAAGGTTCTATTAATCCCAAAGGATCAGTCAGACACTTACCACCAGGTCAATATGTATCTCCGATCTTACTCAAATATCACACTGTCAGCCAATTCATAGTAAACTAACTAAAGATTTATTAATAAAAGAAAAGAATAGTTATAAATGGTTAATCATATATACATACAAGTGATTGCAAAGTCCTTATATCAGGTTTGTAGTAGTGATGGCATAAACTGCTGGTTTGCAAAAGTTGCTCTGGTAACTTCCAAAAGATTGGGAGATCCTCAGTCTATAGTTCAATATACTCCTTTTATTTGTAAAACCACAGTCCAGAAAATTGGAGCAGGAAAAAGGTGAAATGGAGATGTCTCAGATGTCTTTTATATCCTCTGCCATGTGCATGGAAATTTACTGTTCCAAACAAAGCCCACAGCACCCCTGTATGGAAAGTTACTGACAAAGATGGAGTCCCAGATCACATGTCCACATCACATGCCCTCACATGTTTTGATGAATCACGGGGGTGGCCATTGGCTCCTTGCTGTCTTAGGTATTTTCAGGTAGACTATTTGAAGAGCTGATCTCCTTTAATGGCCTGTCACCGCCTGAATGGTCCATCCACAGTTGAGTGGTTCATCAACACTGGGCTGGCTCGATGGGATGTAAAACTACCTTGTGGGTGTCAACCAAGAACAAAACACACATTTGAGATACAAATACATAGCAAATATACACACACACACACACACACACACACACACACACACACACACACCTAGGAATGTGGTGCAATGGGCTAATGCTGACCTGAGCATTTGCTGGGGTGAGCCTTCTGTTTTCAATAGAGTACACTGCAGATTGTTGGGTTAGAGAGAACTAAGGAAGCTGTCACATGGAATTGTGGGATGCTTCCAGATGACTCCCAGGACCTGAGTCAAGCAGGACTGTGTCTACACTGCATAGCAATAGGGCTCAGACCCTGGGATCCGTCTGGACTAAAACAGAACCAGATTGCTGTCATGTAAAATTAAAAAGGTTGTACAGGATTGTTTAAAATAAGGGCTGGGGGGAAAGCCAACAGGTGTGGAGAAGTACACGGTTTGGACAGAGACTTCACTTAGAGGAGGACTTATTAAAGGGGTTACGCTATAGCCTAATAAAGAGGAGAGAGTAGATGTTGGTAAAGTATAGGAACTGAAAAGGAACAGTCAAATGAAAGAGTCCCATTCAGTTATATCACATGAAAGCAGACAATTGACAAATTTTGTAAGTGCTTGTATAAAAAAGCTAGAAGTCTAAATACTAAGACGGGTGAACTTGAGTGCCTGGTATTAAGTGAGGATATTGGTATAATAGGCATCACAAAAACTTGGTTGAATGATGAGACAGTAATACTGGGGTACACAATATATAAGAATGACAGAGTAGGTCACGCTGGTGAGGGAGTGGCACTATGTGCGTGTGGGGGAAATCAGTAAAATATGATAAAATATTATAAAAATCTGAAATCAAACTGTAACACAGAATCTCCATGGATAGAAATGCAATGCTTGATTAATAAGAGTATAACAGAAGGAATATACTACCAACCACCTGGCCAGGATGGTGATTGTGAAATGCTCTGGGAGATGAGACGGACTACAAAAAGAGAGAGCCCAGTAACAATGCGGGATTTTAACTATTGCCTTATTGACTGGATGCATATCACCTCAGGACAGGATGCAGAGATAAAATTTCTAGACACTATTCATGACTGCTTCTTGGAGCAGTTAATCCTGGAACCCACTAGGGGAGAGGCAATTCTTGCTTTAATCCTAAGCATAACACAAGATCTAGTCCAAAATGTGAATACAGCCGAACTGCTCAGTAATAGTGACCATCAAATAATTAAGTTTATCATCCTTGTAGGGAGGAAAATGCCAAAGAAACCCAGCACAGTAGCATTTAACTTTTTAAAAGGAGAACTACACAAAAATGAGGAAGCTAGTTAAATGGAAATTAAAAAGAACAGTCACAAGAGTGAAATGCCTACAAGCTGCATGGAAACTATTTAAAAACACCATAATAGAGGTTCAAACTAAATGTATACACCAAATAATTAAAAAAACAACCCCACAACAGTATGAGTACCAAAGAAATGCCACCATGGCTGAACAGCAGAGTAAAAGAGGTGGTTAAAGGCAAAAAGGGATCCTTTAAAAACTGGAAGCCAGAGCCTACTGTGGAAAACAGGAAAGGAACATAAATTCTGGGAAATGAAGTGTAAGAATATAATTAGGCAAGTCAGCAAAGAATTTGAAGAGCAACTAGCAAAAGAAACAAAAATCAAGAGCAAAAATGTTTTAAGTACAACAGAAGCAGGAAGCCTGCCAAACAGTCAGTGGGGTTACTGGTCAATCAAGTTGCTAAAGCAGCACTCAAGGAAGACAAGGCTGTTGCAAAGAAGCTAAATAAATTCTTTGCATCAGTCTTCACTGCAGATGATCTGAGGGAGATTCCCACACCTGAGCCATTTTTTTTAAAGTGACAAATCTGAGGCACTGTCCCAGATTGAGGTGTCAGATAAGGTTTTGGAACAAACTGATAAATTTAACAGTAATAAATCACCAGGACCAGATGTATTCACCTAAGAAATATGGAATTGTAAAACTACTAACTGTGCTAGAATCATAGGGTTAGAAGGTATTGCAAGCATCATCTAGTCTAACCCCCTGCCAAGATGCAGGATTTGTTGTGTCTAAATCATCCAAGACAGATGGCTATCCAACCACCTTTTGAAAACCTTCAGTAAGAAGCCTCTACAACCTCCCAAGGCAGGTTTCTGTATAACCTATCACTTAAATCAGCCTTTGTACCAGATGGCTGGAAGGTAGCTAATGTAATGCTGATTTTTAAAAAAGGCTCAGAGGCAATCCTGGCAATTACAGGCTGGTAAGCCTAATTTCAGTAACAGAAAAATTGGTTCAAACTATCGAAAAAACAGTCACTTAGATGAACATGATATGTTGGGGAAGAGTCACTGTGACTTTGGCGAGGTTGTAGATTGATTCCCCTTTACAGATTTATTAGAATTTTTTGAGGGTGTCATCAAGCATGTGGACAAGGTTGATCAATGGATATAGTATAATTGGACTTTCAGAAAGCTTTTTACACGGTCCCACACGAAAGGCTCTTAAGCAAGGTAAGCAGTCATGGGATAAAAGGAAAAGTCCTCTCATGGATCAGTAACTGATTTAAAAGTTAGGGGGGAAAAAAGGGTAGGAATAAATGGTCAGCTTTCACAATGGAAAGAGGTAAATAGTAGGGTCCCACATGCGTCTTTACTGGGACCTGTGCTGTTCAACATATTCATATACTATCTTGAAAAAGAGGTAAAGAGTGACATGGCAAAATTTTCAGACAGTACAAAATAACTCAAGTTAAGTCCAAAGTGGACTGCAAAGAGCTCTCACAAAACTGGATGACTGGGCAATGGAATAGCAGATAAAATTAAATGTTGATAAATGCAAAGTAATGCACATTGGGAAAAATAATCCTAGCTATAAATACAAAATGATGGGGTCTAAATTAGCTGTTACCACTCAAGAAAGAGATCTTGGAATCCTTGTGGATAGTTCTCTGACAACATCTGCTCAATGTGCAGCAGCCGTTCAAAATGTTAACAATGTTAGGAACCACTAGGAAAGGGATAGATGATCAAACTAAATATCATAATGTCATGATATAAATCCATGGTATGCCCACACCTGGAATGCGGCATGCAGTTTTGGTTGTCCCACCTCAAAAAAGATATATTAGAATTGGAAAAGGGTATACTGAAGGGCAACAAAAATGATTAGGGGTATGGAACAGCTTCCATATGAAGAGAGATTAAAAAGACTGACCATCTTTGAAAAAAGTTGACTAAGGGGAGATATGATAGAGGTATATAAATCATGAATGGGTAGAGAAAGTGAATAGCGAAGTGTTATTTTCCCATTAACATAACAAGAACCAGGGGTTACCGAATGAAATTAATAAGACAGAAGGTGTAAAACAAACATGAAGTACTTAGTAACACAATGCATAGTCCACCCGTGGAACTCGTTACCAAAGGATGTTGTGAAGACAGAATTAGGTAAATTTATAGAGGCTAAATCCATCAATGGCTATTATCCAAGATGGTCAGGGACGCAACCCTGTGCTCTGGACCTCTCAACTTCTGACTACCAAAAGCTGGGACTAGACAATAGGAGATGGCTCACTCAATAATTGCCTTCTTCTGTTAATTCCCTCTGAAGTGTCTGGCACTGGTGACTGTCCGAAGACAATATTATGGGCTAGATGAACGATTGCTCTGACCCAATATGGCCATTCTTATGTTCTTATAGCATAAATATTTATTGTCTAGTTAATTTTCTGAAGTCTGTTACAATATACTAAAACTGCCTTTTTGTTTTTCCCTCCCCCCCCCCAGCCCAATGATTGAGTTTGAGTTTCCATCTTTCATGATAGACTCTTTTAGCTTGTTGGAACATGTAATCAGAAGTGAGAAAAATATTTCTCTGGAATTTTGTAATCGCTCTCTTTCCAGGCACTTTTATGTTACCTCCCTTTTTATTTTGTAGCTTATATTAAACACCACTGATATATAAAGTAACATCTATTGCTATCTTATTGGATACTATGGTCAGTGTGTTTACTCTTTTGTTTTTTTTCTTCTATTTGTCCATATACATTTGTACTCTTCCTGTCCTTTCTACCTCTCTGCGTTTGGACCCAATGAAAGCCCAAATTAAAACTTTAAAAATATATTGGAATTTGTCATTCAGGCTTTTAGTAGGTTTTACTCACTTAAATTTTTCTGAATGGTAAATTATTTCAATTTAATTTATCAGATTTTACTAAAATGAATTCAATAAAATCATGCCATTCTGCTGTTTACAGGTGTATTATAATCAGAATGTTGTTTTTTTTAAAGAGATACAACACACTTGGAGATTGAACCTTTCACGCTTCTTGGCGTCTGTGCTGGGCTTATTCCATATCCTCACCATAACCAGTCCCCAAGAAACACTTACCAGTGTGCTATGGGGAAGCAAGCAATGGGTAAGGTTTTTCTGCTTCAAGATTGGAATGTTGTCATTTTAAACATTACACAGCCTAAAATATTACAAATATTCTTGTCGTCTAGATCATTTAAAAATGTTTCAGAGGAAATTAGAACATCTCTTATGAGCAATGGCGTAGATACCAGGAGAAATTGACTTTGTTCCAATTTTCATTTGTTTTTGTTTGTTTGTTTGTTTAAGAAATAGCTTAGAAAAATGGAGTCCACTGTTCTGGGGTCTTCATACTTCAAAAGAAAATTTGAATAAACCATAGCACTATTGTTCCTATTTTTGTAACAGTTATTACTTTCAAGTTTTCAGCATAGCTGGAAGATTGGCAGTGAGTGTTTTTTCTTTCTTTTTATACTGCAGTGTGCTGTGGGTTTCCAAACAAAATAGAGAAAAAAAGTGTTTGCACAAAGAGAATGAAAGCACGGAGAAGTGATTTTCTCTGAATAGTTAGAGTACTGTCATTTTTAATATCTATTCATTAACACTCAATACCATGGCACTAAGAATTTCCGTCTTTTCTGGTAAGGGAGAGTACTTCCTCAGTGACCTCTCACTTCACAGTATTTTATATTTTGGCTTTATTTTGGGAGAAGTACTACTATTGGACAGTTATGGTGTCATCTCAATGAAACAAGAAATGAAGTTAATTTTCTAAGCATGGGTTTTTAATTAATTTTAAATTTAATAATAGTTGGTATGGTTTCCTTTAACTACCATCTTATGTATTTGTCATGTTAGGTAGTTAACATCAGGCAGTTCTAGTTTTGCCATTTGATAAGCAGCTAAACTATCATTAACATTTTCTTATTAACTTGTGTGCCTAATAAATGTACTGTTTTGTCAATCCACGGCAAGTCCCAATGAAAACCTGAACAGCAGCACATCAGTTCAGTCTGCCCTGTTCAGACTTCAGCTGTACGTGTCCATTTTACGTCTTGTGTTTGTGACAAGTTGCGATTACAGTAAAAGAACCGCATGTGTCATGAAAAAATGATCTCTTATGTTAGGTTTACAAAATCACTTGTTTTGTGATGTGACTCCTACATTGAAACAGTACACCTTTTGTGAAAATCTTCTAGGAGAATTAATGGAAGAATAGCTCCCTTGTACCTAATGGTCGAATGTAATGTGTCAAAATACTTGTAAATTAAAATAGCAAGAGATGCATTACCACCTTAAAGGAGAGGCAATTTTTTTTCCTTTACAAGTTTTCTCTCTTCTCCCTCCCCCACCCCCAGAGTCTCTATTTTATGACTATTAGTCTCAGAACGTTTGGTTAGTTACCACACACAGTTAAGCAGGATCAGTGTGTACAGAAAGCCAATTCAGTATCTGTGGAGTTCTTTTGTAGTTTTCTGTGTGAAGGTTTTTTTTCTCGTTTTGTTTTGAGTGTCATTTGCAATTCATTGTCTGTGTTTTCTGAGGTTGGTGTATTCAGCTGCTTTGACCCTAGGTCTTGCACATTTAGCTCCTTGGATACAATCCTCTGACGTTACTGCTGACGCTAGGAACACAAAAGCCATTGAATATCTTTAGCAATAAAAAAAGCCTTTGTTTCGGTTTGTTATTACAAAACACCTGACTCCAAAGAATAAGCAGTGAGATAAAAGAACATTTTAAAAGTTGGCACATGACCTGGCTGTATGTTACTTTGTACACTGAAATATCGGCAAATACCCTGAGTCTTTATGAAAAGCTTGTGCACACTTGTTTTTTTTGTTTTTTTTTTTTTTAAGTGGAGGTGATATCTAGCTGTAGAAAAGATTGTTACATATGCTTGTAGATTAGCTGAATAAAATGAAACCTACAGGATATTAATGTAAATTATTTCATTTGTTCGCATATATTTTTGTATTTACACAAATGCTGACTAGTACTTCAAACTTCTGTTGCTTGTTTTGTGCTCTCTCTCTTTCCTACTGGCTTTGCATAGCCATATGGAAGGACCCATTCCCATGTCCATTCACTCCCTGTGGTGTCAAGAAGTGGGAGCATTGAGCGAGCATGCTACCTCCCTAGAGGGAAGGTGGTGGGACTTGGATTGCTCAACACTGACCCCTCTGGTGATTTGAGGAAGCTGTACTGACAGGCTTTGAAGGAAGTCCTCAGTCTCCTCAATCAGAAACATAGTAATGTCATGGGTGAGAAGGGATGTGAAGCAGGGATAAATTGACAGGATCCCCCAATTTAGGAATGAAATTAAGAATGCAATACAACTGGCAATGTGTAGGTTATTAAAATCTCAAAGTCAACATTTCTACAGGATAATGCTTATTAAATTTACAGTACTGAAAAATATATTTCATGGACAGAATGAGTGTTCTTGTTAATGTGCCGGTGCACTCAATTGTAGGTAAGACAGACGTCAGTCAAGTGGTGGGAACACACTTTGTCCAGAGAATGTACCGTATGATGCATGTAGCATAATGCAGGGGTGGGGGTGTTACCTGTACTTATGTTGCAAGTACAGTTGTGATTGCAAGGTCTTCGGATTGCATGTTCACATTGCATTACAGCAATCATTTCAAATTTAAGACAACAGTGTGCTATTTAAGATTATAATTCAATACCCTGCATTATTAATGTTCCATATGTTGCTAGCATAATGCTATAAAGGATCAAAGACTCTGAAAATAGAGATGAATAAGACCTATTATTATTTATTTGTTTATTTATTTATTTATTGTGCAGTAGCACCTAGGAGTCCCAGTCACAGACCAGGACCCTGTCGTGCTAGGTGCTGTACAAACACAACTTGGTCAGGAAATGCAACACTGATGTTTTTGCTACTACTAATTCAACTGCATTTTTTATTTTATATACAGCTTCAATGTGAGTAATAGCAGAATTATTAATATGCACTTCTTGCTTTCTGTAGCCATATGCGCACACACAGAGACACTCATTTTATATTATATGCATATTAATAATTCTGCTATTACTCACATTGAAGATATGTAATGTTTTATCAGCCCAAATATCAGAATATAGGTGGTTGTAATGGAAACAATTTTACAGCCCTGGTTATTGCCTTCTGCCCTATGAATGCTATAATAAAAAAATGTGGATAAAGATTACTTCAAATTATATGTCTGCAGATAATTCTTCTAGTACTAAGAACTGTTGCCATCTATATATTGTCAGTTGCTCCTGGAAAACTGTAGAGGTCCCTGATGACTGGTCTATTACAGGGCAAATTTAGTACCAATTCTCACAAATGGGCTGAGGAAGGAGATTGCAACTCTGGGAATAGAGCTTTTTTTATTTTTAGGTAACATCTGTGATGTATTTCTCAATGTATTGAGAAGTAAAGTGTCTCAATTTTGTACACACAGTTTATTGGTGGGGGACAGAAGGAGAAGAATATAAACAAAAGCAAAACCAATGTGGGTTATTACTGGTCTGTACAACCTATTCTTGGGTTCTGCCACCAGCCATCAAGGGACAGCATTTTTGCTGCATACTGTGCATTCTCCTTTACCAGCTCTTCGCTCTATGGATGGAGGCACAGAAGTGCCTAAATTGAGCCAGGCTTTCATGCTCTGGCCCAATATACCCATAATCTCTAACAGATTGTGGTTCAAATACTAATTATCCCAGCCAGGGAACACCTATCATGTAAAATTCCCAATGACCTCAGTCATCTCTCCCCCCCCCCCCCCCCCCCCCCGCCACCTGAGGATTCAGTGCAGCCTTTACATAAAGGTGTTCTATCAGCTCCATGCCCCTGCAGAAAGGAAGGAATGGAAAGTTTGCAGTCAAGTAAACAGAAATACAGAAGTACCAGCAATCCCTTTTTTGGTACCCACGCAAATGCTCCCTTTGGTTCATATTTAAATAGTTTATTTTTTGTACATTTGTTGAAGTTAATTGTGCTGGCTTGGCTTGGCTTTTTGAGGGAAGTAAACAAAAGCTCTGTTCCTTTAGAAAGTAGACATAAATGTTAGTGGCTCCCTTCTTTCCAACACCCGCATGAAGGCCTTGTTGCAACACAGGAGCTCTTTTTCCTCCCTGAGGTCTGCTATCTCTGAGTTTTGGATGGGGTTTAAACAAACAGAGGAGGAGACTAGCGGTTTGGCAGCCAGGGGAGGGAAGGCATTCTGTGACTGTCTCCCCTGTGAGCCAGGGATGTGATTCCCAGTTCCCTTACACATGATTGCACTAGCTCAGTGAGAGAGAGCTCACGAATAAATAGTAGTGTAGCTACGGTAGCACAGACTGCAGCAGTGAGTACATATCCACAGGGTTAAGGTGGGTTTGTATGCAACACAGGTAAGCTATGCTGTCACTCCCCTTGCTATTGCAGCTACAGTACTATATATATATATATATATATATATATATATATATAGGCACTAGTTCAATGAGAGCTACCTTTTGTATAGGGTGCACCCTTTAAGTGGTTACTGCTGATATATTGCACGCTTACATTTCACTTGAGTGAGTCTTCCTCTAATCAATTACATTCCTACTGGGGCATCTCACCCCTACTTGCTTTTTTCCTGTTCCTTTGTTTTTATTGTGAGTACTATTGCATCCATGGCTGGGAGAGCTAACAGTATGTATTGGTGCTCAAAAATTCTGCCATTTCATTTGTCATTCAGGCCCGTTCAAATGTGATGTAAGCAACAACAACAACAAAAATCTAGTTAAAATTACCTAGTGGTGTGATGAAATACCAACTTTAAAGATAAGGAATATCCTTTCCGAAAGAAAGCCATAATATTCATGCCCAGTAAATTTCCACTAGAATTTCCTAAGTTTTGTAAAGGTGTCACTCACAACTTTAGAAAACAAGGCATTTTCTCTCTGAACATTACCTAGGTTGCAGGTATGTGGTTGGGCTGTGGTTGAACACCATAAATCTTGGCCTCTTTCTTGGTTTCCCTGGTTGGACACGGGAATATAGCAGATATAGCCTTTAACATAACAAGAGAGCATAAAACCCTTAAGAAGTACAAGTGAGGAACGATCTGTATGTTTTTCACTGCCACAATAAAAGTGTATTTCTCATTCAGGAGCAACTTCCACTGAAGAATCGAGAACTGCATTTAGGATCACCTGAAAACTGTTTGTTTGAATAGTAAGCTCCACAGATTCAGCCCGCCCTAGAAAAAAAAGGATTATTCAGCTAGAGGTGGAAATGAATATGAAAAGTTTTGAGTTTCTTTCATTGGGGGAAATTGTCCCCATGCTCTGCAGTAGGAGAAACTTCAGCTTTTCAAAGCGTGGGAAAAGTAGGATGGAGTTGTCCCAGTTGTCTGAAAAATTGTCTTGGTGGGTAGGATCTTCAGGGGGTGGACCATTCCATAGTGGTAACTGACAGGCCTGATTCTGTACCCAAGATGCAAGTGAGGCTGAAGTATCCAGTTCTTCCCCTCCCCTCCCATTGAAAACTGAGGGAGGGAGGAACAACCTCTGCTAACCTCCCCCAACAAATGGTGAATCACTCTTCTTCCCAAGAAGAAAGTAAATTGGTCACCAGTAAGATGCCAATGAAGCCCTTTATCACCTGTGCCAAGGCCTCACTTGCACTCTGGGACGCTCTTCAGTATTGACATCCCAGAGCTTCACAGCCACTTTGCAGACTCCAGGAAAGTGCAAGAAATCAGGAGAGTTTGTGGGACCCAGCAGAGAAGGCGGCCATCTTCTGCTATAGTATTTCTCAGTCCCTCCCTCCGCCTTGGGAAGGAGACTATGTTGGAAGTGTTTTGTGACAGCCAGTTGACTGACATTTGCCATTTTAGGTACTTATTTTATGGGTGGGGTTTTTTTTTTTAGTATTTTCTCAAAATATAGATACTTAGAAAGTGCAAGTATTTGTATATAAAACATGTTTTTGTCATAACCCTAATAGCAGAATTGTGTTTTCGTGTGTTTGGCAGAAGAAATGCAACACAAAGATTTTGGGGTAACTGTAGTAATCAGTCCCCTTGAAATAACTGCAGGCAATGCAAACATTTTGAAAAACTAGCCCACGGGGCATAACTGCTAAATGTTTTTAAACATACTTTGTATTTAGTTCTTTAAGATCATAATTTATAAATGACCTAGAGACATAGCATAGGGCCTCGCACAGCAAACAGTAGTAACATATGAGTGCTTTCACTATTGTTCTGCTACACAACAGTTTATGTTCCCCCGCTGGGTATTAATTATTTTTTCTTCACAGATTTCAGAAGACACTTTGGCAGTCTGGTGGGAAATGGCCAGAATCTCAGTATCAAGCTGGGAGGTCTATACAAAGTGTTGAATTCTGAACCGTAAATTTAAAAGTAATTTCATGTAAAAAGACAAATAGATGGAGGGTGAACTTCTACTGTAGTCCTACCAGCAGTGACTTCTCTGATAACTTCAGAAAGTAAATCTGTCTTGGCTGCTAACTACATGCTTTATTCATGCTTTCTGACATTCTAACACAGAACGTTGAACTAATTATTACCCAGAAAAGGAAGTAAATATGATGTGGAGGACACAGAGGCTGATACAAAGCCCCTTCAAAGTCAATGGGAGTCTTTCCATTTATTTTGATGGTCTTTGGATCAAGCCCACAGCCTCTCTCAAAAACTTCAATTATTAAGAATTAACAGAAAACAGTGAAAAGGAACTTAGCTTGTGTTGACTTATTCAGGGCTTGAAGTTTACCGTCCTGCTCTAGTTCAGAGTAACACAGGCACTTACCTTGGGGTTTGGTTTTGGGGCTTTTGTTTATTTGCTCTGATTTGTTTGTTTGTTTTTAATAGATCAGGATTTTCTTGAGGATCTTTACGTTAGAATTTTAAAGCCATTGAAAATATATTTTTTTTAAAATGTGAAGTTATTTCAGCGCTATCTTTAATATGAATTGTAAGGTTTTTGATTATTTTTTTCCTGTTTCTTCTGAAGAGCTTACATTACCAGATATGTTACCTACATTTGTGAAATGTCGCATCGGTTATTTTACATGTTGGTAATTTACATCTAAAATATTTCAAGTAGTAAAATAGAAGTTTTCATGGTATTGCTTTTTTTTTGAAATACAGGTACCATTGGATACAATCAACGGAACAGAATTGATACTCTTATGTATCTGTTAGCGTATCCGCAAAGGCCAATGGTTAAAACAAAAACCATTGAACTGATAGAGTTTGAGAAACTACCAGCTGGACAGAATGCCACAGTTGCTGTGATGAGCTACAGTGGCTATGATATTGAAGATGCTCTTGTCTTAAACAAGGCCTCCTTGGACAGAGGTAAGAAGCAACTGGGCCTATTCTTTGTCACTTGTGTAAAGCAAGCACAATAACCTATGGTTTTATTGCACTGCCTGCTTATGGAATTAATATTGCCTAAATTATGAAGATTAAAACTTTTACAATTAAGAAATCAGCTTCATAAAATGCTTTTTTTTTTCTATAAACATAGGAGGGGATGTCTGTGTGTGCATATATATATGTGCTTGAACATGGTGTGTTTCAAGATGCTTGTTAACTATGAGTATAGATATGATGAAAACAAATGACTGACTTTTGACCTTGAACAACAAAGGATAAGCTATCCTTTTTCAAAAATATTTGTCTTGCATAAAGTTTAATGTGTTAGATAATCTGTTGGTGTGGGGCTTGCTTTTTAGATGGTGGCCTGGGCCTTTGTTTGAGCCTAACAGAGAGAGGGAAAAAAGTCTCATTATTTTCCCCTGTATTGAAAGCAATAGATGAAATTAGACTTTTGAATGTATTCAGCAGAAGAAAGAGAGCATGTGTAGTTTTGTGTCATTATGAACTTAATGCTAGAGGAAAATAATGCCAGCAAACAAAATAGAGAAAAACAAATATCTACTTCCTCTTTAAAATCTACATAGTTCAGTCTATTTTAAGTGGGAAAACATAGTTACCTTTCAATTCGTGCGTAAGTAAAATTTGTACTGCTGCCTGCTTTTAAACATCACTCGTTCTGCACATATTCTTCAGCACTGTTTAGAATCAAGAATAATTCTCACTTTGATTGAGTTAGTTTTAGTATCGGGTGGCCAAAACCAGACTCTTCCATTAGTTCATTCTGTCTCCCTTTTACCCCTTCCTTAACACGCCTCCTGCTTGTTGCTAGGCAGCAATAATAGTATTCCTAGACATGTATCTTTGGCATTAATGTCTGCCGCACTTAATTTATGCCTTTCTTTCTGAAACAACAACAGGCATGATTTAAAACTGAATGTTTTCCTTTCTGGTAGACTGGTAACATTTACAGGGAAATCTAAAGACCATGTGATGCTTGTCAGGAGTTACTTGATGTAATCAAATGATATAGACATACTGTAAATGGCTACAGCTATCCTTCAGATAAAATATGTTTAGTAGAAGGCATTGCTCCTAGCTGACTATATTTCTGAATATGGGAATGACAGGCAAGATTTGTAAGCCAGCTATTGCTCCAGGGAAAAGTTTTCTAAAGAGCACACAGTTCTTCATCTAAAAATACTTTTTTGTGGAGACATGTATAATTCAAACTTCTTTTTAAGTAAAAAAAAAAAAAAAGGAACATGGGGGGTACATGAAACAACACTAAATAAGCACTTTCTGTTGAGCAAACAGCTACCACTGAAAGTTTTCAGTATAATCTTTAGCTATCAGAGAACCACGAAAAGGAAAAGATGTGCCAAACTTCTCCTTTTAAATCTGCACAGCTGTAAAATTGGGCCATCATTGTCAAATGCCGTTGATATATCTGAAAATATAGCGTGTGATCTGATTTTAAATTGTTGACTTCTTGAGGCCAAAGACTTTTGTACAATGCTGTACATACTGAAAGTGCTCTAAAAATAATCCTTTTTGGGGTTTTAGCTATTATGCATTTGTTTCCTGTATTTTTAGCTAAATTAACCATTTTTAATTTTCTTTTGATAACTGCTTGATTATAAAATAACTTCTGTACATTATTAATTTGAAAGAGGGTCTGTGTTCTATTTTAGGATTTGGAAGGTGTCTTGTGTATAAGAATGCCAAGTGTACACTGAAGCGCTATACAAATCAGACATTCGACAAAGTGATGGGTCCAATGTTGGATGCAGCAACACGTAAACCAATTTGGCGTCATGAAATTTTAGATGCTGATGGTATTTGCTCTCCAGGTATATAAAACTTTTTACCAGTAATGATATTTGAATTGTCTTTGGTAGGAGAAATTAGCATTCATTTTCTTATAAATTGCTTTAAAATGTTTGCACCTTTTATTGTTTTATATTTCTTAGAGTACTGTATCTTTTTAGTGGACATTTAAAAAGCAGAAACAGTTATAGTTAAGAAAATAATCCAGTACCCGTGACTATTTTTTTTAATATGCAGGATGAAAATGAAGCTCCTAAATTTTTAAATAAAAATGTCTGTATTTTGATACCTCCGCAAATGATGAAACTATATTGTTAAAACAATTCTCTCACTACTTGTTTTCTTCCTCTTAACTTTCCTAGTCTTTACATCTGTAATATTATTGAACTTTGACTATTTAAATCTCTCACTTCTGTCATCAGATCTACATCTTTAAAACGTATCCCTTATGATTTTTGTGTGTATCATCTCTGTAGCTACCAACATTTGCAAACAAATAATAAGGATACTTGGGGAGAGAAAAGAGACACCTTTTAACGCTCTAAAAGTATGTTTTTGGCAGGACAAAGTGGGAAAAGGTTAAATATATCCTTATAATTAACAATGTAGATACGTATACCTATATAAGAATGGTCCTGCCAATATTGGGGGTCTTTTAGTTAGGAAGTGGTCTAAAAGTTAGTCTGTTGGGATCCAATGGTAGAACAATTGTAAAAGCCACTACATCTAATTTCAATACTGAAGCCCTGAAGGAAATGTTATTCTAAAAATGTACCAATTATACTCTTTAAGGGCATTGGAATATTTTTAAGCTCTCAAAGTGTTCTTGCTTTCCCCAATAACTTAAAAGTATTGGGATAGAGAGGATTGTAGCTGGCTCCAAATGTAAAGCCTTGTCTATAATGGCTAGCCAAACCAGCTTAAACTAATTTAGCCTGAACAGTCAACAAACATAAATTGAACTTCAGTGCAGATGAGGGCTAAAACATTGATGCCTGCCAATGGGCATGCTGCAAACTTGGTTGTTCTTTTTTTAAATGAAGTGAGTGAAAGAGTGGGCGGAACAGGAAGAAGAAGATAAAGGCAGAGGGGGAAGGGAGAAGGTAACGGTGGTGTCTTTTTTATGTAATTTTCTTTAGAGAATTATGCAAGTGTCCAAAGTATGGAGATCAGCTACCAAAACATATCAGTTTTACTCCTGCTAATATAAAAAAGAAATACAGGTGTAGAGGAGTTGCAGTATTTTAATGGTGGAATTCCCCCTAGATCATCTTAGATATTTTCTTGGGTCCCTAGTACCCTGACATGTTAAGTGGATATCAACCTTAATATCAACTTGAGTGTTTTTTTTGGGGGGGGGGGGGGGGGTTTGGTAGGTCCTAGTTTGATTCCTCTGTTATGATACGTCTCTTAAGCTAATGCATTACAAATATAACAGACCTCATTTCCCGTGCAGCTTGCTCAATTCATCCTTTCCCAGTGTACTTGTCATTTTAAATGTTATAAAATGCATTTCTGAATATTTGTAGGTCAAAAATACTTGCATGACACTTGTGGATTTTTGTTTGTTTATTTATTTTATTTTATTTTCTGTTAGGTGAAAAGGTAGAAAACAAACAAGTGCTTGTGAACAAGTCCATGCCAACTGTGACCCAGACTCCTCTGGAAGGAAGTAATGTTCCTCAACAGCCACAGTATAAAGATGTACCAGTAACGTATGTCACACCATAATCTCATACTTTAAAATCTATAAGTGAGGAAAGGAAGGACAGGTAGCAGATGCTCAGCACTGGAAAAGTAAAAGGCATACATTTTCCTTAGAAGTAAGATTCAGTAGCATGGGCCAGACTTTTCACAGATTTTTAGGTGCCTAAAGATGCAGATAGGCACCTAGTGGGGTTTTTCAAAAGCACCTCGACACTTAACCCCTATTTAGTTTGGCCCCCTGAAGATTGGAGTTGGGGTGGCAGCTAGAAACTCCCTGCAGACACTGGGGCCTCTCCCAGATGGGGCCTCTCCCCATCTGGGGCCTCTCCCAGATGACACCGTAAGAGAAGGAGATGGGCCCCCAAGGTTTGGTGTTTAGGGGTGGGCAGGGTCACAGGTTGGGGATATAAGGGTGACAGCAACATGAAGAGAGTGGGGTGGGAGGTTAGAGGTACATGGAAGGGTAGGGCACACATGGGTAGCCGCAGAATGAGCAGGAAGCTGCTGCTCTCCAGCCACTTCTGAGAGAAAAGTGCTTCACTAGTGTTCAATCCTCTGTTTACCCAGGTTGGTGGTGTGGGACGATGCTCTGCCTGCTACACAGACTGATTAGAATGAGCTGTCTGTCAGCCTGTGTAGCAGCTCTAATTAGTCATCCTCCCCCAGGAGGTGAGTGAATGGGGAAGAACAGCCAGTTTCCCAATAGAAGGGTCTGAAAATCTGTAGTCTACAAGCAAACAGGCAGGCACAGCTGGCATGTCTGTATACCATGAGAGAAGAGCCTCATACCCAAGATGGCTGAGAGGTCCTGTTGACCTTTTAGGTTAGCTTATATGATTCAGATGGTATCTGGTATTTTACCAAAGCAATTCTCCTTTTCTCTCTGCTCTACCATGTCAAACTACTTTTCTCAAATCTCTCCATTCTCCTTCCACATAAACTTTAAGTTGCATCATCAAAACAATCAATAGTTCATGTCCTGGTAAATCTTTGATTCATTATCTTCTATACTCCCTGCCATTCTCTCTGTCTTTGATTCTTTCTTCCCCACTGCCCCTTATGTCTGGAGCATCTTCCCTGTTAGTATATGCAAAGGACCCTCACTCTTATTTCTTTATTTAAAAAAAAAAAAGAAGCCAAACTCAGAACCAGTTTGTTCCTTGATTCATTTAAATTATAATTCCCTACCTCTCATATTTTACTAATATATCTACTCCTGGGGGAATTCTGGCATGCGCAGAATTCATGTCCCCCACAGATTTCTTTGCTTCCCTGCAGAAAAATGACTTTCTGACAGGGAAGCAAAGGGAAGCTGCAAGAGCATTCATGCACCATTCCCTAGCAGCACAAGTACATTGTTTCAGGCTCCTGAAGCAGTCAGCAGATAGGTAAATCACTGCAGGCTTCTACCCTGAGCCGGAATCAGCTGCTAGTCCCAGCTGGGCAGGAGGCAGGAGAGGATGGGACTTCCTGTTCCCCGGCAAGGAGTGGCTGGGGCTGTGTCAGACCCACCCCCAGAAACCTCCCCAAGCTACAGGAAGCTCAGCATCCTCCCCTGCTTCCTGCCCTCATCACTCCTCAGTTGTGAGGGGAGGGGTCACTATATGAGGAGCTGCTCCCCCATCCATCCAACCCTAGTGTATCCAGACCTCACATACCTAGACACCCCTGCCAAGCCTCACTCCATACACCCAGAACACCTCCATACCCGACGCCCACCCCTGCACCCAGACCCCACCCCCCACTGAGCTACCTGCACTCAAACCCCCACCCTGATGAGACCGACCTCCCTGCACCACCCTGAGCCACCTCATCTGGTACCCCATGCCACTGACCCCTAACTAGCTGTACCCAGGCACCCAGACCCCTGAGACCCCCACATCCAGACCCTTCCACTGAGCCCCAACCACCTTCACCTGGAAGCCCCTGCGGAGTCCCATTGCCCCTGTACCTGGACACCCCCACCACCCAAAGGGCCTCTGTGCATCCAGATCCCCCCACACCTAGACACCCCCTCCCCCCCACTGAGCTGCCTGCACCCAGATTGTCCTACACAGAACTATCTCACCCCACACCTGGATCCCTCCACACTGAGCCACTCCACGTGTGGATCCTGCCTCGTTGAGTATGCCTGCCCCACACTTGGTGCAGAGGGGCAGGGCCCCAGGGTATTTCTGGGGCAGGCCCAGGCCTTGTGCTGTGTCACGGTCAGGTGCAGCCTCACCGCTGAGTCCATGTCCCCGGGGGCAGTGGGGTTGCAGGGTGATCTCCCACCTTCATATAGCCAGTGGCCTGTGCTCCCCACTGCCATGGTGGAGCCTCTGCATTTATTTAATGACAAATAAAACTTGCAGAATTTTGCAGTACTTTAACATATTGTGCACAGAATTTAATTTTTTTTACACAGAATTTTTAATTTTTTGGCGCAGAATGCCCTCAGGAGTATATATCATGTAGTATTTCTGCCCATGTACTGTTATCCATAGCCACTGGCACCTGTTATTTGATACAACTCTCCTTATGCGTAGTGTGGGGAAAAATGGAAATATTCTATTGTTTTTTCATTATTTATTTAACAACACAACTTGAAATAGTTGACATTTGAGTGAGGGATATTGGTGACTTAATTTTTGTTCTTCTGCTCTCAGTTTATTCCCTGACTTCCTTATTGAAAATATAAACCTGTAATTTGGTTTGGGTAGTTGTTGATTCTTATGGAAAGTCCAGCAATGTACAATATATAAGGAGACGTTATCAGAAAGAGACCATCAGACTATGCTTGCTGTTTTGTATTTGACTTTAATCCTACCTTCTTGCTCTTTTGCTATGCCTTTTTAATCCCTCTGTTCTCCAGGAATACATCCGTCTCTTGAATTCTATATTACAGTTTTGCTTCAGTGGCCTTCCATATACATACCACCCACAAAATTTACATTTACAGTCAGAAACCTGCTGATCTATACATTTCTCTTCATAACTTCCACTTGGTTCTATGTGTATATACATTTAAATGGTGTTTTTGTCTCTCTATTAGATACAAAGGTGCGACTGATTCATATATTGAAAAAGTAATGATCTCGTCAAATGCAGAGGATGCTTTTTTGATCAAAATGTTGTTGAGACAAACTAGACGTCCAGAAATTGGAGATAAATTTAGCAGTCGTCATGGACAAAAAGGTAAGAGTCTTTTTATTAAAATGTATATTGGTAATTAGATGTAATGGAAGCTTTTATATCTTCTCCTCAAATGATATGAGTATGCAATAAACTGTGGTTTGAATTTTTATGGACTGAGACTGACTTAGGTCAGGTCTACACTACAAACTTACATTGGTATAACTATGTCGCTCATGGGTGTGAAAAATCCACCCCCCTGAGCGACTCAGTTATACCGACATAATCCTCGGTGTAGACAATGCTGTCTCCCATCAACATAGCTACCACCTCTCGTGGAGGTGAATTAACTATGGGAGAAGATTTCCCATCAGCATAGTAGCGTCTTCACTGTAGCACTACAGCAGTGCAACCCCTGCTGCATTTTAAGTGTAGGCCTGCCCGTAATCAAAGAAGAGCTTGCTTTCAGCCTGCAGCACGTTTCCTGTTTCCTGTTCTCATTAGGTCAGTTTGCGAGGCCAGTTGTACAAGTGTTACTATTAGAAAAACATATATTATCACATAGTCTGTTGAATTTGCCTAATTTAGTAACTGTGTGGGAGGAAATGAGAAAGGAGGTAGATGGAAGTAAACATACCAACGTTATGAGCCTGAAGGACGTTGGAATCACCATTCGTGACCAAGAAAGAGAGGATGGGGAGTTCTCTTTTAAGGACGTGTGCTTTTAGTCATGTTTAATAAGTTTGTCGTGGGTTATCCAGAAAGATATTGGAGAGGAAATCAAAAATTCAATTCTGAATGGTCAGAGATGGAGAGGTATATCTGAGAATCATGGAGGTAGGTGACCAGATGAAGTCACTCCAAGCCAGGATGTAGAGGGAGAAGTTGCCCAAGAATAGAGTTCTGAGGTGTACCAACAGAGACCAGAAAGGGGGAGGACATACTAAGGACCTAATCCTGGACGGGACTGACCTCCTCTGGAGAGCGCTGGTTGTCCTCAACTTCTTTTAAAATTAATGATTGTTCAGGATAGTCAACACCTTCAAGGGGGCTGCTCAGCCACATGCAGGATTGGACATTGAAGGAGCAGTCAGGGATAGGATGAGAACCAGGGGCTTGAGCCTGTGTGCATTGAAAGCAATGGCAAAAGTTCCCTTAATAGCGCTGAATCAGACCTCAAGAGAGTACAGTTTCTGAAGCTCAGGGAGCAGAGTTTCAAGGAAGAGAGAATGATCAACTGTAAACTCCTTTTAAAATCTATTTCAACCCTTTTGACCCCACAATGAGACAATGTGTGCTTGGAATACATTTTTACATAGAGATATAATCTATTCTGCTGCAAATATAGGATTTTATTGATTATTCAAATAGCCATGGGTATGACTGTAGTTAGGGTTGCAAATACTACTTTACTGTGAGTGCGATACTAGTCCTGACATACTGTAACTTCGGTTAATTTTTTTAATCTTATTTTGGCTTGAGAACATTCCTACTCAATTTCAGCCAGAGGACAGGTGTGTGGCGGGCAGGGAGGTGTTTGTTTATAAAGTTTGAAGCAAATTGGCCAGACCAGTTTGCTTCAAATTTTAAAGATATATGACCTTAAAATCACACTCTAATCACTTATCATGTATGCCCCCTTTCACTTATTATGTGAATTTAGCTGCTACTATTTCCAGAACCACCAGAACTAAAATTCAGTGCTGCCTGACATCTGAGAAATTGAAACCCCAGCATTCAAATGATGTAAAGCATTAATCTCTCAACTCCAGCAGCACATGAATTAGTGTCTGCTAAAATCCTGTCTAGAGCAAAATGGAGTGGGGAGGAATATAGTGATCACTACAGCTGGGTGAATAATGGAGGAAACTGTTGAATCTGACACTTTCAAATACATTTGTCCAAGTTTCAGTGAATGTTACATGACCAGTTCTAATTATTGCATGAACTAAGGATCAGTGTCTCACAATCTGAGGCCTATCTTTGCCCGTATTCTGGACTCCTCTTAGTCAGGCTTCAGGCCAGGATATGGTAGAGAGATAGCACTTTTTGCTCCAATGGGTGACTTCCTGCTGTCCTTAGAGAAGGAAAGTATGTTCATACTCCTCCTGCTTGACCCCTCTGCAGCATTTTATATTATTGATTATTATCAAATCACCCTCTGCCACCTTCAAGAGGCTTCAGGTGAACCAAAACTCACTATAATGGCTCATATCTTTGCCCTCAGACTGAACCCAAAGGGCTGTTAGGGACAAGAGTTCCTCCTTGGCTCTAGTGCCCTCGTGTATGCAGTCCCATCAGTATGAATCCCCACCCCCCTCCCCGCCCCCCTCTCTCTCTCTCATATTATTCTACATCTGTATAAAGGCCTTGGGAGAGCCAGTGAGATGACATGGGCTGAATGCCAGCAATATGCGCACAACATCCAGTTGTATCGCTTTCTCGGTGTCTACCTGAATCAACAGGTGGATGAAAAGTAGCTGGCTAAAGCTAAACCCAGACAAGAGTGAGGTGATGTTAGTAGAAAGGAAAACACTTCAAAGAACTTGTCTCCTATATAAATTTCACACTACTGATGACTTCTTTCCTCAGAGCAGGTAGGCAGCCCAGAGGCTTGGGGTCCTTTTGTACCCGTCGGTGATACTGGATTACCTAACCAGTCATGGCAGCAAAAAAAGGCACATTTCAATCTATGGCCAAACAGAACACTTCTCCCCATCCTACCAGACATGGATCTGGCCACAGTCATCCACACACTTACGACCTCCAGGTTTGACTACTGGAACTGCAGCAGCCTGTCTACTTAGCAGTGCAGGCTGCCATGATCACATCACCCTAGTCCTTCCACTCTCTGCACTAGCTCTCCATTGAATACAGTCCAATACAAGCTCTCTTCCTATTCAAAGCCCTTTGTGGGATTAGACATAGCTACCTGAGAGATCACCTCACACTCAGGCTTATAAGAACAGGAGATGGAGTTTCCACAGAAGCTGGATATAGGCTTTGGCACTCCCTCTCACAAGAGATGAATGACCATGGGCCTCACTAAGTACAGGAGTAAAGGCAGAACTCCATTCCTTTTGAGTTGTCTTTCCCTCAATAATGTCCACACTGTATCCTCAGATACCTACCCACCCACCTGCACAGACACAAAATTAATCCAGCTTTTTCTCTGATAGGCTGGGAAGGAAGCAAGAGAGGGATTTAAAAATAGAAATAGCAGTAAATGGGAGTTTCTAGACTCTATGGTGGTAGGGGTTATATCAGTACATACATAAATAAACCAATGCAAATTCCATAAACACCAACTAACTTTTCTCAGTTTTAATCCTGGTCCTATGATTTACAATTAAAAATTGTTTATCCCTCATCAATAAATGATCAGTAATGCTGATAAGATGAGGATTCCCTAATTCCTGTACAAGTAAATCTTAAATTGCAGATTTCTTTTCCACCTGTTTTTATGAAGTGGAGAAACTTAGCAAACGTAACTGAAACTCAGTGACGTTTCTGTGTGGGTTAGCGATTTTGTCTGCACGTAAAGATGTAAGAAGCTTTGAAAGACCATTGGTTACTGACTTGCATGTAACCTGTTGCAGTCTGAGGAAATTCTGTTTTATTTATTTCTATCTCTAAGGCCTGGTCTACACTTAGTTAGTGTCAGTTAGGTCAGCGTAAGTCCCCTTTCATCAACCTAATTGTGCATGTGTCTACACTTAAATTTCTCCCACTGATGTAAGCTCTCTATTACACTAACATAGGCGATTATATTGAGGTAGACAAAATGCCTGTGTAGACACTGTAATACCTATGTTGACCTGAACAGTCTTTTGGCAGCTATCCTGTGAACTCCACTGCTCAGGGGTCTTACAGAAGGCATGCCCCCTCACCCCCCTTTAAAGTCCTGCACATTTTTGAAATGCCTTTTTTTGGTTGTCCAACTTGGTGAGCACATCTAGCAGCTCTCCATTGTTGTGTACAACTGTCCAGCTGACCATGCCGGCTCCGCACTCCAGACGCAATCAGGGGCCAGTGGACTAGTGCAAAAGGCGCTGCAGGGCAGACCAGGGTCAGTTGCTGTAGGGAGCTCAAGGAGGGAGGACTAGCAAGCTGCAGCAAGGAAGCACCTTGGACAGAGCAGTTGCTGGTAGGGACTGAGGAAGCAAGAGAGAGCTCCTGGCTGGCTGCTGGGACTTGCTGGGTGAATTACCTGAGGAAAGGGCGAAGGAGGTGCTGGGGCTGCAGGGAAGTGGCACAGGGAATTGAAGCAGCATTGAATGAAGTTAGAGGTGCAGCCTTAGGCGGGTGTGCAGGTGGAGAAGATAATGGGGGAGGCACCACCAGGAGAGGCTGCACGGCTGGCAGAGCTAATCCCCATGATGGCCAGCAGGAGGAACCGCTGTGGTGAGTGGACACCATCACACAGGAGATGATTAATAGCGCTACACAGTTGCATGACATCAACCCCCACGGTGGATCACTGACTGGTAGATTAGAACAGGTAAAAATGATTTATCTTCTCGCAAAATCATAGCACTTTGGCATGAGCCATTGATGTGCATCTTCTGAAATAAAATATTACTTTAATCTGATTTAAATGGACCTGATTTCATTGCTCTCTAGAGATCAAAAATAAAGGTATTCTACAGAAGCAGAGAGAACCTGTACCACTTCTACTTCTACATGCTGCAGCTTCCAAAAACCCTATATTCTCTGACTTCAGAGAGCAAGTTGCTTTGCAGGGAAGCTAAATGCTCAGGAAGTTATGCATTAGTTTGTAGCACCTTTTTTTAAGGTCCTAAATGCAGACCTCTTATTGGCTCTCATATGCTGTTAGCGACTTTGCACTCATTATTGAAAATCACTAGCGAATTATGTTTAGAGTACAGGAGTCTGACTGTGTGTTCTCAAGTATTCTGCAATTTTCTAAAGTGTTTAATACTTGTAATACATTTATCTCTCCTCTTAAAAAATAATTAAAAACTCTGTGGAAACCTCATAGTAGTGGAGAGGCTATCCTGCATTTTATAGGCAGCCTCCAGAATTGTCCACTGGTAGGTGTGGCATCACACACAATTGAAATCAGTGATTCACAGAATGTCTGCACTTCAGGGCCTGTACTAAAACAACAACAGAAGGTAAGTTTAAAACTTACTTATGCTAAATGCCCCTTTACCCAGATTGTTTAAATCATATTGGAAGCTTTCAGCACACATTAAAATTGTTTGAAACAATTCCTGTTAGTCTGTTCCAAATATCCAGAGTCTCTACAGAATGTGCTCATTCTATACGCCCCCTAAATCTCCTATCAGTGTTTTCTCAGGGTGTAGTCTTAACATAGTTTTGAAGGAATCAAGAGAACTTTTAGGATACATATAGTTACTGTTATTCATTGAACTTTACTTGATCTACCTGTAAGAAATTATCGTTAATAAGGAGAGAGAATTTAAAAGGATGGAAAAGAGAAGACTTGAGTGTGAGGGGGAGAGAACATGTATTTTTAGGTACACAAAAGCTAAGAAAAAATTGGAAGACCTCAGAGCAAGCTGGTGTCCTGAAGCAGGCAAAGGCATAACTGGGCATCAACATTAATGCTTAGCCATAAACAATGATTGAGCAATAATTGGAGAAAGGCATGCTGAGGAGAGTGCTAACATCATGATTCTCTGACATCAAAAATAGACGTGGGGCAGTCAGAATGGAAGAAAATCATTACAGTGGAAATTAAGGTTACCAAAAATCCAGGAAATCTTCACAGTAAAGCTTTTAGATAAGAGACCTCTAGCTGGACATCTCTGGATTTATCACTAGCTTATAACAATTAACTGCAGTTCCCTCCACTTCCTTTTTGAATACAGCTAGTTACCTACCACACAAATTAGCATACACTCAACTTGCTACAAGACAACAGGCAGGCTTTGCCAAGATCCTCCAAAAATCAGACCATCTTCCAAATCACATGCAGCAAGTGAATTAACTTTTTGTTTTGTTTACATTAACAGTGTTTCTTGATTCAGTGAGAAGGACATTGTTTAAAGCTCTGCATTGTCAATTTCTCCTCTGAAATCTTCTCACCTCTTGAAAAAGTGTAGGTGGGGATTAGTCGAGGCAACTCATGTGTAATAACTTTTAAACGTCTAAATAAGTAGAATGAGATCAGGATTGCCACATTTTTCAAGTGACTTCACATATTTTCTATATTCTTGTGGAATACGATCTGTAGTTTAAATGCAAGAAAATAAAGGCTTAAGAAAATTGGACTGTAGCTAGGAAAAAGTGGAGTAAAATCTCTCAAATCATCTTCTGAAAGGTATGCTCCAAGAAGAGGCTACTAGGCAAACTTAATGGAAGGCTTTCTGGGTCTCTCTTATAATTTAGATATATGCTACCAGGTTTTGCCTTGCTACCTTTTTCGTGTCATCCTTCCACAATCATTTCAATGCCCACTTGGCCTGGAATACCGCTACCTGCTCAGTCTGCTCATGTCCTTTCGTTCTTCAAGTCCTTCCTTTAAGCATGCTTCTCCTAAACTGCCTGTAAATCCCAGCCCTCCCTTCAAGACACATCAACAAAATAGAAGCAAGGAGGAAAGAGAAATGAAAACAAAATGGGAAACTAATGTAGCAGCAGTCAATCACTAGCTGTATCCCACTTTCCAGCCTTCATCTGTATGTTGTTTGGGACAGTGACCGTGTCTTGGTTGCTTACCAAGTACTTGGCACACTTCTAATGCTAGTAAACAAATATACACCCATCAGAGAGAGTTCACTGTCTAATTTATAGGAGACATTTGGTTTAACTGTGAAGGATTGTTTGTGTATTTCCAAGAAGGGTAAGAACACTTCCTACCTTGCTCTTTTTATCTTAAATTCTTCAAGCGAAATCATCTCTAGATGCAAAGAAGGCTGAGAGCACTCAACTAAACAAGCTTCATCTGCGTTCCATACAAAACTAAATTATTATATTTCCAGATTTTCCCCTTGCTTCTCTACAAGTCACAATGAGGAAAAAAGTTAGACTCCTTTGATGTGAAAAAAGCAATATATCACTTCTCTGAAAGAACATTTCTCAGTCTCTCATGTGAAAAAGGATTAACACCTCCAACAAAGGTCCTCTAGATCACAGAACTAAGCAGCAATACTGAACAGTATTCCTGAGGAGTGGAAAAACTGTATTTAAGCAAGAGATTGTTTGAACTGGCAAACAGAAGCTTTTTAATAGCTGAAGATCTAAGATAAAGGATTAAACCTTTCTGAAGTATCTACACTTAAACTACTCTAAAGACAAGGAAGCGAGTTTAAATTCATGAAAGACCATCTTTGTTTTCCTAAATGAACAATGTTCTTTAGTGTCAAAATAGAATCTATTCACTGCATTGTGAACTATATAAACTTTATTGCAATACCACATATCTGTTAGTGTGGTTTTGTTTTGGCTTTACTTTATTGAATTCTGACTTGATTTGAGCAGCTGCTGTGGACACAATATTATTTGTCCACATGTAAACTGATAATTTATTAAAATATTTTGATGTGGACAAAATAAAGAAATATGCTGCTTCTCTGTTCTGTTAAAGAATACTTGTTCTGTATGCACAAAAGGAGCATGTGAAATAAAATATTATACCTTTAAGTGGCAATTTGTAGCATTTTCCCATATGTAACTCTTAATTTGATACTTCATTGTTTCATAACATTAGGCATTATATCTAATAAACATATCTATTGGTCTAATACATATTAAATGATTAGAGCGGTATTAAGCAGAATTTTATTTTTAAAAAAAGGCTTGATATCTACTGATATGTAATGTTAGATGACAACTCCAGAGATCTGAGATGGATATCACTTGTTTAGGATTAGGAATGGGAGGATTTTTTATTTTTTTTGCCATATTTTTATATTCCAAACTTAAGTGTAAGAAAATGAAATCCCATAGAACTTCCGTTAGAGCTCCTGATTGTTTAAGCTTAACTTGCTGTCTTAAGAACTAAATTACAGCATTTTTATCTCAAATAGCAAACAGGTAACCTTCTGACCTTTTCAGTAAATCCCCAACTGAACCTTTGAAATTAGGCTGGTTTCGCATTTTATGGCACAAAATAAAAATCTCTTATTCCGTTATAGTGTATCCTGAACACACATTTTATTAAGCTCTTGACTCATTCAGCCATGTGTATTTTGTAAAGTTCCTATGGTTATTGTTTTACAATAGCTGCTTCCAGAAGCATTGTAAGGGTTTCAATTAATCAGCTCTTTGTGTGCTTCAGACTATGCAAATTTATCGCATCAAGCCATTCAGCAGCTCATGGGAAAGCCGTGTACAAACTGTATTGTCTTCTAGCGCCTCCTCTCATTTAGAGTGATGTTTTTAATAAGCGAGCTAATCAAGTTTACTTATGCATTATTTATCTGTTAATTTTAATTCTGTTCTTCTTTCTATCCTATGTCAAATGGGATGTAGCAAGTGATATGATAGATCTGTAAATGATTCAGCTGTTGAAGAAAGCTAATATGATTTAGCACTCTTTCCCTCCCCCCGAGTTGTGTATATAGTTGTGTAATAAACATGATGACTAATTAGAGAAATTTGAAGCAAACGTACCTGGTACTATATATTGATTTTCAGACTTGTCTATAAATCTGTTCTCCCCCCAAATACTTTGCAACTATAAAACAGCAATTGTATTAGCCCTCTTATTGGACGTTTAGCCCATCCCTTTAATTCCAATGTGTACTCTGTCATTGGACACCTCTAGTACTGAAAAATCCAGAGTGCACCCATTAAGGAATTAAGGTTATTTTTCTAACCATATAAGAATAAAGGAGCTAAACAAGTTCATCCAGTAGTGGGCTTCTTCTCACCTCGCCAGCAGAAATTAGTAGTAATGCTGCTGCCACTTCTATTCACTTAAGTTAGTCCCCTTTGCTTTCCAATGTGCCACCTGTTGACAGTAATTAAGCTTTTACATATTAGGTTGTTTTGACTTTTTAATCTTTTCATTTGTGAGTGTGTGTTTTATTTATGGAAAGTATCCATATGGTGGCTTGTGAAAGAGACTTACCCCTACTGCTGGATATTTTTGATTGTTAAACAGTGTGTTTTAGAGTGGTAAATTCACACCTGCTAGCAAACAAGGACAGCAACACATAAGGGACACAAATTCTAGAGTTTTGAGTCTCTGCAGGTGGAAAAGTAAAATCTCTCAATAAAAAAAGTGAAGAGATCAAGGTGTCTTTAAGACCCTGATCTTTCAAAGAGATCCACATTAGACCCTAGTCCATGAACAGAGTGGGATTCCATACAGATTGACATTTATGCCCACATGGATCCCTTTGCAAGGTGGTGCCAATGTGTAGTCAGGAAATTGTCACATATCTGAACACAGTATGGCACCAGTTGAAGAACAGCTCCTAGTTATCTTCTGTTCGGAAGAAAAGTTGCTTGAAAAGATTTGATTAATTTGGCTGCTGTTTTGCAAATCACTAGAGTACTTCTCATTAACTGGATTTTTTTAAATGCTGTTTGTTCAGTTTATAAAATCTATATTGAAATATTTGGAATAAGACCGTTTCAGTAATACCTTTTTTAAAAAAAAATCTATGATGTGTCATCTCAACAATAAATTCCTTGCAAAAGTTTGTTCCAGAATTAAAATGGTTTTGTTTTGTTTTTTTGGTTTTTTTTTTTAAATTAGCTAAAATTGAATTTTTGGCTTACAGGTACCCTTAGTCCACATGCAATCTATGAAAACATTAGAAGTGAAAGGGAATAGGCAGACACCTAGAAAGCATCTGGCAATCTGCCTGCTTACAAATATGAGCCTAACGTAAGTCCACATATTTTTTAAATAAAAAAACAACTTTCACCCCATGTAGAAGAACACGTGCAGAATTATTTCCTGAACTCTTTATAGATGTTCAACTCTGTCCCCAACAGGAGAACTGAAACATATGTAGGTGAGGGCAGAATGTGGCCCATAATAGTATGACATTTTTAAGTAGATCAGTCTCCGACTGCATCTCTCACAAGAGATGGGGCATTTAAAGGTGGGGGAGTAACATTACATGAGACTCTGAGGTATAAATTAAAATATATATGTGATGGAGAAAAAAGTTTTTAGGTGATGAGAAAAACTATTGGCTCTCTAAGTATGATGAATAGGGAATTCAGGAAAAACTACTTTATTTCCTTTTTAATGCCACAGAGGAAGTTTATACCCTAGTTTGAGAGTGTATTCTTTTTCTGTAGATGGGCATGGTGAAAAATCAGTAGGTAAAGTGAATTTCAGTTCATACTTGAACAGGGAAAGCTCTTTAAATCCTGAGGTTGTTTTATATTCTACCTTTTTGGGGTAATGCTCTATTATCCAATTTCAAAGAGATGATGCTATTGGGATGGCTGATTTTATTTTATTTTTCATCGCTGAAAGACTACACTGGGTAGAGCTAATTTGCCTGTTTGGGTGTGTGGTTGTTGTCTTTTTTTTTTTTTTATTTATTTTCCCTGATGAATTTTAACCCTGCAATGTGTTTTTGCTTTTCACCGGTAGACGGTTGTGCTGTAAACAATGGGTCAAGAATTCTGCATGAGTTGGGGCATGGAATCTGGGGCTTAAAATATGAACCTGTAAATAGTGGGTTTAATGTCAGCATATTTTCTATATGATGAATTTTGTGTTCTGTGCTTTTCCAAGGTCCTGAGAAAATTCGTTTTTAAATTAAATAAATCATTAACATGATTAATTTAATGCAATATACAGACCAAGATTTCTTAAAAATAGATAAAAAGTTTCTGCCGATTATTTCCCAGACATGAAAAAACCTTGTGTGAGATGGTCTTAACATTTTGGGGTAGGAAAATATCTTCAGTTGTGTTCTGCAAATATAGATGTACACTATATATATATATATATATATATATATAATATAATGTTGTAACTTTAAAAAAAAATTAAAATCTGGAGTTAGAATTAAGATTTAGAACTTCTTTTTGAAATAGGGACTTTAAAAATGGCCTACTCAGTTTCAGATCATCAGATTCTGTCTAAATATTTTGTTTTAACTTCTAAGCTCATTATGCTCTCTTTGTGTTAACTTGTATTAAAATCTGTCAGCTATGACTGGTCTCATAAGCACAGTCAGCGGACCAGAATAAGTTAATTATTTACTTGTGTCACTAGTGCTCTTCATCTAATGAAATGCACAGCTGTGTTAGATCTGCAGTTGGATGTGTAGATTCCATTGTTATACAAGTCAGCAGAGGGTAGAAGCCGCTATGATGGAGAGCCCTCAGTTCTTTCTGCTGTTCTGCCTTTCTGTGTCGATTTCATGGATCTTTTATCATTTACTTTCACACAAAACAAACAACACAGTGGCTGTCTGCTATGGGAACCGTCTTGGCATATTAAAGGGTTTTCAGAGCCTCAAGTAATTTTAAGTTAGCTAAAATTGAATTTTTGGCTTACAGGTGCCCTTAGTCCACATGCAATCTATGAAAACATTAGAAGTAAAAGGGAATGAGGCAAAACTCACAATTTATATATACATAAATATTTTGAGGGGGGTGGGAAATCTGTAATATGCAGAAGATTTAATAAAAACTCTTGTATTCTAATCTTCTTTCATCAAATGATCACATCTTTCTGGGAAAGGGATTGTTAATGATTTGTTGCAAAGAGATAGTGAAAATTAGTCTGTACTAGATTACAAACTAAACATAAAAATACAAAAGCTCTAGTTGTCGTCCCCTTTTCCCCCTCCCCCATACTTACCATTCTCATTCTATTAACTTCTGTCCCATGCACCTATCCCTGTCTTGTTTGGACAGTGGATGAGGAGCTCCCTCCTGAGCAGACGCCAATATCCCTCTGTGAACTGGCTGGTTGGGGGATGCCTTTTTAGGGATGTAACCAGCACCCTCAGTCTTTGCTCAGCCCCCTCCAGCCTAGGACTTTTCTGACCAAAGTGTGCTCTGGCAGTTGCACCAGGCTGATCTCAAATAGATTGCAGATTCTTTCCACACTGAGGGCTTCTGGAAAAGATTGAAACTCTAGACTTGGTTCAAAGGAATAGGGTTTTTAGTGCTTGCATTTTAGCACCTGATTTGAGATGCAACATCAGTCTGTATGCCCTGTACAGTGGTGGTCTTTTAATCCGTCGCATTAGGTATGGAAGTAATGTTCAGGGTTGGGAAGGAAATGTTTGTAAAGTATTTTAAACCAATTTGAACAGGTTTTACACTTCTAACTAGCTTTTGGAATTTGTAACCTACTTACCCCCACCTATGATCTTTAAACTATCATGACTGACATTTTTGGAAACTTTTTTTTAAGCGTCAAGGGATCCATATTTGTCTAACAAACTGTACGGTGTCTGAGACTTGATCATGTTTTCCTTGGTTTCAGAAAGCTCCAAGTACAGTCTTTTGCTCAATAAATAAGTGCCAACAGAAAACACATGATTTTGGGTCAGTTTTCTCAAAGGCTTGACTTCAGTCAAAAGTTTTATTCATGCATGTTGGCCAAGATTTATTTAAAAAAAACTAGTGATTTTCAGTGCCCAGCAAGACCTCTTAAAGGGGCCTGATTTTCAGAAAGCATGCAGCATGCACTCTGAAAATGAGGTCCCTTTTAAGGTGTCATAAGTTAAGTGCCCAAAATCTTTAATCACATTTGAAAAATGTAACCAATATTTTCATCTCCAATGCCTTATCTGAGTGAATGAGTAAATTATTACCACTGATGTTGTTATGTATGGGTTTGTTAACTTTGCTGGTTCTGCTGCAAGGGCACTGTTTTGGATGGTGTGGACTGTCATTGTTGTAATGGAATTTATTCTTGCTAAAAAGTGACCCACGAGAAAAAGAGAGGGGAGGGGCTGAATAGTAAGAAAGTTTGGTAGTATCAGTTCTGATGTTGTCTTGCTTTTTGTGAATTGAAATATTTTCTCTTCTCTAGGGGTGTGTGGGCTGATAGTACCTCAGGAGGACATGCCATTTTGTGATACAGGAATCTGTCCAGATATCATTATGAATCCTCATGGCTTCCCATCGCGTATGACGGTTAGTAATTACATTATGATTAAAAAGACACTGTCCCAAAAATGGAAAGTGAAGTGGATTAACCACAGTAAACAAGGTGTGAAAGTTGGACAACAAGATGCAGCATTGCATTTAAGATGTTCTTCCAGTCTTCATTATGTCCCATGGTGTCTGCCCTGGGATTCTTCAGTGGGCTGCTTTGTATATGTCATAAGATATCTAAATATGATTTATAAAATAAATGGTGATATAGTTTCTGGACATCCCACACATGAGGTGCTGTGCCTAAGACTTGTAGGAGGAGCAAAACATACAAGTTATTCAGTCATTTGAGAGAGAGAGAAGATACTATCCTCCCTTAACACCATTTTAACACGTGCTGTCCAAGCTACGCATCGGCTTTCTTCATTCCAAGGGAAGTTTACCTATCTATTCTTCTGGCCTTCATCAGTGTGCTTCAAAAGAGATTGAGAGAGACAGACACACACAAGGTTAACATTAATAGTTCTGACTCTGTCACTGATGCATAGGTAAGCTTGGATTTATTCAAATCATTGTAATCCAGTCTATACACTTATGTACGGGGACTGTTCACACAGTAAAGTTTAACTGGGTGCTAAAGAGTTTGTAGGATTGAGGCCTAATAGAGTATTTGACTAACTGTAAAATAAATGGTTTTCATTTAACTATTTAACAAAAAAGAATGAAAATAAGCTGCCCATTTAAAGCTCAGGTTTTGTGTCTATTAATGCATGGAGAAAAAATTGGCGCATTGGTCAACTTTTGAAAAAGAAACCAAGGAAAACTTCAGATTCCAAATTTCTTTTTGGCAAGAAACTGCTAAACCACCATGAAATAATAGATCCTGACTTGGAAGCCAGCTTCCTGTAAAATAAAATCTTATTATTGCTCTCTTGCTTTATTCTTTTGCTATTCCTATTCAGTTCACTCTCCCTTCAGTACCATGATGCATCTCTTCTAGCTCATGTGTCTTTTCTTCACTTGTTAAACTTCAAAATATTTCTCATTGACTTTCAGTGTTGTTTGTTTCTCTAATACATACTTTTTCTTCAGGACATTCCTCCTTTTCAGCGAGACTGTGACTTTACAATCTGCCCAGCATAAGGAGCAGCTGAGGGGGAGATTGTGACTTGGAAGCTCTCAGGAGTCACAATCTCACATCCGGTCTCCCTACTGCTCCAGGCAGGATGTAACCTTTGAGTCTATGCCAGGCACAGCATATTCTCCCCAACATGCCAGCATAGCTATGTCACTGAACATACTGGGGGCAGAGCCAAGACTCCCTCCAGCTGGGTGGAGGAAGTTTAAGTTCTAAAGAGCCTATTTCCCCATATGTGTTACTGTCCATGATGAAAGTAGCTGGTACATAGACATATGGGAGCGCTTTGCACCCCCGTATGCCCTTGCACTGCCATGCTAATCAGGTTATCATCTGGCCCCTTATTTATTCAGCCTTTATTTATTTTCCCTTGTTGGTTTTTACCTTCTATGTTTTTCTTTTTTGTCACCACTGTCTTTCTCTCCTCTACTCCTGCTACCGATCTCCGACATTCTAACCTCCTTGGTTCTCTGACAGTGGAGACTAGTAGGTCCTGTTCACCTTCCAAATGTGAATGATGAGGATGAGCTGGGTGACAGTGAATTTGCAAATCTTGCCCTCCATATGCCAGTGAATTGTCAGTCTGGTATTAAGATGCTAAATTTTAAAACCTGAGGAGGTGTTTCAGAGGTGTAACATGTATATCAAGGAAGTACTCTTCCTTTTATAACTTCTCGTGTTTTCCATTGCACAGGTGGGAAAATTAATTGAGCTCTTGGCAGGGAAAGCCGGTGTCCTAGATGGCAGATTTCACTATGGAACAGCTTTTGGAGGTAGTAAAGTTAAGGATGTGTGTGAAGATCTCATTCGCCATGGGTATAACTACTTAGGGAAGGACTACGTAACATCTGGCATCACTGGGTAAGAATCTGCTGCAAAAATTTAGGCATTTCAGAGTAGGAGCGAGGAAAGAGCAATTTTGAAGTAATTTCCTTTAAAAAAAAAAATTGGCAGCAATTTTTATGTGCTCTGAGTATTTGCAATGTCACGTTTACTAAAATAGTTCTGTAAAATATGGAATTGGAGGCAGGTGTCTGTTCCTTGGGCTATATATGTGTGTGCTTTTTTTGCTGATTATACAGTGATTCAATCTTGCATAGTTGTCTGATCTGTAACTTCCTGCTGTGTTGATAAGACTGTCTTCAGAGACAAGGAGTTCAAAGAACATGAGATAGTTTAGGAATAGGAAAAACCCGTATGGCCCAACATGCTTGCCCTTTTAAAAAGGTGTCTTAATCCCACTTTCCTGCTTTTTCACTATTCCTCCCAGTCTCCCCCACCTCCTTCCACTCCTCCAGAACAAATCAAATTTATTCAATGGAAAGGATAATCAACATATGGAATAAGGTAGTTAGCAAGACAATTAGAATATAAATGAATTCAAGAGACATCTAGATATAAGTGCCCTAATACTCATTGATCCCTAAATTGGGTATACATTCTGCATGCATTTCTTTCTATTGATAACATAAGCTGAATGAATGATACAAATTAAGTGATGTGAATAATAATCTCTTAAATCACAGTTCCACTTCTCTCAAACAGTGAGTCTTAGCTTGCAGCTGACAGCACACAGGTGAAATGCACCCACACGGTCTCACTGAAGTCAGATGGGCTCTGCGCAGGCACAGTCTGCCCCTATGCTATCAGTTGCAGATTCAGAGCCTTATTTTCCACATGCATGTACATAATACACTGTGCTGTTATGAGGAAGCACTACCAAACTCTTCTCTAGAAAGTTATTCGTGACTCCATTGCAGATTGTCCTAAAAGTCCAAATGCATTTTTTAAATAATTCATGACTCCTGGGTTATTTCAAATTGCTTTGCCACTGTTCCTATCTAGCAGACTGTTTCATATCTTAGGGTAAAAATGAGCTGACCAAGAAGATTGTGTTTATTGTTTTTATTCCTTTAGAGAACCCTTGGAAGCGTATATCTATTTTGGTCCTGTGTATTATCAGAAACTAAAGCATATGGTGTTGGATAAGATGCATGCCAGAGCTCGAGGCCCTAGAGCTGTCCTTACCAGGTATTGTTGAAGAATGTGTGCAGAGTACTTGCTGTATAATCAGAAATGTGCTAAGTTCACTAAGCAGATAAAAGATTAAGGTGGTTTGTCTCTTAGTGTTTAACATATTTAATGTTCCTTGTGTAATATTAATTGTGGGGGGAAAAAAAAACTCTTGTGAAACCGTGATAGGAGGAAGTTAATTTGCAAATCCAAAGAGTGCTTCATACAATTCAAGTTGAGGCGTCTTAACTCATTCCACTGCATCTGGGGAAATGTAGACATGAATCACTGGGTGATGTTTTTAACATAAGATGCATAGACTTATGGGGTTGTTTAAGAGCATTGCTCTCCCTTTTTGTTTCAGTCCTCAATGGCATTTAAAGAGCTTTTTTCTTTTTCTTCTGTTTTGGATTTAACTATAGTGTTCTCACAACACGGAGTGTGAATGGAAGAAAAAACTTCCTTTGATATTGCAGCAGTCACTGGGATTTTTACATAGTACAGTTAATGTTGTGACACCAACTTTTGCCCTTTAATGTGAAATGAATGGATTGGCTACGATGTAATGTAAACACCCATTGAAAATGGCATGCACACATCCCCAAAATACAGCACCTGCAATGCTGTCTCTTTCCCCCTCCCACCCAATCCCAATCCCTGTGGTATGGCCAAGAAAGATCTATACCCCAAGATGGCATTTACCAATCAGTGACCTTTCTGTTCTTATTCAGCATAGTGCTTGTTGGCAATTTCAGCACGCCATGCAATTCATCAGTGTCAAAACTTACAAAGAAGACTATGGTAAGTCTCCATTTTCAGCTGTTTCATTAAAGATCTTATAAAGCTTCCTCAGTTCCTGTGGTGTGGCTACCATTGCACTAAATATGAATTCTCTGTCTGCAGTCGTATTTGCTTTCATCTGGCTTTCCCCTTGAATAAACATGGGCAAGTCTACACTATCATGCTACATCAGGAGCAAAAAGAATCAACATTGGTGTCTTGTCTTTAGTTTCAAGTTTAGGCGTCAGAGGGTATGCTTCCAGGGATTTACTACCTCCAGCTTCACGTTCAAGGACTCTGAAATCTTCTGCTTTCATTGGATTTATCTGGCTTCTTGCCCTTGAGGCCAAAGAAAGACTCAGCTATGGTCCATATGGCTGCTCATGCTGCTTTTAAGTTGATGGATCCTCTTGGCCTATCAAACCTTCTATCACTGAATCACTTTGCTTGGAAGTGACCTCTGGTGGATTACCTTGTCCATCTCTCTGCATCATAGTAGAATTGCTTTCATGATCCCTAAATCCTGTGAGACAGTTGGTTGTCCAATCTAGTCTTGAATATCACTCGTGAAGATCATTCCAAAATCTCTTCTGGAACCCTATTTACCTAACTAGTGTTACTTTGGTACTTATATGCGCCATCTAAATGTTAGCAGCATTAATTTTTGATCCATTCTTGTTAATGAATGACAGCAATTGATCACTGTCCCCTTTATAACCTACCCTCACATATCTGCATAATAGTCCATGTCTGCTTTTATCTGGCTTTCCCCGTGACTTTGAGGAAGCTAGCAGATTGTTCTACTTAAGCTGCTTCATGACCACCAGTCTTAGGATGAATTAGTGGAGAAAAAGAATTTCTTTCTTATTACCATCACCTCCACTAAGAGAATGAGTTCCAGACTTTCGTGTTCGTTTCTTCATCCATTGCATTTTACAGAGGACAAAGTGGACTAACTGTATCTTAAAATGTGACTCTTTTGAATAGTACTCCTATAAAGACGACATTTCATTGTGGGGTTCACTGGTTATTGTCCCAATCATTTCCATATCAAATGTGCTTAGTTTTGCTTTGTAAAACTATCTCTTTACAACTGTGGAAAACTCCACCTGGTATCTGAGAGTCAAAGCTGGCTGCTTTCCTTCTTGAACATCACTAGTACTAAAGATTCTGCTGATTAAGTGATGCCCACAGATACCTGTCCAGCCTCATTGCCTTAAACATCAGTTTTTGCTTTTTTACTGTTGCTATGCATTGAACTGATGTGTTCATTTATCTCCTTGATAACTAGAATTTTTTCCATGAGCAGTCAGTTAAGGTAGAACCTGTCAATATATATGGGTAGTCTAATATTTATTTCTTCTAATATGTATGATCTTGCATCTCAGTTTAATCTGCTATTCTGTTCTATATAAGTTTTTACACCATGCTCATCGTTGTTGTATCTGAAAGCCTTCCAGTAGTGCATTAAGCAACGTGACTAACATCTGTCGCATGTTTGTCCTCTTATCCTTTCCCCAGGGAGAGGTATGTGTGCAGGGGAGTGTCTTGGTTTTGTTTTGTTTTGAATCAGAGACCGAGAGAGCTATATGTTTCTGATAGAGAAGGCAAGGTCACAGAAGTGCACCTTGCCCATGGAGCAGAAGGTGGGGAGGTCCTTAGTTCCTGGGGGGAGTTCTTTTCACCGTCTGAGTAGCCCCTGAGAAAGCTGTCTCCTGCACAGGTCAGCTTCACCCTAATCGTAGAAAGTTCCATTGTGCCAGAGGGGCAAAGTTGACTCGGAATCAGACCCTTTCTCCCCTGTTGGACTAAATTGGTCAGTTTCAGCAAGCTGCGTCTTTGGGAGCAAAATGTTACTTCAGCAGCTGGTGTATGAATATAAAGGCTTCGAGGGTTAGGCAGTGTCCCTAATTTTAGCCTCATCCTATCCTCTCTGCTCTATGGCAAAATGTTTGGGCTTCATGGGTCTCCACGCCTGAGACATAAATGGGTGCCAAAGCCCCAAATAAAGCTCGCAAGCAACATCAAAGAGGAAGCTAGAATCCTATTGCCCAGTCAGCTCTCTATATTATGTAACTACATTTACTTTTCTATGCAGGAAATCGGTGTTGGCTCCTCTGCCGGTTATTTTCTCTTCTTGTGTACACACACACAGACACACACACACAGACACACACACTTATCAGAATGAATAACTCAGTCCTAGCTTGTTGCCTACTTGCATTTTGAAATAATCAGACATGCCAGTTTCATAGTGCATTGCAAGAAAATAATTTGGTAACACTGGCCAGTGTTGCCGTACACTCCCCAAGGCCTTGGAGCACTGTGTCCCTTCTCTTCCTGTCATAGATATAAAGGTCCTTTCGATAACATCCCCACCCTTGAGGCCCAGTGATTCAGCCAGCTAGCACTGTTGTTTAACAGGCATGAGTGGGATCACTGGAGCAGAGCGAGACATACTTTCATCCCCAGGGGTTGAGTACCTTTTCCTCTGCTGGCCTAGGAAGCAAGAAACAGGGCAAGAAATTGAACCCCGTCTTCTGGATAATGCAGAATAGTGCCATTAAATTGCTGATCTGGGTTGAGGTTTTTAAGTAAATAAACATTGGAGTTAACTGCTTGATTATTCCAGTTCTAACGGTAATAGTTAAATAAACAATATGAGGATCAACTGGCCGCAGTTTTTCATTTAAGGATGTGGTTTTACTTTTAGTGCTTCTGGTGCTTTCTGGTTTTATTTTTGTTTGTCTTTTTGTTTTTTGAAATTTGAAATGTTTTCTGTTTTTAAAGCTTCCATGTTTGGGGCTCTTGAGCCTCTGTTTAGAATGCAGAAAGGAGGTAGTTGCTAGGGACAACAGCTGGGGTGGCTGGGTGGGTGAGAGAGAGTGAACATGCAAACCCTTTATAAATATCACATTTTATAATACTAAATAACACTTAAAGGGGAGGGGAGATTTCAAAAGCACCTCAGTGAGTGAAGAGAACAAGTCCCATTGACGTCATGTAGGCCTTGTGCTGCTAACTCACTTAGGAGGTTTTGAAAACCCCACTCTCTGGGTAGCAACAAAGAGTCCTGTGGCACTGTATAGACTAACAGACGTATTGGAGCATACGTGGGTGAATACCCACTTCGTCGGATTCACCCACGAAAGCTTATGCTCCAATACATCTGTTGGTCTATACGGTGCCACAGGACTCTTAGTCTGGATCTGCAGAAGCTACAAATACGGCTACCCCTCTGATACTCTCTGGGTAAAATTTTCTAAAGCATAGAAGTCCCGTTGATTTTCAGTGAGACTTAGGCATCTGTGCCAGTTTTGAAAATGGGGGACTTAGGTGCTTTACTCTGTATCTTTAAAGACCATAGCTTTTTAAGTACTGGAAAGGAAAGAATGCACGTAGTTTTTCCAGAATCTCATTATTCCATTATCTGGAAAGGGAGTTGTGGGTTCTCAAAGGCAGATTTTCAAAGGTAGGTAGGCACATAAAGATGCAGATAAGTGCCTACTGAGATTTTCAAAAGCATTTAGGTGCCTATGTGCATTTTGAGGTGCATCTTTATTCAGATACCTTTCAAAATCTGGCCCTCACAGCCTTGCCGGATAAGCTCCAGGATCAGAATCATTAAAGCGGTGTCTGAGCAATGAAGATGCCACCATCCATGTGTGTGAGAACTAGGATGTTAAACTGTAAACAGATTCTTCCAATTGTCACAACAAGGAAGAAAATGAAACCAGTTACATGAATGGAAGGACAAATTTGAATTGCAAACAGATTAGCTTTATGTTCCCAAGGTGGTGAGAGGAAAAAAGGAAAGACTTCTTCGAAAAGTAAATACAATTTAAACCTTGACAAGATCCATTGAATCTAGTAACTAAGATAACTTTTTTGTAGTTATTAAGCAGGATAATTAGATATTGAGGCAATTTATTTTTGGAACTATTTTTCACTCTAAAATTACAACTTTACTATGGAAATAAAATAATTTGAACTAGTATGCACAAAATACGTATATTACAAAAGTTGCAGGCTTGATTCTCTAGTACACACTGGCTGCTTTATGCCACTCCGGAGATGCAAAGCATCCAGATATCCAGCTCCACCACCCAGGTAAACCTGTGCCTTAGGACCACCATAAACAATTCTTCTTATCCCTTGGTGTTTAAGGGCCTGGTCCATGGCTCATTGAAGTAGAAACGTCCATTGACTTCAATGGTCATTTTGTATCCATCACTAAACCTTTAAAATCCTTTTATCTTCTTTTAAATATTTCATGTGGCATCTTCTGGCAACCACTTTCTGGTTAACAAATTACCCAGGACAAAATAGACAATATTTTAATTACTTAAAGGGATACTGTAATGATTTAGGCAATGCATGTAAATTATTTTAATACACTGTGATATTTTTAAATGTCTCCATTATGAGGGGTTTTTTAAAGTTTCTTTTTTGTCATTCAACTGCTGTTTGCAACCCAAATATTGCTGTGCAGTGTGCTAGTATGTGAGAATCAAAGACTGCAGTATTGCCAAGCTAAAACGTTCCAAAATCATGAGATTCATGTAAAAAAAACAAAACTACTTTTTAAGCCAGATTTGCATTCTGGTTTCAGAGCCTTTTAGGGTGCACTTGAATCACATTTTCAAGCATTTCTCCACAACCACAAGGGGCAGAAATTTACTATTTTTGCAAACAAAAGCTGAGATTTTCCCATAATCGCTTGTCTTCAGGAGCTGGGTCTAAGTAAAATGCCAAATATCATGAGGTTCGTGATGAAATCATGAGTTGACAATACTGAACAGACAAATCTATGTATGTTTTGCATTTCTGCTTAGACAAACTGCATAAATGTTAAGAAAAGTCTTTTAAAATTATTTCCAGTTTAATAATCTTTTACTAACACACACGAAAGAGAGGGAGCAGCAGGCCTGGCATTCTTCGAGGGCCCTTCAGCTTTGGAACTTGCTGTCCTGGATCCAAATAGTCCTAGTTTATTGATGTTTGTTTGCAAACATTGATGGGCATGTTGCAAAGCCTACTGTATTTTACATAGCTGAGAGAGACCAAGAGGACACTGGTGGGAGATCATAATATTTCTAACTGTTGTATTATGACTTATTTTAAAGATTGGGCAAAAGGGGATTTCTGGAATAGCTGTTTGTATAACACAGCTTTTAAAATATGTCAAGGGGCACCTAAAGCATAGGTGCTCCCTTTTAATGTATGTTTTAAAGTGAAAGTAAATTTAAAAAAAAAACTGTAAAAGGACATTTACTTTTAAAAAATGTCAAATTAAAACAAACATCTCATTTTTCCAGTAGGATGTTTTTCATTTCTACATATATCAAATGATTCATATAAAATTTTATCAGAGGTGTGAAGTTTTTTTTTCCCCTACGTCCCGTTAGCTAGATATATGTCCAAGTGAAAACACAATATCTGTTTTGGTTCCTGTTTTATTAAGCTGGATAATAAAACTTCAGTACTTTGAATGCTCTGTAAATATAATGTTTACTAATTTTGCATCCATGTATGTAGTTATAACTGGATTCTTGGCTAATGAAAACTTGTGTTTTTTGCATTTATTCAACTAAATCTGTGAAATAAAGAATTACGGTCCAGATTTTGCAATCCTTACTCATGTAACTACTGCATATTACTCACGCATGAGTAAGGTCTACTTGCATGAATAAAGGTTTGCAGGATTTTCCCTGTGGTTGTAGACCTTTAATTTAAGCCTATTGGTACTATTTCTTAGGGAATACATTCCTAAAATTTGAGGACATATGTTCCAGAAATATTTATTATATTCTTTAAATTGCTTATTTCAAAGGCAACCCACTGAAGGTCGATCGCGTGATGGTGGTTTACGTCTTGGAGAAATGGAACGAGATTGTTTAATAGGTTATGGAGCCAGCATGCTTTTGCTGGAGAGACTGATGATTTCAAGTGATGCCTTTGAAGTGGATGTCTGTGGACAGTGTGGCTTGCTGGGATATTCTGGCTGGTAAGTTGACTCATTTTAATGTTTTCCTGTTAGTGGGTTTACGTCCTGATCTCTTTCCCTCTTATTTTGCACATGCAGTATTATGTTCTGTATGTCCACTTTAAAGAAAGCCATTGAATCTTTAAGTTATGTGAATCAAACTGATTAACACAATAAATACATCTACAGAACAATACTTAACACTTGTGTAGTGCTTTTCATCTTCAAAGTGCTTTGCAAACATTAGTTAACATTTCCATACATTTTAATTAATCTACATCAATCAAGGTAAGTGTAAAGGGGATGCACTCTGAATGGTCATGGGATTGGTAACAGGATATAGAGCTTTTCACTATTAAGGCACTGGTTCCTCCTGACTCGGTAGTGCAGTTATCACACAAAGTGGGAAATGAGTTAGTAATCTCTGGGCCAAATTCTGTCCTAACTGAAATTGAGGTTTCATAGGGTTTAAGGCAAAACAAAATCTGGTCTTTGTGGTCCATCTCCCAAAGTGGGAATAAATATCCATATCCCAAAACTCAGTCACAGTTGGTACCTTTTGGCAGTCTGAGAGACAGGACAAGGTAGGAATTAACATGGAAACTACTGCCCTCTCACTCATTCACTAGTCTACATAGAGTTTGTGTGCCAATTTAACTTAACTAACTTAATTCAGTTGTTGCAACTCTCCTACTGGGGACAGACTCTTCGATGGGTTTGTGTCTTAAATCACTTTATCTTAGGTCATTTACAAACGAGCTTAAGATAAATTGATTGGAGACACTTAAAACTAATTTAAGTGTCCACACACACAGTTGCATGGATTTAACTAAATTGGTTTAAAATCACACCTTTAGTTAAAATGGTGCAATTTTGAGTGTAGACCAGGGCTTAGTTAATTGTCTCTGAGAGCTTGTCTGCCCGGCGTGGCAAAGTGCACTGAAGGGTGTGATCCGTAGTGCTCTAACATGTTGTGCTCTAGCCAACCTGTGTAGACCCTGCTGGAATGCTTTAAATGGTACCCAGTTCAGATTAATGTCATCCTGCTTGAAATGGAACTACATCAGAGTGAACTAGGTACCTTTTTAGAGCACGCCAGCTGGGTCTACATGGGGCAGTTAGAATGGAACATGTTAGCGCTCTACAGATCGCACCCCTCTGGTGCACTTTGCTTCACTGTGTAGACAAGCTCTAAGTCATTGGCGGTGTACTGTCGGGAAGCTTGCACTGCCACTCACTGTACCTGTTCTGTAGCTAGCTTTGAAAATTAATGGCCGCCATCAGTCCTCCAAGTTATCAGTCTAGCACATTTCATGATACTTAATTCAATTAACTTTTTGATGAGATTTTTACAAAAAAGACACATAGGACCATATATTTCTAATGCAGTCATAAATATTTTGGAAGGACTGCTATTCTTTTTCAGTAAGCTTTTCAGAAGCGTGTAGTGTCCTTTCATACTTAATTATACTACAGAATAGAAAAAAAATCTTTAATACCATTGTGACGGTGTACCCCATAAGGCTTTATAGAGAGAGGCTTATAAATGTATACATGATGTAACTGGAATATGTTTTATGCTACATGTGCCATGTAACATATCTCTGTGAAAGTTATGACCTACTGAATCTATTCCTCCTGTTTGTATGCATGTATCATTGTTGCAGTTGGAGTTATGAATATTGGTTTTATATTTGCTAGTTTTGTACATAGCCTTTGTAAGATCCTGGGATCATATCTTGAGAAAGGTATGTGCATGTAAAGAGACCAATCAAGAAACCCTTACACAGACAATAGGAGGTGCAGACCCCAATCCACATCTGGGTCTGGCCAGGAATGCAGCTGGCTGGACTGGTTAGGGTGCATGGACATGTGACTTGCCCATGTGATCCCAAAACTCCAGGGTAAGATGATGCTACACAGGGAGTGGGGAAAAGGCTATTTAAACCCTTGGAAGACCCCTCCATGTGGTCTTCAGCTGGCTAAAGAGAGAGGCTCTCCACTCCCCAAAGAGATATCTGAAAGAGACTGAACAAAGGACAAAGACAATAGGGGGTGTGAGCGATTGCTGGACCCAGGCTAGGAGTTCTACAGCCTGTGAAAGGAAGAAAACTGGAGCTGGTGAGGTTTTTATATCTGTCTTAAGTTTGATTAGACATAGACGTGCATATTTGTTTTGTTCTAAGTAGAGAATGTTTTCTTTTGGGTTGGAGGACCAGGAAGAGCCTGATCTCAACTCTGAATCTCTGATCTATGCTGTACCAATTCAGTATAGATGTTAGTATAGATAGTTTTAGAGATCTTAGTATTGCTTTAGTCTCCCATTGCCACGTGCTTGTCCTTGCTGGAGAACAGAGTTTACCACTCTCCAGGTGTCTCTGGGCCAAATTTTGTTCTGGAACCAGAGTAAACTCCAGGGGCACAGGTGTTTTAATGATTGCCCCTGTGTCCTTTCCAGGGGCAGCGATGGACAGGAAATAACAATGAAGAGCACACAGGAATGCATTAGTAGTAAAATTCAAGGGGCTCTATTCTCCTTCCCTAGGATAAAAGCGACTCTTTTATTTAAAACAGTGGGAGTTACTTGCATCCTGCATTGGAAAAATCAGGCCCCATGTCTGCTACTGTTCTAATACTACAGAGATTTATCTCAATACAATAGAGAGATCTGTATGTATGGTTTTGTTTGCTTTTGTTTTTTTAAAAAGCAAATAGTCTGAGAACATCTAATGAGTCCTGCTGGCTCAGGTTTTTCCTTGAGTCTTTGTGGTGCCTGTAAAACTGATGGATTACATCTTTGCAGGACAGAAATCATTTAAAGGGGAATTGGACTCTCCCCTATGCTTGGCACAGGAAAATTACTTTACTTTCTTCTCTGGAGAACTTCCAGCCCCTACCAGAAAATCCTCCAAGTCTAAACTTTAGAGAAACAAAAAAAGCTCTTCAACTGGATACAGGAATAGAGACAAAGACCTGATTTCACATATCATCTGTATTATAAATGAATGATTTACTTTTTCAAAAAGGGAGAATCCGCAGTATCAATGTCCTTGAACCCCCCCAGCCCCTGAATCCCAGCCATAGATTACTGAATAGTTGAGATCAGGTTCACCACAGACTCAAACCTTCATAATTTCATGTGAGTCTTGCAGCGCAGAAGAGAGGGATTGGGAGATGAGAGCGATGATCAGCATCTTCTGTTTGTTGTACTTCTCTGGCTGTGGAATCTCCCCCAGATTACTGAATTTCCCATATTGCCACCATTTGTGCTTTGCCTCCCCCCGCTGGCTCCTATACAGAGCACCCTGATAGGTACTTCCTTTCACTATGGGAATACAAGACAAGGGACACCCGTTGGAGATGTTAGAAAGATGCACGGATTGCTGGGGAAAGTCAGAGCACCACTAGCACAGTAAGGATGGAGCTTCCTTATTGGAACGTGACCATCTGTCACTCTCGCGCTAACCAAATACCTGCTGCCGCCTTTAAAAAAAAAAAAAAAAAAAAAATTCCCTGCAGGTAAGATTATGTCACTGTCATCCTGGATTCTAGCCTAGAGCAAGCTTTATTGTACGCAGACTAATTGCATTTACCTCAAGTACCGCAAAAATGGAATTAGAGGCCAAAACTATTTGGAATGCAGCACCTCTTAATGGTGTGGATTTGGATCCCAGTTGCCTTAATTTTCTACTACGATTTTGGTATACTGTGTATAAGGCTATCCAGTAGGTTGCCAGGAATACATCTTTGTTATTAGAAGCTATAGAAGTTTGTCTGTCTATTTTTCATAGTATGTTATGGGTGAGGAAGTAGACTGAAAGTAAGTCTTCCTCTTTTGTATGTGAAAGAGACGGAATGCTTTTTTTGGTCTCAATGTCAGAATATCTTTCTTTTTATCATTTGATGTGCATGTGTTATGCCCAGAAAGAGGGTACCTCTTTATTTTCCTTTACTCGTGTGCTCATATAGCTGAAGTCTAGGATAGTCTGAGGACTGAGGTTGTTACACACCCATGTTCCCTGAAAGGAGCATAAAGCCTGCTCTGAACATCCCTCAATGATCAGTGATTTTTTTGGGGGGAGGGTGGGAGCAAGTGTGCGTGAGTGTGCACCCATGCATGTGGGGGGGAAGTGTAACATATAATAGGCCTTTGATCCCTGGTTCAGGCCTCTCAGTGCTGCTGCAATACAAATAAATAACATCAGAACTACCTAGCAGCAGGACATCACCTGTTGGTTTTCTTACTGCTAATGTTATTTAAACTGTTTGGATTCCTAGTTGCGCTTTCATCATAGGACTCAGCCAATGGCTATTGAAGATGTCAGGCCTTAGGAGAAGATCGTATTTGGATTGTTTAGTACTTTATAATTGTTTAAATTCTAGTTTGATGTGGAGTCCTGTGAGCGAAGACTAAATCATTGTTTGTGACTTGAATCTCTCCTGTTAAGCAGCTGTGTAGACAGGCGTTACTCTTCACGTGAGTGCCAAGTGCGCTCTTTGAACTTCTGTCATGATACCAAAAATACATCTTTGGGCCAGACTAATGAATGTGTGATCAGTGCTGTGCCCTCCGGAGCATGAAACCTGGGTTCATTTTCAAATGCCAGGCTCTGGTTCCAAAGGCAAGGATGGGCCGAAAGTGTAATCTGCTTCTGAGTGGAAGGAGAATGCCTTGTTTCTCAACAGCAACTCTTTCCACCTGTGCAAGGCTCTGCTTTGTACAGCTTCAAATGTAGACGTGACCAGTCTTAACAAAGACAATGGCTGCAACATGGGTCCTTGAAGGAGTTGGAGGAGCTGGGGGGAATCAAAAAGGCTCCATAAAGTAACTCATGGATCCTTCAACTAGTGAGGGTGAAAAAATGAGCTTTTAACCCTTTAAATTAGGAGTTTGTTAAACAATCAAACCCTTTTTGTTCAACTTTGTTGCAAAGTTTTTAAGTTTGTAAATTGTAGGTGAAGTTTCTCCCAGAGAGAGGAACAGACATTCAAAGCAATCTAATTCTGTAAAAAGCTCCCTGGTGGGGGCGAATAATCAATAATGGGTGGTTTCAGTTATTAAATAAGCTGTATCCATCCGTAGTTGCAGCAAGTGACCTGTAATGAACAACACAGTAGAAACTAGGTAATTAGAGCAGCTCAGAACCTCTCGACTGGCCTTTGTCAGAGACTCACGCATCGGTGAGGCACTGCTCTGGGAAAGCTTGTAGCTTTCTTCTGTAGATGACAGTAAGGGCACGAGTCACCAGGAAAAAATGGTTACATATAAGATGCCCCTTTAACATGTATATCCAATCTAGGGTGGTTCATCTGGGTGATACTTTCCTGAGAGAAGTAACAACATACTGACCTCAGTGGCAGGATTGGTTCCTCTGTGGGCGTGGGGGGACCCCTGCAGCTGAGAGTCTCCCAGTGAAGGTTTAAAAAAAATTCACTGTGGGTTACCAATTTAGTACTAGGTCCTACTCACCTTATTCTTGTGTATAGTCCCAATGAGTTCAATGACAGTGCTCTGATGAATACAGCAAACGGGGTTTCATCCTTACGCTGAAGATGTTCATGACACATGGGAGACCATAAGTATTTTGGGAGATTGTGCAGGTGCAATATTTGGGGTATTTGAAAATTTATGGACACAGAAAATGTTGGCCTCTGGTTTAAATTCAGCCTTTGTGTAAGTAATTTACACTGCACTGAATAGCTGGCTATTTACAAAAAGGCTGAATTTGGCCCTCTTAGTGCCCATATCTTGAGTTATGCACTGCACATCTCTAAACATGCATGCTTTCCATCTAGATTTTGTAGGCAGACCTCTGACAGTATTGGATTGTACTGTCCTTATCTACCCCAGCATTGGTACATGTGACCATCCAGAACATACCCCACACTCCTCCCCATAATATCATGTCTATCTGCCAGTCTCAACTTGCCCTGCCCACCACCGAGCTATAAGGTGCATTTTCCATGTAGTTCCAGGAAAGATCCTGTTAAATTACTGTACCACCTCTGGCCCTGATCCCAGACTGGGCAAGGGTATGACCAGAAGCAGAAATGTCATGCCCTATAGAGAGCTCTGTGGTGGACATGTGACTGCCTCCGTTTTCTGTAATTGTTGCTATGTTCACATCAGAAAACTGTCACCTTTCTCATAACTTTCTATCTCATACAAATATAAATAGACAATGAGGAAAAGATTTATTGAAAAAAAATTGAGCTCTTTTCTTTAAAACAGTTAGCCTCAACAATCCAATTGTATAACGGTGCCTATTGGTTCAAGCAACAATAATGCCCACTTGGAACAGGTATTCTCCGGAAACAGTTGGTTCTCTCTTTAACTAACTTATTATTGTCTTCAGTCAAGTCAAGAAAGTACCGATCCTGCTTTTTGTTCAACTCACAAATCATGTTGGGTGGAATCTATTCTTCACCCTGAACTAGAGTACTGTAGTCAATGCTGCTGTACCGCTAGCTGAGAGATCAATTGGTAATGAAGGACTCCAAAATATGGAGTGTGTAGAGGTCAGGGCAGCCTTGAATTTCTTGAAAAATCAGTAGCTGCTGAACAGCATTATTTATTATTAAGGCTAAGATTTTGTCATGGTTATTTTTAGTAAAAGTCACGGACAGGTCACGGGCAATAAACAAAAATTCATGGACGCTGTGACCTGTCTGTGACTTTTGCTGCCACCCACAATGGCTTGGAGCTGCAGGGTGACCATATTTCCCAAAGAGAAAACAGGACACCCCAGCCGCTTGCCTGAGGCGTCTCCCTCCCCCCACGTTGCGAGGCTGTCGCCTGTTGCTGGAACCTTGCAGGGGCCCCCCTGTTGTCACTGCTGTCGCCTGTCGCTGGAATCCTGCCAGGGCCCCACTGGCTGCCAGCTACAGAGTCCTGCAGCCCCTGGGACTAAAGCAGAAAATCTCAGGCAAGTCTCTGGAAGTCACCGATTCTGTGACTTCCATGACCTCCATGACATAAACGTAGCCTTATTTATTATCAATAGTTCAGGTCAGGAATGAAGTGGCATGGTCTGATGGAATAACTACAGCAGACTTTGGTGTTCGCTCTCAGAATCAAGGGTCTTGTAGCAAATTAATTCATTTTATCATCCATTTATCATTGTGTTATTTAGTGTTATGATCAACTCATATGCTGTTTCCTATATAATCAATGTATGCTGAATAGATTTAAATTGTAGGATTATAGATTTTTCACTCTGATCCTGAAACTGTAGCAACAAGAGTCGAGTTTAATACAAAATCCACTGGTAGTTTAGTACAAAATCCACTAAATTTAATTTAAATCAAGTCCACAGGTCGCCAATTATTTTTTGTCAAGGTCTTAATTTCTTGGTTAAGGTATAGTCAAGGTCCAGACTCCAGAGAAAATAACAACAACAATTGTGATTAATAAGTAAATAAAAAGATTTTGGGGTCTGTTTAAAAGTGTCTGGCAGTCCGGATTTGGCCCGCGGTCTGCCTCTTGACTACATCTATCTATCTCCCATTGAGGTTGTTTTTGAAACTTCAGTTGACTTCACTGGGCCTGATGCTATTGACATCAGTGGGTTTTGGATCAGGCCCATGGACAGCAGAATCAAGTGACTGAGTAAGCATTGATTTTCACCATTGTGGACATTGGCAAAACTCCAATTGACTTCAGAATGAGCCTTCAAGCAAACAGCCATCAAATAGGAAGTTTAGGACCTAATGATCTGAGACAGGATTTGAACCTGCATCTAGAGGTTGAAAAAAATGGATAGCCTATTCCAGACTCCTGAATCATTGAATTTTCTCAGTGGATTGTTTTCTAAACTTTATGAAGTATTATGGAGAACAAATGAATCAAAGAATGAGAAATGAGAAAGTAGCAATGTGATATTTGAGGAAGCGTTTCCAATTCTCCATCTGACGTGTAAGGTTAGAGGGAGAGGGAGTAAATACTAAATTTTATGTTGCTGGTTCTTATCTCCATCTAAAATAAAGATAATCTGTAGAATGCTTGATTGTTCAATAACCTAATATCAGACTAAGGGCATTTTCATTCTGATTTATTTGAAGTGCCCAGTTGCACAAATGTACTAAAAAATAATTATACAGCAAACAAAAAAAACAATTCCCTAAATTATCATAAGATTCTATTGCCCTGAGTGACCAGTGGCGGGAACATTTAAAGGCTGCTTCACTAATTTCCCATTTTAATTGCAACCTGCGCTGCTTTGGTTGCTTATTTGTTTGCGGAGGTCGGAGGAGAGAGAAATATTCAGTATAGTCCTACATGAGTATGAATGGATTTGGGACACTTTGGCAATGGGAGAAATCTCAGATGAGAAAACAAAGGTTGAAGGCTCCTTCTCCCTGCTCTATCAGTTCTGAAAATGAGTAGAATGGAAACTGAACAACTAGCCAAATGTTTAGAAATATTTAGATTTTGAATCCTCTTGACCACTGTTTATGTAATGCTGTCTGAGTGGCCATATTCCCAGTGTGTGAGGGGGATATAGCACTCAGTCCTGCAAGATGCTGAGCACTCGGGTCCCAATCCAGTAAAACACAGGCTTAACTTTAAGCACATGAGTAATCCTGTTGGCTTCAATGAGAGTATTCAGGGACGTACAGATATGCATGTCCTTTAATATTGGAACAGGGCCAGAGTGCTCAGCCCATTCAAAGATGGAGGCCATAGAAAATGTATTGTTTAAATGCAGTGGGATACAAGAACCATTTGATATTTGTAGCAGAGCTTCATGTATAAACCAGCAATGAACTTGTTTTTGTTGTTTCCCTAGGTGCCATTACTGCAAGTCGTCTTGCCATGTGTCATCCCTGCGCATTCCATATGCCTGTAAACTATTATTCCAAGAACTTCAGTCTATGAACATTATACCCAGGCTAAAATTGGCTAAGTACAACGAATGAACCAGCAAAACAAAGATTTAAGAAGAAATTTTAAAAAGTGTGCACCACTGGAAGGAATTTCTGTGAAAAGGAGTGACTGTTAAAACTGAGCGGGGGACGCAGGGAAGAGTGCTGATGAATTCCTTATTATTTCCCCCCTGCTATTTTAAGTTGAAGGGGGGACTGTGCTGTAGAGAACATCAAGAGCAATTGGTGGGGACTCAGGCAGCCTGGATGAATGAGATGTGTAGCAATTGTGTAATAAGGCCCTGATCCAGAAAAGCAATACTCGCACGTAACTTTTAAGCATGTGATAGTCATTCATTCAGGATGCAAGTGCTTCTCTGGATCAGGGCCTAAGTTGTATTAACTACAGTGGTTTATCCATATTGCTTAAGTATTAGTTTAATTTTCCAGACTGACAGTGTGAAAGACTAATAAAATTATTTTCAAGTATATTGCCTGTGTTTTGCTTTCATGACCCAGTGTTAATGTTGTTAAGATGGTATGGTAAGTACTTTAAAGATTGTAAATAAATGCTTCAGCACAATAAATTTAGCAATTTTGACCCTTCAGACAGTTTGGAGAGACTAAACACACTTCAACATTTTTGAACAATATTTTCCTAAGCAAATAAAGAAAAGATGCATGTATGTGAGGTGTAATACAAATACAAATGCTGCCTTCAAGTAGGCATACACAACTTCCCGTGAAGTTTGAGAGTGGACTGCATGCATGCATCAGAGGGCAGAATTTGGTTTATAGAGACAGATTAATATTTTCTTGATTCTTATTGAGTACAATATTTTAGTACATAATAGCTTGCCTTCCAGGTTGAAGGCCTGAAACAACAGGATATAAGTGCTATAGCTAATAATGGAGAGTCTCCCAGGATTTGTTTAAAAGAAAAATTTGGGATTTTAAAATTAAACTTGACAAAGCTTTAGAAAATATACTGTAAAGGACAATCATGCGCTGGCAGAGAGACAGACTTGAGTGACCTAAGAAGATTTAGAGAAGGAAAAAGAGCTATGCTTCTGTTAATGGGATATAGGGCCTAGAGCTAAAGCCGTGGGTGGAATTAACACTCTGAAGTCACTTGGGCCTGATTGAGCAAACGACATAAGTACATCTTAATTTTAAGCACATGAATAGTCCCACTGAAGTCAAAATTAAGTATGCACATTGTTGGAGCCGTGTTTCAAGGTGCATCAGAGAGAAATAGCTGAGCAGTCTGGATCACAAGCAAGGAAGTAAAATATTAGCTGCATAGTGGAGATCTTGAGAGAGACATCAACCTCCTAAATAGCCAAGAAATTTCAATAAACTTGTCTTGTCTTCCTTATTTTCTTGCATAAATGGGTCTGCTTCTGTGGGGGAATGAGACAAGTGACAAGTCCTGAAAATTTTCTGATGAGATGCTACTGAACTGGCTCACTATTTTTAGCTGCTTCCCAAACATTTAGATCAGTAGCTTTGTGTCTGGGTTAATGGACCAAGTCTGATCAAGACTCACAAATGAGGGGGTGGAGCTCTCCTTTTCTTTGCAGGCAGAGTAATAATATAATAACAGTCTGGATAATTCAGAGAAGAACATTTGGACCTGGAAAGGTTTGGGGTTTTTTTTAGTCACCTACTCTGTGACCTGAACAACAAGATGCTATTAACAAAAAGTTACGGCATGTACAGAATTGTACATGCCCCTTCTCCCCCAAAAGAGTAACTTATGAGTCACTGCTCCACCCAAATTACCTTTCTGCTGCCAGGCTGTGAGAAGAGGGCAGGAAATAAATGAAAAGCCCTGCCCAAATAAGTGCACCTACATTGTTCCCAGAGACTGCCAAATTGAGGCTCTGGTGGGCCACCAGAGGGAGTGAGCTTCAAATGCTATGGCCTTCGGCTGAGAGAGCTCTGGCCTGGGTCCTGGAAAATATAGTCTGACTTCATGCTGCCTAGTCCTGTCTTAATTGCTGTGTTGGTATAGGGTGAATTACAGGCCATTCAGGGCTCTGAAGGTTGTAAGTAACATCTGAAATTGTATCTGCAAATCAACAGGTAGCCAGAGCAGAGATCAGAAGGCGCAAAGGAATGTGTTCATAACAGCTTACCCCATTCAGAAAGCAGGCTTCTGGTGACACTGAAGGGTAGCCCCATCAGTATGGTGCAACAGTTGATCTTAGAGATGGCAAAGTCGTGGGATAATGATTGTGAGGCCTGAACTAGAGAGGAAAGAGAGGTAGGAAAGATGGGTAGCCAAAGATGAGGGAGAAAAGGCAGTACAGACCCCAATAGCTACCAAAGAATCTCTGGCATTGATGCATCCAGTAGAATGCAGAGACTACAAACAGTTGTGGCAATAGGCAAGTGTATCTCAATAGATTGTATAGATGTTGCCTCCACCGATTCCACTAAAACTGTTCCCCAACAATAAGCACCTACCACTGTCTTATCCAGGTTTCTTTCATCGGGATCTGCCTCTAATACAGTGGAAGAGTAAGACGACTAGATTGTAGCTGAATTCAATATTTTACTACCTATGTTTATACCGTGTGTTTTAAGAATGATCACCTACGTTTACTGATCTAGTAAGACACTTTGGAATGATGCAAGACACTTTGGAATGATGCATGGTGTTATGTATGATATCAGCACTGCAGAGCAAATATAGGAAACAGTGTGAGAACTGTTTATAGACTAGGTCCTAGGATATGCTTCTCAGGATCGAGGTGCAGGGGTAGAGGATCTCAATCTACTGCCCTCTGAAAAACTGCTTTGAAATACGCCCCTCAAGTTGCTACCCTACTTTCACCTGAGAATCTTATCCTTGCAGCTCTGTGGAACTAGCACACAGTATTCAAAAAGGAATTTGAAATGCTGTATCTGTCCGAATTCTGCAAGTTGATCTTTCCTTTGTAAAGTGAAATGCCGTCACGCACAAGTTCTAATGTCAGCTGATGACTCCAGTACTATGACTGGGCTTCCTCAAAACAGCCGTGTAATAACTTTTTGTCTAATCACTGAAGGAGATGTAATGTTCTAAACAAATACTTGATCTTAGGGCTTTCGCACAGGGTACTGTGGTTAGGAAACTGCGCCATAAAGTTTTCATTCTATTCCAGCTTCTTTATTTCTTCCTACTTGGTGTCCAGGAGAAGCTTTTTACCAGAAGTACTATTCAACATGAAGGTCAATAGTATTACTCCCAGCTGAAATGCTGAACACAATCCACTTTCCAGCACAAGCAATTGTGTATTTTGCTGCTTGCTGGGATACCTACCCTATAAATCATTTTAAATCATCCCATTTATTTTGAGGATACAAGGATTCAACGGTATTAAAAATGTAGAATTGTTAAACTTCGTTTCCAGCCCAGACTTCTGTAATCAAACCTATTAGTCCACTGCAAAATGAAGTCTGGGTCTACATGAATGAATTGAAAACCATCCCTTAAAATACCATAAATGTCTAGCCATGCTGTGTAATTATGAGGAATAAAATGAAATAAGAAGGGTGCTAAAAGATGTTTAGGTGCAGTTTATTCATAAAATCTGGAACTTGTAGCTGTACTTGAAGCTGGGCTTAGCTAATCACTTGTTCAGGGTTTAAAAAAACAACCTCATTATAGGGCCATTCAGATCATTAAAAGCACCTTTATAAAAAAAGTCAGTGACGTTTTTTATGTAAACATTCCCAGATGCTCCAGCATTGTGCTTGTGCCTTGTAACCAGAAAGTGAAATTAAATATAAACAAAAGTGAAACTGGCTAGTCTTGTTTCATCATTCATGTAGGATGTTGTGCAAATACATAGTGAAAAGATTTTTTTCAACATTTTTAAAAAAATATCTACGTGTAATCGTATTAGGTTAAATTGGTTTGTTTTTAATGCAGTTGTCTTCAGAGATTATAAGGCCAGAAGGAACCATTGTGATCATCTAGTCTGACCTCCAGTATAGAACTTCTTGAATTAATTCCTCTTTGAACTATATATTATTTGAACTAATATATATTAGAAAAACCTCTAATCTTGACTTTAAAATGTCCAGTGATGGAGAATTCACCACAGACCCTTGGCAATGCCAGAGTCCCCTTTAAACGTATATTTGGGATTTATAAGTGGATAGCAGCAATGTCCACAGAATAGGTGTTACTTTTTGCTGTTTATAAGCCCAGGCGAAAACACCCCCCCCCCACACACACACACACATGTCCTGATGAGAAATTGAAAACTGCCCTCAATAATTACTTGCATTTCTTGATTTTAAAATGAAATGATAAAATCTGACACTTTTCACAGAAAAAAGGCTGTTTAAAAGTGTAATGACTATTTTAAGGACTAAGAAAAAGGCTAGAGTTTTACTTTCTTCTTTGGCAAATGGACCAGTATAAAGGGTGCTACTGGCCCCGTGCCCCCTGTTTCTTCTTACCACACATGACGGTTGCTGGAACGACCCTTTTTGCTGTACCAAGGCTGTTTTCCCAGTGGTTTGGACTGTCTCTGTTCGTATTTTATATCGTTATTGCAGTCAGTGTATATAGTTTTTAATTAGTGTACATAGTACTGCTAGTAGTTGTCCCTGTTGTCGAGAGACTCTTCGCCCAAGGGCTGGGCATGCCCTGGTCCCTGGGCTTCAAGCTGTGTGCCTTGTGCGGCAAGCCGATGTCAGTGGGTGACCTGCACACTAGCTGTCTAAAGTGTCTGGGCAAGTCTCCCATTAAAGAGAAGTGCCAGATCTGCAGGAACTTCAAACCCCACACGAGAAAGGATAGTGACATTCGGGTGAAGGCCATTCTTATGGAGGCGGCCCTCAGATTGGCCTCGGAGCTGAGCCCCTCCGAATCGGCACCAAGCACCTTGACATCTGTGCAGAGCACTCCCCCGGCACTGTGCTCTTCCCGGCACTGCTCCCCGTCCCTGGTGCCGAGGAAGAGGCATAAGAAGAAATACACTGAGAGAGGACGTTCTCCCGTGCAGAGAAGGAACAAGAGAGGAGTGACTAGCATAATGAGACCTGCATCAGGCCACTCATCCTCCCCGGAGCCTGTGATGACGCCATTGACTCCGCATAGGTGCTGAGTCCAATACAGGACCTGCCACCTTCTCCCGGAAGCAGCCACGGGGTCAGGTGTCTGCTGGCCCCTTCAATCCTGGAGGCTGTCCCTCCCGATTCCGCCGACCTCTCAAGCCCCTCATCAGCCGAGGCGACTGGGGACAGAAAAGAGCAAGGTGCAGCAATCTCCACCACTGCACCGACCACCGCAGCACCATCCAGGGGCAAGCCCTCCATGGTCCTGAGGCAGCAGTTCCCCGGTACTGCCCAGAGGTAGAAGCTGATACTGCACCACCATGGTTTCCAGGGGAAGAATCCACTTCAGAGTCTGAAGGGGAATCCTTCGCTCCACCCCAAACTTACTAGTAGCCAGCCTACACACCAGACTTTGGTACCAGCCCTCTTGCTGGCGCCTGGCCACTGGGCCACTGGCCAATGCCGTGGCAGTACTGGAATCCTTGGGGTTTTCCCCCAGTACTGGTCGCTCCTTCCCACCTCTCATACTCGGTGGTGTCAGAAAGGTGAGCTCCCGTCTCTTCCTATCTGGCAACGGACCTGACTTCGGTACTGACCCTGGTGCCAATGTTCAGGAAGTGACCCCAATGGACGTGGTGGAGGAAGAGGAGGAGGAGGGAGCCCCATCTCTAGCATAGGCCACCTCCTCCTCATCCCCGGACGAGGCAGTCGCAGGCCCTAGTAACCCGCTCCCAGGAGCTCCTGGAAAGGGTTGCTATGAACTTGAGTCTGGAGGTTGGGGAGCTTAAGGGGTCAGCAGACAGCCTTATCGACATACTGGCTGAAGTTGCTCCCTCCAGAGTGACCTTGCTTGTTAACGAAGCGGTGATGGGCCCCGTCAGAACACTGTAGCAGACTCCTTCTTCTCTGCCCCCCTCCCGACATCCAAAAAGGCAGAGAAGAAATACTATGTCCCAGCAGACTCAGCAGCCAGGCCTATGGCATTGGCAGTCACCATAAAGCGCTGTTCGTGGCTCCAATCCTCTGGCCTCCCTCACAAAGTGCAGCAGTCCACCCAGAACCTCCCCTTTTGAGGGCACCTCCCTGTTCTCGGAACAGACTGACTCAAAGCTTCAAAGCCTCAAGAATTCAAGGGTCACGCTTCGTTCCCTGGGCCTTTACATGCCTCCAGCTTCCAGGAAGCACTTTAGGTCCCAGCAGCCTCCCAGGTTCATGACACCTCCTGGGCAGGAGCCCTACAAAAGAAAAGGGGGAAGGGTTATAAGCGATGCCAACCCCTTCCTCCTACCTCAGCCTTCCAGTCGGGTTCTCATAGATAACCCAGGGGGCCAGGCAGACCTTTTGAAGGTATGCCTGGGGGCGATATACCAGTCTCAACTCCATGTCCATCTTCACTTTTGTTATTGGACCACCTGTCACCCTTCAGCCCAGCATGATCATATATAACATCAGACTGTTGGGTACTGAGTACGGTAACAGTCAGTTACACCCTCCAATTTTCACCCACCCCTCATCCCCATTCCTCTTCAGGGACTCTTCTCACAAGCAGCTTCTCATCCAGGAGGTGCAAGCCCTCCTACGTGTGGGGGCTGTAGAGGAGATTCCTCAAGACTTGAGAAGGAAAGGGTTTTACTCCTGATATTTCCTAATCCAGAAGGCCAAGATGGGGGTGTCTATGGCCCATCCTGGACTTGTCACCTCAACAAATATTTCAAGAAATTGAGGTTCTGTATGGTTTCCCTGGACTCCATCATTCCCTCCCTGGATCCAGGAGACTGATACGCCACCCTCGACTTAAAGGATGATTATTTCTAGATCTCTGTCTTCCATGATCACAGACGATTTCTCAGGTTTGTAGTGAGTCAATGCCAGTAACAATCCACCGCTCTTTCTTTCAGCCTATTGACAGCCCCACAGGTCTTTACAAAGTGTATTGTGGTGGTAGCAGCCTTCCTCAGGTGTTGAGGTGTGGAAGTCTACCCATACCTCTACGACTGGCTCATCTAAGGGCAGTCGCAGGCTCAGGTGCAGCACAGCATCAGTACAGTCCGGGCCACCTTCCAGGCACTGGGTCTGTTAATAAACAAGCAAAAGTCAACCCTGAGCCCCCTTAAGAGAACAGAGTTCATCAGGACAGTGCTCGACTTGACCTAGCCAAAGCCTCCCTACCAGAAGCCTGATTCCTAGCTGTAGGAGAGCAAAGACTCCCCAGCACAGCGCCTCCTGCTGGTCATTTTGGAATTAGCTCATCCAGCACACAAAGCGCCTCCTAGGGGCCGGTGTCTCACCTGCCTCAGGCCCCCGGACCCCGGTGCCCTTTACCCTGGGGTTCTGCCCACCGCAGAACCCCAACACGCTGGATCTCCTCTCTCAGGGGAACCCCCACCCCTCGACACCCACCTTGCCTCAGCGGCTACAGCCAGTCATCATTGGCAAGGGGTCCGACCAGCTGCCTCTGCCTATTCCCGGGCTGCACCTCCCAGCCCCAATACCTGCATAGGCCTTTATTAAGGCCTTTATCAAGGCCTCAGCCTGAGGAATTGCCAGGCTGGAGCGCCCCAGCTCCTCTTGCCCTTCACCAACACTGCTCTGCTTCGAGTACCCTATTCCCAGGCAGCTAAGTCCTTCTCCCTCCAAGGCTGGAGAGAGACTCTGACCCAGCTCCTCCCTTAGGCCTTCTTATACTCCAAGCCCAGCCCTGACTGATTGCCTCAAGCCCACTCCTGATTGGCTCCCCAGGGCAGCTCTTTCCCAGGGCTGTTTTTAACCCCTCCCACATCAGAGTGGGGTGACCACCCCGCTACACAAGCTATGTTGGACCTGATTTCCAAGGTCACGATCCACCCAATACGGGTTTGCTCGGGTCCACCTCAGACTATTGGGACAAATGTCGGCATGTACCTACATAGTGCAATATGCAAGGCTATGCCTCAGACCCCTCCAGATATGGCTGACAGTCTACTCCCCAAGCAAACACCACCGGGACTCAATACTCATGATTTCACCTCCAGTTCTCACTTTGCTGGCCTGGTGGAAAAACCCAGGATCCATAATGGAAGATCTCCCTGGACTCCTTTTGCTACCCTTCAACTATTGATAACCCTAGTCTCAGATGTGTCAGATCTACGGTAGGGAGCCCACCTTGGTAGTCTCAGGATCCAGGGCCTCTGGTCCCAGGAAGAACTCTCCCTGCATATAAATGTCAGGGAACTCAGGGCGGTACACTTGGCTTGCCAGTTGTTCCTTCCCCAGATCTCAGTTAAAGTGGTGCAAGTCCTGATGGACAACACTGCATCAATGTTTTACATCAACAAGCAGGGAGGGGCTCAATCTTCAGCCCTGGGCCAGGAGGCAGCGTTGGATGTGGGATTTCTGTGTGAAACACACCATTCAGCTCGAGGCGTCACATCTCCCAGGAGCCTAAAACGCACTAGCAGATCGCCTCAGCAGATCCTTTTCCTCTCTCCACAAGTGGTCTCTTCACCCTCAGGTCATCAGTGTCGTCTTCCAGAGGTGGGGGTCTCCGCAGGTGGACCTGTTCACCACCAGATAGAACAGGAAATGCCATCAGTTCTGTTCACTGCACAGGCACAGCATAGGCTCCCTCTCTGATGCCTTACTGCGCTCATGGGCAGACAGCCTGCTGAACACCTTCCCACTGATCCCCCTGGTTCACAGGGTCCTTCTAAAACTCAAATGGGGCAAAGTGAAGTTTATCTCGATAGCACCGGCATGGCCATTCCAGCATTGGTTTGGCACTCCTCTAGACCTCTTAGTGGCAGCTCCACTCGCGCTCCCACTCCCCCCGGACTTGATTTCACAAGACCACAGCCGGTTGCTTCACCCAAACCTCGCCTCCCTGCACCCGACTGCATAGTGGCTGAACCCTGAAGACCAGGCCTGCTTGGATCAGGTTTGACAGGTCTTGCTAGACAGTAGAAAGCATTCCGCCAGAGCTACCTACCTGGCCAAGTGGAAACATTTGACTTGTTGGGCATCCGAATGAAATCTCTCTCCATCCTGATCTTCTCTTCATTCTATCTTGGACTATCTGCTCCACCTAAAGCATCAGGTCTGGCTCTCTCATCTGTTAAGGTTCACTTGGGAGCCACCTCCGCCTTCCACCCTCCACTGAATGGCAGATCAGTGTTATCCTGTGAGATGATGGTCAAGTTTCTGAAGAGGCTGAAACGACTCTACCTTCAGGTTCATGATCCAATCCTCCATGGGACTTAAACCTGGTCCTGGTGAGGCTTATGGGACCCCCCTTTGAGCCGTTAGCATCATGCTCCCTGCTGCTTCTCTCTTGGAAGGTCGCCTTCCTTGTGGCAATCGCCTTGACCAGAAGGGGCTCTGAGATCAAAGCCCTGATGTCAGAACCCCCTTATAAAGTGTTCAAGGACAAGGTCCAGCTGCTCCCCCACCCGGCCTTCCTGCCAAAGGTGGAGTCACAATTCCACAACAACCAGGACATTTTTCTACCTGTCTTCTTCCCAAAACCTCGCAAGACCGCTGAGGAACATCTGTTTCATACGTTGGATGTTAAATGGTCCCTCCCCTTTTATATTGAGAGAATTAAGTCCTTCCGGAAGTCCACGCAACTCTTTGTAGCAGTAGCGGAAAGGATGAGAGGGATACCTTTGTCATCCGAAAGAAGCTCCTCCTGGATATCCGCCTGTATCTGAACTTGCTACAAGCAGGCGAAGGTTCCGCCTCCTGCCATCATAACCGTTCATTCCACAAGAGCCCGGGGTTCATCAGCAGCGTTCCTTGTGCAGGTACCGATCCAGGACATCTGCAGGGCCACAACCTGGTCATCCGTGCATACCTTCATGTCCCACTATGCCGTCACCCAACAAGCTTGAGACGACGCTGGTTTCAGAAGAGCAGTATTACAGTCAGCATGTCCGTGAACTCTGAGCCCACCTCCAAAGGTACTGCTTGTGAGTCATCTAGCGTGGAATGGACGTAAGCAAGCACTCGAGGAAGAAAAAATGGTTACTAACCTTCCATAACAGTTCTTCGAGATGTGTTGCTCATGTCCATTCCATGACTCGTCCTCCTACCCCTCTGTCGGAGTTACTGGCAAGAAGGAACTGAGAGGGCGCGGGGCCAGCGGGGCCCTTTATACTGGCGCGTATGGCCAGAAAGAGGGTGCTAGAGCCGGCCCAATGGATACCACTGAGGGAAAAATCTCCAGCAACTGTGCATGCGACATGCATACACCTGGTATGGAATGGACGTGAGCAACACATCCTGAAGAACAACACTTGCGGAAGGTTAGTAACCATTTTTTCATTTGTTAGTGACAGGAAGTAATGATATAATAAATAGTGCTTTGCACCTTCAAAGTGCTTCACAGATCACTCTCCTACCACACCTGGAAAGTCGGTTTTGTAAGTATGATCCCCATTTTACATCGGGGAAACTAAATCAACAAGACCCAAATCACTGTTGTACTGGTGTAGATATCCCCCTCCCCCCCCCCCCCCCCCAAGAGAATGCTTTCTCTAGCTTGTGGCTGGTGAGGGCTGGCTTGGCCTTCCTCACAGGTTAGAGCAGCCCTGAGGCTGGTGCTGACCTGTATCCCTAATGCAATGTCCTATAGGAGCCAGTGTACTAATACAGAATAGCTGGAGTGTAGGCACACCATGGCTCCACTGCAGAATAAAATCTGAGAGGGATGGGACAGAGCTGGCTTTGCACCTTCCAGAGAGGCCTCCTACATCAGGGTCATTCTCTAAAGGGAGTTTACAGCCCTGTAACTAGTGCAAAGGGGGCATAGGAGATGGATGAATTTTCCCCCTGCACACACAGTTCTAATGTCAGCTGATGACTCCAGTGCTATGACTGGGCTTCCTCAAAACCGTCGTGCAATGACTTGTTGTCTAATCGCTGAAGGAGATGTAATGTTCTAACAATACTTGATGATCTTAGGGCTGTCGTACAGGGTAATGTGGTGAGGAAACTGCACCATAAAGTTTTCTTTCCATTCCAGCTTCTTCACTTCTTCCTGACCTCCAGGGATACTACTTGACAAGGACCATGAAAGGAGTCCGTTCTACAGCTGGGATCAGAACTCTGCAATCCCTGGGCACCAGACTCACGTTTGCCCTAAAACAATGCCTTACATTGCCCCAGAAGTCAAGAATACCTGGACTACCAATACTTTCCCTAGTTAATATGTGAATTTGCATCTCTACCAACCCTCTGAGCTGCCCCTGACAAGTCACCACTGTTGGGATTGTGAAAAGCAAGCCAGTACTGACCTAACGCTGCTGCCCTTGAAGTCCATGGTGAAGCTTGGACTTCAAGGGAAGCAGAGTTAGGCCAGTTCTAAGTGCTTTTAAAAATACTAACCAAAGTTGTTTGCAGCTGTCTGGGCACGCTGTTACTCTTGCTATCATTCTACCTATAAAGAATGTGCTACTGCTCTTTCCCAAAAGCTGCTACCCTTTTTATTTGCATACCTTTATTCAAGCAGGTACCCTCCCTTGTGGTGGTAGCAAAGATGTTTGCTGTGTATTTTTCGGTAATAGTTTCTGCCTACAACTTTTTTCCAAATCAGGATCCAGGACTGGATTGTATGTTCCAAGTGGTTGAGAATTATCTTTCTGCTGTTTACAATGCTGCTCTCCTGCTCTTTCAGTGGGGTGAGTTCTTGGGAAGTAGTTGACACTGCATGTGTTTCAGCATTCCAAAAGGAATGTACGATTTATTGTCCAGGAAAGCCAGTGAAACACAAAATAAGGTTTTTTTAAACAAGATTTCAAAATCTAGTCTTGTTTTACCAGGTAAAGGCAGATTCTATATTTCCAGTACAAATACCTCTTGGTGACAGTGTTAAGGCTTTACCTGATTTCCCGTAAGATGGGAATTTAACTCCCTGCTCAGATCTGACCCAGGCAGCCACTGGCAAGTAATGAAGATAATTTGTGGACTCCAAGCACTCAGGAGTATGCGAGGGAAACTAATAATAACTCGTTGGCAGGTAAAAAGGAGAAAGATCTTCGCAACCAGTTGTTGTTGTTGTTCTGCACCTGAGTTGCACCTGGGATCAGGTATATTTTCTGTTATTGTTTTTAATAAGATCTTTTAGGTGTGTCTCCATTTCCCTTGTTTGGAGGAGGAGGAAAACTCACTGACTGAAGACTACCTACCCCTTGCTGAGCCTCTTGATTCATTCCACTAATTGACATATGGTCTTGCTAAGCCTCTTAATAAATAACTTCATCTGACATTCTCCAGCTCTGTCATGGTGGATGCTGCAGGTACAAATAGCTGCTTTGGTACTATTTAAAACGTAAACTTTATTCTAATGGTAATTGTATTATTTTTACGGAAATGTAGTTGCTCAGACATAAAACAGCCTGGGTTTCTTTTTATTTATCTTCATCACTTGTTGCACCGGGTGGCCTGGACTACAGTCTTTCTAATGATACCAAACCACGTGTTCAAGTCTGCTTATCTTATCTCAAAAAGGATATAGCAAAATTGAGGGAAGTTCTTTGATAGGAACATCAATGAGTAGAGGGATGGAAGAGCGGTGACAGGAAGAGACTGAAAAGACTGGGATGGGTAGAGAGGGGATGAACAAGATGAAATGTGATAAAGGTGTCCAAAATAATGAATGATATAGGGAAGGCGGATTAGGCAATTCTATATACCCTGGCTCGAAATGTAAAAGCATAGTGCGGCTCAATGAAATGGAAAGGCAGCACATTTTTAAAAAGGTTTAAAAACAAATGTTTTTTGCATAATGCACAATTATTCTGTGGAACTCATTGCCACCAGCTGTTACTGAAGGCAAGAGATCAGCAGGATTCAAAAGAGGAGTATCCATAGATATGGATAACAAGAACATTCACAGTTACAATAAAAAGGATTAAAATAAAAGTTCTTCATTTTTAAGCTCAATATTTTCAAAAAACCCTGTGATCTTATTTTCATGTTAAATCAAGACAACAAACTAACAAATAGGCATGTGATTGCTGCCAGAAAGCCCCACGCCAGTAGAATGAGATGAGAATAGAAAAGAGGGAGAGGGGAAGCTAAGCAGATAACTGGGCACCTTGAATGGGCCCTTTGAATATGTGTTAACTACTTCCGCTAAATTATCTGTTCCATCCTGTATTCAGCTGGGACACTACCTTGCCCAGACCTGAAGAAGAGCTCTGTGTAGCTCGAAAGCTTATCTCTCTCACCAAGAGAAGTTGATCCCATAAAAGAGATTACTTCACCCACCTTGTCTCTGTACACCTTATGAGATAGCCAGGGGCCCCAGAAATGGATGAACGGTCTTCGTCTTCGAGACTCCCCCCCGGGAGAGAAGAAGTCAGACATTAACAACTCTTCAAGCCCAAAGATAAAGGCAATAGCTCCCCAGCCCTCCCCCCCTTAGATAGGATGCCTCCCACCCATCCGCAATCCTGGAGCACCTCCTCCCTCCAATTGCCCCACTTGAGGCAGGGTCCATGTCCCAAGCTCACTTCTCCACCAAAGCAAGCCCCAGGGCCCACTCTGCACCCCACCCTCTGGGGCACTGCCTGATACCCACCTTCACTGAAAGAATCACAATTGCGCTGAAGCCTACTAAAGTGACAAAGATTCTTCAGTATGAAAAACTGACCCTGGGTGACTTTTTTGTGGTGCTTGCTTAAAATTCTAACTGGAAACACCAACACTCGCTTTTCCTTTTACAGAAGCTTTTCTGGCTTCATTGAAAAAATGAGAAAAAAAATCTGATTTGAAAATATCTTTCTCTCCTATACCTCTCTCTCTCTCTCTCTCCCTTGATCCTAGATATCAACTCCTTATGTCAGAAGTCCAGGCAAAATTTCATTTAACCAGAATGTGGATGAAAATGGAAATGCTTCAGGCAGAAGTCTAAAATAATGATGTCATAGAATCAATGTCTGAAACTGAAAGATCAGATGATGAATTGGAACTTCTTAAAACTCATGAAATCTCCAAAAAGAAAGTGAGATCTGGATGGAGGAAAACCCAGGAAGGATTGGGCCAATTCTTGATTAATCTGAAGATGAGCCAGGTCTCAGTAAGAAAGAAAACATATTACACTACAGGGATCCATCATAAAAATGTCATGCCCGAGCTGTATCAACTGGCAAAAATTGTATTGGCAGTTGCAGCAACACAAGTGAGTTTTTGAAAGAACACTTTCAGGCTTCAAATGTATCCTTTCATCACAGAGGTCCAATAGAACAGATCAAATATTACATGTTATTTTAGTTCACTGAAACAAATTGTTCATAAAAAAATTGTTTGATAACACTAAAACATTAGGAAAACTCATGTAAAATTAAAAAATGGTCAAAAATAAACATAGTTTCATTTTTTTCAACTCTCTCCTTCTAAGTTACTTCTGCTAAGACTGAAATGTAATTTGAACCAGTTCACACTGGTAACCGAACTGTGTTGTTGTTTTTTTGGGCAGCGGGGAGCGGGGAGGGGGATGTTATTGGTGGCTTGATCTGGAACTGAACCCAAAGACAGTGAATGCAACTGAACGTGAACCTGAACTGAGCCAAAACAAATAACTGTTCAACTCCCTTTTAGCAACCACCTTCATCTTTGATCTGGAAGTTCTGCCCACAGGAGGAAGTGTACAGTGCTCACATGGAGCATTACTTGCTGGGACTTGTCATCTCTGAGGAGGCTAACCTCTGGTTTAAATTAAAGAAGAGGGCCGCCCTGGGCTGCATTCAGATCTGTAGGGGTTGTCTCTTGGCCACCCGATCCTGCACATAGTCACTTGTGAACTGCATCCATCTCACCAGCACAGAAGGAACACGTTCATAGTAGTTGCTGTATTGCTCTCTAACAAATTATTTAACTCTGGGATATCACAGGGATGGTTCCGTGAAGCGTTGGAACATTTGTGCCTAATTTGCAGAGGTGCTATGCACAGGTAGGTGACCTACCATAGGTCCCACTGACTTCAGCAGGCATTCTGGATGCTCAGCACTTCTGAAAATCAGGCCCACATAGTATATTGCTCCTCTGCCTGTGATTTGATATAAGCAGGAGGAGTTTCTTCCCTTTGGGTGCCAAGCACCGACACTAGGAGGCCTGCCTCTGGCCAGATAGGCTCACTGGCCCTCACTCAGCCCCACTGCCTGATGCTTTGATAGCACACCTGGCCTTCCTGCAGCCTGTGCCTCTGAATAATTTCGGAGGGAGCAGTTTCTGTCACCAGGTAACATCTCCATGACACCCAGCTCTGGAAGCTCCATTACATTTAGCTTTTCCTATTTTTAGGTTAAAGCTGACTGACCGCCTACCCCCACACCACAGAAGCACCACAGGCTTCCCGCTACCCCTGCCCCCAAATATTTATTCATACACCCGCGTGCACATCCCCACACCAGGCACAAGGTTTGCACAGCAGCAAAAACAGGCAGTCTCCAAAGATTGCTCACACTCGGGCTTGCGGGGCTTCAGCAGGGCCAGGAATTTCGGGGGGACCTTGTTTTGTTTTGTTAAACCTAATACGCTATTTCTATTTTACAGTGTTCTAGTCATAACGTGAGGGAAAATAAACTCTGAAGTTGAGAGAAAGGGAGCAGCCAACTATGGAGCCCTGATTCCACCTTGCAGCTGAGCTGGAAACCCCCAAATAAAAGCCCTGGGCTAACCCCTGCTCTGGTACACCCATGTTTGTGGCGGTATAAGTGATTGGCCCTGTGCTTGGAACGGAGACCATGTCTACACTACAACATTGTCGACCTAACTTTCGTTGGCCAACAGCCACTGCGGTTATTACATCGCTTGTGCGTGTGCACACGAGGCTCCATGGGTTGGCGGTGCGCATCCTCACCCGGAGCACTGGTGTCGATTGTACTGTCAGCGTGGGCAGGGCATTGTGGGACGGCTCCTGAAAGCCAGTAACAGTCGAGGTAAGTAACGCAGTGTCTACACTGGCGCTACGTCGACCTACCTACGTCAAGCGTGACTCTGCGCTGCTCAGGGAGGTGGTATTACTAAATCGGTGTAGAGACACGCTTATGATGGGGGCAGCCAAATTTGAGTGAAGACTCTTCTACAGCTAGGTTGACGCAAGGCAGCGTACGTTGACCTACCCGTGTGGTGTAGACCAGGCCTGCGTTAATGATGCTGTGGCTGCCCAAGAAGGAATAGACCCCATCCCCAGCTCCCTCCCTTCCAGTTGTGCTGGCCCTAGGAGCCAGAGGCAGGGCAGAATTCCTTTGCCACTAAGGTAAGTCAGGTTCTGGATGCCCAGAGGGCAGGTTTTGCGGTAGAGGAGAGCCAGTTTCACAGTGCACTTTGCACTGGAGAGGCGTCTCCTGGGGGCCTATGAGAGAGTGTGGCTGGGGGCTTACCCTCTGCTACATTTACCTGTGAGACCCAAGGAGCAGCGAGCCCTGCAGGAAAGGGGGAGGAGAGCAAGCCCGTCCCCTGCCCAAGCTGCAGCTCGCTGCCGTCCAGACACTGGCAGCTGCCCCTCACATGCCCCGCCTTCGCGCCCAGGCTGCAGCAGAGCTGGCCCATGGATGTGAAATTTTGACCATCTTAAAAAGGAGAAATCTTGGCCCCAATTGTCTCACCCCCACCCCTTTCCACTGCCTGGAGGATAGTTTCTGTGCTGATGGCCTTCGAGCTCAGAGCCCTCATTCCCAAATAAAAAGAAAAGGAATACAGCTTTTGTGGACTATAGTAGACACCTATGGAGTTGGAGGCACTTCCCAAACAGACACCCGCAGGAGATAGGGCGACTGCCCCGAATGCCCCCGGCTGTTTATTGCAGCGTGATCCCACTTTAACCCGTCACCTGTTTCCTAGCACACTCCGACGAGGACAAAAGGCATCCTTCCATACAGCTGCTGGAAACCTTTGGGTCTCTCTGGCCCTGCCGTCCCCTTCCTCCCCCCGTTAGCCCTGATCAAAAGAAATGGTCAGTGTCTAAATCATAATTCAACCAGAAGGGGAGGAAAATGACATTCTTTCAAAGGAGGGCAACGAAAAGCAGCTGTCTCTAAATTGCCAGATTCGACTTCCCCAAACACGTGTGAGTTCACTTCTTCTTTCAGGAAGAAATAGGGGGGGATTTGCCACTCTGGAGCAACCTAAAGAGACAATCCCCCAATAGTGCCCAGCAGAGGAAAGGTTTGCTTTCTCTTTGCTAAATGTTGCTATTGTAATTCGATAGAGTCAATAGACATAAACAAGATGGACACAGCCAAGCGTATAGTTCTTATTTACACCAATATGGTGGCCACACTCTGGTTTTACACTATACCAACGTTACAGGAATTGCTGAGCCTACAAACACTGGGATTTCTCTTTAGGACTCTCCAGTTTCCCCCCCAAACAGCCCGATACAATATGCTCCTGTTGATACTGTGTCCCATCGCCTCATTATCATCTCATCCATGGGATTCAATAAACACCCAGGATCAAATGGGTCAGTTTATTTAACGTACCTGATCCCATTAGCCAACCTTTCCAGAGCTGCTCTGGAGCAGCTGCTGAAGCCTGGTCTGCCCCTGCTCCTAGGTCTTTGGGGGGGAATGTTTTTGCAGCAGGAAGCATTTGTGAAATTTAACAGGCCAATTTCTTTACCTTTCCCTGAAGGGTTTTTCGATCTATCACCCGTTACTTCAGACGCAATTTTGTCACAGTCTTACTCCTTTTACAACCTCTTTATTCAGCCACGCTTTGCTTCCCACACAATCCCCCGCCCCCTTGAGTTTTCCAGGTTTTGCTCCTCGTTCCTTTGCCCAAAACGACAATCTTTGTGTTTAGTGTCTTTTAGGCAAATGTGACAAGTGTGTCAGCATCTCCCTCCTCTGCACAGAGCCTTTAGCACGAGTGCTCGGAATCCGAATAGGGGCCAGCGGCGGCCGACTAGCAGCAGCGCTTTTGTCTCCTTTCATCTCTTAATATGGATTTGAAGGTGCTATGAAATGTTCGGCTTCCTGTTTAGCAGAAGCGCTGCTTGTTTTGCTGGGGTTTTTTTCTTTCCAGGGGAAGGGAAGGAGGGGGGAAGTCTGGGTGTGGGGGAGAGAGTAGAAAACGTTGGCTCTGTCCATGGTCAAAGTAATTCAGCTGTAATCCCCCTTTCTCTTCCTCTCCTGGAGCTCTATTCATATTCTAATCACAGCTTTTCCTTCCCTAAACCAGCCACTTTATCAGAGCCCGGGCTTTGCACTTTTACTTCCACTTCCAGCACCTAGAACCGCCTTCAGAATAAGCAACTTTTTTTTTTGGCAGTCCTGCTCCCTTCCACCGCTAAAGGGAACCTGCAACGTTGTCCTAAAACCCGCAGGTAACATTTTGTTCTTTCCATGTGCCCCGGAGAGCACAACCTCTTACAGGCTTGCACGTCAAGTGCATACAACGTGCCGCCGCCCTGTGCAACACATGCAGTTTCGGTGCAGTCCCCGGCGAGCAAGCAAAAAATGCCTGGGGGTGGCGGGGGGGCGGTGCCAGGGACCCAGAACTGGCCCGTCAGCTCTGTTCCCGGGCACCTTTCTCCATTACCCCCCTCCCCAGCCAAACTGAGCTTGCAAGGCCTGGGGGGGAAGGCAGCCCACAGCCTCCAACTCCACGTGTGTCTGTGAAGAAGCCCAACTTAAAGCCCCCCCGAGGGGGGGAGGGGTCGATCGATCGGGTCTTTGCACACACCGCAGAGCGCGCACCCAAATCTCCTGCTTGTTTGAAGAGCTGAGCCAAATTTGAGCCCGGGCTGTAATGAACCAAAGCGGGGGTGGGGCGGGGTGGAAAGGCCGCTGGAACTTTAAATCAGAAAAACGTTTCTAAGGCTCTAACCGAGGAGGGAAGTCGAAGTGTTGGGATTGCGTAGATCTAAGGCCCCCCTTTTTGGAGGAAAGCTTTTCTTATTCAAAACAGCATCACAATGGGCTTCACATTGAGCCTTGCCACATCCCCATCTGACTAGCAGCCATTCATCAGGCTGGCTGGCCTATCAATGACATTTCTCCCATCAGGGCTCCTATAAAATGATGCTTTTTCCCATGAAACATCCGCAAACATTTTGACGGGTCTGGCTTTGCCCTGCTGGATTACTGAGTCTCTCTCTCTCTCTCTAACCTCCCCCCCTTCTCTCTCCCCCCCCCTCTGTTCTCGGTGTGCATCTCTGAGCTAGGGGATCTCCAGACCCCGGGACTTTGGGGGCGTCTGTACTGCCCATGGGAAGAGCATGCATTGTGGGTTACTGGAGGAACCCGACATGGATTCCACAGGTTAGTCCAAGACTCGAGACAGCCGTCTCCCATTGCAGCCCAGTGGGGACTATTCAACTTGACAGTGATCACGGAGGAAATATACTAGACTCTAATAGGGTGATAAGTTACCCGGCTTCCAATCAAACGTGCATAGAGGTGTGTGTGTGTGTGTGTGTGTGTGTGTGTGTGTGTGTGTTCGTTCAGCTCACCAGAAAGAGCCCAAAGGGGGGAGCAAAAAAAGTTGTGTTAAAATGTGCAGGATTGGCTGGAGCCCCTGATTGTACACTTGCAGCTGCGGTGCAGGCTGGATCTTTCCTCGGGATATCGGCAAACTAATGTCCTCCCTGCTTTCAGTGTCTAGGCAGTGACTAGATTTGAGCGGAGCCTTTCCAGGGCAATAAATGACGGTATTAATAAGGAAGGGATTTTTTTTAATGACCTCACCCAAATGGCGTCTTGTGGGACTAGGTAGAATTCAAGCCGGGTTGGAAAGCGAGTCCATCGCTGGGGCGGACTGGCTGATTCGGAAGTTGGTCTGTTGTTGTTTTTTTAATTCAAGCCAGGGTTAGGTGTAAAGTCCTTGGTTGGAATGAAACGGGCACCGTGACTAGGCTCTTCCTAACCGCGGCAAGCAAAGAAAGCCCCAGGCTTCCTGAGACTAGAGGGGATGGATGCGGAGCTAAGTGAGGGGCGTACGTCATCCTAAAGTGTGTTTGTCCGGTTCAGGCTGCAGCGCCTGGCACTGCAGGGTTGGCAGGGCTCGTGCCGATTTGGTGGCTTGTAATGTGGTGGCTAGGTTCTGAGCGTGTTCACGGAAGCACATGCTTTATTAGCTCCGTTCATTTGAGGCCTTCCATTTCTTCCCAATGCCAGCTGTCAGTTAGCTACCTTCCGAAACGAATCAACCCCTCTTTTTGCGCCGTTCACCTGGCCTCCCCCCCTTTCCCCCCATTATGAAACCGATTTAAAAATCTTGCACCCACAGAAATGACATTTCTAGATTTTTTTTCCTCTGTCCAGCCGGATTTTACACTCGGGCCACACCAGCCTGCCCTGATGCAACGTATGACTTAGGAAACCAATTCCCACCCAGAAGCAGATCCCTGAATCCATCAGTAGCCAGAAGAAAAAAAACTTTCCCAACGGGTCGCTCTCTCGGCAAAGTCCTCTTTCGAAACATGCCCAACTTGGAATCATTTCCATTTTCACTTGAGAAACCGTAAGTGGACGTTTGCCCTGATTTGCGGCTTATCGTCCCCTTATGCAAGTTTCTATCGAGTTTTAGTCATTTATAATTAATTCTAAATTGCCGTGCTGAACACATACTGGGGACCCGATCCTTCTCCCAACGAAGTCAATAGGAGTTTTGCCATTGACTTCAATGGGTGCAGGATCGTGCCTGGAATGTTGATCAAAAAGTAATTAGAGGCCTTACGCCCTCAAAACTCCCAGTGACTCCAGGAGAGTTTTACCCCAGGAAGTTTTACACGATCCACCCTAATAGAGAGTTTTACACGATCTACCCTAATAGAACTAAAACTTCTCTTTTATTTGGCTCCTTCTCCCTGACCGTGCTATATTTTCCACTGGGAATTCTCCTGTGTGTGTCTTTCACTCAGATGCAAAGAATCGCTCTCCTCCAGCTCAGTATCTGTAGGCAGTTCTGAGGGAAGGAAACCAGGGGGGACTCATGACCGCTAGCATTAGAAGGAGTCTCCAGAAGTAAGTTGTGGGTATGTGTGTGTGAAAATATTGTAACGTTTCAGAACCCCTGAAAGCTGTGTCTGCTCTCTCCCAATTATCACCGGTTCGATGCTGTGTTTTGAAAGGGGCCATAGGTCTAAAGACAGCCTAAATTAGTCTGCTAACGGATCGTATGCAAGTTTAAAGAGCAAGACGCTTCCCCACCTAAATGTGAACTTCTTTCCCAGATAAGCAAACGCCAGATATTTAAATCTTTAATATAATTTTTTTTAAATGCAGAGTGTGAGATCATTGCACGGGCTTTTTGCTGCTGAAACTCTAATTATTGTGGGCATGCACTGAGAACTAAACGCAACAGCTGGAACTCAAAACCTTTCAGGGCGAAAAAAAAAGTCTGACTGGGGCGAATTTACAAAGATGTGACCCTTTAACAAACAAAAATGGAGTTTGTTTTCTCAGGATGAAAATGTTTTGAAATGAATGAATCGTTGTACTCGCTGATTTGCAACACTCGCTCTTAGGCAGCCCGCACTGCGCCTACTTTTCAGTGAAGAGTCGTTAAACAGTAGGAGAAAGTTGCCCCTCTTAGCAGGGACGCAAACCAGACTTATTTATGGGCACTGCTTGTTACTTATCGGTGTAACAGGCGATTGGAATCACAGATACTTTCAATCCCAACAGTCAAAACTGTGCCCCTGCGGGCGCCTCTGTGTGCTGCCGTTCTTTCAATGCGGTATGGTTATGATAAATGGCAACATGATTGATGAAGATAATATTAATCAGAAAACATTTTAGCTTTGCTAAACAGATGGCAAGAAAAGTGGAGCTTTGCAGTTGTCTCATTCAGACACCTTAGCCTCCCTTTCAGAGGACTTAATCCAATTAGCTTTTCTTCTGAGTTTCAGTTGTTATGTAAAGATCCTATGGCATTTGTGGAGAAATATAGCTTCATTGAAAAAAAAAATCAGCCATGTTTTAATTTCTCTTTATCCGTTTTATTTTGTTGGGGTTTTTTTTAAAGTAACGGGGAAAACAACCCAACCAACCTGTAACTTTTAATTGCAAGGCACTGAAATCACTTAATAATCTTTGCCTCATAAAATAAAATGTCATCGGATTAAATCTAGCCTAGCTAATAGTCAGTCAAAATACAGCGTGCATGGAAATTAGTTATTTTAAAACCAATTCACAGAAGAAATCGATTGCTACAAATCTGGAAGTATTACAAAATCGCCTCTCCTTTTAATGAGCTCTTCAGCATCGTCTTGTGAATTTTTTAGTCGGATTTTTGTTTTAAACAGCAACGCGCAAAACTTCCTCCCCCGCACCCCTCCCTTAATATGCAACAAGTGCTCAGAATCAAAGGCAAAATTTTGCTGGCGTGAAAGTGAAGGATGCATCCACACACCCGGGGAGAGATTCCGTTTCCTTCCCATTTTTTGTCCCGCTAAAGAAATACCCTTTAGCTGAGGTGTGGGACAGGAGGGAAGAGAGATGATGGAGAAGAAGAGAATCACTTCTTATTAGCAGCAGGGATCCAGGAGCTCCGGTCTGGCAACTAATTGAAATAGACAAGAGGAAGCAGCAACCGAACTGGTGGTCCTGGCTCCTGCTAGCTGACGCGTTTCCCGATTGTCCAAACAAGGCTGTACAGGGGATTGCTGTATGGAGAGAGCCCAACCCGTGTTCAGGAAGGGAAAAGCCGCCAGATTTCTTCTCTGGGGACAGACGGTTATTAGTGTGTCTGCCCTTAATCGACGATGAAGATAGGCTGTTGTTATTCTTGTAAGGGGACCCCTACTCTTGCTGGCGATGCTGTTTAAAGACACTTACGGTCCAGCGTCGGGCAAAGACCCAGAAGTTTGACTGAGTGATTGATTTTGTTTTCTTCTGCAAGGCGCTGGAAGTTAAAGGAAAGTGTAGAAATCCAGGCCCCGCAGATGCGCTGCTAGCTGGCGGCTCGTCCCGCCCTTTGTTTTAGACGTACAAAGGAAGAGCAAGGAGCAGTGGGGGATCTTCACAGAGGGGTCGGGTTTTATGGCCATAATCCGAGAGAGCTTTTCCCCCAAGGGCTCATCCAGACTCATTAAAACGGACCCCAAACAACCAGCCTAGTACTAGTACCTGTTTGCCCTGGTGTGCTCATGGCCAGCCCCATCCCACCCCCCAACCAAGCCCCCGCCTAATCCTACCTCGGCCCCACCCCCACATGCCCTTTACCTCCCCAATCAAAGAGGGAATCCAACACCCACACGCGCTACCTCCGATTTCCCCCAAATCCCTGCCAGATCCCCCGTCCTCCCCCACAGCTCCTCCTGGGTCCCCTTCCTTCGTGCGCTCCATGCGGTCTCCTTTGCCATCCACCTGGGATCTTTCTCTGGAGGGGGATCCGTTCCCCAGAGCTGCGGGCCAGGGAGGAGACGACATTGTGGAGACAGTAGCCGCAGTCTGACCAGTCGCATTGCGTGGCAGAGGGCTACACCTGCCACACACACATTATGAACCAAGCCAAGGGTCGGATCCTGCAGTCTTTAATCCCCTCCCCAGCCCACCCCATCGCCCACCCTGCATTGCAAGGGTTACGGCTGGGGGCGGGGGGGGCTGTCATTTCGGGACATCTCCCAGCATTGATTCCTCCGGACACAATTGTGCAATCAGGGACAGGGCTAGGTGCTCAGACATCATGGTGATGGCTGCACTGCAAGCACCCAGAGAGACAAGGTGGGTGGGGCACTATCTTTTATTAGTCCAACTTCTATCGGTGAGAAAGAGGAGCTTTCCAGCTACTCAGAGCTCTTCCGCAGGTAAGCACCTAGGCAGGTAGGAGCCTCTCCCTGGAGCTGGGCAGAGTCACTTCTGGGGTAGGGAAGTTATCTCCAGGCTTGTGCGCGTAGAATGAGCCTTGGGCGCGCAGAGCGGTGCGTTGTGCGCGCTGATGGTGCCTTGCGCGCCCCGAGCGCCGCCCAGCCGGAGGAACACACAGGACAGCTCTGCGCCTTCCCGCACACAGAGAAAGAAAAGTTTGCAAGGCAGTGTAAGTACTAATAACGGGTTTCCATAGCCACAGCCGCCCCCCCCCCCAGTGACATCACCATGGTGGCTGCAGGGAGCTGGGGCGGGGGCAGCTACCGGGGGGGGGGTAAGCAAAATATTATACGTTTGCTGGTTTTTTGGTGCTTTAAAAAGAGATTGGGAGTGGAGGGGGCACCAAGAAAGCAGCAGCGAGCCCACAACAAAGGGGGAGTGAGTGGAAGGAGCAAGGATCCAATGGAGCATGTGTGCCCCCCTCATACAATGCAGGAGCCCCTGCAGCTTGCTGTGAAATAAAACCATGCAGAAGAGAAGAGGCGAAACCCCGCTGAACAGCTCCAACAAATCATTCTTAATCACTCATTAACAATCCTGTCCAAACAAACTTGGGAGGGACGGGCATCTAGAACCATCAGTTCTCTGGCCACCTCGGAGAGCAATCTTCCTTCCAGCCAAATGAGTAGTACTACCCACTTCCTTGCATCAGCTCACACCAGGCAGCTGGATTTTGCATAGCACCTTTGGTTGACATAATCTTCGAGATGCTTCACAGAGCTACCTAGCAAATGATCAGTGACAGAGAGAGAGAGAGAAGCAGAGGTGTAGAGGCAAAGGAGAAAAGGGATATGTTCAGCTGAGATTTGAAATGACCCTGTCTACTACCTGTTGAATAAGCATGCTAACAGTATAGCTTTTGTATTTTCAGGACAGGGCAAAGAGCTAGTTTTCCCATAAGTAAAGGAAATCTCTCATGTCATCTTAACATTGCGTGATACACTGTGTGATACTACTGAGTCACACAGACACAAAAGGGGCCTCACATTCAGAGATGCCACGAGAAACAGGGTTCTGCAATGAATGATTCCCCTGCCGCCCCCTAGATGATGTGTCAGAATTTAATCCTTTCATCAAAACAGTAGCTTTGTTTTGGTAGTGGTGATGTGTTTATTTAGTTATTTTTAAGGCAGTTGTGTGTGTGGTCTCCTTTTCCCTTGGTGGGTAGCTTTACCTCCACATATCGTCAGCCATGTCCCAGAGGTCGAAACCTCCATCACGTCCCATCAGTTTGGGTTCCAGAAGAACAGCAGGTCTTTCCTAGGAAGGGAACTAGAGACCATGCTACTGTTGCCATCTTGCCAGGCATTATAAAATCCTCTGAGAATGCTCTGTACCACAGGATGTCAGGGCTGGGGAAATAATGGAAAGGAGATAGTTTTGCAGTAGAACGTTTCTGCTGGATGTATGTTTAAAGTATGGAGACACTTGTTGCTATTGATTTTTGGGCCCCACGTTGCTCCAAATGAAATCAATGGCAAAACTTCCACTTACTTCAGTGGGAGAGGGATCAGGTCCTTTTTGGGGTGGTGGGACCTAAAACTGACACTTCAGGCCTGATCCAAAGCCCATTAAACTCAATCAAAGGCTTACATTGATTTCAGAAAGCCCTTAAAGCGCGTTTGGTGTGAACCCTGAAATGCTTAAATCATGTGAAATGATGAAAGCATTTTAGCATTAGTTTAATTGTGGGATATATTCTCATCACTGCATGAGGATTATTATGATTCCCTGTGAATGAAGATGACATTATAGCTACATATCTTTAAAATAAACTGATATATTTTAGTAACAAACATTGTTTTATTCATTTGCATTTTTTCAAAAAAATCTAGAATGTAAACATTCACTCATAATAGCAATAAAGGCTTTCATACACTGATTTTGTTAATGAAAATTGATATAAAGATGTAACCATTTAAAATCTTAAACAAATATTAGTGTCCTAGTTGGCAAAGAGATTGATTATAAAATTTTAAAACATTTGAATAATAATATAGTATTTAACCTTAGATCTCAAGATTTTTGAAATTCAAATTAGTGGTTTCTTTTGTTGCTGGAAAACTACCTATCTTTTCATAAAATGTTTCCAAAACAATTTGCATTGTTATCTAGGAGACAAACTGTTTATTATGGCTGAAGAGTATGTTCTATTTCTTTATTGATCGCTTATGCTGTGGTAGAAATGTGCTTGTTAGATTCTATACTCCCATATACATAGTGCATTATGTTAATGGGGCTGATCCTGTATTCCTTTTGCACCTTGAAGTTGATGAGGTGTGGATATACAAAGAATACTGCGTTGAGTCCTATATGGTCTAAATCCTGTTAATCACATTATCTGATTTCATAGAAATGCACCAGTGAAAGAGGTAGAAATGGTTTTTCCTGTTTACTATCGTGGTGTTGCTGGCATTATTTTGGGTGTTGTGCTGGCAGAATTCAGTGAGAACAGGATAGGCGCTAGGATCAAGCCTTTACATTGTATCAATGCATTTATATTAAATCCTGCTTTTCTGAAATTTTTGTACTGTGGTTAGACATTGACTTTCAAAGTTCTAGTCAGGGGGAAAAAATCATCTACATTTTCTTCAATTGCTATTGAATTATTTCCAAAAATTCGAGGGGAAAACGTGGTAGTTTTCTCAGCTGTGTGTGTAAAATGAGTGGAGGTGCATTATTTGCCTGCTGTTTATAAATGGTTGTTTTTAAAACAAAAACACATACATGAATAGTTTGGAGAGTGGCACAACTGTGCCTCATTTTGCAAAAATAGAGTGAGAAAACGGTTTTTTTAAGGTACAGTCCCGAAGATTTTACTTGGGCAAAACTCCTGTTGAAGAAAGGGCTCCAGAACGCGGCCCTCTGGACACGTGTGTGAGACTACAATGATGCTGACAGTGGACATTGTGCACTTGTGACCCCCCTATTCTCATCTGATAAACAGAACAGTCCAGTAACTGATTTACTGCAGTTGTTCTTGTCTATTGAGTTAAAGTTTCACTTCGAATATTTAATCTGTTTATACAAGGATGACTATTTTATTTTTAACACCCCCATGCTGAGACACAAGGGTTCTGTGCTACATGCCAATATTATTAAAATATAATGAAGCATAATTTGAATACACCCGTATTATTTAAACCGTTCCCCCCCAAAGAATAATCAGTCTGTGAGGAGGCGGGGTTCAATAAAAAATAAGGGCAGTATGGAGGAGAGCGGGAAAGGCTGGGTGGGGCAGCCGTTTCTGACTGTAAAACACCAGGCTTTCTTGTTTGTTTATAAAGAAGGAAGAGAGGAATTGGGATGCACGTCAAGGGGAACGGGTTCCACACTTTAGAGCCTCCCCCAGCAAAATCATGACATGAAGGTGCAATGCTGGGATCGCTAAACTCTGGGAACACATCCTCCTTCAGGTCAAGACTCAAAGAGGTGGGCTCGAGTACAGTCAGAACTGTAACACTGCCTTTGGAGCAGTGGTGGGCTGTCATGTACCTAACGCAGGTATAAAGTCCTCCCTTTGAGTGGTGTTTGACATTACATGACAATAAAATAATCGGCTCGCTATTGCATGAATATTGAAGTAGGTGAATTTCCTGATTTCTAACCCCCCCATGTCTATTTCCATGGATCTGTGCTGAATTTTATATTTATGCCATTGTAACTGAAAATGAATACTCTCTCTAAGACTTGATCGTGCTGGAGCCTGAAACGCATAGCAGCTGAGTAAACGGACTGCTGACATTCTAGCTAGGATGATGGGTGGTATAATGGGTTTTGCCACGAGGGATACTATAGAGAACAGTAGTAACGAGGAAGGGTAATTGGTGATGATTACACCAGTTTGGGCATATGGAATGTTTTTTAATATGTACATATTCAAACATTTGTGTATGCACACGTGTGTGTGTCTATGTGTGCATGTCTCATTTGCATTCATATGTAAGTGTGTGTGTATAGTATAATTTTCTACTTGATAGAGGGCCCAATCCTGCCATTTCCACCCCCATCCCTTCCATGGAAAACTCCTGTTGAAGTCAACGGGAGTTCCTCATACAGAAGGCTTGGCCTATAATGAGTTTTTATAATGCTTGTGAATATGTCATCTTATTTTGCATCCATGTCACATGTGTAACTGGCAGTTGTGGCTTCACCCCCTTCCTGTTTATTCTCTTCTTAGAGATTTGCATGAAGATCTGTTCATTAGGTATAAGACATCAGCTGCTATTAGAAACTATCAATGGCAAAATGCATTGACTTCAAACAGGGCCAAGATTTCACCCTCTGAGTATAATTGATCATGTTAAATGTTTTTGGCAAGTTTTCCCCTTCATGATAAATTTGTCATAGAAAAAGAAAGAGGGGATCAGCGGGAGGATGGGGCCCACTGGCTTCAATAACTGAGAAAGGGCTCCCTTGCCGTTTAAAGTGCCCCCAACCTGTCCAAGAAAGGACAAAATGCTGGGCTCAGGAATGTTTTGTTTCTTTCCCTGTGACTGCAGTTAAGTGTGTGTGTGGAGGGGGGAGGGGTTTGGAAAGTGAAATTATTTCTCTCAGATGGTCTCTGTTATGTGTGTGAAATAGCCAGTTCTCAGCAGCTAGCGCACCAGAATTCACAATTAACAAATTCTCACCAGGTTTTCTATATAAGAACTCCTATATTATAATGATGCCCTTGTTGCCAAGAAGGCTAACGGCATTTTGGGCTGTATAAGTAGGGGCATTTCCAGCAGATCGAGGGACGTGATTATTCCCCTCTATTCGGCACTGGTGAGGCCTCATTTGGAGTACTGTGTCCAGTTTTGGGCCCCACACTACAAGAAGGATGTGGATAAATTGGAAAGAGTCCAACGGAGGGCAACAAAAATGATTAGGGGGCTGGAGCACATGACTTATGAGGAGAGGCTGAGGGAACTGAGATTGTTTAGCCTGCAGAAGAGAAGAGTGAGGGGGGATTTGATAGCTGCTTTCAACTACCTGAAAGGGGGTTCCAAAGAGGATGGATCTAGACTGTTCTCAGTGGTAGAAGATGACAGAACAAGGAGTAATGGTCTCAAGTTGCAGAGGGGGAGGTTTAGGTTGGATATTAGGAAAAACTTTTTCACTAGTAGGGTGGTGAAGCACTGGAATGGGTTACCTAGGGAGGTGGTGGAATCTCCTTCCTTAGAGGTTTTTAAGGTCAGGCTTGACAAAGCCCTGGCTGGGATGATCTAGTTGGGGTTGGTCCTGCTTTGAGCAGGGGGTTGGACTAGATGACCTCCTGAGGTCCCTTCCAACCCTGAGATTCTATGATTCTATGATTCTATGATGAGCAAACCCTGTGCTTCGCCCACCCACTTCCCAGATCCCAATAGGTAAACCCTGTTCTTTGGGGCGGGGGTGGGGGTGGGAGGGTTAATTCCATTGCAAAGTTGATAGCCAGTCTTGAAAGAAATAGGAGTTTTGCCTGAAGTCAGGACTTCAAGAGCAGATGATTAGAAAATGTTGTGGATTAAGGAGAAATGTCCTCAGACATATTAGTATTTGAGTTATTGCTTCTCCCCCGCTTCCCCTGCTTTTTTTTTTCTAATCAGTACTCACTTTTAAAGCTTTTTGTAAAACCTGCTCTGATCAGAATAATACTAATGGGTCTTCTATAGCCAGCTTCCCCCAGCACAGCTATTTCAGGTGATGCAGCTAGTCGGGGCCTGACACCACAAACCTGGACTCATGTGAGCATTCCCCTTACATTGGATGGGGCTACCTGCAGGAGTAACAGCTAGTCATCTGAGCAGAGGTTTATAGGATCGGGCCCTGAGTAAGCAAAACACTGACATACCGATGCTGCGAACTATAGGTTGCTGCACAGATTTACCGGGCCTGAACCACAGCCTAATGGAGTCATTCGCTGGGAGTCTCTCCATTGAAGCCAACAGGCACTGGATTCCACCCATAGCCTGTGGTACATTTATACTGCAAGAAAATGGCAAAGAGAATTACAGTAAGAAATCATCTTGATTACAGCCGATAAAAGAGCTGTCGGGTGAATAGTGATACGCTGAATGGAATGATACAGTGGGTTAAAACAATACTTTTCCTGCATTGTATTCATTTCTGCACAATATTTGATGAGTGCCGAAGCTACACGGTGGCAGGGTGCATGTGCTATTGGTGATGAAAACAAGTTGCCAGAGGTAACGTTGTGGGGGAAAGGCCTAAATCAGCACAGCGTACGTCCAGCTTCTGGAGAAGCCTGTTCTCCTGGGCTTCTAAAATCTACCACTGGACATATTTTTGTGCCATCTGAAGGAATCCCTGGGGCCTGAAAGGGGTCCTGCTTGAGTGGGCCCCTTCACCCGCACACAGCCTCATTGCCCCAGCAGAGCTCCTTGCAGGTTCATGGCCCTGAGCTCCAACGCCCATGGGACTAGTGGAGTTTAAAAACAGACCTTCAAACTATACGGCAAAGTAAGGCTCGTGCTTGTACCTAAGATTTACTCCACCCACCCCGCTGCCCCCCTCTGAAAACAATGGGAGCTGCCGAGTGCTGAACTCTTCAGAAGACCTGGCCCTCTGTTTTGCCTTTCTCGCCAATGGCAATGATAACGGAGCCCAAAGTTGTGGTCGACTCTGTAGCCCCAGGTTTCTCAAACTTGGTGCCAACATTCCTCTCCTAAACACAAGGTGACAGAGACAATACTTGCCCCCCCCACTCAGTATAAACTAGGGCTGTCAAGTGATTAAAAAATTAATCACGATTAATTGCGCTGTTAAACAATAATAGAATACCATTTATTTAAATATTTTGGGATGTTTTCTACATTTTCAAATATATTGATTTCAATTACAACATAGAATACAAAGTGTGCAATGCTCACTTTATATTTGTTTGATTACAAGTATTTGCTCTGTAAAAAAACAGAAGAAATAGTATTTTTCAATTCACCTAATACAAGTACTGCAGTGCAAGCTCTTTATCATGAAAGTTGAACTTACAAATGTAGAATTATGTGCAAAAAACCCTACATTCAAAAATAAAACAATGTACAATTTTAGAGCTTGCAAGTCCACTCAGTCCTACTTCTTGTTCAGCCAATTGCTCAGACAAACAAGTTTGTTTACATTTGCAGGAGATAATGCTGCCTGCTTCTTGTTTACAATGTCACCTGAAAGTGAGAACAGGCATTCTCATGGCACTGTTATAGCCGGCATCGCAAAATATTTACGTGCCAGATGCGCTAAAGATTCATATGTCCCTTCATGCTTCAACCACCATTCCAGGGGACATGCGTCCATGCTGATGACGGGTTCTGCTCGATAACAGTCCAAAGCAGAGTGGACTGACACATGTTCATTTTCGTTATCTGAGTCAGATGCCACCAGCAGAAGGTTAATTTTCCTTTTTGTGGTTCGGGTTCTGTAATTTCCGTATCAGCGTGTTGCTCTTTTAAGACTTCTGAAAACATGCTCCACACCTCATCCCTGTCAGATTTTGAAAGGTACTTCAAATTCTTAAACCTTAGGTCCAGTGCTGTAGCTATCTTTAGAAATCTCACATCGATACCTTCTTTGCGCTTTGTCAAATCTGCAGTGAAAGTGTTCTTAAAATGAACAACATGTGCTGGGTCATCATCTGAGACTGCTATAACAGGAAATATATGGCAGAATGCGAGTAAAACAGAGCAGGGGACATACAATTCTCCCCCCAGGAGTTCAGTCAAAAATTTAATTAATGCATTATTTTTTTAATAAGTGTCATCAACATGGAAGGATATCCTCTGGAATGGTGGTTGAAGCATGAAGGGGCATACGAATGTTTAGCATATCTGGAACATAAATAACTTGCAATGCTGGCTACAAAAGTGCCATGCAAATGCCTATTCTCACTTTCTGGTGACATTGTAAATAAGAAGCAGGCAGATTATCTCCTGTAAATGTAAACAAACTTGTTTGTCTTAGCGATTGGCTGAACAAGAAGTAGGACTGAGTGGACTTGTAGGCTCTGAAGTTTTACATAGTTTTGGTTTTGAGTGCAGTTATGTAACAAAAAAAATCTACACTTGTAAATTGCACTTTCACGACAAAGAGATTGCACTACAGTACTTGTATGAGGTAAATTGAAAAATACTATTTCCTTTTTCATTTTTACAGTGCAAATATTTATAATCAAAACTAATATATACACTTTGATTTCAATTACAGCACAGAATGCAATATGTATGAAAATGTAGAAAAGCATCCAAAATATTTTATACATTTCTATTGGTATTCTATTGTTTAACAGTGTGATTAAAACTGCGATTAATCACGATTAATTTTTTGGAGTTAATCACGGGAGTTAACTGCGATTAATCAACAGCCCTAATATAAACATTTTAATTGGTGTGGGTAGGGGCAGCAAAGGGCATTCATGGTGGAGGGGAGGAGGGCTCATGGACTGGGAGGCTGCAGTTAGAGAGCATTTTAATCACATGGATGGAGCAGCTTGTTTACTTCTCCAGCTTGCTGGATCATTCCCTCTTGGAGCTCCCGCAAACAGCCCATCTATTGAGCAGCTAGCGTTCAGCACTGAATACTCAGGACTAGATTCTTGTCTTAACCATTTTCTTTTTTCCTGTTCCCTGGGCTTGCTTGCTCATGGTGGGAGTGGAGCCTTCTCCGGGAGGTCAGCCTCACAGTTTGAGAAACCTGTGCTACTTTCTGAGGGGAGAAGGAGCGGAAGGAATTGAATTTGCTCTAGGTTTTTGAATCTCTAATTTGTGTGTACTGGGGGCTGAGTGGAGAGCTGTTGAGAAACCTCTCAGAAATATATTGAGCTGGTAAGCTTTGTGGGATAAGAACATAAGAACAGCCATACTGGATCAGATCAATGGTCCATCTGGCCCAGTATCCTGTCTTCCGACAGTGGCCAATGCCAGGTGCTTCAGAGGGAATGAACAGAACAGGTAATCATCAAGTGATCCAGTCCCTGTCGCCCATTTCCAGCTTCTGACAAGAACTCTTAGCCCAGGTCTACACTAACCCCCCCGTCGAACTAAGATACGCAACTTCAGCTACGTTAATAACGTAGCTGAAGTCGAAGTACCTTAGTTCGAACTTACCTGTGGTCCAGACGCGGCGCGCAGGCTCCCCCGTCGACTCCGCCTACTCCACTCGTCGAGCTGGATTACCAGCGTCGACGAGGGAGCACTTCCTGGTTCGATTTATTGCGTCTTGACAAGACGCGATAAATCGAACCCAGAACATCGATCCCGCGCCTCCGATGCGACGGGTAAGTATAGACGTACCCTTAGTGTGAATATTTAAAGTCCATAGTACTGTGGGACACTGATCTTTGCTGGGACCTCTAGGACCTCCAGAGCACATTATTAATCCATTAATATTATTTTATTTATTATTGATTACCACCCATTCTAATTTTGTAAACAAATGTGCTCTGGATGCATTTTTAAATGCTAAAAGAAATATTCTCTTTAGTATATCTTCATTTCTATTGCTTTGTTTTGCTGGGTTTTTTTTAGTATCCTCAAATCAGATGATTTGGGCCCTTCCATATTGCTGCTGCCAATCCAGATGGTCCAGCTGGACTTTTTTGAGAGTCAAGATTTCTGTATGGGTCTGGCAAGAGATGCTCTTTTTGATGGAACAGATTTCTCTGGTTCTTGTATAGTTTTTCTCTTTTCTTCTGGTCTCCGTTTTCTCTGTTTGTTTGGTATCTTCTCCATCTTTATCTTCTCTGTCTCCATCCTCCTTTTTCCTTGGCTACCTCCTTTTACCAGTCTCCTTCCCCCCCCATATTTCCTCTTCCTCCCCCTTTCCTTTTCCTTCTCCTTCTCAATTGTCTCCCTCATCCCCCATCCCCATTGTCATTGTTTTCTTGTCTTTTTCCCCTCATCCCTTGTCGCTTTGTCCTCTTTGCCTGCCTGTCTTATTGATGCACCACCTCAGTGCTTAAAGTGTGTGGGGGGGGAGAGGTCACAAGGGGTCACAGACCTGGGGAAAAAATAATTAAGAATTGAACCAGGTCACTGAGGGGCACACTTTAAGCACAGCTTTACCAAAATTGTGTCTCCCAGATTATTATAGACCCCACACATTTTTTCAGATCACTTTAAGCACTGACCACAGTGCTGGGCCAACTTGGCCTGCTGTTGGATTCAACAATGCCTGTTGCAGAGAAGGAAGCATTGTATGGGCACTTGATGTAGACCTGCTTCTCACAGATATTCTATCCAGCCAACTCACTTTAGCTTTGTACCCTGGTGGGACTGAATCAATGGTTTGGGGCTTTCATGCCTCTTCACATGCACTAGTGGGTTGAGGCTCCAGGGTTATCATAATGATTTCCCCCAGAAAGCTACTAGTGAGTGGATACCTGCCAGGTGACTGGGACCAAGAAACAAAGACCAGTCTCTTATGAACACTTGTGTGTGTCACACATTAATTACATGGGGTTCAAAGTAAATGGAATTTTTCACAAAAGTGCAGAGAGGGAGCCGTCCTTTGGCCTGGGAATGAACCTGGCTCAGAAAAGGAGAAGGTGATTGTGAACTTTCAAATCTTCCTGGAAGAAAATGTTGTTGCAGAGAAATCAGAGAAGGTAAAATCTTCCATACTGCTGTGTGGCAGACCCAGAATCACCGGAGAGCTACTTAATACATTAAAATGAGAGCATGAAGGTGGTTGCAAACTGACAAAGTCATCCAAAAAATTCAAGAATACTTTAAGGCATGTGAAATTACTCCTTGGAAAAGGCATATATTCTTTAAAAGAAACCAGGTGCTGGGGCAGATGATCGACTATCATGTTGCAGAGCTATGTAATGACTCTAAGTCAGATGAATTTGAATAGTTAACAGATGGATCAATTAAATACAAGTTTATTTCTGGTATCACTGATCACTAGGTCAAAGCAAGGCTACCGTGAGAAATGGACTTGACATGGCAAAGAACAGTGCATGCTTATAGTGCTGGTGCAAAAACTACTGCCCAAAATATGTGCTAGCAAGCAAAGGAAAAACCAAAATGCATCTAGTTAATATGCACACCTAATTGAAAATGCACCCAGAGCACAACAATTTACGGAGGATCTAGGGATGGAATTGCTGCAGATGATGGGATTCTGGAGAATGGCTGTGTCGTCATAATTCCACACACAGCATGAGGTCAGATATACCAAACATAAATCACCATGTGGTTCCTGAGGAGGGTAAGGACAGCGTTTGAGATGTTCCTGTCTTGCTAGGCATGAATGCTGCTATGGAAAATAACATCTGTAGTGAAATACAGGAATCAGAATACGAATGAACCATTGCAACCACATAAGATTCCTGAATGTCCTTGGTCCAAGGTGTGGGCCAATCTTTTAAAATTGAAATATGCCCTCTTGGGTGGAATACTACTCCACATTTTTAAAACTGAGCTGTTGCACAACACACGGAGTAACAAGGTAATAGCACAGTGTAAACACAGTTTGCTCACCGTGGGATTCCAGATGAGTTAATAACAAATAATGGGCTATAATTCACAACTCTCTTAGCTGTATCAGTTCAAGCACACCAGGGCAAGCCCATACTACACACCACCAAATGTGTTGGCAGACAAGTCAATACAGAGGGCAAAAAACTGGATAATCAGAACAAAAGGGCCCCACTGGATTCACGGGGTCCATACTTGGCATTGTTGGAATATCACAACACCCCTCACAATGTTTCACTAGGACCATCAGTTCAGAGATTTATGGGTGGAAGGACAAAGACCTTTAACATGCTTTTTGGACCAAAGACAATTAACCCTGAAGTAGCTCCAACAGAACGATAGGCCAAGAAACTAGAACATGAAGAACATAAAGAAACTACTACAACAAGAATGCCATGTCAGGCAACTTGCCGTGTCAGGCAACTTGCCAAGGTAATGGGCTATACCAGCTGCACCAAGGTTATGTGACATAAGCCAGACCGAGGATCCATCCTACAGGAGGAATAGAAGACAACTACCCAAAACCCAAGAAGGACTTTGACTTAGTTTCCTAAGGCCACCCAAGATGCTACCAGGAGTGCTTCTGGACGGGCTGACATAATGCACATCCAGTCAATGACAATGAAATTACAAAAAAACAGCAAACCCAGGCTCAAGGTAGCAGATTCACCTCAAGAACTGTTCTGAGAACAAGTGGCCATGTGATTAGAAAGCCACTGAGCTTGAGAGGTAATCATTATTGACTAATGGTCGAGAGGAGGCAGAAGAATCCTTTCATTTGCCCTGGGGGTTGACGTTATCTACTCTAACCTACAGCCTAAACGTCTCTCTGGGTTTTATTAATTGTCCATATTAATTTTTGGTGGTTGGTTTGGGTTGATAGTATATTAGTTGCATTTGTTTGTTTGACTGTTTTTAAAAAAGATGTAACATCAGCCACTAGAATTGGTGGTGACTGACCCTTGCCATGTACCAGGAGTGTAATTGTTTGTAACCCAGTCCCACGTCAGGTGGCTGGGGCTAGGAAATATGTCTCAGTGTTTTGGTGACGTTTTCAGAACGATCATGATTTTTTTCCCCTTTAAAAGAGAGGGACTCTTTTAAAAGCTTCCAGTTCTCTGCTGTAGTCACCCCTAGGACATTTCCAACAGAGCATACTACAGTGTGCTTCTCAGGCAATGGAGGCATTTGGTGTATGCAACTAGCAACTAAATGGCGTGTGTTTCAGGAGATAAGGAAGGAGCAAGACATGAGTGGGTTTCTAGTCCGAGCAAGTGATGCATAGCTAGCTCTGGCTATAAGCCTGGCCATGACTTGCTGCTTCATAATCACCTGTAGTGCACACTATTAGGGAGCAAGTCCCAAGTCTGCTGGACTAGTTCTCTGGATTATTGGCAGCAAGGGTTGAACTGGGGGGAGAATATTCTGGTGGTGCTTGACTCATGGCCTCGTTACCAAGCTTCTCCCCTCAACACTCCCCCCACCACCTTTTTCTGTGGGCTGCTACTTCCTTCACCTTTCCTCTCATAGATGCCTTCCCTCTTCCCTTTTCTCTTTCCCCCTTTCTTTCTGGAGTGCTCACTCCAAGCCTTGGTGTAATAACTAGGAGTAATGGGATGAATTTAAGAAAAAGAAACATTAGGCTGGAGATACACTTCTTAGCAGGGAAGAGTCTATTAGAGTGAGTAATAACCATCTCCAGGGAAAGGATGGACCATTTAAAACTAGACTAGACAAAGCCCTAGAGAATACACAGTAGAGAACAACTGTAGCACGGCCCCAGAACATGGTTAAAGTGACCTGCCAGATCTTTTCCAGGCTAATTTCCATGCTACTCAACCACAGTGGATAAGCACAGCTAGATGTTAATGCTCAAATAATTAGCACTGAAATAGTTAAATGTTGTCAGTTTAAAACTGTTGTCATTGGGCTACACAGTTGACATCCCTTGTGATAAACTAGACAAATCTCTTATAGCTATTGGGTCATATTCAATCCAGAGGTAACTCTGTTAAAGTCAGGGGAGTGACACCAGGGATGAATTTGTTCCATTGTTTCATCTGTTTGCAGACTCAGGAAATAACTATGGACTGGTTACATTCTGGTCCCTGCTAGAGGGTTTTCTTCACCACCAGTAGTAGTAATAAATAAATAAGAAAGACACTGAAGGCTTAGCTCCTGGAGAAAATGGAGCCACCAGGAAAGTTTTATTTGTATACAGGTAGTGCTTTATGGATTTAGTGTCTGATCCAAAGACTGTTGAAAGCAATAGAAAGACCCTACTGGCTTCACTGGGCTTTACTCAGGTCCCTATTGCAGTAATGTTATGTTCAACAATTAGATCCTATCATGTGAACGTTTGTGTTTCGGTTGATAGCTGTTAGGCCCTGCTCCTGCGCCCACTGAAGTCAATGAGAGTTTGTCCTTTGACTTCAGTGGGTGCTAGATTAGGCCTTTAATGATTTTCTGGGTATCCTCTGGGGTGGCTGTCCTGCAGATACCAATGGCCAACAGTGTTTTGTTCTGTTAAGGAGAATACGGCTTGGGAGTTTAAAAGTCCTGACTTGTCCTCTGTGTTAGTATGGTTGATTGATTAGGTCGTGACAATATTGTAATGTGTGGACTTATTTTTCCCCAGAAGAAATATTAGCATAAGATGTACTTTTGTTTTTCCTTTTACTATCATTATTACTTATTTGCATTTCAATAGCATGCAAAGACTCCATACCAGGATTGTCGCCCCATTGTGATAATCACTGTACAAACAGGGCTGGCACTCCCATTAGGCGACTCTAGGCGGTCGCCTAGGGCGCCAGGATTTGGAGGGTGGCATCTCAGGTCCCTCAGCGGCCACCGGCGGGAGAGGCTGCCGCCGAAGACTCCGGCGGTACTTCGGCAGCTGCTTCTTTGGCCGCCGGGGACGTCGGCGGCATTTTGGCGGCAGCCTCTCCTGCCTCTGCTTAGGGCGGCAAAAAAGCTGGTGCCGCCCCTGTGTACAAGCACAGAATATGTGACGGTCAACGCAAATTTAGTGCTCATTGCCTGATTAATAGTTGTGGCGGCTGAAGTTCTCTGTCCACCCACATGGGCAGCAGGAATGCAAGGGTCTTTCATATCAATGTGCTTCAGGCTAGAGAGATCACCTCTAGAGATGGGAAAAGAGTTCAGTCTCCATAAACCACTCAGTCAGCAGCCTTTCTCCAGAGACTGCCACCATGGGTGCCTATTAGAGCCATGTTTTTCCCGATGTGAACACTTACCCACTAGGAACAGGTGTAAGATCACAAGTCAGTTCACATAGGGCACTGGACAGTCTTTCTCTAGTCATGATTTGGTTAGTAAAGTGGAGGGCTGCATTTGATCTGGAGAACTAGAGATGGAAGGTTCCATATCCTAGGGGCAGTCCCCTGAGCTATCCAGTCCCCTCCATATACCCACCATATTTGCTGAACCAAGCCATACCCTCTTGGCTTGAGATGTCACAAGAATAGCTAATTGTGGCTGGCTGAGTCAACACTGGGTTTGGCTGCAGGACGAGGTAGTGGTGACTGATGTAGTAGATGGAACTCTTCCCTCTGAAAATGTTGAACCAATACCACAGCATGGTAGTAAGGTTCAGTGTGTTGCAGGAATTGCCATCTCTCAGGTAAAATGAAGTCTCCTTGACTACATCTGGATATTAAATATCTTATGGCACGCTTTGCAAGTATAATGGTGTGCAGGCCAGTGTCTGCTTTCAATATTCACATTCTGTAGATATAACGTCCTTTCTAATTCAATTGCTTAGCACCCAGTTTTAAATCTGCTTTGTAGTGTTGTTGGAAGGTTATAACTAAAGCGATAAACAAAAACTAGGAGTGGATCGCATTCAGGTTCAATTGCCAAAGCATCGGAGTTTGTGGGTGGTTGAATCAAAAGTTTTTCCTTTGGCCCATTTCTAGCTCTAACAGCAGCCATATCCCACTTCAGAGGTGACTCAGCAATCGGCAAATTGAAGCAATCCATATAGGATGAATCCTGATCCCTTTGCAAAGCTGAAGTAAATGGTCCTATTTATTGTTGTCAAATCACTTGAAAATTCTGAGTTCAGGAGGCAATCACACCAGAAGGTTTACAGAGTGGAGAGATTTGCACATTGGCACTATGGATACTGAGAAATAACCATACAATGATTATACCAATCATACAACCACATTCAGATTGCAGAATATTGCATAGCTGATGGAAAATCCCTGCATTGTGATTGGCTGAGACAAAATAAAGGCCAGATTAGATGTTCATAATGGTCTCTCTTGGCCTTAAATCTATGACTCTATCAATTCCCCTTTAGCACAATTATTCACATATATAACATCAACTACAATCTACTCTGGCTAACAGTCATTATTAGGCAGTCAAAATGTAGGAATTTACATAAACACTGTATATCTCAATCTCAATAGCTAGTCTTTGAATATGCAAATTTACAAAGTCTTATTGGTTACTGTAATCTCTCAGCTCCAATTAGCTCCCGTACTGAGAATTTTTTCAAGCTTTTTGCCAGCAATAAATATAAGAACATAAGAACGGCCATACTGGGTCAGACCAATGGTCCAGCTAGCCCAGTATCCTGTCTTCCGACAGTGGTAAATGCCTATTCAGAGGGAATAAACAGAACAGGTAATCTCATCAAGTGACCCATCCCCTGGTGTCCACTCTCAGCATTTGGCAGTCAGAGGTTTAGGGATGCCCAGAGCATGGGGTTGCATCTCTGACCATCTTGGCTAATAGCCATTGATGGACCTACTCTCCATGAACCCTGTTTTCTTTTTTGAACCCTGTTATAGTTTTGGCCTTCACAACATCCTCTGTCACTTCAGCATCTCAATCCCATCAGCTGAAGCAGAAAAACGCCAACATTTACATGACAGAGAAGAGAAAAAACAAGGAAAGAAAATTATGCTGTCAGTCTTCTGTGAGAGAGAATTTAAAAAGATAAAAGCTTTTGACTAACTTCCTTCTTTCCCTACAGATCATCAAGGCTCTTGTCCTCAGAACAACTGTCATATATTTAGGCTTGGCAGAATTTGATTTTTATATTTTTAGAATTTCAACGGATATCAATGTTTGTTTTTAGGCATTCCTTGCCCCTCTTCCTCCAATTTTTATCTATTTAAATTTTCACAGTTACACAAAATTATGAGTTTTAAGCGTTTTAAAAATTGTTATAGATTTCCTGCAATTGTGAACATTTGAAGTATGGGGGTTATCAGACAACAGGGGTGGGGGTGGGTCAGCAGCATGTCAAAAGATATAAAGTAAATATCTTTAAATGAAACCGCAATAAGTTCTCAAGCAGCATTTTTCTTACTTTCCCTATTTGTAGTTTCAATTATTATCGATGGAAATATTTTTTCATTGGTTTGTGTATGTACAGTGAAATCGACGGTTACCAACATTTACCAATAAAAATCTAATATTTCCAAGCCTACATATATTTGTGTTTCCTTTGGGGAATCCCAGCCCCTCTTTCCCAGTTCAGTTTTGAAACACAATGTAAACGAAAACATACTAGTTGTTCTAGAGAGAAAGAGCCTTACTGACTTTTAGGTAAGAAAATGGGTGGGAATAAGTAAGAGATAAGAAGGCAGATAAAGGCCCCAGCCCTGCAAAGACTTAGGTACATGTTTAACTTTAAACACATGAATACTCCCATTGTTAAATATACGAGGAGTCTCATTGAATTCAATGAGACTACGTGCATGCCCAAGTTAAGCAGATTCCCAAGTCTTTGCAGGACTGGGGCAAAAAAGGAGACTGTGGGAAGTAGATTTATAACACCTTTTTAAAATTGTGTTAAAAACTGACCTTTCAGCAGTGTGGGAACCCATTTTTTTTTTTTGGTAAGTTCTTTCCTTTCATTTGAGTTTAACTTAGAACATTAAAAATATCCACGGAGAAATAATTTGAGTGTGCTTTCATTAGACACAATCATAAGAATATTTTGGGCTAATAAACACATTGGTTTTCAGGCTCATTCTTTATGATAAATACCTGGACAGATTTCATTTAGTCCAGGAAATGCTTATTACTTTGAGGAAACACCTTCAAATCGTCTTTATGAAAGTACTCTGAAGTTAATTGTCCTGTTCTCAAGTTATTTAGCAAGAAAATCATGAATGAAAAATTACCTTGGTTTCAAGAATCTGCTTCTTTCGGTCATACAGAAATGGTGTAATATTTATAATGTGCTTGTCTTCACTTACAGATCAAAAAATATACCAAAGCTTGCAAAATGCAACATGTAAAATGACAGGTTGATTGACAGTCCACTTTTAGTCCCTGATAGATTTACTTATTATTTAAAGAGGCACTGTCAGCTCAAAAACTATATTTAAAAAAATCCTTACCTGTTTTCTTTACTAATAGTGTAACAGAGTTACCGTATTGCATTACTATACGGAGTCCCCATAGGGTGAATGCATTAAATATTACTAGGCACACCCACAGACAGCCCATAAAAGGTCTGACTCCTCCCACGAGGGAAGGACTTCTGCCTTGGGAAGTAATTCTTTGTTGAAGTTTAGGGGTGGATGGGTATGTGTGCTTCCTGCGGAAGGGAGAAAGTGAAACTGCCCTAGCAGCAGGAAGGGAGCTGCCTTTGTACTCTATGCCTGCAATAAACAGATGTGCTTTTGTTGTTTCACAGAGCTCATGCTTGCATTGTTATTGTGGGGACTGTGCCTGGCTATGCTAACCAACCAATAAGTAGACCCCAAGGTCACAGAACAATACTTAGGTCTCAATCCTGCAAAGACGACCATACAGTGAGACCCAGGGCCTGCCTAGCCCTGCTGAAGTTTGTAGGGGTCTGTGCACGTTCAGGGGGGTCTGCCTATATGCTTGTTTTTGTAGGGTCATGGCCTCTATTACTAAGATCTGAAAGAATTTAAAAATCAAACTTACTTTTCACTTTTTAGTTTGTTTTTTTTACTCAGGTGTGAAACTAAACTAGACTAGTCAGCTTCAGTTTTGTTTCTAGTCAGTTTCTCTCTCTCTCTCTCTCTCCTTTTAAAAAAAAATTCATTAGCGCACTGCTGCCATAGTTGGGATCTGCAAGTCCCCGATGGCAATATTTAAATTTCTGCAAAAACATGTTTGTGCTTTTAAGAAATGCATGAAAATATTCTTATTTGTGTTAGATGTTAGGTTTTGTAAAAACTTTTAAAACAGTTAAAAATGGTTTCCTCCACAGTTAATTTGGGGCCAAAACTACCTGGTAGGCGGGCTCTACATTACAATCTAAAACATATTCTGCCCTCATTTGCAAATCTGGGCCCTGATGCCACAATTAGATCCACATGGGCAGAGTCCTGCTGATTTCAAGCAAAAATACAGCAAATCACTGTTGCAACTTCAGTGAGAACTGGTGAGTGTCCAGCACTTTTGCAAAGCTCATTTATTACAGGTGCTAAATATGGTTTTAGGAGCCTAACTTTAAGGACCCAATTTTGGAAATCTTGATCCAGGTGCACAGGAAATGCCTGGCTGAATGTCTGACTGCACCAATTAGCACCAGCTGTGATAGCCAGATTTCCATCACTCAACTCATCATGCCAGTCACATCATTTAAAGAAGCAGACCTTTTCCAGCGAGGTTCTGTAATGTGCTCTGTCATTTGGTAAATTTGCCAGTAATCCCCTGAACATTGAAACTTGGGGTTAGTTTCCTCTATTCTTTGTTGTTTGGCAGGTCAAATAATTTTTCAGACTGGAAGAGGTTTGATAGATACTTGAATGTGAGACCACAGGGGAAAACCCAGGGTGCTGCAGATAGTGTTGTGTGGGATTCGCCGCTAAATTGTTTAGTGTTGCAGTACATTGTTAAACAGCAGCGGTGTCTCATCCCGTAGGTGACTGCATTAAGAGGTGGGGGGGATAGTGCGTACTATAGTTTGTAACATACTTTGTCAGCCTTCTAAATGAAGGGTTCTATATAAGTTGTGGTATTAATCGAAGACAGTGGGCTCAGTACGGGTAAAGATATTGACAAGAAAAATACCACCAAATAAAACCTAGAAAAACTTTGCCCCCAGGTCCAGCCCAAGGCCCAGGCACTGAAGATAGATACAGAGGGATGCTGCCAGCTCCCTGTTGCTAGGATGACTCACACAGTTCTCGTTAGAAGGATGAAGAGCAGGGGATCAGTCTATCTGCTCAGAGGTGGTGGCAGCTATGTTTGCTTTTACTCCCAGCAGCTGAGCTCAATGCCATCAGGTGCATATAAGCAGCAAAGGCTGCTCTCTAAACAGCTCACATCAAAGAGGTGATGCAGCCATTCTCATAGGCCTCTCAGACCTCACTGTGCTGTAATCTTGAGTGCCCGGTTCCTCTTCACTGCTGAGAGCCTGTCCCTCTGCCCCACTGCACTGAAGAAGCAGGAAAAATTGGCAGCCCCACTGGCTCAATTTCAGCATGTGGCAGGAACACCAGACATGGGGCAGAGATAATGTGGCATATGGCCTTTTGTGTACTAGATCTACCTGCAGCAAAACTTCAACAGGATCTTTTCTTCCGTGAAAGCCAGGAAATCAGATATCCATGCAGATTTGTGGTTTCTGATTGGGTAAAGTACAGTTATCAAGATTCTTCTGTAAGGTTTGAAGTCACTGGGCTCAGGGTGGTCTTGTGTATGGTCGTTCTGGATGTGATAGAAAGAGGAGGAACAGCTTTCCTGATCGGGTAAACATATCAGAAACAATAGCTACATGTTGCTGCAGCGTTTGTTTGCTTTAGCTGCCTTCCTGGAAAAAGTGTGGAAAATCCTTGATCCTCATCTGCAAAGGGAGTAAATTCTAGGAATGCGAGAATTACTGGTCTGATGCTTCTTGGGTGCTTTGCAGTCGAATGGTGAATGTGTTGCCTCTGTGCACAGAACCTGCCAACAGTTGAGAAAGGGGAGATGGTGCATGCAAATGTGGCATAATTAAGGGACTGCAGGCTGCACCACGACATTATTCCTTTCAGGAATGCACATGGAATAGAGATATAGGGAGGGTGCAACATGAAGCTGCTGTGACCTTGACCTGTGGTCCAGGGGCTAACCAGCTCGTCCTGGCAAACGTGTGATTTGCTGCTTCACGTTGCCCTTCTTAAATACTTCTATATGGACCCCTGGTGCATGCGTGTGTGTGCGCGCATGTGTGTGTGTGCACCTGGATGCATGAGGCTGCTCTCATGGGTGTTGTCTGGCCATGATTGCTTATGTCCTTGGTTAAGAATTGAATTTGAATAAATAAAGTTGTACATGTCCTGTTTTTATAACTTTAAAGTATACCCTCAAATTAACACGCTAAAACCACAGGATGCACTTTAGCAAGGCAGCAAGCTGCCCGTACACTGCCAGTGCACTCATGTTTACCCACCAGGATGATAAATCTCACAGACAACCATCCTCTAGACCTCAGCCAGCCTATCACAGCACCCCGAAACTAATGTTTTAAGTCTCTCGTGTAGGCTGTGTGGTGTAAAGTGGGTGTGTGGTCATCCAGATCCCTATCCATATTCTTGGCCCTGGGTATCTGCTATATACCAGGGTCTGACTAACTTCACTTACTGTTAGGCTTTTCTTAGCTGGGTTGCTTCCTGCTGCAAGTATGAGGCCACTTTTGCAGCCTTGGGTTCCCCCTCTTCCTACCCCACCTATGGCTATGGTCAGTTCCACCAATCTTTACCTCTTCCTGCCTGTGCACATGACCATTAATACTAGTTTTATGAGAGGAGTGTCCAAAGGTCCTAGCCAGACTCAGGGCTCCATTGTTCTAGGAGCTGTACAAGCAAACACATGAGAAGATACAATCCTTGCCCTGAAGCCCTGGCATCTAAGGCCACAGTCCTGTAATCAGGTCTCCATGGGCAGACCCTTGTATCTGTTGAGAGGAGGAATTCATGAGGGGATAAGTGTGCACCTGAGTGGATCTGATTCCAGGGTTAGGCCTCAGTGTGTGTCCTTAACCAAAGACCTTGCCAAGACTTGCACACTTGGTTAACTTTATACATGTGAAGAGTCTCATTGAAATCATGCATAAGTCTTTGCAAGATTGAGGCCTAGAAATGTATGCATAGTGCACTTGTTTCAATTCCCTGCATAATTTTGAAAGCATTTCAAGAGAACAGGGCCCTTGATTCGTCTTGTCACACTAAATTATGTGTCAGATTAATTATTGGTCGGCATGAAAAAGACTCCTAATGTGCATGGACACATCTCACTCAGCCTGTGTAGTTTTTTAAAACAGAAATCTGATAGTTGAAGGCAGGAAGAAGATTCTTCTTGTGCATGGGTCTGGGCAAGTTTTGAGTGAAATTCAGCAGAAAGGCCTCTAGCAAAAATTGTGGTATTGTCTTGTATTTAGAAGAGCGAACGATTATCTGGGGAAATACCTTGTCCCACTGGGATGAGACGGAGGCGCAGTAACGTGACCCTTTTCCTGGTCTGCCAGTACTGGCTTCATGCTGTGCAACCCGAGCCATTGAGTCTTTCTAAGCGACTTCCTTCGCCTCGGGTAGCTAGGTGCAGCTGCTGCCCTGCATCTTTGCCTCCTGTGTTAGCCGTCATTTTCAGGGTTCACATTGGATCTGTCCACCTCGCATAATGTCCAAGGTGATATTTCGGACAAGCCTTCATCGCTGATGGCATAGCTCCAACGAGAAATCCTGTACTTCAGATGTTACACCTCCTCCACCACGATGAGGTACAGGTTGGACTTGCGGGGGAGACACCCTATTACAAAGGTTCAAGCCTGTTCCGATGTTGGACTCTCGGGCCGTTAAGCCTTTGTGGTTGCACAGGAATGGACCAAATGGTGAACGATCACTACGGCTGCCTGTCTGGCTAAGCGTTGAAGAAGAGAAGATTGTGTTTAGGGTTGCCAGACGTGGTCGAAATGGGATCCTGGCAGCTCCGGTCAGCATAGCTGACTGGGTGGTTAAAAGGCTGGTTGGTGGTACAGTGGCGCTAAGGCAGGCTCCCTGCCTGCCCTGGCTCCACACGGCTCGCAGAAGACAGGTCCCTGCACCCCTAGGTGCAGGGGTGGCCAGGGAGGCCATGCGCGCTGCCCCCCGCCCCGAGAGCTGGTCTGCAGCTCCTATTGGCCGGGAACTGCGGCCAATGAGAATGGCGGTGACGGTGCCCGTGGGTGAGGGCCACGCATGGAGCCTCCCTGGCTGCCCCTGTACGTAGGAGCCAGGGGACATGTCGCTGCTTCTGGGAGCTGCCTCAGGTGAGCACTGCCCAGAGCGTGCCCCACACCCCCAGCCCCCTCCTACACCTCTGCTCCAGCCCTGAGCCCCGTCCTGCACCCCAACTCCCTCCCAGAGCCCGCACCCCCTCCTGCACCCACACCCCCTCCCCAGCCCTGAGCCCCCTCCTGCACTCTGAACCCCTTGGCCCAAGTCCTGAGTCCCCTCCCGCATGCCAACTCCCTGTCCCAGCCGTGAGCCCCCTCCTCCACTCCAAACCCCACATCCACAGCCCGCACCCCTAGCCGGAGCCCTCACACCCCCAACCACCTGCCCCAGCCCGGATCCCCCTCCCACACTCTGAACCTCTCAGCTCCACACCATAGCCTGGTGCCCCCTCCTGCACCCCAAACCCGTCATCCCCGTCCCCACCCCAGAACCTGCACTCCCAACTGGAGCCCTCACCCCCTCCATACCTCTACCCCAGTCCTGAGCCCCTCTCTCACCCCAAACGGCGAAGGAGGAAGGGGGGATGGAGTGAGCGGAGGCAGGGTCTTTGAGAAGGGGTGGGCTAAGAGTATTCAGTTTTCTGCAGCCAGAAAGTTGGCAACCCTAATTGTATTGTAGACTTCAGATCACTCAAAAGATTTGAATTTACACACAAGACAAAAAAAGCAATTTTGTTATTTTGCAGAGAGCTGGATTGAAAGATGTCTCAATGAAAGTGAAAACAAACGGTATTCCAGTCACACCTCTCTGGGGAATGTTTCTAATGATGAAAGTAAGTAATTTTTCATTCTGTTTAAGTGAAGTTATGAGTATGCCCACATGCAGAAGTTAAGTTGTTAAAACATGCCATTGTAATGCTTATAGTCAAAAACTATCTTTAATTAATCATGATATTGAATATATAAAGAAAAAATTACATGCCTTAGAATGAGGGTAGGTCTAAACTGCAATCCAAGTAGGATGACCAGATGTCCTGATAAAATCGGGACTGTCCCGATTTTGACCCATTTGTCCCACGTCCCGACCGAAGGACGGTCGGGATGCCATTTGTCCCAATATTTTGTTCGGGGCCCCTCCTCCCCTTCCTTTAGAAAAGCTGGACGAACACAAGTCCATGGGGCCGGATGCACTGCATCCGAGGGTGCTAAAGGAGTTGGCCGATGTGTTTGCAGAGCCATTGGCCATTATCTTTGACAAATCATGGCCATCGGGGGAGGTCCCGGATGACTGGAAAAAAGCTAATGTAGTGCCCATCTTTAAAAAAGGGAAGAAGGAAGATCCGGGGAACTACAGGCCAGTCAGTCTCACCTCAATCCCTGGAAAAATCATGGAACAGGTCCTCAAGGAATCAATTCTGAACCACTTAAAGGAGGGGAAAGTGATCAGGAACAGTCAGCATGGATTCACCAAGGGCAAGTCATGCCTGACTAACCTAATTGCCTTCTATGATGAGATAACTGGCTCTGTGGATGAGGGGAAAGCAGTGGATGTGCTATTTCTTGACTTTAGCAAAGCTTTTGATACAGTTTCCCACAGTGTTCTTGCCAGCAAGTTAAAGAAGTATGGGCTGGATGAATGGACGGTAAGGTGGATAGAAAACTGGCTGGATGGTCGTGCTCAATGGGTAGTGATCAATGGCTCCATGTCTAGTTGGCAGCCGGTATCAAGTGGAGTGCCCCAAGGGTCGGTGCTGGGGCCGGTTTTGTTCAATATCTTCATCAACGACCTGGAGGATGGTGTGGACTGCACCCTTAGCAAGTTTGCAGATGACACTAAACTGGGAGGAGTGGTTGATACGCTGGAGGGTAGGGATAGGATACAGAGGGACCTAGACAAATTAGAGGATTGGGCCAAAAGAAATCTGATGAGGTTCAACAAGGACAAGTGCAGAGTCCTGCACTTAGGACGGAAGAATCCCATGCACTGCTACAGACTAGGGACCGAATGGCTGGGCAGCAGTTCTGCAGAAAAGGACCTAGGGGTTACAGTGGACGAAAAGCTGAATATGAGTCAACAGTGTGCCCTTGTTGCCAAGAAGGCTAACGGCATTTTGGGCTGTATAAGTAGGGGCATTTCCAGCAGATCGAGGGACGTGATTATTCCCCTCTATTCGGCACTGGTGAGGCCTCATTTGGAGTACTGTGTCCAGTTTTGGGCCCCACACTACAAAAAGGATGTGGATAAATTGGAAAGAGTCCAACGGAGGGCAACAAAAATGATTAGGGGGCTGGAGCACATGACTTATGAGGAGAGGCTGAGGGAACTGGGATTGTTTAGCCTGCAGAAGAGAAGAGTGAGGGGGGATTTGATAGCTGCTTTCAACTACCTAAAAGGGGGTTCCAAAGAGGATGGATCTAGACTGTTCTCAGTGGTAGAAGATGACAGAACAAGGAGTAATGGTCTCAAGTTGCAGAGGGGGAGGTTTAGGTTGGATATTAGGAAAAACTTTTTCACTAGTAGGGTGGTGAAGCACTGGAATGGGTTACCTAGGGAGGTGGTGGAATCTCCTTCCTTAGAGGTTTTTAAGGTCAGGCTTGACAAAGCCCTGGCTGGGATGATCTAGTTGGGGTTGGTCCTGCTTTGAGCAGGGGGTTGGACTAGATGACCTCCTGAGGTCCCTTCCAACCCTGAGATTCTATGATTCTATGATTCCCCCCCCTCCTTTTTTCCCCCCTCCAAACTCACCCAGGACGTCTCAGTCTTTGGCAGAATTTCGGCGGCGGGTACTTCACTCGCTGACGGACTTCGGCGGCAGGTACGTCGTTCTTCGGCGGCAAGACATATTACCCACCACCGCCGTGCTGCCGACAACCGTCAGCAACTGAAGGACCTCCTGCTGAAATTCCGCCGAAGACCGGGACGTCCTGGGTGAGTGCATCTGGTCACCCTAAATCCAAGGGGTGATTGCAGCGTAGGTAGGAATGCCCATGCTAACGGAGTTAAAAATAGCACTGCGGACATGAGGTCACTGGCTTCAACAGGGGCTAGCAATGCAAGTACATACCCTGGATTCTGGCATGTTTGTACAGCCCCTGCTAACGCCTGGTCTACTGCATCTGCACTGCTATTTTTAGCAGTACTGCGAGCACACCTTGGATCGCAGCATAGTCTAAGGGCTAGTCTACACTTATCAGCTCTGTCGGACGCGTCAGATCTATCTTCTGGGTTAGATTTATCGCGTCTTGTCTAGACGCAATAAATCGAATCAGGAAGTGCTCCCCCGTCGACGCTGGTAATCCTGCTCCACGAACAGAGCAGGGGGAGTCTGCGCGCCACGGTGTGGACCAGGGGTGAGTACTTTGAAGTTCGAAATAAGATACTTCGACTTCAGCTATGTTATTTACGTAGCTGAAGTCGCGTATCTTACTTCGAACTTCGGGGCTGGTGTAGACCAGCCCTTAGTTGCACTGTGCTGTTTGTCAAGGCCATGATTTGGTAAATGACATGAACCGTGTTGTACAACACAAAAAGGCAGCTACACTATACACGTGATTTAAAACTGTTAGTTATTATTTGTGTTGTGGTAGCAACTATGGACACCAGTCATGGACCAGGATCCCACTGTGCTAGGCGCTGTACAAACAGACAGCTGCCCCAAACAGCTTACAATCTTAGTAATGTAAAATAGTGTGTATTCAGGTTTCCAAATCCAGTCATTGTTGGAATTAAAGAGTGTTTCAGTTGTGTAGTCCAAAGACCCAGGTTACTGTGATATCTGATAATTTTATACATGTTTTCATTGGAATGTTTGCTAGCCTCCCATTAAAAATGTATTGAAGAGGAAGCAGTGTTGTCTGTTGGTTAGATCAGGATACTTGAAGTCAGGACTTCAGTAAGGTTCTGTGTGGGCACAGGGGTCTGCCTGAATAGAATAGGTTGCAGGATTCGGGGCCCACTGTATTAAAAAGTTATGACCCGTAAAATGCAACTGTCAGGATTAGATCAAGAGCAAAATCATCTGTTTTGTTTTTAACAGGTGACCACTAGACACTTGGAACACAATAAAACAATAAACTGTGGCTTAATAAATCCTTCCTAATGTGTATATTGTGTGTTTAAAAATTAGAGACTCTCAGATTACAATCACATGTTAAATATGCCCTTTCCTATGCTACTAATACCTTAGGTTATTAAAGGGACAGTGTCAATTTTAAATCTAGTCAGAGGAAAAAATATTTTTATTATCTTCAGTTAGAGCAATTTTAGTTGTTGCTTGTAACTAATACGTTTTTAAAAATCAGGCAGAAATGATTTTTAAGATGAGTTTCTCTTTAAAATTCTTCTTTTTTAAAAAAAATCAGCATTTACTTTCCCCCATTTGGATTTTTTCTTTTCGTTTTACTCAATTTGGATAGAGAAAATAATCAACGTAAGTCATTTTCCATCTCTGCATTTTATGTGTTAGCCAATGCTACAATATATGTTTGCATTTCTTACCCTGCAGGAGATTGCTTAGGTCTAAACATAAACACTCTTCACTGACATTTTTTAAAAAGCCATTTTTTTTACTATGCTTTTAAAAACTAAGAAAAACAGCCTTTCCCACCCCATATTTTGCATCCAATCTACCGGACTGTCTTCCCCCCACACGCTTTTTTTTTTTTTTTTTTTTTTTTTGCATTAAGTGAGAATTACTCCGAGGATGTCCAGTTGCTATGGCATTGATGATATGACAGTACAATAATTCAGTGGTCCTTTCTATACAGGGATTCTGCTCCCCTCTGCTCAGGGGTCTAGGTGAGACAACCCTCTAATTTAGACATATGGGAAGAGAAGGATGGTTAAAACCTCTTGACACTTGTTTGTGACCCCTAAATTGAGAACACATGCTGTAATTCACTGAAGCAAACTGATAAGTGTAGTTGAGAACCACTCATTTGCCAGGTTTTATTTTAGAAATTAAGGAGTTCTTCTAATTGAGTTTCTCTGTAAATAATTCTGGCAGATTCATGACAACCATTTGGTTGCCCATGTTTTGTGTAGACGGAGATCATTAATATCTTATAACATCAATTTCACACTGTGTGCTAAACCTGAATAAAGCCATCTTTCAAGTGACGCTTGGCATGACTTAACTCCTAATAGCCGAAGAGTTCAATGCTGAGCAGTCATACTTTTCAGAATGCTCACGATGTCTGCAGGCCCAATCCAAAGCTCATCAAAGTCAACGGAAAGACTCCCATTGAATCTGGTGAGCTTTGGATCAGGCCCATAGTCCAACCCAGTGGGAGTCTTTCTTTTAACTTTGAGCTTTGGATCCGGCCCGGTCTGATTAATAGTATGGGTACTCTTAGTCCAGAGCTTTCTGTTCTGGATCTGCAAAGAGGATGTTGGTGCTGTGCAGGTTTGGGCTTGTTTGATTGACTAGTCCGTCCACTGCAAGTGGAGTTAACTGGTGTTGAGGTCACTTTGGGTAATGTACTTTTGCTTTATGGCAAGTATTAAACCTCCTCTAACTCCCAGGTATCCCTTGAGCATCTAAAATGGCCACTTCATTGGTGGCCCAAGGAAATTCCATCTGTGGTTTATCAGTGTATTGTAATGGGTCTTCTGAGAATCAGGATCAAGGAAAGAAGTGCTGTATTACAAGTGTCTCTGTGCTGATTCCGCTTCCCGATGCGCCTTTAAAGACATTAGAAGTGAAAGGAGTTTATATGACCACGTGTCAGTCTCATATCTCTGGTTGCTTGTTGGGCTGATGTCAAGGCATGCGAAGTCATTGGCTCAGCATCCATACTTAATCGCAGACCTTTCACTTCAGCCTCAGCAGTTTTAGGGGTACTTATTCAGACCCTTGGGACTGATTTCTGAACCTCAGGACTGTCTGTGATGCCATGCCTGCAGACCCCACAGAAGCCATGCCTGCAAACCCCCCAGCCATAAAAGTGACATTGATTCAATGCACCTAAGTTAGCAGATATATTTTTCTCATTTTTCTTAAACGTATGTAGAAAGGAATTGCCATAGCTAATCAGAGCTGAGGTCTCCATCTAATCCAGTATCATGTCTTCCACAGTGTCTCATATCAGCTATCTCAGAAGACATTTGCAAAAAACCACAAAGTGGGCAATTATGAAATAATCCATCCTTGAGAGAAACTTCTTCCTAACTTCACGTTAATTAGAGGTGGGGTTATGCCCTGAAGCGGAAGGGTTTATACTCCTTCCAAGTTTCCCCCCTCCCCTACTTAATGTGACTGGTGATGGGTTTTGTCCATATAAATGTCTTATTGCCTTTTTTGAATTCTGATAAGTTCTTGACTTTAGTGAAAATTGTGGCAGTGAGTTCTGTCAGCTGATTTTACTGTCAGCCCCTGGAAAAGCTGCTCCTGCCAGAGACACACCATATTGCTGTTTTTGGCCCCTACACTGAGCCGTTGTGCTTTTAAGCTTCCTGTGTCTGAGCAGAGCCCAGGCACTGCCTCTGACTTTGGGTCTCTAGGCACACTCCTAGGATGCAGATCCTTCATCCAGCACCCCCTTCAGAGAGCTGAGCCTAGGCCCTGTGACTAGAGCCAGCTTGCCCAGGCTCTCCAGTAGCTTAAGCACACCCTTCCCAGAGCACCAACTTTGAGGGCACTCTCGCTTATGGTTTACCCCTTCGGGGACATGAGAGAGATGAAAGCACATAACACACAGACTGTGCAAAGGTTCCAAAACCAATTGCTCTTTACTTTGGATAGTAAAAGACCTATACGTATCCAGCCAAAACAATAAAATAGCTATATGCGATTCCCTCCCTCACTTCTCTCCCCATCCTGGGATATTCTTCAGGGTGTGGGTCAGTGTCTTTGCAGGGTTCCAAGTTTCCACTCTGGGATTTCATTCCTCCAGGTCAGGCGGCTCTATGATTAAGAGGAGAAGCCTGTCTTGAAGGAGTGGAATCCTGGAGAGGGGACCTGGAACTCCAGAAAGACACTGACCCAAATCCTGAAGAACACTCCAGAGTGGAGAGGAAAGTGAGGCGGGGAATGGTATATTGGTGTATCTTGTTTTGTCTGAATCTGTACATGTCTTGTGCTATCTCAAGTGAAAGAATGTTTGTTCTTGTGAGCACCCTGTTTGCCTTTCCCTATAGTTTTCCCAGCCATTGTTTCCAAGGTTTTGCTTTTAGTGCAAAAGCTATAGAGTTCATTTCTCCCCCGCCCCATCTTTCCAATAGTTAGATTATGCTTATAAAACCAATACCTTGTCCTAGACCACAGTCTGAGTAAATGGGTCTTTCCATAGGAAGAGATCCACAGCCGTTCTCCCTCTTCCCCTGCCCCTCAAGGCTGCTGTATTCCCATGCTTCTTTGTGGAGTACAGGAATGACTAGTACTAGTCGAACTGTGTAGCTGCAGATTGAGCAGCCTCTCTGCCCCCCATTACCCTGTTTACCCTGCATCCAGGGCCTTTTCTGCCCATAGCTAGCACATAGGATTTGCCTAGCATCAGTGTTCTAGGTTAAGGCCTTATCAGCTTCCAGTTTTCTAGCCCCTGCACTCTCCTTGTTCAAAAATTCTAGTAAAAGGGAATGGCATCATCTCCTGTCAAGTAACCAAAATGAAATAACTTTTATTGTTCCCTGTGCTTTGGCATATTCTGCAGAACAACAGGATTTTGGGATGGGATATTACAATTTAGGGTTTTCTGAATTTAAGCTTTAATGTTCTGTGACAGTCAGAATTATAGAATCATAGGAATGTGGGGCTGGAAGGGACCTTGAAACATCAAGTCCATCCCCCAGTGTTGAGGCAGGAACAAGTAAACCTAGACCATCCCTGACAGGTGTTTTTAAGAACAGGTTGGACAAACCTCCAATGATGAGGATTCCGGAACCTCCCTGAGAAGCCTATTCCAGTGCTTCATTAATCTTGTAGTCAGAAAGTTCTAACCTAAATTCCCCTTGCTGCAAATTAAATCCATTACTACTTATCCTACTTTCAGTGAACATGGAGAACAATTGATCACAGACCTTTTTATAACATTCCTTAACATATTTTGAAACTTATCAGGTCTCCCGCCTCCCCCCAACACCCCAGTCTTCTTTTCTCAAGACTAAACATGCCCAGTGTTTGGTTTTTTTAACCTTTCCTCATGGATCAGGTTTTCTAAATCTTTTACCATGTTTGTTGCTCTCCTCTGGACTCTCCTATTTGTCCACATCTTTCATAAAGTGTATGCTATTCTATTATACTAGTGGTGTTAGGAAGATTACAGTTGGACAGTCTCTAGGGCATTAAATGATAGTTGAAGGACTAATTTCATTTTATCGAATGTATAAACCTACATTTGTAGAGAACTCTCAGAGCATTCTCCTTTGCTGTGTGTATCTTCAAAGCCATTAGAAATTTGAGTTCAGACAAAAGTTGCCTGATCTCATTGGTTTTAACCAAAAAATGTTCCCATTGGCTTCCCTGGGTGTTTTGCCATAGGGTGGGATTTTCAGAAGCAAAAGTGACTCACCAGTCCAGCTTCCATTGTAAGACAATGGTAGGACTGATCAAAAGAATTTCAAGTGGAAAATTTTTGACAGAAAATTTGGTTTTAGGCAAATGAAAATCTTTGCTGAAAGTATCTGCTTTCCTTCCATTTTTGTCAGAAAAATCAATTTTTTTACCAAAAACTGAAACTTTTTCTGGGTTTAGTTTTCAATTTTTCAATGAAAAGTCTAAATCATCCCCTGGAAATTTTGAGAAAAATTCACTTAAATTTTTCATGGGGGAGGAAAGAAGTCCATTTTCCAACCATCTCTAGTTAATTAGACTTGTGCTCCTAAGTTACTTAGGTGCTTTGGAAACTCCCAGCCTGTACAAGGAACACAGGATCTGCCCTCGGGGCCAGATTCTTGCCCATGGTTACATAACAGTGAGAGATGTGGTAACAATTTACCTTCATCTAGCTCAGCGGTTCTCAACCAGGAGTCTGGGGACCCTGGGGGGCTGTGAGCAGGTTTCAGGGAGTCTGCCAACCATGGCTGGCATTGGACTTGCTAGGGGCCAGAAAGCCAAAGTCCTGCCATGTGGGACTGCAGCCTGGGGCCCTGAGTCCCACCACTTGGGGCTGAAGCTGAAGCCTAAGCAACTTAGCTTCACAGTGCCCCCTATGCTGTGGGGCCCCAGGCAATTGCCCTTCTTGCTACCCCCTAACACTGGCCCTGGCTTTTATATGCAGAAAAACAGTTGTTGTGACACAGCTGGGCTGTGGAGTTTTTATAGCATGTGGGGGGCGGGGCCTCATAAAGAAAAAGGTTAAGAACCCCTGGTCTAGCTCATTTCAGTATTGGGCCCACCAATCCTAAGAACAGTCAGACCTAGTGTGGAAATTTGGCAGGGCAGGGGCTGTTCATCTGAAAACTGTGGAGCTGCCCAGCCTAATGCAGGGAGTTCATCCAAATCTGACCTCTGCTCCCACATAGCCCCTCAGGGGTCCTATCACACCCGTTGGACTTCAGGGGGATGACATAATGGGTCGGTGCCTCCCTGATGTCCCAGCAGGTATTAGGGGAGATTCTTCCCCAGCTGCTTGACAGACATAGAGACTAAAATCAAAGATGTCAAGTGTCCACTAATTTTAGATCCCTCAATTTGTGTGTATCCAACTTAACACACATAGGGGTCTGTGTTTCAAAGCTGCTGAGCACCCCTCAGTTCCCATTGACTTTGGTCAGAAGTCTGACTCTGAAAATTAAGGAATCTCTCAAGCTGGGCAGCCAAAACCATAGACACTTATGAAAATGTTGGCCTTGATAGCCCGTGCAAACCACAAACAGAGCTGCATACTGATAGCCTTGAAGCAAAGCCTCCAGTCAGGAGGAAGGCAGAGCCACTGGCCAAAGAAACTCCCCGGGCTGAAGGGAAGACAGGTCTCCATGTACCAAACAATAGTTTTTTGGTTATACATAGTAAGTGGACCCCATTTTTGACATTTTGTCTTCTTCTTACCCCTTCTCTTGCACCTTGGGAATTGCAGCACTGGGGGGAGACTGTCTTTTCTGTGGGGTGAAAGAGCGGGCCAGGGTCTTATACCTAGTGTACAGGAAAAAAAATTGATGTGAGATGTTTCCCTCCTCATCCCTATTGCCATTTGGTGAGTGTAGGGGCTATGGTGTTCTTGGGACCTAATTGTCCCAGTCTCTTCTTGGCTGACTGTGCCTTTCTGGCTGTGGCCATTGTAGGGTTGCCAGGTGTCCAGTTTTTGACTGGAACGCCCAGTCGAAAAGGGACCCTAGCAGCACCGGTCAGCACTGCCGACTGGGCCGTTAAAAGTAGGTAGGTTGGTCTCTACCTGTCCTGGCACCGCACTGCACCCCCGAAAGAGGCTCAGCTGGAATCCTCACCCCCCTGCATCCCAACCCCCTGTCCCAGCCTGGAGCCTCCTCCCATACTCCAAACCCCTCAGCCACAGCGCGGAGCGCCCTCCTGCACCCCAAATTCCTCATCCCAACACCAGCGCCCACACCCCCAGCTGGAGCCTTCATCCCCTCTGCCCCAGCCCAGAGCCCCGTCCTGCACCCTGAACCCCTCAATTATGGCCCCACCCCAGAACCCGCACCCCCAGCCCAGAGCCTGTACCCTCTCCCACACCGCAACCCCTTGCCTCAGCCCAGAGCCGCCTCTCATCCTCAGAACACCTCGGCTCCACCCCCCAGCCCGGATCCCTCTCCTACATACCAAATCCCTCGTCCCTGGCCTCACCTCGGAGCCCGCACCCCCAGCCAGAGCCTTCACCCTCTTCCAAACCCCAACCCCCTGAGGCAGCCTGGAGAAAATGAGTGAGTGAGGGTGGGGAGAGCGAGCAACAGAAGGTGGGGGCGATTGAGCGAGTGGGGCTGGGGCCTTGGAGAATGGACGGGGCCTCGGAGGAGGGGCAGGGCAAGGGTGTTCGGTTTTGTGCGAATAGAAAGTTGACAACCCCAGCCATTGTCGTGAAGGTACAATTCAGCTGATGTCGACCAGCAGCATCCTGACTGCTGGATATATGTCACTGGGAGAGCCAACTCACTAGCTCAGCTCCCGGGGATGAGATGCCATTTAAAGTGCTATGCAGCTGCCATGTGTGCTTGCATACACACGAATGGGGTGTTGGGATAGCCCTCAGGACTTCAAGTGCTTTTCTGCAATTGCAGCCATAGAGATACTGAGAACTCTGGTTTTGGACGTACCTTGAGCCAGGACTTGTTCCCATTTCTATATTTCTTTTACAGAGTACTTGGCATTAATTTAAATAACAGTAGTTTGTTTTAATGTAAGGCACTGTTCTGTGGTGAAGCAATAAAAGAATAAACACAAAAGTAAAGGGAAATGACACCCGTTATTATCCCCTTGCTGTATGAATGGTTGCAGAATCTGACCTGAGGCAAGATTCAAACAGAATGTTCTATCTCCAATTTCATGTCAATTTTGCAAATAGGGAAAAAATTGGCTGTATTTCTTTATGAAAAGAAGGCTACATATAATATATGGCTCTGCTATTCAATCAGCTAATGAGATCACAAGATTATATTGTATACAGGAGAAGTAGGCAAACCTGTACACATAAAGGCATACGGTCATATGTTTAATTTCATACCTAAAACTCATCTCCCTCATGACTCCTTATTCAGGTGCAAATATCCCTCCCCACCACACCAAAAAAACACTCCTTGAAAACACAAACGAAAACAAATCTACCCCTCAACCTCTCCTTCCATGAAACTGCCTTCTCCTTCGAAGCAGTGCTTAATTTGTATCCGGGCTTGCCAGGGCTGAGCCCCGACACCTCTAGGCTTGGCAATTCATATCCCTGGCACCTCTGGGCTTGCTGCATCAGTTATGAAAGTAAAAAAATTGCTTGAGCCCCAGCACCTCTTTCATTATAAATTAAGCACTGCTTCCAAGTGTCAGAAAGGAATGAAAAGGGATTGCAGGATTCATATATATTAGTGTTCTGGAACCAGCCACAGCTCCTTCAGGTCTGTCTCTTGATTTGACTATGATGTAACCAAAACAACACAATATCTTTTTAACCTTGCAAATCCCACTTGTTTATTTTGCATCTCTAGAACACATGGATTATCATTGTAATTAATTGGCAGTGTTTTAAACAAGCACTTAGTGGCTGTGATGTTACAATTATGAATTATCTTTTGCTTTACAAAAAATATCATCTAATTTTTCACCATCTTAGACACAACTGGAGTTCTTAATGGTAATCTTCCCACATTCATGATAATTTCACTAAGTTATTTTCATTTAAGCTCTAGAGCTGATGACAAAAAAATTATCCGTTGGAAAATTTGAGCTTTTTGTCCAACAAACAAACCAAATTTGGTGGTGCTGGTTTTTTTAATCAATGAAAAATATTTTGCCCCAAACCAGACAAACTGAAAAATTTCAGTTTTGTGACAAAAAATGTGGATTTTTTCTTTTTTTGAGGAAGCACTTTCATGAATATTTTAGATTTATTGAGAATCCAATTTTCAATTTAAAAAAATATTCTTGGAAAATTTTGAGCACCATTAAGCTCATTCCCTCACTGAGATATAAAGGAGGATTTAGTGTGTGGGCTGCAAAGTCTGAAAGGAGGAACCCAGGAGCAGACAAACCTTAGGAGAAGGTTTTACCTGGGGTTTGTGATCTTATAATTAATTTTGGTGTTAATAAAATTAAGTGCCATGGAAGAATGAGTTTGGACTATTCATACTGTATAGCTTGTGCTTGCTATCAGATTAGACACGGCACCTGCTCATAGTTCTTTACGTGAAAACACAGCAACTAAATGGATGGGGGTAGTGACTATACTGCTGTATAATTTATATATTGGCAAGATATTTCCTACAGTGCCACATGATATCCTAAGGGAAAATGAAATCAAGCTGGCATAGATGAAAAGATAATAAGCATCTCAAAGATAATCCATTGAACAAAACAGAAAGAATAGATTTAGAGGTTGTAGTCTGTGGAGGGAACAGTGTCCACTGGGTTTCACAGGGTCTGATACTTGTTCCCATTTTGTTTACCATCTTTGTTAATATTTTAGACAATAAAATAGAAAGTTAATGTATGACCTTACATCTGGGGAGAATAACCCTAAACATAACAGGAAGAGGAGGCTTAGGGACAAATTCTGGCCTCTTGTGCATGGCTCCTGAAATAATAATTGAGGCCACCTTTATGCATCTGTTTATAGATTTTGTGTCTTCAACGTCTTTTCCAGTGTTGCTGATTTTTGTGTGCAAAAAAGCTAGATAGTGCCATATTGTAGGGGGACTGTAGCGACACCTGGGTTGCCAAACACTTTCCATTATGAAAGATTCTTGTGATCTGTTCTCTGCAAACTCTCTCACCTTCATTGTTTTTTGCAGAACACTTTTAATGTTCAACAGTACTGATGCCCTCCAGCTACAGACATACCTCTTCTTTGTCTCACAAAATTCTGTTTAGGTTTTGCTGAGATATAAACTGCTAAAAATGGCCATTTCCCTTCTCTCATTCGTTTCCCCTCAAAAGAATGTTGGCAGCCTGCTGGAGTAACCATGGACCCACGCACCCACCCCCCAAATTCTAAGGGTATGTCTACATTAAAATGCTACAGCAGCACAGCTGCAGTGTTGCTATGTGCCACTGAGGTGTAGACATTTATAACAGCAATGGAAGGGTTCTTCAGTCACTATAGTAAATCCATCTTCCTGAGGGGCGGTAGGTGCCTACATTGGGTTTAGGTTGATTTAATGACATCGAATGGGATGTGAAATTTTTTTGCAGCCCTGAACAACGTAGGTTAAGCTAACCTAACTTTGTAGCGTAGACCAGCCCTGAGGCTGACCTCATGCTGCCCATGTCAAAGCTGCAGCAGACAGTGTTCTAGGAATGTCTGGGAGATTCCAGAGCATCTGTAGTGGGGGGAAACCAGGTTGGGCTCCCCTTCCCGCCCTGGACGTGGCCCTTAGCCCTCTGGGAGCACCATATTGGGCAGAAACCAGCCAGGTGCCCCCTGAGACCTAGCAGCATGTTTCCTCCTTATCCCCCAGGGACACCTCAAGGGGCTGGACCTCCTCAACTTCCAGGACAGAGAGAGTCAGTCAGGGCAGGCTCGCCTGGTGAGAGAGTTGTTACAGTTGCACAGAACAGATTTTGTTTTCACCCTTTTCCTTTTTAAATTAGCCCTGTGAAATTACCTTTTAAAAAACTGTATTTTAACCTGTGCAGCTATCCTGTGCACTGAATGAGGCTGGTGTCCTGTGGAAAAAAGCAGTATGTGGTAATGTAATTAAAGACTGTATAATATGCCTATGCACAAGGGGACAGAATTAAGGTTGCACAGATGACCATAAATCTGACATTTCCTAACTTTCAAGTGAGAACATTTCTTTAACATAGTTAAAATCAGTCCCCTTTAAGGAAGTCTTAAGTTCAACGCTCAAAACAGGCCAAAATTTTCAAAAGTGATTTTTGCATAAGTGCTGGGCAGTATTAAGTAGAGTAGTGTTTCCCAATGTCTGTCCTGAACTTACCTGGCTTAGCTGAGTAGGAGGAAGGGCACGGAGAGATTCTAGTCTCCGCTTTCATTTTAAAAAATGTTGGTCTCCTACTATGATGATTGCAAAGAAAATCTTCAAAAGGTGAAGTGAGCGTAACTGAAGGAATGTAGGAGTTTGCAGAGAGTCAGAAACAATAGCTCTAAGATGTGAAACGAAAATAAGAAAGTCTCTACAAGTTTTTCTTTCTTATTTTCGTTTTGCTGACACAGACTAACACGGCTACTACACTGAAATCTAAGATGTGAGTTGAGCCATTCATTTAAGTGGGTGCTAACGAGGGTGACCAGATGTCCCGATTTTATAGGGACAGTCCCAATTTTTGGGTCTTTCTTATATAGGCTCCTATTACCGCCCCGCCCCCTGCCCTGTCCTGATTTTTCACATTTGCTGTCTGGTCACCCCAGTGCTAACTGGGATGATGATACTTTAAATGATGGGCTGTTAATTATTTCACTGCTCATCAAAGCATGTAAGAAAGGAGAGGAAGCAATATTGCCAGTTTTTAGGACTGTGATTTTTATCTCAAGTATTGTGGTATCTCGTGTTTTTCTTTAATTCCCAGCTTCTGGAGTCCCGTGATTATGGGAGGCTCTCCACTTTCACTTTTAAAAACAAATCCAAATTTCTAGCCTTTGTGGTGCAGAGAACACCTGGAATATGTGGCACTTCACGATTGAAACCAGGGGGGCAAATATTTATTGATTTGTTGTTGATTTTGTTTTGTTTTGGCCCCTGACTCATGGGTTTTGAACATTAGGAGTTGGCAGTACTGAGGAAGTATTCTATTAAGAAGATCTACACCAACATTTCCCAAAATGGGTGTGAAGGAGCTGGGAGGACTAGCCAGGAGAAGTGTGGAAGATGTATAAAATTAAGCTGTGTAGCAACAAATGGCAGAATGGTGGGGGCCAAAGCTCTTGCAAATAGGCTGGCTAACTCAGAGTGAATGCAGCCCTCAAGAAGTACCCAACAAGATCAGGAAGTACCACTAGGTGCCATTCCGGCACAGAAAGTGCAGGAAGGGCATTCCGGAACATTCTGGCATGACTAGTTAGTTAGTACCCATTATGCCTCTGGCATTTAGGGCAGCAACGAAGCTCCTCCACTCCTGTCTGTTTCTGGCAAGTCTTTCAGTGGTTCCTTAGCTCTGTGCCCCTGGTTTTTCAGCTTGGCTTTCACATCTCTTTGCCATGTCGTTTTCAGACAGTCTTGTTTTTGCCTGCCTTCAGATGTCCATCTTATTGCTATTCTGGTGATGGAATCAGTTTCCATCTAAAGCCAATCCATGGCCAATCCATCTCCAACGCCTCCTGGTAATGATGGTGCTCATATCTGCTTGGCTGTACGGTGTGAATAGGTCTTGGTTTGAGATTGTTCTGGCCAAAAGATGCGGAGGATTTTTCTGAGGCAGGTTGTATGGAATGAAGACAGTTTGGACATGTCATATTTTGTCATTTCCCCTCATTCTGCACTATAAAGTAGTGTTGAAAGTATGCAGTTCTGATAAATCTTGAGTTTGGTTTTGAAGTTGGATTTTGATGATTTCCAGAGACTATATTTAACGATCCTCAGAATCTCTGCCAGGGGAGGGTTTTTATTTGCTGCTGGCAGGTTCAACCATGCTGGATTGGTTTGTGAGGGAGGGAACAGACACCGTCGTCCTCCAGGCTGGGGGTTAGGCCCAGGGCTAATAATCCTGTCCCATAAAAACCAAAATATATTATGGAAACAGCGTGGAGAAATTGACCATTACTGCATGTGATGGCCTTCAGACATGACTCAAGGGCTGGGTTAAATTGTGACTATTCTGTAGTTAATCCTGCATATTGAGGAGATGTGCTGTCTGATCTATGGTCCATGTACTCTTACAAACTAGGAAATGATGAACCTCGATATCAATACATCTGGGGGTTCTGCTGACAGCAGAGATGTACTGTACATTACTTAAACATCCCTTCTGAGGGGGATTCTGATATCCTCTAATACCTCTGAGAATGTACACCCTTGCAAGTCACATTTGCCCAGGAATGATTTTAAGTTTATTTTTTAACTGTTATAAGAATTAATGGGACTCAAGGAACAGTTGCTCCATTCACTCAAGTGGTAGAGTGGTTGTGTACTGTGGTGCTGAATGTCCCAGATTCTGACTCTTCTAATGACCATGTTGGGGTTGGGGGTTTGTTACATATGACATAACAATAACCCCTATACACAACTCCTCTCTCATTGTCAGGGCCTGCTGCAAGCCAAAATGTACATAGCTTTAGCAGCATGTATGTGAGCTAGTCTAGGGGCACCATTTTACATATTTCCAAAGTTTAGTCTCTATTTTTGGAAGGCTGTGAAGTCTGACAGATTTCTTTGAATAGATGGTTCCTTATCAGCTCACAAATGCCTGAGCAATTCCCACTGAAATGACATACCGTTTTTTATTTCTCAATAGATGAGGAAAAAGAAAATAACAGAGCATCCAAACCACACTCTACTCCAGCTACTCTGCAATGGTAAGACTCCTTTTAAAAAAAAACCACAACCCTTTGATAATTCCTTATCATTTTCATGCTCTGTCCCCAAGTAAAAAGATTGTAGGTCTGAGAAACCTCACAAAGCAATAGTGTTTTCACTGCATGTGGGCATTCTATGCAGCTACACTACATATGATAATGTGTCTTGCTGGTTGTCCTAATTATGGTTTTTGTACACGGAGCAAGTTCAGATCCAGTTTGCATAAGTCTTTTGGGCAGATGTATTTGCCACTTAAGCAATGAGGGTTTTGGCTTGTTTTGTTTAATTTTAAAAAGATAAAGAAAAATAAATGCCAAGGGTTTTTCAGTCTTCAACACCCTGATTCAGCAAAGCACTCAGCCAGGTGCTTATGTCCATCCCTGTTAGATGTAGGGTTGCCAGGTGCCCAGTAGGGAATGCCCGATTGAAAAGGGACCCTGGTGGCTCTGGTCAGCACCACTAACTTGGCCGTTAACAGTCCAGTTGGTGCGGGGCTGGCAGGCTCCCTACCTGGCTCCACACGGCTCCCCAGAAGCGGCTACATGTCCCTCGGCTCCTAGGCAGAGGGACAGCCACCGGGGCTCTATATGCTGTCCCTGCCCAGCCCTGAGTGCTGGCTCTGCAGATCCCATTGGCTGGGAACCATGGCCAATGGGAGCTGCGGGGGCAGCGCCTTTGGGTGGAGGCAGTGCACAGAGCTGCCTGGCCGCGCTCCACCTAGGAGCCGAAGGACATGTCGCTGCTTGCAGGGAGCCGCTCGATGTGAGCGTTGCTCAGAACCCACACCCTGAAACCCCTCTCACACCCCAATGCCCTGCCCCAGCCCTGAGCCCCCTCCAGCACTCAAACTCCCTCCCAGAGCCCGCACCCTGAACTCCCTCCTGTGCCCCAACCCCCTGCCTCAGCTCGGAACCCCCTCCCGCACTCCGAATCCCATGGCCCCAGCCTGGAGCCCCCTCCTGTACCCCAAACCTCTCATCCCTGGCCCCACCCTGAGCCTGCACCCCCTGCCCCAGCCCAGATCCCCCTCCCGCACCCTGAACCCCTTTATTTCTGTCCCCACCCCAGAGCCTGCACCCCCAGCCCAGAGTCCATACCCCCTGCCACATCCCAAACCCTTCGTCCTCAGCCTGGAGCCCCCTCCCACACCCCAAACCCCTGCCCCAGCCCAGTGAAAATGAGCAAGTGAGTGAGGATAAGGGAGAGCAAGTGACAGAGGGATGGGAGGATGGAGGGTGGAGCCAGGAGCGTAGTCATGGGGGGAACAGAGGTAGCAGCCGCTCCCCCTGTGAGCAGAAGCGGCGCCTTAAAAAGAAGCGGCACCTTTTTTTAAAGTGGGAGCGGAGCTAAAAAAAGGCACCGCTTCTTTTTAAGGCGCCGCTTCTTGCACTCACCCTGTGGCGCTCCAGCTGTTGGGTGGCCCTTCGACGGCGAGTCCTTCACTTGCTCTGGGTCTTTGGCGGCACTTTGGCGGCGGATACCACTGAAGACCCGGAGCGAGTGAAGGACCTGCCGCCGAAGTGCCACCAAACAGCTGGAGCACCGCCGGAGCGCTGCCGGGTGAGTACAGGGGGGAGCGCCTTTTTTTTTTAGCTCCACTTCCCCTGTACTCTTGACCTGGCTACGCCACTGGGTGGGGCCTCAGGACAGGGGGTGGGGCAACGGTGTTGCATTTTGTGCTATTAGAAAGCTGGCAACACTAGTTAGATGCGGTCCAAATGCTTTAAGGTAGAGGAGGAAAAAGAACAGCGGGAGTTTGACTGTGTGATTCGCCTCACGTGTCATAAACCCACCAGGGAGAAGGAAGACAGGAAGGAATGAGAGGAGAAATTAGGTGGTGGAGCAGGGAGGGAAGGGGCAAGGCGGGGCAAGGTTGAAAGTAGATGAGAATTCATTAGAGCATTATTGTGTCTAGTACTGTGAATAAGTGAGGGATGTTCCACCTGTTCACACTTATTTACTGCAGCATTTTCATTTGTGTTATGATGACACAATCTTCTGAGCTCTATTTCCATAGTTCGTGTCTTCTACGTTGGTTGTCTTTTTATTTTTGTTAGTTTTGTTTATTTCAGAGAGAGTTGAGGGCACAAAGTGCCTTGCAGGAGGTGCTCTGCATCTGGTAGGATTGGGCTCTAGAATTGTGATCTGAAGTCAGTTGAAACACTCATTGGACTTTGGATTGGACCCTAGGTGCCCTGTTGGAAATCAATGTCCCTGGATTTGTTTTAATACTTTCCAAAGCAAATAACTTGAGGGGCTATTGTTATCTCCATTCTACTTCAGGTATCAGTAATTTTCAGTATGTCAGGTGACAAATGGATTACTGCCATACAATATCTCACTTACCAAAATGATGGAATACTTGCCTTGCTGTGTCAGCCTCTTGAGACTCATGTCTTTAAAGGGACATCAAGCAACGGAGCCAGTTTTCAAACATGAGTACCCAATTTTGCACTTGGACCCTTAGGTTGTGACTCAGGCACTCAAATACCCATTTTAGGTTTCTAAATGCTAATTTGAGCACCCAATAGCAAAATTTGGGGGTTCTAATTTATCCATCCCAGTATGAAAATTGGGTTGATGGTCTACCTCCAACATGCTTCACTGTAGACCTGAACGAATGCACTGCAAAGAATAATCTATCCAATGAATTTGCCTCTTTTCCTGCATATGGAATATTCATGAGCAGATTGCTGTTTCCTCACATTTGTTGTTTAAAGTTTATTCGATGAAATTTTTCATTTTATTTGACTATGGATCGATCTAGAGCAACTTACTGTGAGTATTCAGTGTTCTGACTGCAGGAACCCATAAACAATTCTGATGCAAATGCTCACTCAGACTTGCAAATTTAAATTGATGTATAATTTGACTCTGAAAATCACTTTCTGCAAGTATCTATGCCAAAGAAATTCAGTCTCTCACATGTTTGTGGTCAGTGAATGAAAAGGGTGACTGAGTATGGCCAAACAGAATTTATTAAAAAGTGAAGAGTGAATATTCATAGGCGTACTGTTATTATGCATTATTCACCCAGTCTACTTTACCTCAGTACAAGGTAAACAATAAAATGTAGGACAATCTAAAATAAAATAGCCAACAGCTCTTAGCAGCCACAAATGCAGGACATTGTTTATTTTGTGGTAGTGCCAGTTAGAAGTCTTCCCCCCCGCCTCCCCCAAAGGAGCAAATAACCTAGTAGCCAAGAAGTGAGACTGAATTGGAACACATGCCAGTGATACCGCTCCCAAAAGAAAATATGCAAATACTATAAACAATATTCAGCCAAACACTTTCAAGCTTCCTCATTCATAAAGGTTAGTAAATCCCTAAACTCCTGGGATATTGAACTCTGCTGGAATGCAGTCTGCACGATAATGCCCATTCAGAAGCATTTGCCAGAGAATCCTAGAATTTAGAAATGTTAAAGGCTTGTTGCATCATGCAATCTGTCTGCTTCCTGCTACCTGTACATTACGTTATGTTCCCTCATGTTTAGCTAGTGCATGCATTTTCCCTTTTGACTTTTTGCAGAGCATTTAATTTCCTCTATTGAATATTCCACTCAAAAAATATGTGAGGAGACCGAAATAGACACAGCAACTTTCTTCCCTGTTTTTAAAATATAATTTTCTCTGGTGTCAAATTAAACAATTCAATTAGCTTATTGATTGACCCCCCCCCCAGAGCTTCACAGTGTAGCGGCTGTGCCACACAACAGTAGTTTGGTGTTTCTTCCTTGTGTTTATCTTAGTATTATCTCTTTGAATGTTGTTGGTCTCACCGGGAGAAGCTGTGCTACTGGATACAAGCAGACACTCCAATATCTTGGCCAGTGTGCTGTAAAGTGCTACGCTTTCATGGTGTGAAGATGTCGTTTTGCACTGTTGAAAAAAGCCTAACACGTTAGCATCAGATTAACCATCATATTGCAGTAGCACCTAGGAGCCCTAGTCATGAACTAGGACCCCATTGTACTAGGTGCTGTACAAACACAGGACAAGACGTACCTAGTAGTTTAGTTTCATATGTTTGTTTGACAGCTCTGCCTGCAATTGCCTTGGACTCTGCCTTTGCACGATTGTAAAAGAGAGAAGGCCAAATTCAGTTGGAGACAGCCTAGTGTGTAAGCATGTGCAGCTGCCATGAAAGTCTGGGCCAAATTCAGCAGTGACATAAATGGTGATTATAAATTACTCATTGGGCATCAGTGGCAAAATAATGTAAAAAGGACTAGGAAAGGGGGAAAGAGAGGATTATGAGAAATAGGCCTTCAGCTTGGCATAGTAATGCCATCAATAAATATAGCAATTAATTGTAGTTAAATTGCAACAGCTTGGCATATTCTGTTGCTTCTCATTTCAAAATAAAAGTCCATATGATCAACCCTTACACACACTACTCAGATGCAGAATAATTCCTTTTAATCTAGCAGTGTGTAAGTACAAAGGGGAACAGTAATAGGGGCAGATAAAATTGTCTTTCCTATAGAAACATTTAGGGTCTTTTTCTTGCAATACCACGAGTGGTACAAACGCTCTCATAGTGAACTACTGGATTGCTTTATTAGGACACACATATATTTCTAATAATGATTTGCTAGGCAGAAGATTGAGTTCATTATCTTTCCACAATACTGTAGGATGAAGCTGAATTCAAAATATGATAAAGTTGTTAAAAGAAAAGGCAGGAAAATAAAAGAAGTGGAGGAAAATGGGTTTTTTGATCATTTAAAAAAAAAAGTTCAGGTATAATGGAGCATTCTTCAGTGTCAGACTAATGACTCCCTGTGAAAGAGAGGAGAAAAAGAGAAAAATTCATCAGATATGAACAGAAATAATTAACTGCTTTTCTTTCTGGCCTGTCTTGGTCAGGGAAGCTGACATGCCAATTAGCAGCTATAGTATAGAAATGAACTCACTGGGTTTTGAAAAGAGGTCTTGTTAAAGGTCTATGAATTTGGGGAACGATGCGGTGATATTCCTGTAGAAACCAAGGAAGAATAGATGTTGCCCTTACAAACCAATTCCATTCATCCAGCCAGATATCTTATTAAAATAGTTTGCAGTCACAAATGGTCACAATAACTGACATGAAGAGAAGGTCTGTCAAAGGCAGCAAAACAGAGAAACTCAGGTTATTTGGAGATCTGAACTTTTACAGGTAACTACTTAAAGGGCCATGTTTGCTTTAAAATCCAGGTTTCCTGAGCAAATATTGATTCCAGCAATATAATTAACAAAAAAAGGAGTGTACCCTTTCTGATCCTCCTTCAGCAAGATACTATAAACATGCGAGTAGGAGCATTGACGTCATTGGGACTACTCATGGGTTTCAAATTAGGCATGTGCTTAAGTACCTGCCTGAACTGGGGCCTGTATTATTTGGGAAAGATCAGCCTTCAGAAAATAACTTTAAAAGCAACATCTTCTCAGATCGACAGATTTATAATTATTCAGTTATATGGAGAGTCTCATGTTTCAAAGGCAAAGTGTGTGTGTGTGTGTGTGTGTGTGTGTGTGTAAAATTCAATATATTGTGGGGAATTATTATTTTCTATGAGACAGAATAGGACAATATCTTAATGTTGCATTCAGCACTTGGTAGATTCTTCTTATCCTGTGTTGTACATTGGCAGCTGTAAGAAACTGTTGTACAAAACTTGATCTGTGGAGATCCTTACATTGATGCAGATGTTTTATTTTAGCCACTCCTGTTTATTTTATGTAAAGAATCTTGCAATCAGATAGAAGTGAAAGTATTTAAAATATTTCAGGATGTTGATGGTGACACTGGCTTGGACTCATCATCTAGGGTGCATCAGAATGTTGCCACGTAGTGATTTCTTTATTCTGTGATTTTGCATTCATTCGTTTAACCCAATATGATTTAAAGTTATGATATAATAGTATGAATTATTAAAATAGCACCTAGAAATTTCAATCAAGTATCAGGGCCCCAGTGTTCTAGGTATTGTACAGACAAGTAACACAGAAGTCTCTGAGAGCTCGCAATCTACATATCCGGTAGAATGCAACAGGTAGACAATACAGACAAATGGGGTGAAGGTGAATTGGAAAGATGAGATAACAATAAAACAGAGGTTAGCTGAAAAGTGAAAGTCACTTAAACGTGCAGGTTTGCACACTATTTATAATTCAGGGCAGCCAACATATTTGCAGTTTTCTTTGTTTGGTATTTGCTTTTTAAGGCTGGAGGAGAACTATGAGATTGCAGAAGGCGTTTGCATTCCTCGAAGTGCTCTCTACATGCACTATTTGGACTTCTGTGAGAAAAACGACACGCAACCTGTTAACGCTGCCAGCTTTGGGAAGGTGAGTCTAACCTGCAATGACAAGCCTTGCTCCCTAACCTTGCTCCGGTGAGATTTTGATATTTAAAAGAATAAAGGCTCTAACCTCAGGAAAACTGTCACTTCAAATCAGAGGTGGCGATGCATCCAAGGAATATGGGGCGTATTAAAACTCCAAGAAAAATGTGAAGCATTTTAAACACTCTGAAGGTCAGGTTCGCTTTTCATCATGGTTAAAGTGAAAATGCATTTTAAAAAATTGATGGTTTTTATGAACTGCCTGTTCGTGGCAGCCATTTTGCTTCAAAATGACATTTATGGCATTGGCAACATGAAGCCAAATACAAGAGAGTGTAAATAATTCTGTTATTCCTTAATATTGCTTAACAGTAATAACAATAATTTTAAGTGTTAAACAGCAACAATTCAGGTCATAAAAACTCTTAGTGTGGACAGAAGTGCACATTAATTCTGTAGAAATATTGGAATGCCCATTGACTTCAGTAAAGATGCTCCTGATTTACACTAACATGAGTGAGAGGAGAACCAGGCCCATTATATGTCTTGTGTTGGCCTTCTGTGAGTGAGTGAATTTCACCCACAGTACAGATGTGATCAATAAATCTTAGTTGTGTATTTCAGTTCTGAGTTTCAGTGTCTTTCTAGGAGCTCCTAGTAACCTGGAACATTACCAGATGTTCTTACTTTCTGAATTTGCAGATAGCTGGGTGTCTTAGTGCAAAATGGGATTATGTCAGTTTTTACTTAAAAGTGGGAGTTATTCAATAGAGCACCCTGGACCTTTAAATCTTGTATTTTGTGATACAACATGCTGAAATTTGCCAACCATTTTTGAAAAGTTTGCAAGCATCAGTCTAAAGTTAATTTCAATGGAAGCTAGTCTCATTTACTGTTTACAACATTAATTGTACAGTAGTGCTGTATATTTACAGAATCAAAAATGCTGCTCGTATTATTTCCTAACACAGAAGCCAAAACAGGCGAAAACATTTAATGGGATGTTTTCTTTTGTATTTCATGTTTATTTAAGCAGTTTAGTGAGGCAAGTAAAATGCATTGTGTAGCAACGTTTTGGTGAATTAATTGCTATAAAGTCCTAAGCAGTTAGATTGACTTTGTGTTAGTTATGTTTAGATATATTAAATGAAAAATTATTTTTATTCAAACTTCTGTTCATCCTATTTGCTGTATCATTGCTACTAAGTGGTTAATATTGTTCTAATGACTAATTTAGAAACAATGGAAGTTAGTAACAAATTTCCTACAGATTGAGAAATTTGGCACTCAGGTAACATTTTTATTATACCTTTGTTGCCTTTACAAAAGTGTCTGTAAATTATGCATAAGCTGTAAAATTTTAAATTGTTTCGTCAGGAAACAAACACGGTTTGCCTGTCTGAAACATTACACCACACTGGTGACCTCTCAAAGTGCACTGGTCTTTCCCATCATGTCTACATTAGGTGAAGAGGCATTTAAACCCTTTATCTTCCCCAAAGCATTAGTTGGAGTATCTTGAACTTGCAAAGCAGGTGCCGTTGTCCCAAATGCAGATTTTTACCACCTTGTTGCAACACCCAACCTAGAGTCAGGGATTTAGCTCAGATCCTGCTGAGCCAGTGGTTTCTCTCCATTGTAGACAGGAGCCAACACAAATGAGCCTTCTCACTGCATCCTATCATGCAGTGTTTCATGTGTGTAAATTACCTCTAAACCCATGTTTCCAGCCACAGGGATATGTACATCAGGAATCTGAGTGTGCTGCTACAGCTATGGTGGTGAGGCAGTAAGCTATCTGTGGGAATCTGAATGTAGCAAAATGGCTCTGTCAAACCCACTGTTACTGTGCGGAAGTACTAAACAGTTATAAGGACCAGTGAAGCCAACAGACACGCCATGCAATCAATGACTCTGCCATCGATTTCTCTTTTAGTGTAGACAGCTCCTAGAGCTCTAACAAATTGCGCTGCTGTGGCGTGGCAGTTGGAAAAGCAGTCATTTTTAAAGTGTGTGTGCCAGAAGTGCCTTGGAAGTGGGGCTGTCCTTCCAGGCACAAATAAGTAGGTGCCAATTGTGGGTTTCCATATTTAGCTGGCTGAACAGAAACCCAGACACATTTGTGCTTATTGCGACTCATCAGTGCACTGCAGCTGTCCTCTACTCCAGAGAAAGAGGCTAGTTGTTCTGTGAAAGCTGTTAGTGAAGTTATGGACAGTTCGCCTTTGAGTGGATCTCACTGAATTTATGATTCATCTTTGAACTTTGAACTTTGTGGGCAATGTTAAACATAAGGACTCCTGCTTTTTGATTGATTTATGTTATTTTTCAATAGATTGTTTTAGAGCACAGAGCTCTCTGTCCTGAGCTAAAAATTACCCATGTGCAATGAGTAAAACCCTAGCACGCTACCTCTGAGTCAGCTGTTTCTTCTCGATTAATATACCAGCACTGATACCACCGGTACACGTAAGGTTTCATTTATAAATGCCATTTTGGGGGAATCTCTGACTTGCCTATGAATGTTTGGTCTAGACCAAGACTTGGGGTTCAAGGTTTCAGCTCAGGAGTGCCTTTAAAACCTCCTTTAAATGGCATACGCGTACAATGGAGACAAAAATAAAGGGAGTTCAAAAAAGAGCAAGAGAAGTGATAAGGAGATGGAGGAACAGAACTACTGTAAGAGGGATGATTAAGAGAGTCCTCAGTGGCACTTAAGCGGTATCCACACTAGGAAAAAGGGTTTGGTAACAAGTAGTAAAAAAACCCAACAACAACCCTTTTTTTCCTCCAGCGAAGACAAGGCCTTAGGCACGCTTGGCATTTTTACCTGTATAACTTATCTAAACAATGACTAAAGAAGGCCAGACCTTGACTGAGGCTGAAATCAGGGAAGTCAATGGCAAAATTTCCAATGACATCAATGGAACCAGGCTTTCACCCTAAGGAGGAAGCAGTATTAGTTAGATTGGTACTTGCAGCCAGTGGGAGGGGACAGGGAAGCATTTAACCAGGACCAATGGGGTAAAAGTAAGAAAAAAGAATTTGGACTGCATATGAGGAAAAAAAATTTCTGACCATGAGAATGTTCAGCTTGTGAAATAGTCATCAGGCAGAAATACAGGAAACCCCATTATTTGGGTCATTTAAAAAAAAAAAGACAACGGACTCAGTGAATAAAACATTTAATTTAAAAAAATCTTCCCAACTGTTCCACCCATTCCCAAATCTGCCAGTAATCTCAGGTGAGCATCGATTCATACTGTAGGTTTAGAACCACTGCTATAAAGTTACCAATAACTTCAGCCTTGTCCCCTTTCATTCCCCTTTTCTTCCCCAGTGTCCTCTCACATAGCCACTTCCTTCCTCTGTTTCTTTCATGACCCTATATGCTCCTCACTCTTTTAATCCCGCCTCCTGAAGATGTAATCTCTCCCTCCATCCCCCCACCAACTTTCTGTTTTAACACTTGTCCCAGAGATCCTGAATGTCTCCAAAGGGGAACTCTGCAGTATCTCGTGATGGGTTTATGCTCCCTCCCAGTGTTCTTCATGCAACTCCATTGTGCTTCCTGGAGGTTCTATACCTCCTTCCATTGTTTCCTTATTTTGATGTGACGCTGCTGCATCTTTGGCCAGCTGCAGCAAATAAATATTTTAAATGGGAAAAAGAAAGAACAAGGCATCTAGAAGAATGTGAAAAATTACAGGCTGATTCTCATTCACACTAAGGCCACTGTACACCACCTGTGGCAGTGTAAAGGGTACGGTGCCAAAGTGGTGTAACATGGCCTGGATGTGAATGAGAATTAAGCCCCACATTTAAATGTAAAGGGGGAGTAGAGTAATGTCACTGATTCTTATGACATTCTATACTGGTACAAGCCTCTGAGTAGATGCAGTTCTACTGGTATACAAGTCCTTGTGCTGGTATAGCTTATTTCATTTGGGGAACTGTATAAATTATACTAGCAAAAGCACCTTTATTGGTGTAAGCTGCATTTACACTAGGAGGGTTTGCCAGTATAGCTGTACCAGGAAACCCCTTCTAATGTAGACAAGTCTTTACTGTAAACAAGAAACAGGCCTTCTATATTTAAGACTTTTTTCGTTCTTATAAGTAGAAAAAGTTTCAAAATCAAACGTTGCTAGATGATCAATCCACAGTATAGTCAGAGTTCAAAGCCAGAAGAAACCACTGGATCGTCTAATGTGACCTCCTCTATAATACAGGCTGCTAGTAAATATTATCTCAGTTTTACAGATGGGAAAACTAAGGCATAGAAATGTACCTAAGGTGACACGACAGTTCAGCAGCAGAGCCAGGGACAATACATGGGTCTCCTGCAGTGCTTAATTGATAAGGAAAGAGGTGCTGGGGCCCAAGCAATTAGGTCGCAAGTCCTGGCACAAATTAAGCACTAGTCTCCTGACTCCTGTGCTAGCACCTTGTCTACTGGACCACACTGATCCTTAGATTTAAACACCTTCCTCCCCCTCCCCACCCAATTCTTTTTTTCCCCTTCCCAGTATTGACTGGAAACAACATCTAATAAAAATGTATCTTATGTGACAATTGTCCATGCCATAGACTTCAGGTCCAGTACTAACGTGGGCAGTCACACACAGTACATAGCAAAATATAAAAATACATCTGTGCCTTCTCACCAGTAATGTTTCCTTAGGGTAGGTCTATACTTACGCGTCCCGTCGGAGGCGCGCGATCGATGTTCTGGGTTCGATTTATCGCGTCTTGTCAAGACGCGATAAATCGAACCAGGAAGTGCTCCGTCGTCGACGCTGGTAATCCAGCTCGATGAACGGAGTAGGCGGAGTCGACGGGGGAGCCTGCGCGCCGCGTGTGGATCCCGGGTAAGTGCTTTTTCATTCGAACTAAGGTACTTCGACTTCAGCTACGTTATTCACGTAGCTGAAGTTGCGTACCTTAGTTCGACAGGGGGAGGTAGTGTAGACCTAGCCTTAGAGTCCTGAGAGCCAATTGGCTTAGGACTCAAAGATGAGGGAAATGCGATTCCCTCATTGAAGTAAATGAATTAGTTTAATTGATCAGAGAAGAGGACTGAAGATGAATTTGCCCTGGTTAAATGGTTACTGTACAGGCTAGGCCCTGTGTACTAATCAGGAGTGTGTATTGTAAATATCCTCCTGACAAGTTTGTCCTCATGTGCAACAGTTTTTAGATGTGCGCATGTCAGTGGTTTTAAAGGGCAAAGGCAAAGACAGCCAGGAAGTACTTCCTGAAGAGGCCAGCCGCCAGAGCAACAGAACCCTGCGGCCACCTGATTGGTCCACACCAACTGTTTAATCCAGGAAATTGGCCCAGGGAGCTGTCTGAACAACAATGCAGATTCTGGCTTGCTATGGCTACAAACCTTGTTTTTCGCTCTGTCTTGATCCTGACTCCTGCCTTTGACCCTAGGCTGGCTTGACCTTGATACCCGTCTCCTGCCTGGTTACTACTTCTGAGTCCTGCATTCAAAAATCGGGACTATCCCTATAAAATCTGGACATCTGGTCACCCTAGCTACAACTCAACTGAGAGTCTGGGCTAAAGTATTCAATGGTTTCTTTAATCTTGGAAAAGTAACAATCTGTTTGATTTTGCTGTGACGGGTTCCCCTGGCGTGCCATCTGAAACTGGGGTACCATTGAGCCCCCGACCCACCAGCCTGGGCTCCCTCTCACACTGTACTGTTCTGACAAGCTGCCATGCCCCCCCAGCCTTCACTTTCACCAGCTTTCATATAGGTAGGGACATACCCAGCTGTAGTTACATGCAGACTGTCTAACCACCAGCTTTCCAGCCTGGGACTCCAGAGCAGTTCTATCCTGCCCCTGGTCAAATCTTGCTAGTACGTGGGTTTAATACCCAGTCCACCTATCCCTCAATGTGAAGAGAACAATGCACACTTGTGGTAACCAAGCAGAGATTTTCCCCAAGCACTCCAGTCAGAGCTCACTGGTTTAGATTAAAGCAAAAACAAGTTTATTGACTAAAAAAGATAGATTTTAGGTGATTGTAATGGATAGCAAACAGATCAAAGCAAATTACCTAGCAAATAAACAAAAATGCAAACTAAGCGTAATATACAAAATAGATTGAATATTAATTAGTCGATTCTCACCCTGAGAAATGATGCAAGCAGGCTGCAGATTCTTAAGGGGCAAGCTGCCCTTGCTTTACAGTTTGGAGTCCTCAGGTGTTTCATACACAGGCTAGAAATCCCGTTAGCCTGGGTCCAGCACTTCCCCTAGTTCAGTCTTTGTTCCTCAAGTGTTTCCAGGAGTCTTCGTGTGTGTGGAATAAAGAGCCTCTGATGATGCCACTCCCTGCCTTATATAGCTTTAGCATAGGGCGGGAAGCCTTTGTTTCAAAACTTGGCTCCCAGAGCAGTCTGTGGAAAAATACTGACATCCCAAGATGCAGTCCAGCATCTTGTGGCCTGGTCACACATTTGCAGAGTCATAGCAGCCATCATTCACAGGCTGTCTGTAGCATTCTCAGGAAGGCTCACCAGGTGGGAGATAAGCCTTTCCTAAGGCCTACTGTTCTTTCTAATGGCCCATGGCCCTGAATAGGCCCTTCGCCACCCATTATCTACACTGAAAGCATCTTGTCTAGTGGGCGTTACCCAGGTGTAACTACATTTGAAATACAGATACATAGTCAATGTGCAAAACTTCAGATAAAAAAAACCTGTATATAACTAGGATAATCATATTCAGCAAATCATAACCTTCTCAGTGACATCTCACATGACTTATCTTGTACAAAATGCCTTAATCATAATTATGCCATAATCCTATCATAATAATATCACTGTGAAGAATACAGGGTGCAGCATCACATGTGAATTAGGCTGAATTCCATCTGGCTGGATAAACTCTTGCATTGGAAGATTTTGTACATAGCTGGATTCAAGCAAGGGCTTCTTCCCTAAAGGGCCCAAGCCAGTAGGACTGTTTGCAGGGTAAGATCCTACTCAACAGATGTCAGAACAGGGGCCAGTGATTAAAGTGTGTGCAAAGAGCCTGCCTTATCTTGCTTGATAGTGTCAGCTAGGACGTAGCAATCTTCAATGTCACAATCTAGATTTAGGGTTGGATTATGACCTCATTCCTCCATTGGAATCACACAGCTTTGGGAGAAGGGGTAAAGTACTCTCCCAATGCTCCCGCCCTCCCCAATCCCTCACAAATAAGTGGGCATCGAGGGAGTGAGCAGTAGGCACAGGTAATGCCTCCTCCCCACTATGCACAGGCCAGCAGAGCTGGATGGATGTAGGGGAAGGGGAGTATTATTTTTACAATGGGCTGATTTATCATGCTTCTTCCCACCAGTGGAAAAGGGGTGCTCTGGAGAAATTGCATCTAAGTGGCGTGCCTCTGCAGCACAATGCATTCCTTCTGTTCTTCCTGGGGCAGCGCATCTACATGATGCCTTATAATTGGGGGACTGATCCTAGAATACGTGTGGGCGGGGTTCAGGTGGGATTTTCAAAAGCACTTGACATTGGAGTGATTGGTAAAACTTAAATGGCAGCAGACTTAGGTCAAAGCTGCGCACTTGTGAGAACCCCACCTTTCCTGTATAAGATTGAAGATACCAGTAGTATTTCTGATTCGTGTTTTAACACTCATGGGAAATACAGATAGCCCAGCTCTGAGAGAATGAGCTCACCCCTGCAGTGAACAAGAAGAGAATGACCACCCTGGCAGAGCTGTCTTAGACCAGAGCAATAAAAATAATTACCCTAAAACTGGGGAATAGCACACTCTGTGTTTTGTATCTCATTTCACACAAGCAAAGAATGTGCTCTGGGTGCAGTATTGGAAGCCCCAAGGAGTGCACAGCTCATCAGTCAATGTTCAGTGAATGACGGGCCCTGCTGGGGAAACTGGAGACGGACCTGAATGGCAGGAATTATTAGCAGGAGTAAGAGCATTTCTCTTGCCTTGTTTAGAACTTGCTTGATAATTGTGAGTTCTAGACTGGAACTCTGAATCTTAGTGGTTGGAGTTCTGTTTTGTTCTGGCAGATTTCAAGTTCTGGGCTGTTAATATATTCGTTTTTGTTTTGTTCTAAATTTATTTAATTGCCTTTGATAGTGTTAGGAGCATGGCAAGAATACTTTTCAAATAAGAAGTAGAAAGAATTGCAAAGCATAGCACAGGCTTCCATTTAGCTCAAATGCACTTGTAAAAATTAAATTTACCTTCAAAAAATAACAGTTTAAATGAAGGGGAATCTTTTTTTGAAAAGGTTTTGCAAAATCCAACATTTTAACTAATAAACCAAAAAGTTCTAGAGTCTTCACAAGACTGCAAAGAGGCTGGTCTCTCCCATTCTTAGCTGTCAGTATGAAGACTGAGGCCTAAGCTGTTTTTGAGCCTCATACCAGGGAAGAATTTAGGTGGAATAATTGGGAAGGAGAAAGTTCACAGCTCGCTGGTGAATGGGATAAGGGATGATGGCCCCGGTGCAGGGGTTAAAGGTAGAATAGACAATACATTTCTCATTTTAAAGATAGGAGGACCCTGATTGTGTTTGAGTCTCGTACTGCTGAGGCATGTATGATGCAATAATAGAAATTACAGATGGCATAAATCGGAAGGGCAGGGTGCACCTCGGCAGCATAGTTGTATCTTTTGCAGCTATCCCTGGCTGATGCTTACATGGCACAAGCAGAGTACAATATAGATATCTGCACTTTGTGTATATTTTTCTATATAATGTTTATAAAACTTTTGGTAGCTTGCACTGAGCCTTACATAAGACTGTTTGTTTTACTATTTATTTCAATGTACTTTTGGTAGCTCTTAAGATATTTAATTTGATATTTAAATTAGATTTCCTCGGGCAACTATTCTAGGTTTCAAAAGTACTGCTGGATTAAATGCTTCTTAATGTAATGGCTATATAATATCAGAGGGGTAGCCGTGTTAGTCTGTCTCCACAAAAACAACGAGGAGTCTGATGGCACCTTAAAGACTAACAGATTTATTTGAGCATAAGCTTTCGTGGGTAAACAAACCCACTTCTTCAGATAAGAAGTGGGTTTTTTACCCACCAAAGCTTATGCTCAAATAAATCTGTTAGTTTTAAGGCACCACCGGGCTCCTTGTTGTTTTTGTGACTATATAATAGATATTGTATGTTACATTGCAACTGTTTAACCTCAAATGTATAAAAATGACTTGAGGGGAGCCCTCCTCCCATTATCTCTCGTGTCCCCTATAACCTCAGAGAGGAAAGGTGTCCCCACCACACACACAGAAAAAAAGGTCCCTTATGTACTTCTCACTGATAACATTGAAACACAACACAGACATTCTGTCCACTTTCATAAAACCACATTTCAGGATTAATGTCAAAAGGGTTAAACAAACGCAGATGTTTTTGATAATAGTCCAAAAGAGAAGAAAAATATACAGCTCTGATTTTAGGAAGTAATGAATCCTGCCTTATCTAAATCCCAGGCACTCGCTGATAGGGGCATCAGGTATGACTATTTAATTGTGTGATTGTTTTACAAAATGATGAGGGAGATTTTTAAATAGCTCACAGGAAAATACACAAGATTCCCTCTCATGAGAAGGAAAGACCAGGACTCAGCCAAGGCACATATGAAAGGGACAGAGATGAAGTTATTAAGCTGGGAAGGAAATCAGTGGAGCACTGGCTCCTGAGGTGGTGTTGAGAGCACAGATTATCTTCGTGAAATTCCTGGGCCCCATCTTCCTAAAAAATTCCAAATGAAACTTCATGTAAAACAAAGTTTAGTGTAAGAATGTGGTTTTAATCTTAATAAGTGACAATGTAAAAATGACACCTCCTCATTCAGCAGGGCTTGCTGTTTTCAGTTTTATATTTGCTCACTTGAGGGACATATGGGGTGAAATTCTGACCTCACTGAAATCAATGGCAAACTCCCACTGACTCCAGTATAGGTACGATTTCACATATCTTTTACTTCTGTTGCTACTGCAGAGCCAACATTGCCATGGGGAAGGCAGATGGATTCTATTCTTGTCCACACATCACCAACAGAATTATTAAGCACGTTCAAATTGTAGAGTCAGATCTTGCCCTCATTTGTATCTGTGCAGCCACCCCACAGAATCTTCTTTATTGGTGATGGGAAGGAAAGAACCTAGCTTAATTTTCAGATCCTAAGTTGAATTTTCAGTTCTGACAGCTAGAAAAAAGCATCTCTTTGCTTGTAAAAAGAGCAAATTTGCTCTGTCAGTCACTGAAAGTCAATAAACATGAAACTCCATATTGCTGTTTCTTACACTCACTTTTCAGAGTGGAAACACACTTTAAAACCAACAGTCACACTTGTCTGCTTTTCCCATTGATTTCAATGCACAGTGAGCTTCTCCCCAACCTACTCAGCCTCACTTCCTGCCTCTTGGCAGGGAACTAGCTCCATCCATGGAGTTAGAACAAAGTCATTAATAGCCATATAAATATAAACATTGAAAATAACAGTAATTTTTTAAATAACATTTGTTGTGCTTGAAATTACACCCCCACCCCCCAAAAACATTTACTGGAAATATCCTGGAATTTTCCTTTAAAGTTTTGCTGGACTTTAAAAAAAATAATTTATACAGAATATTGTTATAAGCAACACACACTTCAGCAGTGCTCCAGAAAATATATGTTACTGCTTAACGTACTGGATTTGAAAGAACAAGAAAAAAGGCAAATCAGTTGATTTTCTGCTTTTATTTATTCTTCTCTTTTCCTGATAATTTCTGACCTGGTATATATAAATGTCTGATTTCTAAATTTCAAGAACTCCCATAGCATACGGTTCATAAGGTAACATTTACATTGTGCACTATAACACTTAATCAAAACTTGACAGACTTTGAAAGTTATTCCATTGGTTTTTGGGTTTTTTTTTTTTAAAGAAAAATTAGGGTAAAAGTAAAATAGAGTAAGTTTGCTTTTGAATCTACTGCTGTAATATTCAACTTCAGGAGTGGAATGGTACGTTCTGAGTGACAGCAACCACCAAAAGAAAAAAAAAAAGGAAAAAAATCCCCAGAAAGTGGTTCTTCAACACTGCCTTTTTTCCCACAGCCCTGTGGAGCCCCCAACCTTGTCTGCAGAAACTGAAAGAGAGAGGGGTGGGATTAATGTGTAATTAAAGGGAATTTGGAAGGTTGAGATGTTGCGGAATGTTAGATCAGTAGCTGGAACAGCATGTGGTGTTCTTTAGACAGGCTTCATTGAATCCATACAAAAAAAGAAAGAGGGGCTGCTTGCCCGTCTGCTCATTTATCAAACAGCTAGGCTGAACTTTCACAGCTCCACAAAAGTGTTTTACTGTTTGCTGAAGTTTTGCTCCAGAAATTAAAGCTGAACAGCCTAGTGAGTGTGAACATACGTAGCATTTTTGACATAAGCCAAAGTGTGTGCAAGGTTCTGAGAAACAAACACAAATCGATTATCTGTTGCACAAGGAAAACCATTTGTAGATTTGTCAAGAAATATTTGTGAAAAATAAGCCAAATATGTGATACTGTAATAATCTTTATAAAACACCTTTGATCCAAATGCCCATTCCCGAGCTTTTGCTCATCAGTCAGGGTTAGATATTGATTGCTGATACCAATTGTGGTAAAACACAACTTTATGGAAAAAGTCCATATTATTTAGTTAATCTTTAATTGACATTTTCTTCTGTTTGAACAGCTCCTTTTATCTTTGTCTTCAATTAATTTTACATGGCTTTCATCGAGTATGCGAAAAATTCAGCAATAATCTAGGGTGGAAAATAGAACACCTAGGAGTAAAATAAAGGAAGAAATTCCTCCTCCATACCAATCTTCAAGGCCTACTGCTTTCTTTCTTGTATGGCTGTTCTGCTGAAAGAGTTTTCATCATGCCTCATGTGATACTGCAGACTGGGCTCATTCCTGTGAGGGGGTTCCACTCGCTTGGACCTCAGGAGGAGTTGGGCAGACCCATACAAAGGGGCTCTGCACTGGTGCAGGCACTAGACTGCATGAAGGAGTCAATAGTTATTGAAGGCACAATCTACTGTTTGAATTAATAATGGTCTGAGTCTGAAATGTTGCTTGCACTGAAGATGTGGTGTTGGTTACCAGTCCTCTTCATTGTCTATTGAGCATAAATCAATGTTCAAATTCTTTGCTTTATCCTATTTGTGAGATGCACTGTTATTCTCCACCCAGAGTGTAGATTAAGCCTGCATTAACACTATCCTACCCCTGTAAACACAACTGTCAACCTCATCTAGCAGAGTTGTGGCCTCTGTCAAATAGCAATATCTTTCCAAGGAATCCTCTCATAGCAGTGAGAGTATTTTAATTACAGGACTTTGGGGGCCCCAAAAGAATTACTGCATTCTAAGAAACATTCTGCTTCCCGAACCATCAAGATGAGATACTGCCCACATATTAATATTTCATAACCAAAAGTTACCTAAATTGTAAAATCTCAGGCTTATTTGACCAGAACACTGAGCAAATTTTCCAATAATGAATGTCTTCTTCTGGTAACATGAAGTCCCTGATCCTGCAAAGGCATACATGAGCAACTTTAATAGTGTGCCCAATTTTAGGTGAAATTCTCATTAAGCTTAAGGGCAGAATGTGCCCTTAGAGTTTATGAATCATGTTTCACTCTGGTATAAAATCAGAGCAGCTTCATTTACGTGAATGGAGTTGTTCTGAATTTCATTTGTTATTTTGCCTCATTCAGTAAAGGGATTAAATTAATACATTGTTTTTTAGAAAAGGCTAATTTGGTCAGATTTCTCCTGTCACACTTTACATGTATGTGCAGTGGTGCCCACAGCTCTGTTTGCTACACATGGTGCATACCATTGGCAGGGGTGGCAATGGTGGTGGGGAGGGGCGGGGTACGGCTGCCTAGAGAGAGGAGAAAATAGGCAGTTTGCCTGGCGCCCCCATTTGAGAGGGTGCCAAAACTGGGTGGTGGGTCCAAACCTATCATGATGGAGGGTCACAGGCCCCCACTTCGGTTAGTGGCATTGCAACCTGGGCAACTGAGTGACGCTGCGCCCCAAGTTGCAACAAACTGAAATGGGAAACTGGGCCTACGTGCTGTTGCAGGGTGAGTACAATTGTGCACACTAGGTGACAAATTTCTGGTGGTTCCCCTGCTTACGTTCAATACAAGTTCTCTTCCTTTCCCTCATGCTGCCCAAAACAGGCTATCTTAAAAATACAGTATTAGCATATGTGAATTTTTGGATTTGTTAACATGTCACTGTATTTATTTGCAGATAATAAGACAACAATTTCCACAGTTAACGACGAGAAGACTCGGAACCAGAGGCCAGTCAAAGTGAGCAACGTAGTATTATTTCACATTCTCACCCAGGGCCAAATTTTGCCATGGTTTCCTGTCACTGAAGATAGGGGCATCACACCAGGGATGAATTTTTCCCTGTAGCATTTTAGGACCAAACTTTGCCTGAAGATTCTACCATGGAGTTCCCATTGGCTTCTATTTTTGGTGCCTTGGAAGACATTACCAAGTAATATTTTCTCCTAGTGGAGTAGTAACTATGGTAATTTATAAATGGTCTAAAAGAGCATCTTTTACTTATTTCACCATTCTGTGCTAACTTTCTGAAGCTTTGTAGAGTTATAATATCATTTATATTTCACACACATTTTATAAAGCACCTTTCTTGCCAAAAGGTTCCAGAGCACTTTATACACTATTAGAGATCGTCACACCCACCACTGAAATGCCACCATTTCTGAGGTGCAATGTTATTCAATAGCATACAGTTTAGGACATAAATGGCAGAACACTATATCAAAAAGAGGTTCTAGAGGGAATTTAGGTAGAAAGAATCCAATTGCCCAAACTGGAAATTGGCCAGGAACCTGGAATAAATACCCTCTGCTCTTGTGAGAAGATGAGATCTTTAATAACCATAAGTGGTCAGGATTTGAGTTTTCTGTTTCATCCAAAAGATGAAATTTCCAGAGTAAAGTGCATCCTAACATCACAGGAATTGGTTCTATACTGATTCAGAAAGAAGAGTGAATGCAACATCACTCCCTGCAACACCTAGGTTTTCCTTGGAGGTCCACATATTGGCCAGATCTGACCCTTAATTTGTAAAATATAAAATGAAAGCCATAACTGGTATGGCTGCAAAATTTTGTTGGTAAAATGTCTCATTCCCACATAAAGCCTGCAAGCACAATGTTATGAATCAATAAGAAAAAAATATAAAATGATAATTAAACCTATATATTAACATATGTTAAGGATAGACACCAACAATAACTCATGCATTGAAAGATATTCAGTCAAATACCATTTTAGAATCTGATTTCACGTCCTCCTCCTTCTAATAAATGGTTCCATGGTGATGCGTCTCTAGCAGGTTCCCTTCACTGAGATCAAAATGAACTGTACAACAACCCACCACCGTCTCCCTGAGGCAATGTTTGTGAGAATTTCCTGTGTTTTGTAACCAAACTCTTTTTCCGGAGTGATATCTCTCAGACAGTTTCAAAATTGAGATCTCATCCCAAAGACCAATATGTTTCTGCCCAGCTACCATAGTGGTTAATACCCCCAAAATATTATTCACATGAAATTGATGGGCTAGCCCAGCTGCACATTAGCAAAAAATTGTAGGCCAGGAGGGCTCAAGAGAAATGGACATGATTTCTGCATTGGTCCAGCAAGGGCAGTATGTATGAAGATGTAACAGTTTGGTTTTGGGTAGAGTGCCATGCAATTGTACACTATCTCACACTAGTATCAACTGCAACGTCATTTGGTTAATTGCTTTTCAGCTGAAAGGAAAGGGTGAGTGCTACCATGTTTGTCAATAATATTAATTGCCTTTAGAAGATGGTACTTCTGTCACTTGAGTGCTGGAACTAGCAGTTCACTTGTGCTATAATGGGGACACCCAAACCTGACCCATTTGAGGAAGCCATATTGGCAGTTTACCAGGAGCCCCAGTTCCATGCCTAATTTGCATAAACAGAAATAGATACCAATTACACTCCTGTTTAATGCAGAGGTATGGGCATATTTTCACATTTAAAGTTGGTCGTAGCCACAGTCCTGCTGTAGAACTTTGTGGGCCACTCTAGTCAATAATACTGCCTTTCAGAGGGAACACCTTCAGGAATAGCATCCAGTTGAACAGGCCAACTCATTCCATAGTTATGTGGGTGCATTTCCAGGTAGACGTGGTTATTTTAATATTTACAGGACCCATTCTTGGTGATGTGGGAGCGTCAGTAGGATATCTAGTGATCATGTGTCATCTCACTGGATTGTCCAGTAAGATTCCCATCCTGTTCAGACTTGGCCCGGGTTGTTGCTAACATCTGACCTTAAGCATCTTTCTAAATAAGGAAAGACAGGCAAAATAAACGACAAAATAATCAGAGCAATCTACAGGATTTTAGGCAGTCAGCATAGAAACAAATGCATGGCCACATAGGGAGTTCATGATTGCCAGTGTTCTGGATGTCTTGGCCCCCTCAAAATTTCACAGCAACAGGAGGGGTGGATTTCAATTCTTTCAGGTCTACATCTCTTTTAGCTGTTAGCAGTGTAAGGTGGTAGTTCTGATTTTATCCAATTAAGGGTAAAGATATACATGCACACAATACAGTCCATCACAATAAACACACTCTTTGCCAAATGCAGTACTGCTCTGACTGAGTTCTATTTTTATTTTCAAAAATATCCAATCACATTCAAATGAAATCTTGTATAGAGAAATTACTAAAGAACTATAAGATAACATCTGTCTCCCTCTCAACAATTGGGCAGACCAATTGCTGCCAATATCATTTCACTCCACTACCCACCTATTGCCAAAGGGAACTCCAGCCGGACCAATGGTTAAGATTATCTAGCTTCACACTGTTCTGCCTTCAGTCTTTTTATAGAAAAAAGTAACATTAGGAAGTTCAGAGCTACAATGTCACTATGCTTCTGGTCATCAGCTGAGCAGCTTTCTTCTTTGCAACAGGGTTTATTGCCTGTAAGAACACAGCTGTGTTCTCTCTCACTGAGCTTAAAAACAGTTTCACAACAGGTGAGCCATGAGAAGGCAGCTATACATAAAAGCTGATTTCTTTCTGTATGGTACTGTAGCATGAAACTCTTCAATTATATGAACAAGGGGTTACTTTTCCCAATGGAAACTACATGGTGTGCAGGGAATTTTATTTCTTTCACTGAAGGAGTACTGCAGGTACTCAGCCCATGAAAGGGAAAGTCATTCCACTCTGCTGTAAAAATGTTTGTGTATGGTCGGCATTTTATTCTCTTTAAGCTCAAACTTTCATATGCTGGCCATTGGCTCAACTCTTTTCCACAGTAACTGATAGGAAAAGATAGAAAAGAATGTTTGCAGAGCGCACTTAGGCGTTTTTGTCCTTTGGAGCAGTAATCCTAATAAGCTACTTTTGAATATTGCCATTTCTTTGATTTTGAGGCGATTGGAAAAACCCTCTTTTGTAGTGTACTGCTAAGTGAAATATGCCAAGGAATGAAATACTACAAAATAAAACACTATCAAATTCTCCATGCTTTTGTTCAGGTTTGGATTTTGAAAGAGGTGTAGCTGAGATCAAATTGAGCTTCTGTGAGTTGCTGAATTTATTAGAGGGAAGGGCCTTTCATATGATGCCACCTACATTTTCCCAGTAACTCAGCAATTAAACTGACTGTGCTAGACTGTGATCCCCTTACTCATGGTGAATGGTATGTACTCCGTAAATAGTCCTAATGGAGCCAGTGAGGTTACCTTTGGAATAAAGCGCGACCCAGCGTGAATAAAAGAATCAGAATCTAGCCCTAAAAGAACAATTGAATGATAGAACACAGGGGGTGAAATTCTGTGCTGTGCCCCTCAGGCACTGCAGAAAACTTGCAATGCAGGGAAAGCAGAGTCAAAGGTGGCTTTAATCCATTTTTGTGCCCTCCTCATCCTGGGGGCTGGGGCTCTGCCTAGGTTATGGCAGCCTGCAGTGCTGCCTACTGCAGCCTTGTCCCCAACATATCCCTCCTGTCCTCAGTCCCTCCTCTATCATGCCCCCCGCATCAGGGCTTGCAAGGAGGCTCTCGGAAGGCAGCTTTATGGCTGTCTTCCACAGTGCTTGTGCTGGGGGAAATTCTCCTGGGCTTTTAGAGCCCCTTTAGGTTGCTACAGCCCTTTTACGCAGCATAAGGTGACTGGAGCCGGTGAGAGGATCTGACTCATCAAGGCCGGCTCTGGGTTTTTTGCTGCCCCGAGCTCTGAGAGCGCAACTGCCGAAGCAAAAAAAAAAAAAAAAGAGAGAGAGAGACCCAGATTGCCACCCCTTGAAAAGTGTCGCTCCAAGCACGTGCTTGTACAGAGATGTCTCGGGTTCGATGACCTTTGCTTAAATCCCAAGCAGAGTTCTGGTGGATCCTTGCCTTGTTTCCTGACAGGCTGCTGGTGAACATGTGTTTCCAGGGTCTGGCTCAGAAGTCACTTCAGGGCCACACACAGTGTTTTCCAATCAGCTCTGTTTGTGATAAAGACTTTTGCTCCCCAGGATCCAACCAGCATTCAGTGGCCTGAGAATCAGGGTGCTGGAAATATAACAGAGGGGCTAGTCCTGTTGGTCTGGTGCTCTGTCTCTGCTCATAGCTAAGCAAAGTGATCAGCTGCAGAGCTCTAGTGCAAGTGCTTAAACAACAAGTAGCTTTAAGCTACAGCTGAGGATTTTAAGAAAGCACAAACAAAAAGTTAATAAATACTTGTGGCACCTTAGAGACTAACAAATTTATTTCAGCATAAGCTTTCGTGGGTTAGAACCCACTTCATCGGATGCATGGAATGAAACATACAGTAGACAGATATTTATACAGTCAGAGAAACATGATAAGGTGGAAGTGCGTGAACCAACCTTAAGAGGCAATGAAGTGGGTTCTAACCCACGAAAGCTTATGCTGAAATAAATTTGTTAGTCTCTAAGGTGCCACAAGTATTTCTTTCTTTCTTATTTTCTTTTTGCTGACACAGACTAACACGGCTACTACACTGTAACCAAACAAAAAGTTGCAATCCATTATTTCCCTGCCCTACCACAAAACCCGCTTTACTCTTCCTGATTAGAGCTATTTTTACCAGCAGGATTGATATTTGGAAACTTGATACATTACAATGTCATTCTGTCATTAAATCGGTGCTTGTGCACCAAATGTACACTGGCACACATCTGTTTTGCAAGAGCAAACCACCAGCAATTGCATATTTTCTCTCCTCCAACCCTTTAGTCGTATGCTGTATGAATAGGTTGATTATAAAATGTGTATCTTCGTGTATCAGGTACCATTACTATGGCATTGCAGTGAAAGAGAGCTCTCAGTATTATGACGTGATGTATTCTAAGAAAGGAGCAGCCTGGGTCAATGAAACAGGAAAAAAAGAAGTAACCAAACAGACAGTGGCGTATTCACCACGATCCAAACTTGGAACATTACTGCCAGAGTTTCCAAATGTCAAAGATCTAAATCTGCCAGCCAGCCTGCCAGAGGAGAAGGTAACACTTTTGAAATATTTCTTTGGCTTGCCTTGCTTTTTTCCTGTTGATGAAAGGTTGATCTAAAATACAAGGATCTTAAAAACCAGTGAGTTTAATAATGCCTTGGCTTTATTTATGAGGGACTTAATTGCTCCCTGTGCTAAGGGCACGTATTTTTCTCTCACTTAAATGTCTGACAGAAAATCTACTGTGGCGCTTTTTCCTTCTTCAACATTTCTGAATTCAATGTAAACTCATTCTGTAGGCACAGTGTATACAGTAAAAAAGGGTTAGCAACGGGTATCTGTTTATGTCACCAATTGTGATATTCTAGGCCTCTGTTTCTGTAATCGAGCATACCATCTACAAACGCCCTTGTTTGCAAGCTGAAAGGAATCTATTATAACACTATCCTGAGGAAAGAGTGGATTTACTACATTTCTCCTTCCTGTAGGCTGGAAAGTGAAAGAAATCTTATATGTGCATATGGCAAAATGTTTTGACTCTTGATTGGTCTACTTTGCAGACACTATTCATGTGTTTAGTAAATATGTAAACTGAACAAAATAAATAGGGTCCTATATATCCTAATTAAGGGCTATGTTCTTCCTGTTGATCTCATCAAGGCTTTTTTGCTCATTTTATACTTGCAGAATCTCCATCAAGGAATCCTCTGTAGGTCTCAAAAAGGAGAATTTAGCTTTAAGACTTGCATTGTTCCTAATCTAATTGAACGCATCTAGTTATCTCATTGAACTCAGAACTTCAGCTGATATTAGTATTTTTTGCAATTATATATGGAGGGAAACCCCCATGTTCCTTTTGTACTGTGTATTTTGATAGTAGTTTTTAAAGCAAATGTTTTTTTTAATTTGATTTGATATTTTTTTTTAAGTAAAATGATCTTTCGTGTGTCTTTCCTTTTCTTTCTCAGGTTTCTACCTTTATTATGATGTACAGAACTCACTGTCAGAGGATACTAGACACTGTAATAAGAGCCAACTTTGATGAGGTATGCTGAGAAAGAAAAGAGCTGTAGTTTAATAATATTTAATGTATCCAGGACTTCTGGAGCATATTTTGAATGTGATATTTCAAATTATAGATTATCTGGTACATTTTTGTGAATAATGGAGGATATTTGCACTAGTGTATATATGGTGCTTTATACATGATAACTCTTATTTATATCATCACATGAATTAGAGAAAAAATCTACTAAATTATCTAGTCTACCCCTCCTCCAATGCAGGATTGGCCCCTACAGTATACTCTTTAAGTGCTGGCCAGTCCAATTTTGTGTGATTCAAGAAATGAGTCTTCCATCACTTTCCTAGGGAGATCTTTCTACAGTAACATATCAATCTTAGGGAATTTTTCTCAAAGTTCAGTATAAATTTACCATTGCCCAGTTATAGCCCTGTGCTGCTAGTAACACTTACCATTGATTGCTTGGATATCTGTTAGGAATGGGCATGTATTCTGGATACAAGATTCAGACTGATTCATTGCAGCCAGTTTGAGACATCACATCGGTTTAACTGGCTTCAGTATATAAACTACCCCCACAAATTTGCAACCTATTTTTTTTAGTCTGAGAATTTTCTGGTCATGCACTTACATAGCCTTTGTTATAGTTCAAGAACTGCAAATTCCCGATGTGTAAAGTAATTTGCAATTGCATATGGAGAAAGTATTTAGTTAATGGAAATAAGTCTGAATACATAGAGACTAGGATTTGCAAAGGAACCTAAGGAAGTCAAGACACCCAACTCCTGTTGAAAGTCAATGGAAGCTGGGCAACTATTCAGGTCGGCCCCTTTGAACATCCCAGCCAGAGTGGGGGCAGAATTCCCTAGGCCTGTCTCTCATGCTGCATTATTCCCTACCTAGGGAGGTGGTGGAATCTCCTTCCTTAGAGGTTTTTAAGGTCAGGCTTGACAAAGCCCTGGCTGGGATGATCTAGTTGGGGTTGGTCCTGCTTTGAGCAGGGGGTTGGACTAGATGACCTCCTGAGGTCCCTTCCAACCCTGAGATTCTATGATTCTATGTTTCCTGTTTCAAGCTGAGGCTCTTTAAATGATTACATTCAGCCTAGATGTTTTCATTTATCCAAGTGAAGTAGGAACGATCTCCCATTTTAATATTTTCCATTGGTAGCTTCCTTGTTAACAATCATAGAATCATAGAATATCAGGGTTGGAAGGGACCTTAGGAGGTCATCTAGTCCAACCCCCTGCTCAAAGCAGGACCAATCCCCAATTTTTGCCCCAGATCCCTAAATGGCCCCCTCAAGGATTGAACTCACAACCCTGGGTTTAGCAGGCCAATGCTCAAACCACTGAGCTATCCCTCCCGTCACCTTCAATCACCCATCTTCAAATGGGGATCAAGGCGCTTTCTTAATGAGAGTAAAACTAACACACAGCTTATATAAGGCAAATAACCCCCTGTTCTAGTCCCATTGACTTCAGTGGCACCGAATAAGCATATATATATATATATATATATAGGAGAATTTGCAGGATCAGCTCCACAATAGTTCCTTAGTCAAATATCTTGTTGGAAAATCTGATAGTTTTTCAGCACCTTTGATAGCTATACATTTTACAGGCCTGATTCTCCACTGCTCTGCACTTTGTGTAGTCATTTACATCAGTTCAAAGTGGGTCTAAAATACTATCAAATTGGAATACTAGTGTTTTGATTGCTCTAAAACTCATCAAATATTTTTCCATAGAAAATGGCTTTTTTTCCTAAACGAAACTTTTCACAGAAAATTTGTTTTGGCTGAAATACCCACCTACCTTTTTTTTAAAAAAACCTGAAAATAGATTTCCCCTCCTTCCCTATTTCTCTCCTCCCCCTCCCCCCCCGCCCCTTCCCTTTCTAGTGGAAACATTTTCCGTTTTCATTTTTTCAAAAAAACCCAGAAAATTTCTTTCAAAAAACCAAACATGTTTTGTTCCTTCCAAAAATGTCCATGGAAAATACTTCCCATATTTTGACCAGCTCTAACCCCCTCCTGGCATTCACTTTGCACATGTATAAATGGCTATGCAAGGTGCAGGGGTGTGGAAAATCAGGCTGTATATGTGGAAGTCAAGGAGCTGCACTCATTGTGCCTGCTGGTGGAGACTAAAAATTGTGTGGTATGCATGGCACCCTTGCAGTCTGCTAAGGCAAAAGCTTTCCTTAAACTGATCTCCCCACTGGCAATGCCTCTTTATCCTCCTGTGCATTTATCTTATGATATACCATGTTTATCTAAGTTACAGCATAAGTCTGTCCAGGTAGGGACTTTGTCATGTGAGTTTTGTGCAGCACCATGTACAACTATGGTGCCAATGGAATTAGATCATTTAAGAAAAAAAATCATATTTGCCATGTATAATTTGTGTGTGTGTAATTCTAGGTTCAAAGTTTTCTTCTGCACTTTTGGCAAGGGATGCCGCCTCACATGCTTCCTGTATTGGGTTCTTCCACTGTAGTAAATATAGTTGGGGTTTGTGATTCAATATTGTACAAAGCTATTTCTGGAGTTTTGATGCCAACAGTACTGCAAGCATTACCTGACAGGTTAGTATGTTCTGCAGTGTTGACAGTTTTTGTTTGAATTGTTTTTGTTAATTGTGTGGATTTGTTTTTCACTATTGGTGCAGTTCTTAAAAAGCATAATTTCCTTACCTATTTCCTATCTCTTGAATCCAAGTCAGAAGCAATTTAAATGAGTTTAAAGCTAGATAGAAATGTCTCATAGCATATAGATGGCCATATTGCAGCTGGCATGTGCATGAGTGCCGACCAGAAATCTATAGGCAGTGGAATGCCTTCATTATGCCTCCTTTGAAAACTTTCAGAGAGGTTGCTCAGTCACTTCTCCAGGACTGAGAGCTCAATATTCTGAGTTATGGCTCCAAGAGGAGTTAGTATGGTCTATCTGCATATGCACAAATGCATACGCAACTGCAGAAATCCAAGCATTGGTCCCTCTCGCAGTCTCTGACCGAAATTGTTCTTCCACTTACCAGGAATAGAATGTGTGTGGGGTCTGGGTGACCTCTGAGAGAACATGGATTCATTTAAACACTATATTGGGCAGGATAGAATTGTGCCCATTTGGGGGTCGCTTTCTTCACATGGTCCAGAACCAGGCTCACACAGCTTATCTGTACAAGAAAGATACATAGCCTTTCCACACTAGTTTGAGAGCTAAATTCTCCTTTCTGATCTACATGTCAGATCTTGTCTGTTCTCTTCCTACATGGAACTCATTTGTGTCCATGGAGTTTTGCTTACATAGAGAAAGCAGGGTTAGGGTCATCAATTAACTGCAGAAAGTTTTATTCAACCAGTATATGTAGCTTCTTTTTCTCTTTGTGAATTATCTGAAAACAGACTTAGATTTTTATGAATTTGTTCAATATTCAAAATTATTTGACAAAATTCAGCACAAGATTTGCTAACAATTTGTTGAGACTATTGCTTTGAGTGTTCACTCTTTGCACTGTACATTTGGTCACCTACATTTTATTGTAGCAAACGTTTTCCGGCTTTTGTTCTACTTACTTAAACTAGAGTGCAGTGTTCAGAAAGTATCTGCCTGCAACCAGAAACAGGGTACAAGCATGGATTTCTTTGGTAAATCTTGCAAGTTTTTGCAGACTTCAACTCCCTTCCCCATCCCCCGAATCTATTTCATCAGAAGGATTAAATTGCATAGCAGCCCTTTTTTCAAGCTGCTTAGTTCTTTCAGAGCAAATGAGGAGAGACTTGAGTGTGAATATGGACTTTTGTAATGCATATAAAGAGCCAGGTTGTGGCTGTTAAGCCATGGCCCACACTGGAGGGAGTGTAGAAGGGTCTCACAGCAATGGAGACACAGCAATGGAAGCACTTGGAGGAAATCTTGCTGACTTAGCCGGAATTCCCTGGGAACAAATGTTGCAGTGCCAACAAAGCCAACCTTTCACTGGGGGCATCAAGCACTCCCATCCACGCCCAGCCCTCTAAGATAGCCCACGTGGAGGAAGGCAGGACCATGGCCATGACCTCTGCAACACACCTCTTCCTGCCCCAGTGTGAGTAGCTAGTATCCACACGAAACTGGCTGTGCACTACATCCAATGAGTTGAGCCCAGTCCCCACACAGGGGCTCCATAAGGAGCGGAAAAGCTTCTCTGTGTCCTCCCACTTCCACGTTTGGGTACCCATGCAGGGCTGGGCACCATATTGCTCAAAACTCTAATCTTGGGTCTACTGTGATGTGACTGAGAGTAAGACCATGATTTTTTTTTATGACAGTTGAATAGGTTGAGGCTGATTTTTCCCCCACAAACTGAAAACACCAAACACAATTATAAGCTTAGTGAAGTATTATGGCCATCTTTAAAGTTGATTGAATGAGGAAGATGAATCTGAAACTATTCCTGAGCTCAATGTATTCTGGGTATTTTTCCTTTTGCTACAGATGTTTTCTATGCTGTCCAAGTCCTTGATCCTGCAGGTGACTCTGTGTGCACAGTGGGGCTGCCTACAGATGTAGGAGCTGCCCCGACCGTTACTTGCATGATTAGGATTCAGATCTGACCTGGTTTGAGAATACAGTTCCCAAAATGTAGTCATTTAAGAAATGGGGCTATTTCTTCCCCTTTCCAAACTTCTAACAGTCTGTTATTTTTATGCAGCTTCCTATGTTTAGTCCTGTTTAAACTATTCACTAAAACGCCCTGTTATGGGCTGCCAGTGGGCCCCATAGACTGTAGTGGGGCGAATTCTGCTCAAAAGAATTATATTAGTGTGAATGCGGAGTAACACCACTGACTTTAACGGAATTTCTCCATATATACACTGGTGTAACGGAGAATTGAATCTGGCCCAACAGTCAATCCACCCTCCTGAAGCTAATGTCAAAATTTCCCTTTTATGTTATGGGCACAATTGTTCAATGTGAACAACCAGTGAGACTTCCAGAACCCAGATGTGGCTGTTCAAATTGGCAATTAAGTGCAAGAATTCCTGTATTGTGAACCTTATTGCCAATTTCATATCCCAAATGGGGGATCTAAATGTACTATTAAGATGTCCACATCTGAAAATTGTGTCCTAGGTACCTTTGTTTATAAACTGTAACTAAAAATGATATGCTGGGTGGTGGAATCCTGGCCTTACATGCTTCCAGGCACTGCCATATAAACCACAGAGCGTACATTTTCTGAAGTAGTGATTTCTCTTTTCAGCTTGACTCAGGTGATCCGAAAGTTTGCAAAACAGCTGGATGAATGGTTAAAAGTAGCTCTCTATGACCTGCCAGAAAACCTCCGAAATATCAAGTTTGAGTGTATGTACTGAGCAGTCTCTTTTTTTTTTATGTGAGAAGAATGTGTTATTTATCAGTTACAAATTAATTGGAAGCTAGGAAAATGTTCTACTAATCATGAAAAAAGATCAACATTACAGATCTTTCATTCACCAATAATCTCCACTCACTCATGAGAACCAATTTCCTTTAAATGTAATAAGGCACAGCTCTAAGACCAGTTGTCTTTCCTTTTTTGTGGACTCTGATACGAAATTAATTTGTTGACAGTAAGCAAGCATTAGGCATGATATTAGGCAAAGCAAATTATTAAACAAACCTATAGACTTGCACAATTTGAATACAGCTTGAGGCCCTCACTCCAAAGAAGTGCCAGAGTTAAATATGAAGGGGATCAAATTACCCTGTCGCCACAGGAAAGGGCACTATGCCTTTTCAGACATGCTTTGTAGATGCCTGCAGTGCGCATCACCTATTGATAAAGCCTGCTTTATTTCACAGCTCTCCATTCTTTGCTTTTCATGAGCAGTAAATTCCACATCAGAAGTTTTAAAAAAAAAAACTAATTTAGTAGAAGGATTAACTACTGATCAGCATGGAAAATTAGGAGTATGTTTTGCAGAAAGTACTCAGGACATAAATTAGAATAATCCACTGGATATTTTTGGTCATTTGCTTAGTTATTCAAAAATTATGGAAAATGTGTCCTGAGACTATTTTTGTCAGTTCTTTGTCAATTCAAAACTATTGAGATCCACAACAGTGAAATCTGTTCTGCTCATATGAATATTGGGACAATGAACGTTCTAATAAATCTGAAAATAAATATTTTAACTACCTCCATGGACAATAAAGAAGGAATATGTAATACCAACAAATCTGACTTCAAATATCTCTATCGATTATTTGCTTTGATCTGCAGATCTTTAGTGATTATAACATGAGAATAAACTTGAGAACACACTAGCATTTACTTGTACTTGATGCCTGGCTATCCTGCAAATGATTACTTACTACCGGGCATAATATTTACTCTTGTTTGTGCAGTCCCATTGAAGCCAATGGAAGTATTGGTGACAGAAAGCTGTATGGCTGTGTTTGCGGGATTGGGATAATAAATTTCAGATGCTGTATGCAAAATAACAACTTACAGCCTAGGTTACAAGTATGGATACCTTAATAAGATGCCCAAATCCCTTTTTGGGACACTCAAACCCTCATTTATAGATATAAATAGTCCTTATACATACTTGTAACTAATGATTTGAGCATCCAAATGTAAGATTTGGATGTCCTATTCAGAAGTCCATCTCTGAAAACTGGGCAATTAATATGAACAATAAATAAGTCTCAAATGTGTGTCTTAACAGAAAGGAAATTCAGTGTATTTAATTGATGCTAGTTTTAACAAGGTACTTTTAAAATCAAGTTTCTGTATTTGGCATATTACCTAAATGTGTAATTCTCCTTTCCTGCAGTGTCCAGAAGGTTTTCACAAATTCTCCGGCGGCAGACCTCATTAAATCATCTCTGCCAGGTAAGTATTTCAGTGGTTATCCATTCCTGATAAGTTTATTCTGTGCTGCTTTTGCTGACAGTTGTAACAGTTTGCTAAATCTGCAGGTTGGATATTGCACAAGGAGAAACACTCTTGGAGGTAACAATGGAATATGATGCTTTACTAAAGGGGTGGGCAAACTACAGCCCGCGGGCCGCATCCAGCCCCTCAGACGTTTTAATCCAGCCTTTGAGTTCCTGCCGGGGAGCGGGGTCTGGGGCTTGCCCTGCTCCGGCGCTCCAGCCGGGGAGTGGGGTTGGGGGTTTGCCCCGCTCCTTGTGGCTCCCAGAAGCAGCGGCATGTCCCGCCCCCTGACTCCTACATGTAGAGACAGCCTCGGGGCTCCGCACACCACCCCCGCAGCTCCCATTGGCCGAGAACCATGGCCAATGGGAGCTGCAGGGGCAGTGCCTGCGGACGGGGCAGCGCACAGAGCTGCCTGGCCATGCCTCCATGTAGGAGCCAGAGGAGGGACATGCTGCTGCTTCCGGGAGCTACTTGAGGTAAGCTCCGCCCGGAGCCTGCACCCCTGACTGCCTCCTGTGCCCCAACCCTCTGCCCCAGCCCTGATCCCCCTCCAGCCCTCCGAACCCCTTGATCCCAGCCCAGAGCACCCCCCTGCACCCCAAAGGCCTCGTCCCCAACCCCACCCCAGAGCCCACACCCCCAGCTGGAGCCCTGCCCCAGCCTGGAGCCCCCTCCCGCACCCTGAACTCCTCATTTCTGGCCCCACCCCAGAGTCCACACCCCCAGCTGGAGCCCTCCCACACCTCAACTCCAATTTCATGAGCATTCATGGTCCGCCATACAATTTCCATACCCAGATGTGGCCCTCGGGCCAAAAAGTTTGCTCGCCCCTGCTTTAGTAGTTTTGTTTCTAATATTTATTTATTATGATCTTCTATAGATAAGCTACAAAACCATCCAAAAATCAGTCAAATGATTTGTTAGATAGTGGGGCTGATCCTGCATTCCGTATGCACCCAAAACTCCCAGTGACTTCTATGTAACAAATTCAGGATCTGATCCTAGAAGAGGTTTCAGATCCAGTTCAACCTATTGAAACCAATGGGAAACTTTCCATAGATTTTTCAGTGAAGATTGGATCAGGTCTTTGATGAGGGAAGCAATTTGTCCATTTTCTAGACAGAAAACATCATACCTAGTTGTGACATTAAACCTCAAGTGGAAACAAAATACAGAGCAGATATTCACTTATTGTGGTTACATACTTCAGTTTAAAACCAAGTGCTCTCAAATCATAGAATCATAGAATATCAGGGTTGGAAGGGACCTTAGGAGGTCATCTAGTCCAACCCCCTGCTCAAAGCAGGACCAATCCCCAATTTTTGCCCCAGATCCCTAAATGGCCCCCTCAAGGATTGAACTCACAATCCTGGGTTTAGCAGGCCAATGCTCAAACCATTGAGCTATCCCTCCCCCCTGAGCACTTTACTCATTTTTGTTAATCCAGTCTTTATTCTGGCAGGACTAGGGACTAGAAAAAAACTGATTAAGCCTGTTATGCAAATTTACCACTTTGCAAAATACACTCTCATAGACATACATGATGGATTGTTTTTCTTGCATGAAATTAACCTGAAAACTAGTAGCAACATATACAAATAGAACTATTTCAACAGGTGTATTTTGTCTGCCTTTTTTTCCTTTAACATAGGACCCACTCTATTAGTTTTCTTTGTTTATCATTTTGTGAGGATGGCTTGACTATATTTTTTCTGTATTTTGGGGTTTTTTTTACAATGGATAATTTTCTTCTGGGGTTTTGAAATGGTCCACCATGCAGGTGGAACATACTATGTCTGTGAATTTATTTTTCACTGACTCAGTTAGGCCATGGGAACTGTGCAAAATTCACAGGGCCAGATTTTCTGATGGTATAAATAGGAGCATCTCCCTTGACTCCAGTGGAGTTTCACCCACTGACACCAGCTGAGGGTTTGTCCCACACTACAGTTCGAGGGGCTACATTTGAAAACTGTATCTAATGTCCCAGATTAACCCCCACAGCAGAAATACCCCCTGAGGGAAGGAGATCTCAGTGAGGATGCTTTGTGGAGTTCCTCCTCCTTTAATTCATTTGTGGGGGGCAGGTTTGCCATCCTGCTGCATGAGCTGTGGGGTCTACCCACAAACCTGGTAGATCCCCAAGAATCTGCATAGATCCAGGGGAATCTATAGAAGACCAGAGCCATTCACACAGCTCTGCCCCCTCACCAGCTTCCTAAACCAGGGACTCTTCAGGCTGCCATGGCCCCCAAGGGAGACTCTTTGGAAAAGATAATACAGCCGTAGTCTGGGTTGTCTTCCTGATTAATTTACACAGGACTGATGTGTGACCCCGATCCAGCCTGCACCCACATTTCCCTCAGCCTACTCCTTCCCTTTGTGCAGGGAGGCCTCTGCATGGTCCAGAGGATGGGCAGGTGGTGGTGTGGGGGCAGGTGAGCCTCCTTTTCATGTGTCGGGGGGAAGATGCACACACAGCATATTTTCTCCCACATAGATCCAGGGGGAGGATCTGGGCCAATGTGTTTTTGTTCTTGGACTGACGTGGACCAAACACTGCAGCCCAAACCTTGTAGAATTAATGGTCTAGGGAGAGAGCAGTTTGATTAGAAATGCCTGTCAAGATTTGTACTTTGGGGAAACCAAATACATGCTGAGTAAAATTGGCAAAAATGGCTTCAGAGTTCTCTCCAGCTACCGTGGCCGGTAACTTCCAGAAAGGATCAAGAGTTGTGTGGGGTTTGAGAGTCAACTTAGTGAGGCTTGCTAAGGGACCGTAAAAGGGGATGAAGTCTATTTTTAACCTAATAAACCATGAACTAATGAGTAGATCGGATTGGATTATAGGCATCAAGAACAGTGATCCACAGTGCAGACATTACCTTTCAAATGCTGGAGGACTGGAGGAATGTGGATCTGAACAGCATTACCAAACAAACTCTCTATACCATGGAGGATTCGCGTGAGGAGCACAGAAAGCTCATCGTACAATGTAAGAATAAAGCTCTCAAATGTGGTACGGGGAACCTTGAACCATGTTTCCTGTTGAATACAAAACACCACAATAATAATAATGTTCAAGTTTATAATTATTGCTTTACAGTCAATCAGTTTAATAATTGAGATGTTGTAGCAATGTGGTAGCACATCATTACTGGCTACTGCTCGCTTGCTGCTCAGATAAATACTGAAACATGTATCAAAAAGAAAGGTGAGCCAAAACCAAGATGTTCCACTTTGAGACATGGATATGGACAATGTTCTGTTAAAGAGATTATTTCTAGTCTTCCTAATGACTGATGCGGATCTAGGGCCCAATCCAAAGCTTATTGAAGTCAATGGAAATCTGCCCATTGCCTTTAACAGGCTATGGATCAAGCCCCTAATCATTTTATCGGATAGAGTAGAGTGATGGTTGTTTACTCAGTTATACTATTATGGGATAACTGCCTTTTGAATGGCTTTGATAGCAGGACCATTGTGTGTTGGAGTCACTTCCAGGGGCTTATTTTTTTTAAAAGCGCTGGTTTCACAAAGCACTTTTATCAGCAAGTTCGTCTCTGATTGGCTGAAGTTTTATTTATGAACTTTTAGAAGTAAATATGTATCCCACATCCAGAAATCTGATTGGCTGACATAGACACTGCTTGGTTTATTGAAGGGCATGGGTCAAAGAAAGACTTGTGGAAACCCTGGAAAAGTTGTGCTTTCTTAAAGGGGCAAGTTGGTTTTAGGGTGAAAGCTCATCTATTCCATGTGTAAAGTAATGACACAAGTTGCCCACAGAATGTACATGTGATAGCCATACATGTAATCATTTCTAATGCTTAGAACTCTGACAACAAATGTGTGTGCATCCCTGAGTGTGCTCCACTGAGATACTAAAGATAAGTATTCTTTTCTTTAGTGGCAGTCTTACCCTATACCTCCAGCTTCAGTCCTCCTCCTTTCTTTCCTGAAGATGACAAAAATGCTTCCCTCTACCTCACATCCCTCACTGACCTCTGTAAGACTCATCCCCAAGCAGGAAGAAGGCCTCACATCCCCTCACCACCTCCTGCTGTCTCCATTTCCCAGCAGAGAACTGTTCTGGGATTCTTGCCCGTTCCTCCCAGCCCCTGAGTTTACCTCCTGATATGACCCTCCTGCCCACTGAAGATTGAGGGGAGCGAGCCAGGAGCTGGCAGCAGTGAGAGGCTGAGAGTAGTGAGAATTCAGGACAGGAAGCGGGTGAAAGATAAGCAGTTCAGGACATGCTGAAGCCTAGAATCCAGACTCATCCTGGTTCCCAGCAGCCAGAAAATCTCTCTTCTCCTTTAACCATCCTCATCAAACACCCAAAACCCATAGAAATTATCTAGTTCCCAAAGGGTTAATACTTAATATCAGTAATGTTTCTGGTCCAGATTCAGGAGAGCATCTCCATTTAGGAAGGACCCTTAAGAAAGTGCTAAACTTTCAGTGCTAAACTTTCAGTGCATATTTAAAACCCATTAAAGTTAAGCAAGTGCTTAAGAACTTTTCTGAAGAGTGGATGGAATTCAGCACATAAGTGCTTTCCAGAAGGGGCCAGTCTTAGCGGGTAGCAGTTTGCAACAGAAAGGGAGAGGAGAAAGGTGTGAAAGAAAGAGAGAGAGGAGAAAGACCAGAAGCAGTAACCCAACCCAGTGTAGTGTTGAGGATTACATTGAGACACGGGTATATGGGTGACACTGACCTAAAGAGCTTTTTTCCAACTTGGGATATAGTTTTTACCTACATGAAGATCATTTAAAGATATATAACCAAGGATAAGTCTGCAAGGAGCTAGTTCCAAAAAGTGAACCTTCTTTCTGGGGTGGTATTTTCAGATTCCTTGCAGCAAATTCAGTACTGCTATTGCAAGTCCGTATTTTCCCTTCTGCTGGAAGGTTTACAGCAGGCTGGAAATTCAGCTTAATTCCTTTGAATCCTCCAGTAGTATCGCCTCCTCTCTGTCCTTCTGCGCACTCTTACCACTGTTGATAGATTTTTCCTCTGAATCACCAAGAACTCTAGGGTAACTCTCCCATGTCCTGCCATTCCTTATGAGTATTACAGTAGTGCCTAGCAGCCATAGTCTGAATCAGAGACCGTTGTGCTAAGCACTGTGCATAGATTGAAAAGGTGTTCCCGGCCCCCTAAAGCTTGCATCTCCATCAGTGCTCAGTCTCATTTCAAATCCTGGTTGAAAACATAGGTAAGGGGAAGAGACAAAGATAAACTGTTCTGTACCTCTAAAAGGGGCTGGCATAGGTTGGCTTCAAGTGTTGGGTGAAGATTCAGGCTGGTTCTTATTTCACCAAGTCCACTTATTTTACACAGACACACACACACACACACACAGACGAACGTGTCACATTTTTGCTGGGTGCTTCCTGACATGGTGAAATTGGGCCCTCACTTTATGTTTATGGCATTCGGATTTCTTAATACACATGTCCAATGTAGGTTTCCAATGCTCCTTTACATCCTGCTGGTGCTGGGAAATCCCAACACTCAGCCTCTAGAGGTTACAATTTCCAGCTATAATAATTGGAAAAATATCTTCCAGGTTGGCAGATTTCCACTGAACGTAATAGTCATTTGTTACTAGAAAGTGGTTTTTCTCGTTTTTAACAATAGAGCTACTTCTATCATGATTTTCCCCCGGTGCGCCATTCCTTCAGGCCCCTGCAGATGTGTCTGAAACAGCTGCTTTGAGCCAGATGGTAACTTTGTCATCAGCCCTGAGTAAGGGACAGTGCGTAGCAGCACTTTCCCAGCAGCCAACCAGACAACAAACTGGGACGCGGCGGATCACAGTTCCACTTGTGCTCCCCTCCTCACGCCGCAGAGGATGTAACTGAAGCAGCTCACTCCCCGCTGTACGCCCAGCCAGGTACTGGATTAAGGAGGCAGAGCGAGGGCTCCTCCTGTGCTCTGCTCTTTCCGCCCGCTCCCCACTGGCTTGCTTGCAGTGGGAAGTATTGGACAGACAGAGTTCTCCCTTCTGCATCCAGGGTCCTAATACAAGCAGGTCTGAGTGGGAAAGGAAGGGGAGTCTTGCTCCCCATTGTTCCCCTGGGTGGCTGAATAACAGCTGTGACAATCTACCCCTTTGTAATTAAGTCTAAATGGAATCAATGCACAGTCATTTGTAAGGCAAGGAAACTCTTAAATGCGTTCCTACTGGATCTGTTCCTTCAGCTCATAACAATACTTCCCAATCTGCAGAGCCCAATCCAGGCTGCTGTTACAAAGAATGGCCATGCTGCTCAAGTGGAGAACATCCTTGTATTTTGCATTTTTTTCTCCATGTCTGCTGCACTCTTCCCTAGCTGCCGACTTTGCGCTTTGCCTCCTCTCCCTGCCCATAGCATCCACTCCAGTGGTGGGAAATTCCTCTCTCCTGCTGTTTATAATGAAGTATAAACGGACGTGCACCACGCATTCAAATCACCCTGTGACACAGCAGGTATAAAAGCATCTTTTCTTTTGATTTAGGGGACCATTTTTTGTAGCTAAATTGCAGAGCAATTCCTTGAGATGCTCAGACACATGATTCCTTGTCTTCCAATAGCGTCTTCTCCCAAATAAATTGGAGATTCTCCTATTGAATTGGCGCATTTGAATGGGCCCCCTGAGTTTACTCTCTCTGTTTTTGAAAAAAATATTTGTAAGAGGATCGCCTGTCTGTAGAAACTCTTTTAGGTGTAGTCAGCATGGCATTTGTTTGTTGGTAGTGATTCACTTTATAAAAGTACAAGTTTTATAGGAAATACTTTTTTTTGCTTGATTGATGTTACAAATAAATGATGGTTGCAGTTGAAGCACGTTTTCACAACTAAAGCATTATGCACTGGAGATTTGCTGATGAGAGGCCTAACAACAATTGGGTGTTTAAAAGATTCTCTATGCATTTCTAAATCAATTTCATGCATGGCCTTTTTTCCTCATGAGGGTCAAAGCCTAGCTTACTGCTCTGCACTGTGAACACCATAAATGTGTTTTACTTCCGGGCACAGACAGCTGAAGCTTAAATCAAAAGATGAATTTCAAATGATGAGCCAAGATCCTGCTCCCATTTAAATCCTTTTAAAAACTCCCACTGATTTCCATAGGAGCAGGATAGCGACCAAGCACGGTAATGGTTTCAACCTCTTTTATGTCTTAAGGTGTACATATATATATTTATAGTTAAGTGACCTGTTGTAATTAGCTTAGCAAATTGGCGACGTATTATTTACTGTTTTGTGACAGTTGTTTTCTCTATTGTTTTAAAATGGAATTAAAGTCCTGATTTGGAGTATTTTTCTTTGTTTGTTAGTGTATCAGGAGTTTGATCATCTTTTGGAGGAGCAGTCACCCATTGAGTCCTACATTGAGTGGCTGGATTCCATGGTGGACAGATGTGTTGTGAAGGTTGGTAAATAGGAGTTAGGACCCGAGTCACTTCATGTGCAATATAACCATGTGCAATATTTGTTTTCACAAAGCAATAGGTATTTAGTAAACACAGATTCAAGATGCAAAATCTGGATCCAAATTCCAGACTCAAAAGTCAGAGAGTGTTCAGATTCCAGGCTTTCACTCATTCCATTCTAAAAATAGGAGCCATTTGCAAAATTCGGAGCTGGATCAGAGTTCAGATTTTCAACACCCCTCAGCGTTCAAGGGTGTATGGATCTGAGGTGTTGGTTCAGACTCCTCTGTAGTGTATAGTGAATAATGTAGCATTGCAGGTGGAGATGATAAATTAATATGCCCTTTTGAGAGTTTAAAGAAGATAATATTTAGTCCAGCTGATTCATTTTAGTAAATAAAGGTTAACAACTAGTTTATGGTTCAGCGAGGGATTAAGCTGTGTGATTGTTAGGAGTTGCTTTGAAACGCCAGTAATTGAACTCTGACCTAAATTTTAGTATTATTTGGGTGGACACTTACTGACTGAACACATGAGCACTCTCAGCCAATCAGACATCAATACAATTTTATGCAGTATATGTAACTATACAATTTACCATATACTTTTAACTTCTGTTTGTAAATGATAATACATTTTGTATTAGCATGTTCCATTGGAAAATTGCAACTCTACTTCCAGAGTTCACTATTAGACTTGAGTAAATAACTTACGAACATTTCATTAACCAATATTACCTCTTTTTCTGTTTGCAGAATGTCCACAACTCCTTCCCCCCCTCCCGAAATTTCCCAAATGTATAAATTGTTTGAAATTATTTAATTTTAAAAAAAGTCTTTACTCTATAGATTGCTATTTGAAATCACTATGAGTGGTTATGATGGATCATATTGGACCTGGTATTTTTTCTATTTGCTGACTAGATGAGTATAATTCTTAGGATCAACTGTGAATATAGAAAATTAACAGGGCATTTCACCTTGAATGGTCCCTTGAAATATGTGTTAACTACTTATGCTAAACAGTCTGTTCCGCCTTGTATTTAGCTGTGACACTCTTTTCCAGACCCGAAGAAGAGCTGTGTGTAAGATCAAAAAGTTGTCTGTCTCACCAACAGAAATTGGTCCCATAGTAGATATGACCTCACCTACCATGTCTCTCTAATATCCTGGGACCTGTACGGCTACAGTAATACTTATAAAAAATGAGCTTTTGAGAGAGTAAACTTACAATATGCTTTCTGAGAAGTATAATTGTGAGTAAAACATGATCATCTGAGTGTTCACAGAAAGAAAATGCAAAGAGGATGTGAACACACCAAGAGCCAATTAGTTTAAAAATTCAGATGAATACATTATTTTTGCAATATATTCCCAGCAGTATTTATTATAAATTTTCTTCCTGAACTAGAGAATCACCAAAAAGGGAGTCAAATTAAGATGAAGACCTGAATGTTGTTAGGCAGTCTGATAAATCCCTTCATTATTTATAATCCAAATGTTACCCTCTATAAGCATGAGCATTTTATGTTTTAGGGGTTATAATTTTATTGTAGGCTTCTTCTTCCTGCAAACTAATGTGTATAGAATTATCATTATGGGATGGCTTCATGTGTATCTGTTTTAATTTTTATCCTAATTTTCTTACAATGAGATGTAGTTTTTGTGAAGAAAATGGATGGACACGGGCAGTGTTGGGCTGGCCAGACAATGGAAATGAAAATGAATGTCTATTATCTGTGTGAAAAATATATATATTTTTTGTAGGTAGCTGCCAAGAGACAAGGCTCTTTGAAGAAAGTGGCTCAACAGTTCCTCTTGATGTGGTCCTGCTTTGGCACACGAGTGATTCGGGACATGACTTTGCACAGTGCCCCCAGCTTTGGTACTTTGATTTTAATTGTACTGATTGGTTAGCACAGTAAAAAATGCTAGATCAAGAGCTGTCGCGTACTTTTGAGTGGTGATCCCCTCTTATTTCCACATGTTCATAACCTTTTTTTAAAAATCTCTTTTTGGGGTTGAAATTTTCAACAAATTTTCTGCCCCCAGGTCATTTTTTCTGATGCTTTTGAACAAATGCCCTTCAGTTGTTTTTGACGTCCGTAAGAGTGGAAGAATATAAACTTACCCCATTTAAAAAAAAAAAGTTTGTCCTGTTTCTTTTCACACAGAACTCAAAAACAACTGTGCTTTGAAACCTGGTGTGTAAACTGTCCCTACTGGGGAGTATGTGTACGTACAAATTGAATTAGTCAACAGTAGGAATGATTGAAAATGGGCTATTGTGCTTTTGTGTTTTCATAAGTGCACACTTGTCAATGTATGTTATTAGCAGACTAATAATAATCAGGATTGTGAGAGAGCAGCATTGAGCCACTAGCATGTTTTCTTCCAGCAATGCTTCATTGTGTTTTATTCTCTTAGGTGATGCTAAGATACAGGGGTGCTGGGCACCCCCAGAAGAATGTAAACCTATAGATAGAAAACTTTCGAGCTTTGTTCATGTACCAGTAAGCTGAGGGGAGCGGATATTGGAGGCTGGCAAGAACACTATGAAGTCCCACATGGGGCATTGGAAAGCTGGCCATGAGGACAGTATTACTAACCCCAAGCAATCAAAAATTGTGTGTCAGGCCACTCAAAATCACGGGACTGGCTTAAAAAAATGCGTTTTAAAAAAATGCATTCTGTGTGCTTTTATTTATTTTCTGGTTTTTGAATCTCTAGGGTGCATGTGGGTCACATTTTTAAGTTTTACTCCATGACCATAAAGGCTAGAAACTTACTTTTTTTAATGCAAGCTGAGATTCTCACATATTCACAAGCTGCCAGGAGATGAGGCTTTAAGAAAAACACCAAATACCACATGACTCTTGATAAAATCTCAAGAGCTGACCTCACTGTTTTCTGAGAACCTTGAGGAGCATTTTGATCTGTGGTTGGTCTTCATGGCTTCCCCGTTGTCAGTTTCTTCTAAGCACAGTTTTTAAGCACGCACAAGAGTGAATTGCCACTCCTAGCAGGCAGTGGGATAGTGAAAATCCTTAAAAGGCCTCTCTGCACAGCTTTTGTATTCACTGGATTGTGCTGAAGTACCAGTGCCCTGACCACATTTGATATTTATCCCCTCTCATATTCGCTCTCCCCCTTATTCACCAAAACTCTTTTCACTGTGGAAATAGAGATTGCTCGCATTGCTGAGCATTGCATACTTCTCTGTACAATGTAGAAACCTCTTGGAACAGGTATTGAGCAAACACTGAGTTCTGAGCATTTTGGCTCTCTGCAGCACTCAGCTGCAGGCGCAGCCTTTATATGCAAAACCCTGTGTAAATGCAGTGTTGAGGTCACACCGTTAAAACCATGAAATGTCAAAAATGCAAGTTAAGGTTCCAAAAATTGCACACACTCTATCAAGTTGTGCATAAGCAGTATTTTAAATTCCTATTTAGGCTAAATGTGTAGCCTAATAGAATACTGGTTTTTGTAAAGTGTATGAAATAAAATATACAGGATGTGTAGTCACACACATATACCCCTCCCTACACAAAATATATCTATTTAGGTATAATGGTGCATTAGGAAAGAGCATATCAGCAGCCACATGCAATGTGCTTGCCATGACATTTGGAGAATTACTCTATACAATTCTAGTAAGACAAGTCTTAACTGCATACTCCATCTTAAAAGTATGTTTAAAATAATTTGCCTTCTCTTAAAAGTATTGCTAATTTAATTACATTAGTAGTCACCAGCTACATCTGTTAAGTGTCTGCTTTCAAATTATTATAGCACATGTAAAATCAGTATAAACTGGTTTTCTGAAAATAATGCACTTTTAAAGAATATAAATAATATAGTATAGAATTTGTTAATGACTTGGGTTTGATAATGCTGCTTGCAGCAGTACTGAACAGGATTATCATTTACGTCTTCATTATGGCACTGTAAACTTCCTAAAGTTTTCTTATAATAAGCCAATGTAAGCTGTCTTTCTTTCTATCAGTACACACTGTCTCTGTGAAACCACATCCAGACCCCAGTATAACAAAATTTAGGGCTGGTCCACACTAGGGGGGTGGGGATCGATCTAAGATATGCAACTTCAGCTACGTGAATAACGTAGCTCAAGTCGAATATCTTAGATCGATTTCAAAAGGTACTTACCCCGGTCCACACCACAGCAGGCAGGCTCCCCCGTCGACAGCGCTTCCTCCGCTCGGTGAGGTGGAGTTCCGGTGTTGACGGGGAGCGGCTCTGGGATCGATTTATCGCGTCTAGATGAGACGCGATAAATCGATCCCAGAACATTGATAGCTACCCGCCGAATAGGGCGGGTAGTGTAGACGTAGCCTAAGGCTACGTCTATCACTAAACTATCACTGCTCCCACTTCTCAAAAAGTGACTGACATGTTATTTAACAGCATCAACTGAATTATAATCTCTTGAATGAATGCTGTAATAATCTAATTACAAAGCCATTGTAAGGCACATTTGTATTGAATTATAGCTGAGCATGTTCCAAAAGTCTAATTATCCTCTGAATTTAAACATATCAGAATCAGACCTGAGGAACTTGTTGTGGGCTTAATTTAACACAGTTCTTCCTTTCTTTTTACAGTATCATGCATTTTTAATAAGTATTATACAATAGAGAGAAACAAAGATGACACTGATATATTTTAGATATTGTTTTCTATATACATTTGTTCTTATCTTAGATGAAAACTTGTGTATTTTGGCTACATTGATGACTATATAAACAAGCACTGATTTTATTGATCATTCTCAGCAATAAACAATGTCAGATCTTTATACTGTTATTGTTTTAAAAAACAAAAAAGCATTATTTGAGCGTGTTTGAAACAAAAACATGATAAAAATCACTTGTTTGATGCTGTGATCATTCTTATATACAGTACAATATATTTTAGTTTGTCATCATTTCATTATCTGGAAATTTCACTACAGAATGTTTCAGGACATGTCACTGGGCTGGTACCATATATCCTGAAATGACATACAGATCTGAGTCTGGGCAAAACTTTTAAGCATGGTGCATGGCATGGGCAAGTCAAAACGATTCCTGGCAGACAAAAGCTCACCTCTCTCCTTTTTCTCTCCCTTTACCCCTCTTCTGTCTATGCATATCAAAGGCACAGTTGGTGGCAATGTTTTGGTAATGCATCCTGTGTATAAAAACAACTAATTAGTAAAAGGAGCCTTCCAGTCGTCCCCAGATCTATATATCTCTGTTTTACGATACTTGTACATAATTCCTGGCTTTTGTGAATAGCTGCTGATGTTTACTGTGTATTAGCTGAATAGAATAGCTGTAATAATATCCTGACTGCATTCAATTTGGTCTTTTTGAAAAGAGAGTCAAAAGCAATTTATTATTGTAAGTACAGTATCTAGGGAGGCTTTTATCTCTAACTAAATGAATATATATTTTATGAGACTCAGATGAATCCTCTTCAGTACCTCTGGCTATATTTGAAAGAGTCAATCGTAGGTCCCTGGTAAATACAGTAGCTTGCAAAACATAAAATATAAACATAAAGTATAAACAGTTGTACATGAATTGCTGCTCAGTAAGTAACTGACGTGCATATCCTGAAACTGGTTTCATTTTATATCTTACATTTAACTTAATTAATTTAAAATGTAAAATGACTGCATTCATTTGATACAACACCCCTTGTTTGTAGAGTGTCTTATAAATTCTGTCTCAAACATTCTACAGAACTAAAAAATATCGAATGGTAAAAGAAGAGAGAAATTCAGAGAGAGACAAGGGGACCAGATAGTTTTTTAAATGGTGTACTCAGTATTATCAACCCCAAGTGTTCAAAAATCAAGAGTAAGGCCCCAAATATCATGAGATTTTAAAAAATAATAAATCTTGGGTTCTTAGTATTTGTCTTCTAGCATGTGAGCATTTAGCGTTCCTACTTTCAAGTTTTTCTCTGCAACCTTAGGGCTAGAAACTTCCTTTTATTTTTTAATGAAAGATGAGATTGTCACATAATTACCTATTTCCAGGAGCAGGGGCTTGAAGGAAGAACACCAAATATCCTGAGACTTGTGATTAAAATTGTGAGACTTGGAAATGCTGATCCAGATCAGTAATGACTCCATTGAAGTCAACAGAGATACACCAATGTGCAACTTGTGTGAGACGAGAACCAGGCTTATTCTGGGGCATAATGCTCCAGTTTTACTCTGGTGAACCCCAATGGAGTTACATCAGTATTAAACTGGACTAACACAATGGTCAATCAGGCCCATTGTATTTATAACACTTCTAAACAGAGTAGGATTCTACTAACATTGTAACTGATGTTAAGCATTCTGCAAATAGCTATTTTATTCCATTTGCAGTTTTTACAAGACTTCCAGTTCAAAAACTTTATCTAACTAAACAGCTACAGAGCTTGGCTGTGGCTCTCCACTACATTGCACCTTATTAGTCAGTTTACTTTCTGTGAGATGGCTGTGAAGCATACCGTTTTGATTTGCACCGGTGTAAATGATCACAAAAGTAGAGAATCAAGCCCTGTGGAAGAAGATTTGCCCATCACTACGCATGTGTTCTATTTATAAAATGTCCGATGTTTTTGTTTTTGGTCTTGGACAAGGACACAAAGCATCTGTTCTCCCCGCAATGTGTGTGCATAGCTCCCATGAATGACAATGGAAGTTCCGCATGCGTGCATTGAGAGAATGGAACACAAAGACCAGAGCTGGCACAACTGAAGAAGAGTGTGCGCACAGTTGCTTTGAAAACCTAATTACGAGATAGCATTGCATGGCATAATGACATGGGGCCTTTTCAGACGGCTTCTCCTACACTCCACTTGTACAGTATATACGAGCAAAGAACCGCATATGTATGGAGCAGCTGTAGACACTCGTTAAGGTAGAAACGAGCTTCTCAATATAAGCTCAGCTTTCAACCTCCTCCTCTAACTTCCCCCAAAGAAACCAGTCATCCTGAAATTGCGTATGTAGCCTCCCATTCCAGGGAAGGATTTTGTCTTAGAAGTTTGGTAAAAAATCAGTAAAGAAATTTAAACGTTTTGGGCCAGATCCTGGGCTGTGACAAAGGACCTGCCTTTGGGAGAGAGAGACTCTCTCTGTCCCCAGCTGCCATCTTTGTGAGAGTGAGTTGACACCTCTTGGCTTTTAAGAAAGGGCCCGTTGGCAGGACATTCTTTTGTGAGGGGCCCTCAGTTTTGGAACTCACTCTCCCATTATTCCTAGGTTTTAAATAGACAAATCTATTGATATTCAGAGCACAACGAGAAAGCCATCTCTTTTCCCAGGTTTTGAGGAGTGATGAGTATATTGAGGGCTTGTATTTGTGGTTGGGGGATTTGGGGTCTATGGGTGGAGTTGATTTCTGATTTCTTTTCAGCTGGCTATTTTCTCTGGTGTTTGGGTGACTGGTGGGTTTACTTTAATTCCAGTCTGACTGTATTCACTCCTACCAAAGGTACCTAAAGCCTTTGATAGGCCATTTTAAACGTGCAAGTACAAATAAATATATCTAAAATCATTGGTGGAAAGCCAATATAAAAAGAGCAAGTTAAATTTCTCACTTGAGTGACTCTTCGCAAAAAAAAAAAAAAGGGGGGGAAGTTTTCACCCAGCTCTGTTGTATAATATAGATAATACAGCTGGTTGAAAAATATTAACCCCAAATATCAAAGTTTCTGATTTGCAGTGGTTGATACAGACCCATTTTTCTGTTTTGTACAAAACCAGTTTATTGCAACTTTTGTCTAAAGTGTTATCTAGATGTTTATGCACTTTTTTTGTTTATCAAAGAACAGGTTTTGGTAAATGAAAAATTGTGAAGATATTTTGATTAAAAAATCAATACAAATTGTGATTTAAATTTTTACAAAAAATGTCATGGGAAATTTTTAAAATTACAGAAAAGAGGGTCAACATGTCTTTGTGATTATTTCATTTTTGCAAAAAGATTGGTTTTGAAAGAAAAAGCATTTAGTTAAAAAATATATATATCATTCATCTCTAGTAGATGCCAGTATGCTCTCCAGACAAAGTAATCTGTCTTGATTTTCTTCTTTGCTTCCTATCTTCTATACACTGCTCAATCTGCCCAGTGATAGCATATGGACATGTCTACTTCGCACACAGAGTCCTCGTATAAATTTTTAAAGCTCTGTCTATGAAGGCTTGAGGAAAAGTCAATTTTTTCCCAGTACTGTTTCCCTCACATCTGTTCTCTGCTTCTTGGCATTTCTCTAACTGAACTGAGACCTGAAACTACATGGGAAACTCTTCTTTCCCTGTCCAGATCCATGTCTGTATAGCATGTCTCAAATTGCCTCCTAGGAAGTGGCTTGCTGGGAACCACCAAGAAATGTGCTTGGAACTTCCAAGACTGATAGTTGTTAAAGATAGTGATGCCTGTCTCTCCCGTTGGGAGATCGCAGGCAAAGCCAAAACATTCAGGACACTTCCTATTCCAGCTATAGTAACGTGGTACTTAATAACTTGACAGATGCCTCGTATGGAAGGGCTGATGCCAGAGATATTGACGCTACTTTGGTTGGCTGAAGCAGTGTTGATACCTCTGGCATCAGCCTTTTCACGTGGGGCATCCCACAATTGCTGCTAGCATGTTTGGGAAGTAGTGGAAACCTCACCTCATCTTGTCAAGTTATTCAAAGATAGACTGGATAAAACCCTCAAGATGTGCCATAGGGAGTGAAAAGGTGGATGGACTTTTTTAGTTAAGGAGTCTTTTAGTCTTTCATTGATATCATTCTGACATATACCTTCTCTGATGTCTTAGGTATCTTGGAATTGTCGTGCCAGGACATATCATTGGTCTATCCCATTCAGTATTCTACATATGTCAGTAATCTGATGCTTCAGAGAAGGGCAGAAAAATATGCTGTACTGATCTTAGCCAATTGTACAATGCTAGGACGTGAGAGCAAAATATTTATTCCCAGTTCTCAACTAGGTGATCAGTTTACATCCTAAAGTGTGCTGATTCTTAACACTTGTAATTTTTAACCTAGTTAGTCTAACCGCAAACATAACTTACCTCCAGTCTTATAATTATGAAAAATGGGAAAGTTCCTTGTTTATAAATTCTTCAGACTGTACCTACCCTGACTGACACACTGCTTCCTCTTAAAGCAACTTATTTTAAGGTGTTTGGGCATCCTATCATACATGAATAATGGGCTGATTCTTGGCAACACTAATGACATTACCAGAGAGTTGGGAAGAAAATGTTCTGGCTTAAAAGTCCTATATAAATGGTACCAATGCCCAGTCAGCTGAAAAATGCTAACAAAAAGATAATAAGATTCTTGCTGGGAAGATGCTGAAGGAAGGTGGGGTCCAGGTTCTGTAGTTTCTGACCTTCACCACATCCCTCCCTTTATCTTTTTGGTTTAAAATCCCCATGTACAGTCCAGCTAGCTCAATAATACTTTGTGCTAGTGCATTTGACAGGGAATAGATTTTTTATTATTTTGATTCATTTCCTGCTTTCCCAGACCACCCCATCTGACTTACTAAGTGCTTGCTTGGATATAGGAGAGAGAGCTTGGTACAAAAAGCAATTCTTGCTCAAGATTTATAATTACTACAAAATGATAGTTATTTGTCAGGACACTTTTCTCAGGAACTGGACCCCAGAGACATAAATTTAATTTCTGAGAAATGATCCCAGAATTCACATCATCTGTATAAATCCAGGTATGAATACACTGTGACAATCAGAACCCAGACACAAAAACACCCTCCCCTCTTAACTTGCCTTTAACATTGATGGATGACTCACTTTTCAGTAAGAGACATGTTTCAGTAGCAGAACTATACAAGGGCCAATGGTATTCAGTGGTTTGTTGTTGGGTTTTTTGGTAATACTGTAATCATTTGTGTGATAAGTGTATTGAGACCATTAATTGCTTTTATGTTTGTTCATATTATTTCATTCCCAGGGTCTTTTCACCTTATTCACTTGATGTTTGATGACTACGTATTATACCTGTTAGAATCACTGCATTGTCAAGAGAGAGCTAATGAGTTAATGAGGGCAATGAAAGGAGAAGGAAGCACAGGTGAGTTTGTTTTCTTAGCAGTACCTTACATGCCTTCTATAATTTTATTCTCTGTGATTCACCCATTTCTGTACATGGGCATTTCCCTATCCCCATTCATCCTAATGAGGCCTTTCCAGAAGGAATGTGTCATTTTTTCAGCTCTGTTATTATGTCAGACAAGTCAATTATGAGCCTCTCTGGTTAGTCAGTGTCCTGAAATTGATTTTGAATTAGACTGCCTGCTTATTGCTGTAACTATTGAGTTTAGTTATGAAAGTCTGAAAATTTCAACTCCTAAACCTGTATTTGAGATTTCAACCAGGGAGTTTTATACTGAATGTTCACATCAGCTAACCTATAAAACCACAGTCACATTTAAGTGACACTTGTCTTGATTCCCCTCTCCCTTACACTGACTTTACAATAATATGTCCACTGTCTTTGGTCAACTTACTCCTGAGTTTACACCACTGTATCTGAGCAGAAAATCGGGGTTAAGAGTAAAGCCAAAGCTATTATTTATGATATACGGATGTTCAACTTCCAAAGAAAAAAAAATACATTATCACTAGAAATACAGATGCCACATACTCCGTGTTGTGTGCTCAGGTACTTCAGTGCAGCCCCAGCAGTGTAGAGACCATCTGTAACTTCCCAGTTCAGGATGCATGTGATGAGAAAGAGTCCTCAGCAGGCATAGAGTCAGTGGAGCCAACTTCCATCCCTCCCTGAAGCTACAATTAATTTAAATGGGAGTTGTATGGCTAAATTCCCTAGTTGGCTTTTGAAAAGCTCACCCATCCATTTTAGCATAGACTAAATTTGATACCTAAGGTTTGGAAGGATGATCCAGTAGTTAGGGTGCTCGCCGGTGACTTGGGAGACCCAGGTTCAAATCTATGTTCCACCACAGACTTCCTGGGTAAATCATTTATCCTCTCTGTGCCTCAGTTCCCTATCTGTAAAATGGGCACACAGAGTACCTCACGCTGATGTTGTGAGGATAAGCTTGTTAATGATCAGGAAATGAGGCCATGAAAATACCTAAGATAAAGACAGATTTATGTAATTCCTCCACACACCAGAGTTTACATCTAAAATTTACTTTTCTGAGTGATCTATTTCATAGGGTTCCACGAGCCATGTTTAACAACATTTTTATGACCTGTCTTCCAATCTTCAGCAGAAATACGAGAAGAAATTATATTGACAGAACCTGCTCCTCCAACTCCCTCCCCAGTGCCATTTTCTCCAGCTAAATCTGCCACCTTGGTGGAAGTGCCGTCTGCACCCTCACCTGTGAGCAGTCAATCCCCAGAGTACGCTAGCATAGCAACTACAACAGGTAGGTAGGCTAAGGATGGCTGGTTCTTGCATTCTTTTTTCCAAAAAATTGTTGTCAAAACCCCAAAAGCCTGCAATAAAAATTGTGAGCAATGGTGTCAATTTAGAGCCACTGAGGATCTGACCCTATCTCTGAAGAAGGCCTCTCAAAATGGACTCAGCATATGTTCAGTATTTATCATTGTAAACAGATATTTCCTTTATATCTTGCCAAACATGACATGCAGTGCAATTGAAAAAGGATCCAATGTGTGCATGGATTCCTGGGCATCAAGATATACATTTATAAAAGCAGATGGAAATCTCAGTACATTATGGACTCTATGCAGATGTCTGAGGCCCTTAGAAGAACTGGGCCACAATTTTGCTCCAAAGTGTTTTCAAACCTCATTTTAAAATCGCATATTTCTAGCAATACTTTTAAAGAGCCTTTTCTAAATACGACACTTTACAGAGGTTCTCGCAACAAAATTTTTGGTGGCCTCAGTGTGCGGCCACCAACTCTTGCTGGTGGCCTCAGTGTGCGGCCACCAACTCTTGCTGGTGGCCTCAGTGTGCGGCCACCAACTCTTGCTGGTGGCCGCAGAGACACTTTTCCCTAAAATTATTTATTTTTCCTAAATTAATAAAGTATTATGCAAATATATATCTCCAAATCATTGTAATTTATTTATGTAAGGTTTTGGGCTTTTTTTGCAGACTCAATAATAAAACTCATGCACAGTTATCTCTCTTCTTTACTGGACCTAACAGAATAGAAACACAAATAAGGTGCTTTGCATGTTCTTGTCTTTTTTTATTATTGTTTCTTTTGCTTTTTTGGTAAAAATGGTTGTACAACAATTCTGAAGTAAATTTAAAAATGCTTTGACATAATAGAAGTCCAAATAATAATGAAAAATATATCTGGGTGGCATGGGTCTGGAGAGGGGACGGGAGGACACCCCTTCCCACCTTCCCGCCTCCTCACTCTGCTGCTGGCTTGCCGCTCGCCTCCTTACTCCCCCGACACTCACCTCCTCACCCCCCCTCGCCTCTCACCTTGCTCCTTAAGCGTTGTGTGTCCCACCTGTGTCTCCAGAGAGGCGGCGCACACAGCAACAGGGAGGAAGAGCAGTGTTCCTTCTAATTTTTCTAATGATGTCACCTCTATATTGGTGCACATAACAAAATTCATGCGATGGGGGTGGGGCCAGGGGGTTTGGAGTGTGGCAGGGGGCTCAGGGCTGGGGCACAGGGTTGAGGTGCAGGGTTGTGTGGGCTCCGCTTGGGGGATGCGGGCTCTGGGGTGGGGTTGGGGATGAGGAGCTCAGAGCTGGGGCAGAGGGTTGGGGTGCAGGGGTGTGAGAGCTCCAGCTGGGGGTGCAGGCTCTGGGATGGGGCTGGGGATGTGAGATCGGTCCCCAGGCGGGTTCCCTGAGCGCCTGCGCGGTGCTAAATAGGCTGCTGCGCGGCCGCGCAGCTTACAGGGAACTTGGAGGGGCTGATGCTTCCCTCCCCCACCCAGGAAACTGCCGTGGCCGCATGCGAGAAATGGTGCTTTAGAACACCTTTGATGGCTTAACACACACTTTCTCTAAAAATGGACATAGTTTGAATGGGCCAGATTTATAAAGCTATATAGACTCAGCGGGATTTTCAAAAACACCTCAACTCCCAATTCCCAATTGTAATGGAGCCTGTCTGCATCTTCGGGTGCCTATAGCCTTTCAAAATCTGGCTCAGTTGCTCTAGGGTTTGTTTTGTTTTAATGTTTTGTTCATACCTTTCAACATCTTACAAGGACAGAATTTAGGAAATGGAGGTCTGTGGCCTGTATGCAACTGCATGCCTATAATTGCACGTATAATTATAGCAGTTTCAGGAACACATTGTGTATCAAATGGGCATGAAAAAGTCCTAATTAGTCATTTGCGCATGAAGATACTCAGTGTGTGGCTAGGGATTGCAAGAACTGCGAATGAACCACGAGGCACACAACTGGCTTGCAATTTGGTGCACACAAGTGGGCCTTTACACTCTGCATGTTACGTTCCTCTCATAGGCTCTCTGATATGAAAGACAGATGATACAGTCTGGAGGTGGAGGCCAGGGCCAGTCATGACCTTCAAGTCTCTGGGGTCAAAAATATTTTGTTTTCCTAATTTGAGTCTACAGATGCAGGAAAGGAGTCAGGAACTTGAATGATTGTCAGAAGACATCCCAGGCCCCGAATGCTGTCCTGGCCACTCAGTGGTGAAATGAATGATATAACTTTCACTTTTGGAGGACTCTAGAGTAGCAACAAAAGCTTCTAGAAAAATGCCAGGAAGTGGCAATTTACCATCCTGGAGAATCAGACAGTATTTAAAGGACTAATAAAGGTTTCTGGCAAATCTTTTCCATGCCTTCAGAGACATCCCAGGGAACCACAGTGTCTATTTGTGGCTGAAATAGATTTAAGCACATTTTAATCCTACATAGCATTGTGGAAACCTCCAGTTTGCTTGTTGTTTGAGACTTTAGAGTCATAGTCTAAAGTTTAGACTATATTTGGTGTGAAAAATACGACAATCCCATGTCCTGAACAGCAAGACCAGAGTCATGTGGTTCTTGGACATGAAGGGTGAGCACAAAACAAAATATACTGTTTGAATGAAGCAGCATGCTATGTGCGCTCCTCAGTAGAGACTTGAGACATAGATTTTATGAATAATTTGATTCGTAGATGTTAAGGCCAGAAGGGACCATTGTGATCATCTAGTTGGGCCACCTACGTAACACAGGCCAGAAAACCTCCCGCAGTAACAAGAAATTGAAAATCAGGTAACTGTGTGCTGCCCCTCAAAGGAAAGAACTACCAAAATGAGAACGGTCTGAGGCAGTAAGAGAGGGGAATGTGGAAGGGACTCACACTGGCATTCTGTTAATGTATTTGTACTTTAATTATGTTTATTAAGGTGCTTGAGTGATTGACTCTCTCCTGCTATGGCCCTGCAAGGCTGAGGACTGCTAGGGTGACGCCTCAGGATGGACACAGGGACTATGGCTAAGGAACCCTCCACCTGAGCATTTCTACCACAGCCTGTCTTAGCTAAGCCTCTATGGAAGACCTTTTTGCTCAAGACAGTTCATCTTTAATCATTATAGTCCTCCTTTTTCACCAGCTCTTCATTTCCCCTCCTCCCCCAACCTCCCCCATTTTCTCCCCATATTCTTTTGTTTGGCAGAATGGCTGCTTCTCTCTGGCCATTGAGCTCAGCTTTATTTTAATCACCATTATCTTAATTTTTGTCTAGAATGCAATTTATATGAATAGGGGTAATACAGAACCAGAAACATTGCAGCTGCAGGAATTGGTTATATTTTACTTTGTGTGTGTTGAGGACGTATTATAAACCATCTTGGCTAATCAATGTGCCATAGTTCTAGGGTATCAATTAATATAGGGTATACTCTGCAGTTTGTAGAAAAATATAATAGGAAGTTTTAAAAAACATTAGCGGGGAGATCAAAAAAATTACCCAAAACTGGTGATGATGCCAATGCAGATAATATTCCAGACATATGAAAAATGTAAAAGGCATTAGTTGATGATAAAATAAAAAGGGGAGGTTTTTTAATAAAAATGTAACAGATACTTCTTATCCATGTTTTTCTTGATTCTAAGGACTGGTCTACATTAGAAAGGTTTTCCACATTAACTACACCAGCATAGATAAAGTAGCAAAATGCCCCTAGTGTGGATGCAGTTATTCCAGTATAAAAATACTTATTTATAGCTATAAAGCCTAAAGTTTATTTCCGTTCAGGAAGGGGAATAAGATATACTGATGGGTATGTCTACACTACAAGCACTACAATGGCACAGCAGCTACACCACTGAAGTGTAAACACTTGCTACAGCAAGGGAAGGGATTTTTCCACTGCTGTAGTAAATCCATGTCTACAGTAGGGGTTAGGTCAACCTCACTACATTGAACAGGGCACAACATTTTTCACAGTCCTGAGCAACATAGCTAGGTTGACCTAAGTTTTAGATGCAGTCTCACCTTTATACCAGTCTAACTGAATCCATACTAGGGCTTGTACTAGTACAACGTTAATAAAAAAAATCACATCCCTACTCAAAATAGTTGTATTGATGCAGCTTTTAAGTGTAGACCAGGCCTTAGTGCTTACACAGCATGTAAGGTAAAAATCAAAATATTTGAAAATGTAAGTACTCCAGCTCAGTGGAGTTATGCATATTTATACCAGGTGAGGATCTGAGGGATGAAGTGTAAAACTCTCAATGTATTTTCTTTTATTTGTTTTTTGATTCTGCGTATTTGCTCCAGATATGTGGATCTAACCAGCAATTCTCTTGAGATATATTTAAAAGTTACGGTGTTGCCTTTCTTTAATGTTTTTTTTTTAAATGTAGGTAAATGTAGCAGTGTGGAAATGCATTGTACAACTAGAAAACTAATCTGGTTGGTTGCCAATAGTTTGCAGTTCCCCAATTTAAGGTGTCATTAAGTCTTTGCTGCTTGTGGCACTGGCAATAAAAGTTAACTATTAAACTTGCTTTTTAAACTTTCTGCATGCACTCAATGGTCAAACACAAAGGCAGCAAATTAAATCACTGCGGTTAGATGACACCTAACTAAAGTAAGGTAAATCCTATATAGATTGCTCTGGTGTAAAACATCTGGCATGCCCAGTTAACGTTTTATTTAAATTTTTCTGTTGAATTATTGAAAGTTTAAAAGGATAATTAGCCCTAATTCTTTCTAAATTACAAAGGCCAGATTAATGATTGGTCAAATTACAACAATATTGGAACAAAAGTGATGAGTATATGGTTGACTCTACAGTCCTCTCTTAAAGCCTAGGATTACTCATTTGCTAATGCAATTGCCGTTAGAAGAACCCGAACTGGTTTACAGAAATTCTGCATTGTAAATGTCTGCTAATAGATAACTAATCATTTCTCCACCTCCTTGTCATTGCCACTTCCACTGCCTTCCTCTCATTTACAAGGGAATGTATATTTGAATTGAAGGTTCATTTCAATAGTACTGTACACTTTTCCACAGGGTACTGACTTCGTATTAATGCACTGTTGGGATGATCTTGTAAACTCTTAGCGAGTGTTGCCAGTTCTCATGATTTTATCAAGAGTCTCACAATATTTGGTGCTTTTACTTAAAGCTCCAGCTCCTGGAGTCATGAAAATGCTATTTTTTGTTTAAAAATTAAGGTAAGTTTCTAGCCCTCATGGTTGCAGAGGAAAGCTTGACGATGCAAACCCTAAAGGATCCAGCACCAGCAAGCAAATGAAAAGAACACCAAATGTATGGTTTTTAAAAATCAGATTTTTAAGCCAATCTCCTGATTTTGGAGAGACTGAGGGCTTGTCTACATGCACAGCGATGCAGTGGCACAGCTGCACTCACAGGCGCGGACTTCCGGTTCTGCCCGTGGGTGCCGTCACTCGGCGTCGGAGGCAGGGCCCCGCCCCCGACGCCGGGTGACGTTGCGGGGCCCCGCCCCCGACGCCGACGCGACGTTGCCCAGCGTCGGGGGCGGGGCCCCGCAACGTCTCCCGGTGCCGGTAAATTTGCCCCGGGTCCGGGGCGGGTGGGGAGTTGCCGGTGGGTGCGGAGCACCCACCAATTTTTCTCCGTGGGTGCTCCAGCCCCGGAGCACCCACGAAGTCGGCGCCTATGGCTGCACTGATTCAGCTGCACCACTATAGCACTTAGTGAAGACACTACCTATGCTGATGGGAGAGCTTCTCCTCTCGGGGTAGTTAATCCACCTCCCCAAGAGGCAGTAGCTATGTTGACAGTAGCTATGAATCCCTCCCATCAACATAGCACCATTTACACTGGTGATTAGGTCGGCAAAATTGCATTGCTCAGCGGTGTAGATTTTCCACACCCCTGAGCGATGTAGTTATACCGACATAAGTCTGTAGAGTTGAACCAAGCCTAACTCCTGAAATTTGAACACTTGGTCTTGACAATCTTGTTTACTACCAGGTATAATATTTGCTATTGCGATTCCTACTGACGTCTATGGGCTTGCTTCAGTGTTGCCATGCACCTTTGCAATTCAGTGCAAAGTGGCTATAAAATGCTCCCATTGTGAAATGGTAGCATTTTACATCCACTTTGCATCCACTTTGCACTGGTATAAATGACTGCCCAAGAGGAAGGGCAATAGCTAATCGGCTTGGCTATATGGAACTATTCACAGAAGTATACACACACACACCACCAAGTACAGTAAGGGTTTGTAGTACAAATCACACTTCCGTGAATGAAATTCCCTTTGCATTTTTGGCTTTGCTGTGTGATAGCACAACAGGGCTGTTGTTGGGCTTTTAACAGAGCTATTTATACATTGTGCTTCCTACAGAGGGCCTCTTGCTGTCGTGTTCTCAACAATGTAGTCAGTCTTAAAAAAAGTAAATGAGTAAAAAATAAAGTGAAATGAAGTAAAAGAACTTTCTAAGTTTATTCAAACCCCAAAGTCTGAAAACACAAAGAAGAACAAAGTGTTGTCAAATCACTCAACTGCTACTGTTTTACGTTCAGTTTGGTTCAGGTCAGTGGGTACAGCAGCTAAAAAAGGCTGTCTTCTGGATTCCAGTCTTGCGGCCCATTGAAGTCAATGGGATTGATTGTATAATCCAGGGGTCTCAAACACACGGCCCGCAGGCCACATGCAGCCCGCGGAGTTATTTCCTGCAGCCCGCCATAGGCGCCGACTCCACTGGCAGCCAAGCTCCAAATATTACTGAGTGTTTATATTTTATTAAAACCCCTCTTTGCATTACAGTTTTTAAAAAGTTAATACATTGACTTTTAATAGAATACTATATTACTCTTCATTTTTTTCATTTTTGACTATACTTTTGTATCATTGTATGAAAAGGTTTTAGTGATGCGGCCCTCGGGCCAATTTACTAGTTCTCATGTGGCCCTCGTGGTGATTTGAGTTTGAGATCCCTGATAATCTGTGGGATTGGGATTCTGGTGGCTGGTGTTTTAAAAAATGAAACAATCACAATCTCTTCAATTGCTTCTCCTGCTACCTTTTGCCCTACCACAATGTATGGAAGGATCTCTGACTGATGCCCTCGCTTAACACATACATACACACATGTACCCTGCAGCACTCTTCTTCCTCTGACAGGAAATGGAGACCTTCCAAATCTGAGCCACTCCTTCCCCTCTCTCTTCATGTGCAGGTCACTCTGTGAAAGCTACTGCATTCCCTCCACAAGGGAGAGAAGGGGTGAGTAGTCATCCTTTTCCAGTCCAGCCTCAAATGCAAGAGAGGCCTCCTTGATACAAAATCTTTCAGTAGTCAGCTGCTCTGCAGATCCAGAGACAAGTCCACCATACGCACGCTGCTAGTCTTCAGACCTCCCAGAAAGCAAGCCTTTCCTAGGGCAGTAGCCTGAGGTGCTGCTGTCTGGTATGGCGAAGACGTTCCGACGATAGTCCTGGGAGATTTCAGCAGCCATCCCTCCAATGCAATGGCCTAAAACCTCTTCACCGCATTTTCCATTTTTAGTTTCTCATAGGTAACATGTGGCGCTACACACAGAGCAGGTCATGCTTTGGACCTGAATTTTGAATGGGACTTGGCTATAGATTCATCGATTTTGAGGTCACCAGTGACTATTAGATCATTTCTTCTCACTTAAAAGGGGGAACCTGACCTGATATAGGGGACACAAGAAATGGCCTCCTATGCTAGACTGACCATAGAATCATAGGGTTGGAAGGGACCTTAGAAGATCATCTAGTCCAACCGCCTGCTCAACGCAGGACCAATCCCCAATTTTTGCCCCAAATCCCTAAATGGCCCCCCTCAAGGATTGAACTCACAACTCTGGGTTTAGCAGGCCAATGCTCAAACCACTGAGCTATCCCTCCCCCACATCACTTCCTGCAGGCTGGTTTCCAGACAAAAAGGAAGCTACCGTAATGGCCTGGACCCAGTCAAGTCTAAAACATACTTGCAGGTAATTCCACCCCACCAAAGTGCCGTAGGATAGAGGCTGTTGAGTCACTGTGACCACTCATTTAACACAACCATTGATGTTCTAGCACTGGAATGCCAGCACCCTCCTCATTGCTCCCATAGATCTCAGTGGTTCTCTGGAAACCTGTAACAGAAGAAGTAGAAAGGAAGAAAATTCAAGTGTCTGTGATGGAGAACAGAAGTAAATGCAGATAGGCTGTAGCACAAGCAATTCTTGTGAACCTACCCTCAGGCATGAAACATGCAAAGAACTCCCACCTCTTCTCCACCTCAGCAGCCATAAAGTCACAACCTGCTGGAATGTTTCAGTCTACGAATCACCTTGTTTAGCACCGGGTGTCCCACTTCAGTCCCAGAATTGGCACTTCCCTCTACAAAGAACGGAGCTCTCTGACTGTCTAAAGAAAATCACCCACATCTGAGACTGCTTCTCCATTCACCAAGAGCCACACAATGAACACAGAGCTGACAACACAATAACTTGCCTCTCTGAATTAGGTCCTTTCACACAACAGAAAGTCCTAGAGGTGCTGAAGGAAAATCCAAGTCAGCTCCTGAAACTCTAGTCCATTCTCTTTTTTAGCTGGAGAAAGAGAGCTGAGAGCACCTGGTGACCTCTATTCTGCTATCTTCATTGGCTCCCGGTTCTATACTGGGTCAAATTCAAGTTTTTGTCCCTCATCCACAACAGCTATGTTATCCCAGAATTATGGAACCACCAACCTGAAGGATGAGAGTCACGTGGAGAAGACAAGGTTTCTCAGGAACTGGCCCATAAATCTGGAGTTCCCACCTGGAAGAGACCAGGCTGACTAAAAACTTCAGCACCTTCAGAGCAAAATGCAAAACCCACATCTTCGCCTTAACCTTCCTAGAACAGAACCACATTAAAAGTCAACAAAGCCTAGTCCCTGCGGGACTAGGAACAGAGGAACGTCTCCAAGTGTGCACTTGTTGTTATTTTGGGAGCCAATCTGATACCACAGTGATGGGGACCATATAAGAACTTAGATTGGTGGGTAGATGAAAGCCAAGTCAGGGTGCAGGGAATTCATTTGCTTGAGTCCAATGCTCTTCTATGCCTCCAAGGGCCCTGATCGTTTTTCCTACCACACCAGCACTGATCATCCTGAGGATCAAGTAGGCCGGCATGGAACTCCACTCTGTTGCAGAGAGGGGCTCAGGATTTGGCCCATAATGTCTATGCAATGTTTTGTGCTAGTGCTGTTCTCCCAGCTCTAAACCCAGTCCTGTATTTATTATATTTGATATTATATATATTATATTTTATATTTCTGTTTGTATTACTGTAGTGCCTAAGAGCCCTAGTCATGGACCAGGACCCCCAGTGTGCTAGGCGCTGTACAAACCGATCAAAAAGACAGTCCCTGCCCAAAAGTTTATAGGCACAAATTACAGCATTGCATTGATTATTCACTTCCTGCTGTGTTTCAAAAATGCCAGTTGTGTCTGGGTTGTCTCCCAGTATCTGATATTCAGGCTCATATTTGAAGTGTTCTTCAAAAATGGGTGTTTTACTGCTACCACTATACCCATTTTTATTCACCTCCTTTGGCTGATACTCTTCACTGGCATCACCTTATTAGATTGCTCTTTACTGGCTGTTTCAAAATGGATCGTTTCAAAGGACTACAGCTCATGTTAACTATGAATGTCAACTTTGTTTGTTCTGCAGGGGCTATGCAGTCCTATACATGGTCACTCACATACACTGTGACAACAGCTGCTGGGTCACCTGCTGAGAACTCGCAACAGCTGCCCTGCATGAGAAGTCCTCATGTGCCTTCTTCATCTGTCGCACACAGGATACCTGTTTACCCACACAGAGAGGAACACGGGTAGGTCACGTTCCAGTTTGTTTATATGAGTTTTAAGGACTAGTCTAAATTTGCAATAATTTTTTTCCAAAAGCAGTTGGAATCCAAGGTCTGTTTCCTGAGGGAATAGATCTTCATTGCAAATGTGATAGCGCTGTATGGTTATATGGTCTCTCACATATTTTCATTTATGCATTTAAAACATAATGCTAGTGGTAAACACAAGGAAACCTGGAAAATAAGTTCCAAAGAGAGAAGGACTGGATGGATGATCTAATTAGGTTTCCTTCTATCTCTGATTCCTATTATTCTATGTCAATGGCCTAGATATGTCAAGAAAAGCTAGCCTTCCTTCACCAACCTAATTGCTAGTCTCACAGAGCAACAATTTCCAGAGTTTGGAAAGACAGACAATTTTTGAACTAGGAGGATCCAACATAACAAACGTGTCAAAACCTCGGAGTAATGCTGACCAATGAAAATAATAAACATTGACGTAGCACAATTTATTGAAGATCTTGGCGCACTTTACAAACTTTAACAAAGCCTCACAATACTCCTGTTCCAAAGCAATAGCCATTCTGTATATTCCCAACTTATAGGGCTCTGTATCAAGCTCAGAGAGCTCCACTGTCCTTTCCACAAATAGCAAAACACCATAACAAAATCATTGATAGCCTGCATGCAACAGAAGGTGAAGACTTCTTACTGAATTCCAAAAGCTCTGTCCACAGTTTCCATGTGTGGAAATGCTTACCCCATGGTGGAAGAGTAGAGATTCATTGCTGTGTGGAGAGCCAGCACAATGTCTATGCACCATTGAAGGCATAGAGCTTTGGTCCTCAACCTAGACTGAATTTCACACAAAATGCAGATCCTCCGCCTGCCAATAAATCTGAATAGAGAGAACCTCTTCTGGCTTTTCTAGAACAATTTCTGCTGGAGCTACTACTAGTCATCACTGAAGATAGATACCGTCTGGAATGAAAAAGCTTTGCAGAGTACTGATGAGGAGAGCACTTTAAAGGGCTCAAGAGTTTTTACACTGACTTTTATTTTACCACGTAACAGGTCTTAAGACAAAGAGTCAAGCACAGAATCATTTTGAGTCATGCTCAGAAAATGTAAATGTATCTTTTTGTACTTGGGCCTGTCATGCAAAACAAAATGAAAGCTTCATGATAAAAGCAGCTTTCATGAAAATAAATATTGAGGGATCATTACTGCTTCCCTCCGAATTTGCAGTGGTGACAATAATAGATAATACAAGACTCCAAACCTTCCTGGGAAGATGCTGAGATAGTGACATTCACCTGGGGATTTATCAGACATTTCTTAATTAGCCTAATTGTACTGGTGGAAATATTGAAAGTGGCAGGAGTGTAACTTCTTGTTGTGGCCTTTTCTTTTCTTTTTCTTTTGCGACGCTATGTACAATTCTTTGCTCCTAAAGCCCAATTAAACTGTCCAAGATGGGAAGGGGTTAGTGAGACTTATTCTGGAGAGTAGGTGGAAAAGTTGGAAACCTCGAGCACATAAGACCAATGTGCAACAGTGCGCAAACATCCTTTAACACAGTCAAAAAACATTCTTCCAAAATACCAAATGAAGAAGTGTCTATTGTGTACATCAATGGCACCTCCTAGGAGAGAGTGTGGAGGATAACAAGACAAAAACTGCTTACCTTTCTTCTACGAGCTGCAAGAGTCACGCTAACAGCAGCATGGAAAACCTTGTAATTGTCCACCCCGGGGGAGGTCTTGGCAACTCTGCGGTACCAACCTTAGTCCTGAAATCCTCCTTAGTGGCGTGGTCTGCGTGCCACTTGCCAGACAAGTGCTATAGGCACCTTAGGTGCCAGGGATACCAGAGAACCTAAGGGATCAAGGTTCCAGTTAGACTCTGCTAGCTGCCTCCAATCACTGTGTTCCGCCCAGGGGCCATGAGAAAGCTTGCCTCTGTGACCTAATGCCTCCAAACTGCCCTGGAACCTTCCCTGTCTGGTGACCTATATCTCTTCTGAGCAGGAGGAAAGGAGCAGCAGCAAATTCACCCTCGTTCATGCTGCCCTCTGTTGGCCTGTTACTGCACAGGTGATTAATCACAATCTCTCGATTACCCAGGAACTCCAGATAGCTTCAGGTGATCTAAGAAATCCTGGTAACAGAGAAGTGCAGACATCAAAGACTGTCTCTCCTGTGCTCTCAGTGCCCATCTTGCTAGGCCCAGGAAGCATGAAGGAGGAAGCTGCTTGTTTCAAATGCAGAGGGGACCAGGAATGGGGCAGGGGGAATAGATTAGGACAAGGAGCCTACATAGGAGGCTGATGGTGTGGGTGGGAGGGGAAATTGGGAGTTGAAATGGGGAGACACCACGATTAGACGAGCAAGGAGACTGAAACTGCTACAGGGAGTCCAGAGGGGTGACACTGAGGGCTTCTCTACTCTTAAAATGCTGCAGTGGCACAGCTGCACCTCTACAGGGCATCAGCACAGACACTACCTAAACAGAGAGGCGAGATTCTCCAATCGATGTAGTTAATTCACCTCCCCTAGCGCTGTCTTTATGGGAACTTAGGTTGGCTTTGCTACACTGCTTGGCGGTGTGGATTTTTCACCTACCCCTGATTGACATAATTAAGCCAAACTAACTTTCTAGAGTAGATCAGGCCTAGGACTTGCTGGGCAAGAAGATTGGGACTAAGATGAGATGCCTTAAGAGTGGAGACTGAGACTGGCTAGTTGAGAAGAATGGGATTGCAATGAGAAGCTGGGGTAGGGAAGACACAGGACTAGGACAAGGTTGGGTTGGAGGGCATGGGACAGAAGGGATCAAGTTTGGGGGAACTGGCAGAAGAGTCTGTGCCTACTAGAGCACATTCCCCTCCAGAATCTGAAATGGAAACCAAGATTCCTGAGGCTTGTCTACATGGCGTGGCAGAGCGCACCAGAGGGGTGTAATCTGCAAAGCGCCCAGCTGTGCTGTGTAGACCCTGCTGGCACATTCCAAGAAGTACCTCGTTTGCGTTAACATGAACTAGGGACCTTTTTGAATGCACCAATGGCGTGTACATAGGGCAGTTCGAGTGCAATATGTTTGAACACTTTAAAAACATACCCCTCTGTGGGCGAGCAGCAGTAACCACCAATTTGGTCAACTTAATGTACCCTCTCTACACACAAGCACATCATACATAATTTGAAAGCTTATTATGTCTACCTTAAGATAACATGTGATGGGGAGCTGTCAAGTGGTGCCATTATCATAGGGTTAACAATGACACCATCAACACGTTAAAATGGCCACTTTGAAATATTTGCATTTGTTTCTGTTATTATTTCAAGCCATAAAAATTCATCACAACAACAATCTAAAGGGTAAAGCAAAATCTAATAATAAATTAGTACACTTATCATTGAACTGTAATAGCATTGGTGACATTTCTAGTCAACATCATTATCATCTTGTTCATTATGATTTCTGTCAAGAGTGCATTGGTTACCCAGTCTTCATTGCCTTTGCATATACACAGTTCTGTGTAGGAAAGATTGTTCTAACTACAGACAGTTGATTGTGCAGTGACCCCCTACTGTCACAGGCACAGATAAGGTCCGTAGAAGCTCAGATGCCACTGGTCCTTGAAGAATACAAGAAGTAGCTCATCATCCACATCTACCCATCCATGTTGCAATGATGATCCAATATCTGATTTACCTGTGTGTGTGAAGACATCCAAATCTTTGTCTGCCAAGACATGCTCTTCAAAACTGTCCTCATGTGGTGGGAGTTTGGCTGATGACTTGTCCTTTCTGCTGGCTACACTGAGCCACAAGCAATTTGGGTCTCCTTTCTTGTGCTGGTCATACAGCACTGCTGCCAACTTCCTTGCTGCAGAAATTGTGGCTTGTCCATCACACTCTCCCAATTTGGCAAGATCTCTGATGAGGTAAGCTCCCTTTGTTTTGACAACACTAAGCACAGATTTCCCCCCGCCCCCCATACCAAATAGGGGTGACACAGACGCATCCTATCAATGCATGTACAGCAAGAATTCGGGAGTGTGTGAGTGTGTCACAAACTGCATGCACAGATACGAAGCAACACTAGTCAGTCATGCTCGTAATGGTGCCTGGTTTCAATCCACATGCTATCTGTGTTCCATTTATGGAAGGTAGTGAACAGCCAGGACCAAAACCTCTGTATCAGGTGACCTAATTGCTATGGTTCCTTTGACACTAAGAGACTCAAAAGCCATATTGGCATATATAGCATGCAGAAGCATCCTTGTGTCCACTTCCTCTTGAGTATTGTATAAGGCTTAGGCTTCTTCAACATCTCTATTGGTGATAGACTTTGCTACCTCACCACTGGAAAAGCCTCCAGCAAGAGGGAGTATTTGTGTTGGGTGTGCTCCTACACTCTCAGGTACATTTTGAACCATGTAGTCACAGAGGAATTTTACAAGTGACTACTTGTTGGATGCCACATTTAGAAATTTTTTCCATGGAGGCACAGGGCATCCACCAATCACCTGGTATTTCTTGCGTCCAACCTTAGATCCTGTCCATCACTGTCTTTCTTCAGTTCTAATAGTGTTACTGTTGTCATCTCTCTCAAAGACTTTGATTACAGCATTAGCTTTGTGAAATCCCAGGACCTGCCTCAAGAACTCAGCAGCCAGTTCACTGAATGTGTGGAATTTATTTGTCTCCAGCTATCATTGTATGACAGCCATGGCATCTCTGATGTATACGATGGTTTCTTTGTCGCATGCTCTTAGCTCATGGATTCTTTCAGCTTGAGCTTCCAGCTGATGCACTAATTCAGCTTTGTCTGTTCTCATTGTTTCATCGGCATGAAAGAGGAACATAGGCACAGGTCCTATTGGATGACTAAGAACAATTGCCATTGAAACATCATCTCTGCATCTTGCTAAAGACAGGGTTCTGTGGAAAACAGTTTCTGCACTTATAGCTGCTGTGAGTGTCTCTCCTTTGCCAGACTTAAATTTGGTCTTCTTGGCCATATTAGCAAATGTTTTGATGCCAGTTTTCCTGCCAGGGCTGAAGAAGCTACATGTCCCACCAGAATCAAGTGTACCTCTCCTAAATCTCTCCATTTGTTTTTCACCAGCATCTACTATTTTCAGTAGAGACTCTTGTACATCTAATGTTACATGAAGTCTAGTAGATATGTTGATAAACACCTCTGGATGTGATTCAGGGTCAAATGGGTTTGTCATATTGTTGATGACATAGTTGGTAAGAGCTGTAACATAGTCGTCATCCCTCTTCAGCGCAGAGGCAAGGACTTGTTTTGTGGACTTTGTCTTCATTTCTTTCTCTTGTGGCTTTTGCTTATTCACTCAGGACATGTTTTGTGAGGGGCATCTGAAGAGCTGGCTTCTTTCTTCTAAGTCCTACAATCCCACTGCTGCCTTTTGAGTCTTTGATGACAGTTTTCTCTGTTCCCATGTCACTCCAAATTCCTTTGGAAAAAACAGGAGTCTGACACATAGCAAATTCTCCAGATTCAAAGGCACTGTGTACTACTTCGGGGAGAATTACCATAACAAGAATAACGAGGAGTCCTTGCGGCCCCTTAGAGACTAACAAATGTATTTGGGCATAAGCTTTCGTGGGCTAAAACCCACTTCATCAGATGCATAGAGTGGAAAATACAGTAGAGAGGTATAAATACACAGCCTATGAAAAGATGGGAGTTGCCTTACCAAGTGGGGGGTCAGTACTAACGAGCCAATTCAATTAAGGTGGAAGTGGGCCATTCTCAACAGTTGATAAGAAGGGAGGAAAATCACTTTCGTAGTGCTAATGAGTTCAATGTAATCACAGTGGCCCATTTCAAACAGTTGACAAGAAGGTGTGAGTATCATCAGGGGGGAAATTAGTAGATTGGTATCTAACTGGAATAGTTGGACCTGTTTGCAGTAAAGAACTATGGAAGCCTGGCATACTGTGTATGTAGGTGAAGCTTCCAATCCTCCTGTCAGCCTGCATAGAATCATAGAACTGGAAGGGACCTTGAGAGGTCATCTAGTCCAGTCCCTTGCACACAAGACAGGACTAAGTATTATCTAGACCATCCCTGACAGGTGTTTGTCCAACCTGCTCTTAAAAATCCTCAATGATGGAGATTCCACCACCTCCCTAGGCAATCTATTCCAGTGCTTAACCACTCTGACAATTAGGACGTTTTTCATAATGTCCAACCAAAGCCACCCTTACTGCAACTTAAGCCCATTGCTTCTTCTCCTATCCTCAGAGGTCAAGAAGAACAATTTTTCTCCCTCCTCCTTCTAACAACCTTTTATGTACTTGAAAACTGTTATCATGTCCCCTCTGTCTTCTCTTCTCCAGACTAAACAAACCCAGTTTTTTCAATCTTCCCTCATAGGTCATGTTTTCTAGACCTTTAATCATTTTTGTTGCTCTTCTTTGGACTTTCTCCAATTTGTCCACATCTTTCCTGAAATGTGACACCCAGAACTGGACACAATACTCCAGTTGAGGCCTAAGAGTAGAGCAGAAGAAATACTTCTCGTGTCTTGCTTACAATACTCCTGCTAATACATCCCAGAATTATGTTTGCTTTTTTTTTGAAACAGTGTTACACTGTTGACTCATATTTAGCTTGTGATCCACTATGACCCTCAGATATCTTTCTGCAGTACTCCTTCCTAGGCAGTCATTTCCCATTTTGTATGTGTGCAACTGATTGTTCCTTCCTAAGTGGAGTACTTTGCATTTCAATCCTTATTGAATTTCATCCTATTTACTTCATATCATTTTTCCAGTTTGTCCAGATCATTTTGAATTTTAATCCTATCTTCCAAAACACTTGCAACCCCTCCCAGCTTGGTATCATCCGCAAACTTTAAGTGTACTCTCAATGTCATTATCTAAATCATCGATGAAGATATTGAACAGAACCAGACCCAGAACAGATCCACCCACTCGTTATGCCCTTTCAGCATGGATGTTTAGAAGTAGTATCTGTGTAATCTGGAGAAAATGATCCCAGAGCTTGAACATAAGTGACAGGGTACCATCCCCATGTCCGAAATTCTCCAGTAGTAGTAGCATATGTTGAGTTATAGCATCATCAAGCTCTTTAATGACATGTAAGGACTCAGTGTCTTCCGACTCAAACACCCTTTGAGTGTCAGCCAACATTTGCCAGACAGATGCTGGAACTACATGAGTACCTCCTCCCTGCTCGTACCATTTAACAAATGAATAAAGTTTCAGAGCACTCAGGGCCTCAAATGTGAGAATCAAGCCATGTACAGCACATCTGAATTGCTTACCAGCAAGCATTTGATCTGCAGCACAAGCTGGATGCACATTTGAATCAACGAGAAGGTCTAGCAATCCTGCATCTCCCCAAAATTTCCCAGTACATGCAGTAAAACAGCACAGGGTGTAATACCGCCCAGGTGAATCACATTGGTACCAAGTTCATTTGGGACAATCCGTTTCACTTGCTGAGCATCAGCATTCAGCTGCTGATCCTTGGTCTGAATGGCATGCTGCTGCCCTAGAGCTGCTAACATAACCTTGGACATTTCAGCATTGTAATATAGACTATGGCCATGTCACTTGGTCTGGCCTCCACAATAGGTGCAGAAGCAACTGCCGTGTGGTGCTCTTTTTTGTTGCACACTTGTGGTGGGAACCAGTCCAAAATGGAATCACCCAAGTGTGCACAATATCAACATCATTTGGTAGTAGTCTTAAAAGGAGAGATCTTGGACAGTGGTCATCTATAGGTGACAAGAGTCTATTTTCTCAAGTCTTTTTTCACAGTGAGTCAGTTCTGGGTGTGTTCTAGGTTTTTCAAATGCTGCACACTGCATAAGAGACTCTGATTGCTCAGGGAGAGTGACTTTTCTTTCCCATGCTACAGTGATATTTCTTGTGATGCTGGATTATCTGCAGACTGTTCTTCAAATGCCACTCTAGTCATTGAATGGAAGGTATTCATTCCATCAATGGTCCCTGCGTTAATGTCTATATTATCATCTCCTTCATGGATGAGATTTCCACCAGCATGAAGTGATATAATTATATTTGGAATGAACACACCACCCTGGAGTCTTTCTACTTCAGTTTTTGCAGCACTAGTGGTGAACAGCTCCTCATAACTGATGCAGAATCATGAAGGTGTAGTATGTCAATTAAACTGCGAGCCCCAAGCTCATGGTGTAGCTGTACAGCAAGGCAAAACCAATACAAATCTTTGTATACATTGTTATTTGGTAGCTTTGACCAATGAACAGCACATTGAGATGTTGAAATTAACTTTAACAGCGAAAACCGTAGTCATAGTAATGTTTCAGTGTTTCTGGAACTGTGCAAAAAATGATACTTTCTCATTTTGGGCACCATTATTTCATCTCACCTACAGGCTTACAGCAGCACTTGACAGCTCCACATGATACCTCATCTAAACATGCATAAAATAGCTTTCAAATGCTATATGATGTGGGTGTGTGTAGGGTGGGAACATTAAACTTCAAACATATGGTCCCTTTTGGAGAATTGACACATGCTTATGAGTGTGCTTTGCTGGTGCCATGTAGACAAGCCCTGAGTCCCTCCATTCCGCTGCTATCAGGAGATAATTGTGAAACCCACTGGGAAATTGTCCCATCCTTCTCTTGTGGTGTTCTACATAGAGGTTGACAACCTACTACTGCTATCAGTTACTCTGTTAGCTCAAGTGGCAGAGGTCCGTGCGGTGGATCTAAAAGTTCCAATCCTGCTAAAGACCCATATGGGTGTCAGTAGGACGCAGCATGATGGAATTTCATATATTCAGTTTTCTCTTTAGAAAACTAGGAAGAAATAGTATGTGATCATGTAATTAAAGACTGTATCATAATTCACATGCACAAGAGAGCTGAATTAAGGTTGCATAGGCAACCTACATTCTGGCAGTTTTATCTGGTTTCCAATTTGTGAACAGCTCTCAAATGTAAGACTATGTTGTATGCTGTATCCCTGAAGCTATAATAAGAATTGGGGGGAAGATATTCTATTTTATACAGGTTCTTACGCTGCCCTTATCTCCACAGTATCTGGGTACCTTCCAGAAGTGCATTAAATGTCTTGACTAACATCTGACACATGTGGCTTGTTCTCTCATCCTCTCCTCAGAGGGATGTTTGTTTGTTTGGCGGGCATGTACTATACATATTGTCATGTATTTATGTTAGACAAGTCAAGGTCAACAAATGCACCTTGCACTTTGAGTGAAAAGTGGTGAGATTTGTGATGCTCCTTAGTTCTTGGAGGAAATCATTCCACGATCTTGGCCTTATTGTGGAGGAGTGGCATAATCTTCATCCTGGAGCTTTAGTTAATCTTTTAGATACCTTGGGCCCACCCCATTGTGTGCCTGGAAGATAAGAACCGAGCCCTTGAACTCAAATTGAAATTCTATGGGAAGCTAGTGTGAAGAGTGGAGGAGAGGTGTGATGTGCTTGCAGTAGCCTGTGTTGCTGAGATGTACCAGTTGCGTGGAGAGGGGGGTTCTGCTGCATGGGCAACAGCTGTTCCTCCATATCACCCTGCCCTGGCTTGCGCCCTGGAGAGGACACTCCAGCTTCGCTTCACAGCGTCGACAAAACATTCCCCATGGGCGCATATCCATCGTCTCTCGAGACTAACGGACGCCAACAACAACTGCAGTATTCTGTAGCTGTTGGAGTTTCCTGAGCGCTGAAGGCTTCATGCCCAGATATGTCACAGTGCTGCAGTACAGCTGAGAAGTGACAAAGGCAGGAATAACTGAGACCAGGTCGTCATCCACCAGCATGGGATAATCTCCTAGCCAACTGGAGATGATAGGAAACATTACTCATGGATGCTGATATATGAGAGCTTAGCCTCAGCAAGGAATCCAAGAGCGTTCCTAAACTATGGACTGACTTGACCAATTGTGGGTGTAAACCTTCCGCAAAAGGAGACTGCACCATAGAATGACGTAAGAAAGCCAAGGCTTACCACTGACCACCAGAAAATCTGTTGTTGGCTTTGAGCCTCATGCTGCTCTGCAAAGGGGAGCAAGGAGCAAAAAGGCTCCCCAAAGGTGGGTTGCAGTAGAATAAATATGGATGACAACTCCATGGCATGCCCCTGCCTGTCCTTACAAGGAGGCTGAAGAAGCCTTGTCATGTGGACACCACATGGTTGAAAATATGTGAGTTTGGAGCAGTGAGGGCAGGGACAGGGAGCTGCTACCATATCCAGCATGCTGTCCTAGGAACCTGCTTAATGCACTGCTGAGAGGAAATGCAGTGCTGGTCTGACTGACATCTGCTCCAGAGAGAGAGCACAGGCATGGCAGGAGGAGTCATGCTGCCATCAGGAGAAGTTGTTGTGCAGAGGCCTACACTCTAAGTTGTCCAGGGTAACAAAAGTCCAATTCAGACTGTTCTATAACATTGTTTGGAAAAAGGCTTAAAAAGGAGACAGAATAAATGAGTCCAGACCAAAAGGTCAACTGAAACCACCCAAGAATGGTGTTGAAATCATGACCACTAAACAAGAGAATGGAACTGGAAATTAATGGACCAAATTTGGTGCGTCAGCAAGCACGCCTAAATAGCAAACACAATAATGAGGGGATGAGCTATTATTCCTATCACCCCCTTTTGGGGTCATTAAAAAGAGACTTGGAGGGGGGAAGGGTATCAAAACACAAGGGCTGGAGACAGGTGGACTGAAAGGAGTGAACTCTACCATCATGGCTGCCACCCCAATCTTCTCCTGGAACCCACCCTGACACCACTGGGCCTTCATTGACCTGATCCTGACAGATGCCCTGACCACACTGAGCCAAAGAGAGGGACACAGCCGACATCACCACCTCTACCAGGCTAAATCCCAAACACCCGTTGGGCTGTGAGACTTGGGTTGTAGCTGCCATGCCCTCCCTTGAATATCGTTTTTCTTTCCCCCACTTTATTTCTTTTCTTTCTTCTCTTTTTGCCTTCTAAAACGAGTCTGGCATAGCCGGCTAAGATTGTATCTTTCACAACACTGCTGCGAGCCCATGACCAGAGAGGCAGATAAAAGCAATGCCTTAAACAGCCCAACACTGGGACAGCTTGCCAGGTCTAGGAGTGGTAGATAGGACTGTGTGCTCCAGGTTTCATCAGGAGTGAGATTACAAGCAAGACTGAGCATCAGAGACAGAAGCTGCACTTTATGTCTTCACTGTGCTTTTCTCTCCCCTCGTATATGTTTTTCTTGTTTTGTTTTGAAAGGGATCAGGACTGGACTTTAACAACAGCAACTTCAGCCCATTTCAACTATCTTTTTTTCTCCCCTCCCCACCCTCACCCGCAAAAGACAGTTATTACATCTTTAATACCATCTCAAAGACTGTCAGGCTGGAGTTTGCTAAAAACTCTATAGCTAAAAGGAATGAAGAAAAGCTTCCTTTAATACATTACATATCAAATCCTTTCACTGTTTTTCCTTATTTTTCTGTAGCTTTAATAAAAATTTAAAACGCTTTTTAATGGTGGTTGATTCCATGGGGCTAAGCAGGATGAGGTCTCTGTACTCAAAACCATGAATCATGTTTAATGTTGTATAGGGACAGGGTCATGTTAACATCTTTGACTCTCTGGGCCATTTATTCCGTTCCAATTAACAGACAGAGTGGAGGACCCAGCGAGCTGACCAGATGGACCAGTCCTCCTTATGGAAAACCTCCCTATTCATGCTATTCCCACTGAAGTCCATCCTCTTTCCCCCTTGCTTTGCTCCACCTCACACTTCTGAATGAAGAGGGGCCTCTGGCCCCTGGTTTTGACAGCAATCCTTTTCAGACTGGGTGTCCTGCTGTCATTTATAAACATACCTGTTTGTTTGTCTGGTTTACAATATAGCGCAGTATCTCTAGAGTGCTAAATTGAAGACTAATGGGAGATGGTTAAATGTACCTGGATTCTAGCTCTACCCTGTGCACCTTATAGCAATAGTTTAAAAGATGTTAAAAATCAATAAAAATAAAATGTAAATGAGCCTTCCCCCCCATCCCTATATCAGTACCACTTCTAGCTCGTGTACCTTTTTAAAGCCTAGTACTTTAGAGCTAGATTAGCATCTAGCATTTACATGCAGAGGCAGGGAGACTGTAAAGAGTCTCCATCCCTTCCCCTCTTGTGTGACCCACCTAAGGATTAATCAGAAACATTCAGAAAAGTGCAGGGCTTCTCCCTCCCCCATTCCCACCTGTGCTGGAACAGCTGTCCCCCCAAAAAGGGGTAGGGAGAGAACGGGAGTAGGCAGAGCTGTGACTCTTCCCCTCGGCTCAGCTGCACAGGGAGAGTACGCTGCACCCCTTAGAGGGAAGTAGCAAATTACTCCACCAACCCCGTCATAAGTGAGGAGCACTCCTTGCCCCAGTGCAAGGCTGTGGCTACATTTAACAGTTTAGCTCTCAGGGCCCAGTTCTACCATTCTGGCTCATGCTTCATTGTGTGAGTAGCCCCAGGAACCGCCACACGGAATAGGGGACTATGGAACACTAGTAAAGGTGGCCAAACTGGACCCTAAGGCCTGGTCCACACTAGGGGGGAGGATCGATCTAAGATACGCAACTTCAGCTACGTGAATACCATAGCTAAAGTCGAAGTATCTTAGTTCGAACTTAAAAGTACTTACCGCAGGCTCCCCTGTCGACTCCGCTTACTCCTCACGTGGAGCTGGAGTTCCGGTGTCGACGGGGAGCGCTTCTGGGATCGATTTATCGCGTCTAGACGAGACGCGATAAATCGATCTCAGAACATCGATCGCTACCCGCCGAATCGGGCGGGTAGTGTGGATGTAGCCTTAGAAAGCACTACAAATGACTGATAACAAATCACACAGACACATGGAGTCACTCTATTGCTCGATGTAGAGCACATAATTACACTAAGTGACATCTGCATCTTCGAGCTGAGTTGGGGTCAATCTTCGTACAGATTGTTCTTCAGAGCATCTCTCTCCTATGGAAACAAATGCAAATATATCTGGCCTTTATAGCATTAGAAAACTACAACAGAACTAGTAGCTGGAATACTGTTATTATGAGTACTAAATGTGTGGGGGGGTTTCATGCATTTTAGGTACACTGGAAGCTACAACTATGGTACCTATAGCAACCAGCACCCTTATCCAATGCAGAGTCAATATCCATCTCTATCACATGACACTACTATTTCTGGACCACTTCATTACTCAGCTTATCACAGAAGCTCTTCACAGGTAAGTCTGTTGTCTTACTGCCAATGCATGATTTAATGTATTAAATAAAGATTTTAAACAATCTTTAATACGTGATGTTATATGCTATGCCCTGATTTTTACTCTCAGCTTTTACAGACCATAGCGGTCTAAAATTCCTCATAAACATTTTCATCCTGGCTGCAGATTCTTTTGCCAAAAGTCACTTTAATCTGTGAAGTTGTTTTTGAATACTATGATCTTAAATGCAATTGATGGGATTACAAAAAATGTTTCTTTGCCAAGCACCAGTCTAAAAAATCAGTTTAAATAACTGAACATTTGCATTAGCAGACTTCTCATTTGAAATAAGTGTTTTAAAATAGCGGACATAATTCATCTGGGGGGAGGGAGAGTGGTTTGAGCATTGGCCTTCCAAACCCAGGGTTGTGAGCTCAATCCTTGAGGGCCATTTAGGGATCTGGGGCAAAAATCTGTCAGGGGACAGTACTTGGTCCTGCAAGTGAAGGCAGGAGACTGGACTCAATGACCTTTCAAGGTCCTTCCAGTTCTATGAGATAGGCATCTATTCTGTCTGCTGCAAGGATTGTAGTCCATTTGTTTGGAGCCTTTGCATATTGATTTATATATATATTTTTGGCCCTGAACTTGTGACAAATACTGCTTGAATTTCAACTCTTAAAACAGAGGCTCAGTATCTTACTGCTGTTCTGAAACTTATATTGTCATCTAATTAAATATGCTGGGTGAAATCCTGATCCCACTGAATGGGAGTTTTGCCATTGACTTCATGGAGGCAGGATTTCATCCATGTTTATCATAAAGTTGCTTTAAGAACTTTTGTAACTTGCAGCACAATTTGGACTCTATCCATCTATCTAATCAATCATGTAGTATTAAAATTAGGTCCATTTATTAAAGCTGTTTGTCTGTATGAGCCCTGTAATGGCTTGAGATGATATAAAGCCTTTGTGCTGGCTGTTTCAAACACATGTATTGGGCTTTTATGCACTTCATATTTAGGATTTGTGTCTGGCAGAGTCAGTCATTTCATTGTAAATAAAAGCTATGGGTCTCACTCACCACTGCATTACTCCAGTTTTCATTTAATTTAATGGAGTTACATTGGCATGAAACTAAAGTAGTACAGTGGCGAATCAAGCCCTGTGTCGTCTGACTCAGGTTTAGTTTCACTGATTGGGTACTGCTTGCATTTTGTTTCTGCATGTATTGTGAAGCACTTTGGAATTCCATTGCATGAAAAGCACGATCTTAGTCCACTTTCTATTCTAAGCCTCATACTGTACATTAACTACATTAACTTCGGGGGGAGGGATAGCTCAGTGGTTTGAGCATTGGTCTGCTAAACCCAGGGTTGTGAGTTCAATCCTTGAGGGGGCCATTTAGGGATCTGGGGCAAAAATTGGGGATAGGTCCTGCTTTGAGCAGGGGGTTGGACTAGATGACCTCCTAAGGTCCCTTCCAACCCTGATATTCTATGATTCTATGATACACTATTTAGTTATTTCAGTTCATAAAACTGTGCCTGTCAGAACCAGCATGGGATTTAGCGGTGCAGGCACAGCCATTGGCAACAGGACTAGGATGGGTCCACAAAGCGGTGAGGTTTTGGGAGATACACAGATGGTGCTGACCTACTGCACAGTGTGGAGCACAGCTCCACGGGAGCTCTGTGTCTGGGAGCATGCAGGGAGCAGGTATGGGCAGGATTCTGGAGGAAGCAAAATTGGGGGTGTCCATCTGTATGGATCCTCCTATCTTTCATCTATAGGGAATTTAGAGAGACACATAAGGGGCCACGGAGCCTACTCCAGTCATTAGGCTGGAGCACGTTTCATGGAGGATGCAGTATGTCCTAATGAACAGAGTATTGGCCAGGGACACGGGAAACCTGGATTCTATTCCTGGCTCTGCCACTTGCCTGCTGGGTCACCTTGGGTAAATCACTTCCCCTCTCAGTGTCCCAGTTTCCCCTTCTGTAAAATGAGGATAATGATACTCTGTAAAGCACTCTGAGATATATGAATGAAAAGTGCTGCATAAGAGGTAGGTATTACTCACAGCTTGACAGTGACTCAGTGGCCTCTGTGAAGAGATTCCTACCACAATTTCCTATGCATCTTCCAAGCACCTGGCCCAGACAGTTATGCCAGGTGCTGGGTAGAGACTCTAACCTTTAGTGCAACAGCTATATCTACAGTAAGAAGAATGAGTGGATATTTAGGTTTAGTAGCATGACAAGTTTGTATGGATCCGTTTTTCACTACAGTATGTATTCTTATATTCTGTAACAAACCTTTGAAATCAAAGACTTTTCACCTTTTGGAAATCAGTTTTCTATCTCACTGTTATTAATTGCAGAAAAATATATAACAACGATTGCATGAAAAACAATCTAAATATGTGATCTAAGGACGCATGCACTGGCTCAGAAATTATCTAAGCACATGTGTCGGTGTGTATAATAGAGTGTTTGGCTGTTGCTTTTGGTTAGAAATTTTGTCGCTTACTCACATTTCTTATCCTCTTGTGACAGTCTGCAATGTCAAACATAGATAGCATAAGTTATGCAAATAACAATAAATAGAGATAACTACATCGAGTGCACACTAATTTCATGGTTAAGGTAACATATACAAATAAAAATAAAATAAAATCATGCAACCATTTTGAGGGAGCTTTCTTTTGCAAGCATTGTTGCTGTAGTAGACTGTCTCTTCAAGTCCAGGTTTCAAATAACTTTTCTGCCTCCTTCAGCTCTTGAACATTCTAGAACAAGTAAATGTGTCTTAATTGATCATATTTCAGAGCAATTACTTCAGCTTGAATTTAGTATGTTCTTTCTTACCCCGTGTGATGGGTTCAATCACAGAAACCCCCTTGGGACTGTTACCTGATGTGCTGAGACTACCTCTGAGCCTGTTTTCTCTGCCAGTTTAGGCCTCCAGAGCCCTGCCTTGTTGAGCCAGACACGCCAGTCTGCTCTGAAACAGACCAGGGTCTGAACCATGTGCCCAAAGCTGCAGACTTAACTGAAAACAGCTTAAGAAGTGCTCCTATCTCTAGCACCAGACACCCAGCTCCCAATGGGATCCAAACCCCAAATAAATCCATTTTACTCTGTATAAATCTTATACAGGGTAAACTCATAAATTGTCCGCCCTCTATAACACTGATAGAGAGATACGCACAGCTGTTTGCTCCCTCAGGTATTAATTATTTACTCTGGGTTAATTAATAAGAAAAATAAATTTTATTAAGTATAAAAAGTAGGATTTAAGTGGTTCCAAGTAATAACAGACAGAACAAAGTAAGTTACCAAGCAAAATAAAACAAAACCATGCAAGTCTAAGCCTAATATAGTAGGAAACTGAATGCAGATAAAGCTCACCCTTAGAGATGTTCCAATAAGCTTCTTTCACAGGCTAGATTCCTTCCTAGTCTGCGTCCAGCAATCACTCACACCCCTGTAGTTACAGTCCTTTGTTCCAGTTCCTTTCAGGCATCTCTTTGGTGTGGAGAGGTCATCTCTTGAGCCAGCTGAAGACAAAATGGAGGGGTTTCCAGGGCCTTATATAGGGCCTCTCTCTCTTGTGGGTGGAATCCCCTAACAAGATGGAGTTTGCAGTCACCTGGGCAAGTCACATATCTATGAATGATTCAGCTTTTTGCAGGCCAATGCCATTGTTTACATGTTAGTTTGAACGTTCCTGGGAAAGCTTAGATGTGGATTGGCGTCTCCCAAAGTCCATTGTCAGTTAAGTGTTTCTTGATTGGGCACTTACTGAAAATAGTCCTTTCTCAAGAAGCTGGCCAAATGCTTCACTTAGGCTACTTAGAATCAAACACATTGAGATACAAGTACATAGCCAATATTCATAACTTCAAATACAAAAATGATACACACATCCAGACAGCATAATCATAACCAGAAAACTACAACCTTTCCATAGACACCCCACTTGACTCCTCTGTACAAGACCTGGTGCCACCATAGGACCCTGGTTGCAACAATGATCTATATGGTCACAGTTCATGTCAATAACTTCACATCCTGCTTGTAAACTGAGATTTTTTTAATGCAGAACGTAGTCAGCAAAACCCTATTAATGTGCTAATTTTACATTTAAAGGAGCTATAAACTGCACCCAGATATGCAAGAATGCTTCCAAGAGTTTTAATATGACATTGGCTGAAATCAAAGTGGTTTTTTTAAAAGTTTAATGGAATGCTGTAAAATCTCTGCACTGATAAGCGTTGTCATTTTATTAGTCACCCTTAATGCATAACAACTTAATTATGTGTTCTGCACTGAAAAGTTAAGAGATATTATGAAGCCACATTTTTTTTTCTAGCGGAAGCATTTGTAAGGGGAACCTGCTGCAAGGAATCATAGAGGAGAAGTCATGACTTTGCAAAATCAAAACAAAATGGGCCAAATCTGCAGGGCCCTATGCAGAGGGGGGGAGGGATAGCTCAGTGGTTTGAGCATTGGCCTGCTAAACCCAGGGTTGTGAGTTCAATCCTTGAGGGGGCCATTTGGGGATCTGGGGCAAAAATTGGGGATTGGTCCTGCTTTGAGCAGGGGGTTGGACTAGATGACCTCCTAAGGTCCCTTCCAACTCTGAAATTCTATGATTCTATGACACAATTTCACTGAAGTTGGGGAGCTGTAGCCATTTATGCTAGGGGTGAAGTTGGTTCCATCAGTCTGCATGGGCTTTTCAGTCAAGTGGCATATATTTACCAGTGTTTTTCTTTTCAAAAGATATATTTTTCCATAGTCCACATTTGGTTTAAATAGAAAAGCATCGCTGAGCATTATATAGTGTACTACTTACCATTGGTAGGTCTACACTACCCGCCCGATTCGGCGGGTAGAGATCGATCTTCTGGGATCGATTTATCACGTCTCATCTGGACGCGATAAATCGATCCCAGAAGCGCTCCCCGTCAACTCCGGAACTCCTGCTCAGCGAGAGGAGGAAGCACAATTGATGGGGGAGCCTGCCTGCACCGCGTGGACCCGCAGTAAGTAAAATTTATTTCGATCTAGGAAACGGCGACTTCAGCTACGCTATTCTCATAGCTGAAGTTGCGTATCCTAGATCAATCCCCCGCCCCAGTGTAGACCAGCCCCATGTTTATTACAGTAGTGCCTAGGAGTCCATCAAGAACTGGGTCTCATTGCACTAGGCCCTGTACAAACATAAGAGACAGTCCCTGCCCCAAAGATCTTACCGTCAGTGGTTCTCAACCTATTTACCATTGTGGGCAGCATATGCAGCTCTCTGAGTGTTATGTGGGCTGCATCCACAAAATATATATATATATACACTACCTGTGTGGCACTGAGGATGTCACATGAGCCGCAGCTGTGTGCTGATTGGGCCGCAAGTGGCCCGTAGGATGCGGGTTGAGAACCACTAGTCTAAGTGGACAAATCAAATAAAGGAGTGGAGGAAAGGGTAACATGCAAGCAGAGTGAACAGTGTGATGGCTGCAAACATCAAGTTAGTCCCAGGATATTTTTGTTGCTTTTATTTTATTATGTGAATCGTTTTGATGGGCTTCTGTTAGGAGGGGATTGGTTAGATTGAAAGACAAAGGAAGAGTGGGGATTGAAGCAAACAGCCAATCAAAACAGTGGAGTGAATGTTCAGGGGAAAAACTGCAGAAAGTAATCTGATGACAAGAGCTGGTGTTGGAAAATGCCAATTTGTCAAAACCAAAATAGTTTGTAGGAAAGGGACAGTTTTGACAAAACTTTGTTGGGAAGTTTTCTCAGGTCCAGGATGGCGGGTGGGGAGGGGAGGATTGGGGAGGGAGAGCCACCCAAGATAGCCAATAGCCGGGTGGTTTGGGTACTCACCTAGGCAGGCCCACCGATGGGGGGAGGCAAAGGGGGCAATTGCCCACAGGATTTAAAAGGGCCCGGGGGCCCCTGGCCGCTGTTGCGGTGGCAGCTGGGAGCCCCGGGCCCTTTTAAATCTCCCAGGCAGGCCGCAGGTCTCCTAAGTGCACGCAACCGCTCCGGGCCCCGCGCTTTGTGGGGGCCAGCGCGATTGGTCAGTGCAGTCGGACCTTGAAGTGACCGGTCGGTCCGGTGATGGCTGCATCACTTCCACCCTGGGCCCTGGACCACCCCCCCCCCCCCCCCCAGGGAAGGCCCTGGCCTTGGCCTTGGCCTTGGGGCCTGGAATTGCTGTCTGCAGGCCTGCACCTGGGAGACGTGAGTTCAAGTCCCTGATCTGCTTGATTTGGAGCAAGTTGTGTCTGTTTCTCACCTCTCTTTCTCTCTCTTTTTTTCCCAAATAACTTTAGAAGGTCTCAGTTTAATCTCAATGCAGAATAGGAAACATTTCCAAAATCTTGAAAATATTCATGGGACAGGAAAACCATTTCCCACCAGGTCTACTAATGATATCATCAGTAGCTGTGGGCTCCTGGTTAAACTGCTTTCTGCAGCTGCTGTTCTGTCAGTCTCTCGCTGGCTCCTCCCCGCACTATCAGCTTGCTCCAATTCCCACTTAAGTCAATGGGGGTCTTTTTATTGACTTAAATTGGAATTAGATTGGGTCCTTTATGCAGAATCTCTCTAAACGTATCTTAATCTTAGCCTGAATATTTTTAAAATCTATTTGCCTTCTGGTGGCATCTGCTGATAGTTTTCAGAGCAGCTGCTTCCTATTTATAAATTGCTTGGATTTAGCACTACAGATCTGGCTCACCAGCAAGAGCACGGTGCATCAATGTGAAATGATCTACTGTGTGAATTTTCTAACTACTATCTCATTTTCTAGGCAATAATGCAGAACTGCATATTATCATATGTGGCTCCTGCAACTAGTGAAGTGTGTAATTTTTATACATAAACACCTGTGTATTGCAGATTATACTTTGTAAATTACCCATCTACATAGTTTTAGCTGAGATGCTGCTGGTGTTACCTCATATTTAATATGTCATTGGCAACAATTTTGTCAAAGAACGTCTGAGCATTTCCACTAACAATCCATGGCACAGTGATGAGATGTACATTTTAGTCATAATGTCACTGCCTAGCCAATCTGTGTTGTCCAAAGTCAGCTGAGTTTTGATCATGAGAAATAAAAGAGCTTTACCCTGTAGCAGACTATGACTGAGTGTATCATTCAGTTAAAATATTATTCTACTTTCTTTCTAGACACCCATCTTCTCTTCCTTCTCAAACTCCACAAACTGTTTGCTACTTAACTGGACACTGAGTAATTTAGGCCCCAACATTTTTTGTTTGGTAAAACACCAAGTATTTTCATTGCACTTATCTTAATATGAAGAGCTGTGTTTTCATGAACATGAAACTATATTTGTCTTTAATATTTTAAAATTTCTAGTAACTGAACATATGACACAATACTTTCATCTCCAAGTCAGACATTTATTGATTGATTTAAACTTTCCCATGTGATGTTGGAAATCCAAACACAATAGCATTGCATTAATGTACAAGAACGAGGAAGTGACTCTGACTGGACACAGAATACACAACTCACCTCTCAAAGAAAATGTCAAGTAAATATAATGACAATCCTATTAAACCTGGGACCACCAGAGCCAAGAGCATAAGCCTCTAGAGATTGAGGTAAAGGACTGAGGCCCTGATGCAAAAAAAGCACTTACGCAACTGCTTAAGACCATTCCCATTTAGAACAGCACTTAAGCACGTGTTAAGTTTAAGTGTTGTGCTGAATAGCGATATGTTCCAGAATTGGGGCCTACTTCTCATAGTTAGAAGCTGAAGCAAAGTCATATGTTCTCTAGATCTTCATGGATTAGGTAGAGAGGGAAAACAACACACATTGAATAGTGGATTACACAAACATTGCCAGGCCAGCGCTCAGAACGTGAGACAGACCATGAAAAATGTGTCCCATGAGTTTCAGGACAAGTGGTAATGCTAGGCTTTGATCTCCACGTTGTGTTTATAGTGACAGCAATTTGGGGCAGTACATGTTTTGTTCAGTGCACAGTGATGACTGGAGCTCTACAAATGCAGTGTTTATTGATGTTATCTCTTTAAGGCCACAATTCCCTTGTAACTTTGGAACCCCAATTTGGCAGGTAGTTTAGTTTATTGCATGAGTTTAATGTGGGCAGCAAAGTGCCTGGAGGTCTACTAATGAAACAGGATTATAACCCACATGTCTGTGGGTATATGTGACTGGACACACCTCCCGCTAGACAGCACACTTGCCTGTTTACCTGGGTACCTGTGTACCCTCTCATAAATAGCCTCTTCGCTCCTGCTAATGCTCACTGTGGTATGGGATATACTGGTATCACTGGTAACTCTAATACTACTATGCTTCCTGGGTGAAATTTGGGGTTGTACCTCTAAGAAGCACAGCACAGAACTCACACCCTGGGGTTGAGGACAGAGGCAAAGGTTGCTTTAAGCCACGTTTGCACTTTGCTGACGCTGGGCTGTTCCAGGGACTGGAGAGGCCCCCAACATAACTTAGTCCTGAAGTCCTGTCTAAGGCCTGGTCTACACTAGCCCCGAAATTCAAACTAAGATACGCGACTTCAGCTACGTGAATAACGTAGCTGAAGTCGAACTATCTTAGTTCGAATGAAAAAGCACTTACCCGGGGTCCACACGCGGCGCGCCGGCTCCCCCGTCGACTCCGCCTACTCTGTTCGTCGAGCTGGATTACCAGCGTCGACGGCGGAGCACTTCCTGGTTCGATTTATCGCGTCTAGACAAGACGTGATAAATTGAACCCAGAACATCGATCCCGCGCCTCCGACCGGACGCGTAAGTATAGACGTACCCTTAGTTACAGTAGCTTTGCAGGCTGCCCTATCGGCCGCAGCACTGCATGAGCAGCCCTGCCTCTGACATTCCCCTCACAACCACTGACGTCCCTAGGCCAGGTTTTGGGGTGCGGGGGAGGGCTCCATGGGAGACAGGCGTACTCCTGCCTATTTGCAGTGCTTGCACCAGGGGAGTTCTCCTCCACCTGGAACTAGTGCTTTTAGAGCCCCTTTACACCACCCTAGCTCTTCTTGCCTGCCTTAAGGGGGCTGGAGAAGGATGAGAACCTCACCCCATGTGTACTATATCCTACACAATAGCCTTTCCTTTTCCATGTGTCCTCATCCCCCAATAACCACTTTATGATCCTGGAAACTGTAATACCCATTAGAATCAGCCAGTTTCCTTATAGTTAGTAGTGACATTAAGAATAAATAAGGACCAATATGTCCAAATCCCATTTAAGAAGTTTGAATTATTGTTCTAGAAGATATAATTTCATAACTGTCCATCAGACTGTTATGTAGTCAATTGAAATAATCATGTACTTCTATTGGAAAGCAGAAAATACATTTTAAAAAGTAAGCATTGGTAAAATTTTCAAAAGCCCCTAAGTCCCATTTTCTAAAGTGCCTAAGTCACTTACCCGACATATGAGATGGGCCAAGACACACCAAACCTAGCTTTGTACAGAAAAGAGTTAAATTAAAGGTTAGAAAGGAACAACCAATACATAAATAGCTTTTATTATTAAATTCCATGAGATTTTACTGTACAACTTTCCACAAAGTTCATTTGTAACCAGTTCTTTAATACAGATATAACTTTTGACTAGGTACTTGTGAATCCTAAAGATAATGTTTGACATATATAATAATGACTTCCAATGCTGTTCAAAAGTGTGAGCTAATGCAGTGTAAAGTTAGAGCTGCTCTCATAAGGAAAATATTTTGCTATTAGGACAGAGACACCTTTCACCTCCTTGCATAATCAACCGGCTTGCTAAAGGGTAAGGATAAAGAGATTATTCTTCAGCCTTGCTCTGAAGGAACTCAGACTCCACTGGTGGGAGAAGACACTTAACATAGTATTTTCTAAAATAATACTAAAAGAAATTGAGTTAATTTAAAATTTTTTGGGAAAGGCCTTAACAATAATCAGCTTAAAGTCACCCAAACTTAAAGGGGTTAGTGTTTCTTGTCTAGTTTAAATAGCAGTGGTAGCAGCAAGTGTGAGTTGACCCAGAAAATAGTAATTTCCTGTCAAGAGCCCTCCAACAAATGTCGCCTTTATATCTGGCAAAGATCACTAGGCCCCAGTGTTTTGAGTTCAGCATGCTTAAGCACTCTTCATTAAACCGGATGTAAAGTGTGAAAGGTGATTCAGGCAGCCTGGGCAGGCATCCGCGCAGATGGCTATGCTTTGGACACTCCAACAAGGCTGAATAGATGCTTCATTGGTTGAGTTAATAGTCAGGCAGGGGCCAATGGGTACTTTAAAAATATTGTCTTTCAATGGTCTCTTCACTGTAGGGAAAAAGAAGTCACTGACTCATTTGCAATTAGCTGACCTACCATTACAAAACTTTCCATGTTGGATTCAGTCATAACAGAATTTATTGTAAAATAGTAGATATTTGGAGTCCATATTATTTTCAGGCAATTATTCTTTTTATATTCATGACACATTCATAAACACAGCTGCATCTGGGTTATTTGACAAAACAGAAAAGCAGCACACTATATCCTGTCCCTTTATGCTCAGTCATTAGCCCTTGCTCTCGGGTAAGCCTCACTATGGCATATTAACTGAAAGTGGGAAGGCAGATTAGCACTCCCTTTCAATGCATTATGGAGTTTGCTCCATAGGCCAAAGCTTAAATCCAAAATGGCGTCTTTTTGATATGTTCATCTACTCTACCTGCCAAGTGAACTGCATTGTGTGACTCCCTCATATAATTATGACATGGCATGGCCTGGAGAACCTGTGACGATTCCCTTGAGACCATTCGGTTTCCCTTGAACATTGTTGACATTTTAGAAGCCTGCTGTACATCACACAGAGAGCTTCTCCTGGAGTGTGTCAGGTCCTCGTTCTCAGTTCATGCGAGGAGGTCAAGTCCTGGCTTTGAATCCCAGCTTTTGCCTCACAGCTTCCAGTAGGAAATTATAGCATGGCAGAATGTTCTAATCTGATTAGCAAGAGGGAAAGTTGCTTAGAACATCAGGAAGAAAAGATTTTTTTGAAGCCGGAACACTGGCTCCAAGTGTAACAAAACTTCAAGTTAACATTAAACTCTAATGTGAATTAAAAAATAAATCAGTCACAATGTTTATAAGACAAGATCTTGATTAAGACAATATAATATTTTCCCAGTTTAGCTCCAGTTCAGGCCAAGCTTCACTCAGTGGGCCCCTGGAGAGTACACGTTTTTCATTTAAATTATCGCTGAAGCTTTTACCTTTTCCCAAATGGTTCATCTTTATCCTTGGACCCGGTGACATAGGACAATTTGTGAACATTGCTCCTCAGGGGCTTCTGAGGCTAGGAAGAACAGCTCACAGCTTTGGCCACTATAGAGTGGGACATTGCAGTTGATTTAATGGCCTCTTCTGAACAGCCCTAGACAACAGGTTGAGTCGGACACTAGGCTACAGATGAGGCCCTTTGCTTTAAGTTTTTATTGATTTTTACTGAAAAATTCCCAGGTTTTACAAAAGTTATTGTGCTGTTTTTACTATTTTCACCCAAATTTTGGACCACACAAGTACATGAGAATACTGATTGTTACATTATATTAGGTAGATGTGTTTATTTTAATAATAAATTAGTTTGGTGTGAATGAGAGGCTGTCTGTTAAAGAAAGGCAATGCAGTGGAAAATGCACACATATATACATGCACGTGCATATGGGTATGTACAGTTCATCAAATAAACTACAGCATTAAACTGCTTTATTTTCAATACTCTGCCTTTTCTCTACTTGTTGCATTTTTTCTAGCCTCCCATCCCCCAATAATAATCTCAATAATCACAAAAATAATAATCTCAATATTTACCCAGAACACTTTATTAATCTTTTGCACTGATTTTGCCCATTTTTAATTTTTTGTAATAAACACTGACATTCCTGGGAAATTTTAAACAAAATAGAAACTGAAATCAAAGGGCCTTAGTTACAAAGTATTGTTTGACTATACTCTATGGTAGCACATTTGTACAGCTGGATATATGGCAGAGGTGGTCTAGATTTCCTAGCATCCCCATATAATTGACTGTATGAATTTCAGAGGGATTTTACCTTCCCACTTCATATATTGCCTATGTGGTCCATGAAGATTTAGTTCTTGAGCCTATCAGGGGGAGGAAGAGCTCAGTGGTTTGAGCATTGGCCTGCTAAACCCAAGGCTTATGAGTTCAATCCTTGAGGGGGGCCATTTAGGGATCTAGGGCAAAAATTGGGGATTGGTCCTGCTTTGAGCAAGGGGTTGGACTAGATGACCTTCTAATCCTGATATGTTAATGGGAAGGATCTTCCATTCACCTGACATTTTAAAGATATGAAATGTTGTTATACTTTACCTGGAACTACTTAGATTTTATTTAAATATTTATAATTTCTTTGACAGACTGCTCTAAAATCTCTAACCTTCACCAACCAGATTACTACCCAATTAAAGTAGACTGCCATGGTCCTAAAGTCTAAGCCTGATTCAGAGACTGACTCCCTCTATGGCCTTAAATCCCTTAATGTAAAATTTCAAGACTTGATTTTCATTGGTGTTGAACACCTGCAGTTCTCATTGTCTTTAATGAAAGCTCTAGGTACTCAGCATTTCTGAAAATCAAGGCCTTTAGGGTGAAATAAAGGCCCCATTGAAGTCAATGGCAAAGTGCCATTGAGTTTTCCTGTCAAACATTGTATAGGAAAATATAATATGCTACATGTGTGGAGATGAGAGCCATGTGATAAAGTGACAAGCCATGTGTTAAATGAATGCATCATGCATCTTTGACCTCTTCACCTGCCCTCTGCAGTGCTAACTAATCCCTCTCCCTGGGATTTAGCTCCAAACTGCTGCTGCCATAAAAAGCAGTTTACAACAGAAAAGTTTCCCTCTTTTCCTCCTAATGTACTCCTACTCAAAATTATTACACATATGACTACATGGACCATGACTTGTTTGCTGCCTCCCAGCTATAGAGAGCAAACTCTGCTCTCTTCCTTTCTGTCCTGCCTTCAGCCTGTCTTCTCCTTAGCAGGAGGCAGATACCATCCCCCTCTGTTCTCCTGTTTCCAGCTGCCCCTTTAGACAGACAGAGTGTAGAAAGACTCTTTTCCATAACTCACCATCCCACCTCTTTGCAGAAGCTCTCCAGTTAGCAGAGCTAGTCAGGAAGTTTCCATCTGAATGATTTGCTCACAGAAAAAGCCCTTTTTGCAAAATCAAATTGTTTTGTGGGGAAACGTCCATTTTGCTAAAGAAAATTAGTTTTCTGGCAGGGACAATTGAACTCTCCAGCTGCCTGCTGGCAGAAAGTAAAATGGGTAAGAGTCTTCTAAGTGGGCAACTGGCAAGCTGAAAAATTCCATTTCAGTTCTCCCAAAATGGAATTTCCTGTTTGTGGGAAATTTTCAAATTGGAATATATTTTTTAAAAATGTGCTATTTTTCACAGAAAGGGATTTCCGGATTTACCAGTTAGTTCCCTTCTAGAAGGACAGACCTTGGCTCCTCTCTGCAGAGGCTGGGAGACAGGCTTGCAAACATTTAAAGGGGACAGACCGCCTTTTTCTAAAAGTCCTTTTATCTTTCCTCTTCGGAACGCAGCAGAATGAGCAGGAAGCGTGACATTTTAAGACCTGCTGTTTATTGGATAATAAGTTTCTTGATTCGAGTTGTGACAAATTTGGGTTATTTTTCTGCTTGCAGACTGTCTTGCAACAGTTATTGTTTTCCTTAATGTATTTTATGTTTGAATGTAATGATTTGTTTGCAAACCATTTCTTATTCTGTGGATTAATTGCAAATATTAGTATTTAATACTCAATCTTTGAAATATAAACTCTGTTGATGTGATAGATTAAATAAGTCACATGGTTTTGTTTGTCCCGATTGAATAGGCAGGCAAGCACTTCTGGTGCAAGTGTTCACGTGTGCAAATTTAGGTTCCAGTCCTGCTATCTGATCCCTGTGGGATGACCCTGCCCTTATGCAGAGCCCCACTGACTTCAGTGGGACTCCATATTGGCATAAGGGTCCACTCATATGGATCAGCTTGCAGGATCAGGGCCTTTTAAATTCAGTTTCAGAGAATATTAGTGCATGCAACTTTGAAATGCACTTTACCTGAACATATGTGTGAATAAAACTTGAACACTTCAAATGTTCGCTGAGTCTCTTATAGAGAGTTGCTATGGTTTTGGCTGTCATTGCTGAGTAATGGCATAGCATTCATGAGTAGAAAATGCTCTGGTTACGGCTGAGAAACCTCTCCTCTCCCTGTGTAACTTCCTACTATTTTTCCTCTCTCTCTTTATCTCAAGATTTCACTTATCACTGTCCCTTCTTCTGCTGCCTACCCTGGTGTGTCTATTCCCATATTCTTTTGTATTTAGCACCAGTTCTTATCCATAATACCCTCTCTCTTCCTTCCCTTATTTTCCCCAGTATTGCTTTCCATTAAAACAACTAAATCTCCCTTGTTCCAAGGTCTCCAGCCCCAAATGCTGACCTCCATCACAAAGCAAGTTCATCCACTTTCTGCTTGGTCTTCATCTTCCTCACCCACCTATGCTGCTGCCTTAGGAGTCTGCCCCTCTACTAACCCTCCTCTGCACTATCCCTATCTCTGTCAAGACAATGCATGTGGCACCAAACCACCACCTGACTCTCTCCAGAACATCTGATCTGTTACTATGCAATCTTTACCGCCTTCTGGATGATGACTTTGAGATTTCTCAGGTGGCTTAGAGCTGATCATTACATTCTAGTTTCTCTCCACTCAGTGAGTTTATTCCCCATTTACAATGGAAAAACTCCTTGCCTCTAAATATGGAGGGGGTTTGGCTATCATTGCCAATCCTGCATTTAAATGTTTCCCTTTCCAGCAATACCTACTCATCTTCCAAACAGTTTTCCCTATCTTCCATCACCATCCAACCCACAACTCGTCATAATCTATAGGTTATTTTGGATTAATAATACTATGCTCCCTTTCCTCCAGGAAGAAGTACCATATTCTCTCATTTTCTGTCCTCTTAATTGGCTTCCTCTCCATCTCTGAAACTAATTAATTACAATTTCCCTCATGCTCTTTAAAAATCACAATGGGCGCCCACAAGTGGTACTATCATCCCTTTCTGTCTTTCTGTCCACCTGCTGCCCACCTACTTGCTCCACTCCTCCACTCATGAGTTCCTTTCTGTCCCCACCACATGATTCACCATTTTGTATTCCTCTTCCACTTTCATGCCCAGCCTGTCAACTGTTGTTATACATCTACCAGAACCAAGTGAGGGACAGACTTTTATTTATAACTTCCCATTATGAAAGTTACTAAACTCCTCAAACCGCTCCACCTCAGCCTTGGTATAATCAAAACAAGCATTGCTGGGCAATCTGTTCCCCATTCTCTTCCATCTAAGCTCCTCCATCTAATCATTTCCTGTCTTTGAGCCTGATCTCCAATGCCCTGCACCTAGTGTAGTTAAATCAGAACGGTAGAGTATAACACTCACTTTGCCTTGCTGTAAATGACCACACAAGGTGTAGGGCGATGAAGAATTAGGCCCTTTAAAGTCTGACATTTCAAAATTTGTTTTTCTTTAGCTCTCAGTTAACAGTCTGTAGAACATCTCATGTGGCACACTATAAAAGTTATATAAAAATAAAAGAGAATGTATTGCTAAGAATATTTACCATTATGAATTTAGTGATGACCTTTATAGCTCCTTAACAATAGTTCTCACTACAAAGGCAACATGCATGCTATTGCCTTTCTAACTTTTTTTTAATGTGTGTGTTTAACATTTTTAAAATTTGTTTTTATTGCTAAGTACCCTTTTAACAGCCCGACATCCAGGATGGAGCCCTGTTTGATGAGCAGCACCCCAAGACTGCATCCAGCCCCTGTAACTCCTCGCTGGCCAGAAGTCCCATCAGCAAACACGTGCTACACAAGTCCATCCATGCACTCCACAAGATACGGAAACTCTAGTGACATGTACCCGCCCTTGACAACTCGCAGGAATTCTGAATATGAGCACATGCAACACTTTCCTGGCTTTGCCTACATCAATGGAGAAGCCACCACAGGATGGGCTAAGTGAAAATGACTGGTGTAGCATGAGCCCCTATATTTAATAAAGACAGAAAAACTTTATATCTGGCTATTACATGGGACTTTATCTGAACATTCGTTAACGGACTTGAAGATAGAATCGATCCTGGACAGATAATTTTAGTTCATAATCTGGACGTACTGCAGACCAGTGTGACGGAGTGTTCCTGTAACAAGATTTAACTGTTACTATAGAGCATTATATTGGCCAAGCTGTGCCTTTTTTTTTTTTTTTTTTTTTTTTTTTGTCTGTTGTATGGTCTGGCCCTGTTGTGATGTCAGTTTCACTGAGCCATTTTCCCCTCCCCGCCTTATTGACAAATGTTAATTAGTCTTTAAGGAAAGATGTTAGAGAGAAATCTATTTATAATTTCAGATAAAGACAAAAAGTTGACCATAACAAAGCTCTGGCACCTCTGCTGGGTTCTTTAGAGACATTCTGTTGAGTCATTACTTGTTGTCCTAAATTCCCTTTTTGGGCTCTTTAAATGGTATATGTTGTTATAGGCTTCAGTTTACACATAACTTTGTATATTGATGCACCTTTCCGTTGATCAAATAAGTGTTATCCTTACAAAAGAAAGACATGTAGCATTGAATGATACACTGCCTTAAGTTGACTGTGGTTCTTATTATATATGTATTTGTATTAAGTTTGCACAATCTGGTTAAATGCAACAGCTCTGGTCAGTAGCATCAAGGTTAAGAAGGGATTTTGAGACTGGTAAGGTGTTGGATTCAGAACCACATATGTTAAATACGATGATACTAAGCAATTATGTAAAAGTGACAATACAAAACAAGTGATACATTTCATTACCTATCGACAGGTATGAAAACCGCTCTTCTGATTCCTTCACAAGATGACAACTCAATATGCGTCTACAAAAATATAATAATTCAAAGCTGTGCCTTTGAACTTATTCTGTAATGTGTATGTGTGGGAAAATGTATTGTATTTTTGGGAGAATTTTTAGTAGACATTTTCTGTCAGATTTGTAGGTATTTGTGAGTTTTTGTTAGAATTTATTAACATAGGTTTTTCTTCTGTATTATAAAATGCACCAAGCAATTATGGTGGACCTATTACCCTATGGGTAAGAAATAAATAAATGGAAATATGACATTGGGCATTTTAGTAATTGTTATGTAAATAAAATCTTTGATAACACCCAGTGTGATGATAACCATGTTTATGGCTAAAATGGAAATAAATATTATTTGTACAGTTGTGCAAGATATATGAAGGATTTTCACACTCAGATAAAAAAGTTTTTGAAACTAAATATATTTTATTTTAATTTATTTGTACACAGTGACCTTCACAGGTGGACAACTCTTTAAACAAATCTTAAATGTGGTGGTGTATGCCCTTATCCAGCAAAGCACTTAAGAATGTGTGAAACCTTAAGCTCCTAAATAGTCTTATTGTTTTAAATGAGATTGCTGGATTGCTTAAAGTTACAAATGTGCTTAGTGCATTGCTGGATTGGAGCCATATACAAAGCAAAGTCTGGTGACATTGTTCACTCAAGTAATTGCACTGATGAAGGGAAGCAAGATTTGTCTCTGTATAAATATAACTTTTATAACAAGGCCAAATAGTGCTGGAAAAACAAAGCCTTTGTTTTCTTAGAACAGTGAATAAAGGGGCCAAATGTTCAGTCCATGCACACTCAATGTCCTGTTTAGGTCAATGGTGTTATCACAGGGCGACTGGCCCCTTTAAGAGGGAGCAGGATCAGTGTACCTGCTGGACCAATTACCTTCTGCCCAACTGGGCATAAGGGAAAGCACCTGGGCCTTATAAAGGGGGAGACAGTGGGTTGGCATATGTCTATGCATACTGCAGGGAATAAGATGGCTCCTGCAGGGCTCTGAGGGTGCAGGGGAAAGGCCTGTGGAGAAGGCCAAACTCCAGGCAAGAGATGCTGGGAAAGCAGGAAGACAGACCCTCAGGGAAGAGGGGCTGTTCCCAGCTTGAAACTGGAACGATGGAGTGTTTGAACTCTGAAAGGGAGATAGACACTCAGAGAGGAGGGGCTATGCCCAGTTTTGGACAAGGGCAAAAGAGATTAACTTTAAAGAGAGGTCAGACCCTCAGTGACCAAGGGCTGGGCCAAGCTGAAACTGGGATGAAGTCTTCATAGGTTTGAGATCTGCTATGAAAGATTTTGTGCAGGACTTAATAAATGGGACCCCAGAAAGGGAATGTTTTGACTATCTGGACTGTGTGGACTTTTTAAAAGGCCCTGAATGAAGAGGAAAGTGAGGCAGGCCTCTGTAGAGCCACCTCAGGCCACGAGGGGGGCACTTGGGAGGTGGCCAACCCTTTGACAGGGGTACACATTGACTGCAGAATTGAGTTGAAAATGTGCATGAAATGAGCTTTTGCAAGTTACAAATAATGAGCCTGTCGGCTAGATTGTTAAGGGTGTTTAGGCACTTAAAGATGCAGATAGACACCTAGTGAAATTTTTAAAAATACCAGCACTTTTGAAAATGCCGCTGGGTGCCTATCTGCATCTTTAAGTGCCTAAATATCTTTAAAAATCTGGCTCTGGTTCTCCCTTTTTTTGTGATCAGATGGTATTGTTTTACACTCAATCGACAGTCATTTTGAACTGGTGTAAATGACTACAAATGGTGGAGGGCAACTTAGAATCAGGCTCAAGGTATCAAATCCTCCTTTGTTGTAATTCAAGGTATCTACAAAAAATGTCAAAATATTACATAGTTAAAACGTATGGTGAAGTTTATAAGTAGCTAAGCTTTAGCAGCTACAGTTTTGAAGTATTTGGTTTGGATCAAGGTCCTGATTTCAGTGTTCTTTCTGTGTTTGTTGAACCAAGGCATTGAAATTGTTAAATATAAAATGCATACAAATATGTACTTACAGCCAGACTGCAATCAGTGCACTGAAACTCATAGGGAAAGCAAATGCTGCCAGAGAAATAAACTTTGCCTTTTCTCCCAAAAGCTCTCAAATCATTGAACAGCAGCCCCTCTGCTTAGCCAAGCAGGGCCCACCTGTGATCCATTCTGTTCACTGACCCTCCATGAAATACTTTGTCAAATTCAAGGTTTTGGTCTTTTCAATGTCCCCTGCAGAGGAGTGGCCTAAGTTACCCCATGGACTGCTGATTCTGACCTGGCACGACAACTGCATACCACCAAAACAGTCTGCCTCAAGTCTGGCTCATGTGGGCAGAATGGAGCTTTCTCCACCACTAGCGCTAGAATCTGGAATGGACTCTTGGAAAAGATCCGGGTGACTTGAACCTCAGCTGCTTCTAAGCAAAGTGCAAAATCCACTTCTTTGCCTTTCCACAAAAACAGCATGTTAAAATAAATAAACAAAGCCCAGACCCTGCTGACTGGAAGGAAGATAAACAGAAATATATCCTTATGTGTACGCACACATTTTAGAATTTTGGGGATGTGCTCAGATACCATGATGATGGGAGCCATATGAGAACCTATGTGGGTGGATAGAAAACATATACAGTATACAGAGTACCATTGAAATGCAACCATCTCTGGGATGGAGGACTGCAGCCACCCAGCATATAGCACATCAGTGTTGGGGAGAGGGACTTTTGGTCAAAGACACCACGGCAAACATCTGCTCTTATGAAAAGAGCCACAGGATCTTTAATGACTGCACAAATTAGATAGGATCTTGGTTTCGAAGGTCTCCCCCCAGAACACACACACTCATCTCCCCCAGAACACACACACTGAGGGGAGGGATAGCTCAGTGGTTTGAGCATTGGCCTGAACCCAGGATTGTGAGTTCAATCCTTGAGGGGGCCATTTAGGGATCTGGGGCAAAAATTGGGGATTGGTCCTGCTTTGAGCAGGGGGTTGGACTAGATGACCTCCTAAGGTCCCTTCCAACCCTGATATTCTATGATTTCATCTAATTTAGAAGGATGAAAGGCAGAATTGTTTCTATAGGGATTTGAACCTGTAATTCTAGGAATTATTACAGAGCAGATGCTTAGGCAGCTCAGAGACCTCCCCTGAGAGCCTTGACCATGACAGCTAAAACAGTTGTGATTTGGTAGCCACAAATTTTAAGTAAAGTGCAACTATACAAATGTCTCTAGGGAAGTCCACTGTCTTTTTTCCCCCCTGAGACCACTACAAATGCATTTTCGAAATGGTGATTTTGTCATTCTGGAGTGAAACCCCACTACAACTTTGCAGGATTTTCATTACCAGGTAGAAAAAAGACTCAGCAGGGGAAGAGCAGTGAGAACTACTTTCACTAGAATGAATCCAGTTTTTTGTCAGGCTATCTCTTGCTGCTAGGGTCACTACCCTTTGACAAAAACGGCCTCTGACCTCCGCAACCTCACAATTCTGTTGTGACTGACCCTGAAACCCATGAAATTCAGGGGCAGACACTGCTTTGGAAGGTTTAGATAAAGTGATGAACATGGGAAGAGCTCATGGTATGCGCCCTCTGAAAAGGTCTGGCAGCTCTTTGGGGGAAGATGCAATTTATTCTGTCCGCCTTTCATTGAAATCTTAATCTTTCATATGCTACCTAAGGTGTAAACTCGAATGCACAGATGATAAATGACAAAGTGCTTGTACAAAGTGCCAGTGACTGTTTTCTAGAGTCTATCTTTTAGGTTTTAATAAAAAGATATGTAAATAATTTGAATGTTTTATTTTGGAGAGAGAGAGAGGTCTAGGCAGGCTTGTACTTTATTATATGGTATGTAGATAAAAAAACTACCAATGGATTATTTTTGCTTAATTTCTTTACGAAGGTACTATATTGATTTTAAAAATCAGATTAGTGTTTAGGCTTGGATTTTGTTCCTCTATGTCCAAAAGGTTGGGTGATGTTTTGATTTTGGGTTCCAGTTCAGCCCACTATGGATCAAGGCCCGAATCAGAACATTCAGATCCAGATTTGGATCTGGATTATTCATACACACATACACAAGATGTTCAGGTGTGTTTCTATTTGGAAGTCCATTAGTAGTTGCTAATGCCCTGGCCTCAGGATATATTCAGCTATGCAATCAAATATTTGAGAGCGAGAGATAAGTATTCTTCAAGCTTGCTAAGTGAGTGAGCACTCCTGGGAGTCAGGAAAGGGGTCTGTGTTGAATAAGTAAATTCCTCCTGAGGGAGACAAGTAGCAGACCCCTCTGAAGCAATGTTTTATTGTTGATTTTAAAATAGGTAATTTTCTGCAATCTGGACAGTGCATTTTGATTATAAAATGCTCTGAATATGCAAAATACTGTTCAAGTTTTAAGTGTTTTTTGTTGCTGTAAACCTATAGATGTGTATAATGCTTCACAAACATATAGGAACACAAGATCTCTGCCCTTATGTTTTGAGAGCTCATTCTGCATTTTATGTCCACCCATAACTCCTGTTGATATCAGATTGACCTCTATCTTGCTCTTTTAATGAAGCATGTGACTTTGTTCCCATTAGGGATAGCTCAGTGGTTTGAGCATTAGCCTGCTAAACCCAGGATTGTGAGTTCAATCCTTAAGGGGGCCATTTAGAGGTAAAAATCTGGTAGGGGACAGTACTTGGTCCTGCTAGTGAAGGCAGGGGATTGGACTTGATGACCTTTCAAGGTCCTTCCAGTTCTATGAGATAGGCTTATATTTATGACATAGTGGGCAGGGGAGTGGAGCAGGGAGCTGCTTGTGACATGCTACCATTCCAGGGACACTAATGCTAGTCAGGCCACTATAAACTCCCATCACATCATTAATCTGTCTGCAAAAGGATTCCATGTGCATAGGCAATGGAGAGCCAACCGTGGGGGTACGCAGAGGCCTTCCAGGGGGTTCATCTAGCTATTTGCCTAGTTTTACAACAGGCTACATAAAAAGCACTCGTGAAGTCAGTACATACTAAAATTTCATAGAGAGTGACTTATTTATACTGCTCTATATACTATACACTGAAATGTAAGTACAATATTTACATTCCAGTTGATTTATTTTATAATTCTATGGTAAAAAATGAGAAAGTAAGCAATTTTTCTGTAATAGTGGCTGTACAAACACTTTTGTACTTTTATGTCTGATTTTGTAAGCTAGTAGTTTTTAAGTGAGGGATAACTTGAGGGTATGTAAGACAAATCAGACTCCTGAAAGGGATACAGTAGTCTGGAAAGGTTGAGAGCCACTGGTGCAGAGTGCGCCACAGAATTCAAAGACTCTGCCAGTTGTGTGGTGTGCATGCTTGCCTCTTGCTTTTTATAAGTATGTGTAGGGGCTGCCTGACCACCCTGGCTCTCCAGCTGTCCTAGCTGTGGTGCCTCCAGCTTTTCCCAGTTGGTCACCAGAATATTTATTTTAAACTTCATCTCATGCCCAACACCAATGACTGCTCTCTTCTTCAGCTGCAGGCTAAGAGAAAGTCACACAAATCCCCCTTTCTGGCTGGAACCTCAGTACACGCCCTCCCCATGGCACTTGCCCACCCAGTTCCCACTTACATAGACTTTCTCAGCCTTGGACAAAGAGTCAGACATTGAAGTGGCATCACTGTGCACTGGTATGATGGAGCAATATCTTCATGCAGGCCAGCAACAAGAATTTTCCTTCGCGGGGGAGGATAGAGAGCCCTGCCCTAAGCTCTCTCCTCCTGCAACTCCCCCACACCCAGTTCTGAGTTATCTCAGGGGGGCGTTGCCTCTAAACCCAGCCCCACGCGCTCCACGCTGCACCCAGTCCTACACACACTCTGCTCTTGCTGCCCCATGCCCAGACCTGTGCTCTCCGCCCCCTACTCTATTCCCCCGCTCCCCAGTCCTCCTGCACTAATGTAATTCCCTGATTCCAGGGCATCAGTCCTCACCGGGCCAGCGTCATGACCCCGGGGCACAGATGCTGCGACGTGCCTCTCTTGCCCATTGGGACGGGCGAAGCGTCACAAGTGGTAACCTCCCTGGCGTAGCGGGACCCGTGTTTGCAGCCTCCTGCAAAGGGACATAAATGGTAGAGCGCCTGCGGCCGGGGCCGAACGCATGTTGTTATTAGTTGTATTAGCCACCACGGTAGGGACATGTCGTGATGGCCATCGGGCAGCTGGGGAAACTGAGGCACGAAGGAGTGGGGGGGCACAAGGCACACACATTCACACACACAGCACGACAATGCTCCAGTGCAGACTGTAATCATTAAAGTTTCGTTTCCTTCCCGCCCCCTCTAGCACCCCATAGGTAAGGCCAGTAGGGACTACAACTCCCAGCATGCAACACATCACGAATAGGCTGGAGGTCCCGCCATGCATGGCCGTTTTGCTGACGCACTGCACGCTGGGTAATGTAGTCTCTGCCAGCCTCGGCCTTGCCTGAGGGGGCGTCCGGGGTTTCTGCCCCGAACTGCGGAGGGAAATAGAGCGCAGCCAATAGGAACGACTAAATGGGCAAGAGCCCGCCTCTCCCAGGCCCGCTCCAGCCAATAGCGACCGACTCTCCCTTCGCCGCTTCGCCCCGCCTACCCAGATGGGGTGGGGCGGGGTGGGGGCCGGGCCGTTGGTTTCCAGGGCAAACGTGGCGTCATTGGGGGTGAAGGGTGAAAGGTCGGGGAGCAGCTGGGTGGGTGTTGGCTGCAGCTGGCGGAGGAGCTGTGGTGCCCGCGGCTCGGGAGCGCCCCGCAGGCATGGAGTTGGAGACGGCGCTGGAGGCCGTGAGGGGGCGCGGCGGGGCCGAGGGCCTCGAGCGGGTCCTGAGTCGGTACAACGAAAAGGTAACGCCCCCCCTCCCCCGATATAACCCACCGTCGCCACAGCCCCGGCCCTCGGTATAACCCCCCCCCCCCCCGTCACACCCCCTCGAGCTCTCCCCTCCCCCGCGTGCCGCCCCGCTCGCGCTGCATCCCCCGCCCCTCCCCAGTGTAACTGTCACCCCCGCTTCCAGCTCCCCGGGCACAGCGCTGCCAGCAGCCTCCTCTGCCCCGACCCGCCCGCCTCCCTCCCTCGCCGCCCCGTGTCCTAACCGCACTACCCCCCCCCGCCCCGCAGCTCCGCGATAACCCTCGCCAGCCACCCTCGGATTTACCCCCCAGACTCTCCCATTGCCCCCGCCACTCGGGAGCGCTCTCCAGGCACCGCGTAACCCACCGCGCCTCCCGTTACTGCCCGCAACGTGACTCCAAGTGGCGCCCCCCTCCATTGGTCACTGACCCCTGTTATCTCTGTGAAATCCCTCCTTGCTCCAGCTCCCCTTTTAACTCCTGCTCCCTGATCACCCCTTCCCGTGTGCATCCCTGTTCCTGCCTCAGGTACCTTGGCATAGTCCCATTCTTTCCTGTTTCCTCCCCTAATCATTGTTCTTTGCTGGAATGCCCCTGGGTTACTGCCTGTAAACCTGCCCCCCCCCCCTCCCCCCCGTTTTTTTTAAAACTTGTAAATTTCCACAAATTAACACCAGGTATCTTTCTTAAGTGATCCCCAAATACACCTCCCTTTTCTCCTTCACCCGGTCTCTAATCCTCTCATTTCATGTGCCTTCTCTACCACAATTACCTTAGTTCCACATGGGAAGATATTTAATTAGGCAACACTTATGTGACTTGGAAAACAAGAGAGTGTGTGTATCTGTATGACACCCGTGCAAGAACCCAAATCAACCACAAGATCTTTGTTATCCTCCCTCCCCACTCCAATCAAAACCTTGCAGTTACTGGTATCACAGGCTGATGGCAGAGCTAAAAAAATCATGGTATTCTTATTTCTGAGTGCGGATTTTATTTTGTGAGGGATCAGTAATGAGGCGATTTCAGGGACGGTTAATATTTACAAGTGTGTGGTGACTTATAGCTTCTCCTTCCTCCACCCCACCATTCGTCACTCCTTAGGTTTAGGGTATGCCATGTTTGTTCAGTGTCTAGCATGAAGGGGCTCTGATCTTGATTGGGACCTTTAGGCATTATCTTAATGTATAATTACACTATAAAATAGTCTGACCTGAATGTCTCTTCACCTTGCCTAGGCCACAAATCACCATGCACTGTATGAATGCTGTATGGCTATTAGCCTTCCCTGTAATGTCCTCATTATTTATCCCTCACAAAATAACAGCCACGCTCAGAAATAAGAATACCATAATGATTTTTTTAGCTTTGCCATCAGCCTATAGTACCAGTGACAACAAGGTTTTGATAATATGGCTGTAGAGTTGGTGGGGGAGTGGATGGGATCGCGCTTGAGTCATTCCATTCCTTTCTCCTGCAAGATGATGATGGGTAACTTGTCATCCACCTGATGGAAACTCTTGGCTAGGATTCTCTTGTCACTCATCCTGCTTGGTGTATATGTGAGGCCCCACTAGGTAATGTGGAGACCATATGGTCTGTGATTGCTGTTCGTATGTGAATAACAAGGAGCTCTGTCTCTTTCATAAAATCCAGGAGGCATAGCTTATTTAATTTGCTTGTGTACCTGGCTAAGGACATGAGTGTGCAAGAAAGCCTGCTGAAGCTCAGAAAAGGATGAGCTGAAGATGCTGGAAAGAAGCATCTAGTAAGTTGTGGCAAAGGGCATCTTCTTACATTACCACAGGGGTATGCCCATGTGTAGTCAAGGAGTTTGGGGATATTTTTGGATTCCCTGGTAGCATGAGAGCTAGAAGTGTAATTTTTCACTTGTTGGGCTAGATCAGGGGTTCTCAAACTTCATTGCACTGTGACCCCCTTCTGGCAACAAAAATTACTACATGACCCCAGGGGTGGGGGACCGAAGCCTGAGCCCACATGAGCCCTGCTGCCCCAGGCAAGGTGGGGGGCAGGGAGAGAGGAAGTCAAAGCCCAAGGGCTTCAGTCCTGGGTGGGGAGGCTGTAACCTGAGCCTTGCCATCCAGGGATGAAGCCCTCAGACTTCGGCTTTGACCCCAGGCGGTGTGGCTTCGGCTTTGGCCCCAGCAAGTCTAATGCCAGCCCTGGCGACCCCATTAAAACGGAGTCCCGACCCACTTTGGGGTCCCTACCCACAGTTTGAGAACTGCTTGGCTAGATGATTGGTTCCATTTTTGTCTGATGTGGACTTTGGCATCTAGGTTGTGTAGGTGGTGGTGTAGGGTTGCCAACTGTCTACTTGCACAAACCCAAACACCCTGCTCACTACACACACACACACACACACTCTCTCTCTCTCTCTCTCTCTCCTTGTTCTTCCCCACCCTCACTCCCTTTCACCAGGCTGAGGCAGGGGTTGAGGGCTCTGGGCTGAAGGATGGGGCTGAGGGGTTTGGAGTGTGTGTGTGTGGGGGGCGTTCCGTGCTGAGCCTGGGGCAGGGGTTTGGGGTGCAGGAGGGTGTGCAGGCTCCTGGAAGCGATTGGTCCAGCTCCTAGGCTCAGGGGTGGCCAAGCGGCTCTGCACGCTGCCCTTGCCTGCAGGTACCGCCCCCACAGCGCCCATTCACTGCGGTTCCTGGCCAGTGGGAGTTTTGAAGTCGGTGTGCGGGGCAGCCGCAGCACACAGAGACATCCCACCCTGGCCATTTCTGCACCTAGGAGCCAGAGGGATGTGCTGGTTGCTTCCGGGAGCCACATGGAGATAGGGAGCCCCTTAGCCATGCTGTGCTGCTGACTGGACTTTTAGCGGCCTATTAAAATCTTCCTGATTGCTTTCAATAGCCCCAGGGAGATCGAGGCTGATTCCGGGAGACTCCTGGCCAATCTGGGAGGGTTGGCAACCCTAGGTGGTGTAGTCTATCTTTTGAAGATCATTTGATGTAGAAAGTAGGTGCCTTATTCCATCAGACTGCTGTTACAGCGGTTCTCAAAGTCTGAAGAATCTTCTAGCGTGCTTTTGGATGCAGTTGAAGGCTTATTTTGAACTCTAAATTTGCTAGATTTTGAGTACTAGCTTCTTAAATTGCCACCTCTTCTTTCTTGTGCTGTTGCAGCAGCTCATCTCACCTTAGTAGCAGCTCAGTCTGAATCTTGGCCATAGCTTGTATACTGTACCAAGGCTTTCCTGGTGGTTTTGTCTGTTTTGTAGGGAATAAGCTTTTCATTTTCTTTAGCCCTGTGATTTGAAAGGAATCCCTTTATGAATGGGAATCAGTGCATCATTGTCTTCCTAGGTATGAGATGGATAGAAACTTATCTCAATTTCTTATTGAGTGTTGTTTCTGATGTGTAATGATGACAGTAGCTGTTTTACTGTTGATTGTTTTAGCAGAAGCCTCCAGCTACCTGGGGTTTTGTTGGAGATTGAGTGGAGTATCTCAGCATGTTCTTGCCTAATTGTTGATAGACTTGATTGTATTGGGTAGGGCTACTGTCAAGGTATTGCCTATGTGTGAATTTCTGCTCTGGAATTCACTTGCCTGTGGCCCAACAGAGGCTTTTGATAACTGTCACCTGCGGTACAGGGGTTTCTGCCTGAGGGGCAGACTGTGCTGGAATACAAGTCTGAGAACTGTATTTTTGTTAAATTCTGTGTATGCAATCAGTGTCTGAATGCACATAAACATCTAATAAATTATCTCTGTCCCCCTCCTTTCTCAACAAACCCCGCCCAGCAAAAAAAATCCCTCACCTGGTCACACTTGCCAAGCCCTGCTCATTTGGGGCACGGAATGACCTGGGAAGCTGTCCTCAGTAGGATTTAGCATTCAAGCTGTGGTTAAAGCTTCTCCCTCTGATGACTGGAGGTTTTGCTGTGTATTCCAGAGAAACTTGGCCTGGGGGAATGAATCTCTAAAAATTTTCCCAATCTGGCCCATCCGCTTCGTATTGTGGTCCTTACAAAGAAGTCTTACCACAGTGTTGTCTGTCTCTCCTTTATTTATCCTCTCAGGCACAATTAGGCAGAAAACATCGCCGTATCTAGGTGCTATTACAAACTGATAGTTAGATTTCTTAAGGCATGTGAAAAAACCACCTATTACTCTAGGCATGCTTTTTAAATGTTTAAGAAAAGAAAACCCAGCAAATTCTAAAAGCAGCAGATAACTTTTGTTTTGTAGGGAGATAAGTTATTTCTTTAATAGAAGGACCCAGTTCTGTCTGTCTCTAACTTTAAAGAGTCGCTTCTTGGTGGTTGCAGTTGGCTGTTTAAAATAGCATTTATTTAGATGCTCATTCCTTCTCTTCCCACTTCATGGCCCCATCTGCAATGGGTACACCAAATGTGTGTGTTCTCTCTTGCTCAAAGATACCTTACCCCCACTAAAGGTTTCTCTAGTCTTTTCAAGGTGTCATTGTAGCAATAAAAAGATGCTGCCAAGGTCTGGGCCCCTTTCTTTCATTTAGACATCTGTGATGAGGGGGTGGTATTTGTTTGTGAACTCTTCCCATCTAGCCCTAATAGATGTTCTGCTTGGGGGAGTCCCACTTAATACTGTCCTCTGCGTCTTCCTACCCAGAGACTTTCTGCTGGTACCTTCATGACCATTAAGTGTAGTTAAAAACAGCTACCACAGCTTTACTGATTGTTTTTTGCATTGTTGGGCAGGTCTGATGTGAGGGGAGTAAAAAGAATAATAATTTGACCTTGAGAGCCTGTTGTTACTTGAAGAGACTGATGCTGATAACTTTTGATAGTGAGTCCAGATAGTGACGTCTAGTCCAGTTTTTGCCAACATAGGTGCACGCTTGGTGCCGTGCAAGGGAGGTGCCTGTAGATAAGCCATGTGAGGCAGTCATGCTTGTCCTTTGGATTGTTTGTATGAAAGGTAACAACAGCTTGTCATTTTTTCCTCTTACAGTGTTAAAGGACAGAGATAGTAAAGATTCAGTGTTCACTTCATTAGATATAATTACGTAGCTTAGCAAGAGTCTTGCACTCCATTGCTTTCCATCTCTCTCTCTCTTTTTTTTTAGCATTCTTAAAGACCAAACATTGTTAAAATAACTAATTGGTGTTCTCAAGTTAAAACATTTTGTCTAACACTATTTTTGCCACTTGAGTGCTGATTAATTATTAATACAGTTCAGAATATTCTAAAATAGAACTAACGTCCATCACTAGCTCAAGTTCTGTTAGACTACACCTTCCTCACACTTAATTGTACCCATAACGAAAGAACACTAGGTAATGCATTTAGACAACCAGTAACAATTAGAAATTGAAGAAATATGTCAAGAGATCTTGTTAATTCAAATAAAAGTGAGTACAGTACATTTTCTGGGTGAATTGTTTTAAAAATACCCCAAACTGGGAAAGTCAACCTAAGGCAGAATTTCCCAACCTACAAATGAGATGCACCACTTACCATACTTTCATTTGTAAAGCCTGAGTAACTAGATAGCTTTGCTGCTTTACACATGTAACTAATCCTCAACACCTGTATAAGGTGACAAGATGGATATAATACCTACTTACACAAGGGAAACTGCAGTTATCTCGCTGGCCTGATTCCACTGCCCATTAATAGTTAGTGACAAAAATACCCCTGATTTCAATGGGGTCAGTCTTTGGCCCTAAGTGACTTGGACATGATCCCCTGAGGGAGTAAAGATTAGAACTACATAGCTTCTGGATCCAGGCTCATACTACAACTATACAGGTAATTGGGGAACAATTTTAGAGGCGCTTATTGCAAGCTTCCTGTAGTCTCACAGTTGGATGCCTTGAGTTAGATTACATGATTCAAGAAAGTCCCTTTGCACTCTATCAAATTGAGATTCGTGTTAAAACTGTGAAATTTATTTTAATCAGATTATGGCAATTATTTTACTTTTAATTAATTTCTTTCTCCAGAATAGGGCCACTTTCAAATTTGATCCTGCAGATGAGGAGAAAAGAAAGGTAAGCAAAACAATCCTTTCTACTTGTGCATGCCCCCTTTCAGGCAATCTTTCCTTTGCTCTTTGGTGTTTTGGAGTCTGCTACCATTGAGGTGATACAACCGGGCGTAGTTTGTCACACTTATGACATACATGTTTTGCCTCACTGTGCTTTCAGAAAAGAACTTGAGTTCCAGAAAAACAGATGAAGAAAAATAACAAAAGAGCCAAGCAATCTTGTTGGAGGTTATGATTAGGAAAAATAAATGAAAGGACCACTAACTCAACCGGGCAGAACATAATATCCACCTGCAGGGAGACAGGAAAAAAGTGGCACATTCACCTGGAGGAGCCCCTTTCGTAGCAATAGTATATCACCAGTTTCTTTCCTGTCTGCATCTGCTGGTTGGAGGGTATAAGTTATTGGGAAGAGAGGCGTACAAATCTTCTAAAATGGAATTGCAGGGGATATAAAACAACTAAATAAGTGTCACTTCATAGTGAAAGAACTATGAATGGCAAAATATATACTGTACGTTTAGGGAGTCAAAGGCAGGAAACATTTGCATGTTGCTGTATGTGTGTTGGGGTTGAACAGCTCCTAGGAGAACCATAACCCCTGTGCTTCCTTAACCCTTGCTGTCATTCACTCCATGGTAGAAATGACCCTGTCTTTCTCTGCATTTTAATTCTAGATTTTTTTTCTTGCATCCCCATCTCTAGGCTCCTTATCTTCCCCCCACTTTGTTAGAACTATTGCCCGCACAGCTTCCTGCAGACAGTGGTACCTCCCCTTCCTCTGTCTCCTTTGTGTGTCAGCCCCACATGGCCTGTCAGGTCCCCAGGTCACTGAAGAGTCTTGCCCTCTCTGCTGTCTTGGGGGCAGGGGTGGGTTGCTCCAAGCGCTGTGGGGCAGAACCCTCATGTCAGTGTGGTTTGGGGCTGTAAATGTGCCACTAGCCCTTGCTAACTACCTCTTACCACAGTCCCCTCTAACCACACACTCACATGAATCTACTAACTTCACCAACAGCTCAGTAGTTCTATATTCTGTTCAGCATCTTCCATTTCAGAACCAATTGGAGTTTTAGTTTAACTCAGAATCTACAGTAGTTAATTCTCAGCTCTCAAGAAGTCTAGAATGCTGTATCTCTATATTAGTGGTTCTCAACCAGAGGTATGTGTATCCCAGGGGTATGCAGAGGTCTTCCAGTGGGTACATCAACTCATCTATATATTTGCCTAGTTTTACAATAAGCTACATAAAAAGTTCTAGCAAAGTCAGTACAAACTAAAATTCCATACAGACAATGACTTGTTTATACTGCTGTATATACTATACACTGAAATGTAAGTACAATATTTATATTCCAATTTATTTTATAATTGTATGGTAAAAATGAGAGTGAGCAATTTTTCAGTAATAGTGGCTGTGACATTTGTATTTTTGTAAGCAAGTAGTCTTTTAAGTGAGGTGAAACTTGGGATACACGAGACAAATCAGACTCCTGCAAAGGGGTACAGTAGTCTGGAAAAATTGAGCCACTGCTCTAAATATACACTGATTGACTTACATATATGGAAGCTGGCACCATTGAGAAAACATGCAAGAAAATACAAAAAAAGATAGGTGCATATGAAAAACTCATGCTGACTGAATTAGCTGCTGTCACAACAGTTAAAACATACTGCTCTGTGTAAGTGAATTTACAGAAATAAAATGAAACTATTATTAAACATTTTAAAAATAACAAGTTGGGGCCTTTGTATTCTGTGACTCTGCAGCCACAGAATTTGCTGTGAACGTTAGCCATTGTTACAAAATTGTGCTCCAGAATTTAAGCTTTAATGTACCATTTTTGACAGAATTATGAAAATAACTTGCACTGAAAGGAAACCAATGCAGTACTGAGATCTTGAGAATAAACTGAGTTTGAAATGGTACATGTAAAGAGTATACACTTTCTCACTGAGCCCAATAGATGCTTCACTCCAAAACCTAATGCCATAAAATGCTGCTCATTTTAGCAGAAATAGCCAGCTATTCCACTTATCCAGCAATCCCAAACAACCTTGTTTGGTGTTGAAATCCCTAGCTGTCTCCTAGTTGATTGCTAGAAACTCTTAACTTCTTTCTTTGCCAAATTCTATAATCCATTATGCATGGTCAATGCAAAACTGTGGGGCATATATAGAATGAGGGCTACTGTACTTATTTCACTGTTCATCTTTATTTTTAATTCACTAGCCTGTCTCCCACCACACCCCCTTTAAAAATAATTTTTAATGGGACCCAGTTCTGCATCTGTTTTATGTGTGGAGCTCCTATTGACTTCATTAACATTCTGCCCTCTGAGCAGCTGCTAAAGTAGATTGTATTAAATTAAAAACTTGTCCATCTCATGAACCCCCTAATGAGAGCTTAATTAAAATCAACTGAGAATTTAAAACTATGAAAAACCTTGATTAGAAGACACAATGAACTACAGAGACTTAAGCTAGTCCAGGAGAAGGCAGAATGACTTGATGCCAGTTACCATTTTATTCAAGATTGGGAACATCATGTGCTCTGGCACATAATCTCTGATGAGGCCAAAGATGTGGGTGCTGCCACCGCGCTCGTACTATAAAGCACATGAAACTTCATAGCAAACCTGTGATGTGACTGATTTCCTCACCATCACTGCTCTCTCCCTCCCCTTTCCAAAAAAACAACTTGGACCGTGATTTAGCTATTTGAGGCCGTTTTAAAATGGACATTTTCTAAAAAACCAAAACATGTAACTGTGTAGAATTAAGAATCTTTTTTTTTTTTTTTTTTTTAAAGCAGGTGGATGTTCCATCACCCTCCCAAGTCAAATCCTCTGCCTCCACAATGCTGCATTAAAATCATGACGCTTTAAGATTGAGCCAATATCAATTTAGCTTTAAAGCAGAAGACCTGACCCTTGAGGTTACTGATAATCTAGATTAAAAATTCAGTAAAGGCATATGGCTAGGTTTGAGTTTGGGAATTTTCCACACAACCTACCTGGACCCTAAACTACATTCCTTGGGAACACTGAACTCCTACTGAAATTGGGTGGAATTTAGGGTGTGCAAAAGAATGCAGGATCAGGCCCAATTGTGTTGCTTATAAGAGGCAAGATAAGTGAAGATGGTTTAAAACCACACTACTTTAGAGTAACATTCCATTACTACTACTTGCTGGATTTTCCTGCATTTTTGACAGTGTTTGCTCTGGTACAGGAAAATAGGATCAGCATGCAGTTCAGAGTGAGGTAGTTGTAGAGGCAAATTATTTTCTTTAATCTCGCATTAAAGTAGAATAATATCTAGATGTGTGTGTTTGAAAAGGGGCGTCTATATGCTTTAGGCCCCTTTGACATATCTCAAAAATGCAAGTACATCAAATATAAGAGAACCTAGCAAACTTTGGAAGCAGGTATTTATCTTTAGCAAAACTCTTGCTGTTCACCCTTAAATTCCAGTTAGTTCCTGTAACAGTGAACCATCCATAGTCACACTGTTATACTCAATAGGCTTGTGGTGTTCAGCTACTGGTTTGTATATTGCAGTAATGGAAAGTATATTTTTCAAGTTCCTGATATTATCCAAATGGAAAGAGTGATTCACTCAGGGGAACAGCAAAAAAGAAAGGCCCACCCCCATGTGGGTCATTAGTTTTTGGTTCTCAGCATGATTGTACACTAGCTACAACAAACCAAACTGAGCTTGCATAGATCAGAAAATGCCAGTAGTGAGGGGCGAGTTGGAGAGGGAATGCATTGAATGGGTCAGCAACATGGCTGGGAGATGTGCTAAAGCAGGGCTAGTGGAGCCTAGCTGATATGTGGGGAGTGCGCTAGCTGGCTTGGTATTCAAATTCTGGGACATAATATGTAGAACTGCCTAAATGACGACTAACATATTTTTCCTATTTGAAAAACTAGGAAATTCAATGGCAAACTGTTAATGCAGAGATGAGGTTGCTGGTAGTCTCTCCTAGAACATTGAGTTGAGCAAAACTCAAATTTCTGAAAGCCAGGAAATGCACAGTTAAGGTTACCCATGCAATCTTAACTCTGCCATCTTTCAGCAATGCCCCAATATGTCCTGTTAACACCCAGACACTTGCTCTGCCAGCCCCACAGTTGCTGAAATTGCTGTTTACCTCTTTTTGCAACCCATTTATTCTCATCCATGGGATTCCATCTACCACTGTTAAAGAACAAAAAGGAAAAAAATTGCCCACACTTCGGCCTGGTCTACACTAGGACTTTGTCGAATTTAGCAGCGTTAACTCGCTTTTACCCTGCATCCGTCCACATTAGGAAGCTATTTATTTAGACATAAATGGCCCTGTAATTCGATTTCTGTACTCCTCCCCGACGAGGGGAGTAGCGCTAAATTCGACATGGCCAGGTCGAATTTGTGTTACTGTGGACGGAATTCGACGCTAGTAGCTCCGGGAGCTATCCCACAGTGCACCGCTCAGTGGACGCTCTGGACAGCAATCTGTACTCGGATGCTCTGACCTGCCACTCAGGAAAAGCCCCGGGAAAATTTGAATTCCTTTTCCTGTCTGGCCAGTTTGAATCTCATTTCCTGTTTGGACATCGTGGCCAGCTCAGCAGCACTGGCAACGATGCAGAGCTCTCCAGCAGAGGTGACCATGCAATTGCAGAATAGAAAGAGGGCCCCAGCATGGACTGATCGGGAAGTCTTGGACCTGAGCGCTGTGTGGGGCGATGAGTCCGTGCTTTCGGAGCTGCGATTGAAAAAACGGAATGCGAAGATCTACGAGAAGATCTCAAAAGCCATGACGGAGAGAGGATACAGCCAGGATGCAACGCAGTGCCGCGTGAAAATCAAGGAGCTGCGACAGGCGTACCAGAAGACCAAAGAGTCCAACGGACGCTCCGGATCGCAGCCACACACATGCCGTTTTTACGAGGCACTGCATGCTATGCTCGGTGGTGCTGCCACCACTACCCCACCAGTGTCCGTGGACTCCGACGACGGGGTCTTATCTACGGCCACGTCGTCTGAAGTTTTTGGGGACGGTGAAGAAGAGGAAGGAGAGGAGGACGACGAGGCAGTCGACAGCACTTTCACCGCTGATTTCCCCGACAGCCAGGATCTGTTCATCACCCTCACTGAGATCCCCTACGAACCCTCCCAAGGCAGCATCCCGGACCAGGAACCAGGCGAAGGATCAGCAGGTCAGGGTTTTAAACATTTATTTGGAATAGAATAGGCATGGTGTGTTAGCAATGTGTTTTTATTGCTTAATTGGCCATAGGCGCTTTAGTTTTGAGTCGTTTCCAGTGCAACTACTCGAAAAGTCTGTCAATATGTATGGGGATAGAGGAGAAATCCCCATCAGAGAACTCCGCGAAGCTCTCCTGGAGGTACAGTGAAAGCTTTTGCATCAGGTTCCCAGGGAGAGCGGCCTTATTGTCTCCTCCATGGTAGGATACTTTCCCGCGCCATGCAAGCTGCAGGTACTCTGGTATCATTGCCTTGCATAGCATGGCTGCATACGGCCCCGGGGTTTGCTGGCATTCACGCAGCATGCGGTCTTTCTCTGTCTCCGTAATCCTCATCAGAGTGATATCAGTCATGGTGCCCTGGTTTGAATGAGTGGTTTTTTTAGTATAGTGACTTCTTGATTTTTCCTTTAAAGAACGACACCCGGCGGTTTCCATCCACGCGGGGGGGCGGGAGCTGGGAGGCTAACCATTGAAACTTAGCGGTGAGCAGGCAGGGAGAGTTCCCGGGACCGGCCACGCGGAGCGGGGGAAAGGGTAGGCGAGCCGTTCAAACAGAGCGGTTCGCGGGCATGTACAGTTCCCGGGACCGGCCACGCGGAGGGGGGGGGAAAGGGTAGGTGAGCCGTTCAAACAGAGCGGTTCGCGGGCATGTACAGTTCCCGGGACCGGCCACGCGGAGGAGGGGAAAGGGTAGGCGAGCCGTTGTAGATGAGCGGTTTTGGCAGCAGCAGGAACTGGCCACCGCTAGGAACTGTGCTTGAAACATGGGAGTAGAGCACTGCTGTGAAGTAAGCTCTCAGCAGTCCAAAGGCAATGGCTTACCATGGTCTCCAGAGAGCCGATTTCCAGTGTCCAGCACCGCTTGTGGGATCTGTACACCAGGACCCCAGGCACTCAGTATAAAGACATAATATTCGACCTTGTAGTAAGTGCACATGTGATAGGTACTGTGCATGGTCTTATTCACAGGGAAAGAGTATAGGCATTGTTCGGGAAAAAGTATCTTTCTGAGGAATTCACTCCCTTTCTCCCATCCCACAGCTGCGAGTGTCTCCTGCCCTACCCGTGGATCACCCTCCCAGAGGCTTGCACTGATCAGGCGGTGCAAAAAGAGAACCCGGGACGACACGTTCTCAGAATTGATGGTCTGTTTCCGAAAGGAGGCGGCACAGCGGAGAGAGGACGTCTCAAGGTCCGAGTGAGCAGTCAGCGAACGGGAGCAGAGGGCTGAAGCTCGCGAGGACAGGTGGCGGCAGGAAGACCAGCAGGCGACTCAAACGCTGCTGGGACTAATGAGGGAGCAAACGGACACGCTCCGGCGCCTGATAGACGTTCTCCAGGACAGGAAACCGGAGGAAAGAGCCCCTCTGTATGTTATTTCCAACCGCCCTCCCCCGCCACAAAGTCCAATCCCCCCCTTCACCCAAAGTCACTAGAACGAGGGGAGGCAGGGGCCGTGGAAATAATCACTCCACCCCTGCGGACTGCTCCAGTAGCAGAAGGCTCTCATTCCCAAAACTTTAGATGGGTCCTTTCCTTCCCTCCAACCGCACCCCACAACAGTTCCCTGCCCAGGTTTCATCTCAAAACTATGCTTCCCTTAATAAAAATGTTTGTTCTGTACAGTGCTGTTTCCCTGACTGTCTTTCACAGGACGGTTTGATTTGGGGGGAGGGGGTAAGGCGGTTAGTAATTTGAGATGACAGGCGCCTGTACCAGGGTACAGATGGAGAAAGGTTCAACAGAAAGTCACACTCACATTGCATTCACTAGGCACACTTGTCATTCTGGGAGGGGGTTTTCATGTTCTCTATGGGGGGGGCTCTATGACTTTCTGGTGGGGGAGGGTGGCTGCAGATCTTTTGCGGCCGGCAATAGCCTGCATGACAGATCCATGCACCACACAGAGTTGCGAATAGGAGGGGTTGCAGGCTCCCTTGAAACAAGCAGTCCAGCACTGCGAACTGCTCTGGGAGCAGGAGCCTGTCGTTCCCCGAGTTTGGAAGCATCCTTTCCAACACTCCACCCGCTCCCCAACCGCAGTATGCGTCCCAGGTTAAACCCTTAGCCGAGAAATCATTAATAAAGACGGTTTTAATAAACAATGTTTCCTTTATTATACTTTTAAAGCGTTGAAGGGGGGGGAGGGGTTGGTAATTGGAGAGGATAGGCAACAGAAACTGGGTAAAGAAACGGGGGCAGGTTCAGCTTCTGTTTAAACAAGCGTAACAGTCACTGGTTACCCTGCTCGCTCTGGAAGCTAGCTTTCAAAGCTTCCCGGATGCGCAGCGCGTCCCGCTGTGATCTTCTAATCGCCCGGGTGTCCGGCTGTGCGTAATCAGCAGCCAGGTGATTTGCCTCAACCTCCCACCCTGCCATAAACGTCTCCCCCTTGCTCTCACAGAGATTGTGGAGCATGCTGCAATCACAATGGGGATATTTGTTTGGCTGAGATCGGAGCGAGTAAGTAAGCTTCTCCATCTCCCTTTCAGACGGCCAAAAGCACACTCCACCACCATTCTGCACTTGCTCAGCCGGTAGTTGAAGAGCTCCTTTTCAGTGTCCAGGGCTCCTGTGTATGGCTTCATGAGCCAGGGCATTAGCGGGTAGGCTGGGTCCCCGAGGATCACTATAGGCATCTCCACATCCCCAACACTTATTTTGCGGTCCAGGAAGTAAACACCCTCCTGCAGCCATCTAAACAGACCAGAGTTTTGGAAAACACGAGCATCATGAACCTTGCCTGGCCATCCGACGTTGATGTTGGTAAAACGTCCTTTATGGTCCACTAGTGCTTGCAGCACCATAGAAAAATAGCCCTTTCGATTAATGTACTGTCTGCCCTGGTGGTCCGGTCCCAGGATAGGGATGTGTGTCCCATCAATAGCCCCGCCACAGTTTGGGAATCCCATAGCAGAAAAGCCATCTATGATCACCTGCACGTCTTCAAGGGTCACCTTTGAGAGCAGCAGGTCAACGATTGCATGGGCAACTTGCATCACAGCAACCCCCACGATAGATTTGCCTACTCCAAATTGATTCGCGACTGACCGGTAGCTGTCAGGAGTTGCAAGCTTCCACAGGGCTATGGCCACTCGCTTCTGGATAGTCAGGGCAGCTCTCATTCGGGTGTCTTGGCGTTTCAGGGCAGGGGACAGCAACTCACAAAGTTCCAGGAAAGTTCCCTTACGCATCCGAAAGTTTCGCAGCCACTGGGATTCATCCCAGACCTGCAGCTCTATGCAGTCCCACCAGTCAGTGCTTGTTTCCCTTGCCCAGAATCGCCGTTCCACAGGATCAACATGCCCCATTGCCACCATGATGTCTACGGGCCGGGGTCCCGTGCTTTGCGAGAGGTCTGTGCCCCTCTCAGAGTTCATGTCGTCCCGGAGCTTCCGTTGCCTCCTCGCCCGATTTATCTGCATCTGCCTCTGAAAAAGGTGGACGATAAGGCGCGAGGTGTTGACAACGGACAGAACAGCAGCGATAATCGTGGAGGGCTCCATGCTCGCTGTCCTGTGGCGTCCAAGCTGTCAATCACCAGAAAAGGGCGCGAATTAATTGCCCGCCGGCGCTTTCACGGAGGGAGGGCGGGAGTGTGGGTCAAATGACCCTCGACACATTTTTGGCCCCAGAAGGCACTGGGGGCTACACCCAGAATTCCAGTGGGCAGCGGGGACTGCGGGAACTGTGGGATAGCTACCCACAGTGCACTGCTTGCAATGTCGACGCTTGCCCCGTTACTGTGGACTCAAATTCGATTTAATGTCCTTGGTGTGGATTCGCACGATCGACTTTGCAATATCGGTTTCACAAGTTCGGTTTAACAAAAATCGAACTACTCTCGTAGTGTAGACATACCCTTAGTTATCTCAGAGACCACCTCTCCTACAACACTGTTTCACAGTGGCAGTTTGGATCAGTAAGCAGTCTTTCTGCCACTGTGCATTATAGTACTGTGTCAGCAAAGACTGCTTTCTTGACTGAATCACTCTAGCAGAAAAAGGGTCAATTTATTCTTTTTCTGCTATTAACAAGTTTCTGTTTGTAGTCTTCAGTGCTGCCCACTCTCGCTTGTCTGGGTTATTTATCAAAATCTAGCAGATTCTGTAACTGCTGCCTACGATTTATAAGCAAAGATAATTATACTGAAAGTTTTTTAATTAAATTAAAATACTTGTTAAAAGTCAGTTGAGCTGTAGAAGTTGATTTGACCATTACTTCTGAACTCTGATCGTATTTTTTTGTTTTGTTTTGGAGTTTTTTCCAAACTTGAAGGGTGAGATCTTCCGTCTTCAGCATTGACCAACTTTTCCCACTGAAGTCAGAGTTTTATCACTAACTTCAGTGAAAGCAGTTAGGCCAATGTTGAGTGCTTTTGAAAATCCCACTCTTAAGCTTCCTTTTCTTTATGTCTTGCTGATTTCTGGATATTTCATAGCCATGGTTTAACAATACTAAATATTTCAGAGAGACTGAAATTCTGTGTTTGACTGTCTATTTTGGCGTACATGATGTAAATATAACCCCATCTGTTCTGATCAAAAATGATTTCCAGATAAACTTTTAGAGGTGAAAAATGCAGCAGACTGATAGGTCTTTAAACCAAAACATTCCAAGTGTACTAAGTAGCTATGTGTGACAGTCAATAACTTGTCTCACGTTTTGATTATAATATCATATGCTTTCCTGTTTGACAGCTTGGTGTATCACACAGCATTGTACTATAGTTTGACCTGCCTAGTTTAGTTGAATAATGTGTTGTTTCAATATGACTCTTGATTCTCTTAATCATTACTGTAACAAAACTCCCTTTATCGTGTCCAGTGGAACTTTCATTTCTATCTCTTGGTCTGGGTGACAAGAGCATTTATTTTAGTGCTGAAAAATCCAATTCCTGCATTTCCTTAAGTAGGAAACTGTTGCACTATATTAGTATTCATAAGAAACTGAGAAGTGTGTGTGTACATGGCATATATTTCTGGTCATACACTGATTCATACGGCACCAGTGGATATCACTAAGAACTACCCAGATTAGTACGACTACACTGTTTCACTAGTAACTAACGTACTTCAAGGGACAAGAAGCAGAGGAAGATTTAAAGGGCAAAAACCAAAGGATCTGGGTGGTATAGGATGCAGTAAAGTTTTTATTGCCACTTATTTGGGAAGACTTTCATAACTAGACTTGTGACTCTGCCACCCGTGAGTAATGTTGTCATCCTGAATTTGTGGCAATAAAAAATGTATGGAGCCCTGTTCCGTCATGCAGTCTTTTCTATTCAGTCTTTCCTCTCTCTTGGTTGATTTGTCTGAGTTTGCTTAGGTTTGTAGAAAATAATCAAATAGTGTGTTTAGAATCTTTCTGTAACTGAGATGTTGTTTTTCTGACCTTCTGATTCTTAAGTCACTTGTATTTTTCTGAGCAGCAATGCAAACTAACAACTGCCTGTAACGTAAGTATAGCATTCTATCATTTGATCACTGGACAATCCTTGAGTCTCTTGATTAGGATGGCCAGTCACTGTTTTGCAGGTATTCTTGAAACTCCCCTAGTTATGACTGCATATTTGTTACCTTAAGTTACTAAAAGTCTACATTTCACTCTCTCATCTTGCTAGTTTTTAATATGCCCTCTTTTGTCTGTTAGCATACAGACCATTAAATAACAGTTTGTTTCCCTCAACTCTGACTCATTAAATCTCAAATAAAGGGAGGTGTATGCACATGAAGAACCATTTAGCTACAAGCTTAATAGGAGAGGTATGACCTATATTCCAAATATTTAAAGACTACTAAAACGGTATTTCTTTTTTTAAACTAAAAATGTAATGGTCTATTATAAGGACCTCTTTGCTTCCATAAAATTAACCAAAGTCTTGGTTGACACAATAGGACACAATAGGATTAATGTATAGAACCCAGGTATTGGTGAAACTAGCAGCTTGCTTGTGACTAGGAGATAGATAGAGATGACAGCACATTTATTTTGGTTGTATGTATAAGAAAACCTTTAATGATATTTTCTGAATGTTTTTGTAGTAGTTCATATTTTGAAAAGCTAATAAAGACCTAGATAAAATAAGACCAAAAACAAGTTCTTTGAAGAAAGTGGCTGAAGTTTTAAGGTTTGATTGATGACAATAGTAAAAGATTTTGCATTCAAAATCACAATGATTAAAATTTTGTGGGTTTTTGTGTGTGTCCACAGAATCTGTGTGAAGGAATCTTAAACATCCTCGAAAAAGACACAAAAACTTCATGTCAAGTTGCCTGTCTTGAAGCCCTTCGGATTCTCTCCAGAGATAAGACAGTTTTAGTGCCTGTGACAACAAAGGAAAACATGCAGATCCTGATGAGGCTGGCAAAGCTGGACATGACTGAAGATTCTCTGGAGGATGTGTCCAATTTCCCTGTTATAGTGGAAGCTTTAAAATGCCTCTGTAACATAGTTTTTAATAGTGCCATTGCACAGAAGCTCAGTTTGGAACTGAACCTTGCAGCTATGCTTTGCAATCTACTGAAAAAATGCAAGGACCAACAGTTTGTTGATGACATTAAATGTTTTGATTTGCGCCTTCTCTTCCTCCTGTCACTTCTTCACACAGATATTAGGTCACAGTTGCATCATGAGCTACAAGGGTTGCAGGTTTTGACTCAAGCCTTGGAAAGTTCATTTAGCATAAGATGGACAGACAAGTACAAAGCTGCTGAAGAGCATGATGGATCTCCTTTATCGCTGCAAGGAACAGATTGTGCCATTGAGGCACTCAAAGCTCTCTTTAATGTGACACTCGACAGTTGGAACGTCCACAGTGAGGTGAGGTCTGAGTTAAAATTCTTTGATTGGGCTTATTTTGTCTGCAAGAACCATAGCCACCACATAGTTACATTAGAGAAGCAGTTGCCCAGTCATCAGAGCAGGACATTCCCTTGTTTAAGACAGTACTTAAAAGTTAAGCACATGCTTAAGTGCCCTTCGGAACTAGGGCCTCAAAAAGGTGATGAATCCTTAATGTTAGGGTTAAGCTTTGAGGTCCTCAGAGGAAAGTAGCTATACAGTGGGGGTTGGATGGTTAGTATAATACAATTTTTTTAAGTTTTCAAATATAAACTCAAATATGCAGGTGAATGTCTAATGAGAATGAGGCTGGATGAGAGCTTGAGGTTTCCAAAGGGAAATAAGCACTAGTTAGGCACATTAAAATATATATTGTTGGTTAGGATAACTTTTTCTTTAAATGTGTGTTGTTCAGATGACCATCACTCTGGATTCTAGCCAGCAATTGTTAGGGCTGTGGAACAATGACTTGATTGTTTTTTCTCTGGGCACAATTACAAACAGATCACCTTTTTTTAAGAACAGGTAATTCTGTTTGTTCGAGGGAAAGAGGTGTGCAGTTTTCCTAAAGATGATGATAAATGATGAGAAGCAATACATGCTTTTGACTTACAAGCTCAGTACTTAAAAAGGTCTCTATCTTGACAGGAGGAGATGCCTTACCTTTGCCTAGGCAAACAATAGCATTAAATGTGTGTGCTCAGGGGTGGATAGATATAATGCCGTATAAATGTATGCTTTTGAAAAAAGTTGGGTGAAATGACTTTATTTCCCTCAGTCAGAATTACCTTGTCATAAAATCAAAGGTTTAAAACTGTAGACTCCAGCGATGTTATGATTTTACTTCATGGGTAGCAACTCCTTCTGAAACCTAAGTCTTGATGCTTATAAATTCTACTTTTCCGTCTTTGAGGGTTTCCATTAGATGAAGGTTCTGTCTCATGACCGAGGGACTGCAGAGGGAAATGTGGCAATGTAACATCCTTTGCTTACCGCACATAAAGCAACTACCTCTAATGGCCCTGGGCTCCTTGCTTAAAAATATCTAAAACATGCAGGCTTAATGTGAGGTGTCCTCTATGTCCTGATCATACTGGAACTGGTTGACTTGCAGGGAACTGCAGCTGTCACAAAATGGGGATGTCTATTATAATTTTGATCAAGACAGGATACACCATGTACTCCTGGGTCTTGCCTCTCTGTTAAAATATAGAGCAGAATTCACTGGAGCTATCGCTTGCCCTGATGAGATGAATTTGTAGCCTTAAACATTTTTCCCCATCCAGTGTTTGTTGGTTTTCAAAGTAGCCTAAAATAATAGTGACTGGGCAGCAAGTCGGGCTTCCTGTGTTTTTTGAAAGGGGAGTAGACCTTCACTGTCATCTTTCTTGAGAACATAAAGATTGAACTTTAAGAGATACCATATTAGCAATCACAGTGCACTAATGTCTGCTCCTGTATCTTTTTAGCTAGGTAGTCTGTAATTAGGGACTTGTTGTATGAAAAGTAGTCTTAGCTCCGGATCTAGTCCACTGAACTGAGCTCTTAGAAATGTGCGTTTGGTTGCTTGAATTTTTCCAACATGAGCCCAATTGATAGTCCACAGGACTTTGGGAAGTCTGTTGCAATATTAAGTGAAACCATGGTCTGGCTGAACTATAGGGAAGGATCAGCAGTTAGCTGTCTGGCCAGCTCTTGATTATTTTGTCTTCATTTTCTGACACCTGGAAAGGAAGGGTCTGAGTACAGATACTGTGAACTTGTCAAGAAGGTTGAGACTGCATCTTTCCCAATGCTTTCTTGCACTGAAACTTCAAAAACAATGGAGTTTTGTGAGGGGGGGCGGGGAGACTGGCCGTCTCAGCAGTGGCATTTCCTACTGATTCAATTGGGGGAATATCTTTAGAAAAGTGGAGGTTTCATCTCAGAACTTTGCCCCTGGACAAGCCAAACAAACCAGTCTGAACTAAAGAAACAGCTTGTGCTGAGGGAGCATAATGAGGAAAAGAAAAGGGAAGTACTGTTACATTGGGTCACTCTATTTTATATCACATGAGTGTTGGATCTCTACTAGGCTTAGAAATTTTATTTTGTGTTTCGAGAGAAAGCTTTTATAGTAACTTGTTTGCTAAAGGTTTCCAAAGCCAAATAGCACTTGAGTAAAAACTATTCTTCCTAGTTCTAAACTTTAACATTCCCAAAAGGATCCTTGTTAAGCAAAGTGTTGTTTAACATCCTTTTTAATGATCTGGAAGAAGAGGTAAACAGTACACTAATTAGGTGTGCTGGAGATGCAGAATTAGGAGATGTTGCGAACATCAGACAGGATGGAAAAATATAAAGGGATCTAAAGAGTTTATTCCTATGAGCACAAAATGAGATTCAACCTGGAAAAACCCCTATCTGAAACACCATGTTCAATGGCAGGAGATAATTTCAAAGTAGCAATGCCAGAACAGAGTTGATCTTGGAGGAGGAGGAGGTGGTGGTGGTGGTCCAGCGTTTATATTACAGTAGCACCTCAGGGCCCAATCAAAATTGGATCCCATTGTGTTAGGTGCTGTACAAACACTTAAGAGACATTCACTGCCAACAGGAAATAACAGTCAAAAAGAAAATAGACATAGGGAAGGGGACAGGGGTAACACATACAACCATAGGCGCCGACTTCGTGGGTGCTCCGGGGCTGGAACACCCACGGGGAAAAATTGGTGGGTGCTCCGCACCCACCGGCAACTCCCCGGACCCGCGGCAAACTCACCGGAGCACCGGGAGACGTTGCGGGGCCCCGCCCCTGACACTGGGCAACGTTGCGTCGGGGGCGGGGCCCCGCAACGTCACCCGGCGTCGGGGGCCAGCACCCACCGACGTAACAGGAAGTTGGCGGCTGTGCATACAACTAATGATTGTGGTGGTTATTGGCATACTTTAATTATGTATGTTCTTGCTGCTGTTTAAGGCTTTTTTGGGAGGGATGAGTGGAGGAGGTCATTTAAAAAAAAATAGGGCAAAGACCGGGTGAGTGGGAATGGGAAGAGTAGAGAAGTTAAATAAGGGAGAGGAAAAGGACCGAAGGGGAAAAGGAGAGAGTAAGGAGAGTAAAAAGACAGAGGGAAGGGGAATAGGGGTGGGAGGAGTTTGGCTGTTTGTCCCAGTCAGACTGACAAATGTATGTAGTCCAAACTTTCAAAAGCAGAGTCAGTGGCATCACTGACTCCCAGGAGCCATGAAAGAATATTGCTGCCAATATCCCCGATTACAACGAGGGACAAATCTCTGGCACCAAGGGCTGGCTCTTCTGGGAATTTTGGCTTTGCCTCCCCTTCCAGCTATGCAGGCTTCCAGGGGGAATAGATCTAGGGTCCCCAGAAAGAGATTTCCCTCTTCCCCTGCTTCCCCCCCCCTCCCCCCCAACTTGCAGTGAGATACAGGCGTGCAAAAAATGGCAGTGACATTCGGGATAGCTTACAGAGAAGTGACACTTCATGGAATGTGGAGGGCTAAGGGTAATATAACGCATACCAAAATTTGATGGGTGTAAATGGCAGGGAAAGGGGGAAGATAGTTGTGGTATAAACTGGAGTTGAAATTGAGTAAAGGATAACTTAATCTGAATATCAAGTAAGTTTCCCAATTATGAAGTCTATTGGACTGGAAGGGCTAGATGCACAAACGGACTTGCATGCCTAACTGACACTTTAGGCACCTAAATCCCAGAATTCAGACCCAGTGGGATTTACAAAACCCCCACTCCGCTGCTGCCAAACCATATAGGCAACTAAACTTCCTCTGCTCCTAAATTTTTACTGTAAATGTTCCCTATGCCTATGTTTTTGCATCTGAGCATGCTCAGTGCAGCCCCACACTGGGCATCCAGACACCTACGCTCCAGTGCAATTTAGGCCCTGCATGCATTCCTCTGTCTAACTTGCCTGTGGGGCCTGATCCACTATGCGTGTTCAGAGCTCACCTCTCAGATTGCCCCCTCTAGATGAGTTTACACAAAACAGCTGGAGGAGGAGGACCTTCATGATAACTTTTAGCCCAATGGGCTAAATGTAGGAGACCCCGGGCTCAAGTTCCCCCTCCACCTGAGGAGGAAAAAGGATTTGAACAGGGATCTGCCACTTCTCAGGTGAGTGCCCTAGCCACTGGGCAATGGGATAGTCTGATGTGGGGGTCCCTCATTCTCTCACTCTCTCCTGCTGAAACTGTTCCACTGTATATAAATAATTAGTCATTGGAAACTGGATCTCCCACCGTCGAGGTGAGTTCTCGAGCCACCATGCTACAAAGTCATTCTAGTGCTTGTTCTCTCTCCGGCCCAATGATGCCTTCATTATTTATCCACAATACAACCGCTTCAACACCAGAGACTGAGGGAGCTCCACCTCAGAATATCTTCCCCCGCAGGTGAAGGGGGGAGTTGAGTCACCAGTCTCCCAAATCCCACGTGAGTACCCTAACCATTGGACTAAAAGTTATGAGGGAGATTCTCCTGCTCCCCACAGTTTCTTGCAAAAATGGCATACGTTCCTATGCCAAGAAGAGAGAGACTTTTTTGTAACTGCCAGCCCTGCAAAGGGAGACACCTCCCTGCATCCTGGATTTACAGCCAAGCTCCTTAAGAGGGGCAGGGGATTAGGACAAATCCCTTGCCTTGGTATCTCCCATTGGCTAATTTAAGTGGAAAGCCTCCCTGTATAGTGGCTTTTGTGAATCCCATTCTGAGGCATCTGTCTGTCCCCATTCATTTTTAGGGAGGCTAGGTGCCTAACTCAGGCTTCATGAATCCCAAATTTTTTTTTTAAAGGTGTATAAAGTTTGTGAATCTAGCCCAAATAACCACCCAGAGGAAATAATGAATTTAGAGTAACTTAAAACTAGACTGCACCAAGCATTCAAATGAATTCTGAAAGAGCAGTCCTTTATTGATAGGAAATAGATGATATGATCTAATGGGTGTTTTCCGTCTTTAATTTTTATTATTCTAGCGACCTGAAACCCTCATTTGCAATCATCAAAATGAAAAATATCTTCATAATTTATATTTATATAGAATGAATCTCATCAGTTTCGTTATATGGCTGCCATCCTACGCCACTGCTTATTAACCGTGGGCCCTACTGAAGACAAAACTGAAGAATTGCACAGGTTGGTAGAATTAACAGAACCAATATATGTTTGAAGGATAACTTTTTTTTTAGTTAGAGCACTAAATATTTCTCTTTAGCTATTAGCAGATCAAATAACTTCTAAAAATAATGTCCACTGTCCAGAAAATAGATAAAAAGTAATCCCTGAACTGCATAACCCTTATTAAGACTGTTCAGAGAATACACTGACATGCAAAAATGTACTTGTGCAAATATTGAGGATAAATTTGTTTACAGGAATTCTAGCTACAGCACTCGAAGTTATCTTTAACTGTAATGGTCTCCGATAAATATCAGTAGAGAAATAAGTTAGAAATATTGTATATTTTCTACAACTTTGATGTGCTTGTCTGGAGCTGTTCGGTTGGTGTTTTAAGTCACCATTAGCCCAGCATTTCTACACTGGTATACTAGCGGTGCAAGTGTCATTTACATGTATAAATTCTAATTTATCAAAAGGTGAATCAGTTGCAGTAAATTCATGCTCTTGGATCTGTGCTCCTACATATGACTGGGTTTGGAATAGTTAAAATTCTAAATTGCCTTCCCACTGTCATATTATTTATGTATAAATGTCATTAAGCTGCCTTAGTTATCAGGTCATCTTCCTGTGCTATTTGGGGAATCTGCAGCTTCCTTATTTATGAGTGTTGCTTTTGGTCCCGTAAGGAATTTGTTCTATGAAGTGTTTGTTTTTCTTTTCTTTCTGTATTTCTTCTCTTTCTCTTGAACTGTTTGACTGCAAGTTAACCACAAAAAAAATCAAATTTATTTTGTTAAGGGTCCTGTTCTTGTGCATTTAGAATTTCTAGTTTTTCATTTGGGATATTTATTTTTTTTATTTTTGTCTTCCTCAATGTAACAGACATCCAAAGACACAGATGAGCCTAGTAGATACAAACACTGCCCCCAAGTTGTCTAATGACCAATACCAGTGTTGCCTATTTCAACTTGGAAAGGCCATACTTCTAGCTACAAAATCTTCTAAGGATGTTGCTTTGAGCCAACAGTTCTCAGAAGAATGCTATAGGTTTCACCCCCTTAACGCTATCAGTAAATTTGACTGACAGTTATCAAAAGCTACAGGGTCAGTGGGATTACTTGCTGGGAATCTAGGTCTTACATCAGAGCTGCGCTCAATTGGTGCAGATTAGTCTGGGACCCTTGGAATTTAGTGGTCTGTACTCCCCTCTGGGTGCACCACAACACGTAAGGAGCTCCTTCAGCTTCCAGACTAGGTTCCCCATGTCATCTGACAGCCCAAGCATGTGGCTGCAGTAGCTTATCCCAGTCTCTCTGGGCTAACAGCCTTCTTCTGTTGCCAGTTAATGTAGCTAGTCCTATAGATTAAGTGATAGAAAGTTGTACTGTAGTACTGACTGTTCAAATCCTGCTGATTATGTGTGATGAGGGGAGGAGGTGATTGTTTAAAGTTGTATATAATATTTTGTCTTGGGGCGGGGAAACACCGCCACAACCTAGGAAATTGCATACAGAAAAAACCATTAAAACATTATTTAGGTTGGAAAGTCAGGCACTAGAAAGTCCGGAAATACCACACTTAAGACTACCTGCAAAACATCAGTTCTGTCCCCTTGTACATATGCATTATGATTGATTACATGTTCCCTATAGGACCCCCATCTCATTCAGTGCACAGACTGAACACACAAGGGGGCAAAGTTAAGACTTTGTAATAACCGTGAATGTGGCATTTCCTAACTCAAATGTTTGTCTAATATAACTTCTTCATCTGTAATAAGGCAATTTTGGAATGGGGTGGCTTTAGCCTGGGGGATTCCCCTCATAAACCTCTGGGGGCTTAAATACCCCATTAGTCCCCTATGAGTGTAGTCCTAAGTAAACACAAATGTTACTTTCCAGGTCAGAGTTTTCAGCAACAGAATGCTGAACTACAATAGACTCTAATTGTAGAATCTTTATTGCTGGAGATGAGGCACAAAGCAGACAGAATAGAGCTTGACTTTTAGAATCCACATTTCAGATGGAGTCTTCAGGGCTGACAGTTACAAAAAAGTATCTCTTTACTTGAAAGTTGAGCACATTTTGTATGACAACTTTAAGGCACAAACATATTTTTATAGTCACTTTTCAGAGTATAAACAACACTTTCAACTAAGAGTCCCACTTTTCGATAGTGGTTATTTTTTAAAAGGATGTGTAAATCCCACATTTGGATGCTTAAATCAGTACCTATTGTCGGCATGTAAGTTTGAATCTTGAACCTCTAAATGCTGATTTTTAGTGTCCAAATGCAGGGCTTGGACAGCCTGTTAAGGAGCCCTTGTATGAACATTTGACTCAAAATAAACTTATTTTATACTAACATCAAATGTTGGATGTATGCCCCAAAATACGGTTTGGTTTGCTCCCTCATCATAAGCGCTAACCACAATTTAATTTTTTTTTATTTATTTTTTTTACCAATAAGTGAAAGTTAAGGTATTTTCTATAGAAAAAACGTTAACTTAATACCTGTATTGTTTGGTTGCTATTAATGCAATTCTGTAATATCATTGCTTAACACTTGAGTATGAGAAGCTTAAAGCACCACATATTAGAGCGAGTGCCTTTTTTGCCCACTAACAAGGTTTTAATCAAGGCTTTCAGCCATGCTAAATAGTCCTTTGCTTTAGAGTTTGCATATCAGGAGGGGGCTGGGAGTCTGAGTGGGTGGACGTCATGTCCCAGTGATTAATGATCTCTAGGAAGCTAGAAAGGGGAGAGTAATATACGCAGTATTTCTACCCCCTGGAGTAGGAATGCAAACGCTATTGTGCAGATCTGTGCATAGCCACTGACTTCCTGGTAGCTGGAGAATTTCATACACTCCTCTACCACAAATAAAACTGTCAGTGAAGTGACAAAGATCAGAAAGCTGGGCTTCATTTATTGAAAAGAATAGCTCAGACACAGTGATCCAGAAAATTAATTTTGTAGGTGTTTGGGAACTCAGTTGTTTAATAAGAAACCAGTAAAAAGGGGACTTTCTATGAAAAGGCTGAAGCCACCAAATATTTGTTGAATTGAGTTCTGTTTTGTTTTGTTGCTGTATTAGTGGCTGGAAACTGGATACTTTTAGACTGCTTAAAAGAGAGAGATGCTTTAAAGGAAAGTAAAATAATACAAAGACTATTTAAATTTGTTGATGGTCTTTTTAGAGAGGGAGCTAATATTGTGGGGGGGAACATCACATCTATTGTTTTTGCAACAAAAATACAATTTCTAATACAAATTCATAACAATATTATCTGGTTATTTGAAAGTCTTAGACAATAAACTTTTCACTAGAACCACGATATCAAGTAGCAAGATACTACAGGGATGGGGGGCAATAATACCTAGCTAGATTTTTGTGTTTATTTTTAACTTCAGTAGAGATACTTCTGAAAGCTTTGAGGACTCTGAGGCCAAGATTATTCACTACTTTTCGAGCCCTGATATTTGTGATTAGCAAGACCTATAAAGAAAAGGGTACAACTACACAGCAAAAAAACATCCTTGCCTGGGCTGAGACTCGGTTTCCTACAGACACAGGCTTACACTACAGCGCTAAAAATATCCATGTAGACATTCTTGCTCGGGCTGTGGAACTCCCCTCTTCCCTAGGCTTCAGAGCCTTGGCGAGAACATCTTCACTATTATCTTTAGCGCCTTAATGCAAGCCCCTGGAGCTCAAATCTGTAGACCCAGACTCTGACGCTCACTGCCATGGTTGGTTTTTTGCAGTGTAGACTTACCCAAAGATGCCACTTCAGAGTCTATATGTACAACCTGAAACATGTTCTACAATATTTCTTAACTATTTTTTCCAGATTTATCTGTTATTAACTTTGCTAAACGCTGGTTAGTCATCAGTCAGTAAATATAGAGGGTGCTTCTCTTTCAGCACCTACCTATATAGCAATGTATTGGGGAAGTTTATAAATACAATCTAACTTTTACTGTTCTGTCAAAAGAGCAGAATAAGGCTCTCTGATTGAAAAAGTAAATAAACCAGACCATAAAGCAGAAATTCGTGAAGTAAAACTCTAACATGGTTTCCCATAAACTATACCACAGGGTCCTTTTGTTATCTTGAGTTATATACATTAGTCTCCATTAACTGACTTACATGTGGTTTTAAAAATCAAGACACAGTCCAGTTCATTTGTATTGAATAGTACCTTCTGCCACAAGTAGTCTGCTTGAAGTCAGTGGGGCTATTTGTGAAGTAAGTTACTACTCAGCATGAGTAAGGGTATTGCAGTCTGTCCCTCACTGTTTTGGGGATTCTAAAACTCACTTTTTAAAATCCAGCATTTGATGACCTGAACTCCCAGTTGGTTTGGGGTTTTTTTGTTTTTTAAAAAGCCTTAAATATCTCCCATACGTGAGAAGTCAAATAAAGGTGCTAATATATGAAGATATATGGACAGCATTTAAGACTTCCCCCCCCCCCACTCTTCAAGGAGGATGAAATAACTGTTTTTAAAATTATTCTGATAGTCAGTATTGTACAACTAAAACTTGTAAATGTCAAGAGACATTTTATGTGACCACCTGAAAACCAATGTGTGGGTTCCCCCTACTGGGTGCAGCATCAATTAATGTAATAAACACAATTCTTCTAGCTATGCATATACAGTACCTGCTGACATCAATGATGCTGAAGCAGCCAGAAGTAATGAAAAGCAGCTATATTGGCCTCTCCTCCTTTAGAAACACAACATGGGTAGTCCTGTAAGAAATGACAAAGAATAGAGAATTAAGAACTAATGTTCAGAAGTATGTTAAAGAAACTGTAGCTGTTTATTCATAGTTAGTATTCTGCTTTACATTTTCAGTTCCTTACACTATCTATCTTTTAAGCACATAAACAGTGTTGTTAGTGGCGCATACTTTCCAGTCAGTGTTAAAATTACCTATATATGATTTGGGGATGGTATTTAATATGTTACTAAAGCACTAACTAGATAAAAATCTCTTTCAGTAATGCAATCAACCTTTTAAGCAATATTCCAGTTTCTTGTTTGGATGTTCTCATTAGTCCATCAACCCAAGAAGAAACAGTTTTGAAATATAATGGTATGAATATGGATGCCATTCAAGTGTTGCTGGATTTCATGGAGAAAAGAATAGACAAGGTACGTGTGAAACTGAAGGACTTCACAAAAGGAATGCCTCTTAGTAAGAGTTGAAATGAGCTTGAATCAGAACTCCAGATCCATACACCTTCCTCCCCTACTCCAGAACTTTAAAACGTCAAGGGGTGGGAGTGATGTGAAATTCAATAATTTTGCAAGTCAAACTCACTCTGGAATTTGAAAGTTCATGTGATTTATAACTATATTAATATAGAATTCTTCATAAATTTATGAAAAATATCAAGAGGCATGCGATGTATGAAAGTAAAACACATTTCTCTCATTACACCAATATTAAAATAACAAGGAAAAGCAAAGCTAAGAAGAGAATATCCCACTCAATCATATAGAATTGATTTACAGATGATAAAACCATACTGCTTTCCAACCCAGTTTCTAATGTGATGTTGATTCTGGATCCCTTGAACACAGTAAAGTTTATAACCACAACCATGTTTTAAAAAGTGACAACTGTGTGAAGGCATTAGATGGGAACATTTTGCCTCTTGTGGCTGAGATGTCGTCTTTTACTGACAAAACTTTTTATTTCTGTTAGCACTGCAGAGAATACCATCTACATATAGAAAAGCAAGGTCAGCAAAACTTAATCAGGGCCGAGTTCAGCAGATAATTAAAATGTATGGTGAAAGTTCTGATCCAGTGCCCACTGGGTTTTGGATTAAGCCTAAATGCTTTGCTGAACAAAATGTGTTTGAAGTAATGTGAATCTAAAACACAAGGAGAATTGAAGGCTGAAACGCCACCATTAAATTATGCATTGCACATAATGTTCAAAATTCAAAGCAGTTTTAAATATTTTTATGACCTCCAAGGGAACTAGGTTGTCTTAAAAGCTAATTTTAGTCTGAAAATTTGCAGTTTATGTAACAGTCCCTTTTGAATTACTGAATGGAGCACCTGAAATTATGGATTTCGGGCGAATTTTGATTATGTTTACATAATCTTTTTTTCAAATTGTGTATAGTAATGTATTTTCATGATATTTTCTGTGCAAAGATTTAATTTAGAGAGAAACTTTATGTAAGATTATTATAAACCCTTGAAAGAAAAGATTTTAATGGAAATGCTGTCCCCGCAGTGAGTGCTGAGACTAGCAACAGTTTATATGTTGATGACATTTTTTAAGAATTTTTGATTATACTGAGAAGGAAAAATCTTCTTGTTATTGCAAACATAAGAATTATTCTTTTCCACTTGACTGTATACTAAATTAGCCACATTAATTATTTATTGTAAAGTTTCAAGCAAAGCACACCGATACTGAATGCATATAAAATATAATCTTATCTGACACTTCAAATTCAGCCAGTGTTTGGGTTGTTTTTATAATTCCACTTTAGGGAAGCTGCTACAGAGAGGGTCTGACCCCAGTTCTCAGTTTACTAACAGAATGTTGCCGAGCTCATCGGAACATCAGGAAGTTTATCAAAGCTCAGGTAAGATTCAGATATAAATTTAGAGGTCTGAAAATAAAACATGCAGCAAAATCTTTCAGGCTTCTACAGCACAGAGAACATTGATGCTTGAATATAAAGCAACTTGTATTTTAAAATTTCTCAAAGTTGTCTATATCATAAGCAACTGCAATGTCTTTTATCTTCTGTCAGCTCAATGACAAAAATATTGGTCTACATTAAGTGTTTTCAGTGCAATGTCATAATTTGATTTCAATGTGATATAAAGGGTATGAACATTAATGTCACCCTATAAATGCAGGATAATGACTTAAATCATTGTATCAGCAAATAAAAATCCAACAATAAAATATTTGACAGGCTGAAGAACTTTTAAATTTTCCTTCAAATTAAAAATACAAAATGTAAGACTTGGGATGTAACCTCAAGGCACCTCTGTAATGATAAAATATACAGAGGGGGACTGGACAAATTTAAACAATTACAAGAAGATGCCATGGGTCCTTGGCTTAATTCGATTGCATGGGCCCCACTTCCATGGCTTATGCCAAGAGCCTTCAATTCAGCAACGTTAGGGCAGAGTCTGAGGCTGTAGTGTAGGAGATGGGAGGACTTTTTCAAAAGAAGCTGATGGGACTTGCACGCCTAAATCCATTAGTCACTTCTGCAAATTTGCCCCATAATTAATAAAATAGCACTACAACTGTACGGAAGCCAGTCAGTCCATCAGTGTTTTGGTACCCTTCAATTGAGCTTTAGTCATAAATGACAATACATCAGCAGAAATGAATCCATGGCGTTGGAGCTTTGACTTAACTGCTGTGTGTAAATTGTATTCCCAAGGTGAAATTCATCCCTATGCAGAGGGTTAGCTCAAGGCTTGTGCACCATTTAAACCCTTAAAATAGCTCTCAAGTGGAGCATGAGCCCCATGCTGGCCCTCTGCCTGGAGTGAATTTCATCCCATGTTTAAAAATTTAAGACTTTTTGGTAACTTCTGCAATTTTAACTATCTACTAAAGTGCAATGGAAAAACTTTCAAAATGCCCCCTGCCAAGCAAGGAGGAAGCGGAATAGAAATTGAGTCCCAGCTGCATCACTGAGTTGCAGTGTCTCCTGTGGCTACTTCTAGGAGAATGCAGGTTCCAAATTACACCCTGCTCAGAACTGTGCCTGAAATCATAGTCTAGTTTTTTTATACTACCACATATCTTCTCTGCATCTTCTCCTTCTCCTCCTTCCATCCTTTTACTGTCAAGAAATCGGCACTTGCTGCATATTCCCTACCTGAACCCATATTCATTTGTTTCAGTCATTTCCCTAGGAACATATTCTGATTATTACACACAAATTACATTAAAAGTACACTACTGAGGTTGCAAAGTCAAGCACTCAAAAGTTAGGAAATGCCAGAATTAAGATTGCCTTAATATGGCCCCCTCGTGTATGCATTAGGATGCAATTTCTAATTACGTGATCATAATGCATATGCCCAAAAGGGCCAAATTAAGAGTGCACAGGCAGCCTTTATTTTGGCATTTCCCAACTTTTGAGTGCTTGACTTTGCATCCTTAGTAATGCTCTTTTAATGCAGTTTTTTGTGTGTAATTTCCGTGGTTCTTAAACAAAGCAAACTAATTCCATCATGTGGAATCTTTGCACCTACGTGGCTCATCAGCAAGGTTGGAACCTTTGGATCCACTGTGCACATATCTGCTACCTGAGCTAACAGAGTAACTGATAGGAATAGTAAGTTGTCATCCTTCATGTGGATCAGCACTAGAGGGGGATGAGATGTACACTTTGCCATTGAGTTTCACAGATATTTGCTGACAGTAGAGGGATGGTGAGATTCTGGAATCTTGGATTCTATTCCAAGGTCTGGAAGAGTGTTCGCTTGTTCTAGTGGGCACAAGCTCTTCTGCCCATTTTCCCCCTCAGCCCCATCCCCTCCAACCTTTTGTCTGTGCTATCTTCCCATTCCCTGACATCTTCTCATAGTCTCATTTCCCTTGCCTTCCCAGTCCCTGTCTCAGTCTCCTTTCTCAGCTCCTCATCCAATCAATCTCTCTCTTTCCTCTCCCCCACCTTACTGGCTCCCAGTTCTAGTCTCCCTTCCTGATCTCATCCAGTCTCATTGTTCGCTTTCCCTGGCTCTTTTTGGAAAGAAGACTATTTTGGAAAGAAGGCTAGAGCCCTGACATTATTTGGGATAAAGGTGGCAGACGAGGGGAAACAAATGTATTCTAAGGCAGGAGTCTTGTTCAGTTGTCTGCGGAGGTCCCAGGAAACCCATGCAGCTAGTTGGGATCTAGTCACCTTTGGAAGATAGGCTTTATATTGCAGATATCCTACTTGCTGCTGCTTTGCTTTGGTGGGATTTAAGCTTGTTCCATACATTATTTTCCAAGAAATCAAAGTTTGCAGTGTTTTTCCTTTCCATGTACTGTATTAACTTCTGACAGGAATGTATGGTGTTCACTTTTTTCTTTTCGTGACACTAGGTATTGCCTCCATTAAGAGATGTATCAAATCGTCCTGAAGTTGGCACAACAGTGAGAAACAAACTTGTGCGCCTTATGACCCATGTCGACCTTGGAGTAAAGCAAATTGCAGCAGAATTCCTTTTTGTCCTTTGTAAGGAGAGAGGTATAAATCAATTTTGTTTCTTTCCTTTTATCTTAATTACAGCAAGACTTTAGGAAGATCTTATTTCTGTAACCCTCCCAATTCCAGATATGTCCGTTAGTTTAAACGTACTGTTTGTGATACTGCTAAAATCATGCCTAATGTTTTTCATTGTTAATCAAATATTAGATAATGATTTCCATTTTCTATCCACAACATGTATATAGTTACTGTGCAGTGGGACATTACATAGTACTAACATCATAATTAATGTATCCTGATAGAATTGAGCTTCATTTTTGGGGTCTCGCCACTCTAACTAAACAGTAGTTGTAAATTATTGAAATTATTTTATGCTACTTTATACATTTCCTCCCAGCTTCCCTCTTGCAAGTCATTTCGTTTCAACACAGATCTTGCAACTGACTGATTGTTCTGTCTGCTTCCAGACAGCACATACACATACCATGCTTCTGTGTAATATTTAATAGATTTTATTTCCACTCTTTTCATGAAGTTAACACCTTTTAATGGCCTAGTTAATTCTGTGTTGGTGAAAGTGTGTCCTTCAAATATCTTTTTTTTTTTTTTTTTAAAGACTGAAAATCAAATTTTAATTGCCTTCCAGAGATCTGTGGCTTCAGTTAAGAACTGGAGCCCTAACTGACAAATAAGATTCTAGCCTTATTTATTTAATATCAAAAATGTGCTGGGTGCTTCTGAGACAAACAGGAAGACAGCAGTCAATGCCTCGAAGATCTTGCATTCTAAAGATGTAACATAATTTACTGGAAATAAATGGTGATCAGTTCAGATTACATAACTTGATTATCCAAACTCTTTCCTGACATATATTAATGGTTATTTTCCTTTTCAGTAGTATGCTTTATGAACTCTTCAAATCATAAGACTAGTGTTTTCAAAGTTTGATATCTAACTAACAAATCTAGTACCAATCCAATAATAATAGTGTAACTGTACTTTCACAGCCTAGTCTATTGTACAGCAACCTACAGTAAAAAATTACTTTAAGAGCTTTTCTTATCATATATAAAAATCATTTACAAATCTGTAATCTCTTAATCTGATGAATGTACCCAAAATTACAAGACAGGTGACTAGAATTTTCTGTTTATCATGGAATTGATAGTGGCAGAACAAGCTTCTCTACACCGCCCTGCTAATCTGCTTCAACCTGGGTGTAAGAGTTATTTAGGTTGTGTGCCTTTTTCTGTATTTGGCCCCTCATCTAAGAATGCCAGGCATCAGCTGCAGTAGTTCTATCTGTAAACTCTTTGCTGTAGCTGTTCAATGCCCAAAACTCTCATTGACTTCAAGCAAAGTAGCTTATTTCATTTCAATGGGAGTTCCACGTTCAGAGCAGCTGCAAAACAGGGTCCCAGGAACTGGACTGAGCAAACCAATTCTTTTTTCTTACCACTAGGCCCCAAAATATTAATATGTAAATTACTTTGATCACTACCAAGTTGGATTGGATTTCACCCCAGTGCAGAGGGAATGTGTAGGGTCCTCCATGCAGTTTAAATCTTGTGCAAAGGGCTTAAGTGGGGGAGGAGAGGGCTCCTGTATTGGTGTAAATTTTACCCTTGATGAGTATAAATTCAGATGTACTTATTTCAAAATATAGCCACCATCTTGGAATTTCTATTGGTAAAACCATGCCAGCAACTGCTTTTATAGTTCAATTTCTTATTTAATACTGTATTTGGGCATAAGCATGGTTGTGGGGTACCTTTGTAAGGTACAGGGACAACCACTTTTGTAATTCTGTGTTCAGAGAAAGTGATCCTTGGAATTTCTGTTTGAAAATATATTTTTTTGTACAACCGTGCAAAGTCTAGGCCTTTGCCCTTGTAGAAGTGTCCTACTTTTTCTCATGGGAATATACTGTGATATCTCTCTTGCACGCATGCGCGCGCGCTCTCTCTCATTTTTATTTTTTTTTAAATATGCTCATTCTCCCTAAAAACCCTGCCTTTTGGTGACCTTATTTTAAATAAGGAAGGCTGAATGGACTCCATTTGGAGAACATCAGGATCTGTTCTATTGCATATTAGCCAAAGGGGTCACTGCATAGCAATGCAGCATAGGCCACATAAGGGATGAGTAGACTGTATTTGCAGTTCTCCAAGCACCTATTGGCCTGATATGCAAGAGAATGCATTTGGAAACTGACTGCTTGTAAGTGTCCTACATTTCAAGTGATGATTCTGTGTTGATAAAGCTTAGAAACTGATTTTTCTGTCTCCCACATCAAGTTCTCATTCTGCTAGTGTCACACACAGAGAATTTGTGGGGAAAAGTTACAATCTGCTGTAGGTTTAAAATACCACTTCTTTTTTTTAAAAAATCCTTGTGTATGCTTGGTGAAAAATGCTTTGTGCCATGTGATCTTTCTTTCAGCTGGCTGTACTGAGAAAAGTGACTGTTTTTTTTCTCATATACTGGTTGCATACATTATGTGGGTTTTTTCTCCTCCTAACAATGGCCAGCCTTAATGCTACAGAAGGAGAGGCTAAACTCTTCTTCTGTAACTAATAGGATGACCTTGTTTCCAGAACATTAAATGTGATACGTTCTGCCATTGCTGGACTATGTGCTCTGTAAATAGTATATGCATGGTGCTGTGTACTAGAAATTTTTTTTTCAAGAAAATGTTATCCTTTCACTGTCACTTACCTATACTAGCCATAGTTCCAGAAGCATTTGAGCCAAATCCTGCTGTCATTATTCACTTGACTATTCCCACTGAAGTCACTGGGATATGTCAATCGAGCAGAATTTTCCCCATAGCTGGGAACCTCAGATTAAAAAGAAACCACATTTCTCAAGGAAGAGAATAATTTTCAAGAAATTATTTCCACATCACATGGAAATACGTAAAAGTTTCAAGCAATAATAATGAAAAAAAGTTCAAAAACATGAAATTTTGCCAATGGTACCAACCTAGAATTTTCTAGTTAGCTGCCATAAATAACAGTAGCATAAATATAAAAAATGAAGAGCACTTTGTCTGCGGAGGTGGGGGTTGGGAGGGTGGAAGGATGGGTGGAAAACCACAGAGAGTTGACCAAATCTGAAAGGATTCGGTGAACTTTCTAAACCATTTAGGAAAAGGTTGCCATTAAGTTGTATCTTTGGTCAGTAGATGTTAAAAAGCTATCTTATTCTTTGGGTTTGCATAGAAAATAAAACAAGCTGTTCTAATAGTGGCTGAAGTAATGATACTTAGCACTTATAGTCAAGATTTCCAGAAGAATCTTAAGAAGTTAGGTGATCCAACCCCATTGATTTTTGGTGGGAGTTGGGAACCTAACACTTAAGCACTTTTTGAAAATCCCAACCTACATTATTTATCAAAACAAATAAAGCACTTTGGGGGTGGGGGGGCGGGGAGTGCATTGAAAGCACTTCGCAAACATTGATTTAACTCTTAGGATCTCCTGTTAGGTAGTTTATTAGCCTCTTCGTTCTACAGATGAGGAAACTGAGATGAAATAGTAGTTACTGCATGAGCCAAAAAAGAGCAGAGTTTAGAGCCAGAATTATAATTTTGGGAGTTCCTGGGTCCCAATCCTGATTCATACCACTGGACCCCGCCTTCCTGTCAAAAGTTAGAATGCACACTTATCACTGCTTTTCTGCCTCCTGAAAATTTTGTCTGACCAAATGATATAAAACAGGCAAACTTAAATTTGCCATCTTATTAAAATCAAAAGCGACTGACTGCGGGACCGAATTAAAATGTAGTACCTCACTTCTGCCTTTTTCAGCTATTTCATAGGCACACTGGTCACCATATAAAGAAGTTAGATTTTTAAAACCCATTTTAAAGTACTGCAGTTAAATTAACTTCTAGCTGAATAAACTGATCTTTGTCTCTTTGCAGTTGACAACTTGTTAAAGTATACAGGCTATGGTAATGCAGCAGGACTGCTGGCAGCAAGGGGCCTGTTAGCAGGAGGAAGGGGAGATCATTGGTACTCGGATGATGAAGATACAGACACTGAAGAATATAAAACTGCAAAGCCAAAGTACAGTGCTATTTTTTTTCTTCCATTTACCACCACCCAGCCCACTGTGCTTTGAGTTAGTTTCCTCCTCTCTGCCATTTGTCAAATGGGTCCATCATAGCTTACAATTTTGGAATTGTGTGTGTTTACATGGACTGTTGTCTTCCACAGACTTTCAGTGTTGTTCTGATCTTGTGTTTCTGGGGTTCAAGTGTAACTTTATTGTCTTTGTTATTCATCCTTGAATGCTGCCTCCATAATTTCATCAATTGCAACAAATTTGATAAGTGATAGAGAACTGACTAGCTCTAGGCTGGGATGTTTCCATATTAACTAGTTTTAGATATATGATGGGTAGGGCCCTAACAAATTCACGGTTCACTCTGGTCAATTTCACAGCCATAGGGTCTTAAAATTGGTCAATTTCAGAGATTTAGGTCTGAAATTTCATGGTGGTGTAACTGTGGGGTCCTGATCCAAAAGTGGATCATTGGCTGGGGGCGGGGGTTGTGTCCTAAAGCTGTTGTGTGGGGGTTGCAGGATTGCCGTACTCACTTCTGGGCTGCCTTCAGAGCCTGGCTCTGAAGGCAGCAGCTGCGGAGTTTCCTGCAGCTGGAGGAGGCCCCCGGAGCTGGAGGTAGGTCCGATCTCCCCAGTGCTGCTGGGAGCAGCCCAGCAAGGGGTTTCCTAACTGCTAGTCAGGGCCAGCGGTGGGTTAACGCATGGGGCCTGTGCCCAGGGCCCCCCCACAATTTGAAAAATGGGTGCCCCAGCCCTGGCAGGAGCCATGGGGTGGAAGCCCTGAGCCACAGAGGGGGGGGCAGAGCCTGGGCACCCTGAGTGCCGGGAGGGGGGGGGGGGCAGGGGGCTGCCCTGAGCCTGGGCAGGAGCTGCAGTGGGTGGAAGCCCCAAGTCCCAGTTGGAGCCTGGGCTCTCCCCTGCAGGAGCCACAGCGGGGAGGGAAGGGAGCGGCAGCCCTAGAGCTCGGGCGTCCTGAGCCCCAGCAGGAGCTATGCGGGAGAGGGACCAAAATTCCCGGGGCTTGGATGCCCTGAGCCCAGGCAGGAGCTGCAGGGAACAGTAGCCCCCAGCCCAGGCGCCCCGAGCCCTGGCAAAAGCCGCGGTGGGCAGCAAACCGGAACCCAGCTCTGAGGCTGCTGCAGCACACCACACTCGCTCCTGCACTACCTGTGGAGGTGGGTCTGGTCCTTCCCCTGCACAGCTGTTATGGGGAGAGAGAAGTCCTGTCCCTCCCCAGCCCAGCTGATTTCGGGGAGATGAGATTTCATGGGGAAGGGCTTATTTCATGGTCCATGAATGTTTTTCACAGCCGTGAAATTTGTAGGGCCCTAATGATGGGATACCATTTCAGTAGGCTTAGTTATTTCAAATGCCCATTGTAGTGCTTGAATAGGGTTTACTTGTTATATGGCTTTGCTCTGCCTTGCTTGAAGACACTAAATCTTCTTGAGGGAAGAAAGATACAAATATATGTAGGGTTATTTGATTTTATTTTCAGACTCTCTCAAAGACACATGTTAAAAAATGTGCAGATTCCAGCCTCTTCTGGACCTCTTATTGTAAAATCTCCTTGAGTTCAGTAGGTTACAGCAACAATTTTTTTCCCCCCTAAAGCAACATATACCACTAAGAGAAGAGACTGAAGTCTTCAGTCTCCCCATATTTTGGGGACATCTTTATAGCCATTTCCTCTTGATCTCTTTTTTTAAGAACCTGACCTGAGAACAGTCCGGTCATCTCCAGATAATAAATGATGGGCATCTTGAATTTAAAAGATATTTGTGGGCATGTAGTCTGGGATTTGCCATATTGTTTATGTGAAAAGGTCTTAAATGTGATTTCCTCTACTACTTTTAATAAATATTATTTTTCATTATTTCATTTTTGGACGTGTGATTCTGCTCTGAAAAGTCACTTTACATCACAAAGCTTTTTTTTTTTTTACTGTTTTTGTGTTTTTGATTTCCATATCAAATTGACTCAGTTTACAAGTAAAAAATGAGTGGGGGAAAAAGCGGTTCCTAACAGCCAGTACTGTAAATTCAGCTTCTGATCTTAGAAAAGCTTGGTTCAGTAAAAATGAGTGTGAGAAGAAAATAAAGGAAGTGGTGATGCCATTTTAAGGTACCCCCACCATATATTTCATTTGAGGATAAAGTGCACCATCAGAACTGGACCATATGTGCCAAAAGTCATAGTTCCAGAAAATTAACTCAAAATGCCTACCTTGAATAGAATTCCTCTTTTGAGTCTTGACCCATAGGCATAATGAGTACTAGTGATACTTGGGTATTTGAGCACTTAACATGGAGCTAATATAATAAAAAATTGAAAAGCCATCAGAATAAATATAAAACAATATGGAGGAAGGCCATCCATGAAAAGAACTGCAGAATTCTACTTGCAATTCTGTCTGAAGGAGTTAAACAATTTTACAGTGCTACCAGGGAGCATTAACTTTTAAAACAGTTAATCTGTCACAATCCAAAAAGAGTAATTTTGTTTGTAAATGTAAAGATGTAAATGCTACAGCCATCTTTTTTCTCCCCCCCCCCCCCACCTCACAGCATTAATCTTATCACTGGTCACGTAGAGGAGCCAATGCCCAACCCTATGGATGAAATGACAGAAGAACAAAAAGAATATGAAGCCATGAAACTTGTCAACATGTTTGATAAACTTTCCAGGTAATGTAACACTATCCAAAATACTACAACCAAACAAAAAAAGTGGATGTTTTTAATCATAGCTCTTCTTAAGAGAAAGGTCTAGGCCCCAAATCTTCACTATGTTAGAGGTATGTATTAATGTCGGTGGGACAACTTGCTTGCTTTTTAGTTATCCACGTGCTTAAGTGGGTTTTTTTCCCCCCTGTTTTGGCCACTTTCACTGGGAAATGATGCTTACATTTTGACAGATAGCAAGAGCTTGTATTTAACACGGTTCCATCTAACTCTGTTTAAACTCTAATGTGGATAGGACCTTTGGAAACCGATGGTTCCCTGCAATAAAGCAAAGGAGCCAGGGTGGAGAGACAGGTGCACATTAAGTTGCTTCAGAAATCTAGTTTTAAAACATTGAGAAACATCATAAAACATCCTGAAAAACCAAGAGTCTCTACGAAGTACCTGCTTTTTGACAGGTTTTCTGGTGTGAAGCACAGTCTCCCAGTCTCACTGCCGTTACTTTTAAGTAGCAGAGGTGATTGTAGACCGTGTCTTTTTCTTGAGAGTAGTGTGGGTGTGCTGCTCTCGCTTCCCGACCCTAGAGGGGAGAGCAAGAGTCGGGGACGGAATGGCAGGGAGAGTGTTCAGAACAGATCAGGAGGAAGCTGGTGTGACAAACGGAAGAAATCAAAGATTGTGTGGAGAAAGCAGTAGTGGGGAGGGTTGGGGAGTGTATGGACAGTGTGGAATGAATAGGGGTGGAGAAAAGATGGGGAGTATACAGTGCTTGGGGGGTGAAATACACCAGTGACAAAGGATCAAGATGAGACGCAGTGGTGGAGGACACCCTAAGGCACTAGATGGCTTGGCAGACTGGTAATGACATTTGTTATTTCTAAATTGCTGGATAAAATCTAGCCCAGGTCACACAAGTAGTGAATAAAAGTTGTTACCCTCGGTAGTCGATTGGCTGGCCTGTGGGAAATGAATTTATATTAACAGGCTTACAAACTGTGAAATACAAATGGAAAAAGTGACTTGGATTTCCACTTCTATGAATAAGTCTGAGTTTGCAGCTGTGATTTGCTGTAGTCCAAATGAGGATAAATGTGAACTTCAATTTGTATTTCATCTCTCAATCTGTATAAGAATAATAGCATAAAAGGAAATGGTATTAAAATATAAATTAATGCAGTAGAATTGAGTTGATTTAACATATTGGCTTTCTTTACCAAGAGAGAACAGATCTATTTTAGTGGTTATAACTATCTGCACCCTTAACTTAATATTTAGAAATTGGTGCATCATACTTGAATGTCGCAGGAACAGTTTCTTCCTCCACTTCCACTACATGTGAATATTGTAGCAACTCTTTATCTAAGTAACATAATCCCCTATAAACAAACAAGTATGGAGTTCTCAAGTACCTGATATAACCCTGATTATGATTATCAGTGGCCTGGGCCGTAGAAGTTTGATTCACCTAAAAATATTTAACTGAGCTATTCTCAAATGGATAAAAGCCCCAGTCCTAGAAACACTTATGCACATGAAACCCATTAAATTCAGTGGGATTGCTTTCATGTATAAAATCATTCCATTTTGCAGGATTGGAGCCAAAGTTCATAAAGGCACAGAATCTAGTATTTCTTAGAAATTTAAACTACAAAGCTATCTGATGGGAGAAGTATGGTTTGCTGAATACGTCTTCATAGATCTTTTTATTTATTTAAGAATAACTTTTTCAAAAGGTCAAGAATGCAATGAGAGATTACGGTTGCTAGGCGTCTGATTTTCGGTCAGAACGCCCCGTCGAAAAGAGACCATGGCGGCTCCTGTCAGCACCACAACTGGGCAGATAATAGTCTGGTCAGCAGCGCAGCTCTCTGCCTGCCCTGTCTTTGCGTGGCTCCCAGAAGTGGCAGCATGTTTCCCCTCCGGCTCCTAGGCCAGGGGGCTCTGCACGCTGTCCCTTCCCCAGCTCCCATTGGCCAGGAGCCGGGGGCACATCAGGCAGCTCCCGGAAGCAGCGGCAAGCGCTGCCTGTAGCCTGCACCCCTCATCCCCTTCTGCACCCCTGCCCCAGCCCTGACCCCCCTCCTGCACCCCAACTCCCTCCCAGAGCCTGCACCCCAATGCGCAGAGCCCCCTCCCACACTCCAAACCCCTCAGCCCTGGCCCCCACCCAAGAGCCCACACCTCCAGCCACAGCCTGCACCCCCTCCCGCACCCCAATCCCCTGCCCCAGCCCTGAGTCACTTCCCATACTCCGAACCCCTCGGCCCTAGCCCATAGCCCCCTCCTGTACCGCGAACCTCTCATCCCTGACTCTACCCCAGCTGGATCCCTCACCCCCTCTCACACCCAAACTCCCTCCCCCAGCCCAGTGAAAATGAGAGAGTGAGCCAGGGTGGGGGAGAGTGAGCGATGGAGGGAAGGGGGGGTGGAGTGAGTGCGGGGGCAGGGCAAGGGTGTTTGGTTTTCTGCAATCAGAAAGTGGGCCACGCTAAGAGAGATGATGGCAACATTGGATTTGTTATTAACAAATCAACAATTAAATCAGATGTGAAGGAAGGGGAATATTGAGGTGCATCTGGTCTGGAAATACCAATGAGGTAATTGAATAATTGTTTCCCACATTTATTTGTATTAAAAAGAAGCATTTGTCTATCATCAACAAATAGTAAAATATGTACAAGAGATGACAAGAAGAAAATAGCTAACTTTAGTAGAACTAAATGTGCAACAGTGAGGGGAAATTAGTGAATAGGATAGAGTATTAAGATAAAGAGGGGTAGTCTTTAAAAGAGAGGTCATTTTAAGGGGCATCATAATAATACTACCTATGATCTGAAAGTAAAAAGGGAAACTTTGTACTGGAGATGAGAAATTATTTAAGACTGAAGGCTTTTGAGTTGCCATCATTATAGCAGTTCAGGAATATGTTAAAATCCAAATGACATTACTGTGAAGAAAGAGCCTTCTCAATTCACAGGGTTGGAGGCACCTGCCGTGATGCCTACAAAAAACTTAACAGTGGTTAGATAGCTGGGCACTGTTTCTGCTGCTTATGCTGTTGACCAATATCCTCTCACCGTTACCTTGTGCTTCCCTCTGTATGTTGTATCTACCTGTTGTCTCTTGTTCATTACTTAAGGCTTGTCTTCACTACTGGGAGAGTGACACTTCTGCAATTGATGCAGCAGGTGTCGATTTAGCCGGTCTAGTGAAGTGTCTCCTGTCGACGCAGCGCAGTGAAGACACCGCAGTAAGTCATCCTAAGCGACGTCGACTCCAGCTACGTTATTCACATAGCTGGAGTAGCGTAACTTAGCTCGACTTACCCCAGTAGCGTAGACAAGGCCTTAGATTGTAACCTCTTCAGGGCAGGAACTGTCTTGTTGATGCATGTTTGTATGATGCCCACAGCAACGAGGCCCTGAGTACTACTGTAATAACATTTTTTTTTAATCACTTGAGACTGTTCTTCCCTCTTTTTTTTTTTTTTATTTATTGAAAAAAATTGATGTAAAAGATTCACCAGGAACAGAGAATTAAAGAAAATGAAGCTTGTTTACAGGAGACTGGAGTGTTTTTTTTAACCAAATGTAACTTACTGCAGTTGGTCAGTTTGTAGAGAGATTAAATGGTAACAGGAAGCTGCCAGTCTTGCATTCAAGAAGAGAGGAACTAATTTTAAAAGTAGTTGGATTTTCTCCTTTTTTTTTAGAATTGCACACATGTGCCTGCAGTCTGAGCCTTTCAATGCAGAGACTTTTTTTTTCATAAAGTTAATGCTACCAGTAGACTACAGGGGGTCCCTGGTATACGTCTCCCCCTTATCCGTTGTTTCATATATCCATCGTTCATCAATAGAGAAACGTGTTCTGATTCCCATCAGTTCCGATCCGCATATCCGTCGTTTGCACTACTGTACTGTAAGTTGCAAACGATGGATATGCTCCAGCCGTGAAGTGGGGGTCGGCGCTCCAGTCGCAGAGCCCCAGATGAGTAGAGCAGGGCAAGCCCCAAGCACCTGGGGGGAGGTGGGGGTGCACATTTTTCCGGGAGCCCCTGGCCAGTGTGTCTATCGTGCCCCTCCCCCCACCCCACCGCAAGGCCAACTGGAAGGGGGGAGAGGCCGGCAGATCGCTCCTACCCTTCTGCCCCCTGTCATTGCCCACCCACCCAAGTGTCCGCTCCTGCTGACACCACTGCTGTACCAACGGGTCCCAGGTATACGCCATTTCGGTATCTGTGGCCCTTTTCAAGAACACAACCCCGGCGTATACCAGGGACCCACTGTAATGTTTTGTGGTTGTTTGTAAGTTACAAATTAAACTGAAAGCTGCTTTGCTACAATTCTTGAAAATTAACCAGAAGTTTTATAAAGTCTAATTTTCTTCTATGCTGGAATTACACTTCTAGGACCACAATCTCTTAGCTTCTTGGTTCTGAAGCTCGTGGCCTTGAAGCAGATCACTAATGGCGGGTGTACTTCCTCCTAGATAGACTTGCTAATTCTATTGTCACTATAGGAAGTAACACATAAGGAAGCTGGCAGTGGAAATATTGCCATACTTTCAATTACTTATAACTTTTCAGTAACAGAAATGCCATTGCAATCTTAACTATAGTCTAATGTCCGTTGCATTTCCCTTCTCTGCTAGAGTGTTAATCACTTTAAAGATGCCAATAAATGATTCACCTCCTTCCAGCACCAGCATGCTTTTAATCTTTTAGGGGAAGGGGTTTTTTAAAAGGGAAAGAATTTGAACAGGAAAATGCAGGGAGGGGCATGTAACCCTTTAAGAACTAGCATTCTCACAGTAAAGAAAAATATAAAGGATTGATAAGTCCCTGACTGACTGAAAATGGCAAAATCATCCCATCTGATTAGACCATTCGAGATCTGATTTTGTTTATTTGTTTTTAAAATGCATTATCTGATGACTGATTGCACTCCTAGGAAATAAAAACATGGCACCATTTTTAAAAGGGCACAAACTTTCACAAGCAGTTGTGTGTTTGGACACAAATGTAGTGAGCTGTGAAGCTGTCCATTTTTTTATTACTTCAGTATTTTGTATCATATTAATATTGAAAAGTGCCTGTTGTAGGAGATAATTGCATGCAACAAGGAAACGTTTGGAACCATTTTGTGGCATTTAGTAACACTAAATGGTGACAGTCATGATGGAGCTGGAAGGAGGTGATAAGGATTTATTGGCATCTTTAAAGTTATTAAAACGAAAATAAGAAAGAAAAACTTGTAGCACCTTAGAGACTAACAAATTTATTTCAGCATAAGCTTTCGTGGGTTAATACCCACTTCATTGGATTCATGGAATGAAACATACAGTAGACAGATATTTATACAGTCAGAGAAACATGATAAGGTCGAGGTGCATAGACCAACCTTAAGAGGCTAATTAGTTGAGAGGAACCATAACAGCAGGGGAAGAAAAACCTTTGAAGTGATAAACAAGATGGTCACACAGGTGTGAAAGCTTATGCTGAAATAAATTTGTTAGTCTCTAAGGTGCTACAAGTTTTTCTTTCTTATTTTCGTTTTGCTGACACAGACTAACACGGCTACTACACTGAAACCTTTAAAGTTATTAACACTCTAGTAGAGGAGAGAAATGCAATGGATATTAGACTATAGGTAAGGTTGCAATGGTATATCTCATATTTTCAGTTACTTATCATTTTTCAGTATGGCAGTTGTGCTTGAATGAATCTTTTCATGCTAACACTGATCGAAGTTGATTTTGTGAGAGAACGAATTATTATTGCCAAGTTTGGGGGGGAAAATTAATTCATCCAGTTTTACTTCATCTAAATATAGGTAGCATGAAGGGGAGGAGTGAATATACACATTTGTGATGTTTCAGACTTTTTTTGCACATAGCTGAAAAACTGCTTTGTACAGGCTGAGGGTTTTTTAAACTATTTTTGAGTTTGTTATGGTTAAATTGCAGTTTTTACAAATGAAGTGTTATCTGAAGTTTTGTAATCCATGAAAAGGAAAGTGGCATACAGAATGTGAACTCGTTACTCGTCAGGATACATACAAGAATAGCACCCATAAAATACATAGGAATGAAGTATAAAAAAATAAATAAATAAAAATCCAATACAACCATAACAACCTATCCTAAACATAAATCGCCTTTTGATTTTTAAATAAAAAGTGTATTGGTCTCAGTTTTATAAAAACTCTGTTCCATTCACAAACTAAACTTTGGTACAAATTTGGCCTGACAAGGATGCTTTCCTGTTGTTGTAATATATGTATTTCTAATGTTTCTAAATCCAAGGGAAAAGGAAGACCTTGAAATCTCTACAGCACTGGGGAACTTTCAACACTACATGGGCAAAGTGTTAGGGTGTTGGGTAGCTGGAGTTAGGTTTTATTTGAAACAAATTCAGGGCTATTTGTAAGTAAGTACTATAAATCATCTTGTTATAGCAATGAGAATTGTTGGTTGCGAATCAGTTTATTCTCCATAGTAAGTCGTATGATTGAGCTTCCAAAACCTTCTCCAATCTGTGCAAAAAGATTTAACATAACCTTTTGGAGTTGCAAAAGACTAAATTTAGCCAAATTAAATCACTGTTGTGCAATTTTCCATCTGTTTATATCCTACAGTATTGGAAATATTCCATGTTAATTAAAATGTCTGATAAATATACTAACACTTTCTCCATTATAAATGATGGGAGAATTATATATTAATTGACTAATTTAAAATGTCAGGGTGCTTTTTCCAAGCCAACCTTGTATTAATAGCAGGAATTCTTTTGCTGATGGAAATGGTCCCCAATTATCACAGCTTGGGTTTTGTTATACATTGAACAGAAGTCAACAAAACAAGTATGTAACAGAACCTGCCTAAATAGCAGCCACGCTCATTAAAAACACAGCATTAATCAGGGGGTGAATGAAGAAGGCAATGTTATATGGATTTTTTCCCCCTCCTTTTCTAATCATAGAACAAAATAATGTTACATGAAAGGATCGGAACTATTATGTAGTACTCAATTATAGGGAGGTGAATAGGTCCCAAACATGCCATGTTCTCAAAGGAGCAGACTGGTGTTTGCATGACAGTTGTTTCATTACAGACACTGTCATTAATTCCATGTGTCAATACTGCCCTGTCATACACAGAACAGACAAGAAAGAAGTACCCTTGAAAACAAGGGAATGATTTTTTTGAATCGTTATCAAGCTAAGTGGCAAGCAGGAAGCTGAAACTTGTATAGGTAAATTTTGAAGGGACACTTGGGAGATCTGCAAGTGGGAGAAAAGAATGCATTTTACCAACTGCTTAATTAGGGTGTGTTTTCTACTTGTATACTTAAATAGAATGCTTTGTTTGTGTTAGGAACATGTGTAGGGCAGCGATGAGTCTTTGATCTCGTTAAGGGTTACAAGAATGTTTATACACATTTAAACAAATTTTATGAATATGTACATTTATATATTTACATTTATAATATATATTCAATGGATATAGCAAAATTCACACTGCCACCCACTGCGTGCGGGAAGTAATATCTGTTTCCTGTAATGTGGAGTGATCACACTTCGTAGCTGTGATAGCGTAGATGTGAAATTATTTTCTTTGAAGTGTGTGCATTTGTCAGGAGAACCCCAAGATGACTTTTACCTTACTTTAAACAAAAGGGAGCAGGTCCTCAACTGGCATAAATTGTCATAGCTCCATTGAGGTCTCTAAGCAACCAGTGCTAAATTGAAAACAAGAAAAATACCTGTGGCACCTTAGAGACTAACAAATTTATTTCAGCATAAGCTTTTGTGGGTTAAGAACCCACTTCATCGGATGCATGGAATGGAACATGCAGTGAACAGATATTTATACATTCAAAGATACATGAGAAGGTGGAGGTGTCTATACCAATGTTAAGAGGCTAATTAATTGAAAGGAACTGTTAGTAGAAACTTTTGAAGTGATAATCAACAGGGGCTATTCCAGACAGTTGACTAAATTGGTGCTAAATTGCTAAATTTATTAAATTGCTAAAGTGCTAAATTGGTGACTCGTTGTGGTCAATGGACCTATGACAGTTTACCCGAGCTGAGGATCTGCATGAGGACAGTTGTGTGCAAATGTCAAAGTCAGCTTTATTTCAATTGGTGGAGTTACTCCTCTTGCAAACCTACCCAACGAGTTCTGTTTTGAGTAATGCACTCATTCCAGACTCATAAAGTTAGCCTTGTGGCATCCCAAACACCACATATTTTGTTTGCTAATTCTTCTCTTTACTTTTAGTCCTTTTTTCCCCTCCTCCTTCTCATTTTACCCTTTTGAACTACACAAGTTACTCCGGTGTGGTTTGGAACTTTGCAATCCAGTCCAGCTGAGAGGAAGCATAGTTGTGCTGTCCCAGAATCCGGGCCAGAACCAGATCGACTTGGAAACTGTTGCAAACAGGTCCCTTCTTCCCCTTGGAGCAAGAAGTAATAAGTTGTGCCAGCTCTCTTGTTGGCACAGCTTACTTCCTCCATGCCAGCTCAGCTGCACTGACTGGCCAATGTAATGTTGGTGGGAGAGCATGGACCCAAAGCTCCACACACCTCCATGAGAAGGGGAGTAGCAACCTGATAGTGGTTTCTTTCCCTCCTTCGTAGTGTCAGGTAATACAGGAAGCCTGTGCAGGAGAACAAAGGGTACTCAGCAGGGTTCACAATTAAGTCCTATGGGATGAACATTCTTGGAATGACACCCACAAGTGCAGTATAGTATACAGCCAATATATATTGTGGCTTGAAGGGTATACCATGATATGAAAAATACATGAGTTTGATCATCGTAATCGTATATATAATCGGGGGGGGGGGTTTTAAGGGGGTGCGTCAGTCTTAGTTTGAGTTACACTCAAAATATTTCACTGAGAGCATATTTAAACTTTTAAACAAAAACTAATATGGATGCACATATTGTTTGCATGGTGTCTTGACAGATTTTACAGTATACATTTTAAAAATGATTCCTTTTAGTGAGAGCAAGTTCATCTCAGGTGCTATGAATGTGTATTTCTATGCAGTATGTAGAAATGAAATAAAGTCAGATCTACAAGCTAAATCACACAGAAAATACAAATCTTATTTTGATGCTTTATGAATTAAAATGGCATAAAACTTTCCTGTGAAACTATATTTACACCCAGGTATTTGTGAATATCGTTAAGAAAAATCAGTTGCCTTGGTGGGCTAGAAAAATATGTAGATTTCTGTAAGGTTTTGTAGATTACTTACCCCCAAATTGCATTTTGTTTGGAAGGTTAAAAGTCAGAAAATTAGCTTGGGCAGCAAATGTCCTGCACTGCAAGCATTGTAGAAGATGGGTACTGACAGTCTTATGAGAAAATTGTAATTAAAAATACTGGGTTTTCTATATACTGCATGCATCAAGGTAGATTCCTGCTTTCTAAGGGTACATCTATACTTACGCGTCCGGTCGGAGGCGCGGGATCGATGTTCTGGGTTTGATTTATCGCGTCTTGTCTAGACGCGATAAATCGAACCAGGAAGTGCTCCGCCGTCGACGCTGGTAATCCAGCTCGACGAACGCAGTAGGCGGAGTCGACGGGGGAGCCTGCGCGCCGCGTGTGGACCCCGGGTAAGTGCTTTTTCATTCGAACTAAGATAGTTCGACTTCAGCTACGTTATTCACATAGCTGAAGTCGCGTATCTTAGTTCGAATTTCGGGGCTAGTGTAGACCAGCCCTAAGTTTCCCTTTCCTTTCAGCACTGGCACTGAGGAGCTGCATCAGAGCTGCCACGGCCTCATGTGTAACTGATGCATGAATCCATTTCCTTTGGATTCATTCTACAATATTAGACTTTTAATTCTATTTATACCAACCCAAATGGATATTGACAAGTCAGTTCAAATAAAGATGTCCCAGATCCACCTTACCTTAAGGAGCCTGAAAATTTGGAGGACTCTCCAGACCCTGTTTTTACTTCTTGAGGAAAAGCTAGACTATTTGCCAAGATACGAGCTCCCTAGGCTTCGTAGATAGGAAGGGTAGCCTGCCTTCCTTCCTACAATCTGTGTTAGAAATTGATGACAATTCCAGAGTAATCTAAGAGTTCTTGAAGCCTGTCAGGATCTGATGATGCTGTCTGTCTAAGAGATCTTCAACCAGGAGAAAGTGGTGGTGACACATGCTCATACAACCTTATCTGCCAAGAACTCTGAGATATCTCCAGCTGCCTCTCCTGCCACCATTATGAGTCGTCTGGAGGGCTGCTATTGCTAAAGCATATCCAGTTAAAATTCTTTTTGGGCTATGTAATGCCCTTAATCCACAGTAGAGATGAGCTGCTTGAGCAGCCATCACTCCCCCTAGGTCCCTTTAAAACTGCTGTGGTTGGCCAGGTTGCCCTTGTTTTTCATCCTGTGGGTTTCATATGGGTAAGACCAAGAGTAGCAGAAACTTCTTATTTCAGCAATAAGGGGTGAAATCATGGATCCATTGAAGTCAATGGCAAAACTCTTCTTTTCAGGGTAGCCTGGATTTTTACCCTTTGTCTATGGGACTTCTTGAGCAGACACACTGCAGCCCTACTGTAACTGTTAGCCTGGTGTATTCAGGTCTCTCGTGACTGCTTTGTTTTCCCCTTTTACCACCATTTTTAGTTATTTGGTCCTTTTGGCAGTGTGACCCTTTAATATTTTTAATGTGCCCAGATACATGGTGACTTATGGCCAAATGGCTAGTAAGCAAAATGATTCTGTGGCTTTTGACATCTGTTTCAGATGTTGTGATATAAAAGTGTTTTGGAAGAAAGCCTTGGAATTTCCTGATTCTTTATCTGGTTGGAATTTAAAAACATACTTAACAAAGAACTGTGGACTTCAAGCATTGGGTGAAGGAGGCCTTTAGTATGCATGACAGAAAAGCAACTGGGTCCTTAACTGAGGCTTGACTGAGTTACTGAGACTGAGGGTTAGTCTACACTTACCCGCAGCGTCGGACGCTTCAGATCGATCTTCTGGGTTCGATTTATCGCGTCTTGTCTAGACGCGATAAATCGAACCAGGAAGTGCTCCCCCGTCGACGCCGGTAATCCTGCTCTGCGAACAGAGCAGGCTGAGTCGACGGGGGAGCCTGCGCGCCGCTGTGTGGACCAGGGGTAAGTACTTTTAAGTTCGAAATAAGATACTTCGACTTCAGCTACGTTATTCACGTAGCTGAAGTTGCGTATCTTACTTCAAACTTGTGGGCTGGTGTAGACCAGCCCTTAGATTCACCTGGGGCTTGAACTATAATAAGGCTGAATTGTGGGATTCAAAGGATCTTGTTACCTACTAGAGGCTTCTGACTCCTGTGCTGCATCTTTCCAGTCAACAAATGCCTGTTTAAAAGATTTCAAAGCACTTCACCAGCCAGACTTTACTTGCCTTGTTGGAGGGCCTAATGGCAGGAGGAAGAACACAGGCCCTGTGCTTTCAATACTAGATATGTGGATCCTCCCCATTGGTTGGGCCTACGAAATCAGGTTTTGAAAATATTTTTGATACTCTCTCTTCCCCTCTCCCAGAATACATGTTAGAGCTTAAGAAGCTGGAAGAGTTTTCTCCAGAAATTCTCAGATGGTCAGGGGAGTCCTAGAACCCATACTGCCAAAGTGAAAGGAGGAGGAAGAATCAGTCCTAGGACCCAGGGCTAGTTATGGCCCCTCCATGAGGAGAATAGCCAGTGCAAGTACATAATTGCACATTCCCTCCCCCTACCAGGTCCCCCTGGAGACTGAGGTGTGCAAGGAAGCCATACTGTCACTTGTCTGCATGCAAAGGTTGCAGACCTCTTGCACAATAGCTAGAAGTCTGCCCTGCCCAGCCCAGCTTGGCAAAACCACACTGGTTTCCTTGAGTTCAAGGTGTCTCAAGCCACATAGTGCAGCAAATACATTTTTCTAAAATGCCAGAGGAGAAAGCACTATCTGTCGAGTTTGTGTATGGTGCAAATAATCACTGTGGTTTGAGTGCCTCACTTATGCAAATAGCTTCCCATTCTCTATTGAGAGAGACGAGACTCTTCAAAACTAGGGTTTCTGGTATCTTGTTTAAACATTGCACATCTTTATAATATCTGGCTTATTGTTCATAGCCTGTAATTAGCGTGTTGCTTGTCTAGCTGCTTCTGTAACAGTCATCATTGGAAGGAGGGATTGTTGACTCTCTGTACAAAGCCCTTCTCTTTTGTCCTAAAGAGAGAGTGAGGAACAAGCAGAATATTGGGGGAAATGAAGCATTTCCCTACTGTGAGTAACTAAATTCTGCTCTTTAGGTTATGGCTGTCTTTGGGGACAACAAACAAGTTTCAAGGGATTCCCTTTCAAATTGGAGGTAAATTAGGGTGCAGCCTCCACACCATTTAAATAAAATCATGAAAATTAAAAAAGGGTTTTTAATAGAAAATCAAAATGTTATCTTTGACCTTACAGCCTTTGCCATAATCCACATATAATAAGTGAGGTGATAAAATGTAAGGATTAAATAAATCTTTGCTAATACTTTTTGATTGGCTTAATCAATAATTAATCATCTTTAGATGAGGCTGTGGCTTGTGGAGTAGATATAATTGGATTAGCTGTGGAGAGGCCTTTGGAGCTTTGAAGAGATTAAAATGGCTGTCAATCCTGTAATTAAACTGCTACAAACAAAAGCAATAGTAAAAAAAAGCTGACTGTTTCAAAATGAATCAACAAGTACTTAAGTACCACTAGAGGTTGTGGAGGCAGAATGTGTTCTCCTGAATGATTGATTTCACTGAATGAGATGAATATGTATCAAATCATCTATTTTAATTGTGTGTTGCCCAGAATGGCAGGTGAAACTTTGGCAACCATTTCTTCTTAAAGAATTCACAGAAGAAAAGCTAGTGTATGTATTTAAAACAGTGAACCTGCTCCTTGTCGTGAGTCTGTTAGGCATTGACTTTTCCTGTATCTTTTAATTGGCTTAATAGGTTGGCCTACATGAATGAAGTCTTTCTGTCCTCTCCTCCCCCATTTTGGATTTGTTTTGTTCCCCTTGTTCAAAATGGAGATCTTCATTAAAAAATTATTTTAAAGACTATAAAAGTATAGTTTGTGTGTATCTCTATATATAATAAAACAGTGAATTGATGCATGTGTGCATATTCTAATTATGACTTTTACAAAATCTTTCAGGGATGAGGTTATAAAACCAATGGGAGTTCGACCGGATGGCACGATGACTCCTTTGGAAGAGACAATCTGCCAGTACCAAACCAATGAGCAAGACAGTTCAGATTCAGACTAAAGCATCACCTGCTTCTGTCAATATCTCCTTTAATCAGCATCTTCCCTCAGAGCCGCGACATCTTTTATCTACACATTCTACCCTCTCATTAGCCAGCATCACTTTAAGTCTTATTATTGGGATATTTGAATGATGGATCTTGTGGTGTAATCTCTGCATTTTTATTAATCCATTTATATAAGAACAAATGATCAGTTTATTAATTGTAAAGCAAATTGTATTTCAGTGAGAAGAAAATAAAAGATTGCAATGCAAAAAAAGTAAATTTATTAAAACTTGCTAGATTTTTCTCTCCCATTTCGATAGGTTTTTGCTTTTGTTTATGGTATCTTACCCCAGCCCCTTCCCAAAATACAATTTCAGCTAAAGAAGCAGAATTATTTAATTGCACTAGGAATAAAGGATGTTAAATATGACATGCCCGACCTAGTCAAGTCATCAGTTTGCTTACACAGTTGCTCAATGATTCTACAACCACTTTAGGAAAAAAAATGTTAACCATCAAATGTTATCTCCCCATTCATTACCATGGTTAACCAATCTGTTTCAAAATTTAACCTCTGTGTCAATCAGCCACTGATTACTGCTAAATCTACTTTTCTTTTTTTAAATAAGCTGTATTTGGTTGTTCCCTGAATCAGGGCCACAGAAGTAAATCCCAGCAAGCCTATACTACTTATGGCCTTGATCAGGGGCAGCTAGTTGCATGAGCTAGTGGTGCCCGTGTTCCACCAATCTGTGAGCATGGAGGCCCGGCTCCACCAAAGTTTGGGGCCAGGTCTTTCCGCCGGCCTCGCCTGCTGCCCCCGCGCACCTGCCCCGGATCATCCCGGCCCCGCCTGCCCCCCCGCCCCCGGCAATTTAAAAAGGCCCGGGGCCCCCGCCACCACCACCGGCAGTGCAACGGGGCTAAGGCACTTCCTGCCCGTCCACGTCCAGAAGTGCCTGGAAGCTGCTGGCACATCTCTGTGGCCTGTGGTGGGCGGTGGGAGAGGTTAGCCAAGAGCCTTCCCTTTTTCTTTAAAAAGCACCAGGGAGATCAAAATTGATATTATAGAATTTTTGAAGCGGAGACCACTACAAATGTTAGTTATGCTAATCCATGCAATTCTAGATTGCCTGGTGAATCTATGGCTACGTCTTCATACTGCATCGAAACTAGTGGAGTTCAAGCCACCTTGCAGAAGTGAAGCCAGCCTCTGCTCTCGCCCTGAGTTGGAGGAAGAAGGCAACTGGCCAAAGCAAAAACATCTTTGCATTTCTAATGCACTAATAATACGTAGGTGCCACGTACAAAAGTATGAATGGCCCCATTTCTGCCACTACAGGACCCTACTTCTCCATCTTGGGCAAGTTTCTTGAATGAGATTGTTTTGGTAGTTGCCTTCTTCCAGATAATTACTTCTAGACTGATTTGTGGGGTTTTTTTTTCCAATAGTGGGAGTTTGACTGTGGAAGAGTCTACCTGTGGGCAGTGCTTGTTCTGCCCAAATTGTCATCAGCCCTCCATAGACAATAAGGTTAAGGGTGTAGAAAATGATGACCGGAGAATTCACAAATTCTCTCCCTCAGGAGCAACAGCTCATGAGCTTCATTAATGAGGTTTTGAAGGTCTCGTGGTATCCGCTCCGCATGTTTTTTTCCTACAGAGGCAGGAGCTATTGTCTCCGGAGTAGATTCCCATAAAACATACACCGACTAGGATTTTGGACACCAATCAGTGCTGCAGGAAGACCTCCTGCAAAGTGGAAGGGATCAACACAAGGTAATTTTGACTAAAGAGAAAGATTACACTTTGCTTCCTGAGTGCATTCTACCAACTCTAAAATGATCTTTCCCAGAAGGCCAGAGGGATGAACATAAGTTATATTGGCTCAAGGGACCTCAAAATAGACAGCACAACACTAGGCTTCTGCCAGTCTGAATAACACAATCATTTGTTTTCCTGTTTAAAGGTTTATTTTGCAAAATGAGTATATAGTCTTCAGACACCCACTGGACACTGCTTAAAGTGACAGGCAAAAATGACGACTCTGAGTACCTGAATCTGGCTGATGTTCCAGCTCTGGAGTAATTCATGTAAATTTACTCCTCCTCAGTAGATTGCAACATAGTCTCATTAAGTGTATGGAGTAACTTTCTACTAGGGCAATGTCCCAAAACCTCACTCCATTATTCCATTAACTATACACAGCAAAATTATGGGGAGTGAGTGTGAAGGTTACTGCAGACCTGGCAGCTCCTCCTTTGAAAAAAACCAAGGCTCTTCTAACTCCCCACATGCTCCCTCTCCTTTCTTTGAGATGGCTCTTCGTCCTTCCTCACCATTTCATCCCTCTTACAGCATGGATGCAAAACCAGTAGCGCAGCCAGGTCCGGAGCACAGGGGGAGCGGTGCTATAAAAAGGTGCCTTCCCCTGTATTCACCCGGCGGCGCTCCGGGTCTTAGGCGGCACTTCAGGGGCGGGTCCTCACTCGCTCCGGGTCTTCGGTGGTACCCGCCGCCGAAGACCCAGAGTGCTGCTGGGTGAGTGCAAGAAGCGGCGCTAAAAAAAGGCGCCACTTCCCGTTTAAGGCATCACTTCCGCTCACAGGGAGAGCGGCCACTCCCCCTGCTCCCCCCTGGCTACACTACTGTGCAAAACACTGCCTGCAGGCTACCTGCAACCCACACTGTGCATCAATCTGGCTCCCCTGACAGGTTCAGATTCTGTGGAACTTAAGCTTTTTTTTCCCAGGGGCGGGGGGAGTGGTATGTAGCCTTTTAGGTTTGAAAGAAAACCTGAACATGCTGAGATACAGTGCTGTCTTCCTCAGTCTGCAGAAATGGGTAAGGAACAGCACCACAGAGACTGCAGCAGGAAGAGGATCTGCTCCTTACTCTCCCTAAGGAAGACCTGAGGTAAGGAGGAGATAGGAGTGGAGGTCAGAGAAGGATGGCTGTGAATAACTGGTGGGCTCTAAGTTTAAGTCCCCTTAAATTTCAAGCAACTGCACTGTTCAAGCCAATCGCTCACAAAGAGGGAAAAGGGCCAAGAGGCACTACCCCAAGTAGAGCCCAACCCTGAGATGGGGAAAGACACGGGGGAGGTGAGGAATAAAACAGCCATTGCAGTGGCCCTAAAGAGGCAATGGCTAATTTTATTAAGGGCCTGAGTGAGGCTAGTACCCCCACTTCTCCTTGACCAATGGATTTGCAGTTGCTCAGCGCTTCAGGGCATAATATTGGTTATTGTAGCCATCCACAGTCTAACTTCAGTTATCCCAAACTCCCATTGCTACGTCTGCTGTGCGCTGCAAATGCGTAGAGGGTCCTTCATGACCTCATCGCTCTGCCCCATGGGCTCTAATTAAAATTAAATTCAGCCATGTCTCCCTAATGAGTTTGACATTCCTCCCCTTGCTCCCCGGGGCTGCACCTCTCACATTTTGGTGTAACTCACAGAATATTGTTGAATGAGGCTGGAGGCTGTGCTTCCCTTTTGAGTTAATTTGTATAATAGCTCCTACAGGCCCCGATCAGGATCAGGGCCCCATTGTGTTAGGTGCTGTACACACACACACACAGTAAAAAGACAATCCCTGTCTTGAAGAGCTTGTAGTCTAAGGGTACGTCTATACTTACCTCCGGGTTCGGCGGTAAGCAATCGATCTTCTGGGATCGATTTATCGTGTCTTGTCTAGACGCGATAAATCGATCCCGGAAGTGCTCGCCATCGACACCGGTACTCCTGCTCCGCGAGAGGAGTACGCGGAGTTGACGGGGGAGCCTGCCTGCCGCGTGTGGACCCGCGGTAAGTACCTTGTAGTTCGAACTAAGATACTTCGACTTCAGCTACATTATTCACATAGCTGAAGTTGCGTATCTTAGTTTGAACTGGGGGGTTAGTGTGGACCAGCCCTTAGAGTGAACTGAAGTGAGGCTTTTCTAAGTTTAAGAAACAATGTATCTGGTGTCAATGAAAATCAGACGTTTAGCAGTAGCTTCAGTCACTTTTTAAGGAAACATCTCAGGGACCCCTGCATGCCCCCTGTGCTGAGCCCAGCCTACACATGTTGAATATATGAGAAAATATTAGGACAATATTAAGGAAAGAAGATGAAAATAAACTTGATTCAGGGGAGTGGTGCAGCTGCTTGGTGGTTCTCTCTCTGGGCGTAGGAATGTGCACATAGCTATCGGTAATCTCATGTGGGGAGGTAAGCAGTATTGTAGCTGTGTTGGTCCCAGGGTTCTAGAGAGAAGGTGGGTGAGGTAATGCCTTTTATTGGAGACTCATGCCTGAGGAGAGCTATAAAACACACGTTAGGGTGACTATAGCATGTGCTAGTAGAACAGGATTATTTTAGCATATTTTATGGTCCCATGGCCTAGTTTTTGCTTCTGCTAAAAGTCTTGAGGCAGCCGTTGGACATTATTCAAACCATCAGCCTGCTTCTGAATTTAATAAGCTTTAGTTCTACTGTATGTAATTGTGCTGGATAATTGGAGGAGGGATAATTGGTAATTGGAGGAGGGATAGCTCAGTGGTTTGAGCATTGGCCTGCTAAACCCAGGGTTGTGGGTTCAATCCTTGAGGGGGCCATTTAGGGATCTAGGGCAAAAATTGGGGATTGGTCCTGCTTTGAGCAGGGGGTCGGACTAGATGACCTCCTAAGTTCCCTTCCAACCCTGAGATTCTATGATTCTATGAATAATGATGGGCTCAGTCCATCCATCCATCCAATGGAAGTTACTGGATTTGTCACTTTCTGCTATTGGGTAAAACATTCAAAAGCACCTAAGTCCCATGTTCAAAAGTGACTTACAAGCTCAAATCTCACTGAAAATTAAGGGGCTTAGGAACCAAAGTCACTTCTGAAAATGTTGCCCATTGCCATTATAGTGAATGGAACGTAGACAGTAAGGGGTGATTTCCCTATTGGCAATCCTCTGACACTGGATTCTTAGTGGTACTTTGCCATGATCTAAGTATCTTCTCCACTGTGACATAGGATACTTTGCATATTCCCTTTGTAAAACCTGCTCTCTGTATTACTAATTTCCCCATGATTCCTCTGGGACAGAAGAGAAGTTGTTTTGCTGATTTTTCTCAGCTAACATGAACATCTCATGGTTTCTGATTATTCGGCTGATAAGCTAATGAAACCAGAGAATCATCACTGTTAGTTTACACACAAAGCTCTTGCTCCAGCTGTTTCTGTGCCTGTGTATTGTGGCATCAGTTCTTGGTACAGCTCCCAAAAGCAGGTGCTGATTAGACCTGAATGGTACTTTGGATTAAGTCCTATGGATTCCCCAGGCCCTGCCACTGTCTTGGGTGCCACTGACATTTTATATATACACACACTCGCTCCCTGACTACTTAGCTTGTCAGCTATTCTTTCAGACATGCTTTCCTCAGAGGCTCCATATAGCACTTTTCAGTTTGACAAATGAACATGGAAAGCTGCCTCTTCCTTACATGTTCTACCCAATTTGCCTAACATATGGCCCTGACCTGCGGAAAGCACCGCCTTTGTGCAGGTAGGAAGAAGGAGACGTTCCTTGCTAGTAACAGAGTTGGGCAGGACAGCTAGGGAGACTCCTATGACTTAACCTTGCTGTTCTGCCCGGAGCTCTAAAGTCGACCTCCTGTCTATTGATTATGCATTTTTGTGCAGGACACATGTCCTCTAGCCTTAAAGGGCCAGTAGCCTGTTACATGAACAAAAAGCTATTTTTCATTCAAAAATAACCTTTAGATTTCTAAAACAAATTTTCATGGGAAATTGTTGACACTATCTAAACATTCTGGTTTTTTGCACAAAAATCTCAGGCTTTATTCTGCTGGGGGGGGGGGGTTAAAAATGTTAATTGAAAGCATTTTGGCAAATACTTTTTAATGGCTGTTAAAATTTTACATTAACTGAAAAACAGGTTTTTTGGCAAGGGAAAGTTTTCAAAAGACACTTTTGGAGGAGGGGTGACTTGCTTAAAAAAAAATTCACAAAAACCTTCAAAAAGATGAAAAAGGGTTAGTTTAGAATATTTTGACTTTTTTTTTAAGAATAAACTCTTATTTTTTTAATCAGATCTTACTTGCATTAAGAAACTACTTCCTTTTGGACTGTCAATGCACTTAATATTAAATCTCCTTAAAATGCAAGTTCCTTTCCCTGGAACATTCTGAAAAAGTGGTGAATGGGCAGTATTATCTGGGTTTTCTTCCTTGATATCATTCTTTTGAAAGTAGTTTGGCTTATCTAGATGAAGTAGTTGTCAGAGAGCGCTTCAAGGTAGGGAATAATACAGCAAGCTAACATATTAGTTCATTGCCAGGCATCCTATTCAGAAAGAGAAAGGTAAACTCCAAAGTATACAGATATTCAAGAGCTTCCAAAGGAGCATTCCACTACATTCTCCTTAGTCTTATTAACACAAAACAGCTAATAAAATCCAGCACTTTAATAAGGTTGGCTGTAAAAAGACTGTTCCACTGTTCAAATAATTGAAAACCAGACTTTTTAGATCTTTGATGAGCAACAAGTTAAACAGTTAGCTGGCCAGGAAAGTGGGTTTTTTTCTGATCCATGTGTGTAAAATGCTAATTAAAAGTAGTACAAAGACACAGCAGATCTGAGGAACGAGTATAAGCACAGTATAATCTGGCAAATTAAAATCATTGGTTGTGTTAACATCTTAATTACCTGGTGTGTTCAATGCTGTTAGAAAAGGTGTCACAAAATGATAGGAAACATTTTGCTAGTTTAACTGAAAGCATATATACAAGACAAAACAAATCAATCTTTCCTATGTTTTTGTGTGTGCAGCCTTTACTACTCCTGAAGTCAGATATCTCTACGGAATACAGCTTCTGGCTTCAGGGACCATGCAATGTTTAGCTCAGCAATCTCTGACCTGTCTTTTTTTAATCTCTGACCTGTGCTGGGTCTTTTGACTTCTGCTAAATGTCCGCTGATACTGAGCTACCCGAGTACCATTTAAAAAGTAATGTATCCATAGGACATTCTGTTTAGGCAAAGTATTTGGGGGTAGCAGAAAGATGCTTTTAAAACCCCATTGTGCTTCCTGAACCCAGCTGGAGACTAGTCTGGACCCTGGCATAACGTAATGCAACCTCAAGGCTGCTTTAAGTTGTACCAGGCTGTCAGTTGTACCTGTCAATTGCCAACAGCCCCCAGAAGCTATGCAGGCACATCTCCTTTCCTCTGCCCTTTACACGACCAGAGCAGGCCTGGGGGAAGAGAAGTCCTGTTGGCTGGAAGGACAGAGGGCTGAGTAGTGGGAAAGATTGGACTAGCTTGATAAGCAGCCAAATGTGTAACCTTTTGTGAGGTTCCTCCAACACCAGATGGTTTGTTTTACTCTGGTGAGGTGAGCTTACTCTGTGCTTTTAAGTAACAGTTGCCGCTGTTGATGCTGGTATTTGTATGCTTATCATTTCATTTTCTGTGTAGTCGTAGTGTACAGGTTCTAAGAATCGATTCTGCTTTGGGTACAGTGGATCTGCCCATAATTCTGACATAAAATCTCCAGCCTCCTCAACTGGCTTCCTTCTTGAGAGCCCCTCCTGCACTGGGAGGAAGGACTGGAAGAGGAGCTCACCATGGCAGGACCAGTTGGAGGGTCAAAGAGAAGTCTACTCCGTAATATGCTTCAGAGGAGGTGCCCAGGTTGGCTGCCTCCACAGTCCCGGGCAGCCTACGCACCTGCCTCTCCAGCTGCATAACTGCACGACGAGAAGACTGCATGGCCTGGAGTCTCCCACTGAACAGCCACAGCTCACAGTTCCTCCAGGATCCATTCACAGTTCACCAGTGTCCAGCTGTGCAGAGTGAGAGCAGCTACTGTAGTTTGGTCACTACATGTTCCTAGTCAATGAAAAGAGCTGGCTTCTGCCACCAGCCAGCCTCTTGCATCTGCTGATGTTTTGGTGTCTTAGCTCAGCTTTCCATCCTAATTGGAACATGGGGTGAAGGACATGGAAGAGGTTTTCATGCTGTTCCTGGAGGAAGACCCAGTATGCATAAGCTCCTGGCTGGTTCTGTCCTCTGTGTAATGAGTGACAATATAAGTTGCACATTTACCATCTCCAAATGTATTATTTCACATTCTAAGCACAAAGAATACTGTAAATCATACAGAAAAGGTGAATTCTGTGGTGCTCTAAGTTCATTTTGTAATAGCACCTCCTGTATATAATATATTGTAAGTGTGTGTGATTGGCTCTACAAAGCAAGATGGCCAAAGATGGCTGCTATGATACTGGCAGGTGCTGATTTCAGTGGACAATATTGCAGCAGCCTGAGATTCCAAGCCAGAAGTGGATCTCACAACTTGATGTGCAGAAGAACTGGGTGCTTAATTTCACTAGAAGTGACATTTCAAGGACACACAACTCAATGCAATGACACGGTCAAATAAATAACGAATTAGAGAAATAAATCAAACATACTTCAATTGGAATATGTTGTAAATAAAAACCTCCATATGGTATTTATCTCATTCCAGGCCCAATTGTGGCTTTATAATCTGCCCTGGACAAGGGGTGTACCTCACGCAGGACACAGTTTCCTCCCTGCTCTTTTTGCTCCGGGGCATTAAAAATCTTCTACTAGTGCTAGATGTCTCACTCAACGTCCCTGTGCAGCGGCACAGTCCAGACTCTGATCTGGCCCTCAGTGTGCACTTCAGAAGATCTAATTGCCGGAGGCTGGATTACATTCACGTTATTGCCCAGTGAATGAGGCAGGGATGAGGGGGATCACATCCTTCACTAGGTCATTTCCTGAGTCGAGTGCTACACTTTGCAACCCTGCCATCCTTTAATGTAGTGTTTTAATATAATGTGGACGGGCTTGGTATGAACTACCTTTGACCTACAGAACTTTTTTTTTAAAAAACAAAGGAAAGCTAATATCAGAATCTGGTATTTTCTACCAATATTTAGCACCAGGGCGTCTGATGAAAAGGATAAAGTTGCTGTTATGAAGTTACAGCTTTTATTCATCGTGGAAAGGTTTGCTCTAACGTGAGTAACTGGCAGCAGCTCCAAGACATTTTCTGTGCATGAAATAAATGCAATGGCAAATCACTAGTAAGCTCTAAGAAAGTATGATCCTGTTCTGACTCCTCTTAACCTTGGGAAAGGAGTGCTAATGGTCCTTTAGTTGCTGCTGCTGTTAAAAAGCCATTCTTCCTGTAGTATATAAATCTATATGGTGTTACCAAATAGGGATTTATAACTTAATGAGATTTACCCTAGGATTGTAAGGTATTTGGGGAAGGACCCACTCTCTATGATATGTTTGTACAGTGGAGTCCTGGCCTCTAGGTACTACCACACTACTAACAACAATAATTGTGTTTAACTATTTTCTCCAGGATTTTATTGATCATTGTTTAATTAGATCTTTTCAAGAAGTTCTGCCTTTGGAAGGCTGTGTGGATCACTGAGCCTACCACATGGTCATATCACATTGCTAAGCACTTTTAAATTTAAAAAGCAAAAGCAAACCTCGGGGCAAGAATTGTGAATAGGAGGCTACAGCTAACATGAGGGAAAAATAAGTGCAAACTTTCTTCTGATGTTCTCCTAAATGATGAGCAAGTTGATGTCACAATCCATTGTTAATTACAAGCTTTGTTCCTCCTGCCTGATGCACCGTGATTGCAGTTTAAAATGAAAATGATTGGATTATACATACTTCAGCACATCCATAAATCCCCTTTTACCTTTAAAGTGCAGATTAGATGCTAACCACAGAGAGTAGGTCACTGGAAATACTGAAAAGGTTTCTCCCCTCCCTATTCTGCAGTCTTTGACAAAAACTGTAGTGCAGTAACTTAAAAATATATAAACAAAATTCATAGCATATGCAGAGATTTGAGAGTCCTACCTTGAACCTAATATGCTAGGAAAGACTTTACACTGATTTTATTTCTTAAAATTCATCTTGTTGGGTAAATCCCAGAGCCATATTACATCTCAGTTTCAAAGGCATTTGGGAAAAAGAATATTATTTTGAAAACAGAAGACTGGCTGTTTTCCCCCTCTTTATTTCTTAATGTCCAAACATTCATAACACCCTGTTTGGAGAGGGAGAATTGCCATCCAAGTTGTAAAACACACTTATAAGTAAATGGAAATACATAAACAGAGCTGTACTGAAAACAAAACCTCCGGGAACAAGATCGTAGTTTGCATGCTTCTCACTGTTGTATTTTGTCCAATTTGCATATTTAAAGACAAGCCTTTAAGACAAAATTCTGATATCAGCCTGAACTATTCTCAAGCTTTGAACTTTTCCATCCTTTCTCCTGATTATGCCAAGTGACCCATATTTTAAAAGCATTTACAATAAAATTATAGCACTTTCTTTTGTGCTGCTAGCCTTCCCAGTGAAAAGCCGAAATGTTTTAAAATTGTCACTTTTTGACAGAGGTAATGGCTGTAATATATTTAGTCTCTTCCCCCTTGTTGTGTTTAGAATGGCTATGCTAATAAAGGGCACAGCTGTCGATACTTTATGGCCTGCTGGGGGGAAAAAGGGGAAGGAAGGCAAAAAACAGATTGACTGTGTGTCAACAAATGCAGCTGGGAAAGAAAAAAAGGAGCCCCTTGAAGGCCTCTGCAACTTAAAGTCCAAGATAAATGATGTTCCTATGTTTAAAAAAAAATGGAGGTTGGAATTCAATAAGGGGAGGCTGAAAAGAGAACTGCTTAAAACTAAAAGCCTTTCTCTGCTTCTAGACAGCCTACAAGAGAAATGAGCAAAACTGACCACAGAAGAGGGTGAGCAGCCAAGAGAGAAAACAAAAAGCCTATCCTGGAAAATGTATTGCATCAATGAATGATCTGAAGTGCATTATCACCGGCAGGCGGAGAGAATACAGTTTAATGGAGACGTGATGGCAAACTTTTACACACTGTTGCGGTTTGGGGATAGGCTTGTGTATGGGAATAGGAAGTGTCAGAAGGTGCTATAATTATTCATAACAAATACATGAAAATTACCCATTTGGAATAAAATACGCACGTGGTGCCTGTTAAAGCTACTGTTTGTGAGCAGGGCCTGGCTGCATTCAAGGCTTATTTCTGAGCACAGTTTTGCTGTGTGTTTTGCCCTCCCATGACCCACCTCTTATGGTTTTCACCCTCAGATCTGAAGTTAACAGGTGAGCATGTATTTGCTGCAGTGGGCTACAGGGCGTGGGACATCTTCCTCCTTACAATCGGATTCGGCCTCTCTTCTCCCTTCTCCACCCTCCTGTCCTGTCATTCAAACCTACCTTTAAAAATAAAAAACTTTTTTTCTGATGTTGAGTCCATATGTAGAACCTTTCCCCTTCCTTTTCAATAGGACCCCTGGGTACGTGTGCTCTTAATGAAGGTGGTGTTTTTTTCCCTTTTGTTTGTAATTTGTCAGAATTAGTATTAATACTATTAACATTATAATAGAGCAATCCAAAAGGCAAGAACCAGATTCTGGGCCAGATCCCTGGTTGATGTAAATTAGCACAGCTCCATTGACTGGAATGGAGCTACGCTGGCTGATTCACCTCTGTCTTGGGTCTGCTCTTTCTTTCATGGGAAGCTGTCTTGTCATTGGAAAGCAGGCACTTCTCCCATTACATTGGCTTTCTTGGTGAGCCTGATGACCGGCTGCAGGAGAAAACTTCATCTTCTAAGCCACCTGTTTTCAGCTATCAACATCCTCCTGTAATTAAATGGGGCACAATGAACGAGCTTGGAAGGGTGCGTTGCTTTCCGGGGCTTTGTTTGACAGTGTTAGTGCAAGAAACAGCTGTTACGTTTCAGAAATGTGAGTGATTATAGCGTAACAATTCAAATGGAGATGTGACACCATTTTTAATATATGGTTCAAGGAGCTGAGCTGTAGAATTAAAACTGTGAAATTAAGATATTGGGTGTGGTCCAATATCCATTGAAGTCAATCGCTATCTTTTCACTGACTCCAGTGGCCTTAAGTGACGTAACCACATGCAGTAAAACCTTATAACATCTCTTAGGAAATAGGCGGGGGATTTCATTGCAAGAGGTGGTGTGACCATATGCGAACAAAGTCGGGACATAATGTTGCTTTGCTGTATGGCATATTGACGTGACTTGCTGCTAACAACCTTGTGCTCATTCCCTGACGTTGAGGACTACCTCTTCCTGTGCCTGGCTTGCAGTGCACAACAGTAAAGTGAGCTCACAGCGCAGAAAGGAAGAGGAAAACAGTGATGCATCCATGAGCGACACTGCGCTCACACATGCCGCGTGATACAGGATGTTCAAATGAGCTCCTATATGAGGAGAGATTAATAAGACTGGGATGTTTCAGCTTGGAAAAGAGCCAACTTAGTGGTGGGGATATGATAGAGGTCTATAAAATCATGACTGGTGTGGAGAAAGTAAATAAGGAAGTGTTATTTATTCCTCCTCATAACACAAGAACTAGGGATCACCAAATGAAATGACTAGACAGCAGGTTTAAAATAAACAAAAGGAAGTATTTCTTCACACAACGGACAGTCAACCTGTGGAACTCCTTGCCAGAGGATGCTGTGAAGGCCAAGGTTATAACAGCAGGGGTGAAAGCAAAATTTCTCTCTTACCAGTATGGGGGGGGTGGCTTTGCAGGACTTTGGGTGGAAGGGGCGGGGGGTCAGCGTCCCCCAGCCAGCACATCTGCACTGCCTGGCCCATGCCGCCAGGGGCTCTAGCAGCGATTTAAAGGGCCCAGGGCTCCGGTCACTGCCATGGCCGGAGCCCCGGGCCCTTTAAAATAGCCGGCCCTGGGGCAGCTGCCCCTTTTGCCCCTCTCCCCCGTCGGTGGCCCGGGAGGGGGGGGACAAAAGGGGAAACGACGTTAAAGCGCTGCTGCGGCAGCGCTGTAAGCAGGGTCCTTTAAAGCGTTGCCACAGCAGCACTTTAAAGTCAGCTGTACGGACCGGTACCGGCGGCCACTCTTTACCACTATGCCATACCGACCCGTACCACCTTACTTTCACACCTATATAACAGGGTTCAAAAGAGCACTAGATCAGTTCATGGAGGTTAGGTCCGTCATTGGCTATTAGCCAGGATGGGCAGGGATGCAAAACCATGCTCTGAAGTGTACCTAGCCTCTGGTTGCCAGAAGCTGAGAGTGGACAACAGGATAGAGCACTTGATGATTACCTGTTCTGGTCATTTTCCCTTTGAAGCACCTGCCATTGGCCACTGTTGGAAGACAAGATACTGGGCGAGATGGACTGTTGGTCTGACCCAGTATGGCTATTCTTATGTAATGAGGCTTACAAATGTACGGGCGATACTAAAATTAAAGGCAGAACAATCAACGAGGAATAATGTAACTGGAATTGAAAGGTTTAGGTGTGGGGTCCAATAGATGGCAAATGCAGTTAATCATAGACCAGTGTGTACGAGCCATGAATCAGTCTAGCAGACATGTGCTGACCCATCTTTTGGTCATTCTCAAACTTACCAAGCTCAGTGTTTCCATTGCACCTGAGCTCTGCTTGGACAGAGTGGAAATGGGGATGGGCAAAGAGCTACTTAGAGTTGCCTGATCTGAAGCCACCTGTTCCAATGGGAATTACAGCTGCAGCTACAGGTTAGAAATGCTGAGCCCCCTAAATCCCCTTACGCTGTGGGTTGAGGGGGCAGTGGGCTCAGGGGGAGGCTACCCCAGCAGACCTTTTCTCTCCAAAAGGGGAATTTTCTGAGGGCATATCAGGCTGCTTTAAGTCTGTTTTGTGCCACAAAGTGGCCTTAGCAGACTGGAGAATCTGGCTCCTTTTCCAGATAAGTTATCCTCATTTGGTGTTTTATTGCCTCTTCCCAGGTGTATGTATTTACATGTATTTCTATCAATTCTCACTTCACTGGATGTGAACCTCCATTACAATCTCTCCTAGCCCAGCTGCAGTTTGCTTCTCTCCCCCACTGTATTTGATAGCTTTCCAGTTTTGATGCTGTCAACAGATTTGTTCATACTTGAATTTACATCATCGTCTCGATCCACAGCACTCGGTTCTGAGGAGCTTAAAATCAAGAGAGACGCAAAACATTCACAGTGCAACATCCTGACAATGTACTACAATATCGGCATCACCCAAGAATGCATGGATGAGCGTGCTAACATTGAACTTTTGCCCAATATTTACTTTGTGCCATACTGCGACTATAGTTGATACATTAGCTCCTCACTCCCCTCTTGACTGCTGAGAGTGGAGACAGAAATTCTTTGTCATTTCCTTTCTCCCCTGAGTGGGGTGATAGTGAGCAAACATACGTCATCATTCCTTGTTGTGGGGTAAAAGTTGGAAACAAGTCACAAGTCCACCCAATTTAGACGTAATCAATTTCCCCCTTTAGTTATACAGTTTCAGACAGAATTATTATCACTTGTAGTGTCAGGACATATATTTATGCCAGACAAATAACAACAGACAAGACAGAACTGGTAAATGGGCCCAAGCTGTCATATTCTGGGCTACTAAGAAGTTCTTTCATCTTCCATGATACTCATTGCCTTCTCTGATCCCTTGGTCTGGTCCTTTGGTCCCATTCTTTAGTTTCTGGTCCAGTGCTTCTCAAGTTTGGACCCACGTTCTCTTGGGTCTTTTATACATTTCACATTACTTAATCCTTATCCAATCATCTTTTAGCACATCAACCCTTTGGATTTTAGGTAAGCCATACATTATGCATGTGCAAGCTTCATTGACCCCACTTCTGTATTTTTCCTACTGGTTCTACAGCTTCTGGGTCATGTTGTTTTGTGTCACCCTGCCCTGGGTCTTCCCAGAAAAAGGGGAGTTTTTACTTATCCTTGCATGTTTGTGTATCTCTTACTTACATCTTTCAACACGTTACCTTTGTTCTGTCAGCAATGACATTTTAAGCAGATTAGCAATTCTATGTAAAAGAAGAATTGGCAAAGCCACACTTACGCCAGCAAAGCCATAGCCTTAATGTTTCATTCACTATACATAATTACATATCGTTAATAACATAGGCAATCAAAGCTCTTAATCTTACCATTAACAATTCTTCATTTTATATTTCAGTGTTATATAGTGTCATACGTTATTCTGGGCCACCTTAATCTATTAGGAAGGGTAGGGGAGTTTTGGAAAACTTGATGATTCTTTAATTTTTTTTCTCTTTTTTATACATGGGTTTTTCATTCAAAGTTTGAGGGGAGGTTGTTTTTGTTTTTTGGTGAATCATTACCAAAAAACCTGCATTAAAAACATTTTGAGGGGTGTCTCAATTTTAGGGCCTTCATATTTAGTTGTTTGGTACCCCAATACTCCTCATGCTGCCTTGCTTGTGTCAGACAGGCCATGGGGTGCTCCTACAATTCATCTTTTGCTTGCCCTGCTTTAAGAGACAGGCTGAACAAGTGTCACTGCTCTATATCATTCATTCAGTTGAACTGTGTCCACGACTGACCCCTGTGGTGTCCCGTTTGGTACCGTTCCCCAGGCAGAAATCTTACCATTATAATTACTTTCAGCTCCTGATTATACCAACCAATCAGGAGTCCATACTGTGTTTTGTTTTCCCAGTATAGAAAACTGACCAGGTGTTTGGAAATGTAAGCCCATATTTTGGGATGCTTAAAGTTAGACTCCTAAATCCGTATCTAGACTTTAAATAAAAGTGAGCTAATTTTCATATATCCATATGCACAATATACAATCGCTATTTACATAACACTGTCAGTAACCAAACACCAACAGGCAACACACACCTGTTTAGGGGGGTTTTGTTTTTTGTTTTGTTTTTTCAGAAATGCCAGTTACTAAAAGCACATAATTTAAATATAATCAGCATAATATTGTAAACTTAATTTTTAACAGCTTTACAAAGTATCAAAACTGACTAATGACAGTAGTCATTACTAATCCCATTTTTATTGTAATTTCTGGTATTATTCCTGAAGCTAAAGTATTTACTTCCACTGTGTTCCAATATGCTTTTGTAAACATCTTTTCGGGTTTCCTGGAAGCATGCTTTGATAGTACAGATTGTATCGTTACATTCATGGTGTCTGTAACAGGGCACACTCAGTATTGCCAATCTCAGCAGATCAAAAATCATTATTCCCCCCTCTCCCAGTTCAGCCCCCCAGCCTCACCTCTGCTACACCAGGGGTTCTTTGCCCTCCTGCCCCTTCCCAGGCCAGATGTTGCAGGGGAGGCGGGGTGGGGGAAGGAACAGAGGTGCTGTCCTGTCCCCCTTGCTCACAGGAGGGGAGGAGTAAAGCTACACTGAGCAGCTGAGCTTGTTCTTTTCCCTCCTCCCCCACCCCTCCTGTGCGAATGGCGAGTAAAAGGGAGGGAAGGTCGCTGGCTTCTGGCAGGGCTGAATTGCATGAGGGAGCTAAAGCTTCTAGCATCATCAGAAGATGAGCTCCAGAGCCCTCAGCAATCCTATCACTCATTTAAAAAACCCACCAGAGCTGGCAATAGGACATGCTGGCTCCTCTTATGTAGGCTGTGAGGCCAACACACCTCTGTGCTGATTTCAGCCCAGATTGAATGGAGGCATTCTGGGGACTGTAGTTCCCAGCGAGCATGGGAACTGTAGGCCTGACAGCAAGGAATGCTGGGAAATGGGCCAGGACTACAAGTAATCTCTGGTTCCTCAGAGTGAGGGTGACTGAGTGAAACCTGTAATAGGGTTTATAGCTAGGAGGGAGATTTACATTTAGATTTTTTTTTCCATTTTGTTTGTTTTTCCACTTTTTCCCTCACTGAAAAAGTGTGAAAAAGTGAATTAAAAAAAGTTAAACAAAATGTAACTTTGTCACCCTCTAATGGTTTTTCTGTTTTGTTTTGTTTGTTTTTATTTACCCCCTTCCCTATTTTTCTGGCAATGGGGGGAAACCAAAATGAAAATATCTGAAATCAAACAAGTTTAACTGCAGTTTTTAAAAACAAAATCAAAGAAATTCCTTAATGTTCAAATAAGGGGGGGGGGGGACCTTTATTTAAATATGCTTTAAATAAAAAATTAAAAAAGCCAGAATTTCAACAAACCCTAGAAAACTATTCATTTTGTGAGCCTTGGCTCAGCCTTGCCCCAAAGGTGAAGGTTTCAGACTTGAGTTGAAATGACCTTTTTGATTTTTATTACACTGGCAGTGACGGAGGTTGGTTTGGCCAGTGAACTGAACTACTCACAGCAAGAGAGAAAGTAAAACAACAGCTACTCCCAAGGACAGAAAGGTGAGTCACTGCGACAGCAGCCATTATCCTTTAGCTATGTTTTGATTTTAATAGAACATAACTCCTTTGCTTGTGAGTATAGCCCAGGTCTCCAAAATAATTTAGGCTCCTGACTTCCATTGAAATCAGTGGGAATTAAGGGCTTTAAATACCTTTTAGGATCAGGGTGTATATGTCTCTCCATGTGCAAATCACTTGAATATTTTGTAATTGACGGTTGAAAAAACAAATGAGGTCCACTGTATGGGTTGGGAATGTGAAACATAGGAGAATGACAATGATCAACTCCATTCTCCTTCCTCACCCCAATCATTATATCTCCCTGGGTATCCTGCATTCCTTGAACCCACAATGTCTTTTCTCCCTTGCCCACATTCCATGCCCCCTCGCCTCCTCCTGGGGCCTCATCCATCTTCCTTCCTCCCTCCTTCTACACTCTCCCACCACTGCAGCTTCCCACGCTGCTCCATGTCTCTTTGCCTCTTGCCTCCTCCCAGAAACTCCACCATTTCCTAGACTCCAGCCTCAACCCACACCCTCCTAGTCTCTTACTCCAATCCTCCAGCCAGTAGCACCTTTGCCTCAGCCCAGCCACGGGTATCAGAAGAGGGTTAGTTTGTTAATAGTGGTACTAGAAGCATTATTCTTTATAAATGTAAAATCAGCTCTTATCTTGTTAACCACCAGCATAAAAAATAAAGGATGGCAATATAATGTCAATCAATATGGATTTATGGAAAAAAGTTCTTGTCAAACAATCTTTCTCGCTTTTTGATGGGACTACAAGCTTGGGTTGATAAAAGTAACAGATGTAGACTTCTGTAAGACATTTGATTTATAAAATACAATGTTCTAAGGAAAATTAACATAATATAAAATCAATGCAGTATGTATTAAATTGACTAAAAACTGGCTAACTGATAGATCTCAAAATTGTAATTGCTAATGAAAAATTATCCTCCAGTGGGTATGTTTCTAGGGGGGTCCTGCAGGGATTAGTTCTTGGCCCAATGCTATTCAATATCTTTATCAATGGTCTGGTAGAAAATATAAAATCATTGCTGATAAAGTTTCCAGAGAATAGAATTTCGTCAACTGTAAATAAAGGTAAGGAAAGGTCAGTTATACAGAACAATCAGAATGTCTTGATAAGCTGGGTGGAATCAATCAATATGCAGGGTCATACATCTAGGAAAAAAGAGTGTAGACCAAATTTACTAGATAGCGGACTGTGTCTTTGAAATCTGTGACTCTGAAAATGATTTAGAGGTCATGGTGGGCAAACAGCTGAACATGAGCTCCCAGTCTGATGATGTGGCTAAAGGGGATAATGTATAAACAAGGGAATATTTTATAGAAGTAAGGAGGTAGTTTTATCTCCATATAGCATTGGCGAGGCCACTGTTAGAATACTGTGTCCAGTTCTGCTGTGCACACTTAAAAGACAAGGTTGAAAAATTGCAGTAGGTTCCGCGAAGTGCCATAAGAATGATTTGAGGACTGCCTTACATGTCTTTGATTGAGTTCCTTATGTTTTTCACTGAATCTAACTTACAAAAGAGATGGTTAAGAGGCGACTTGGGGATGGTCTATCTACACAGGGAGAATCTATGCGGAAGTAGAGGGCTCTTTAATCTAGCCAGCAAAGGCATAACAAGATTGAGTGGCTTGAAGCAGCAATGTTTTCAAATTGGAAATAAGACACATTTTAACAGTGAGGCTGTTGAACCATTGGAGCAATTTATCAAGAGATGTTGTGGATTTTCTGTCACTTGAAGTCTTTAAATCAAGAGGGGATGTCTTTCTAAAAGATCTGCTGTACTTCAACCACAAGCTCTTTGATTTGACTGGTGAAATTCTATGCCTCTGTTATGTCACAATCCCTGCAGCTTTGCACTGTTCATTGGTTGCCTGTTTGCTGATTTTAACATTTAATGTCCAAACTATACTGGCAGGGTCAGCTCCAGGCACCAGCTTTCCAAGCTGGTGCATGGGGCGGCAGGCGAGAATGGGGCGGCAGTCCGAGTCCCGCAGCGGCAATTCGGCGGCAGGTCCGCTCTTCCCACCGCCGAATTGCCGCCACGGGACTCGGACTGCCGCCCCATTCTTGCCTGCTGCGGCGGCAATGGGGCGGCAGGTCCGTCGCTCTCCCCTTGCCGCCGTGGACTGGGACTGCCTGCGTAGGGGGCGGGTCCCCGCCCCTGACGCAGGCAGACATAGCGGGGCCCCGCCCCCGATGCCCTGCTTGGGGCGGCAAAATTGTTAGAGCCGCCCCTGTATACTGGGTCTCAACTAGAGCTGGGCAAATAATTCATAGCAAATAATTTGACACATTTTGCACCTTTTTATTCAAATTTCCCATGAACAATCACAATTTTCTCAAATGTATTTAAAACTATTTGTCAAATAATTTCTCTGACTTGCCCTTGTCTGCATTGGGATTTCGGCCATTAGTGGCCAACCTCAGATGTAGCTGGACTGATGCAAACTCCAGCAGGAGACCAGGAAAGAGACAGTTTGCACCAGTGGAGTTTACTCCTGCTTGAAACTGGAATATTGCAGAGGGTTTCTTGTTAATTTGTCCTATTTTTTTGATCAGGGATTCTTAAACTTTTTCATAGCGTGGATCACATCCTAATGCAGAAGCTGATTCTTGGACTACCTCCCATTCATGAGTGTATAGACCATCTCCCCTCTCTTTCATGATCACACAACATCTCTATAGCAACAGCAACTGCATAAATGAAAAAGTAATATTAGGAATTATCTGTTTCGCAGCTGTCCTTATTTGATAAGTGTTCTGTCCTTTTTTGAAAAAGTTAATCACATGGTCTACTTTTACTGTTTTCATCTACTTCTCCCATCGTCTCTCTCTCTCTCTCTCAGCTGGAAATGAACAGACCCAGCACCACGGACCATCTAAAAGACATGATAGAGATTAAATGAAGTTAAGGGCTTGATGCAAGAATTACTGGAGGAGGGTCTAAGGCCTGTGTTATGCAGGAGGTCAGAGTAGATTATCATAATGGTCCCTTCTGGACTTAAAATTTATGCATCTACAGGTAAAATTTAATTCAGTGAAGAGGGCCAGATATAAGGCCAATGCATAAGTCCCCACTTAAACCCTATTTTTGAGGTCTTAAGTGGGACTTACGTGATTCACTGGGTTTGTGCTGGCCCCATGTGACCAGCCAGCTCTCCAGGGATCACTGGGTGTCCACAAACCGCTCTCTTCAGATGACATTGTTGATTCAGCTGCAGAAGCACCTAAGGATAAACTTGTGTCATCGTGGATGGTGGCTTCTGATTTTTTCTCTCTCTTTTGTAATTTGTAAGTTTCTTACTATTCCGCAGTTTAGTAGTAGGTGTTACGGTGTGGGTCTTACTCTGAAATGTGACTATATACAAATGACATGTCTTTGTCCAATAGATCTGTATTTCCAGTTCAACTTGCTGATGTTTCTTTTACTATTATTGTTAACAATTCAGAGTGAGTTGTTATGACTCAGACTACTGTTATGAGCTATGAAGAGGAATTTTATTCAGGCTCGTGCATCAACAATAAAACTGTTATCCAAGTTCCTACAAAGGAGCTGCACAGGTGGTACAGAGGGCAGAATCTTTATGAACCTGTTTGCTCTTTGCTAGAGATGGAATAGGTAGCTGTCTGATCAATGCACAGTGGCAGTCAGCATCAGAAATATGCACCATTCACAGAGCCCTGCGTAACACCCAAATAAATTGGAGCAACTTCCCAGGGCATAATGGTACAATGTGGTACTTGGTAGCAGTGAAATAATGTAATTTGAACCCCTAAGACAGACAGAAAGCCAGTTGGAGATTAAAAAGAGGGACATCAGTATAAAGCCACTGCTAGATTTTGCTATTCCTAGGCATTTTATTAGAAGCCCTGACAGGATCAGTCATTATGAGTAAATATACAGAAATAACGCAATAAAATATTCAAGACCTCACAGAGGACTTGCAAATCCAAGCAAGGGGTTTATGTAAAAAAGGTACAGCTTCTTTGAGCAGAAATCTAAACTTGGCGCTCAGTTAAACCTCCACGACCCTTGTCTGATTTCCTCCCCCCCCCATCCCCGCCCCCTGGGTTTTCAATACAGCCAACAATGAAAGTGAAATCCAATCCCATCCAATTAGAGGAAAATGAATGGCTCATCTACAATAAATGGGCTCTGAATAACAATAAGCCAACAAAAGAGCAATGAACTGGAGACAGAGTACAATCTTCCTGAATGTTAATCGGCAACTAACTCCACAAGCTTCTTAGATGTGGAAAGAATTGGGGGAAAATAGATTAAGGAAACCTTTAGAACACATTGCCTTTTAACTACTTAGGCCTCACATTTTTACCTAAATACCAGAATGTTTTTAATTCTGCCTTTTACAGAAGGACGTGTATGTTCTCTAAGTTACTTGGTTTGAGTTTATTTTTGAAATGGTAGGTCCTATAGTACATACTCAGATATGGGGGTGCTTTTTTTGCACAGCTAAATCTATTTTAAAGTAGCTTTTTAAAACCAATGAGCTCAAGTAAAGTACTGGAAACTGCAAAGAATATTTTTAGCTTACAGAATTAAGTAGGCCCAGGAATTTTGAAGAAGAGGCCGTTGCCTTCAGAAGGCATTATGAGCCTAAAGAAAGACTTGAGACAAAGGACAAATCATAAAGAAACTGCAAAAGAAATCTGTAATTAGGGATCTGAACATGGGCAACGCTTCCCACCTCTTGGCGTACACAGAGGAAGTGGCAGCTTTATGGCTCTAACTGTACCCTTCCCCCTCTTATATTCCTTTTCACATTAGTCTGAATGATGCCTGAAATACTTACACAGTGACCCAGATGTTATTTGCTCTGTCTTTAGTCCCATAGATGATCTTTGGAAAGCAAGGACAAGTTGCAGCGTTACTGACCTAGTTAGAATTAAACCCTTCACTAAAGTCTCATCTGGTGTGAGCATACTGCCAAATCTGAAAACATGGGCCACCAACCTGATCTGTATTGCTACCCAGTCTATTTCCTTAGCACTTTTTTGCCCCAGGCAGAGAGGTCATCCATCTGAACCATCGCAGACGCCACCTTGTGCTGCCATCCCCTTCTGCCTACTTTAATCCATGCAGTAGGGGATTAATCCAAAGCCCACTGAAGTCACTGACTTCAGTTGGCATCAGATCAGACCCTAGAAGATTACCACTTCATTTTATTGTTAAAAAATTAATTTAATTTATTTTTTCAAATGAAAGCTAAGGGCTGAAACTTGCAGTGCTCAGGGGTGTGTTTTTTTCACACCCCTGGGCGAGAAAGTTGCAGCGCTGTAAAGTGCCAGTGTAGACAGTGCTACAGCGCTGGTAGCTATTCCCCTCATGGGGGTGGTTTTTTATGCTATGCCATGACTATGCCGCAGCAGCGCTTTAACATTGCCAGTGAAGACGTGCCCTAAGTCTCTAGCTGTTATGGCTGTGAAGAAAATCATGAAAATATAACTCTGTGTAAAGTATGCAGTGATGTCTGTCTGAGTTTGCGGAGAGCCTGAAACAATAGGTCTGAGTGTGAATTGCCCCATTCTTTTCAATGGGCACTAACTCAGGTGACAATGAATATACTATAAATGCCACTATTGTTAATTATTTCACTGCTCAACAAACATGAGAAAAGAAAGGGAGGATCATATTACAAACATCTACACCATCTACTCTGAATGACTGCTCACTTTGGGTAGGGCCTTTAACAACACATGGCTGGGCTGTAGGGGATGCACAATTGGTTTTATTTTCCTGAGGTTGAGAGCTCAGCTTTCACAAGTTCGGGAGACACTGCTGTGGTCCTTACTGACTTGAACTCCTTGATCTACTCATGTGCGTAAGGCCCCAATCCTGCAGCCCTTAAAAAGTTAACCACTGAATCTCACCGACCCTTAACTGCTTAAAGACATAAACCAAAAGAAGGAACTGAATAATTTAAAAAGTCAAATTATATAAAATAATATTGAAATTATATGTCAAACAGTAGATAACACTGCTCTACAGCCAAAATGCTTCTGAAATAAATGTAGTCAAACTTTACTAATTCTGGGTCACTGAGAACGAAAATGATGCTTAAAATTGTTGATTGGCTCTAGTTTTCAAGACATGCTATTGGGTCAGTATATACGACCCTTGACTTGGGAATGGCGGAGGATAAGTGAGTTATAAAGGGAAGGGATCTCAATTTAAACCAGAAATGACTAAAATACATCTTTGACTGGATCTATGAATAAATCTATGACTGGGTTTGGACAGTACTTGCTTTTTAGGCAAAACAATGAATGATGCAATCTGAAGCTGGTATTGCATCATACATGATATGAATTGCATCATGTTATTCCTAGAAGTCATGGATGATGCAATCATAACGAAGCTTACATCACTCTGCTGAACAAATTGCCCTATATCAGCTCTAGAAATCATACAGTGTCGTGCTCTCTTATTTGTCAGTGTTTGGTTTTGCAAAGGGACACATTTCTGTTTAGCCAAAGTGAGCAGATGCCTCGGATTTGTGTGAACAGTGCAGATAACTTCTGCTATGTTTGTGGTGAAGTGACTTTTGCATCACAAAAGCGCAGTATAACCACTATGGTTAAGAAAGCCTATCACCTTTATTTTGGCTGCAAAATTGGAGATCAGGACAAGAGGTGGGCCCCATACATATGCTGCAACACTTGTGCAACAAATCTTCGCCAGTGGTTGAACAGGAAAAGGAAATCTATGCCTTTTGCAGTGCCAATGATTTGGAGAGAGCCAACAGATCATACCAGCAATTGTTACTTCTGCATGGTGCCTCCAGTTGGGAAAGCTGTGTCAAAGAAGAAAAAGTGGACTGTGCATTATCCATACATTCCATCAGCTATACGCCCAGTACCCCACGGAGAAGGACTGCCGGTTCCTGATGCACCAGAATCATTCTCACTTGAGTCAGATGAGGAAGAGGAAGAGGATGAAACTTCTGGTCCTGAACCATCAATGTCACAGGACCCACATTTTCTTCCATCCTCCTCCTCTGAACCACACCTCATAACACAAGGTGAACTGAATGACCTTGTCAGGGATTTGGAACTACCCAAGAGTAAGGCAGAGCTTTTGGGCTCCAGACTACAGCAGTGGAATCTCCTGGCAGGTGATGTTAGGGTTTCCATGTTCCGTGACCGTCAAAAGGATCTTGTCCCATTCTTCTTCATGGAGGGGGATCTTGTAGCCTGCAACAACATCGATGGTGTGATGGCAGCCCTCAACATCGTTCACGATCCAGATGAGTGGAGACTGTTCATTGATTCATCGAAGACGAGTCTTAAAGCTGTTTTACTGCATAATGGCAATGTTTTGCCATCAATTCCAGTTGGTCATGCAGTCCATATGAGGGAAACCTATGACAACATGAAACAACTTTTGAGGTGCATAAACTATGACCAACATCAGTGGCAGCTTTGTGGCGATTTGAAGGTTGTTGCTCTCGTGCTTGGTCTGCAGACTGGATACACAAAGTACTGCTGTTTTCTCTGCGAATGGGATAGTCGTGCAAGAGATTCCCACTACATCAAGAAAGATTGGCCACTCGGACAGTCATTGGAGCCTGGGAGGAAAAGTGTTCAGCATCCACCACTTGTTGAATCAAGGAAGATTTTGTTACCACCCTTACACATCAAGCTGGGTCTGATGAAGAACTTTGTCAAGGCCATTGACAAAACACAAGCAGCTTTCAAGTACCTCCGTGGAAAATTTCCAAGGTTAAGTGAAGCTAAGATAAAGGAAGGTGTCTTTGTTGGTCCTGAGATTCGTGAACTACTTCGAGATGATGCATTTGACCATGCACTGCGTGGCAAGGGAAAAAAAGGCATGGAAAGCCTTCCAGTTAGTGGCAATACATTTTCTCGGAAACAACAAGGCAGACAACTACAGGTTGTTGGTGGAAAACCTCCTCAAGGCATACAAAAGCCTTGGTTGCAACATGTCACTAAAGATACATTTTTTGCACTCTCATCTAGATTTTTTTCCACCGAACTGCGGAGCAGTGAGCGATGAGCACGGCGAGCGATTTCACCAGGACATTGCAACAATGGAGAAACGCTATCAGGGCAAATGGAGCCCATCAATGCTTGCACACTATTGCTGGACAGTGACAAGAGATGCTCCATTTAATGAATACAAGAGACAAGCCAAGAAGCGCCGAGTAGACTCTGAATAGGACTAAACTATGTACATAATAGTTTTTTGCCTTTTGTTTCATAATACATTTTATTTCTATAACCCCTTTGCTGATTTTTAAAGTGTTACATAAACAGGACAGGTGAAATAGTATCATGTAAAGCAACCATAAACACATGAAAAGACCTAGGTTTACAATTTATGATTAAAACTCTACTATCTACACAATATACATAGACATAAAATGTAAAAACTTAAATAACTTAGAAACAGTAGCCAATCAGTTATTTTAATTTTCATATTTGAATTCAGCACATCAAAATACATACTAAATAGCACATTTTATCTAAGAAGCAGACGACTTCTCAAAAATTGTAGACCTGTGTAATAGATAATAGAAATATCTTTCTTGTGCCTGATCCACAACACAAATGTTCAGATAATCCTATTCCTAGAGATGTTCCCAAACATCATAATATCTCAGTCCAGATAAAGCAGCCAAGTTTACCTATATAAAACCTATGTTACATGTTTTCATTGTATGTATGGAAAAATGAGAGTAAAGAGAAAAGGCCTAGTTCCACCCCCCACCCCCCACCCCACTAATCTGATATACAAGCAAAGGGTTAGTCTTTGTATGCTTTGAGAGGAGCAAGAATTTGGCAGGCATACAGATAAACTATTAAGTAATATCTGTGAGCAGCTAAAGGGGATTTGGAGAAGAGAATTATTCATTTGTTAAATTAAATAACAATTTGGTCTCAGCAGCATTAAAATAAATTTTCAAAGGCCATTGTTTGTTTGAACAAAGAGGGGAAAGGAGCTGTTAGAAGCAGTTTACAGAGTGCAAATAAGGGCACAAATAAGAAGGGGCATGTATGTTAATGAGCTGGGGGTTGGGGTTCAGCATGGAGTTGCAAGCACAAAAACCACTTTCAGTCTAATGTAATGTACACCCATTGGCAATAACTTTGAAACACAATATTCCACCCTGCTGAAACTTAGACGCTTAAGCAAGAGGTCCTCCAAATAGCTCCAAATGTTTATATATGTTGAACGTGGCTCTCTGGAAAATCTAACCCTGAATGTCAGGCAAGAACAGGGCTATCTCAGTGCCTGAGAGCTGCACCAGTCCCCTTTCACTGGGAATAGTGTTACTTGGTGCTTCTGTAATCCACACACCTTCTGGGTGTGGTGTTCTATCCCATCTAGTGGCACTGAGACCACTTAGAGAGAGATTAATGAGTCCGCTACAGCCTTAGTTAAGGGCCATGTGGCTTTTAGCTCATGCAGTAGAGGCTCATGCCTTTAGCTCCAGAGGTCCCAGGGTTGATCACAACCAGGATCTGTTGCAGGGGCAGATTTACCGTGAAACATACCATGCCCTGGCACAGGGCCCCCCAACGACAGGGGGTTCCTGGGCCAGGCACTCGGGCAGCCCGCTCCATGGGGGGAGAGCTGCGGGGGCAGGAAAACAGGGAGGGAGGCTCACCCGCAGCCTCAGGCGAGCGCTGCGAACGCGAGGTGGAGGATGCAGGAGGACCACAGGGCGGCTGCGCAGCCGGCCAGAGAGAAGCAGCACTTTGAAGGGGAAATTGCTGCTTCTCTCTGGCTGCGTGGGTGTCCCCTGCTCCTCCTGAGTCCTCCAGCCCTTGTTCACACTGCTGCCTGGTGATCAGCGGCTGGGCGCAGCCCACGGGGCAGCTGGGGGATGTTTCGGCTCTCCTCCCCACCAGCCAGGAGAACTGACAAAACATGAAAGGGGGGAGGGAATTTGCACCCTTTCAAAGGCTGCAGTAAATGACTTCCCTCCAAATTTGTGGGCAAGAAAGCAATGAGAATCTGAGTCCAACTCGGTGCCAATCAGGGCTCATTTACTCAGAGATAAATGCACAATCACAAGCTAGCCTCAGACGGTAAGCTCTTTTGGCACAAGGCTGTAGGCTTAATATATTTTTGTGAAGTGCCATGTTCTGTATGGCACTTTATAACTAATGAACATGAACTATATGATGCATGTATACCACTTTTAAGCAAACATATAGAGATTTAGGTAATTGGAGCATTAAAATCCTGAGCTAAAAGGTTCTGATCTGGAATTTCCCAACGCATGACATGGAGTCAGTTAATATGATGTTTTCTTTTAAGTTTGGCCCTTCAGTTGGGGTGTAGTCTTTTGTGCGCTGCTAAATAGCTGCTATGTTCTACCACAGAGGTGGCGGAAGTGATTTCTATATACTCCTTATCCACCTCACAAGAATATTCAGAGGACTGATTTAGTTAATCTTAGTTTAAAGCACTTTTTGATCCTCTGAGGATAAATATTTTGAAGAAACTTCCCCTTGGAGTCTGGCATGATTATAAGGACAGTCAGTTTACAGTTAACCTTAAACTTATGGAAAACAAGGTGGGAGGAGATAAGAGAGAATGTTCTTTTTCTTGGCTGCGTCCCATAGGGGGCCCCCCAAAATGAAGCTGAACACAGGGCCCCACTAACTCTAAATCTGTCACTGGTCTGTTGGTGTTACACTTCTATAGCACTTTCCCTCCAACAAGCTCAAAGTGTCTTACAAACATTTGGGCATCCTTATGAAGGAGGCAAGTACTATTAGCCCCGTTTTAGAGATGGAGAAAAGCAGGCACAGAAGTCAAGCGACTACCGCAGAGTTTCACAGGGCCAGTTCTGACATGCTTACTCACCTTGATTAGTGCCTTACTCCACAAATGGTTCCGTTGAAGTCAGTGGTACCACTGAAGAAGTAAGTTGCTACTCACTAAAAGTAAAGGCATCAGCGAGGACTGGGTGCAAATTGTCAATCAAGACTGTTTTTTTTTTAATGGAAAAACCATTTGGTTTATGACCAAATTAATTGTTTTGCAAAAAGCATCTGCTTTCTTTGAAAAAACTTAATTTTTTTTTAATCAAAAACCCAAATGTTCAAAAACCAGAAAGTTTTTAGTTCTTGGCTGAAAGCAGAAATATTTCTATTTGGATATGATGCCATAAGGCCTCATGGGATTTGTAGTCGGGTTGGCTCATGTCCCCATTCTCGTCTATGGGCTGGGCTCCATAGCTGTACTATATGTCCCTTGACACACTACAGCCACTCCATGATGTACTGCTTCCCCTCCCCATGACACAGGAGATCATGATGCATCAAGGGAGAAATAATCCAACCAGTGAGCTCAGTCTAGAGGAGAGATTGGGAGAATGATGTACTGAACTATATCTTCCATAGGGCACCATGATGGCATTTCCAAATTACCCTGGAGCCATTTGTGGAGTAAGCTCCTATTCAATGTGAGTAAATGTCAGAATCTGGCTGTGACCCTAACAAATTCCCAATGCAAGAGGACAAGGAGCTCACTAGTATCTGACACTGAGTTTCAGCTGGTCTGGCCAGTTCAGTGTGCCCCAATTCATTCATTAATTCAATTAATTCATTCATTCATTAAAACATAAACTGTATCTGATGCGTGTCATGTAAGGTATCTTTGGAAAACTAACAAAACACACTGATCATTAATATTCTTTCATGGTGTATGTATAGTAAATGCCCAAAGGACCATTCAAATATGAGGGAAATGTGGAACTATACTGTGTTTACTAGACAAGTCTGGGGAGTGGGTAAACAAGCTTCTCCCAGGCAAAGGACAGGCCAACGCCTCCAGCCAGGTGTCCTCAGAGTCGATTAGCAATCATATGTCAAGTGGCCATTCATTTGCATTTTAGCAGACACTAGTGAGGGAGTAAACCAGCATGGAATTTCCGTTACCAGCAGATTCCATGTCTCCTTCCTCACAGCTTGAATGAACTTTACTATGGAGTGTGCAGGTGGGATGGAAACCTTCAGAAGAATCCATTTCAAAGGTTCACTGGCCTATAAAAGAGAGGGGCAAAGAGCCCCAAGCCATTTTTCACTTAAGAAAACAAAGGAACTTGAGCACGATGGACCTTGTAGGAGATGCTGACAAGAAGCGTGATCAGCCATGTTGCTGGAAGGCCATGGGATAAGAATTTTACCTTGAACCAAGACTGTAATTTTGTTAAGTATTCTAGAAAGTGATTCACTTTTATTTGTTTGTAACCATTTCTAACACTATCCTTTATACTTGGACTCACTTAAAATCCTATCTCCTTTTGTTCATAAACATATATTACTTTTAATCTAAAACAACCCACTGCTGTGTTTCAATTGAAGTGATAGTTAATGCCAGTTAAAGTGATAAGCTGTGCGGCTTGACTCTTTAGCGGAGCAAACAAACCTTATTATTCCTCTGAATGGTCCAGGACAGGGCTGGGCATTGTGGAGCACATGAATTTGGGACTGGAGGCTGCTGGGATCATCTTACCAGGTGTAACCAAGGTCACTGGAGCCCAGAGTGTGGCTGTGGCATAACAAACAGGCTGCTGGAATCAGAGCTGCTGGTCCAGGGTTACTGATCACACAGACACTCAGTGAAGGCTTGTGTGCAGGCTGGGAGCATCCAGAGCAAGGGAGCTACAGAAGCAGAGCATTTTAAGGCACCCATGGTTACGGGGCAGGTGATGATACAGCCCCTCACTGGACTGGATTGTACCACAAAATGTGACACTGGCCCTGTAAAACTATGGATTAGTTACTTAACTTCTCTGTGCCTCCTTTTCTGTGTCTGTAAAATGGGGCTAAAATACTTATCTTGTTCATATGGATTTTAGAAGGCTTAGGTTTTAGGGTTTTTTTGTTTGGGGTTTTTTTTTCAAAAAAAGTTGAAATTTTCTGCAGGGGGAAAAAAACCCATATTCTAACCAGATCTAGTATCAGAGTCTAGCCCACAGTGAGTCAGCAGCAGAACAGGGAATAGAGATCCTGATTCAGCAAACACTTTAGCACGTGCTTACGTCTCATTGTCTTTGATTTGCTTCAAGTTAAGCATATGTTTGCAAGCTTTGTTGTACCAGGGTCAGAATCCAGGGGTGAAATCCTGGCTCCATTGAAGTCAATGGCAAAACTTACTTTGAATTCAATGAAACCAGGATTTCACCCCAAATTTCCTGGATCCCGGGCCTGTGCTCTAACCACTAGACAGGGTTCTCTAAAATCCAATGCATTCCATCCTGATGGTTTTATGTCTCACCATCAGACTGCTTGCTAACCCCACAAAGTCAATGGTTTCTTTGTTTACCTCCTTCCTGCCCAGTGCTATGACATAGATAGGACATTTTTAGATTATCCTCTAGAATAATGTCAGAACAGACCATCTCTGTCCTTGGAAAGATTTCCTGCAAATACTGTCTTCTTTATTGCTTGTGATTAGTTCAACTGTTGTGTACGCTCCCGAGGTCTCCTTCCCCAGATGTATTAATCAGGAGATCTGCTACTAGAAAAACCCATTTGAATGCAGCACAGTTGGAGTCAACTGGCTCCATTAACTGCCTCTAAACATACTTTCCCATTACAGTCATGCTCAGTTTTGTAAGATTGTAAAACTCTAACCTGATTTAATTCTTAAAGGTCTCTGCTTTCCATCCACCGGTCTCATTTCATTTTGCACTGACACATCCCAAAACAGGCAGCTGGAGTGGCCAGCCCAGTCTAGAAGGGGAATACATACAGCGATCGCTCCCATGATGACTTACACCCTTAGTGCCTTGGAAATTTGAATCTTGACAAAGGATTGTCATCTGGTGCCCCAAGAGTAAAGTGATTAACCAGCCTTCTCATTTAGGAGCACTCTCACTGCTACCTTTGGGCACAACCATCCTGTTCCAGCCCTCTGCCAGCTGACCTAATACCTCCCTTTTCCCCCTTTTCCTTTCTAGTCAGTTGCAGGCTATTGATTAGACAATCTTACCCATCCTGAAAGCTACTGCACATGCTCCACCAATGGATAGGGGTCATTTGAGACTGCTGAGGTTTGCTACTAGCCCATTAACTTCCCTCAAAATGTCCACAAAACTGCAGTGTACAGGCAGGTCTCTTGTAGGCACTTCTGTACCATCTTTAAAGGCCTTTATCTGCCGGATCAGTATTTGGCGCAGACACTCATCCTTTTAGTCTTACCTAGTCTCAGCTTCAACCCTTTATTACCCTCTTTATTACAAACAGATCTGTCATGTTTCTTTGCCTGTTGGTTTAGAATATTTGGCAGGTTGTTTAGATGAGACATAAGTGATGACAGAGGGTCCAACACTTTCCGGTAGCTCTGCCCCCACCTGTTCTCCCTGACCAGCACCCTGGACACCTGCGTGCTTTTCTTTTTTCATTTGAATTTTTTTTTTTTTTAAAGAAATGTAGTTGTTTTTTGAAAATGGAAATTTTTTCCAAAACATTTAGCTTTTTCTCAACATGTTCCCTTTTATGGCAAATTCCCAAGAAACTTGGGTTTTCTGTCTGTTGACTTGAGCAGTTGCCAGTATGCGTTGACAGCTTCTTCCCACAGTGGAAAGTCTTTCAAAATTGAACGTTTTTTATTTTGAAACTGAATAAGTAGTTGAGGAACATGCAGGGGCCATGCGTGGCCCTCAATAGTTATTGCTTTCCAGGAAATTCAGACATGTACACATAACATTAGTATTTGTTATTTGTATTATCATAGCACATAGCCCTTCTCCTGGACCAAGACCACATTGTGCTGGGTTACGGAACGGCTTCCATATGAGGAGCGATTAATAAGACTGGGACTCTTCAGTTTGGAAAAGACAACTAAGGGGGGATATGAGAGAGGTCTATAAAATCATGACTGGTGTGGAGAAAGTAAATAAGGAAGTGCTGTTTACTCCTCATAACACACGAACTAGGGGTCACCAAATAAAATTAATAGGTAGCAGGTTTAAAACCAACAAAAGGAAGTATTTCTTCACACAACGCACAGTCAACCTGTGGAACTCCTAGTCAGAGGATGTTGTGAAGGCCAAGACTATAACAGAGTCAAAAAAGAACTAGATAAATTCATGGAGGATAGGTCCATCAATGGCTATTAGCCAGGATGAGCAGGGATGATGTCCCTAGCCTCTGTTTGCCAGAAGCTGGGAATGGGCAACAGAGTATGGATCACTTGATTATTACCTATTCTGTCCATTCCCTCTGGGGCACCTGGCATTGGCCACTGTCGGAAGACAGGATACTGGGCTAGGTAGACCTTTGGTCTGACTCAGTATGGCCATTCTTACGTTTTTATGTTCTGTGTGCTGTACAAACACAGAACATCAAAAGGTGGCCCCTGCCTCAGGGAGCTTACAATCTAAGCATAAGACAAGACAACAGATGGATACAGACAGACAGGAGAGTACAAGGCAACAATGAGACAATATTGGTCAGCATGCTAGGCTGAGGTCTCAGCACACAAGCAGCACATAACCATGGGATCTACACAGACAAATATATGAAGAACTGTCTATTTAAAAAGAAAAAAACAGAATGAAACAGCCTCCGACATGTTTGTCGATTTAAGGGATTTGTTTGCCAGCTTTTTCTGTCGGATCAATTCACAGAAATGAAGTCAGCCTAACAGGTTAATAACTTAGCTCAGGTCCTCCATATGCCAGTTCCCTTAGGCACCTCATCTGTTTTGTCTTCCATGGACTCATGGTTCTGGGAACTTCCCTAGTTGGTCAGTGGCTTCCATACTAGCAACCTGAAAATAGCACAAAACCCCAGCAATCTAATTCACTGGGTCCAGTGCGTGTTTAACTCGGTGACATGTTAACAACTAGGCACTCAACACTAAGAAGTCTTTAAAAACGGCACATAATTTGTTGGCTGGCAATTAACAGGCAGCGACCCATCTGCTCCATCACTTCTCTTACCAGATAGCCATAGCCAGGGAAAATGAGCTATGGAAAGCAACTATACACGTGCTCTACTCTTCAAGCTTTTTAACCAATAAACTAGCCCTAGATGCTTCTTGGAATAGTTGGAAGCCCCTTTTTCTTCAGTCTAGCTATCCATGCAGGCATCCTATAACAGGCCTATCACAGTGGTATTTGCTGGCTGGCTGGAAAATCTTGGCAAAAAGCTCTTATTAAATTGTATAATAATGAATGAATGTTATTTAAATATTGATGTATGTATTAAATAATATGTATTAATAGAAAATAGCATTTATGTAGTGCTTTTCATCTAAATCTCAGAGCACTTTTAAATGTAGGCAGGCATTATTATTTCCATCTTAAAGATGGCAAAACTGAGGCATGGGCAAACTAAATAATTTGCAAATTGTCATACAGTCAGTCAGTGTGACTACTGTCAGAGCAGTGCTAAACTGTCTTCTGGCTGCTTTCTTAGGCTCAGTCCCAAAAGCTCATGTTCTTGGACAGGCCTGCACTCGTAAGAAGCCCAACTGAAGTCAGTGGAGTCTTTTGGTGCATCTCAATGTGTAGGATGGGGAAAATAATTGTATCAAATGTACACCTTTCTGCATGGTGTGTGTATGTGCTCTGATCATTGCTCCTGTGTATCAATATAGCGTCAGCTCTTAAACTGAGGTTCCAAAGTTGAAAATGACTGTAGAGCAATGACATCTTAAGTGATCTGCTTCCTGTGTGTGTTCGGTCACATCTGCTAACTTTAGTGTTACAAATGTTTCCACACATTTTTACTCCTGTTTGCACAACACAATCAACATGCTTATGGGAGAGCGAGCTGGCTTCTGTTGCTTCTCACGCACTAACAGAATTGTTGACTAAATTCCACTTGCAAGGACAAATTCTACCTCAACCTTGAAACCTAGCAACTTAAAACAATTTGGGTGCAGTGGGTGCGTATTCCTTAGGGCTTGCCTACATGATGCTCTAGTCTGTACTGGGGGGGTGTAAATTCTAGTGTGCACTACCTAGAATGTGGTATGCACCAATTGGCCCTTGTGGACTCTGCGGGCATGCACTAAAAGTTCCCTAGTCCATGTTAACTTAGTACCATTTAAAACTGAACTACATTAATGTGCAGTAAAAAAATATTTTAGTTTGCGTCATCAGGGTCCACAAGGGCCAATTAGTGTGCAACATGCTAGCGTGCACTAGAATTTACACCCCTCTGGTGTGGACTAATGCACTGTATAGACAAGCCCTTGTTTAGGACGTGCTCTTGCTGCTCTCGCTGAGCATATAAATGATCTGACCAAGTGAAACACCATTCAGGATCAAACATTCTCAGACTTTCCACCTGAGAAGGACAGATCTGAGTCAACCTGAATTTACTAGTCCTCCTCAATTAGGTGTGACCCCTAAAGGAAAAAAACATGGCCAGATTTGGGGAAGCAATATATGTCTAGTCTGTGCCATGCTGCGAACTGTAGACCTGATAGGATCATTTCACCTGCTGCCAGTGTAGGGGGTGTGGCCTGAGAAAAGGGACACTTGGATGCTCTACTGATTACCTGCTACTCTTTCAGCCACTTGTCATCATTCAGTTCCATATGCCAGGGGACTGGATTGGCCTAGCCTGGCCAAGAGTGGACTCTGGATCAGGAAGATGCCATTTTAGCAACATCCTTCCCTTGATTTGCACCTTGTGCGTTTGGGCCAGATCGTCCCAGGATCTGGCCCAGTACTCAGACTGCTGGATAGAAAGATTCTGCTAATAGACCATCTGGACTATACACACTTCAATTCTCCTCTATTTATCTCATAAAGCCCCGGCTTTCTACCTTCCTAACTTGAGGTGCTTTGACATATTCATGTTCCTTAGATTGTTTTTCAAACCCTCTCAATAAACCTTGTAATAAGAAACTTGCTTTTGCACCAGGGCACTTACCTAACCAGCAAATATGCTGTTTAACTGGTGATGGATCCTTCACCATTCTGCTGCCCTCATCACATACTGTGTCCTGCTTCCTTTTTCCCTGCATCTGTTTGTAGCAAGCTAGTCCCTGTGAGAGAGAATTGAGGAATTGTAACTACGCTGTAGCACAGCCTCAAAGCCGTCACCAGTGGAGCTAAAAATCAGAACCAACTTCTCCAAAAAACCAGACCTCAGCTACTTGAGCTAAGGGAAAATCTTTATTACCCGTAGCAGTACTAGAGTGAATGGCTCAGATCTTCAGGTGTGCCCAACAGTGGCGTGCCGTGACATTTTTGGCAAGGCACACAACGGTTCAGTTCTAAACTTGAATGGCTCAGGTGGTCCAACCTTTTTAGTGACGTTCCACAAAATGGCGTCCTCCGTGTGGCGTGACTTTGTACACAGGGTGCATACAAGGTCACACTGTGCGGAAGATGCCATTTTGCTCTACAAAATAGCATCCTCCGTGTGTGTTTGGGGGCTGGGTGGAATCTTTCTGTAGGCTGGATCTGGCCCATGGGCCATCAGTTGGACCATGTTTTTGTTTGTACAGTGCCTGCCACCAGGGGGCCCCATGACTGATCCAGTCCTCTGTAATATAAATATTAACTAACAATCAAAACTGCCTTCAAATGAATTCAAAATGAGGTGTTCTCTCTAAAAGAGTTCATCCATCGTCTACTGAACTCAGTGGGAGTCTCTCTATTGGCTTTAGTAATAAATAATATCTAGCGCTTTTACAGCACTTCTCAGCAGCAGCTCTCAAAGCACGTTACAAAGGAGACCCGTATCGTAATCCCCATTTTACAGATGGGGAAACCGAGGCACAAAGCAGGGCAGTGATTAGCACAAGGCCACCCAGCAGGTCCATGGCAGAGCTAGAAATTGGAACCCAGGTCTCCCAGATCTGACTTCAATAGGTGTTAGATCGAGCTCCAAATAAGCAAGACTTGCTAAGCGATCATCCTCCACTGGAGAGCTCCAGGAAAGAGGTCAAACCAAACCAGGCACAATATAAGCATCAATTATAGATGTCTTCTCAGTGGATAATTACTGCCTTTTAATCCCTCTTGCAGGGATTATCATACACAAGAATGGGGTTTTCATTTCTATTACTGTCAGCTCATTCCTGGGCCCTCCTGTACATGCAATAGTGGAGTTTTTGAAATATGAGGCTCTTCACTCAGGTAAGATCCTCAGCAGGTGTAAACTGGCACAACTCTGACTGCAGTGAAACCATGCTGATTTGGATCTGGCCAGTAATACTCCCTAGGAACAGAGTTGGACTGTTCTAATTCTTCACTCTTATTCTACCCAATTTTAGTTCTAAAAATAAAATCACCACCCAAAGGATACATTCAAAAACTAGCTAAAACTATTTATACTTATTTTTAAGCAAGTTAGACAAGCTCTTTGTAATGAGAGCTTCTGGTATTGGTGCCCCTTTCTTGCGCATGCTTAAAACTGACTTGCAAAAGCGCCTTGTATTTCTTTGAGATCCCTAGGGAAGTTTTAGAAAGTACTCAGGCTAACACTCCCCCATTTCATTTTAAAGGTCAGGCTTAGAGTTGGCAGTTGTATAGGAGCTGTCTTCTGTAAAGAAAGTCTTAACTAGCCAGGCAGAGCCTTAACCCCACCGTCGAAAAACTAACATTGTCACTAGGATATGGAGAAACCATGGTGAAGAACTAGCAACAGCTAGACCACGGCAGAATGAGCAGTCGGCATCTACTCGGTGGGCCTTTATCATGCAGTGTTGTATGTACGATTCAAAATGCACAGAACGATTGTTGAAATGATGTAGACAAATTGACTCAAATTAGTTTAGCATGGGCCATGCAAAGTTTAAGCTTGTTGAGCCCAGACACATAGCAACAGGACACAGCACTTTTGGAAGACGGTATATTGGAAGTGCTAAGAGAAAAAATGTATTTGGACCCAAACTAGTAGGATTTTTTTAAATTACTGGCTCTAGAGGACCTTTGCAGAAATTATGATCCTTACTAAAGACTCTATTAGAATAAATAAATTTTATAGAAATACTTGAGTGATTTAATGTCATTTTATATTCCCTTCAGCTTTTGACTGTTATTTAATGACAAACAAATCCCCAAAGAACTGCAAAAAGATTTAAAGGATTTTGAGATTGTGTTCTCTGCTTTCAGTCAAACTGTCCCAAATCCTGCCAATACATCCTTAGTGCCCCATGACACCTACAGACCACCACGAGTAAGCTTCTTATTGTATTTACAGTAATCTAATTACACCAGGTCTTCAATTCACAGCCAGCTTTGGTATACAGGCTTTAGTGAGAACTTTACTTTCAGAGCAGATTGCAAACTTTAATCTTTTAAACTAACATACTAATGGAAAAACCTCAAAAGTTTTGAAACTCCTTCTGTAACCTTTGAGTTGTGTTCTTTCCCCCTCAAAGTTACTCTGAGTATTTTTGAAGAGCTGTTCGGTTTTGTTTTTGTTTTTTGTTTTGTCCCTTCTAACTACCTTAAGGTAATTTTTGAGCTCCTGAGAAAGCATTTCATGTAAGGTTATACATTGATGATCAACAGCTAATGGTCAATTAAAAATCTTTTTTTTAAAAATATACTTCTGAATGAGTAGATTCACACAAACACTTTTGAATGCCTAGCTGCACTTCTACTGTAGGGGAAATAGAAATATATTGTGGAATTAGAGACTAGACTAAATATTTTATTTAAAAATAAAACAAGAGAATAGAATTTGCTTTGCTCATACTTAGTGGACACCAAGCTTCAAACTGATGAACTTTTCATGCAATAAGAACTACATGACAAACACAGATGAATGTGTAGTGTAGTGTAATCGGGTAGTGATTAATGGCTCCATGTCTAGTTGGCAGCCGGTATCAAGTGGAGTGCCCCAAGGGTCGGTGCTGGGGCCGGTTTTGTTCAATATCTTCATCAACGACCTGGAGGATGGTGTGGACTGCACCCTTAGCAAGTTTGCAGATGACACTAAACTGGGAGGAGTGGTTGATACGCTGGAGGGTAGGGACAGGATACAGAGGGACCTAGACAAATTAGAGGATTGGGCCAAAAGAAATCTGATGAGGTTCAACAAGGACAAGTGCAGAGTCCTGCACTTAGGACGGAAGAATCCCATGCACTGCTACAGACTAGGGACCGAATGGCTGGGCAGCAGTTCTGCAGAAAAGGACCTAGGGGTTACAGTGGACGAAAAGCTGAATATGAGTCAACAGTGTGCCCTTGTTGCCAAGAAGGCTAACGGCATTTTGGGCTGTATAAGTAGGGGCATTTCCAGCAGATCGAGGGACGTGATTATTCCCCTCTATTCGGCACTGGTGAGGCCTCATTTGGAGTACTGTGTCCAGTTTTGGGCCCCACACTACAAAAAGGATGTGGATAAATTGGAAAGAGTCCAACGGAGGGCAACAAAAATGATTAGGGGGCTGGAGCACATGACTTATGAGGAGAGGCTGAGGGAACTGGGATTGTTTAGCCTGCAGAAGAGAAGAGTGAGGGGGGATTTGATAGCTGCTTTCAACTACCTAAAAGGGGGTTCCAAAGAGGATGGATCTAGACTGTTCTCAGTGGTAGAAGATGACAGAACAAGGAGTAATGGTCTCAAGTTGCAGAGGGGGAGGTTTAGGTTGGATATTAGGAAAAACTTTTTCACTAGTAGGGTGGTGAAGCACTGGAATGGGTTACCTAGGGAGGTGGTGGAGTCTCCTTCCTTGGAGGTTTTTAAGGTCAGGCTTGACAAAGCCCTGGCTGGGATGATCTAGTTGGGGTTGGTCCTGCTTTGAGCAGGGGGTTGGACTAGATGACCTCCTGAGGTCCCTTCCAACCCTGAGATTCTATGATTCTATGATTCTATGAATCTCTATATACATATCAGTACTGTACACAGACAGGCAAAACTGGAAATATGGCATGCTAAAAAGAAAAAGTCCCAGCTTTAATGTATGTAAGAAAAATATCAATCAAAAGCAGAATCATCAATAAATTAACAAATCTAGTATCAGAGGGGTAGCCGTGTTTGTCGCTTCTACAGATCCAGACTAAGGGTCCTGTGGTATTGAATAACAGAGGTATTGAAGCATAAGCGTTCGTGGGTGAATACCATCTTTGCATCCGAAGAAGTGGGTATTCACCCACGAAAGCTTATGCTTCAATACCTCTGTTAGTCTATAAGGTGCCACAGGACCCTTTGTCGCTTTAACAAAACTAGACATTCTTAGTGTGTCATTACTGCCATCTAGCTTCAGACAGTGGTATTAGACTATTCCCATTTCATTTTCCACTTTGGTTTTGCCGTTTGAACCTTCTCAAATTGCACTGGGTATACCAGTACAATTCTTGTGCTAGTTTAAGAAATAAATTCTCTTATCCAAGTTGCACTATGAATGGCTTAAGGACATATTGCTAGGGTTCAGTGCTTGGAAATCCCAGCAACATCAGCAGAGGTATGCTTACAAATGGCCTGATCTAAAACACATTGAAATCAATGGGATTTTAGCCCAGAACATCAGCGTGGATACATTTAGATCCAGCATTACTAGAAATATGTTACCCAGATCCCCCCATCACTGCATCTTTTATAGCTGTGCATCAACTAGATATAAATAGTTATAAACTCATATTTCACATGATAGCACTAAAAATCTGTATGTGGACTTTTAATACTGCCTATCATTCACAAATCATTTGTATTTGAAATGCGAACACTTGTCTGCCATGTTAAAAATCAATCAATATTTTTTGCCGTTATTGAGATTTATAGCTGTGTAAGATTAGATTATATAGATAGTCAAACCTCATGTTTCATAGTGTCCTCTGAGAGCCTGGAAAAATCTGGAAATATTTCTCAGAGCTCCTGTCTCATGTTTACCCTTGAACAATTTGTTAGGATGCATCTTTATTATTGTTTTCCTCTGAACAAACCATCCATCAGACTGGATTAATGAATCAATGATTTGATTCAAGGTGTTAAATTTTATGTTCCTATGCAATGGCCTGTGCTATGCAGGAGGTCAGACTAGATGAGCACAGTGGTCCCTTCAGGCCTTATTATCCCTGAAGCTATGTGTATGCTGTATTCAGCATGAAATTTTGCAGCATATTAAAATGCCTTCTAAAAGGGCATACAAAAAAGTTCCATTGCCACCTATAAAAAGATTACATTTAATGTTTTAAAATTCAAGTGAGCGCTCACAAAACTAATCTCCGGGGAAATAGTTTTAAGCCTCAAAGTTAAATCACTTATAATTTGGTACAGCATACAGGAAATATTCCTACCTTTAAAAAATCATTAGCTACATTTCTGGAACATGGTCATTTGCAGAGATAGTTGGTCTCAACTAAGAAAATGAAAATGTGACTAGGTCCCTGTAAAACATATTAATGATTGGTCCAGTGCAGGATAAAGGGTAAGAATGCCATCTGCTGGTTTGTTAAAAATATGACCTCTTGGCAAATATCCCTGCTGTCATTCAGGGTGAAGTCAGAGGGCCCAATTCTGATTTTACATACCAATATAAGCCAATTAAATTATTCCAGCTGTACACTAGTGTTTGGCCAGCTTGTGTGAATGATACCTGTGTTTTATTTGTACAACCTCCATATTGATATATAAAATAGCTTAGTTTACTAGTTGTTTTATGCCAGTGGGACTCACTCGGTTGCTTCCTGTTTTGCCCTCAAACTGAGAAAAGACAAGGTGAGAGAAAAAGGATTTGCACTTGCAGTTTGAAAGATTGCTTTTGCTGAATGGTCTCTATATTTGTGTTGGTACCAATGTGGGTCTGTACCCCTTAGTCTATGTGTATTTGAGGTATGCAATGCTATGTAACAAGAGCTCTTACTGTTCAATATACCAATATCACCATTATAAAGTTTTATTTTTTTAAATGACCCCAGTAGTGGGGCGGCTGCCCCACTCCAGGAGAGCAGGGGTTAAAAGCAGCCCTTGGAGAGGGCTGTGGCTGGGACCCAATTAGAAAAGGGATTAAGAGCAGCTGAGGGAGGCTGGCTGGCTAGCTGGCCCCAGGTGTGGCTAGCTCAATCAGGGCACAGCTGGCCCTGATAAAAGGGTGGTGAGCTGGGAGATAGCATCTCACTCCAGCCTTAGAGTGGGAAGGCCCTAGCTGCCTGAAGAAGCACAGGGTACCTGAAGCAGAGGGCAAGTGGAGCTGGGGAGCTCTGGCTGGGCGAGTCCCTAGGCTGAGGCCTTCCTGAAGGTCAAAGGAGGTACTGGGGCTGCAGGGAAACAGCAGGCCCAAGAAAGGCAGCAAGTCCAACCCCCTTGCTAGTGATGAGTGGCCATTACAGACTGCAGTCTGCCCCAGAGAAAGGGGGCTAGATGATGACTGGCAGTAGCCACTGAGGCAAGGTGGGTATAGAGGGTTGGGAGTTCCCCTGGGAGGGAAGACCCAGAGTGTGGGTGTACTGCTGTGGGCAGAACCCCAAGGTAAACGGCACCAGGGTAGGGGAGAAACATGGGGCCTGTGGCAGGAGAGAGACTGGTCAGCAGGAGGTGCTCTGAGGGCTGCAATTGAGCTAATTCCTGGATGACCAGCAGGAGGTGCTGCAGCAGTGAGCTTGCAACCTGCCACAAGCCCTTAAACAAGGAGTGGCTAAGTGTGCCTTAATTCTGTGCAGCATTTTTTAAACATTACTAATTTAGAAAGTATATTACAAGATGTTGCCAGTTTCACGTCTGAAAATGTTTGTGGACAGGAGTGAGGTCTGACGTTTCAGCCCGAGGTCCAAAAGCATTATTTCAGAAGGTCCGGGGTTACCATCAATACATTCGGGCAGATTCTCTGCCCGCTTCCATTCTCTTTGCACAGAGCTGGTGCAAGTTTAGAGTGGCCTAGGGGATGCACCACCTGCTCCAGGGCTGAGCCAGAGAATCAGGGAACCTTATGGGTCTGGTTGTTGGTTCTTATCTCTCCCCCCGCCCCCCTGACCACCCCTGTCTTTTGGGCTGCCCTGGATGGCTGTGGGTGGAGGGGAGGCATTCTTTTCTCAGTGCTCCCCTGTGGTCAGGCAGAGCCAGTTGAGCTCTGATCCTGCTCTCTGAAGCTCCTGGGGTCCATCAGGGAAACAGGCAATGGAGCAGTGAGAGCTACTCTTTCCTTCCTTGTGATGCAGAAGGGGAGCGGCAGCAGCCTGGCGTGCTCCCACCTCTCATCAGAGCTGCTCCTGGGGAAGTGGTGGGAGGCAGTCGGGGAGAGGTGTCCCCTACTTCCGTATTGGTAACCCTAAACATTCAACATCTTGAGATTGGCTTACAAATCACAAGGTCTTTTTTTAAAAAAAAGTGTCTCTGGTTTCTGAGCCTTTAGGGTGCATGCAGGTCACATTTTTAAGCTTTTCTCCACAACCATGAAGGTTAGAAACTTCTTATATTAATTTCACATAATGACCTCACTCAAAAAGCTGATGCTTTTAAACCACTTCCCCCCGTCTCTCCCCCCACCGCCCCACCAAATAGTGTGAGATAAAGTAGTGAGACTTGGTGACGCAGCTACCTCGCCCTCTAGAGCTGGGACTGATTCAAACACAACAGTTTAAAAATTGCACAGCATGGTCCAGGGAGCATGCTTACAATTCACAATCAAATGCACAGTTTCTTCTTGGCACAGGTGACCTTGAGAGACACAATATAGAGTGTAGTGGGCCGCCAGTTGGGTGCTACTGATGTAGAGGAATGGTGAAAAAGCAAAGTATTACTGGGGTGGAGGGATAGCTCAGTGGTTTGAGCATTGGCCTGCTAAACCCAGGGTTGTGAGTTCAATCCTTGAGGGGGCCATTTAGGGATCTGGGGCAAAAACCTGTCAGGGGACAGTACTTGGTCCTGCTAGTGGAGGCAGGGGACTGGACTCGATGACCTTTCAAGGTCCTTCCAGTTCTAGGAGATTGGCATATCTCCATTTATTATTATTATATTACTCTTACCTTCATTGCCAGCTGTGCTTGCCCAAAATGTACCTCACAAAATGTAATTCCTCTGAACACTGTCCGGACCGTTAAAAGGCCTTGTTAATTCTCTTGACTATTTTCTCTTTTATAATGTATGGGGCCCCCTCCTGGAAACAGAGAGATGAAGAAACTTGGGGGCGGTGGGGGGGAATGGAGCTGCTAAGGAGGGGAGCTGGAAGCAGGGACAGTGATGAGTGTTATAAGAACAGCCTCCTTTTCACTCCCTAACTGCGATAATGACTTGAGCCTAGCTCAGAATCCTCCTTTCCATCATCCTCTGCCAGCTGAACTCCTGTGAGGGATGGTGCAGTGCCAGTGCAGCTGGATAAAGCTGTTGACAGCAGAGCAGTGTATATCGATATTCAGAACTGGGGCATGTGAAAAATGACCAGGTAGTTGGTGGAGGTGTTGAGGAAGCTTGGGGTAATTGAAGGAAACTGTGCAAATGTCTGAGATGCTTTGTGAGAGTGTGTTGGGGAAAACTAGGGTTGGTAAATGATGATTTAAATCACGTTTGTACTAAACTTGGGCCAAATTCTCTGTTCTTCCTTTTTCATGTGAAAAGGGGTGGAAAGGCAGCTTTAAAGCTATCTGTCTGCCTCCTGCATTCTGGTCCTGCCCCGTAACAACCCTCAGTAGGCTTTGATGCTGGCTAAAGACAAGCTACAGTGCAGAGTGCATCATTCACGCCACCTCTCCTACCCAGTATGTCGCTATGCCAAGGGCCACAAGCGACAGCTGTGTATGACTAGGGTGACCATATTTACCTATGCTGAACACAGGACACCTGGTAAAATTACTCGTATTCAAGCGAGTTCAACGGCAATCAATCAGAACTGTGCAATATAAACATTAAAATTAACATAAGTTGACTGAGCCCCTATTACAAAGAAATACTGTGTTGGAGTCTTTTTATTTTACCTTCTTATCTTTAAGCCTTTAGGGTTCACATGGGGAGGGGTAACACACACACACAGTCCTACCCCCCCCACACACACACAGGGGAAAGAGGTGACACTGACACACTCCCGTACACCGCTCTCACACGGGGTGTGTGTATGTGTGCGACTGACCCTCCCTGCCCGGTACCTGGAGCTGCATCTTCCCAAGGTAACAAGCGGGGGGCATGCAGGGTCCCAGGCCCCCTTCCCCAGATTCCTACTAGGGTTCACAGCAGAATGTGGCCAGCAGCAGCCTTTTGGCACTGTGTGGGAGGGAAGGGACAGGAGCTACTTCCAGCCTCAAGGGAGAAGGAGTGGGGGGAAGGGATGACCTGGCCCATGTCTTTGCAGAGCTCATCTCTTCTCTCTTCCCCCACCCCCACCCACCCTGGGGCTGGAAGCAGCTTGTCCCTTCCTGCCCCCACAGTGTCAAAAGGCAGCTAACACCTCCAGACTGCTGCTGGCCACCGACATAACCCAGGTGCCACCTGGTGCCCGGCTACAGTGTGGGCAGGAAGGGGTTAAGCCCTAATGATGCATTGTGCACCAAGGCCCAGGGAACCCAGCCAGAGAGGTGGCTCAGCACTCAGGGGAGGGTGCCTGGGGGCGGAGCAGTGCTGTGCCCCCTGGGGCCAGGACCCAGGGTGTGGGGGAGGGTGAAGAGGGGGCTAAGCCCCTGCTTGGGGGGGCTGCTGTGGAGCCTGCAGGTTTGAGGCGGACACAGGCTGGAAATCACTCCCACTCCCACTCCCACTCCCACTCCCACTCCCGAGCCAGCAGACAGCAGACAGCAGGAGCTGCACTGACGGACTGGCAGGGGGAGAGGCCTGGACCCGTGTGCTACAGCTTTGTCCCGCCACCAGCCTTGCACACCCACCCCCATTGTGCGCCATTGGACCACTCCACTCACTGCTGGTGCGCAGGCAGCTGGTGAGCAGGGATCCAGCTGTGACAGTGTACCCCATAAGGCTTTATGGGGAGATGCTTATACATGTATATATGATGTAACTGGAATAAGTTTTATGCTATATGTGGCATGTAACATATCTCTGTAAAAGTTATGATCTAGTGAATCTATTCCTCCTGGTTGTATGCATGTATCATTTTTTATTCATAGATTCTAGGGCTGGAAGGGACCTTGAGATGTCATCGAGTCCAGCCCCCTGCTCTCATGGCAGGACCAAATACTGTCTAGACCATCCCTGATAGACATTTATCTAACCTACTCTTAAATATCTCCAGAGATGGAGATTCCACAACCTCCCTGGGCAGTTTATTCCAGTGTTTAACCACCCTGACAGTTAGGAACTTTTTCCTAATGTCCAACCTAAACCTCCCTTGCTGCAGTTTAAGCCCATTGCTTCTTGTTCTATCCTTAGAGGCTAAGATGAACAAGTTTTCTCCCTCCTCCTTATGACACCCTTTTAGATACCTGAAGACCGCTATCATGTCCCCTCTCAGTCTTCTCTTTTCCAAACTAAACAAACCCAATTCCTTCAGCCTTCCTTCATAGGTCATGTTCTCTAGACCCTTAATCATTCTTGTTGCTCTTCTCTGGACCCTCTCAAATTTTTGCAGTTGAAGTTATGAATATTCGTTGTATATTTGCTGGTTTTATACATAGTCTTTGTAAGAGCATTGGATCAATGTCTGGAGAAAGGAATGTGCAGGTTAAGAGCCCAATCAAGAAACACGTGACAGACAAAAGATGTTGCAGACACCAATCCACATCTGAGCTCGGCCAGGAATGTGGCTGGGCTGGTAACTGAGTTGTGCATGGACATGTGACTTGCCCAGGTGACCCCCCAAACTCCATTTTGTAGCTGGATGCTACACAGGGAGAGGGAGGGGTGTCTATCCAGAGGAGAAAATCTATTTAAACCCCTGGAAGACCCCTCCAGCTTGTCTTCAGCTGGCTAAAGAGAGAGACTCTCCACCCCCCAAGGACACACCTGAAAGAGACTGGAACAAAGGACAAGGACAATATGGGGTGTGAGTGATTGCTGGACCCAGGCTAGGAGGACCATAGCCTGTAAAAGGAAGTTTACTGGACCTGGTGAGGTTTTTATCTGTATTCAGTGTGATTAGACATAGACTTGCATGTTTTATTTGATTTTACTTAGTAATTCACTTTGTTCTGTCTTGGAACCACTTAAATCCTACTTTCTGTACTTATTAAAATAACTTTTTACGTATTAAGTAACCTGGAGTACGTGTTAGTACCTGGAGGGGGGCAAACAGCTGTGCATACCTCTCTATCTGTGAAATAGAGGGCGAACTATTTATGAGTTTACCCTGTATAAGCTTTAGACAGGGTAAAACGGATTTATTCAGCCCATTGGGAGTTGGGCACCTGGGTGTCAAAGGCAAGAACACTTCCTAAGCTGTTTCCAGGCAAGCCTACAGCTGTTAGGGGATGTGGTTCAGACCTGGGTCTGGGTTTGCAGCAGGCTAGCGAGTCTGACTCAAACCAGACAGGATTCTGGAGTCCCAAGCTGGAAAAGGCAGGAAAGCAGGGGCAGAAGTAGTCTTGGCACACCAGGTGGCAGCTCCAAGGGGGTTTCTGTGATGCCAGCCAGCCAGCAGCAGAACCTGCCGGTACTGATGTGGTGGGGAGAAAGGCAGAAGATATGGGATAATTTGTCCATTTTAAAGAAAAAGTGAGGACACCTGCAGGAGGGCTTAAATACAGGACTGTCCCGTTAAAAACAGGGCGTCTGGTCACTCTATGTATGACTGTTACACTAGGCTCTATGCAAGCAGAGAAATCCTTCCTAGAAGAGACGTATTCTCCTGGGGCTAGTTTTGCACTTCCTAAGACCCCTTTATGCTGTGAGAGTGGCATAAAATAGCTGCATCATAGGAGAGAATCAGCGCCATAAAACGTAGGTATGAGATTTAAAATAATTAACAGCTCTGCTCCTTTTTAATTTCCCTGGAAAAAAAAGGAAACTTAACGGAGGTGCAGGGCCTGCTCACAGCCCAAAGGAAGGGGGGGAGATGAGACGGAAGGGAATCGTTGAATAAATGATCAAACTGATAGGTGAGAAGGAAGCCTAACAATTGACCACAGCATATCTTTTAGGACTGGATTCTGCAACTGCTTATTCTCATAACTTCCGGGGGACTACACTCGCTAGTGTTTTCAGGATTAGGCTGGGGGGTGTTGTTTCGGTGGGGCGGCGCTCGGGCGGGGGGGGTGTTTTGGCGGGGCAGCGCTGGGGGGGGGGGGTTGTTTTGGCAGGGCTGTTTCAGTGGGGCAGGCCTAGGGTCTGCAACATTGATAGCTCAGTGGTTTGAACATTGGCCTGCTAAACCCAGGGTTGTGAGTTCAATCCTCAAGGGGGCCATTTAGGGATCGGGGGCAAAAATTGGGGATTGGTCCTGCTTTGAGCAGGGGGTTGGACTAGATGACCTCCTAAGGTCCCTTCCAGCCCTGATATTCTATGATAGGTTCCCTTTACTTTTTAATGCTTCCCTTTCTTGCCCTCCGTGTGTGTCAGCTATGAGTAGACCTCCTGTAAAGCCACACAGTCTCCTTCTAGCAATGTTAAGGTCCAGTTTTTTTGCTTTTGAAGTAAGTGCTTTACAATCAAAACTTTAAAGAAGCAGGATTATTTTCTTCAACCATGTCCTCAAGTGTGTCGTGGGTTTTAAAAAAAATATATTTTTCATATGAATGTTTTTTCTTTCGAACGCAATACTTTATTATTAGAGTCAGATGCTCCAGGGTGTACATTGTAACAATGTGTGTGTGTGTGTGTGTGTCGTAATCACGACACCCCTTGGTGGTTAATGGCAGTCAGCCTTTGGTCTTTTGCCTCAGTGACTATATCATTACTACACCATAATACGAACCCTAGAGTGTCTTATTGTTTAATTATTATATCTATCTAAGGTACCTATAATGCACTCTTTGCCTTTGTAGCTAAGCACTGCTCTTTAGGTAACTGTGTCAGGATTTGGAGGCACCTATCCAGTTTTCCCCAAGCTTCAACTTCTCAAAGGTTGTGTAACGATGAGGCAGGGCTAGGGACTGAACAGCCAGTCAGGCTGCCGAGTGCGTAGAAGAAGCTCTATAACAGCCGTTTGGTAGTCAAAAGGGAAAAGGCCTCTGAGAAGGGAGGAAAGGAGAGTGACACTGTTACAGTGACACTGAGTTTTGCCTTTGGTTGGTTTCACTTATAACCAACAGACTCGTTAACCTCAAAATGTACAGGGACTTCCTGTCTCATGTGTCAGCACATGTAGGTGCTAATAGTAATTTCTTTTTACAATAGGCCTGGGCCTGGTAGAGGTTTAATCATGGTGCGCTATCACAATGCTGAACACTGCTTTTCCTGGCCTACATAGGTCAGAGTCATCACCTCAGCTAACCCGACTTTTCACAATCATGTTTGAACACAACAGCATTTTGTACAGTAGACAAGCCCTCAAAGGGCAAACACAGTAAGAAAAGCTAAAGAGTGTAGCTCAATCGCTAGGGCTCAGTCCAATAGTGAGGGTGAAACGATAATCTTCCCCTTGGAGTGCCTCAGCTAGTAGCCCTATCCTTATTGTTGTTGCTATTTCTATTGTGGTAGCACTTGCAAACCTCAGTCCTGGATGAAGACTCCATTAATAATCTCAGCTACCATTCGTGGTGCCCATGGGCGGCGGGTATAATAGGCCAGGGAAGGCCTTGCCTGGTGCTGCCTCTGACCCACTGCCGGACACCTGAGCCATGGTGGCCCTGGCCCTTCCCTGAGACCCCCACCACCTCCTCCACTCCACACCCCATTCCGTCCCCGCTGCTCGCCACGTCCCTCCTCCTCGGGACGGCAGCGTAAGAAGGGATGCAGAGAACCAGCGGCTGGCGGACTGAGCAGGCTTGGCCAGGCGCTGGGGCCGGTGGCTTGGTGGGGGGCGGGGCCTTCAGGGGCGGGAGGTGCTGGTGCTAGGGGGATGGCGGCTCGGCCTGGCTTGACTTTGTCGGGAGGGCTGGCAGCTCAGCCTGGCAGGCACTTGAGGGGGGAGGTGGGCAGCTCAGCCCGGTGCTGTGGGAGGCTGGCAGCTCGGCCCAGCTGGGCGCTGGGAATGGCCCGGCGCTGGGGGAGGCTGGCGGCTCGGCCCAACTCTGCCTGCGGGGGCCATCAGGGGTGGGGGGGCTGGCGGCTCATCCTGGTGCTCAGGGGGCGGGGGTGGCAGCAGCTCGGCCCGATGTGGCTGGGGCTCCTCTGGTCACAGGGGCCCCTCAGAGGCAGGGCTTCTCCTTTTACAAGGTAGGAGGGGGGTTTAGGGGCTCCGGCATGTGGGACAGTGGGGTCTTGGGCAGAAGGGGCGGGGCCAGTGGGCTTGCCTCCCCATAGCGGGGGTTCACCCACCTCCCATGGTGGTGCCCCTTCAGGTCCTCCAAACTTCTTTTGGAGAGCAAATACATTTTTGAGCCTTAGATCTCACCTAAGGTTCACACCTTTTAGGGGAGGGAAATTAGAGCCCAAATTGGGGGCCAAATTTTCAATATTTAGGAGCTGGGAGTTAAGTGCCTAGGCACTTTTGAAAATCCTACCAGGTGCCTAAATGCCTTTGACAAGCTGGCCTTCGGGGGGAGGGATAGCTCAGTGGTTTGAACATTGGCCTGCTAAACCCAGGGTTGTGTGTTCAATCCTTAAGGGGGCCACTTAGGGGTCTGGGGCAAAAAACTGTCAGGGGACAGTACTTGGTCCTGCTAGTGAAGGCAGGGGACTGGACTCGATGACCTTGAAAGGTCCTTCCAGTTCTAGGAGATTGGCATATCTCCATTTTATTTATTTATTTTTATTTTACTACTGTGTGAAAAATATGCAAATTATTCACTAAGGTTATTTGTATATTTGCATATTCAAATTGAGGATAGGTCGATGGCTATTAGCCGAACTGGGCAAGGATGTAACCCCATGCTCTTGGTGTCCCTTACCTCTGTTTGCCAGAAGCTGTGAGTGGATGACTGGAGATGGGTAACTCAATGATTGCCTGTTCTGTTCATTCCTTCTGAAGCACCTGGCATTGGTCACTGTTGGAAGACAGGATACTGAGCTAAATGGACCATTGGTCAATCTGGCCATTGGTCAATATGTTCTAATCATCAAACTTCAGTTTTTACAAAGATTGTGTGAAGGCATCTGCCCTGAGGCTCATCCTGCAGGAGCAATAGAGTAGCTCATGCTCTGTGGTCTGTGCAGTTCTTGGGCTCCGTGCAGAGTCTGCCACTTCATTCAAAGCATAGTAGTGCATTTGTAATGAGGGAGCTGTAACTGAGACCACCACCCAAACTTTCATCCAATGGGAAAAGTCCCCAGCTTGATTCAAAGTGGTGACATACGGGTGAAAAACTGTTGTCCATTAACAACCTCCTGAGGCAGCCAGTCCTCCAGTAAGTGCTAACTTAGAGGAGGTCAGATATATATAATTACATACAGAAACACTACATTAAGGTTGCAAAGTCAAGCACTCTTACATTAAGAAATGTCAGAATTAATGTTACCCGTGCAACCTCACTTTGTCACACTCGTGCTCCTTGTATGTGTGCATTATGATACAGTCTTTGATTAATTACATGAGCACATACTCATTTTTCTCCTGCCTGGGTCATCGGCACGATTTGAGGGCCAGAGAGGTCTGAAGATGGGGGAGCAGCAGAGGGGTGTACCCCAGTGACATCTCCATGCTGGAGAGCTGGAGCCAGAGGGCTGGAGAGGGATGAGGGCCAAGGGAACAGTGGAGGGGCCTACCTGATGGCCTGGCTTGGGTAAGAGAGGTTAATGGAACAGGGGAAGTGGGGGATGCTACCCTGATGACGATGAACTTCCAGCAGAGAGGCTGGGGCAGTTTCCATTGGGAAGAGGTTGCACACCAGCTGGAAGGTGGCTGACCTGGAAGAAGGATAGAAGAGGACTGACAAAGAGTCCAGGTGTGGTGAAAGACCCTGGGGTGTGGTATGTGGGGTGTCAAGGGACAAGATGTGGGATTTTAAGGACTACGTGCACTCAGGGTGATTAAATGGACTGTGGGGACTTTTGTCGTGGACTATTTACACTGTTTTTTTTGTAATAAACTGGCCCAAGAGGGAGAATTATTGAAGCAAGAGAGCTTGATGTGGAGTTACTGGAGTCCCTGAAGGAGGGAAATTGAGGCAGGTGTGACTGTTTGGCTGCAGCCTGCCATGAGAGGGTGCTCTAAGTGAGTTCACCCTATCCCAAAGGTATACTTTAGAACACACAAAATTGCAAAAAAATACTTTTACAAATATTATGGGTCTTTTGAGATTTTTCCCACCAATCTTCCCTGATGAGACTAATTAGGAAATTAATAGTCTTATGAAATAGTATTGTTGAAATCCATTTGTTCCAAACTTACTGCCATTGATTTCCATGGGAGCTCGGCAGCTAAATACCTTTGAGGACAGTGGTGCTGGAACTAGGAGTGCTGGCGGTGCTGCTGCACCCTCCCCCCCCCCCCAGCTTGAGGTAATAACAAACCCCAAATACATGGTTTCCATCAGCCACACCCCCGCTATAAAAATTGTCCCAGCACCCTTGTTTGAGGATATGTTTGCTGTGTTGGTATAGCCGTGTTGGTCCCAGGATATGAGAGACAAGGTGGCCGAGGTAATATCTTTTATTGGACCAACTTCTGTTGGTGAAAGAGACACGCTTTCGGGCCGCACAGAGCTCTTCTTCAGGGCCTACGTGCATGGGCAACAGAAAAGACAGTCAGTCCCTGCCTCAAAGAGCTTACAATGTAAGTAAGAGCATAAAAACTACTCTCACTACCTTTTGATTTAGACCACAAAAAAAGTCATTGATTGTGTCAGGAGAATTAGGCCCACCTCATTTCTGGCCTCCAACACAGCTGCAGTACCTCATTGTTCTACCTGTTACTTTGTGCAACATCTTTGGAAATCCTACATAACCAGTCTATCTCCCTTCCCAATGCAATTTGCAACCGTCTCACAATTCTTCTTCCAGGATAGCTATATTTGGTTCAATTTTTATGAAACAAGCTGGATCTGAAGGTAGGAGAGAGGAGAAAGATAAGCATTTGCTTTCATGTGCAGCAAATCAAGATGTTCTGGACATCTGAGCAGCTCTCACGCAGTCTTTCACTCCTGGCTGTTCTCCAGGCTTTTCACTCCAGTGCCTTTTCACTTCCTATTAAAATATTGTTGGCCATTAACTAAATTCTTGTAAAATTTGGAAATAAGAGCTAAACTTATCTCCTTGCAGTAAAATATTGGAATATCTGTCCAGGGAACCAGCCTCTAGACCCCAAGTGGATGTACATTTTTAACTTGCAAATAGTAATATGGAAATAGAGTCCAGTCTAATCTTTTTGCTCAGTTCCTCAGAGATGTGTATCTACAATGGGACTTTATTCATATTTTGGTGTACTTTATTCACTCAAAGATTTCACTCCATCACACCCAGAAGTGACTATAGCTATTTATGCAGCTGTAACCTCCAGGGTTGATCATGCAAATGATGTCTAGACATGAAGTCGTATGCTCTGAAAAAGCTCCAAGAGTTACAAAACATAGAAGCTAGTCCGCTTAATACAGGATTGAGCACATCCCCCCCCCCCCCCCCCCCAGGACAGGAGGAGGAGGTGGTGGTGGGGCAGGGGGGGAGGGGATTTTGGCTGCCAGTGGGTGCAGAGCACCCACGGAGTCGGTGCCTATGGCATAGGCACTGTCTCTTACTCAGTGTTTGTACCGAACCCAGTGCAATGAAGCCCTGATCCTGACTGAAAAGCCTGGACTGGTACTATAATATATATTTTTTTTTAAATCACAGAACTTGCTGCTTACAGAACTAATACAAAACTTATTTCTTTGACTTGGCTTTCCTTCAATTATTTCTTCACACACAGAATCAAATGACCTCTAAACTAGTCACACTGTACCTCCTACATGCTTAGAAGGGGAAGAGAAAGAGTGTTTCTATTTTTAAATACTTGGCAAGGTGCTCATATACTACTACAGTGATGGAAGGTCATGCAATTAGCACACAGATTAGAGAAATCTTTACTGAAAGCTTTCATCATGGAAGAAGTATGTTTTAAGGAGGCATTTGAAGGCTGGGAAGGAAGTAGATTAGTGCATGAAAAAAGGGAGCTGGTTACAATGAGAGAAAATAAGAATCAACTTGCATATTCACCCAAACTGAAACTTTTTGATGTGCAAAAAAAGTTTGGCTACCTTTTTAATCTGCCCCTTCCCCCCTTTAAAAGTGCTGCATAGAAAGGTTAAAGGAACACTGTCAATTTGTAATCTAGTCAATTTGTAAAAGCAGTTACAGTTACTACACCTGTTCCTGAGGCCTACCTGCCAACTTTTGTGGTTTTACAAGCACTTTTTTTCCCCTTTTTGCTGTGTGAAAAAAGAACACAACCGTGGGAATCTGATGACAGTAAGTTCCTTTTTTACAGTGAAACCAGATGTTTAAAAATAACTGAAAAAAGTGTTTTTCCCCCCTGTACTGACTTACATTTATAGAAATCTTAAAGTGTTATGTGTAACAATAGTAGCCAAAACATTTGCAGACAGCCCTTATCCTAAAGCCTATCGACAATTAAAGGCTTCAAACGGAACACACCTCTTTTGGCGGCAGCCTGATCATTTGAAGACGCAACTCTCTCAGAGCCTCAGGCTTACCTATCCCAGAGAGGCTGAGCAATGTATCTAAAGAAACCGTTATATTCACCTCAGTTTAAAGGCTCAGAATGGAGATAAAAAAATATTTATCTCAAACAACTGAAAAGGTATTCACCAATAAAGGATGCAGCGGAGCAGCTGAAAGGCAGATTCCTGAAGAGCTGGAGCAGCAATGGATGCAGCCCAGCGCACAGTTCCCGGCGGGAGCTCCTTCACTGACTGGTCAGAGGGGGACTGATGGAGAAGGCTGTAGACTGAGGGAGCTGTAGCAGTTGGAATGGGACACGGGAAGGGACTTTCTCCCAACTGCCAATGCACGGTAGGACACTTTCCCAGGCCAGTCGGCAATAACTTCAGCAGGCACTATTGCAATATACAGGCTGGCAGCATATGGGCCAGGAAGACTTTGAGACACCAGCAGCAGCTGTGCTCTGTCTTTGCTAACGTCATGAGTGAAATAGCTACCAGTGGAAAATGGTGCCAGTGTTCAGTGCCATTGCCTTATACTCAAAGCTTCATGCAACTGAGGAATTTCCTCCTCATTACCTTCCTCCCGGAAGGCCATACTCACCATGCCTGGTGCTGTGAGTGGTGCTGTGCACAAGCACTCCAAAACAGAAGTGTTAATGAGCGTGTCTTGTTCAAAACTTTAGGGGGTGCAAGGGAAGGGAGTTCTGAATCTTAACGTTTGCTTTCCATTGTGACTATACTGACAATGCTATCTCTGTGTGTTTTATCTGTAGCTGCTGCTGTTGCAGCCTTGAAGGGTCTTCTGTCTACACCCATAGAATACCTGAGAAAGAAGAGGACTTGGGATGACATGTTCAACGAGAGCCTGCAAGCAAGTGTTGCATCAGACCGTGAGCAAAGGGCCTGGAGGGTGAATATTGCAAACAGCCTGGAAAAGGAAAGAGAAGACAGGAGTAAGACCCAGGCGTCCCCACAGGAAAAGGAGAGGGAGATGCACCAGGACATAATGGGGCTTCTTTGGCAGCAAATGTAGATGGTGCAGACCCTTGTGAACCTACAGGTTCAACAATCATGGGTTCACCTCCCTATGCAGTGCATGGAGAACTCCAGTACAGCACCTCCCTGTATCCCTCCTCAACATGCCATGTGGCATCAGGGGCCGCATGCCTACCCCCACCTCCACACTGGGGGACATTAAGGACAACCACAGCTTCACGTACACTGACCTGTGAGAGCCATGGTTGCTGTATGTGCAGGTAAAAGGGACATGAATGTTCTTTCTCCTTGCTAAATTCTGTTCCATTAATTTTTTTTATGTATTTGCTTTTAAATTTCACAGATTTTTCTTTGCACTGGTTGTTACTGAATACAATTTTATTATTTTGAAATTAATTCACAATATATGCTGCAGAATGCCTAGCAGCTCTGAGAGCACCCACTTACTTGTTACTGTACAGTGTGAAACAACTCATAGGATCAGTGACACACAGTGTAATAATCACAAATGTACATTAAGCACCACAAAATTAATAGGTGCATTGACAGCGCTATATTCACTGATGTACACCAAGTATCACACAATTCCTAACAGGGCCCAAAACAGCAGGGCCAGGTAGAGCACAGTACACCGCAATGAATTATTGTGGGTCACTGTTAAAGTGCTCTTTCAAAGCTTCCCTGAGCTGGATAGCTCAGCATTGATAGCTCTTCTAATTGCCGTGTGCTGCAATGTTCAAATGCAACATACAGCTGCTTTACCTCTGCATTCCACCCCATCAGCAACTTTTCCCCCTTTGCTTCACAGATATTTTGCAGGACACAGCAGGCAACTATAACCATTGAGATTTTTTTTCACTGAGATCCAGTCATGTGAGTAAACAATGCCAGCATCTACCGAAAGCACATTCAACTGTCATTTTGCACCTGCTAAGCCAGTAGTTGAATCTTTCCTCGGTGCTGTCAAGGTGGCCATTGTACAGCTTTATGAGCCAGAGGAGTAAGAGGCATTTCAACATCCCCAATGGTAATCGGTTGGTTGGGAAAGAAAGACCCTGCTTGTATATTTCTGAACAGCACTGTGTTCTTAAATATGTGAGCGTCATGTACCTTCCCTGACCAGTCCACAGTAGTGTCAGCAAAGTGTCCTGAGTGATCCACCAATGCTTGCATAGAAAAATTGCTCTTTCTGTTGATGTACTCCGTGGCAAAGTGATCTGGTGCCAAAATAGGGTTATGTGTACTGTCTATTGCTCCACCATAGTTCAAGAACGCCACTGCTTCAAATCCGTCCATTATGTCCTGTGCATTGCTGAGAGTCACAGTCATGGGTAACAGGAGACATTAAGGACCCTGCACATTTGCATGACAACAGCCTCCACAGTGGATTTTCCAACTCCAAAATGATTTCCCACTAACCAGTAGCAATCCAGCGTTACAAGTTTCCACATTGTGATCACCACTCACTTCTTCATTTTCACAGCAGCTCTTCTTCTGGTGTCCCTGTGCTGGACTGGGCAAGCTCAGCACACAGATCTAGGAATGTGGCCTTGCACATCGAAAAGTTCTGGAGCCACTGCTCGTCAGCCCAAGGCTGCATTATGATGTGGTCCCTGTTCGTGTCTTGGGCCCAGAAGCAGCACTCCACCATCTGCAGCTACTCTGTGAATGCCACCAACAGCCTTGAATTTGTTCTCGCTATGTCCCGCAGCAATCTGTCCTCCAAGAAATTGTCATGTTCCATGCTGATTTGGTTCTTCTTGCAGCTCTACAAGTACTGAAGGATTGTGCGCCCTGTGCTTCCAACATTCATGACAATAGTGCAGGGCTGTGCAGACTCCATACTTCTGTCAGAGATGGCAGACAGCGAGAAGGCCCATGAAGGTTTGTGGTATTTTTTTAAAAGGTTCAAAAATTATGGGATAATGATGATATTGTGGAATGGAGATAATTGCATGCTGGGAAGTTGACCCCTTGCTACCAGTCACCCTTGAATGAATTGTTTCTCCCCCACCATCCAGTGGCAAAGTTGCCAAAAGACAGGGCGCTGGATGGTCACAGGTTGCACACTGAGATATTTACCCATGGTGCACTGCACCGGGCATTGACACAAGCATTCCTGATGAGCACATGCAGCACCAATGCAAGGAGCCAGGTGTGCACATGCACAAGCAATATACCAAGGGCTTGTCTTCATGCAGAGCGCTACAGCGGCGCAGCTGTGCCACTGTAGTGCTTTAGTAAAGATGCTGCTACACTGATGAAAGACTTCTCCCATCAACATAGTTAATCCACTCCCTGAGAGGCAGCAGCTATGTCGATAGGAGGCGCTGTCTACACAGGGGGTTAGGTCAGTATAATTGTGTCACTCAGGGTATGAGAGTTTTTGCACTGTAAGTTTCACCGGTGATAGGGAACCGGTGAAAGTAAAGTGCTGTTTTGTGTACTCACTTAATTCCTCAGGCATCAGAGTGTTTACATTAGCAGCACTTCCATCACCGATGAGAGCAGCACTCTAGGGCAGCTCTCCCACAGTGCAGCTCTCTCCAGTTTGACGATGAGTCTTGTGGGAAGAGGGGGGATGATCACGGGGCATCCTGGGTCCCTGCACAGCCTCCTCTCCCCAAACACTGACAAGCTCCAGTAGCTCAGCACTGCTCCAAGCAGGGGATCGTTTGCTCCATGGAGCAGGCATTGTCACCTGGCCAGATAAGTGAGCACTTGCCAAGAAAACAGGAAGGAGAGTTTCAAAGTTCCCGGAGCTTTACAGGGGGAGGGGTGGGTGTCTGTTTAGCTGGCATCAGAGCAGCGGAGCTGCTGGCTAGAGTAGTCACCTAGGCATTGTGGGATATCCTCCAGAGACTAAAAGCTGTCTAAACAGGAAAAACGTGTCTTCACTTGCACATCACCACAAAAGCATCACCGGTAAGAGCTGTATGCCTCTCGTGGAAATGGTTTTCTTTGCAGTGAAACTAGCAAGTTTCACCGTAAAAAGTGTCATTGGCAAGTGTAGATGCTCCCATGGCTTTTGTGCAAAAAGGGGACTTTTTCCACTTTAAATGGCAAGTGTAGACATGTACTCGGGGTGTGGATTTTTCACACCTCTGAGCAACGTAGTTATACCGATATAGGTCTGGAGTGTAGACCTGGCCTAACTGCGGTGTCTTTGTGCCAATATAACTTGTGTCAGCAAAAGTTTGTAGTGTAGACACAGCTTATTGTCTACACGGTGACACGGCTGAAGTGCTGCAGCTATGCCGTTGCAGTGGGGACACTTACTACAGCAATGGAAGGGGGTTTTCTGTCACTGTAGTCAATCTGTACCATCAAGAGGTGGTAGCATGGTTGATAGAAGAATTCTTCTGTTCATCTAGCTCTGTCTAGAGTGGGTAGGGTGACCAGCTGTCCTGATTTTATAGGGACAGTCCCAATTTTGGGGTCGTCTTCTTATATGGGATCCTTTTACCCTCCACCCCCCACCCCCATCTCAATTTTTCACATTTGCTGTCTGGTCACCCTAAGAGTGGGGATTAGGTTGATCTGGTGCTGTGGCTTGTGGGAAGGGGGCAGAGGGTGAGGGGAATTCTGGGTCCTGTCCCAATGCCCCGTGATGCATCGGTTTGCATCCCAGCAATCCCTGTGCTTCCGTCCACATTTGGCGCCATCTTTAAACGTTTTTTGTGCAGCACAATCTGTCTTCCCTTTCGGTCTGCGGGAATGGAGCCCAAACTGCTGAGGAATATGCTGACGAGTCTCACCAGCTGTCAGGGTTCCCTCCACACTCTGAACTCTAGGGTACAGTCATGGTGACCCGCATGAAAGACCCCCTAGCTTATTTCTACCAGCTTAGGTCAAGTAGACACTGCTACCACCAGGTGATTTAAACAAAGAACCAGGGAAAAGGACCACTTGGAGTTCCCCTTCCCCCAAAATATCCCTTCAAGCCCTTACACCCCCTTTCCTGGGGAGGCTTGAGAATAATCTCCTAACCAATTGGTTACAAATGATCGAAGACCCAAACCTCTGGATCTTAGAACAATGGAAAAATCAGTCAGGTTATTAAAAAAAAGGATTTTATTAAAAAAAGAAGGTAAAAATCATCTCTCTCAAATTAGGATGGTAAATACTTTACAGGGTGCTCCATTCAAAACTCAGAGGATCCCCCCTCTGGGCAAAACCTTAAAATTACAGAAAACAGAAATAACACCTCCCTCTTAACACAGGGAAAATTCAAGCTACAGAAAACAGGAATAAACCTCCCTTTTAGTACAGGGAAAATTCACAAGCAAAACAAAAGAGAACCTAATCGCAATGCTTTACTAACCTACTTGTAATATTGGAGATTTGGTTGAGGATGGGTTGGAGGAGATGGATTTCTGCCCAGTCCCTCTTAGTCCCAAGAGAGAACACACACACAAAACAAAGAGCACAAACAAAACCTTCCCCCCTCCCAAGATTTGAAAGTATCTTCTTTCCTCATTGGTCCTCTTGGTTAGGTGCTAGCTAGGTTATTTGAGCTTCTTAATCTCTTAGAGGTAAGGAGGAATCCTAGGCTACCCTTAGCTGTATGTTTCTGATACCAGCACGTCACGTTTGGCAGTCGAGTTACTCCTTAAGATCCAAACTGACAGTGAGGACTCTGATGATATCAACTCGAGTAACGCATACGACACGAGATTGCTTGTGGCATTGACGGACATGCTCACCACCATGGAACGCCGCTTTGGGGCTTAGGAAACAAGCACTGAGTGGTGGGATCACATCGTCAAGCAAGTTTGGGATGACGAGCAGTGGCTGCAGAACTTTTGGATGAGAAAAGCCACTTTCATGGGACTGTGTGATGAGCTCGCCCCCATCCTGCAGCGCAAGGACATGAGATTGAGAGCTGCTCTGATGGTGGAGAAGCGGCTGGCAACTCCAGACAGCTACTGATTGGTTGCTAACCAGTTTGGAGTGGGAAAGTCAACCATTGGAATTGTGTTAATGCAAGTTTGCAGGGCCATTAATCGCATCCTGCTCAGAAGAACCATGACTCTGGGTAACGTGCATGATATTGTGGCTGACTTTGAACAAATGGGTTTCCCTAACTGTGGAGGGGCGATAGATGGGACGCATATTCCTATTCTGGCACCAGCCCACCGAGCCTCTGAGTATGTTAATTGGAAGGGGTATTTCTCTATGGTTCTCCAGGCACTTGTGGATCACCGTGGGTGTTTCATTGACATTAACGCAGGCTGGCCCAGAAAGGTGCATGACGCATGCATCTTTTGGAACACTGGCCTGTTCAGGAAGCTGCAAGCCGGGACTTTTTTCCCAGACGAGAAGATCACTGTAGAGGAAGTCGAAATGCTCATTGTGATCCTTGGAGACCCCACTTACCCTTTAATGCCATGGCTCATGAAACCCTACACTGGGAGCCTTGACTGCAGCAAGGAGTGGTTCAACAACAGCCTGAGCCGGTGCCGAATGACTGTGGAGTGTGCTTTTGGCCATTTAAAGGGCCGCTGGTGCTCTCTGTATGGGAAGCTGGACTTGGCCGATGACAGCATCCCCACGGTTATATCCGCGTGCTGTAGCCTCCATAACATTTGTGATGGGAAGGGTGAAAGATTCACTCAGGCATGGAACTTGGAGGTTCAATACCTGGAGGCTGAATTTGCACAGCCAGAGAGCAGGGGTATTAGAGGGGCCCAGCGCAGGGCTGCAAGGAATAGGGATGCCTTGAGGGAGCAATTTGAGGCTGAAAGCCACCAGTAATGTTTGGTGCACTGCACAGGAGTGAAGTGCAGTGGTTCCAATGTTAGTAGGAATCTGTGTTTGCTACGCTGACTTGCAGTGCCTGTTGCTTTCCTGAGCTAAGGTATCTTTAACATTATGCAATAATAAAGAATGTTTTCAAAGTCAAAAAATCCATTTATTGAAAAAAAAATTAATTTATTGAAAAGAAACACAACTGCTTGGGCAACAGAAAGGGCAAGGGGGTGGAGTGGGGAACGGTACAATCACAGATTTGCGTATGTCCTGTTATCATACTCAGCCTTCCTGTCTGGAGTGCTGTGTAATGAGTGCTGCACTTCAGGATGGCTATAATGCATGGTGATGGGGGTTGAGTGCAGTGGGTAAGAGTCGTAGTTTTCAGGGCTGGGTAGTGAAGCTACAGGTGTTGGAGGCAGCTGGTGGCGATAAGAACCCGGATGTTGGGGAAAGTGGGTTGGAGGTGACATGGGGGCACAAGGGAAAGAGTTTTGGGACAAGGGCTGCAGAGCGGGGCGGGCACAGTAGTGCTCCATTTGCATGGCTACAAGCGCCTAGATAGAGTCCGCTTGGCGCTCCATTATGCTTATCAGCCGATCCGTGCTTTGCTGCTGGCGCTCCTCATTCTGCTGGTGGATCCTCCTTTCGCTCTCCCTCCACTCCTGCACTTTTAGATTCTTGTTAAGTGACTGCTGCGTTACTTCATGCAGCATGTCTTCTTTGCTTCTACGTGGTCTCTTCCTGATTCTTCACAGTCTCTCGGCTGGTGATAACACGGACGGCTCAGATCTCAAGGTTGCATCTGTAAAGGCAAAATACAACACTTAACAGAGGCAGCATTGTTCACACCAGACAGAGCAATGATTCCCCCGTACTTAAGGAGGGCAAGCACAGTCTACACAATAGCATAATTTTCTCGTCCCAAAGCGAGCGCACATAACCCACGGGAGCTCAAAAAAGTGAGTAAGCACAGGATCAAGGGGGACTGACCGTTTCATGGCTGTACTGTCCTCTGGGTTTCTGTGCCTTGGGGAGAGCCCAACAGCTGCAGGGGGCACCTACACTGAACACTGTCCCCACATTTTCCACATTTTTCCTGGAAGATATCTCACTGCTGAGGGTGACCTGGGAAGCAAGGGAGGGTCTTCTACTACAATGCAGCTTCTGCCCTGGCCCATATCCAGTTTGCCTGTGTGCAGCAATGGTCCCCCCACCCCTCACGGCACAGTGGCGCGGACATGTTAGGCTGACTGGGACAAGGACCACAGTGGCTCTCCCGATAAACCTGCGCAAACGCATTGCCCAAGTTCTGGATGAGACCTTTGAAGAGATCACTGAGGCCGATTACCGCGATGTGAGAGAGCACATGAACGCCCTATTCCGCATCTAGGCATGCATGCAGCTCTAACCCTCCTCGCCCCAAGAGCCCGCCCCGAATAACTTCCTTCCCAAAATAAAAGCCGCTTATTGGGAACCTCCTCTGGTGTTTGTCCTTCCCCAAGCACTGGCCCCCACGACTGGCTACCTTCCTCCTGGCTTGAGAAAAGCTCCTGGCTGCATGAATCTAGGGATTCCGGGGTGTCTTCCTCCGCCTCAGCACCCTCGCTCCCACTTTGCTCCGCCTCCTCCTGCATTGTTGGACTGGGCTCTAAAGTGTCCATGGTAGTCCTCAGAGTGGAGGTGGGGTCGCCCCCAAGTATCGCGTCCAGCAATTTGTAGAAACAGCAGGCTGTGGAGGCAGCACCGGAGCGGCCGTTTGCCTCGCAGGCTTTGTGGTAGGCATTCCGCAGCTCCTTCACTTTAACCTTGCACTGCAGTGTGTCCTGGTCATGGCCCCTTTCCATCATGTCCCTTGATATCTGCCCAAAGGTATCGTAATTCCTACAGCTGGATCGCAGCTGGGACTGGACAGCTTCCTCCCCCCAAACACTGATGAGGTCCAGCACCTCGCCATTGCTCCATACTGGGGATCGCCTGGCGCGTGGAGGCATGGTCACCTGGAAAGATGCGCTGAGAGCACTCCACGCCTGGCTGAGCAAACAGGAAGGGGATTTTCAAAATTCCCAGAGAATTTAAAGGACGGGTCTGACGGTTGGTCACCCGAGGGCAGGGCAGTAGAGTTCAAAGTGATGACCAGAGTAGCTAGAACAGGCATTGTGGGACACTTCTGGAGGCCGATCAGAGCGCATTAACAGACCAAGGGTAGGTCTACACTTACCCGTCGCGTCGGACGTGTCGGATCAATGTTCTGGGTTCGATTTATCGCGTCTTGTCTAGACGCGATAAATCGAACCAGGAAGTGCTCCCCCGTCGACGCTGGTAATCCAGCTCGACGAACGGAGTAGGCGGAGTCGACGGGGGAGCCTGCGCGCCGCGTGTGGACCCCGGGTAAGTACGTTTTCATTCGAACTAAGATAGTTCGACTTCAGCTACGTTATTCACGTAGCTGAAGTTGCGTATCTTAGTTCGAATTGGGGGGTTAGTGTAGACCAGCCCCAAGGCATTCACACTGGCGCCACGACGCTCCAGCAGGGGCGCATCAAACATTATTCCACTCACCGAGGTGGATTACCAGGAGCGCTCTAGCCGCGGAGTCAGAGCGCTCTACGTGCCTTGCCAGTGTGGACGTGTTGTGAGTTAGAGCGCACAGGGCTGCTTTAAGGCGCTCTAGACTCTAACTCGCAAGTGTAGCCATGCCCGTAGACACCTACTACAGCGATGGGAGGGGCTCTTTCAACATTCATTATAGTAAATCCACCTCTCCCAATGAAGGTAGCTAGATTGGGGGGAAAATTCTCCTGTTGACCTAACGCGCTGGACGGTCGACTTAACTCCACTGCAGGGCCAGCTCCAGGCAGCAGCCAAGGAAGCAGGTGCCTGGGGTGGCAAATCTTAAGGGGCGGCACTCCGTCAGTTCTTGGGGCGCCACTCCGGCCCCTTTGGTCTTCGGCGGCTCTTAGCTTCCTTCTTTCTTCGGCGGCATGTCGGCGGCAGCTCCTTCAGTCTCCTTCTTTCTTCGGCGGCACAGTGGTGGCAGCTCTTCAGTGGCATGACTTGGGGTTTTCTTTTTGCTTTTTGCTTTGCGGCTTGGGGCAGCAAAAAAGCTGGAGCCGGCCCTGCTCCACTGTCAGGGACATGAACTTTTTCACAGCTCTAAATGCTGTAATTCAGCCCAGGTCACTTTATGGGGTAGAGCCCAGCAATCAGGTGTAGCCCAGGCCTCAGAAGGTTACAGAGAGGGCCACAGGGTGGGGGAGTGTGCTTCTTAACCACACCACAGTACTCTAAGAGCAGGAGGTTGGGGGGAACAGCCCAGGATTTGGCTGATCTTTCTCTCCCTCCCCACATTTCCGCGGGACTTTCCCCCGGCCATGCCACGTGAAGAGCGGCCAGGCCCATCGCCCTGCAGGGCCAGTCAGCTGCTGAGGGACGAGGGCCGTACCCCTACCCGGCCCCGGGCCACACATGGAGGCAGTCGGGGAGCCGGCGCCTGCGCGCCCCTCCCGGGGGCTAGGGGCCGGGCTAGGGCGGGGTATACGGGGCGGGCAGCGTAGGGTGCCACGTCGGCAGCAGCAGAGCAGCGGCGCAGGAGAGTAAAGTCTGCGCCGGGCAGGGAGCGGGCTGCAGCCGGTGGGCGCTTTCCCCTTCCCCGCGGCGGGTGAGTAGCGCGGGGCCGGGCGCCGGGTCCCGGCGGGGGGGCTGCGCAGCGCTAGCGGGGGCGGCTCCTGGGCGCAGGGGGGGGTCCCATTCTCGCGTGTCGCGAGAGGAGCTGGAGTCCCATTAGCCCAGGGGGCTGTGTCGCGACAGTGGGGGAGGGAGCCTGCCGGGGGCAGAGCCGTGCGCTTGGAGCCGCCCCGAGCAACCAGCGCGGGCGGGGGCACAAAGGAAAGTCCTGCCCGGGCCCCCCCCTCCCCCGTGTAAATTGCCCCTGGGCTCCTCTTGCTGCCTCTCTCTCTTCCTCGGGCCGCCTTGTGCCTTACGGGGTGACTCTGCTGCCCTCCGCGATGCAGAAGGGAAGCGGGGTGTGTGGTGTGTCTAGCTGCAGCACACGCACATCGCTCCTTAACACCCCCCCCCCCCCGGGGAAGTTAGCATCACCTGCTTTGGGGATGTTAGTTGCAGGTGACCCCCTCCTCCCCCCCAAAGTCAGGGCTTGGCCAAGTGTAACTGAGAGCAGAATTCGGCCTTGTGTGCAGTCTGGCCGGGGAGGGAGGTTGTTCACACTTTGTGTCTGGAGCCAGAGGTTGTGTACAACGTGGAAGAGCAGAAGGGGGTGGGGGCAAAGAAGGAGCCCAGGCAGCCTGTCGCAGCGGCTCCAGGTTAAATCACTGCCTCTCCTGCCACGTCATTCCTGCTGTCCAAGAAAGTTCTCTCTCTGGCTTCAGGGTCCCCATTGAAAGGAACTGCAGTTAGGAAGGCAGTGGTTATAATGTCACTCAAGTTTGTTTTTAGGCCACACCTGACAGCTGGCTATATTGGGCCAGAAGTGCCCAGAGCTTACTCAAAATAGAGAGGAAATGATAAACTGTCTCCTCGTGGAAATTTGCTTACATGTTCTTTGTCCTAAAATCTGATTTAGGAGATTTCCAAATATAGAATGGAGGGGGAAAAACACTAGGGGATGGAGCAGGATTTTGTTTCAAAACAATACTCCGTGGTTCACTGGAGAGGCTGTTACATTTTAATGTGTGAATGAATTCCACAGTGGTGTTACCTGTGTTTGCAAGTTGAAAGAAATTGGACTGCATTACAACCTTGGATTCCTCCTCTAGTTCTCAATTAACTTCAGGATCCAGCTCAAAAGTGCCTGGATTCTTAATTTCTCTATGGACTTCAGGCTAGCTCAAGGAGCTGGCTTTATTCTCTTCCCTTTCAACTTGTCTGGTGCTGACCCTCGCTCCACTCTTCCACAGAATCTTATTTATTGCAACAGTTGGTGTGCAAGCCTTCTCTGCAGCTATTACTCTTTTTCTTTCTCTCTCTGGTTCAGCTGTTCTCTCACAATTTCATCTGAAAGTCTTTTCTTCCTTGATCATTCCTCTTTGTTTCTTTCTTTGTTTGATTGCGCTATCCTTTATCAATTCAGAATTGTTTTGGGATACAGTAGTAATGTAAAATATGAATCACTTGTCACAGTTATCGGTGTTCCCCACAGTAAGTTGCATTGTGTCCTAAATAGTCTGTTATGGCAAAATATATGTGAATAAGGTTCCATAAATTGTATGCAAATAGTTCACTACTTAAACTTGGTCACTATTGACTTAATGCAGCTACCTACCTGGTGTAGCCTGAAAATAAACTCATTATTTTATAACCACACCACTAGCTGTGATGATTGCACTAAGCTAAATAGACAATCTCTGTGCAAATATTGTTGGGCAGGCCCCTGTATTTGTTTGTTAAAGCTCTCACTTGCAGCCCTAAGAATGAAGATATGGCAGATTTCATATAGAAAACAATTGCAGAATGTGTATAGCATTGCTGAGTTACTACAAGTTTATTTTTTTACCTTTATCTTTAAACTGAAATACTTACTATTGAAGCATAGCTCACTGAATGGAAATTGGCCTGAAAGAAGCTGTGTTTTCATAAATCTCCCCTTGAGTAAGGGAAGGAAATACAGTAGAATTTTGTAGGTGGACAGATAATTTAAATGCACAAATTAACATTAGCTTATCTATACACCAACTTCTAAGGCTACCCAGTAAACACTTGTTTACTTGTCTGTCACAGGAACAAATTCATATTTAAAAAGCCAAAACCGTTTATTGCCATTAAGTCAAAGTTGCAGGCACTCAGAGTTCATATTGGTAGAGCCTAGGAACCTAAGTCATCAACCTAGACTCCATTGTACTAGACACTGTACAAATTCTTAACAAAAAGAAGGTCCCTGCCCCAAAGAGCCTATAATCTAAGTATAAGACCAGAATAATCAAGTTTTAATTTTTTTAGGTATCATAGCAAAGAAAATTTAATGAGGAATTTGAAAGAGGACAAGGAATTCATTCCAAGCATAGGAGACAGCATTGGAAAAAGCACAAAGGTGCTCATTTGGAAAACTTAAAGTAGGCAATGAAGGCTGACTTCACTGGCAGAGTGGAGATGAGAGACAACAACTTGGTAGTGCATGAGAGATGTTAGGTCGTGGGGGACGGGCCACTTCCCTTGCCATGAGTTTAATTTCCAAAATGCACATGTTGGAAAACAAGCAAATGTAGAGTGAAGGTCCACTTGTATAACCTTAGCTCTGTCCCATTTAATTCAGTATCTTGCCCCTCCCTAAACCTTTTTCTGCAGTGTGATCTCTGACTACTAGCAGCAAGTACTCTCCAGAGCAGTGATGCTGCCCAGAGCATATTGAGGGTCTATTTGAGTACATAAGTAAAGAGTTCTGATTTCAGATTGTTATGGGTGTAGAGAAAAAATCAAGTTCTATTAGGGTTAGGTATTGTAATGTTCCCAGTTCTTCTTGGCATTACTACAGGGACAGAGTTAAGGTTGGTATTGTGTGGGAGAAATGTTACCTTGACTCTGCACTTCAGACTTCTAACATGGTTTAATTTTTTGATGTGGTAGATTGCTCGCTAACTGGGCTGGCTCCTGCAAACTTCCTGCTTTTAGTTGGTACTGTTCTTTCTTTGGTGGTGGTCTTGTTCGCAACTGGCACCTCTGCACTTCAGCATTGATCCAGGAATGGTTCATCTCCAGAACCAAAGAACATCCTGTATTTTTCTTGCTATACTTCTGGAGCTTGAGCCTGTTGCTGGATACTAGATCACAGTCCAGGGATATACGATTTTTTTTGTTTGATTACTCCTTCCTTTCTTCTCTCTCTTTCTGCACCAAAAAAAAGTTTACAAAAAGATTTACAATTTAAAGCTGCTCATATGGAGGAGGGTCTGTATCTCAGATACACTTTGATCAACTGACCTCAAATTTGCCCTGCAAACTGCACCCTGTCCCTGGCCTCAGAAATGTATGTCAATTCTCAGGCTGATCTCACTGTGTGTGTGTAGATTTTAGAAAGGCTTGAAAACTGGGTTTTAAATAGAAGTCCTGTTTCTCCATAATAATACACTGGGCACACTGTTGTGTGTGTCCTTACTGCATTTCTGGCTGAGTGTATGATGCTGTTGATGCACTGTCTCTTGTTTCAGAAACCCAACAAACTTCAGACCAGTCACCTAAATTAACTGAAATAGATTTTCTTTAGAGGGGCAGCAAAAACAAGACATGCCTCTCTCCTGGAAAGTAGCATGACCCACAGTGTGCCTGGGTGGATATTGAACTAATAAGAACAGATTTATTTTTTTTTATTAATCTAATGTTAAAAAATTATATACTACATAGGTTGAGAAAAGAGTGTTTGTACATCTGAGTATAGTGCTTAGATTATCCACAAATACAAAGTCATATGATACATAGAGTACATAATCAGCAATAACACACATTTAGGTGAATAGATTTAACAATACAGTTTACATATTAGAATCCAAATACTCGGGGACATCACTCATGAAAAGTTGTACAGAGATTTGGTTGTGGAAAGCAAAATATATCAGTGAGTGGAGATTGTCCCTCAGTAATTGAGAATTAGGTAGATTGTCCCTTTAGAATATACAATCCATGAAGGAAGTATTTCAGTTACTTTCCTGACTGCACTTCTCATCGGCACTCCAGCTCATTCTTCCTGGTATTGCCGATGTCCGGTGATGTGTTCTATGTAGATGTCCCTCGACCACCTGATGGTGTCCGACACCATGAGTTGCCGCATCAGCTGAGTGTAGTATTGACCGATTCCACATTCTCTCAGCACTCGCTCATTATTGGGGTCCCATGCCCCCAAGGCTCTGATGATCAGTGCGTATGTCTGAATCTGGTAATCCTTAGCTCTTAACGTATCGGCCAGAGGGGCATATTTCTCTACCTTTTGAGTTCGGGCATCGTGGAAGGCCGAGGTTCTGTTCTCGAACGGCACTGTGACGCCTATCATGATGATCTTCTTCCGGACCTCGTTGGTGATGACAATGTTCGGTTACAGTTGGCTGTCGATTCCGGGGATGGCGGAGTTTACGGCAACCTTCCCTATGGGCGGCAGGATGGCTCTGTCAAGGCGATCTTGGATGGCGTTGTGTTGCAGCTGCCAGGCTCTGGAATGGGGCTTGCAGCTGCACAGGACGTGGGGTAGCGTCTCGTTGGCATAGCCGCACTTCCTGCATCGCTTGTCCCGATTCCCGTGGTGTACGGCTTCGTTCAGTGGACCTCCAGTCAGCAAATCAGGTGAAGCTGCCCTTGGGGAGGAAGTGGTTGCTGACATCCCACTTACACGTCACCTCGAACACCTTGCCCTGGTCCGGCTTCCATTTTTTGGTTTTCCACATATTGGCAGTGGATGGCATCCTTCAGGATCCTCTCCGGCATGGTTCTGGCTCTCGGAGTGATGATAGTGTGATCTGTATTCATCACCTGTGGCCCCAGGACTCCCAGCTCCTGACGTTCCTCGCACCACGTCCAGTGGCAGCCGATATGCTTCTCCAGTCATCGCGTAGCGTTGTGGGCACGAGTCCAGAGCGAAGCAAAGTCTCCCCCCCCCCCCCCCCTTTCCAAATTTGCCTTCCAGCGAGCCGCTCAGGTAGGTGGTGACATCTTGGTTGGAGGGGGTCCTGGTGATTCGTTTCTTGATAGCATCCTGCATAGCACTTTCCGTGATTTTCCTCACCATGGCGTCCGGGCACATCAGAAGGCGGAAGGCATGAGTGATCACTGCAACATCACAAAGATCACCCATTCGAGGGACGTTGGCGCTGCCCTGCCTGTGCGAGATGTACACCAGTTCATTGCTGGCCCTCTGGGGAAGAAACCTCCACTTCTTTACCAGCTGTCTAGTGGTGGTGGTGTCTGCCTTGTTAAGAGGTACCTTCGCCACGGCAGATCCCCTCAGGATGAATGAAATACGGGGGATCAGGAAGGTGTTCAAGGTATTGATCTTCTGCCATGGTGCCAGTAGGGAGGAGTCGATCCTGGCCACATCTCGTAGGATCTCCACGATGGTATCCTCAGGTGTCTGCTGGATGTGGAAACCCATGGGTGTGCCGAGGAAGATTTAGCACTTCTAACCAGAACACTTAGCACTAAGGTTTAAAGTAGGAAATTACTAGTCAAGGGTAATCAACATGGGAACAATACCCTGATGAGAACCTCAGTGGGAGGGCTTTCCTTCCAGTCTCCTTTCTTATCCCACACTTATGCTGTAGTAGAAAGTGCTAGAATTTTTTCTAAGGTGCATCTTGTTTTGGGGGCTGCATCTTTTGTATCAGCCTATGGCTAGTAGGTGTCTGATACATTTTGAAGTCTCCTGTGTTTGCTGGAAAGGAGGAGGAACTCTTTTCCTCATGACCTCAGTCTCCAAGCCTCCTGACCAGCAGTGGGCAATCTGTAGCCCAGAGGCTGCACACGGCCTGTCAGTGCAAGCCGTTGGCGGGCCGCCAGACCGTTTGTTTACATTTGCATGGCCGCCCGCAGCTCCCAATGGCCGTGTTTCGCTGTTCCTGGCCAGTGGAAGCTGCAGGAAGTGGTGGCCAGGCCTGTGCCACTTCCCGCACCTCCCATTGGCCGGGAATGGCAAACCGCAGCCCCTGGGAGCTGCGGGCAGCCGTGCAAATGTAAACAAACGGTCTGGCGGGCCCCCAGCGGCTTGTCCTGATGGGCCGCAAGGTGCCCACTATTGCGCCTGACTGTTTAGGAGCATATAGGGGGATGGTAGTTCTCCACCCCTTCCTAAGCCTGACATGATAATTGGTTGGCTTGGAGCACTTTTCCCAGGTAAATAGTTCCAGTGCCTGCTGAAGCCACTTCTCATAATCTTTCCAAGCAGCAGTAGCAAAGTAAAATTGACCTGCTTCTTGTCAGTTTCACTCCTTCCCACAGGGTTCTGAATAGTAGTATTGAAACAAACCAGTTATGCAATTTCAGGCTGCTGCTTGGGGCACCTAGCTGTGGAAACACTGTGGGGAGGGGGTTTGTCTGCAAACTCAGAAAGATAGTGCTGTATTAGTTCATGTTTGGAAGGTAATCTCAACTGTAACAACTAGAAACCGAATTCTCTTAAATGAAAGCTAAAATTCTGCACAAATTGCTGGTTTAAGACACCCCACCCACCCCCCACTTGTTAAGGAAAGTTTCCATCTTGACACCTAGTTCCCAAGCCTTGCACATGACACTATGTGGAGTAGGTGGACATTATTCCCATTGCCCAAGACCACAGATGTTAGAGGTGAAATAAAACTTGTGAAATGTTGGCTCCCTCCTTTAGTACTTAGGTGTCCTTACGTATTGTTTTGGGGGAGAGGGTGTAGAGTGAGAGGCCCACAAATGCATGTCAGAATGACACAAGTAAGCAAATCACTTTGGAAACACTGCTCTTTAAGATGTAATTAAAAATGTTGCTTTCTCTTAGGTTTATATAGAATATCATTGTGGAAACTGCTGAATGAAGTAATATATTTGGTAAGTGATAACCTTTGTTTTATTCAGTGCAATAACTGTATTAATGCACATGAAGGTCACACAACTAATCTGAGCATTTTCTAACACTTTCTGTTTTTGTTCAGGTACCTGCAGCAGTGTTAATTTTATCATTTTGTACATCCTGAGTAGACTCTTGTATTTGGCACCTGTACTAACTCCTGTGCATAAGCTTGCCTACCCATGTTCATTTTCTGTTCTAAAGAACTTTGTATTTTTTTCAATAACTCTGTAAAACTTTCATCTTTTTGGGCTGAAACTTTCCACATCTTTTCACATTCTGCTGAGAATGAGGGTTTTTGAAAGATTAGTCAAAGCCTTTTCAGCCATTTTTTTGAGTATGGAGCGTGATAAATACGTCTGCCAGTATGTTAAAGAAGAGAAACTACAATACCTGTTTTGAATGGCTCTAGTAGGCAGAATTTAGGCAGAAACAGAGATTTAGGGAGAAACAGAGACCCTATGTTGGAGATGTGCCTCTTGGTCAAACCAAAATGGATTTTCACTAAGTTAAGGGTTGAAAAACTGGACTTGACACGTGCACTGGGTTTTAACATACAGTAAGCTTTTAAACTAATGATCTCCCTATGTTTTATTAGCATTGTGCACATGTGAGAGAAGATAGAAAGAAAAATACCACATTGCATGTGCAAGTGTATATGCACACTCACAGAACATATGCAGTGAGGCAGTGCTTGTCTCATTCTGTATGATCTAGTAATGTGAATTAAATGAGAGAGTCTTCAAGGGCTTTGCCTTATTGAGAGTGTATCTTGTGTATTCTAAGAATTTGTTTCACATGATGAAATTTCCATCCAAAAACTACATTCAAAGTATGGTAAGGTTGCAAAGTTACACTGAAAAATCAGGAAGTACCAAAATTCAGGTTCCTCATATGACTTTAATTTTGATGCTTGTGCATACGCTTTATGATGCGCTTCTTAGTTACATTAACTCATACTGTCTTACGTTTCTGTCTCCGTATACAGGTTGGATGGTGCAGGGGGAATGAGGCAAAAATTCACAGAACTCTTTATTTTTGGCTACGTTCTGTCTGCAGTTATCCACATAAATCTGGATTTATATGTAGTTGAGGATACATTTTTCTGTGGATGTATTACACTCTGTGTGTAATAAATGAGGCCAGGTTTCAGAGCTCTTTAAATGCATGGGTTGGATAGCATACAGTGAATGAGACCGATTCACTCATTGAACAGTGAGGATAAAAATAAATATTCAGCAGCTGCCTCACTCACTGTATTTTGTCCAACCTGCACAGTCTGATGCAAGAGTCCTATACAAGATCAGCAGCTTCTAGCAAGCAGTGTCCTTTAAGACCCAGATGGGCCCACCTTGTCCCTCCAGCCACCCTCCAGTTTCTTTCACTAACATAGGAATCCTTAATTTGAGACATGGGGTTCCATATGGGCCATCCTCTCCAAGAACCACTGTTTACTGTGGCAAGTAACTCTTCCCCCTTCTCCCTCTTTTGAGAATTGCCCATATGGATTCCTTACTCTTGGTTAATCAAAAGTGCTGAATATCTGCAATGTAGATGAGTTAACATTGATACAGGAATTCTAATTTACATAGTTCCTATCTTTTCTGAAACATGCAACTCTGTTTCCATATTGTACATTTCTGCACTTGATTCTCTTTTTATGTCTTCAAAGAAAAAAATAACTACAACCTCTAGCTGTGGCATCTTAAAACGGTGTAGTTATCTGCTCTGAAGATACCTGCATAATAATATATAGCTGTATGGCTTTTTTGCATAACTTCATAGTTCTGCAACTTAAAATAGCAGTTTATTTTGTACTTGTGCAAAACCCCACTTTTTGATTGCTTAGCTATATAATTTATTGTTTTCATCCTACAGTATTTCTTATTGAGATCTACCCATCTTTTGAAGTAGCCATGTACAAACATTTGTATTTTCAGAAATAAATTATTTCCTGACCCAACAACTCAAAAATAGCTGAATGGATTTTCTACACATTTACCGAAAAATTAGTCTGTTAGGAAAATTTCAGTCCAATAATATGCTTAGCAAAATTTCAGCCACCAAAGACAACTTTTTGGAAAAGTTGATAGGAAAATGGAAGCTTTCAAGAAGTAACTTGCTACTTTAATTATGAATGTTAAGTTGTATATCAGGATAGTTAAAATTGATTAATAAAATCGCTTTTTTTATTTAAACCAGATTTTTATTTACATGTTGCTAATGCTTTACTTCCAATTTTAGTCTTAATTGTTAAATTGGATCTGTAGATTCCAAAGCCAGAAAGGTCCACTGTGATATAGTTTGACCTCCTATATTACACAGGCCATAGAACTTCTCCAAAATAATTTCTAGAGGATAGTAGAAAAACATCCAGACTTAACTTATAAATTGCCAGTGATGGAGAGTGCACCACAACCCTTCCTGTGGTTAATTACCCTCACTATTAAAAATGTACACCTTAATTCCAGTCTGAATTTGTTTAGCTTCAACTTTCAGCCATTGGATCGTGTTAGACCTTTCTCTGATAAATGGAATCTTCATTCTACCAAGTAGTTGTTCCCCATGTAGATACTCATAGACTGTAATCAACTCACCCCTTAACCGTCTCTTTGTTAAACTAAATAGATTCAAGAAGCTCAGTCTATTACTACAAGACATGTTTTCTAATCCTTTTATTATTCTCATGGCTCTTCTTTGAACGCTCTCCAATTTATCGCTATCCTTCTTGAACTGTGGACACCAGAACTGGACACAGTATTCCAGGAACAGTTGGACCAGTGGTAAATACAGAGGTAAAATAACCTCTCTATTCCTTCCTGTATTCCTCTTTGTGTGCATTCAAGGATCACATTAGCCCTTTTGGCCAATGTGTTGCACTGGGAACTTGCATTCAGCTGATTATCCACCATGACCCCCAGATCTTCCCAGGATAGAGTTCCCCATCCTGTAAATATGGTCTACATTCTTTATTCCTAGATGTATACATTTACATGTATCAAAATGCATATTGCTTGCTTGAGTCCACCTTACCAAGCAATCCAGATCACTCTGTATCAGTGACCTGTACTTTCATTTCCCCCATTTTTTCTGTCATTGCAAATTTGTATCAGTGATTGTTGTTTTCTTTCAAGTAATGGATAAAAATGTTATAGAATAGGGCCAATAATTGATCCCTGCGAGACCCCACTAGCAGCACACCCACTCGATGATGATTTCCTATTTACAGTTGCATTTTGAGATCTATAACCGCTTTTAATCCACTTAATCCATGTTAATTTTATCTTTTTAGGTTTTTAATCAAATGTCATGTGGTACCAAGTCAAATGCCTTACAGAAATCTAGATGTATTATCTCAACACTACTACATTTTATCAACCAAACTTGGAGTCTCATCAAAAAAAGATACCAGTTTGACAGAATCTGTTTTCCATAAACCCATGTCGATTGGTGTTAGTTAAATTACCCTCCTTTAATTAAAGTCCTGCATCAGCCATTCCATTATCGTGCACAGGATTGATGTCAGACTGACAAACCTATAATTACTTGGGTCATCCAGTTTAACCTTTTTGAGTACTGGCACAACATTAACTTTCTTCCAGTCTTCTGGAACTTCCCCAGTGTTCTCAGATTTATTGAAAATCAGCATTAATGGTCCAGCAAGCTTCTTTGCTAGGCCTTTTAAAACTCTTGAATGCAGATTATCTGGACCGGCTGACTTAAATGTCTAGCTTTAGTAGCAGCTGTTTAACATCCTCCTGAGATACTAGTGGAATGGAAAGTGTTATCATGATATGACTACATCCTTGTTTTTCCCCAAAATACAGGACAGAAATATTTATTGAACACGTGCCTTTGCTGCATTATTATTCATAACTCTATTTTCTTCTAGTAATGGACCAATACCATTGTTAGGATTCTTTTTGTTCTTAATATACTTAAACAACTCCTTAACTTTGGCCATAAATTTTCCCCTTGTGATCCTTTGCTTCCTGAATCAGTTTTCTGCAATTCCTAGCTTCAGATTTATATTCATTACTATCAACTTCCCCTTTCTTTTTTTTTTTTTTTAATAGCTGCCTTCACTTGCCCTCTAAACCATGTTGGTTTTTTAACTGGTTCAGCCTTCCACAATTTTTGTTTTTGTTTTGGGGCATCTAGTAAAGTGTTCTTAAATAATTTGCAAGTAGCATTTACATTTTTCTGATTAATTTCTTCCTTCCAGCTGATTTGGGACATAATTGTTTTCAACTTTGTGAAATTGGCCCTTTTAAAGGCATGGGTGTGCGTTGTTCTAACAATAAGGATGTGAATGAGACCCTGGACTTGTTTCTTATAGTAGAGTTAGTCTTTAAATCACGATTTGAGGACTTCAGTAACTCAGCCAGAGGTGATGGGTCTATACAGGAGTGGATGGGGAGATTCTGTGGCCTGTAATGTGCAGGAGATCAGACTAGATGATCGTGATGGTACCTTCTGGCTTTTAAGTCTGTGAGCCTGAGTTAAGCTTTTAAGTGTGAAACTTCTTAGTAGATGAAAAAACCTACCAAGAATTAGGGAACGAAAGAACTAAGTGTAAAACATCCTTCCATGCCTATCTATAATGTGTAGGGGAAAATGTTGTGTGATCATGGGGGACTTGAATTTGAATGACCCATGGTGGAGGCCTCATTCATTAGTACTAAAACATCCTCAGAATTTAAAAATACAGATGACAATTTCCTAACTCAAAAAGTGTTGTATCCAACATGGGGCAATTCTATATTAGACCTTGTGTTGACAGATAAAAAGGAACTGAACACAGAACTGAAAATTAATAATAGCTTAGGTACCAGTGATCATGACTTGATCACATTTATAATGTGCAAACAGACTAAAGTCCAGACCAGTAATATTGTATATAAAGTCCAGGGTCTCATTCAGATTCTTGTTGTGAGAGCAATACAAAGTCAGACACAAAATTGATAAGCATGTAGCCTGTTCTATAGTTGCGACCAACACCATCTTCTGATGCACTGAAATTCCTCAAATCAAGAAAGTTGAAACACCTTGACCAGGCTATACTCCATCAGGGTTTGCAGTTTGAAATCAATGGGACTTTGGTTGCAAAGTCATTTAGGAGCTCTTGAAAAATCCCTCCCTTAGGAGTGTAATTTTTAGGTCCTATTTTGGAGGATTTTGGACTGTGATTGAAGAAAACAAAAAAACAATAACACTTAACTATGTTAATAATACATTGAAAGTTTAAACAAATTTTCATTGTTAGAACCACTTGGTCAATTTTGTTTTGAAGCAACAAACATTTTATGCCAATAAGTTCTTTAATAAATGTTTAGCATTTGAGGCTGCAGGCACTTATGCATATGTTTAAAATTAAACACATGAGAAATACCATTGAAGTCAATAGGATTATTCCTATGAATAAAATTATGTACCTACTTAAGTATTTTCAGGATCAGGGCTTTAATGTTCCTTTTAGCTTTTGCCTGTAATGGTTTCTTAACTTTCAAGTAAGCTATCCTACTAGTAGTGGCATTTAAAAAACAAAAACCCACCAGCATTTTATTGTAATTCATCCTGAATCTTAATCTCAAATTGAAATGGCACAAATCTTCAAATTAGTTTTGCAAAGTCTCAATCCTATTTAAATCGGTTCTTAAAAGTCAAGCAATTTAATGACTTAAAATAATCATTCCATCTTGCTGCATATGTGCATAGAATAATCAATTTACCTACCTCAAAAATAGTCACTTCTGAAATAGAACACAGCTGCTGTTTTATAGAACATATCAATATTACTTAACTAAGGTATCACAACAAAATAAAACACACAACCTTCAATGTTGTAGTTTTAAACCTTTATTGTATTCACTTTAAAATGCAAATCTTGCTTTCTAGTACCCTTTCTTCAGGAATATGAAAGCCTCTTTTTTTCTTTTCTTTATCACCTACACATCATGGTGAGTGTCCTTTTATTAATGTAAAAAATAGCTTTTTAAAAAGTACTTTCCATTACAATGGGCTCAGATCAAATACAGTTGGCATAGTTTGTCATAGAAGTTTCACAGACCTGTGTTGCTGGAGGTTGAATATTTTGGGGGAGGGACCCCTTTGAATCTGTCTAATCAGTCTCACTGATGAACCCCTAATATCTTAAGAGTTGGTTCTCTAGTTGGCTGGACAACTTCTGAGTAGAAAAGAGCTTTTATAGTTACGGTGTAGGAAAATTGTTGGATTGTCATTTGTCATCATCCCGAGTACTGATACAGTAGGTGTTGGTTATTCAACAAACAGGGCAGACTTGTTAAACACAACCCATGATATTACTAAAATCCAATAGGTGCCTTAAACTACTGGTATAGTACGTCAGCAGTTCCAAAGCTTTGAAACCTAGCATATCATGTGTAAAACTCAAAAGTACTCAGCATAGCACCTTTTGTAACTATAATCAGTACAATTCTAACAGATTCTGATAAACCACCCTGCGAACTAGAGAACCATGATACTAGCTGTAGTATTTAGATGTCGGCAAGCTATTTCTATGATGACATTAAACTGATAAAGGAGATGGCTGAATGTAAATTAGATTAAAATAAGTACAATATTACAACATGAATTAGAAACTGACAAATGGAGATCAGTTTTAATGTTTTAACTGTTTAAACCTTCAAGCTGTGGACAACATCTGAGGAACAATGCAGGGTTCAGTGTTTAATGTTTTCAATTATTATAGACCCCAATAATCTAAAGGGAGATGTAGACTAGTAAATAAGAATTGCCATACTAAATCAGACCAGTGGTCCATCTACTCCAGTATCCGGTTTGTCGGTATCAGATGCTTTGGGGGAAGTGCCGAAGTGGACAATTATGGAATAATCTGTTCACAGGGGAAGCTTCTTCCAGTACAGTAATGGGCAGGGATAGTCTTAAATTCTTATACTTCATGGTATATACCCCACTAAAACAATATTGTTTTACCCCTGTCTACTGTAGCACTAGATACTCATTATCCATAGAAATATCTGACTTAAAAGAATCCTATTTGGCTCTTTGCTTCAAAGATTCCTGGTGGCAGGGTGTTCCACAGGTTAACTATGCTTTTTCCCCAAAAAAGCTTTTTCCTTGTCAGTTTCAGATTTTCTGCTATTCAGTTCACTGAACATACTTTTGTTCTTTTATTATATGAAGGACAATAAAAGCATCTCTTTTTACCTTTTCTATACCTCATGTTTTATATACTGCTATCCTTTCTTTTATGCTTCATCTTTAGACTAGGAATATCTAGTCTGAAATTCATCTTCCAAGTTGCTACCTGTTTACCTGCCTTTGTCAGGTCCATCTGAAGTTCTTACAGTTATCTTCTAGTGCTGACTAACCTAAACTTTGTATAGCTGTTCACTTAGTTACCTCTCTGTCCTACTTCTCCCCACCCCATGTCTATTTTGTCCAGCTGTTGTTTCTTGTCTGTCGTGTATAGTTTGAGCTCTTTGGGGCAGGCATGATTGTCTTTGTTTCATGTTTGTACCCATGCCTGGTACAATGGGACCCTGATCTTTTTGGGGGGCTGGTAGGTGCTACCATAATACAACAAATTATTTGTGAAACTTATTACCTCACTGGTCACCTCCTTTTTCTGTTCATCAGTACATATATTTAAACAGGTAGTCCTGGCATTAAACCTTGTGGCCCCCCGTTCCTAGTCTTTTTGCCATGTTCAAAACTGTCCATTTATTTCTATTCTCCGTTTTGTCTCCTTAGCCAGTTTCTAATACCTGGCAGTATGTTGCTTTTTATCCTATGTGACTCCTTAATTTCTTTTCCAGTTTCTTGTGAGGATTTTGTACAGAAGTTCTTGACAGGCCAAACAAACTGTTTCAGCTGGTTCTCCTTTAGACACTATTTAGTTGACGCATTGAAAGGATTCTGATAGCTTAGAAAGGCATAATTTTTATATAAGGTAAGCTGATTAGTCTATCATACGTTCATTTGGTTGGTCTCTAATTCTGATTTTAATGATCACTTCAATCAGTTTGCCAGGTACTGAAAGATTTACTAGTCAGTAGTTCTCAATATTTGCCTTAGCATCTATTTTTGAAAGCCATTTTTCAGTTCTCTCAGCTCTTAAAGATTGCAGTTTGTTACAACACTTTCATTAGCAATTCAGTCACTTCACTCTTACGTTCGTTCAGAACTCTTGGATGTATAACATCTGGGCCTATTGACTTCTCTCTTAATTTCTGTGCGTTGCAACACCTTCTCTGTGAATGTATGAGTCTCTTATTACCTCATCTTTATTACCTGACAAGAGTAGGTCTGAGGTACCTATCTCGTCAATATAGTCTGTAGTGAAGATTCATGCAAAGAAATAACTTTGCTTTTCTACAGCGTCCTTATGAGCTTCAGTTGCTTCCTACTGGCGTAGCATCTCACAAACTGCATTCCTCTGATATATATACTTCAACTATTGCGCTACAAATTCCTTTTAGCCCTCCTAATTGCAGTTTTACATTTTATCTGCCATAGCTTATGCTCATTTCTATTGTCTTCCAGGTTTGGATTTCCACTTTCTGAAGGATACCTGTTTGGCTCAAATAATCTCTTGATCCTTGCCGTTTAGCCAACAATACTGGCAGCTTATTTTTTCTTGGCTTCCCAGTTCCTTTTCTCTTTAAAGGTATGTATGTATTCTGAGACTTCTGCTTTAGTAGCCTCCATGATAAGTCTAAGGACTCTAATTTTACTTTCCAGTTTAGGGTCTTTCTTGACTAGATACTGCACTTTCTGAAATTCAGTACTCATTATTGGTATGATGTTTGAGAGTATCTAATTTAATTATATTGTGGTTACTATTAGGGGGCTCAACTGTGATTGCTACTTGAACAAAATCCTTACTTAAGACCGAGATGAGAGGTGTCTCCTCTTGTGTGCGCTAGAACTAGCTGGTCCAAGAAGCAGTTGTTTAAGGCACAGAGAAGCAACTTGATGGGTCTCTGTGCGAATGCTTAAAATAGCTCATTATTACTGTTGCTGCCTCTCCCTAATCAGGAAACCAGTAATAGAATCCTACTGGTGTATTTTTATGATTTGAAATTTTTACCCATTCAAATTCTGCTGTATGTTCCCTATCACTTAACTTGTCTCTCTAGGTTCTAAAGAATCTCTTGTGTATAGTATGCTCTCCCGCACCTCTACCATTTAATCTGTTCTTCTATAATTTAGAGCCAGGTATTGCAGTATCCCTTTGGCTTCTTCACGACTCCCTTTTCTCTAACAACTCTAAGGCAATCCCTCCAAGGCAGGGTTGATACATGCTAGTGAGGCAAGGAAGCTTACACTGTATCTGCTGACCCTGTTCTATGTTTAAAGACTCCATTTTCTAGGACTCTTCACCAGTATTGAAATTGGGGAGATGAATCTGAACCCACAAACAGCCAGCGATAAAAATAATAATGAATATGCTGTTTGCTTACTATCTTATACAGAAAAGAAGGTCCTTTTGAGGGAACTTTCATGTGCATGTATTTAAATTTTAAAATTGTTTAAGATTTTGCCAGAAATGATATACAGTAGATGTGAATTTCTTTTTTAGGCAATAATGAATCAAACGGACAAAAATCAACAGGAAGTTCCTTCATACCTTAATGACGAACCACCAGAAGGTAGATACTAAGTTTCTGTAATCTTTTATTTGATAGTAAGAAAATGAGCTGAAGTGCAGTTCATTTCTGAAAAGAATGACTATGTGAGAATAACTTATCCTTGCACACAAGCTAAGTACTCTAATTTTTGTTTTAATGACATTCTTTTACTGCTGCTAGCCCTGAAGAGCTAACACATTTAAAATAGAATAGAATCCAGCTCACTCAATCTGCACAACAACAGAATTGTTTACTAAGTGACAATTTATTGCCCAGTGCAAACCCATTGAAGGCAGTGAGGTTGCACAAGTATTAAAAGGCATAGCTTTAAGACTGAGTTTGCATTATTATAACTGAGAGCACAATTTGCCAGTTGAACCTTTATTACTTGTGTTAATATGTGAGATGGAAAAAGCTCGGTTTCACTTTCAGATCCCAGGCTGTATTTGAAGGGCTGGCAGTTTAAACAAAAAGATCTAGTTAAGACATCTGATTCAGGAATCATTGAGACAAACAATGAACCTGATGACCCATTTTGGAAAATGTCTTCAGAATAGAACCACACTTACTTAAACTTGCTGGATTATATAAAAGTGTCTTAGTCAACAGAAATTGAATTTAACCAAAATTAAATCTGTTCACTTTTTCTGATGAGTTTTTTCTTCTGTTAGTGCTGCAGAGGAGAATGTGGCTATAGGCGAGTGAGCTGGATTCTTTTCTAGGTTGTGCAGCAGCAGAATTATTAACCAAGTTCTGTTTGCAGAATCCTGTCTAGCATGTAATCTCCTAAAACAAATGCATTTTCAGCAGCCAGGTTGTCTCTGTTGTGCTGGGTTTTTTCCCCCCCCTCACAAACTGAGCATACTTGCTATGGAGATCACTGAGTGACAAACACTGAAGCCAGGATCCCATGTTCTTTAGTCACACTTCAGAATAGAGTAGTACTTGAAAGCTATATTTGTGTGCAGGCTTTTTCTAGGTTGTTGCTAAGGCTGTAAGAAAATTGAGTGGCATTGCGGCCTGGTGCAGGAGGTCTCAATGCCACTTACATTTGGCTCACCCACCCCTCTATCATGAGTCAGTGGCAGAGGGAGGCAAGGAGGAGGGTGGGGCTGGCCCTGCTTGCTGGCTTGGCTTTGTGCCAAATGCCACTGCTGGCACTAGCCTCACATTTTGCCTAAGTGCAGTTCTGCCTCTGCTAGGTGGTACAAGCTGGGCCCACCAAGCAGCAGTGGTTCTTCTGTGACCTTAAGGACTTTGCCTTTCGTGGCTGCCCAGTCTCACCAAGGGATGAGCTTGGGGAGGCTCTAATAAGTGAGACCAGGTAGGAGCTGGGGCTTGTGCCTGCACAGGGCTGAGGTAGGGGAGCTCCAGGGGTGCTAGTCCCCACCCTGCAGGACCTCCAAGGCTCTCTGAGCTGGGGCTGGCTCTGGGGTACAGGAGCGTGCCCTCCCCCCACCTAACTTGGGGATTGGAGGAATGGGGGGCAGGGTATCCAGCCCCTTTTAGAGGGTAAAAGACCCTGCTGTCAACTCAACACCTAGGTAGCTACAGAACAATAGTTCAGGTCCTGCACACACCTCAAGCTGGAACTTTAACAAACTGGCCACAACGTTTGGACCAAAAAAATCACAACTTTCTTACAGCATTAGTTATGCATTTAAAACGAAATACATTGTTTACTATTTAGTAGTGTCTCCTAATTGTAGAAGAAGTGGGTTAATATTGTCCTATTGGTAACAGTAGTGAGGGATAACAGTACAAAATGCAGGGTTGGCGGGGGAAGAAAAGAAAATTGATTCCCAGCACAATGGTTCTCAACCTCTTCCATACTGCAAACCCATGTTACAGCTGCAAAGTCTTGAGACCTCGTTCCTAGCTATAAGGAAAAGGAAGGTGGCCAGGATATTCTGAGACCTGTTCACAATCCCCAGGCTGACAAAGCCTATGCTCTAGCATGTTGTACCCAAGTTTTAGTTTTTTAAAGAGGTACAGTAGAACCTCAGTTACGAACACCTTGGGAATGGAGGTGTTACAAAACGTTATGGGTGGTTCTTTCAAAAGTTTACAAATGAACATTAACTTTGAAACTTTACTATGCAAAAGAAAAATGCTGCTTTTAGCTATCTTAATTTAAATGAAAAAAGCACAGAAACAGTTTCCTTACCTTGTCCAATCTTTTTTTAACTTTCCCAGTATTTTTTTTAGTCGTTTACGTTTAATACAGTACTGTACTGTATTTGAATTTTACAGTACAGCCCCGTTGCTGGGTAATGGTGTACTTCTGGTTCCAAATGCGATGTGTGATTGGTCAGTTTGTAACCCTGAGGTTCTACAGTACTGTTATTTTTAAATCCATAGAGAATGGGTTGTATTTAAATATCTTGCTCAACTTGTGTACATGGGATAGCTCAAGTTAACTTTCAGTCTTTGTGGAAGACAAATAAGACAGCTGTGCTTTTCTCCGCTTCCTACAGTCATTATCTTGAGCAAGTCAGACAGATTCCCAATTTAGCAGTGGTATTTTGATCTTTCTCCAAAAATTCTTGAATTACTCAAGGTAAACTCATCTCTTCATCCCTTTGTGTCATAAACTAATGTCTCTTAATCTGGCAACACTCTATCTGAGTGGAGAGATGGGGAGGGGAAGAGAGAGAGGAGGACATTTAAAGCACTGCCAAAACTTGGTAAGAGTGAAGGGGAAAGAGTAGAAGATGAACTGACAGAACACACAGAGAGAGAGAAGGGGATAAAAACACTATGAGGGAGCTACTGCTCATTTGTTAAAAAGATGGCTGAGGAGGAGGATTGCAGAGAGGAATGCTCTATTTTATTCCCCCCCAATGGAGTATGGAGGGGAAAGATGTTCAGACTGAATATAAGTTAGAGAATAAACACTTGCGGTGGTTTTTTTTTTTTTACTGTGTAACCTTGTATTTGGGTTGACAGAACTGGTCAGAGGGGAGAAAATGTATGAAATAGTAAATAAAAATCTTGCAGGTATTTTAGGGAATTTAAAAAAAATATCTGACTTGAAAAAATGTCAATTTCAACCAGCTATAAACACCTCACTTAGTTGAGTAAAATATTTTACATATTGTTTCCCAATCAAATCAATTCAGTCTTAATCATGAAGGCATGATATTACTTACTCTCTCCTCTATTATTATGAAAGTGAAATTCATTGGATTCAGTGGACTTTTGTTTTATGATGTTAGATTCTCATTTGTATCTTAAATCTCAGTGGGCTACATTCTGGTGTTATTCTGTGATTGTTACCATTGACTTCAGTAGGACTGTCAGCGAGAAAAGGAATTTCTTAACCTGTGAATGGGTATCAGAATTGGACCCTAAACTAGTCCTCACATGGCAGACGTTAATTGGAGTGGGGGAGGAAATGGAATAGAACTCCTAAGCAGGGCAAAAGTTCTGAGGATGACCTTTTGGTTTCCAGTGCAGACTTCATATTTTATGTACCTAGTTATGCAGCTTCTGTAATTAAATGTTTAAGTTGTCCTGAAGAACTTTTCTGGCCTTACATGTCACATGGGGCCTTCATATCTGATGCAATTCTAAAAATTCATCACTTTAAAGAGATGGCCAAACATGGATGCCTGCCAATTTCAGTCTTGGCATGGAGATCAGTTCTCTAAGAATTTCTTGGCAGGCTTCTCTTTTGAGGAAAGGCTTAGTTCTAAGGTCACTTGACCAGTCTTTTGTAAAGTAATTGCATAAAGGGTTTCCAGATTCTACAGACGTAACACCTGGCTAGTCCCAGGAGGTTCAACAACAAAAAACGGTTACTCACCTTCTCGTAACTGGTGTTCTTCAGGATGTGGTGTTCATGTCCATTCCAATCAGGTGTGTGCGCGCACACATGCACAATAGCCGGAAGATTTTTTTTCCCCTAGCAGCGTCCGTGGGGTCAGCCTGGGCGCCCCCTGGAGTTGCACCTTCATGATGCCCAATAAAGGGCCCTGCCGACCCACCACCCCCTCAGTTCTTTCTTGCTGGCTACTCTGACGGAGGGGTAGGAGGGTGGGTATTGGAATGGACATGAACAACACATCTTGGAGAACAACAGTTACGAGAAGATGAGTAACCCTTTTTTCTTCTTCGAGTGCTTGTTCATGTGAATTCCATTCAGGTGACTCACAAGCCCAAGTTCAGGAGGCGGAGTCGGAGTTGTCCACTTATTGGAGCACTGCTCTTCCAAAGGTCGCATCGTCTCTGGCCTGCTGGGTAATCACATAGTGCGTGGTGAAAGTATGAATGGAGGACCACGTGGCTGCTCTGCAGGTTTCCCGAGTGGGAACTTGAGCCAGGAACGCTGTTGACGAAGCCTGCACCCTGGTGGAGTGCACAGTGATTGGAGGTGCAGGCACCCCTGCCAGGTTGTGGCCCTCATGTATGCAGGACGTGATCCATGACGAAATGCATTGCGACGACACAGGCAGACCTTTCATTCTGTCTGCCACTACCATGAATAACTGGACCAATTTTCTGAATGGCTTCGTTTTCTCAATGTAGACGGCTAGTGCCCTATGGGCATCCAGTGAGTGAAGTCTCTGCTCCCTGCCGCTGGAATGCTTAGGGTAGAACACTGGGAGAAAGATGTCCTGGTTGACGTGAAACTGCGATACAACCTTCAGGAGGAAAGCAGGATGAGGTCTGAACTGAACCTGGCCCTTATAGAACACGGTGTAGGGAGGCTCTGATGTTAGGGCCTTAAGTTCAGACACCCTCCTGGCCAACGTTACCGCTACCAGGAATGCGACCTTGTAAGAGAGAGAGAGCAAGAAGCACAATGCCAAGGGTTCAGAGGGCGGTTCCATGAGTCTAGAAAGGACCAGGTTGAGGTCTCAAGCCAGGACAGGCTGCTGGACATGAGGGTATAGCCTGTTGAAACCTTTTAGAAACCTGCTGACCGTCAGAGCCGAAGACAGAGCGGCTCTTCACGCCTGAGTGGAAGGCCGAGATGGCAGCCAAGTGAACTCTTACTGACGACACTGAAAGCCCTTGTTGCTTCAGATGGAGGAGGAAGTCTAGAATAAGCGGCACTGAGGCCAGCACTGGGAACGAATGGTGCTATGCTGACCAGATTGAAAATCTCTTCCAATTGGCAAGGTAGGTGGCTCTCGTAGAGGGTTTCCTGCTGCCAAAGAGGAGTTGTCTAACCTGATCTGAACAGGAAAGCTCCACCGGGTTCAACCATGGAGCTTCCTTGCCATGAGGTGCAGAGACCTGAGACTCGGATGTTGGAGACGACCGTGATCTTGTGTCAGAAGGTCCGGGGAGAGCGGCAGGGCGACTGGAGCTTCCACGGCCACATCTAGGAGAGATGTGCATCAGTGCTGGCGGGGCCAGGCTGGAGCTATCAATATGACCTGAGCTCGTTCCCTCTGGATCTTGAGGAGTACCTTGTGAACGAGCGGTATGGGCGGAAAGATGTATAGGAGACAACCTCTCCATGGGAGGAGGAACGCGTCTGCTCTGGAGCCTGGGCTGTGATTTTGGAAGGAGCAGAACTGCTGGCACTTCCTGTTGCATTGCATGGCGAATAGGTCTATCTGGGAAAATCCCCACCTCTGGAAGATTGAATTCGTGACATCCAGGTGAAGGGACCACTCGTGGCTGTGAAAGGACCTGCTGAGGTGGTCCGCCAGCTCGTTCTGTACCCCGAGGAGGTCCGACGCTTGAGGTGTATTGAATGTTCTACACAGAAGTCCCACAGCATGAGGGCTTCCTGGCACGGGGAGAGGAGCGTGCATCCCCCTGTTTGTTGATATAGAACACTGCCCTGGTGTTGTCCATCATAACTGATACACATTGTCCCGTTAAGTATGCCCGGAAAATCTGGCACGCCAGGCGCACAGCTCTCAGCTCTCTCACGTTGATGTGGAGAGCCAGATCCACCTGAGACCAGAGACCCTGCGGTCTTCTAGGTGTGCTCCCAAGCCCAAGTCTGATGCGTCCATCACTAGCAAAAGAGATGGCTGTGGACTGGAGAAGGGGACTCCTGAGCACATCTCCTCAGGGTCGAGCCACCATAGGAGGGAGTCGAGGGCCGGGCGAGGCAGGGTCACGATCCTGTCCCAGCTGTCCCGGGCTGGTCAATACACCAATGATAACCATGACTGGAGCAATCGGAACCTGAGTCTGGCATGCTGCCCCACGTAGGTACAGGCAGCCACGTGTCCCAGAAGCTTCAGGCAGTTTCTTGCTGGGGAGGTGGGAAACTGTCTGAGACCTAGAATGATACCAGCCAGGGTTTGGAACCTCACTTCCGGCAGGTATGCCCTGGCCTGGGTCGAGTCCAGTACTGCCCCTATAAACTCTATTCTCTGAACGGGGGACAGAGTTGATTTTGTTTCATTTAGAAGGAGACCCAGATGAATTTGACTTGAGCTTCCATTTGGTGAAGACTTGAAGTGCTGCTGACAGGCCGAACGGAAGGATGGTAAATTGGTAGTGGGTATTGTTCACCACAAACCTGAGGTACTTCCCGTGGGGCTGAGTGATCGCAAAATGAAAGTAAGCATCCTTCAAGTCGAGGGTGGCATACCAATCTACTTGGCATACCAAGGTATAATGGGGGCCAACGAGACCATGTGGAATTTGAGTTTCTTCTCGAACTTGTTGAGTTCTCGCAGGTCCAGGATGTGCCTGAGGCTGCCTTTTGGCTTTCAGTATTAGAAAATACTGGGAATAAAAGCCCTTGCCCCTGTGCTTCTGAGGAACCTCCTCCACTGCCCCTAAATATAGGAGCGACTGCACCTCCTGGATAAGGAGCTGCTCATGAGAGGGGTCCCTGAAGAGGGATGGGGAAGGGCGGGAGGGCACAGAATTGGATGGACTATCCCCTCTCTACTGTGCTGAGCACCCAGCAGTCTGAGGTGATACGGGACCATGCCCAGTAGAAAGGGGATAGTCAGGACGAGAAGGTAAGGCGGGGTGGATCCAGTCTTTGTGGTACAGTGTCCTCGACCATGCCTTCAAAAGGCTTGTTTGGGCCCTGAAGACTGCTTGGGTTGTCCCAAACCGTGGCCAGAGGGTTGATGTGGCCTTCTCCTGCTGGTCCTGTTTCTCCTTTTGGACCCATCCTAGCGGTTCTGGTGACCGAACCGCTGAGGCGGTTGCAGACAGAAGTGTCTCTGCTGCACTGATGGTGTATAAAGGCCCAGGGACCTGAGGGTGGCTCTGGAGTCCTTTAGGCTGTTTAGCCTCTTGTCCGTTTTCTCCGAAAAAAGAGTCTCCCACTCAAAAGGCAGGTCTTATAAGGTCTGCTGGACCTCATAGGGGAGACCAGAAACTGGAGCCATGAGCCCGTTCTCATGGCTACTTCTGTGGCCATAACCCTGGTGGCAGCATCTGCCCTGTCAAGTGCTGCCTGCAGGGACGCTCTGGAGATCAGTCTCCACTCCTCGACCAAAGCCAAAAATTTGGCATGGGAGTCCGAGGGGAGCAACTACGTGAATTTAGTCATGTGACCCCGAGGGGACTGTGGTTGGTTGGCCCGCTCCCAGTGCCGCGAAGGGTGTGGGTATTGGTGACGATGTTGGGTCCCGTGCTGGTGTAGACACCTGGCGTAGCATCTGCACCGGGGTCTTCATGACGATGCTGGTGCTGTCGTCGGTGCCGAAGGTGCAGCCAGCACCGTAGCAGCAGTCTGAGCCGCTGAAACCTCTGGTACTGAAGGCGTTGTCAAGGGTGGTGCCGCAGTCGGTGCCGATGACGGTGCCGTGGCCAACGGCGTTGATGCCAGAGGTAATGGCTTGGTTGCTGGTTGTGGTGGAACAAACGTTGCGGACGCCACTGAAGCAGCTCCTGAGTGGGGTCCTTGGCTCCGATCCTGGCCTTGATGGAAAGCCCACAGAGTCCAAAAGGGCCACTGAGCCGGGTTCTGCCATTGTGAGGGCCACTGCATTGGGCAGGACCCTCTATGGTGCCTTGAGCTGGACCTTCTGCTCCTGCTATAGTCAGAGCGGTACGACTCTGACTCTGATGTTTCAGAACAGGACCAGGGCGGCGCTGCACCTCTCATTGTAGAGCGTCAGGAGCCTGGGGACCGACTGCGCTCCCTGGATGAAGGCACTGGCGTCGGCGGCTGCCGAGGTGACGGGGATCAGCGTGACATCACCGGCTTTCCCTTCGACTGAACAGGGTGCTGGGATGGAGCCTGTGGTGCTGGCGCATCCTCCTGCCTCGGGGACAAGAACGGCGCCGTGAGTATCAGCAGGTCCTGCACCACCACAAAAGCCTCTGGTGAGGGGTTCGGCAAGCGTGATGGGCCCAGACTCAACTGCCTCACTTGGGCAGAATTCGACATAGCTCCATTCTGAGCCTCGGAGCCGCGGCCCAACTGAGGTGCCACTGATGGCTGGTCCCTGGATCTTGCCGAGGGGGATCAGCCTCTTTCCGTCGTCATCTTCTTATGCACCAGTGATTGGGACCGGTGCCGAAGGCTGGAGTGCCCCCGAGAGGCTCCATGATGGTGCCGAGCCTCCTTGGCAGTGTCTTTCTTCGCCGCCGGATCTCTCGAAGATGGTGCTGGAGCGCTCTGCGCCGAAGAAGATGTACTGGGAACGGGATCCCCAGCGCCTGGGTCCGACTGAGGTCGGAGAGCTGCCTCCATGAGGAGGATTTTAAGCCGCTGGTCCCTCTCTTTAAGAGTTCTCGGTCGGAATTCCCAACAGATCTTGCGGTCTTTTTGGTGACCCTTGTCCAGAAACTGTAAACAGGAGGTGTGTGTGGGGGGTGCACTTCGCACGGTCCTAGCAAGTCTTGAAGCCCAGGGATCGCGGCATGCCCCGGTGACAAATAACGGGGGGGGGAACGAGAGGGGGAATCCCCCCGTAACTGAAACTTATAAGTGAACTAACTACGCTATACTAACCACCTAGAACTAACTGTCTGCAGCAAAATCCTAAAGTTACTGCTAAGCCGCTTGCCGAAGCAAGAGCAAGGGGAAGTTCCAGCTACCGTCACTGGAGGTAAGAAGGAACTCACAGGGTGGCGAGTCAGCAGGGCCCTTTATTTGGGCACCATAAAGACCCCACTCAGGGGGCACTCAGGCCAGCCCCACGGATGCTGCTAGGGGAAAAATCTTCCGGCACACACACCTGATTGGAATTGACATGAACAAGCACTCGAAGAAGAAAGGCTGGTTATGAGATTTCTGGGTGAAAAGTACTATAGAATTGCAAAGTATTTATTGTGTAGAGCAGTGTTGGTTCTAATGTGTCTAGTGCTCTCTGCAAACAGGAAAATATAAATACCCTTTGCAGACCACAGTCATTTTACGCCAGTCCTCACTGTAAGCCTTTGTTTCGTAGGCAGCTGATTGTTCTGCATGATTGGTAGAGCCGACATCTTGAACAGGTGCTATGTGCTTATACATTTTCTGCTTAAATAAACAGAACATTCCTAAATTAATTCTTTCTTCATTGTAGTGATCAGAAACAAGAGGCCAGTTAGCGAACAGTAAGTTTCATGGAATAGATCCAGAAAATGCCAGTAGCTGTGAGGAATATTATTAGTCCTGGCTGCATATCTAACATACAGCACAGGAAGAAATGAAATGTTGTTTCCACTGTTAAAACTACATGGTTGTACTAAAACACGTACTCAAGTGAAATTATTGATAGGCTTTTGACTAAGGATTTGTCACCTAAACTACCTTGAGGAAAGTGGGATACCAACTTCTTTGCTGTCCCTTCTTCTGCAAATATATTTAATAGCATCTTTCTGGGTTTTTGTGACCAGGACTGTTATGGCCCTTCCTTCTAATGTCAATCTCTATTAGAGTTATGAGTCAATAGCGAATTTCAGTAACTAATTTCAGTGTGGCAAACTCCCTTTTCCTACTCACTCTAATCACATTGTTATTGAGAAGGAGAGTTAGTCAAGCTACCTTTTTGACTGACCTTGTAACAAGATCTAGAACTCCTCCTGTCATAAGAATCATTTCTGTTATTGTGGGATACCAACAGACTGCAATCGAAATGTAGATCTCCCTCCCCCCCCCCACTTGACAAACTATTCTATCAATCTAGGAAACTTCAAGCATCTTGTATATTGAAAAAAGATTTAGTATTAAATATGCCACATAATATCCTTATATTAAGCAATTCTGAAACTTGGATATCTCCTGGACAGATTGACCATGGTCTGAGATGTGGAGTCTTAATCAAAATGTGCTCCCTTTGCCTCGTGACTCATGGTGGTTTGGTTTGGTTTAATTTTTCCCTCTTTACTTCTTGTAAACTTCTTACAACTGTAAGCGAATCTCCCACCCTGCTAGAAAAGTTAATGCAAGCTGGCAGCATTTTAATGCCCAAATAGGAGCTACCATCGCCTCTGCTCTTTTTTCTTTTACCCCCATTGTTTCCAATACTGAGATGGCACCTCTTGTTGGAAATGTTCTAGGGACATTTATAATGGATATAGAAACTTGCATCTCTAAGGCTGTGTCTACACTAGAGACCTTACAGCAGCACAGCTGTACCGATGCAGCCGCGCCGCTTTAAGATCTCTTCTGTAGCCACTCTGAGCTCTCCCATCAACATAATAAAACTCCCCCAATGAGCAGCATTAGTAGCTCTCCCGTTGATCTAGTGCTGTGTACACTACCACTTATGCCAAGGTGTTTTTTCACACCCTTGAGCGACATAAGTGTAGTGTAGACATGGCCTAATTCACTGGTTTGACTCTGGCCCAGGTCAGTAATGATCTAAAAGCATTATCGTTGACTACTCTGTGCCATGTGTGAAATGAGTTGTAGATCTCAGTTCATTTCCTAGTGCATAAATGTCCACATCACAAAACTCATTACTGCAAACTGACTTCTACTGGCAGTGAGGCCTTGAAAACTGAACTATATTCTAACAACTGTTCCAAGTCAGGGATGAGTCCTGTTGGTGGAGCAGTCTGTGAGTGACTGCATGCCTGGGGAGATAATATTTGAGATGCTCGCTGTTCTTCCTGCCCTACTCCTCATTCGCTTGTTTTCCTGCATGTGCTCTATTTCCTTGATTGTTTGTTCCCAGTCATTTCTGCCCTACTTACTGTTTATCTCCTCTTTGCATCTCTCTTTTTTCCTTTGGTTCCACCCACCACCATTCACTTGCTCACTTCTCTGTATGTTGCTTATTTCCCACACAGTTAAACTTCTTTCTTCAGATACCTTATCATAAGAGTTATGTAGCTCCTGAACTACTTCATTACTACAGCCCTTTGTTGGTGCCCTGCTATCTCTGAAACATGTTTCAGAGAAAGAAGAGCAATAGACTTGGTGAGGACTGAGCACTGTGGGAGGTAAATAAACATTGGCACTGTAGAATGCTGCTTTGGAACATTCTCTTAGTTTTACTGTGGTATTAATGAAGTAAATTCCAGACACTGAAAATACCATGCAAACAAATGCTCTCAGCGCCTCTCTGTGTGGTAAGACTAGTTTATTTGTCAGGTGTATGTGTGGAAGCTTTTCTAACCCAGCATCTAATAGTGTTGAAAATTACAAACTGCTTAAAAAGAACTCTGTTGTTTATAGAAGATAAAATGCTTCTATAGTTAAGGTTGTGTTAGCATTTCCACTGTAAATTTACTCTGTGTGTCTTTCTCTCTTCATCTTGAAGCTTATATTTAGAAACTGGGAATACTAAAATGTGGGAGGATAATGAGGATGGATTTCCAATTTTAAGCTTATAAAAAAACAGTCTAGGATGTTTTCCTATAACTCTACAGCTTCCTCTTAGTTTAATAATATTTAGTCATACCATAACTATAGAATATGGGCTTTTTATACATCTAAAACACGAAAGGAGCTTTATAAAACACATGGTTCTTTGTACAGTGCCTAGTACCTGTGGTGCTGGGGGTGCTACGACACCCCCAGGTTTGAAGTAGTAATAACAAACACCAAATACATGGTTTCCATCCTCAGCACCCCCACTATAAAAATTGTTCCAGCACCCCTGACTAATACAATGGGGTCCTGCTCCATACCTGGGACTTCTAAGCACTCTGATAATACTAACAAAAAATAATGCTCCCCAGAGCTTATTATTAAACTTTAAACATAATGCCAGGAAGAAAAAACAAGGGAGGCATAGGGTGACATACAGCAAGACCTTTTGGTTTGAGTTTTTCCTGTGTATTTTAACTGGTGGGTTTTCTGTTGGAAGTCTTTAGTTGCAGTTCTTAGTGCCTTTTGGGGGTAGGGGGCATTTCGGGGCACCTGTACACTTTCTTAAAATGTCTTTAGGGATGTTGAATTCCCCCAAATGTAGAATAAGGGCCCGGGTAGGCAAACTGGATGTGTGTGCATGGTGGTAGGGAGGAGGTGGGTGGAGCAAAGAACCGGCCAAAACAAAATTAGAGAGGAAAAAGAAACCAAACAGCCTTTTCCTCCCCCCCCCCAACCCCTCCTCCACCCAGGCTGGGATATCCTCCCTGCAACCACTTCCCAACATAACCTTAGTTCAACTTCCCTTAGGCCCAGTAGATATCATGCTCTGATACTGAATTGAAATTCTCACTTGGGGAGATAGCCCTACTGCAAAAAAATTGAATTTTTCAGTAGCCAAAGCCCTGCAGAGAGGTAGATGGGAGGTAGTGAGGCCTTCAGGGGCTGAGATGGAACTGACACCTGGGGTAGAGGATTGGGAAGGGAAAGAGATGGGGATTAGCTGAAGGGTTCTGTGGGGAGACTCAGTTTGGGTACCCTTCGAAGCTGATCTAAACTTGGAAGATTCACTGTCCGTTAATCCGTGTTGTGAAAAAATGGCATCAAGGCACTCTTAGGCTTCACTCCATTTATCTCACCTTTCAATAAGAACTAACCCTGGGAACACTGGCGCTTTCCAGGCAGCCAGCCCAAAGTGTGTGTAAGATACACATCTTACAATATGGCATGCCATTAAAAGGAGCAATACTTTGTTCTTTTAACATTTCTTAATCGCAACATTACTGACTCGAATGTTTACACTTTATCCTTCAGATTCATTGAAAGATCATCCACAGCAGCAGCCTGGCATGCTTTCTCGTGTGACGGGTGGTATCTTCAGTGTAACAAAGGGAGCTGTTGGTGCCACGATCGGTGGTGTAGCCTGGATTGGAGGAAAAAGTTTGGAAGTGACCAAAACAGCTGTTACAGCAGTGCCTTCCATGGGAGTGAGTCTGGTTAAAGGAAGCGTTTCTGCTGTGGCTGGTGGCATTACAGCTGTAGGATCTGCTGTCACAAATAAAGTGCCTTTAACAGGGAAGAAAAAGGATAAGTCTGACTAAAGGACTGAGACCTAGTTGATTTCCATAATACTGCGTCAGTGGCATTGGAATCTGCTAAGATTTGGACTACAAACAAAGCCACATGTCTTAGACACTTATCTTCTAAAGAGCTGTGGGAAAACTTTTACTTTCCTCTGAAGGGACAGAAGAAGCTGACAGCACAGTGTATGAAGGTTCATTTAAAACCTAGATTCAAGCTTTATATCTGGTGAAATGTGTTACACTTCATAAATGTAGAACCAAGTACATGTATATGAAGGGATAATGCATGTTTGCATATTCATTTACTGTAAATCTTTTGCAGTATGGGACTAAGATGTGAAAGTAAAAAATTAGTTGGCAGTCTTTGCAGTACTAGATGTATGATGTGCCAGCTATCATTCTTAGTGGTTTCTGCATCCTCTTGATAAGGAATCCTTGAACTATGTAAAGGCATCTTCTGATGTGCCTGATAATTTCATATATTTTTGCTTTTTGAAACTGTATTTTTATACAGATTATAAACTCTGTCGGTGCATTCTGTTAGTGATGGCTGGCAAGAGACCGAACTGGAGATGTTCAGAAGTGGGGATGGGGGGGGGGGGGGAGGAGGGAGGAGGGAGAGTATGCTTACAATGGCTTGTGATAGAAGGCATCCTAAAAATTTTATGTTTGCGGTATACTGATTTTAATGATTCATGCCTTATGGTTGAAAAACTATTTTTAATTTAGTGAAGCTGTGTAAAGAATTTTTTCTAATGTCCATCATTTCAACACAGTTTATAGAACAAACTTTAGACACTTTTTTGATGTGTTATCTGAAATTTAGCCATCTTTTACTAAAGATAATACAGCTAAATCTCAGGTGTATTTTAAAGGTATCACTCTATCACCTGCAAATGAAAGCTTACTACTTGTGACTTTTTAGCTAGAAAACAATAGAAGGAAATGACTTAGTTTCAATTAAGCCGAGGTTCTTGATCCATATGGTAATGGATAGCAACTTGTAGTCATCTTGAGAGAAATTTCTTTACTGTGATGTTGGAAACCACTGAAGAATGATCTAATTAAAGAAAAGTCGCTGTCTAACTGCATGCCATACCAGTTTAGTTTGTTGCTTTAACCATTCACCATCTCCTATAACCAAGATAGAAAGATTTTTTTCACTACATTTGTATCTCAAGTACACTTTTACTTAAACAGCACTGTACTATTTAAACAAATAAACAAGACTGACAGAATGTTTAAAGCAGGAGAAATGTCATCTCAATGAATTGCATAGGGACAGATTTCCAACCTTGACACTCCTTTCAATGGCTGCATTCTCATACATCTTCAAGGATGTGCATGGGCAGGATCTAAATGCATGACACAGGCTGAGTTATTCAAGATCTGCTGACTCTGCAGCTAAAAATAACCTTTTGGCAGCCTGTAAAAGATGGCGAAAATTTTATGTGAATATTCTTTATGCAGTATTTCCTAAAAACATATGTCCCTGCAGAGAATTTCTAAACATGTGAGCTTACTTTTAAGTGGCTATGGTTGTACAAGGAAGATATGTGTTTGTAGAAATTAAAGGTCAAAAGGTATCACTTGTCTAAAAATTTTATTCCTGTTTAACTGATGTTGGTATGGTAAACTATTTGATATAAATGAGTCAGCTAGTATGTCTGAACCATTGGTACTTCAGCTGTGATCTGAAGCAGCTTTCTTCATTATATATCATTACTGTTAAATATATATTTATCTGACAGTTTTCTAGCAACTCTGTAGAAGGGAAATGAAATGAAAGTGTGTAATTTTTTTTAAAGGTTCCAACTAAAGGAATTATTTACTCATTTGTTTGAGTAAAGCATCTTGCATTGCTACGCTAATCTGTCGTATACCATTTTTTTGGATTGAAGAGGACCATGTAGTAAATGTAAGTTTATCATCTGGTAGTTCAGAGCCCTTAACATGATGGTATGACAATCAACTATACAAAGGTTCACAAATATTACTACATTCACTGTTCAACAAAACCCTTACTAATAATCTTTATGGAAACTCTGGGGATTTTAGAGTGTTGCATTAAAACACAAACTCCTTACCCTTTTTGATATGCCGTTTAATTTTTTTTTTTTAAGAAGACACTGAAACTTGCAGCAAAGTAAATGTAGTCTGAAAAGTTTCTTGCTATAATCTATACAACTACCACCATCTTGCAGCATGTGTTAGGAGCAAAATGTATTATTCAGTGATTCTGAATTCTTGTAACTAAATGCTTTAAAGTAGTATAGGGTTTCAGTTTAGAGCTTGGTCCTATGCTGTCTGCATATTTTTATTTTCCACTTAATGTATGACTGTGACCCTTTTTTCAAAACTGTTCTAATTCTGTCCTGCTTGGAACTTGTGAAACATTAAATTGTTGCAGTTTGACTTCTTCTGACAGCTTCCTTTCTAGATGTGGGGGAGGTAAAACTACAGGGGAGATGATTCTACCTATGAGTTGAATAACTTGGTGGGGTGGGAGGTCTCCATATTATATTATTGCACCCAAAAGTGTCATTGATTAAAATAGTGCTTTAAAGACCCTAGCCAAGACTGCAGCTCCATTGTGCTTTCAGCTGTATGTACAGATAAGATGCACCAAGGACTGTCTTGCTGTCTAGACAAGAAAAATAGTGGAAGAAAGAATATTCCTATTTTAACAGATGGGGGAACTGAAGCATAGAGAGAGAGAAAATTCATTTCCCCAAGGTCCAATGAATACTAATGGCACAGGAAACTGAACGCTGATCTCCAGAGTCACAATCCAATGTCTTAATCACAAGTCTTTGTCCCAAACAGTTTACAGTCAGGAAATAAGCTTGTCTCTCTGACTCTCCATTCATGGAAAATTCTTGAGCTGTGAGACTGAGAACTTTCTCAGTTCCAAGATGGAGATGTTCATGACAGCTAAAGTAGGACAGTTCTTTGTTGCTTTGTGGGCAGAGTTCTATGCAGCTTACTCTGTAGCTCTTTCTGAAAAGATCTTACAGATGGAAAACTCTGATTTTCAGTTATTTCAGGGGAAGGGGGACTAGAAAGAATGAGGGTCACAATATGATTAAGTGGTTCTCAATTCAGATGTGCACATCATGGTGGGGACTCAGTTTTGTTATGTGTTGGGGAAGTCAGAGGAGCAGTAGCAAAAGGAAGTTCATTAGATCATAGTTGAGGTTTTAGCTGTTGGAGCCTTGTATCACAAGCCATTTTAAGCATACTCTCCCCCCCCCCCCCCCATCATATCCTCAAAACAGAATAAAGAGTAAAGGGGCAAGATTTGTACACAAACTATTGGTAGGAATTTGAGATGACTACCTGGATGAGTCTGTGTGACTGGGAATAAAGTGGTGTTTTCAATGGTAACAGAGAGAAGGAAGAGGAAAATGTTTGTTAGAGACAAGGTGGCTAATGTAATCTCTTATTGGACTAACCTTCAGTAAGGAGGGAGGGATAGAAATTTTACACTGTGTCAGAAGCTGAATTTCTTGTGGGATACTTTTGGGAAAAATTGAAAACTAAACTAGCAGAAAACAACATGCATAGGTGGTTTCTAGGACTACACATTTTAGTAGTATGTAGCTGTGTAGTAAACATTTGAATGCTTATGAACGTGGAGGATAAATAGATACAGATTATAATCTACCTAATTTTGAATGTCCACCTTTAAAGGAAGATCTCACTTTGTATCCTGGAGGCTATGAAAATCCCACTGTACTGGCTCTGTGACCCTTAGCATAAAGAAAGATTATCCATGCTTACCTGAAAATTTCCTTTCTTTGAGTAATAAGGTCCACAGATCCAGCCCACTTTGGAGACAAATGGATCACTCACAATAGAGATGGCAGTTTACATCCAATTCGATTTGTTGTTGTTAGGTTGAATTTACCATGTGCTGTAGTAGGAAAAATCATTGTGTTCTATACTTTGAGGGAAAAGCACAATCTATAATTTAGAGAAGTAGATTTGAATTATCTTGGCTGTGGAAGTTCTCAACCGAAGGGAACTTCAGGAAGTGGGGCTGCCCTTGCTTCCAGAGACTGACTGGTTCTGCCCCAAACTGCTAGCAACCTGAAGTACCTACCGTAGTGGATCTGAAATAAAGGAAATTTTCAGGTAAGCAGATACATTTTCCTAATACTGGACTGTGCAGTTTGTTCAGTAAATAAAACTACCCTCTATTTTTTCCTTTTTAATATGAAAGAATAAGAGTGAAATCTGTCTTTCCCCCTATACAGAATACATCTGTTAATATGGCAATGTTTTAAAGAAATCAGAATTGCATAGTTAAGCCCTCAAGCAGGGAAATTCCAAAATTAAGGCTGAATCAACACCATTGTTATGGGTATGCATCACAATGCTCAGTCACATGAACGGTGGTAGAATTCCTATCTGGTAAGTTGTTCTCCAGTTGGTGTTTATTTAACACAACTTAGAAACAACAACAAAAAACCACCCTCTATAATCTTGTCATATTAAGAGTTTTAAGAAATCAATACTCTTCACTTGATATATATACAGTCTTGAATAAAATATTTTACTATAGTCCCATGGTTGGGTTGTGACATGCTAGACAATGGGGAACAACTGTTATGAATATACTTGTTGCCATGCAAAAACATTCTTTCACAGCAAGCTACAAATAGAAGCACCTATCAAGGAGCATAAAAAATGGAGCTCGCCCCCATTTCTCCTGGTCTTCAGTGCCTGGCTTTTTAATTAAAAATGGACTCCATGGGTTATTGCTATCACTTGGGGAAAAACTTTAATTATAAATAAATATATACATTTATACAGCTAGGTAAGATTTAACATGTACTGAAATACACTAGTAAAACTGGATTAATACTCTTTTTGTCAGACCTGAGCTCACAGTTCACTACTTTAGCTTCTGGGTTGGGAGGTTTGTTGTGCCTAGGTTGATCTAGTTCAGGGGTAGGCAACTTATGGCATGGGTTCCAAAGGCGGCATGCGAGCTGATTTTCAGTGGCACTCACACTGCCCAGGTCCTGGCCACCGGTCTGGGGGGCTCTGCATTTTAATTTAATTTTAAATGAAGCTTCTTAAAAATGTTAAACCTTATTTACTTTACATACAAAAATAGTTGTTATATATTATAGATTTGTAGAAAGAGACATTCTAAAAACGTTACAATGTATTACTAGCATGCGAAACCTTAAATTAGAGTGAATAAATGAAGACTCGGCACACCACTTCTGAAAGGCTGCTGACCCCTGATCTAGTTAATAGAAATGTATTATGTTGGCCCATCCAGCTGTGGGAAAGGAACTGTGACTATCCTTATTTTTCCTATATCACTGAGATTCCATGAAAGCATCTATTTTTAAAAACCAAACTGAAGGTCCACATAGTGGCGGCTGTCCTAACCTTGCTAAAAAAGCATGCTTCAGCCTGACTTTCAAGAGTAAGCTATTGTAAAAATTTTGATGACATACAATGGAAAAGTTTGACTGGCTGAAGTAACAGACCAGTTTCATGCTGATTGGTTAATTTAATGCTGTGTACACTCTTCAATCTGAAAGACAGAAACTCAAGTTTATAACCTGCCCAAATTTCTTAATTTTTTTGAAAGTACAATCCCCAGAGGCACCATCAAATGCTTTTTCAACAGCAAGAGACTTCAGTCATATTCAGTTACCTCAAAAAGTCATCTCAAGTTAGCTGCACTATGTTTCTGAAGAATTAAATGAGCCCAGTATAGCAGGCTGAGCATAATGCGCTCAAGGCAACTGGCAAACAGTCTTACATCAGTATATGAATAAGAATCAGCTACATCTTGATTTAACTTCCTGCAGGAAATTCCCTTCTTCCTGTCTCAGAGCCATCATTTTCATCAAAAGGCATAACTAACAGGCCGTCTGTCTATTTAGTGCTGCAATGGTTCAGGGTTACCTATTATATTTCCAATTATATCCACCCTTTTGGATATCTGAAGTCTCACAAATTACAGTTTACTTAGCATAGAGGATGAATTCCCCTGTCCCTTGAGTACTGAAAGATAGGACTATATCATAACACTGACTAGTTCCCAACATTCTCAAACCTCATTGACAGATCAGAAAAGGAAGGGTATATGTATTGAGGGTGTTTGCAAGGAAAAAAGTATTTCTTAGTAAATAATCCAATACCAAGTTTCTTCAGCAGTTGTAAACCTCTAAGGGTACGTCTATACTTACTTCCTGGTTTGGCGGGAAGCAATCGATCTTCTGGGATTGATTTATCGCGTCTTGTCTAGATGCGATAAATCGATCCCGGAAGTGCTCGCTGTCGACACCGGTACTCCTGCTCCGCGAGAGGAGTACGCGGAGTCGACGGGGGAGCTTGCCTGCTGCGTCTGGACCTTAGTAGGTACCTTTTAGTTCGAACTAAGATACTTCAGCTACGTTATTCACGTCGCTGAAGTTGTGTATCTTAGTTCGAACCGGGGGGTTAGTGTGGACCAGCCCTAAGAAAATAACAGGAAATTTAAAAAAAAAACAGATTTATTGCCAACATGTCCTTAATTATATAGCGAACATAGCAAGTGTTACATACATGCAGTACAATTGACTGTATCTGAAATGTATACTCCTGACAAGCAAAATAACAGTTCACATATACAGCAGGGTTACTTCAAAGAGAACAGACCTGATCTTGTATATCACGCACAACAAAAATTCCCATTGTAGTCAACAGTTTTGGTTCATCGTTGAGCCCCAAGAATGTAGTAAGTTTTTCTTATGGAAATTTGATACCAAATCAATTTACAGTTTGATATTTTTGATCACACTTGTTTGAATATGATGTTTGAGTTCCAGACATTTTAAAAATGGAACATGACCCTTAGCAGTTGCTCACCTCACCGCTCTTTCATGCATTTTTATCTCCTGCCTGCCAAGGAGGAATATATACAGACCACTTGCTCATGAAAGCTTATGCAGAATCCCCTGACAACTAATTTGTAAGGTGACATCTAATGATTGTTTTTGTCATGTACGACTTCTTTCACACCCACAAAGACTGACTACCTACAGTAGCTGCTATTAAAAGATCAGCATTTCTCAATGGTTACATCATGGTATCTAAGATATCAGTTTTTCCATATGCTTAGGAAATAACTGCAGTGGCCGTTTGCAAATCGTGTCCACTTTTAATCTTTACCAGTTTAAAAGCAAAGACTTGTGCCTGAGCTACAGCTACCGTAAAAGGCACAAGACCACACTCTTCCCCTCAGACGTCTTTGCCTCCTTCCTTCTGGAAGCACAGTCTTTACCTCTGCTAATCCCCTTGCTGATCCTGTTCTTCTAGCCCAAGGAAGAGAAGGGGGAATTATAGACAGAAGCAAAGGCCAAAAAAAGAGGGAGTTCCTGCAAGAGGAGCCAGCTTGAGGTTTCATAACCTTGAAAAAGACCGTCTAGAACCATTTTGTTGTTTATTTGCATTATATTAGAACCCAGAGTCCCCAATCAGATCAGGGCCTGTAAGGGGGTGTACAAAGCCTAGACGGAGCATACAGAGGCGGGAGGAAAGTCTTTCCAGTTTATAAGCAAGCAGCTTGATCACAATCCCAGGCAGCTGCTAGAGCTGCCAATCATGGAAACAGGCATCCACAGCTGCAATCAATAGAGGAAACAAGAAAAAATGGAGAGTACAGAGAAGGAAAGAGAGGCAGAAAGGCCTGGAATAGTACCAGGCTGTCTCCATGAAAACAGCCAAGAGAGACTGCAAACCCAAAATGTGAAGAGCTGATGGACTTAATTGGAGGTGAAGGTCCAGGAACTGACTCAGAAAACTAGGAAGGTCAGTCACGAGGAGATGAGACCCCGTGAGAGACCACACTAAGATGGTGACAGGGCCCTCTTATAGTAATGATTGTACATAAATACGGTAAATAGTCCTTGCACATCCTCTCAGTGGAGACTCTAGCTATGTAATCTCCTTCCACCCCATCAGACGGCCAGCTTTAATTTGGGCTCAACCTCCAGTGGCCTCTTTGTTGCAGTGGCAGTTACCTAAAGGACTTTTTGAAAGTCTTTTACTTACCCGCTGCCTGATGGCCAGTATTGAAAATTCATGCTTCTAATTTTTCTTGTTGGTTAGTATAATCGCTCTCGTCATTATCATAGACTGGCCAGTGGAACACCAACCACTAAAGCCCTATGTAAACTGGTGGCCAGTTTGATGGGGAAACTTCTTTACAAATTGTGTCCTTGGGATATAATCTAAAAACCTAGTCCTTATGTAAATGATAGCAATGATATTGCTAACCTTTTATTATGGTCATGTTTTGTAATACAACTTTTAAAAGCTATGAATTTAAGCCAGCTCCTGCACAACTTCATACAGCAGAATACAAATTGGTTAAGGTTATTTTTATTTCAGTCCTTAAGGAAGGATAAAGTTCCCTTTTTGAATAAATTAAAGGCATTCAAATTAATCTAAAGGAGCAACAGGATTAAACATTGGCCTCTCTCGCTTTGCTTGTATCCTACAATAAGTGGCTTCAAAATCTCTCTTTGTTCCATTCAAATTTTCTAGATTTCCATTTTTTATATCGTATCCTAAAGCAGCTAACTTTTTAATTCTGTACTGCACAATTTGGGTTGTCAGCTCCAGCACCACTGGTGTCTCTTTAATCTGATCTACGGAAATTCCTTCCTTCAACAGTCCCTTGATTCTTTCTTCCAGAATTGGAACAGAATTGTAGAGGAGGGCAGGGCATTTCAACATTAGCTCTTTTAATTCTTGATCACTGCACTTAAAAACATCTTTGGCAAAAAACATGCTCTTCTGCATAGTGTTAGGGCTAAAATTAAAAATAAAACCTTTAAGCCTGGATAGCAGTTGCAGAACTTCAGAATCAGTGAAATCTTTCTTCTGGAGAAACTCCAAGTTCTCTTGAACTGCTGTGGAGGTATTTAACAAAATAAATGGGTTTTGACTCAATAATTTCAGAAGCCAGATCTTCATATTGGCATTAGAACCGCCTAAATTTAGATACATTCTCTGTAATGTCTCTATTATATGTTTGTTTTTCTCAACAGGCCTGTAAAAAATATCAGGTGCACTTGTGAAGAACCTGCTGATTATATTATTCTTCAGTCCCAACTCTTGAAATAATTGAACATTAGATTTCTGGTTCTCGTGATGTTCAACAGTAAAAAAAGACTCTGGAAACCGTTCTATTAATTTGACCAGTTGTTTTTCATTTTGGCATACTGATTGCCACAGCTCTCTTTGAGAGTTTATCTCTGCTGGGGTACGGAGGATTGCTTCTGGGCAACGTTCCAAAATATTTGCTATGGCAGTCTTATCAACTCCCATTTCTTGTAAAGTATTAGCAGTTTCTTTAACATAGGCTACATCCTGAAAGAGGACCCACCCCTTTAGTCTCCGAATTTTTTTAATATCAACGGATAATCTGTAGAGATTCTCCACAGTTCTTTTGTTCTCCACTTTCGATTTTATATCTGTTGTATAACTAGAATGCTGTAAAAAGCTTCCATCCTTTACTTTATTCCACAGGGATGAGAGAGTCAACAATGGCTTGCAGTGCTGAGATCTAGCCAACAAAAGTGTAAACAGGTGTGTTGCATTATTTGCGATTCCTCTCAACATTCTGGAGTGTTGCACTATATACAAAATGAATGTAAAAACAAAAAATAGAAAATGTTAATTTGTCTTGTATGCTATTTTCAAAAGACATTCATGTTCAAACCTGAACTGGTATAAGAGACAATTGCTTCAAAAAGGAACATTTTCACATTCTTAGCTTTCATTCCACTTCAAAATGAACATGGAATTTCCTGCTAACATTTCAAAGGATGCTTCATTAGAACAATAAAACCCCAAAATGCCATATATGGAACATGGGGCAGAATGTGAGTGTTCTGCCCCAGTTACCACACAAGTTTAACTGTTCCCACATGGTTAGTATATTAATAGCCCCCAAAAGGGTGTTAATTTATAGGCTACTGGTGGATGCCTCTGATGTACTGCAAGATACAAGGCAGGATTCACCCAACCATGCAAAAAATGCATCATTAGCCAATTCATGGGCACTCCGGAGTGTCTTATTGCTATTAGAGTGTAGCTCTCCAGTTACACATTTGAAGTATGGGATTCTATAAAATTTAACCTTTTTAAAAAAATAAAACCCAAAGTTCCAATTAAAAGGATCAAATGAGAGGGAAAAACTAAATGCCTTTCTCAAATACTTCAAATATATTTGTTTAATTTTCCCCAGACATCCTCTCTTTCTTTCAATGGCAGTATATATTCTAAAAGCCACTGAACTCACTTTTTATAATAATTGATCATTTGGACTATTGAACAGCTTTCTTCTGACTAGTCAGGTAGGTTAAAAGTGGCTGCACTGGCAGCTTGGCATTTTGGGGAGGGAGTTATTGTTATCACTCTTTCTCCTTCAGGCCTTCAAACAACTACTTTTCTGCATCTCCCATCCCTGCAGCTGCCTTATCTTTTTCTGTACGTAACTTCTACTGTCACCTGTTGAACATAATGAGCAAACGGATTTATGGGTAAATGAGCTCCCATCTGTGCATCCGTTGGATTTGGTGCACAGATGTGACAGACCCAACCAGTCAATCAGAATGTGGTTTGGGATAATTAGTGTTCCCACCCACACTCTAACTGAAGTTAGGTTATCATTAATGCAGCTGCCCATATTCTGAGATGACAGGAAGAACAGCAGTGTTTAAATACAAAAGGGCACTATCAGGTAAATTTTAAAACTTCTTAAATTTCTACTTTTTATAAAAAACCTTTTAGAAGCTAAAGGGGACAGTAAAAACTTGAAAAATCATATTTGTTTTAAAATTTCGTACCAATTATTGCTATAAGTAACACACCACTGATTACTATAATTGAAAGTCAGCAAAAAAATCAAATTCAGTTCATGCACTTGACAACTTTGTGTACTGTCAGTTTCACTGTATAGCAATTTCTCCTCAGCTAAAAATACCCTTATAAAGATCAAAAAGAGAGCAGGAAAAATGTCAATTTTTCATAGACTTTAAGGAAGTGGTCCCCAAACTATGGGGCATGCTTCCATTAGGGGGCACAGAGGAACATTTGAGGGGGGTGCAGCAGGTCTGGGACAGCTCTCTCTGGTGTGGGGAAGGAGCACAGGCCAGCCTTAACCCTTGACCATGGCTCCCAGCCCCAGCCTTGGTGCCACTCCTGGCCCCAGGCCCGCCCCCAGCTCTGCACCCCCCCTCCCACTACTCCTGTCCACGCCCTCCCCACCCCCATGCTGCGGCCCCAGCTGCTGGGAGCGGGGATGTGAACAGGGTTGGGGGGGGGGGGGGGGGAAACTGTGAAAAGTTTGGGGGCCACTGCTTTAAGGACAGAAGGGACCATTATGATATTCTAGTAGACTGATCTCCCACCTACCACAGGACAAAGAACCCTCCCCAGTAATTTCTGCATCCAACTTTTATTTGATATCTTTTTAGAAAGATATCCAGTATTTCTTTAAAGCTCTCAAATGATGGAGAATCCATCAAGTCCTAGGTAAGTTATTCCAATGGTTAATTATTCTCACTTAAAAATCTGCCCCTTAGTTCTTGTCTGGATTTGTCTAGCTTGTTATACCTTTTTTCTGATAGATTAAAAAGCCTTTAATACTTTAGAAATTTAGTTCTAATTCTTAAATAATGATATGCACATTTACTTTACATACACAAGGACACTGATTGTAAAACGTTTTTACTAGTATTTTTCTTTGATATTATTTCAAATTTTAGAAGCTGAATATGAACATGCTACACTCACAATCTAAGGTTTTTGATGTGATCTTGAGTTTCATAATTTAAGGAAGCTTTGTCTAGCAAGCTGAAGCACAGAACTGGGACTCAGGCAATCTTGGTCTGTTTCTAGGTCTATCAAAGCCTTGCTGTGTAACTGTTGGCAAGTCACTCAACTTTCTGTGCTTTAGTTTCCCAATCTTGAAAAAATGGAATAATATTTCATGGGGTTTAAGGCCTATGGCCCTGATCTTGCAAAGTCTTATGCAAGTGCTTAACTTTTTGTACTGTGAGTAGTCCTACTGAATTCAATGGAGCTATTTGGTGTGTAAACTTAAGCATGTATGTAAGTATTTGCAGGATCAGGGCCTTAGTTAAACTGTGTGAAGCACTTTAGCACCTTCAATACACAGCTCTCATAGAAAGGCCTTAAAAGACTAGAATAGACTTCAGTACCATATTCACTTATCAATACATTATCCACGAACACTTTTCCAATAACATCTAATAGATTTCTTAAGCAAAATTTTAAAGAGTGAAGTTTGGCCTAGTAAATGCTATCCATGTTTATCTGAGGTCAGGCACATAAGTCACAGGTTCTGTCAAAGGGACCCAGCCAACTTAAAATTTGCACTTCTGTTTCAATGTTTTACTTATAAAAAATGCCCCAGATTACTAAAGTGAAACAAACTAGATGGGGAAAAATCTTTTTGTTTTATACTGTAGACACTACTTTGCGTGTAGTCAGTTTCTCTGTTGTTTAGTGAGGGTCACACAGAAACAGGAAAGAGAAAAACATTTTTAAAAAGTGGAAAAATTTGATTTGTTAACACCCAATACTTGGTATGTACAGGGCATTTGTAATACATGAAAATAATTTGAATTTTTAAAAAATGAATAGATTTTTAGATTGATAATGTCCTGCTAAAAGTGTCTAAAAGCTATGATTTGATATTGAAATAATATTACAAAGTCAGTAGATGAGAATATCATTATTTACAAAAGGCTTTGTAGGAAAACATTGTCTTCAAAATAACCAAGTTCTGGAATAATATATTTTTTTTAAATGGAGATATGCCAATCTCCTAGAACTGGAAGGACCTTGAAAGGTCATCAAGTCCAGTCCCCTGCCTTCACCAGCAGGACTAAGTACTGTCCCCTGACAGATTTTTGCCCCAGATCCCTAAATGGCCCCCTAAAGGATTGAACTCACAACCCTGGGTTTAGCAGGCCAATGCTCAAACCACAGAGCTATTCAAGGGAGTAGCTGTCTTCTGTAGGATAAACTGGAGCTGAATCTGCTCCTATGATTTCAGCTTTGCTGGTTATCCCCATATAATATCCTGGCAACATCCACAGCAGATTGTTGACCAAGACTCTGGAATACCCAAGAAGGTTATCCCCTGAGAATCCACCCTAGGTTTGACTGGCCCTTGTCTAGATGCGATAAATCGATCCCGGAAGAGCTCGCTGTCGACACAGGTACTCCTGCTCCGCGAGAGGAGTATGCGGAGTCGACGGGGGAGCTTGTGCATGCTGGGATGGGTTTAGGGGGACCAGATTGGAACTGTGGGGAAAAAAAGGACAGTGTGGGGGATAATATAGGCGCCTATATAAGAAAAAGTCCCCCAAAATGGGACATCTGGTCATCCTAAGTGGGTTTGGGGGAATTTAGGCAGTAGTATGTGGATACCCTGGCAGTGCAGGGATGGGCCTGACTTCTCTCACTTTCACCACTTGTATGTTGATGTAAATCCATTGATTTTGATTGAGTTAGTCCTGTTTTCCATCAGTGCAAGGAGGAGGGGAATACTTTGAGTCAGTCAAGCTCACTGTTGGTAGTGAAGTACAGTTGTTAATAAATTAAGTCTCAGTGCTTTAATTTACCAAGCTTGTGGTAACCTGGGACACAGCACCCTAGATGTGAGTATGCTATAACTCATGCTGATGTATCTTCTTCCTTAATTGGAGTGAGGATAAGCAAACAGACTCCAGCATCTTTCCCACTGAAAATCACTTATGTTCATATTTCTTCCATTTGATACAACTGTTTTTGTTGCAGTTTTAAATAGAAATGTTCCAATTTATGGCACTGAGGCATGTCTGGATTTAATAAAATCCCCAGACATGAAAATGGAATTAAGGTTTTAAATAAAGCAATATCCTATATTTCAAAATATTAGAATGTGATTATTAAAGAAACAAACATTTGAAATTTAGGCTATTTAAAAGTAAAGTTCCAAAAAATAAAAACCTCTACATGCATATCTCCAACCAGCACAACACTAAATGTAGCTCACAGTTCATACTCCACTTCACCTACCATAAAAGCTTATTAAGGCCAATATCTCTCTTAGTCTCCTCGAGAGAACAGAGACTCACATCCCAATTTTCCTCCATGGTCAAGAGACCCCAATATATCACATTTTATGTAGGAATATAGGCCCGGATTAGATGTGGTTTTAAACTGAGTTGGAATATTTGCATAGGCCCTAAGCATGTTACCAAAAAGAATGAGATCATGAGAAAAAGTTGTTTTGTTTAACTTTTTACCCTTTGAAATACCAGTGTTATCTTATTTAAGGTTTGGGCTCCTTGCCTTGTCCTTCAGGCATTGTGGATGTTATGGGCAGAGAGAAAGGGAGAAGAGAGGTGATTTGGGGCCTCTGTTCCTCACCTTTATCCTTTTCCTCTTCTTTGAGGACCTGATGTTAAGCCTATAAGGAAATAGTATTTGAAAGCCTTTCTGGCCATTCATGCTCCTATTGAAGTCAATGGCAAAACTTGCACAGACTTCAATGGGAGTGAAACTGGCCCCACAAACTCTTTTTAAGCTGTGTGGATCAGTGGTAGCTTGTATAGCAACAAACACCATAGGGCTCTCTAATCATGACTGGGGCCTCTGGCTGCTGCTGTACCTTAAATATCAATAATATTTCTTAAAGTTCAGGAGTTGGAGAGGGACAATATGGAAAAATGTAAGGTGTGTGTGTGTGTACCCCACACAGGCAATGAAATGGTTAACAGGAGCCCATACTTCCCAGCATTTCAAGTGGGTAAAGCTGGACACAGCTCCCTCTAGATTTGGCCTCTCCACTCCTCCATAGATGGGCCAAACCTGAGTGGTGCTATGACCGTGGTTCCAATACCACTTGGTTTTCATAAAGGAAGGAGCACAGGTTAATGGAGGGATGGCCATGGAAGAAAGCTAGGAGAAAAGTTTGAAGGGCTGCATGGGGAGAGAGAAAAATGGTCTCCTTTTGGGGAATACGGAAGTAGAGAGTGGAAAGACCTGTGGGGAACAGGAAGGCCTGGAGAGTGAGGAGGAAGTCCAGAGAGGGATACCTGGTATCCACAGAACTGGAGTAAACTCGTGTGGCTGACCCTGACACAAGGGTAGGAACTGGACCTCTGGGGAGAAACCCTGGGAGATGCTGCTTGTTACAAAGGCCCCAGGAAGGGGCTGGAGAAAATAACCTGAAGAAAGGCTAATGGTAGGAAAGAGTCCAGGGAGGCAGTGATGAAGTGTCTGACAGAGCAGACGTAGGGTATCTGGATTGGAACACAATGTAGATGGTGAGCATGGGTTCCCCACTAGGAAGGAGAGAAGAGTGTGATGACCAGTGGGCCCCAAGTCAGCAGGCTGGAGAGACAAGGTCTTGAGATTATTTGTTCCAGCTTCTGATTGTTGGACTTTCTGTTAGTCTGGAAGGAATGGATTTAAATGTGATGTGACCTGACTGGAGGGCTGTGTCATGAGAAGAGACCACTGAAGTGACTATAGGCAGAGGCTGCTAGAAAAGATAGCTATGTCACACCCAGATGAAAAGGGGCATGCCAGTGGTGAGTGCACCTTTCTACAGTACACTATTACTCTACTTAAAAAAATCTACTTCAGTAGAGAACAAATAATTAGGTTTTTTTTTTAAAAATGGTGCTTCTAAGTAGTCAAATATGGACTTATGGTCTGGTTTCATTCCTTATTGGGAGAGAAACAGGTGAATGGACCCAGGATACTCTTGCATAATTATTTTTATTTGTAATCAGCACACTCTTCCTGTTGTTGTCCATCCTTTAAAGCAAAACTGCAAAAGCAGAAGAAAAAGTTAAAATTACCATGTGAAACTGTTTTCAGTACTCCACCAACAGCAGCTGTGTGAGGAACACATGCATTGCTCTACTAAATCAGACCAGTGGTCCAGCTAATCCAATAGTTTGTTATGGACAATGGCCAACACCAGATGCTTCAGAGGAAGGTGCTAATCACTGTTTTAAGTCTGCTAAACTCTTGGGCTCAATTATACCACAGACGCTCCCTGATTTACGGAAATCCGCGCTTACGGAAAAAACCCCGTAAGCTAAAAATAGGTGTGTTTTGGTTTTTTGCGTAATGGTTGGAGATACGTCTCCCACTTACGCAAATTCCGAGTTACACAAGGTGTTCTGCAACGGAACGCATGCGTAAGTCAGGGAGCAGCTGTATTTAATATTCAGTTCCCATCTGGAATCAGGGCCTGCAGCAGAGTCAGTCACTGGGCAACCTAAAGAGTGCCACTGGCCTGAAGCAGATTACTTAATTGGCTACTCCACCTGATTAGTAGGAAGAGTCAGCAGAATAGCTCTCTAGCCCAGCACCAGCAGTTTGGTGCCTACTCAAAGAATTTGCCCACAGTTGTGATAGTTCTTGCTAGTACCCAGCCTTTCCCTTGCTTCTCTCCAGGTAACCCAGCTCTTGGCTCGGATTTCTCACTTTGGCTCTGACCTGGGTTTCTATTCCTGGCTGCCTGACACCTGTTCCAACCACTAGGCATGAATGCCTATGTTCTGGTCTCTGACTGTTCCACAGACTAACCTGCATTGTATGAAAATACTTCCTTTTATCAGTTTTCAATTTGCCATCTTCTAGTTTCTGTGATGCATTAACAGGAGCATGATATGTAAGACATGGGAGCTAACTTCCATTCTACTCCTCACTGAAGAGGCCTCAGCTGGAGTACTGTGTCCAGTTTTTGGTGAGACACTTCAAGAAAGATGTGGACAAAATGTAGGGAGTCCATAGGAGAACAACAAAAATGGTAAGTTTAGAAAACCTGACCCAGGAGGAAAAGGGTTTTTTTGTTTTTTTTTAAGTCATGCAGAGAAGATTGAGGAGAGGACCTGGTATGTCTTGAAATATGTTAAGGGCTGTTACAAGAAAGACCATGAGCAGTATTCTCCATATCCACTGAAGACAGGACAAGAAATTATCTGCTTAATCTGCGGAAAGGAAGATTTAGGTTAATAGTAAGAAAACTTTAACTATAAGGGTAATTAAGCCCTGGAATAGGTTAAGGGAGGCTGTGGAATGCCCATCCTTGAGATTTTTAAGAACAGGGTAGACAAACACAGCCAGGGATGGTCTAGGTATACTTGGTCCTGCCCCAGTGTGGATGGCTGGACTGAATGGACTGAATAACCTCTCAAGGTCCCTTTCAGTCCTACATTTCTATGATTCACTGAATGTCCCCTTGTTCTTGTACAATGAGACACGGTGAACAAAAAATTCCCAGTATACCTATCTCTACCATTATTTTGTATTTTGTATGTCCCTTCTTAGTTGTGTTTGAAAATCTTGAGCCAGATTGTAACACATGCACAGTTCCCAACAGCTGCGCAAAGTCTGCATATCTTAACTACACCTTAAAAAAAAAAAAGACGAAAAAACATGAATCATTCTTTCGAAGAACATGCTTAGCTGTCACTCAGGATTACCTAGGGCTTGTACTAGTTATGCCTGTATCTCTCTAGTTTAAACAAAAGAGAAACATTTTAACCTGTTACATTAAAAAAGGACTTCCGATTGTCAGACAAGTGGGTCAATACAATGACACTGCATTCAACTGCCTTAAATGCTAACTTACAAAGCTCTGCTAGTAGAGGATAGGTCATTTTTTAAAAAGTATTTCAATTCATGAATTATTTTCATCTTTGGTTAGAATTTTATTCTGTTTAAGGTCTCTTTTGTGTGTTCCTGCTCTCTCTTTGTAACTATGATGGCTGAGGTTTGACAGGAAAATGTACTGTCTGGGTTTATACTGGTCTTAAACATGAAAGCTCTTTTAAGCAAGAAACAGCTAAAGTATGGAAAGTAATTACAAAAGTACAAATACAAAAATATAAAGGCAAATCTGATAAGTGTCTCAGATGGGGTAGGAGAAATCTCTTTCCTTTGTAATGAAAAGTGTATTTAAAGGAACACAAGTTTTATATTAAAGTTGATTATAAAATGTACTACTTGGTATCTTTACTCCCGCCTCTTCCCTCCCTCCCCCCCGCAGATCATTCACTAGAAGCAATGAACCTGAGTTAGGCCTGGTCAATGCTTACAATTTAGATTGACATAGCTATGTTGCTCAGAGGTGTGAAATATTCACATTGAGTGCTGTAGTTAAGATGACCTAGATCTGGCTAGGTTGAGGGAAGCTAGTCAGCTGTAGCATAGCCATGCCCATAGTTTTGCCTTTATTTCTAATTTCACTTTCTGAATTATGTGCTAGCCCAGTGTAGCAGTGGGTGGATTACAAACTGTGCAAACGAAAGGTGGTGTTTTATAGGGTGACCATACGTTCTGTTTTGGCTGTAACAGTCCCTTTTTTAAGCCCTGTCCTAGCCATCCTGACTTCTTTAGCAAAAGTGGGCATTTGTCCCATTTGCTCTTGCCAGGTTTTTTTAAAAAGTGGGGTGTGGTGCAGAGAAACAAGCAGGCAGCAAGTGGAGATGCCAGCACCTGCAGGGGTGAAGTTGGGCTGGGAGGGAGGAAGGGTTCCATTGTGGGTGGAGGGTAGACAGGGTTCTAGTGACAGCCTCAAGTGGGGGGCCAGCAGCACTTGGGTGACCAGTGACACTTGGGTGTGTGTGCACCTTGGGTGAGCAGCTGGGGCCAGCTCTCTCAGTGTCCCGTTTTTCGTTTGGGAAATATGCACCCTGGGGTGGGGAAGTCTTTGGGAGTAAGGAAAAATAAAATCCTTTAAAATATTACTATACACAATAGTGCTTAGTATAATTCACTCACATCTCGCCCCCAAAGAAAATAGGTCAGTGCAGAGGTGCTGGAACAATGTGCATAGAGGGGGTGCTGAGAGCCATTGAGCCAAACGGTAGACCCTGGATATGATGGAAACCACTTCAAGCCAGGGCAGAGTGGCATGCCCCTAGTTCTAGCACCTCTAGGGTAACAGGGTGGAGGGCGGGCAGAGGAAGGACGCAGATTTCTCTCTCTGGCTCTACTGAACAAGCAGCCAGGGCGGGGCACAGCTCTGCGAGGTATAAGCACCAGCCGGGGTGTAGGGCTGCTGGGCTCGTGCCTGTACTTCGAGCCCAGCCCAGGGGTTCTCCCGTACGGCCCAGGGCTACCAGCACAAGCAGCAAGGGCGGGGGGGGGTCCCAAGCGGTCCGGATCCCGGAGACGCTGGCAGGGGTGGGTGCGTGGAACAGCGGACAGCGCAGGAAGCGGGGCGCTGTCGCTTTAACTGCGCGCCGCCAGCCCGTGTCCCTGCGGGCTCCCGCCGCTCCTGCAGCCGCAGCAGCGACTCATACCGGGCTCTCCCCCCGCAGCGACGTGCGCACCAGGCAGCGGCGCGGCGGGAGCCGGGCCCCTGCGCGCCCGTGACCGCTCCTGCCGAGCGTCCCTCTGACGTACACAGGCTTCTCTGCGTAACAGCCCGTTCACCGCCCCCGCTCCCCAGCGTGCACGCGCGCAGCGCGCCCTTCCTCCCCTCTCGAGAATGTCCCTCCCGGCTCCAGCAGGGGAGCATGCGCACAAACACATGTTTCTGCCGCTCACTTGAAGGCACGCGCCAGGAGCGTCCTCGCAGCCCCGTGCTCATCCGGGCTTCTCCGCCCTCGATACGAAGAAGGTGGGGCCCGCAGGCCTGAAGGTGCCGCCCCTTTGCCCCCCTCAGTTCGGTTACCGAGCCGGGCAGACGGGCGGATTTGTTCACGGGATCGGTTGTTTGCCTTGAGCTCGACAGTTCCTGTCGGTTCCGTCATCGAGCCCCGGGGGCCGCGCACCCCCCGCCCCCTTCCCATCCGCTCCGGGTAGTAAACACACTTTAGGAACGTGAGGGCGGCTAGTCAGGTGGGGTGGCAGCAGCCAATAGGAAGGCGTGGGCGGGGCCTACCGATTCCGTCAGCTCCGGGGCCCGGCGCAGTCACAGGGCGAGCGGCGAGGAAGCGACAGCCGCTGGGAGCGAGACGTCCCGCGCGCCGCGAACTGTCACCGGTGGCTGCGCGCGGCCTCCCGGAGTGGGCGCGAGACCCCTGCGGCGAAGGTTTCGGGGTGACGCGTCCCCCTCAGACGGCCGGCCCCGCTGTCGCCTCCGCTGGGTCCTAGCGCCCTCGGACGGTCGCCAAGCAGAGGGAGCGACCCGGCAGCAGCTTCACCTCTGGGTCACACCCCCCTCGCTCCCGCCGGGGCTCGCACCGCGTCCGGGCTGCACGGGAGAGACGAAGCCGAGTCCGGCATGAGCCGCGGCGGCTCTTCCTGAGGCCGCCGCTCCGTGCGCGATCGCGCCCCCGGCCATGGGGGTGAACGCGGTGCACTGGTTCCGCAAGGGGCTGCGGCTCCACGACAACCCGGCGCTGCGGGAGTGCATCCAGGGCGCCGACAGCGTGCGCTGCGTCTACATCCTCGACCCCTGGTTCGCGGGCTCCTCCAACGTGGGCATCAACCGGTGGCGGTGAGTGAGCGGGGCCGGCCGCGCGTGAAGCTGGGGTTACATGTGCGGTCACGCTGCCGCCGCCCCCCCTTTGCCCCCCCCCCCCCCCGCTCTAATGGGCCCCGCTGCAACCTCCGCGTCGCGGTCCCGGCCTCCCCGCGGCTCCATCCCCAGTCTGCGCTACCGCCCTGCTGTGCCAGCCACAGCAACACCCCCGCCCGCCTCCGGAGTGCTCCCAGCTGTGCTGTCACCCAGCTGTGCTGTCACCCCGCTGCTGGGCGACACTGCGCTGAATAGGGTGACCAGACTGCAAGTGTGAAAAATCAGGAGTGGGGGGTAATAGGTGCCTATATTAAAAAAAAACCTCTCTAAATATCCGGTCTGCCCCTATAAAATCAGGACATCTGGTCACCCTAGCTCTGAATGTCCCGGAGTGGCCACTTTTAGCGCCCAGGGTACCAGGAGCTTTCCCCCGTCGAAAGAAAATCTGCCCCAAATCAGGGAGTCCCTGCCACCCTGGGAGCATTCATGCTAGCCCCTGTCTTTTAATCCACTGTGTTGTGTAATCATGGCTCACGGAGATCTAGATGACTTGGGTAAAAATACTAGTGGCTGCAGCCACTGTAACTTCCAGTAGAGGGGTATTGCTGGTAGCAGTGGCTGGAAACTTTAGGGAAGGATGCAAGTCCAAAGAGTTTACCATCTAAATCATAGAAATGCAGGGCTGGAAGGGACCTCAAGAAGTCATCTAGTCCAGCCCCCTGTGCTGTGGTTGGACCACATAAACCTAGACCATTCCTGGCAGCAGGTGGTTGTTCAACCTGTCCTTAAAAACCTCCACTGATGGGGATTTCGCAGTCTTCCTTGGAAGCCTATTCCAGAGCGTAGCTGTCCTTATAGTTAGAAAGTTTTTCTTAATATGTAACCTAAATCTCCCTTGCTGAAGATAAAGCTGATTATTGCTTGTCCTACATTCAGTGGACATAGAGATCAGTTGATCACCATCCTTTTTATAACAGCCCTTAACCTATTTGAGGACTGTCAGGTCCCCATCAGCTTTTTTTTCCCCCTCAGGATTAAACGTGAATAGTTTTTTATAGCGACGAGGAAAGAAAAGGTTTAGAAAAACTAACATCACTTTTGTTCTGGACTTTTTCCCATTCATAAATTTGACTCCCAGACCAGTATGCAGTGCTTCAGTTAAGGCCTCACTGGTGCTCAGTAGAGTGGACCAGTTACCTCCTGTAAATACCTGAGCTGAGATTATTTTGAGACCAAAAATGCACTGACACCAGGTATTGAATTTATGAAAGGGCTTTTTAATATTTTTGACACCCTGCTTAACAGATTTATATGTAAATTCTCAGAAAATTCATTCAATCCTGAAAAGTATAAGTGATGTCATTTTCAGGAAGATGCTAGTTTAACCAACTTCATACCAAACAATGGCTTCAACTTCACACTTTGGTAGCTTTCATCTGAGCTAGCATGCTAAAAATAGTAGTATAGCACATTCAGATGAGAGCTAGTCTGGGTATAGTATGAATATGGTTATTTGAGCTGAGAATCACACACCTAACTTGTAGCCAAAGAGGTTGAATCCTGCTTTGAGTTTTGCACTTTACTTTAACTGTGGAGCTATGACACAAATAATAAATATATATAAAGAGATGACATAGCAAGAAAAGAAGAAATAAGGGAGAGGGTAGTGGGGCTAAGTTATAAATACAAAATAATGAGCTTACTTGAAACTTCAGTATTTGTTCTGAAAGGTTTTTCTTTTCTAATAAACTGATAGTATCTTGGAATTCATGTAGCATCATCCGTCCAAGGATTACAAGCGCTTTGCTGAATGCTAATTTAGCCTCCGCAGAACTGTAGCATTGAGAAATGTTAACTTCACTTTACAAATGATGAAACTGAGGTACAGAAAGATGAAGTTACTTACTCAAAGTTAAACAAGGAATGTATGGCAGAGTTAAGAGGAGAACTTGAACTTACTTGGCTACCAGTTCAGAGCCTTCTCTACAAAACCTTCCTTTTATTTTATATAATTTTCTCTATCCAAGGACATCAGAGTACTTCATGGACAAGCTAACTTCTTTAAATGTTTGGTAGTTGCCAACTTCTGCTCATGGTAGTCCTATTTATAGTCTTGAGAAGGTGGAAGTACTAGAGTACCCTTTCTATGATATTTCATTTTTGTTGACTAATGTGCGTTAACCAATAACTTAGAATTATGCAGTTTAAATACAATTGTTGCTGGACACTTGGTCTGAAAAACATCTTGTAGCTTTATAAACATTTCAGAGATTTCTGCTTTTGTGTTGGAACTATATATATGCCACTACAAACCGTGGAATTATATTTCCTAATCATTCTGTCTGCTGGAGCCAGCCTAAAGGGATAAGGCAAGTCTGATGTTTTTAAAATACTGTGCCAGTTCCTAAATTTGCTTATTAGTGGAGTAGGAATTAAGAATGTTAAATATCCTGAAACATGTAATATTATGGAGAAACAAATCAAGACATGCTTACTCCTGTAGTCTCTAGTCTGAAAGGTCAGCATGCAGCATGGAAGCTTGTGATCTATGAGCAGGTGTGAACTTCACCTACTAAAGAAGAGCCTCCATTAATATTAATGCTAACATCCTCCAGGTTTCTGGCAATCATTCAGTATACAATTATATGTGTATAATATATATTACTCACATTTAGCACATATGTTAGCTTGCTTATTGTAAAAATATTCTTTGTGTTGTACAGAAGACAAAGTCAATCCCTGCTCTGAAGAACTTAGTCTAAAAGAAAAACATAGGAGATTGTTTTGGTTTTGTTTTTTTAAAGGAAGAATGCCTGCTCTGTACTACTAATTCTTCACCTCTCCAACAAGATCAGAGATCTCCCAGAACTAGTTCCAGATACTGCAGCACCCTCTGCTAAGAGACCATTTGAATTGCTTCAGATTTCAGTGCCTATATGGCTCTTGATATAAACACAGTTTGTGTACCAGAGACTCTGCCTTCTGCTTCATAGCTCTATATTGTGTTTTATTAAAGCTTTTTCAAGTAAAATTTACAGCCACCATTAAGATACCAACAAAACCAGTCTCAAACTATTTACCAGAATGATTTCAATAAGTTTATAAAAAACAAATGTTTGTTTTGAACTAAATGGAAACAACTTACATTTTTTTCATCATTTTGTTTTCATTTTTGTTAGCAGCTGTATTGTGTGCACACAAGACCTGTAAAATGGCCCTTTCAGTTTGGAGCTATCATTCAGCCTCTGAAATTGACAGTCAAGCAGCTTATCTTCTCAGATATTGGTTATTTGCTCAGGTTTTTATAGAAAAGGGCATTGCACTGTCAAAACAACAACAAAACAACTGTGTGAGAGTAGGAGCAGATTCTCACTCAGCAGTTGAAAATCTTTAAAAAATGTCTTGTCAGTTTCCTTTTTCTGCTGCTAATTTACAGTGCCATTTTTTCATCAACATGAGTTTAGCATTGGGTTGAGGGAGGGTTTTAAACTGAGGAAATTTATGTAGACAAAAAGCCTTGTCTTGCAAAGTGACCCCAGATTCTCTTCCAGACCCTGTCACCTTTTGTTCAAAATCAGTGCACCTGGAGTGACTATCATTGTCAGTTTTTCATCTGTCTTTGAAGTTAAAACATAGTTAACAGAATGGGCATTAGAAAAAGATGCTATACTAAAACTAGAAAGAAAATGAGAAGAGATTAGGTTTTGTTTCTTTTTGGAAATAACATTACATTGTGATCACTGTCTTTACATCAATCATGAGTCCTCCAGTCAGGTTATAAGTTGTGCAAAATAAAGAGACATTTGCAGTGTTTCTGGTTTTCGGGGTTTTTTAACCTGGCAAATTGAGAGCATACTTCAATATATTGATGTTGTATGGGAAATTCTTCTCTTAACCATTCAGGTAACTCTTGTGTTAATTAGTATTTTTGTATAGTATCAGAGGGGTAGCCGTGTTAGTCTGGATCTGTAGAAGCGACAAAGAGTCCTGTGGCACCTTATAGACTAACAGACATATTTTTGTATAGTTGTTATATTGAGCAAGTATAATTACTAACTAGTGACATGGCATCACTGACCTCTTTTTCTCTTGGCTTCTTTCCTGTGCCCTTTAAAACTTATTAATACCATGCTTTTGATTATTATTCTGCCTCTCAAGTTGTTGAATTGGCACCTAAGTATATTTCCCTGTTGATCATTCCAGAGGTACTGGTTCTAGATAACAAATTTTCCATTTCCATTCTCGAATGGAAGATTGTCCTAACAAGATTGATTAAATAAATGTAAAAAGTGATAGGACATGGGGCAGGAAGATGCAAAATGGAAGTTTTCTCTATAACATGGTCTTGATGTCTTTCTTGCTGCTTGGCCTTAACTCCTTGATATCAGAATAATGATGTGTCTCATTTCTGGTATTGACATATATCATGGGTGGCCAAACTTACTGACCCTCCTAGCCGCATATGACAATCTTCAGAAGTTTAAGAGCTGGGGCACAGCTGCCAGGACTCTGGGCTTCAGCACCACTCCTGCTAAAGACCCAAGCCCCGGCAGGTGCGCCCCATAGGGCTGAAGCCCCAAGACCCCCTTCGCCGCTGGGCAAAGCCCCTATCCCACCACTTTGCTGCAAGGCAGAGGTCCTGAGCTTCCCTCCCCCCCCATTCTGGTAGGTGGAGAATAGGGAAGTGTGGGGGCTCCGCGAGCTGCACATTAACTGTAAAAGAGCTCATGAGACACTGTTTGGCCACCCCGACACATATTAAGAAATCTAACTTGCTGTTCAGTTACTTTACTTTTACATGGTTTAAATTCTGCCCTCAAAAAAATGATGTAGATCTCATTTCACAGTGGAACCATAGTTTAAGAAGAAACTGAGTTACTTGTGAGCTTTTCTCCTAAAAATATACAAGTTAAAGGTATAACTTTTTTTTTAGGATAGGTTATAAAGGGTTTGAGCATGACTTTGTCTCAGATTGACTGTTTTGCATCCAATGAAGTGGGTACTAACCCACGAAAGCTTATGCTGAAATAAATTTGTTAGTTTCTAAGGTGCTACAAGTTTTTCTTTCTTATTTTCGTTTTGCTGACACAGACTAACACGGCTACTACACTGAAGCCTATGTTTTTGAATATGTTTGCCTGCTGTTACAAGCAAAGAGTACAAATCACGCTTATATCACGTTTGTCATCAGGATGAAAGAAAATGCGTTTACTCTTGTTTTGGCATTTGATTAATAAAAAATATGTGAAGATATTTCTTTCTTCATTGTCTTGCCATGTAAGGATTGAGTTTGGCTGCTCATTTACATTTCTTCTGTTTTCCTTGATTCCTTTTGGTTGGGAAGGATGCTGGCATGACGGAGTCATTTTAGAAAACCTTAGGGATCCTCTTAATTTCATGTGGTAGAATTTTGGTTTCTTCGCTCTTTTTTTTTTTTTTTTTTTTTTTTTTTTTAAATACTAGTATTGTTTGGTTTTTTGAAATGAGAAAATATTATTAACTCTGCATACAATTAATGAATTTTTATTTTGAATTGAATTGTTCTTTTGCTGTGGGAATATTTTGGTGTGTTCAGTAGCTTATAAAGTTAGGTGCTGTTTTTTATGGCAGAGAAGGCCTAGCTCAGTGGTCTCCAATGCGGTGCCTGCGGGCGCCATGGCGCCCGCCGGGGCATTTATGAGCACCCGCCCACCAACTAGTGCCCGGAAGGGGAGAGAAGCCGCTGCCCCGGCCTGCCAGGGACAGAGAACTCCTGGGCTGTGGGCGCCAGTGTTCTCTGTCCCTGGCAGGCCGGGGCAGCGCGGAGAGAAGCCGCAGCCCCGCGCCTGCCGGGGACAGAGAACACCGGCGCCCGCAGCCCCGGAGTTCTCTGTCCCCGCGGGGCAGGCTGGGGCTGCGGGCACCGGTGATCTCTGTCCCCGGCAGGCGCGGGGCTGTGGCTTCTCTCCGCGCTGTCCCGGCCTGCCGGGGACAGAGAACTCCAGGGCTGTGGGCACCAGTGTTCTCTGTCCCTGGCAGGCCGGGGCAGCGCGGAGAGAAGTGGCAGCCCTGCGCCTGCCGGGGACAGAGAACTCCGGGGCTGCAGGCTTGTCTGCCCCTCCCCGACCCTCTGCCAGGTTCCAGCCTGTTTCTTCCCCGCGCCTCCATTTGGCCCCCCCGTTTCTATCTTAAGCGTTTTATTTCTCCCTGGGCTGTTCTCCAGCAGCCCCCTCCTTACCTCGCGTCCTGCAGCTTTGGCCTGAAACAATGGACGCGGGAAGCAGAACCAAGATGAAGTTTCTGTGAACACTCTGCCTGCCTGCCAGTGCAAATGAATCAGCAAAGGGCTGCCCAGAACTGCCCCCTCCCCCCCCCCCCCCCCCCAAAAAAAAACACCGGTAAATAAAAAAGAGTAAATTCACATGATAAGGTGAAAGAATAATTGCCGAATAATTTAATTAATATCTTTTACATGTAAAATTACCTTTTTATCTTATGGATTTATATATTATGTAATATTAAATATGATTTTCGTATTATTTAATGTACAAATACAAAATAAGTCTTGAAAAATTGTTGGCGCCCGCCACACTCTTCTGAAAACATGAATGTGCTATTGGCCACAAAAAGGTTGGGGGGACCACTGGTCTAGCTAGTTTGCTTCGGGAGAGGGAGGAGTTATATGGCGCTTCTCCATAACCTGTGCTTCATAACTTCCTGGCTCGAGGCACCGCCAGTCTTATTAATATAGTCTGTTGCTTTACTCTATCAAAGAAGTAGAGGTACAAGCATTTATTTCTCTTTTCCAAGGGCGCTGGAACAATTTGTATAGTGGAGGTGCTAAGGTCCATTGAACCAAACTGTAAACCCTGTATATGATGGAACCACCTTAAGCCAGGTGGTGCGGCAGCACCCCCAGTTCCAGCACCTATGCTCTTTTGTGCTCTCCACTTTTCCAAACTAATTCCTCTCTAATTTTTTAAACAAACTCTCACCTTCATGGTTGGTAAGAATTATTCTTAAGCGTGAAACATTCATACTTCCGGTGCTTGAATTTCTATCTTGGGTGTCTCTTAGCTTACCACAGCAATTCTCTCACTGTGACGGCAAATAATGTCAGTGCATTTTTTTAATTATTTTTTTTGGCAAGGACTTTGCTGTGCTGGGACCTATTTGTTGAATGTGTGTTTGCAGATGAGATTACCCAGAGATAAAGTGTAAAGAGAGAAGAAATAGGGACCAAGGGCAGAGTACTGTGGAACCCTTTCAGAAAGCTGGAGAAGGATCCTCCAAAGGACAAGCTGAAAGAGTGATTAGAAAAGTAGGAAGAGAACTAGGACAGTCTTGAAAGCCAAGCGAGGACAAGAGTTTCAAGAAGAGGAGCATGGTCAGCTGTGTCACAGGTGGCCAATAGGTTGAGGAAAATGATGATGCAGTACTGGTTCTGAGATTTGGTTAAGCGGTCATTAGAGATGTTGGTGAGAGTGATATCAGTTGAGTGTAAAGGCGGAAGCTGGATGGGAGGGGGTCTAGGCTGGAGTTAAAGGAAAGGAACTCCAGACCTCAATTGTAAACAGCACAGTGACCTTAGATATGAAGGGAAAAGGGAGATGGTTGGAGAGGCAAATAAATAGAAAGGGAGCGCTTTCTCAGGGTGTGAAAAGTTAACACTTTAAAAAAAAGAACTACAGCGGAGTAGCAAAATCCTGTAAGGCTGTCCTGGGTTCAGTTTTTACTTTGAGAAGTGTTGTTCTTCTGGTCTAGGCATCTAACAGCCTGTTTCCCACTCTGCCCCTGCTCTTCTAGGTGACCATCCGCAAGTCATGTCACGTTTCTGTGTCTGTTTCCCCAGTTGTAAAATGGGGATAAAGATGCTTGCTTTTTAAAGCACTGTGTGATCTGTGGATGAAAAGAATGTACTTCTGTTAAAAGCACGATATGAGAGTTGTCATTAATTTTTATGCTACATTTTAATAATAATCTACTCTTTTTATTCATTATATAACATAAATAGATTCTCCTGAAATTAGACTTGGTTTGAAATGCAGATCCTCATATTCACAATCATCATCCAAACACCGTTTGAAGGAGATACTTTTCTGAGAATTTCCTTAATGTAATTGATTTTTATAAGTTTCAGTTATTACAGGACAGATAAATAATTCTAATCTGTTTTTACACTGTTTAGAGACCAATCCTGTAGGTAATGGGTAAACTGCCTTTTCATTCCTCAGATTAATATGGTCTGTGGCTTTAGGGGAAAGCTCATCAGTGATTTCAAGATCTGTTCATTTCATGCCCTCCAACCAGGGTGGATTTGATTAAATCACTAGTCAGGAAGACTTGATTTAATCATGGATTTCTACATAAAAGTGCATTCTTGTTGGTTGTTATAACCTTAGTACACATTCTTCACAACTCAGATAGATGTAGGTTTCATTTTTGGAAGGTACACACTACACATTTTTAAAGTGATTTATTTTGAAAACTTTTCAGATTAATTTTACAGCTATAACAGAAAATGATTGTTTGGTTATTTCATTTACCAAAGGTAATTGAATCAGATGTTTATGAAGTCATTGGGAGGTGAACTATCTCCAATTCAACAGGTTAATCATTAATATTTGGAGGATTTTCTTGCCATACTGAACATCACCAGACGGACATTTAAATTGTTGTATTTAATTAAAACAACAACGTTAAGTATTCTGGATTTTTTTCTTCAACAGCAAACATAGTATTTTAACAAAACAAGCATATGAATTTTTGAATGTAGTTAAACATTCAAGTTTTTTAAAATCAGGTTTGTTTTTGTTAAAATTGGTTTTAACTAAAATAGTTAAATGAAATATTTTAAAGAAAACCCCAAAATTAAATAGACTGTGTCAACCAGGTCAACATGAGAAACTTAAAATATTGACTTCTGCAGCTAGCTCCGTCGTCTTCACCTTCATTTTCCTGTTTGTTCATAATCTGGAAAAGAAAAACAAGCTTTTCTGCTTTTTCAGGTCCAAATTGAGAAATTGGGAATGAATTAGTCCAAAGGAAGAAAATATTCTTTCTGCACCGTCAGAAGAAGCTACTGCTGTTAAAAGTGAGATTATCACTTCAACAGTCTCTGAATCTAAGTACTTAAGTGACTTCCACCAGTTCACTGGTGTGTCTTTCTTTAAAACCTCATCAGAATTGGAAAAGGTTCAGAAATGGGCAACAAAAATGATTAGGGGTATAGAATGGCTTCCGTATGAGGAGAGATTAATAAGACTGGGACTTTTCAGCTTGGAAAAGAGGCAACTAAGGAAGGGTATGATAGAGGTCTATAAAATCGTGAGTGGTATAGAGTGGTTTGGGAGTGCTGATGCCAAACTGTCTGGGGCTGTCACCCAGAAGCATAGCACAAGTTTGAAATAGACATACATATATACATACATACATATCTACAATTCATAATACAAAGGTGATACAAACATATAAACAATATGATCATACCTGGCAAATTATGACATTTTTGCAGATATTTTACATGGCATATCTGGCTGATTGCTCCTGGGATAACGTCCACGAAGTAAACATTTGAAATCCAGGTATAGAGCCAATACTTATAACTTTAAATGCAAAAATGATACATGCATACAGATAACATAATCATAACCAGCAAATAACCTTTTCATAGACATCTTACGCGACAACCTTTGTACAATATTTGCTGCAAATATATAACAGTGGTTGAAGCAATGATCATCTATATGGTGATATTTTAATCGGATAACGTCACAACAAATAAGTTACTTCTTTCTCCATAGACAACCGTTCAAATCTCTCTATTAATGTTGTCTTAGGGCATACATGGGGCTTCTGTTCTTTAGGGTTTATTAATTTCATTTTTCAGAGTATGTTTTTAGCAATTTGAGTTTTGAGGAGGTCCAAAAATCAGGGTTTTTTGTGGATTTCTCTTTATATGTATTGTAATGAGTATGTATATACTATACACTACTCATTCCAGTATATACTACTGTAATCTTTTTTTGTAATGTTCTAGTGCAGTTTAATGTAGTGCAGCTTCAAAGAGCTCTATGTTAAAGCATACTAGGGAACCTTTAGTATATGCTAGCAGGGTCTACATGCACCAATTACTCTGGGGGAATTCTTCACCACTGCCCAAGTGCAGATTTCATGTCCCCTACAGATTTCTTTGCTTCAGAAAAATGACTTTTGACAGGGAAGGTGCAAAAGTGATCTCGGGCCCTTCCCCAGCAGAGCGGGCATGCCATTTCGGGCATCCAGAGCAGCTGCAGAACAGTTAACCACAATGGGGTGGGAGGGAGCTGGGGTTGCCCTGACTAGTGGCTCCTATCCTGCACCGGACTCAGCTGCTAGTCTTGGCTGGGCTGGAGAGGACAGGACTTCCTGTTCCCCTGCAAGGAGTGGCCAGAGCTGAGTCAGATCCACCCCCAGAAAGCTCCCTTGACTGCAGGAAGCTTCAAGCACACACATTCCCACTTCCAGCCCCACTTGCTCCTCAGCTGCAGAGAAAGGGGTCATTGGACAGAGAGCTGCTCCCCCATCCGCCCAACCCCCCATATCCGGACTCTTTCCCCCCCCCCCCCCCCTCGGCACCTGAACCTCCACTCCACCAAGTCTCACCCCCTGGATCCAGAGCCCCCATGAATCCAGACAACCCCCTGCATCCAGAGCCCCCATGCACCCAGGCTACCTCCTGCATCTGGAGCCCCCATGCACAGCCCCTCCTGGACCCCCACCCCGATGAAGCCCCTCCTCCCCCACACCTGGACTACCCTTATTAGCTCCCTACACTGCCCCCCAGCATCCGGACACACACACACCCCCTCCCACTGAGCCACAGCCTTCACCTGGACCCCCAGCAGAGTCCCATTGCCCCTGTACCCGGAACCCCAACAAGCAGATTTTGCAGAATTTTAAATTTTTTAGTAGTTTGGCACAGAATTGCCTCAGGTGTAACCAATTAATGTGCAGCATAGCACACTTTAGAAATCACATCCCCTTAGTCCACATTACTGCTCTGTGTAGACAAGCCCTTGGATACAAGTAACCATTTCTGGTGTTTATTGGATAAATACCTATTTCTTTTTTGTGTTGGGGGTGCTCTATTGATGTTTATTGGTTAAAACCAAAAATCAGAAGCTCCAGGTATACTGTGTAATAATGGATGTGCATCTGTAGCACCTCTCTTGTTCTTGGAATGTTTTTTTTTTTCCACTTAAATTTTTATTGCACAATGCCTTTTTAAGTATGTGGGCTTAATGTAAATGGTTGAGAAATCGGATGGTTGAGTAGCCATGTATTCTACAGGTAAACATTACTGACTTTTCAGTTTTATCTAAGGTAGCTGTCTCCAACATTTTAGTAAAATTCAGATTTGTTTTCATAAACTCCTGAGTAAGTGTACTAGTAAACTTATTTCTTTCTTTTGGAAATGTTAACACAAAGCTTGTGACAAACAATGGACAAGAAGTTACCAAGTAACTGTCAGTGCTATTTCCTGGATTTATGTTGTATGTTTCCACCACCACCATCTTAACTTTATACAGGGTTAAATGCAAAGTATCAATTTTAACTTCATCATTGCTGAGTTTTGTCACAACCTTAATATTATTCAAGTGTGTATCTCTCTGTGATGTAGTGAAGCAGTCTGTTTACAATGAAGATTGCTGTGAGAGAGCAACACTGCTTTTGGACACGTTCATTCTTGCAGCTTCTCATGCTATTTTCTGTTAGCATTTTTGTGTTTGAATACTTTACTTAAATGCTTTTTGAAGTCTGAATGTGTATTGAATAGTTTTGTTTCTATACTATGTTTCTAGTCAATGTGGAGGAACTCATTGATCTGATTTCTGAACATTCTGGAAGTCTATTTTTGTTTCCAGGAAAGATGGGCTTTATAAGTTGCAGATTAGCCTTCTCTCTTTAGAATGTTTCAGATGTGAACATGAAATTCTAGTTATATGAGGCTGTCCTAGGAGGAGCTGAAAAGTAGGTCACTGTTGCAGGGAGTTGTCCAAACAGCCTACTGGTTGCTAGAGCAACGACCTACTTTAAGAGGCTAATTCAGTTGATTCATGTTGAAATGATCTTTTATAAATCGTATAGGGAAATAGGAAGGTTTGTATCAGTATATGGATATGAATTGCACAGGTTTGTAGCTAACCCTTTTATTCTGTGTCTTCTCTCTTTCCCCACCTCCTGGACCCTTCCCATGCTCTTTGGGGGTATGGGGTTTAAATCAACATCTCATTTTTAGTCTTCAGAAGTTTTATTTCCTCTCTTCCATCACTGGAGAACTTCTCTTCCTCCCTAAAGGTCGCACATAACAGTTGTGCTTCCTGGGCAATGAGGTGTAGATTTAGATTTCAATCAAGAGACCACAATTGCCCCTTCCTTCCTTCCTTCGGGTATAGAAATGGCTACAGGGTTACAGTAAAACGTCAGAATTACAAACACCTCAGGAATGGAGATAGTTCGTAACTCTAAAATGTTCTTAACTCTGAACCAAATGTTATGGTGGTTCTTTCAGAAGTTTAGAACTGAACATTAACTTAATATAGCTTTGAAACTTTACTATGCAGAAGAAAAAGCTGCTTTTAACCATCTTATTTTAAATGAAACAAGCACAGAAATGGTTTCCTTACCTTGTCAAATATTTTTTTAAACTTTCCCTTTTTTTTAGTAGTTTACATTTAACACAGTACTGTACAGTATTTGCTCTCCTCCTCTTTCCTCCTGTCTCCTCCCCCCCCCCCCCCCCCCCCCCCGCCTGATTACGTACTTCTGGTTTCAAATGAGGTGTGTGGTTGACCGGTCAGTTATTAACTCTGGTGTTTTGTTACTCTGAGGTTCTACCAGTGGCGCCAGAGCCAGAGGGGGGGCCATAGCCCTCCCTCTTTTTGAAGGGCCAGGCCCATCCACTTTTCGCCAGGGCAGACCCCACCTCCTTCCCCTCTTCTTCCCCGTTAGGCCCCACACCCCGGCTAGGCCAGCGGGGAGCCTGGGCAGTTGTGGGAGCCACATAGACCCTCCACCTGACTGCGGTGCAGGGGGGCTGAGAGCAGCCCCTGGTTTGGGTCCCCGCCCGCCCCAGCTCCCCACCTGGCTGAGGGCAGGTGGAGGGTCTGCGACTCCATGCCAGTTCCCTGCAGCTGCCTGCGCGCCTCTTTATCATGGCCAGGCTGTGGCTCCGAGGCCCTGCCCCCGGACTGGAACCAGGTCGGGGATAGCTGCGCAGGCAGCTGTGGGGAGCCTGGGTCCCTCCATCTGCTCTGGACGGGAGGCCTGGGGGGTGGGGACACGGACAGGGGGCTGCTTTTGGCCCCACCCCACCCTGGGAGTTGGTGAAGGGGGGGTTCCCCTGCCCCGCTCCGACTTCTGGCTTGGCAAAGGGAGGGGCAGACCCTTGGGATGGAGGGGAGGGGCCCGTAGCCCCCCCAGTTTTGGGAAGGCTCAGACCCCCTTGGGTTCTACTGTATATGAGATGCTCCTTTTCCTCAGAAGCTGAACTCTAGAGAAGAGTGCTCACAGTTTCTGCCTGCCCAGCAACCAACTTAGTGTCCCTGTGGGGTTCTTACTGGGAAGCTGTCCAGAAGCCAGTTTTTACTAAAGGGATAAAAATTCGTGGAAGTTGATGACAAAATGGCGTTAAAAAATATAACCAACCTTTTAAAAGCAGGATGTTTCTTTATAATTAGCTCCCTGCCCCCCCATCAAACAAACAAATCTGCAACACTAAAATATCATCCTCAATGCTGAATTACCAGCACTGGCAAATTGGAAGCACTAGCTATGTGACCATCTTCAAGAATATAATGAAGTGTATGTATACAACATGCTGTTTCTCAGCTCTGGCTGCTTGCCTTTATTCTTAAAACTATAGTAAGGGTTGGAAGTTTACAGGAATCCTTCTCAAAAAGTAAATTTCATTATGTGCCTGCTCACAAGAAAAGAATAGGTGGGCAGGTAGAATGATGGAAATATGAAAGGCACATCCATTTCAAAAGTAAATGCTTTGCAAACTTCTAGATATAAGTATTTTTGAAAAAAGGGAAGTTAACTTTGAATATGAAGTACAGTATGTAATTGCACATTAATGAGTGTAGTACATTTATTTGAATCTGAGTTGGTTAGGTCTTGTCTGTAGTGCAGTAGCTATTCCTGCATAACTTTGTGTGGATGCTCTTATTCTGGAATAAGAATGCCTTGTTCTGGTTTAACTGTATCCACTTTGAAAGTGGATTAATATAAACTAGAACCAGGTGTTCTTATTCTAGAATTAGAGCGTCCACACACAGAGTTGTTTTAGAAATTGCTGTTCCTTAACTGCAAGCGTAGACGGGTCCTTATGGTGAGATACCTGCAGCACATTCCAACAGGCAGTGGTGTCACGTCCATGAGAGTATAGATCATACAAAACAATAAAGTACCCTACACGCAATGTCCCTCACATTAGCTCATCCTTTCCTTGGGAGTCCTTGGGTATCATCTGTGTCGAAGCAAACAGGGTCTCCCACCCTCTTGCCTACCCTGCCCCTGCAGCAGCCTCCTTCATCTTAATCTGGTGCAAAATGGGTCCTCAGTTCGCCCTATGAGTCCCTTTCTAGATTCCTGTTGGGTCTACCTGCTCCTTTTGTTCTCCTCCCAGTAACTTTCCATTACTTCCAGTTCCCTTCCTTACTTTCTCCTCCTGGCTGAAGGGGTATCTTCTTCCTGCTACAGCAAACCCATCATTCCAAGGTGTTTTACTTTGAATATGTGATCATTGATTGCTGATCACTCACCCTTGTCTCTGTTCTAGCAGAGACTTGACACAACCCTGCTAATTCATGGGGCGTTTGCATATATGTAGGCTTTCCATGACACAGAAATTTAACGATATGATTTCATAAAATTTTCCACAATTCAGAAATGGTACAGACAGAATCCCCATTTTGTTACATTTTAACATTATAAAGTGTCATTTCCTGATGCATATTTCAGAGTTACGGTTTCACCTGCAACTCAAGTTTGTCCCTCTTTGGGTGTATGATGAACACATACTATTCTGCAGTACTCTTGCTCATTCCATGAACAGATTGGATTGTGCACAATAAATGAGGTTACTGAGCTGAAGATGACTGAAGATGAAATGGAAACTCTTGAACCTAACTATAATGGTCACAACTGCTGTAATTCTTTACTGTGGCTAATTTTGTCTAATGGTCATTTATGTCAGAAGCGGCAGCTGGCTCTGTGTTTGGGCAGGTTAAGAACACATGATATGTTGCTCCCAAATTGGCAAGCAGAGAGAATCATGTCACACATACTAACCTAGACCCAGCGTAACTCTGCAGCTTTCCAAAGTAGGAGTCCTGTATCAGAGTAGATTTAGTGAAAAGTTTAGGGTTTACACTTGTGACAGAGGCTCCTTAGAAAAGGGTCTCCTGTCTTTTTGCAAACAACTCTCACCTTAAACCTGGTAAACTCCTTACACCAAACACACCTTACATGTTACTCTTTATGTATATATATCCCGTATCTACAGAAAACTCATAATTTGTCAAGATTCATAATATTGCGAGATGTACACATGGGTAATATTTGAGGAATAATGTATTTACATTGATATTATGCTTTATGGACTTGGAGTAAAAATTAGTCACTAGAGGATAATGTGTCGTGGTGGTGGCCCATTCAGTCAGGAGGGAGTTGTCACCCCACCCTATTTATCCAGTGATGCAATGCAAGGCTTAATTTTTTAGCTTTGTACTATAGTAAGACATTCAGTGGAACGCCATCAGAAGGAACTGCAAACAATCAAAACTTCCTGAAGGTAGAAAAGGAACATTACAACAAGACAGGGTTTCTTCCTATCTATGAATAGAAACAAAAGACTGTTTCAATATAACATAGAGGTAGGGACAAATCTTCTGGATCAGCTCACTGAGGAAATCCTGCGTGTAATGAGGGTGTCTAGTTACATCTTTACCCTTTCTTAAATAAACCTACTTTTGTTGTGTTATACATGCTCACAAGTGCAGTGTGGTTTACAGGCGCACAGGTTTAAGATAAGCCGGGGCATACTGGTTCTTGGAGGCAGAGCATTTGGGATTTCTGTGAGTAAGGAGTGCCAGGGGCTAGATATCACAGAGGAATAATTTCAAAGTGAGGCAGCGACTTGGATGCACAAATTTGTTAACCTGCAGGGCGAAGACAGGGCTGGCATAGCCCAGAGGAGAGTGCTTGAGGCCAGGTCAACACTCAAAAGTTAAGTTGACCAAGTTATGTCACTCAAAACCCATACCCCTGCGTGTAACTGACCTTGTAATGTGCTACAGTGAAACCCTGCTATAACGCGATAATTGGGGTCCAAAAAATTCCATCGCGATAAATGCGGGGTCGCGTTATAGGGGGGTTACAAAAAATTACCGTTTCAAGCCGGTCTCTTCTCTTCTGGCCAAAGTGGAGAAGTTTGACCAGCTTGAAACTGACCAGCTTGAAACTTACTAGCTTGAGTTTCAAGCCAGTTTCTTCTCTCTTCTCCCCAAAGCAGAGAAGTTTCAAGTGGGTCAGTTTCAAGCTGATCAAACTTCTCTGCTTTGGGGAGATGAGAGGGCTTGAAACTGACTAGCTTGAGTTTCAAGCCGGTCTCGCCAAAAGGGGAAGCGGAGGCGGGGGGGAAGGACCAGGGGAGATGGGGAGGAGATGGAGCCAGGGTCGGCTCCAGGCGAGGAAGCACGCTCTGGATGCTTTGTTGTTGTTGTTGTTTTTTTGCTTGGGGCAGCGGGAGCCACCTTATGATCGCGTTTTAACCGAATTTGCGTTATGGCGGGGCGCGCTATAGGGGGGTTTCACTGTAGTTAGGGGGAACCTCACAATTCAGACAGTCTTCAAGGGCCTGAATGAACAGAGCTCCTCTTGCTGCATGACCAGTAACCCAATTGGGTCTAGTTTGAAGACCTGTGCTAGATGGCTCACAACTTAGTATAACTCACTGCTTTCTTTCCATTTCCTCTCTTTGTTTTCCAAAACAGCTCAACCCTTTAACTTGCCATTTTCATATATTATTAGACAGTGTGATACTCCTAGAATTTGGTAATGGAACTCTGCAATTACACTGGATTATCCAAAGCTATATCTTGTAGTATTCTTTTCCTCCTTCCATCACTACTTTGACATGGTGGCAGTAAAGAGAATAAGAATTGTTTACTGGTAAAATAGCTAAAAAATCCTCTTGTTGTCTCATTCACTTTTCTTTTTTGCATAAGGTTTAACTTGTACTGACGTGAAAACCATGTTGTCTGTTAGTGTAAAGCATGGAGAGCAATACAAAATACCGACTTCCTTATTGAATACTTTTTCAGCCTTTGAAAGTCACAGTAACTTGCATATTGTATTGTAACAGTATGAAATTGATATGGAATTAAATGAATCAATAAAAAAGGCATCCTTCTAAAGAGAAGGACCTTGATTTGGTGATAGGAAGGTAGCAGTCCATCCCAGTGTCAAGCGATGCTGTGGAGTGTACAGAACATTTAAATCCTGTCTGAGCTTAATCTGTTTACAAGAACATACTGGCCCCACTATGTAATGACTGATTGATACAAACCAATGTAATAATAAAATATCCTGGCATGACATTCAATTTGCTGAAATCTGTGCTAGTGCTGTACTGTATCTCAGCAGTCTGTGACAGATTTTATCTAACTAAAACAATCATGTGTCATCTGCCTCATATAGATGTTAATACAGTGAACATGTGTAGTTGAATTAAAAAAATCCTCTTTCATATATGATCTAACTGGATAAGTGACAGAATAGCAGACATTATTACCAAGTGCAGTAGTCTGGGGTTTTTGTTTTTTAACAAGGAAAGGGGGAAAGGTATTAATATGTTTAACAGTTTTAAAGCTTTAGTATAAATTAAAATTCCACATTCATATCTAACTATTTAAAGCTGACTTTGCTTAATAATACATAACCTTCTTTCTCCCTGTTACATCTTGCATGGTACTAAATTTTGTGAAAGGATGAAGTAGAAAGGTCTGACTAATGATATGAATGAAAATGTGGGAAGGTGAAGATAAAATAGACATAGGAAATATGAGAAGCTGCTTAATAGGGTTTTGGGAGAGTGAGCCTGTGTGTGAGAGCTATTATCCTAACATGGTCTTGCACTTGACAGCCTTAAAATTTTTTGTATGGAGGTTCAAATATAAAAATGGGAGTGAGGTTGCATAGTCAAAAAAGAGGTGCAGATAATTGTCCAGCTAAATAAAAGGGAGTTTGCATGGATTGGCAATCCATTTTAATTTAATTTCAGTATGTCTGTTTAGTTTCTTATTAATATAGGCAACGTCAATTTATGAGTATAGATTCACATTTTACTGCAGTAGAAAGTACTAAACAGTGGTGTCAGTTCTTTGCAATCCTGGAGGCAAAATGCATGAGGAATCATGAATAATATATTAAATTTTTAAATATTTAATCTGTTCCCCTTATGTACCTGTTGCCTGTAGAGAAACTTATTGGTATACTTGTTTGCCTTCACACTTGCAACAATTTTTTTATGATTATGCAGACACCTCCCACAGAATCCTAATGATGATTCCCAGGATAAAACTACATTGTAATTTTAAGTTTCTTGTTAAAAGATAGGAACAAAATAATCTTACACACAACTCTTCTGGTCTCCTTAAAAAAAAAAAAAGAGAGAATTTATAGTATAGGATCTTATTTTAAAAGGTACAAGTTCTGCGTGTGTTGAAATGATAATTAATCTAAAATGTTTTGCTCTGCCTGGCAATTCAGTATTTAAAAGAATGTATCCTGAATCAAACTTGAAATACGTTTGAAATTAACACTTGTAAATTATGTTGAGAAAAGTGACTCAAAAATGAGTGTCCAAAGTTAAGCTCCTATTTCCCTATTTAGGTCCCTAAATAATTGTCCTAACTTTCAAAAGTTCTGAGCACCTAGCAGTTCCCAGTGAATATCTATCTGCACTTGAGATTTCCGCAGTTGGATCTACATAAATTCTGTGGGACTTTCTGAATGATCATTGCTCCTAAAAATCAAGCCACTTACTTAGTAAGAGCCTTAAGAGTCTCGCTGTAGTCACAGAGTTTTTGTAAACTACAGCCTAAATAAAAATGTCATGACCTTATTTGACAGTCTTATATTTAGGCTTGGCAGAATTTTGTATTTATTGTATTATAATTTTGACAGATAATATCAATGTTTATTTTTAAGGATTTTTAATTTTTTTAATCAATTTTAAATTCTCTGTTACGGGAAATTATAGGGGCATCAGAATAATTGAGAGTAAACATTGAGAGTTAAAAGCTTATTGACCATTTGTGTTTTAATGGTTATAATCACATGTCAAAATATACAAAGTTAAATGAAAGTTGTCAAGCATTCTTTTTCTTTCTTTGCCAATCTGTAAATATTGATTCATGTTGATGGAAATATTTTTGTCCTGGTTTTGTGTGTGGTGAAATAAACGTTTATGGACTTTTACCAATAATAAACATATCCTTACAGGCCTGTTTATATTCACTTTTTCCCATGGACAAAGATTTTACTCCTGTTAATATTGCAGAGCCAGTACTGCTGTGATATACTGGATTTTATTCTGGCTTTCTTGCTATCAACACAATTATAAGATAAGATTCAAACTGTAGAATTTTAATCTTGAGTGGACATCTGTGTCTCAATTTCACCTTAGAGCTATAGTACATATTCGATGTGTCAGAGTTACTGGTGATACTTAGGAAGTAAAAGCCAGAAAACACAACACAGATCACAGGCAGTATGTTTGGGGTTGCCAGAAATAACATCTTTTTGTGATTAAAATGGTCAAATTATATATGAAATTCATTCTCACTTTCAAAAGTTCACATGTAAAATCTGAACACATCAAAATAAGGCTGGTGTGCACAGATGACTTTATGAACAAGTAAAATTAATATGCAGGAATGTGTAAACGCTACTAAAAATGTTGCATGAGACCAGTAGAATCCTTTACTATATGTAACTAGCAAATCTAAGCCTATTGCTTGTGGAAGCCATTTGCTGAAAAGTGACCTACTTTTTCCTCACTCAGGGCAGGACTAAGTAATAACTAGATCATTCCTGACAGTCTAACCTGTTCTTAAAAACCTCCAATGATGGAGATTCCACAAACCTCCCTAGGCAGTTTGTTCCAATGCTTAATTACCCTGACAGGAAGTTTTTCCTAATGTCTAACCTAAATCACCCTTGCTGCAATTTAAGCCCATTGCTTCCTTGTCCTATCCTGAGAGGTTAATGAGATATTGTTTCTCTCTTCTTGTTACAACCTTTTCATGTACTTGAAAACTGTTATGTCCCCCCCACCCTTCAGTGTTCTCTTCTCCAAATTAAACAAACCCATTTTTTTTCAATCTTTCCTTATAGGTCATGTTTTATAGACTTTTAATCATTTTTATTACTCTCCTCTGGACTTTCTGTAATTTGTCCACATCTTTCCTGAAATGTGGCACCCAGAACTGGACACAGTACTCCAATTGAGGCCTTAGTACTGAATAGCTCGTGTCTTACAACTCCTGCCAATACATCCCAGAGTGATGTTTGCTTTTTTTTTTTTTTTTTTTTTTTTTGCAAGAGTGTTACATTGTTGGCTCATATATAGCTTGTGATCCACTATGGCCCACAGATCCTTTTCCACAGTACTTCTTCTTAGGTAGTCATTTCCCATTTTGTATCTGCAACTGATTGTTCCTTCCTAAGTGGAGTACTTTGCATTTGTCCTTATTGAATTTCATACTATTTACTTCAGACCCTTTCTCCAGATGATTTTGAATTTTAATCCTATTCTCCAAAGCACTTGCAACCTCTCCCACGCTTGGTATTGTCTGCAAACTTTATAAGTGTACTCTATATGCAATTATCTAAATAACTGATGAAGATATTTAACAGAACTGGACCCAGGACCAATCCCTGCTGACCCCACTTGATATGGCATTCCAGCTTGACTGTGAACTACTGATAGCTACTGTCAGGGAATGGATGCATAACTGGTTGGAAACCCATCATTAAGGCTATGTTTAAGTCACGGAAGGTGTGACTTCCAGAGATCCATGAAATTTTCTGCTTCAGTCCCTGGGTCTGCAGGACTGAAGCTGACAGTCACTGGGGCCCTGGCAGGGTTCCGGCAACAGGCTCCTCAGGGTCCCCCTGCAGGTTTCCAGTGACAGGTGACACAGCCTCCTCATGGGGCCCTCCTCAGGCTTCCAGCGACTTGGGACAGCCTTGCAGGAGCATACTGAGGTTAAGATGACTGATCTGTAATTCTCTGAGTTGCCCTTATTCCCCTTTTTATACACTGACACTGTATTTAATCTGCCCATTTTCTAGGAGTTTTCAAAGCTAATTGCTCATGGCTCAGGTATCTTCTCAGTCAGCTCCTTGAGTATTCTAGGATGTATTTCATCAGGCCCTGGTGACTTGACCATATTGACTCGATCAATAATGTCATGGTGAAATGTATGTAGCAAGATAATATCTAAAGTTATGAAATCCCCCTGCATGATTATCTTAGCACATTTTCAAAACCACACAGCCCTGCTCAGGCAGAAGTATCCTGAACAAAGAAATGTGTGTTTACCTCAATTTACATATAAGTAGTAAGCAGGGTCCTCAAGACAGCAGGAAGAGGAGATGCTAGGAGACAGAGAAAATCTGCATTTCAGCAAACTCGGGTGAGCAGAAAGAACACCGAGCCTCCTTCACCAGGAGACTCCATTTTCCCTTCTTTACAGTTTGAATAAACTTTGCTTTGAGAGGTAATCTATAAAAGGAAGGGATAGAAAACCCCAGGTACTCTCCTTCTTTCACCTAAGAAAACAAAGGAACCAGCCCTTTGACGTTGGGGCAAGATCCTGACCTGAGAATTTGGTCACCCATGTTGCTGGGATCTTTTGGTAAGATTTTACCTTCAACCAAGTGTAGCTTAAGTTGAAGCCACTAGAAAACATTTTATCTTTATTTCTCTCTTGTAACCGTTTCTTACTTTAATACCTGAATTCATTTTAAAATCTGTGTTTGTAGTTAAATAAATCCAGTGTTGTGTTTAAACTGAACTGTTTGGTAACCCCAGTTAAAGTAGCAATCTGTTGAATATTGACCCTTTACAGGGGCAATGGACCTTTAATATCTGAACTGTCCAGAACATATTTTTTGGGAAAATTCAGGACTGGGAGTATGTTGGGAGCACTCTGCAAGTAGTAACCAGGGCTGGTGGAAGCCAGATTATGACTGAAGTTTTGCTGACAGGCTGCTGGGGTCAAATCTGCTGGACGAGGGCTACAGCTATACACAGATGCTCAGAGTGTGACATGAATGCTGGTAGGCTGTTTGTGAGTGGCCCAGGTTGGGAGTTGCAATAGCAAAGCAGTGTGAGGTTGTGGGGCAGGTGATGACACAGTTCCTAACTGGTCTGGATTGCACCCCAGAAGGTGTTAGTGGCATAGCCAAAGCAGGATTTATACACATCTTGGTATTTTAACTGAGATTTACACTTTAAGCACTGGTAGAACAGTTTTAAGTGAGTCTGAAGTGTGGTAGCTGGGAACAGTCACAAAAAAGGCTACAGGTTTATTATTTTCTGTTTTGGTTATTTTGAGAAAGGGAAATAAAACCATAGTAAAGCATAAATATGGGTGCCAGCGAAATAACTATAAAACTAGAGCTGGCCAGGTTGAGAACTACAACAGCAAAGCATCGTGAGGTACCCGAAGTTGCGGGGCAGGCGGTGACACAACGCCTCACTGATCTGTATTGCACCCCGGAATGTGACAAACTCTCAAGATACCCTCAAGATGTGCATCATCTTCTCTCCATCAGAAAGCACTGAAAAAACAGAGGAGATCTGCCTCCGTCTCCACTTCTGCAAACAAAATGACAGCTGAACCTGATGGAATGCAGCTGGTGGCTGTAGTACAACAAGTGGCTGCAGATACTAAATAGAAATTAAATCTACAGTTTCCTCCCCTACAGACCTCTCTGACTGAGATTCAGAGTGCGCCACAAACTCTATCCAGATGGGATGGGTGAAGCAGAACACAGAATTTCTGAAATGGAAAATTATTTCAGAGAGAACAAATGACAGGTTATGAAGAACTGTAATAATATCAAAACTACTAAAACTAAGCTTATTGATCTAGAAAGCCACACATGATGGTGTTACATCAGGATTGTTACATCAGGGTGTCCCTGAAAGAACAGAGAAAGGTAAACCCTCCAAATTTGTCCCTAAACTATTCTCTAAGTTGTTGGATCAGGCAGTAGATTTTTTCTGATATCGAGTGAGTATACCGGGCCCTTGCCCCCCAAGCCAGCTCCAGGAGGTCAGCCTACAGCATAGATTGTGAAGTTCCTGAAGTTTACCACTAAAGAGCTTGTATTGAAGAAATCAAGAAGGGAAAAAATGAGCTGTTATGGGGAGAACCAGCAATTAAAATACTGCTCTTTCAGGATTATGCCCATGATGTCGTTGTAGTGAGGGCAGATTTTAACCAAGCAAAACAATTGGCCAGGAAAATGGACTTGAAGTATTTTACTAAATACCTGCAGTACTCCATATTAAGAATGGCGAGAAGATAGTATCATTCACTTCCCTTCAGGAAGTAGGAAAGTACCTCTCAAATCTGCAAACTCCTCCCTCACAAAAGGAGACATCTTTGGAATGGTCTGACCATATGAAATTTGTATTGCTGTCCTAAACAAGTTGATAGGCTCTAGTTGATATTGATAGGTTCGTTCCTTTTCTTTTTCCCTCCATCACTCGTGGTTAAAGGGTTATTCTCGATTTAATTCCTATTGCCCTAGCTCACAGGAAAGGAGCATTAGTGTAAAATATATCATTTGGTTAGTAAATGTTATATAAAGCGTCACTTTATTAAATGTTGCTTCCTTATAACTAGTGTATCAAGGTTCTATTGGTATTAGGTGATTGCTATAGCTGTAATGTTTGGGATTTCAGGGGTGCGAGGATCTCCAAGTTTCACCTGATTTGTCTGCACCCTCTGCGTGTCAAGTTTGCATATTTTCTTTTTGATTGTATTGTACCAATGTGTATTTTTCTCTCCGCTGTCTCTTCTGTTTTGTTGTCACTTACCCTCTTTTGTTGCCCTCCTATTCTGGGAATTTCTCTCACTCTTTTAGAATATGTACAGGGAAGCAATACCCTACCTCTGGATTATATAACTTTTACTGCTTACATATGCAAGAACTATATGCTGCTCAGGAAAACTTGCAATTTCTCATGTATTCAAAATGCAACTGTATATATATTTTTCAATATATTTTAACAATGAAGCTTCTTATAATTAAATGTCTTCTGGAATATAAAGGATTTTAGTTACCCTGTTAAAAGAAAAAAAATATTCATTACTTTAAAAGAATTTTGACATTGCCATGCTCCAGGAGACGCATCTGGTTGAACTTGATCTTGTAAACTGAATAGCGATTGGGGAGGCCTCTCAATTTCTAGTTGCTTTAATTCTAAAGAAAGGGGCATTACTATATTAATGGATTAAAACGTTGAATGTTAATATTCTAAGCACAAGGGTAGATTTCTGACAATGAGGATAATTTCCTGTCCTCAAGGCTGAAATTGACAATTCTGTAATTCTCATTGCTACTCTCTCTGGGCCAAACCATTGGGGGGAGGGACAGCTCAGTGGTTTGAGCATTGGCCTACTAAACCCAGGGTTGTGAGTTCAATCCTTGAGGGGGCCATTTAGGGATCTGGAGCCAAAATCTGTCAGGGGACAGTACTTGGTCCTGCTAGTGAAGGCAGGGGACTGGACTCGATGACCTTTCAAGGTCCTTCCAGTTCTAGGAGATTGGCATATCGCCATTTATATAAAAAAAACCCAGGATGATCCCAAATTTTTTTTTTTTTTTTTTTTTTTTTTTTAGTATAAATAACATAGCCACCATGCTGTTACAGCTGGAGATTTAAAGAAACTCTAGATCCAGTCTTTGATAAATCTTCTCCATCACCATATAAAAACACGAATGCTCATCAGGTACCTCATGCGCACATGGCTGATTTAAGTTTACAAAATGTGTGGAGCCTGGGTAATCTGACAGCCAGAGAGTATAGGTTTTGGTTTTTGTTTTTTCGGCACCACATTTAACATATTGAAGATTGGACTATTTTAGTCACAAGACTTGATCAACTCTGTCACTGATTGTGGCATTGGTACTGTTATATCTGACCATGCTCCTACAGATATATGTTTTAGGGGTGCATACCCTGGGGGCCTAACTAAAATGTGGAGATTAAATGCCTCTCTGCTGTTTGATACATCATTTGTTAACTTTGTCCAGCAGGAGTTAGAACATTTTTTTTGTTTTAAACAAATGCCGCCACCATTTTATCAGCTGCCACACTTTTTGGGAAGCCTTTTAAAGCCTTCATCAGAGTCTATATCATCTCTTATGCCACCTTTAAAAAGAAACGGAGAGAACATATAAATGATATCCTTACAAAGGAAATTAAGGCCTTGGATGTAGACTATGCTTCTTCCCTCTCCACAGAGAAACTCAGAACCCTCATCAATCTAAGATATGAAATCAACAAACTTCTGTCCCAAAATGCTGAGTTTGTTTTATTCTGTTTGAAGCAGAACTCCTGGGAATCTGTCAAGAGAGCTGTCAAGGTGTTGGCAAACAGACTTTTAAGCAAAAAACTAACAAATAAGGTTCCTGCTATGTGCAATAGTAGCAATAAATTATATACAACACAGTCAGATATTGATATCGATAAACATTTTCAATGATTTTATTCAAAACTATATTTAGCAGAAGGGAGAATCAGTAAAGATGCATACATAACTTTAATGGAGTGTGTCTGCCATAAATATTTGACTCTCAGAAGGAACTTTTAGATGCCCCTGTAGAAACCACAGAACTGACTCAGACTATAAAATAAATTAAGATTGAAAGGACTCCTGGTGCAGATGTGTTCCCAATTGAATTTTACAAAAGTTCTCTGAAACTTTTAACACCTAGATTATTGAATATGTTCCAGTAATTCCTAAACCTGAGAAATACCTTACACTAGATAGTAATTAGAGGCCAATTTCTTTAATCAATTGTGATGCTAAAATTTTAGTTAAAGCTCTTGCTATGCAATTGACCAAAGTTCTTTCACACATTATACATGTAAATCAGGTGGGCTTCCTTCATAATAGACATGGCTCAGATAATTTACGTCAACTGATTGATATTATTGCCACTTCAAGAGATTCTAAAGAACCTTAACTGTCATTTCTTTAGATGCCAAAAAGGCCTTTGATCACATGGGCTGGCACTATCTCTTTCATATGTTAGCAAAATTTAGATTTGATAAACAATTTATTGCTTGAATTAGGCTTTTATATTCTAACCCGATTTCCAGGGTAGTTACCCTTGGTGTTACTTTTGCTCCTTTTCATTATATAGAGGTGTGAGGCAGGGCTTCCCCCTTTCTCCTCTTCTGTTTGATTTTGCTCAATAACCTCTAGCCCAGAGGAGGGCAAACTATGGCCCGCGGGCCGGATCTGGCCCATCCGGGCTTTCAATCCGTTCTGCGGGATTGCCAGCACCGTGGCGCAGCGGGGCTAAGGCAGGCTCCCTGCCTGCCCAGGCCCTGCGCCGTTCCTGGAAGCGGCCGGCACCACGTCCCTGCAGAGGGAGGGCAGAGGGCTCAGTGTGCTGCCCTAGCTTGCTGGCACTGCCCACACTGCTCCCATTGGCTGCGGTTCCTCGTTCCCAGACAATGGGAGCTTCGGGGGTGGCACCCACAGGCAAGGGCAGCATGTGGCAGAATCATCTGCCCCATCCCACCCCCAGGAGCCACTGCCGGACAGGCTGGCCACTTCCGGGAGCGGCACAGAGCCAGGGCAGGCAGAGAGCTTGCTGTAGCCCCGTTGTGCGCCGATGCCACTCCGGAACTGCTCGAGGAAAGCGGCGCTGGGCTGGAGCCTGCACCCTAACCCCCTACTCTCAGCCCTCTAACCCCCTGCTTTAATCCCCCTGCTGCACCCCTCCTGCACCCCAACTCCCTGCCATGAGTCCCCTCCTGCACCCCGCACCTCTCCTGCACATCAACCCCTTCCCCTGAGCCCCTTCCTGCACACCGCACCCCAACCCCTTGCCGCAGCCCTACATTCATGGCCCTGCATACAATTTTCCCACCCAGATGTGGCCCTTGGGCCAAAAAGTTTGACCACCCCTGCTCTAGCCATTGCCATGTGAGCAAATCAACATATTCATGGTATCAGTGTGGGCCAAACAAAGCACAAAATTGTACCCTATGCCGATGATGCTCTTGTATTTGTATCTAAGGCTGCGGTTATCATTCCTAACCTTCCAACTACTATTAATAAGTTTAGACTCCTCTCAGGATATACAATTAATTGGGGGTAAATCAGAAATCTTAGGCATTAACAAATATGCCCATAAAGGGCTTCGTCTTGTTTGTATTAAACCTGTTGCATATTAATTTCATTGGGTGATTCCTGGTATTTGTATTGTGTGAAAGGGTAAAAAGACTTTATTCACTTTTTCTACACCATTCATGATTTAGTAGACCTCTATCATATCCCACTTAGTCATCTTTTTTTCTAAATTGTACAGTCTTAATCTGTGTAGTCTTTCCTCATATGAAAATTGTTCCGTACCTTTGATCATCTATTTTGTCCTTATCTGAAAGCTTTTTCCAGTTCCACTGTATCCTTTTGAAGATGGCCAGAACTGGACACAGTATTCAAGCTGCAGGTGTTCCATGGATTTATATAGTGGGATTATGGTATTTTCTGTCTTCTTTTCTATCCTTTTCCCAGTAGTTCATAAGATACAGTTAGCCTTTTTGACTGCTGCTGTACATTGAGCAGAAGTTTACAGAGTTTCCACACTGACTCCATAATCTTTCTTGGGTGGTAACAGCTGATTTAGACCCCATCATTGTGTATGTATAGTTGGGATTATGTTTTCCATTATGCATTACTTTGCATTTATCAACATTGAATTTCATCTGCTGTTTTGTTGCCCAGTCACCCAGTTTTGTGAGATCCCTCTGTAACTCTTTGCAGCAGTCTGTTTTAGACTTAACTATCTTGAATTAAGTAAGTTGTATGGTCTTCAGATTTTGCCATTTCACTGTTCACCCACTTTTCCAAATCACTGGTAAATATGTTGAACAGCTCAGGTGCCCATTACAGATCCTTGAGGACCCTGCTGTTTACCTTTCTCCATTGTGAAAACTGATCATTTATTCCTATCCTTTGTTTCCTGTCTTTTAACCAGTTACTGATCTATGAGAGGATCTTCCCTCTTATCCCTGGCTACTTAGTTTTCTTAAGAGCCTTTGGTGAGGGACCTTGTCAAAGGCTTTCTGAAAATCAAGTATACTGTATTGACTGGGTCACCCTTATTTGCATGCATGTTGAGTCCCTCAAAGAATTCTAACAGATTGGTGAGGCATGACTTCCTTTTATAAAATCCATGTTTATCCATGTGTCTGATAGTTTCTATGAATTTTCCTGATATTGAAGTTAAATTCACCAGCCTATAAATGCCATGATCTCATCTATCCTTTTTTAAAAATTGGTGTTACATTAGCTACCTTCCAGTCATCTGGTACAGAGACTGATTTCAGTGATAGGTTACATGTCACAGTTAGTAGTTTTGCAGTTTCATATTTGAGTTCCTTCAGAATTCTGTCTAGTCCTAGTGAGCTTTACTGTTTTAGTTTATCGGTTTATTCTAAAACCTCTTCTACGGAGCCATCAGTTTTGGACAGTACTTCAGATTTGTCACCCAAAAAGAATAGCTCTGATGTGGGTATCTTCCAACATCTTCTGCAGTGAAGACTGATACAAATAATTTGTTTAGCTTCTCTGCAGTGGCCTGTCTTCCTTGAGTACTTGTTTAACACCTTTGCTCCTCTGGGATCTAGAAAGAGCTTTAAGAGGAATGTGGTAGAACTTCTGTTCCCTTCACTCATTTGTGTGCTGTCTACTAAGCAAGAAAATATTCTCACTATATTTTCTTCAAACAGGATTTTACAAAAGATTACTCCCTAGCAGGGCCGTCCCTAGGGAGGTGCGGGGCCCAGGTCGGAAGTGATGTCGCTTCCGGGACCGACCGCGCAGGAGGTGGGTAGGGGAGGCTGGTGCAGGCAGTGCCTCCCCAAATAGCCAGGCGTGGCCCCGCGCACACTCTAGTCCCTCAGGGCCCTGCTTTGGCAGCACCGCTGGGCTTCAGGGGGCTAGGGCCATGCCACCTGCCTGCCCAGGGCTGGGAAGGCTGCAGCTGCGCCGCCACGCACACTCCCAGCGCTCCGGGGCTGGGGGCGTCTGCAGTGGCGCCACCACGTGCGTTCCCTCCTGGCGTGCTCTCCCTCTGGTGGAAGCGGTTCACCCACCGGCCAATTGCGCTGGCCCGCAGGGCCCCCCAAAGCGCGAGGCCTGGAGCAGTCACCCCGATTCGCCATCCCCTAGGGATGGGTCTGCTCCCTAGTTCCTTGTACAGTCGTTCAAGTCTCTGCCTTCATTTTCTTTTGGGGTAATATTTAAACGTCTCGTATACGATCTAATTCTTTTTACATAAGCTGTGTCAGTCTTCAGTATCTAATTCTTTAGGCTTATTTGATGGTCAAAGGACTTCTGGAACTAAACTTATCCACCTGTGTACCTCATATGGAAGCCTCTTTGTCTCTTGGTCCTGGAAAGCAGCTTTTCACATAGCAGTAATTTTGGCCCAGTGGGTAGGAGAATTGGCCATCCCATTACAATAATTAAACACGTTAAGTGCTAACTTAAAGCATGGCGTTCAGCCAGCAAGTCCTCCAACTGTGGCACATTATCCTCCTCCCATCTTCACCTACATGTACCTCCTTTTTCAGGCTCACCGTTGCATCTGTTTTAGTGTTTGGTTGGGGTCTAGTTCTTCCATGTCATCATGGAGAAACTGGGAAGCTATACCTATTAGGTCATATAACTGAAACCTTTGTTGTTCCTTCTTTGTATTCATTCTGTTTGGGACAGCTACTTGGAACCCATCACTTTACAGTAATGACAAGAGGACCACAAAAAAACAGAATGTCTTGATTATCAGTCTTTCTGTGAAAAGGCTTGATCGCTATTGATACTTGTCCTTTGGTGAAAAAATTAGTCCTCCTCCCCTTAAAAGTAGTTACTGTTGGTACTAATCCAAAACAAAGTACAGCACTGAAAGTCCTTATGCTAAGAGCAGAGATGCTGGCAGAGATGAAATATGGGGATTAGAAATTATCTGTTGTCAGTGTGATTGACTGATGGGAAGAGATACCCATCGCTCTGCATTTGTTGAATCATATCACATATCAGAATTAGCAATAGAATTTCTCTGTGTGTGGAGGGTAGTAGCAGGCAAAAAACTGTATTGATAGTTTAAAGCTATTTATCAATGATTCTATGTTTAGCTAAATTGTGATAATTGTTTTATGAGGTGATAGACATTAGGGTCCATTTCTGTTGACTAACTTCAGCTGACAGTTAATTTAAACATCTTCCTTAAATTTTCATTTTTGTACAATTTGAGCAGGAAGGGGGAGATGACTATATTTATGAGTTCCTTTTTAGTGCAGCTAAATGCCTTGGAGTTTACTGTATTAGTGTATATCTTACACACCAAAAGTATTTTCTTCCCAACCTATGATGCATTATTCTTGCAACATCTTGTCCATGGGAAGTTTTTTGTGTGTGTGTTGGGTGAGTGGGGAGGTAGTGATGTATGTAATGCTTGCAACATATGAATTCTTCAGACTTCCATAACATTTCACAAAGTAATTTATAAACATTAACTAATCCGCCACACTCCTTCTTAAATATGTAAAAACAGTTATATCCTAATTTGCATAGATTAACTGCTGTATGCCAGAAAATTATACTGCCAATTCATAGTAACTAATTGTACTTGTAATGAATTTCACATTTCAGTTCTATGGACGTGGTGAGACTTGCTAAAATAATCTCTCCATTTGGAAAATTTGTAGACTAGCCATACTAGAGACCATTTTTGGTTGGTTTATAGGGTTCATGGCTATTTTATTTGCCCTGTTTAAATAATCCTACTGGGTGGATAGCTAAGACAATTACATTTTGTGGCTTCCAGAGGAAACCAGAAATCTTAATTAGTACATAAGTCCTATTTTTATAAAAAAAAATTTTTTTTAAAGTTCAAAAGGGACTGTTATGATCATCTAGTATGACCTTAGCTACACTAGTACTCAGTCACATTTTAGGTTACTGTATTGTATGAGGCCTTACTACACAAAGTTTTTATTCTCCTAACAACTGACTGACTCCAGTTCTTTACTCCCCTGCTGCCCCTCCATTATTGAATAACTGCACTCCAAATTATAGCTAGCATTCATTTTGGTACATTCCGAAGTTAAAATGTATGATGCAGAAAAGTGAAATTGCGTTGCAGATAGATTTTTTTTTTTTCAGTTCAGTATAGAACAATGTTGTGAATATAAACAACTGCAGTCAAAATAAGTATGTATAATTTGAACCTTGACAAGAATATGTATGTATGAATGCAGGTCTTCTGTAAAATCCTGGAAACTTGGCAATTTCTATTTGACTATCCACTTGTAGTCCCCTTCCTATTCCCGCTTTCCTAACTGAAAATGTTTGTTTGAACTAGTTCAGGAGGATAAATATTGCTTTGTAATAAGGTTTTTCTTCTTCACAGGTTTCTGCTTCAGTGTCTTGAAGATCTTGATGCCAATCTACGAAAATTAAATTCTCGTTTGTTTGTGATTCGTGGACAGCCAGCAGATGTGTTTCCCAGGCTCTTTAAGGTAAGCTCTATGCAGAAGTGTGGTTTAATTCAAATGCTTCATTTTTTTTTTTCATGTGCTATTTCACCTCCACTCAGAAGTTTTAGCTTTCAATCATCAAACTAGTTTTGTCTGGGAAGACCCGCTTCCTATTGCCCTTTAACTAAATCAGTACTTATCTAAATACCTTTGAATCCCTCACTACTTTTTAAGGTTAGAGAGTTTTGGTTGGGCTCCTATTCTGAGAGAAAAGGATTTAAAGAAATGTGTGGTATTTTTGCTTAGCAGCTTCATTGTTGACTGATGTTCCCATGAATTGATTGAAATGATTTTGACTTTGCTCTTTTTTATGTAAAATAAAATATAGCTCATAATAGCCTGCGAAGTATATACAAATTCTATGCTGTTGCTAACTTTCCTCCTGGTTTGACAATTCCCCCTGAAGTAGAGAGGAAGTTTTTATTCTGGGAAAATTATTCAAGGTTCATGGACAGAAATGTTATATTCATCCCTAATCTATAATGAAATTCCTGTATAGAGGTTAAATCCTTTGGTTGTTTTTTGGGTGGGTTCAGGGTAGGCTGGGAGGGCTACTCCTATCCCCCTGTATTATCCATTTTGTCTCACTGTCTCATCTTATTGAGTCTGGAATCTTTTTGAGGGGGGAAAAAGAAGCCAACATTTCAAACAGTTCCTCTTAAATTTATACATTTAAACTTGGAAATTGGGGGATCATAACTTTTCTAATTGTAAAGAATCAAGCTATAATTGCTAGCTGTCAAGCTAATTCTGCTAGATACTGCTTGACTTATTTTGATAAAGTTAGACCCCTAGCCTTTAAAAGGATTTATGTTGAGGATGTTTTTAAAGTTTGTGTGGGGAGGCTTTTATTACTAAACAATTCAAACCTGCCAGGGATTGTGTGTGAATCCCTTATGCGTAACAATCTGTCCTACCTTGTATGTAGCTTGGACATCCGGGTATGTCTATGCTGCAATTAAACACCCATCAGCTGACTTAGGCTTAGCTATCATGCTGTTTAATTGTGGTGTAGCTGTTTGGGCTCGAGCCCAGGGTCTGAGACCCTGTCAGCTGACGCTGGCCAGCTGCGGATGTTATAGGGCAGTGTAGACATATCCTATGGTTAACTTCTCCAGGCCTGAGGAAGAGCTTTGTGAAGCTCGAAAGCTTGTTCTCCTTTGAGTATTGTCCTTATGGGTGCTCCACTTAAGATGCACATGTGCCTTCAATAGATTTTTTTTTTATAGTGTTTTTTTGCCCACCGTGGCCTGAGATGGAGTTTCAGCTGTGTTCATTTTGAGCTTGCCTCATAGATGTTTCTTATCCTAGTTGTTAGCTTAGTTAGTATAAGGTAGTTGGTTTATATAAGGTCCGTTTTGTCTTTTTTATTATATTCTCCCTCTGGGAAGGTTTTTACCTCAACGGGAGGGTATTCCTGGTTAACTGGGGTTCAGACGCTTCCCTACTTACCAGGAGGCCAACCTGGTGAGCAATGGGCATTCCTAATGTATCCATTGCCTCGGGGAAACACACATGCCTTAAAAGCGCAACTTCTGCTTTGCACTTCAATTCAGAGTTAGGAAGAACTGGAAAATTAAACGGGGACTTCGTCTCGCCATACACTGGTCTCCGATCAACTGAAGTGCCCCTGCCATCTCAGCACAAACACTCTCTAGAGGAAGACTGTAGAGGCCTCTCAGAAAGACTCTTAAGAGTATGTCTGCACTGCAGTGTAAGCCCAGGCTTAATAGAACTCAAGTTAGCAGACCCTGGGTTTGTTAACCTAGGGCTTGAGTCTCTGTACTCATTTGTAACCCCAGGTTAGGAATTGTTGAACCTTGGGTCCAGTCTCTACATTGCATCGTGTGGGCCCGCGTCCAACCACCCATATCCCAGACTTCCTAGTGCCCTTCCAAAATGTGGTCACTCTAGTCCTATGTTTGTGGTGCAGTGTGGGAAAACTTGACTGTCCAGAGGACAAGAAAGTAGGCCCATGGGATTGTGGGTGGCCCATATCAGGTGATTCAGGCTGTGAGACTATAAAACTGCATCTTGGTTTTCTCTTTCCTTTGAGGTGATTTTTTAAAAGTCACTTTGATCATTTTTGGATTAATTCTCTCTGGGAATTTAACTTCCCATGCAGTTAAAACTGACAGGAATGCTTAAAGGGCAGCATTTATTCTGAGGAGAAGGTGTTGAATAATGGCTAGAGGGAGGCCTGGCTTTTAGTTTATCTTTGCTACTGCTGCTCTTAAGGTTTTTGACTTTTGCTGACGTGCAAGACTGGATTATTATCTAATTAGGTGTAGGGAAATAAGTGTATCTTCCCCTCCACCCCCCGGCAACTGGTGTTTCTAACTAACACTTTTTCCCTGAATTTCAGGAATGGAACATTGCAAAACTTTCTATTGAATATGATTCTGAGCCATTTGGGAAGGAGAGGGATGCAGCAATTAAGAAGTTGGCTAGTGAAGCCGGAGTGGAGGTCATTGTACGAATTTCGCATACATTATATGACTTGGACAAGTAAGTTACCACTGTCTTAAGTTTACAAAGTAGCGATGTGTGGTTTTTATGCAGCATTCAGTCATTGTTTTGCACAGAAACTGCAATGCAGTTTTCAGTCTTCTTTACTGTATGCTTAGTCAGGTTTCATTCCTCCTCCTTCAACCGCCTAGTGAAATAATGACCTCTTATTTCAGTACTAAGAGTTTTGAACTCCAAAATAAGTCAAGGAAGCCAACATATCAGTCCTTTAATAAAACATGCCATAATCCGTCTATAAAAATGGTCACATACTTTTTGTGGGGATATGGTGCGTTAATGCCTATAATTCACTTTAAATAGGATTTATAGTTTTGTTTAAATTTTAGTTTTTATATATAGTTCAATATATACCAGTTTTTAACAGTTCTATCATTCCATACCATCGGGGTGCTAAAGAACCTGCTAAGAATACTAATGGTCAAGATCAGTACCCTTGCTTCAATTATTGCAGTCTTCAGTATGCAAATATGTCAAGAAGTTTAAAGTCCTTAACTGTTTCTAGTGAGCTAGTTCTGAATCAAACATTTTTCAAACACTCCCTTTCTTTCATATATGTATCTACAAAGTTATTGGGGATTGCTTGATATCACCATCTTGCCTTGCATGATATCATTTATATTTTTCTTCAGACTACTGTTTTTAATGGATTAGTACTAGATCCCTATTATACATACTTTACATTTTGTGGATTATGTATGTATTGGTCCCATTGAGTTTTTGATAGTTAATAAATTTATGTTGTAATTTCCAGTTTTATACTATTATAGCTAATTTAAAAGTAATTTATTTAAAATCTCTCACATTTGTTTCCCCCCCCCCCCACACACACGCTATTTGGAACCCAGGGGTTGACCTTTCATCAATAGTTGGAGGGGGGGGGGGAAATTAATGAAGTAATTAAAAAACAAAAAAATGCTGCTCCCTCTGCACTACGTGGTTTTACTATTCTATGCCACAATCATAGAATCATAGAATCTCAGGGTTGGAAGGGACCTCAGGAGGTCATCTAGTCCAACCCCCTGCTCAAAGCAGGACCAACCCCAACTAGATCATCCCAGCCAGGGCTTTGTCAAGCCTGACCTTAAAAACCTCTAAGGAAGGAGATTCCACCACCTCCCTAGGTAACCCATTCCAGTGCTTCACCACCCTACTACTGAAAAAGTTTTTCCTAATATCCAACCTAAACCTCCCCCTCTGCAACTTGAGACCATTACTCCTTGTTCTGTCATCTTCTACCACTGAGCACAGTCTAGATCCATCCTCTTTGGAACCCCCTTTTAGGTAGTTGAAAGCAGCTATCAAATCCCCCCCTCACTCTTCTCTTCTGCAGGCTAAACAATCCCAGTTCCCTCAGCCTCTCCTCATAAGTCATGTACTCCAGCCCCCTAATCATTTTTGTTGCCCTCAGTTGGACTCTTTCCAATTTATCCACATCCTTCTTGTAGTGTGGGGCCCCAAACTGGACACAGTACTCCAAATGAGGCCTCACCAGTGCCGAATAATCACGTCCCTCGATCTGCTGGAAATGCCCCTACTTATACAGCCCAAAATGCCGTTAGCCTTCTTGGCAACAAGGGCACACTGTTGACTCATATTCAGCTTTTCGTCCACTGTAACCCCTAGGTCCTTTTCTGCAGAACTGCTGCCCAGCCATTCGGTCCCTAGTCTGTAGCAGTGCATGGGATTCTTCCGTCCTAAGTGCAGGACTCTGCACTTGTCCTTGTTGAACCAATATTAGGGTTGGCTTGTTTGTTTAAATTCTGCTTCAGTGTTCTCTGGAGTTTTGGGTATATCTAAAGCAAATTATTCTTGAGGAAAAAGTGGAGTATAGAAGCGGGGTAGGGTGTGTGCCTGGATGTACAGTGGCTGCCATTAAAAGCATTAGATCTTCATTTTTTTCCCTAAGTAAAGTTACAATATTATTCCATTGGAATACCACAGTAATATTTTCTTCCAAATTGCAGTTGCAGAGCTTTTAATTGGTGGCTTGTATGTATGTCTTTGCAATAACTTTTTATTTTTACTGTTGTTTGTAATCTGTTTGAGGATGTGTGTGTATATTTGTTTACCTTAAAACATTTTTATTCATCATTTATTTACTGCTGAGAGGGGGTTTTTTCAACCCAGAAATCAAGAATAATAATCACTTTGTTTATTAAATTAAGTTCTTCTGTCTCCCTAGTGGGATTGGAGTGGTATTAAATTAAGGTTTAAACTATCTGTATCTGTACATTTCTAATATGCACTTGTATGAAATGCAGGCATTTTATGTTTTTTTAACACAGGATTATAGAATTAAATGGGGGACAGCCACCTCTTACCTATAAAAGATTTCAGACTCTAATCAGTAGAATGGAATCACTGGAGATGCCAGTGGAAACCATCACTGCAGAAGTAATGGAAAAGTGCACTACTCCAGTTTCTGATGACCATGATGAGAAATATGGTGTTCCGTCTCTAGAAGAGCTAGGTATGTTATAAGACGTATATTCATTCATTGCACTATGTTAGACACATTTTCAATATTACTTATACAATGTCCTACATGGTTATTTCAATTTTGTTCAGGTTCCAAGTGACTTTTATGTTTAAGCTTCATAATTAAACTAAAACTGCTGCCATCAGATCAACCTACAGCAAAGGTGGAAAGCCTAAATAAGTGACTCAAGACTTTTTTTTTTTAATGAGGCTAGATGGATAGGTAATACCCTGTATTTTTTGGCTTCCTGCAGTATAACCACCTTTCCATGATATCAGACCACACTTCAGAGCGCATTTGTTTGAAAATATTGTACTGGCTAATATACTTAGAATCATAGGACTGGAAGGGACCTCAAGAGGTCATCTAGTCTAGTCCCCTGCACTCATGGAAGGACAGTTGTTTATCTAACCTGCTCTTAAAAACCTCCAATGATGGAGATTCCACAACCTCTCTAGGCAATTTATTCCAGTGCTTAACCACCGTGACAGGAAGTTTTTCCTAATGTCCAACCTAAACCTCCCTTGCTGCAATTTAAACTCATTGCTTCTTTACCTATCCTCAGAGGTCAAGAAGAACAATTTTTCTCCCTCCTCCTTCTAACAACCTTTTATGTACTTGAAAACTTATCATGTCCCTTCTCGGTCTTCTCTTTTCCAGACTAAACAGAGGTTTTTTTTCAGTCTTCTCTCGTAGGTCATGTTTTCTAGATAGACCTTTAATCATTTTTGTTGCTCTTCTCTGGACTTTTTCCAATTTGTCCACACCTTTCCTGAAATGTTGTGCCCAGAACTGGACACAGTACTCTAGTTGAGGCCTAATCAGCTTGGAGTAAAGCGGAAGAATTACTTCTCGTGTCGTGTCTTACAACACTCCTACTTATATACTTACAGCTCCTCTTGCATTGAACACCTTCCCTATCTTTGTGCTCCAGGATAGTACCCTGTGTTCATAGAAACCTGTGCTAAAAACTTATTTCTGCAAAGCCACAAAGACATGATAAAGGAAATGAAGTAAAATAATAAAAAGACTCCTTTATCCTCACTCTGTTTGTAGTGTATTTTGTCTTCAGTCACTTCCATTAAACACAAGCAAATATGACTTTGCCTCCAGGCAGTCACCACAGGTGTCTGGAAGAATCTTGTCAACTTGTCAGACCTCCACTGCTCTGTCTAGTCCAGTTCAATTCAAATCACACAACTTGGTCTAATAGAACAAAAAGTAAAATATGTATTTGATCAATTTAGCATATAATTAAACACGTAGTAACAACTTTGCACATCACTTTTTACAGAATATTGTTTACAGTAATCTGTTTCATTGCCATTATTATTTTAATCTCGCAAACACAAGTGCACATATGAAAACATGTCAGACTAAACATAGCATGATGAATCAAAGAGGTACTGACAAACTGAACTTTTTTACATTCACCATCTTTTTCTCCTGGTACACCTTTTAAATATGTCCGAACCCTTACAAATCATTTAAAAACATTTTTAATACGTATTTTTCTGCTCCTCTAACAAATGTCTTTTCAATCTTTGGGGGGTGGGGGGAATGACTAGCTTCTTGTTATAGTATTCTTGAGTGTAACTTGTCACTATAGCAGGTATAGAATTGTCATACAAATTTTCAAGTTGACCTCGTCCCTTTAAAAAAATTGCAGTTTTAAGGCCCAATCTAACAAAACTCTGAAGCATCTACATCAGTGACACTACTACTACAGTGGTTACTGAGTCCCTGTGTTATGCAGCATACCCTTCTCATTGGTTACTGACTTAGTCCCTGGTTCTCTGCCCTGCTCTCAGGCACTCAGTTTTTCAGTAGAATAGAATCATAGAAATAGAGTTGGAAGGGACCTCAAGAGGCCATCTAGTCCAGCCCCCTGGGCTGAGGCAGGACAAAGTAAACCTGTTCTTAAAAACCTCCAATGACAAGGATTCCACAACTTCCCTGGGAAGCCTATTCCAGGGCTTAACTATCTTTATAGTTGGAACGTTTTTCCTAATATCGAACATCTAACCTAAATTTCCCTTGCGGCAGATTACCGTCAGTGGACATGGAGAATATAAAGACTTGTCTCTGTAAATTTTGGTTCCAAATTTAAAATTTGTCAAAACAAGCTGTTTAACATTTTGGCTGTCCTTTATTTTTTGTTATGCATTCTTCAAATTCTAACGGAAAAGATTGTCTCTTTAAAAAATAAAAATCTCGATAGTTCTTTCATCCCAAACGTTACAGAGCTGAGAACTCAAAAATGAAACTGTAAACAAAAATGGAAATAGTTTGGGGTTTTTTTCATTATCCATGCTGAGGGAAATGTAAAAAGGAATTGAAGTAAGAGCTGTCCACCCTTGCCTTTTATAATAGAGCATAAAAATCATATTTAAGCTGGTTGCAGGTAAATGGTGTTCTAAAGTAGTTTGCTAGGACTTGTCACTTTGGCAAACATTGTTTTAAAAGCTGTATTCTGCTATTCAGTGAGGTTCTCAAACCATGATACAGTTATTTTCCAAGAATAGGGATAACTACTGATTCTTTGTGCTACAAGTATTAAAAAATGTTTTTGTTTTTTCTTCTTTTAATTCATCAGGTTTTGATACAGATGGTTTGCCTTCAGCAGTGTGGCCAGGTGGAGAAACAGAAGCTCTCACACGACTGGAAAGGCACTTGGAACGAAAGGTGTGTTGCAGATCATTGCTGTAAGCAAAAATTGGCATCTTGAAAACCATGGTTAATTACTGGTACAAATAAGTGTGGGGGAAAAGAAGAGCAGAATTTCCAGGAAACTACAACCAAAGACCTATATCCTAATGCAGATTGAATAGCTATTTTATTTTTTGTAATGATTTTTAAAAATCAATAAAAATTTAGACTTTCAACTTTTTATAAAAATTGAACAACTAGCAGAAAATTTGATAACCTCTCATGTAGTTTTGAAAAATATACGAACACTTTTTCCAGTGGAGATACCTTCAATAAAGTTACTATAAAGATAACTTCTTAATCATCAGTTATATATTCAACTTTATAATCTTCCTCTCTGCCTGTGAATCATCTAATCTGTATTCTACCAATTTCTTTTTCTTTTTCTAAGGCTTGGGTAGCAAACTTTGAAAGACCGCGAATGAATGCAAATTCCCTTCTTGCAAGTCCCACAGGGCTTAGTCCCTATCTGCGGTTTGGCTGTCTGTCATGTCGCCTTTTTTATTTCAAGTTAACAGACCTATACAAAAAGGTATGAACTCAACCTGGTCAGATACTCATGTTTATATATAGTGAAAAAAATACTAATTAAATGTGTTTTTCTTTTTGTGATGCCTTTCAGGTAAAGAAAAACAGCTCCCCTCCCCTCTCCCTTTATGGCCAGCTCCTGTGGCGTGAGTTTTTCTACACAGCAGCTACTAATAATCCACGCTTTGATAAAATGGAGGGAAATCCCATCTGTGTTCAGATTCCATGGGATAGGAATCCTGAGGCTTTGGCCAAGTGGGCAGAAGGCAGGACAGGATTTCCTTGGATTGATGCAATTATGACGCAGCTCCGTCAGGAAGGTTGGATTCACCATTTAGCCAGACACGCTGTGGCATGCTTCTTGACTCGAGGTGATCTGTGGATTAGTTGGGAAGAAGGAATGAAGGTACTATTTTTCATTAATGAATTTCTGATGTAGATAATAAGAATTATATACAAAAATATACCCCATTGGTAAATGCATCAAAGTAGGTTTTAAAGCTTAAACTGTGGTCAAAAAATTTAAACCCATGTAGTTCTGGTAGGAGTGTTGAGGCCTAACTTTCAGGTGCAGAGGTGTACAACCCTTTTGTAGATGTCTAGAAATAACCTTTGGTGCTTAACTTTAGGTAACCCAGTTTGAAAATTGAGGCCAACAATTATTAAATCATGGGTTTTTAAAATCTTAATAGAATATGGGGGAATTGAGTAGATGACCTCTTGTAGTCCCTTTCATCCCTACATTTCTATGATAAGAATAAATCCAGATTATTCATCAGCTAATAGAAATTATTTCCCAAACATACGCTCCACCCCCCTTCCAAAAAAGAAACAACCCAGATTAGTAGAGAAAACAAGATGGGAATTGAGGTGGGGGCGGGAAAGTAAGTGTTGAGGACACTTGGCACCTGGCCGTTTCAGACCCATACATGTTGGGCAACATGATTTGTGAGTAATTACAATTAATTAGTCCAGCTCACTAGTACCAAATCTTCCTAAAACTGGAGATATGGCCATTCAGAGTACGCAGTTTGTCAGTCTCATTGCTATTATTTGGATCATTCTTTTATTTGTGTTTAAGATAATAAAACAAATCTCTAAATATGCTCACAATTTTTTGTAACTAATTACAGTTGTAAACAAAGCTTTTACTGTTTGAAACTTGAAGATTAATACATTTGCTGGCTGTGTTGTAAGCTCACTTATTATCTCTTTTAATTCTTTTTTTTCCTAACTATTTAGTTGTGCTCACTTCCTTCTTCCTGTTTCACATGTAAACAGCACTCTTGGTTATGCAAGTAATTGCATGAAAAATCCTAAGGCAGCGTGTCTTATGCAATTTATACATGTGTAAATTGTATGTCTGTATGCCTGTAACATACAGCTTAGTGCATTTCATTGTACATATTACAGTTATTACTTGGCCTACCCTTGGAGTAAATAACCCAAGGTACAGAGGAACATATTTGTGTAGTACAAAAAGATATAAATTATACCTCCCTGTGCTGGTGAGAGTGAATCTCTCCTGCAATGCTAGGTAGTGTGTTATACAATCCTAGCAAGTGTGCTTGAAGGGGAGCATCTAGTGGAGCAGTTGTGTACTTACATTTTGTCTCATCAGCAGAATCTGGTCCAGTAAAAGATATTATCTCACCCAACCTGTATCTCTAAACTTGTTAGATTGGTAGCCACTTCAATTTAAAAATGCTTAAAACGCATTTCAACTAAATATTTTTCAGAAAATACATAACTTAATCGTTTTAATAAACAGGCAGTTGCAGGTATTCAAGTAACAGTTTTTTAGGTTTTTTTAAATATTTTCTTTAAATAGCTCTTGCTAACTGATACTGATTGAACTCTGCTTTTTAGCTTTCTGAAGGGTTCTAATAGTGAATTTGGAACGAAGTATTAAGTGCAAGTTTAGCAAGAAAAGACCTAATAACCCCTTCCCTCCCCCACACACTTTTTTTTTTTGCTGTGTATTAAACTTTATTTTATTTCTGATTTCTAATAGAACATGTTAATTCTAGTCATGGGTCACATTAATATTTGTGGTTTAGTATTGTCCTGGGAACGGAATTAGATAGATTATTTGTTATATAGAACATTTTGCGATTAGGTAAGTTTTAAAGGAAAAGTAACTACTTGCTGAATACTTTTAAAATGAGTGCTAAATAAGAATATATGTATTGAAAAGGAACTTTCAAAGCAGGTTTAGAAAACCTTTTCACTATTTTAGTATTTTCCTTCAAAGGAATAAGATTGTCTCTTTCAGACAACAATTTTAATGATGTGTCTAAGCAGTGGAGCTTATTTTATGCATGTTAAGATTGATCAGATCGGCTTTCTCTATAGAAAGCACTGGAAATTTGACATTCTTCTTAGAATATCCTCTACGACTGTGTAGTCCCTCTCTTGGGACTGGTGCAGCAGGACAATAGACTCTTCTAGTAGAAGTGCCCATTAGGCGCCCACACTCCCCCACACACCTCATCTAGTGCTCAAGTATGTTCTGAGGGTGAGCGTTTAAAAGAGGTTGTGGCACCATTGACAGCTCATTTCCTTCCAGCCGCAGCAGTAAAAGAATGTGAATCAACAGGTTTCATGATCCACTGATACTTATTGCCTGTATCTTAGTGTAATGTTAGATAATAGTTTTATAGTTAGTCTATAGTTAGTTTTTTACTGTAACCTATACATTAGGTTAGATTTAGATTAGGTCGTGGATTTAAGGAAAAGCTATATTTTTCAATACGATTGATCCCAGTATGAAGAAACACAGGTTCAAGCAGTGCATGTTTCACCCAGAGGTCTTCCCAGTATATGACCTGCAGGTTCAATGTTTTGGGGGGAGCCATTACCCATCTCACAGAAACCACCTTGGTGCTGCCACCTGGTGTGCCAAGGCTACTTCTGCCCCTGCTTTCCTGCCTTTTCCAGCTTGGGACTCCCGAATCCTGTCTGTTTTGAGCCAGATTCCTCTGGTCTGCTGCAAACACAGACCCAGGTCCGAGCCACGTCCCCTAACAGCCGCAGGCCTGCCTGGAAGCAGCTCAGGAAGTGCCCGTGCCTTTGACACCCAGGTGCCCAACTCCCAATGAGGTTCAAACCCTTAATAAATCCGTTTTACCCTGTATAAATTGTCAGGTCCCAATGAAGGGTTCTCCTATTTTTATGTGCACCCTTAGCCTAATTCTCTAGTGGTAGCAGTAACAGTTCGGAAATCCAGATCAGGTCTTCTACGTTTGACTTCATCTCCTTATGATAAAGAGGGGAAAAAGTTGGACTCCCTAGGGAGAAAATTATTTTTGCCAGCTTCTTTAAACATGCATGTGGCCAATTATCAAGCAGTAATGGCCAAATATTAATTTCACTTCTGGGGGAAGATCTGTGTTAACCAAGAACCTCTCAGAGGATCAGAGAAGCTTAACAGCTCTCATTAAGAAGAGCCAGGTTGTGGCAAAACATGCCCTTAGGTCATTGTTTAATATTTGACACCACTTCAAGAGCTATGACATCAGCAGTAGCTCTCCACAGACATACATGATCTTCATCTTTGCCTATGGAAACAAAGACAAAAGTTTAGGATTTACCTTTTGAAGGAGATGGGCTATTCAGTTAAAAAACTGTTGAAGTGCTGGAGAAAATGGACACACTCCACTGTGAGATCTATGGGGTTATTACCTCCTTATTGTAGAAAAACATCTTCATTTATGTTCAAATTTCAGAGACAATACTTTCGATCTTCTTCCTCTTTTTTTATTATTATACCGTTAAGAGACATCCTTATTATCAACAACACCACACAGCCTCTCAAATCCAGGGGAAAAAGAAATCCACGGATGAGGACAAAGAACTTCTCGACTACATCTTCCATTCCTAATGTCAGACCGCAGATTTGATGTGATGGACAAGGGCATCAAACCAATTTCAATAAATACCACTCATATTTTTAAGAGAGTCTCTCTCATTTCTACAGTCTATGGACAAATATCACCTAGGACAGATGAGTTTTAGATGCAGTAAAATAAGATTATACCATTCAATTCAAATTTCTTCTTCCATGCAACTCCCCCGCCCCTCTCCCTGTTCAGGGACCCTTCCCATGAAAACTTAAGGATAGAAGCACAAGGTCTGTTGCAATCTTGGGCTATAGAAGAAGTTCCATTAGATTCCAGGTACAAGGGATTCTACTCCGGGTACTTTCTAATCCCAAAAAAGAATGGAGGTGACAGACCAAATCTAAACCTCGGATCTTTAAACAGGTTCATCAGGAAGTTTCAATTGAGAATGGTAATTAAGAGGTTGATTATTCCCTCCTTGTCCGCTCTGGATTGGTTTGGTACTTTTTATCTCAGGGACACTTTTTCATAAAACCATTTCTAGAATATAGGCTTCTACCATTTGGCCTTTCTACCACACCCAGAGTCCATCAAATGCATGGGGCTGGTAGCAGCATATGTGAGGAGAGAAGACATTTTCATCTTCCTGTATTTAGACAATTGGCTTCTGAAGGCTCCATCCAAAGAAGAATTACAGAAAGCCTTTTTGATTACTCATGTTTTTTGTTTAGAACACTAGGTCTTCTCATAAACAAAGAAAAGTATTTTCTCACACCATCACAAAAGATTCCATTCATTGATGTGATTCTCGACTCCATAAAAGGAAGAGGATTTCATCTCTCTCAGAAGATAGTTTATTTGTTCACTCTGTTGGGTCTGATGGCATCCACAACATATTTGCCTCTGTATGCCGAGCTCAGAATGAGACATCTTCAGCACTGGCTACGAAGGAATTTCAGACCCATTACAGACAGCATGCAAAAATTACTCACTGTTCCAAGGGATATTTGTCTTTTGCTAAGGTGGTGGCTGGAACCTCAGAATGCCCTCAAAGGAGTTTTTGTTTAGCCCTCCTTCTCCTTCTTTAATAATAATAATTAATAATTAATAATAATCCATAGATGCTCCAAAGACAGGGCGAAAGTGCATCTTTGCAGTCTGTTTATTCAACGCCTTTCGAATGACAGAGAATCCTTGTTACACATAAATGTATTGGAACTGAGGGCAATCCAGTTAACTTTCAGAGCATCTCTCTCGCAGCTGCAAAATGCAGTAATTCAAGTGGCCACAGACAATATGTCAGCAACATATTATGTGAACAAACAAGGAGGATCTTGATCAAGTTAAGATGATCTTAACTTTGCAAAGAAGCAGTAAAACTTTGGGATTTGTGTATCCAGCACAATGTATACTCAATTGCCCTGCGAGAAGCGAGTAAACATAATTGCAGATCAGCTGAGCAGAGATTCTTTGCAAACAAACGAATGGTCTCTTAAAAATAATATGGTAATTCAGGATATTTTTAGCCTTTGGGGATTTCTGGACAGAGACACATTTGCAACCAGATTCAATATGAAATGTCCCTATTTCCGCTCAAGATCGGGCTTGGATAGCCTGTCATTGACGTATGTATTCCTCCTAGATTGGGAAGGAGGGTTCAGTGTATTAATTTCCCCCCATTTCCCCTCATTCCCCAGTGATAAAAAAGGTAAGGCGAGATTCAGCTAGCGTGATTCTCATTGCTCCAGAGTGGCCAAGACAACAGTGGTACACCGAATGACTTCATTTATCCAAAGGTAATGACAAAATGCTCCCGTTATCAATGGGTCTATTATCCCAGCAGGAGGGGAAGGTTGTCCCCCCAGATCTTCAGTTGTTACATTTGAGAGCTTGGGCGATAGGCCTTTGACAGAGTTAGAAAGATTGTGCTCAGTTCAGATGCAAAAAAAATTAATTCCAGACAACTATCAACTAGAAAGAAATTATGGGTTCAAGTGAAGATTTGTTTTTTATCGGCAACTGGGAAAGGTGTTTGACCTGGTGTTAGCTCCAATACAACTTACTGTAGAATATCTATTATGCTTAAAACGAGTGGGGTTGCCTCTGCCCTTCATTAAGGTTCATCTAGCTGCATACCATACTCACGTTAATGGAAAATAAATAAATAAAGTATATATATTTGCATACACTGGTCAAAAACTTTTTGAAAGGTCTACTGAACATGTATCCCCCAGTGCAGGACCCTGTCACTCCATGGAATTTGAATTTAGTTTTGACTCATCTCTTGTCTAACTTGAGTTAGCTGCTCTTTGTTTCACTTATCTGTGAAGACAGTGTTTATGATCACAAATTCTTCTTGCGGAAATAATTGCTAACTACGTTCATTGATGGGACTCCTCCCTCCCCCCACATGCACTTTTTATAAGGACATGGTGATTCTTAGACCAGACCCTAAATTTCTTCCTAAAGTTGTTTCTGAGTTTTGTGTAAATCAGACTATTAAGCTATTCTTTCCAAAGCCTCATTCATCTAAAGAGGAGAATTTTTATTTAGATTACATTCTTTAGATACCAAGAGAGTACTCTCGTATTTCTTAGATAGAACAAAGAGTTTTAAGTCTTCTTCCAAGTTATTTATTTCATATGCTGGTAACTCTAAAGGTAAAGTCATTTCTCTCAGTCCCCCTGTTTAGATAGGTTAGTGCATTTAAGAACGTTATAGAAGAGCTTCTTTCCCCACTCCTAGTCTGTCCAGAGCTCATTCTACTAGAGCAGTAGCTACATCTGTGGCTTTTTATAAACATATTCCACTTATTGAGAGATGCAAAGCTGCTACATAGAGGTTGTTTCACATTTGCACAAAGCATTATGCATTGGATATGACATCCCAATTGCACTCTCAGTTTGATAGAGTGGTAGTCCAATCCTTGTTTAGTTAAAACTCTGCATCCCTCTATTCAATTTGCTGTACTGCTTGCAAGACTATCCCAAGAGTGGGGATATGCTGAGGACCCTCAAAGAAGAAATGAAGGTTGGTTACTTGTAACTGGAGTTCTTTGAGATGGACTCTGAATATTCATGCTCCCCAACCACCTTCTCCACTCCTGCAGAGTCAAAATTAAAATATCTTGGGTTTTCTGCTCTAGCAGTGGAAGGAAGTGAGGGGGCAATGTTGCCATGCCCCCTTTAAACTCTCACCATCAGAACGTGCTCAAGTGCTAGCCAGGGAGGGCAAAGGATCACAGGTCCCTAATGGGCACTGCTGATAGAAGGTTCTACCATCCTGCACTGGTCGGCATCAGTCCCAAGGATGTGACTGTGCAGTGTAGATGTCTAAGAACTCCAGTTACAAGTACGTAACCTTCATATGTCAAAGCTGTTAAGGTCTAGAATTTTTTAGAAGTAGTAATTATTACATGTTAAATGCCCGCTTCACCTTGAATGGTCTCTTGCAACATGTGTTACCTCATGTATAACAGTCTGTTCCATTTAGCTCTGACATTGAATACCTTTTCCCAGATCTGAAGAAGAGCTCTGTGTAACCTCAGAAGCTTCTCTTTCACTAAGAGTCGTGATCCAATAAATGATATTACCTCACCCACCTTGTCCCTCTAATTATTAAGTTAACTGTTAAGTTGATTGAAACAACTTTCATAGCCTTTTGGAAGATAACTTACTCACTAGAAAGCATTAGGAAATTAATGTAGCTTTCTAGTAGAGTATATACGGAGCTAACTGGGAAAGAAAATTCCACCCCTGACCAGAGACAGTGTGGCCTAGGAGATAGAGCATAGCAAAAGGATTCAGGAGACCTAGGTTCTATTCCTAGCTCTGCCACTGGCCTACTTAGGTGACTTTGAGTGAGTTATTTCACCGCTCTTTGCCTCAGTTTCCCATCTGTAAAATGCATTTGTGCAAAATATGCCCAACTTCTGTGCTGTAGAAGCCAGACATACTTCTTTTTTCCACTATCCCACTTGAATGGATTTATAAAGAAGTACTTGTGTAAGTATTTATTGAGCACTCTTTGGATGTTACCACAACTGGGCAAATGTCAGAAAAGATAGGATTTCAACATTTAAGAGCATAGTTTCCTGTACTGACATCTTGATAGCTGAGCAATGCTTAGGAGTGTTTGTGGAAAAATTTAACACATTTAGAATAACTTGATACTGTTATTTCTCAAGGTGTTTGAAGAATTGCTGCTTGATGCAGATTGGAGTGTAAATGCTGGAAGCTGGATGTGGCTTTCCTGTAGTTCGTTTTTTCAGCAGTTTTTTCACTGCTACTGTCCTGTGGGTTTTGGCAGAAGAACTGATCCTAATGGGGACTACATCAGGTAATGTCACATACAGTCCACCCCATAAATATAAAGCCATCATTAAAGTTGCCTGAGTTTTAAACAGCTATGTGTTTTAAACTACTTTTTCTTTTCTTTAAAGACGTTATTTGCCTATACTTAGAGGTTTCCCTGCTAAATACATATATGATCCTTGGAATGCCCCAGAGAGCATCCAGAAGGCTGCAAAATGTGTAATAGGAGTTCATTATCCTAAACCAATGGTAAATCATGCAGAGGCAAGCCGCCTGAATATTGAGAGGATGAAACAAATCTACCAGCAGCTTTCACGATACAGAGGATTAGGTATGACTGTAGTCTACTTCATGTATTTATTTGAGGTTTTGTCTACCGTTCAAGTTGTGACAACCCATTCTGTAGTCATGGTGACCAGATACAAGCCCAGTGTCAGGGGTAGCCTAGTTAACCAACTAAAGTGTATTATAAGAGCAGTGTACCTCTAGCACTTATTTTTTCCCTCTCACTCATCTCTTCCCAGCCCTTTGCAATGCATCTGGTCTGTACCTGCCTAGGGAGTTAGTCCTGAAGTTTCTTTTAAGGTCATGTCATCTCCAGGGCATCAAATTAGTCTTGTATAGATTAATTTTACTACCAAATAGAACTACTGCATTAAAAAGTTACAGTGGAAAAGGTCTTGCAACCTTAACTATACAATCTGCTATTCACAAACATGGTGGTTTAGCTTGAGAAATTAATTTTAACCCCTTGTTTACATTCTTCCATCTATTTTAAAAAGTCCACTTCTCCCACTGTTGTGCAACATGTGCATTTGTTGATACCTGCCTGTCCAAATAATGGCTGTATTCCAGGGATGGGGGGTATGCATAGATATGAAGTAATTTGTGGTGTCTTTTGCACTAAAATGCACCATATTTAACATATGCAAATAAAGTTTCTTGCAAAAATAATATTGACTTTTTGATAAGTAAAATAATTATAACCTAAAATTACTTGGACAGATATTCCAATTTACAGTAGAGGGGGAAAAAATTAATTCTCTCTACTGATGAAGTTAAACTACTAAAGAAAATACTGTTAGGAGCCAAGGAAAGATATATACTAAATCACAATATATTTGCTTGCCTCAATATTGTTGACAATGGATTTTGTTTCCTTGATTAGGTCTTCTTGCAACAGTGCCTTCTAACCCAAATGGAAATGGAAATGGTGGCCTAATGGGATATTCACCAGGAGAAAACATCTCTGGTTGTAATAGTGCAGGTGGTAAGTAAAATCTGTTATGACAAAACTATTGGAACTGAGAAGTTGCACAACTTCCTTAAGTGATCCCCCTAGCATGCTATTATGTAGAAACAGCTACCCTCAAGAAAACAGTTTTGTGAAAACTGCTCTTAAGAATGTTTTCAGATCCACTCTTCCACCATAGCTAATTTTTGCATGGTTATATAAATGCTGACAGAGCCGCTCATCGGAAGAATCGGTATATTCAGCATAAGTATATAAACCTTTAGAAAGGAATGTTCTAACCCTTGTAAAAGTATTAATACATTTCAAGCAATTCTACAAAACATTTGTGCATCTATTTCCCTCCTAGGAATCATTAATACCCCGTGACAGTGGTAACATAATAGATTAAATCAGACTGTCAGCTCTTTGAGGCAAGGCCCATTTTTGCTATATTTGTACCATGCCTAGTACTTTGGGGACTGGATACTCTAGGCACCACCACAATACAAATAATGATGGTAAAATAACCCAAACATACCTACAGTACATAATGTATAACTTTTCAATTGGGTTTTAATGAAAAATATTTTTAGCCTACAAACATTTTTAGGTGATGTACAGATGTTAGTATTTTATATACAGAATATAGGGAATAATAAAAAAAATGCTCTGAAACTTAAACATCAAAGGCAAAACTTTTAAAGAGGCTTCAGTCCAGCATACAAAATGAGAGGACGATCTTGCATTATCAAATTCTTGTGTGCGTAAACTGCATTTGTACTTTTCATATCAGGAATTTGAGTCTCAGTACCTCATTGATGCACAGAGATCTGAATTTGTTTGAGCAATACCTTGGACATAAAAGTTTTCCCCCATAACTTTAGAGGTTACATTTAAAAAAATCTTCAAAAATTTGACCTTACAGAACCCTTTATAGCTTTAGAATGCAATATTTAGTAATTCTCATTTTGTACAAGACAGTAAGTACAAATTTCAAACATTAAATTTCAAATATTACACTTAATTATTTATTAAATGTTCAATCTGCGCTGTATTCTATGTTGAAAATATTTTTTTAAATGTCTTTTTTTCAGGCGCTCAAATGGGAAGCAATGATGGTCATACAGTGGGCGTTCAGACATGTACCCTAGAAGACTCACATGCAGGATCAAGTGGAATTCAGCAGCATGGTATTATTTAGCAAATAAAATGTGTTCATAGAAGTTCTCATGATTCTTGAAATTGTTAAAATCCTAAAAATATCTCTGATTTCCCACCCCCACCCCCAGTGACAGCAGAATTCTAAAATTGAGCTTGGCTCACTTTTCTTTGTTGAAACATAAATGTGTAATGATTATCAGTTAGCATGATATTAATTTGTGGCCTCAAATACAAATAGCTCTGTCTCCAGAATCAAGTCGTGGACAATAGTAGCTCCATTTGTTTTCAGGGTTGGGGTAAGGATATTTTACAATAGTCTTTGATAGGATACCAGCATAGAAATCAGAGGTCTCTTTTTGTCTCCTGTTACAAATAACACCCAAGATCACTACAACTGAAAGAGCTTGAAGGAAGTAAAATTTCCATTTGTTTACATTGTGCATTTGACAGCAATTTGTGTAGAGTACACTGTTTGTATGGGTGAAAAGGCAGGTGAAATATTTTTTTAAAGAGCTAGAAATACAGTTGCTGTCAAATAGCTGTCCACATCACAAAATCATTACCTGAGTTGGCCTCCCATTGCAATCTCAGCAGAGGTTGAGGGTTGACAGAACAGATGTGGAGACAGGACTTCACTCTCATTCCTTACAGGCTTCCAGAACACGGCTGAAGCAAATGTTTGGACAGAATAGAAAAACTTGCTCTTGCTTCTGCAGTACATGCTCTGTTGATAGATGATTCCAACATTGAGGGCGGTCGGGCAATTTACATGAAACAGAAAATTCTGGTTCATCCCAGTTTAGTTGTGCTGTTGACTCCTGTTATTTTAGGAGAATAGTAAAAAGGATGAGGTGATTGGGCAAATGTTAAAACTAAAGGTTGTAGCAGTTAGAAAAGGGGTGGGGGTGGAACTTTTTAGTATGAGAATTTTTCTGCAAACAAGAATGATTTCTGGCCAGACTTCTCTGTGTTTGGGAGTTCAAGGTTTGGCTTCCCATGTTCATACAAAAGCTTAATGGATACAAGCCTATAACTCTGATAAATAAAAGGAAAACATGGGAATGATTTAAGTAAATATGTACTGTATTTTAACAGGTTATTCTCAAGGCAACAGTATTTTACATTATGCCCATGGAGACCATCAGCAATCACATTTACTGCAACAAGGTGACTTATGTTTTAAAAGATGTAATTTGGATACATAAAAAGCAAAATAGTTTCTCAAGTTAGGTGTTGATTTCATTTTTCAGGAAGAACAGGAAGCACTGGTATCAGCACTGGGAAACGCCCAAATCCGGAAAAGGAAACTCAGAGCATTGGGCCGAAAGTCCAGCGACAGAGCACTAATTAGATTGGTAAGAAAGGCGAACTCTAAAACATCTTGTTAGTGAGCTAAATTACTATATAGTGTTTGCACCCATTAATGTACAATGTGTGTGCCGTTGCATGGTATAAAGGGGAGCAAATATACATAACTACTGACTGAGTGTGGCTGAAAAGGAACAGCAGCTGTGCTCTGCTTTCTCATGCACACAATTGTCTTGGGAGTAGAAGGCCAAAAAGCAAGTTCTTCTTTGAGTGCTGGTCCCTATGTGTATTCCATTGTGGGTGTGCATGCGCCTTAGACTAGAGAACTTTTGAAAGCAGTATCTGTAGGTCAGCACCTGTGCCTCTACTCTCTTCATGCTCTGCACCAAGTATATAAGGGATGGGGAGGACTGATCGCCTCTTCAGTTCGTTCTTACCACACCATGGCCTAAATCTGAGTTGCCAGTGCAGAGCTGCTTCTTTCTCTTCAGCCTGATCCTTAAAACCTGTAAATATTTAAAAGTTTACCAGTTTTATCTTTAGTATAGTTAATGTTTTTAATAGTTCTATTAGTACAGGTAATGGATAGTTAAAATCTCCTCCCTGGGGACTCATGTGCATCCCAGTATGTGAATTAGATTATGCCTAGATTATCTGGCTTTAAAAGCTACATCTCCTGTCCTTGCACCTTCCTGGTCAGTGACAACCACCAGCGCTGCCTGTACTGCTTTGGGGAAGTGCCTGTGTCTTTCAGATGCAGTATCAATCACTCCTTTCCTAGCTAGATCCTACAGGTGTGAGAATTCCGGCTTTAAAAGCACCTCATGGAAAAGGCTATGAAGCCCCAGTCAGACCTAGGTCGAGGAAACCCCCTGTACATCAGCCAGAGTCATCAAGGAGTCTGCCTGCTGGTGTGAAGCCTGATGGAGGAGCGATCAGGAATATGCCTATGTACCCTTCATCAGGGCTTCCTTGCAGGAGCAGAGCATGGTCTCATAAGCACAGAAGCAGATCTCCCCTCTAAGTCCACTCAGAAGAGGAAGGATCTCTCCCTGTCCAAGTCAGGCAAGTCTTTGTGCCCAGCTTCCAACTACGTAGGACATCTTCAATCCCAGATCTATGATAAAAAAGGTGCATAGGAACAAAGCTATGCCACTATGGGACTCTGCACTGGCACCGCCTCTGCTGGTGATCCTGTCTACGTCAAGAGATCACCAGTACCGACAAAGAGCACCCATCAGGAACCTGAGCCACCATCCGTACCGCCACAACGCCATATGCATCTGGCAACTCAGAGCCTTCCTACATCAGTTCCATCTGTACAGCCAGATAGAACCGCATGCCATTTGGAAATGTACACCACTCCAAAAGACATTGTTGTTCTCCCGTATCCACAATCTCCTGTGTTGTCTGAACCGACCCTCACCAAATAGATTTTGATTTCCTCCCCCGCCCCCTAAGGAGATGCGGGTTATGGGAGAAATCTGTTCCCCATCCTGCCTACTAGCCACGACTTTCCTTCAATGGAACTGATGGCATCACTGAGTGAGGTGGATTTGGACCTTCCCATTGTCAGGGGAATCATATACCAGAGGAACCGTATATAGAAGTGGTCACCTTTATGGCCTCAGCAGACATTTTTCCATCCGTGATGAGGTAGGTAGTGAACAGCATTTTCTTTCAGTGGCGAAACCCCCACCTGGTAGGTAAACAGGAAATGCAACACATACTGCTTCAGAAAAGCACTCCAGAGGCTCTCTTACTGCCTTGGACAGATCACTTTAGGTGTGCCTTCTATCCCATCCCACTAATACCTCAGGTTCTACGGAAGATTCAACAGCACCGGGCGTGGAGTCATCCTTGTCACCACAAATGGCTCAGACAGTTCTGGTTTCGAAGCCTCCTACAAATGTCATCCTGCCCACCTATCAGCATTCAGCTCATCCTCTCATTTCTTGATTTATTTATTTATTTTTGAAATGCCCAGTTAACATTTCCCTTCTGTGTCTGCTCCTGTACCTCTGTGGGATTTAAACTAGTCCTCTCCAAATACATCGGAACCCCCTTTTGCGCCTATGGCTTACAACTTCATTATCTTTGTCTATGAAGATGACCTTTTTGGTGGTAATCACTTCTGTCAGGAGAGTTTCAGAACTTCAGGCTTTTTTCATGGCCTTCCATAAGAACAAGGTTTCCCTTAGGGTATGCCATAAGTTTATGCTTAGGGTAATGTCCGCTTTTTATTTAAACCAAACAAACAGTATTCCAGTGTGTGTTTTCCCAAAACCTCATTTGTCAAAAACTAAGGAAACAAGTTATATGTGGGATGTTTGTAGAGCCTGGCATCCTACTTGGACCACACTAGATCCTTCAGGACTTCCCTCAGGCTTTTTGTAGCCTTTGTTGAGCGCATTAAGGGTCAATCAGCGTTGTCTTGGCAAATCTTACTGGATTTCTGACCGTATTAAGTTCTGCTACAATCTTGCTAAAATCTCTCCTCCACCAAGAATAATAGCTCACTCCACCGGGGATCAGTCCACTTCATCAGCTTTTCTTAGCAATGTTTCAATAGCTGTTGTATGCAAGACAGCAACATGGTTGTCTGTGCATACCTTTTCCACTCATTATGCCATCACTTAAGTCTCCTGTGATGCCATTTTACTAACACAGACTTGCCAATCTCTCTTCAGATGATCCGAAGTCCCTCCACCTGTAAGGGAACTACTGATGAGTCACCTACAGTGGAATGTATATGTGCAGTCGAAGGAGACAAAAGAGTTATTTACCTTCTAGATGTGTTGTGCCCACATACATTTCATGACCCTCCAACCTTCCAAACTACTTCGGATATTACATACAGCGATATGAAGGAACAGAGCAGAAGGCGGCAGATACTCCCCTTGTATAACCTCACCTGAAGGCACGAGGAGATCAGGGAAGCATGCACTGCGTAGTGGTACTGCTACACCGAGCACACAAACATCTACAGTGGAATGTATGTGTTCACAACACGTCTCGAAGAACAACCATTACCATACAGATAAGTAACTATTTTTTCTTGCTAGTTTAGAGTCTCCTCTTATTCTCAAGACGATGGATCTTTCCCTTAGTTTGCTACAGGTTCACCTGGCACAATCAGTGCATGTCACCCACTGTCGAGGAGTTATTCAATCTTTACTCACCCACCAACAGCCAGTTTCCAGAACATTCTGATCATAACCTTTCAGCCAGTAAGGAAACCAACCCCTCACTGGGACCTTAATTTAGTACAGGGGTCTCAAACTCAAATTACCACGAGGGCCACATGAGGACTAGTGCATTGGCCCGAGAGCCGCATCACTGACCCCGCCCCCTCGCTGCTCCCTGTCCCCACTCCACCCCTTCCATTAGGCTCCGCCCTTTCTCCGCCTCCTCCCCTGTGTGCATGGCTTCCTGTGCCTCCCCCCTCCCTCCCAGAAACTGCGAAGCTCTTCCCTGCGGCCCGCCGGGGTCCCCCCCCCTTTTTTATTTTTATTTTTTTACACCCCCAGGCAGTTCCCGCCGCCAGAACAACTGTCTGGCGGCAGGAACTGCCTGGGGGTAAAAAAAAAAAAAAAAAAAAATTAAAAAAAAATAATTTCCCGGCGGGCTGCAGGGGAGAGCTCCGCGGGCCATGTTTTTGAGACCCCTGATTTAGTACTTTCAGGTCTCACTAAGCCACTCTTTGAACCAATAGCTATGTGTTTCATGTCTCACCTGTAGATAAAATGTTGCCTTCCTCATTGCTATCACCTTGGCCAGAAAGATAGGTGAACTTGGGGTCCTAATGGCCATACACAATATCCCATAAGGACAAGAGTCTCTACATCCAACAACTACATCCAAAATTTACTCCTAAAATTGTTCTATCATTTCATATAAACCAGTCAATTCATTTATCTGTGCCTTTCCAAAGCGCTATGCCTTGAGTGAGGAGAGGAGACTTAATTCTCTCGATGAATTATGAGCATGGTCATTTCACCTGCAGAGAACAAAACCAATCAGAAAAGAGTTCATTTCCATACCAGAGTGAGTTTGTCAAGCAATATCTTCTAGGTGAATCTCCGAGTATATCCTATTCTGTTATCAGATGTCACAGCTTCTTCCCTCACATGGGGTAAAGATTTACTATGCAAGGAAACAAGCAGCCTCAGAAGCATCACTTCAAGAAGCATCCCTGCTTAGCATTTGCAGGACAATCTACATGGAGTTTCATCCACACATTCATGAGGCATTACTCCTGGGTACAAGACTCTGCCGTTGACTTTGGGGCAGTGGTTCTACAAGCAGCTATACCACCTGTGTTCTTGCATCCACCTGCTCTCTGAGTACTGCTTGTCAGTTATCCATAGGGACCAGCACTCAAAGAAGAAAGGGGAATTGCTTACCTTGTTGTAACTAAAGTTCGTCAAGATGTGTGGTCCCTGTCTTCCACTTCCCACCCTCCTTCACTTAGCCCTGGGCTACACTAGAGGGGGGGGCGTTGATCTACGATACGCAACTTCAGCTACGATAATAGCGTAGCTGAAGTCGGCGTATCGTAGATCGACTTACCTGGCCGTGAGGACGGCGGCAAGTCGAGCGCTGCCGCTCCCACGTCAACTCCGCTTCTGCCTTTCACCGAGGTGGATTTCCGGAGTCGACGGGGAGCGCGTTCGGGGATCAATTAATCGCGTCTAAATGAGACGCGATAAATCGATCCCCGATAGATCGATTGCTACCCGCCGATCCGGCGGGTAGTGAAGACAAGCCCTTACTCTTCAGAACTTGGCAAGATTCGCAGTGGAGAAGAAACTGAAGAGGCAGTTGGTCTGCCCCACTCCTTATACCCTCACGATAGAGCACAGGAAGAGCAGGGGTTCAGGTGTGGACCAGTAGACACTACTTGCAAAAATTCTCTGGTCTCAGGCACATGGAACGCATGCATGCATACCCACAGTGGAATAGATAGGGACCACACATCTTGAAGAACTCGAGTTACAACAAGGTAAGTAATTTCCCTTTGTATGGGATTGGTCAGTGAATGGCCTTGTGGCTGTGGGACAGGGCTTCAGAAAGAAAAGCACTCCTTATGGATGTCCTAAGATGTGCATTTAGGCTTTGGCTCCTCTTAGATTCTCAGGCTCTGCATGGTTTCAAGGCCAGGACCTCTGTGTGATCCATACCACTGTTAATTTCTCTTAATGTGAAAAGGTAGTATGTAGTGTGTGTTTTCATGCTGTCATAGCCATATGTTTTTTACACTTTCCGTTCCTTGGGTTCTTCTTGTGATAGGGAGGATTTAGCTAAGCATAACGGGCCATAACTGCAAGTTTAATTGTTTGACAGGACTATTAGTCAAGTTTCTCATGTAAGATCTAATGCATCTTGCATCCAGAGTTACTGCATGTTGACACGTCATCTTCATAAAGACATTGCAGTACGTTGTTGACACGGTGCTGTGATTTCTGTGGCTTTGTCTCAAATAAAGTCAGTGTCCTCTGATTCTTTATCTCCATCACCCTACTGGCTTCTTGAAGCATTGGGAATGGAATCTAGAGACCCTGCTCCATTTTCTCCGCACTACACTTCCACCCCCTTCTATCTTACATATGTTAAGCAATGTGGATGTGCTGCACTGGTGGTTCTTCGAGTGATTCCCCATAGGTGCTCCATGGTAGTTGCGGCAGTGCCTTTGCGTCTGAGATCTTCCATAGCACTGCCTGTCGGACCGCACATGCGCACCTCTCCTCCCCCGTGCTGTGTGCCGGTAGTATAAATAGAGCTGTACGGTCCGACTGCCCTCAGTTCCTTCTCTACTGCCTGCATTCTGGAATGGAACAATTAGCAGAGCCCACTTCGTTATTTAGATAGTCTCTTACCTGTTTTTCCCTCTTGTAGTTAGCGCCTTCATTTTCATTTCTTCTCCTTAAAAAAGAAAAAAATTAATTAGGTTTTTGTTTTCCCTAATTCCCATCAGGGAAGCTATTCCCTCACCCTTATGCCTGGCTCCTCTGGGTTTAAGCGGTTTGTATGTCATGTGGGATCGCCTTCTCTATAACTGACAACCACGCACAGTGTATCCGTTGCCTGGGAGAGGAACAGGTTTCCCAGTAGTGTTCCCACTGTCTGGGCTTAAAGCCCAAGAACAAGGAAAGACAGGGACCTTTAAATTCAAACTATTTCTCATGGAAAAGTCCCTGTGACCAGCATCGGACCCCAGTTCTTATTCCTCACCAGAGAGACCCTCACACTCAGCAAGGTTGTCTGCCAACCCTCACTCCCCTTGCCCAAGTAAGGGAAGATCATCCTCTAACCAGGCTGAGACTAAGAAGAGAGCGGTCCCTCCTTCAGTTCCTGAGGTGCAAATTGCAGAAATGCCTTCCCTGGCTAGATCCATGGTGCAAATGGCTTCTGAGAAGTGGCACAAAGCTGCTCTTAAACTGACTACCTCAGCCCCTGAGAGTAAGTCTAAGGACCCTGCCAGGACGAAACAGCAGCTATTGGTGCCACCTCCTGCTGTGGGTGACCAAAGCAAGCCCTTTACCTCGGTGGCTCCAGGTCCATTTCTAGTGCCGAGGACGCTGTTGGCACCGCCACCAGCAAAACAGCTGGCTCCAGTGAAGCCCTCGGCCCTGATGCTGCGCATGGCACTGAAGCTTTTGGCTCTGAGAGAGACTCCAGTAGAGTTGCAAACTCCTACTAAAGCTACGGCTCTGCAAAGCTCTCTGGCACAATCTGCTGACTCTTTTCCATATCACAGCACCATTCTCAATACAGGCATTGAGGAGAGATCACCCACAGGAATTCACACAGCTGTCAGACCTCACTATATCTGACACTCCGGATTCTCCACTTCTCAGACAGGAGGTATCCCAAGTCTCACCACTTCTCAATCAACACACTCTTCGCACTCTCCCACAGAGACAGGACCTCCTTTCCCTAGTGATGTCGAGGAGGATGAAAAGACTCTCTTGCCCCATCAACATCAGGGCAATTGACATCAACTTGCCAGCCTTACCCTGCCGCAGTTCAGGGCACCCAGCCTTTTCAGTGGTCCCCATGGATGCAACCATATATTCCCTTTTCCCCTAGTTGGCCATATTGGGACCCCTGGGCACAATTCGGTAATCCCCCCACCACTGCAAGCATGCCGGTCTCCATCCATCCCCTCCTTAACAATTTATTGACCTCCAGAACCACAGTCTCCGCAAATACCACCACCGGAGGAGGAACTGGAAGGAGAGCAGGATGGGAAGGTACCTCCGGCTGTTCCGTTTTCTTCAACTTCACCTGATGGAACCATCATACCACTACCTCACACAGGGGCTGATGATTTTCATCACTTTCAGGAGTTAGGGAGTCAGCCACTCTATGAAACAAAGATCCCACTTGAGGAGGTCAAGGAACAACAACATAAACTGATTGACATTTCCATACCTTCTCAACAACAAAAATTGGCCTACCTATTAACTGTTCACTACTTGAACCTGCAAACCTTCTTTGGCAGACTCCAGCCTCTATCCCTCCTACATGCAAACGGGTGGATAGGAAATATTATGTATCTGCAAAAAGTGTGGAGTTTTTATTTTCACATCCTGCCCCGAATTCCCTCTTGGTGAATGCGTTGCAAGAAAAGAGCCGTCAACGCCAATCCCAATCCAATCATCCTGACCAAACTGGAAACGTTTAGATCTCCTGGATAGACAATCCTGTTCATCTGCTATCCTCCAATTTTAAATTGCCAACTATGAGGCCCTTATGGCCAAATATGATTATAAAAATTATTCTAAGCTGGAGGAATTTTGCCAGGATCTGCCAGAGGAAAAAAGGGAATAATTGCTGCCCCGCATTTCAGAAGGTCACTTAACTGCCTGCACGGCCCTGAAGGCCCTCCCTGGACTCAGATGACGCAGCTGCTCGATCCATTGCTACTGCAGTAGTAATGCAACATGCATCATGGTTGAACCTTTCAGAATTCCCTAAGGAGATGCAAAAGACGTTCGAGGATCTCCCGTTCGAGGGACAAAAACTCTTTTCTGAGCGCACGGACAACTCCTTACATTCACTGAAAGACTCCCGAGCCACTCTAAAATCCCTCGGAATATACACACCACAGCCAAAATGAAGATTGGAAAAAATATCGGCTCCCTCCACAATCTCACCCTTAACCATACTACCCACAGCAGCAGTTTGACAATCAACGCCGTCGTCACAGACTTCCCAACATGCACAATCGCCTGCATGAGGTACACTGGCCCAAACACTCTAATAAGCAGCAAATTTGAAGGTGTGGTCAAGGTCCAGAGAACCTCCGGCCTGCTCCAGTTGCCCCTACCATCTGTAATGCCATCTACACACCGACAGTTTGGCAACCGCCTAGCTCCATTTTTACCATCTTGGATGCTCATTACCTTGGACAGATGGGTCCTGGAAATAGTAAAGGAAGGTTACTCCATTCCCTTCCTAGTTAAACAATCCCCCCTCCACATCCCTTCTCAGGGACCCCTCTCAGGGGAGCCAATCCTGGAGGGGAAGGTGAGATGACGACTTCAACTGGGAGCCATAGAACCAGTCCCTTCACAACACAAAGGATGCAGTTTGTACTCTCACTACTTCCTGGTACAAAAGAAGTCTGGTGGTTGGTGCCCCATCCTAGACCTTTGCAATCTCAACAAGTTTGTCAAACTACAATGTTTGAAGATGGTCACCCTATCCACCATCATCCTAGCACTGGAAAAGGGGGATTGGTTCTCAGCCCTCAACCTACAGGATGCATACTTTAATATTGCAGTACACCCTGCTCACAGACGTTTCCTACAATTCATTGTTGGCCACGGTCACTACCAGTACAGGGTACTACCCTTCGAACTATCCACAGCTCTGTGAGTTTTATCCAAAGTATTTGCAGTGGTCACAGCCTTCCTCTGCAAACAAGGCATCATCATTTTCCCATATCTAGATGACTACCTTCTCAAAGCGCCATCCAAAACAGAAGCACTCCAAACAGCCCACACTACAATGACCCTCTTTACAAAACTGGGCCTCCTTATCAATTTTGAAAAGTCCACACTAACCCCAGTGCAAACACTGGAATTCATTGGCGCTCTATTTGATGCCAAGCAGGCCAAGAGTGTTTTTACTACCTCACAGGTTCACAGCGATAACTAGTCTCAACCACCCAAGCATGCCCCCAAAGCCCAGCAAGTACATGCCTCCAATTTCTGGGACATATGGCTGCAGGTACGTTTGTGGTCAAACACGCGAGGCTGCACATGCAGTGTATTCAGGGCTGGCTCCATACAGTATATCTTCCTCACTAGTACAGCATGCAAAAACTCTTGTCCATGCCAACCCAGGTCAAGGAGTCACTACTGTAGTGGACGTGTCCCAACAATGTCTGTGCTAGGGTTCCTTTTCTTCAACCTCCACCTACCGTGATACTTACCACCAATGCCTCCCTCCTCAGCTGGGGAACGCATCTATGCAAGCACACTATACAGGGCAAATGGATGCCCACCGAGTCCACCTTATACAGCAGCCTCCTGGAACTGAGGTCAGACCGCAATGCCTGCCAACGTTTCCTACCACTACTCAGACCTGGACTGTTTGAGTAATAACGGACAACCTCACTTGCATGTATTACATCAACAGGAAAGGAGGTGCCAAGTCCCATTCCCTACACTCAGAAGCGATGGAATTGGTGTATCCATGATAACATCTCCATCTCTGCTGCGTATCTTCCTGGACTTCAGAACACGACAGCGGATACGCTGAGCAGAACCTTCTCGCATAAGCACGAATGGCAGCTCAACATGAGAGCACTCCGACACATCTTCCACTTATCAAGGTCATCCCACCATAAACCTTTTCGCCACTCAGGAGAACACCCGCTGTCCTCAGTTTTGTTCCAGAACAGGCCTGGGACGCAGTTCACTAGAGGATGCATTCCTTATGAACTGGAATGCGCCACTTCTCTACACCTTCCCTCCCTTTCCCCTCTTGTTCCGAGTCTTATTCAAGATAGAGGAAGATCAAGCTCTGGTTATACTAATCGCACCAACATGGCCACAACAAATCTGGTACATGTACCTGCTTTGCATGATACTCTCTTGGCCTGTAAACCTTCCCCCAGCATTATGACTCCTCTCAGGACAGGGGATGCATTCACCATCCCAATCCGCAGATGCTCCCCTGAAGCGTGGCTCCTTCGTGGCTCTGGGATTCTGAAATAACTTGTTCAGATTCAGTAAAACATACCTTGATAAATAGCAGATGCGAGTCTTCCAGATGTACCTATTCCCACAAGTGGAACTAGTTCCAACTTTGGTGTGCCGACAGACCGGTCGATGCAGCCTGCACTACATTACCTCTCATACTGGACTACCTGCTTCAACTCAAACAGCACGGATTGGCTTTTAGTTCTCTTAGAGTGCACCTGGCTGCAATTACCACATTCCACTGCCCTGTTGAGGGATATTCAGTGTTTGCACACACCCTTGTCAAACGTTTTCTTAAGGGTGTTTGAAACGTATAGCCTGACATACATCCCCCCCTCCCCAACCCACCCTGGGGCCCCAGCTTAGTCCTACACTCTCTGACTAGACCTCCATTTGAGCCAATGGCAACCTGCTCACTCCTTTATCTAGCAATGAAAATGGCCTTCCTCATCACCATTACATTGGCACCACGCGTGAGAGAAATATCAGTTCTTATGACATACCTACCATATACAACGTGTTATAGAGACAAAATGACCCTCCATCCCCACCCAAAATTCCTGCTGAAGTTATAACGTCCTTCTATCTAAACAAGCCTATATTTCTCTTCTTTCCCAAACCACACAATTACCAAGAAGCAGCTCTCTGTACGTTAGATGCGCATTGTCATTCTATTTGGATAGAACCAAACTGTTCAGTAATTCGCCATGCTTGTTCATATCGATTGCCAAACACGCTAAAGGCTCCGCTATATCTAAATAATGCCTCTCTAAATGGATGTCACAGTGCATACGCCTGTCTTACGAACTTCACAATAAGCAACCACCTGCCTCTATTAGGATACACTCCACATGAGCGCTCTCAACCTCCATTGCATTCCTCAAAAATGTTCCCATAATAGATATATACAGGGCTGCCACATGGGCGTCCTCTAATACATTCTCCCAACATTACACCATATTGCAGGATTCCTCAACGGACACCATTCTTGGGCATACGGTCCTGTCCTCAGTGATACCAGCCACTCTGAAGATTCAACCTTTCAGCTAGGGCACTGCTCTATAGTTACTTACAGTGATGGGGACATCATTCGAAGACAAAGAGAGGGTTACTCACCTTGTGCAGTAACTGAGGTTCTTCAAGATGTGTGTCCCCATAGGTGCTCCACTACAGCCCTCCTCTCCTCCGCTTTGGAGCATAGGGTTTGGGCTCTGCAGCAGAGAAGGAACTGAGGGCGGTCGGACCACACAGCGCTATTTATACTACCTGCGCACAGCGCGAGGGAGGAGAGGTATGCATCATGTGCGGTCCAACGGGCACTGCTACTGAAAATCTCCAACTCCAGACGCAAAGGCGCTGCCATACCTAACGTGTAGCACCAATGGGGACACACATCTTGAAGAACCTCAGTTACTGCACAAGGTTAGTAATCCTCTCTTCTATCTAAGGGTACGTCTACACTACAGAATTAGGTCGAAATTATAGAAGTCGATATATTAAAACCCGAATTAATGGAATCGATTGTGTGTGTCCCCACTAAAGAGCGTTAAGACCATGAGGTCGATTGTCTGTGTCCACAGTAGCGAGAGTAGCATCAACCTTCGAAGCATTGCATTGCGGGTAGCTATCCCACAGTTCCCGCAGTCTCCGCCGCCCATTGGAATTCTGGGTTGCGATCCCAAAGCCTGATGGGGCAGAAAAAAATGTCGCTGGTGGTTCTGGGTACATGTTATCAGGCCATCAAACGTCCCTCCCTCCCTCCTTGAAAGCAATCTTTTTCGCGCCTTGTCTGCGTGCTTTCCATGTTTGCTACAGAAGGCTACAGAAGGCTGCTCAGCTCACAATTACCGTACATCTCCAGCGTACGCCTTCACATTAGGTCTAGTGGAGATTCAGTCACGGTATAATACGGGCAGAGGGATAGCTCAGCGTTCTGAGCGTTGGCCCGCTAAACCCGGGGTTGCGAGTTCAATCCTTGAGGGGGCCATTCCGCCTGAGGCTGGTAGTCGCGGGACTGCACAGCATAAGCTCCTTGCCTTCTAGCTGCAGATCGTGCAATATGCCATAAATGGTTGTGGTCGCGGGACCATATAGGAGAAGCTCCTTGCCTTCTAGCTGCAGATCGTACAATATGCTTGACATTACAGTGCTCCTGGCCGGCGGCCTTTGGTGTGGCTGGCCGGGGGTGCTTTTTTACGTTTTCTTTAAGGGAGATCCAGCACTGCCTGGAACACGGGCAGAGGGATAGCTCAGCGGTATGAGCGTTGACCCGCTAAACCCGGGGTTGCGAGTTCAATCCTTGAGGGGGTCAGGAGAGCTTATTGTACCATCTGCAGCTGGAAGGAAAGGCGCCTAACCCCTGCTCACGGCATATTGTACTATCTGCAGCTAGAAGGAAATGAGCCTAACCCTTGCTCCCCCCTCCCTCCGTGAAAGCACCTGAGGGGGGAGCGAAAAATCCTTTCGCGCCTTTTTTCGTGCGGGCGCCATATTGCTGCCACCATTGTTATCCACCCGCCGCTTCTGCTCCCACTCCGCTGTCCTGCAAACAGCGTACCAGGGGAAGCATGGAGCACGATCAGATCACCGCAACTGTTATGGCCGTTATGAACACCACGCGCATTGTCCAGCAGTATATGGAGACCGAGAACCGGGAGCTGCTAGAGCAACAGGAGGTGAGGACGGGACAGCATCAGCCTGAGGAGAGTGATGGGGACATGGAGACAGACCTCTCTCAAAAAAGGCCCCCCCGCAAGGTGGACATCATGGTGGTAATGGGGCTCGTTGATACAGTGGAACGCCGATTCTGGGCCCGGGAAACAAGCACAGACTGGTGGGACCACATAGTGCTGCAGGTCTGGGATGAATCCCAGTGGCTGCGAAACTTTCACATGCGTAAGGGCACTTTCATGGAACTTTGTGAGTTGCTTTCCCCTGCCCTGAAGCGCCAGAACACCAAGATGAGAGCAGCCCTCACAGTAGAGAAGCGACTGGCGATAGCCCTGTGGAAGCTTGCAACGCCAGACAGCTACCGGTCAGTCGCGAATCAATTCGGAGTGGGAAAATCTACAGTGGGGGCTGTTGTCATGCAAGTAGCCAGGGCGATCACCAAGCTGCTTGTACCAAGGGTTGTGAGTCTGGGAAATGTGCAGCTCATACTGGATGGCTTTGCAGCAATGGGGTTCCCGAACTGTGGAGGGGCGATAGACGGAACCCATATCCCTATCTTGGCACAGGACCACCAAGCCAGCGAGTACATAAACCGAAAGGGTTACTTTTCAATAGTGCTGCAAGCACTGGTGGATCACAAGGGGCGTTTCACCAACATCAACGTGGGATGGCCGGGAAAGGTACATGATGCTCGCATCTTCAGGAACTCTGGTCTGTTTCAGCTGCTGCACCAAGGGACTTTCTTCCCAGACCAGAACATAACCGTTGGGGATGTTGAGATGCCCATAGTTATCCTTGGGGACCCAGCCTACCCCTTAATGCCATGGCTCATGAAGCCATACACAGGTAGCCTGGACAGTAGTCAGGACCTTTTCAACTATAGGCTGAGCAAGTGCAGAATGGTGGTGGAGTGTGCATTTGGCCGTTTAAAAGCAAGATGGCGAAGTTTATTAACTAGGTTAGATCTCAGCGAAACCAATGTTCCCATTATTATTACTGCTTGCTGTGCGCTCCACAATATCTGTGAGAGTAAGGGGGAGACGTTTATGGCGGGGTGGGAGGTTGAGGCAAATCGCCTGGCCGCTGGTTATGCGCAGCCAGACACCAGGGCTATTACAAGAGTACAGCAGGGTGCGTTGCGCATCAGGGAAGCTTTGAAAACAAGTTTCATGAATGGCCAGGATGCTGTGTGAAAGTTCTGTTTTTCCCCACTAATGAAAAGCCCCGCCCCTTCATTCGCTCTACTTCCCTTTACCCAAACCGCCCTGCCCTCCCCCCCTCGATCACCGCTTGCAGAGGAAATAAAGTAATTCTTGCTTAAAAATCATGCATTCTTTATTAATTCGTAAAACACAGAGGGGGGACTATGGTGGTAACTGACACTGTCTCCCGGGATAGGTGGTGGAGGAAGGGAAGCACCAGGATGGGTGGTGGAGGAGGGGATGAGGGAAGGACAAGGACACACAGCACTTTAAAACTTATTGAATGGCAGCCCTTTCTTGCTTGGACTGTTCTCTTGGCTTGAGTGGCTGGGAGCACGGAGGCCACCCAAACGCGTTCTTGGGCGTCTCGGGGATGAGGTTATGGGACTCGGGAAGGAGGGCTGTTGGTTACACAGGGGCTGTAGCGGCGGTCTGGGCTCAGGCGGCCTTTCCTGAACCCTACGCCTGTCCTCAGCCATAAGCCGGAGGATTTCCGTTTGATCCTCCAGTAGCCTCAGAATTGCATCCTGCCTTCTCTCTGCACGCTGACGCCACCTACTCTCTTCATCCCGCCGCTGTCTCTCTTCAGCCCGCCAGTCATTGTCCTCAGCACGCCACTTGTCCGCGCGATCAAATTCTGCCTTCCTGGACTCAGACAGTGTCTGCCTCCACGCATTCTGCTGGGCAGCCTCAGAGTGGGAGGATTCCATGAGTTCTGAGAACATCTCGTCTCGACTCCTTTTCTTTTTACTTCTAATCTTCGCTAGCCTCTGGGATGGTGATGAAAGGGGTGGCGTTGAAACATTTGCAGCTGTGGGAGGAAGCAAACGGGAGACAAATGTAAAAGACACATTTTGTTTGAACAAAACATTACATATCACATGTGCATTTTGTCCAAGGTTGCACTGGGCCTCTTATATTGAGGGTCTGCCGGTTTGCTGTGAGAGATCACACAAGCAGGTCCGGCGGGCAACAGAATTCAGCTTGCAGACAGCCATGGTAAGACACTCTATAGGCTTCTTTAAGCTTCACAACAGGCGGGAATGTTTTCAAACAGCAACCCCCTCATTTCCCATAACAAACATCCCGTGGGCTGGCAATTTAAAACAAACAGGTTAGCAATTGAAAAGTTAGGGGGGGCGGCGGTTTTCGGGTTAACATGCAGGGAGAACCTAATCGCCCCCCCCACACACACACACACCCAGGCAAGATGTTCGCTGTGCCCCCTCCCCCCACCGCGTGGGTCACAGCGGGGAAGATTTCCGTTCAGCCACAGGCAAACAGCCCAGCAGGGACGGAGCCCCTCTGAATGCCCCCGTACTAAAATTCCCCTATTTCAACCAGGTTCCCATGAATGATATCACTCTTCTGAGGATAACACACACAGATAAAGAAAGGATGTTGCTTGAATGCCAGCAAAAACCGGGACCGTACGCCGCCATGCTTTGCAAAGCACTGATTCCAGACTACGTGCTGCTTGCCTGGCGTGGCAGAGTGTGTTACCACAGAGCACAGGATAAGGCTGCCCTCCCCAGAAACCTCTTGCACAGGCTTTGGGAGCACATCCAGGAGATCTTTCTGGAGATGTCCCCGGAGGATTTCTGCTCCATCCCCGAACATGTTAACAGACTTTTCGAGTAGCTGTGGCTGTACTGGCCACGAATTAATCATTAAACACGCTTGCTTATAAAACATGTATTAATTAAACAGAGGTACACTCACCAGAGGTCCCTTCTCCTGCATCGAGCACGCCTTGGGAGGGTTCGAACTGTACTGGCTCCAGGGTGAGAAAGAGTTCCTGGCTGTCGGGGAAAAGGGCTTCTCCGCTTCCTTGCTGGGTCTGTGTGCTGTTTTCAGCATCATTATCATCATCAGGCTCCTCTGTGGGTTCTGATGATCCACATACGGAGTCAAACCACATGGGAGGGTCTGTGCTGGCTGCACCTCCTAGAATGGCATGCAGCTCATCATAGAAGCGGCATGTCTGGGGCTGTGACCCAGAGCGGCTGTTTGCATCTCTGGTTTTTTGGTAGGCTTGCCTGAGCTCCTTAATTTTCACGCGGCACTGTTGCGCGTCCCGGTTGTAGCCTCTGTCCTGCATACCCTTGGAGACTTTGGCATATGTCTTGGCGTTTCTTCTTTTGGACCCTAGCTCTGCTAGCACGGTTTCGTCTCCCCAAACAGCAATCAGATCGAGTACCTCACGCTCGGTCCATGCTGGAGCTCGTCTTCGGTTCTGGGACTCCATCATGGTCACCTCTGCTGATGAGATCTGCACTCACCTGCAGCTCACCACGCTGGCCAAACAGGAAATGAAATTCAAAAGTTCGCGGGGCTTTTCCTGTCTACCTGGGAGGAGCATTCGAGCTCAGACCGCTGTCCAGAGCGGTCAGCTGTTGCACCGTGGGATAGATTTAGGAGGTCGATACTGTCGAATTGCGTTCTCACTAAGCCTACATCGATTCGGCAATATCGCTTTAAGCGCTAATTCTCTCGTTGGGGGTGGAGTGGCGAGATCGATTTTAAGAGCCCTAGAAGTCGATGGTAAGGGCTTCGTCGTGTGGACGGGTGCACGGATCAATCGAAATAACGCTAATAAATTCGACCTAAACTCGTAGTGTAGACCAGGGCTAAGTTCGTTCTTCATGAAACTATGTAAACTCTGAAGAACAGCTTTGGACCTTCATACTCTAGTAGTCTCTAATCGCCTAGATTAGGAATTACTGGTTTGAAAGTATAATATCCTGTTATTTTGTAATCAGAAATCAGTAAATGGCTGCTGAGCTCCACTTGACTCTACCTATTATTGCTTGATCTATAATACTGCGAATTACAAGTGTATTACAAAGAAAAAGAAATTATTTTAGGAATTTGACTCTAGTTGTACAGATATTTGGAAGAGATACATGAATTCACATGGACCTGAAAGAGAACCTATTGAAAGCAGTAGACTAGCTAGTTGTTATATGTCCCAATGAATGAGGTGTTGTCCCAATGGGTAAGACTCAATAGACTTTAAGATCAGAAGGGACCATTATGATCATCTAGTCTGACCTTCTGCACAATGCAGGCCATAGAATCTCACCCACCCACTCCAGGAATAATCTTCTCACCTGTGTCTCAGCTATTGAAGTCCTCAAATCATGGTTTAAAGACTTCAAGAGGCAGAGAATCCTCCAGCAAGTGACCCGTGCCCCATACTGCAGAGGAAGGCGAAAAACCTCCAGGGCCTCTGCCAATCTACCCTAGAGGAAAATTCCTTCCTGACCCCAAATATGGCAATCAGCTGAACCCTGAGCATGTGGGCAAGACTCACCAGCCAGACACCCAGGAAAAAGTTCTCTGTAGTAACTTCTAACATAGTCAAAGGTCAATTAATTGCCAAGATCATGTTATACCATCAAACCATCCCCTCCATATAAACTTATCTAGCTTAATCTTGAAGCCAGATAGGTCTTTTGCCCCCACTGCTTCCCTTGGAAAGCTGTTCCAGAACTTCACTCCTCTGATGGTTATAAACCTTCATCTAATTTCAAGTCTAAACTTACTGATGGCCAGTTTATATCCATTTGTTCTTGTGTCCACATTGGTACTGAGCTTAAATAATTCCTCTCCCTCCCTATATATGGTATGAGAACACTGATGGAAGGAGGTCTGCATGCCTCTTTTCTACATCATGTTTTCCTGTAGCTGCTGATTAGACTCTAAAGCCACTCGGTGACGAGAAATTTTGAAAAAAAAAAATTTTCTGTGAACATTGTAGTCTAGTTTAGATGAACACGTGTTGAAAGAGAGAAAGAAAGAGAACCCTTTTCCCCTGTCGAAATTAATGCACTACACATCAGGATGTTTTTGTTTTACTTATTGGAGTTCTCCAAATATGTTGCTTTCCCCAATCCATACACCTTTCTCCATCCCATACACCTTTGGATTTCTTCCACAACTCCTGAAGAAATTCCCCATCTTTCAGTCTTTTGTGGTGAATTTTTCTTGTGAGCACAATTACACTTTTGGGAGACCTCACTTGTCTGAAATGTCAGTTTTCATTTTGTTTAGGGTATATTATATGCTGTTCCTGGACTCTACTGAAACGTCATTGTAAAACTGTAGTTAAACGTAATGTACACATCATAGTAATCTAGTAAGAAGGCTTCATATTATGTAAGTATGTTTATTGGCCAGGTTACTGTGAAGATCATCATCAAAACATACATTTTATATGATATTGTACTGGGATCTGCAAAAATATTATTCCTCAATTGATTACTTCATTTCTTTTTTCCTACAGCATTGTTGGAAGAGAAGATGCCGCACAATGTATTGAAGGCAAAATTTTGTTGCGTTGTATTGGAGCTAAAGTATTGTGAGAATACTTGTATTAAAGTAACACATTTTTCATAAATTTTGTTTTGAATGTTCTGAATTGTTGTAAACAAGTTCAGTTTTTGGAATGCTTTATTTCTGATTGGCATTTTTATGGTTTTTAACTTTTTAATGACTTTCATAAAGGGCAAATTGAGATTTGTATATAAAGTCTTTGGTGAGGAATTTGTTAACTTGAATGTAAATGCACACATTCATGATTAGTGATAGACTCATCAATATATTTTTGATATTTCATGTATGGTAACAGTAAGACAGTAAAGTAATAGTGGTTCTGTAAAATAGAAACTTTGTGGGCCGAAACTGGGAGGTATGGAGGCTTTTAGACTTAATATTTTTAGAGTGGACAGGATTTTAACCTCTATGATCCAACTTCTGCATATTTTCATAATGGAAGAGTTTAGGACTGTGTTTAATTAAAATACCATAGACTTGTAACCTGTATTAAATGCAGCTGTATAAATGGCATGTGACTTATATTTCTGTCAAGCAGTTGTAAAGTTGTCATGTATATGTCCAGTCCTTGTATTTCCCATTGCCTTGTTCGTGAAGCTAAAATGACCGTGTTTAATAAAAATGTATATACAGATGTATTGATTTTTTTGTGTGTGTGTGTGTACACACGTGTACACACGTATACTATTTGGGGAAGGGTGTGTGTACACATGTACACTATTTGTTGTTGCTGTGGTAATTATTACCCAGAAAAATTTCTTTGGGAAAGAGATGATCTGCAGATTTAGAATGTTTGACTGCGTGGCTTCCTCTTTAATTATTTTCACAACTTTTCATAGTAACAGAGCTAAAAATTGTCCGTATACAAGTTGCTCATTTATTGAAATAGATGCATAAAATCTAATCATGGTAAAACCCATGTGACAAGAATGCAAGGTTGCAAAGTCCAGGCCTCAAAAGTTAGGAAATGCTAGAATTAAGGTTTTCTGTGCAATCTTAATTCAGACCCCTTGTGCATGTTGCATACAATTTTTTCCACAGGACTCCTACCTCATTCACTGGATGCTGTATATAGGCTTAGATGCCGCCTTATGGTTGTTCTGTGCTACAACTACAAGAGTAACTCAGCAGCCTAGTGGGCAGCCTTTTCCTTACTGGAACTAGTTTGCTCTTCTGCAGCAGTGGTGATTTCTGCAAATCCACTCAATAGTTTGCCTCAATCTGAACTTTTCAGGGGGAATTGTAAAGATTAGAAATCTTCCAACAACATAAGGATCCCAGAAGGAACAACCTGAATTGTTACATTTTATATACAGCAAGGCCAGCTGTCTGTTTTGGTGGATACACCAATAAATTCTCATTTGAGTTGCTAAGATCTGTTCTTAGCAACATCTTTTCAGATGACATTAAGGGCTAGGCTACACTTACCCGCTGCGTCGGAGGCGTCGGATCGATCTTCTGGGTTCGATTTATCGTGTCTTGTCTAGACGCGATAAATCGAACCAGGAAGTGCTCCCCCGTCGACGCTGGTAATCCTGCTCGTCGCAAGGAGTAAGCGCTGTCGACGGGGGAGCCTGCGCACCGCGTCTGGACCTTAGGTAAGATCGAACTGAGATACTTCGACTTCAGCTACGTTATTAACGTAGCTGAAGTTGCGTATCTTAGTTCGACAGGGGGGTTAGTGTAGATCAGCCCTTAGTCATAGGCATTTTCTCTCTAGCATTACGTGTTGACTTAAAGTTACAAATTCTGACCAAACCTATATAGCATGTTACAATAGCAACTTGTCTAGGACCAGGTGCCATACTGTGCAAGATGGTGCAGTGCCCCTATAGTGTGATATAGTTTAGACCCTCTTCTATACAATGACATTAATATAAGCAACCTCTTTTGGGCAGAGAGAAAATTTAATTAAAAGTACTACTAAATAAATACCACTTGTTTTTCATATTGTGTTCTTTGTCTGTGGAATCTCCTATTGTTTGATGTGCAGAGTGCTTGAGTGTTCTTCAAGCAAATTACTGAGCACTAAAACAGAGAACCAGATGTAAGGCATTTTTCCTAAATTAGTTCAAGCAAAATACAGTGGTTTCCTAGTAATGTACAAAACCACCAAAATACACAAAGGAACCTTATGCCCATTTTGTTCATTTTAGGGTTCTAAAAACTTGAAGAGCAAAGAATAAAAGCGTGAAATGTTTTTGAAAATACCTTTTTATGTTGTTGAAACAGTCTTACTGGAAATGATGTACCAGTCCCAATTGAGAACAAATGCTACCATCCAAGGTTTGCATTCTGCAGCCCAGCACCAGTGTCTCCTATAATTCTGGACATCTGGGCTGCTCTCCCATCTCTGCAGCTCATGGGATCAGCACTTTGGTGTTGCGTGGTGTGGCCCTGTCCCCTTTGCTCCTGGTTGCTGCCAGTTTCTCTGCCTCCACAGCAGCAGCAGACAGTGGTGGTTTCTGCTGCTCCTGCCCTTACTCCTTCAGTTTATTGTCCATAGGGAGTGGGGAGCAGTGTTTTTCTTCCTCAGCATTCCTCCTCCCTAGGTCATTTAACCCTCCCTAAGCCTGCACTGCACCCTCTCCCTACCAGCTCTTCTGCCCCTTACAGGCATGGCAGAGCAGCTAAGAAAGCACTGGGTTAAATCCAGGCTGTGCTCTATATGTAAGGCAGCCTTCGCAGGGTTTGTAGATGGTGAGTTGTGCCCAGCCTGCACACAGCCTTCTATTCCTAACTCCTTTAGGTCCTGGGACTACGAGTCAGACAGACAGCTTGGGTCCCCCTGCCTACCTACTAAATAAAATAAATGGAGATATGCCAATCTCCTAGAACTGGAAGCACCTTGAAAGGTCATCGAGTCCAGTCCCCTGCCTTCACTAACAGGACCAAGTACTGTCCCCTGACAGATTTTTGCCCCAGATTCCTAAGTGGCCCCCTCAAGGATTGAACTCACAACCCTGGTTTTAGCAGGCCAATGCTCAAACCACTGAGCTGGAAATTGGACCAGGAACTCAGAGCAAGTAGATGCTCCAAAAGCAAGAAGGACCCTGACCATTTGACTTGGGATAAGTTCCAGGGGCCTCTCTTCAAAACAAAAGGGCCTGTGGGGTCACAAGACTCTCTGCTCCCAGTCTTAAAGTTTGTCCTGAGCGCCCTTGGGGAAAGAAGCAGAGGTTCTAGTCAGCCTTCCAAGCTGACCTGGAGGACTCCAAAGAGTTCCTCCCTTCTCCCTCTCAGGGGAATGGGACGCAGTGGGGGAGGGTTCTGAGACTGATCTCTTGAAGGGAAGGCAAGCTGCAAAAGGCCTCACCAAAGCCATAGTAGAGCTGCTACGCTCCCAAGGTGTGCTAAAAGAGTTTTAAAAAATCTAAAAAGGGGAAGAAAAAACACAAATCCAGGAGATCTGAGTTCTCTGACTGCTCCACTCAGGAAGGTGAGCTGTCTGGTGCCGACACCTGAGCAGACTCCCATGAGTAAGCCTCAAAGTAAATTTTTCCCTTCAAAATCTTCTCCTGCGGTTGCAATTCCCCATTCATTCCTTCTTCGAGGCAGTGATTAGGGATGAATGGAGAGAGCCAGGTAAGTGCAAGGCGCGCTAACATTTAAGAATCAAAGGACTCTGTTGCTGAGATACCGAAGATTGACACTGCTGTAGTGTGGTACGTCAGAGATATGTTACTTCCTCAGAGGGCGGGAGTTCTAACTTAAGGAACCCACAGATGGAAAGATGGAGCCATGATTCTGTGGCCTGGTGTCTCCCACAATTCTTTACATCTGGACTGCTCTCCTCTCTGCAGCTCACTGAAATGGATCAAAGTTTCGAATCAGCATTGTCTAGTCACGCCCTCTCAGATCCTATTTGTTTCCAGGTTCTCTGCCTCCATGCCAGCATATGGACAGCAGCAGTTCTTACAGTTCCTACTTTCATACCGGCCTAAAGTGTGTGTTTTTTGTCAAAAATTTGGGGTGTGGTGAGCAGAGGGTTCCTCCCAGTCCCATTATGCACATTTGTAAAGCAGCTACCTGGGCATTAGCCCATACCTTTACCAAACATTATGCATTAGAGCAACAATCAGCTGCAGACGCACAGTTTGGACTATTGGTCCTCTCCACTGTACATAAGTCACCTCCGAAGCCCCTACTCTCCACCGAGGGGCACTGCTGTACAGTCCCCTAAAGTGGAGCACCCACAGGGACACTCCTTGAAGAAGAAGAAGAGAAGGTTACTCACCTTGTGCAGTAACTGAGGTTCTTCAAGATGGTTGTCCTCCCCTCTACTAAGGAGTTTCACCTCAATCCTCGGGGTAGAAAAGGAACTGCGGGATGGTTGGCTGCACACGCAGGGTAGCCGCTCAGTGAGGTGCAAGATACTCAGTGACCAGGTGCCACCTATGGTTCCATCTCTGGAAGGTAGCTAGCCACTCTAAGCAGTTGCTGTGCTCCACAAAAATCACAAGAGCCCTGCTTTTCGGAGATAAGCTAGACAAGGTAGTGGTGGACAATGCTGCAAAATCTAAACAGTGCCTTCTGACACAGAGAGTACAGACCAGCCTTCAGACAAAGGCATTCCTTTCTGTCTTCATCCTCACAGAAATATGAGCAAAGAGACAGCAGGTTCTCCAGAGGAAAGCTGTGGAATTGTGCCTGAGGTGGAATGAGGGAACTCCCAAAGTCTTTGGGTATGTCTAACACTGCAATAAAACACCCACATCTGGTCTGGGTCAGCTGACTTAGGCTCATGGGGTCGGGCTGTAGGGCTATACAGTTGTACAAGGGAGAGGGTCCCAGAAACCAGGCTCCAGCCTGAGCTTGAATGTCTGCCCTGGAATTTTATAGTCCTGCAGCTCAAGCCCTGTGAGTTTGTCAGCTGACCCAGGCCAGCTGTGGGTGTTTTGTTGCAGTGTAAACATACCCTTTGTGACAAAGATCGCATAGGTCTTTGCCTGGAGCTGAAACGTTGGGGCAGGATTTCCCATTCCCTGGAGGAATGGGTTAATTCAACCATGGACCAGGGGGTCAGGAAGGTAGTGAGGCAGGGATACTCCCTCAAGTTTCAGGCTCTACCCCATCCATTTTTTTTATCGTCTTCCCCTCTCCAACGACCCCGTAAAGTGCAGTCTAATCTAGAACAAGATTTTCACCATCTGGAGGTGGGAGTAATGGAGAGTATTCACTCAGAAGAAAGAGTCTCAGGATTCTGCTCCATTTTCTTTATCATTCAGAAGTGTACAGGGGAAATTTGAGCCATTCTAGATCTCAAAAGGCTCAATAAGTGGATGAAGAAAATGAAAGTGCTGGATGGAGACCCTAACTTCTATGGTGATATCCCTGTTCCAGGGGATTTTCTGACTTCAGTGGATCTGGTGGATGCATATCTCCACATTCTGATCCAGCCATGCCACTGGAATCACGGCCAATGGGAGCTGCAGGGGTGGTGCCTGCAGACAGGGCAGCGCGCAGAGCCACCTGGCTGTGCCTCCACATAGGCGCTAGAAGGGGGACGTGCCGCTGCTTCTGGGAGCTGTTTGAGGTAAGTGCCCCCCAGAGCCTGCACCCCTGACCCCCTCCCATGCCCCAACCCTCTGCACTACCCCTGATCTCCATCCTACCCTCCGAACCCCTCAGTCCCAGCCCGGAGCCCTCTCCCACATCCTGAACTCCTCATTTCTGGCCCCATCCCAGAGCCCACACCCCCAGCTAGAGCCCTCACCCCCTCCTGTACCCCAACCCCCAATTTTGTGAGCATTCATGGCCATATAATTTCCATACTCAGATGTGGCCCTTGGGCAAAAAATGTGCCCACCCCGACCTAGAACTAATCAAGCCTGAACTACAAAGCTTCCAGTCCGGCCTAGAGGGGAACCATATCCTGATTTAATCAGACAACACAACTATGGTTACATATGTTGATGACGAAGGGTGAACAAGAAGCCCAGCGCTACATGCCAAAGCAATGGAAATCATGCAGTGGGCAGACAATTCTCTCCTCTCCCTTAGGGCAGTTCACATAAAGGGTGATCTGAACCAGAAGGCAGACTGGCTCAGCAGGCACAAGGTGAACAACTCTGAGTGGTATCTGGATCAGGAAGTCTGAGTTAATTGTCCAATTGTTTGGTCTGCTTTCAAACAATTTATTCATAAACCCCAGGAATGCAGAGACCAAAGTACTTCACCAGGGAAGTGGACCCCCAGATCTATAAGTACGGATGCCCTATCACACAGATGACCACAGGACCTCTTCTGTGTGTTTCCACCCTTCCCAGTATTAGGGAAGGTAATCCAGAAAATAATATGAGAACAGGCAACAGTAATATTGGTAACTCTGGTTTTTGGACCTGATAGAGCTGAAAATTGGACTGCCATTACAGCTTCTAGAGAGATAGGACATCATCTCAGAAGGTCCTTTGCTTCATCCAGACCCAAAACTGGCTGTATCTAACAGCCTAGCTATGAAAAGGGAAGTGTGATGTGCAGAGAGAGGAGAGCAGCCCAGATGTCCAGAGTTGTGGGAGATGCTGCTAGCAGAAAAGAAATTATCAGTAAGAAATTTTCCATTCTAGTCGGTTCTTCTAACTGATGGGAGGTAAAGAACCCAGGAAGAAATGATTAATTAGGACACAGGCGTCGACTTCCTGTGGCGCCGGTGGGAGCTCACGCCCAGCGTCGGGGGCGGGGCCCCGCTTCCGTCGCCGGGCCCCGCCCCCGACGCCGGGTGACGTTGCGGGGCCCCGCCCCTGACGCCGGGCCCCGACGCCGGGTGACGTTGCGGGGCCCCGCCCCTGCCCCCGACGCAACGTCGCCCAGCGTCGGGGGCGGGGCCCCGCAACGTCTCCCGGTGCTACGGTAAGATGGCGGCGGGCCCCGGGGTTGGCGGGGAGCTGGCGGCGGGCCCCGGGGTTGGCGGGGAGCTGGCCGCGGGTCCCGGTGTGGGTGGGGAGCTGCCGGTGGGTGCAGAGCACCCACCAATTTTCCCCCGTGGGTGCTCCAGCCCCGGAGCACCCACGAAGTCGGCGCCTATGAATTAGGATGATAAATATAAGATCAGAAACTTATCCAAAGAAAATCTCTCAAAGATCATCTCCACACTTTGGGGAGAGGCAGGGCAAGTGAACAAGAAACCTTCCAAGAAGCAGAATTTCCAGGTAAGTAATCTTTCTCTTCTCCAAATATACTGGCAGGAATTCCTATGACAGCCATAAAAGCTCGTGAGCTATCCAAGGGGAAATTCCCCTGCCGAAGGTACTGTAAGACAGCCATAGCCTGCCCTGCACAGGCCTTTTCATAAGGGTGTGCTGGGAAGATAAAGGGGGGCATGGTCAGAACAGGAGGCAGGGGTGCGTCAGACTAGACAGCAGTCCATAGGCAGCATGGGATGATGGGATGTGGTGCTACAAGTTTTTCTTTCTTATTTTCATTTTGCTGACACAGACTAACACGGCTACTACACTTAAACCTATAATTTAGAGTAGCTCCTAGCTGCTCTGAACTGCACTGGGACCCAGAGCAGCTCCAACTAGGGAGGATGCAAAAGCTGCTTTGCCCTCATTTCCCCAGAGCTGCATCTTCCTGTTCTGTTTTTCCCAGAGGCACTCATAGACTTCAGATTGATTGGATTTTTTTTTTTTTTTTTTTTTACTGCCAGTGAATAAGAAGTTCAAGGACCATCCCAAAAGAAAAACAATTAAAGCTGTAATGAGCAGCAGTAACATGGCCGAGGCCAACAGTGTGACCAGGGAGGAATTTTTCTTTTATGTTAGCATTAACTATAAAAAGTAAGAGACCTCTTACAAACCCAATAGAGGGGCAACAATCAGAGGAAACCCCATACAAAAATTGTCCAGTTCAAAATAAGGAACTGTCTTCAACAAAATTTGGGGATATTTAGGCCTCCCCTAAATTGGAAAAAAGCTCAGGAGCATGGTAAAATGAGGTTTAGTCCTGGAAGCCAAGCCCAAGCAATAATGTTTTGTATATGTACAAGAAGACTAGCTGCTTTGCAGCTATTTGTGATGGAAACAGTGTGGATGGGGAAGCCTTCGTCTCCATTTGTGTGGGCTTTCATGTGGCCTGATTTCAAGCCAGCCAGCTCATAGCAACATAGTAATTGACATTGTCCAGTAATCTGACCTCGAGAGATTTGGGTTGATATTCTAAGGACCTGCTGCAAAATCCTACCTCAGCGCCTCAACGTGGTGCAGCGGTGACCCTGGCTGTCTGACAGCTATGGTAGCGGGGCATATGCCCTGGTAGGTTTTACCATGCTACAAAGGTGTCGGACTATCCAATCCAGGGAGGAGGGTTGCTCTCTCAGAGGAAAGAGCACTTTTCCTTCTCCTTAGAGGTTGAAGGCTAGCTAAGCTTGAGGAGGTACGCATGCCTGCCCACCTAGCCAGTGGGATGGCTTGAAGTTAACGGCTAAAACGACACGAGTAAATGCACGTTCTACGGTGGCGGAGCGGAAATTGAGTGACAAGAGGTTGCTAAAAATGTCAGGTGCTAGGCCAACATGGAAAAGGACAATCCTCTCTGTGTGTACTTACAATTGTAGGTCACTGGCAAAGGAGGAAACTTTAAACCATCTGATGGAGGAGAAGAAAAGGATAAAATGCGATATTCTCGGTGTCTGCGAAACCCGACGAAAGAAGGAGTTGGAAGTCAACTGGAAGGATGGAAGTGCTGTGAGGCTCGGAAAGGGAGATGGCGCTAGAAATGTTGGAGGAGTTGGATTTATCGTCAATAAAGATTGGTCTTCGAAAGTCATATCATGCCAGCTAACATCATCACGTATCGGTGTGCTGCATCTTCAGATGGAGTCAAAAGCTACCCTCAAAGTCATCCAGGCCTACGCTCCCACAAATGCAAGTGAGGATAAAGAAGTGGAAGAATTCTACCGAGAGCTTGAAAGAGCTCTCGTGCAAAAGTCCACTTACACTGTCAGGATGGGAGATTTCAGTGCCAAGGTCGGGCGAGGGAAAGCTGGCGAAAAGTTCATAGGGAGATACGGCAGCGGTGAAAGGAATGAAAGAGGAGAGAGGCTGGTAGCGATGGCAGGAATGACAGAACTGTACGTGGCAAACACCTGGTACAAAAAGATCTCAAGAAGGTGGACATGGATCGCACCAAACGCGAAGAGTAAGAATGAAATCGACTATATTTTAGTCAATAAAAGGCGCATCGTTCAAGACGTCTCTGAGGTGCAGCCATTCAACACCGGCAGTGACCATCGCCTGCTTAGAGCAAAGTTGATTTTCGACGAAGCGGTGGAAAAGAAGGCGTTACAGATGGCAAACAGGAAACAGCAGCTGAAGACATTCGATGAAGTAAAGCTGAAAAAAGCGATTTCTGGGTTTGACTGGAGCCAGATGGAAAAGTGTGATGAGGACTATAGTATCTTTGCTGACAAGTTGAGATGTTGCATAAAAGCAGCTGAAATTAAAAAGCTGAAGAAGGCGAAGGGAAGAATCTCGATTGAAACGAAAAGCTTGTTGGAGAAACGGAGAAACATGAAAAGGAGCTCGGATAACAACCTCGAGTACTCCATTCTGTGCAAGCTTATATGGCGAAAACTGAAGGATGACTTCGAGAACTTCCGGAAAGAAAAGCTCCTTAAAACAGCTGAATCACGCAAGAGCCTCAGGACATGCAAGCGGGAATTGACGCAGTATAGATTGAGCGTAACAGCATTGAAGAACAAGGATGGAGAGAGAGTAATCGACAGAGCAGGGATGGAGGAGGTCTGCAAGGACTTCTATACAGAACTGTTCAAATCAAGAATCAACGTGCCCCTCCCAACCCTCGAAGAGTCAGAAGAACACGTCCCCCCAATAATTGTCAGCGAAGTCCGAAGTGCACTACACCAGATGAAGAAGGGAAAAGCTCCAGGCAAAGATGGAATAATGTCAGAAATTATGTATGCAGGAGGCGAAAAACTTTGGAAGGCCCTCGCTTTAAGATTCGGTCGATATCTTGAAGAAGGAAAAATACCATCAAGCTGGAAGGAGTCGAATACCATCTTGCTGCACAAGAAGGGTGATCGAGAAAATCTTAAGAACTACCGCCCTATATGCCTGCTCTCTCACATCTACAAGCTCTTCACAAAGGTGATAACTAATCGACTTTCGCAGAGTCTGGATGAACAACAGCCGAGAGAGCAGGCAGGGTTTCGAAGAAATTTCAGTACAATCGACCATATATTTACCCTTAGCCAGCTCCTAGAAAGAGCGAGGGAATACAAACTCCCACTGTGCATTGCTTTTGTCGACTATGAAAAGGCCTTCGATAGCATTGAGTTTAACGCAATATTAAAGGCGCTTACAGAGCAGGGCATTAATTTGTACATTAGTTTGTTGAAGGAAGCGAATACTGGATGTACAACAGACATTACTCTCCTTGAAACTCCCCTCCGCATCCCAATCGAGAAAGGCGTAAAGCAAGGAGATACAATTTCACCGAAACTATTCACCGCCTGCCTCGAAATGGTTATGAACAAGATCAATTGGAGGAGTGGTGTCAACATAAACGGAGAGAGATTATCTCATCTCAGATTTGCAGACGACATTGTACTAATTGCCGAAAGCACCAACCAACTGCAGAGCATGCTACGAAGACTCGACAAGAAAAGTAGTCAGGTCGGCCTGAAAATGAACCGCTGCAAAACGAAATATATGCGATCAGGCGTCTTACGAAAAGCCCGAATAATGGTAACAGGAGAAGACATCGAAGAAGTGGAACAGTACATATATTTGGGCCAAGAAGTTAATATGTGCCAAGACCTGAACGGAGAACTCTCGCGAAGGATTCGGGCAGGATGGTGTGTGTTTAATTCCATCAAGGACGTCCTCAAAGGAAAAATTGACAAGACCACACGTAAAAATATTTTCAATTCAGCAGTGCTGCCAGCCATGCTGTATGGCAGTGAAACGTGGGCACTGACGAAGAGAGAAGAGCAACGGCTGTTGGTAGCTGAAAGGGCAATGGAACGAGCTATGTTGGGAATCTCCCTTCTGGATCGTATACCAAATAAAATCATCAGAGAACGCAGCGGTGTGAAAGATATTGTCGTGGAAAGCAGACATAACAAGATGCGATGGGCGGGCCACGCAGCATGGCTCACGGATAACAGGTGGACCGCAATCATTGCTGAGTGGTACCTGCGAGAACAGAAAAGACCCCCCCGGTCGGCCTCCAAGAAGATGGGAAGATGACATCGTTAAACCTTTCGGACGAATGTGGAGAAGAAAGGCAGACGTGTTGTGATCAGCGCAGTCTTAACGACAGCTGAAGTCCGATCGATCCAGGTGATCCAGGTGATTCTAAGCACTTTAGTCTGCTCCAAAAAGATATTTTGTCATCAAGTGTATGGAGGCAGGCCAAAATGGGTATATGGGCTTGGGAAGAAACTGGCAGGACAGTAGACTTGTTAAAGTGGAATTCTGGTGCGACCTTGGAGAGGAGTCTCGCCTTGTAAAATCTTGTATAAATAAAGTGGATCCATCACAAAGGCCTGAAGCTCACTTGCCAAGTTGAACTCATTGGGAAACAAACTTCCATACAAGTACCTCAAGCTTTCATTGGCTTTGTCAGGACATTGTTACTATCCCATAACACAGGGAGGTTTTAATGGGGGAGGTAGCTTAAGAGTCAAACCCAGAATGAACTTGATGTACTACTCTACCTTTGACTAATTCAGGATTAGATGAAGTAGCAGCCAGTTGTAAGTAGGGGGTTCGTTATTGTTAGACCCAAATAAGTGAATAGGGCAAGCAATTTTCATGCAGACTCAGTGAAGAGATCCACACGGACCTGTTTGCAATGTATCCTGAACCCTTTCTGCTTGCTGGGAGATGTAAGCCTGTCAGGGAGAAGACCCCTTGCTGGGATGGAGTGAGGTGCCCTCATTCTGACTGATAGTCTGAGGCCAGACTTCCAGGCTGATGGGCTCAGCTTTGGCTATCTACAATGGAACTGAGAATCAGACCTCTATAAGCAAATATAGGATCATCAAACCTTTGTCTCTCTTAAGCTTTGCCCATGGTCTTCTACCACTGGGATTGCTGGAAAGGCTTACAGGTGCCCCCTGCCCCCGTGAATGAAGAAGGCATCCCTCTGCAGCACAATCCTTTCTCAGAGCCATGAACAGACAACCAGTCGCATTATATTCAGGTGAGCGGTCTCTGCAAAAAGTCAATTTTAGTCTGCTGGCTGTGAGCTCTGGCAGCTGTCAGATTTGACAGCACAGTGATTGCGCGGGGTGGCGGGAGGATGCATTCACTCTGTCTCAGATGACTGAGCTTCAGTCAGTTCAGACTTTGCCCCATCATGGTTGTGGGGTGGTTTGCACAAATGGTAGCCTCCCTAGTGATCAAAGGAAGCACAGTTGTGTGGAGGTGCTTTTCAATAGTTTCACTTCCAAAGTGAATTAAGATAAACCAAATTAAGGCCACTGTAATTCTGAATGCGAGTGTCCACACAGGGGTTTAATGCAGTTTAACTAATCAACTTTAAATTAATATCTGTAGTTAATTTGGATTAAAGTTCCTGACCGTTGCCATGCAGACAATCCCTAAGTAAATTAGATAACTTATTCACTGTTGTTACGATATTACAGGAGTCAAAGTACCCAGAGGATATATGTGCCAATTCTAAGGCAGCATTCATGGCATACTTGAGGAGTACCTGTCGCTGAGCTGTGTAGTGCTGCCACATGGACCTCAAGTAATGTTTTCACTCAGAACTACTGTATTTAGGAGCCAGGGCAGATGCCCAGTTTGGGAGGACAGGCTATAGTTAGTACCTGTTTGACCCTTTTGCAGGAGATTGTTACTGCTACCTCCTGGGTGTGTGGATATACAGAGGCAATTATCTAGGGCAAAAAGATTACTTGCCTATAACTGCAGTTTTTGTGTTTATGTATATTATTGGTGGCACTGGCAGTGCTGCTTATTAAAGTGGTCCAACATTTACCATTATAAGACCCTGTTTTCAGTTGCTTCTAATTTTGCCATGCTTCAACCATTTGAGCTAAAATGTTCCATGCCAGAACTCTGCCTCAGGCATGCATCTGAAGAAGTGGGTATTCACCCACGAAAGCTTCTGCTCCAATTCGTCTGTTAGTCTATAAGGTGCCACAGGACTCTCTTTCGCTTCTCAGGCTAAATTTTGTTTGTTTCAAACATGCTTTCCCCATTGCTTTTATGCACTTGCCCTATAGATGGTGCTCTAAGAGTTGAATTATTATATTTTCCCGAGTATCACTGCATAGCTGCCACATAATGGCTAAAAGCGTTTGCAAGCAAAATATGGAAAAAAGGTTCACCAAATGCATCATCTTACATTGAATGTAACCCTACGTTCTTATGAGCCATCACACTGAGAGACTGATATACAATTCCATCCTCTCTGTGGGGAGAGAGAGCATTCACTGTAAATAGCCACTGAAAAGAGCATGCAAAATGCTACTCCATCTGTAATGGAAATTAAGTATAAGATTGCCACTGAGTGAAACCTTTATACATGAGAACAATGACTCACAGGCCATCGGGATACCTTGCTCACAGCAGGGAGAAAGAATGGGCATGAAAAAAAATAGGCAGCAGTTGCTGGAATTTGCAGCTGCAATGACATGGTGATCACTGATTCACTATTCTGTCATCCAAAGATTCACAAGCAGACCTGGTACACCCCAGATGGTTTCACCAGAACTGTTATTGATTGTGTCCTTGTTACCAATTATTGGCGATCAATGGTCAGGGATGTAAGAGTTTGTACAGATGCTGAACTTGCCACTGACCACCGGCTTCTGCTGACAAAAGTGTACCTCTGACTTTGAAGACAGACAGTTAATGGGTCAAAATTACAGTGATTCAACCAAAGGCTCCCATTACAGCCAAGCTATCAGGTGGCTTGCTGTTCTGGACTGCTTACGGCCATTGAAGCATTAGTGACTGAAGTCACTCCCTCTATCGTCTGCTGAGGAATGGTGGTATTTCAAGTGATCAGTGCTGACCACTGCCAGCTCAGTCCTGAGGCCTTAGTCCTTCAAATGTCATCCATGATTCAGCGAAGAGGTGTTCACAGCTAACAAAAAAGCCAGGCTACAATTAGTGTCTTCAAAGACGTGTGTCAAGAGCAAAAGCAAAAGCTGGATGACTTTGACTTCAGAACATCATCAAGTCATGGCGCAAGAAAGATAAGAAATTCTGGTGGCCGACACAGGCAGTCAATTTAGACTTGGCTACCACCAGGCACAGTCTCCGTACCTTTTATTCAACTTTGCGGTGTTTGTAGGGACAAGTGGTTGCATCGATGGGAAGATCATTTCAAGACACTCCTCAATTGTCGCTTGCCCACAGTTCCTCTTCCATTTGAAAAGGGACAGGAAGTTCTGGAAGAGCCAACTTCCTTCAGCTTAATGACTGCAATCTGGATTTCTTCTCAGTTGAAGTCTGGGAAGGCACCAGAGGTTTGTAACATCACTCCTGAGTTGCTGCAGACAAGTGAGAGTATTGTATCATGGTTGCACAGGATCTTCCAGACCATCTGGCATATTAATACCATCCTCAATGACTGGAAGAAGGTTATAGAGGTATTACACTATTGTCAGTCCCAGGGAAAGTCCTTGCTTCCGTGCTAACATCTCTTATAAACAAAGCACTTCATGGCAAAGGCTAGGATACTCAGTGTGGCTTCAGACCTGGTTGTTCCACTGTTGACCAGATCATCACCTTTAGATAGCTTTTCAAGAAGATGGCTGAATTTAATAAGACCTGCTCACCACTTTTTATAGACTTCAATCAGGCCTTTGATTCAGTGCATCGAGAAAGGTTGTTGGAGCTGATGAGGTGACTCAGCAGCCCTGGGAGATAGTATCAAAGATAGAAGAGCTCTCTCATAGAACAGAAAGCTGTGTTCGAGTCAATGGCAGATACATGGCATGGTTTCCCACCTCCTCAGGAGTGCCTCAAGGCTGTGTTCTGGCACCATCATGGTTCAATATTAGCATTGATTGGTTGATGGATACGCTTGAGGCAGCAGCTCTCGATGATGTTGAGCTGAACACCATTCTGCTTCAAGATTTTGAATATGCCAATGACATTGTCTAGTTGGTTTAATTCGGTGAATAGCCGCAGCTGATGGCCGATCTGGTTGGGCAAGAAGTAGTGCAGGTTGGTCCTGGTATTAGTTTGGATAAAACTACATCTTTGGCCATTACCTTCAAGCAGCCTCCAGCTCCAGATTACATCCAGCTCAGTACTAACCTGTCTGGATGGAACACTGAGCAGGTGGCCGCTGTCAAATATTTGGGCAGCATCATAGACGGTGCAGGAAGATGCTTGAAAGATGTGTCCACACAAATAGCAATAGCTGCTGCCATGTTTCAGGCCCTTCAGCAGCCTCTGTGGGGATGTTATGACATCAAGCTTGCTACAAAGCTGTGGCTCTATAGATCCACAGTTATGCCAACTCTATGGTATGGAAGTGAAATGTGGGAGCTGGGGAAAGCTGAAGAACACCGGAATGACATTTTCAGTTTTCGTCATCTTCGTCAGCTGCTTCATATCAAGTGACTGGATGGGATCAGAAATTAGGATATTTGAAGCCGAACTCTGCAATCGCCTCCTTTCGCACTGGTTCAGTTTCTGCGATTTTCTTGGGAAGGACATATAAGAATGGAAGACCAACAAATTTCAAAGCATGTTTATCAAGGAATACCGCCACACAGCTGGTGATCACGTACACGTAAAAAGCTTCAGTGATGCAACAAGATTACCAGTGTTGGACAGAAACTGAATATGCAACCAAACCACCTTAAGCATCTTGCCAGAGATGCATCTAGGTGGCACTCTGTGTGCAAGGAGGCCACTTCCCTTTGGGATTTGTTATGACAATGATGAATTTGAAATCATGAAACAAAAAGCTGTCCTCTTGCCCTCAGCTACTGATTTCTACTGATGCGGTCCTGCTTGCATTCCTAGAGAACTATATATATATATTCTCTGTTTAATCATAGTCCACATACAAGTTGCATGGAAATTGTGACTTTTCAAAGATTAACTAGGTTCTTCTGTGTTAAACATTTTCTTGAATATATTTGTCCCTTTGGATGGTCATGCAGTTAAACTATGGAACTGAGATGGAGGAGATCTGGGTTCTAGCCTGCCATTTTTTGTGTGACCTTGGTCAAGTCACTTCACCTCTTTGAGTCCTTTTTTCACACAAACTTGAACTGGTTAAGCTAATGGTGTATTTTAAAACTGTAGTTTACTTGAAACCAGTGCAAGTTTCTATGTAGACATTCTTATTTTGGCTTATTGGGTGCTTATTTCAGATTTAAAAAACACCATTCATTAAACTGGTGCAACATTGTGTGTAGCCCAGGTTGGAGCCACAATCCCCACATGCCTCACAGAAGTCTTGTGTAGCTACATTAGTTATAACATTCACACCACCAAAAGAAAATGTTTTTATTTTGTTCAGTATTTTCCACTGGCGTTTCCCCCCCCCCCCCCCCCCGCCCCCCCAGTGGAAAAAAATGCAAAAAGATTTTTTTTTTTTTTTTAACATCTTGGGTTTTTTTGTTTGTGGAGTTTGAACACCCCATTTCCAGTTAAAAAAAGGTGTTTTTTTAAAAAGTGAGACACATCCTCACTGAAACTAAATACATTTTTTTCAGAAATTTCTAAATTTTTTAATTTCAACTGTTTTGCAAAATAATTTTTTTTTAAAAGTACCCGAGTGAATGTTTTTGGAGAAAATTTTCATATTAGTCAAAAAGGCATCATCCGTTAGAAAAACGTTGACCCGCTCTATAAATTAGTTAATGTTTGTGAAGTGCTTTGAACTCCTGAGATGGAAGGAGCTACATAAGTATAAAGTTATTATATTTTATTTTAAAATAATCTAAATATCATTCTCAATATAATTTTTGTATGAAATTTCCTTTTTTTTTTTTTTTTTTTTAAGAAAAAAGATGGAAAAGAAAAGAAAACATATAAAAGTGCTTCATTCTCCAGGGCTTTAATGCTTTCTCACCCTTTTGTCTTTCTTGTCTATTTAGGCTATAAGCTGTTTGAGGCAGGAACTGTCTCTCACTATGTTTGTACATGTGTATATGTTTGTGCCTAGCTCAATGCACCCTGAGTTTGGTTGTTGCTTCTAGTACTACTTTACTACAAGTAATTAATAACGACATCTGCGGACCTTCCTCTGGCATGGATCCTATTGCAGAATCCTGGCCGCAGACTGGAAAGCTCTTCAGGACAGGGAATGCTGTTTGTTTTGTGTTGCATATCGTGCCAAACGCTTTGGTGCTGAATGTGTAATAATAACATTTGATTTTAGCTACTAACCAAATATTTACCGATTTTTATGTACCAAAGTTTAAAAATAAGTGTTGGCCTTTGTTTTACAGGGCGGAGTTTTGATTAAATATGTAGGAAAACCTCTCACAGTTTGTAAAGAAATATTACCTTTGTATTTCTTTAAAGATACCATCTCAAAGATTTATTATTGTTTCCATGCTGTAAAGCACTATCTGAAGTAATTAAATCTGTAGATGGAATTTTTTTATTGAAGCGTTATCTTTATTGCCGTATAGCATTTACATTTTGAGGTGCTTTGTTGTTTGCTATCAATCCTAGGCAAATATGTATTTTTATATCCAGATAAGAAAATATATGTTTCCTAAATAATGCAGCAGTATCTCTCTCTGATCTCTTATTTTAGGATCAAATTTACATCTGATTATGGAAAATGACTGGTTCATTTTCTCCTGGATACACACATGTAACTCCCTTTTGAGATCAATAGATGTTAAGAACATGTATCAGGTCACAGTGTTTGTCAGAAGCCTACCTTGTTTTTAACCCTCTCTTATTAATGTACATGAAAAATCATGAGAATGAAATAACAGAAAATGTTACATATGCTAAAGCAGTGGTTCTCAACCAGGCATACATGTACCCCTGTGGGTACGCAGAGGTCTTCCAGGAGGTAAATCAACTCATCTAGATATTTGCCTAGTTTTACAACAGGCTACATAAAAAGCACTAGTGAAGTCAGTACAAACTGAAATTTCATACAGACAATGACTTGTTTATACTGCTCTATGTACTAAACACTGAAATGGAAGTACAATATTTATATTCCAGTTGATTTATTTTATAATTATATGGTAAATATGAGGAAGTAAACAATTTTTCAGTAATAGTGTCTGTGACACTTCTGTATTTTTATGTCTGATTTTGTAAGCAAGTAATTTTAAATGAGGTGTAACTTGGCAGTACGCAAGACAAATCAGACTCCTGAAAGAGGTACAGTAGTCAGGAAAGGTTGAGAGTCCCTGTGCTAAAGAATATGGGATGGACATACTGGTCAAGATTTTCAAAACTGGGTGCCTAACCACAGTCTCTAAATCAGTGGTCTCCAACCTTTTTATGCTCAAGATCACTTTTTGAATTTAAGGACAACCCAGGATCTTCCCCGCCCCTTCCCCGAAGTCCCGTCCTGCCTCACTCACTCCATTCCACCCCCCTTTCTCCATCGCTTGCTCTCCCCCAACTTCACTCACTTTCACAGGGCTGAGGTAGAGGTTTGGGGTTTGGGAGGGGGTGCGGGCTCTGGGCTGGAGCCAAGGGGTTTGCAATGTGGGAGGGAGCTCTGGGCTGAGCCTGGGGCAAGAAGTTGGGGTGAAGGAGGGGGTGAGGGGTGCAAGCTCTGGGAGGGAGTTCGCGTGCAGGAGGGGGCTCCAGGCTGGGGCAGAGTGTTGGGGTGCAGGAGGGGTTACGGGGTGCTGGCTCTGAAAGGGGGCTCAGAGCTGGGGGTTGGGGTGCGTCCTCCCCCCAGGCAGCACTTACCTCGGACGGCTCCCGGTCGGCGGTGCAGCGAAGCGAAGGCAGGCAGGGAGACCCTAGCAATTTAGACAGAATTGGTTAATACATATTGGGTCAAATCATGAAGTCATTACTTAGGGCCACATTGTGCCATAGACTTTTGAGCACAAAGGGGAGTTCCACTTAAAAACCAAGATATTGAGCCTCAGATTTTACTAAGTCATTTCTTAGCTAAAACTCTGACTGACTTCAACAAGAATTTTGCCTGAGTAAGGACTTGAGGGGCTGTTTTTGAAGACAATGGCAAAACTCTCTTTGACTTCAGCAGAGGTACAATCAGGCCTTGATTATAGATTTCAGGTTTTCTCCCATTTCACCTGAGTTTGCCATCTTTACACACATTGAGTGATACCTTATTTGAAATTAAGAATCTAGCCCATTTTGGGTTTGGGAGCTTGTTCTTTGGAAAAATTTGGATAGAACCTACTGTCAAATTATTAGGGGCAACTGTATCTTTCTGCTTTTATGAAATTGCTTATTTAGTATTATTTCCAGATCAGGAGAGTACATTCCAAAAGGAGAGAAATTGACAGTGTGGATTGTATGGAGAAGGGTACATTCCTACATGGAGTATTTACATACAGAGTATTGTGAAGTACTAATACCCTTTAGATTAGATTGCAAGATCTTTGGGTCAGTGACTCATCATCATCACGTTCCTATTACACCTCTGGCGTTTAGGGCAGTGACGAAGCTCCTCCACTCCTGTCTGTTTCTGGCAAGTCTTTCGATGGTTCCCCAGCTCTGCCCCAGGTTTTTCAGCTCGGCTTCCACAGCTCTTCGCCATGTTATTTTCGGGAGGCCTCATTTTCACTTGCCTTCGGGTGTCAATCTTATTGCTACTCTGGTGATGGAATCAGTTTCTGTCCGAAGCACATGACCGATCCATCTCCAGTGCCTCCTGGCAATGATGGTGCTCAGATCCTCTTGGCTGCACTGTGTCAATAGATCTTGGTTTGAGATTGTTCTGGGCCAAAGATACGGAGGTAGAGTGTATGGACTGAAAACAGTTTGGACATGTCATATTTTCTCATTCCCCAGCATTCTGCACTATGAAGTAGTGTTGAAAGTACGCAGCTCTGATAAATCTTGAGTTTGGTTTTGGAGTTTTATTTTGATGATTTCCAGACTGTATATAAGCTCCTGAAGGTGTTCCTGGCTTTATTGATTTTGTTCCGTCTGTCCTGGCTTGTTCCGCCATCCTGGCTGATGGTGCTGCCCAAGTATGTGAATGTTTCTACGTTGGTGAGAACATAATCCTCTATCCGTACTGGTGAGGCAATATTAAAGGTCATGATATCTGCCTTATTGCAGTTGATTTTCAGTCTGATTTGCTGGCTGAATGTGTTGAGTCAAGTTTTTTTTCATTCTTGTATATGTTGGGTATGTGATAGGAGAGCAACATCATCTGCGAAGTTTAGGTATTCAAGGGATGAGAAGAGTATCCATTTAATGCCTCTTGGCATGTCTCCTGTTGTACGCCACATTACCCAGTCAATGGCAAGGTTGAAGAGGATTGCAGACATGACACACTCCTGACGTACTCCTGTTTTGACTTGATCACAGTGAGCTCAGTTTTGAATGCTGCATGTAAAGTTGAAATAGAAGCTTTTGATGATGTTGATTATATGGAAAAGAATTCCATATGCCTGCAGAATGCGCCATAGGCTGGTCCTGTGAATGCTATCAAAAACCTTCTCAAAGTCTATGAAATTTATGTAGAGTTGCCATTGCCATTCTAAGCACTGTTCTATTACGTTTTGTAGAGTGAAGATCTGGTCTGTGCATCCACGCCTTTTCCAAAAACCAGCTTGCTCTTTTGTATCAACTGCCTCTGATATTCGCTGGACTATGATCTTACACAATACTTTGCTTGGCATCGATAAAAGTATGATACCACATCAGTTATTACAATCACGGAGAGTTCCTTTCTTTGGTATCTTCACTATAACCCCATTGGTCCACTCATCTGGCACTTTTTTCCTTTCCCAGACTGATGTAAATAGAGGGGCCAGGATAGATGTTGGTAACTCAGGATTTACCTTGAACAATTCTGCATTCAAGTTATCCTTGCCAGGAGCTTTCCCATTTTCTAAGGATTTGATGGCTTGAATGATCTCTTCCTTAGTTGGGGTGTCTGTGTTGATATCTTGATCTTCTTCTGCCTCCTGGATGTTTGCTTCCTCTTTAGGTGGCTCCCTGGTCAGCAATTCTTTGAAAGGCTCTGTCCAGCACATTTCTTGTTCTTTATCTGTTGTTAGTAGGTGTCCTTGTTTGTTCCTGATGAGAGCGTTTGTTGGTGTCTGCTGTTTACCACTGATAAGCCACGTCATTTTGTGGACAATTCCTTGTTCACCATGAGCAGCTGCATCCTCTGCTTGTGTTGCCAGATTATCAATATAATGCCATTTGTCCGTTCTCACAAGGCATTTGACCTCCCGATGTTCCTTGCTATACTGCTCGTGGTATTTGTCCTTTAGTTTCTAGGATTTTGTGTCACAACTTTTTTCTTCAGGGCTCGTCTGGTTTCTGTGGCGTTCCATGTGCTGGGTGTAATCCACTCCTTCCTTCCTTTTCTGCCTGTAGCCTAGACAGGCTTCACTGCTCTGTTTATAAATTGCTGTTACTTTGCCCACTTCTTGTTGATCTCCTCATCTGCATTCCCATCCTCTTCATCAAGGTCTGCAAGTGCTTGAAACCTGTTCTTTAACTGCAGAACGAAGGCTTTCTGTATTTCAAGGGACTTTAGCTTGTCAATATCATAACGTCTATGTCCCTTGTTTGGTGGACCCACACTTCTCAGTTTTAGCTTGATGGAGGCTGTCACAAGGCGGTGGTCGCTGCCAACATCTGCACCCCTTCTCACTTTCACAACTGTCAATGAGCGTCGCCATTTGCCATTGTTCATGATATGGTCATTCTGGTCCTTATTTCTGCCATTTGGAGAACACCGTGTCAGCTTGTGAATTTCACTACGTTCAAATAGGGTTCCATCCATGACTAGGTCATTCATATTACAGAAATCAACAAGCCTTTCTCCGTTTTCATTCATGGTACCACACCCATGTCTTCCCATTGCTCTGTTGTTTTTTGTGTTGTCCTTACCGACCTTAGCATTGAGGTCTCCCATGATAGATAGAGAGAGGACTAGGTGGCATAGTCCTCTCTCTAACTCCGCCTGTAGTGTAAGGTAGAATTTGTCTTTTACTTCTTCATCACTGTCATTTGTCGGAGCATAACACTGAATCAGGGTGATATTATTATGTTTCCCTTTCAGTCTGGCTCTCATAAGTCTGATGCTGTTGGATTTCCATTCAAGCAGGGAGTGCTCCACTCCCTTCTTCGAAAGGATGGCAACACTCTCATGGTGTTGTCCATCATCCCGTCCAGAAAGCAGCAAAGTTTCTCCCGAGGCTGTTGTTAATCTTCCTGATCCCGTCCATCTGCTCTCGCTGACACCCAGGATGTGTAAGCTGTAGTGTCTCATCTCTGCTGTGACCTGAGCTAACTTCCCTGTTTCGTACATTGTCCGTACGTTGTCTTGGTGTTAAGCACTTCAGTCTTCATACCAGTGGCTTCCTTTCAGCTTTCACCATTGGCAGTCAGATGGGCCATTGACTCCTGAAGGCCTCAACACAGTAATGGTCGATTTCCCCATCGTTGTTTCCGTAACATATTTTCTTTTTTAGTTTTGTGACGTACTAATACCCCTTAGATTAGATTGCAAGATCTTTGGGTCAGTGATTATGTACTCTTTATTTGTACTGTGATACACCTGTGACACAGCCATTGGTGTCAACTGGCTAAGGGTTCATTCTTTACAAATTGCTGTCTCAGACCTGACAAACTCATTTTCACTTTCATTACAGCTAATACACCATTTATCCATAAAGGGTAGCATGTGAGGTCTCTACTGAAAGCTTGTAATTTACCAATACTCATAATCACTGCAAGATTGTGTTTACGGGTAATATTTAAGGAATAATGTAACTATATTGAAAATCGTGCCCTCATGGTCTTGGAGTAAAAGTGAGTCACTAGGGAATCATGTCTCTGTGATGGCCCATTCAAGCAGGAGGGAGTTGTCACTCCTCCCTGGCTAGCCAATCCCATCATCTATTGCTCAATTGTCCATCTTTGCACTAACCCAGAAAAGTCAATGGAAAACTTGTCAAACTATAAACATCAGTACCACTTGGAAGTGAAAAGGATGATAGGACAGCTAGGTGATCCCCCCTGCATGTGAATAAAGATTTAGGATATTGCAATATGAAGAAAGACTCTCTGGATCTATTCACTGAGGAGGTACCATGATGAGTGGGGGTGCTTTATGAAAGACTGGGTCCTAGCTCCTTGGGGCAAGCAAGCACTGCAAAAGACTGAACTTTGGGGTGAGACTCTACTTTACTAGATGGAAAAAGTAACTATTAATAAGTGTAGGCCCTAGGTTTCATTTTATGATTTCGTTTTATATGTAACCATTTGTTTCCATCACTCACGCTTGTTTCCAGTTGAATCTCTATTCATTCTTAAGTAAATTTCCTCTTGTTTTACGACAATACAATTCAAGTGCTGTGTGTGATACGGGAGTGGTGATCTAAGGTAAAACTGCTAAACTGGGGTACACTCCTCCTTTGGAAATGGAGGATGTGGGCTTTCTGTGGGCATCCAGTGATCAGGGGCTAGATACCACAGGGAGACACTTTAAAGGAACTTGGTGACTGGGGTGCATCTATTGTTAACCCGCAGGGCAAAAGCAGGGCTGTCATAGCCCTGAGGAGAGTTCTTGAGTGGCTGACAGGCTGGTTGTGTTAGGGAACTACACCCAGCTGGCATAGTCAAGACACCTTCACACTGGAGACACAGTGACAGGTGGGTCACAGCCCTGTGTGTCCCGAGAAGCATCTCACCGACTTTTGGGTACTGTAATACAATACAAATATATGGCCTTATCTTCAAAGATGCTGAGCACCCACAACTCCAGTTGAAGTCAGGGTTGCTCAACACCTTTGAAAATTAAACTAATAATGAATCATGTCAATGCTTTTTTTCTGAAGGAAGCAATTTAACTTATGGGGCAGGCAAATACCATGATGCAGTAGATTGTTTGGATATTGTGTGTGTGTGTGTGTGTGTGTGTGAATGAATATCCCTGTTACAAAAACATCCCCATCTCCTAGCTACAGATAGTTTCAGTGTGTGAGATATACGTTTATTAATTAAAACATCTGCTTGGTAAACATAAAGGGGGAAAGCATGATCAAGCAGAGCCAGTGCGGTAAACCAGAGCCAAAGGGAATCAATATTTATTCAAATTATGATGGTCGTAGTACTCATTGGGCTCAGTGCTGTACAGAACATAAGGAAAGATACAGGAACTTCAAGGAACTTTACAATGGAATGGCCTGATCCAAAGCCCAAAGAAGCCAGTGGGAATCTTTCCACTGACTTAAATGCCCTTTGGATCACTCAGATCCCATTTCTCCAAACACTTTCACACACACTTAACTTTATGCACATGAGTAATTTCAGTGGGACTGCCCACATGCGTAAAGTTAGGCACATACATAAGCGTATTCAGGATTGGGGTCAGGGGTCAAAGGGCCTGATTTTACACCGCTAAAGTCAATGGGCTTTTACCATTGAGTTTTACAGGTGCAGGACCAAGCTCTAATTTACAAGCTTATTACATTGTTCGGTGGATCCTATTTTTAGTTAGCATTATTTAGGTTTGATTATCACTCCTGGAAAGAATGGCATTATCCCCTAAAGTCCATTGAAAACTGAAAGAAGTCTCCTGAAGGTTCAGGGAGGTGGTGATGCATTCCAGCCATTATTTATTGATTGAGTGATTGTAGCATGTGTTTATCTACGGCAGGTTTGTGCCGCTGCAGCCATCATGACGCGATGCTTTTTCATCTGGCACCAGATAGGATTCGTAACAATATGAGCCTTAATTTAATCCTCACAATTGTGATAATCTTTACAAGTATGATCCTTAAGTTTCTTTCACTGTGCAACGTACCAACAATAAAACCAAAGGGATTCTTTTAAAATTTGAAATAAAAATGTTATTGGTATGCAATAGCACCCTTTTTTCCAAAATGCGCTCTTAATACGTGACAAGAGGATATGTGAGTGGGTCCCTTTTTCGCTATGATTGTGCAAGCAGTCTGGCAATTTGTGGTGTTTTTATTAGTTACTGAATGTTGGGAAATAGTGGGTATCTATTTTTCCATAGGAATTCTTTCCAAATTGGAATGCGTGAGAATATTTTGGAAAATTTTCCCTCCAATCGTCTGTTATAAATTCTATTTGTCGTTCTTGAACCAATGTATGCATAATATAGAGAATGCTTTGCTTCTTCTAATTAAGAAGAGAGCTTTGGGATATCTCTTGGATTCTTGACCTTTTTGTACCCTTAGAAAACATTCTGCAGATCTAGAGGAAGCTGTCTCCAGGGTTGCAACTGTTTGTGTGAAAATAGGTAGTGTATAATTTGCAAATATTTATAAAATTCTGTTCTTGGTAATTGAAACTGCTGTTAATTGCTCATGATTTCAATCCAGACAGCTGGTTTGTTTTTCTGCAGAGCTCCCACAGGATGGGAGGCATTTTAGTGCCTCAAACCCCAAAAGGCTTTGCTGTTTTGCATTGTTTTATTGTGTATATGCCACATTTCTAACAATACTTGACTGAGTAATGAAGGAGACTGTGGTTTGTTCCATGTATTAGAAAGGGGAGCAGCAGGTATCTGAAGTATCCTAAGCCTTTGACTTTGAGAATTTACCAGCAGATAGAGGCCTGGGGAGTTGCATGGAGATTGAATAGCCTGCATGACCTCAGCCTTATGCTAAGTAACGTGGAAGTTCTAGTTGGAAGGTTGAATGTCATGAAACATCTTGAACAGTGATTTGAGTTTAATTGAATTTCAAATTCGAATCAGGCCAAGTAACAAAAAGGCAAGACAATCTTACATTGTTGCAAAGCAAATTTTGTCAACAATTATGCATGGCTGAACTAATCACGCTGGCAAATCAAAATGGGTGGAAGGACACAGAAAGGAAAATGACAGGGAAGCTGGCAAATATTCTTCCTAGGATAAACGTATTAGAAAAGAAAAAGAATTAGTGTGGGCGACCAGGAAAATACATGGGGCTACAAAAGAGAAAAAGGGAGCATACCAGATCTGTAAAAATCAATAGGGTAATCAACAGGAGTTATATAATTACAAGCATGTAAGCAGCTGAAGAAGAACATAGCAAAGGATGAACAAAAAAGGAATTTACATAAATATAAAAGGAGCAGGAGGTCAGTAAGAGACTATAGTGCCCTTGAGGGGGATTTGATGACAGATTGATGAGGCGGATATTGCTGGAGAACTAAATGATTAGGAGAGTGAATGAAAAGATACGTTTCTTGAGAATAGAAAAAGCAAAAGTAATTGAAACTAACCATGATGCTGGAAAAGGTAAAGAGAAATTCAGAACATCTAAAATCATGACCTTCAGCCGGAAATATGAAAGTTCTGGTGGATAAAATATAGAACTCTGTAGTGTAGAACTTTAACTCTGTCCTAGGAAAATGGGGGCAAGATCCTCAGCTGGTGTAAATCAGAGTAGCTTCATTGAAGACACTAATTTATGCCAGCTGATGATCTGGCCCGTGAGAGATAACTAGACTGGAGGGAAGCAAATATGTGACACTCGTATTTAACAGGAAGAACTTGGAAACTATTGATCTATACCTCTAATTTCCATACTGCAGTTTCACTTCTGGTCCCCATCCTGTGGTCAAGAGTTGCTGGTCAGGGAAAAAGCAGGACAGCAGTCCGTCAGTCTCAGATGGAAAAAGTCCATATGAATTTAAGTAGACGGTAGTCATAGTTAATCAGCTGGATTAAGCTATCTGAGCCAATTTGAGGCCCAAGTAAACAACTTCATTCCTGTTTAGTCAATGAGAATGAATAGGTGTGAAGCAGTTTATCTGGGTTTCCAGTTGACTTTCGATACAATACCATATAAAAGATTAATGCATAAGCTTAGCAAATACCTTCACTCATTTAGATAAACAGCTGACTATGTAAGAGAAGCTGGCTGTGGGTACTAAATGGTTACAGAACAAGCAGGAGGTAGGTGGTCTACTGCAGGGATTAGCAGTGGACACACTCTTGCTCACTCTACATATCAGTGACAGAGAAGGCAAAACCATCAGGGCCTGATCCAAAGCCCTTTGAAGTCAAGGGAAAGACTCCCATTGAATTTAGTGGGCTTTGGATCAGGGCCTAGATATACAATCATTCAGATGACTCCAAGACCCCAGTGTAGCAAGGTTCTTAAGCACATGCCTAACTTTAAGCATTTAATGTAAGTAATCTCATTGACTTCAGTTGATGACTAGGTTTTTAATTAGACAGGCACTTAAGTACCTTGCAGAAGCAAACCTAAATGAGAGGGGTGATCAGTACCAAAAGAGGAGGGAGGCTATATCTAGACTAGACCTGGAAAAAACAAGGGCATTGACATATAAGTGGCTTATACTATTTAATGAAAACAAGTAGAAAATAATGAGAGGAATGAAAATGCAGCCTTCTTCCCTTTTGATAGAAGGGGTAAAAACAGTTTATTTAGACCATTATTAAAATCCACATATGTTATTTTACATTTAATACACTGAAAAGGAGTGAGATGTTTTAGTTTAATTTGAAAAATAGGTGTGCACATCTATTGTAGGAACCACCAATTATTTTAACTTATTTATTTATTTGGGTGGATTAATTTTGTAGCCAACCACTATATTAATTTCTGTAGGATAAGGGAAGACAGAATTCAGAGAAAAGAGACAAATATATTGTCAGTTGTATATATGTCATTTAATTGACCATCCCTCATATACTGTCATCCCCAATTCCAACATTACCTTTAATAGCAAGTGCTAATGATTGCACAACTAGAGAAAATATCCAAAGAAATAGAGTAACCCTGATCGGCCCCTCCAGCCAAAATGAAACTCTCTGTAAGATCTCCATTAATTAAAATCTCTACAGCTGGATTCCCTTAATTGTATGAAATGAACACAACCCCCATAATTAACTCTTCATTTAAAGGCTTTCTTCCTGCATCTACAGAGAGAAGCAGCAGTTGTTTGGCATCTGACTGGACTGATGGATGATGTTACTAACTCTTCTTTAAAATGATCTGCTGCTCAGAGTCCAGCAATTAACCCAGTTTGATCTCTCTTTTAGAATCCCCTAATCAGCCTATCACATGTAGATGTCTAAACCTTGGCCTTTAGGTTAATATCAGTATTCACGAAAGCAAGTCACCATCTTGTGTCTTACTGTCTTTATCCTTGAGGCCAAGCCTACCCTACAAAGTTTTGCCAACACATGTTACATCAGCATAAAGCTGCCGCAGTTAGTACCTCACTTGTGCGTGTGCATACTTGGCTCTTTGTGTCAGCGCTGCACATACTCACCAGGAGCGCTTGTGTTGATGCCCAGTGCAGTGCACAATGGGTAGGTGTCCCAGTGCACAACCCAACACCATCCAGCTCACTGTCATTTGGCAATGCAAGGTGGGGCAGAAACAAGTCTCACAAAGGTGACTGGGAACACGGGATAAACTTCCCAGAGTGCCCCTGTCTCCAACCCACAATGTCATCCATATCCCATAATTTTTGCGCCTTTTTAAAAAATCCCACAAACCCACTGTGTCCTTCATGAGCCGGGGACAAGCCAGTGCTTCCCACAGCACATCCAGTTCGTGGCCAGATCTCACAATTTCTTCCTCCATGACAGCTCTAAAGTCCAGCCTTTTCTCCTGGTCACAACATTCAAAGTCTGGTCTGGTCCTTCACCATCTCGATTACTGCATCCTCTCCCTCTCTAGCCTCCCTGCCACCCATCTGGCCCCTCCTCCCACCCCCACCTGTGATACAATCCAGTGCAGAGAGAACACATGTATTTTTTTTTTCAGCCTGTCGGTCTCAAAAGAAGATTCTCTGGGTCAGACCCAGAGCTACTGAGGCTGGTTTTACTCCTCAGTTGGTCTTTCCTACCACAGTCAGTGAACAGCTCCCCCCACAGGGGCAGCCTCTAAGCAGAAAAAGGAATTGCAGGACTATGGATGGGAAGAACCCCCCACTATCCAAGTGCCCTATGGATACAGCCACATTTTCTGCAGCTGTTGTATTGATTGAGGGACTCATCACCAGGGTGCTCCCAAAGGTTCTCAAATAAGTATTTCTAGCTATAGACAGAGGAGGTGAAATGTTAACCCAGGCAGCTACAACTCAATCTGAAAAGAGAGACTAAAGAGATATAGTTGGACTATATTCAGGGAGCCTTGTGTGGAGGAGGGATGAGCAGGGTATCAGGATGCTACAATCAGGGCCGGCTCCAGGCACCAGCCTACCAAGCACGTGCTTGGGGCGGCACCTGGAGGGGGGCGGCACTCTAGGTTTTTTTGTTTAAAAAAAACAACAAAAAACCTTTCGCTGGCGCCCCTGCTGGGGCAGCGGGGCGGCCGGCGTGCTCCGCTCCCGGCCGGGGCAGCGGGGCCACCGGCGTGCTCCGCTCCCGGCCGGGGCAGCAGGGCGGCCGGCGTGCTCTGCTCCCCCGGGGCCGCCGGCGTGCTCCGCTCCCGGCCGGGGCAGCGGGGCGGCCGGCATGCTCCGCTCCGCTCCTGGCCGGGGCAGCGGGGCGGCCGGCGTGCTCTGCTCCCCGCCGGGGCCGCCGGCGTGCTCCGCTCCCGGCCGGGGCAGCGGGGCGGCTGGTGTGCTCTGCTCCCCGCCAGGGCCGCCGGCGTGCTCCGCTCCCGGCCGGGGCAGCGGGGCGGCTGGTGTGCTCTGCTCCCCGCCAGGGCCGCCGGCGTGCTCCGCTCCCGGCCGGGGCAGCGGGGCGGCTGGTGTGCTCTGCTCCCCGCCGTCGCCCCGGCCGGGGCCGCCAGCATGCTCCGCTCCCCGCAGGGGCAGTGGGGCCGCCGGCGTTCCGCACTCCCCACTGACAGGGGGAGTGGAGCGGCGGGCATACTGCCCTCCCCACTGCAGGCATTTTGGCGGGGCGGCGTTGTTGGGGGGGGGGCGGCGCTTGTGGGGTTTTTTATTTTTTGCTTGGGGCGGCCAAAAAGCTAGGGCCGGCCCTGGCTACAATACCACGGTCATCGATGCCCCACAAAGCAAAAAAAAAAGAGTAGAGTTCCATGATTCCTTCCTCTTCCTCTCCTTGAACCAAACTCCCAAGAGATTTAAGAAGGAGAAAAAGGTCATAAAGCCCTAGGGAATCTAGGAAAAACTCTTCAAAAGCCAAACAAAAATCTTCCTCCGCAGAGAAGGAAGAACTCTCTGAGTCAGAACAAGGGGAGGGTGACCAATACACTCCTTCCCCGTGGCGGTTATAAAACCACGGTCTGAGTTACTCTGCAGGGTTGTGAGGGACGGGCAATGCCAAAGAAGTCTTCCCCTTTACCAGCCAGGGTTTTCCCTGGGCCTCCCTAGGCTATTCCAAAGCATCTAAATATTTTTATGTACCTCTCTTTAATGAAATGGAAAGAGTTTTCCTCACCTGCTCACTTCGGTTCTTTTTCAGGATACACCCACCAAATTGAATGGGCTTTCCTTCATGCTGCTGCAGTGTACATTCAGTTACTGTGCTGGGCAGCAGGGAAGACGTCACAGAAAGACCTCTGTGAGGAAAATTCCAGAAGAAGATAATATGAAAACCAGGTAGATTGAAAAACGTGCACTCAAACACTACAGAGAGGTTGTGATAGTGAGCTTGCTCGGTGAGATGAGCTTGCTCAAGGTCTGCTTCACACCCCAGATCTTGCCAGCCAACTTATTTTACTACCACCCCCACACAAGGGGTTTTTTGTGTGTGTGGACAGGGATTGAGTCAGTGGGAACTCAAGCTATAACCTGGTAACTCCGTAGTGAAGAGACACTATTAAAGAGACAGCTTATTCACACCATACCCAGAGGCCTTTGCCATTAGTGTTAAACAGCTCTTAAATGTTCCACAAATATGTTATGCTGCTGCTAGAAAAAAACTGGTGTGGTGGAACAGTAGCTGTGGCATTTATCTGAACTTCAGCAGAGTTAACAATGGGGTTCAGAGGCGGAGCAATTGTTGCTCCAGTAGGCACGATTGATCTCTATATGCACCAGTGAGTGAACTTAACCCTTTTGGTCCCATATGAAGAGCTAGCTGGAGGCTTCCTGGATGCCAAAATAATGAGAATAGCTTGTATCTGTTACTACTAAGCAGTAACGTGGATGTTCAGGTAACTTTGCCTCACATGAAGAGGAATTTGGGGGGGCACCACCTGGCGAGAGATCCCCTGGTAAGATGGCTTCACTGGCCCTTAGGTCCAGGAGGCAGTGTGAGTGCACAAGGCCATTGTGTAGATGATAACATTAATACCTAACTCTTATGGGCTTGGTCCCCTGAGAGCTGCATTCACCTTAAGGGAGCCACAGCTTTTGAAGAGTAAACTCCCTGTTCATTCCGTTGGGGAATAAATACCCAGCTCCATGAGGGATGGAGCCTTTGGAAATGCTGAGTCTTGCCCCACCATGTAATAAACAAAGATTCTGATATCTGACCCTACCCGTCCCCTTGTGGGTGGCTAGCGCTGCAGAACACATGGACTGCAAATGCGCCTGGCCTTCATCCGGGGAGTTATGGGGGGAGACCTTGTACACCACATGGAGGTCAGTCCCAGTCTAGCCACTATATGTGTGCAGACATGCTAATTCTCTCATATCCATTCCTTCCCCAACTCTCTCACATATCTCCCTTGCTTTCCTCCTCCCTGGATATGCTCAGAAATTCATTCTTTTCCCCCCATCCCCACCCTGCCTCCACAAATCACCTGCTTCTAGATAGACAGACAGACACACATTTTCAAGCCTCCTTGAGATGGTCCCTGACTCATGCGGAGTTATGTGGAGACAGAAGGCTTCAGAACAGTGAACCTTCCTGGAGTCAGGGGAGGAGCAGCAGAGAACAACTGGCGCTGAGGTTGCCTGCTTTGCCCCTGGGGCTCTCTCAGTAGCCAGTAGAGGGAGCTGTTTCTCTCCTGAGTGAACTACCTGTGTTTTCTTCAGTTGCTGCTAAGACAAAAGGCCCTTTTGGAGACAAAGCCGCAGTAAACACATCTGCCCCCTTGATCCTTTCCTGAGAATGGCCTTTGGACAAATGTCCAGTTTCCCATTGGTCTAGTCTAGGCCTGGTAAGAGAGAGGATACAATGTGCTGGGAGAGTGTGGGATGGTGGATGACCGTCCCTATGTCCAGCACAGGACCCCAAACTCAGACACACAGGAGCCATCTTGTTTCTCCTGCATACTGAAGGCATAATCCTCGGTACTTGGCCCAGGAGGAGGGCTGCCTCTTGCTCAGTTATATATCTTTCCCTTATGCACGTCTTCTCCACTCCCCTTGTTTGCTGCCGTAGGATCTGGCTTATAACTTCTTACACATCCTGTTGTACTCATATACCTAATTAATGAAATAAACTATATGGTATGTGGACCTGCTGAGCTGACTCTCTTCAAAAACAGCCCATTCAGGGAGAAAAATATATACAGGGATACTATTAAAAATTCTTCAGATTTCTCTTACAGTTGCTCTGTATTTATTTTCTTGACGAATGTGATTATCCACTACATATGGACGACTGTTTTTGCTTCTCACATGAGATGTGGCCACATTGTGCAGTGCAACAAAGAAACCACAAGGCACGTGCATCTTCTACACACATTGGGAAATACAGCCAGCAGATACCATAATAATCTCTAATAGCTTATATCCAGCTCTCTTTGTTCAGTGATGGAATTTTTAGGGTTTCCTGTTTGTGGCACTTGTTGTTTTTTCTAACGGGGCAATTTTTTGGCAAATTGTGACTCATTTATAGGGGTAACAAATCTATATTTAGTTGGCGTTTTTAAAAATAGTTTCCCTGTGAATTATATCCAGTGTTGCCTCCTTTGAAGTCCCTGATGCCCGGGGAGGAACTCCCAGCTACTGTGGAAGAACTCTCGGGTCCGCTATCCCTTCTGCAAACAATTTTCAGCACCACAAGAATTGCAGATGTTGGGTATTGTAACTAAGCCTGGCACCCCTGAGGTTATATGGTGCTCTCATGAAGTCATTCCATCAGGCTTCCTGTTCCCCCACTGGTCTTGGAAAGGATGGCCCATTGGTTAGAGCATTAGCCTGTGACTCAGGAGACCTGGATTCAATTCTCTGCTTCCACAGACTTCCTGTATGATCTTGGGCAAGTCGCTTAGGGTAAAATTTTCAAAAGTGCCTACCTGACTAAGGAGCCTAACTCACTTAGGTAGACAGCTACTTCTTTGTAGCACCATTTGGGGAAGGATTGCCGATCCTGTTGCTCTCAAGCAAGAATTCAAACAGTTACTGCCTGGTCCTTAGCCTCCTCCAAGGTGAGAGTTCACTTTCCTTCCATCTGGGAACCCAATAGTTGGCAAATCCAGTATAAACCACCACATCTAATTCCAGGAATCTTAAATGAAAGCAGTGTTTATTTGGCAGAGGGCAGAAAATAAAGAGAGCATTGAAAGGCATGTGAAGCAGAATTTAGGCCCTGATTCAGCAAAGCTCTCAAGCACATGCTTTGCTGAATAGGGATGGATTTAAGCAAATGCTTTGCTGAATCAGTGCCATAAGCATCTAGATAAATCGCTAAAATAAGTCCAGCTAAACCAGCTCTAGCCTTAAGTGCATAGAGTATTGTATAAACAAGATTAAAACCTTTCAGATTAGAATGTCCTTGTTCTGACTCGCAGCACCATGCTGTCTGTCAGCTCAGTTTTCCAGCTACTCTCTCACATAGTTTATCTGTCAAGGTATGTCATGTTCCAGTATTTCCCACATCCATTTTGTCTTTGATCTGGAAATGAAGTGTTTACCCACTTTAATACCTTTTTAGTTAAGAAGCCCAGTTGTCCTTTTAATCCCTGCTCAACAAGGACCTGATCCTGCCTGGTGCAGACCATTCTTGCCCTGATCTAGCAAAGCACTTAAACATCGACTTCAGTGGTTCACTGGCACATGCTTAACTTTAAACATGTGCTGGATCTGTGGCAAAATGTTCAACACCTGGCAAGGTTGAGCTCTACTGCTATATGTTTGTGTCCGTTCCCAAGTACAGTTATTTAAGTATATAATGCAAATGTTTCTCTCATTGTTTTATGTTAGATTTTAGTTTCTTCTCCTGGTTCTGTTTATAAGAATACTGATTTAAATCCTATAAAAGTTCCTCCCCTCACGCACGCATACTTCAGCCAAAGATATTTGCTCTAAAGGGATATAACCAGCAGGTGGTTGTGTCAATAAATGCTCATTAACATCGTTTTGAGAGGATGTTTCATGCACACTGAGATTGTTATAAACATCCCTTACAGACCCAAATGACAACTTATTTTACACTAAATATTAAACTGTCCATAGCAATGTAGATAGCATTTTATACAAGCCTTTTCTCAATATTTTGTTTTAATGGACTTTTATTGTGGTTGTTTTAATCTAAAATGTGAACCACTACTTATTTTGGATGAGGATATGTGACATTCCGTGGGGTGTAATCTGAAGTGCTGTGTTCCCTTAGCTCTCCAGCCTGGGATGCCTTTTACACTGCTTTGCTGGTGAACAGCAAAACCCTCCAGGCTCTGCTCACTCACAGCCACTAGCATGTAAAGCCACTCCCAGCTGAGTACATGAATGCTATGCCCAGCCATCCATGAATTATATACTGGGTGACACCAACATATCCTTCAGTCCCAGCCTTGACCCCCAGAAAGTGCATCTTGTATCGTTCAGTAGCCCACTGGAGTGTACAAGCTCATAAGTAGTCTGTCATTCTAACAATGGATCATGAATACGCACCAGCCCTGTTGTCCTGAGTAGAGATTTCCCATACACGTCAATCAAACAAACCGGTTTAGATAAAACAATAAAGCAAGTTTATTAACTAGAGAAAGATAGATCTTAAGTGATTATAAGTGAAAAGGCATAAAAGTCAGAATTGGTTACAACAGAAATAAAAAGAGAAAACCGCAAGCTAATTCCTAAACTTTACCAAGCTAAACAAGATTTGAAGCAAACATCATTCTCACCACACCAGATGCTGCAAGCAATTCTCAGTTCACAGTTCGTAGTTCAGACTCTGGATTTCCATTCAGCCTGGAACCACTCTGCTTAGTTCAGTGCGCTTCAGTTATACATTGATGTTATGAGCAGAAAGATATAAGGTGGAGAGGAAAGGGTCCTGTGGAGGTCAGGAGGTCACTGTCTTTTATTTTTATACCCACCTCCTCTCTTTGAGGATTACCTCCCCACCAGGATGTAGATAAACAGTCCCCTGTGTACATGAGATTCACACCGTATATGAGAGGAAATGTAAGTTTCTTGTTTATACTTCCCCGTTGCTGAAGAATGGCTGTTTAAGTAAGTAATAGCCCACTTGGCTTTGTTGAAACCTGTCTGGGGTTGCCAGTGTGCCTTTGTCTCTGAAAAACTAGTTTGTGGGCATTACCCAGAACTGCAACATATTTCAGTAACAGTCATATAGCAAAATCTTATAATTTTACATGCATTGATGTTACACACATCTTAATAGGACAATAATGTTTAGCAGCTTATGAGTTATCAAATGATACTTCACAAGCCATGCTTTGTACCAAACATATCATAACCATATGAAAGTGGTGAACTTGGGCTACAGGGTGTCACAGTATAGAGAATTTTTTGTTACACATCTTACAATATAATACATATACATATTTATTTAATTATATGATCAGTTAGCAGACAGCAGTCAAAGCGATTAGTTTGTTGTAGTGTCTAACAATAACAGTAAAGTCCTGTTTTTCCATTGAGTAAGGATAACCATCAGTCTGTTCACACACTGGCCAACCCTTCTTCGTCATCCTTCACATTATTATAGTCAATAGTAGGTTTGCCAGTGACTTCAATGAGGTTGACTTGGGCCATTTACCCTTAATCTCCCAAATTATTATGGGACCAGTTATTATGTACAATATGATGACTTTGAGTCTGATCCTGTTCCCATTAAAATCAGTGGCAAAACACTGATGGACTTCAGTTCGAGTTCGCTTGGCCTCATTGGGCCAATTCTTGCTCCAATATTATTGGAAGTCACCAGATGGCACTTTAGAAGTAGTCTTACAGTTTTGTTTAACTGAATATGTAGGCCACTAGATCTTGGAGAAATGCTTGTTGTTAGGTGTGATGCAGTTCTTTCTAGAAGCTAAGTATTTCACCAGTAAACGTGATTCTCTCTGCCTAAGTGTCTTTGACTAGAATAATCTCATAGGTGCAGAGATGTGGGATAAAAACATCCAAAATAAAGGAAAACATTACATGGTGTCAAAATATTACAAACGTTAGTAAAACTTGCTTTTTACTGTTTGTGATATTTGTGCTCTTTCTGCTGTTCTCTTAGCTTGGACAGGGAAAAGAGGCTTCTTATTATTTATATGTATTGCAGAGGTGCCTGGAGGCTACAGCACTATTTTAGTGGATTCTGTATAAATATATAAAGAAAAGATGATTCTCTTCAAAGAGGATCTAACTAGTCAGTTCTACTTGTGTTTCTAGTCACCCTCCAATCAGTTAGATGTTTAGTTCCTATATTCTGTTCTATTCAGGTAATTATATTGCCCTTATCACTATAGGATCTGAGCACCTTCCAGTAGCGTATTGTGCAATGTAACCAACATTTGTCACATGAGTCTTGCTCTTTCTTTTATCCTCTCCCCAAGAGGAGAATTGTGTGTGCAGTGTCACATTTTGTTTTGATCGGGATTTGTTTTGGGTAATTTTTAAAAATGTACATACATTCCATACCCTAGTAGAATGCTACACTGTTGCAAACATTAAAGGGAAATTAATATTGTTTAAAAATTGTTTCCACTGGAATTTGGGAAGTTAAAAAAATGACGTAATTTTTCTATTGGTTTTAGGCTTAGTAAAAGTTTATTTTTAAAAAACCTTGCATTGTGGGCCAAATTAGACCCGTCTATCTCTTTAATTTTACATAGTTTATAACAGAAACAATGATGTGTTGGAAGGACATATCCTCACAGTTAATGATTAATTGGGCTGCGATCCTGCAATTCGCTGTGTGCAGGCCCTCTGTTGCGTCTGCATGGAGTCTCATTTCAGTCAATGGGGCTGTGCTTGGGTGCACCGCCGTGTTCTCACACAGTGAATTGCAGGATCAGGGCCTGAGCAAGGAAACGGATGAAACAAGGGGGCAGATCCTCCACTGGTGTAAACTGGAACGATGACAATTTACTTGTCCCAAGGTCCTTAAAACTAAACTCTCTCTGTTGTTTAAATGTCCACATGATATCTCTGCTTCTAGTATGTTGATTACAATGCCATACTCCACCTATTCTCAAGCTGTCCAATTACACAGGTTCTCTGGCTGTTTGTCATCCATTTAGTGTTAAATAGATATGGGAAACAATACAATGCTAGACTCTTGGTCTTGTTCTTGATCTTGAATTCACACTTTTCATGAAACAGGCTGAACTCCGTGTTGCAGCCATATCAATAGTTAACAACTGGAGGCGAAAATGTTCATCTGTTTCATTTACTTGAGATACTCAGATCAATAGAAAGAGCCTTCTCTCTTTTTGACTTGCATATGCAAAATTGTCATCAATTATTAATCAAAGTAGACTAGATTTCATTGAAGATATGACTTCCTGCAGCAAGATACAATCTCCTTAAATGTTAGTTTAAAGGTGCATCCTTTCTTAAAATGCTGCATGTTAAAAAATAGCTCTTATTAGCAGATTGAAATTGAATTGTAAAACTTGAAATGAATTTAATTGGAAAAATTGGGGGTGCAAGTATTTTACAGAAATATAGTTAATTGTGCACAGGAAGCATGCAGAATATACTACAGAAATGTTATGCGGGGACCTCAGTAGGGTGCAGCAAATCCTATCTAGCTTTATCTGCTCTAGAGAATTTTAAGCAACTCTGCATGGGTGAAATTCACCACTGTGCAAAAGGCCAGCACCACTGCAATCCAACATAAACCATATTTGGAACCAGACCACTAGGGAGTGGGGGACCCCTGCTGGGCCAACATTATAAAAGAGACATGAGGTTTCTTCCAAACCGATATCCCTGGCTTCCTGTGGATCCCCCATGATGTGCATGGATCGGCTGGGAATCTTCAGGGTTTCTGGGTGGGTGCCACTGCCTGTCCCACAGGAGCACAGTCAATGGGGAGTTTTGCTTGAACCAGGGCTAGGCCCTATATTTACAATAAACATCTTTTAATAGTTATCCTACAGCTCCATTTACTTCGTTTAAATGCATATAAAAACATACAGTATGTTGCCTCTTGTACTGTTTTGTCGAGAACGTTATCCCTCAAATACATTTTGATGCAATACAGCTAGCTAAAGTGGCTTAAAGATCGATTTAGAGGGACTGTGTGATTCCTGTCAAAAATGATCACCATGCCACACTCTCTTTATTATTTTCTTCAGCTTTACTTTTCAGATGTGTACAGAGAATGAATAGGAAACGAAGTGCTAGACAATTATGACCTATTTAAATTATATATCGGTAGCCCAACACACAGTGGAAAGTCATTAAATAAATCATCATAAGGGAAACAAGTCAAAAAGATCCTTTTTTTTTGCATTTGCTATATACCGTAAGGGGATGGAAGGCTTTCATGGGGAAATAAAAATCCACATACAATGAATGGTACATGCAAAACAATATAGCGTATCATAATCTAATGTGAGTGACATTTTAAAACACAAGATTAAATGGATTCCCATTATGTTCCAGGAGGGGAAAGCTGTAGTTTAGCTTCCTTGTGTTAGGTTTCTACTTTTGTGATTTGTGTTTTTCTTTTTAGGAAAATTTAGCCTCTGTTTTTTAGGAAAAAATATCTGTTTCTCAAAAATTGTTTTGCTTGGATTCAGTAAAAAGTTGGCCCTTCTGAAATCAAATGTTCTGGGTATCAGGTCACAGCCAGGGCCCAATGTTGTTTCCATTGGAGTCAATGGCAAAATGACAATTAACTTAAATGGGAGTAGCAGTAGTCCCAGCTCTCTCAATTTTATCAAGAGTCTCATGACATTTGGTATTTTTCCTAAAGCTCCAGCTCTTTGAGTCATGTGATTATGTGAGAAATTCCAGCTTTCATTTTTGAAAGACGTTTCTAGCCTTAATGGTAGCAGAGAAAAACTTGAAAATGGGAACCCTAAAAGTTCCAAAAAAAAACCCCAAACCCTGAAGGCAAATAAAAAGAACCCAAGCAATACTATTTTTTCAAAATCTCATGATTTTTAAGACAGTCTTATGATTTGTTATGGTGGACCTGACTCATGATTTTTGAAAGCCTTAGGGTTGGCAATACTGGAGCAGGTTCAGGTGCTGTTGCTCTGATTCAACAAAGCTTTTATGCACATGGTTTCAATGGGAGTTAAGCACATGCTTAAAATTAAACATATACTCAAGGGCTTTGCTAAAATGGGACCTAAATTACTAGTATCTTTAGTCCCTAATTCTGCTATAGGAACTGCTTGGGCAAACCTTAAAGCCTGCATGAATCCCTGTGCAGGATCAGGGCCTTAATTATTAAAAGTGAAAGAATTTTAAAGATCTAATTTGCTTTTCACTATTTGTATAATTTACCTTTTTCTCAGATGGAACAATGAGAATAGACTAAACCACCTTCACTGGTTTTTGCAGTCAGCTTCTGGTTAATTTCATGTTCATGTTATCATGCAATAGTGCAATGCTGCAATATCCGAGTTGCATGCATGGCACGGGAATATTCATTTGTTTTAAAAAAAAATTACCTTTAGATTTTTTTTAAAAAGAGAGAGTTTTCCATCAATGTTAAGATTTACAAAAGTTTATTTTACAAAAAGGGCATTTTTGGACAAATTTGACCTGACTGTGTCCCTTTAAATTTTGCATCCCTGACCTTTTTGTGTTTCAGTTCACAGTGGTAACATTCATTTAGTTTTTGCATATGATTTATATTAGGGCCTAATCCTAAGAGGTAAAACACCCAGTTTTTAGGGTCTGCTCATTCTTCCACTGACATCAGTGAATACAGGATCTGGGCCAGAAATGTATCCTTCTCAAGAAAGTACATTTTTAACACAAAAATTAAAGAAATGACCTACATTTCAATATCACAACAAATCATGGGTCAGACCCTCAGCTGGTATAAATATGCTGATTTACATTAGCTGAGGATCTCATCCGATGTGGAGAAACCTGAGGAGCAGTAGCAAAGCATCAGGAATAGACTCACATATATTAATACCTCATAAAAGAGAACAAACTGTTCTTCAGAGAGAAGAAAAATTGCACATCCTTGTGTGAGTGAGTGAAGTGTCTGTTACCTATATACAATTTCACTAGGGTGAAGATTCTAATGGCAAGAAAAGAGCACTAAGAAAATAAAGCCTTAAAAAAAATCCACTGTCAGTAATACTAGCAATGCAGACAGTGTATCTGAATATACTTCTACATGTAAACTGTTGTTTAATGTTTAATTGAATATTGCTGCTTTGATGGTCTCAGAGAGTTGTTTACATTAGAAACTTAAATCTGCTGTTTATATAAAGGCTAACTCCCTCTGTCCCCCTCCAGGAATTAGTTTTGAGCCAGGACACCTACTGGCTCTACTGGTGGAAGGCTTCTCTGCCACTACAGTTGCTCAACAACAATGAAAAAAACCTTCCTTACTAAAAGAATTGCACCAACTGTGCCCGAGAATAAATGTTGGGTCTGTGAACTTTAATTGGCTCCAAAAGTCCTTTTCATTAAAAGTGAGCACCACCTTCACACAGTGATCTCAGTATCTGCAAGAGGTGCAGATGCGGATGAAAAGCAGCTCTCTCTCTCTCTCTCGCTCTCTCTCTCTCAAGCTTAACCCACATAAGACGGGGGTAATGTTAGTAGCAAGAGAGAAAAACATTTTAATAATAACATTTAGCATCAAGACAGTGCTCCTCATCTATAGATCTCAAAGTGCTTCACACAGAAGGGGAAGCATTATTATTCCCATTTCCTGACAGGGAAACCAAGGCACATGGAGATTAAATGACTTGCCCATGATCACAGAGAATCACTAGCAGATCTGGCAACACAACTCAGGTCTCCTGATTCTTAATTCAGTGCTCTGTCTGCTGGACCACACTGTCTTGAGGAACCAGTTAGATATTGAGTGAAGCCTCAATCAACTCCCACCTCCCTCCAGTTTTTAAAGTAGCACACAATGTCTAGTCTCAGAGTCCAGCTCGACTCATCATTGCTTCTAGATACTCAGAGAGCAAAAGTGGTAAGAAATGCCTCTTCCCACCTTTGATTTGCCAAGAGACTGCCCATTTTTCAGATGATGACCTAGTCACTGTGGTCCAATCTTTTGTTGGCCTGCTGCAATACTATCCAAGGCTGAAGGTGGTGAAACCTACAGAGGAACTGCAGTTTGTACAACATAAATGCTGTGCTCAGTTACCATGGCGATGGACCTCCCTATAAACCCCTAAGGCCTGGACTACATTACAGAGCTAGGTGAATGTAAGGCAGTTTATGTCGACCTAACTCTGTAAGTGTTGACACTAAAATGTAGCTCCCACCGAGGTAACTCGCCCATTACATGATTTAATATCTCTGCCTCTATAGAAGTCACAGTGCTTAGGTCAACGTAGTTTGGTCGACGCAGTGTCAGTACAGACGCTGCGTTGCTTACATTGGTTGTTGCTGCCTTTCAGAAGCCGTCCCACAATGCCCCACACTGACAGTTAAATCGGTGCAAGCGCTCCTGGTGAGGACACACACCGCCAACACAAGGAGCATAGTGTAGACGTGTACAAGTGGTTCAATTACTGCAGAGCCTGCATGTCGATGTAACTTAGGTCGACTTAATTCTGTAGTGGAGATTTGCCCTAAGATAGATACGGCAGCCTGCTGGTTAAGCAAGAAAACCTTCCAAGAGCACATCACACACCTGTCTCGCCATTCACTTCTGACTATGATTCAAGATCCTGATTTTTAAGGCCTTTCATGGGATAGAGCTTAGTTATCTGAGCCCTAAGCTACACTAGAAGGGGGGGGGGGGTCGATCTACGATACGCAACTTCAGCTACGTGAATAGCGTAGCTGAAGTCAGCGTATCATAGATCGACTTACCTGGCCGTGAGGACGGCGGCAAGTCGAGCGCTGCCGCTCCCACGTCAACTCCGCTTCTGCCTTTCACCGAGGTGGATTTCTGGAGTCGACGGGGAGCGCGTTTGGGGATCGATTAATCGCGTCTAAATGAGACGTGATAAATTGATCCCCGATAGATCGATTGCTACCCACCGATCCAGCGGGTAGTGAAGACAAGCCCTTAGAGACCGTGGGCCAAATTCTGGCCCCTGATCTTGCTCCTTTATATCACTCCAACCCCAAATGGGCTGTAAAGGGAGCAAAGCAACCCCTCAGGGAATTTCTCCAACTCAGCAGAGTTATAGGCACAGTCCTGCACAGTGTCCCCATGCAACCCTTGGCATTGGGGTGGTGCTGTAGGTGGTCAACTCATAGGCAGCTCGGTAGTGCTGCTGTTAGTTAGAGCAGCCCATGGGTCTTCCCAAACTTACACCAATGGCCCCATCACTCTTTGGAGCAGCCCAACAACTGGCACAAAAGCCACATTCGTCCCAGTCCCTCTAGGCTGTCAGGCTCCTGAAAGGCACAGCACAGGCTCTGACCCTGCCTCTCCAGTCACAATGCCCTGGGACTGCAGCGCCCAGTAGGCACACTGCAGCTGATGGAGCCCAGAGTGAAATGGGACAAGATGCGCCCAGGGAAAGGCCTCTGACTCTGGAACTCCAGGTGGGAGGGAATCCGATCACGGAGCCCCTGCGCCTGACCATGTTCAGAGCAGGATGCCACCCCCACCTGGTTAGAGAAGACTCTCGGCAATAACAAAGACTGAACAAACGGAAGGGAAAAAATGCCTGACGTAAGAATGCCTGAACATGGGAGTGATGACAGCAGGGTCCCTTATGGACAATTCACATGTGACGTATATGGGGGAATGGTATGTCTGAGTCAATTGCAGCCCTGCTCCCCATCCCAGGTTGCCCTGCTAGTCCTGTGAGTGTGCCGGAGTCACAGACTTTAATCAAAATGGTCGCTGTGCACTAGCGCTCTGACTTCAGAAAGGAGGTAGACCCGTCTCCTCACATGCCCCAATATCATAGCTGGGAGTATGTGGGCAGATGCAGGTGTGTGCACACGACGTGGATGTGGACTCAGAGCTCTGTGTGCCCAGAATCTCCTTAAGCGCTAAGGGTGAAATCCTGGCCCTACTGACGTAAATGGGAGTTTTGTCAGGATTTCACCCCACGTGTTGGGCACAAACCAGTTTGCGCCCACCCCACGTAATTGGATTTCATTGTTAATTTCATATTAACCCTTGGTTTTAGTGCTCTCAATGGCTAGAATGTGCCTTCATTGCTTGCTTTCAAGGCCTTTTCCTAGCCTTCGTATTTAAAGTCAATCACATCTTATGCCCTGAGATTTTCACGCAGCTGTGGGAGGAAAAGAGAGACAGAGAAGGCAAAGATCCCTTAACAATACTGGAAACCTTAAAGAGTGTCCTTGAAATAAATAAATAAGGTCACTTAAAAAAATAAGGGGGGGGGAAGTCATCTTTCTGAATGAGGCCTGTTCCCAGATTGTGAGGATGAAATAATTAAAACGTGCACATGCATAATTGTGTTCTACCTTTAAAGTTGCGAAGATTTCTTACTTTTGCTCCTGTTCTATCTCCTTTACATTACTGACTGGCTTCCATCCCTACTCCGTGTACCCTTGGAAAGGAGAAACAGCAGAACTGAGGCCAACCTTACTCCCAGGGCTCCTTGGCAAGACAGTTTCTGATGAGAGGAATGCAAAGCATGCGCCTTACCCAAGTAGGTGAACATCTCAGGTCTACTACTCTGTTAAATTGGCTGGTGCTGCCTTGGATTTTATTTCCAGTCATCCTTCTCTTTAGCCTATGTGGCCACTCCTAGTTTGTCTTTGCTTTGATAGAAAAAAAACCCCAGCAAATATTCAGGTGACTCCCATGTATTCTGAATATCTGAAAGACCTTATTCAAGCTGTGCTTGTGTTCTCTCGTTTGTTCCGACAATCAGCTGAACTCATTGATCACAATGATTTTGACGTTCCACAAAATTTGGCTGGGGTGGGCAGGTAAACACAGATGTTCTACGTTTTCTAATCACTTGTAGCTCTTATTGGGCACCCCATTTTTGCAAACAATTTCTTAAATCTATTTCCTTATTTGTCTCCCTCTTCCATTTCTCTCCCCACCCCCCCCCCACCATTATTTCTTGTGCACAAATGTTTAAGTAACAAATACTGTAACTGGGATGGACCAAATCCTTACTCAGTCAAACTCATACTTGATGGATCCCCTTGTTATAGGGAGGCCCCTGAACTGATCTGTGATGGTGGCTGTGGGAATCATGGGTGACTCTGGGGGAGCTGCTGTTAAGGGTGCAGATGCGGGTCTGTGTCTTCTCATTTTTCTGCCCACTTTCTGCCCACTTTTCTGTGCCAGCTGTCTGCAGCTGAGCTGGCTCCCTTGCTTATCTGCCAATACATCTACTCCACAATAGCAGCAGCCACTCAGGGGAAATGGGGAGAATATATGGGCAGAGGGAGGGGGACTAGGCCTCATATCCACCTTCAACAGCAGCCTCCTTCTTGGGTTAAGGAGGGAAGGGAAAGGAGAGGGAAACTTAGATTAAGGGAGAGGGAGTGAGAAGGCACAATAAGGGAATGCACCTCAGATATGATAAGGAAGCAGGGTGGATCTCAGTTGGGAGAGAAAACTCAGTGGAGTGGCCAGAGTGGGCAGCAAAGGAGGAAGTGGGGTTGCTGAGAGGAGGGTGAAGGATAAGAGGAAGGTGAGGGAGACTCCTTGGAAACTAGAGACGAGCCAAAGGATGTGAGGGGAAGAGAGGTCAAGGACAACATAATATGAGGGAGAGCAAGGATGATTGTAAGCAACTTGAGGTAGCGACCCTGTCTTCCTTTTGCAGTGTCAACCACACTGTCAGCGCTTAATAAATAATGACAACGATGGGCTGGGGTCAAGGATGAGGGGACCAAAGGATGAAGGGAAAGGAGAGGCTGCTTTCAAGGAGAAGACCCAACAAGAGGAGATGTAGGGAGTGGGAATAAGAGAGAAAACAGAATGTGCACATGAAAAAATACATGAAATGGAGACGATAGAATAAATCAGAGATGGGAGGAGAGAAAAAACAGGTTAAAGAAATGAAAGATAGAAAAAATCTAGGAAACATTACTAAGTTTGATTTAATGTATTTATGCTTCTATATTTTACTGCATTTCATTCTCAGGTGGTCTCTATCAGGGTAAGCTTAGAGGGGAACCGCTATTCTGAGTGCTTGGGATATTAATATTCCTGCCTGTGCTGGATTCTATAGTTAAGCAGCTGGAGAAAAAATGAGGGAAAATAAGCTACATTGCACCAGATGTACTCAAAACATGCTGGGCGCTGGGGGCCTAGCAGCTATTCAGACCCCTGGCTCATTGGGGAATTGTGTCTGAAAATCCGTTTCAAATGTTGGCAGCTATATGCGCTGCTTCTAGTGCCAGCAGATGCAATGCACTTCTCCTACCACAGAGGAGGCTGGGAGTAGCCAATGGAGTCTCCCCTGTGTTATTTTAAAAGGAATCTTTTAATTTGGAGGGATGCAGAAGGGTTGTGGGCACCTATGATGGGCTGTACAAACCTCACACTATGCAACAAGGGGTTAAGGGAGTATTTTGGGCTCAGCCAGCCCTGCCCTGCCACACCTGCAGCAAATGTTCCATCTGCTGGAGGAATTAATAGGCAGCGAATTAGCTCATTTGGGTGGGAGAGCTGGAGGTGAGCAGACCTGCAGCCCCCTACTCCAGCAGAGCAGAGGGAAACCTAAAGGTTCTGACACCACTGCCCAAAAGGGCCCTCCTTGAGGGAAGGGAGGACCCACTGCAGAGACAACAAGAGAGGGAAATATCCTGTGACCTTGGACACTGGTAACTTCTTCTTATTTCTTTTGGTTTGGCTTTCCCCACCAGGCAAAGGCCTTGGGCTGGGCTGACCCGGGGGGGGGGGGGTAAAGGGAGATGAGAGGAAGAGGCCCAGGGAGGTCAGTCTTAATCAGCTTGGGTTGCCAGATTACTGGTAGCCCAAAGGGCCCTGGGTCGGAGCTCAGTGGAGTGGGAGGGCCTGGGCTCCGCTCCCCACAACTGCCTTGGCAGTCCGGGATTGTGGTGTGACCACTAGGCCACGCTTCCCACCCAGACCCCGAGTGAGGACTGTTACAAAAGAATCCCCTCAGAATTCTGACCCTGGTTGAGTGTATCCCACTGTTCAGTGTTGTGTGTCCCCCTCAGCCTGATCTACAAAGGATAAGAGCCTACTTCTGCTCCCATGAATGGAGCTAGTCCTTTAGCGCACACTGTAGCAGCTCATGAACCACAAACTTGCAGAGCTCAGACTAATCCCCTACGATGACAGTTGTTACAGAGACTTATGCCCTCTGCCCTGGAGGGCCCAGGTTCAAATGCTAGTGATGACCAAGAATACCATCTTTACGTGGGCAGTTTGGTGGTCACCAAAGATGGGGAGGGCGGGGGTGTGAATGGATAGATGCAGAGAGAAAAAAGAAAAACACGGATGTACACGTATGTTTCTGTCATGCAAATCTGGTTGCATATTAACAAAATGCTTTGGTAATAAAGGGGAAAGAGTTACTAGTTAATCTCTCTCCTTTTGTTTTCTCTGGAGCAGGCTTCTATTTGTACACCCTCATTAGCGAAGCTAGGTACAGGTGTATACCATCTGGAGCACAGCTAATTAAATTAGGAAAATACAAAATGGGCATGGAGGTTCTAAGAGAACATGAGAGTGGATGGGGAAAAGGAGGTATCACTGGGAGTCATGTTTCAGCTTCAGTATCATTCACTTAGAGCCATGTCTGTAAACAGAATGCACAGCCCAGCTAAGTGGGCTTTTTGTTAAGAGGAATATACAGGGGGTTGAGAAACAGACTTCTCAGCCCGGGCCTGCAGTAACCGGCACAGAGGTGCTCCTCATCTGGCACAGCAGGCTGTGGAGAGAGGGAGTTGAGGCAGGCCACTGCTTTTCCTGTCGCTACTCTGGCATTTGTAGCCAGGACCTATGTCTTTCACTTGTACTTCCTGCCCCCCCCCCCCAAACACACACATCTGCTTCTGAATGAAGGGTCACTGTGTATTTTAGCTCTGTGGTGTGGAGGAGTGTGTGGTACTCTCCTATGAAGTCTCTTCGCATCCTGGACACCCCTCCCCCCAACAGAAACACACCAGTGCAGTCCAGGCCTTTGTGAGTGGGCAGGGAGGAGCTGGAGGGGCAGTGGGACACAGGGGAGGGGGCCATAGCGTTTGGCCCTAAGTTCGCAGCTAGCAGATTTTTTTGGTAAGTGGTGTGTATCTGAAAGAGAGACGGAAAAGAAGCCATCAAAGATTTTTGCTACCAGGTCTCCCGTTAGATAACTGAATAATAACTGGGAGTGTGAGAAGCTGTGGGCATCTAGTCATGTGACCGAGACTGCATGTGGGCAGGAGTTCATCATGAGAAAGTCATCCAAAGACCGAGGGAGAAGAAGCTGAATGCTCTGCCTTCTGCAGCATATAAAATGTGCCCCCCACAGCTAGAATTTTCAGTGGACTTACTGAGGAGGAACAGTTGTAGCTTGATTTCTGAGTCATGTCTATGGAACTAATCCGATCATCATTGATAGACTTTACATCTCCCACTTGCCTTCAGTGGGAGCAGTAGATTCTCAGCACCACATATTATCAGGCCCCATGCAGAGGCTGTTAAAAAAGTAGAGCCATGTTCGGCCATCTCTTACATGACATATTTTCTGTATAAATTACACAACTCTGGTACCTTATGTGCACTCCTGAGTGTTTTCTGTTTGAAAACAGCACAAACACACATTCCAAATCAGTCAGAAATTTGCAATGGGAAAGGTCACTAAAATACTTTTTATGCTTAAAAACAAAACACAGATGTAAAACATGCCCTTTCCCCACAATTTAGTGCATGAGATGCATAGTGGCTTTAAAAATGTAAGAGATGATTTAGCTATAATTTTCTCCTATGGTCACAGGCCTGTCTCCACATTGTTTTCTCTGTTTGTTACTATTATTGTTCATTATTTGTACGACAGAAGTGTCTAGAGGCTCCGACTGGGACCCCATTGTGCTAAGTGCTGTACTTGTATCTAGTGCAGGGGTTCTCAGACTTTTGTACTGGTGACCTCTTTCACATAGCAAGCCTCTGAGTGTAATCCCCCCCGCCCCCTGTATAAATTAAAAACATGTTTTTATATATTTAACACCATTATAAATGCTGGAGGCAAAGCGGGGTTTGGGATGGAGGCTGACAGCTCACGACCCCTCATGTAATAACCTTGTGACCCCCTGAGGGGTTCCGACCCCCAGTTTGAGAACCCCTGACCTAGTGAGAGACAGTCACTGTTCTAAAGTGCTTCCAGTATAAGTAGACAAGACAAAGAATGAGAAGGGAAACGGGTGAAGTGATTTACCCATGGTCACCCAGAAGGGCAGTAGCAGAGCCAGGAATAGAAATCCAAGTCTCCTGTGTACCAGTCCAGTGCTGTAGCTACTAGATCATACTCCCTCCCCTGGTGAGGCACCCCTGATTTTGCTTTCATTTCAGTCAACAATAAAACTCCCATGCACTTCAATAGGAGATCGATTGAGCCCTGACTTTTATAATCTCTTACCCTTTTTAATGGTAGAAAGGGTGCTTTTTTCCAGTTCTCTATACATCCTTCAGGTTCTAGGAAGGAAAAAAATCTGTAGGGCCCGATTCTCCTCTCACAATGGCATAAATCAGGACAGTAACATCATTGATAAAACTGGTGTAAGTGAGAGAAGAATCAGGGCCCATAGCGCCTTACTATAGGCAACAGGGCTGGAGAAGACTTCCTAAGTCACATGGTCCAATCACCGCTGTATGAAGTAGAATTTTCATGTTTCTCATTGAGCTTCTTCCTTACTACTTTTGGATGGGGCCATCACTACAGTAAACACCCTCTGCTGATCATTCTGCTGAAATATCCTTTGTGTCAAAATGTTTTAATGTATACTCTAACATTCCCCTTTTGAGTTTCAAGCGGGTGCTCCTTCTTACGCTGTCACGACCTCTGTAGATAATAATCCCTCCCCTTTTTTATTATTATTATCTCTGAAATATTTGTGGACAGTTACCATTTTCTTTCTCAGGGCCTTCTTTCTCAGGGCCATGAATATTCGGTTCTTGCAACTCCTCATATGTCCCCCTCCTAATCCTTTAATCCTTTTTATTGCATTTCTCTAGATTCTCTCACACTCTGTCCTTTTTTTGTGATGCTAGACCCCAGCCTATCAACAGTATGGTTTTATCTAAGCAGTTAGGAAAGGCACCATTACCTGCCTTGTCCCACATATATGGAGGTGCCAGCCAAGGCTCCATAGTAAGGATTGTAAATAAAAGTAAAGTAAAATTTTTGCACATAAACAGGGATTTGTTTTGTATGAAAAATACTCTGTATTCTCCCCAGACCTACAGCACTTTGAATAGAAATGTTTTTTTCTGAGAATCTACAAATACTTCTGTTAATTAGTTTGAGTTAAAATTATTTTTAAAATGGGTGCTTTAAGAAAGTATGCATCTGTGTCCAATCTTTTCTTTGTCCTTAATGTTCCTAATTACAGAATAACACAAACTCTGTAAACTTTCTATGTAGTTAAAATTAATTGAAATCTTGTGCCCAGGCTATTTTTGAAGACTTGAGGTTGTAATTATGCAATGCTATTAATGTTTGTTGTATTTAATTGTTATGATGATCATAGGCACAGGGTCTGGTCAATAGCTCAGGTAATTCTAGGGACCACTGTGACATCAGAGGTAACTCAACCAATGACCAGCAGGCCTCTACAGAAAATTTGCATGTAACAATTCTACTGGTTATAATGTTAGTGGTATGACAGGGACTGTACATATGTGTCAAGAGTTCTCATTGGTTGATTACTTGGTCCAGCTGTTGCTGTTCTTTAAAGGTTTTGTGGCTGCCTGCTGGCTTGGGCTTCAGTGCTTGAAAAGCTCCCTATGGCACTGATTCCTCAGCTTGTCTGCACACTGAAGTAGCACTGCCAGGGGAAGTGAGGCAGGAGTGCAGGGGGAGCCCTTAACACACACAGACCTTGGCAGTCAAGGACTAGACTCTCCCTACCCCCCTTCACATATCACCAGTGTCACAACCACAGCCCTCAAAACCTGTAAGTTAATTGCAAATTAAGGACCAGATTCACCAGTATAAAGTTCTAAAAGGAGCATACGTTAATCTCTGGGGAAAAGATCAGCCATCCAAACAAGCTGGATCACTGCAGAGCCCTAATCAGAACCTCCCCATTATCGGATCCCTCCCCATTGTGAGGTATGGAAAACAAAACCGAGCCACACAAAACATGGAATCCGTGCTCACAAAGTGGAAGAAGAAAAGGAAGGGCACAGAACACGCAAACACAGAGATAAATTATAGTGCTCTCCCTGGTGCACAAAGACAGCATCTGCACTGGGATGTCATCCTCTCAGCAAAAAAGCCCACCACTGTGAAATCAGTATTGAGATGAGGTCAGCTCAGTCACCACAGTCATTGAGATGAGATCAGCTCAGTCAACCGGAGAGCTCTTGGCGGTCGATTTATCGCGATTTATTGCTCCGGAGGTAAGTATAGACATGCCCTAAGTGCCCCTACTACACCGACATAGTGACTCCACCTCCATGAGTGGCTTAGGTCAGTTTAGTTAGGATGACACAGTGTGTAGACACTGCATCCACCGTTCGCTGTCTTGTCAATTTCAGGACTCCCTGGAGCCCTGAAGTTGACAAGAAAGCTGGGCAGCTAGAGCTCCGCTGCCCATGGCTCCCTGCTGGGCTGCACCTGCCCTGCTTAGGTAGCCAAGAAGCCTGGGCAGCTGGTCCATGCTCCTGCCAGGGAATGGGGAGGCTAGGAGCCAGGGTGGCTGGTCCCCGCTTCTGGCAGGGCACAGGGAGGCAAGAATCCCGGGCAGCTGGTCTCTGCTCCTGGTGGGAAGTGGGGAGCCCCGGGGGGACATCTGGGCTCCCAGTGGGGAGCTGCACAGAGCTGAGAGCCCTGGCTCTCAGCCCCCCACACTGCCTATCTTCTGTCGGTGGTCGTGCTCCTGGTAAGGACACGCACCACTGACAGCAGGAGGGTAGTGTGGACATCAGCCACCACAGTAATTACTGTCCTAAGTCTGTAAACAGGCCATCAGACTCAGGGTCAAGCTGAACTTCCCTTCTACCTACACAAGTCTTTCTTAGTAAGTCCTCCGGACCTGGGCCTTAGAAACCAGCAGGTGGGGGTGGGTTGGAGCCTGAGTCCCAGTGGGCCTTGGTTCCCAGACTCGTGTCCTGAGAGTCCATCAATGCTATCTCATGGGCCAGTGTTCCTTGGCCTTTCTATCCCAAGACTACCCAATCAACTCCCAGGAAATGGAAGTGAGCCCCCTGGTTCAAATACAGCTGCTTAGTATTTAACCCTTCCATTTTATTCTGACTGCCGAATTGCAAAGAGAGTGAACCTCCTTCTGCCTTGTCTTCTTGTTGGTGGCCATAGCTATCCTTTGCCAAGTGCCCTGCTAGCTGGTCATGGGACCATAGTCAGATTCTGGTAAATCTCTGGTGCAAGGTGAGCAAGACGTTTAGCTTTGGTAGGAGTGCCAGAAATGACCGTGTGTACCAAGAAATAGCGGACAAGCTGGCAGTGTTGAGATTCACCAGACCTGTGACTAGGGCAGGAAGTGTAAGTGGCTCAGGAGCGACCATCGGAGAGCCAGGGATGAGCACCACACCTCTGGGAACTCCCCATCATCCTGCCTGTTTTATGAGGACTCTGACTGGGTGCTGGGTATTGCACTGAGCCTCCAACTGTTCATGATAGTCTGATCAGCTGGGATGGTGACCTTCTGACCCCCCCATGCTAATATAGCACTGGAGGGGAGACAGCCGCTGCTGGATTAGACTAGCGAAGTGATTCTGGTGCTCACGCTGGTCCCTTATAAGGCTTTGATGCTGGAGCAGCTGCGGCACATTCTGGGTCCCTACTCAGAGGAGCCGTTTGACCCTTTGGAGGAGCAGGTAGCTGCGGTGGAAGTGGTGGAAGTGGCAGTGGAAACAGAAGAGGCTGAAGTAGCTGTGGAGCCCAGTAACTGTCTGGCTCCATGTTTGTTGTTAACATATAAACAGAAAGGATTTCTGATTATGAAATTTACAATTATTTACAAACCATGGATGGTAACATGTACCTGCTCAATGGGGGAATACACATCAGCACCAGGGCCTTGGCATCTCCTCGCCCTGTCTCAACACCACGTGGAATTCAAAATAGATCCCAGGAAACGTGAATAACAGTTGAACAAGCATTTACAAGGATACTTACACATTCTCACAAAGATGTGCTGGAGTCTTACAAGTAAGAACCTTAATTTGCCTTCCCTTTTAGAAGGCTGCACCATCCAAGTGGGGCAAGCCATCTGTACACTATTTGGGAGGAAGGGGGAAATGGAGTGCATGCGTGACAAAATCACTGTCTGAAATATGGCAGGGGGTTTGTATGCAGTCCAGAAATGTGCCAGGGAAAGGGGAGTACTGGCTGTGCAGTTCTTTGAGAGTCCATATTATCATATGTGTTTGCATGTAGTTCATATCATAGGTGCTGACTCCTTGGGTGCTCTGGGCTTGAAACACCCACAGGAAAAAAAAATAGTGAGTGCTCAGCACCCACCTGCTGATCAGCTGTTCAGTGGCGGGTGGGAGGTGCTCAGGGGAGGGGGCAGAGCAGGAGTGGGAAGAGGCAGACTGAGGCTGGAGCCTTGGGGGAAGGGGCAGAGTTGGGGCAGAGTCTCAGGGCTGTTCACATCGGTGCTTTTCATCAGTAAAACTTTTGTCGTTCGGCGGGGTGTTTTTTTAACGTCCCTGAAAGACATAAGTTTTGCCGACAAAGTTCCAGTGTAGACAAAGCCTTAGAAACCTCCACCACCACAGTCGAGTTGCCAACACCAAACTGGTTAGCAACAGACCTGTAGCAGTCAGGAGTGGCCAGCTTCTAGACTAGTAGAGCAACCTGCTTCTGTACCAGCATGGCCACCCTCGTCAGGGGCGGCTCTTACAATTCTGCCACCCCAAGCGGGGGTGGCGGCACCCCGCCCCCGACGCAGGCAGACATAGCGGGGCGCCGCCACGTCTGCCTGCGTCGGGGGCGGGGCGCCGCCACGTCTGCCTGCGTCGGGGGCGGGGCGCCGCCACGTCTGCCTGCGTCGGGGGCGGGGCGCCGCCACGTCTGCCTGCGTCGGGGGCGGGGCGCCGCCCCCGACGCAGGCAGTCCCATTCCGGAGCGGCAAGGGGACAGCGGCGGACCTGCCGCCCCTTTGCCGCTGCGGCAGGCGAGACTGGGGCGGTAGTCCGAGTCCCGCGGCGGCAATTTGGCGGCGGGAAGAGCGGACCTGCCGCCGAATTGCCGCCGCGGGACTCGGACTGCCGCCCCCTTCTCACCTGCCGCCCCAAGCACCAGCTTGGCAAGCTGGTGCCTGGAGCCGGCCCTGACCCTCGTGCCTGTGGCCTGACACTGTAAGGTTGGGGCAAGCTATTCACAAAGCTCCACAAAAGTCACTTTCTTCATGCAAAAATTCTGGAGCCACTGCTGGTCATTCCAGGTCTTGCCTGACCACGTGATCCCACCAGTCTGTGCTTCTGGCCTTGCTCCAGAAGTGGTGCTGTACACAGAGGGCATCAGTGGCTATACAGAGAGTCATGAGCAGCATCAGACAGTTGGTGTCTGCATCCTCCTTCTCTGGCAGGTGCCTTTGTTAGTCAGAAAATGCCGCTGACATGTCCACCGGAATCTCATGGATGCTCTGCCTGTTTCCTGAGACTGGAGTGAAGGTGCAAGCAGGACAAGTTCTTCAAATGGTTACTCCATGTTGCTGGCTCTGGTTGCCATGATCATGCGGACCCAAAAGACAGCTCAGCAGAACATCTTGATGGGCTCAGACAACTTCTGGTAAAGTACCAGGGGATGGAAAGTCAAGTTTTTCCCACAGTGCATCATGAACAAAGGGCTAGAGCGGCTGCAGCTAGGGAGGGTGTTAGGAAGCCTGGGATAGGCTAAGTTGATCTGGGTCTACATATGCAGTGTGGACAATGTGACTTTGGGTGTGAGACCCAGGAATTCTAAACCCTGGGTCAATATTCATCATTGACGCTCAAGTGCGGGCTTAGAAACACTGAGCCTGCAGACTTGATTCCCTCAGACCTGGGCTTACATTAAAGTGTAAATGTATCCTGAGTACACAGTCTCATGGGTCAGAGAGACACAGGGGAAAAAGGGAAAATAAAAATAATATAAAGAGATTTAACAGGCATCACAGGAAGAAAATTAGAGCAGCCCAGAGAAATGCCTAGGAACAGGTAAGTTCTGTGTGTGTTTGTATACAGGTCAGGGTGTGAACAGGGGAACCAGCTCAAGGGTATCCCAAAATCAGCGGTGCTATGTAGGTTTGTCCCGTGGGTGAGAGCTGAGAACATGGTGCTGGATCCTGGAATTTTTCTAATGCTGAGAATGTGGGTTGCGGGATTTTTTCCAATTGCAATGGGAGGCCAGAAAAAGAATAAGTAAGGATTGTAAAGAAAACATACAAGTGTTCAGTTTGTCCTGGTTCAGAGGGCAAATATAGGGGATTTAAGACCCTGGGGACTTTGTCTGGGAGGGATTGCACCAGAAAAAGTAGGTGCTTTGAGTGTCTCTAGGAGGTTAGCCTGAAGGGTTTGGTGCAAAGGGAGGAGGGGATTCATGGGTCCCATAGAGTTTGGATTGGGGGGGGGGAATCTAATGTCTTTAAATATTATTTTAATCTAATCTGGGACCACTAGCATAAAATACCTTAATCATAATTCTCTGGGTATTGTATGGTGTCACTACAGGGCAGAGGTAAGGTTGTTTGCGTGCCCCAGCTATGTATTGCCATACCTTAACGTGTTTGGATTTTTTTTTTTCCAGTATAACCTTCACTCTGAATTCCTGGGTTTATAATGCTTGGTTTTGGGATAACTGCAACATCTCTGTAATGTATTTTGCTGTAAATTATTGATATATATTCTCCACTCTAACTCCATCTTAATGTAGTTTTTTGGGAGGGAATATATATACACTACAAAACATCATCTTCTGGTTTTGTTGCAGTTTAATACGTACCCTAAAACAAGGCTGCTTCATTTCTCCTCAGGTGCTTTCTCTTTGAGTCATCTCTGCTGTGTCATTTAACAAAACTCTCACCTCATGATGGCTAAGTGGTGATGTCTCTGAGATCGGCTCTCTACCCCGTATCCCCCGGTGATAGCTGTTGTTGGTGGGAATGCTATTCCTGACTGTCCTCAAGGTTGAACTCCTGGTAGCAGGCAGTTGGTCACTCTCAGCAGAAGACCCTTGACTCTGGGGTCGCAGTCCACAAAATGCCCACTTTAGTGACCTGTTTTTATGACATGGCTCAAGATCAGGGATCCTAAAAATCTGTTTGCTGCAGGAAAACGCAGAATTTGCGTTAGAATCTCTTTCGTCTTTTACATTTTTGTGAAAAAAATGAAAACCGAGATTCAATTTTTACTGAAAGTACCAGTGTCACTTATTCCAGTGGTGCCCAACCTTATTACACAGGAGGGCTGCATAAACCTAAGCATAGCCTTGTGTGGGCCAAACAAATTCTATATATTTTAATAAGATTTCAGCTGACAGCCTGAGTCCTGCCGCCCAGGGCCATCTGCCCAGGCCCTGCTGCCCAGTGCTGACAGCAGGAGCTTTATTTTTTGCGCATTAAAAAAAATAATTTTCTGAAAATCGAGTACAGACATAGAAGTATTTGGTATATGTCAGAAATTCAAAATGCAATTCTATACATTTTATTATAAAAATTGATGGCACTGCTAGGCTTCGAACTTGCTTAAAAATTGTAAATATATCAATAAAACATTGTGTTCAACTGATAGCTATATATAGGGTGGCTAAGGAAACTAAAGTTCAGTGTTTCATTTTACTCATGAAAAAGCACAGATTTTTATTTATTTATTTTAGTGGAGAATTTTGGGTATTTTATCATAGAAAACTAGGATCCCTGCTCAAGACAGGTCTGTTCAGTCTGACTTCTTAGCTGGCAAGGGGATGCCAAGTGTGTGAGCAGTGGGCAGATTTTTAACCAGAAGAGGCTTTGTTGGTGGTGGTTGGATGATTGAGTTGAGGGTGGGGAGCCGTTTGGTTATGTAGCCATTATACATGCTGTATGATGGGCACATAAGAAATCAGAACACAAATGAGTTCCTGTTTTGGAATATATTCTTTGCCTGAAACTGGTATTTTGAAAAGCATTCAGGGCCTGATCCTGCAATGTGCTGAACACCATCGCCACTTACTGCAGACTGTTGGAATGGAGGGGGCTCAGCACATCTGGAAATAGCTTCCCATTCTGCTCCCTCTCTCACAGCGGGCAGCCATTGCCCCAAGAGGAAGGAAATTAAAAGGAAGCTCTGACCTGTCTCTATCCAACACAACAAAAGATTCTGTACAGTGAAATTACTTCAGCTTCCTCGCTTTTTTTTTTTTCATGGCTATGTTGCCATTTACAAAAAACATGTTTTCACAGCTAAATTGTATTAACCCCTAACAGAGCTTAGATCTTCGTGCAATGTTTGAAGTACCTTCAGGGGATCGTAAAGGCCTGGGTAAAAATCTAGGAGAACTAAGCAGCAACAGAACAACAGAGGGCCATTCCTGGAAATTAAAAAAATAATGAAGTTTAGATAAAATGCACAGGGAGGCAGGCAGAGGGGGCTTCCCCCCCCCCCCCTTAAAGGTAATCAAGATTTGGAAGTCCTGGCAGAATGACGGGGGGGAAATACGGGCATTTACTTGGATACCAATGGTATCTCCAGATATAAGTGAGATAAACTAACCATAATGATTCTTACTGACCTGATGGCCATGTTTGGGGTTGGAAGGCATTGCCTCCCATGGCATACAGGCAGGAACCTTACACAGGGCTGGTGCAAGGAAGTTTCGCGCCCTAGGCGAAACTTCCTTGCACCAGCCCTGCACCCTCCCCCCCAGCTAACACCCCCCCCTTCGTGGCAGCCAGTCCCCACCCTCACCCTCCTGCAGCGGCTCCCCACCCCCCACGGGCAGGCGGCTCCCCACCCCCCACGGGCCGGCAGCTCAGCCCCCCGCCCGTGGCTCAGCTGCGGAGCCGGGAAGCGGGAGGCAGCCACAGCAAGCCACAGACCCCCCCCCCCCCCAAGCTCCTGGCTCCTCCGCAGACCTGGCTCAGGTGGACCTGGGAGGTGGGCGGCAGGACCTGGGAGGTGGGCGGCAGCTGCGGAGCTGGGAGGCGCCCCCCAAATATTGGCGCCCTACGCGACCGCCTAGGGTCGCCTAGTGGGCGTGCCGTCCCTGACCGTGGAGAGCTTGTCTTGCTCTAGAGCCTTGAGCAGGGATAATTTTTTTGACTCAGACAGGCCTATGCCACATGATTTGATTTTCTGCTCTAGCAGGGAACTGGTTGTTGGTGGACGTTGGTCTTTCCCATCTCTTTTGCCTACAGGCTTTCTAATCTTTTGTACGCAAGGAATGAGCTGGTTAACTCACTGGCTTGTCTTTGCAAGGCAATGTGCCTTCAAACCCTTAATACCTGGAGTTATGAAAAGGGGGAAAAAAAAAGGAATGTGCTGCTGACCTGATTAAAGCTTCATGTTCTGTGCTCGCTAGAAAGTAAACACAGACAATGGAGAATTTGAAGGCTCTCAAATGAGCAAGAGAATCACATTCAGAGTGCACATGGCAAAAGGGCAACATGTGGAAAGGGTCGAAAGTTGAGCAGAACCTCACTGATTTTCCTTCTTGACCAAGAGTGGGATTGATGAAGGGATCTAAATGTTGCAATGCTGAGCATCATGGTGCCTAACATCTAGGAGTCTAGAAAATCATGAGCACCACTGCGATCCTCAAAGCCTACGTTAGGCTCCCTAAACAATAAATGGGGAGAGAGAGGTGCCTCAGAATGTGATCCACAAAAACCGGAGCGCTAGGCAGCAGGGCCGGCTCCAGGCACCAGCCGACCAAGCACGTGCTTGGGGCGGCACCTTCTAAGGGGCGGCCAATCTTGGGGTGGCGGGGCAGCACTTGGGGTTTTTTGTTGTTTGTTTACTTCGGCGGGGCGGCACTTGGAGGGGGGGTTGTTTCAGCGGGGCGGCGCTGGGGGTGTGTGTTGTTTCGGCGGGGCGGCGCTCAGTTGGTTTTTGGTGGTTTTTTTTGCTTGGGGTGGCAAAAAGTTAGAGCTGGCCCTGCTAGGCGGGGAACCACCCAAGCTAGCCAAGGGGAGAAGCTGACAACAGGGTGTGCTGAGTCTAGATTGCAGGGAGGCATCTATCTCTGCTAGTGATTCTTGAATGGGAACCTGCTGCCTGGAGTCAGGCACCTTAGGTGCCTAAGGTGTTTCTTGCAGGAATGAGTTAGGTGTTTACATCGCTCCACACAAAATTATTGAAGAGCCACTGCCCCCCCATCTAACTTTTATCCCTGTGGGTTTCCCACCTGAGGGGTGGGAAACCAGGCTTAATTCCCTCCTTTCTACCTGACTGGGGGAAGAGAGGATTTGAACAGGGAGTTTTCCACCTCTCAGAAGAGGAGTTGTAACCACTGAGCTATCGGGATAGTTTGATGGCAGTGGGGACGCCTCCCTCAGTCTCTCCTGTTGAAGCTGAACAGCTGGGGCCAGCCAAGGAGTGAGACCAGAAATTGACCAAGATCTCAAACTTTACCACTCCTGGCTAGGAACCACCAGGTGCAGAAAGTGCTGATACAAAGCTAATTGAAGACCCCTGAGAGAGTTACCAGGAGTAGAGTTTGGAGTTAGTTATATTTCTTTTGGAGTCTGATACCCTGGAATGGGTGGAACTTACTCATCTGGAGGGCTAAGTCACCACAGCACAGGACCATGATGGAGGTGGCTGCTGACCACTGAAAACCCAGAGGGAAAGTGAGGTAGAGTGAGTCGTGGGCCTCAAAGGGGCACTGCAGCAGCCAATCCTGCCATATTGCTATAGAGAAAACTATAGAGATTTGGAACCTAAGAAGGGGTGTTTCTATGAATCTGCTGACAAGCTGCAACCATAGCTTTAAGATAACTGTGAATGTCCCTGTTCTCTAAAATGGGGTGTTAACTCTGATACCTAATAATAACTATGGTGTATACTTAACTATTTCACAGCTGATCACCGGGCAGAGTTCTCCTAGAGTACCACTACTTTTTCTCCTTGCCCTAATGCTTCCTCAAGGCCCTTGGCTGTTTTTAATCTCTTTTCATAATTCATGGGCCAGTTCTTTTTAGCCTCACTCGTACAAGGGACTGCACTGAAATCATTGGTATGACTAATAGTAGTATGGCAAGCAGGATAGGACTGCAGGTATGCAGATCAGTGAAATGCTCATTAGTGAGATTCAGCTATATTGCTTCCCCTTGGGGGTCCCTTATAAAGTTAAAATGATTCTTTGAAAGGTACCAAATCAGAATTTAATTCTGTTCCATTTAGTCCATGTCTAAACTACAAAGTTTTGTGGGCATATCTGGGTTGGTTAGGAATGGCTTTGTTTTGTTTGTTTAAATTCCTAACCCATATAGTTACACTGGCCAAAAAAAAATTTAAACAAATCCCTGTATGGATGCAGTTATACTAGCAAAAGAGTCAGTATAACCTGCATCTCTCCTAGGGAGCTTTGCTGGCATAGCTATACCAGCAAAACCTTTCCAGTGTAGACTAACCCTTAGCTACGTTTTTGCCCTCATCCTGCTCCCAATGAAGCCAATAGCAAAAGTCCCATGAGGCAGGAATCTGGGCCCTTAGTTAATAATACATGAACCTTTCCAAGGAGAACAAATGAATACAGTCTCAGAGTGCAACAGCAAGTTATACGGTGGAGGGGCACAATAGTCACTATGCTCAAAACTCCTGCTTTTAACCTTTCTGACTAGAGAGACACTTACAATACTATTATTTAAAACTTTAAAAACAAAGGGGGAGACTCAAAAGTGCCAAAGGGACTTAGGTGCACAAGTCCCATTAAAATCAATGGGACATATGCTCCTAAATCCCCTAGATGTCTTTGAAAACTTCCTTCATAAATGCAGCAATAACATCATTTCTTTAATTTCTGTGCAGCTTTTCCTCCATCCTGACAAGTTCTGATTGGCTGAATTCAGATCCAATTTGTTACCATCTCCAAATCTTTTGTTATTGCTTTCTAAACTTTTTATTAGGGGAAGGAATTAAGAATAAAGGACCTGAAAGAATCCAGTGTAACCAATGTTAGGCATTAACTAGGTTATCTGAGGGTTTATCTTCACTTTTGTGTTAGTTCAAAGTATAACTCAAGTGTTCCCCCCCCCCCCCCCCCCCCCCCCCCCCCCCCCCCCCGCCCCAACCTGACTCCTGTCCATGGATAAGTCTGTAGTTTGTTAGGTGCTTTAAACTCCAATTAGCTGGCTGGTCAGAGGGTGTGAGCTGACACTCAAGTGCTGATGATGCTTAAACTACTAAGGCAGTAGGGAGACAGCCACTCTGTGCTGGTATTACAATCACACCACAGTGCGGCCATGTTAACTTGAGTGTAGAAGACATAGCCACATATGCTGAATCTTGGCTCTGGCTAGTCTGGAATTAAATTCTAGACTAGTAGCAGTTTTTTAATATAAAATGTTTCTGTCTCCAACTATCCTTTATGCCCATCTTGTAGAATCTAGAAAATAGAATTTCTCTTCTGCCTGGCAAACATGGATGTGTCCCACTACTGTATGTCTAAACTTAGACAGTAGGATGACTTGCAGACCTACTGGCTTGCAGGATTACCCTCTCAGTAGCTCATCTTCACACCCACTGGGTGTGTATATAAATACCACTCCCAGCTGAAGTCAGTTGAGAATTGGGATAGAAATAACATGATGATGATGCCTTATTCCTAGGGTTGGGGGGGAAAAAAGATAATTCCCATTATGTATGTTCAACAGCTCCAGTTTTTATGTTCCTAGCAAAATTCCCAAGTGCACCTACGTATTTCTGTACACTCAGCATAAGACAGTAGTTGTTAGGGGGCAGATTACACCCCTGCAGGAGTTATCTAGTTAATCCTTTCAGTGAGAGGTGGGGCCTAGGCAGAGACGGGCTCCACCTGACGAAGAGAGGGAAGAGCATCTTTGGAAGCAGGCTGGCTAACCTAGTGAGGAGGGCTTTAAACTAGGTTCACCGGGGGAAGGAGACCAAAGCCCCGAGGTAAGTGGGGAAGTGGGATACTGGGAGGAAGCACAAGTAGGTGAGTGCAAGAGAGGAGGGCTCCTGCCCCATACTGGGACAGCAGGACGATCAGTGAGTTATCTTAAATGCCTATACACAAATGCGAGAAGCCTGGGGAACAAGCAGGGAGAACTGGAATTCCTGGCACAGTCAAGGAATTATGATGTAATTGGAATAACAGAGACTTGGTGGGATAACTCACATGATTGGAGTACTGTCATGGATGGATATAAACTGTTCAGGAAGGATAGGCAGGGCAGAAAAGGTGGGGGAGTTGCGTTGTATGTAAGAGAGCAGTATGACTGCTCAGAGCTCCAGTATGAAACTGCAGAAAAACCTGAGAGTCTCTGGATTAAATTTAGAAGTGGGAGCAACAAGGGTAATGTCGTGGTGGGAGTCTGCTACAGACCACCAGACCAGGGGGATGAGGTGGATGAGGCTTTCTTCCAGCAACTAACAGAAGTTACTAGATCACAGGCCCTGGTTCTCATGGGTGACTTTAATCACCCCAATATCTGCTGGGAGAGCAATACAGCGGTGCACAGACAATCCAGGAAGTTTTTGGAAAGTGTAGGGGACAATTTCCTGGTGCAAGTGCTGGAGGAACCAACTAGGGGAAAAGCTCTTCTTGACCTGCTGCTCACAAACAGGGAAGAAATAGTAGAGGAAGCAATAGTGGATGGGAACCTGGGAGGCAGTGACCATGAGATGGTCGAGTTCAGGATCCTGACACAAGGAAGAAAGGAGAGCAGTAGAACAGAGACCCTGGACTTCAGAAAAGCAGACTTTGACTCCCTCAGGGAACTGATGGGCAAGGTCCCCTGGGAGAATAACATGAGGGGGAAAGGAGTCGAGGAAAGCTGGCTGTATTTTAAAGAATCCTTATTGAGGTTGCAGGAACAAACCATCCCGATGTGTAGAAAGAAAAGTAAATATGGCAGGTGATCAGCTTGGCTTAACAGTGAAATCCTTGCTCATCTTAAACACAAAAAAGCAGCTTACAAGAAGTGGAAGATTGGACAAATGACTAGGGAGGAGTATAAAAATATTGTTCAGGCATGCAGGAGTGAAATTAGGAAGGCCAAATCACACTTGGAGTTGCAGCTAGCCGGAGATGTTAGGAGTAACAAGAAGGGTTTCTTCAGGTATGTGAGCAACAAGAAGAAAGTCAAGGAAAGTGTGGGCCCCTTGCTGAATGAGGGAGGGAACCTAGTGACAGAGGATGTGGAGAAAGCTAGTGTACTCAATGCTTTTTTTGCCTCTGTCTTCACAGACAAGGTCAGCTCCCAGGCGGCTGCACTCCGCAGCACGGTATGGGGAGGAGGTGACCAGCCCTCTGTGGAGAAAGAAGTAGTTCGGGACTATTTAGAAAAGCTGGACGAGCACAAGTCCATGGGGCCGGATGCACTGCATCCAGGGGTGCTAAAGGAGTTGGCTGATGTGATTGCAGAGCCATTGGCCATTATCTTTGACAAATCATGGCAATCGGGGGAGGTCCCGGATGACTGGAAAAAAGCTAATGTAGTGCCAATCTTTAAAAAAGGGAAGAAGGAAGATCCGGGGAACTACAGGCCAGTCAGTCTCACCTCAGTCCCTGGAAAAATCATGGAACAGGTCCTCAAGGAATCAATTCTGAACCACTTAAAGGAGGGGAAAGTGATCAGGAACAGTCAGCATGGATTCACCAAGGGCAAGTCATGCCTGACTAACCTAATTGCCTTCTATGATGAGATAACTGGCTCTGTGGATGAGGGGAAAGCAGTGGATGTGCTATTTCTTGACTTTAGCAAAGCTTTTGATACAGTCTCCCACAGTATTCTTGCCAGCAAGTTAAAGAAGTATGGGCTGGATGAATGGACGGTAAGGTGGATAGAAAACTGGCTGGATGGTCGCGCTCAACGGGTAGTGATCAATGGCTCCATGTATAGTTGGCAGCTGGTATCAAGTGGAGTGCCCCAAGGGTCGGTGCTGGGGCCGGTTTTGTTCAATATCTTCATCAACGATCTGGAGGATGGTGTGGACTGCATGCAAGTTTGCAGATGACACTAAACTGGGAGGAGTGGTTGATACGCTGGAGGGTAGGGATAGGATACAGAGGGACCTAGACAAAATAGAGGATTGTGCCAAAAGAAATCTGATGAGGTTCAACAAGGACAAGTGCAGAGTCCTGCACTTAGGACGGAAGAATCCCATGCACTGCTATAGACTAGGGACCGAATGGCTGGGCAGCGGTTCTGCAGAAAAGGACCTAGGGGTTACAGTGGACGAAAAGCTGAATATGAGTCAACAGTGTGCCCTTGTTGCCAAGAAGGCTAACGGCATTTTGGGCTGCATAAGTAGGGGCATTTCCAGCAGATCGAGGGATGTGATTATTCCCCTCTATTCGGCACTGGTGAGGCCTCATTTGGAGTACTGTGTCCAGTTTTGGGCCCCACACTACAAGAAGGATGTGGATAAATTGGAAAGAGTCCAGCGGAGGGCAACAAAAATGATTAAGGGGCTGGAGCACATGACTTATGAGGAGAGGCTGAGGGAACTGGGATTGTTTAGTCTGCAGAAGAGAAGAATGAGGGGGGATTTGATAGCTGCTTTCAACTACCTGAACGCGGGTTCCAAAGAGGATGGATCTAGACTGTTCTCAGTGGTAGAAGATGACAGAACAAGGAGTAATGGTCTCAAGTTGCAGAGGGGGAGGTTTAGGTTGGATATTAGGAAAAACTTTTTCACTAGTAGGGTGGTAAAGCACTGGAATGGGTTACCTAGTAAGGTGGTGGAATCTCCTTCCTTGAAGGTTTTTAAGGTCAGGCTTGACAAAGCCTTTGTCCCAAGCTCTAGCCTGGGTCACAATTTAAGAACATAAGAGAGGCCGTACTGCGTCAGACCAAAGATCCATCCAGCCCAGTATCCTGTCCACCGACAGTGGCCAATGCCAGGTGCCCCGGAGTGAGTGGACCTAACAGGTAATGATCAAGTGATCCCTCTCCTGCCATCCATCACCCCCCTCTGACAAACAGAAGCTAAGGACACCATTCCTTACCCATCCTGGCTAATAGCCATTAATGGAAAGCACTGTCTACACAGCTTTTATTAGAGCAAACCCAAGTCTGACCCAGGCTGGGAGGTTGGTTGCTGCAGGCTGTGTGGATGTACCCTATGATTTGCACCAGTGCTGTTTATCCCAATTTTGAGCAGGGGAAACCTGCACAAGTGCAAATAGCAGCTTTCCCCGTATACTACATGTTTGTACTGGGGCAGCTACACCAGTGGTGGCTGCCGCTTCCCGCAGCTCCCATTGGCTGGGAACAGCGAACCATGGCCCCTAGGAGCTGTGGGTGGCCATGCAAATGTAAGCAACATGTAAGTGGCTTGCCCTGACAGGCCTCAGGTTGCCCAACATTGAGCTACACTGACATATGAAATCCACGCTGTAGACAAGGTCTTAGGCTTTGTCTATACATGGCATTCAGAAATCAGTGTCCAACAACTAGTGAAGTGGTGCTTGTCTACACTTGGGGTTTGCACAAAGCAAACTGTGTTTGTGCCCTGGTTGATCTCACTCCTGCTTGAAACCAACGTAAGCCCAACTGGTCAAATTGTGATTTTTCTTTGTTCACCCTTGGGGTTGCCCTGGCACAACTATCCCAGTTGCCAGCCACCAGTTGCAAATCTGGGGCTAATCCCAAATATAGACACATCCTTTTTGTGTAGAGGGGGAAACCTGTGATGCCTGAGTGCACTCATTACTGAGCCAGAGATCAGTGTGTTCAGTGCCAATGGCTGCAGCTCCTCTGAGAAGAGCAAAGAGGGATGACTAGTGTATAAAGCTGACCTGCAGAAAACTGGCCAGATTCACCCCTGTTGTAACTCCATTGATTTTTAATGGAGTTAAACCAGGAATAATTCATTTAAAAGTCCCGCAATTGTAGTATGATGTCTTGATTTCTTGTTGAATACCCTCCCTTGCCCTTGTCTTTGGGGGAAATCAACTTGCAAAGAGGGAAAGTGGTACTCCAGCAGACGCTTTTCTGGGAAAGGTCACTTCCCACCATAGAACCCCCATGCCAGACCTCAGCTGGCAGTTGCAAGGTTACACAGTTTTGTGAGGATTTTTTAAACAACTTCACAATTGGGGTTATCCCATTGGGGGGGTACAAAATCAGTTAAAATAGAAAAATCCCATCTCGTTGGTTTTTTTCAAGACCCAAATAGACAGAACTTTCCTTACATGCTGCATATCCGCGCCATTCTGCAGGATGTTTCCATGATAGGTGTGATGTCACATGAGTGAATCGGGCTATCAGGAGCTGTAAAAGGGTGGGGAGGAAGGCAGACAGTTACAGTATGTGCTGCTTGTCCCTCCTACATGTTTGTTTGCGGGCACGGAGCATGTTATTATGAAGTTATGTCTGGGTCACCTTGGAGGGCTCCATTCTCATGCAAATGTATCCGTTGAAGATTGTGCCTTCGGGCTTCTGTCTCCCTGCCTCCCCCCCCCCCCCCCCCCCAGAGTTTAGCATCTAATCAGAATTTGAAGTCGTTTAGCCCCTGCGTTCCCATGGAATTCAGACTCTGGGTTTAGGCAATGCTCCCTGGCTAACAAGAACCAGCAAGTTGTGCCTTAGTCATTCCCATCAATGAAACATGCCCCATTGCCCAATGAGGTCAAGAGCCAACTCTGAGCATTCTGAAAGAATATAAACACTGACAAACGGGAACAGACTCTCACTGTGATTAACTGAGAAGATACTTGCAGCTGGAGAATCATAAAGAAGTGTTTACTTTAGCTTTGATGTGGGGATCTACTGACTGGGAGGGCCCCTGCTAATCTAATGTAGATAACTTCTGATAGACTGCAAAGAGAACACGGCTCTAGTACGGGCTGCTCAGGAAAAGCTCCTGTTGCCTAGTGCCTATGATCTGTACCTGTCTTACTGAAGTGACAGTCACCAGACAGCATCCTGTAGTCCTTACTCATTCTATACACAGGCAAACTCCCTTTGACTTCAAAGGCAGTTGGAGAGAATAAATACTGAGAACAAACTGAGTTAAGACCTCAGTATTCAGTGCTCCGTTACTGTGAATTTATATCTGTGTAACTCCTTTGATCGTACAGAATAGAGGGCCTGATCCAAGTCTTGCTGGAGTCAGTGGGGCTCTTTCCCTTGACTTCTGTGGGAGCTGGATCCAGCTGACAACTAATTGAATCCTGCCTTTCTTTTTCTCTCAAGCAAAACTGTCAGCGAAATCAAGGGGAAATTTAGCTTGCGTCAGAACCACAGAACTTGACCCAGTGAAGTTACTCTGGCATTGCATCAGTGCACCTGAGAGCAGTAAGTGACCCACCATCTTGTTCTGCCCAATGAGCTGTACCGAAAGCCAAGGCTTGATGCATTTTGTCTAGATGAAATAGTTTTGGTTTTATGCTTTTATTTATACAAGGAGTAACACATGCACATTCATCATCAAACTGTGCTTATAAAGTGCACTGTGCAGAAGAATCCCAGAGCATGGTACAATGAAACTCCACAACAATATCAGTAATGAAGAGCAATTAAAAGTAGCAGCTAACCTATATTTCTTTAACCTACTTTTAAGAGTCGACGTAAACCCAGGATTGCAAATGGTCGTTGGAAGCGCACTGCATTGTCCAGGGGCATAATTACAGAAAGCTCTAGCTCCCTTTGTCACGTGGTTCTAATTAGCAGGACAGATTAAATAACCAGTTGATACAGCTCTTAATGAATCATTTATAAGCATATATCTAAGATAATGATATGCAACTGGTCACACACACTCATCCCCGTAAGCCCAGGCATATGCAGAACAAGTGAAACTGAACATATCTTGTCCATGTAAAACTAGGGTGGAAGAGTTGGGGAAGGAGCCAGAGTAGGTCACCCGGCCCAACAAAACGGTTCATTCTTGCATGACTGACAGGCGGGTGGGCAGGGCCGGCGCGCCCACTAGGCGACCCTAGGTGGTCGCTTAGGGCGCCAGGATTTGCGGGGCGGCTCGCCGCAACTGCTTTCCGCCTCCCAGCTCCGCGGCTTAGCCGGGAGCCGGGGGGGTGGCTCACCATGGCTGTCTCCCGCTTCCCAGCTCTGCAGCTGAGCCGGGAGCTGGGGAGGCGCCGCGGGCAGGGGGAGGCTGCCGCGGGTGGGGGGTTGAGCTGCCAGCCAGTGGGGGGGAGACTGGGAGGGGGTCTGGCTGCCGCGGGGAGGGGCGGTGTTAGCTGGGGAGGGGACACAGGGCTGGTGCAAGGAAGTTTCGCCTAGGGCGCTAAACTTCCTTGCACCGGCCCTGCGGGTGGGACAAATGATGAGCCCACCTGGCTTGAGTAGAGGTCCAACCTGAGAAGGCTGGAGTCTCTGCCTCTTGTCACGGTGGCTGTCTTGTTCAATTTTGTAAATGAAGACAGAGGTCCAGGTCCTGTGCTGCCTCAGCATTGCTCAGGAGCGGGGCAAGGCAGTTACGGATTCTGGGGCTAGCTAGGACCTTCAGGCTTCTGTAACTTAACACTTGGCTGCCAACAGCCCCAGGGAGCCATTCTGGGAGCTAGGACTAGCCAGAGCACAGCAACAGTCTAGTCAGGCCCCCTTTCCCCAGCCTCAGGGCTGAGAGGGGTTGGTATATAGAGCAACGACGCCAGCTTTATACCAGCTGGGCATCCCCCATATCCTAGGGGATATGTTAAATCAGCGTCTTTGTGCCGCCAGAGCTGTGCAAATGAGCCAGGATGGAACTGAGATGCCAACTGCCCCGGAGCGGCTATTCATTAGAGCTAGCATCTCCAAAATCTAGGTGCCTGTTTTCAACAGCTCCTTCCTTAGCACTACAGAAGTGTATGTTTTCTTTTCAGCTGGCAAAGCAGAGCAGTCTGGGGTGCCAGCCGGTTGTGAAGACACGTATTGTTATGGCTAGCTACAGACTTCTTTCTGTAAATCATACATAGAGAGTGTGCCTGTCTCCAAGTAAACAAACATGATGTAGATAGGTAATAGGCATAATGTTATTCCCTTTGCCTAGCAGTTATGGCTGGCTGGGCCCCACTCACTGACTGGTCTTGGACAGAGGGCTCTCTCACTCAAAGCTCCTCTCTTGTGGAATTCTCTCCTCCGTGGTTGCCTGCATTTAGGGCACACTTATTTTGACTGGCTTATCCTTATCCATTGTTTTGAGCCTTTCGTCCCCTCCTCTCTCGTCTTTTATATTTATAACCCCATTTTCATCCCTTCACACTTCATATTAAGTGGAAAGCTCAGAGTTGGGTCCCACCTTATGGGGGTGGGGGCTCTGTGGTTTGCTTCTATGTCAAATCCTTCGGTTCTGGTTGGGGCTGTATTGTAGCTGGGCTAGCTGGGTCTTTGTTTTGGCTTTATGGCTTAACACTTTTGTACCTCTCAGACACAGTATTATAAACACAAAATAAAATAGCGCCCTCTGGCAGCATGTGCGGGTGGACTTTTTTAAAGCCTCCCATCAAATTACTGGCCTGGGCTGATCCTGCTTAGTTTCTGAGATCTCCTAGGAGTATAGTACAAAGTTTGTATGATTATAGACTCGAGGCTAGTGGCAAACAAATTGCTACAGAAGAACTATAGCAAGATATCAGCAAGTTACACAATATTGTAATCAAAGGTCTCTTAGAAGCAGCGTCAAAGAACTTTCTCAGTAAGCCGGGGAGTCTACCACTAGCAGATTCTCAAACACCAGGCTCCCTAACATCAGACGCGTTCTGCTGACCTCAACACAATCCCTTGCAGATGAAGTATGGAGTTCTCCTTTTTTAAAAACAGTTGGTGTATTAGTCTTATAGTATATCCCCAAGGCAGGCTGTGGCGCCTTCCGGGCAAATGGACCAGTACATTCCGTCAGTGTGCTGAGAGGGCATCTGTGGCATGCATTAATGTGTGATGCAGGGCTTAGCACCAAATGGAGCTTGCCAGTGCCTTCACACATTTTTTTTTTCCACCAGGGAAGAGAAAAGGGGACCGTGGTGTGACATCTCAAATTCTTTTTAGCAGAGGGCAAGCATGGTGCAAGATATGAGCCCTCAGAGCACAGTGCGTGAGTCCCATTTCCTCCAGTGCAGGCTTGGGACTAGTTTCCCTTGGCTTCTTTCCTCTTCACTCCTTCAGAATTTTGCCTGAAAGATGGGGTTGAAGGGGTTAATCCCTCTCCCCAGGTGTGGTCTGTATCTACTCCAGCCCATTAAGGGATTGCTGTAACATTTCTTGTGGACTGACTCCTCACCCCAAAGGGGTCTAGTCAGACTGGACCACCACCTCCTAACGTTGCGTGGGACATTAGGCATGGCAGACTTTTGGAAATGTGTCAGGATGGTAGCCAGATTAAGGTGTATAATCTATCTGGCTAAGGTACTCCTGTGGTCCCTCATTACCACAGTATGTATCTGAGCACCTAAGGTGCCACAGGACCCTTTGTCGCTTCTACAGATCCAGACTAACACGGCTACCCCTCTGATACTATACAGCTATTGTTAGCATTGTAGCATCATGAGCCCAAGTCTGTAGATGCAGGTTCTGAGACTTATTGCGGTGTGTGTTTTACAATGTAGACATATCCTCTGTCTCCTCCTCACGCTCAATGCCTCTTTCACACAGGCCCTGGCTGTCTCTTGTGCAGATGCTGTGCTGCCCCCATTTAGTCTGCAGCAGGCCCTCCTGTCTAACATCTATTGGGTGACAGGCATTCTCTGATGACACCCACATGATCAGGCCCCACTAGGGTGACCAGATGTCCTGATTTTATAGGGACAGTCCTGATATTTGGGGCTTTTTCTTGTATAGGTGCCTATTACCCCCCCACCTCCATCCTGATTTTTCACACTTGCTATCTGGTCACCCTAGGCCCCACCGGTGAATCAGGTGTTTCTCTGCCTCGTTGGAGAATCCTGCTTTGGGGGCTCATCTTGAACTAGGGTTTTGAGCCACTCACTAGCTGTGGGGCAGCATCAGGGCATAGGTGGCTTTGCAAATGCCCACTGGGAGAAACTTAGGGACCATGGGGACTGAGTCAGCTGCTGAGTGGCAGTTGCACAAATGCCAGTGGAGCCTCAATGGTGGAGTTAGCCACCTAGGCCCAGATTGTCAAAGGTACTTAAGTGACATGCCCAAGGCCTCACAGGAAGTCTGTGACAGAGTAGGGAATTGAAATAGGATCTCCCAAGACCCAGCTTAGTGCCCTAACCACTGGACCATCCTTCCTCTCCATAATAGTGCTAGTCGGTACTTACATTCTGGGAAAAAGCTGGGAAAGTGTCTAATTCTATTAGGAAGGAGCTAGGGATAGGGTACTAAACTTCCTGATGTTGGACATGGGCTCCTTGAATTCTAAGTCAGCTCACTCCTTTGGCATAGAGTATATTCTTGTGATGACAAAATTGCTGTAGCACTAAGTTCTCAGTGGAACAGATTCTTTTCCCCCCTTGAATCTCTTGTTATACTCTCCACATTGTTTTGGCAGAAATCCATGTTTACTCTAGCTATGCAGCCAAAAATATGGTGATCTCTGGTTCATGTGAGCATGTGGTTATGCTAAATGCGTCATCACAAGTCACCAGCTACACAAAATACTGAGCCATGGCAGGGAAATCAGAGTGTATGGCACAGAAACGAATAGAATAACAGTATTTGAAGCCAGAAACCTTTTTAGAACAATATCTTCTTTTTAAAATTCATGTGATCAGAATGGCATTTTCTAAAGTGAAACATTCCTTTCAAACAGAGCTATGTTTTGATTTCTGATCTGTACCAGGAATGCATTTTATGGGATAAAATGGAAGGAATTATGGCAGAGATTTGCAGAGCAGGGCAGGAGCCTTAGCCACACAGCTTCTATTAATTATCTCTTAGCTGCGTTGGCTCTGCTGTGATAACAAAAGTAGCATGTCACAAACTTTTATTGTTGGCACATCTCCCTGTGCGTACCGGCCAGGGTCAGAAGGCACTGTTTTAACAGTCACTTTTTGGAGTGGAACTGCACTTTAATGTTGGGTTGGGTGCGTTAAACCCTGCCCATCCCTCCCCAGCTATTGTGAACTAGGGAGGGTCAAGGTTCTTCTGCATATTGACCCTGTTCCCTACTCTTATGTTCTTATCAAAGGTGCCTGCTTCATCCCCGAAGGAAGAGCTGAGAGTAGATGATGTTGCTAGCTATTAAGCAGCTCAGTTGTACATATTTGGAGGGCGGGTAATTAATGCTGATGATCTTTTTAGAAATTATTACTTGTTTTATTGAAGTATACATTTAACTGGGCTTTATGTCCTCCCAAAACATCTTAAATTCAATATTTTGGGTTCAGTGATGCAACTAATCTAGCAAAATTCAGTCTCACTGGTGTATACTGAGCCCTGCTGATAAAGCAGGGGGAGGTAGTGTTGTGTAGTATAGTGGATAGGGCATTACACTGGCACCAAAAAGGTCTGTCTGCTCTTCTTGGCTCTGACACTGCACTGCTTTGCAACCTTAGATAAGTCTCTTCACCTCTCCGTGCTTCCCCTTCCCACCTTTTGTCTTGTCCATTTAGACCATAAACTCTTTGGGGCAGGTACTGTCTCTGTGGGCTTGTATGTTGCCTAGCGCAATAAGGAAAGGGTCTCTAGGCATTTCAGTAATTCACATAATAAATAATAATTACGATGCCATGCAAACCTGTATGAGCAGGGGAGGGGCTGTCGTCAGGGAAAAGGAAGGAAAAAAGGGGATTGGGTAGCTACGGTACCTAAATGTGCATTAACCCCTCTTCTTAATTAAAAAAAAAAAAATCAAGAGTGGCCCATAGACTCACCTTACCCGTCCCACTTACAGAAAGTGGTGCCAGTGAGCAGAACTGCACTTTAAAGCAGCTCATCTGGCTGCACAGCACATGTGAATATAGCAGCTGGGCTGGGAGAAGGAAGCAGGTGCCCAACCAGGGCAGAGGCTTCCAATGTAAAAATGCAATTTAAAGCAATACCCTGAATTCTATTGTTCAAAAGGTACATCAAATAAACGAAAAGGTAACAGGTTAAGGGAAGCTTAACCAATCACGTGCGCTGCAGACACAGACGGGATGTGTGGCGCTGACGTGACAGTCTGTACCTCTGCACCAGCTGCGCTGAAATCACTCCTGATGAGTGGGCTGCACAGCTGTGAAGAGAAGCAGCTGTGACTTAAGCCTATTTAGAGGGTATCAACCAGTTCAGTTATTTGGATGTGGTAGATAATCTGCTCCCTTCTTTGGAGCAGCTGGTTTAAGAGCTGAGAACAAACTTTGAACCTGAGTTCCTGCACCGTGCACCTGCTTTTACCAGGTACCTCTCTGTGTAGGCACAGGGTCTGGCTATGCTGAACTTATGATATGATTGGGGCTTGGGGTGTTCCCTTGCTGTCCCTTGGCCTATTTACAAAACTACATAGTTTCTGAATAGGGTATTATATCTGTCTTTATAGGAAATTTAAATGAAACGTTTACCACAAAAGTCCACCTGGCTTGTCAGAACACTGCTCTGCTCTGGACAACTGGGGTGGAATCTTGTTCCCATTGATTCCAATGGGAGTGTTGCCAATGACTTCAGCAGGGCCAGGATTTCACCCCAAAGCCATGCTCCACAATGAAGAAAAACGGGGAATCTTAAACTCTGCTACTAACATTCAGCAGAGAAACACACTTGTCATAATATCCTACATTAGCCCTTTAGTGTTCCAGAGAGCCCCGTGTTCCTACTTTGCTTGTAACAAACCCTCTTTATCTAAAAACTTCATTATGCTAGCACAACGTTCCTGTTCTAAGACCTGTGACTTTTTCTAACAACAGATCCTAACTTTAAAGTGCTTAAAAGCAGCACTCAGTCAGCTAATGACTTCATCATTCATCTAAGCTATGACTACACTTAATACAGAAACATCTTTCAATGTAACAACTTTTTTTACATTTCCTAAGAATTGTGATCTTAACTCTTTTGGGCTCACATTTTAAGGATACATCTATAAAGGATTAATAAAGGTTACAGGTACAAATAGTATGTTATAGATGATTACCAGCAACCAGTGAGACTCTATAGCAATCTCTAATTACTGATTAACCATTTATTAAAACATCTATTAACCACTTATTAAACCTTTTGTGAATTATTTATTATGTGCTCTTAATATAATGTGAATTGTTCCCTTCTCATAATATATTAAATTTTTATAGTGTCGCTAAACTGTGGATGTCTTATGTAAACCTCTTTATTTAGTCCCTAGAAAGTGGATTTTGTGTTGGTGTTTGGTTTATGAATAACATTTTGTTGTTTTATGGGGTTTTGTATTGGTTGGTTTTTTTAATTAATTGAGGGTAGATTATGGGAAGAGGCACACGTGAGAAAAGCAGGAATAGGCAATTTTGGAAGCACAGAATAGATTAATAAATTCCAAGTTCCGGAAGGGACAATTATGATAATCTAGTCTGATCTCCTGTATAACACAGGCCATAGAACTTCCCCCAAACTTCTATTTCAGATCTTTCTTTTTTTTTTCTGCTAGAAAAATATCCACTCTTGACTTAAAAACTGTCAGTGACGGAGAATGCACCATGACCTGTGGTAAGTTGTTCCAACAGCTAATTATGCTCTCTGTTAAAAATGTACACTTTATTTCCAGTCTGAATTTGTCTAGCTTCAACTTCGGGCATTGGATCATATTACACCTTTCTCTGCTTGACTGAAGAGCCCATTGTTAAACAGTTGTTCCCCAGGTTGGTACTTATAGATGAATCAAGTAGGGTGAAAATCGGGACTTCCCACAAAAAAAAAAACGGCTCAACCAAACTTGTTGAGCAAAAAAAAAAAAAAGCCTCTGCATCCGGAAGACGGAAAATCGGGACAAAAGGCGTCCCGACCAACCATCGATCGGGACGCGGGACAAATAGATTGAGCTCTTTGAGGCTATTACTAAATGCAACAGGTGGCTTTGGGCAAGCAACCGGTGGCCTTACTGCAAGGTAGGGTTAAGCTGGTTCCCCTTCAAAATGACTTAAGTCTGGAAAGCACATTGAAGATGAAGAGCACTATATAAGCATGAAGTATAAATAGAGCTGTGCATAAAAATTGATTGTGGATCCTTTTGAAAGACATGCTAACTAGAGAGATTAGAAGATGTGTTTAAAGGGACATTGTCAAGACAAATTGGAGTTTGATCATCCTGCAAGCTGAACTGAAGTCAATGTGGGAGAGATGCACAAATCTGTTAGTGCAATCAGGGAAGGAACTTCACAGCCAGAATTTCAAAAGTGGGTTTTTTTAAGTTAGGCTACTTGTTCGGGTGCCTGGCTTTCTGCTATTAACATCAGTGGGAGTTGAGGATGCTAAACATCTTGGAAGATCAAATCACTTACTTCAGTGTCTAAAGTCCCGATCCTACAATCTGATTGAGGCGGGTGGACCTCGACATCTATGTGGAGTTGATGTGGGCACAGAGGTTCACCAGCAAGGATCAGCATGCAGGATCAAAGCCTAACTGTGGAATTAGGTGCCTCGCTTCAGGCAATAAAGTTTGGAATTGTGGCCTGTTTTTAGGGCCAAAATATTTTAGTTACGACTAATAGTTTCAATAATTTAGAATCTAATGCTATATTTAATGGGTTTTTAAACTTTTTGTATTTCACTCACTTGAGCAATAATAATGGCTACACTGGGTCAGACCAATGGTCCGTCTAGGCCAGTACCTTGTCTTCTGACAGTGGAGTGAATGAACAGAACAAGGGAATTACCAAATGATCCATCCTCTGTCATCCAGTCCCAGTTTCTGGCAGTCAAAGGTTTAGGGACACCCCGAGCATGGGGTTGTGTCCCTAACCATCTTGGCTAATAGCCATTTATGGACCTATCCTCCATGAACTTATCTAATTCTTTTTTGAACCCAGTTACAGTTTTGGCCTTCACAACGTCCCTTGCAATGAGTTTCACAGGGTGACTGTGTGTTGTATGAAGTATTTCCTTATGTTTCTTTTTAAACCTGCTGCCTATTAATGTCATTCAGTGACCCTGGTTCTTGTGTTCTGTGAAGGGGTAAATAACACTTCCCTAGTCACTTTCTCTACATCATTTATGACTTTATAGACCTTTATGATATCCCTCCTTAGTCGTCTTTTTACAAGTTGAACAGTCAGTCTCTTTCATCTCTCCTTATATGGAAGCTGTTCTATCCCCCTAATCATTTTTATTGCCCTTCTCTATATCTCTTCCTATTCTAATATCTTTTGAGGTGGGGTTGTGACACTCTGTGCCCCAAAGAAACATCCTTGCATCCCCATATTCATCACTCATATAATTGATATGTTTTGCACAAAGTATGCCTTGTGAGGTATCATTCTGAAAGTCTTGTTCTGTTACAATCTAACAGGGTATTAATGTTTATGTGCCATCATTGTATGTGAAGTTATGAAGTCTGGCTATGTATGTGCTACTGAAATATGTTGTGAGATTAAGAACACCCACAAGCAACTGTTCAGGTACAACAGTAAAAAGGCCAAACAATGTGAATAGCTTATTGAGAAAATACACACAAGCACAAGGATTACCCCAGGAACTGGGTACAATAGAAACCTCTCGGAGATTGCACTACACAATGGGAACTGTTTGACCCAGGTCACAGCAAAAGAGTTCTCTAGCAAGTTGGAAGAAGATATAAAAGGGGAAAGTGACATCATGACTGGACCTCACTCTCCGTACAACACCACACCTGAAAGTACCAGAGGACAAAGGCTGAATTGGGTAGGAAGTGCTGGTCCCAGGCAGGAAAGAAGGAAGCCTGCCTGTGTATGTAAAAGCTAACCTGCTTGTACTATCTAACTGGGTGAGACATGGCTTTATTCAACTCCTAACTAGTACATTACGCTTAGATTGTGGTCTTGTTTTATTTCTTATGCTAATCTACTTTGATCTGTTTGCTATCACTTATAATCATTTAAAAATCTATCTTTCTGTGGTTAATAAATCTATTTTATATTGTACCTAAAACAGTGTGTGTTGTCTGAAGTGCAAAGGAAAAAATCTCAGCTCAGGAACAAGAGTTGGTGCAGGTCCACTTTCCTTTGTAGAAGTGGCAGACTGGGTAATACATTCATACTGGTTGGGCTTTTGTGGCATTTGACCAGAGCAGTACCGCGCTGGGGTATTTTGGCTGGAGCCTCTCTATTGTTGGTTCATGCAGTGGCTGGCAGAGCATCCATGAACACAGCTGGGTGTGGCCCTTGCCTGTGGATGTTGGTGTAAGTGCAAGCTTGGAGGGCTTGGCAGCTTGTCACAATGTCACCGTGCGAAAGGGAATCCAGAATAGAGGGCTCAGCCGTACCTCAGTCCCAGGGGGAACCCTGGGGGCGGGGACCCTTATGATAGTTTCCATCTTATTATCTATCCCTTTCCTAATGGTGCCGAACAGTCTGGTCACCTTTTTGACGGCTGCTGCACATTGAGCAGATGTTTTTAAAGAACTATCCGAAGTGACTCCAAGATCTTTCTTGAGTGGTAACAGCTAATTTAGACCCCCATCATTTTGTATGCATAGTTGGGATTGTGTTTTCCAGTGCGCATTGTTTTGCATTTGTCAACATTGACAAAATGGCAAATGAAATTCACCCAGTCACCCAGTTTTGTGAGATCCATTTGTAACTCTTTCAGTGTTGGCCTTAATTATCTTCATTAACTTTGTCACCTGAAAATTTTGCCACCTCACTGTTCACCCTCTTCCAGTTTATTTACGAATATGTTGAACAGCACTGGTCCCCATACAGATCCCTCGGAGACACCGCTAATTACCTCTCTCCCTTCTGAAAACTGATCACTTATTCCTACCCTTTGTAATCTATCTTTTAACCAGTTACTGATCCATGAGAGGACCTTCCCTCTTATCCCATGACAGCTTACTTTGCTTAAGAGCCTTTGATGTGGGACCTTGTCAAAAGCTTTATGAAAGTCCAAATACACTATATCAACTGGATCACCCTTGTCCACATGCTTGTTGACTCCCTCAAAGAATTTGAATACATTGGTGAGGCATGATTTCCCTTTTAACAAAAGCTGTGCTGACTCTTCCCAAACATATTGTGTTCATCTGTTTCTTTACTGTAGTATTCAACCAATGTGCCTGGTACTAAAATTAGGCTTACCAACCTGTAATTCCCAGGATTGCTGGGCTGTCAGCTATACCTCTTGCCTTTCGCTTATTTAGAATAATGCTAGGGGTTTTGAGTTTCCATCATAGTGGGGAATAGTTACATCAGTAACACTTGCACATATCGTTTTTTCAAAATATTATGAAATCAGCTTGTTAAGCTTTGTATTTTAATGTAGTTGTACAAAGTGTTCAAGATTTCAGTGTCTGAACTTTCCCATTTGCACTAAGTCTTGTAAAGTTACTCTCATCACTGCATTTTGAGACTAGCCATTGTAACTATGTCAGTGTCCCATTTTAATTTTGCATTGTCTACCGTAAGTAGGTCACTATTCTTAGGAATTTCACTTTTTTTAAAGAGCAGAACTCTTCTTTAAATACAGAAGCTCAGTGAGTTTTTTAAAGCTGTGTGCTAAAACTAGCGTTAATTGCCAGAGGCAGAAGATTGTTAGCAGGAAAGCAAGCTCAAAGATGGAAGTTGCATCAGGAATCAGTGTTTGCAATGGAATGACATTAAGGATGAATTTGGCACAAGCTTTTAATCCACTTGAGTTACTAAAACAGCTTTAAAGAGAGTTTGATCATTTTGAATGTAAGGATGGGCCAGTGGTTAGGGCACTTGCTTGGTACCCAGAAGACTCAGGTTCAATTCCCTGCTTTACCACAGATTTTGTGTGACATTGGGCAAGTCACGGACAGTTGGCTAAAGACATAGTGTTAAGAAGAACACACAAAGAATTATTAGTGATGAGAAGGGTAGGGCAGCTGGTAGATCTGGAAGGGGATATGCAATAAGAAAAGTGTGGTAACCTCTGGCCTAGGCAACAGAAAGCTCAAGGTGCCTCGAACAAAGAGTTTTTAAAAGCCACTCTAAAAATGCTTCCAGGGAAGGGTGGCTTGTGGGCTCTCCCCCCCACCCCTCCCCCGCTCTTCATATACAGGTCCTTTTGAGAACCACAGTGATGCACAGCAGAAACCACACACATGTCCTTCTGCAGACCTATCGCTACTGCTTTCCTGGGACTCGGTGCTAAGCTTCTAGGAATCAGCAAATGTAAGAAATATTTAAGTTACAAAAATTGAAAGAGGCAGCTTGGTAGGTCGTATTTCTTAAAGTATGTGAAATTCCCTCAGGTCACCAGCTGAATAAAGTGGATAAACCATAATCCCTTCCTGGACTGTAACTAGTTTGTCTATTACTGGTGGGAAGGGAGAGGGGAAGAGAGGAATTTGGGATATCAACTAAGGGTATGTCTACACCACGAGAGTAGTTCGATTTTACTTAAACCGATTTTTTGAAACCGATATTAAAGTCGAACGTGTCCACACTAAGCACAGTAATTCGACTTTGTGAGTCCACAGTAACGGGGCAAGCGTCGACATTCCAAGCAGTGCACTGTGGGTAGCTATCCCACAGTTTCCGCAGTCCCCGCTGCCCATTGGAATTCTGGGTCAAGCCCCCAATGCCTGATGGGGCAAAAAATGTATCGCGGGTGGTTTTGGGTAACTGTCGTCATTCAACCCTTACTCCCCCCCTCCCTCCGTGAAAGCGGCGGCAGGCAATCATTTCGCGCCCTTTTCCATTGATTGACAGCGCGGACGCCACAGCACCGCGAGCATGGAGCCTGCTGCGATCATCGCCGCAGTTATGGCCATTGTCAACACCTCGCGCCTTATCGTCCACCTTATTCAGAGGCAGATGCTGAGAAATTGGGCAAGGAGGCTACGGCAGTGTGGTGAGGACCGTGACGATGAGAGGGGCACAGACCTCTCTCAAAGCACGGGACCCCGCAACGTGGACATCATGGTGGCACTGGGTCATGTTGATGCTGTGGAACGGCGATTCTGGGCCCGGGAAACAAGCACGGACTGGTGGGACCGCATAGTGCTGCAGGTCTGGGATGAATCCCAGTGGCTGCAAAACTTTTGTATGCGTAAGGGCACTTTCCTGGAACTTTGTGACTTGCTGTCCCCTGCCCTGAAACGCCAGGACACCAGGATGCGAGCAGCCCTGACGGTCCAGAAGCAAGTGGCCATAGCCCTCTGGAAGCTTGCAACGCCAGACAAGTCAGTCGCAAATCAGTTTGGAGTGGGCAAATCTACCGTGGGGGTTGCTCTGATGCAAGTAGCCAACGCAATCTTGGAGCTGCTGCTGTCAAAGGTAGTGACTCTGGGAAACGTGCAGGTGATAATAGATGGCTTCGCTGTGATGGGATTCCCAAACTGTGGTGTGGCTATAGACGGAACTCACATCCCTATCCTGGGACCGGACCACCAGGGCAGCCAGTATATTAACCAAAAGGGCTACTTTTCAGTGGTGCTGCAAGCACTGGTGGATCATAAGGGATGTTTTACCAACATCAACGTCAGATGGCCGGGAAAGGTTCATGATGCTCGCGTTTTCAGGAACTCTGGTCTGTTTAGACGGCTGCAGGAAGGTATTTATTTCCCGGACCAGAAAATTACTGTTGGGGACGTGGAGATGCCTATAGTGATCCTTGGGGACCCAGCCTACCCGCTAATGCCCTGGCTCATGAAGCCGTACACAGGCGCCCTGGACAGTGAAAAGGAGCTGTTCAACTACAGGCTGAGCAAGTGCAGAATGGTGGTGGAGTGTGCTTTCGGACGTTTGAAAGCTCACTGGAGAAGCTTACTTACTCGCTCAGATCTCAGCGAAACAAATATCCCCATTGTTATTGCAGCTTGCTGTGTGCTCCACAATCTCTGTGAGACCAAGGGGGAGATGTTTATGGTGGGGTGGGAGGTTGAGGCAAATCGCCTGGCCGCTGATTACGTGCAGCCAGATACCCGGGCGATTAGAAGAGCACAACGGGACGCGCTGCACATCCGGGAAGCTTTGAAAGCTAGCTTCCAGACTGACCAGGATAACCAGTGACTCTTACGTTTGTGTAAACAGGAGGTGAACCTGCCCCCGTTTCTTTACCCTGTTAATATTGCCTATCCTCTCCAATTACCAACCCCCTTCCCCCCCCTTCAAACACACCTTTAAAAAGAAAATAAAGGAAACATTGTTCAAGAAAACCGTCTTTTTTATTAAGGATTTTTCAGTAAAGGGAGGAAACTGGGACGGAGGCTAGGGTGGGGTGCGGTTGGAGGGAAGGAAAGGACGCATCAAAACTTGGGGAATGAGAGCCTTCTGCTACTTGAGCAGTCCACAGGGGTGGACTGGTTGTTTCCACGGACCCTGCCACCCCTCCTTTTTGGGACTTTGGGTAAGGGGGGTATGGGACTTTGTGGCGGGGGAGGGCGGTTAGAGATCTGCTGCAGCGGGGCTCTGTCCTCCTGCCTCCGGTCCTGCAGAACATCTACAAGGCGCCAGAGCATGTCCGTTTGCTCCCGCATTAGCCCAAGCAGCGTCTCAGTCACCCGCCGGTCTTCCAGCCACCACCTGTCCTCACGAGCTTCCGTCCTCTCCTCCCGTTCGCTGGATGCTCGCGACATGTTCTCTCTCCACTGACTCTGCTGTGCTGCCTCAGTGCAGGTGCAGTGCATGAGTTCGGAGAACATCTCGTCCCGTGTTCGTTTCTTTCGCCGCCTTATCTGTGCCAGCCTTTGGGAGGGAGATGCCCGGGGAACCCGAGAGACACTCGCAGCTGTGGGATGAAAAAAAGGGAGTGAATTCTTTACAAAGATACATTTTCCAGAACAATGAATATAGTCTTTCCCTGTGAACAAGACCATGCACACTACCTATCACATGTGCTTTCAGTACAAGGTCACATTTTTATTCTTTATATTGAGTGCCTGGAGTCTTGGTGTGTAGATCACACAAGTGGGGCCGGGCAACGGATTTCGGCTAGCAGGCGGCCATGGTAAGCCGTAGACTTTTGGCTGCTGAAAGCTTAATTTACAGCAGCGCCCTCCTTTCCCGTTCCAAGCAGAGCTCCTAGAGTTGGCCAGTTACTGCTGTGCTGTGTGTGTTAACGTGCAGCTGCAGAAACCACAGTAACACCAGCCATCCCATTCTCTGGGATGGTCAGTTTAGCCTTCACCTCAACGCTTGGCTGTTCCCGGGAACCACCCAGCAGGAACGTCCCCCCTCCTCACCCCCACCGCGTGGCTGTTACCGGGAATGATCCCTGCATGCTGCCGGCGAATCGCCCAGCATGAACTGTCCCCCTTCCCTCCTCTCCCCCCCCCCCCCCCCCCGCGTGGCTGTTCCCGGGAACGATCCCTGCATGCTGCCGGCGAACCAGCCAGCAGGAACGTTCCCCCTCCTGGAAACCGCCGGGTAGATTTTTTTAAAGGAACAGGCAAACAGTCCCCATAAAAAAATTCGCCTACTTCCAACCAGGTCACCATGACTGATATCACTCTGATGAGGATTATGCAGACAGAGAAAGACCGTATGCTGCGTGAATGCCAGCAAAACCAGGGGCCGTATGCTGCCATGCTTTGTCAGGCAATGATACCGGAGTACCTGCTACTGGCCTGGTGCGGTAAAGTTTCCTACCATGGAGGACGCAATAAGGCCGCTCTCCCCAGAAACCTTCTGCAAAGGTTTTCACAGTACCTCCAGGAGAGCTTCATGGAGGTCCCAGGAGGATTTCTGCTCTATCCCCACACATGTTAACAGACTTTTTTCCAGTAGCTGTACTGGCCACGAATGCAGCTAGAGCGCCTAGGTCAAATTAATCATTAAAAACCCATTGCTAAAATACCATGTCTATTCTATTCAAAAGATATGTTTAAAACACTCACCTACCGATCCTTCCCCTGATTCACGGTCCGGGTTACCGCCTTGGGAGGGTTGGTAGGGGATCTCCGTCAGGGTAATGAAGAGATCCTGGCTGTCGGGGAAATCAGCGTTGAAAGCGCTGTCGACTGCCTTGTCCTCCTCATCTCCTTCATCATCTTTCCCGTCCGTGAAAACCCCTGAGGAAGCGGCCGTTGATAAAACCCCATCGTCGGAGTCCACGGACAGGGGTGGGGTAGTGGTGGCGGCCCCACCTAGGATTGCATGTAGTGCTGCATAGAAACTGCATGTCTGGGGCTGAGACCCGGAGCGCCCGTTGGACTCTTTGGTCTTCTGGTACGCTTGACTCAGCTCCTTGATTTTCACGTGGCACTGGGTTGCATCCCGGCTGTATCCTCTGTCCGTCATGGCCTTGGATATTTTTTCATAAATTTTCGCATTCCGTTTTTTCGACCATAGCTCTGATAGCACGGATTCATCTCCCCATACAGCTATCAGATCTAACACTTCCCGATCAGTCCATGCTGGAGCCCTCTTTCTATTCTGGGATTGCATGGTCACCTCTGCTGGAGAGCTCTGCATCGTTACCAGTGCTGCTGAGCTCGCCACAATGTCCAAACAGGAAATGAAATTCAAACTGGCCAAACAGGAAAAGGAATTCAAATGTTCCTGGGTCTTTTCCTGTGTGGCTGGGCAGAGCATCCAAGCTCGGACTGCTGTCCAGAGCGTCCACGGAGTGGTGCACTGTGGGATAGCTCCTGGAATTATTAGCGTCGAATTCCGTCCACACTAACCCTAATTCGACATGGCCATGTCGAATTTAGCGCTAATCCCCTCGTCGGGGAGGAGTACAGAAATCGATTTAAAGAGCCCTTTATGTCGAAATAAATAGCTTCGTTGTGTGGACGGGTGCAGGGTTAATTTGATTTAACGCTGCTAAATTCGACATAAACTCCTAGTGTAGACCAGGCCTAAGAGGAGAGGTCCCCTATGAATACCTCAGGACTTGCCTACACATTGTTTGTGTGAACAGTAAGGGGATTGTGCAGCTAACTAACTATTTCCTGAAGATACCTCTCTGTCTAATAAAAGCACAAACCCACAGCAGGTTTGCACCAAAGTCTTCCTCCTGTGTGGTGATTTGCCCCTTACAATGTGCTGCCTGGACTCCTTAGGATTTTACAAAGCTGAACTAGAGCTCCCAGTGTCGACTAGGCTCCTAAATGGAGAGCCCACTCCTGTTTCTTTAGCTCTAAGCACAGGCTACAATGTTAGTTTATTAACCAACACTATGCCGGTTCTGAAGCAATCTATTCAGATCTCAGCAGGGATGCTGAAACAAGTTCCACAGTTGAGTGGGAGAATTTCAGTTCCACCAGGGCTTACCTTGTTGCCCTAAGAGATGAATGGCCTGTGACTCTAGCACAAGCTGAATTTTGACTCTGAAGACAAAGACAAATCAAGAGTCTTGATCCTTTGCTACTGCCCTGCTGGACCCAAAGCTCCAATACAGTTTACAGATGATGATATTTACTCTTATATAGCACTTTTCATCCCCCAGCCCATCCCCTCTGCTAGATCATTGAGATATGGCTACACTAGAGCTGGAAGGTGTAATTTCTGGCTCAAGGATACATACTCACACTAAAAATGGCAGTGTGGCTGCCGCCATGTGAGCCCTAGAGGGACTAGCTGCTCAGAGTACGTGCCAGTCTGAACCCTTAAGTATGTACTTGGGGCAGCTCACCCCTCCTGCTGCTCATGCCACTGAGGCTACACTTCCATTTTTAGCATGCTAGCTTCATCAGAGCTAGCACAGGAATGTCTCCTTGAGCTGGAATTGTACCGTCCAACTTTAGGCATCGAGTTGATCTCTCAGGGTATCTCCGGCTGAGACGAGTGGAAAAGAGCATGACTTTAAAAAAATGGATTTGCCACTGATACTTCGCTACGTTTGCTAGTTTCAATCTTTGTTTTTTAACATAAGTTTCTGGGTGAGTTCTCCCCAGTCTCCTGCTGTATACAGCTGCTCACTGTTTGCAGTTAGCATTTCAAATGGCCCCGAGTGTATAGTTCAGTTTCATGGGGATACTTCTAAATATTTTTCAGTCTGTTTGACATTTATTTGTAATGGTTTCAGCTTGACACTTTGGGCCATAGAATAGAATGAACAAAATGTGATAATGCTCAGACTTGAGCTTTAATCGGTAGTTAAATTAGAAGCATCATACTTGGTGGGGCTGGGAGAGGGGGAAGGAGGAAAAAAATGCATAATCTTGCTTCATTCTTTAAATCTTGCCTTTTGAAACATGTAGGCTGAAATTTTTTTAAACACCTGATGAATTGTTAGAGCAAATAAAACAATGGAAAGACCTTTCATATTGAAACAAATTATTTGGAGTGCTTTTCTAATGTTTGCTGCAAAAATAGCTTGCATATGTCAAGTCCTTTATCTGAACTCAGTTTATAAATGTGCAGCACCCTATATCCAGTAATAAAAACAAAACTAGCATGGAAAAAATCTTTACTGTTTAAATAAAAAGTTTTATGAAGTTAAGAACATTTGGCCAGAGCACATTTCCCCCCTCCTGCCCCCCTACCTTGTCCTGTGAGAATACAGCTACACCAATAGCAGGGTCTTACAGCTGTGCCAGAGGTCAGTAACCCTACAGGCCAAGACTCTATTTCGACTGCTGACCCAAACACAATTTGGTGGAGTGCCAAGTACTATGTGCTTGTGCAAGGAGATGCACAGGAGACAAAGGGAGTAGAATTACAGATAGCTGGGGTCAGAACCAAATGACACGGGCACATTGGGAGTGTTTCAGAGATGGTGGCATGGGGGCGGGAATGGGAAGGATAATGGAAAAGAAATCTTCTATTTAGATGACAATTTCACTCCCCCCCCCCACCCCCCAACACAAGTATCTTTAAAAAGCATTAATGAGGGAGATTTTCAAAAATCTTTTGGAAATCAGCTTAACATGCATAGCCTATCTTAACAGTAGGGACACAAGCAAGCGCTGATTATTCAACACCTGTAGTGGGAAGGAAGTGGATTTTGAGCGCATCTTCCCTTTGAAATTCTTTTTCTCAAAAATGCTCTGTCCATAGCTCAAGGAGGTCCAGCTTATTCATATCTCTAAATTGGGAGAGCCAGCCTGTCCTGCTTGCAGCATGCTCCCTCTGTGTATCTGCCAGCCTAGGTGTCAGCTTCTGTCTGCCGCTGACAACCCACTTCCCCCACCGCTCCTTCCTGAGGCCAGCATTCTTTACATGGAGAATTCCCTTTGATCCTAGGCTCAGCCTTGGGAAGACTAACCTGTTCTAGCCTGAACAGAGCCTTATGAGCTGTTTTTTTTGTTTTTGTTTTTTTATACAGAAAAAATGTGTCTTTATTAGCATTGTTATAGGCAATGCATACATCAGAACTGATCCTTAAAGTGTACAACCCCAGCCAAGTTTAAAGCAAGAGAGTCGCAGATTGAATTGACCTTGTACATATCTGCAGTAATAGGACTGTCCCGCAACATCCACCAGAAGAGACTGAAATTCACTTTACAAAAAAAAGTAAATAAACACACCCATTTTCTATTTTAAAAAGGGCCAGCTCTTAAGCTGGCAGAGCATCAAAAATATCAAATAGGGAATTGCCCAATTAGTTAACAGATTTTCCATTGTTTCCTCCAGGACTCTTACCTGGGTCATTGTTTTACCTTGCCTGTTGGGTTTCTGTAACAACTCCCTTTGATTCAACTTCCGGCTCTCAGGAAGGTTGCTATCAAAAAGGTAACCTGAGGGGAATGTGTGGTGGTGATGTTTGTTTGTTTTTATTTAAAAAACCACCCATAATTCCTTCATTCTTCACAGAGGGAGACACCCATTGCCAGACAAGCTACATTTCCAGTCATTCTTTATAGTTCCTAACTACTCTCCTTGTACAAACTTATAATGGTACCATAAAAGTGTGAGTCTCTAAAAAACAGAAAACACTTTTACCCAGAATTATATTTATTTTAGATAAGGAACAAAAGTAAAATCTCTCTCATGGAGAGAGCATACAATGTTTTCAGAGTAGCAGCCAGGCTAGTCTGTATCTGCAAAAAGAACAGGAGTACTTGTGGCACCTTCTCCACTGAGCTCTGAGAACAAGACAGCTGCTGAACTCAATGCATGGGGAATACTTTGAGTTCTAAAGTTTCAGTATACAGAAAACACCAGGCTGCATACAGCACATGCAAAACCAGCCAGAAATCTTACAACAGTTCACAGTAGGGGTGAGGATGCCGCATGATGCATTGCAGGATACCTTCACTGAATTACAAAGTAAAAAGAGGATTTCACAAGGGATGGATGGGGAGAAGTGATTATTTTGAAAATGGTAGAGCACATTCAAATTTCTATGCTTACTGTCCCTACTAACAAAGGGAAGGGAGACATCCAGCACATCAGTCCGTGCTGTACTCAAGTTTATATTTCACTTTGTACTTTACCTTTAAATTTTCTTCTCACGAGCAGGCCCCTATTGAGGTTTGGTTGTGGTGGGGAGGGGAGTTTCCATTACTCTCTTGCCTCTCCAGTGCTCCTCAGCAGGGGCTGCTGTCCTGTTTCCCTTAGTCCTGACTAAAACATGGCACATGTAATATACTTTCAAGACAAATGATCAATGTCATGCTTTTCAGTTCACAGAAAAAGTAGAACCCTGTGTGATACTGGGATCCCACGGGTCCTGCAGGACCTGCTGCCATAATAGCGGGAACGGGGAAAAAAAAGTCCTGTACTGTGCTCTACACATAAGCTATCACCAGCTGCTGGTTAGAGGAGAGCAAGCTTTATACCCTCCTTGACTCTAGCCTGTTCTGGCACTGGCCAAAGTACTCTTAAGAAAACAAATGTTGAGGTTAGCCCAGTCCACCTCCTGCTAGCAGAGAAAGGGAGGGGAGGGGATGCTCAGTTGCTCAAAAGCCTTTATTAATGTTGCCATTTAAAAAATGGTAAACAAGAGGTGTCTTGTAATGGAGGAGCTGGCCTGGAGTGTGACCCTGCCTGCTGTGCTTCTGTTTTGCTTCTATGCCCCACCTTCTTTTTTGTTTTTTTAAGGTTACAAAATCAACGACCCAAAATAAAAACCATGCCCAACCTGCTGGCTGGCTACAAATTAGGATCCTGATCCCAACACCCATTAAAGTCAATAGACTGCATTGAGCTTTGAGTTGAGACCCAAGTGCAGAATTCTGCCTTGATTTGGGGGTTCTTCTCCCTAGCCTAACAAGCAATTTCATGACAGTATTCATCTCTTACGCCTGCTGATGTAGATGTGCTAGGGAGCAGTCAGTCAGCTACCTGGTTCTGCTACCCTGAACAGTGATTGACAGGTAATAGCCCTGCAGGGTAAAGTGTTACCTCTGATGTGAGCATTGATTTCCTTCCTTGCTTGGAGTCACTACAGCAAAGATTTCATATGTTGCTGCAAATCAAGGCTGCTCTGTCAGGAATACTAGAGCTGTTTTGCACATAACTTTACAGGTGGAAAATGATAGTATTTTCTTGTACATATATCTTTCAGGAATGGTGAATTAGATGTGTTACCTGTTTGACTTCACCAGCAATAAGAATGGACACTCATCAGCTAGGTCCTCCTCTGCAACTACCAGAACAAGATGGCATTTTAGGACTTTTAAGGGCTACATTTGACCCTCAGGCTGGAGGATGGGCACCCTTGCATTAAGAGTGCACAATGGTCAGTTTCTGGCCTAAATTCTTTCCCCAGAAAGTACTAGTGCAACTCTCAAGCCATTTGCTAGCTAAATGCTACTTTTTTACTGTGGATTAATTTCTAGTGAGAACAGATTCTGGTTCAGGTGCAAGATGATCTATTTGCAGACAGTTCAGTGTCAAGAGGAAAGTCAGGGAACATATTGCCTACCCTGTTTTGAATCACAGTATGATCTTTTGCCCACTGATGTAAATTGGCACTGATCAACCCTTGTGTGTGTCAGTTTCACTGACCCTCTTTCAGATATCATCAGTCTTCACTAAGTTAGAATCTCCTTGAGGTACTATCATCTGAGGATACCTGCTCAAGAAATTCCTGTCTGAATTCTAAGCTCTGTAAGACTGATTCTGACCTAAGTGTCTCCAAGTCAGTGAAGGGTTTTCATTGTCTGGCATCCACTGGACTGTTTTCTTGTATCTGTTTTTGCTAAGTCAGTTAATGGAACCATCAAAGACTGCAGCTTGCAAACTAGCATATAAATTTTGTGGTGACCCAAAGAATGTTGCAATATGCTTTTTGGCTTGGGACTGAGGATTGTTTCTGAAGCTGCCAGTTGTGGCATCTAGACACTAAGTATTGGGACAGGTTTTATTTTTCCAAACTGATCTGGTCTCCCATCCTGTTCCAAGGAAATTTGTCTGTACCTTTGTCTACTCACATTTCCTCAGATAAACTTGTAGCCCTTTTAGTTGTTCCTGCTGTTCCCTCCAGTCCATGCGCTAGCTCATTCAAGTATGCAGCAGCAAAGACATCCTATCCTTGGAGAGCATCTCACAGGCAATGAAAGGTCACCGAAGCTCCGTGAAGGCCATGTTGCATTGCTTTGAATTAATCAATTGGGGACATTTTCTGCCCTCTCTAATTTGATATGGAAATCTTACTGTGGCCACAGATTCCATAGGGCCCCAGAATCTGGCTTTCATGGCAAATGTAAAGCCAGAATTGTAATTTTGAAAAGAAAACTCTTCAAATATGAACTGACTCTAAATCAATAGCATGACATCTGTCTGAGTCTGCAGAGAGCCTGAAACAATAGCTCTGAGATGTGAACTGCCCCATGCGTAGTTAACTTTATAGCCTAAAGACGATTGTTTTAATGTCAGTGTTAACTATTTTACTTCTGATCACTGCAGCATAAACGTCCGACTGATAGCTTGGGAGTGTGGACTAAGCACATCTCGCATGCCTTCCCAGTCACCAAGAGCTATTCGCTACCCAGTTTCATAACATACAGTTTTCCCCGATAATACCTGAGTGCAGTAATGTGTTGTCAATGCAAAAAGTTGCAGCTCTCTGAAAATTTAGGGGCAGAGCAAAACAAATTGAATCTGTTTAGAAAAATCTCCCAAAATATTCTGTATGTTTGTGTTCATTCTCATTAAATTCTAACAGAGATTTTTACTGAGTTAAGATGAAGCTGAATAGAAAATTTCTAATCTGCTGCACTGGAGTACTGTAGACACCAGGGGGGACCCAACTACAGAATCATTTGTTCACTGTACAATTAACCTGGGCTTTTAACTGGATTTTAGCCCAAACTCCCTATTATCCACACAGAAAAACCTCTGACCCAAGTTTGGAGATGCTTTAAGACCAGGCTAGCTGACCCAACTGAGGATATAGTTTATATTGCAGGCTCTGCTTTAACTCAGGCTGGAACCCACCCACTTTTCAGTGAGGATGCCGGCAAAACCACTCAAGTGCTGATCATCCTCCAGTACCCATCCCCCAAGCCCCCCAAAAGTCAGACGACGTTCTCCCACAATTAACACAGTTGACAGGGAATGAATCTTAGAGCCTCTCAGCACAAAGAACCATGGGTTATGCCCCCAGACACACACGGGCAAGTGCAGAAACAGTGACATAGGTAAGACTTTGCTGTGGGAACACTCACACGCAGGCTAGGGTAACCCAGGGCTCAGACCTGGGTGCCAATCACTTGGGTTAACTGTGCAGTGAAGACTTACAATTCAGTTTACCACATAGTATGCAGGACCTTAATGTTAATCCCCCTTCCTTCTTGCATACCACAATCTGAGGACTGACCCAACTACTACAGAATGGCTCTAACATTATCATAGAACCGTAGGGTTAGAAGGGACCACAAGCATCATCTAGTCTAACCCCCTGCCAAGATACAGGATTTCTTGTGTCTAAACCATCCAAGGCAGATGGGTATCCAGCCTCTTTTTGAAAACCTCCAGTGAAGGAGCTTCCATGACTTCCCTAGGCAGTTTGTTCCATTGTCCTACTGTTCTTAGAGTTAGGAAGTTTTTCCTGAGATTTAATATAAATCTATGCTGTAGTGTGAACCCATTGCTTCTTGTCCTGCCCTCCGTGGCAAGAGAAACTTTTCTCCATCTTTTTTATAGCAGCCTTTCAAGTATTTGAAGACTGCTGTCATATCCCCCCATTAATCTCCTCTTTTCCAAACTAAACATACCCAGTTCCTTCAGCCTTTGCTCATATGGCTTGCATTCCACCCATTTGATCATCTTTGTTGCTCGCCTCTGGATCCTTTCCAGTTTCTCTACATCCTTTATATACACTGGTGACCAAAATTGTACACAGTACTTCTGCTGAGGCCTAACCAGTGCTGAGTAAAGCGGTACTATCACCTCCCGTGACTTGCATGTTATGCCTCTGTTAATGCAACTCAAAATTTCATTTGCTTTTTTGCAGCAGCATCGCATTGCTGACTCCTGTTGAGGTTGTGATCCACCACAACTCCCAGTGCTCCTGCCAAGCGAGTTATCTCCTGATCTGTATTTGTGTATTTGGTTTTTCTTCCCTAAGTGTAGCACCTTACACTTGTCTTTGTTGAATTTCATTTTGTTATCTCTAGCCTAGTTCTCCAATTTATCAAGATCCATCTGAATTTTAGCACCATCCTCCGGAAGTGTTTGTAAACACCCCCCCTCCCCCAGCTTTGTGTTATCAGCAAATTTGATCAATAGGCTCTCTATTCCTACATCCAGGTTATTAATAAAGATGTTAAATAACACCAGACCCCAAACAGATCCCCGTGGAACCCCACTTGAGACCTCCTTCCAATCTGACTTCATTCCATTTATAGTTACTCTTTGTTTGCGATTGTTTAACCAATTATATATCCACTTAATGGTAGTTCCACCGAGCCTGCATTTCTCCCGCTTATTTATGAGACTGTCATGTGGGACTGTGTCAAAAGCCTTGCTGAAGTCCAGGTGTATTATGTCCACCACATTACCCCTATCCACCAAACCAGTTACCTTGTCAAAGAAGAAAATCTAGCTGGTTTGGCATGATTTGTTCTTAGTAAATCCATGCTGGTTGCTAATGATCACCCTTTATCCTCCAGGTATTGGCAAATTGAATGTTTTATCTATTGCTCTAGTAGCTTCCCAGGTATCCAGGTCAGGTTGATTGGTCTATAGTTCTTTGGCTCCTCCTTTTTCGGCTTTTTAAAGATGGGCACTACGTTAGCCCTTCCTCTCTTCAACTTGATATTCACTCTAATCCAGAGCTCTCCCATCCTCTGCTTATTCATTATGGCTACTGTGTGAGTTCTTTGGCTTTTAGGATGTCTTTTGAAGATCTATTCTGCCTGACATTTCCTGTTTCACAGTTGAAAATGCTGTCAAGATATCTCTTGTTTTTCTTACTGTACCTTCCTTAAGTCATAGTGTAAATCCCTCTAGGTGTTTTCAGGGATGTCATACTTACCCCGCAACTAGTCTACCTTCTCCTTGTAGTTGTGTTCATGCCTTTCCTTTAGGAAGTTTATGGTGAAGGCCTGACAGTTTTTGCTCCCTTGAGAGGGTAAATCTCTTACCTGACTGGCCTTGTCTGCTGAAGAATTTTGACTGACTACACTGAGAGGGTGAAGAAATGTTTGCTAGCCTTTTATACTTAAAGGGATAGATGTTTGCTGATGTTTTACGATTAAAGCAATATAACATTTCTGCAGAACAGAAGTATACACTTAGGAGTATATTCAGTTTGTTAATGGGCTCTTTGCCATGCAACTCCCATTAGCAATAACACTCAGCACATGAAGATTAATATATACTCCTCTAGGCATAAGTTGTTCATGCATTGTGCAGGAATTTTTAGCTGTGCATGTGAAACTCTCACCAACATTAATAGGAGTCTTGCTTTTCAAATTCTGCCTCATTCTTTGGGGGTTAATTTTAAGAGTTTATAGGGGGTTCAGAATACTTCTTTTAATTATTTGGAGATTGTTTTTCCAGATTGAAACTATGCCTGCTACTACTACATGGCAGTTTGTTTAGTTCGAAATCAAGTTTCTCCACTGTTTTTTGCCCCGTGCCTTTATTTTGTTTTTGGAAAATTCAGCAAACCGCTGGAATAAAAAGAATGTGAGAAAAATGAAGGAGAGAGAATCCATTTAATCTGTTTGGGAGATAATGTTAACAGGTTCAATAGAAACCTGCTTTATACTTCCCCATTGCTACTTTTTTTTTCTTCAAAAGACACACATACTGAAGTCCTGATCCAAAGGGTTTGAACTCATGCTTAACTTAAAGTATGTGCATAACCCTGTTAACAGAACTACTCATGCCCAATCTTAGGTCTCTTGGGCTTGGAGGAATCTCTTAGAACTGCCTCCAAAAGCTTAGGTCTCTTGGTATTGCCTCCACCGCGGGTGCTGCAACTGCCATGCCGGCAATGCACAAGCATAATTGAGTGACATTGACTAACAAAGGAAGAATAGAGAGGTGTATCCTGTTTTCGCAGGGGCCAAACAGAATAGTTCCTGAGCTCAGCAGTTGTCTATATTCACTTAAATGATCTATTCCTTAATCTTAAAGAAAAAAAATGATTTTTTTTAATGATGGGGGGAAAAACTTACACGGGGGTTCTGTGATGAGCTGAGAGGAAAATATCAGGCTTTACAGTTTCCCACTGTAGTCAGGTATGTGTCTCTCACACCACCCACAATCAGCTGTGCATGCTCAAACCTGTACTGGTGCTTGTTGTTCCACGTAATTAAATGGGAGAGAGGGAGGCAGTTCACCGGTATAGGTGCAGTCACAAAACCCTGAAGTATCTGTGTTGGTATTGCGTCCCACTCAGGGCCCTCCTTACCCGCACGCAGCCGTAGGGCACCAGCTGCCTGCCGCTCCAGCCCCTGCCCCGCCTCTTCCCCATGGCCCCGCCCCAACGCCGCCCCTTCCCCAAAGCCCCTGCTCCACCCCGCCTCTCCTCTTCCCCCCGCCCCTACGCCACTGAGGACTGCAGCAGGGGGCGGGCTTGCACTCCCCGCTCCGCTCCCGGCCGCGCCGCTGGTGAGTGCCGGCCTGGGAGCAGAGCGGAGCGGGCTGGAGCCGGGTTGCTCCACTTCCCGCTGCCCCGTGAGTGCGGGGTTGGCCTGGCTGGCCTACACTCACCGGGCGGCAGGAAGTGGAGCGACCCGCCACCAACCCGGTCCACTCTGCCGGCTAGTGCTGGGGGGCGGTTGCTCTCCTGCCCCCCAGCCAGCCCCTCTCCCCCCCGCGGAGGCCTGCCCCCCCACAGGGCACCAAAATGTCTAGGGAGGGCCCTGGCCCCCGTGGCGGGGAACCACTGGAGCAGAATATACTCTTACAAGAATGCACAGCTGCTGGGGCTGTTTTAGGCTGGTTTCTAGTTTCTGCTACCTGTTAAGGACACAAGCCCGGGATTTAGGCTATTCTTAACCACACCAATCCCGGCCCGTTCCTGGCGCCGCTTTCCCTCTGGTTTGGAGACTCACTCTACAGGGCTCCCGTGGGTTCTTTTTCAACAGCAAAGTTCAACAAAAACAAATGACCAGAGAGAGACTTTAAAAAAACCCAACCACCCCCCTCCTGGTAACTGGCCCAGAGCGGTGAGGGCTGCCCGGGGTCTTGAGTCTCCATGAATTCCAAAGAGTGAAGCTCGACTCCCCCCACCTCCTGCCGCTCGGGGGGGGGGAGAAGGGTGGGAGGAAAGCGGTGATATAATTAGCATATGCCAATGCTATTGGCTCGTTCCCGAGCTGTTTTACATGGGCCCGCCTCTTCCCTTCTTCGGCTGGCTGGCTGGGTTTTGCGGTATAGGGCTGCCTGCTAGTGCAGTGCAGGGAGCGGGGAGCGGCGAGGGAGGCTGGCGGCGGCGGTGCTGCTGCTGGCGGCGGGGAGAAGGGACCATTTAAACACTTTTATTTTTCCGGCGGTTCTTCCGCCGCCCGGCTGGGAGTGGGGCCGCCGAGCCCCGGTGCGTGGGCCGGGAAGAGGGTTTGGAAGGCACAGCAAAGTGGCGAGTGGGCTCCGTCTCGTCTTTCCATTCCTCCCTCTGGTTTCCTGCGGGTGCAGCATGAAGTGCAGCTATGGCAAGGCGAGGTAAGACAGTGGTGAGGACGCTGGAAGATTTGACCCTGGATTCTGGTTATGGTGGTGCTGCGGACTCAGTCAGGTCCTCCAACTTGTCCCTGTGCTGTTCGGATTCCCACCCGGCTTACCCCTATGGAGGAAACTGCTGGCAGCATCTAGCTGACTCCATGCACAGTAGGCACAACAGCTTTGACACTGTCAACACGGTCCTAGTGGAAGACTCCGAGGTGCTGGACTGCTCGGGGCAGCAGTGCTCCAGGCTGCTGCCTGACCTTGAGGAGGTCCCCTGGAGTCTGGAGGAGGTGGAGGCGCTGCTCCTGCTGCGGCACAGGGAGCCCCGCGGGCCGGCAGCCGCCCCCGCCAGCCCTGCCCGAGATGCCCTGGCCAAGCTCTCCACCTTGGTCAGCCGGGCGCTGATCCGGATCGCCAAGGAGGCGCAGCGGCTGAGCCTGCGGTTTGCCAAATGCACCAAGTACGAGATCCAGAGCGCCATGGAGATCATCCTGGACTGGACGCTGGCCTCCAGCTGCACGGCGGCCGCCCTGGGCGCCCTCTCCCTCTACAACATGAGCAGCAGCGGCGGGGACCGCTTCAGCCGGGGCAAATCCACCCGCTGCGGGCTCACCTTCTCGGTGGGCAAGTTCTACCGCTGGATGGTGGACAGCCGGGTGGCCGTGCGCATCCACGAGCACGCCGCCATCTACCTGACCGCCTGCCTGGAGACCCTCTTCCGAGACATCTACGGGCGGGTGATGGCGGGGGGCAGCGCCTCGGCCCACCCGCACGCCAACCGGGGCTCGGGCTCCGGCTCGGCCGCCGCCGCTGGCGCGGAGAAGGACAAGGAGAGCAGCGGCGGCGGCGGCGAAGCGCCCAAGTTGACGGTGGAGTCTCTGGAGCAGACGGTCAACAACGACGCCGAGCTGTGGGGCTTGCTGCAGCCCTACCAGCACCTCATCTGCGGGAAGAACGCCAGCGGTGAGTGCGCGCGGGCTGTGCCCACCTGTGGGGCCGGGGCTGGGGTGTTAGGGGCTGCCCCCTCCCCATGTGCCCTCCTGTGTGTGGGTGGGGGCGTTAGGGGCTGCCCCCTCCCCACGTGCCCTCCTGTGTGTGGGTGGGGGTATTAGGGGCTGCCCCCCTCCTGTGTGTGTGTGTGTGTGTGGGGGTGTTAGGGGCTGCCCCCCTCCCCACGTGCCCTCCTGTGTGTGTGTTAGGGGCTGCCCTCCTCCCCCCCACGTGCCCTCCTGTGGAGCCGGGTTAGGGGCTGCAGCCCTCCCCGTGTGCCCACCTGTGAGGCCAGGGGGTCATGGTGTGTAGCCTTCCCCGTGTGCCCACCTGTGGGTGGCGGGCATGGTGTGCAGCCACTCGGTGTCAGTGCAGCGGGAGGGGGCAGGCGGGTGACCACCTGGGATGCCAGCGGGGAGTGGGCCCCTGGCTACCTAGGCCGTTCTTGTGCCCCTGGAAGTTTGCGCTGGGAACAGACTGTGTGGCGAGTATTGCAGGGAAACCCAGCCCCAAATGCGCGCGGATGTTGCGCATTTTGACACTTTTTTCTTTTTTTTATTTGGATGAAGTATCCGCTGTAAGCAACCGACCAAAAATCCCTTCTGCGACCCGCAGCTGCTGGCGGGCGTTGGGGCCCCCTCGCTGCGCCCAAACCCCCCATACTTTGCGCGCAGGCCCTGCGAGCCGCAGTTTTGCGCATCCGGAGTGGGAAGGCTGATCCGGGAAGCCAGGACTCCCTCGGGAAGGGCTGAGCCCCTGTAGTGAGTGGGAGCTGCAGATGCTCAGCATCTCCTAAGATCTGGCCCTTGAGGAGCGTAGAGAGCCGACCCCTCTTCCCCCCCCCCCCCCCCGGCGCATCTCAACTCCCGCCGGCAAAGTGCGCCCGCCGGGGGGTTTGCGCGCTCAGGGTGAGGCTGTTGGTAATTAACCCGCCGGCTGCTGCCCTCTCGCTTGCTGCGCCTTCTGCAGGTCGAGCTGGAGGTGTTTCCACCCTATTGTGTCGGATCGGCTTTTACCCCGTGTACATTTGGTGTCAAGCCTTTTCCACCTTGAATATAGAATTGTAGCGGGACACGAGGAGACTGTAAATCGGGGCTAGAAAGAGCCTTGGTCGTGCATCAATTCCCGCCCGCCCCCCCAGCCATCTGTATGGAGTACCATGCCGCAAGTGTCTGCGGCGGGCTAAGGCTTCAGTCCTACAGAGCTGCGGGGAGAGAGGTGTGTGGGTGGAAGAGGAACAGGTCCTTCTGCATCACAAAAAATGCGCGGCTAATCTCATTAAGGGGTGGGGTGGGGGGAAGCTGTCAGACAGCCCCGTGTTGCTCTCTGGGTCTGGGGGTTCAGCGCTATGGTACCGTATGGATGTGTGTGCATCTCCGCTGCAGCCTGTCGCCAGCACAATGGAGACGGGGGAGGGGGTGGGAAGAGGGTCTTGGTGGCATTTTTGGGCATTATTTACAATGACATCCCTAATAAACTTTCTGGCATGACGACTGATTGATTGAGCGGCTCGTGTATCTTGTGTGTGTGTGTTGGGGGCGGGGGTTCTTTTGTTTTTGGGGTTTTTTTTTAGGGGCTTCTCAAAATGGTTGGGTTTCAGCGACGCTTGAGTTATAGACACACTTCAAAGCTTCAATTTTTCACAGGAAATGATACAAGCATAACTGAACACTCGAAAATGAAATAAAACTTTATTTCATATGCGGTGGTTTGGCCAGAGACTGCGTGGTTGGAGCTCAGATGCAGTCTTTCTGGGCAGATTTCATTCATGTTGCTGCTTGTTTACCGAAAGCTTGACACAGATGCAACACGATGATGCATCAACTTTCTGGGGATTTTTTTTTTATTTTTTTTAGGAGGTGTCCAACGTGTTAATAAAACCTTGGTCCCCAAGGAACTGAAATTTCTTCTATTGTCAGATAATCTATATTCATAGCTTTAGAAAATGCAACAAACCTATGAGATGTTTAGTGGACTCAAACTGAAATTGTTTTTCTCTTTTTTACACACATACACACTCTCTCTCTCTCTCTCTCTCTTCCCCCCTCCCTCCCTGAAAATATGCATATAGCTGAGATGTAAAATACTGTTTTGAAAACAATAAACTGACTTCAGCTTCTGTCATGTCTATAATTTAACTCTAAGTTACTATATCTCAACCATTGATTTATGCAGGATTACCTGTTTTGAGACATCCTTTCTCCCAGAAAGGATCTATCTAGAGGGATGCAATACAGAGGCCAAAAAGGGGGTAGACCCCCCAGCTGGTGTAAATTGTCAAAGCTGCATCTGTGTCAGCTTTCCATTATGGAGCTATGACCACCTCCACAAACTGATCTGCCCCAAGAGCTTTATTTAGCCTTAAATCAGAATTTCTTTGCTGTTAATGTGTTGTCTCTCATGATCCTTATGCTTCATTTTAACACAGTTTGTGTGTGCATGCATGGGTTCTCTTTAATGGTGTTACTGCCCTGTTTTTTCCTTTAGTCACATTATTGTGCCTGTATGTTTCAGATGGCACCATTTTTCATTTCTGACGTTGCAGTGCTGTCTCTACAGACCTGTATTGAGTCTTTAATTTTGTAACTCCCATTGTAGCACCTCTGTGGATTTAAATTAACTTCATTTTGACCCTCATTTATCTCCTTTTCAGAGACTTTACTTAAGTTTTTCATCTCCATTTTGTTAGTTGCTTTACCTAGGATTACCTCATTTGTGGCTCAGCCCTGAGTCAAGTAAAACTCTCTGCCATCAGTTGGAATCTTGCCTGAGTAAAGATGCTAGGATCAGACCGTAACTAGTTCATCCTGGTTTTCCTCTAGGCTCCATCCCCCACATCTCAGTTCTCTACATGTAAATGACTGAGTTCTTTATAGTCTTATAATTTACAGTTTGGTATACTATCTTGTATTTAGTGGAGATTTTGAATGTGCAAGGAATCCAGAATCAGGCCCCATGGTGATACAGGATATCTTTTATTTTTGTAGAATCATAGAAATGTAGGCCTGGAAGAGACCTTGGGAGACCAAGTCCAGCCCCCTGTGCTGAGGCAGGACCAAGTAAACCTAGACCATCCCTGGCAGGTGTTTGTTCAACCTGTTCTTAAAAGTTTAAAATTATTATATAAATAAGCTATTATCTGGCTTAATTGTAAATGCTTTGTTGTTGTCTCTGTTGTATTGCTTCTGGTATTGCCATTAAGATATTAAGGTTGTAGGTGCATTGTAAAAATAAATCTGAAACTTGGTTTGAGCTGCCATCTAATGTGACATCATAATATTTAGGAACAGATAAAGACCAGTCTTGACTAACAGACCTTTTCCTTTTCTTTTTCCTTTCTTTTAATTCCCATTCCACCATCATAGTTTTTTCCCATGGTGCAGTCTCCTCATTTACTAGAAAAAAACCTAAGCATCTTTTGGACTTATTTATATTCCTTGTTTCAGATAGTCCCCAGTTACCTTTTCCCCCCATACATTTTCTTCTACTTAAGTTCCCTATTCAGAGGCTGAAATCCTGTAGTGCGATAATGTATGACCCCCACTTTTCTTATGTCCTCTTATCAACAGCTGTGTATGAAAAATTCCACTGCTGTGCTCCCATTGATCTCCGTAACTCTGAATTCTAATGATGGCAGTGTAAAGGTCAGCATTAACTCAGTCACTGCTGATTTTTTTAATAAACATCCAGCCACTTTGGATTGTGGGCTGAACTTAAATAAAGTACCAGTGCTGTTTCCCTCCAGTCTTGCTCTCCACACCCTTGCATCAGCACCTACTCACACTCTTCCCAGCTTCAGCACCTTTCCAATTCCTTCCACTTACACCATCACCAGTACCAGGTCATATTCTCACACCCAATCCCAGCACCACACTGAACTCACAACCTCACCACCAGTGCATTTCTCCAAACATCACGCCTCTGCATCTGGAAGATTTCAGTAGAGTAAAGAATATTAGGGAAACAATCACATGCAGAATATTTTTTCCCCTTGGTTTTTTCCGCGTTCTGTTTCTGGCCAAAAGAGATTAATTTAGCCTGTCATGTGTATTGATCTATAAATATAATTACCATGCAGCCAATAAATATTTCAAGATATTTTTAAAATGTATAGATGCAGTCAAAAGTAAACTCAATATAGTCTGCATAATTGGTTACATGTACTATTACTTCACCGGAGGTGTTCAATTGAACCATCTGAAAAGGTGTACTTTCCACAGAAGTACATCAGCTGAAGCATCAAATCTGAAAACTGCTTCTATGCCAGTCTTTCATGGATTCCTTAGAAGAAATATTATTTAGCCATGGGACAAGTTTGCTTGATTTTTGTTTGATAGGTACATTTCTTTAAATTTCTCAGGATTTCCATCCTCTCCCCTCCGCCCCCCAAGAATGGAGAAATCTTTGTGTTGTGTGCTCAGAAAAACCTAATTTGGTGTGTGATCGCTCATTATACATTCTATAAAGTAAAACTAGTTTTCTGTGAAATTAGGGGTAGGAGGTTATTGAACAAATGCAATGAATCAATGAGAGGCTTGGTTTATTTTCACATGGGTAAAATGAGGTGAGGTATATGTTATTACAGCAGCTTGGAAACAAGGAGCCATTATGTATGTTTGTCAGTTTAGAAGAATGGATGTATAACAAACACCTACTGTAGTAGCTTGCTGAGGTGCTGGAGACTTGCTTTTGTTTTATTTTAATAAACATTTCACTTTGAATTGACTTGGTTAATTGTGTTTTGAAGTGTGTACACACTTGGATTGGAATCCTTGAATTCTTAAATGTTGGGTCTAGATTTCCTTTCCACAATGGCTTCAGGGTTATGAACAAGGCATGCAACATGGTCCACATTTGGTTTTGTTGTTAGTGTGTTTTAAAGAGGCTTCCTAATTCTAGCAACATTGATTTAAAGACCATTCAGGCAAATACCCTCAGACATGCACATGTGGCTCCCATTGGTTTCTGAGGCAGCTACATATGCATGTCCAAGGCCAGAATTTAGCTTTAACAAATCAGAGAGGTGAGACTTCTTGTCACTGACACTAGAGTGTCAATCATGCTGCTGTTGCCATTCTTTTGAGTTTATTTTGATTCATGCACTCACTCCATACTAAGCAGCACCTGTGCTTTGCTCTAATTGCTCCTGGACACATTTTGAAAAGTTATAATAATAGACTACTCCAGTAACACCCCGTTCAACTGATAACAAGCATATATTATAACCTAGCAGTTGCAAACATGTTTAAGATCTTTACAAACTCCCACCAGAGTTCTCCTAGCACCTGGCAGCTTGGGAAAAGAAATGAGCCTTTGTAATATCCTTTAAGGGTTGATTTTTTGTAAAACAGGGACAATTTCAGATGGGAATAAGGATCAGAGCAAATTTCAAGGCTGAGGGACCCACAGAGAGTGCAGCTGCCTCCTCTCTCTGTGACAGAGCAGCAAAGGGAGTCTTTCAGACAAGTAGATTCTGGGCTATTTAGGGCCAGTTAAGTATACTGTGTGAATCTCATTCAATCAAGGCTACCTGTTCGTTAAACATCCGGGGCCATTTTGCTAACACTGAGTAAATCTGTAATAAATCCATTGGGCCAAATTCTGTCATCCTCAATTGACTTCAGTGGGAGTATTGTTCAATTAAGGACTATATAATTTGACCCTGACTTCATTGGCATTAGTCTAGACTTTCATGGATATAACTGAATTCAGAATTTGGACCTTTACGTACTTACAGTTGAGTCAATAATAGAAATTTTCAGTAATTCTGACTAAAAAAAAATCCTAAAATATGGAAACAGAAGAGAAACACTTTATTCTTTGAGTGGTTGGTGGATGAAAGCAAAGTTCTGATGAAGGGTCCGTCCGTGCTGCAAGTTTTGTTTGAAGTTGAAGTGTCAGTTAGGAGTTAGTGAGCGTAGCTGAGCTAGGAAGGAAGGGGAATACTCTGAGGCTGGCAAATTCAGGGTCTGATCCTATAGACTTTACTTATGTGAGCATTCCCATTGGTTTTACTGGAATTATTTCCATAATAGTAGCAGGACTGGGCTCTAAATGAGCAGAGAAAAGGGAATTCCAGAGGAAATTAAAGAAGGGGGCCACAGGACCCTTTCAAGGGAATAGAGAATCTGAATAAATTGTCCATGAACAGAGGGGAGAGGTAAATAATCCTGGGAGAGTGTCTGGGTATGTAAAGGTACTATGCTTTTAAATCCCATTACTGTAAAACCTTGCTTACCCAGATGTAACCAGGAGTCCCAGCAATGGCTACAGTGAATAAACTTGAACAGTCCTGAAGAATCCTCCAATTATCAATTTTTTGATCCTTTACTGGATAGCAGGGAGTTCTGGATACAGCTGTGGAACCAAGCACCATGATCTTAACTACACAAAGGCTTGCGAATAGGAACCAAGCACAAGAATGAAGGGGAGAGAGAGTGGAGTCATCTGTAGGTAAGGAAGCAGGTAAATGCTCCTGTTTTTCTGGAACCTGGAAACAGAAGAGCTGGTAAGAAGTGAGGGTGGAATAAGCCCCTGACTGAGGGGGTATTTTCAAATATCTGAGAGACTGTGCAAGATTTACAAATTCTTCAGCTGGAGGGTACTGAATTGTTCAACAGAAGGAAGAAGGAACATTAGAAGTGAGATTAATCTCAGATGGGTGACTGCAATAAGTGCAGAGAAAGCTGGGAAGCTTTTGCAACATTGCATACAATAGTATCCAACATATCACAGAAATGAATAACTTTGCTGAAGCATAGATTGTACATCCATGCATATGAATTATTTTGCAACAAGCCTCAAAAGAATTAATGAAAATAGTAAGAGCTACATTTTGTTCTCAGAAAAGCTATTATTTCAGTTGATGTCTATAAATTAACTGTTATAAATGTCAATATTTGTTAAAATTTTCCTAGGGCTATTAGTTTTTTCACTTCTCTAAAGCAGATTTTCTTTAAAGCTACACATACAGTATGTTCCAAATGTACTGTGTATGAACCCTATCCTGTAGTCCTCACTTGAGCAAAATTTCCATTGACTTCAAAGGGAATGTTGTTTGTGTAAGGACAGCAGGATTTAGCTCCAGTATTGGATAATACATTAAAGGGACAGTGAGTCAAATTTTAGCCCCAAATTTAGATGTTGTAAAAATAAACTTTTATAAAACTCAAGATCAATAATAATGTTGACATGAAAATTGTTTTTAATTCCAACAAAAAGGGTTCTTTGCAGTGTTGTTGTGATCTCAACATTGTGCCAAGCACTGTGAAGTGAAACTGACTAGATATGGAATGTAAACCATACTGAAACTGCCTCACCTATTTTCATTGACCAGTTTAGGAAGCATTAAAGATAACCAAGCAGCATTTTAGGGACTAAATTAGATTTTAAAAATAAAAGTTCAGTTTTAGTGATCTGGCATGTTCTTAGTAAGAACAATGGATTTCTAAAAAATCTGATTTTTTTAACCTATAAGTAATTACAAAAAATAAACACCTAGTTAGGGGCCTGCTATAATTTTATGTTGCTATCAATTTATAATCCAGAATTCCTGTATATTACTATATTCACAAAATGTTGCCCTTTGCATTTGGTTAGGTTTGGCTAGTGAAAACAATCCTGCAAGCTGATAAATATAGAAACAGACTCTAGGAATGTGCAAAATATTTTTATTGCTTGCAGTACCTAACCTAGATAATATTAATAGAATCATAGAAATGTAGGACTAGAAGGGACTCAATAGGTCATCTAGTCTAGTCCCCTGCAATGAGGCAGGACTAAGTACTATTTAGATCATCCCTGACAGGTGTTTGTCTGTCCTACTCTTTTAAACTTCCAGTGCTTAACTACCCTGACAGTTAGGAAGTTTTTTCTAATGTCTAACCTAAATCTTCCATGCTGCAGTTTAAGGCCATTACTTCTTGTCCTATCCTCAGTAGATAAGACAAACAATTTATCACTCTCCTATTTATAACAAACTTTTTTATACTTGAAGACTGTTGCGTCCCACCCCAGTCTTCGCCAAACTAAACAAACCTAATTTTGTCAATCTTTCCTCACCGGTAATATTTTCTAGACCTTTAATCATATTTATTTCTCTCCTCTGGACTTTCTCCAGTTTGTCTGCATCTATCCCAAAGTGTAATGCCCAGAACTGGACACACCACTCTAGTTGAGGCCTTATCAGTGCTGAGCAGAGTAGAAGAATAAATGTTTGTGTCTTGCTTACAAGACTCCTGCTAGTACATCCCTGAATGATGTTTGCTCTTTTTGCAATAGTATTACATTGCTGACTCATATTTAGTTTGTGATCCACTATAACCTCCAGATCCTTTTCTGCAGTACTACTTCCTAGGCAGTCATTTCCCATTTTGTATTTGTGCAAAGTGTAGTACTTTGCATTTGTCCTTACTGAATTTCATCCTGTTTACTTCAGGTCGTTTGTCCAGTCTGTCAAGATCATTTTGAATTCTAATCCTGTCCTCCAAAGTGCTTTAAACTGCTCTCTGCTTGGTATCGTCTGCAGACTTTATAAGTGTACTCTCTGTGCCATTATCCAAATCATAAGATATTGAACAGAACTGGACTCAGGACAGATCCCTGCAGGATCCCTCTCAATGTGCTCTTCCAGCTTGATCGTGAACCACTGATAACTTCTCTCTGAGTACAGTTTTCCAACCAGTTGCGCACCCACTTTATAGTAGGTTTGTCTAGAATATATTTCCCTAGTTTGCTTATGAGAGGGTCATGTGAGACAGTATCAAAGGCCTTACCAAAGTTGAGATATACCCCATCTACTCCCCCAACCCCAGACTTGTTACCCTTTCATAGACAGATATGAGGTTGGTTTGACTTGACTTGTTTTTGACAAATCCATGTTGACTGTTAACTTCTACCATAGAGGGTGATTTGTGAACTACAGTTAAGGTACCCAGAAAACCTTAAAATATTTAGTCTTTGAGCTTGGGAAGAAATAACAATCTTCTCATAAGATTAAAGAATTCTGAACTTCCTTAGCACGATACTTCCAGTCAAAAGCTGGAAATCACTGTAGATAGTTCAGTGAAGCCATCTGCCTAATGCATGCTTGCAGTTAAAGCAGGATGCGTGAATGTTTTTATTAAAAGAGATGAATTATAAAATGGAAAATACTATAGCAACATTATGGGCCAAATCCTGTCCCCCTTAATCATACAAATAGCATAATTGATTTCTAGCAAGGATAGGCTCTCACCTTTGTTGAATGCACATATGAAGCCTTTGATGGGGTTTCTAAGGAGACATGGGCTGTGATTTAGACAACTTCCGGAGGACTTTCAGCTCTATACCTCAAGTCAGTTCCAGCCAGGCTGGTGTAGTGGAATGCGTACCTATTGGAGACTAAAGGACTAGCTGGCCGAAGCTGTGTCCAGAAGAGATTTAGTTGGTGTTAGTGGATTGGAGAAAGAGACCAGATTACTTGGGTTAGCAGGATTTTATTGTCACCTTGATTACAGGGATCCATTCGCTACATTCATCATTGCTTCACATGCTGGGTTGCTCCTGAATGCACGGGTAGTGGCTGAGTCCCAGAGCACTTTTCTTTCAGCTATGGTAGGCACAAAGAGTGCAGCCTTTTTGTTTGGGTACAGACCTTGCTACAATTATCCATGCCTTTTGTCATCTCAAGATTAGGTGACTGTAATGCACTCTACCTCAGGCTATGTATCGAGACCATTTGGGAATTGAATCAGGCTGCTGCTGCCTGCTTCTTAGCTATGTGTCATGCAGGCAGCAGTTTACGCCAGTGCTCCACAATATGCACTGGCTACAAACTAGTGTCTGGTGGAGTTCAAGGTGTGTGTTTTAACCTATACAATTCAAAAGAGCTGCTATAGCTGTGATCGAGGGAGTTCCAGCTCAAACCTCTTCCTTAGTTGGACTTTGCTATTTGCACTAGACTCCTTTGGTCCACTAGAGTCTGGATTTGTGAAGCCTCTGGGAATACTGTAAAACGATCCATATGTGGGGAGCAGGGGCTTGATTGGTTGTTACTGCTGCTGGGTGCGTGATCTGACAAGGGAATTCTCATGGAATGATCTGATGTTGTTGACCTGAAAGGTATATGAATATTCATAGAATCATAGGACTGGAAGGGACCTTGAGAGGTCATCTAATCCAGTCCCCTGCACTCATGGCAGGACTAAGTATTATCTAGACCATCCCTGACAGGTATTTGTCTAGCCTGCTCTTAAAAATCTCCAATGATGGAGATTCCACAACCTCCCAGCAATTTATTCCAGTGCTTAACCACCCTGACAATTAGGAAGTTTTTCCTAATGTCCAACCTAAACCTCCTTTGCTGCAATTTAAGCCCATTGTTTCTTGTCCTATCCTCAGAGGTTAAGAAGAACAGTTTTTCTTCCTCCTCCTTGTAACAACTTTTTATGTACTTGAAAACTGTTATCATGTCCCCTTTCAGTCTTCTCTTTTCCAGACAAACAAACCCATTTTTTTTCAGTCTTCCCTCATGTTTTCTAGACCTTTAATCATTTTTGTTGCTCTTCTCTGGACTTTCTCCAGTTTGTCCACACCTTTCCTGAAACATGGTACCCAGAACTGGACATAGTACTCCAGATGAGGCCTAATCAGTGCGGAGTAGAGCGGAAGAATTACTTCTCGTGTCTTTCTTAGAACACTCCTACTAATACATCCCAGAATGACGTTCGCTTTTTTTGCAAGTGTTACACTGTTGACTCATTTAGCTTGTGATCCACTATGACCCCCAGATCCCTTTCCGCAGTACTCCTTCCAAAATGGAGTACTTTGCATTTGTCCTTATTGAATTTCATCCTATTTACTTCAGACCATTTTTCCAGTTTGTCCAGATCATTTTGAATTTTAATCTTATTCTCCAAAGCACTTGCAAACCCTCCCAGCTTGGTATCATCCGCAAATTTTATAAGTCTACTCTCTATGCCATTATGTAAATCATTGATGAAGATATTGAACAGAAACAGACCTAGAACTGATCCCTGCGGGACCCCATTTGTTATGCCCTTCCAGCATGACTGTGAACCACTGCTAACTACTCTCTGGGATCGATTTTCCAACCATTTTTGCACCCACCTTATTGTAGCTTCATCTAGGTTGCATTTCCCTAGTTTTGTTTATGAGAAGGTCATGCGAGACAGTATCAAAAGCTTTACTAAAGTCAAGATATACCAAGTCTACAGCTTCCCCCCCTATCCACAAGGCTTGTTACCCTGTCAAAGAAAGCTATTGGATTGGTTTGACACGATTTGTTCTTGACAAATCCATGCTGTTACTTATCACCTTATTATCTTCTAGTAGGTGTTTGCAAATTGATTGCTTAATTATTTACTCCATTATCTTTCTGAGTACAGAAGTTAAGCTGACTGGTCTGTAATTCCCTGGGTTGTCCTTATTTCCTTTTTTATAGACTGGCACTATATTTGCCCTTTTCCAGTCTTCTGGAATCTCTCCCATCTTCCATGACTTTTCAAAGATAATCGCTAATGGGTCAGATATCTCCTCAGTCAGCTCCTTGAGTATTGTTGGTTTTAAATTTAGTTATGGTTCCAGAGTTTTGAGATTATCATAAGACATCAAACCAAATAGAGAAATACTGTTCTGGCATGAGAAAGGTAAGCATGATTTAGCCCCTACATAAAAGGTACTCCTGCAACTTAAGGTATGTGTTAAGTTTTTGTTGCCTCGCCTTCAGGAAGATATTCCCTGGCAGATACTGAATAGGGCAATGAAAATATTTAGAGGCGTGATGGGGATTATTTATACATGATGACAAACAACAAAGACTGAATTGTATGGTCTGGAAAGAAGTGTAAGAGAGGATTTGGTTGAGGCGTACAAAGTAATGAATGGCAAAGTGGAAACTGATCAGACACTCCCCTCTTTTTTTTTTTTTTTTTTTTTTTTTTTTGCCCAGAGCCATACTGTGAGATCATTAAATTTAAACCGAAAGGCAGTACATCTAAAACAAATAACAGGAACCTCTTCTTTATGTCAACTTGTGGAGTACAGTGCTGCAGGAAGTCATTGGGAAATAGCTTAGCAGGATTATAAGTGGGCAGGATAAGTATGACTACAGTATTAATATTTGCTCTTATGCAAAGCAGTTCATCTCTTGTTTCAGGGTGCAAGCTTCATCCTCCCCAGATAGGGTGACCAGATGTCCCGATAAAATCGGGACCGTGGGACTGTCCCGATTTTTCATCTTTTGTCCCACGTCCCGACCAATGCTTGGTCGGGACGCCTTTTGTCCCGATTTCCGGTCTTCTTCCGTTTTTTGGGGGGTTTTTTGCTCAACAACTTTGGGCGGGAAGTCCCGATTTTCGGGTCTTCTCATCTGGTCACCCTATCCCCAGACCTCCTAAGCACTGCACGTTGGCTTTTGACCTTCCCCTAAGGTGCTGCTCAATGAACAGTATGGTAATAGAGATCCATTCCTGGAATTCTTACTGATGTGCATTAATCTAATTAACTTCAATAGACCTCCTTGTATGAATGAGTAAAGATTGCAGGATTGAATGGTCTAATGATCTGAACTGCTCAGTTATGACCATTGCAATAGGGCTGATTCTGCAATCCTGATTCTACTGAAGCCAATGAAAGCTTTGCCTGTGTTATGAATGCTAGTTGGGGACCCTGTGTTTTCAGCAAATCGTCAAGATGTAGGTGTTTTTGCTATAAATCAGAGGTTCAGTATTTGCTAAAGGAAGTCTCTAGTTTATTGCATTCTTACTTACTTTATTTAGTCTTTCTAAAATGTTTTTTAAATCATCATCTGGACTGACTTTTCTTTAAACAAAAATATTGACTGTAGCCAGAAGTAACGTATCTAGAAGTAATGTTAAAATTACAAGATAATTGAAAAAGAAACTCCAACCATTTGCATTTGATTAGGGACAGGTGTTTAACTTTCACACAGCTGGTTTTTGTATCATTGCTAGAATTTTTGACCGACTAGAATGAAAACCTCACTAAATCTGGTATCCTTGCTGTAGCATTGTAAACTTGATGTTCACAAGGGAGAAGAATGTGAGATTTCACTTCATTACTGTGGCTCGTTACATCAATAATGTAGTAATGTAATGGGAGGAATAATGAGTTCTAATGGTGTAACAAGTGTGTTTACTGGTACTATATTACAATTAATTGTGGCTTTCTTGGAATTAAGTGCTATTGGACAACTTCTATTAAAATTTAAACTTAAACTCCCCAATGCAAAGACTTCAGTACCCTTAGCTGATCATCTCTCAAAGACACCAAGTGTATGCCCCATTAAGTGAGAATGATGGGTAGTTGATTGCTCTTTAGGTTATGTAATCATGTAGGAGGAACTCTCATTTACAATGTGTTGTCTATTGCCATGCTGGGGGGGAGGTGGAATTGGAGTTGGAAATGCCCTGGAAATGTTACAAGTTAAAACTCATTGGGCCAAATGAGTCTGCTGATGTAAATGTGAAAAATGCCACTGAAGTCTATGAAGCTGCAGCAATTTACAGCGGCAGAGGCTTTGCTTGGAACACTCCACCCTGCAAGGAGGTTTGATCTTACTGGGAAATGGTTGCTGCTGACTCACTGAGGCAGGTGGCTTGTTACACCCCACCCCAAAGTAGAGGAGACGGGAATAGCTGGAGGGAGGGAGAGGGGGAGGGAGAGTGAGTGAGTGAGTGTGTGTGTCTCTACCTACCAGTCCTGAGACCGGAACCCTAGGGGCAGCAAGCCTGGGAAGAAGGCATTAGCTGAACTTTAACAAATGTGAGCAATAAAACAAAAAAGCTAAATCCCAGGGAGGGGTGAGTTTGGACTCTATACAGCCTGTGGACTTTTGTTTTAGAGTAGACTGGAAAAGGCACCTGTCATGCTGTCTGGAGTGGCTCGTGACCAGGAGTGCATACCTCAGTGCAGACTGTCAAAAGCAGGGCAGATACCCCAAACTGGTGATATGTTCTATAATTAGATTTAATCAACCCAGTACCAAATGTGAGCTCCCAAAATACTACAATAGCCTTACAACGGAGTTACAGACAGTTCCCATAGACACCACAGTCTATCTTGCCACTCTGGCAAGTTTGACTGTGATAAATGGTCACACACCACAAATATTCCAGGTTACTCCCAGTCCCAAGAAACCAGTCATTCACCGAGGTCGTATTGCATCCTAGATCTCACACCAAAGACAACACTGGTAACCAATTCTATAGCAAACTAACTAAAGGTTTCTTAGCTAAGCAAAAGAAATGAGTTATTGAGAGGTTAAACCAGGTAAAATATATGTACAGGTGACTCAGTCTATAATTCCAAATGGTAGCAGAGGTGTTGTAACCTGCCAGTTTCCCAGTAGTCTCTTAGGGCTACTCGGAATTACTCTGGGGATCTTTGTCATCTTGTTCAGTTATTCAGCCTTGTTAGAATCCAAACAGTTCAGAGATGAAGGTTCCTTCCCTGAGTCTATACTTATAGCTTCTTCTCACAGAAAACAAGTGGGCAGGGTCACCACCCACATAGGGTTTTTCTTTGATTGGCAGAGAGAAAGAGAAGCACATCTAGAGTCTTTGATCATCACACACAATGACCAATTGCCTTCAAATGTACAAGAATTAGTACTTTCCTGTTCATGTTCTTCATTTCATAGAATCATAGAATCTCAGGGTGGGAAGGGACCTCAGGAGGTCATCTAGTCCAACCTCCTGCTCAAAGCAGGACCAACCCCAACTAGTTGCATTTGCATTACACAGGGCTTCTTTCTTGTTGGATGGGTTATTTCAGGGGTTCTCAAACTGGGGGTCAGGACCTCTCAGGGGGTCGCAAGCTGTCAGCCTCCACCCCAAACCCTGCTTTGCATCCAGCGTTGATAATGTTAAATAAATAGAAAAGTGTTTTTAATTTATATGGGGAGGGGGTGGGGTTGCACTCAGAGGCTCGCTATGTGAAAGGGGTCACCAGTACAAAAGTTTGAGAACCACTGGGTTATTTAGTTAGAGGTATATACAATGTGAATGTTTGCTATTGCATTATACCAGGGAGCAGATAAGTGAAAACAATGCATGTAACATCTGTCTCAGAGTCACTGGGCAATGCTCTGGAACTACTCCATATGAAGCCAGTCAGGACTCCAGGGGAGCAGGCCTCCTCTCTGTGAGCATACTGTCTCCAGGGCAAGAAGCTTACACAGCTTCGACCTTCCTGTGGCTGACCTTGGAGCATTCAGCCTCCCCTTCCACACCATGCGCTTCCCACAGTGAGTCTGCACAAGCAGGGATCCTGGGGAAGCCAGTGGGCCCTGCACCCCAACTCCACAGTCAGACATGACTCTCAGCCAGCCAGTAAAACAGAAGGTTTATTAGACAACCAGAACACGGTCTAAAACAGAGCTTGTAGGTACAGAGAACAGGACCCCTCAGTCAGGTCCATCTTGGGGCTCTGGCCTCCCTGCCCCCGATCTGGGCCTCCCTCCATTTCCCCAGCCAGCTCCAAACTGAAACTCTCCAGCCCCTCCTCTGGCCTTTGTCTCTTTCCCAGGCCAGGAGGCCACCTGATCTCTTTGTTCTTCCAACACCTTCAGTTGGCACCTTTGCAGAGGAGGGGCCCAGGCCAGGAGACAGGTGTCGGCCATTCTCTGTGCAGACACCATCACACTGGCCATCTAGGGCTCTGCAACAATCACACACCCTTATCCCACCACCTAGATACTTAAGTAATGCATAGGGGAAACTGAGGCACCCACACAGTATTCAGAGAGAACATTAAGAACAGTCCCACTTTGTCCCATCATCCCATTAGTTTTCATAAAGTTTAAACACCAAATACATTCTTATACATTTAACAAGCACTTTGATCTATACAAGTACACAAGTGAATTGGCCTGGCTTCCAGCTATGCATCTGCAAGTGTTCAGTGAGGCCTGGGGCTTTGGCATGAGCTAGCATCTGGTCTGCCAGCATCACAGCATGTTCTTCCTTGTGTTTCTCTGGGATAGAGGAGGGGATTGTGCCCACACCAGAGGGGCCAGGCAGCATGACCTTCAAGTAGCATGGAACCAGAGGATCTGTGATGAAACAATCCACAGATTGATTCATTTGTGGTGAAACAATCTCCACTGATTCTGGAGCTGCTGTATGGACAGGCAACCCTTCCTTGCAGTTGCTTCGAGCCCTCTCCCTTGTGGCATGGCTCAGGGAGAAGCTGCATTGGCTGCTTTCCCCCTATGCTATGCCTCTCTTTCTGAGGGGGAAAGGAGCATTATGGGGAGAGTTAATCCTGCTTGCAGCAGCATTAACTTCACCATAGACCTTTTTCTTGGCAATCCACTGAGTCTGGAGGGGAGCGTTCCAGGTAGATTTGCTGCTCTCCTGAGATCTGCAGAGCCCCACCATGTGCAGGGGAGCATCCCCTGGCTCGGGCAGGGCATGCAGCATAGAGTAAGTTCTGCTCCCCAATACCAGATGTTTAAGGCATCTTGTAACTATATATGGCTTTGTGCCTATAACGGGGTGCAGACTCACCACAGCGGCACCTCCTACTGGTTGGTTTGGGAATTAGCTCTTTCAGGAGTGTGCCTTTGCTAGTGGTATCTCGCCCACCGTTACTCTGTTGGTCTTCACTGTCCTCACAGTCAAACCCACGTCACTCCTGGACCACAGCGTCCTCTTCTGGACACTGCCCTCCGACTGTGCCCGCTCCGCTGGCTCTCCCCCACCCCCTTCCAGGGGACTGGCAGCTTCTGGTTCTATCACTTGCCTCAGTCTAGCCCCTTCCTCCAAGGGCAAACTGCGGTGGCTTAGCCACTCTCATCACTGGCACCTGGAGGAGTTAGGGGGGGCCCAGGCCCGCCTGCTACTCTGGGCCCCGACCCAGGGACCCTCTAGTGGCATCCACTTACTGCCCTCCTCCACCTCTCCTCTGCTGCCTGCTTCCCTGGACCACTTCCCCATAGACCCAGCACCTTCTCTGCCCCTTTGTGTCAGGGCCCCAGTCTGGCAGTTTTCAGCCTTGAGCTCTCCCAGCCTCTGCCCAGCACTGCTCTGGCTTAAGTGCTTCTCTAAGAGCCAGATCTTCTCCCTTTGCCTCCCAGGGAGACTGCGCTGCTCGCTGCCCTGCAGCCTTCTTATAGGGCCCAGCCGGGCCCTGATTGGCTGCTTTCAAGCCTCCACTTGATTGGCTCCCAATAAGCCCTTCCAGGATTGGCTGGGGCTATGCACAGCCTCTCTGGCTTGCTTTAACCCCTTCCACACCAGAGTAGGGCAGCTGCCCCACTTCAGTGCCCCTCCACAGCATTCTGTGAGGGAAATATAGGCCCCTTACCTATGAGAGAACTCAACATGGATGGGAGAAAGGAATGGTTAGGTACTTCTGTTGAGTTGCAAAGGAATTTATGAATTAGCACAACTTCTAACAAATATGACCATTTTCCCTGGGATTTTGGAATGCATGCTATTTACTTAAATATTTCTTGTGAGCTACTTCCGTTGTTTTGCCTCTGTCCATCTTTTGCAGCAGATAGACTCAATAGGAGTCTCACAGCTAAGTCCCTAAGCATTGTGGTTAAAATTTACCCCCAAGGATCCAAACCTGTACTCCTTTGGCAAGCAAAGCTCCCTCTGAGTTTATATCAATGGGCCCTAAGATGTCTCTCTTATCCTTTGTTATGATCAAGAGTGGGGATAGAGATAGAATAGGAGGGAATATATATTTTTAAAAGATACTTTATAATAGACCTTTGTCCCCTCTTTGAAACTGATCAGTCAGTTTCTGAACAGGATTTAAGTGGCAGACATCTGCTAAAGGGGTAACTTTTTCTTTTCAAAAATGAAAGGACAGCTTGGTTTTATCTTTTACCTTGTTTTAAAAGAATTGGGTGACACATTTAGCCATTTCATAACAAGACATACATTTTCTGGTATTATATTTATCTGTTTTTTGCAATGATGGGTATCCAGTTTATAAAAACATACATTTTCTAAGGGATGATTCCTTTTTTTCTACGTATAGTTGCATTGTTTAAAAAGGGGCTGAGTCAGATAACGGGTATATGTCATTTTACAAAATGTACAGTATGCATTTAAAAATGTCATCTGCTTTTTTTTCCATGTGGCAGACAGGAGCACACACAGGTGCCTGTGTGGTATGAATTTATGACCAGATCCCACTGCCAAGGAAGTCATTGGGAGATTTGCCGTTGATTTAATGGGAACAGGATCTGTCCCTTACTTAGTAATGGTATTCTTGTGGAATTTTGCTATTGCACTTTCTTGTAGCCTAATATTCGCCTGATTTTCCATCACCTGAAGACGCTTGCTCTATATTAACACATTCTATACCATAGATCTTATCTGGAAGCCCCCGAAGTACACAGATAATTAATACTGTTAGCTGCCTTTCCTCTTCTGGGGTCAGGATAGCCTCTTGTCATTTTATGGGAACATGGAGTCTTACTTATTCTTTCTTAAATTTGCTAAGTGAATTAGCTGCCAACTTTCGTCTAAATAATTTATACCCACAATGTAGTTTATTTGTAGAGCAAGGTGATGCTCAGTGGTCTCAGTTTTCAGGGGTATATGAAAATATTTGCTGGTTTCGTTACCTAAACTCTCCTTAGCAGTTTTTTTTTTCTGGGCTTGCATGCAAAAAACTCCAAATTAAATGCAAAGTTTATAATGAAACCCAAACCTGGTTTCATGCTTTCAAGTTCTGTTATGAACATTTCACATAGTTCTGCTTACTAGTCTCGTATTTGGTCTTGAGTTCAATAATCTTCATTTTAGCAGGCCCATTCAGTTACATTTAGGTCATATACTTATGGGCCAGATCCTTGGCTGGTGTAGGTTGGCAGAACTCCATTTGAAGTCAGTGGTGGTATGCTAGTATGCTCTGGCTGAGTGTCTGATGTTCTGGCCAGTATGCTCTGGCTGATGCTGTATCTTCTCATCTTATTAAGGGTTGACCTAAAAATCTTACACACATCCTTCTGTTAATCACAGTGATTTACTGCTGGGTTCTGTTACTTCTACATGATATTTTGAAAAACATGTCCTGTGTCTGAACTCTCATTTTGTGCTACACTTTCAAACCTATCTTTAGTGACATTCTTTATATTTCGAGTACCACTATGGATGGAAGCAATCCTTGGAATATGTGCACTTGAACTACCAAAAAGTGAATGACTGACATCAGACATAAGTGCTTGTTATGTCAAAGCTTTGGTATGTCACTCATTTGTAATGACAATCAAATGGATGTTCTCCAAACCTAGCAAATATGCCATTCCCATTGTGAGAAATAATAGCCTGTTGCCATCAGATTGCCTGATGCCTGCTGTCAATTGACTGCTGGCAAGATACCTCTCCAAGTAGTCACTGTAGATAGTCTCAGTGCCTTAGGGTACCATGCAAACTGTCAGCTAGTCAAGTGTATATTTTACATGCTTAGCTGTTTTGGGAAAAATCAACTTCCCATGGACACATATGAATGAATCTCGCACTTTTGTATGATCTCGCACTTTTGTACGATCTCGCACTTTTGGGATCTCAAAGCCCAGCCACCTGTTGGACCAAATTCTCCAATAGTGTAAGAGGGCACATTGACTTAAATGGAGTAGCACCCATGTACACCAACAGTGAATTTGGCCCCTACAGTTTAGCTTAGCATCTGGCATTGTAATTTAATTTTCCTGTTTGTGACTTTGTGTAAAGTGGATAGGGTTGGAAGTCTACTTACTAATCTGAGATCAATGGAACGGGTGTCACAAGGGTGTCTTAGACTGGAATCAAATGTAGATTCCAGAAGTGAGATGCTAGAACGTCTTACCTTTATATTGCCTTTGCATATGTAAATGCTTGTGTGATCATAACCTCCCCATAGGCTGGTATGGTATGCATAATCAATTATTCTTTGTCTTTCAGTCAAGTCACCCAGATTGGCATTGTCCTAGGTGCTGTGCTCCAGTCGTGGGTTCCCTGCCAGGTGGAGACAGATACAAAAATAAAGTATAAATGATGCCTGTTTGACACAGTCTTATATCTGTCTTAGGAGGAGAAGTCCCTGACCTCCCTCCAGTTGTCAACCTAGAGGGGGGAAAAAACTGAAGCAAACAAGAATTCCACCTTCCAGACATTACACTTGAGTGTAATTATTGTTTGCTGGGTGAAGATGAAGCAATCATGTCTTATTTCTCTGATTTAGTCAGAGGGAGGCCAGATTTCAGTGCCTTAGAGAGTGGATCATGGAAGCCAAACAGAAATCTAGCTCTAAGTGCTTCAGCTGCTTAAGCCTACCTCAAAAGAAAATTGCAGGGGCAAGGACCCCTGCTCCTTCCAGTCATGCCCAATCTGTGAACCATCCTCCATTTGTCCAAGCCTTAGGAGCTAAAGCCAGAGCAGAGGATCACCGGAAGCCCTTTTGCTCAGGGATAGTCCTCCCCTGTAGTGCTAGCTCCCACCCTTGTTTAGTGATTTAATCGGAGGCAGAAGGACCTAAGAAGCCAGCTCAGACAAAAAGTCAGCGAACCTATAATTCCTTCAGTCACTGCTCCAGGATTCATTTTGTTCTGTGTTTGTTCAGCAACTAGCACAATGGGGTCCTGGTCTGTGCCTAGGCTTCCTAGGCGCTATGATAATGCAAATAATTTAATAATAATCTTAGGGCTGGTCTACACTGGGGGAGGGTGTCGAACTAAGATACCCAACTTCAGCTACGTGAATAACGTAGCTGAAGTCGAAGTATCTTAGTTCGAACTTAAAAGCACTTACCGCGGGTCCAGACGCAGCAGGCAGGCTCCCCCGTCGACTCCGCTTACTCCTTGCGTGGCGCTGGAGTTCCGATGTCGACGGGGAGCGGTTCTGGGATTGATTTATCACGTCTAGACGAGACGCGATAAATTGATCCCAGAAGATCGATCGCTACCCGCTGAATCAGGCGGGTAGTATAGACGTACCCTTAGTAAGGCAGCTGATCACATCGAGAAGTGCTGCACCTTCTGACAACAGAGGAAACCAGGAATCTTAGCCAGGAACACTGTCTAGTCCTAGAGAAGGAACACTTGTCTTGATGCCACAGGCAATTAAACGCGCAACATTTTCTGACCTGAATAAAGTAAATATCTAAACTTGGTGGAAATCCGAAAGATATATTTGTGCATGTTCTGCCAGCCATAACCCAACTGCATTATTCCTGGAGACAATGCAAGGGTTCAGAAAACTGGCAAAGAAGATGACATCCAGGCGAGTGCCCAAGACTTCTAAAGACTTTCAGAACCCATACAGCATCCTGGCTGACAACAAAGAGGTTTAGATCACAGCTTCCCTAATGGACACAGGGATTGGAGATGGGGTTGGGGGTTTGAGGTCAGAGTCCTCTGGGTCTAAAATATCTTTTCTTTTTTTTTCTTGCTCCAGGAAAGGGTGAGATTCTTCTCCCTTACAAAGAGCCCATTATGGAGCTGCTGGAGAAAGTATGTCCGTGTGTTGTGTGAGCTTTCTGCATCGCATTTACATGCATATTGGCTGAGATTTGAATGCCCACTTTTCAGTCTCTTATTGCATGATTTTTATATGGAGGCAAAAGAACTGGAAAAGAGAGTGTGAAAGAAAAACAGAAAATGAGTGTCAAGCTTGGGGTAATTTGGAGAGTAGGAGGACGGGTTGATCTTTTAATTAAATTTTGTTTTTGATTGCTCAGTGAAACAAAAAAAAATGAAAAAACGTGTATTACAGGAAACAAATGTTGAGTAAATTTTCAATGCGCGTAGCCGAAGTGCAGCTCTGAAATGTGTGCATTGTTTAAGTGTACAAGTTTGGCAGGCGCAATTGAGCCACGCATATTTGAAAACCTGGCCTTATGTTGGCTTCTGCAATTTAGAAGGTGTCAGTGACCTTTGAGGCCCAATGTTGAAATCAGGTCGAGTTTTGTTTTTGACTTCATTGGGTGTAGGATCAGGCCTATGCTGAGTATAATTGAAGCTGACTTAGTTGTAAATGGGCAATGCACATAATTAATTCAATATAACTGTGTAGTTACAGTATCACATGGGGTATGCAGTTAATTGTTCTATTAGTAATCATAAATATGAAATGGTTGTCAGATCTGTGGTCCATAAGAATCTTGTTCCCCATCAATTTTTAAAGCACATCCATTCAGAAAAATGGCGTGGGTGGGAACAAAGCATATTATCATGACAATACACGGCCTGAATGTGTACATGATGCAACACTGATTTAAAATTAAATCCAAGCGTTCATAAAGATTTCTGTTCCATATTTGGAAAGAAGCAGGGTGATGTGCTTATATCACATGAGGATGATGAAGTACTTTCCAGTCCATTAATAACTAAGGAGGGTGTTAAATAGCTACTAGGGGATAAACATTTTCAGATCAGCAGGTCCGGATAACTTGCACCCAAGAGTCCTAAAAGAGTTGGCCGAGGAGCTCTCTGGCCCTCTGATATTCATCTTTAATACATCTTGGAATGCTGGAGAAATTCCAGAAGACTGGAAGGGTGCTAATATTGTGCCAGTATTCAAAAAAGCAAGCAGGATGATTTGAATAACTATATGCTGGTTATCCTGACATCAATCCAGGGCAAAATAATGGAAAAACTGATCTGGGATTCAGTTGATAAACAATTAAAGGATGGGAATATAATTAATGCTAGTCAACATGATTTTATAGAAAATAGGTCTCTTTGAACAAATGATTCTTTGAGATTACAAATTTGGTTGATAAAGATAGTGGCATAGACATACTATACTTAGACTTTTGTAATACGTGACTTAGTACTGCGTGACATTCGGATTAAAAAAACTAGCACTATACAATATCAATAGAGTACACATTAAATGGATTAAGAACTGGCTAACTGACATCTCAAAAATAGTCATCAATGGAGAATTATCATTGAATGGGTTGTTTCTAGTGGGGTTCTGCAGGGATTGCTACTAGGTCAGAGGCTCAGCATTTTCACCAGTGATCTGGAAGTAAATAGAAAATGACTGTGCCATCTGTAAATTTTATCAGCAAAATTTGGAGTGGTAAATAGTGATGAAGACAGGGCAGTCATACAGAGTGAATTGGATTGTTTGGTTAAACTGGGCCCATTCAGACAAAATTTGTTTTAATACAATCAAATGCAGAGTTACACATTTGGTATAAGGCATGGAGGCCATACCTACAGAATGGGGAACTGTATCCTGGACAGCAGTGACTGTGAAAAGGTTCAGGAGTCATAGAAGACAAGCAACTAAACATGATCTCCCAGTGCCATGCTAAAAGGGCTAAGGTGATGATTGAATGTATATACAGGGGAGTAGTGAGTAGGAGTGATTTTTACCTGTGTATATGACATTGATAAGACTATTACTGTATTGAAATACTACGTACAAGTCTGGCATCAACATTTTAATAAGGTTGTTGAAGAAATTGGAGAGGGTACAGAGGAGTCACAAAAATGTTTTGAGAACCGGTGAAAATGTCTCACAGTGAGAGGCTTAAAGAGCTCAATCTGTTTAGTTTATCTGTTCGATTACAGGGTATAAGCACCTTCACGGGCAGAACATATTGGGTTCTAAAGAGCTTTTTAGTCTAGACCGGCATAACAAGAACCAATGGCTAGAAGCTGAGGCTAGACAAATTCAAATGGAATATTAGACACACATTTTTAACAGTGAAGGTGATTAACCACTAGAACAAATTACCAAAGGGAGGAGGCAGTTTCTCCAGATCCAGACTGGATGTCTTTCGGGAAGATATGATTTACCCAAGCACAAGTTATGCTTTAGTCACACATAAGGTATTGGGCTCAAATACCGGGGTAACTGAGTGAAATTTAATGGCCTGTGATGTATAGATCAGACTAGATAATCTAATGGCCTTGAATGCTGTGAAGAAAAAATGTATTCTAATATAGTAGAGTGTTAATAGTTTATCTCTGTATCAAACATATACCTGTGTGATTGGGGTTTTTTGGTCTTGATTTCTACTGAGTGCTTGTTTCTGCCTCTAGTTGCTTTTACAAGTTTAAAATATAGACTACAAAAGATAAAACTCACACCATATATATTTAATGAACTGCGTGAACAATAGAATACTTGCCCACAACAATAGCAACCACTCCATTTTACAATGCTCAACCAACTCCTTTCATAAATATGTGGAGGAGGAAGGTCACTTTTTTTATAAGCCCAGAAAGGTTAACAAATCCATCCAGTTTTGTCTGTTTTCCCATGCATCTACCATACAAAAACAAACAATGGTTAGAAATAGTTGCATTTGAAACACTGTTTTCAAAGAAGGAATTAACCCTCCTAGCCAATGTTCTTCACTTTCCATGACATCAAAATAATGGAGGTGAAACTGACATGTGAAGGTGACATCTGAAAGAGGGTAGGTGAAATTGACACACAATGCACTCAGGCTCAATATATCATAATGGGTAAAAGTCATAAAGTTTCTGAATCAAATAAGATGTGTGGTGTCTCTCCTGAGGAACCCTAGCTTTGTCAAAGTCCTCCTTTTCCCTGATATCATTTCTCTGAGAAACCATTTGTATTCTTCTCCAGAATATAGCCCAGGGATTGGCAACCTTTGGCTCGCGGCTCATCAAGGAAATCCGCTGGAGGGCCGGGACGGTTTGTTTACGTGCAGTGTCTGCAGGTTCGGCTGATCGCAGCTCCCACTGGCCATGGTTCACCATTCCAGGCCAATGGGGGCTGCGGGAAGCGGCTGTCAGCACATCCCTTGGCTCACACTGCTTCCTGTAGCCCCCATTGGCCTGGAACGGCGAACCGTGGCCAGTGGGAGCTGCGATCAGCTGAACCTGCGGACCCTACAGGTAAACAACCCGTCCCAGCCCTCCAGCAGATTTCCCTGACGGGCCGCGTGCCAAAGGTTGCCGATCCTTGATAGCCTATTGCATGCATTTAAACTGAATTTCCTTACACCATGGAACAGTGTTTTAAGCTCCATGGTATATCCTCCCAGACTGCCAGTGAGCTATTTCTCCTAAGTCTTTTTTCCATGCGAGGTTTTTATCTTAAATTTGGATCATGAGGTTTGACTTAAAATATAGCATCTGGGTTTAGTTATTTGGCCTAATATACCATCCAGGTCGGCCTGTCTTTAATTGTTTGACCATTTCCCTGATACATCTTTTTAATAAACTGTTTAAATGAAAACCCCATATTGCTTCAGAAAGTCTAACCCTACTCCGAGTTTTACTGAGCTGAAGTTTGCCAAATTTAGTGTCACATACCACACATTATGCAGCATGTTACTAATTATTGCACATAGACACAAGCAACCCCATTCCATACATTCTAGTTTTCCATTTGTTATGAATTAGGAGTCATGCTGCTGGTAGACTCTGGCATTCTCTACATATCACCCACAGGACAGGCGCCTGACAGAAAAAGGCATTTGCTTTGAGTTAGATCTAGGTAGTGTATTTCCCTTCTCCCCCACCTCAAAAAAACCAACCAAAAACAAAAACGCTTCAAACTTCTGCCATTTTGAACAGTTTGAAAAATTCACAAACATAGATATGGAAAAATACTGATAGCTGCTTTCACTGTGTTTCATAACCTGATACCAAGGAAACTTGGGAACCCCAGGGTGCAAGGTACAGTACTATCATAGATTGATGGATGGCTCAGAAATAGAAAGCAAGTGTGGAAATAAATGGTAAATTCTTAAAGGTGACCTGCAAAGTCATTTGAAAATTGAGTTGCCCTACAGCAGTGGGGTGATTACCCCAGATAGAACAGATAGAGGTGTATTTAGTACATACATTTTTTTGAAATATACTCTTTTTTTCCTTTTGAGGTTTCCCAAAATTGCATCAGCAGGTTCCTGCTGTACTGTGATGCCCTAGAATGCTTCATTGTGTGATGTCTCTGATACCAGGAAATCCCACTGGGCTATGATCTGCCCTAGAGTATCAGTACAGTGGGGATTTTTATATTATTTGGCAGAGTTTAAAAGAGACTGATCACATTTTATATCCTTTGAAAGATGTATTAATGAAAGACTGTAAAACTATGATTCTTTTGGCTGCAGTGTCATCTTCTCTCTCCCTGCAATCCCACTCCCTTCCTTCCATGAATAGACAAACTTAGTGCGTGGGGATAATCGTCCTGGCCATTTTGGTAGGTTACCTGAATGATGCACCTGTATTCTGGCATTGCAATTCCTGTGTCCCTATCAGCAATGCTGGAAATGGTTTGCTTTTTAAATGCCACTGGCTCTGCTGCCTGGCCTCTGAAGTCATTAGCTTTATCTATAGTGCACTGAAACTTTTAGCTTTTGTGATTCAGGTTTTGATCACTCAGTTCATTGCCTCAGTTTCCTTCCCCTGCTTTCCTTCCTTACATTTCAACTGTGTTGAAACTTGGGTTTTGCAGGGATGATGAAAAGAGCTGAAATCATTCTTACTAGTGCCCTGAATCTTAAGATAAGTGGATCTGCTGAGCAGGGTTGTTTTTACAGGCTGGGCTGGTTTTCACTATTTAAGGTATGCAATGCTCTATTTGCTTGGAGAGTTAAAAGCCCCAAACAACAATAAAACTTCACTAATGGTGGCGCTACAAACTATCTAGAGTAGACGTCTTGCCTTGAATTGAATTTTGTGCTTAATATCCAGGCACCTGAAATGTACCATATACTATACTACTTATATGTGGATATAATATCTATCTGTCTATATAGATATAGATAGATATGGATTACTGTGTATTTGTTTTGATGTGTGGTAATTGTGTTTATACACACACACACACACACTCACACTGTGTGGTAATTGTATGTGTGTACATACACACCACACACGATTACCACATTGTGTGTGTGTGAGTGTGTATAAACACAATTGCCACACAATGTCAAAACAAATAGTAATCCATGTAGATGCCTAATGGTACTGCTAAAGACAGAACCACACAACCATGGGGTTAACATTACTAACATCATATTACTAGAGATTATTACAATGGACAAAGGAAAGGTAGCAGTAACCGTCATAGGAAAAAAGAACAGACAGCTAATAAAGGCTGCACAGGAAAGGTGGGATCCAAGGAGGTACTCTTAGCATCTAAGTCCCAGTTATGGCTCCACTGCAATCCACAAAACTCCAGTCAAATCCTATAGGTGCCTAAACTAACTTGTCACTTAAGTTTTTCAGAGTAAAAAGTTCCTAGGTGCCTATGGTTCTACCTCTGGGCATGTGGACTGGTGCTTCACTCTAAGCATGTGAATGTCTATCTCCCACCTGTGCCCCAGAGAGATTCACAAACTGGGGAAGACAGACATTTGGCCACCTACGTCATGTGTGGAACCCAGTCTGGTAGGCATGTTAAGAAGTTGTCTTCTGGATTGGATCACAGAGAGGGAGAGAGAGACTGATTCTGTAGCCTGGTACTTAAGATATCCACCTGGGAGGTGGGTGACCCAGGGGCCAGTCGCTCTGCTCCAATCTGGATTTAGGTGCCTTTCTAAGAGAGGGCTTAGCACCCTCCACTGTTTTTGGCATCTCCCATTGGCTAGCTTAGGCAGCTCACCACCTACCATGCTGGCTTTTGCGGATCCCATTCGAAGGCGTCTATCTCTCCTCAAGCGTTGCATAGAAAGACAGGCACCTGACTCGGCTTTGTGAATCGCAAAAGCCGTTCCTGTGACTTTTTTTCCCCTAGGCATCTAAAAGTTAGGTGCCACAACGCTCAGCATTGCAATGCCTATGTTCCTTCGTGGGTTCCACCTATATAGAACATCTTCATTTGGAATAATTCATTTGCACAAGCATCTGCCAGGCTGGAGTTTTGCTGCTGTCCCTTTACCTCTCTCAAAAGAGACTTTAGTAAGACCCTGGCATTCATTGCTGAAGCTGCTGAGAGATGAATGATGCATTTGATAACTCCTGGAAAACAAACCCCACAGTGTTGCATAATGTAGCAGGTGTTTCTGATGTTTCTTTCAGCTAATTATGTAGTGTAAATATATTTGAAGCCAGACTCATCAATTAAGTTGTTCATGTACTAATTAAATAAAATCATTTCAGTGAAGCCTTGGCCTCTCTAAACTTGTCACCTGGAACATTGGGCACTGGGTGTTTCAAGGGCATTGGGCGTACCCAAAAACGGAGTGGCTATTTCTGGAAATGTTGGCCAGTCAATTGGAAATTGCTGTTGGGGCACATATATACTGCAGCAACAAAATACAATCTTGGCAAATCAGTGCTATTGCTGTGGACCCTGCATCTGAGCAGTGCAGGATTGTGGCTGTAGTGTCTCTGTAACTGCTGTTTTCTTTCAGGGGTGAATCCATTGCTCAGAATGGAACAAATGATATGATTTGTTCAGCCATGCTCACATGTACTACAGATGTGTGCATTTATCACTCTGACAAACTTCCATTACAGTAATATTCCCGATCATAAACAATATATGTAAATGTGGTTTGCTAACTCTCTCCGGTGAACATAGATACAAGATATAAGTCCTACAAATATTTATAGTTCATAGCATTAAATGTAAAGACATACAGTAATTCTTGTAAAATCAGTTGTAGCAAATTGATCTGTAGTGGAATGCAAATCTCGCCATGTCTCTATCATTTCCTTATTTTGAGTAATATACAATACAGAAACATGGTCATTCATTAATTTGTGTTGGTGTTTCTAGCAGTAGGTTTGAATAGAGTACTTGCAAAAATACACTGGAGTTTTTCATTTTTTAAAAACTACGTAGAGGAAACGAAGTGCAGAAAAGGATTTAAAATTCGGTTTGTCATCATGATGTGACAATTGTTTCCCAATCTGTATATTAGAATAATAAATAATTGTTTATTATTTGCATAGCAGTAGCGCCTAGGAGCCTTAGTCCATGGTCCAGGATCCCACTGTTGTAGGTGCTGTATAAACACCCACATAAGACAAGACAACAGATGGACACAGGGAGCATAAGGAAACAATGAGACAATAAATTAAAACATTACAGTTCATCATAGGTGGAAGAGCTATATCTATCTGATCTAGCTACGGGTTTTCCTACAGAGCCTATCATCACAGAATTTAAGTGCCAGAATATATTTAAAAACCTATAATCAGATTAAATGTTCAGTCAAAAATTAAAGTATCTAAGGAAAATAGAGAGGAGTGTGCTGTAGCAGGTAAAACCAGGTGACTGGCTTCTTTTAGGTCTGGATCTATCAACCTCATGTGCAAATCAAGTTGCAATTGAAGGAAACTTTGTATACACAAGGACAGTTCAGTTTGGACAAACTGAAACCAGTGAAACTTCTGAGGAATATTAGATTGGCCATGAATTAATAAAATCCAGTAGTGAGCTGATCATTGGATTAGTTGCTGCAATGTTTCTGGACAATAGGGCTAATAAAAGAAGAGGATCTGATTCTTCACAAGGTTTGGGAAGCAGTATCTCATTGGGAAAATTTGCCTATTGGCTAGTCCATTTCTGACCTTGAAGAAGAACAGATCTGAAATGTACCCCCAGAAGAGCATTTTGAAGCTGAGCAAGCAAATCTGATGGATCAAACTCACAGAAACTCACAAAACCAACATGCAACCGACTTCTTCCTAATCAGCTCCATTCTCCCAGGGGCATCTCTGATGCAGAGCTACTCCCTGCCCAGTGAAGAGCCTCCCTGATTATTTTTTCCTCCACAGCTGCAAAGGGTAGTTCAGCTCTTCCCCTGCAATAGAATTACACACTAAATCATCCCAGCCAGGGCTTTGTCAAGCCTGACCTTAAAAACCTCTAAGGAAGGAGATTCCACCACCTCCCTAGGTAACCCATTCCAGTTCTTCACCACCGTACTAGTGAAAACGTTTTTCCTAATATCCAACCTAAACCTCCCCCTCTGCAACTTGAGACCATTACTCCTTGTTCTGTCATCTTCTACCACGGAGAACAGTCTAGATCCATCCTCTTTGGAACCCGCTTTCAGGTAGTTGAAAGGAGCTATCAAATCCCCCCCCCCCCCCATTCTTCTCTTCTGCAGGCTAAACAATCCCAGTTCCCTCAGCCTCTCCTCGTAAGTCATGCTCCAGCCCCCTAATAATTTTTGTTGCCCTCCGCTGGACTCCACATCCTTCTTGTAGTGTGGGGCCCAAAACTGGACACAGTACTCCAAATGAGGCCTCACCAGTGCTGAATAGAGGGGAATGATCACGTCCCTCGATCTGCTGGAAATGCCCCTACTTATACAACCCAAAATGCCATTAGCCTTCTTGGCAACAAGGGCCCACTGTTGACTCATATTCAGCTTTTTGTCCACTGTAACCCCTAGGTCCTTTTCTGCAGAACTGCTGCCCAGCCATTCGGTCCCTAGTCTGTAGCAGTGCATGGGATTCTTCCGTCCTAAGTGCAGGACTCTGCACTTGTCCTTGTTGAACCTCATCAGATTTCTTTTGGCCCAATCCTCTAATTTGTCTAGGTCCCTCTGTATCCTATCCCTACCCTCCAGCGTATCAACCACTCCTCCCAGTTTAGTGTCATCTGCAAACTTGCTAAGGGTGCAGTCCACACCATCCTCCAGATCGTTAATGAAGATATTGAACAAAACCGGTCCCAGCACCGACCCTTAGGGCACTCCACTTGATACCGGCTGCCAACTAGACATGGAGCCATTGATCACTACCCGTTGAGCCCGACCATCTAGCCAGTTTTCTACCCACCTTACAGTCCATTCATCCAGCCCATACGTCTTTAAGTTGCTGGCAAGAATACTGTGGGAGACTGTATCAAAAGCTTTGCTAAAGTCAAGAAATAGCACATCCACTGCTTTCCCCTCATCCACAGAGCCAGTTATCTCATCATAGAAGGCAATTAGGTTAGTCAGGCATGACTTGCCCTTGGTGAATCCATGCTGACTGTTCCTGATCTCTTTCCTCTCCTTTAAGTGGTTCAGAATTGATTCCTTGAGGACCTGTTCCATGATTTTTCCAGGGACTGAGGTGAGACTGACTGGCCTGTAGTTCCCCAGATCTTCCTTCTTCCCTTTTTTAAAGATGGGCACTAATCCGGGACCTCCCCCGATTGCCATGATTTTTCAAAGATAATGGCCAATGGCTCTGCAATCACATCGGCTAATTCCTTTAGCACCCTTGGATACAGTGTATCTGGCCCCATGGACTTGTGCTCATCCAGCTTTTCTAAATAGTCCCGAACTACTTCTTTCTCCACAGAGGGCTGGTCACCTCCTCCCCATACCGTGCTGCGGAGTGCAGCCGTCTGGGAGCTGACCTTGTCTGTGAAGACAGAGGCAAAAAAAACATTGAGTGTACACTAGCTTTCTCCACATCCCCTGTCACTAGGTTCTCCCCCTTATTCAGCAAGGGGCCCACACTTTCCTTGACTTTCTTCTTGTTGCTAACATACCTGAAGAAACCCTTCTTGTTACTCCTGACATCTCCGGCTAGCTGCAACTCCAAGTGTGATTTGGCCTTCCTAATTTCACTCCTGCATGCCTGAGCAATATTTTTATACTCCTCCCTGGTCATTTGTCCAATCTTCCACTTCTTGTAAGCAGTAGCGCAGCCAGGTCCGGAGTACAGGGGGAGCGGCGCTATAAAAAGGCGCCTCCCCCTGTACTCACCCAGCGGCGCTCCGGGTCTTCGGCGGCACTTCGGCGGCTCACTCCGGGTCTTCGGTGGTACCCGCCACCGAAATGCCGCCGAAGACCCAGAGCACTGCCGGGTGAGTGCAAGAAGCGGCGCTTAAAAAGAAGCGGTGCCTTTTTTTAGTGCTGCTAAAAAAAGGTGCCGCTTCCGCCGCTTCTGCTCAAGGGGGAGTGGCCGCTCCTCCTGCTCCCCCCGGCTATGCTACTGCTTGTAAGCTGCTTTTTTGTGTTTAAGACGAGCAAGGATTTCACTGTTAAGCCAAGCTGGTCGCCTGCCATATTTACTTTTCTTTCTACACATCGGGATGGTTTGTTCCTGCAACCTCAATAAGGATTCTTTAAAATACAGCCAGCTTTCCTCGACTCCTTTCCCCCTCATGTTATTCTCCCAGGGGACCTTGCCCATCAGTTCCCTGAGGGAGTCGAAGTCTGCTTTTCTGAAGTCCAGGGTCTGTATTCTATCTTTCACTGTCCCATGACAGGAAGCTCTGCTTATCCTGCTCCTAAGGACAGCGGGTCAAGAGCAACCAAAAAGCATGCTTCTCTCTCTGGCTCCAAGTGTATGGATCCCTCTGTTAATATTGTGCAGGCAAGTTATGCCCCAGTTCGGAGGGCAATCCCCGAGGAGCCCAATTGACCACTGTAGCAATGGCTTAACAAAGGGTTCTCTTTCACTCTCCTCCTGGGGGCTTCACCAGTCGTCCTTGGCTGGGTGCTGATCAAGACTTCTCTTCAGCACTCCTCTCACCTGCTGCATGGCAGGAACAGGTACTTGGAGGCTCTGTGCAGTAGGGAGAGCAACCTTTAGGCCACTCAGAACTTTTCATGCAACTCAAAGGTTAGATTAATCCTCCCCTCCCCCTTCCCCACTTCCAAGAATGCCTGTGTGAAGCAAAACATGAAGAAAGCTGAATCTCACCCTTTATGGGCTACCAAGAGGGTTTCTCTGGAAAAAATTGCTCCAGGCTGTACTGAGTATTTTTAGACCCAAAAGGACTGCTCTGCTGCTTGTGGATCAAGACAACTAGAGACAGACAGACACACACACACACACACTCTCTCTCTCTCTCGTTCAGGATAGAAATCCTTGAAATGAACCCTCATAGGCAATCCCCTGGGAGATGGCTATCTCTGACCAGCAAGATGCAAATGCATATTTTGATCAGAGCCAATACCTCCAAAGAGGATTGGCAAATCTAAAGAGAAGGGGGGACCCATGTTCCCATCCCTGCCTTGACAAGGTGTGTGTGTTTTTAAACACAATAGAAATGAAGATACTATTCCAAGGAACACAAATTACCATGTTGGTTGGTCTTTTGATTTACAGCTATTGTAACAAGCCCTGCCTGGCTTTTATATGATGTGAACCTATCCTGTAAGTTCTAGGAGCTATAGAATGAGCCCTGCAGAAGTAATTCAAATGTCATGCTTTGGATGTGCAATCAATATTTCTGTTATCAATCATCCATCATAAACATGCTGATATCCTGATATGATAATGGTATCCAGGACATAATATATGGTGTAAGCTGTTAGAAGGCAGAGAAACTGAGGGCTGAATGTGCTTGGGCTCCTAGTTGTGGTCCCTCTACGGCAGAGTAGAGAAGATTGCACTGCAGCTTCCTGTTCTGTGGGCAAGTCGAGGCTTCCATTTTCTGTGTTTGTCAAGCCAGCCCCCTTCCCAAGCACTGCAATCCACTAAGAAAGAAGAAGAAGAATCAGACAGTGGCCTGAATTCTGCTTTCACTTATGATGGTGTAAATCCACTGCAGCCAGTGAATTTATTCCAGATTTATACTGGTGTCACTGAGAACAGAATTTGTCCCAGCTTCTTTCCAGTGTCTCTGCACTTTTGTGGGATGTCATCAAAAGCAATATTTTTCTGTGGATGTCTGTGAAGCTATATAAATAAGTAATATTAAAGTCTAGATAAATGAAGTGCCCTTTTTTCTACCAAACTTGCAATTTTCTCAGGCTGCAGGTTTGTTTTGCTCTGAGGTGTTCTTTCTGGACTTCTGCTAGTTATCGTGTTGTTCTCAAGTGTTTTCATGTTGTATCCTCTGTTTTTTCTAATATAACAGCTGATCAACAATTTCCTGGCTCTTTGCTTTGACCCTTTTCTAATGTAATTCCTTTGTTCTACATGTTGCTTTTACCCAAACCCCTGGTACTTCATCAGCTCTCCATGAATTTCAAGAACACTCTTCATTGTTTCTGTGGTTTCTTTAGATCCTTTCTATGCATGTAATTTGGTCTTGTTGTGATTTATAAAACTGAGGCTAAAGTTATCCTTTGTGTAACTCCATTGACGTCAATACAGTTTCACCAAGGAAGAATTTGGCTCATTGATTTTAAACAGCTATTTCTTCTCTTTCCCGTATTAATCTCTTTGTCCTGGTTCATCCAAATCATGAATTGCAGCCTCTTCTTATCCTTTATGTTAACATATAGAGAAATAGGTGTGGAATACTTCAGCTATCCAGAAGTCTTATTATTTGGTCCCCTGCCTTGTATGACAATGGACCCATTCTCTCCACAGCATTTCTTTTCCTGGAAGTATTTATAAAACTTTTTTCTTGTTTCCTTTTACCCTTTGGAGCTAAAAAGACTTAACTACTTTTTGCCTCCTTGAATTTACGTCTTATAATGTTTTCCCTCCACTTTATGCTCAGAGTTTGTTATTTTATGCCTTCTCCATTTCCTGTATAATTTCTCTTCTCACTTCAATCCTAAAATTGGTTCCTGCCAAGAGCCAGCTCAGCCTTTCCTTGACCCCCCTGTTTCTCTTTGGCAATGTCATTGCTTTTTCATGTGTCACCTTTATGTTGCACTTTTGGGACAATCCATTCTTTCTTTTGAAATACAGCCCACTAGTTCCCCAAATTTTGTTTTAGTGAAGAGTTCGTTTTTCTGATTACTGCTTGTGAATGTCTTCCTTAGTGTTTAGTTCATGTGAAACGGGCTCCAAGAGTCCTCTTTCCTTCCAAGTCCATAATAAACACTCCTCTGTTGGTTGGTACCAACTTCCGTATTGCCTCACCTCTTGTTGCCTTCCTAGTTTGAAACAAATTATTATCTGCACATATCAAAAAGTTCTTTGATGACCTGTATTTTTATGAATGGAATGTGTTTCTCAACAGCAATCTTGGTAATTAAAATTTCCCACTGGTGCCAGATGGTGATGATAGGACATATATAGATCCTGACATTTTTCAGAGCAGTGTAAAATTAACCTCACAACACCTTCCTGAAGAAAGTATTATTCCTGTTTTACAGCTAGAAAAGCTAAGGCAGAGACTAAATAACTAGCTCAGGGCCACCCAGCAAGTTAGTGTCAGTTGTGGGGGGGCGGGCGAGGGGAAGTATTAGGTCTCAGGATCTAGGTGTTTGTTATCCACTGTGTCCTGCTCCGCTTGTTCCAGGAGGCTGCCATCTGACACAAGCTCTCTTTTGAAATCTTGCTAAATTATGTTTTAGTGCAGGTTGTACAACCTATATAGAGAAGTGGGGTGGTTTTTTAAATAAGCATGAGCTGGGTCACTGTTTTAGTGCTCTTCTTTTTGTCTTATTTTTGTGTCTCTGCCATTAAACCAGATGTGCTCAGACTTGGCAGCTATGTATGCTATGGCTAGCTATACATAGCAAATATGCAGCTCACTGCAAAAAAATAAGAGCAAACAAATCTGCTTTGTAGGGACACCAAGGTAATTCACATAGTATTTATAAATGACTGTGATTTGCCTGCTGTTTTCTTTACATTGCTGAAGACTCTGGAAGTTTAAGAGGTATTATTGGAGCTATTGCATTATGCTTTGCCTCAATGTGATGAAGAATAGATGTGTAATTAGTTGTGATTTTTAGTCTGAATGGCTCTCTTCCTTTGTCACCTTTTTAAAAAACAGTTTCTGAATGGAAATTATGCTTGAAGCTGCACTTGGATACCTTGTAGCAATACAATCAACTCTGTCTGTGGGCTTGTTCTCAGCCTGGTAAAAAAGGAATGTTTTGAAGCTCTGTTGGAAGTCTAGACCGGTGGCTCTTAACCTTTCCAGACTACTGTACCCTTTTCTAGAGTCTTGATTTGTCTTGCATACCCCCAAGTTTCAACTCACTTTAAAACTACTTGCTTACAAAATCAGACAAAAAGACAAGTGTCACAGCACACTATTACTGAAAAATTGCTCACTTTCTCCTTTTTACCATATAATTATGAAATCAATCAATTGGAATATAAATATTGTACTTACACATTTCAATGTGTATAGTATATAGAGCAGTATAAACATTGTATGAAACTTTAGTTTGTACCGACTTCGCTGGGGTTGTAAAACTAGGTAAATATCTAGATGAATTGATGTACCCCCTGGAAGACCTTTGCATACCCCCAGGGGTACATATACTTTGAGAACCATTGGTCTGGTTTGTCCTCAATTCACTTAACACCTACACACCATTTACCAGCTGTGTCAATATATTTATCTATCTGTTACAGGCTAATAACCCTTTTGAGTGTCATGGCTTTTAAGGTAGTCTGATTGTATTCAGGTTATATGAGAGTGTGTAATGCTTTGAATCAGCCATGAAGTAGAGTGTTTGGATTGTTCCTCAAGTATGAGAATGTTTTGAATCTAGGCTTTTGTTTTGGTCTTTATAATAATAGAAATGACATGAAAAAGCCCAAATTGTTTCCATTGCATCTATCTAATCCAGGGATCAGCAACCTTTGGCATGCGGCGGGCCCGGCTAGTTTGTTTACCTGCCGTGTCCGCAGGTTTGGCCAATGACAGCTCCCACTGGCTGCGGTTCACCGCTCCAGACCAATGGGGGCTGTGGGAAGTCGCGGCCAGTGCATCCCTCGGCCCGCACCGCTTCCCGCAGCCCCCATTAGTCTGCAGCGGCGAACTGCAGCCAGTGGGAGCTGCAATTGGCTGAACCTGCGGACGAGTCAGGTAAACAAACCAGCCCGGCCTGCCAGGGGGCTTACCCTGGTGGGCTGCGTGCCAAAGGTTGCTGATACCTGATCTAATCTATCAAGGTTCTCATAGCGTGCTTGCCGCTTCAATGTCTACTCTAAGCACTTTATAGAAGTGTTGCATCATGTCCTCAAGCAGTATGTTGCTTAGTTCCTTTGCTGTAATAGGAACAGCAATTTACAGTAAAACTTCTGCTTAAAGGGAATTGTTCTGAGGGGTTGAATAAAGGGATTTCTCTTGAAGATGGTTCCATGGTCAGAGCGACTTGTGGAATATTTGTATGTGGCTTTTCAGAAATGAACAATTTTCCTCATTCTGTAACACCACTATCATTTATAGCTACCCAAGGTAAAATCTGTGAGAGTCCTACTTTAAGGCTAGTTACTCCTCATCCCAGAAACCAGATGCCTACTAAGTGATAGCTAAAACCTGTGCTGATGCAGAGTTCTCACTGCATTCCCTAGCTCCACATACAACTTCTCCCTGGCTGAAGTACTTGCCTAAAGAAAAGCCTGACAGCCCTCCCAAATCAAAGAACGGCTCTGTTTAAATCTGTAGGTGATAGTAGAGGCTGCTGCAACGGGGAGCAGAATCCATGTGTGACTGGTGGCTCTGGAGTGTGCCTTCTGTTTCGATATTTGCATTGACCTTGTCACTACTACAGGATCTGAGAACTTTCCAAATGTTTATGGAGGTCTCCTCACAATGCCCCTGTGAGCTAGGGAAGTGTTTGAATCCCCATTTTACAGATGGGGGAATTGAAGTACAGAGATTTGCTGTGCGACCGTGGGTCACTGTAGTCGGAGAGCTGGCAATTGAAGTTGGATCTGTTGAGTCTCAGTCCAGTGCTTTGCCACAAGACCATCCTTTCCTGCTATTCGGGAAAATAAGACAACATAAGGACACTGGAGAATATCTGTGCCCCCTAAGGGGTTTTGCTAGATCCTGCACCTAATTCGTGCCTGTGTCTCAGACTGTTATAATCTGGGTGACTGTGTAGAGTCAGTTTCCTGGGGGCTGGAGTTGCAGGAAGCAGGGCACTTCTGCTCTGGCTAGTAAGCAGGGAGAGGAGGGTGGGTAAGTTGGGGAGCAGTATTACTACTGGTTGTCAATGAGCCTGACATATGAGCTCAGAGCTGCAACAATTGTTGTAGTGAACCAGGCATTCCCATCTCCACTTGAATTTCAAGAACATGCTGTGATTCCTTCCAACTTGCCTGTTGGAACATGCCTCACTCCTGCCCCGGGCCCCCGCCCTCCCCTTTGCTGCTGTGAATTCTGTTGTGTCTTAAACAACACTTCTGCTCTTGTGGGCAGGTTTCACCAGAACTTCCTCTTTCCCGCAGGGGAACCACATCCACTTACACAATCCTTGCTCAAGCATGCTGGTTTCTGACAGTGTCAAAAGAGAATATGTATAGCATCCTGGAAAATGTATGTATCTAATGTGGATAGTGGGCCCTGTGTGCTGCCTGGGAGCACACCTGGAATGTCCATGTGGTATGAGAACCTTGGAGAACTAATTTACCCTGTAGAGTTTGAACTCTAATTTTAAATTCTTCCTCTGGAATTAAATCTCATGGTTCTACTCTCTGTTAAAATGTAAATGGAAAAACAGTAATATAACCTTGTGCAACAGTGGAAATCTGTAGCTGATGGTTAGATCTGGAGATTAAAAACCTACATTTGCACTGTAGAGATATGTTTATGAAAGATTGTGATTTGGAGACACTCCATCAGGGACAGTGTTGTGAGTATGGGAATTTGGAGATATGTCCTGGAGACAGCAGGGGCTGGGAACACCACAAGATCCCTATAAGTATGTCTTCATCTGTCATGATCTGGGGGTTTGTTTGTTTTTTTGCACATGTTTTGAGCATGTAAGAACTTAACTGAAAAGTGCTAGATCAACTGATTATGAGCCTCAAACCCACTCTTTGCCAGGTACAAGCAGCAGCTAGGTAAGAATCCCCTCACCAGACTAGCCCATCAGAGTGCCTCAGACTCAATCTGGAGGGAATGCCTCTGGGATGTAGGAGGTGAGCATAGTTCAGTCTCTAGGCCCATCTAGTCCTTGGCCTCTCTGGTGGTTCAGTTTCCATGCACAGTCTGTCTGTGACCTTGTGATGGGTTTGCTCTCCTCACTGCTGGATGGCGCCACCTACAGGTGATTAGCTTGGTCAGGCCGATGCCCCTTCCAGCGGTTACATCCCTCCAGTTTCTCCTCTGCAGCCCTTCTCTTTCTCTCAGGAGCCACACCTGTCTCCTGGTGACTCAGCCCTTTGGCCAGGTCACTATTATGGTCCCCCTCCTACCCGAGTGTATCAAGTTTCCTGCTCTCCAGCAGTCTCAGGCAGTCTTAAGCTTCACTGCCTCACAGTGCCATGCCCACAGTGGCTGGCAGGGGAACCCAAGCCCACCTTCTACTGTGGGTTCCCGCTCAGGGACCCTCTACACAGCAGCCAAGGTCCAGTCTCTGTACTGTGCTCCTTTTCCCTGAGCCACTTCCATTATCTCCTGACCCTCCCCACTCCTCTGGCTTTGCCAGTCTCTTCACTCCCTCCTCCCAGGGAGTAGGCAACTCAACTCTGCAGCCTCTAAACACTCCTCCCTTTTCCCAGGAAGTGACTACAGCCTTTTCCAGCAGTCCTCCACCCCCTTTCTATTTTCCTGTCTTTTATATAGGCCCCACCTGTTCCTGCACAGGTGAACCGCTCTCTGATTAGCTGCCTCCAGCCTAATGCTCCCTTGTCTGCAGCCTAATTAGCTGATTGGGCCTACCTGGCCTAACTCAGCTCTTGCAGGGCAAGTATGGGGAGCACACCCCATCACAGACCTTTCTGCAGGGACTGTCAGCAGGGTTGGTGGTTGTGTTGGCTTTTGTGATATAGACCTCTGGAACCACACATCTACTTTGAAAAAGCCACTGAACAGCTGTCTTGGGGGAGTGACTTTTGGTTGTGTCTGCTCTGGGCTGGGTTTGAATCTGGAATCTAGAGGTAAGATTGCATATCCCATAACCAGCCAACTAATGCTCAGATTTAAAATGTTAATAGGTCAGTCAGTAATTCTCCAATAATACAATAAGTCACATTTAATGTGGATTTCCTTTTTAAAGAAGCTATGTTATAAGTGCAACTGCACAGCCTCTTGAATGGATTGTTAAAGGAAAGTGGTTGATGAGGGCTTAGCACACTTCTCTCTGTCTTCTGCAACTCTATAAAATTTGTGAAGCAGTAGAGCATTGCTATATCCAGATACTAGAACTAAACTAATGAATGTTTGCCAGCTGGTGGCCAGATACTAGAAGGGTGTTACCCAATTAGCTGAGCCTCCATCTGGTAAACCGGCTTTGCTGGACATGTGCATGCCCTGCTCTTTACCTCAGCTGATGCTCTAGTTCTTGTTTTAGGAGCAGGAGTATCATGTGCTGGGTCCTTAAATCTCTGCATGATACTGTATTAGAAATGTCCTCTCAGGTTTCTGTTTCTGGGTGGTTATGAAATAAGGATCCTAAGAGCTGAACTTGAGGATAAGAAGAAAAAAGGCATTATTCAGAGGTATGACTCACCTAAGAAAGTGTTGGTAAAAGTGCCTGGTCATTTGGGCTCAGATTTTTAAAGGTATTTAGATGTTGCTGCTCTCAGGATGGCAATGCTTAACTGATTTAGGAGTCTAAATATTCAAAAGGGATTTAGGTGCCCAAGTCCCATTGACAGTCAATGAGTTTTAGGCTCAGAAGTGCCTAAATCTCATATCTGCCTCTGGACATTTCCACTGCTTGCATCCGAAGAAGTGGGTATTGACCCACGAAAGCTTATGCTTCAATACCTCTGTTAGTCTATAAGGTGCCACAGGACCCTTTGTCGCTTCTGCAGATCCAGACTAACACGGCTACCCCTCTGATATTTTTATATAGTATAGCGCAAAAATGCTTCAAGGAGTGGCACAGATTGATAGAGGTTTAAATTATAATCTGGGGAAACAAACCCACAAACACAAATTATGATTTTCTTTCATGCCAAGAATTACAGTATTTTTCATTCCACAAAGCATAAGATTAAAAAAATTCTCATATAGCACTAAATGGACTGGTTACATAGTTAGAGCAGATCTGTGCTCAAGCTCTGATAAAACTAGAGACATGATCGTATACCATGAAATAACATTGAAGAGGCATCTATGAAGCAGTCTATGCAGTAATAAATGATTTGGAAGAAGTAGTAGTAAGTTGTATATTAATTCAGTCGTCTGCTGATATAAAACCAGGTGAGATTTCTGCAGAGTGGCAGCAGGATTGAAATTGCAGGAGGACTATGAAAGGTTAGAAAAATGTTGAAAGGCAAGGTTGGAATTAACATAGATCATGTAAATACTAATGTGTTTGGGGTGAAGATAATATCAATCAGAAATATACAATGAGAACAAACAGGAATGCAGAGAGAGCCCAAGGATGTCCGCACATAACAAATCAAACATGAGTGTGCAGTTTGATGTATTGCAAAACAAGCAAATGCTATTTTCCTTCCAAGACCCTGCAAGAAAATATGCCTAAGAGCAGTAGGGTCATTACCAGTGTTCTAAAATGGGTATGTTGAGCATTCCTATGAATTGGGGGTAAAATAAACTGGTTTATACAAAGTTGCACAAAAGAGTGCCTAGGTTCACTTTAATTTTTATGGTTTTCCAAAGGATACGCTCTCAGGCTGGAAATCATACATGAAATTATTGTACATTCTGCTGTCGCCTAAGAAGCTAAACACTGAACTCTGGAAATTGCATAAAATGGAGAAAAAAAATACAATTTTACCATTATGACTGAAACTCTGAAAAAGGAAACCATATTTTAATCTGCTTCCTGTTGTTCATGGAAATGTATTCATGTCAATGCATTGCATATAGGTACTCTAAGGACTTGCTCTTCCTTCCAACCCTTAAAAGACAGCGTTTGATACACTAGAAGTGTGACTGTGAGCTAACATCACCCTGTGTTGTGTGAGTGCACTGACAAAAGAAGACGGCCTAGGCAGCTTTTCCCCCCCCCTTTCCTCAGTATGCCCTCAAAGCAGCAGGAAAGGATTTATACCTACCAATCAAGAGTGCTAGAAGAGCCCATCCTCCTAAATAGGAAAAAGAGACTGGCCAGCTAAGGGATGTGGCCGTGACCCCAGCAAAGTATATCTGCTGTTCTTTTTCAAACCAGCAGTAAGGTGCATCAGGCAGCAGGTTCCCCCCTAGCCCATGGGTACTGATATGGTGCATCTAGTGCCAAATGTATAGTCAGCACCACTCCTTCACTCATCCCCATGTAGCCACATTTCTTAAGGGCCAAATCCTGCCCTTTGTGTCCTTAATGGAGGATAGGTGAAGGGTAGTTAACTAGTGAGTCATTCTAGTCCTTGTTAAATAATTAGCCCTGGTTACTCAGTTATACAGGGTACTGGTCCCTGTCTTGTACAGAAAATGTTTTTGATCAGAACCTGGCTCTGCTGAGAAGTGAACGTTAATGCAGTATGACTTCTTGTTTTTCCTGTGATGTTGTTAAATATTTTATGTGAATGCCAATATTAGTAAAGTTTCTGCGCCAGTCTTTTGTTGCTACAACTGTTTGGCAGTTTTCCTTATGCTTTTGTGAGAGAGGGCCCAGAAAGGGAGATAAGATTCTTGACTCAACAATTTGTTTAACACAAAGCAAAAACTTTATCCTTTGGAGACAAAAATAAATAAAGTAGCAAGCTAGAAATGACCAGTGCCTTTGCCTCCCATCTCACATTCTTCTTTGATGTCAGCGCACCAATTCAAAATCCCCTTCTGTGACTACCTTTTGGTCTTCACATATCAGCAGCCCTCACCAGACTGAGCCAGTGCTGGGCGGGGAGAGCAGATTTTACATCTGAATCAGATATCTCATGATACCTAGCTTCTTTAAAGACAGAGCTGAATTCCTGCTCTAAGCCATATAGGAAGATGTTTCTTTCATAGAATTAAGAGACAAGAAAGAAAGAAAAAAGGTGGCCACTTGAGAGAGAGACCCTCCCCACCACAAGATTTAGCACTCCTGTTACCAATTATAGAAACAAATGCCATAATTACATGAGTTCAAAAAACAGTCACTTCCCAGTGGCCCTACATACTCTTTCAAGAAAAGAAATGAAGGATGAGAAAAAGCAGCTTTTAACCTTGTGCTATTACTTGCATTCCAGGAACCTTTTAAAAGACAGTCATCTCCACTTGCCATGGGTGTGTTGATACAAACGGTGGGTTAATGATTTGATCAGTGATTCTTGAGCTGTGGTCCATGGAACACCTGCTGGCTGTCTTTGGAATGCTGGCTGGCATATGGTGCTGTTTTCCCTTGTTTCCAGCTGCTACACCACATTAAAATAGTTAAAAATATGTTCACCTGATATTTTTAAAGCTGCTTAAGAGATTTGGACACCCCATTAGAATTAATGGGAATGGGGCATCCACATCCAAGATGTCTTTCAATAGATCATCCTAAATACTTTCCTATTACAGAATTGTGTTGCTGTACTGGCCAAAGGGGGGGAATGTTTGATCACCACAAGATGAGGAGGTGTCTGTGCAATCATGAATGGAAGGGAAGGTGCTCTGTGTGATTGTGAATGGAATGGGAGGACAATCTTTCTTCTAAGATGTCCACATTAGGGAAAAGTCTTAGAAGCTCTGGCATAAATGTCCTGAAAGTTAACTCTCCTCCCTCCTTTTCTGCTACATAGCGAGGTATGTGGAATGTACCAGTGTTTTCTTGGTAGCTTTTTAAAAAAAAGTCTTTATCTTTCATGCCCCCCTTTTTTTTAATACAAACAGTGTCACAGACTTTCCTGCCAAGCAATGCCTAGCCCTGACAACACCAGGAAGCTAGCCTGATACCTGTGTCTGTACTTCTCAAAGCCAAATTTTCCATCCCTGCTCCTGCATCCTCCCATCCCACAGTATGTAAACTCTCCATCATTCCTTCCTGTTGCCCTGCATATTTCTACTAGTCCTCATTGTTATTGGTTCCTAGTGCAACCTCACACACCCCAGGCTTACTCCATGTTGGAGGCTACAGTTGCCCCATAGTCATATCAGCCTTCTGGGAAATAGCAGGCTGGGTCACCTCCCTCTGGTACAGGATCTCTTTGGGGGAAATGCTGTCAATAACTCTGAGACAGTGTGTGGCATGTATCCTGATTCCTGACTGCATGTCATGGGACATGGGGAGGTAATGTTTCTAGCAAACATGCCCCTAAAAGTGCAACCACATTGTTTGGGTTTACTTAAAACAAAATGACATTATTATCCCTATACATGGGGAGCTGTGTCCCCCCCCCCACACCCCCATTGATTTAAGCTGTGTACTCAGATTGATGCTACAGTGGCAGGAGCCATCAAAATGTTATAGTGAATGAATACATAATTACAGGAGTCCTTATGGGACGTAGAATAACATTTCCCTTTGGGGAGGATGAGGACAGACCCAAGGAAGTTGACTGTGTCCCTTTTAAAAGGACATACATTGTGTAATGCCATTTGCAGTCTATTCAAAGTGTCATGCCTCAGAACATAGCTATATTTTGATGTGCAGGGTTAGGATAGCTCCAGGCACATCATGGAGCTATGATGCACAGATCAGACTGTGTCCCAGAAGGAAATCTCTTTTCAAGGAATGACGTTAGAGAGCTCTACTGCATCACGTTATATTTTCTTCTGACCGAATCATATTCTCTGCTGTTAGTGTATTCCTCTAAGAGGAGTCAGGGTTATAATGTACTTAGTCCCAGCAGTGTGGCAGATGCGTCTCAGGCACACAGCTTATTTTTGCAATATTACACAGCACCATTTGACGATGCTATCAGATGGAGTTTGATGCAATATATGACTAATGCCAACTCTTGCAAGACAATAGAGAAGAACTTCATTACTCTGCATACCTTTATAATTCCCATACAGAGAAAAACCTAGTGTCTCTCTCTCCACTTTTCAGCAAAGATTTACTAGAAGAGAGCTGTAGTGAGAGTAAGAATTCTTTAGTAAAAATAAATATGCTACATTACATTTACCAGCACATTATCATAAATAATTGAAGCTAAACTGCTGATGCCACAATAAGTAAAGGATATTTTTACCATGCAGTATCATTGCTTTGTTATCATGTGTGTAACTCTTCTGCCAGATGGAGGCGGCAGCAAGAAGGGCCAGGTTCAGTATTTAGGGGTTTGATGTCTGGGAAAGTCCCAATGAACGAATGTCCCTTTAACACATCACTCCCGTCTCACTCAGCAGCACTCCACTCACAGTTGGCTGTCCTCCTTTAGCGAAGACCCAGAGTTCAGAGATGAGTTCACAGGGTTTTCATCCCATGCTGGGCACCAGGGGCGTCAAGCAATGCTTCTGCTGCTGCCTCTGTAACTAGCTCACAGCTGCCACTGTTTCTCTGCCACCATTGCTGGCCTCTGCTACTTCTGCTTCTCTGCCACTGCTGCCACCGCTTCTCTGCTGCCACTAGCAGCCGCTGCTTCCATGATATCACATTCTGAGGTTCCGCTGCTTAACCCTGTGGTTTCAGCTCTCAGTGATTTCAACAGGTAGTGGGAAACCTGGCTGCCAGTGCAGTCTCTGTGTTGTTTTTCACTGTCCCCACACAAGGTCTAAGGCCTAGACCTGCTCAGCAGTGATGTCAGAGCTAGGAATCACCAACTGGAAACAAGAACTCTCTATTGAGTCGAATCACCTCTGTCATTAAACACAGGAGAGGGGCAGGTCAAATGGCGTCAAGGACTCTTCGGGCAGAATCCACACCACCAGGTAGAAACATCATCTCCCCCGCCCCAAACGCTCCTCTTCACTGACATTTGGCATCCCTGCACCTGCTTAGCAAGTGAGGTTCAGTTTAGGCATGGGTGGCAGATAGCATAGGCCAGGGAAGGCTGTGCCTCCCCAAACAGCCTGATGTGGCCCCGTCCGTGCTCCTCCCCCAGCCCCACTCCTGCCTGCTTCCACTTCCCTTCCTGCTCTTCCGTGGCCGAGAGGCTGGGGCAGGCAGGCTGTGGATGATGCTCACAAGGCCCAGGGCTAGGGGCCCTGGGGCTTGGGCCATGCTACCTGCCCCATGCTGGGGTTGGGGGCACTCTGGCCACACCACCCACCCAGGGTTCTGGGGCTGGGACTAGGGGTGTTCCTGCCGTGCTACCCACCTAGTGCTCTGGGGCTGGGGGCACACGGGGGGGCCGGTGGCCACGGAGTGTGTGTGTGCTCTGAGCTCTGGCTGGGGAGGGGCGGGTGGAAGGGGCAGGGCCTTGAGCAGAGGTGGAGGGGCCAGGGGCTAGCCTCTCCCAACAACTCATTCACCTGTCACCCATAAGTTTAGGGTGATCTTCTCAATCAGGGCATGCTAAGCACAGTTCTGCTGCCCTTTACTTGTACAGTCAGGATAACAACATTTCATTGCACCTGCATACGAATACCAGAGTGATTTGTAACACAAAACCAGCCAAAATCGATCATTTGGGCAAAGCAGCTCTGTCATGCTGCACACCTAGGCACAGTAGGCGTGTCTATGCAAACATGGTCTGCTCCTCAAGTCTTTTCCCCAAGTGCATCATTAGATGTCAGGGGAGAGCTCATTCAGACCTTCCTTACATGTGTGTGTTCAGCTGGGGTCTGACCCTGAGAGGCACTGCGTTCCCACAACTCCCATTGAACAAGTGTCCATTCTGATCTTCAAGCAGCTCTCAGGGTCGGACCATGATTGCTAAAGGGCCGATCCAATTCCTGTGGAAGTCAACAGGAAAGACTCTCGTTGACATCAGTGAGGGCTGGATTGGGTCCAGTACTGCAAGATGCTGGAGTGTCATTTACACATGGAGGAGAATGGGGCCTGAAGTGCTTTATCTATGTGAATTAATTCAACATGACATCTAGAGCCATGCTGCCCATACAGGTCTCTTGGTGGCAGGGAGGACTCGCTCCCCAGCAGATGACTAGGAGCAGGGAAACATTCCTTCTGCTGCAGCAACTTGTACATAAAAGCAAGGGACAGCTAGTGCATCTGTCGCGGGTCTCATTCCCTGGCTCCCATTCTATTTTTTTATAAATAGAGATATGCCAATCTCCTAGAACTGGAAGGACCTTGAAAGTTCATCGAGTCCAGTCCCCTGCCTTCACTAGCAGGACCAAGTACTGTCCCCTGACAGATTTCTTTTCCCCCAGATCCCTAAATGGCCCCCTCAAGGATTGAACTCACAACCCTGGGTTTAGCAGGCCAATGCTCAAACCACTGAGCTATCTATCCCTCCCCCCAATTCTAAGGCTTGTGGCGTGCTATTACCTCTACCTGAGTGTATCAGCTGCTGTAGCAGGAGTGGGGTCATTTACTTTCCACTGCTGCTGTGGTGTGAGGGTAAGTGCTTCCTGTGTATTGCAGGACCTTATTGCAGTGGGAGACAGTGCCTTAAATGGTACCCTCCCGAGTTATGAGATAACTAATTGATGTCCCCTCAAGATCCCAGAGAGGGGACAGCCCAGTCCCAGAATGATGCAAGAGCAAAGAGTCCACACTCCTTCGCCCCCTCCCCCAAGCTAAACGTGGTAGCTCTGCAAGAGAGGACAGCCCTGCAACCAGGTGGAGGAGGTCAGTGGGGAGGTGGGTGGAACCAGGATCAAGGTCTGAACATTTTAAAGCTGTGCACGCTGCATCAGCCAAGCTGTGCAAACATGTGTAGACCTGAGCCAGTAGTTGATGAGTCCAGCTAGACTTCAAATGCACCATGTTTCTGGATGGGTTCACATTTCTCCACCAACAACCTTATTCCCATCACCCCTGTGGGTTACTAAAGGTGGTAGATGGGTAATCTGAGGCACATAGAATAAGTGACTTGCTGATGAATTGCACAGTGAGCCAGCAGTATAGAACCCAGAAATTTTGTCTCCCAGGTAGTGCTCTAACCACTGGAGAATACTGCCTTCCTACATAACTAAGCCCAGCTGGTAAATTAGAAGTTACTGGATCATCTAGAATACTGTATTTCCAAAAGGCCTTTCTACGGGTATTTATATTCATATGCTATGCTTGAAATATAATTGTGTGGAATTCTTGGTCCTGGAAGGTGAGTATATAATTATTTGATTTCCCCCACCTTCGCCCCCATCTTACCCATAGTAACATGGGTTTTCATGGTACTATCAGGAGGGGGCAGAACTGTGTGAATTTTAAAAGATAGCTTATATATATATATAAGCTATCCTGTAAAAGTGAGGCAACAATTGTGATTTAAAACAAAAAGCCTCCTTAAAGAATAACTGCACATTTTTCCTCTTCCAATTGTTTGAAAATACAGGGTTAGTTTATCAGACTATGCTGCGTGCTCTTGAAACCCAAGTCCAATATTTACACACACTGCTCATGCTAGAAACAATTTAATCCTATTTCAAAGCAATTTAGTCATCGCTATCGGTCCAGGTCCACAGAGATTAGACCATGAAAACACAAATCAGCAAAAGTTGGGTTCCAGTGAGATTTAAAGTTTTATAGAGCCCTGGAAGGCACTGGCAGTCATCTTAATGTGGAGAGCTTACGCACAGACCATAAATATGCTGAGTGCAGTGCTTTTTGTGGCCCTGAGCAGAGCACATCAATTTTAAAAAAATGTAGCTATGTATGTATATTTGTGCAGCATTTTATGTTGTCATGACCAATCCGCAGTTTTCTTTTGTCCACATTCTCAGGCATAGTAAGGAAATCTCCTCTCCCACCCCACATCACTGTCTTTTGTGCCTGAATGCTACTTTATCGCATTAACAAAAAATAAGTACCACGATTAAATGTTTGGGGTTTTCTTAGAAACATTATTATTATTATGAAGTTTGGAAGATTTATTCAGACGATCTTTCTTCCAAAAACATCATTTCCCTACCTATAGATCCTGCTTTCTCCTTCAGCTAGTTCATTATTCCTCAGTGTCGATGGGAAATAGTTATACCTCTCTGAAGTAACCATAAATGATTCTCTGTTCTCCCCCACTCTCCTCCATCCAGGCATCTCCAAACAAATTGTTCTATGTAGCTTTTGTGTTTCAAGCTTTCCACTATTTTAATTTATTGGGGATGGAATTGCCCCTGTTTTCTTAAAGTAAACTGCTTTTGATCCATATAGTTGTTGGCATGCCCTCTAATTAAATCTTGAGATCTCCTAATAAACTATTTTTAGGCCAAATCTTGGGTTCACACTCTGTTTTTTGGGGGTTTTTTTTCCAGTCAGACTCCCATTGATTTCAGTGGGAGTTTGCTTGAGTCAAGACTCAATGAAAACCTCAGAATTTGACTCCCACTATGTCTAGTTTTACCTTCACATTTGGGTGGCAGTCTTAGCTTTCTATACTTAGATGTTCCCTGAGACCTCAGTGCTTCTGATTTTTCCATCTTGAAGGCTTTTAGTTATGTCAGACTGCTTCACCACCATACTTGATCATGAATGTCTTTCTTGGTGCCTCTCGGGGCATGTAATGTCATGTCTGTCTAATGACTAATTTAAAACTTAAATTATATTTATTTGACATAGCCTTTGGCTAACAAAAGCAGCAGATTTTGCTTTTTGTAAATAAAATTGAGGGAGTCTGCACATAAAGTTTGACTCTGTGGGCTAAATCCTGCCCTCTGTTACACTCAGGTTATCTTAGTGAAGTCTGGAAAAGGACAGATGTGACTGAGTGCAGAGTTTGACACTGTGTTAGGTTTTCTTTGTAGCGTTCATTTTCTACAGCACAGTCTATTAGGAAAACCATTCTCCCTTCCCATTTAGCTCTGTGATAGCTGCTAAACCAGCAGCAGCAGCATGGTACTACGTCTTTTAAAATGTTGGCATTTATAAACAACAACAAAAAATTGTGGTGTGTTTAAAATAATAAGCGACTATGCAATACAAAGCTGTAATTCTGCCAGGGATTCTGGTGACCTCATAAACCACATGAACAGAGTCAGAGTGGTTTGTCACTAAATTCTTTGATTATGGATATGTCTACACTGCAATGTAAGCCTAGGCTCAGACTCCGGCTCAAGCCTAACCCCTCTTCCGTCCACACACAAATTGCCCTAACCCAGGGTTTGGACCCAAGGTCCTAAGACCTTGTAGGACTGCAAGGTCTGAGTACAGGTCAAGCCTTAGTAGGGTTTGAGCCCTATTTATTTGCAGAGTAAATGCAGCCCTGCTTGACTCAGGTCCTGGGAGTCCTCCAAAAGTATCCCACAATCCCATGGGCCAATTTCCTTTGTCGTCTCTATCCCAAGAATCTTCAATCTACTCTTGAAAATGGAAGCAATCGCCCTTGGTGTACTGCAGCAGCTCAATGAGTCATTGTTATCCCTTCCATTGTCTCCTGACCACTGAGCTGCAAACAGACCATCAGAGAACCTTCTGTGTTTGTAATGGAGACTGAACAGAAGAAGCTCTTGCAAAGCACAGACCATTCCAAGAGGAAGCCTTTCTGTGATGAACTTATGGTTGAAGTTCTGGACAGGGCCAACAAACACTTAAGAACATAAGAACGGCCATACTGGGTCAGAACAAAAGTCCATCTAGCCCAGTACCCTGTCTTCTGACAGTGGCCAATGCCAGGTGCCCCAGAGGGAATGAACAGAACAGGTAATCATCAAGTGATCCATCCCGGTACCCATTCCCAACGTCTGGCAAACAGAGGCTAGGGACACCATCCCTACCCATCCTGGCTAATAGCCATTGATGGACCTATCCTCCATGAACTTATCTAGTTCTTTTTTGAACCCTGTTATAGTCTTGGCCTTCACAACATCCTCCGGCAAGGAGTTCCACAGGTTGACTCTGTGTTTTATGTGAAAAAATACTTCCTTTTGTTTGTTTTAAATCTGCCGCCTATTAATTTAATTTGGTGACTCCTAGTTCTTGTGTTATGAGAAGGAGTAAATAACACTTCCTTATTTACTTTCTCCACACCGGTCATGATTTTACAGACTTCTATCATATCTGCCCTTACTCGTCTCTTTTCAAAGCTGACAAGGCCCAGTCTTATTAATCTTTCCTCATATGGAAGCCGTTCCATACCCCTAATAATTTTTGTTGCCCTTTTCTGAACCTTTTCCAGTTCCAATATATCTTTTTCGAGATGGGGTGACCACATCTGCACGCAGAATTCAAGATGTGGGCGTACCATGGATTTATATAGAGGCAATATGATATTTTCTGTCTTATTATTTATCCCTTTCTTAATGATTCCCAATATTCTGTTCACTTTTTTGACTTGCTGCACATTGAGTGGATGTTTTCAGAGAACTAGCCACAATGACTCCAAGATCTTTCTTGAGTGGTAACCAGCTAATTTAGACCCCATCATTTTATATGTATACTTGGGATTATGATCCTGTACCAGAAACACAGGGATTTATGGCTAGAGGGAAGGCATGCAGAGAGGCAAGAGAAAAGGCCCAGGCTGGCTGCACAGCGTGAGGGCAGGGTTTCAGTGCAGAAGCAGGCACTTGCTTTACAGTTCCTGGAACAGGAACATTGGCTAAGGGAGGAGGACAGAGCTCAGCAGAAAGCTGTTTGGGTGGCTCATATCACTAGTGACCGCAAGAGTAGGGGCTTCAGCTGCATTACCCACCCCACAGCCTGAGTCTCCTGTGTGCTACCCTGTGCTGCAGTTGAGAAGCAGCTTGGAAGACTCCATGGCTGGGTGGCATATGCAACTGGGCCCCATGAGTGGCTGGGCAGGGCAACCTTGCTCCATGCAGCCCTCCATATTGAGTCTCTCCCCTGTGGATTCTTCCACCTCCCTCCTACAGTGCCATGTGTATGGCAAATGGAGAAAGAAGGGAAAGGAAATCGGGTGCCATGGCAGAAGGTTTCCGTCTTTGACATGGTTTCCCTGGTCACACTTGTTCATGCACTAGGTGTTCATTGTGGGGTTGTTGTTTTTTTCTGTAAGTTTCTGTTGTTATTGGTGTTTTGGTGTGGTAATGGCAGCCGGCCTGCCCGGCAGTGGGTGAATGTTGTACTTTTCTAATACATGCTTGCAAATAAAGGCTTTCATTTCATCAATAAAAGTTTCTCTCTATCACTGCTTCACACCATATGCAATGTATGTTCAAAATAATAGTGGTAAACTCATGATCAGGGACAATTAGGATTTAATATGCAAAGACTATCCCTCGGTGTGGTTATCTGTAGCAATTCATACTTCAGTCACTTCCTTACATCAATCCGTACTGTGAATAACCACCCTCCCCCCCGTTTCATAAGTGGTCATGTCATTCATAAGTACATTGTATGGCAGTAAAATTCCATACCCCTCCCCACAATCAACGAGCCCCCCCATACCACCACCCCTCCCACAAGCACATTCATATAGGTACTATTCCCCCTCTTCTATTGGTCCATGCAAGTCCATGGCCCGGGTCCATCCAGCACTAGCGGTGGTAGGTGCACTCTGGCTGAGTGTACCAATTCAGCGGCCCCTCGCTGTCACAGGTACATTCAGGGGGAAATGGCTCATCTCTGGCTTCACAAACACACCTTTATTATTTTGAATATCCATCGTATGGTGTGAACCAGTGTTAGAAATAAACTTTCTTGTTGAAATAAAAGCAGAGCACGTCCCAGTAAGGTGGACAGCATTGATGGCACAGGCACTGGCATCCAAATGGGTCTGTAAACATCTCCAGTGGGATTTCAATATGCCAAAAAGCACATTCAGCACCTGGTGAGAGAGTAATTCAACCGACTTTTGCCAGGGCCTCATAAATCAGGGTACGGTTTCAGAAGCCCAGGCAAAAGGAGGTATGTAGGGTCCCCCAGAATAACAGTGGGGAGAGTGACTCCATTTATGACAATGTTATTTGGTCAGAATAGTGCCCCAGCCTGCCCATGAATGTAGACTCCTGATGGGTGGAAAACCCTGGCATCATGAACTTTTCCAGTGAAACCCACGCTGACATTCATAAATCGCCCTCTGTGGTCCATGAGGGCCTGCATGACAATGGAGTAGTGCCCTTTGCAGTTTGTGCTCCTTGAGGAGGGTAAACTATGGGCACATTAGTCCCATCAATGGCCTCTGCCACTTTGGGCTAACCCTCACACTTGATTACCTCAGAAACCATGCCTCCGCCTAGAAGCAGCTGGGACAGGTCACCACTTGCGGGGAGCCGCCCGAAGTGAGCAGCCCCCGGATCCGGCACCCTACATCTTCTCCTGCACCCCGACCCCCTGCCCCGAGCCCCTTCCCACACCCAAACTCCCTCCCAGAGCCTGCGCTCCAGCCTCCACACCCCCTCCTGCACCCAAACTCCCTCCCAGAGCTTGCGTCCCAACTCCCTGCCCCCACGCCAACCGGACTATAAACCAGTATTTCAATGAAGATCAGAAATGCTGGTTTACAGAGCTTTCTGTTGGTGAAGTGCCGGATAAAACAGCTTTTACTGTATATTTAAAGCTAAACCAGTTGTAATTACAGCACTTCCAGTTCACTTTTCACATTCAAAGAAGTCATATTATTACTAGAGATTGTCTCAAACTCTTCCCTCTCCCCATTCACTTCTCTACTAACACCTCCATGGTGCCAGAATCAGGATTCAAATTTGTAGGGCTTAGGCCCCTCATTGTTACACTACCTTGGTTACATATTTTCTTATTCTGCTGGCTCCTACTCCTGGGACAGTGTCTCTGTCCTAATCCTCCTGGTGCCTCTATCACCTTTATTAAATCCCTTCTCAAAGCTAGCCTCTTCAAACCTCTCCTCCCTTGTTTACATTAGAAACAGTCTCTCCTCCCCTCCCACCTTCCCCCCCCCCCCCCCAAATGCTGCTCTTTGTTTTGATTGGAGTTTAACACTCTTAATCTATCTCTGTGCAAAGCACTGTGTTAGTTAAGGGTGCCTAATACATGTCTTCAGGTAGGAGCAAGACTGTGCTTACTACTGATGCTTGTGATACCAAGGACATGATGCTGGAGCAGTTCGCTGTTGTGATTGCTCTCTGATGGGAATGTTCAGAAACTCTTCTGTACATGCTATGCAGAGAATAAAGAGTGAGCTGCAGGGAGAGAGGAGGAGTTGGGACAGTGCCATAATGAGTGGTTGCTAGATTCCCCAAATAGAAAGGTTCCCATGTTTCACTACAGCTTACTTGGGGTTTCTGTCAGGAATTTGCTCAAGTAGGATGGTGTCCTGCCCGATAGGGTAAAACATTAGAGAGAAATTGGAGTCAGAAACTCAGAGCTGCATCTCTCCAAATGTTGGGTGGAAGGCTGTTTAGGACTCCAGATCTGCACTAGGCCCCGGTTAGCACTTCACTTCCTTGTGTGGTTCTGACTAGTCCCCCTCCTGCACGGCACCCTTTCCCCCCCCCCATACCCCCATGCGGCAGCTATCCTTTGCACCCTAACTCATTGCTTATGTGGGGCAAGGAGAAGGAACAGTCCCCTTGCACAACACTAAGTTTGACCCCACCCCTTTATTAGATGTACTCCCTCCCCTAATTTAACACTCCCGGGTCTAGGATCCCTATAGCAACTTTTCCTGTATGATATAACTCACCCAGCCCCAGGCTCCCAGTGCCCCCAGGACACCGCTCCACCACCACCCTAAAAAAGCCCAGGGTCCAGCTCCTAGTTCCTCAGCCCTCCACCTTCTCCAGCCCCAGCTCACACAAACCCACGCCACAGCCCCCCTATAGCCCCCAGCCTCTGGCATTAGTTCTCAAAGTATCACCAAGGTCTGGCTACTCTGCTCAACTTCCACAGTCCTCTGCTCCCCCAAATCTCACACTCCTCCAACCCCTTGCTGGCTCTTTTCAGATCACTATACGCCTTGCAGAATTTTTTGGTCCTTCTACACTGTATCAGTTTTTCCCCACAAGGGATAAGATACAGCCCTGTGGGCATAGGCTAGAGCCTTGTGCTTGGTAAACTGCTGTATATGTCAACCTGTCACACAAATATGGACCCACACAGGAGGATTCGCAAGAGCAGGATTTTGCCATATGGGCTCAGCCCTTAGTAAGTGGTGATATGGGGCTTCCCTGCCCCAAAGGGAATACTGGAATGCATTCTGCCCAACTAAGCCTAATTGTGACCTCTAGCTCCCAAGCACCCAGAGGCTGCATGTCCCCTACTACACTCCTTTGTGGGGTGCAGTTTGCTCCCCTAGATGTGACCTACTAGCTCTTCTGACCAGGGTGTGTGGAAAAGGAAGCCAGGTATCCCATCTCCACCCAGCCCAGTTTGGGGAGCCATGCACTTCTAGGAAAGTAGGGATGGAGCAGCCCTTGCTCTCTACTGAGCCCTGTTATGTGAGATGTGCAAGCAGGAGAAAGCTGGCTTATGTCTTTCCCTAGGCTATGCATGTATATATGGGGCAAGGAAGTATCTGGCCCTAAAGAAGTTGGGAGGAGTGGTCTTGAAGAAAGGTGGGAGTAGTCAAGGTAAATCTCAAGTGTGAAGTATGCTACCTTGCAAAAAGAAAATAATCACCCCTGCCCCAGAAAATGATTATTTCCATAGTGTTGTACATGTGTGTAGTAGAAAGAGAGCTTAAAACATAAGCCCTTGTATTAGAGGCTTGATATAAGGCAGGACCTGCTTACAGTATTTGTCAAGAACAGGGCTAATATTGCAAAAATACAATTTTTTAAGAAGTGTTTGTTACAGAGTACTTACGCAAACATATTTTGATATTAAGTGGTACCAGAAAATTTTGATATTAAGAATGGTACAAAAACATTTTTTTAAAATAACAGAAACACACTAACCTCTTTTAAAAGATAAGGTTAGGATGACAGTATGTAATAAAAATGTTTTAATTAAACCAACATATACAAGGTAATGGGTAATAACTAGCCATATTAGGGGACAGTAACTAACTATGTCAGAAGGGCAGTGCTAACTTGTTTGTATTGGGGTATAAAAATGTATCTCAAAGAAAGAATCTTTGTCTAGCCTAGGGAGGAATGGAAAGTCCCACTGTTCACTGAACTGGTCCATTATTACGGGCATACATGTATTAGTGGTCTGGTAAAGTGTGTGAAATATTAGTACCGTGCTTCGTCAACAATAAACCTGTCTGGGTGCCTTCGTCCCTCAACTAATCTTATGGTCATTGGGTCGTTTGCGCAAGGTCGGCCGTGCCAGCTGTCTCCACAGAGCTGGGGCAGCACATGGGGAACACTCACATGCAGCCAAACGTCTATTAACTTCTAACCACAACGTGCACAGCACTTTACACTCACTTTTTAAAATGAAAGCCTGAAGGACCATACAACCCAAAGGCCAGATTTGGATATCAGTTACCCTGGTGTAAACTCAGATGAATTTGGTTGACTTCAAAGGATTTACTCTGGGTTGACACTGAGATCAGAATCTTGCCCCAAATTAAGCTCTACATTCACTTGCTATCATCAAAAATCTGCACTTCCGTGTGATAAAACAGGCCCAGGAAACGTTCTAAGCAGACATGGTCAGCATTATCTGACACAGGCTCTCACCCTGTGTTCCTACTAATCCCCCATCCACAAGGGATTGCTTTGGCCCGGGCCTAGACAGGGTACCCATGGGATCACATTCCTGAGCTGGAGCTACATCTTTGGAGGCTTAGGCCTTGTCCACACATACAAGTTGCACTGCATTACCTGTACCAGTATAATTAAAGTGGTACAATGCCCCATAGTGTGCAGGCAATTATATTGGTATAAAAGCAGAGGTGAAAGTAAGCTGGTCCGATCCAGCGTACTGGTAAGAGCCGGTACACAGCCGACCATACCAGCAGGGCCGCTGATGAGGGGGGCCAAAAGGGGCAGCTTCCCCGGGGCCTGGCAATTTAAAAGGGCCCGGGGCTCCCAGCCACCGAAGCCAGAGCCCTGGACCCTTTAAATCGCTGCCGGAGCCCTGGGGTAGCGGTAGAGGTGGCTGGAAGCCCCGAGCCATTTAAATCGCCACCGGGCCACGCTGAAGGGTTGGCTGGAGGAGTCTGGCCCCAGCCCTGCCCCTTCTGCCCAAGGCCCCGTCCCTTCTGGTTGTGCCCCCCCCCCCTTGCTCAGGACCCCAGCCGCCCTGTGTACCGGTAAGTCCCTTAAGTTACTTTCACCCCTGTATAAAAGTGCTTATAACCATATAGCTATCCCGAGGCTTGATCTACACTTAAAATTTATACTGGTGTACTATGTGGATGAGAGGTGTGAAAAAACCCACACCTCTGATTTTCATAGCTATGCCAGCAAAGCTCTCCATGTAGACACAGGTATCCGGACAGAAGAGTGTTTCTGTCAGCATAGCTAACATTGTTTTGGGAGGGGGTATTTTTACACTGGCAGAAAAGCTCCTGTCAGTGTATGCTGCAGCTACATTGAGGAGGGATAGCTCAGTGGTTTGAGCATTGGCCTGCTAAACCCAGGGTTGTGAGTTCAATCCTTGAAGGGATGATTTAGGGGTCTGCGGTAAAAATCTGTCAGGGGACAGTACTTGGTCCTGCTAGTGAAGGCAGGGGACTGGACTCGATGACCTTTCAAGGTCCTTCCAGTTCTGTGAGATAGGCATATCTCCTTATTTATTTATTTATTTATTTACACTAGGCGGTTGTGCTGGCATTGATTTTGTAGAATAGACATACCCCCATACAGGAAGAGGAATGAGCTATACCTTTCTGAGGCACCTTTATACTGATATAATTGCACCTGCAGTAGGATTTGTAGTGGTATAACTATACTGGTCAAAAAAATACCACCTTATAACTGAAATGTACAGGTACAAAATCTGTGTGTTGACCAGGCCTTAGGGAGTAGTGTGGAAGCAGCCTCTGTGTAAATATAGAATTGCATAATTTCCCTCAGATCTTAGGACATCTGTGAATTTGTGAACCATGAACCTCAGTTTAGAAGAAGAATTTTCTGCCTATCTTTTGCCTTTGTGTGGGGCTATATGTGGGTGGGCCTGACTTGGCCTTTGATTATCCTCTATTCTCAAACATTTCTTTCTAATTATAAATACCTAATTCCACAGGAGCTTCTTTCAAACAACCTGTGAGATTCTGAACGTACTTTAGTAGTCTCAGGTATACAGATAACTAACTAGTTGTGTTTATTCAATTGCAGTGGGATCTCCAAGACTGTCAGCAGAGGATAAGACAAGTTGTTTACCAATTTTGATAAAACTGATGAATGGCTTGCTCCTGCCATTGACAAGTGGAAAGAAATTAGTCCGGGCTTCTGTTACATGATGGTCATATGGTTCTAATTAAATTATTTCTCTCTGTAGACTGAGATCCCTAGGATGAGGTCTGTGGCTCATTGAAAACTGTGTAGAAATGACAGGCGGTCACTTTAAATTTCAGGGGGCTTGCAGGGAAGCATGCGCTCTGGGCCTAACAGCAAATGCAGTCAGTCAACAGCTAGCCAGCCTAGAGTAATGTGGGGTGAGTTATGCCTCTGTTCTAAGGAGCTGCCTGCTTTGTGTTTCTCTGTTTTGGGGTTCTTGTGTGGTTTTGTTCTGAATGCTAAGAGCTAAAGCATAAGAGTTGTTATGCTGCAACTTCCAACAAGAGTGTTTATGATTTTATCTGACTTCTCTGTGTGTATGCTGTGAACATAACAAGGCTCTACAGTCTTCTGTTGAGGTGAATAGGTATTGTGTGTATATGTGTAATTTCCATTGAGGTCTGTAGATGGTACATGCGTATGTAGAACTTCCATTGAGGTCAATAGGTGTTTGTGTATATATGTGTGTGAGCGTGTGACTTTCACTGAGTGCGATAGACGGTGTGTGTGGAAAGTCCATTGAGGTCAATAAGGTGGTATGTGCGTGTGGCCTGGTCTACGCACAAAATTGCACTGGTTTAACTAGAAGTGTGATTGCAAACCAGTTTAGTTAAATTGGTGCAACTTTGCGTGTGAACATTCTTAAGCCCATGGAAAAGTCACCACCACATTGGGGACTTCCACTAATTTAATTACATCAATATAGTTAAATTGGTGCACACTCTGTGTGGAGGCAAGCCCTGTGATTGGAAGGCAGGTTAGAGGCCTGAGGCTCTAAAATTCCACTAAGGTTTCCATTGACAGCATTGGATCAGGCCCTTAGTGTGGTATTTACAGTGCCTAACACTGCGCTAGTTGCCCTTCCCTGGACTGGTCTACAGGGTAACTATACACTGGTGGGCTTGCTTGCCAAGTCCGGAAGAATTCAGTGCCACCCCCAGGTCTCATTCAGGCCCTTCCCTCAGGGCACTGTTTATTAATTCAAATACACAGAAAGTAAAACTATTCCCCAGAGTAAAACAGCCTAAAAGGACCCAAATGTCTTTCCCTTTGCCCATTCATCTCTCTCTGCCCCTGGAAAAGGGACACACCCCTTCCTTTAAAGCTCAGCTGAATCATGTGACAGGCAGGCAGCGCTTAACCATTTCCTGGCTGTCCCATCCTGTCACAGCAATCTTATTAGGTGTACAGTAACTGTTTGTGGATGATACAAACAGCCTTATGCGCTAGATGCTACATTTAGAAACATTTAACAACATACTTTCTGCATCTTCCATTTGATGCTTCACACAAAGTTTGGATTATTTCCAAGTCTGTTGATTTTTTTACTATGCTTTTGGGTATCATTGTGGTTTGAAGGCATCTTTAGAAGAATAATGAATAACTTGCATCATACTAAAGTGATTATTGCATTGGACTTTGGAATGCTATTTAACTATACAGAAATTTATGCAGGATACATACTGGGATGCATGCCAGATCCTCGTCATAATACTGCCTGATGGTCAGGGAAAATCACTGGTAAGCAGAAGCCTGCCATTCTTGACTACACCAGCTGTTGTACAAGTTGACAGTTGGTGATACTTGTTTTGCATCTTCCACGGGGAGAATTTCACATTTAATAAACAATTGATTATGCTAATAATTAATGTGAGGGTGAAATAGTTTAATCCGAGGATCTCAAGGTGCTTTTATAAGCAAGTAAGTGCATATAATTATTACCTTGTCACAGATGGGTAAAATGAGACTTGGTGAGGTTGTGACAAGCCCAAGGTCCCCAAAGTGAGCTAGTGGCAAAGTTGGAAATAAAACTTTGACATCCTGACACCAACTACTCGTCTGCTGTCACTGCTGGCTACCACTCCTGCTATGCACACATGCCCACTTATTATTTATTCAGTTTTATTCATTTGTATCACAGTAGCATTTAGAAGTGCCAGCCAAGATCAGAGTTCCATTATGCTAGGCACCATACATACCCATTGTAGAAAATTGTCCCAGCCCTGAATTATTTATAATCAAAGGCAGGGCTGCACAACATGCGGCCCGTGTGGGCTCACTGTGCGGCCCGCGGGGTGGGGGGTGAGTAGGCAAGTGGCGGGGTGGGGCAAACCAATGGCCGGCTGGCCGGCCGGCAGGTGGGCGGGCTGGTGAAGAGGCCAATGGCAGGCTGGGGAGCGAGGGTGAGTCAGCGGCAGGGGGCGGGGGCAGCGGCAGAAGGTAAGAGACCAGCAGCGGGCAGGCAGGTGAGCTGGCAGCGGGGGGAGCCGGCAAGTCCTATTTTACTGCTGTGATCTGGTCACCCTATGCGCGCTGTTTCTTTCCCCCTCTACAGGCTTCCACACCCCAGCGCTGGGGAAAGAGTGGTTGTTTCCGCGGGGCGGGCGGCGCTGGGGGGTTTCGGCCTTCAGCTGTTTTCTTTGGAGTAATATGGCCCTCGCTGCTTTACGAGTTGTGCAGGCCTTATCTAAGGTCTTAGTCCCACAAACACTTAGACACGTGCTTAACTATGTGAGCATAAGAAATCCCATTAAGTTTAATGGCAGTATTTCCTGGTGTAAAATTAAGCTCATGCCGCCTTAAGTGTTTGCTGGATTAAGGTCTAAACAGACAAGACAGACCAAGGTGGGGAACTGAGGTTCGGAGAGTAAGTGATTTGCTCCAGATCACTCAGGAAGTCTGTGACAGAGCTGGGAATTGAGCCCGTATCTCCAGACCATTGCCTTAAGCACAAGGCCAAGCTTCCTTTGTAGACTCGGTGTGATATTGGTTTAAAGTCAGGTTCTTTACACTTACGCTAGTAGCTGTGACAAGTTGTCAGTTGTTAACTTGTGGGTAGAGCACCTGGAGCAAAGTGGATGTCTCTGTGTTTTATTTCATGAACTGAGCACTAATGAATAGTTGGATTCATTGACTGGGCAGAAGAGCTGAGATTCAAAACATTTTCTGATGGGTAATTTTTTCACAAAAATTATGATAATCAAAAATTATGATCCAAAATTATGGATGCAGCTAACTGCTTTAGACATTAATTGAAATACCGTGTAAGAGGACAGTACCTATCTATTAACCAGTTTCTGATTGGTAGCCGAGGAGTCAAAAGTAATCAGCTGTTGAGAATAGGCCACTTCCACCTTAATTGAATTGGCCTCATTAGCACTGACCCCCCACTTGGTAAGGCTACTCCCATCTTTTCATATATACACTGCTTACTGTATTTTTCACTCCATGCATCTGATGAACTGGGTTTTAGCCCACGAAAGCTTATGCCCAAATAAATTTGTTAGTCTCTAAGGTGCCACAAGGACTCCTCGTTGTTTTTATCTATTAACCGTTGCTTAATGAAAAGGATATTCAGTATCTTCCAGATAGTTGCTCTGTCCTTGACCAAAAGGTATAAGTAGCTATGAAATTAGATGTGACCCAAGAGAGAATATTTTGTTGGGGGAGCCAGTCAGCAATGGCATATAATACAGTTTGTCTGAGGCACTTGCTGAATGACGCAAAGCAACCAAATCCTCCCCTGAGGCCTTATCTCAAACCGAGCAGTGATCCTCTCCAGTGCTACAGCGCCGTAGGAGACCCGGGCAGCATACCAATGACAGAGAGCTACACAAACTGAGCTGTACTTCAATAAAACTGTGCACCGCCACCCTGAAATTATTCCACAGAAGTTTAGTTGGCAAAGTTAATAATTTACAGTTGTAGCTGATATCATCACATACAATAGCAATGTGTTCAAAAGCCCCAGTCATTATTAAATATGCATGGGCTCACTGGATGCCATTTCAGGATAATTAGTGTGTGAAGGAAGCAACAGTGATATTGCTTATAGAATTATGCCAAAAGTAATTCCTACATGTTCACATTTTACAGGCTGGTAATTGTTCCACATCATCTAAATTTAACTATGTTGTTTTAAGGGGTGGCTTCCTTTACTATTTGCTGCATGAGCAGGCAGATATTGTAAATGGTTTAAAATGTCAGTGGGTAAAGAGTCTGTGAAAACATTAACCTATCATAATATGAGAAAGAACTTGTTGCATTTCATTTCCCAATATCACATGAGTTAAATGCCTATGTGATTGCAGCACCGATGCGTGTTGTAGGATGGAGAGGTTAGACTGGACAAGAGCATTTATCTGTTTAATCTAGTCTTTTTTTCTCTGTCTGGGACTGGACATTTATATCATGCTCAGCACGATGGTTTCTGAATGTTGGGGGCAGAAGGTTAAGTGTTTCTAGATGCACTGTAAACAGAAATAAAATAAAATAAAATAAAGACTTGGCTATTCTGCGGCCTGAGTTGTCAGAAGCAGTGCCTATATCCATGCATAATACCAGTCAGTGGAACTACTTGCATTTACAGAACCACAAATATCTATGCTTGACCTCATAAATGGCCAGATCCTCAGCCGGTGGGGAGCGATGCCTGTTGACCCCAGCTGAGGCTCTGGTCCATAGTGTTTATGGACCAGTCAGATTTCTCCTGGCTCTCCATTGCTTCCTTATCTTTCCCCTGCTCCCTCTTCTGGTTCCTTCCTCCCTCCTGCTTAGGCTGACCATATATACCGTTTTAAACGGGACAGTACCGTTTTTTTCAGATTTCCCGACCGTCCCGTCGTTTTAATATAAATGTCAATTTTGTCCCGTTTTTAATAAACTATATATAGTTTTTATTTTTTTGTAAAAAACTGAACGCTGGCTTGTTGCGGCTGCCCCTCGTCTCCCCACCGAGCTGCTGAGCGGGGAGACGAGGGGCAGCTTCTTGCGGCCGCCCCTCGTCTCCCCGCCGAGCGGCTGAGCGGGGAGACGAGGGGCGGCTTGTTGCGGCCGCCCCTCGTCTCCCCGCCGAGCGGCTGAGCGGGGAGACGAGGGGCGGCTTGTTGCGGCCGCCCCTCGTCTCCCCGCCGAGCGGCTGAGCGGGGAGACGAGGGGCGGCTTGTTGCGGCCGCCCCTCGTCTCCCCGCCGAGCGGCTGAGCGGGGAGACGAGGGGCGGCTTGTTGCGGCCGCCCCTCGTCTCCCCGCCGAGCGGCTGAGCGGGGAGACGAGGGGCGGCTTGTTGCGGCTGCCCCTCGTCTCCCCGCCGAGCGGCTGAGCGGGGAGACGAGGGGCGGCTTGTTGCGGCTGCCCCTCGTCTCCCCGCCGAGCTGCTGAGCGGGGAGACGAGGGGCGGCTTGTTGCGGCTGCCCCTTGTCTCCCCGTTCCGTTTTTGCCATCCCAATGTCCCGTTTTTGTCTCAAGGAAATATGGTCAGCCTACTCCTGCTGCACTCCTCTCCCTCCCCAGTCTGGCACTTCCCTCGCGGCTTGTGGTTACATTGGTTTGCTTTGCCTTAAAAGTGACCTGCAGCGGTTGTGTTTTGTTTTTGTTCTGTTAATAAACATGTCAACCCAACAGTGATGAAATGAATACCACAAAGAGCTGCAAGCTCTGTAGATGGGACCCTCATGGTTCAAGGCAACTAGGGTGACCAGATGTCCTGATTTTATAGGGATAGTCCCGATATTTGGGGCTTTTTTTTATATAGGCTTCTATTACCCCCCCCCCGCCCCACCCCCTGTCCCGATTTTTCACACTTGCTGTCTGGTCAGCCTAAAGGCAACTGTGCCTGTACTCCCCCTCCATGGTCCACTAAGGGCACCCACTCTAGGTTCCCAGCTTCTCAGCCATCACCTTTGTTGGGCAGAGACCTGCATCTCTTTCCCTCCCGACTGGGGTTTATCCAGGCTGCACAGTTCCCTGCCTACGCTGTGATATCCCCAGCAAGCCACACTTCTTCAACCGGCCGGTGTCTCCACTATGCTTTCTCTCTGAAGGCTATGAACAGCATAGTCACCAGGAGTTATGAGTTACCACACAGCTCTTTATAAGCAAGCCCATTTATTTTTAAATTGAAAGCATTACAGAGAAAACATATAAAAACAATAAATGTTCCTGTACGCATGCTACAAGCTTGCCAGAGGCCACCCTTCAGTCTTATGGGGCCTCAATAGGACAAAGCCCTTCAAGCATTTCCCAGGAAGAATTGGGGGGCCCCCTTGGATAGAAGGTCCTGTCCATTTGCTGGATCAGAAAGACGGCCCTAAGTCAGTGTAAACGCAGGATATTTATCCAAAAGTCCTTTCTTTGTTTGTTAGTCTCTGGAGAATCCAGTTTGAACTAGTATATGCAAGTCTCTCCAGGGGGTGGAACCTCTCTGGAGGTGTTACAACCTGAGGGAATTTGCCTAATCTCCCCCTCCCCCCACCCCTGCCCCCCAAACACACACACACACACTGTTCTTAGATTCTGGAGGGAGGTGTGGTCATCCTCCCACATGGAATTTGCATACAGTCCCTGCGCCATAATGATACCTAATCTTAATACAGTAAGATATCCCAGAGATACTGCAGGAAAATGCTATAGCTGTCAAAGGAACATCTAGTACATAACTCATTTAAAATGGACCTTTAGTTTTCTCATTAGGGCCCCAAAGTCTCACCAGCTAGTTCCATCTTTCTGTGCCATCAGTAAGCCCTATTGTACAATGAAGCACAGCACCTTTGGGTATCCAAGAAGTTGGAGACTTAAAAGACTTGCTGGTTCATTGACTCCCTCATCCCCTGCCCATGTACAAATGTTCTATACAAGTCATTTAAGGCCTGATCCAAAGCCCCCTGAAAACAGTGGAAAGCCTCCAGTTGACTTCAGTGGGCTTTGAATAAGGCCCTTGAAGCTGGCTGATTATGGGGAGTGGAATACATTCCAACCTTCAAAGAAGCCTAAGGCCTGAACGCAGTGTCTTACTTAGCCATGCTGATATTCCTGTAATGCAGTTCTGAAAGTTTGTTCTATTATTTCATACCAGCAAGAGTATATAATATGCACACTTTCCTAGCATTCTGTGATAAACCCCCCAATTTACCCAAGCTTCTATGGGCCACGTCTCCTCTACTGCAGGTGGGTATGACTTTGTAGGATGATACATAGCAGTGGAGCTGGTACTGGTCAGTGCATGGGATATGTAATACATTATTCCAAAGCTATAATTTTTTGTGCTGAATGTCCTTTTGGCTCTTGCTGTTTGGGACATTCAGCACGTAACTAGGATTAACTCTCACGGGTGGGGGGGAGAGAATCTCAACCATTCCAGATCAACTTTAAAAAGTTGTGTCAGAAGTTATACTGTATTTCTGATTCAATTTTTTAAAAATAAATATTGAGCTGTTTAGCAGGCCCCAACTGTGATTTGAAGAGCAGTCTGGACTGCTTGTCAGAAGGAAAGTTTAAGATGGAGTGTTCAGCGCTCACAATACTGTTTTCCTATTTGGGGCCTGATTCTATAGCTCAGTGTGTCTTTGCGTATACACATCCTCCCAACACACATGCATTTAGAGCCACATTTGTAAGGGCTCAGCCCTCACAGTTGGGCCCAAATTTTTAGGCGCTTAGCTTCCATTTAGGCACCTGAATAAGGCCCAGATTTTCAGAAGTACTCAGCACCCAGCAGCTTTCACTGTAACACTTAAGGTCAGATTTTCAAAGAAGTTCAGCATCCAACTTGCTAAGCACCTTTGAAAATCTGATCACTTACTTATGAGCCTAAATGGGAGTTGAGCTCTTCTGAAAATTTTGCCCCAAGTGTGGATGTTGCACTCTTTTAAAAATCAGATTCACGGGGAAAAATCAGATTCACGGGAAAAGAGTGTGCGTATGTCTGCCCATGCATGCACAACACATGTAATTCATACACATTTTAAATGGATTTTCAAAATAGTGATTATTTAGGAGAATTAATCAGATGTATTGGATAACTTCAAATTAGTTCACTTGATGCAGAATTAATTAAACTACTGGCCCCACTACCACCTAGCTATAAAGGGAATAGCAGATATGGTGGGGCAGCACGGGAAGACTGGCTAAAGAAATGTTGATGAGGAAATGGATTAGTAGGTGGTTTATGGTGTATAGCATTTCACATTTGGTCTTGAGCCTCACAGTATGCCCACGGCATAGCAATACCCTAGCATAACATGTGCTGTGTGTCAGTTTGATTCCGTGCACTAATCACCATAGTAGCTAGGTGTAATAATCTGCTTATTGTTAAATATCTACCAAAAAGTAAGTTTTCAGAATATTTCTATTTTGTATTCAAGAGCCATGCCTAGAACTTTGAAAACAGAGTACAGTAAAGTTGGTCGCAACAGCTTCAGCACTTCCTCTGTCCGCAATACTAACTGGACCTCTCGTCAGATGTTCCCGGACTTGATTCTGAGCTCTGTGTTAAAAAATGCAGGTATCTCTGCTCAGTATAAAGGCACCATGATTTACAATGTACAGCATTTTGGCCAGTCTGGGTGTACTGATCAGGCTGTGGCTGGAGTTTTTGTATTCCTGACTTTTGCTAAAATATGGGCAGTTTGTAACCTACATTTACTGGCATGAGTACACCCAGATTTCTGCTTATATAGTTTTATATATCATGTGCTTTATTGTGTCTGTCCTGTCCCGTCCAAACCAGACTTGCTAGCTATTTTTGACCTTCCATAATAATTGAGAGATGAATGGTGAAATAGTGAGTTCAGGACTGGGAGCCAGGAACTCTGATGTTATAAGCCTCTATGACATTGATTCCTTTTTGTATCCTGAAGGAATGCACTAAGGCTGGGGTTTTCAAAGGAGCCTAAGGGCTTGTCTTCACTACCCGCCGGATCGGCGGGTAGCAATCGATCTTTCGGGGATCGATTGTTCGCGTCTCGTTTAGACGCGATTAATCGATCCCTGAAAGCGCTCCCCGTCGGCTCCGGAAATCCACCTCATCGAAAGGTGGAAGCGGAGTCGACGGGGGAGCGACAGCGATCGACTCGCCGCCGTCCTCATGGCCAGGTAAGTCGATTACGATACGCCGACTTCAGCTACGTTATTCACGTAGCTGAAGCTGCGTATCGTAGATCGACCCCTCCCCCCCAGTATAGCCCTGGGCTAAGGGAGTTAAATACTCAGATTGCATTGAAAGCTAGGTGGGACTCAGCATTTAACTCCCTGCTACCTCTTTAAGAATCCACGCTTTAACCTCACCTTCCCCATTGGTAAAACAAGGATAACAGGTGCCTACCTCTCAGAAGTGTTGTGAAGATTAATTAGTGAATGGTTGTGAAGTGCTTTGAAGATGAAAAGTTCCAACTATTGTCGTTGCTATTATCACAGCAACTGTGATTAGCATTATGGGAAAAAATAAACCATCTTTGCCAGAAACTGGCTTATAATATAGTGCAAGCCGATAAAAAGAAAAGGGAAAATGGTCAGAGCGTATAGTGCAAGCCGATAAAAAGAAAAGGGAAAATGGTCAGAGCGGAAAGGGAAGGCATGGGAAGGGAAGAAAGCAAGCAAGTGGAATTTAAGAAACAAGACACAAATGCAGTACTGCTAGCTTATGGAAAGAATGTTCAGTATAAACCCAAGTGGGAGAACATTAAATTCCAGGCTTACTGGTTTTAGTCACTGGAAGTTATATCTGAGGTGGACAGGCAGAGGTGAAACCATGGCCTGACTAGAAGAAAGATGAGGAGGATTTGTAAGGACGCTATAGAAAGGAGGCTTTTTAAAAAACATTCTTTCTCATTAACATATGTGAACTTTCTATACACATTTAAAAAAATCTTATTTATAACCTGTATTTGTTATCTTTAAAAGACCCATTTGTGTTATCTGGGTAATGACTTAGTTTAAATTAAAAAAAGAATAACTATGCATTTTAAAACCTTCTGGGTCCTTTTCCAAAAATGAGCTATCACACATTTGCCTACTAGTCATAATTATGGGTATATTTACATAGTAATTAGACACTCAGTGGCTGTCTTATGTCAGCTGATTCGGGCTGCGGGGCTGTAAAATTGCATGGTAGGTGTTTGGACTCTGGCCGCAGCCCAAGCTCTGCAATCCTCCTCCCTCGTTGTACAGCCCCGCAGCCTGAGTCAGCTGACATGGGCCAGCTGTGGGTGTTTAAATGCTGTGTAGACATACCCCGTGTTACTGAGCTGGAGAACAACCCACTGATAACCTCTTTTTGACTGTAACCTAATAGAATTGCTGTGGGTTTTGTGAATAGCCTGACTTTATCCTGAGCGTTCTGTTAGCTATTTTCCCCCAAAAACTATTTTAAGGCCTTCCCACCATGTGTGCAGAAAGGTCCTTTAATAAAGGAGAAGTCTTCTTTTAAGTAATGAGCTTCTCATGGGCATTGAATGGGTAGAGCATCTAAAAGTAAGTTCATTATTGCATAAAACTCCTTTTTCTTGTTCCTAGAGATATTCTCATAACTTGTGTACATGAGAAATGGGACAAGTTGTTTGAAACCAAGTGTCCAAAGGAGGACAAGGAGTTAACCAATGTGACATTATGCAGCATTTAACTAGTAACACAAAGGATCTGAATAGTACCTTTCTTCGCAACATTTGTGCATGCTTGAAGATTAGTTATTAATGACACAAGCCTCTGATTAAAAATGGACTGAGAATTCTCCAGCACATTACTAAGGAAATTAATTATTGCAGATTAGAAATTATTTATAGAAGAGTATACCAAAACAGAATGAATGTATGTGGTGGGGAATAGATTATTATATTTGAGGCAAAGGCACATTAGTATTAGAATTTGCATAAACATAAGTAGAGAGAGATAATCTTGTAAACCGCTTATATACAGCTATACATATACAGAAGCACTAAAAGGAATGACATCTTCTGAATCACATCTCTTCCAGGAATCTTCAGCAAAGGAAGTGTACAAATCCATTTCCCACTTAATTTTAAGCCGAGGGGCTGTGGATCTATGAATTTGATTACTCAAAGCAGGGTAAGCCAGGTAGCTAAAATGTTTAAGTGCATGCCTAAAAAGGAGTACAGTTTCCAGTGGGGAGCATTCATCAGATTGGTACACAGGGACCTATTTAGTTAGTAATGTAGCTTCTAATTTAGAGGCATCTTAAAATAATTGAGTAGAAGGGATTCCCATGCAGCCACCCATTTTAGTGTTGTTGCTAGAAAATCAGCTGGGTACCATAATAAAAATCAGCAAATATTATTAGCCCTTCATCCACCCAGAGCACGGTGATTTTATCACTTAACTAAAGCAGTAAGTCTATATTATTGTGGATAGAGTCTAACTAAGTGTTTTAGATTTACAAAATCTTGACTGCATAGTGCCATTTTCCTCCAAAGCCGAAGGGTGTTTTTGATTAGCTAATTATCCCTTGCCCCTTGAGGGAGACTTTGAAAATTCAAAGTGAGAAGAAGAGATGATGAGGTGAGTGGATGAATACAAACCTGTTCAGGTGTGAGTCAACTAAAGCAATGTTTGGGATAGAACCAGTCTGCCATATAATGGAAATGTAAATTAAATGTCCAGCTAAGATACTGCAGACAGGAAAATTGAATCTTGCCATCCTTTCTTGATGGAGACAAATACAACATTGAGAGGTTGCTATTATTAGCATCTAACATGCAGATATTATTCTCCTTTTTGATGTGCACCTGGGAGCGGTGGAGATCAAACTCGAGCCGTGGTTATAGATTTGAATGATAAACAAGTGACTTACTGGATGTGACTAGGGTTTTATAGCTGTTCTCTCCAGCCATTCCTTGAGAACACATTTTAAATGAAATGTAGTAACTCTAGAAATGGACCTCAAACAAAGCCCCAGATCCAAATTGCCGAGAAATTTGGGTCAGGTCTAAATTTGTAACTAGCCCCTTTCTCTATGAAGGATCAAACCCAACCTATGATTTGAACACCCTGAAACTGTGCAATAGTTCAGATCCAGATCTAAACTTTGTGGCTAAGAGCATCTATAGTTAACACCTATTTACCACATAAATCTGTCCATTTCTGTGATGTCCCAAATGTGGTCCAGCCAGTTGCTAAGAGAATACTGCTGGTTTATTGTGCTCCTAATCAGTGTAGGAATTGTATACTGTGTAGGCATTGTATGCAGAATATAGAGTAGCACAGTGTATTGGATTTGTGTAGTTTGAATATGTTATTTTGAGTCATCCCTTCTGCTTGATGTCAGCCCCTTTCCTTCTAAAAACTTTTGAAAATTCCTCTGCTCTGTGAAGCATTCCAGCTATGACGGCCACATGCTGTTTTGCTGGTCATGTATTGTAACATATACACACACACCTTCAGATCATAAGCTCTATGATGAAGGGACCTTGTATGTTTTGCATGGTTTACATCTTGTACAGCACAGCGTCTGCTTATGATACTGTATAAATAATAATAAAGACCGATCCCAGCTGAAAAGCTCAGATCCAAACTTCCAAAATTTAAGGGGGAGTTGGATGTAGGGTTTTGATTTAGGTGTATCCCTAGTTTATTAAGGCCCAGATTCAGATACCCTTACTTATTCTGAATAGCAATCAGCATTGCCAGCTCTCTGAATTTCATTCCAAGTTTTGCAATATTTGGTGTATTTTTGAAAGTCCCAGCTTCTGGAATAAGATTTCAAGAGAATTTGAGCTTACTTTTAAAAAAAAGAAAGTTTCTAGCCCTTATGGTTGCAAAGAGACGCTCAGAGACCAGAAGCAAGTATATCCTAAAGACTCAGAAACTGGAAGACAAATAAAAAGAATTCAAAGATTATTTCTGAGGGGCCTGATGTGATTTTTGAACATTTGGAGTTGGCAACATTGAGCATCATCTCTACAAGTATGTCCCTTTGCAGTCAATGGCCCCTGTCTAGATAAGGAAAATACACCATGTTTGAAAACATTAGCTAACATGATTTTTAAACACAATGTTGCAGCTAGTGTAGAGATAGTTTAACCTTTTAAAACATGTTAGCTGGTCATAGTCAGCCTTAAGATTGCACATCAACACACTATCACCGCAATTGTCATTAACTGGCAACCTAGGTCAAGGACTGAATGAGCATAGATACAGAAAATCCTTCTTATTTATCCAAGCGGTCCTTCAAGGTTGAGGTATATTGAAGGAAATACCAATGTTCTACTAGTTGTGCTGTACTTGTTCATTAGATTTTAGGCCTGCTCCCATCCTATTGAAGTAAATGGGATCTTTACCATTGACTTAAATGGGTGCAGGATTAGTTCCATACAAGAGGGCTTCTATTTCCAGGGCACCTGAAGGTACCATATTTTCCATAAGCACTAAATGCACTAGGGGTGAAATTCATCGTTGTTCAGAGGACTAGCACAAATCTTATGCACCATTTAAGTCCCACTTAAATCCTCAAAATAGGGCTTTAGTGGGACTTTAGCCTTGTGCATGGGGTGAATTTCACCACAGGAGATCTTTATTTTGAAATACTTAGAAATATGAAAGCAGTAATAACTAGAAGCCAAAGACTAAGAAATATCTGTATTCTATAAAGACAATGAAAATGGCCTGCCGTATAAACAAATTGCCTGGCAATGTATATATAGGAATCATATATGAAGCTAGAAATGCTGTACAATGCTATAATGGAATATTTTAATGTCAGGACTGTTCTTTCTTAGAACAAATGAAACTGTCATTAGTAAAAATGATGGGGACAAGCTTTCCAAATGTGGTAAAATGTCTCCTATGTCGTGCTTTCACCTATAAAACCTTTAGTGAATGCTAAAAATATATGAGCAGCTTTATAGAAGACAAGTATCTATGTAATAAAGATTTTCCAGAAAATTGTAGTTTTAACTGCAGTACATGTTAAATGGAGAAGATTCAGAGAGCAGTAATTTGGAAAATGTACACCAATAAAAATACTTGGAACCTTTTGGACTGCAATTCCTTTTAACTGTCTTGCTTATTCAGGGCAAATGTTGACATTTTCAATTTGCAAGTTTAAGGATCATTATGAAATGGTTTTAACATTCTAGGCACAACTGGAGCTTTCTGATTGTGTTAGTGATGTCACCCCCATGTCTACCATGCCCAGATCAGACTGTTCTCCTTATTTTTATGTCTAAATGTAATTTCATAATGGCATTATGACGCTACTGGCACCAAATACCAATGCCTTAGAACTCCACCTGAAGCATGCTAGGGTTGTCCAGTAAAAGCACCGCTTGTTGGGTGTTATTACTTTATTGAATGTTTCAGAACTTCGTCCATGTTCATCCCACATAGATATAAGGACATTGGTTTGAGGAAGAAAAAACACTTTTAGTTTTTTTAACATGACTTTTTGGGTAAGACTAATGCTTGGATTTATGTCGGTATAACTATGTTACTCAGGGGAAATTTTTCCACCCCACTCAGTAACTTAGTTATATTGACCTAACCCCCCATGTAAACAGTGTTATGTTGACCGGAGGGCTTCTCCTGTCAACTTCGCTACCGCCTCTCGGGGCAGTGGAGTTTCTAAGCCAAAGGGAGAAGCTCTCCCGTAGCGTCTTCACTAAATTCTACAGCTGTGCTGCTACAGCACTGTAAATGTAGACAAGCCTTGCGTGTAGTATCAGGGAACAAGGCAGTCTGTGTCTCACTTTGGTGTGAGGATGGCCTCTGAAACTGGTGGTTCATTTCCATCTCATAACTGCTATGATCCCATGTTGTACAGCAGTAATATACTCCTGACTGATGCAACAGTAGTGTTCTGTATAATACACAGCTTCTATAAAATCACATTTGACAGAATAATCTTCAACATGCTTACATGCGTTTTTGCTTTCCCAGCAAAGTAAAATAAACATTCTCCAGAGGTTAGGGTGACCAGATGCGGGAACCGCCGCCAAACTTGTTGAGCAAAAAAAAAAAAAAAGCAGAGGAAGCCCGATATCGGGACAAATGCATCGGTGAGAAGAAAAATCGGGACGGTCCTGATTTTATCGGGACATCTGGTCACCCTACCAGAGGTTGATCTGCCATTTTGGAAATCTATTTGTGATTCTTATCTTTTTCCTTTAAGGCTATTTGACTGAAAGAACTGCAAGACCAGCTAAGGTCATCGCTTTGTCTCATCATTAGACATTTTATTTATTAGTGTTACTATGTTAGGCCTTGTCTATACTAAGGAAATTCGCACTAGTGCAACTACTAAATTTGCACCAGTGTAACTACCATCAATGTAATTACCCTGGTGCAAACCCTTAACATAGATGCCCTGAACTGGCACAAAGTGAGTCTCATACCAGCACAGGTCAATCCAGTAACATACCAAAATAAGCTGTATTACATTGATGTCAGGGGTGCTGGAACAGTTTTTATAGTGAGGGTGCTGAGAACCATTGAATCAGACTGTAAACTCTGGATATAATGGAAACTACTACAAGCCAGGGGGTGTTGCAGCAACCTCAGCACCCCTAGTTCCAGCACCCATGGATGTAATTACACTGTTATACATTTCCTGAATGTAAATGGGGTTTTAATAGCTTTTGGATTACATTTGGGGGCTTTATTAGGAAGCTGGAAAGTATCAGTATTGAATCTATTTTACCTGATGACTTTCAACCTGACCTGATGGGCTTTACTTGCCGTGTCTCAGATGAATCTGTGGGATGCTGGAAAAATTCTTCAGTAATAAGTATCAAAGCTTGTCTCAATGTGGATAATTCAGTCTAGAAATTAGAAAATATAGTGGAAAATCAGAACCCCATTAGAATAAGAATATGTTAAACAAGTCTGGCATCGCTATACAAGTTATATGACTAAAATTAGAGTCTGAGCACAGGTAGAAGGCTAGGTTTGAAAATTATCTTCAAGGCCCTGCTTCAGAACCCCATCCCTATTCAGCAAAGCACTTAAGCACATGCTAAACATTAGGCACATATGTCCCATTGTGACAAGGTGTAAAGGCGTTTCAGCATGTAAGGAGTTACCAGGCTCATATCTATCACCTGGGTGATCTGGGCGGGTTTATAAAAAGGAAGGGAAAGCTAGTGCAATAGAGGGTACCATAGGGGAAGGGTGTTTCCTATCTCCTCCCAGCTGGCGATGCTGGATGGGCCTCTGGTTGTTTTGACGCAGTAGTTGGGGTTGATTTTGTTTTGGATTTGACTTTTGGTTTTGGAAATAAAGCAAGCTCCGCGGAAAGAGATGTGACGTGACCAATAGATGAGGCTTCTGTTTTTCCTTCCCCAGCCAGTGGGTCTGCACACTGGCTTGCAGCCATTGACTGCAATAGGACTAGGGTGACCAGATGTCCTGTTTTTATAGGGACGGTCCCATTTTTTGAGACTTTCTTATATAGGTGCCTATTATCTCCCACCCCCGTCCCATTTTTTTCACAGTTGCTATCTGGTCACCCTAAATAGGACTTATGCACATGCTTGGACTGGCCATGTGTGTAAGTGTATCACTGAAATAGGGATGGATTTAAGCACATATTTAAATGCTTTACTGAATTGTGGCCTAATTTTTTTTCCTGGAGGTAATTTCCTTCAGCGAAAGGTTATGTCATGTAATTCAAGGATGCTGGATTTTATTTTCTATTTTTGACAAAGTCAGTGGATTTGCCAGTATGAAAATAAACATATGGTAAACCTGGAATGTGTGTCTGATCCAACACTAGAAGAGTAGAATCCCATTCTTGACTTTCTTTGGGACAGATCAAAGCGCTGTGTACAATGCCTTTATAGTGAGTCAGGAGTACCCTGACAGGCTGTGCACACACACTGAAATATCAGTTCCTAACCATTGTGCAGGCAGACACTAGGGGGTGTTACACTTCCAACACAGGTTTATAAATTAAAAAAAACAATGTTTTTTTTAATTGAGTGTGATCTTGATAAATTGGAGAAATGTCTCAAAACTGAGACAGTGAAAATTAGTAAAGACAAATGTGTGATTCATGCAGGAAAGAATAATCACGTGCAAAAATATAGAATAAGGGAATATTAGGTAGCAGGTGAGTAGCACAGGGAAGGATCTGAGGCTTAGAATGAATACAATGAATGATTCAATGATGGGATCCTCAAAAAAGGTAAACACTATATTGGGATCTGATCCTGCCAATTCTAACTCATGTGAGTAGTCCATTTGCAGTTACAGGCTAAGGTTTTTTAAAACCCAGTTATTGATTTTGGGGGCCTCACCTCAAAGGGAGCTAATTTTCAGAGGGCTGGTGCTTAGAAATTTTTGAAAACCAAGTCCTTGGAAGATGTCTGGTTTGTCACTCGAGATCACTAGTCACTTTGAATATGTTGGCTCTAGTAATAGGAATATCACATGTAAAACATGTAACTTCTTATGCATTCCTAGTGTTACTCTTTGAAGCACTGTGTTCACTGCTGGGTACCAGTTTTTATAGAGATGGGCATATCAGAGAGTGGGTAGAAATGCTCAACATGAGTGATAAAAGGTTTGGAAAAATAAGACTTATGGGAAAAGGTTAAGAAGTAGCCATATTTAGAGAAAGGGGAGACTTAAAGGGACATAAAGACATCATTGATCTCTGCCCGCTATCATTTCTCTTTATTTGCAGTCAGTTAGGACATGAATAGTGATGGTATTAAACTGCAGCAGGAATAATCTAGGCGCTATTAAGGAAAGAAAAAAAGTCTAAGGCCATTTCAGGAAATGGTCTGCCAAAAGAGGTCTTGGCATGACCTTTATTGAATTGATTGTAAGCTCTTTGGGGCAAAGACTGTCTTTGCCTCTCTGTACAGTGCCTAGCACAGCAAGGCACTGATCCTGACTGGGGGCTCCATGCACTCCCATAATACAAGAATAAATAATAATATGCAAGACTACACAAGACATCTTTCTCTCCAGAATAGTTTAGAATAGTAATGGCATTGATTCTACGGTGATCCTGGGAAAGGGACTGCATGACCCACCCAAAATCATTTCCAGCCCAAGGCCCTGATTCAGGAAAACATTCTAAGCACATGCTTAGCTTTAAATCTATGCTTCAGTCCCATTGACTTCAATGGGGATTAAGCATGTGTTTTCCTGGATCAGTGTCCACGTGACTATTTTTTTAAAGAGCATAATTGTGCAGGTTTTTCAAGGTTTGTTATTTTAAAATGATAATAATTAAAATAATAAAGCGAATCCAAGCGATCCCCTAGGACTCTAAGGTTCTAGTGTCATCAAAAGCCAGTACTTTAGGTTTCAGTTTCAGCCCCAGCATCTGTGCCTTTGAAGACCCCATAGTGGGATCTGAACCAACACTCAGCTGAGGAAAACTGGCTGTTTTTACAAATAGCTCCTAAATCCGCCTGTAGACTCTAGATTTAACCCTTTGGGTGGTATGGATGTAAATGAACAGCCTCCTAGGCATTCCTTTGTCTGGCAGTGAGGAAAATACCAGCGCTGGAAAGATTAGTGTCTATATTAATATTTTTGAATAGCCTCCATATTTTCTTTTCTGAGCGCAGTTCTCGTGTACACTGCAGCAGCTGGGAGAGCCAAAAGGTCCTCAGCGTCTCCTGACTTTGAAGCATATGTGGGAAATGTGGTGAGTGCAAGAAACAGACAGTTTTAAAAACCAGACTTGTAATCTACTTATAGAACTAGTATTTCTCCCTCAGAAACAGTCCTCCCCATAGGGCTCTGTTCTCCTCAGTGGAGAAACACAGGCACTTGTGCTGCCAGGCTTGGGCTGTCCCTGGGTCTGGGACTCTAGGGGGGCATTGACTTCCTGGGGAGCTGCAAGCACTCAGCACTCTCAAGGGCAGCTGTCTGTAAGGACAGGACAGCCCATGCTTTTTATTTAACTTTTTATTTTGTCATTTTTAACATGCATGAACTGGGAGGAAAAGGTAATCGTTCAAGTTGTACAGATGTTCACCCTGATTAACATTGACCGAATGCTTTCACATTTCCACACAAGTATTATAAATCTTACTCACAGCAATTTCTACATATCTCAACTTCTAAGTCCACTTTATTTACCCTGTAAAGAATCCAAAGGCACAGCACAAATTCTAGTTTAGAAGGTCGACTCTAGTCCCCAGCACACATTGTCCAAATGTAGTTACTTCACTTTCCTCCTATGAGATCTTCCAAGCTTCTATTGTTTTTCCTCTATAAATCATGTCAGTCATACCTAACTGCTATGACTCTTTGTATATAAATCATTTGCCCTTCTCCACTTCTGCTTATTGCACAGCTGATTTTTACTTCCCATGTCTGCTGCTGCTGCTTCTGCAGAATTAAGGCTTGGGCATGCATGAGGTCATCGCTGTGCCAAACACATCAAATGATGCCAGGATCCATGCAGGAATATTTGATACCCTCATAAAAAGTTGAGGCGGTTAGCAATAAGGCTCTGATTCAGCGGACATGTAAATAATCTCCTCCCAATTCAGAAAAGCACGTAAATACATACTTAAGTCCCATTTACTTCAGTGCAGCTTAAAGATAAGCAAACACTAGAGCGGATTGATTTACCATAAGAATTGCCATGCTAGTCAGACCAATGGTCCATTTAGCTCAGTGCCCTGTCTTCTGACAGTGGCCAGTGCCAGATGCTTCAGAGGGAATGAACAGAACAGGGCAATTAGCGAGTGCTCCATACTCTGTTGTCCAGTCCCAGTTTTTGGCAGTCAAAGATTTAGGGACACCATAGCGTGGGGTTGTGTCCCTGACCATCTTGGCTAATAGCCATTGAGGGACCTATCCTCCATGATGTACTAATTTGTTTTTGAACCCAGTTATTCCTTTGGCCTTCACAACATCCCCTGGCAATGAGTTCCACAGGTGACTGTGAGTTATGTGAAGTATTTCCTTATGTTTGTTTTAAACCTGCTACCTATTAATGTCATTCAGTGACCCTGGGTTCTTGTATTCTGTAAAGGCACAAATAACACTTCCCTATTCACTTTTTCTACACCATTCATGATTTTATACACCTCTATAGTTTCCCCGCTTAGTTGTCTCTTTCCTAAGTAAAATAGTTCCAGTCTTTTAAATCTCTCCTCATACAGAAGCTGTTCTATGCTGCTAATCATTTTTATTGCCCTTCTCTGTACCTTTTCCCATTCTAATATATTTTTTTGAGAGGGGGCGACCAGAACAGCATGCAATATTCAAGGTGTGGGCGTACCATGGAGTTCTGTAGTGGTATTATGATATTTTCTTATTATCTATCCTTTTCCTGATGGTTCCTAACATTCAGTTAACTTCTTTGAGCGCTGCTGCACATTGAGCAGATATTTTCAGAGAACTATCCACGATGACTCCAAGATCTCTTTCTTCAGTGGTAACAGTTAATTTAGACCCCATCATTTTCTATGTATAGTTGAGATTATGTTTTCATAAGCGCATTACTTTACACTTATCAACACTGAATTTCATCTGCCATTTTGTTGCTCAGTTACCCAGTTTTGTGAGATCCCTTTATAACTCTTCACAGTCAGCTTTGGACTTACAAAATTACTCAAGATAGTTATCACCTGCACTTTTGCCACCTCCCTGTTTATCCCCTTTTCCAGATCATTTATGAATATCTTGAACAGCACTGGTCCCAATACAGATCTTTGGGGGACCCTGCTATTTACCTCTCTCCATTCTAAAAACTGAAGATTTATTCCTACCCTATGTTTTCTATCTTTGAACCAATTACTGATCCATGAGAGGATTTCCCCTCTTATCCCAGATCTGCTTACTTTGCTTAAGAGCCTTTAGTATGGTATCTTGTCAAAGGCTTTCTGAAAGTCCAAATACGCTATATCAACTGGATCACCCTTGTCCACATGCTTGTTGACACCCTCAAAGAATTCTCATAGATTGCGAAGCACGATTTCCCTTTATAAAAGCTGTGTTGACTCTTCCCCAACATATCGTGTTCATCTATGTGTCTGATAAGGTTGTTCTTTACTATGGTTTCAACTAATTTGCCTGGTACTGAAGTTAGGCTAACTGGCCTGTAATTGCCAGGATAGCCTCGGGAGCCTTTAAAAAAAAAATCGATGTTTAATTAGCTATCATCCAGTCATATTGTACAGAGGCTGGTTTAAGTGATAAGGTTACATAGCACAGTTAGTAGTTCTGCAATTTTATACCTGAGTTCCTTTAGAATGCTTGGGTGAATACTATCTGGTTGTGGTCAAAACAATTTTAGTAATTATTTACATCAGCAAACAGGAAACCTTTATTTAAATAATCTTATTTTGATCATGTTATGGATTTGTACTTTTTAATTATTTTCCTAAATAAAGTTTGATTCTCATAGGTTGATAACCATTCAAATATGTTGATTTGCAAGTAAATATAGTCTTTACACTAAGGTTGGCGCTTCTTTTTGCTAACCAGGAGGATATACTATATAAACCTTTATTTAAGCAAGTCTATAACTTTACTTACATTTATTCAGTTTCTTAATTTTTACGTTTTGTATTATTTTAGAAAATAGTGAAATGTAGCTCTCATTTACTGGATGATTAATTTTTTTTATTTGTGATTTGTGTCAAGCTCTTTAGATGGAAATTCAAATTCAAATAAAAATCTACAAAATCAGCATTTAATTTTTTAATTATTAAATAAAACTACCTTAAATGTGGTGGAAACATAAGAAAAAATAAAGCTTATCAAAACATGCTTTTCATTTAAAACTGATTTATTAAACAAAGGAAGTATTATCTGTAGTTAGTGAATTGAACTGAGTACTTCTGTTCACTGTGTGCTTCAAGATTTTAGAACTAATAGATCTCATCCTCTTAACACCTAGTTTTTATCATAGATTAGAAGAGGAAAACAAGCTTTCCTGCAATTTCAACTCCCAATTGGTTTCTTAAATTGGAATGAGCTAGTCATGGAACTGAACTAGGTGAATAAATTGAAATAAAGAAAATATTCTCTTTGCATCGGCAGAAGAGGCTATTGCTGTCCAAAGCTGGTTTAGCACTTTAACAGACTCTGTCTAGTTCCAGATGCTTAACCAGTGACTTCCACCAGTGCTATAGTTTGACGTTCTTCACAACTTGGCAGCAAATATGTACTACTTAATTTTATTCTTTATATTTAATTTAAAAGACTTTAATAGATTAAAGTAAGTGTAGGTCTTAACATAGGTTGTCAATTTCAAATTTAATTTTAAATCGGTTTATTTTTTTAAAAACTGTATTTAATTTAAATTTGCATAGGAAGTCTTAGTCCCTGGCCCAAAAATTTAAAGCCTGAGAAAATGTTAATTTTAAAATTCAGACTAGATTATGCTCTTTTGTTCTAATTGTAGTCAATTTGTACTGCAAAAATATGCAAAACTGCAGCCTATTAAATATGCTTTTAATTTTCTTTCTTTATGAACTGAACTGATGTCAATTTTGAAATCCCATCAGTAGAAAATAGGTATCCTTTTATTGATTGATTTTCAGCTCAGTACTTCTGGCTCCCCGATCAGAAATAGAATGGTTTTCAGGAAGGTAAAAATGTTTCAGGAGACTTCTTGATTTAAGACCCCAATTTAGCAAAATACTAAACCACATACTACTTGCTGTGCTGAAGTGAGGCCTAAAATAGAGAGTGAGGAGGAAAGCAGCAGAAGCTCAGACATCAAAAGCAAAAAGTATCTTCACAGTTGACTAATGTAAAAACATACACTACTGAGAAAAGCAAGTACAGTAACTCGTAACTTAATGTTGTCCCAGTTAACATTGTTTCGTTGTTACGTTGCTGATCAATTAGGGAACATGCACATTTAAAGTTGCGCAGTGCTCCCCTATAACATTGTTTGGCAGTCACCTGCTTTGTCCACTGCTTGCAGGAAGAGCAGCCCGTTGGAACTATCTGGTGGGGGCTTGGAACCAGGATGGACCAGCAGCCCCCCTATCAGCTCCCCTAAGTTCCCTGTGTGGCAGCCGCCCAGCAGGCTATCAATTGCTGGACAGTTCAGCTGTCCTTCCCCCCCACTGCCGTGTGCTACTCCTGCCCTCTGCCTTGGCGCTGCTCCCGGGAGCCTCCTGCTTGCTGTGCGGGGGGGAGGGAAGAGGGGTGCTAATGTCAGGGTGACTCCCGCTCCTGGCCCCCGATCCTGGCTCCATCTCCACAGAGCAGGGGGGGGACATGACGGGGCTCAGGACAGAGGGAGCTTGCTGACAGCAAATGCTGTCTCAACTTGCTGATTTACTTTAAAAGGCAGTGTACTTAGAGTGGGATCAGCATACTTAAAGGGGCAATGTGTGGCTGTCTCTCTCTCACACACGGTGTGTGTTTCTGTCTCTCTCTGCCATGATGTCTCCCCTCCCTCCTTTCCTGCTGCCTTGTAGAGTGTGAGGCTACATTAACAATAATGTGTTAATCCTTGAGGGCTCAGCCGAGTGCTAGTTCATCATTTAGCAGTAAGGCATTCCCTGGGAAATATCCCACCTTCTCCCACCCTCTGACTTCACCACCTCAACCAAGCCTCACAATCAGCATTGCTGTGTACAGTATTACATTGTTGGCTTAAAACTTATAGAGTGTGTGTGTGTGTGTGTGTGTGTGTGTGTGTATTTATAATCTTTTGTCTGGTGAAAAAATTTTCCCTGGAACCTAACCCCCCCTATTTACATTAATTCTTATGGGGAAATCGGATTCGCTTAACATCCTTTCACTTAGCATTTTTCAGGAACATAACTACAACATTAAGGGAGGAGTTACTGTATAGAAGACATCTAAAAAAGGACTGTTCGGATTTGGAAGTGCTGTTTAAATTAATAAATATAATAGGCATATCTCCATATACTATTTATATCTCATAGAACTGGAAGGACCTTGAAAGGTAATCGAGTCCAGTCCCCTGCCTTCACTAGCAGGACCAAGTACTGTCCCCTGACAGATTTTTGCCCCAGATCCCTAAATGGCCTCCTCAAGGATTGAACTCACAAAACCCTGGGTTTAGCAGGCCAATGCTCAAATCACTGAGCTATCCCCACTAGCCTGCCTTAGCTCCGCAGCAGTGCCAACCGGACTTTTAATGGCCTGGTTGGCGGTGCTGACCAGAGTCGCCAGGGTCCCTTTTTGACCAGGTGTTCTGGTCAAAAACCGGACACCTGGTCACCCTAGCGCATGCAGCGGGGCCTGGGCCAGCCTCAATGGAGGTGGGGAGGGAGCGCCACACAGCCCTGCTCTGCCCCCAGCCCAGCTCTGGTCTCAGCCACATCTCCACTCTGCCCCAACCCAACTCCAGCCACAGCTCCACTCTGCCCCCAGCCCTGCTCTGCCCTCATTCCCTCTCTACCCCCCAGGCCAGCTCCACCTCTAGTCACAGCTCCTCCCACATACCCCGTTCTGCCCCCTGCTATGCCTTCAGCCCAAGCTCCTCTGCTGAGCCAACTGTGCAGGAATGTTGGGGTGGGGGAGTGCGGACAGATTCCATTCCTGGTAAGTGGGGGCATGACAGGAAAAGTTTGGGCACCACTGGTATAGAAAAACAAAGCACAGATTTGTAGACAATGAAATCTTACATTTTAGAGAACATATAACGTGAATTATTTGATTTATCAAGGCCAATTACTTTTCATTCTCTGCTTCCTTGAACTGACGTAATACTTTTTAATTACTATTTTTTTTGTCCCAACAATCTTACTTTTTTGGGGACCCTTCAGTGCCTTCCACTTAAAAGAAGAAATGTTCAAAAATATTTTCCTTAAATTTGCACTTGTTTTCTTTCCCTCATGTCTGTTGGATGCTGTCAAGTCAAGTATCATAGCTGGATATTGAAAACAAAAACCTGGTATAATTTTGTCAGATACGCAGTTATGCATATGAAAATAAAGCTAAGCAAATCTCATGCTTCTGGATATAAGCTGATTGCTTCAGAGGTTAGGAAGAAATATGCCTTGCATTGCACTGTTGACTAGTTGCATTGATTCTGCAAGCTGCTGAGCAAGTGCAGAACACCTTCAACTGATTTCAGTGGGAACTTAGGACATTCAGCACCTCAGAGCACTGAACCTATGAGGTGCTGTTTTGTTTTGTATTTTTTTAACCTTCCACTGAAGCATCAGGTATTGCCCATTGCTAGAGGTAGGGATATCAGACTTAATGAACCAATGATCTGATCTGGTAAAGCGAATCGTCCACTAATATGTTCCTAATGTATGGTACTGTGCATGTTTTAAGCTGGATATCATAAGCTGTTACCATTGCCTATACAGTTGAAAAAATGTGGTGCAGATAGCAAGGCCTATAGTTAAAGTTGCCTGACACTTTCTGTTATAAAAAGAAAACAAGAAAAATACCTGTGGCACCTTAGAGACTAACAAATTTATTTCAGCATAAGCTTTCATGGGTTAAGAACCCACTTCATCGGATGCATGGAATGGAACATACAGTAATCAGATATTTATACATTCAAAGAAACATGAGAAGGTGGAGGTGCCTATACCAACGTTAACAGGCTAATTAATTGAAAGGAACTGTTATCAGTAGAAACTTTTGAAGTGATAATCAACATGGCCCATTACAGATAGTTGACACAAAGGTGTTAAGGGGTGGGGGGAATAAATTCAATTAACGTAATGACCGAGCCATCCACGGTCAATATTCAAGCCTAAGGTAATGGTATCTAGTTTGCATATTAATTCCAATTCCGCAGTTTCTCGTTGGAGCCTGTTTTTGAAGTTATTCTGTTGCAAAATTGCTACTTTTATATCTGTCACCCTGTTGTCAGTTGCTTATATTTTTGCCAAATTTTAACCATTTATGCTGAAATTTCTCACGCTGGGTGTCTGCTTCAACTAATTTTTTTTTTTGTGGGTGGAGGGAGAAAATTGGTGTGTGGGTGTGTGTGTGTGCGTTTCTGGGAAATATTAGGGAAAAACATGTTTTGCCCATATTAAATTCTTACAATCATTTCCTTGAAATGCTCTAAGCACTTCCATGTTTTGAAGCAAGGACTAGACATTTTACAAAGGGGTTGCCCTGGTATCAGGGGTGTGCTCTTTGCCATCCCTGTGAAAATCTGCCCAAATTTGGTCTAATTTACACATGCTCAGTAGAGGCTTGTTAGAATTTGGCAGCTAAATTCTCTCAAGGGTCCATCTGCACTGAGCATGCTCCATCCCCTCACAGCTCCCATGTGCTGGCCAGACTATGCATGCACCATCCCCACAGACAGTGGTTAGCTGGAGCCAGTTCGCACTGATTCGCAGGAACCAGTTGTTAAATTTAGAAACAGTTTTAGAACCGTTTGTTATGGCTCCCAGAGCTCATGGCCAGGGAGGTTCCCCCTCCCCCTCCCCTTCCCCAGCCTTCCCCCACTCTCGCAGAGCCTCAGCGAGCCGGGCGTCAGTGTTCTGGACCGCTCCTGGGCAGCTCGGCAGCTCCTGCTGGTTTGAGCAGCATTGTAGGGGGGCTGGGTGGGGGCTGGGAGGAGGGGTTGGATAAGGGGCGGGGAGCGGTTGGAGGGGGCGTAAGTTCTGGGGGGGTGATCAGGGGACGAGGAACGGGGGAGGGGGTTGGGTAGGCGTGTGGGAGTTCCGGGGGTGTGTCTAGGGTGACCAATTGTCCCGATTTTATAGGGACAGTCCCGATTTTTGGGTCTTTTTCTTCTATAGGCTCCTATTACCCCCCACCCCCTGTCCCGATTTTTCACACTTGCTGTCTGGTCACCCTAGCTGTGTCAGGGTGGTGGTGGATGGGGTCGGGGCAGTCAGGGGACAGGGAGTGGGGCAGGTTGGGTAGGAGGTTGGGTCCTGGGGGGCAGTTAGGGCATAGGGGCCGACTCCGTAGGTGCTCCAGGGCTGGGGCACCCACGGGGAAAAATTGGTGGGTGCTCTGCATCCACCAGCAGCTCCCCACCGCCCCCCCCAACCCAGCTCACCTCCACTCTGCCTCCCCTGAGCGCACCGCCATGCTCCGCTTCTCCCCCATCCCTCCCAGGCTTGCCGCGGGAGTCAGCTGTTTGGCAGCAAGCCTGGGAGGGAGAGGGGAGAAGCGGAGCGTGGCGGTGCGCTCAGGGGAGGCGGAGGTGAGCTGGGGCAGGGAGAGGTTCCTCTGTCCCCCCCCACCAACATCCTGCGGCTCTCCCTGCACTCCCCCCCCCCCCCCCAGCTCACCTCTGCTCTGCCTCCTCCTCCTTCCCTGAGCGCATTGACGCTTCTCCCCACTCCTTCCCAGGCTTGCCGCACGCAAGCCTGGGAGGGAGGGGGTGGAGGGGAAATGCGGTCGTCGCGCCCAGGCGAGGGGGCAGGGATTTGGGGAAGGGGTTGGAATGGGGGCAGAGCCGGGGCGGAGTTGGGGCGGGGGTATGATCAGAACTTTTTATAGGGCACTGGTTGTTAAATTTTTGGCAGCTCATCACTGCCCACAGAGCGACTGAATATTTCCAGCCCTGGGTTGTAGAGGCTGAATAGGACTTTCCTTGCAGCTGCCGCTCCTGGGGGCTGCTGTGGTTCTGGGCACTAGAACTGAGAGCTCGGAGACTGTCTTTCCTGTACACTCAATGCTCCCCCTGCTGGCATCCAGGCAGTGAAATGGAGGAGGAAACCGCCTCGCCTTATTGAAGTGCACAGGAGTGAGAAACCAGGGTGGGGTAGGGGGCAGAATCAGGAACCTGGGGTAAGGAGGTAGGAGCAGAAGCTGGGAATGGGGACAGGGAGATAGCAGGAGCCCTAGGAAGCAAGTAGGATAGGAGCAGAGGGGGCAGAAGCTGGGGACGGAGGAGGAGAGGGATGGGAGCAGGAGCTGAGATGGGAGGGGAGAGGCAGGAGCAGGGTGGATAGCAGAAGTGGGGGTGGGGAGGGACAGGGGCATGTTGGGGACGTGGAGTAGATTTTATCTTAATAGGTTTTCTACTGACTAAACTGAAGTGTGCTGTCAATAAGGTGTCTGGGGGGGGGGGCGGTTCACAGCTTACACAGTACAGTACATAGCACCAATATCCCTCCTTTATGGTGGCTTCTTAGATGATTTTAACTCGTGGAAAAATGGTTTATTTTGATATGGTTTTATGTGGTGGGGACTGGTGATGATGAAAAGTATCTAAGTGGATTCTGACTCGTGAATATCATATTTCCACTATTAGAGGTGTAATGTTCCAGCCTGTTCTAGATCCCGATATGGCCTCAGCTTTGCTGAATCATTTATTACGTTCCGGAGATGTTTTTGATACGTTTCTGCTGCTATTCCATGGTCCTTGTCTCTGGTGCTGTAGTTCAGCAGTGCGTGTTTTGTGAATCTGTAGTCTTTTAACAGCTAAGCAATAGTCTACATTTCTTCCACAGTAAATTTAGTTTGCAATGTACTGGCCTAGTTACATAAGTGATCTGAATCCCCCTGCATCTCTCTTGTGGTTGCTTTGTATTTACTACTCCCTTCAGTTTTGTGTCATCAGCAATTTAACAATTTTACAGCTGGTTTCTCACGTAATTTACAGACATTACAGTGAGAAATAGACACTGAAAATTTGGCGCACAGATCCCGTTGCCCCAAAATGAGCCGCTTTTATGGAGAAAAACATAGATGGCAGGGAAACAGTGGCAAATATTGTAATCCCATGCAGGCAATCTGGGCACTGATGAAAAACAGGCAATCTGGGTACATAGTTTTTAGGATATGCTATTGGGAAGTCTAAAATCTATGTTTCTAGCTGGATTCCCAGCTGAGGCTGGTGTAGCCACATTAACAGCAGACTGTGCTGTCAGAATCAACTAGAAGGATGTCTGCAGTGAGAGACAAGCTTAATTTCCTCCCCTGGGAGACTCAGGTATTTCTTCAGTTGGCCCTGTTAAAGGAGAGGCCTGTTTGGGGCAAGGAAGCTAAGCCTGTCTGCCCTCCAGAGAAATAAAATCTGAGGAAAGATCCTGAGCAGAGACTGTGTCAGCCCAAAGATCTGAGGTGTGAAAAAAAGAAATTTATGGAGGTCTGTACAGAACACCTGAACTCACCATATTCACCATATTCATTTCGTATTCACCCACGAAAGCTTTCGCTCCAATACCTCTGTTAGTCTATAAGGTGCCACAGGACCCTTTCTCACTTCTACAGATCCAGACTAACACGGCTACCCCTCTGATACTTGAACTCACCATGTATCTAGAAACGCTACAGCAGCGCTGCTGCAGCGCATCAGTGTAGTGTAGACACTATTTACACCGACGGGAGGGGTTCTCCCATGATGTAGGAAATCCACCTCCCCAAGAGGCAATATCTAGGTCAATGGAAGAATTCACACCCCCTGAGATTTTTCACACTCCTGAGCAGTGTAGTTAAGCCAACTTAATTTTCTAGTGTAGACCAGGCCTCAGACATTCCTCCAGCAGTGACACTTACGGGAGCCACAGACCAGTAAAGAACAATGTCTGCTCTTTTATATGGTGGCCTGCTTGCTAACTCATAGCAAGTATATATTTCAGAATTAGCTCACTGAGCAATGGACACTTAGGTCTACCTGGAGTCTCTAACAAGAGCTTTGTTCAGGGTTTAGAGAAGAGAACTGAGAGTCTGGAGGCCTAGGATCTATACCCATTTTGCCACTGAAACACCGTGTGACTGGGCAAGTCACCTAACTTCTCTGAGCCTCAATTTTCTGTAAGGTGGGGACAGTAATGCTCAATAATACAGGGGTGTTGTGAGTTCTTTTGAGATGTGAGATCCTCATCTGAAAGGTGCTATAGATGTGTAAAGTATTAATTATAACACTGTTATTCCCCACAGAGAAAGAATCCACTCCTGGCCTGTTCAGAACACACAAACAATCAAAGATAACGGCAAAGGAAAGGGTGAAGGGGGGAGAAGTTTTGTGCTATTTTCTGCTCCATTGTGATATTCAAAGAGAGTCTCATTTATTTATTGAGTTGCTGCTTATTTTTTACCTCAGAAATATCAGGCTTCCCTGTTTTTTCTGTTGGAGGAGTCTTTGGAGGCCTGAAGAACCAAAGTGGGATAGGACATGACAGAAGGCAGAGAGCTGAAGTGAGGTTCACCCAGTCCTCAATGGAGTGGTGAAGGGAATGTTCACTCTTGCACATTGGAAGGCTGATATTTCTAAGGTTTTACTTTTTTAAAAAAACATCTTTTTAAAAAATTCAGACTTTTTTATTAAGGTAAAAAGAGGAGTAAACAAAGGAAAGAAAGAAAGAGAAAATAAATAGGATCTCTACATTGCTGTAAGTTGGTCCCCAAACTTTTTACCTCACCCCCCTCTCCCTCTCCCGAGCCAGGGCTGGTGCCGGGAGCAGGGCCATGGCTCTGGAAGGGGGAGACATGGACAGGAGTAAGAGGGCCGAGGCTGGAGCCACAGACGAGGCCGGGAGCAGAGGCCCAGGAGCAGGGCCGGCAACCGGGATCAGCAGTCGGGGCCAGGGCCAGGAGCAGAGCTGGGTGGTGCTCACTCCTCGCCCCCATGGGGGTTGGCCCGGGCCCCAGCCATGCCCTCACCCCCCCCCCCAAATGGTCCTCGGTGCCCCCCAGATTAGGGACCTCTACTTGTGTAAGACATAAATACGTATTGGCATTACCGTTTTGACAGTTATAAAAGTATTGTCACCTTGAAAAGCTTATAAATTAATACAAAAAAGCAAATATTAACAATGTACAATTTCTTAAAACAAATCAATGCCATTTCATACATCACAGAAGAGCCATTCAAGGGGCAATAAAAGGCACAAACACTCTTTTTTCTTTGCTTTGTAGCTTGCTTAACAGATTTACCCTGTTGACTGTAAACGCTATTCCAGAATACAACTGGTACACAATGTGCATGTGAGTATTGCACATACCTCTCGCATCAGAACTAGAATGCTTCGTTATCACAGTGACATGGTAGGTGCCTGTGACAAAGTTGTCTATCTCTTTAGAGACATTTTGGTTCTGCTTTGGTCCTATGACCCCCAGAGATCCAGTTCTTTTTCCTGTTGTAGATTTCTTGTCTTATGCAGTGTGAGTGTGTGAGTGAATGGGATAGCAACGAAGTGTGAAAGGTAGGACACTCTTCTTTTGTTTTCCTTCTTTGTGTTAATTGCTGTAGGGGATTGACTTGCTTTTAAAATAGGGAAAGGACAAATAGGCAAATGTTGTTGATGGTTGCCAGATTGTTAGTCTTCTTTGTGTATAGGTAACATGTCTCAGGTAGCACATGACCAGGATTCATCACTGAATTTGGTTTATTGGTTGGATCATTAGCTTCCCCAATGGGCCAGGTACCGATGGGGCGTGTGAAGTGAACTCTGATCCATGCACTAGTGCAGCAGGTTAGAAAATGTAAACCTGCAGCCATATCTACATGGGAGAGTTGCACCGATTTAACTACGTGTCTTTTAAAACGGATTTACTAAAAAGGTACAAACCCCGATATGGATACTTGTATTTCAGGCTTATTTCAGTTCAGTTTATTGATTAATATTGGTTTAAACTGAGCCAAAGTAAGCCACTCTTAAACTGATATAAGTATGTCCACACACAGTTTGTTCCAGGTTACTTAAAACGATTTATAAACTGACGCGAATTTCTCATGTAGACAAGGTCTCAGGCACAGGAAGAAGGATTTAAAGAACAATCAAGAGAAGGGGCTAGCCAAAGAAGCTCCGGTTCAGAGTACAGTAATAACCATCACTTTATTGTGGGCTATGATCTTTATGCTGGGAATGCTGCTCCAAATACTTGTTTAAAGAGGGACAAAGCAAAAGCAAGCTCAGGAGAATATTTAATGGTGACTTTTAACAATAATTTAACAACTATTGGAGCCTTTAGTGAGAGATATTTCTGGGTCTTTCTGGTGAAGCAGGTTATCCAGTGAACAACTCTGTAGTTATTTCTCATCTCTTGGTAACACTAACAGCGAGATGCTCCTTAGATACCTTTTGAGAGTCAGGAGAGAAGACCCTCCAGGACCAATCACTTGGTTGAAATCGGCCTGGGATACATTCCTAATGGGGAAGCTTACAGGCACTGTATAAATGGATTTTGGTGATTTTTAGCACAGTTTGGTTCCCTCTCCCTTTCTTTTTGTTAAAGAACTTGAACAAAACAATCTTTTAAAAATAATTAAGACGTCATAATTTTAACTCCTTTTTCTTAGTGTGATATGGGTACAGCCTTCCCCTGACACACGTATCTGGTATTTCCTAGGTTATTGTCTTTGCTATATCTGTGCATAAATATGTCATATTTTTGTTGCATTGTAATGTCTCTTCCATGTTTTCTTTGTTCTACCAGTTTTACTTTATTTCTGAACGGGGTGAATAAAATGCTGTCTAGGTACTCATATAGCCCTCATCTCTATTGTAACAAAGCGCAAGTTAAGGTTAAAATTCAGGGGCAAATTCTGAAACCCTTGCTCACACTGAGTAGTATCTTACCCCATGAGTAGTCCCATTGATTTCACATTGATAGAAGCTCTGGTGGCATAAGGTATAGCATAAGGTGTAGCAGAATATGGCCCTGAAAAAGAACCCCCCTAGTTTACTAACTACATCCAGTGAATGTCATTTAAAAGTGCTGGAATGTCCTGTTTAAGGCTAATAACAAGGTGAACAAATGTCTTTCAGCCATGCACTCTCCATTCCTGCACATCTGCTCCAGCCAGAGTCAACAGAAATTCCCCGCAGCAATTCTGTGTGCAGCACTCAGCCCATTAGCTGTCAAGCTTTAATGTGGGACTTATTAGCATATAAAGTCCCCACCTCTTGTAGGTTTTTTAGTATTACATGACTTCAGGGAGGGTGAAAGCAAACAGGGCAGCCCTGCTATGGGTCAAAGGAACAAGCCAATCAAGAAGCCAAAGTTTTCCCAGAAGGACACTGACTTGCTTGGTGGCTGGGATAATGAAACTGCTAGGGAAAATGTCAGCTTAAATGGATATGTGCAACAAGCCAGCTATTGCAGAGCTACTGATTGGCCAATCGTCCTTTCAGAAAAACTTATTGCTATGCCTCTTGCAACCAGTTTGTTAACTAAAAAGGTTAATAGTTCTAAAGGAGGCTACTTGGCAAAACACACCATTGGATAAAGAATTTTACAGGGTAACAACTATACAGGGATCCTGGGTTAATGAAGAGATGGCAGGATTTGCCTAGAAGAAGAAAGGAGCTGAGCAGTACAGAAGAGACCCATGATAAAATAGATAAAGGATGATCCTAGAGCCCTCCCCCCCCACCCCCATTGGAATCCACGTATATCTCTGCTATAGGGCTGATGCACAGCTGAAGCCCTTAGTTAAAAAGCTCTTTGTGGTGTGACTAAGTTAAACAAAGTCATTAATCTGCTGACACTCTTGATTCCTGAGTTTGGGTGCACATGTTAATTATTTAGGGCTTTAAGCTCAGCCTATCATGTGGGATGGTGCATGGCTGCATTGACCCTGGAGGGGCTGTAGGAAGGACATATGCCTCAGACAGGCACAATTCTTCCTCTGATTTCCCCCCCCCCCTGCTCCTGAGGCGGGGGAAGTAACTCCCACTCCTTTTGGGGGTGCAGCTTACTTCCCCAGTGGGCTTGGTCAAATACTCTGGCTGGCAAGTGGTTGGGATAGGGGCAGAGCCTACTTTTTGCTCCCTCCACGGCCACTTGTTTGCAGGGGGAGTATCAGGTGAGGAGCCTTTGCTCCCCCTGCCGCTGCGAAAGCACTTACTCAGCCTGGGGGAGTAAACTGGGACTTTATTCCACTTTACCCCCCTGCAAGGCTGAGTAAGAGCTAGGGACAATACTAGATCTCTGTGGAAACTGTGCTAACTGTAGCCACTAGGACTGAGGGTGATTAAATTAATGAGATCGTGTTTGCTCTTTCTAAAGAGCCCATTGAGACATCTTTCCTGGAGCCACCTCGGTAGGTTTGAGGTACCAAAGGACGGCTGGAGGCTTGTGCAATTCATAGCCAAAGAATCCATCAGTCCAAACGTCATTGTATCGGTGGGAGGGGTTCTAGAAAAATAGCTCCTTTATGATAGGAGGCTGACAGGCCCAGGCTATATAGAACAGAAGTCTGGAGTGAGTAGCCACTCAAGTCTAACTAAAAACATATACTCACATTTATTGGTCTTCATTAGAAATCTAAATAGCAATTACTAATAATATTTTGGGCAACAGATTTATTGACTTGAAGAAAATTTAGGTGTCTCTAAAGTGGCATCAATTGATATATTATTTAGAAAAATACCAGGATATTTATATGTGCGCCCCATAGTTTATAGAAGTGTTCTCAGGTGTGTTGTTTTCAATATAGTAAAGTAGGTTCAGACTTCATGTTACCACATTTGTAATGAGAGCTTTGTGGAGATATAGTCAGTAGATTTAGGAGAAGCTTTTTTTCCTCATATAGATGACGTGTTCTGTACTCTTAAGTGAGTGTCAGAGAGTTGGTCTCATAGTTTTATTACCCTAATGCATAATAAAAGGTCAAACTGGGTCAGTTGTCAACTTGGCATATTTGAAATGGTGATCTGATGTCCAAAATCAGCCTTTGTAATGGCAACTTTATAGACAACATATGAGTGAGGTGTTTAGGAGCATCATAAATGAAATCTGGATTAATTGTGTTCAAAACTAAGAGGAAATAATAAAGTTTAGGCAGCACAACATACTGCATTTCCTTGTAAGTGTTGCAAATAGAGGTTTCAAAGGAGCATTCAAGTACTTTCTGCTATTAATTATCCTTAAGAAGAATTTTAAGATCTTAAGTCCAGGGTATACAGTTTTGGGCTCTTGCAAGGGTCTCTTGGCAATGAAGTTTTACAATAGAGATAGGAGTAGAGCTTGTTGGAACATTTTTGATAAAAAAAAATTTTTCATCAACATATATATGCTGTTTCATCAAATCCAAAATATTTCATGGAGATGTATTGATTTAGATGAAATTTTCGAAGAGTTTGAGATCCACATTGGGCTCTTTGGTCACTTCCAGAGAGAGCGAGAGAGAGAGAAAAACTGAACTCTTTGGGTTTGGTCCTGCTTTGAGCAGGGGGTTGGACTAGATGACCTCCTGAGGTCCCTTCCAACCCCGAGATTCTATGATTCTATGAACTCAAACAACTGACCTTTTTGATTAATCAATTCTTTAACAATTGTCAAGTTTCTTTGTTAATAATTGTGTCTAGGAAACTTCTAACTTTAGGTGTGTACAAAAATCCTGAGAAGATGGATTTAATTTAATTCTCAGACATTCAAAGATTTGGCCTGGAAAAAATCTCCAATGGTCAGCAACTGTGATCGTTTCTTTTAAAGTTAGTGTCTTGTCCTGGAGAAAAATGTGGTAGCCTGCATATCCTGGAAGTCAATGAGAATTTTCACTTTGCACCAAGGTACCTGAATGCCTTTTCCTGTATTTGCAGATTGGTTCCTAGGATAGGAAGACCTGACATGCTAATATCCCCCATATCCATCTAAGAGAAATCTATTACATAGAATGCAGCTTACAACAAAAAAATCTTATGGACTTTGCGGCGGCTTTAGATCGATGTATTGCCAGAGCTATATAAACATCTACAACACACAGTTAAAATAACAAACATCAGCTCCATGATTGATATAGTGCAAGTCTTTTAAATGTGCAGGTGTCTGAAGATTTAGAATGCGTGTTTATAAGGCAAGATTTCAGAGACTATGCACTGAGAATAAAAACAGGGCTGCTATCTGTCCTCATGTGAGATCCTACATCTGCAGCTGAAAGATGATACAAAAGAATATGGTTCTTGCACCTGACCACCTGCCAAGGTGTTTGCCTGCCTCAAGGAACTGGTGGCAGATTGATTGACTGAGTGCATATGCATAATGACATGTCTCTGGGAACTTGGATACCACATCCAAGGTCTGACATTTGGTATTGTGCACCTGCATATTGAAAAGCTATAGCAAAATTACATCCTGTGCAGGTGTTTAGAGTGAGATGTGTGTGTAACTGGTATCTCCCAGGCCAGCTGGGAACTGACCATTGTTATAGAAGTCATGCGTTGTTTGCAGCTGATTCAGTGTTCGTATGAGAAATCTAACATATTGGTTATTTATACTGTCCTGACAAAATCTAAAGTTTATGATGACCAGGTTAGTGGCTGAGTGGCTAATGCCTGCAGGGGTCTGAAAAGTCCCAATGCACAGGAAGCCAAAGACTTCTGTTATCGCATCTACTATATGCAAGGCGTGGCTCCCCCCACATCTGACTATGAAAGAATATTTTCTTAAATGTTGTTAATGTGCCGCAAGTCTTTGTAATGGGATATAGTTTATAAACTAAGAAATGAAATGAAATTAATACATTTCCCTTGTAACAGCTGACAGATATCAATAGCCTGTTTATCAAATCTGTAGCAATTCTTCATTGATCTTGAGAAATTATGGTCTTGGGGTATTATCGCCTTCTCCAAGCCCTCTGTTGCTTCCATCAGAGCCAGAATAGCATTGTGCTTCTCTCAGGGATCAGCAAACATATGGGTCACTGCCTGTGAGTCGATTTCTACAGTCAAGGTAGCTGCTTAGTCATTCCTTTCAGCTGAAACTGCACTCGTAATTTTAGGATTAGCTACAGAGATGGGGTGGGGGGGGGCGGTATTTGACTTGTGTGGCTAGTTTATAAATATGCCTACTCCCTGACCTCTTTTTATGCATGTTAGTCTCTGATACAAAATGGAGTGCAAAGAAATGTAGTTTAAATATTCTTCACTTGCCTTACATGCCATGTCCCTTAGCACAAACATCTAGGTTTCTAAACCCCCCATTTTCTGGTGCTTAAATCCTGGGCAGCATTTCAAATATCTAGACTTAAGGATCTGAGATGTTATCCCAGTGTAAGATTCTGCTGAACTCCATGCAGCTGGCTCAGTTCTTTCTCTCAAATGCTCTCATTTTTATTTTTACACCAGTCGGTTCTTTGTCATTCCTCAACTGGTGTCAATCAGTGCAGCTCCTCAAAGTCAATGGATTTATTTTTATTAATTAGATGCTCTCATGCCTTGTGACACATGAGGCAACCCAGTCCATCTAATACCATGTTTCTTGCTCCTTTATAGTCTGTTTCCAGGACAGTGGCATCCCGAATGGTTTTCTTATGTGTCATCTGTTGTCCTCTTTTTCCATCTTCCACCAGTCAGTATCCAGTCAAGGGCTTGTCTAGGAATACAGTTTTGTTTTGTTTTTTGACACCTGTACAACATGTCCAAATCACTTCAGCCTTCTTTCTTGAATCATTGTCTTCACAGTCTGCTGGCCAGTCCTTTGTAACATATCCAAGTTGGTTACTTTATTCCACCATTAGACACTAAGTATTCTTTGCAAACATCTATGATGGAATGCATTATGCTTCCTGTTGTGGGTTTCTAGTATTTGCCAAGTTTTAGAAGCATACAATAAAATGGGTATCACAGTGGCATAGCATAACTTAATCTTCCCTGTCCAATCGTGTGTTAACAATTGGCCAGATTCTCACAGGGTGTAAATTAATTTAATACATAAACAAATAAAGGATTTACACCCTATGAGAATCAGGCCAGTTGTGAAAATACCAGAGGCGTGGTTCAGCAGTTAAAACACAGGACTGGATATTAGGACAACTGGAAACCCAAGTCTATTTTGCCTGTGCTATCTAAACCCTGACTGCCACAGACTTGCTGTGTGCACAGATCATTTAACCTCTCGGTGCCTCACTTGTTCCTTATGGAAAATGGGCATTGTAATACCAACTTTCATAACGATATTGCGAGATTTGATTGATGTTTGTAAAGTGCTTTGAGATCCTAAGCTGGAAGGTGCTATGTGTTATATGTCATTCTGAAAAATATATGCCTAGACCTTTGCCCATAATATGTTTACTAAATAATGGACAAGTCATACAGAACATCATAGCTAAGCTAATATAGCGAAGGGTATGTCTTAGCTGGAGGTAGACATACCTGTGCTAGCTCTGATCAAATATCAAATAGCAGTGTAGCTGTGGTGGCATAAGAGGGAGGTCAGTCCGTCCCACCAAAGTATGATCCTGTCTGAAACCTTAGGTACATACTCAGGCACTTATCCCATCCTGCGGCTTGTGCCACCATGGCTCCTCTGCTATTTTTAGCACACTAACTTGATCAGAGAGAGCACGGGTATAACTACCCCAGGTGAAAATTACACCTTCAGCTCTCGTGTAGACATACCCATTAGTGTGTTTAGTACTTTATTATTATTATTTCAGTGCCATATTGAAGCTGGCCAATATTAACAAAATGAAGAATGTTTAAAATGAATGCTGTCATCTCTTCACTAGTTTGTTCAGTCAAGCCCATTGCCATTGCGCCACATGGTCTTACTCACAAAGATTGGGAAATCTGTACTCTCTGGGTAATTATTGATGGTGTTTAGTTTATATTATGGTGGGAAGTTGCCATATTAGAGGAATCCCTTTTCTCTCCGTTCAGCAGGTGCCGGTGAAATTCAGAATGTGTGGGGGAGCAGAGTTCATCAAATTGCTGACAGCTATGGCCTGCATTTTCAAAGATGACTAGTGGTTTTGAATCCCTCACCCTCTGAAAAGTGCCTCAAGTTGGGCACCCAAAATCATTTGTCACTTTTGAAAATTTAGACCCTATGTCTTTTTCTGTATTAAAGTGACTTGTATTTCACAATACACACACACATTTACTTAATGTAATTAATTTTGTACAAATAAAACTAGTCTACCATCCTTTAGCTTTATTTCCTCTATTCCAAAGGTGAGGAGTTGAAATTCCAGCTGAGAAGGTTTGTTTTTCAACTAATAATATTCAGCATTGGTTGTAAGGGACACATAAAAAGACTAAACCACTTAGAAGCCTCTTTTTAGATAACACTAGTTCACTGAAAACTCAGGAGCCCTATTAAACAAGCAGCGTCACTGAATGGCCTCGCTTGTTCATGAGTCTTGGAAAACTTTCCTTTGTAGACATGGTAAAATTAGTTCCATGCCAAATAGTCATCTTATTGACTCCTTATTTTCTCATGTCACCACTAAACATAGGCCATTCAAAAATAAAGTGTTGATACTGAAAGACCACACCATTTATGAATACTGATGACAGATAGGGGTTGGTTTGTTTGTTTTTTATTTTCCTTTGAGAAATACTCTGTTTTCTTTCTAATTATAAAGACAACAGATAGTCAGCAAGAACAGGCATACACAAAAATCATAGTTACAAAAAAATCTGTCTCAAACAATAATATTGTTCAACAAACTCTGATTTGCACCTTAAACTCCCCATTTTTAATTTGTTCAGTGACAGTCAGACCTTTTTTTCTGGCTAGCCCTGGGCCACAGTACTCATATCTAGAATCCAAACAGACCATCCTTTTGTCTGTCTAACATAACTACCTCTATCCAACCAATTCCCCATATTCTATAACTCTGTCCTTATCTCCCTACCTTCAGAAGCATCCCTTTCCTCCTTCAGAGTGGCAGCAGTAAAGAATAAAGTCTTGAATGCCTTGATCCTAGTCCGTCAAGAGGAGGAAAAATAGTAATTAGGTCTTCTGAGATTCAGAAAGCCCAAACTATTAATAAATTCCAATGCATTATTTATTATTTATGTATAGATATCATAATAAGAAAACTGATGTCTGTAGAGGAAGAATTCACAAAAGCTTTGGTAGCAAATGTATTAGTTGTAATAGTAAGACATCTTTTGCTGTACTTCTCGAGCCACAATAAGAATGCTTTTTTAACCAGCAGAATATTTTGCCAATAAAACTCTGTGAATATTAGACATACTTGTGTGTGTTTGTACATACACACATATAACAGTTGCTAGACTATCCACATAATAAATGAATGACTGTCACTTTGAAAATCTTCCTCTTATCCACACATAAAACAATTCACAGGGCACCAAATAATTGTGAATGCTCACAGGTAATTTGAAAACAGAAGAAGAAATCTCTTCTGCTTATAAAGCTTTGGTCACACAATCACATAACAAAACAATACCATGTGATTTAGGAGACAAGTCCTACAACAAGACTAGGGAGTAATGAATAGCAAATATTCCTAAAAACTTGGGAGTATTTTTGTTGACTTTAGTGGGTTTTGGATCAAGCCCATAATATCTAGTTTGCAAACAAGCTATAAATTAACAATTATTTGCATAAGCTGTCACATAACTGAGAACACTGAACACATTTGAAACTTTGAAGACAGCTTCCAAACAGAAATGGCTACATTTGACAGATAAATTATTTGCAACTAATAATTCAACCAGTTGTAATTATTTTGGTTCTAACAATTGTTTTGCTTAAAAACCTTATTGTGTACAATTGAAAAAGTTGGCCTCACTTTTTTAAAGCTTAAGTGTAACAGACTGATATTGATGTGGTTTTCTGTATCTCTATAAAGTGTAAATCTCCTATAATAGTACAATACAGTACAATAACCCTGTGATATCCTACAAGATTTATAGAGTACCTTTGTAATGACTGATTGTATTGGCTAACACGTGGCAAAAAATCAAAAACGGAAATCTATTTGGACAAAAGGAGGGGTACCATTTTTTCTTACCTCCCTGTCAAGACAGAAAAGAGGTGAAAGTGTATTGTCCAATACAACTTAGGGATGTCCAACAACAAGTAGTTAAATTTCACTTTCAAGAGTCATGCGCAACGAAAGATTCTTTGGATGACTTCTCCCAAGTGCTGCAGTCATATTACTGGAAGTTAGTCTGCTAGACATGATAGAGTTAAGAACTGTTCTCTTGTTCATAAAATGTGTTTTCTGCATGACTATTGTTTTTTTCTTACATAGGCCACAAATATCAAATACCGTTATACAAAAATGATAGTGGCACCATAGTGCCTCAGAACTAGGGTGACCAGACAGCAAATGTGAAAAATTGGGACGGGTGGGGGGTAATAGGAGCCTATATACGAAAAAGACACAAAAATCGGGACTGTCCCTATAAAATCGGGACATCTGGTCACCCTACTCAGAACCCTAGTCATAGACTAGAACTTCATTGTGCTAGACGCTGTACAAGCACAGAACGAAAAGACAGTCCCTACTCCAAAGAGCTTACAATTTAAGCATATAGAACCTATAGTTCTCTCAGTTCTCGGGTTCCAGTTCAACAAGACACTTACGCACATGCTCAACTCCTGGGTCTTAAGCACAGACTTAAGTTCTTCTCTGAATCAGTACCTTTATGTAGTTCTGTCAATCTTAGCATATTTGGCATAGATAGCTATATCCTATAGGTCACTTGACTGTGGGCCATTATGGAAACCTTTAAATAGAGTGTCATTAAGTACTCAACATTTGTTAACAGATCTTACAGAATTACCAGTGCTATTTCTTTTCCTAATTGTGAGCAATAGGTGCCTATATAAATGTTATGGAATTGTCTTTTAATAAGCCTATTCAGATTTATTAACTTTTTAATATAATAGGAATAAGCAGAGGAGCATGCAGAAAGATACCTTTAGAGATATTTCAATGTATTTTGGCGGGGGTGGTGGTGGAGGGGAAGGGTTGTCTGTAGAACGTTCATCTGTAAGTTGAAGCTGAAATATATCAGTGACATTTTTATTGCTCTTTTTCATCTGTACACTTTCTTGGCTTGTGACAATGTCTTCTATATAATTTTTTTGTTTCGGGAATTAAAGATACAGTACCAATAACTCATTTCTAAACAGACAGTTTCAAAGGCTACTATAAATTCTCTGCCTGTTGGCATTGCAGACTTGAAGAAAGATTGAACGAGAAGTTTTATTAACTGTAGCCATAGCAGTTTCAAAGACACTGGTTACACTGGAAGCTTTTTTGACGCTTCTTATTCATAATGGCTTGAGTGTGTCCAAAGCAGCGTGATCTATGGCTTTTAATCAGCTAATGGATTGAATCTCTCTGTAAAACTTATGGCATTCAATCTTGTTAGAGCTGAAAGGATTTTGCTAACTCAGAACAGCATAAGTTCTGGACCAAAGCAACAAAGTCATTCTGGGTTGATGAGTGATAAAGCAACATAATATAGAATAAAAGGTTGCATTTGGACCTACTTCTTGGAATACTTACCCTCTGCCCGATGGTGCTTGATGTCCATGTGGGTTTCATTTTGGGATTGGTTTGGTCTGGCTACAGCTAAGGTGCACAAGTGCAGGGTGGAGAGATTTTTCCCATGACTTTAAAGGCAGAGTTCCATTAGGCAGCTACAAAATTAGGCTTTCACCTCTGGAAACCCAAGTTCAAATATGCAAGATAAAGCAGGAGTGACATACATGTACTTGGCTTCTAGCTACTTCTTAGTGGTCAGCTGCACAAAGTCACTGTTTAGTGAGTCCAATGTACTGTGCCTCATGATTTCTGTCAGAGAGAGGATAGAGTGAAGCCCTGGGACAGCAGGAGAAGCAGGACAGGACTGAGATGCAAGGCAGAACATGCTACATTTAAGTTCAAATGTGCTCAGTAGGGCAGAAATGTAAGTATGCAATGTTCATATCCCACTATGCGTTCCAGAGTAGAACATATATAGAAAGTGTGAAGCTTCAAATGAGTTTTGTGAGGGTTTCCTTGTCAGGATTGTTTCCTCATGTCTAATAGCTCTGTATGCTGATGAACAATCCTCATTTCCATTATTAGTTCTGCCATCAGCTGTTTCCTTTCATCTTTTACTGAACACTTCCAAAACTGCATTTTCAAAAGAATCAAACTAGAGTGTTGACTTGAGTCTTAGGAAATAACTATTCCTAAGGAATAAAGGAAATACCATTGCAGTAATTACATTAGGGGTGGCCTGCAAGTACTAAAGTACTAACCTCAAGTATTTATGTGCTGTTATGCCCCACATGCTATTGCTAAGAGAGGCATTCACCACATACAGTAATATGTTAAGACAAGCCTCTTTTTTAAGGTCTTGGCCTTCAGACTAGTTAGCTCCCACTTCCTGTGACACCCCGCCTAGCATATGCTGTATGACTGAAACTGACCAGCAGGGTGAGATAGTGCCTCTTGTTTAAACCACCCTAGGTTCTGAAATGTTAAATGCCATTATATAAATATATGAACAAACCTTTTGTTAAGGTGTGCCGTATGGATTTTAAAAAGATGCATTTTTGTCCCCTCATAGTGGGGTTCTGTGGTGGATATATTATCACAAATATAGGTGCTGGTTCTATCCACAAATTCCATTGACTTTATCAGGAGTGGTGTATGCTCCATATCTCTGAGGCCAACATTACATATGGAGGCATCCTAGTCCAAGGCAGTCAACATCCCTTCTGCCCTCAGAGGGTGGATAACTTCTGTACACCAGCCTCAAAGGCAGCATGTTCCATTTATCACCTGCATTCATACTGGCAGCGGGGGAGGGCTGTCTCTGAGAGCTGGGAGATATGGAAGATGTGAAAGATCAGGTTGAGGTGTCTGTGACCTCCCCGTAGCATGGGGTAGCTGTAGCAGAGGAGAGTGGCCAGCTGAAAGTGACTGAGGCTTCAGGGCTGGGGAGCAAGTGGCCAAAGATGGCTGAGGCAGCTTAAGCACAGAGAAAGCTACTGCCAGCTCTTTGTAGAAGGTGGAAGAACCTGATGTGTGTCCCAACAACTCTTGCATGTGATAAGACACTGTCGTTCTCTCCTATTAGATTTTCTCTTCTCTGGCATTTCTTCTGTCATCTTTGTCCTCTCATACTCCTTCCCCCATTCATTTTCTGTCCCCTCCCTGTTCCTCTGCAACTTCCCCTCTAGCCTCTGAATAAGCGACTGATTGCTTTGAGCTGTCATGTCAGATACAGTGTTGTTTGACAGCTATCTTCAGGTGATAAGCCCTGGGCCAGGAACACAGAAATTGTGCCCTTAACTCTTGAGACCTGAAGGGAAAAGAGAGTCCATACAGCCAGCATGACATGATAGTCTCTAAGGTGCCACAAGTACTCCTGTTCTTTTTGATGATACAGTCAAATACTTTCCCTTATGTAATAATTCAGCAATATGACTGTAATAAAACATGTGCTGCAGCAGCTAACACTAAAAAAATAAAGAAAGGAAACCAAAAGCTGAACTGGACAGTTGCATCTTACTCTAGGTTCTCAGTGCCCAAAAGGGCCACCTGAACTCTAGTTTTTTAAACAGAACAGCATTTACATATAAATTCGAACATTTCATATTCAGGTACCTGTTAAAACCCTGACTCTTTAAGGCATTGATAGTCTCAATTCTGTAACATAAATTGGAAAAGAAACTATGTCCCTGAGAATGCTGCTGCAGTTATGCTGGCCTGCACGTGCCCCGGCCTCATTACCTGACCCCTCCCAACAATATGTATTGCCTGGGGGAGGGAAAAAGGAATGTGGCAGAGGCTACACTCCTATGCTGCTATCCACTTTATGGGTACACCACCCAAGCCATGCAAGCTGCGCCATGTGTTAGCTCTCAAAGAGGATGCCTTTATATTAGAGTTACATAAACATGTAAGGTGAAATTCACCTAGGTGTGGAGGGCATGCATTTCTGTTCTGCAGTGAGGCTGCTCAGGAGGAAGGATTTCAAACTGCTGTAGAGAAGCTTCTGCTTTGCTTAACTGTTGCAGAGTATCATCTGTGGTCGGTGTTATTTTGTGTTTGCGGTTGTTACGTTTGATGCCACAGGTGCTAAATGTCTTGCATGTGGTGGTAGTTAATGGTTCTGTAGAGATGGGAAATAGAGAAGATGAAAGACAGTCTTGTTTTGTTCCACACTGTGCTCAAAACAATTCAGAGGGCCTCCTTATTACAGTTTATCATTTGAATGACAGTGGCATCTAGAGGCCCCAGCTGAGACCAGTGCTCGGTTGTGTTAGGTGCTGAACATGCACATATCAAGTGGTGTTACTGTCCCAAAGAGCTTACAGTCTAGCTCGACAAGACAGTCAAAAGTGGGTAGGGGAGAGACAGGAAGTTTTATTATTACTCTCAGTATACCACATCTGTAAAACAGTAAGTAACTTGCCCAAGGTCACAGAGGAAGTCTGCCACAGATATGAGAGTCGAACCCAGTTCCCCAGAGTCCCTCTCCAGTGCCTTAACCACAAGACCCATCCTATTTAAGAGGAGAGATCTGCTTGATTAGTTTCTTTTTTTAAGAGAGAGAGAGTTTTGTTGAGGAAAAAAAACCACTACTGTCCAATATCAAATTCTTCTGATGCTTAGAGTAGAGCATTCTATATAGCTTATTTTGAAGGTCTTCCTCATATCAAGAACAAGATGGTGACCTTTGGAGAAGGACTTTACTTTTGGACTGGTTGGCTTTATTATGTATACCAAAATGTATACTGTATGTGCAATGGGTTTGAGATCCTAGAATCATAGAATAGAAATGTAGGCCTGGAAGGGAACTCAAGAAGCCATCAAGTCCAGCCCCCTGTGGTATGGCAGGGCCAAGTAAACCTATACCACTCCTGACATGTGTTTGTCCAGTCCGTGTTTAGAAACCTGCAATGATGGAGATTCCACAGCTTCCCTTAGAAGCCTATTCCAGAGCTTTACTACCCTTAAAGTTAAAAAGTTTTTCCTAATATCTAACCTAGGGAGATTAATAAGCCATTACTTCTTGTCTTGCCTTTAGTGGACATGGAGAACAATTGATTACCATTCTCTTTATAACAGCCCTTAACATATATGAAGACTTCTATTAAGTCCCCCATCAGTCTTCTTTTCTCAAGACTACACATGCCCAGTGTTTTTAACCTTTCCTCATCGATCAGGTTTTATAAACCTTTTACCATTTGTGTAGCTCTCCTCTGGACTCTCTCCAGTTTGTCCATCTTCTAAAGTTTGGTGCCCAGAATTGGACACAGTACTCCAGCTGAGGCCTCACCAGTGCCAAGTAGAGCGGGACAATTATCTCCCATGTCTTACATGTGACTCTCCTGTTAATACACCCCAAAATGATATTATCCTTGTTCATAGCTGCGTCACATCATTGACTCATACTCAATTTGTAGTCCACTACAACCCTTAGATCCTTTTCAGCAGTTTTACCACCTAGCCAATTATTCCTTATTTTGTAGTTGGGCAATTTCATTTTATTAAATTCAAACCAATTCTCCTATTTGTCAAGGTCATTCTGAATTCTATTCCTGTCTTCTAAAGTGTTTGCAACCCCTCCCTGCTTAGTGTCGTCTGAGGATTTTGTAAGCATACTCTACTCTCCATTATCCAAATCATTAATGAAAATATTGAATAGTACTGGACCCACAACAGATCCCTGCAGGACCCCACTCGGTACACCCTCCCAGTTTGACAGTGAACCATTGATAACTACTCTTTGAATACTGTCTTTCACCCAGTTGTGCACCCACCTTATTGTAATTTAATCTAGTCTGCATTCCGTAATTTGCCTTATAAGAATGTCATGTGCAACTGTGTCAAAATCCTTACTAAAATCAAGATATATCACATCTACTGCTTGCCCCCAATCCACTATGCCAGGAATCCTGTCAAAGAAGGAAATTAGGTTGATTTGGCATGCTTTGTTCTTGAGAAATCCATGCTGGCTATTCCTTATAACCCTATTATCATCTAGGGGCTTACAAATTGATTGCTTAATAATTTGTTCCAGTATCTTTCCAGGTATCAAAGTTAGGCTTTCTGCTCCATAATTCCCTGAGTCTTCTTTGTTCCCCTTTTTTAAAGATTGGTACTGTGTTTAACCTTCTCCAATCTTCTGGGATCTCACCTATCCTTCAGGAGTTCTCAAAGATAATTACTAACTGTTCCGAGATGGCTTCAGTTATTTCCCTAGGTACTCTAGGATGAATTTCCTCAGGCCCTGCCAACTTAAATACATCTAACTTATCTAAATAGTCTTTAACCTGTTCTTTCCCTATTTTGGCTTGCATTCCCTTCCCCTTTTTGTTGATATTAATTGTGTTGTGTATCTGGTCACTATTAACCTTTTTAGTAAAGACTGAAGCAAAATAGGCATTAAACACTTTAGCTTTCTTGATGTCATCAGTTATTAGCTCTCTTTCCCCACTAAGTAGAGGACCTACATGTTCTTTTGTCTTTCTCTTGCTCCTAATATATTTAAAGAGCCTTTTCTTATTGCTGTTTGTGTCCTTTACTCGGTGTTACTCATTTTGTGCCTTAGCCTTTCTGATTTTGTTCCTACATGCTTGTGCTGTTCTTTTGTGCTCTTCCTTAGCAATTTGTCCATGTTTCCACTAGAGGATTCCTTTTTGATTTTCAGGTCATTAAAGATCTCCTGATGGAGCCACATTGGCCTCTGACTATTCTTCTTAGCTTCCCAGGAGCGGGGCAGGGCACCTGTCTCAGCCCCGCCAACTCCTCTCCCGAGCATCCACGGTACCCCCCAGGCCATGACTCCCCCACCCTCCCCACCCCCGGGCACCCATGGCGCTCCCTGGACCATGACTCCCCTCCTCCCCCCACGCATGCACCTGCGGTGCCCCCCAGGCCGCGACTCCCCCCTAAGCACTGGCCGCGCCCCCCTTCCCAGCACCCACAGTGTCCCCCAGGCCATTCCTCCCAGCACCTGTGGCACCCCCAGGGCCACCCTCCTGAGCCGCTCCCCCCTCCAAGTTTTAGTCAGGGGTATATAGTAAAAGTAATGGACACGTCACGGCCGTGAATTTTTGTTTACTGCCCATGACCTGTCCATGACTTTTACTAGAAAATACCCGAATACCGAAGACTAAAACGTAGCCTGAACCATGAGCTGTGAAGAATGTGAGCATGGCTGAGCTAGTACTTTTGTGGGAACATTAACTTTTCCATTTTTTGATAGGTTTGCACACTTAAAATACCAATGTCCAGATTTGCTGGGCTCTTTGTGGGTGTGACAGGGTTCTGGGCAGCAGCAGCAAGGCCAGCACTCTGAACACTGCAACTCCAATTAATTGCTCTGAGCACACCTGACTTGGGGAGCTGTGCCCATTTGATAGATTGGGATGGAGAGAGTTAAAAGGCCAATTAACTCATTAGCCCAGAGGGTACAAAAGGCACAGGAAGGAAGTGCTGGGGTCAGGGGAGTGAAGTGAGTGAGTGTCATGAGAGAGCTCTTCCCTCTCTGTCTCAGGAGCTGAGGACTCTGTGTTACTGTTGGTATGAGGCGGCATAATCTATTAAGGTCGAGGAAAAGATCAGTATATAAATTGCATGAAGTGTTTTACCTGAAGGTCTCCATGCCGTTTGTGAGGCTAGAAAGTAGGTAGGAGCAAGTCCTCCCTGCCACAGTGGGTCTGCAAAGGGAGAGAGGCATTAAGAACCTTTTCCCCTTCCCTTCCCTCTTATACTCCTACGCAGGGGCTGGGCGCAAGCTCAATCCTTACACTGATTGAGTAAAAGGACAGGAAGTCTCTAGCATTGTCGCTGCCACTAGAAACCTCCTTGATGCCAGCCAGCAGAGTTGGTGGCATGCAAAGAGAGAGATACCTCATGTTCTCCCTGGGAGGAAGAATGGTCTAGACCAGTGTTTCCCAAACTTGGGACACCGCTTGTCCAGGGAAAGCCCCTGGCGTGCCCGGCCGGTGTGTTTACCTGCCGCGTCTGCAGGTTCGGCCGATCGCAGCTCCCACTGGCCGCGGTTCGCTGTGCCTGGCCAATGGGGGCTGCGGGAAGGGCGGCCAGTACATCCCTCGGCCCGTGCAGTGTCCCGCAGCCCCCATTGGCCAGGCACCGCGAACCGCGGCCAGTGGGAGCCGCGATCGGCCGAACCTGCGGACGGGGCAGGTAAACACACCGGCTGGGCGCGCCAGGGGCTTTCCCTGGACAAGCGGTGTCCCAAGTTTGGGAAACACTGGTCTAGAGGATAGGACATGGCACCTATATGCTTGAGACCTGGGTTCAGTTTCTGGCTTGGTCACTGACTTCCTAAGTGAGTTTGGGTAAATCACTTAATCTACCCTGTGCCCAGCTTAGGATAACATGTTCCTACCTCAGATGAATGGTGTTGAGGATAAAGTTAATGGTTGTGAGGCACCTTACTATGGTAAGGGAGGGCTGAATAAGTACCTAGATAGATGGAAAGATCCTGCAGGTTGTAGTGGTGTCTCAGCTCCCGTTGGTGCTCCTGGAAGCTGGTGCATTGCACTTGCCCTAATGACGCTCCCCTGGGGCAGTGCACCTCGACAGCAGAGGCTTAAATCTGAAAGCAACCTATTAGCCTGAAGATTAAAATCCACAGCTTTGTGCATTTGATAAAAATAAACACGGTAAAAGAACACACTTACAGTGCACCAGCCTTTCCAGCTGCTGTGTTTACACTGTAATGCAATATTATGAACATTTGGCCAATGAAAGCATCTGTTTTACATTAATTAATTGGGTTCCTCCCTCTTATTTTTAATTAAGAGGTTTCCTGAATCCTTCCCCCCCCACCCCTCACCTTTCATGTGAATCCTTCCCACATCTCTTGTATTTCCCAACCAGGAAGTCAGTCTCCAGATAAACAGGGAGCAATGTCATACTGAAGTCAGATGGCACTGAGTCCTGCCAACAAGATGCACAGGGCACAGTCTGAGTCCAGCAGATGTGCTCTCAGCCTTTTGACAGCATGAGAGAAAAATGCTCCTCCACCACAGTAAACAGCCAAGCAGATGATATCTTGCAGTTGCCGAGGCGCGCGTATGTTGGGGTAGGAATGGGGGAATCCAAAGCAGTGCTTCAGGCCCTTTTAAATTGGAAGTACTGGCTCCTTAAGTAATCCTACTGTGGTGTTTATCTAAAACACCATAAACATGCCAAGTGAGTAAATCCCAGAACCAGCTGATGCCAGAGCGATGTACAATAAAACTCCTCATAAACATGAGATAAAGATATGAGGCTGGTATCAGCAAATATCTGAAAAGCAGGCATTCTACGGCAGAGCTGCAGACAGGTATAATACAGTAGTTTTTATGCAGAGTGTTTATCTTTCATCTTCATACTACAGGCAGATTGACAATATACTGTAGGTCATGAAGTGTAGCAGTTCGTTCTTTCATTATACACACCATCCAGAAGCGATCATACTGGCGATCAAATAAGTCGTGAATATTTATAGTTTGAGGAGGATTCTTATGGGGACTTCAAATGGCTTATTCTGTTAAATATAACATTTCCACGAGTGGAAATTCCAGTAGACTCTAATAGTGTATTTCAACTGGTCGTTACTGGTTTCTGCTTGCCTCTGCTTTCATGTGGAGGAGCACTAGCCCCAGGATATGGTAAATCGGTGGAGCCATTGGTCTGTTCTGGAAACCTAGCTGGTCAAGCAGAATTAGCAGGACAGGGACTTCCACAAGGGTACGGAAGCCCTGTTGTTGTGTAGTGTGTGATTCAGTAGAATGTAGCCATAGCCTGCTGAGCCACTCAGGCTTGGAAAGGCTGTGGGTCGTGGCTGTGCTTCTGGCTGATCTATCCAGCCTGCTGCGGAAGCCTCACAAATAACTGAATAAAAAGCACCATCATGGTGAGCTGTCCTAGGAGAAAAGAATGTATGTAAATTGTATCCATGCCGTCTAACTCACAGCCAGTTCATCTGGTCTTCCACTGGGGCTATGCAACCATCCTTGAGTTACCCTAGTCCAAAAAGGTGTGGGTATGGCCTCCAACCAGGCCTCTGGGGCCAAGATTTTTCCTCTTTCCATCTCTCTACCAGAAACTCGCTTGAGAGCTTGCTCTGTCCATCATCAAGATGCATGAGATGGGGCTTTCCTTCCTGTGCCCATTTACTGAGGGTAGGGACTTGATTATTGTTGACTGACCTTGTGTGTAGACGCCACTGCCTCCACTACATCAATTGTCATGGCTTTTTCTAGTGAGCGCTTGGCCTAATCTTTAGGCTGAACAGATCTTTCAGTCATTGTCTTCTTATATGACCTCAGCTATGGAGCTGCCAGCCAGGGAGCTCTCGAGAGCTATAGCCAGGGCCCCTTAAAATTCTTCTCTGACTAGTAAGGTAGGAAGGGAGGTCTAGTTGGATAAGGGCTGGACTAGGACTCAAGAGACTTGGGTTAATTTCTGGCTCAGCCTCAGGCTTCCTGTGTGACCTTGGGCACACCATTACTACAGTGTGGAGAGCCATATAAATACATAGAACACAGACCTGCCTTTGCATTAGGCTCTTGGACGGCAGGGTGTGGAGGGGAAGACTCATTGAGCACAGCAGTGAGTCCCCCTCCCATCTGTGACATTGCTCCTGTGAGCTAGATTGCCCTTAATGGGGAGGGGACAGTTGCAGGTGCTAATGGAATTCTGAAGGGAGCTGCTTTAAATGGTGCTTTCCCCCCTCAGAGCTGGGAGTATTTTCTGTGTAGCCTGGGATGCGCTTTAGGCTGGATGGGGTCTGTAGATGTGTTTTCTTTTAGCATGCCCTCCCAAGTCGTACAGACAGAACACTTCAGAGTCTGGCATAGGGAGGAGGAGCAATTATTTAAAGTACATTTAATCTTTCTTTAATTAGAAGACATGCTAAATTAAAAGGCCCAAGTGCGATCCCCCAGATGTTGGCGTACTGTGCAACATTAATTGGTATGAGAATCTAATGTTTTGCTAAGCTGCATATCTGCATTTGATAGCATTGTTATGCTTTTACATGCTGTATTAAAATTGAGGCAAACTTGACCTATATATATAGATCACAGGCAGTGTGGAACTTCTTCAGAGCTGGTATTGATGGATAGGTCTTCTTTTAAAAAATCTATCATAATCTTACAAAAAGTACTAGATTGCCTTAGAACTCTTTGAAGAACAAGACTCTTTACTGTGGCACCCTTGTGGTCAAATGATAACTTTCCATGTCAAAACCACAGGGTAAATTTTCACAAAGATGCAGCTGAGCTATGCAAAATAGGGAGCTGCTTATACAAAACACACAGCCCCTTGTTTTGAAAATGCAGCCCTTGTGTGCATCAAGAAGAGGAAATACCGGGACTATTCTCAGTGCTATCAGTGAGAATCTGATGCGTCAGTTTCAAAGCCCCAGCATGAGCTGAGTTTGATTTTTCTTGATTTTGTTCCAAGTTGCCTCAGGAAAAACCACAACTAATGTGGTGTAGCTGGCAGCCTTCTAGACTGAGGCCCAAGATAATAGCAACGTGGAGACTGAAGCAGCCTTTTGCTTAGTTGGAAGGTTACCTTTATCAGGCAGAAGAGGGGTGGGAAACGGAGAGAGAAACTATATATGTCTTTACCGTACTTTACATATGGATACAAATTACTCCCATATGTTCCCTGTAGGATTTTTTCCCTGTGAGCAGAACCTTTAGGTTTCTGAAGGCAAATGTAAAACCACTGGGCAATATATTGACCTCAATGTGTACACACTCATAACTCCCATCAGTATCCGTCCGAGTTCTGCTGCGGACTAGGGGCAGGATGTAACCTGAAGGGCCCAGTCTTTTTATTGTTGTAGTCAGTGCTTTGTAACCAGATGCTCAGCACCTTTGAAAATCAGGCCACTTTTGTTTAGGTGCCTAAACAAAACCTGACTTTAGGTACCCATGTCTGGAAAAATTGACCTCAGTGTAGTCTGTGTCAAAACCTTCCCCTTCTGGTTGATGGGTGGGAGGAAGCTACATGCTCTCTTGCCACTTACCCTGGTCTCCCTGTTGAAGGTTTGGCTGAAGTCCACATTCCTAGTTGCTCTCTGTCCCTCACAGGTTGAAAGGAGAAGGATATTTCACCAGCTTCTTCTCTTATGTTCCTGCGGAGTTGACTCACTTCCACACTGTCTGGTCCACTTGCTTATCATTCACTGCTGTGCCTTAAACCCAGACACCAAGAGCTGACTTCCATCCGCAGGAGCACTTCTTGCTCATCCAAGCACAACATGGGATGCCCATTTGTGTGCCAGCAGAGGTCCAGAGTGGAGGGTGTACAACCATGCATGCAGCCTGTGGTCGTATGCATATGGATTTATCTTCCATATGCAAGAATCTGTGCGTGCACCTTACTTGGAGAATTCCAGTGGACTTGTACTCAGTCTTGTACCTATTAGAAATATCAGGTAGTGCTTTATTGCTAGGCTATATTATTTATTAGGCTGTGCTTTAATCAGAAAGAAGTTCACCATCTTGTGCAAAAAGACTCCTTCTTGTCATCTGGTATCTACCCCTAGAGGCAAGTAAGAGAAACCTTTCCGCTCACCTTGGACCAGAAGCAGAAATAAAAGGGGGGAGGGGAGAGGAGGAAGGAGGGGAGGATTTATTTTGAAACACAGTTATCAAAGTTCTAACTTTGAGGATGTTATAATCAGCAACTATATTGGTCAGGATGTTCTAAATCAAAAGTATTGATAGCACATTGGAACTGGTGCAAGAAGGATATTATATCTTGTATATTTTAATGGAGCAGAAGGTTGCTTTGTTTATAATTATAATTGGACCTTAATTGATTAGTGAGAGCAAATCACCTTACCTTATGATCCGTGGCAAACCAGGAGTACTAGAATGATTACATGTACTGATGAAAATTCTATTGATGTAGGCATGATTATTAGGAAATAAATGAATAAATATAGAATTCTGCATTTTAAGACAATAAGACAGTCAACCTAGTTTTTCCCTGACTTATACTGTTTTATACTGGTAACTCCATTGACTTGAAATGGAAGAATTATTCCCAGTTTAAACTGGTGTAAGTGAGAGGAGAATCAGGCCTGATGTATTTAACTCAAAATTCACTCATTATCTGCAAGGCAAAGCGTGATGCCCAGTGCCAACTAAACGGAAATGTTCCATGTATTGCCAGGGGTTTGTGGCTTTCTCACTGTTCCTTGCACTGTGTTGTGGTTTTGGACTCATGTGGTTTAACGGCTGAAACAGTCAACAAAAGTCCCCCACCCTCTAAGGTAAGATTTTTCAAAGATCTTTATTCTGTAGGTGCTCCTCCGGCAATCAGTGCTGTGACACAGGATGGGTTGACTGAACTTTTGCAAGCATTAGTGTCTGTACAAAGTACACAAGTCAACATTCTGAAGGTAATGAAAACCCTTTGACATAGTGTCATATAAAATCAACGTCTTTGATTTGTAGTTCATAAATTATGGTTAAAAATGCAAACTAATGCAAGAAGGCACAAATTGCATTCTAAAGCTCTTGAAGAGGGGAGGTGGGGTTAAAGGGCCAGAGGCTAATGAATAGGATTTCATTCACCAACAGTGGTGTGACTGGCGAGCAGTCACTGTGCCCTTTTCCAGGCTGGCTCTGAAGTGTTGGGTAGGGTGCCAGGAGATGGAGATTTTTGTGGCAGGTCCAAGCTTCACTGGAATACTTTGACCTGGTCAACCCCCAATCGTGACCTTTGAGATATTGTCTGCACCATCTTGCAAAGCCAACCAGCATGCAAATACACGAATCCCCCAGCAATGACCCAAAATTTCCTTAAGTACCTTACAAGGATTTATTGCCATCACTTTCTTTCTAAAGCTCCTCCCAGAGACTTTTGAGGCAAATGTTTCTTTTGAGTCCCAGCAGCACGCTTAAGGTCAAAAAACACATGACAAATTGGTATTTTAGTTAAATTGAGCCCAGGGCCGGCCCTAACTTTTTAGCTGCCCCAAGCAAAAAAAACCAAAAAACCCAAGCGCCGCCCCCCCCCCAACGCTGACCAAAACAACCCCCCCCCAATGCCGCCGCCCCGCCGAAACGCCCGGGGGGCCGGCGGGGAGGGCGCCATGCCCGCAGCCTGGCTGCCCTAGCCAGAGCGCCGGCAGGGAGCGCGGCATGCCCGGCGCCCCTCTCCCCCGGCCGGGGTGCCGGCAGGGAGTGCGGCAGGCCAGATGCCCCGGCCGGTGGGGAGCACGGCATGCCTGCTGCCCCACTCCCCTAGCCGGGGCGCCGGCGGGGAGGGCGCCATGCCCGCGGCCTGGCTGCCCTGGCCAGAGCACTGGCAGGGAGCGCGGCATGCCCGCCGCCTCTCTCCCCCGGCCGGGGTGCCGGCAGGGAGTGCGGCAGGTCAGATGCCCCGGCCGGTGGGGAGCATGGCATGCCTGCTGCCCCACTCCCCCGGCCTGGGCGCCGGCGGGGAGGGCGCCATGCCCGCGGCCTGGCTGCCCTGGCCAGAGCGCCGGCAGGGAGCGCGGCATGCCCGCCGCCTCTCTCCCCCGGCCGGGGTGCCGGCAGGGAGTGCGGCAGGTCAGATGCCCCGGCCGGTGGGGAGCACGGCATGCCTGCTGCCCCACTCCCCCGGCCGGGGCGCCGGCGGGGAGGGCGCCATGCCCGCGGCCTGGCTGCCCTGGCCAGAGCGCCGGCAGGGAGCGCGGCATGCCCGCCGCCTCTCTCCCCCGGCCGGGGTGCCGGCAGGGAGTGCGGCAGGTCAGATGCCCCGGCCGGTGGGGAGCACGGCATGCCTGCTGCCCCACTCCCCCGGCCGGGGCACCGGCGGGGAGGGCGCCATGCCCGCGGCCTGGCTGCCCTGGCCAGAGCGCCGGCAGGGAGCGCGGCATGCCCGCCGCCTCTCTCCCCCGGCCAGGGTGCCGGCAGGGAGTGCGGCAGGTCAGATGCCCCGGCCGGTGGGGAGCACGGCACGCCTGCTGCCCCACTCCCCCGGCCGGGGTGCCGGGGGGGAGCACTGCACGCCCACCGCTCAGCTCCCCCAGCGGGGGCGCCGGTGGGGAGGGCGGCACCCACGCAGCCCCAGCCAGGGCGCCGGCTCACCTGCCGCCCCACTCCCCTGGCGCACGAGCCAAAGATTTATTTTTATTTATTTATATATATATATATAAAAAAACCCGTGAGTGCTGCCCCCCTCCAGGTGCCACCCCAAGCACGTGCTTGGAAGGCTGGTGCCTGGAGCCAGCCGTGATTGAGCCTCACTTACTTTAAAAGTGAAACTAGAGTGTAACCACTCTACATAAATAGTTATCCTTCTCTAACATCTGTTCTTATGCATTTCGCATCTTCATATGACTGAAGAGTTTTTTTTCTCTTTTGAGACCTATGGCTGGCTCAGATATCCAGTCAGACAGATGTAAAGAGATCAAGACACTGCTTCATCAAAGCATTTAAGCACGTACTTAACTTTAAGCAGGTGAATAATCCCATTGATTTTAACAGGACAATTCACCTTCTTAAAGTTAAATATGTACTTAAGTGTTTTCTTGAATCAGTGTCTGAATGAGCAAATATAGATTAGAGGGAGGAAGGAATACTGGGTCTAGGGTTGCCAATTTTGGTTGGATGTATTCCTGGAGTTTTCATCACATGATATAATCTTTAATTAAAGATTAGTCTTTAATTGCAGGAGACTCTAGGGCAATCCTGGAGGGTTGGCAACCCTAAGTCTGGTTTGGGAGTAAATAGCACAGAGAAAGATTTATACTGTTGTTGTGTTGCAGATCTTTTAGTGCTGTTAAAATGTTTGAGCCTGATTCTTTTCTCACTGCATTGACATCAGTGGAGTTACTTCTGGTTTACACCCGTGCAACTGAGAAGAGAACCGTTGCACTGTCAGGCGATATGGGACTGAAGGTCAGGAGGGGTTTCAAAAGACTCCATTAGGTAGTGTGGAGATCAAGCACATCACTGAGGTGATACACTGAGCCCCCACAAGGGAGATTCTGTGCTTCAGAAAATGGCATGATTTTTCAAGGATGAAAAAAGGTTACAATGAAACACCTTGTCTTTCAGGATGACTGTTGGCTTCGTTCTTTAACCATTTTCCCCTGCAGCTACATACAGGCTAATACACGTTAAGGCCGTTTTTTCTCAGAACCAGAGCAAACCTCTCCAAAAACACAAACGGCTACATTTTCTTGAAAAGCTTTACATGAAACTGTTAGCAACAATAACTATACAGTCATTTAGAACAAGAACTGCATTCACCTTGCGTCTATGGTATAACCCCGTCTAACATCCGGAAGGTATGGGGTTCTTGTCTTTAAGCGTAAGGAAGTGTTTTTAGATATGGTGATTAAGAAAGAAAACCGCACAAGTTTCCTCTTTTTTGATACAGCGTACCTAAAACATGATTTCAGGAAATACTTAGTCTATATAAACTAGAATACAAATATTCCTAAATGTGTATTTATAGTATGTATATATGGGTCTGCATATATCAGACATACAGTCCAACACAAAAGCACTACATTGGATAATAGTTAAAGTTGCTCAAGTACAACAATCACTAATCCAAACATTAAAAAATTAGGAAATCAGTTACATCAAATGTCAACAACCAGTCAGCATCAACTTGTAGAAAAGATTCTGATAAGCAAACACCCCACTAATACAACCTTAACTCTTCCCCTTTACAGATGCTAGCCTGCAATTTTAAATTTTTTGTTCAATTTTTACCTAAAGCATTGTTTTGTTTTGTTTTTTAAAATCCCTAATTAAGAACTTTGGCTCCAATTTTTAATGGTATTCAGGCATGGCTTCACTCAGCATTGCAATGCCTAACTGATTTAGGAGGCTAAATCTTATTTTCAAAAGTGATTTAAATTCTTTAAATCCTAAATCCCTTTGATAGCTGATGAGATTCAGGTTCTTAAGAGCTTAAATACATTTTGAAAATGAGATTTTGCCTCCTAAATCAGGTAAATGTTGCAATGCTGAGTGCAGCCATGCCTGAATCCTGTAGAAATCTGGGGCTTCATAATCATGTCTCTGTTTTTCAAATATTTATTATATTTGGATCTGATAATTTTTCGGGGGGGTGGGTATAAAAAGCTTTCAGACCATATCTGCAGTCACGATAATACTTTAAAATTGATGTACTGGTATAGTGAGCATACTCCCATCTTCCCTTTGTCATCTTTATTCATAAGGTCTTTACGTATTCTGTAGTCTGTGGACGCGCTAATATTAAAATATAAGATGACGACACTTTTTCATCAGACTTTGCTCTTTTAATGTAATTCTGTTTTTATAAGCTTTGTGTAAGTGCTAACGGTGTGAATTGGTGGTGCATGGAATGGTTACCTGGTGGCACAAGGTTTGATAATGAATACTAGTGAATGGTGACTTTCAGCACATACTACTTGCCCATTCATATATTTGTCTAGTATGCCTTTCTGTGGACTTGGAGATGTCCAGAATTTGCACTACACTATAACCAAGAGTAAAGTATTCTAGTGTGTGTGATCACTGGTGATTACAAATTCTTTGTTAGAGATGGATAAGGTCTCGTGTTTTTTTTTTTCCCAAATGATATGTTTGCATTGCCAGGGGGCAGAGTTAATTTTGTTTGAGTGGAATGTTTGCTCATGATTGTTAATATACTTAACTCTGAATTTGTCCATGGATAAATAAGTTGATTCAACAGCAGAACTGCACAAGTCAGGGTCTTGTAGGCCTTGCAGACATCGGTCAGAGTAGGCTACCTTCTGTTGGGAGCTTTGCACTTTGGTCAGACCTGCTACCTGTGTCATTCACTGGCTAAGTAGGAGGAAGTTCAGAAATAAAATAAAATTTTGAGAAACGCAGAGCCACTTTCTGCTCTCATTTATATAGCAGGATGCATGTCCACTGTGATTTGGGCTTGTAGCAAAGTGTCCTGGCTTGTGACCCCAGTTAGGAACCCCTAAAAGGGTATAACTATGGAGCAATGTCATTGGGCCATATTTTATTCTACTCTATTCTGTTCAAGTTGATATGCCATTCCTATCACCATGGAACCTGAATACCTTTAAATGATGCATTAAGCAGTGTGGCTAGCATCTGTCACATATAGTTCCTCCTCCAGTCCTCTCCTTGAGGGGAATATTTGCACGGGTTGGGTTTTTCTTTTGTTTTATGCTTTTTTTGTATGTGTGACCGAGTGCTTTTATTTATGAAGGCCACGGTGAAGTCATGTGCTTTGCACTTGGGTTTCAGTCCTGCAAGGTGCTGCACTCTTGCCCTGATCTAGCCAAGTACTTAAGCACATTAGTCCCATTGAAGTCTGTGTGACTACTCACGTGTTTAAGCACTTTGCTTAGAGCGGCCAGGTGTCCGGTTTTTGACCAGAAAGTCCTGTCAGAAAGGGGACCTGACAGTGTCCAGTCAGGTCTCCTGACCGGGCACCCTAAGTTCGGTTACTGTGGGTGGGAAGGCTGGGAGGTGCCAGGTCATCACCCGCACCAGCCCCTACTCAGCTAGGGCCACCTCCTACCTGCGTTGGGCAGCTGCAGTTCCCAGCACCGGCTCCGCCGGTGAGAGTCCCTCCCTACCCAGGCTTAGGGGCAGCCCCGTCCCTACCAATTATAGTGCCCTACGCAGCCCGAGTACCTGCTTTCCCCCTCCCCTCCCCGCGGAGGGTCTGGGCTGTGCTGAAGGCCTACAGGGCTGTGGAGACAGGAGCTGTGGGAAGCCACTTTGGGGGGCCCCACAGGCCCAGAGTGGCCCGGGGGATTAGCGGGGACCCTGGCGCCCGCAGCAGGAAGTGGAACAACCCGGCCCCAGCCCGCTCTGTTTCTCCTGTCCCAGCCGTATTGCTCGAGGGAGGAGGCTTGGGGAATGGGTCTGCCACACCCTCCCTCCCCCGCACTCACCGACGGCGGGGAGCCAGTGGAGTGGAGAAGGCTGGGGCTGGGTTGCTCTGCTTCCTGCCACCACCGGTGAGTGTGGGGGTAGGCCTGACCCATGCTGCTAGTGCCAGGCCCCCCCGCCAATCCCCTGTGCTGCGTCCGTCACTGAGGGAGGGGGGTTGGGAGAAGGAGTGGAAAATGGGGGTGGGAAGAGGCGGAGCGGGGCGGAGGGAGTTGTTCTGGGCCCTTCACCCACCTAAGAACGTCCCTGCCCTTTGCAGTGGGTGCACCACACAGAGGGGCCAGCTGGAGGATGGGGCTGGCTGCCGGTGCTGCCACATAAGAAGTATGCAGCTGCGTAGGGCACCATGAAATTTGGGGCAAAAAAAGCAGAGAGTTATGGTGGGAGTGGGGAAGAGGAGTGAACAGGGGTGGGGGTTTGGGGGAAGAGGTGGGGCAGGGGTGGGATCTCAGGGGAAGTGGCTTCAGCACTCCTGCTGGGGTTTTTAAATATTACAAAGTTGACAACCTTAGCTTTGCTGGATCAGGGCCAGAGTGCTCATTAATGTGTAGGATTGAGTCCTTGGAACCGAAGGGGGTGGAGTTTGTGGCCACTGAAACTAACTGAGTTACTCTGGATTTGCACCAACCCAACTGAAAGCAGAATCTGACCCTAAGTCTTTTCTTCCAGCCATTTGAAAACAGAATTAAGGTTTGAAGATGTATGGACAAATTGCTGATTCAGGGCCTGCCTTGCAAACATTTGCTACCATGTGGAGACCCATTAGAGTCAATGGGGCTGCTCACAGTAAGGAAGCACAAATGCTCAGTAGTAAACATTTGCAGCATCAAGCTTATTACCATTTCTGCATGTTGAGAGCAAAAGTAACATTAATTGTTGGTTATAAATGTTGCCATTTGCACTTGGTGTCTGTAAGAAATTCTAACAAATATCATTGGCACAAACTGTGTACGTTACAGGGCTGCTGTTTGTCCTTGGGATTCTGGTGACATAACCTTCCAGGTGGAGAGAACCTTAGCTTTGGTGGCGCTAGCAAGCTCTGCTGTAATTTAATGACATGCATTAACCTCCAAGCTCTCAAGAGAGAATGGAGATGAATTCTTTGTGACACTGTGAAAGTTAAGCTAACACTTCTTAGTTACCACTCCTTCACGTGGTTAATGGAGGTCTCTGTGATGCACTGTAGCACGCCAACACTCATGCCGTGCTGCATAATGTAACACAGTTAATATATGCAAATACCTCCGTACACTATCCTTGAGCTTCCTTTAGCAATTTTACCTTTTAACTCACTGCAGATTAATGGCATGGAAGGGGTTGGGTCTTAAGAACAAGAGGCATTTTTGATCATCTTTTTGTTAATTCCTGCTAGACCAGGCGTGGGCAAACTTTTTGGCCCGAGGGCCACATCTGGGTATGGAAATTGTATGGCGGGCCATGAATGCTCATGAAATTGGGGGTTGGCGTGCGGGAAGGGATGAGGGCTCCAGCTGGGGGTGAGGGCTCTGGGGTGGGGCCAGAAATGAGGAGTTCAGGGTGCGGGAGGAGGCTCCGGGCTGGGTGCGGGGCTGGGAGGGTGAGGGCTCCGGCTGGGGATGCGGGCTCTGGGATGGGGCTGGGGATGAGGGGCAGGGGGTGCAGGAGAGTCCTCTGGGCTGGGACAGAGGGGTTCGGAGGGTGGGAGGGGGATCAGGGCTGAGGCAGGGGATTGGGGCACAGGATGGGGTCAGAAGTGCAAGCTCTGGACAGTCAGCTCTTCACGCTGCCCTGTCTGCAGGCGCCTACCCTGCAGCTCCCATTGGCTCTGGTTCCCAGCCAATGGGAGCTGCGGGGCGCTTGGGGCAGGGGCAGTGTGCGGAGCCCCCTGGCTGCGCCTATGCATAGGAGCCAGAGGGGGGACATGCCACTGCTCCTGGGAGCTCTGGCATACGCAGAGCGGGGCAAGCCCCCAACTCCGCTCCCCGGTGGGAGCTTCAGGGACGAATTAAAACGTTTGAAGGGCCGGATGCAGCTCCCGGGCCATAGTTTGCCCACCCCATGCTAGACTATTACAAAACTAAAATATTTCTTAAATGGTAGAGATGGGTTAATCCAGGAGTGGTTTTGGTTTGGCAAAATTGAATAACAACCACAGATGGTTTGAATCCAGGCCTCATTTTATCTGAATCCCCAAAGGTTGGGGGAATTTGGATTAACTGTTCTGGTTTTCGGTCATATCTATCTAGTAACATTGAAAATGGCTCACTCATCTTACAGAATCCGTGTGCTATTACTACTATAATTGGTATTTTAATAGTACCTAGAGGCCCCAGTCGAGATCGGGGGTCCATTGTGCTAGGCGCTTTCCACCCAGCTAGTAAGAAACAGACCCTTCCCCAGAAAGCTTGCCGTCTGAAAAGCAGACAAAGGGTAGGAGAATAGAAGGAAGTGGTGTTATTCCTATTTTATAGCCAGAAAACTGAGGCTTAAAGAGACTAGGTGACTTGCTCAAGATCAAACAGGAAGTCTGTGGTAGATCTGGGAATTGAATCTAGATCTCTTGAGTCCCCGTCCAGTGCTTTAACAATAAGACTGACCGTCATTGATTTTAATACATAATGAATACTATAATCTTCTCATTAGAACTGGGGAACTATGATTCAATAAAAATATTATATCCATAACATTGGCAGATGTAATGTAGTGGTTCTCAGTATGTAGTACCTGTCAGTATAAAGCAGGGGTCAGCAACCTTTCAGAAGTGGCGTCCCGAGTCTTCATTTATTCACTCTAATTTAAGGTTTCACGTGCCAGTAATACATTTTAACGTTTTTAGAAGGTCTCTTTCTATAAGTTTATAATGTATAACTCAACCATTGTATGTAAAGTAAATAAGGTTTTAAAAATGTTTAAGAAGCTTCATTTAAAATTAAATTAAAATGCAGAGCTCCCCAGACCGGTGGCCAGGACCCAGGCAGTGTGAGTGCCACTGAAAATCAGCTCGTGTGCCGCCTTTGGCACGCGTGCCATAGGTTGCCTACCCCTGGTATAAATTATACTTGCTCTAGCATAAAGAACCTCAGAATGTTCCTTAATAACATTAATATTGTAGAATCACTCTGTTAACAGGCAAAAAATGTACAGATTGTAGTTTGTAAATTATTCTAGAATGGAGAAAACCTATCAAAATCCCATTTGAGTTTGGAACCATAACTGCAGTAATTACTAATATGTTTCTGGATCTCTGCATCCTTCCTGGCAAGAGAGAAATAGTGAAATGATATTCTGTCAAGATGGCACAAGCCCTTACATCAGTGGGTTTGGTTGGCAGGAATCACATCTCAGTGCATGCAGCATGTCAGTCTTTGCAGTATTAGTGATGATAACAGCGCTGGAGATAAGAGGCATTTGTAGTAGAGAAGTGACTGAAGGTGGGGGGAAATAGGGAGAAGGAGTGTGGTGAGGCATGTTTTCCCACCACCCTTGGGGCTTCACTTGTAAAAACTTTCTCTCTGACTGAGGAGGGCTGGACTTAGATCCTTCATGAGGTCAACAGCCTTGTGTAAGCAGCAGACAGCAAAACCTGCTTCCATTTTTCCAGGGCTTGCGCATGCTATTTCTTCAGCACTCACCCACTTGCCAGCCTGGGAAGAGAAATATTGAGCTCAGATCTGAAATTGTGATTCCCCCACCTAGAAGTTTAATTCACTGCATGTGGAGCATCAAGCGTAGCCATTTCCTGCCTTTTTTCCCCCTGGTGGTAGGTCCCCAGCCTTCTAAGTGCAGGTAAAATGTTCTGTTTGTTCCCTGTCCAGTAAGGTGAAAATGCCTGGTCCTTTTAAGACTGACATTATTGTTGCTCCACTAATAGGCTGGTGGTTATGGTAAAATCTTCCTGGTCTCCACTGTTCCACAGGGTTGACATTCTAGAGGTCATTCTCAACCTGACTCTCCCACCATGAGATACAGTGTGTTGCTGCTGGGTCGTTCTCTAGGTCCTGGGTATGTTCCCATCCTTTCATGTTATACGAACCTAACCTATAGATATTACAGTGACTAACCCAACCACGGCTAATATGCTGCCACAGAATTTGTGTCAACAAATTAAATGATTCTAGTGTTACGTTTTAGCAACTTTTAGAGAGATTTAAAACCAAGTCAGTGGCAGTGCTTTGAGAAAGAGAGCTTAGAAAACAGCATATAGTTTATTTGGCACAGAGTAGGTGTGAGTCATATGGAGTCCAGATGTTCCTTGTGCCTTCCGAAAGGTAACAAATCCAGAGTCACTGAAGAAGGAATTTCAGACTAAACAAATGAGAAAAATATGTTGCTGAACACAATAGAACTTTTCAGAACGATAATCTTTATTTCCTCGCCTTCCCCTTGTCTAGATCTCCCCTCTCAGAGCCTTCATGGGAATTTTTTAATTAAAACAAAACAAAAACTCGATAGGCAGAATAGTGGCTTAGTTGTTTCATTCAGGTCTGGCTCAGCATCTGTTTGATTTTGAAGTTGGCAACCAAGAGACAAGATGCCCTGTTTTGAAGGGGCAATAAGGATAATAAAGACCTGTTTAAAGACACATTTTTAAGATGGGCTCTAAATTTGACCCGTATGCTCTTCAATATCCATCTCTCTCTATGTATTTTCCCATTCTCTTCCCTATATAAATGCCTCAAGAATTCTTCTTCTCTTAAAATATTAAAGAAACAATTAGCATTGATAATAAAAAATACTTTGCATTTACAGCATTCTTCAGAGAAAGTCAAAGCATATTACAGAGGTGAATAAGCATTATTACCTGCATTTTACTAATGGAACAACTCAGGCACAGAGAAACTAAAGTCCTGACCCTGCAAACATTTACGCATATAACTTTATGTTGCTTACAATGGTGAAGTAACTCGCATAGCTGTGTGCAGGATTGGGGCCTTTGTGAATTGCTTTTGGTCACTTAACAAGGGTTTGTCTACATGATGCCAGCAAGCCCACTAGAGGGGTGTGATTTGAGATATGCTGTAACATGTTGTGCTCTAACTGCCCCGTGGAGATCCTGCTGGCATGCTCTAGTCTAAAAGGTACCTAGTTTGCATTAACGTAGACCTATTTGAAACAGAACTACATTAACATGAATGCATGTAGAGCGTGTTAGCTGTATTTACACAGGGCAGCTAGAGGGCAGCATGTTAGAGCACTTCACAGATCACCCCCAGTGATGTGCTTTGCCACGCCATCTAGACAAGCCCCAACTCAGGAGCCAAGTCAAGTTGGGAGTAGAATCCAGGTCTCCTGACTACCAGGTTGTTGGCAAAGCCACTCTTTGAGACTAGCTATCCTACCTTGGGTACTCCTAAAAACAAGTTTCACTGTAAATCAGAATTGCTTCTATGTACAGATATATTGCCAAAGAGACAAGGTGTCTTATTTTGAATATATATATATATACTTGCTTGTTCCATTAGATGCTTACAATCCCAGGCTTGCTCATATACTTTTTTAGGCAGTCAGTAGTTTTATGCTCTGAAGCACCATCTCTTGAGAATCTTAATAGTGCTTGTGATGCATGGCTAGAAAGGGTTAAACATTCTGCAAAATAAATAACCCTCAAAAAACATGTAGGGAGATAATTTTTGTGTTTTTGTGTATTTACATATGTATGAGTAGGGTCGACAATGTAATCAACAGTCCCTGTCTATGCTGTATTCTGATATAATTCAAATGAATTGTAACACGGGATATCTCTGAATTCATCTCTCTTTGAAATGTACTGTGAACAGTGGAGGAAACAAGCAAATGGCCTTATGTTAATTTGTATAGCTTAGTACCGGTGATGGACCTCCTTCAAAGTCATCCTAATTACCCTTTGTTCCCCAAGGAAATCCCAACTTGTCAAAGAGGACATGAAATTGTATAAAAGATTCTTGGGTCCTGATTCTGTCATCTTAGATCTGCTTAGGCTTAGCACCTTAGAGCTGCTTAGGCTTCATCAGGGGAAGTTTGAGTCACAAGACTGAGGTCCCAGGTATGCTGGTACGCCCTGAACATGATATTTGGACATTGGACTATGACCTATGAACTGAATTCTAAAGGAAATCTTTGCAACTACAAAGCTCACCATCTCTGCTATGAATCTGAACCTCAATGGATTGAACTCATGTCTGTATGTAGATTGATCTTTTAACCATACTCTCTTTTGTTTTTTAATAAATTTTAGTTTAGTTAATAAGAATTGGCTAGAGCGTGTATTTGGGTAAGATCTGAAACATTCATTAACCTGGGAGGTAATGTGTCTGATCCTTTGGGATTGGTAGAACCTTTTCTTTTAAATGATGAAATAAGATTTTCAGAAATCATCAGATTTGACTTAGGTACGTGGAGGGTGGCCTGAGGCTGGATCACTTTAAGGGAACTGTGTTGTTTGGACTTCTGAGTAACCAGTAAGGTAATAAAGAAGCTGTTTTGTGCTGACTTGGTAAATCTAAGTAGGTTGCATCCAGTTGATGCCATAAATAGTTCCCAGAGACCAAGCAATTCTAGTGCTTCTTTTTTGCCTATTTCTAGTGTGTTGCTGGGTAAAGATATAACAGCCTTGTCTGATCAGGGTGATGATACAGCCAGGGCACAAGGAAAGCATGAAGGTGATTTGACTATGTTACCGACTGACAGTGTGGAAACTTGTAACAAGGAAAAGAATGCTTCTAATCTTTTGACTCTGAAGTTTAGCAGTTTACCTGAAGAGGGGTTTGTAAAAATCCTCCTGATGGGCCAGAGGTAATTCTGGATGTATGTGAAACTCAGAAGAAGTTTGGTGATTTGTCTGTTGTGCCAACGTTGGTTCTGGACACAAAGCTCAGAAAGAATCTGTTGCAGTGCATGATATTGCTAAAGAAAAGTAATTTCTTAGTGAAGTCTTTAAAGTCTGTGAAAAGGAATTGTTTCCATTGACCCTTAATGGGCCATTGTTGATAATAAACAGCCTCTCTTCTGAGGAAAGTGTGTTGGTACCCCGTGACCAAACTCTTTCAAATGAAAATGAATCAGCTGGATTTGCTTTGAAAAAATCCATTGTGGATCGCTTTGAGGAGATTTCAGATGGAATAAAAATTGTTAGGGAGTTTAAACAGCCCTATAAGCTTAACCAGCTTGTGGGGGAGACAATGGTGTTGGGACAGGACTGTCTCCATTTTGATTCTTTGAGTAAACTGTCTGTATCTCAGGTTCAGAGGGATGACTGGACAGCTGAATCTGTAGAGCAGGAGGACAGTTGTGCAGTTAATCTCTCGAGAATACAGGGGATGGAAGGTAAACTCTCATCTCTAGATATTTTTGATATGTCTTGTAGTCTCTTCGTGTACTTGACATCTGATTCCATGTGGAAGCAGAGGTTGGTAAGGGAAGAACAAAAAACCCCTTGAGTCTAACATGCTAGTGAAAACGGATGGTATCTCTAAGACAGAGTCCAGCCTTGGAATTGGTAAAGGTTGAGGATTTGAAAACTAGTAAACAAGCTAGTGTCTGTGTTGATGCAAATTACCAGACTGACTGGGGGGAGAAAGACTTGCCCATAGCCATTAGCAAAGAGGATGCACCCAGCCAACCAATGGATTCTGTTACACAAAAGAGTTCAGATTTTGACCCTACGGGACAAGGAAGAAGGAAAGGATTAAATCTTGCAAATAAAAGCCATGGGTTAACCCTAAAATACCAAAACCCCAAGGAAGTGGTTAAGCTGAAAACCTATGTTAAGGAAGACCCTGAGGTCAAGAAAAAGCTACAAAGATTCAAAAGGGATATTGAACACGCTGACCTGAAGAATGATTTGTTTAAACCAAAGGCTTGGCATGACAAAAGTAATTGTAAATTCAATAATTGTAAATGTACACTGATAGAACGGATGTTAATGTTATTGCTATGAATCTGAACCTCAATGGATTAAACTCATGTCTATATGTATAGTTAATAAGAATTGGCTATAGCATGTATTTGGGTAAGATCTGAAACAGTCATTAACCTGGGAGGTAATGGGTCCGATCCTTTGGGATTGGTAGAACCTTTTCTTTTATATGATGAAATAAGATTATCAGAAATCTTCATATTTGACTTAGGTACGTGGATGGTGGCCTGAGGCTGGTGGCCTGAGGCTGGATCACTTTAAGGGAACTGTGTTGTTTGGACTTCTGAGTAACCAGTAAGGTAATAAAGAAGCTGTTTTATGCTGGCTTGGTAAATCTAAATATTGGAATATCCACCAGCTTTTTGGGGTTTGGCTGCCCCATTCTTTGCAGTTCACCCTAATTGAGTGACCACAGCTGGCTCCCCAATAGGACCCTGGTCACAGTGCTTAAGAGAAATAAAGGAGAACCCTGTGTGCCAACAAAAAGAAACCATAATGGTGGCAGATCCAGCTAGCTTGGGGATTCCCTCACTGTGGGGAAGCCCCAGGATGGCACATAGCCAGCTTTTATATTACCTGTCCTGCCCTCCCCATAGGGGATGTGGCCAGAATGCATCTGCATTTGAACAATGCTATTGGAGCTGTAGCCAGCTGGCATACTTTAGAGCAGCTTTTGGGCTGCTCTAAGCTAAGCTAGGCAGCCTGCTGGTGTAGAACTGACCCCAGGATTGGGAAGGGGAAGCTGTGAACAGCTCTATTGCATCACCTCCAATAAGGGTCCTAGCACCTATTGGGTAAATAGACAATTAAATGCTGTGCCTCTAAGAGTTAGTTTCATAAGGGAATACATCTGTCTGCAGCACTTCTTTCCTCTCCATCTCTTTCCCTGGACAGAATAATAATGGGAATACTTGGTTATTACTGCAATTTTCAAAGTATTTCACAAAGGTGAGTAAGTATTATCCCAGTTTAGCAGGCTCTTCCTTCTCCTTCCTTCCCTTTCTGTGAGCTCCTTGATAGACTTTTAGGACCCAGTCCTGAATCCCTTAGTCCTTAGTTAAAGATTCCAGGATCAGACCTCTGGTTACTCACTGCTGTATTAGGCCTTTTTAAGAAAGCCAGACTCAAATTCCAGAGGATCCAGCCTTAATCTGCCCCTGAATTTAGACAAGAAAGTAAATATCTCTTCAATGCATTCAATGTTGTTGGGATCACCTTGCCCAAATTAAGTGAGGAAATTGGTTTCACTGGTACAGACTCTCTACATTCGTCCTCATTAAGACAAACTGCTAATGTAAGTATTAAGATGTATTTTTGCCTCTTTGGAGATTAGAAGGCTAATGAGTAAAGAGTAGAACTAATGAACGTATCCTTAATCTTCTGCTAATGGAGAAAAACACCACTTAACTCTTCTAATGACTTGGTCTCTACAAGCGACATTCCATGCTTTTGGATAGTTCTTGTTGTGGATGTTAATGATGCATACACTCAGTAGGCCAAATTAGTCCCTGGTGTAACGCCACTGAAGCTAATACAGGTGTACACCAGCGATGAATTTGGGAGGCTTTTATTTCCTTTTTCTTGTGGGCAAATGAATCACACTGCTTCTTTTAGTGATGATATTTTCCTTGCTGGAATAGTTTATTCCCTTGCCCAGGCACTAGGGAAAGATTGTCAAAGTGCTGGCATTTAGGCGCCTAACTCCCTTTGAAAATCAGTGTGAGTTGGGTGCTTCGTTGCCATTTGTGCCTTTGAAAATCTCTCCCTAAACTCTTCCTCTAAAAGAAAGGGCACGGGGGTGTTTATGTGGTGGCACAGTGTAAAGGGCCAGGTTTTAAGGCTATACTGATTGGTAGTGTGCAGGTATGAAACATGGGGAAAGCATATACTCTTAAATGTATAGGCCACAGATTCTGGTTCCCATCTGTGAATGTCTTTGGAAGGAGTAAGTATTAAGAGGACGCACTTCCCTGTTTTTAAAGACCTTCATGGACTGGCTCCTGGTGGTTGTTTCCCTGTCTGCCTCCCTTCTCTCCCTGTGCTCATCACTTGCTAGCCTCCTCCCTCTTCCATTAGGTTTTTGCCTGGGTTTGGGAGGGCGCAGCTGATCCACCAGTGGAGTCAGGCCTCTTCTCTGCCAGCCCACTGTTGATTAAGTGTATTCCTGCACTGGGGCTTCCAGGTTAGTGACCTTGCAGAGACTATAGCGTACTTTGAAACACAAAATGCAGAACGTCCAAGGAAAGGTTTGTTCACGGGGACACCTCGGGGGCCAGAGAGGGGGGGGGGGGGAAGGGAGGAAGGGAGTGCCAGAGCTAGCAGCAGTAGCAGGGCACCCAGCCTCAAGGAAAGATGGAAGGAAAAATGGAAGATCTCTGAACTGGATGTGAAACTCAGAAAGGTTGGGGTTGGGGGATAGTGAAGATTTAAGCTAGTTTCTATTTACTTGGCCATTGACCAGAATGCTGTTTTACCTCAATATTGGAGATCAGATCACTTGTTCATTGCAGATAATGAGCGTTTTCTAGGCAGCTAAACTTTGTGGCATTTTTAAATTTAAAAAGTAAACAACATCAGCATCCTACCTGGGTGGCAGTGAGGTTTCTGCTATATTCGTTAGGTCAAATTATTTCTCCAGTCACCACCTGCCCAGTCCTACTGGAGTGAAAGGGCTAGGATTAGGGCTGTCGATTAATCACAAAGTCATGCAATTAACTCAAAAAATGAATGGTGATTAAAAAAATTATTCGTGCTTACTCACACTGTTAAACAATAGAATACCAATTGAAATTTATTAAATATTTTGGATGTTTTTCTACATTTTCAAATATATCTATTTCAATTACACATAATATAAAGTGAGCACTGTACCCTTTGTATTATTTTTATTCCAAAATTTGCCCTGTAAAAATAATAAACAAAATAAATATTATTTTTAATTCACCTCATACAAGTCCTGTAGTGTAATCTCTTCATCATGAAAGTGCAATTTACAAATGTATTTTTTTTGTTACATAACTGCACTCAAAAACAAAACAATGTAAAACTTTAGAGCCTACAAGTCCAATCAGTCCTACTTCTTGTTCAGCCAATCGCTAAGAGAAACAAGTTTGATTTTGTTTACAGGAGATAATGCACTAAAGACTCATATGCCTCTTACTGCTTCGGCCATCATTCCAGAGGACATGCTTCCATGCTGATGACGCTCGTTAAAAAAAATAATGTGTTAATTAAATTGGTGACTGAACTCCTTGGAGGAGAATTGTATGTCTCCTGCTCTGTTTTACCCACATTCTGCCATATATTTCATGTTATAGCAGTCTCGGATGATGACCCAGCACATGTTGTTCATTTTAAGAACACTTTCACTGCAAATTTGACAAAATGCAAAGAAGATACCAATGTGAAATTTCTAAAGATAGCTACAGCATTTAATATATGGAGATATACCTATCTCATAGAACTGGAAGGACCTTGAAAGGTCAATTGAGTCCAGTCTCCTGCCTTCACTAGCAAGACCAAGTACTGTCCCTGACAAATTTTTGCCCCAGATCTCTAAATGGCCCCCTCAAAGATTGAACTCACAACCCTGGGTTTAGCAGGCCAATGCTCAAACCACTGAGCTATCCCTTCCCCCATCATTTAAGAATCTGAAATGCCTTCCAAAATCTGAGAGAGATGAGGTGTGGAGTATGCTTTCGGAAGTCTTAAAAGAGCAACCTTCTGATGCGGAAACTACAGAACCCAAACCACCAACCTTCTGCTGGTGGCATCTAACTCAGATGATGAAAATGAACATGCGTCGGTTTGCACTGCTTTGGATCGTTATAGAGCAGAACCCGTCATCAGCATGGACGCATGCCCTCTGGAATGGTGGTTGAAACATCAAGAGACATATGACTCTTTAGCGCATCTGGCATGTAAATATCTTGCGACCTCGGTTACACAGTGCCATGTGAACACCTGTTCTCACAGGTGACGTAAACAAGAAGCAGGCAGCATTATCTTCTGCAAATTAAAACAAACATGTTTTTCTAAGCGATTTGGCTGAACAAGAAGTAGGACTGATTGGACTTGTAGGCTCTAAAGTTTTACATTGTTTTATTTTTGAATGCCCTAGCTAGGATCGGTGAAACGAAGGTGAAATTTGACCTGTGATGTCTGCTTATCCAAACCGATTTAGTTTTATATGTGGTATAATAGAGATCTAACGGGTATTCTAATTATTCCAAAGTACTATACAGTATAAATGCATTAGATGATGGTAGCGTATTGAGTATATAGGCAGATATGACAGCTGTTATGTACTAAAGCCTTGGACATCTGAACCTGTTTGACTGAGGTAAGACATGTTGTCCAGGACACTAGGATTATTCACATGATGATTTATTATATAAAAGCTAAAAGTCTAATAATATAGTCAGTGAAGGGGAATGGAAGGCATCTGGAGCATTGTCTTTTGCCCACCATCAAAGATAGTATTGCCTGTATGGTGCCAAAAGACCTGTGAAATATGTAACTCTTTCCAGCTCTGTGCTGTTTGTATTCCTTTTGTTCATTCAGCATGCCACTGCATTTTGAAATAGGAAATGAATGTAAGGTAAGAGATCAAATACAAGGATAAAAGTACATCTTGAAATAACTCATATTTCAGTGGGACACTGCCAAGGTTTAAATTATTTTGAATTCCTTTTAAATTTTGCTTAACTTTGCTAGGATCCCTTTGAAACTTAAGTCATAAGTTTTTGAAAGTCAAATATATTTTTTATTTGGGCAGCATGTTGTTTTGTTGCTAGTTTCAGAGCATTAGATGTTCAATTTTGTTTATATCCTGATTCCAGTACACCTGCTTGTGGCAGCATCCTGCTTATGCACAAGTCTGGAATTAACAAACCAACAAAATCGAACTCATGTCTGCACTTGAATGTCATGCACGTGAGCCTCCAGTTAGTGTAGATAACATCTGTGTTAACTTTTTGCATCCCTTAAATTAACAGTATTTCTGACACTTTCCATGTACTACAGTAGCAGCACCCAGAGTGGGTCCGTTGTGCTAAGAGCTATACAAACATATATGGTACCGGTCATAAAGAGCTTGCAGTCTTAACATTACTCAAACTATTTGTCTAAATTTTCAACCAATGTATATTAAGCATTCATTAAGGTGTGTAGTTAAGCTTGTACATGTACAAAGAAACAGATTTTCATAAATGCGATGTTAGAGTCTGTTGGAGCTTGGGTGCTCAGATGTTATCTACACTAACTGGAGGCTCATATGCATGACATTCAAGAGCAGACATGACTTCGATTTCGTTGGTTTGTTAATTCCTTGAGGCAAAGCTTGTTGTACTGATTCCATTAAAAGGCCTAGAGGGCAATAAAGACCATTCCAAAGAACTGCTATTTAGTATTTTCCCATCAAATGCAGGACTAGGTTCTATGATGGCTTTAGGGTGACCAGACAGCAAGTCTGAAAAATCAGGACGGGGTGGGGGGGTAATAGGCTTCTATATAAGAAAAAGCCTCAATATCAGGACTGTCCCTATAAAATCGGGACATCTGGTCACCCTAGGTGGCTTACCTCAAGTGGCAGGAGTTCTGAGGATGTAGAGAATTGGGGCCAAATTCTCAGCTGGTGTAACTTCGTGTAGCTCTAGTAAAGTCAATGGGGCACCACCAGTTTACATCGGCTGAGAATCTGATCCCTGAAACATATGTTCTGTGTGACATACAAAACCTCTGATAGATAACTAGACCTAATAAAAGAAATTTTACCTGACTTGAAAGGAGATTGAAATAATGTCCTGGAGACTTTCAGCAGTAGAGTTGGGGAATTGATCTGGAGACTAGAATTTCTAGTGGCCAGGAAACATTAATGATTGTGATAATGAAAAACTAAGTCCTCCAATTTGAGTATTAATGATATGGAGAACAAACTGAAGGCTTATAACGTTCAAACTGCCAGGGTCCTTAAGCAAATCTCTGCTCAATGCCTCAAAAAACCTTTTGGACATGAACATTCCCTGAGTTCTCTGAGATTTTGTGCTGCCTGTTAAAGCAGGGAACCTCTAAATTGACCCAGAACTGTGTTACTTAATGAGATAACCTTTCATTAGAGGAATATAGTTTTAAAAACCAGGAGAGTGAAGGGTGAAATCCAGTTTCAGAATATTCCTGTTTCGTTTTTACCAGATTATTCAGATGCCCTACTTAAAGAAAGGAAAACTTTTTTGCCTATGAGAAACAGCAATTCACAAAAAAGCAGGTTTGTGTTCTGATTTCATATCTCCTGCAATACTACTCCTGGAGTTCGAGGAATGCTTCCTAGAGGTCCAGACAGATACATCTGATAAAGAAATGGTTAGCCACAAAATAAAAACCAAAGGTGTAACTTGAGATGCATCTACTTAGGATCTGTGTTTCCGTTTCCCCTCCCACCTTTCATCTAACTTGTCTATTTAGAATGAAGCAGGGGTCCTATGGAAAATAGTAGGTAATCATGTAATTAAAGATTATCATAATGCATCTGTCCAGGAGTGCAAAATTGAGGTTAATCTGGTATTTCCTAAATTGATTACTTGGCTTTGCAACCTTAATGTTCTTTTAATGTAACTTTGTGGATGTAATTAATATGTAAGGTGTTAAAGAGAAATTCTGGCATCTTGTCTTATTTGTGTCATGTGCGAATATGTTGTAGTTCAAGAGAATTGTTACACCAAGTTATCCAAACTAGCCATGTATCTGTATCTCCTCTTATAGATGGGTAAAATCACCGTCTTGTGTGTTTATATGTGGGGGGGGGGTGGGTTTCAGTACATGTGATGAAAATATACGATAGGGATTTAGATAGGCAAATTTGGCAGCCATTTAATATTGGATTGTGTTATTTAATCTTAATCCAGGGTGTACTCTCACCAGGAATTAAAATGTTAGTGGATCAGCCATGGATAAGACTTATAATAAGGTATATTATTAGATTAGATAGGATTTACATTCTGGTGGTGCTGGTTATTGTTTTGTAATTTTTATATTTAATTTGTTCCTTTTTAATTTTCTTATTTTATAGCTGGCTTTTACTTTTTTGTGGTAGGATTTTATTTTTTTAAACTTCATGCAAGCTTGTTACAAAGGAAGATAAAATACTTCCCTCCCTCCACCCCTCCCACACCCCAAAATGCTTTCAAAATCTCTTTCAAGTTCTCTGAAGTTTTTATTTATTTCAACTGGAGAACAAAGCAAAGAATGTCTTAAATAAATGAAACCCTTATTAAATGACACTTCCAATGGGCAACTCTTTTCTTAGGCAGTTACCTTAAAATATCCCCAAGGTTTCCAGTACAGTTTTATACATTTGATTCAATGAAGATCAGACTGTACAAGGCAACTGATTTTTGCTGCTCCCTTGCGTGTGCTCACTTAAGACAAGTTTCACTGTAAATCGTAATTACTTACATGTGCAAATACATAGCCTAGACTTGTGTCTGTGGAAGTCAATAGCAAGACTCTCATCAATTCAAGTGGTGCAGGACTGAGTCCATATTATCTGATTCTAAGATATGAAATGTCTAATTAAATTGAATATATATGTCAGTTTAAATGGATGGCCCTGCTTACAGGACCTCCCATTTATTTCTGTGATCATATTTAGGCATTCATTACTTTTATGATCTTAAGCATCACCTGTTAAATGTGTAAATGTGTGCTATTAGACTGTGTCTGTATATGGCACAACAGGAAGCAGAGCTGGTAAAAAACCCCAAAAAACCTAATGTTGCACAAAAAAAAAATTAGAAATGTTGAAGTTATTTCAGTTCTGATGTATTCAAATTAGCCACCCATTAAAGTTTCATGGGGGGTTTTAATCCCAAAAAGCATTAATGAAAATATTATTGAAATTAAGGCTGTTGATTAATCGCAGTTAACTCACGTGATTAAGTCAAAAAAATGAATCGTGATTAATCGCACTGTTGAACATTAGAATACCAATTGAAATTATTAAATATTTTTGGATGTTTTTCTACATTTTCAAATATATCTATTTCAGTTACACAGAATACGAAAGGTTACAGTGTAGTAGCCGTGTTAGTCTGTGTCAGCAAAAAGAAAATCAAATACTTGTGGCACCTTAGAGACTAAGAAATTTATTTCAGCATAACCCACGAAAGCTTATGCTGAAATAAATATGTTAGTCTCTAAGGTGCCACAAGTATTTGATTTTCTTTTTACAGAATACGAAGTGTACAGTGCTCACTTTATTATTTTTATTACAAATATTTGCACTGTAAAAATGATAAACAAAAGAAGTGGTATTTCTCAATTCACCTCATACAAGTCCTGTAGTGCAGTCTCTTCATCATGAAAGAGCAACTTACAAATGTATTTTTTTCTGTTACATAACTGCAGTCCAATCAGTCCTACTTCTTGTTCAGCCAATCGCTAAGACCAACAAGTATGTTTACGTTTATGGGAGATAATGCTGCCCACTACTTAATTACAATGTCACCTGAAAGTGAGAACAGGCGTTCACATGGCATTATTATAGCTGATGTCGCAAGATATTTACGTGCCAGATGCACTAAAGACTCATATGCCTCTTTCTACTTTGGCCATCATTCCAGAGGACATGCTTCCATGCTGATGACACTTGTTAAAAAAAAGAATGCATTAATTAAATTTGTGACTCAACTCCTTGGGGGAGAATTGTATGTCTCCTGCTCTGTTTTACCCACATTCTGACATATATCTCATGTTATAGCAGTCTCGGATGATGACCTAGCACATGTTCCTTCTAAGAACACTTTCACTGCAAATTTGACAAAATGCAAAGAAGGTGCCAATGTGAGATTTCTAAAAATAGCTACAGCGCTCGACCCATGATTTAAATATCTGAAGTGCCTTCCAAAATCTGAGAGGGATGAGGTGTGGAGCATGCTTTCAGAATTCTTAAAAGAGCAACACTCTGTTGCGGAAACTACAGAACCCGAACCACCAAAAAAGAAAACCAACCTTCTGCTGGTGGCATCTGACTCAGATGACAGAAATGAACATGCATCGGTCCGCACTGCTTTCGATCGTTATCGAGCAGAACCCATCATCAGCATGGACGCATGTCCTTTGGAATAGTGGTTGAAACATCAAGAGACATATGAATCTTTAGCGCATCTGGCATGTAAATGTCTTGCGACACCGGCTACAACAGTGTCATGTGAACACCTGTTCTCACTTTCAGGTGACATTGTAATTAAGTGGTGGGCAGCATTATCTTCCGCAAATGAAAAGAAACTTGTGTGTCTGAGCGATTGGCTGAACAAGAAGTAAGACTGATTGAACTTGTAGGCTCTAAAGTTTTACATTGTTTTATTTTTGAATGCAGGGTTTTTTGTACATAATTCTACATTTGTAAGTTCAACTTTCATGATAGAGATTGCACAACAGTACTTGCATTAGGTGAATTGAAAAATACAATATATTTGTTTTTACAGTGCAAATATTTGTATTCAAAAATAAATATAAAGTGAGCACTGTACACTTTGTGTTCTGTGTTGTAACTGAAATCAGTATATTTGAAAATGTAGTACACATCCAAAAATATTTAAATAAATGGTATTCTATTATTGTTTAACAGCGTGAATAATTGCAATTAATTTTTTTAATTGCGATTAGTTTTTTGAATCACTTAACAGCCCTAATTGAAATTGTTAAACTGGGATTTTGGTGCATGTTCAATGATGTTTTTGATTTTTAAAATGCCCAGAAAAATATTTTAAAATGCATGAAATTTGTCATGAAAAACGTTGTCAATACCCATTTTGAATTCCTATTCATTCTGGTATGTGAGGCTGGGAGAAAACCTGATGGGGGTTCCAAATGTTGCTTCATGCAAGGACCTATAAAACTTCGAGCTAGCCATGGGTTAATTACTGCTAAATGTTTGTCATGCACCTGTGTTTTCAGCTGGGATGGGTAGATAAAAGTGTTGCAGAGATAAGCATGTTCTTTTTGGAGAGCAAGAGATTATATTTTCTTTGAGTTTTATGCCTTTCAACTGAATCTGGGTCTTGGACTCTCCCTTTGGTTTGCGAGGTAATCTCTTAATAAACAGCTGTGTTTTACTGTAAATATGCCAAAAAAGACTCTGTGGGCCTCATTCTCCTTTCTCACTAGTTCTACATGACTGTAGTCTCTATGAATGATTCTGTATTTACACCAGTGTGACTGATAGATGAGTTTGGGCCCTATATCTCTAGGGTGGTATATATTTTAAAAAATCAGCTTTGGTCTAACTCTCCTCACAGTGAAGTCCAATGTGAGTTTTATGCCTTTATGTCTCTGAACTCATCCCCACTCTTGGGCTTCAGCTAGGGTTGCCAACTGTCTAATCACACAAACCCAAACATCCTTGCCTCGCTCTCTTCTCTACCCTTTCCCCAAGGCCCTGCCCCTGCACCTCCCCTTCCCTGAGGCCCTGCCCCCACTCACTCCAGCCCTCCTCCCTCCATTGCTTGCTGTCCCCCACCCTCACTCACTTGAAGGGAGGTTCAGGTGTGGGAGGGGGTGCGAGCTCTGGGTTGGGGGTGGGGCCGAGGAGTTCGGAGTGTAGGACGTGGCTCTGGGCTGGGCCTGGGGCAGGGTATTGGGATGCAGGAGGGGCTAAGGGGCTGTTTAATTGTGGTGTAGTTGTTCGGGATCGGGGTGGAGCCTGGGCTCTAGGACCCTGTGAGGTACGAGGGTCCCAGAACTGGGGCTGCAGCCCAAGCCTAAACATCAACACTGCAATTGAACAGCCCCTTAGCCCAAGTCCCATGCACCTGAGTCAACTGGCATGGGCCAGCCATGAGTTTCTAATTGCAGTGTAGACATACCCATAGACTTCATTGGCAATCACATAATTCTGCACACACCGGACTTCAGAGTTTTACCTTTCTGCAGGACCTTCTGTTTCATAAAATCAGGGTCCTATCTCTTGACCTGAAGGAAATTTCATTAGCTATAGTAGTATTAAAATTAGTATTTTTAATCACGTGATTAATCGCACTGTTAAACAATAATAGAATACCATTTATTTAAATATTTTGGATGTTTTCTACATTTTCAAATATATTGATTTCAATTACAACATGGAATACAAAGTGTATAATGCTCCCTTTATATTTATTTTTATTAGTATTTTTTTTGATTTACCGAATAGTAGTACTGTAGTGCAATGTCTTTATCATGAATGTTGAATTTACAAATGTAGAATTATGTACAAAAATAACTAAATTCACAAATAAAACAGTGTTAATCTTTAGAGGCTACAAGGCCACTCAGTCCTACTTCAGTCAATCACTCAGACAAACAAGTTTGGTTAATATTTGCAGAAGATAATGCTGCCCACTTCTTGTTTACATCATCACCTGAAAGTGAGAACAGGCATGGCACTGTTGTAGCAAGATATTTACATGCCAGATGTGCTAAAGATTCATATGTCCCTTCATGCTTCAACCACCATTCCAGAGGTTATGCATCCATGTTGATGATGGGTTCTGCTAGATAACAATCCAAAACAGAGCAGACCGACGCATGTTCATCATCTGCTGAGTCAGATGCCACCAGCAGAAGGTTGATTTTCTTTTTTGATGGTTTGGGTTCTATAGTTTCCGCATTGGACCGTTGCTCTTTTAAGACTTCTGAAAGCATGCTGCACACCTCATCCCTCTTAGATTTTGGAAGGCACTTAAGATTCTTGGGTCGAATGCTGTAGCTATTTTTAGAAATCTCACATTGGTATCTTCTTTGCATTTTGTGAAATCTGCTGTGAAATTGTTCTTAAAATAAACATGTGCTGGGTCATCATCCGAGATTGCTATAACATGAAATATATGGCAGAATACAGGTAAAACAGAACAGGATACATACAGTTCTCCCCCAAGGAGTTCAGTCACAAATTTAATTAACACATATTTTTAACAAGCACCATCAGCATGGAAGCATGTCCTGTGGAATGGTGGCCGAAGCATGAAGGGGCATACGAATGTTTAGCATATCTGGCACATAAATACCGTGTAATGCCGGCTACAAAAGTGCCATGCAAACACCTGTTCTCACTTTCAGGTGACATTGTAAAAAAGAAGCAGGCAGCATTATCTCCCGTAAATGTAAACAAACTTGTTTGTCTTAGCGATTGGCTGAACAAGAAGTAGGACTGAGTGGACTTGTATGCTCTAAAGTTTTACATTGTTTTGTTTTTGAGTGCAGTTATGTAACCAAAAAAATCTACATTTGTAAGTTACACTTTCACTATAAAGAGATTGCACTACAGTACTTGCATGAAGTGAATTGAAAATACTATTGCTTTTATCTATCATTTTTGCAGTGCAAATTTTGTAATAAAATGAATAATATAAAGTGAGTACTGTATATTTTGTATTCTGTGTAGTAATAAAAATCAATATATTTGAAAATTTAGAAAAACATCCACAAATATTTAATAAATTTCAATTGATATTATAATGTTTAACAATGCGAGTTAACTATGATTAATCCACAGCCCTATTCATAATGTGTGTATTCTACAGCAGTTGGAGAGGAGCATGATCACATACAGCTGTCTGATATTTTATCCAAGAGCAGGCAGTAGCACACCTCTATGCCAGCCAGTACATCGCATGTTCTGTATTGCACTCATCGGGCCAGATACTCAGCTGATGGAAATCAGTATAGCTCAATTGATTGACTTCAGTGCAAATATGCCAATTAAAGCTCGCCAAAGTGTGGCTGCTACTTTCGTGTGTTTGAGTCACCAGATGGGGCAGGTACTTCTCTTTCAACACTAGGAAAACCCAAACGGCTGGGATGATTGAAAAATTAAAAGAAACTAATAAGAAATAAGGAGAACTTAAAGAAATAGCTTCTTGTTTTAAGGTACCCTTAATGCTATTAAACAGTTCTACTAACGCTTCTTTATAACTTTTCACTCTGTTTGAATATTTGCACTATACTGCTTAAACTCTGATTTTATAAAAAAAAATCTTTCCTTTTTATTGGCTTTTTTTCAGGTAGCCCAGTCCGTTCTATGAGTTCCTCAATAAATAACTTGTACATTGATCTAAAAATGTATTTTCATTTTACACATTTGCTTTGATGAATATTTTATTTCTTAAAAACTTTTTTTTACACAAGGCACAGTTGAAAGAATTGAAATATTACACATCTGGACTTACTAAGGTCTTTATTGTTGTGGGGGAAAATATTTTGTAAGAGTCCTTCATTTTCATCTCTCTTCAGTAGAGCTGCCTTTGAAAAGTACCCAGTAGGGGTGTGCACCTTTCTGTTAGGTTCAGGTCACCCGCTTGTGTTTAAGTAGGCCAACCTCACGCTGAGACCTTTCACCTTCAATAATTCTTCTGAGAGTTAGTTTATTACTACTACTACTACTTTGGGTACTGTTTACACTGTATAGCACTTTTCATCAGAGGTTCTTAAGCCACATGACATTCCTATCTTATATATGAATAAACTGAGGTACTCAAACGTCAAATGACTTGCTTGAGGAATTTATTGACAGAACTGGGAACAGAAGTTGGCAGTCCTGTCTCCAGTCCCCTGCTCTAACTACTAGACTGCATTTCCTCCTGCTTTAGAGAAAGAAAGACTATAATTACTGTAGAAAAGAAAATGCCCATACCTAGACAAGGAGCATATTTCTAAAATGGATCAGAAAAAAAATCCGTTATTGCTACACTTCTTATTCCTCTCAATTTCCTGTTGTTGTGTTGGGGCCTGATTCTAATTTCACGCATCATGAGTATCATGAGTAACTCCACTGATGTCAATTCAGTTACACTGTTGTAAAACTGCTATATGTGGGGTCAGAATCAAGCCTCAACTTTTTCACTAGCCCTCTTTTAATCTATGTTTTAAAATGTGTATTGGCTGTATCTTTTTGCTATTAACTTGTGGGCTTTCAGCATTTTGTGTTTTTTTAGTTTCCTGTGCTGCCTCTCTGTTGATTTTCCAAGGAGTGCAGGATCCCAGTTTGTATTGCCAACTATTTCTCTCACATTATAGAGGAGGAGGTTGGGTCTAGTGGTTAAAAGCTAGGACTAGGATAAGGAAATCCTGAGTTCTGATCCCAGTGTTGACACGGATTCCCTCTCTTGTTCAAGGCCACAGATGCTTAGCTCTCTGTTTTAGATCCCCAGGCTCCAAGTGTGGGGTTCATACTACTTACCTACATCACAGGGGTATTGTGGAGATTAATTACTTAATATTTGTTAATTGCTTTGAAGATGTATAGTGCTATGTAAGTGCTAAGTATTGTTGTAATGTTGTTTCCTTTATTATAATAATACATCTCGTTATATGGCAGTTATCTGCAGTAACATTTTAGTTCCTTTGCAATAAAACAGAACCACCAATGCACTTAACAAACACCACAAATAATTGACCCGTTTAAATTAACAGGCTAACAAAATCAAAGTACTATCACCAAAATACACAGCTGCTCTCACCAGCACAATGTACAAATGAACTTAAGTGAACAGGCTCAGTTGTTTCAATGGGCCTTGGCTACCACAAACTACAAACCCCAGCACATAACACTGCCAAAGAACTGCACACGTTCTCCAGATCTGAAGATCTGAATCAGGTGTGGCTACGTATCTCTGTAACCTTTATTTCCACCTGGTATTCTGATCTGCATTTACAGAACCTCTTGTCAATTCCTCCATCGTATAGAAAAAACGGAATTATCCTCTATAGGTTCTTATATTGCTCCCATCACCATGGTATCTGGGCACCTTCCGGCAGCGCATTAAGTAACATGACTAACATCTGTCATGTGTTTCTTCTCTCATCCTTTCCCAAGGAGAGAAAAGTGTGCAGTGGAGTGTCTTGTTTTGGGAGGGATTTTTTTTTAATATAAACCTGTTGCCGTATATTTATGTTAGGCAAGGAAAGGTCAAAGAAATGTACCTTGCACATGGAGTGGAAAGTGGTGATTGTTGTGGTGGTCCATAGTTTCGGGGGCAATTCATTCCACAGTCTCAGACTGGCTCCCGCGAAAGTTCCGTCTCTCTCACAGACAAGCTTTGCCCTTACTATAGAGCGTTTCATTGTGCCAAAGGAGGGTAGTAGTCAACCACACTCTTCTTCCCAAAACCATAGGCAATCTTATAGATCTCCTGGGCCCAGTCCATGGTGTGCTTTAAATATAAATGCAGATTATTTGGGCTTGATTCGATATTCTATGGGAAGCCAGTGTGGAGAGTGGAGGACAGATGTAATGAGTTTGCAGTAGCCTCTGTTGCTGAGAAGATGCACTGCAGTGTTCTGTACCATCTGGAATTTCCTAGGTGCTGAAGGCTTCATGTCCCAGGTATATTGCAGTGCTGTAATCCCACTGAGGGGTGACAAAACTGTCCATAACTCCACTTAGTCTAAATGCTTCTCTGACCACATGTTTCTTGTTTTATGGATTTTTGTACAATATTTTCATAATTAAAGTTCCCTCTTTTATAAATTATTTATATTGTGACATTCTTAATAGATGTCCCATAAGTACCTCATCTTTCACTGCTCCAGCATTGGGTGCTCTTAAACTCCCCCATCCTCACGGCTCTGTACATAATTAAAACCAGAATGATTTCCATATCAAACTGTAACATTCATCTTACAGAAGTGCCCATATGCAACACTGCTACACAAACCCACCAAACATTAATGACGGCAAGAAGACCACATTAGCCCCATTGTATCCTCACCCACCATCCCATTTCTTCCCTAAATGTGCAGAGGATGGGTGTGTCAGAGGAATATTTCTCCTCCTTCATCTTACCCCATATGTTTTCACTATTTCCACTGTCCACATCTGCTTACACTAATTGTGTACATACTTTTGATAGAAAGCAGTACACCATCCCCTTATCTTTCCTTTCTAAATCATATTGTTCTGCTGGCACTTCAGTTATGTGCCTCTATAATACCATTTCAGTCATAATTTCACTCATGCATGAAAACCTCTAGTTCATACTGTATATTTACCATGTTCTAAAAACATCTCAAAATGTTTTGTCCACTTTTTTCCTTCATTCAAGCATTACCTCTATTAGTCACATTTTCCCTTTACTTTTTCCCATGATTTGCACAGTCCAGAATTGTGTTCCTCTGCAACTGACTTGGAACTTGCAACTGACTTGCCCCAAACAGCCCAAAAAAAAGCCGCGACTGGAGCTGCTAAAGCCAAAAAAAAAAAAGGCCCTTGAAATGTGCCGCCCCAGGAATGGCCGGAATGCCGCCCCTTCAGAGGTGCCGCCCCAAGCACCTGCTTCCTTTGCTGGCACCTGGAGTCGGCCCTGAACTGATGTGGGCCTTGAAAAATGAGTTCTTTCTCCAAGGTACTGCAGGAAGGTGGCTTTGCAGGTTCAGTAGGTAGCGCCCTCTCTTCTGAGTCAGTGCGGACTAAATCCCTCACTGTGCTGCTTGAGCTGCAGATCTCTCATGTAAACCACAAAACTGATCATTCCACAACACATTTTTTACTCCATTCTCCCTACCCTTGAACTCTGTGAGATGCAGTATTATCTTGCTGTAGGCAAAACAAAAAAGCCCAATATTCAACTCCCCTCCTTAGCCTCAAATTGAAGGATAAGACAAGGTTCTTTCGTATTTTCTAGTTGTCCTTACGGTAGCACCATTGGAGCAGAGTTTAGATGATCGGGGGGGCCTTAAATGTAGATTTGTATAACTTTTAATTTTCTGTGGGGGATATAAATAAAGTTAAAACCTTAATTTCCATTTTTGTGTTTGTGAGAAAACTACAATGTTCTCAAGGGTTTTTTGGCAGAAGTAAATCTAACTCCAAATTAAATAGTCCCCCTAGACCCCAGGATTCTTATACAATATCCCTTTGAATCATTTGAGATGAAAGTGATATACATTTGATCACTCCATCAGCTGATGCTAACCTCAGTCTCAGTTTGAAGTAGTCATCCCTTATGCAGAGCTGGAAAGAGCAGTACAGGGTCACATTTTTATGTCAGTACTGAAGCCCTAGAGCGGTAATTATAGGAGACACTCTCCAAAACTAAGGGCTGGTCCACACTAACCCCCCAGTTCGAACTAAGATACGCAACTTCAGCTACGTGAATAAATGTAGCTGAAGTCGAAGTATCTTAGTTCGAACTACAAGGTACTTACCGCGGGTCCACACGCGGCAGGCAGGTTCCCCCGTCGACTCTGCGTACTCCTCTCGCGGAGCAGGAGTACCGGTGTCGACGGCGAGCACTTCCGGGATCGATTTATCGCGTCTAGAGAAGACGCGATAAATCAATCCCAGGAGATCGATTGCTTATCGCCGAACCTGGAGGTAAGTATAGACGTACCCTTAGTATAGTTTATTAAGAAGGAGGCTTAAGTCCAGGACCTATATTAGCTTTCTCTGAAATGCTACAGTAGGTGAAGAAAATATAAAGAAAGTAAGTAAAAATATCCTGCTGAAATATGTCAGTCCCCAGATGTGCTCAGGGTGCATCTAAAAATAACAATGAATACCATCACCTTTGTCAGTAATTTTTGGACAAGGATGTAAATAATCTGGGGAAGCTACAAGCCAGGTACAGTAAGAAGTCTGAGAGAATCAGCCCTTAACTATGTTTCAGTGATACCCGAAATATCAATTCCCAGGTCCAAGCTAAGGCCTTGTCTACACTGCCACTTTGCAGCGTTGCAGCTTTCTCGCTCAAGGGTGTGAAAAAACACCCCTCAGCATTGCAAGTTTCAGTGCACCAGTGCTGGGAGTTACTCTCTCGTGGGGGTGGGTTTTTTTAAAGCTCTGGGAGAGCACTTTAATGTTGCTAGTGAAGACACCCTAAGATCAGTTCATTCCATCAAGCACAGACTCCTAGTTGTCACATTGGGCATGGGAGAGATGCATTTCATTCTGGATTATAGTGTCCATTGTAGAGTGATGTAATGCCATTACAGAACTGTGGGAAGTAGGGGAAAGTATTTCTAGTGCTTTAAAAGTTAGGAGCACCTTTCCAAGGCACCATTTAAGCAACCCATTTGAAACACACGTTTCAATCCATACCTATTCAGCTAAGTACATAGTTAACTTTATTAATTTGGCTCAGAAGAAACCTATTTTCATACCTTATGCAAACCTTATGGCACAGAGGCTGGTCCAGATACAAAGTGGAATTTTATTATCTCTATATTACTTTTATAATGATATAGGAGAAGATTGTATCAGTTCTTGTGCTAATGAACAGTTTATCTCTTCTCCCTAATTATACCTCAGTCAAAGTGGCAGTATATTTCTGTCCCTGAATATGATAAAACAGTCTAAAAAGAACAAAACCAAGGGGATTGTATTGATGTATAGCCTGTTAATCACCAATGTAGGTACTGTACGATTGGTCACATGGTGGAGCTTTCAGAGGCCTGTCTATCAAGGATGTCTATCAAGGATGTTCCCAGTGCACTGTGGCACAGCTTAGTTCACTGTAAATGAATGGATGAATGAAAGGCACATAAACAGAGCTCTGTTAGTAAGAGATGAATTTACGTCTGTTACTGGGGGAGTCTTGAGGCGAAAAATTAATAAATAAAAAGGGCAGGGGGTTCACATCATAATACAGGCACAGTCTGTTCTTTTGGTGATTCCGAGGAACAACCACCATTATGTTTTATTGTTTGTGTACTGTATGTCACCATCATACCATAGCATTCTGCAGGATACTATGTTATGTGCACTGTGATGCAGCAGCCATGAGTCTGTGACGCCATCAGCCACAAATTGCGTGAACCCAATAGGATTGCAGGTTATGTAACACAATCCAGATTCAGTATTTCTGGGCAAACTTTAAAAATTAAAGGAAAGTTACAGCGTCCCAACATAGGCACACTCTGGGGAATGCTGAACAGAAGAAAAACTAGTTTGATTTCAAACTCAATTCCAAATAAAATAAAGTGTATTGTTGGAACAATTTTAATGGATTAATTTCTTAATTAAGCTCAAAGATAGTTGTTAGCCTGCTATGATGCTCTTTTCTCCAAGGTCAAAAGAAGTGTACTACCAGGACTGGAGCCCATGAATTTGTGAGCTTGATTTAGATTGGGGAACTCTGGATTTTCACTGAAAGAAATTCATAATAATTACTTAGGACTTAGTTTTATTTTAGAAGTCAAAATGAACCCCATAATTGATTCATTTTCCCCATGACATTCAGCTGACACAATTAAAACTTGCTCAGAATTCCTGTCACTCCTGTAGTGTTATGCATTGCAATTAAGATTTCTGCTTGGTTTCAGCTGTATGTTTTTACACTGACAGAAAATTAATCCTTTTTGAACCCTTGTCCTCTTCAAATACCCTAACCTTCATACTCATAGTTTTTATAGTTCCCTATACTTAAGAGTTATTGCCACTAAGAAATATAGGATAGATACCAATTTCTTATGCCCATCACAGAGCATATAATTGTAATAAGTACAGCTTTAATTAATTATAGAAACTGCTTTAATAGCCTACATCAGGGAGAGAGTTCCAGGCCAAGTCTTAGGTTTGGTTAATTCCAGGCATAAGATTTTGTTCAAACCAAAAAATTTGGACATATATCCATCATGGCAATAGAAGAAGTGCCATTGAACAATGAGTTCGAGCTTCTCAAGTTCTTGAAACCAAGTACCCCTCATGAATGAGACAGAGAACAAAGTGATAGTGCAATGTTCCTTTACCTTGTGCAATGATCCTTATTGTTTAAATCTTTTCAGAGTTAGGAGACCTTTGTATCTGGGTTTTGATTTTAGTCCATCTCTATTCAATATGACATAACTAATCTTTATCAATCTATATTCATTTCAATCATCAATTTACCCATTTCTTATTACTCGTAGAAGTAGCTTTTTAGAATTAAAGTATAAACTTACATTTGACTTGGATTCAGAGAGTGCAGTTCACCAGCCCTTTCCCATTCTTAACAAAACAACATGAAATCCAACGGGACCTTTTCTATATGTACTGTAGGCAGAGCTGGTAGCACTGCCTATTATTCAGGTTGCCTGACACTTCCCATTATAAAACCCTGTTGCCAGTTTGTATAACTTATCCCAAATGGTTAAAGTTTGGCTGACGTTTTCCAGACTGGGTGTCTGCCTCGATGATTCAGCCGTTTCCAAGAGCAAGGCTAGGAAACAAATAAGTTTTGCAATATTTAAAAAATTCTGGCAACCTTTTCTTTGAGACGTTCTAGCACATCTCCCTCCCTCTATGCTATGGAGCTTGGGTGGGGGGTGGCCTTTGTGTCACGGATGTGCCTTTTGCTGTTCCTGTGAAAATCCGCCCAAGTATGTCCTCAATATAAGTCTTCGACAAATCTGCTTGCACATGCTCAGTCGAAACTTCTTAGAGCTTAGTAACTAAAATACCTGAAGGTTTTGTGCATACTGAACATGCTCCATCCTCTCACAACTCCTGCATGTGATTTGAATGTGCGTAGGGCATCCCTAAAGAGCAACTGAGCATGTTCCAGCCCAGGGCTATAGAGACAAAGCTGGATTTTCCCTGCAATGGCTACTCTAGGCTATGCTGTGGGTCAGGCCCTGGAGCTGAGAACAGGGAGCTTCTCTCTCCTGTGCTTTCACTGATCCTCCCTCCTGGATCCAGGCAGCCTAGAGGAGGAAGCCATCTAATTTGAATGCAGAGGAGACAAGAGCTAGACAGAGGGAGAAAAAAAGAGTAGATTGGGACAAGGAGCCTGATGAGACTGGGACTGAAATAGGAGAGTGAGAAACCGTGACTTGAGATTTGAGACAGGAGAGACTGGAGACTGTGATTTGGAACAAGTGGAGGGGAACAAAAGCTGCGAGGAAAGGAAGCTAGATCTGATGAGGAGCCAGGATATGGGAGGGGATCTGGGATTGGCTCAACAAAGAGAGTAGGACAAGGAGCCGGGGAGGTGTGGGAGACAGTGGAGACTGAGGTTGGATGAGGATCCTAGTGAGGGAGACTGGGACTGGGAGCCCATGAGGGAGGGAAACAGGCAGTGGGGATGAGTGGATGCTGGGAAGAAGGGGAGAGACAGGTCAGATTAAGAGCCCAGAGTGGGAGAGTAGGACTGGCTGGGCAAGGAGACTGGGAAAAGAAGCCTTAGGAGTGGAGACTGGTACAGGCAAGTGAGGAGAATTGGACTGGGATGAGGAGCCGGGGGAAGAGAGGTTGGCAGGGAGGGGGCAGAAAGATCTGTGTCAGATAAAGCACACTCCTCCCCAGAGCCTGAAATGGAACCCAAGATTCGTGAATTTTCACCATTCCTTTTCTGCCAGTAAATATCTGTGAAACCCTCTGACAAAGTGTCTCTCTCAAGCCCCATTATTGCTGGGTCACATGGAGGACAACAACCTTCAATGGCTATCAGTTACTCGTTAGCTCAAGTGGCAAAGGTGTGTGCAGTGGATTTAAAGGTTCCAGTCCTGATGATGAACCATGTAGGTGTCAGTGTCATGCTACATGATAGAATTTCTGTTTTTTCAGTTTGCCTTTTTATAAACCTAGGGAATTACACAAGCACAAAACCCCTAACTTTGCACACTTACTGTTCTTTTAATGTAAAGCAGTGAAAAGTTAGGAAATGCCAGAATTAAGGTGTCTGTGCAATCTTAATTTGGCCCCTTTGTGAGTGTGCATTATGATGCAGGCCTTAACAACATGATCACGTACTAATTTTCCCACACAGGACCCTTATGTCATTCCGTGCACAGGATGGACATACTCTGGGGGTGAATCGTGGTTGTATAGTGAAGGAGACTGCTGTCTGTGGGACCCCTGCTTCATTTGTTGCAGAAATTAGGTGTATAGTGAACAGGGTGGCCACTGATACATCCCCAGAATGCAGGACACATCCAATTGGTTGTCCCTGTCCCCGCCTATATGACCCTGGCCCTGCTAGTTTACCATGTGCCATTTTGCAGAGCAAGCCATCCTGCCCTTTGCCAGCGTGATTTTGCGCACACAGTGTGTGTGAGTTCATGCCAGTGGGGGCAAAGCAGCTTGCTGGGCACCATGGCATTCTCTGCATGTGGTACTGGACAAAATTATGTCTGATTTTGTATCCGTACCGAACAGGGGACAAACCAAACAAAAACAGGACTATCCGTCTTAAAACCCGACAAATGGCCTGCCTAGGAGTGAATGAGGCAGGTGATTCAATAAGGTAGTTGAATGCTGCTCTGGGAATTGAATTCTATCACTGCATCTGCCACAGAGCTCCTATGTGATGCTAGTCAAGTCACTCAAACCAGACTTTTTCACAGGTGATCACAAATTGTGTGTTTTCTTATTTCCTGGGTATCCAACTTGACACCCTGAGGTCTGATGTGCAGAGGTGCTGAGCACTCGCAACTGCAGCTGAAGATAGTGGGGGCTGTGCTATGAACACACATAGCTATGCAGTGCTTAGTACTCTGAAAAATCAGTCTTAGAGGTCTGAAATTGTGCACTCAAAATTAATGGAAACTTTTTACCTTAATTTCTTTGTGCCTCAGTTCCCCATCTGTAAAATGGGGATAATACCACCCCTCATCTCACAGAGATAATGTGAAAAAAAAATTAACTAATGTTTGTGAAGCACTCACATACTGTAGTGATGAGCGCCATAGAAAAGCCCATGAGGAAATTAGTAATTCTGACTTCAGAGCAAGGTTTGAACAGCGTGCAGTAAATAAGGCCAGGGCCACACGTTGAAGAGTGAGGAGAAAATATAATATTGAATAGCTGTTCATTATTTGAGCAGCATCTGTGCACTGAATGAGACAGGGGTCCTATGTAAAAAATAGTATGTTATCATGTAATTAAAGACTGTATCATGATACATATGTAGAAGGGGGTTGAATTAATGGTGCACAGGCAGCCTTAATTCTGGCATTTCCTAACTTTTGAGTATTTGACTTTGCAAACTTAATGTTCTTTGGACATAGTTTTTTGAGTGTTTTATATATTTATATATATATATATAAAGAGAGAGAGGAGTGTAAAAAGGTCAATCTAGCTTTATCGATATAGGTAGAAGGTCAAATCTGGTTATATATTTGACTTTGTATATAACCAGATTTAACATTTACCTTTGCAAAAGTAAATATGTAAGTGCAACTTTTACTGGCTGGAAAAAATTGCTGGTATAATTTTCAGAAAATAAATTAGCTTTTTTGAAGAATAAAATTGCATCTCTGTATGTTGTAAAATCCAGAGCTTAGAAATGAGAACTTTGCAAAGAAACTCTGCAAGGATCAAAGAGAACAAGTTAAATGTCTTCTTTTTAAAAAAAATCTTTGATCAATTACATTGGTAGCCATTAAGTTAGCAAATATATAGTACAGTACCGTTTTGTTGTACTGTTATACGTACTTGGGATTTTTTTAATCCGCTCCATTGCATTTAAATTATTTTGTAAAAATGAAGTTTTGGTTAACCATTTTTTGACCACTGAGTCTGAAATACTTCTAGAGATATTATGAAACTTCCCTTTTTATATTTTTATTCAGTGGTTACATAAGGTGCTTGGCCGTCTGGTTCTTGCTCACATGCTGAGGGTGTGTAACTGATCACTTTATGTGGAACTGGGCCTGGGAAGGAATTTTCCCCCAGGTCAGATGGGGAGGGGTGAGGGGGAGAGAGTCACTCCCTAGAAGAATATGAATCTCTCTTACTTAATCAATTTGCTGCCATTGAAGAGGCCTTGGGCATTGGTGTGCCTTGGTCCCTGCTATTCTCTGTCTGTGGCACAGTAGTTTAGTCTCCTGTGGACTATAATACTTTGTTCTAATTTGGCTTGCTGGGTTTAGTGTATGGGTGCTGGGTGGTGTTGGTGGCCGGTGTAATACAGGAGGTCAGACTAGATGATCTGGTGGTCCCTTCTGGCCTTAAGCTCTATTACTCTTAGTTGTAAGAATTCTACCAGATATGTGCTGACACTTACTGGTAAGGACCGAACTGATTAATTTTAGCTATCCCTATCAGAGGCCTGGACCAACAAATCCATGATATTAACAAGTGATTTCTGCTCAAGCTAATCAGAATTTTTTAACAGTATTTAGCTCCTTCTTAGTAAAGATCCTAGCCTACTTAAACACATACTTAAAGATGAGTATATGCTTAAGTAGTTGGCTGAATTGGGGCCCAAGGACAGAATATTGGTAGTCAGTGCAACCATCCAGACCTGAGCTAAATCATTTGCAAGTGAAAACTGCCATTGGATTTAAAAACACCCCTCTTCAAATGAGAAACTTCATTGAGCTTGAAGCAGGGACTTGTAATGCACAACCTACCAGTAGTTATTGGTAGACATACTGCTAATGGGTTGATCTGGGATTTGAGGATCCCAGGATTTTACAGAAATCCTTCCAGAAATAGATTATAACAGTTGAATCAATCAGAGCTATCCTATCTAGGTATTTATACTGACCTCATCATGATGGTAAGTGAATGCATACTATACAACTGAGATAATGGAATACCACTGTAAGGCAAATAAATATCCCTGTATGTTTCTACAAATGTTATATTTCTTGAATTTCAATAAGGCTGGGCCTTAACAGTCAGGCCTTTGTAATTTTACAGACTCATTTGGAAAGGGTGGAGTAGTTAACCAAAGCAACAGCTGATAGTCACCTTTTCTGACAGTTGGGTGAAACTTGTGGTTTGTTTTGTTGGTTAATACCCTACCCTTTATCCGGGGGTCTCAGCACACTTGGAATCACCTAGAATTCTTAGCACTGGGGGTAAAATTCTGGTCCTGTTGAAGTCAATGAGATTTTTGTCATTGACTTCAGTAGGGGTAAGATTTCACCTCTGAAATATTATGTTATTTAACAGCTGTACAATTTTTGGTTCATATCTATATCTTCATGTATTTTAGGTTCTAGGTGCTATTTATTGCCCAATTCAGGAAAGCACATAGGCATATGCTTTACGTTAAGCATGTATTTAATTCCCATTGACTTCAGTGTTTAAAGCTAAGCATGTGCTTAAGGGCTGAAGTCCCTATGTTTTCCTACATTGGGATCTATAAATTGCTTTTCTGTCAGTGCAGTGCACTGTGCATTGTTCAGGTGCAAGGCTCTTGCACATCTGACTTCGAGCTAGTGTGGAAGTCCCTTCCACAAAATTTCAGTACCAATGACTCAATATTTTAAAAGTATGAATGAAGCATTTTTTCTTTAATTCTTTTACATTTATTGTTGCATTGTGTGGTGCCTACAGTACTTTGTATAGCACCTTGGTGTATGTAAAAGGTGCTTTATAAATCATACAATAAGAATCTACTTTCCCACAACTGTCCTGTCACCTCCCAGTATATCATTTACACCTGTAAGTTTAAAAATTTTATGTGTTTGAATACCTATAAGTGTGTCCATATATATATAAACTATATACTGATGCACAGGCTCATTCTGGCATGACTGTTCTGTGGACCACAAAATTATCATCACACTCTTCGCAATCCTATTTCATCTGTTCACATGATGGACACCTTTGGAATGTACGGACTGCACTTGGTTGCAGTTTGGAAGTGGCCAACATTTCAACTGAGCCTCATGTATTTGTTCTGTTATGTATTTCTTACAGACATACAACAGTTGAAGATGCCCAGAAGTGGAAGGAAAAAATTTGGCCAAAAACTCCACTTCTGTTGTGAAACGTGCCATAGAGTCTTTAATGATAATGCAGAGCAGATAGAAACTTTATTTTTTTCAGGGTGAAACACTTTCACCCGGCAAGCTGCATGGTATTCCTTGTAGCTACTTTGGAATAAAGAAAGGCTGAGTAGACCCCAGCAGTACTGAAACTATGGTCATGTGGAGTCGAGGGATCCCACGAATAATGCCTATGCCAAAAAGCCAAATACATCCTGATGAATAAAGGAACACATAGAAAGTAATGGAAAAACTCATCTTATTATGATGAGCATTTCACAGGTATAAAAATATATTTACAGTACTTTGTTAAAAGGATCATTTCAGACACCAGGTACTTGGCAGATATTTTAAAAGTCCCATAAAAATGCATTATGTATGCATGTGCAGAAGTGAGATGGTTGCAACATACAGGATTTATTTCACTTTCATACATTTGTAAATAAAATAGTCTCTGCTTGTTTCAAAAAGTTCAAAATAACGTTGGCAGAAGAGGTTAAGTAGTTCACAAGTGCCTTCCAAGTCATGCTTAGTCTGTTGATAGTTAAACAGCAGACAAGACTTTACTTTATATTTAATTGTTTAGGAAATATGCCTTATCAGCATAGTTGTTTTTCTGCTTCACACACATCAGTCACTAAACAGGAAATCATCTGTCATGGTCGGTCATTCTAGGGGATTGATGATAATGAATAAAATTACACATTTTAAAAAAACCTATTTAATCATCTAGTCGTCGTAGCAGCAGCTGAGAGGGCTGTTCCCTACAATAACAAATTGTTATCATGTTCTTTGTAATTTTGAATGACTCAAGCAACAGAAATTCCACTAACTTGCCGTATCTTGGGCCTTATTGTTAGGAAATGTTACCTGATGTTTAACTTAAATTGTCCTTGTGTGGTTTCATATTATTATTCATAGTTATATTGATGAGGACCATTCTAAATATTCCTTTCCTTCTTTGGTGTTTATGCTCTTCCAATACTTGTAGATAGGTTACCAGGCTGTCTTTAGTCATCACATAGCCAGACTATATATTGGAAGGCCTTAGTTCTTGTAATCTTCCTGCATAAGCCAATGCCTATAGCCTATTAACCACTTTGTTCCCCTTCTCAAAATTCCCTTCATTTCATCAGTGTTTTTCTGGTACTATGATAACAAGAACTGCATGCAGTTTCTATTCACAGTCTCCTTAGTTTAGTGCCATTTAACAGATTGGTATAATTTTCACTCTTTGCTTCACTGCGCCAGACAACTCTGTCAAATAATGTCACATTTTTGTGACTTTTTTTTTTAAACAGCTCCTAAGGAAGATGATTGAAACTTGAAAGCTGGTGTATTCATAGTGTGTAGGTCATAGCTTTGCCTTTTGATAATGTGGTGAAAAACAGATTTGATCAGGTAAAATTATAAGTGTTTACAAAATGCACTCTGTGCATATGTACTGGATTATGTTAAATGATAAAACTAACAGTCTCCCAGAAGAGCTCTGTGTAGCTTGAAAGCTTGTCTCCTTCACCAACAGAAGTTGGTCCAATAAAAGATATTACCTCATGCACCTTGTCTCTCTAATATCCTGGGACCGACACAACTACAACTACACTGCATACAATCTGCCAGTGCTCCACTTGTGATGTGCTTGCATGGGTATACGAGAGGAGTGGAAATTTCTGTTGAAGATGTCTCAGAATTCCTGATACATGCTTAACAAAATGGAGTGAAATTTCAGTTTTCATTGGTAGGGGATTGTGGAAATATGATCTTTTAAGATATTAAGGTAGAAAGGTAAGTGTGGAATGAAGCCCCCTTCCCTAAGTAATGGGCAGGGGATTCAGCCCCCATATTCCACAGGTGTCCTGAGATTCACATGTATCTTGGGATACTCACAGAAAAGGCAGAAGCATCTGTCTGAAGGATGTGGGTATGGCTCCCCTATTCTCCAAGACATCACAGTTCAGGAGATGTACATTGTTTTCATGCTCAGCAATGGCTGCATAAAAATTCCCCTAAGGATGTTTGTGGTGCAGCATCAAAGGCCTCTTTCTGCTTGGACCCCTGGAGAATATATAGCAGTGTGTGGTGTTTATCCTGCTCCTTTCCACCTCCACTGCTCTCTACTGCCTATTTGGTGGATCCCCAGGTGCAGTGAGCTACCATCCACTCTATATGTTCCCCTCTGTGGTCAATTTCAGTTTATAAACTGGCAGTGTAAATCTCAAATATCTGGCTGTTGCATATCTTGGCTAATCTCAAACCAAAGTAGAGCCTTCTGGCACTATATGTCTTACAGTTTGCTAAATCTTTCAACAGTACATTTTGCTTTTCTATTGCACCTTCCATCCAAGCATCTCAAAATGTTTTCCAGGCATTAATGAATCAGACCGATTAATGAATAAAGATTTTACAAGGAAATTGTGGTAGAGAGGTTAAATGAGTTAACTAAAGTCACAAAGCAAGCCAGACATGGAGTTGAGAATAAAATCCCTGTTTCCTGATTCTTTCCTTTAATTGCTCAACAACACTCCCTTGTATGTATAATATAATTTTAAAAACCATTTCAATCTTCTTTGTATAGCTAATTTAAACCAACATTTCTTCCCCCCCCACACAAATTTAATTGATGTATGTTTTCACTGAGGAAAAAGAATCAGTGTATGACATTATTTTCACTTTAAGATGGTTTGCAGGGCTACAGTGTTATCATACATTAAATAATGTAACAAGATTTTTTGAAGATGCAACAAGAATTGTTTACACTCTAGTTAGTGTTTTCAAAAGCTAATAAACTATATTATCCTATAATAACAGACCAATTATACATCTCTTTTAGGCAGGATATTTTTCTCCAAAATTTGCTTTCATAATTATACACACCTCCATTAACACTGCAGAGTATATTTTCAATAAATGGAAAGGATTCACTAGAGAGAATACTTATTAAAATGTGCAGGCAGTTCTGCATTTTAAAAAGCAAAGCTGTACTTCTCAAAGCCTTCTGCATCTGCAGAGTATAAATATTGAGTAGTACATCAGGTATTTAAATAAGCCAATCACAAAAGGATTTTAAAGCTGATTTTTATCTTATGTTTCTTTTCTTTGTCTCCTTTATTTTTCTTTAATTCTCTCTGTTTCCCCCACTATCGCTCCAGATGTCTCGCTCTTTCACTTTGCTCTTCTAAACAAGTCATACTTTTCTGTATTGACATTCTGCTCCTGAGTATGGTCTCATTATGGCATGGACAACACCAGGATGAGAGCCATACTTGCTATCACAATGTTTAAACAGACTACCGTAGCATATATTTTTTGAGTGTCAATTGTGGGTTGATGTTGTTTGAACACGGTTTCTCGGGAACTGAGTTTGAAATGTATTTAAACTCTGTTTTAAAGCCAGTGTAGACAGGACCTTCAATCCCAATATTCTATCCCCAATCTTTGGCCTTCCTCTTTTGGTTTCTCCTGCTCTCATTCAATCGTTTTACTTTTGCTATCTGTTCTTACTGTACTTCCTGGATGCCAATTTGGTATTATATTGTGTCTCTTTTCGGTGTCCTTCCCTCATAATACACCTTATTTGTCTTTCTGGGCACTATGGGTCAAATTCTGCCCCCATTCAAATCAATGAGAGTTTTGGCATTGACTTCAGTGGAGCCAGGATTTCATCCTACCTCCTTACTGTGACCTTGCTCCACTCTGTGCTAGTTTAAAACCTTCTTGCATAGGTTCCCCTTACCGAGAATCCAGTACACTGGTTCCCCAGCTGATCAAGGAGATTCTGTGCTCTCAACTTTCCTTCCATAAAAGAAGACCCATGTGATATGAACCTGAACCTCTTCGATCAGGTCTGTCCCCTCCCTGATTCGGGATTTTAGGGCGACTTTACAATAGGCTTTTTTACCGAACCTCACCTATTCAAAGCTGGGGGTGAGAAAAATACAAGACAATTTGGAACTAACAAGACACTTGCAAAACTTCACTGTTCAGTTGCACTGCATTTCTTGCTTCCTATCCCCCTTCTGTGGTTTCCTTGGATGGTAAGCTCTTTGGTGCAGGGACTGTCTGTTTCCTCATTTTTCTCTGTAAAGCGTCTAGTGCACTGCTGACACTATTTAAATCATCATCATCATCACAGTCCACTATCATAAACAATACAGATCTCAATGGGAAGGTGGGGGAAAGACTTGGAGGGTACAGTGAATATTAAATAAGTCCTAAGCATACTATGAGATGTTGTTGCAAAAATAACCAGTGACTATGGCTATATGTCTTGTACAGAGGATTCTCATGTAAAACTAGGACAGTAATAACTGCTATATGCAGCATTGATGCAACCACATTTTGGCAGAGACTGCACCATTCTGGAGTCGCCACTAAAACAATTAATACTAGAATGGACCAATGGAGGGAACTGAGGCACCATCACTGGAGCAGGCATTCAGTAAGAGGTTAGATAAAACTCATGTGGGAATGAAGTAGGGAAAAGTTTTGCATGATGTGCCAGCAATGCCCCTCTGCCATGTACATTGGCCAAACTGGACAGTCTCTACGCAAAAGAATAAATGGACGCAAATCTGACATCAAGAATTATAACCTTCAAAAACCAGTAGGAGAACACTTCAATCTCCCTGGACACTCAATAACAAACTTAAGTGGCAATTCAACAACAAAAACTTCAAAAACAGACTCCAATGAGAAACTGCAGAACTGGAATTAATTTGCAGACTGGACACCATCAAATTAGGCCTGAATAAAGACTGGGAGTGGATGGGTCACTACAAAAACTAATTTTCCCTTGCTGATACTCACCTTCTTGTCAACTGTTTGAAATGGGCCACCTTGATTACATTGGCCTCATTAGCACTGAAAAAGTGATTTCCACCCCTTCTTGTTAACTGTTGAGAATAGCCCATTTCTACCTTAATTGGATTGGCTTGTTAGCAATGACACCCCCCCACACACACACACACTTGGTAAGACAACTCCCATCTTTTCATATGCTGTGTATTTATACCTCTCTGCTGTATTTTCCACTCCATGCATCTGATAAAGTGGGTTTTAGCTCACAAAAGCTTATGCCCAAATAAATGTATTAGTCTCTAAGGTGCCACAAGAACGCCTCGTTGTTTTGACTCAGAGAGTCTTTTTCATCCCTTCATTTCATGATTCTGTGGCACACCAATTTAGCGGAAACTGCCCTCCTCCTCATTTTTTTTTATTGTGTGGCATCATTTTATTTTCAGACTAGATTTAAAAACAGAGGTTCTGGTCTGCATGGCCATTAACAACCCAGAGCACTTTTCATAAAAGTATGGCTCCGAAATGACTCCTCTCCAAACAGCTCAGCAACATGAGATGATTTAGTTGGGGTTGGTCCTGCTTTGAGCAGGGGGTTGGACTAGATGACCTCCTGAGGTCCCTTCCAACCCTGAGATTCTATGATTCTATGAACACGCTGTGTGTTGATTTGTGGCCACTCTTCACCACACAGGAGCTGCTGCATTTCAATGGAGCTAAATATTGTTTCTGATGTACTTTCAGACCCCTTGGGAGGAAAGGTGCTGTATAAACGTTAGTTTTATTATTACCAACTTGTCAAAAAGTGAAACAGTGACATTTTCAGTAAACTTTTACTGAGCTTGAAGTGCCTGGGTATCTTGTGCATGTGAGCTTAATTAGGTGCTTATTAATATCACAGTATTATGCAGGGGTGCGGCTAGAATGAGAGTCCGTATTAGACATCTCTACAGCGGGGCCTCCTAGCTCTGCTCAGGGAAAAAAGTAGAGTCGGGAGCAGGTAGAAAGATTTTTATTTTGTGTGTTTGTTTTATGGATATTTTTCATGGAGTCCTTCAGTTCTAGGTCTGGCTTGACTCCCACTCGGGTCAGCAATGGCCAAAAATCATTACCCTCGGATGGCTGTTTGGTGGCCTTTGTGAAATTGGTTTGTTTTTTAAGAGTCCCAGAGGTAGCCACTTTACAAATAGCTCCTCAGTTGATGTTCATTGCCTAGATTAGTAGCATTCACATCAGAGAGAGGCCAAGTATCTGATGGGGCAGGGAAACGGAATTATTCCCTCTTCCTCAAGAAAAGCATTGGGGAACATTCACAGGGGCTGACTTCCGGCCCCGCCCGTGGGTGCTGTCACCCGGCGTCGGGGGCGGGGCCCCGCCCGACGCTGGGCGACGTTGCGGGGCCCCGCCCCCGACGCAACGTTGCCCAGCGTCGGGGGCGGGGCCCCGCCACATCTCCCAGTGCCCGGTAAGTTTGCTGCGGGTCCGGGGCGGGCGGGGAGTTGCCGGTGGGTGCAGAGCACCCACCAATTTTTCTCCGTGGGTGCTCCAGCACCGGAGCACCCACGGAGTCGGCGCCCCTGGGAACATTATTGGGCTGGTTGGAAGCTGTTGCCTGTTGCTGTACTTGTTTTGTAATGTCTGGTTGGTCTGTAGGGTTGTCAGTCCATCACCTTTCACAAGCACTAAAAAAAACAAACCACACACACAATTTTTTGTTCATATTTTTCAACATCTGCCTTTTTACCACAGAGGCATCAAAGCTTTGCAAATTGCACAGGCAGATATAGGGCCACATTTATCCTTGTTATAAGCAAGTGCAACTCCATTGACTTCAGTGACTTTAGTTGAGGTGACTTCAATGGACCTGTGTCTGCTTATGCCAAGGGTGAATTTGCCACATGGAATGTGATACTGTTGACATCATGGCACATGATCCACTGTTCACATACCTCAAAAAAAAGGGAGAATTATTTCTGCCTTAACCACGCTTTTATGTCGCTAATGTCTATGGTTTGAGATTGGGTGTTAGGGCTTTTAATAAGTTCTGTAGTATGAAAATGATTTTCAAATTATAAACATTTGTTTCATAGGTGTTTGAATGATTAGATATGCTCTCAGAATGTTACTGTTGTGACTGAATGAATGTATATCTGAGTTAGTCCATTTGGTAGGACAGTACAGTGGCTTTATTCACCCCAGAGAAAGTGCATTACAGTTAAACTAGTCTTGTGCATCTTCTGCATTATAGGCAGAGGTTCAGACCTCAAAACAGTTCAACAGCCAGGAGTTACACTTGCAGAACAAATGCAATAAGTTTCTAGATGTCGTTGCAGACATCTTGATACTGTCCATTGTTTTGACAGTTAGAAATGGAATTTTCCTTGTAGAAAGGTCCTATAATATTTTATAGAGAATAACCTTTCTATATAGAGGTTTTTAAACTAACCTACAGAATTCTATAGATAGAATTTTCTATTGAATTTAGTTGTTTTTAGAGTAATTTCTATAGGGCCCTGTTTAATTTCTCTAGAATGCTGTTGACTTCATCTCTAAAATTCTACAGGACTTTCCTATAAAAGTTATCCCCAGAATGGACAATGGCAACATGAGAGACTTAAGGCTATTCTGAAAAGTAAATGAGGGACATTTTTGAGTATCTGACTCAGCTGCAATATTGTGTTATGTTTATATTATATATGTTTTATTAAAAAAAAACAGATATCTTTTGACCTCCAAACACATGGACTTGAAACATACACAGCAAGATCTGACTGACAGGAACTGTCCACAGTGACTAAAATTACAATGATCTTTTCCTTTCTCTCTCGTTTATTAACTCTAGGTGTTCTCTGCCTGCCAGACAGTCTGAACCTTCACAAAGACCAGCAAAGATCAAATAAGCCAGGCGAAGTACAGATGTTTAGCCAATCAGAGTTAAGGACCATAGAACAATCCTTGCTCGCTACCCGGGTGGGAAGCATTGCCGAACTCAGTAAGTGCAACATCGTTTGTTTTTTCGTCTCTACAGTAAAACAAAAACCCCAATGTATTATATGTTTCTATAAAAGACAGGCTGGAGCCTAGGAGTGCTGTCAAGGGAGACTTCTTTAATAGTGGGAAGAAGGAGGGCTTTGTTTGCTCCACAGCGATCCCACTGGTCAGTTTGGAAGATGAAGGGTGGTACAAGGTCTTGGAAGAGAAAAGGGTGAGTGTGTAGACGATATTCACAAACATACAAATGACTCCATTAGAATTTCAGAAGATCCTTCATCCCCACTTTCCCTCCCTCCACTTCCAGTGGGAGAAAAAAAACAAAATAAAACGTATAGAACACAAATTAGCTGCCTGGAAAATAAATTATTTGTTATTAATCAAAACACTTTTGGGGCAATATGATAAGCTGCTATACCTGTCACAGTTCTAAACCTTTGATTTCAGTACAAATACATTATTTACAGTTCCCTGAACACCATAGACGTGTTTTGTTTGTAGGACGCAAATGCTCTGTGAATCCTAATGCAACGTTAAAAACTCAGGGGTTGAAGGTGCGTTTCTTTTTAGGGTTTCCCTGAAGGCAGAAGCCTGATGTCACATGTTTATACTATAGCCTCAAATTCAAATATTTAGCTGATTTGGTAGCTCTATGTATAGTTTGACTAAGAGCTGCTGTGGAATGAGGAGCTGTAGCAGCACATTCCAAGATGGTGCAGTGGGTCTATTAGCTGTTGGCCCAGAACACAGACAAATTATTCTTCAGGCATGTAGCTGGAAAAAGATACCCCCAAGCAGGGTGGATTGATTTAAATCCAGGAGATTTAAATCATCCATTTAAATCATTATTTAAACCACCAAGTGGAAAGCCTCAATTTAAATCATCCATTTTAATCAACTTTTCCTTTTGTACTTTGGTTATTTTCTAAAGAAAGGGTGCGTTCTCGTTGATTAATATAATGATTACACATGGTGATGTACAACTAGGGTGACCAGATGTCCCGATTTTATAGGGTTAGTTCCAATATTTGAGTCTTTTTCTTATATAGACTCCTATTACCCCCGACCCATCCCAATTTTTCCCACTTGCTGTCTGGTCACCCTATTTACAACTAAATAGAGCTTTTATATAGATTTGATACTTCTTTTTAGTACGTAGGAGAATACAGTACAACTATATACATTTATATATAGGAGAGTACACTATAACTATATACATTTATTTAAGCAATTATATAACTTAACATTTTCAGAATCTTAGTAATTGTACATTTTTAGTATATTAGAAAATGGTGACTGATATACTGCTTATTTACTAGATCATTAACTTTTTGCTCATGATTTGTGTCAAGCGATATTAGCACAGTAACTGGAATTTAATTAAACCCACAAAACAGCATTTCAAACTTATTTTTATTAAACAAAACAACCTTAAATGTTTTGGATACATAAACTTCTCTTATTAAAACACATCTCACATTTACTACTAAAAGATTTATTAAACAAAGGGATTAACCGTAGTCAGAAAATTAAACTGATTATTTCAGGTCAGCCTGGAAATTTTTTCCAATATGCGCAAGTAAAAAGAACTGAAGCTTAAGTTCCTACTTTCCTAAGTCTCTTGAAAATGAGACCGTCTCCAAAGGTACTTAGGCTGAGCCATTGTGTACCATATTTATAAAGCTTGACCTCAAAAGTTAGATGTTATTCCCCCATTTCTTTCTTTATATAGAAAAACAGCCTCTAACTCAAAGTTTTCTATAGAGACTCATGGATTTAGTTTTATTTAAATGTTTTAAGAGACTATAATAAATTTAGGCCTCAATATATTTCATATTAAACTCAGATTTCATTTTAAACAGGTTTTTTAAAATGTATTGTAATTTAAACAAACTTAAGAAAATCGGATTTAAATTAAAAAAAATATTTTTTTTAAATGTATCCACCCTGTCCCCAAGTCAACGGGAGCTGTGTGCAGATATCTGAAGTCAGAATTTGGTGCCTTAAGCATATTGATAGCATTCAAAGACTGTCTCTAAGCAGGGAGCCAGTGCACCTCTCCTGCCACCATGTGCACACATGCCATTGAAGAAGAGTTAATAGTACTGGTCGTGTGTGTGTCTCTGTCTGTGTGTTTATATATATATATATAGAGAGAGAGAGAGATATAGATAGATATATAGAGATAGATATAGATATATATAGATATAGATTAGATTAAAAAAACATACTTTTTTATCTATCTATATCTATCTATATATCTCTATATATCTATATCTATATCTATATATATATATATAAAATAAAAATAAAAATACCAGGTCACAATACCCTAGGAGCCAGAATCTAAATTTTGTGTACATCCTACATACACACCGAACAAGAGGAAAGAGTGAATCCGCAACTTCAGTGTTTCTCAGAGCAAGGAAAGGGATTTTTTTAAAACAAATTGCTGGCAACCAAATTCTAAATGAGCATGATTATCCAGAGTTTATTTACATTAATCATTTATTTAAGTACCCAGAATAGCTAGCATGCAAAAATAGGCAGATGCCAGAAAAGATGCTTCTTTCCAGACAGAAAAGGTGAAAGCAATCAGGTTCCCTTGCTGGGTGACCAGCTGTTGGGCTGCTAGTATCTTTGGAGATAGGAAGAGCAATCTATCTCCCTGCAGGATGACAGCTGGCAAACTGAGCCCAATTACTGCCCTTTTTCTGTTCCCCTCTTCAAGTCACTAACTTTTGTATTTTTTTAATCTTTGCCTCTGTCCCAGATAAAACATAGAATAAAATATCCCCTAGCCTAAATGGATCAAATATGTTTTCTTGTCTAGTCTTCCATTTTCTCATTCCTTTACTTCGTCTTCTTGTTTCTCCCACCTCCCTCTTTATATTCTCTCTCTCTCTTTTCTGGTTATTTTCATTTTGCTATCTCTCTCTTCTTTATTTTTTTATTCTTTCTCGTCCTGTTTCTCCTGTTCTTTCTAACAAACCAGGTAACATTCCCTCCTTGTTTCATATCTTAACTATGAAACATTTTTGTGTCTTGTCCACTCTCCTCTGCTCTCTGTTGTCCTTCCTCTTTACTTTCCTCCTGCTCTTCTCTCTGTCCCCCACTCCCTCTCCTCCCTTATCCCCTTCCTTCATGCTGTTCTGGTCTTGCCATCGTTGTTCTACCTAACATCCCTTCCCTCACCCTTGCTCTTCCCTTATCTGTTGTTCAGTCCCCCACTGCTCTTTTGTGTTTAGTTGTCTCTCTCCCAAGATCTCTCATCGGTTGTGGAAGGGGTGGTGGGGAAGCTTGCTCTCTCATTTCCCAGGCTGTATCCATTGTGTGGAGAAACAGAAGACTTCAGTCTCCAGTGCTGTCAGTCCAGAGGCCCCTCTTCTGAGCGTGAAAGGAGCTTTGTTCCTGAGGGTCTGAAGCCCACCACTTCCTGGAATTCACATAGGCCAGAGGGGGAGGACCTTTCGTTCTGGTGGGCTCATGTCACCCTTTCCAGGATTTCAATAGTCCAGAGGCCCCTCCTTCATCTGAGAGGGCAGTGCCATTGGTTCTTCTGGTGGGCTCCACCCACAATCCAGTGATTTAAATAGACCAGAGCATTTAACCTCTAAAGCCTTAAATGGATTGGGACCTGCCTACAGAAAAGACCACCCGCCTTCCCATAACATACGGCCCCATGTGTAATCAGCAGAGGTGCTCAAGCTGGGTTCCCTTGACATCCTTTAACAGAGGATGCTGGTTGCAGCCCATTTTTCACCAGGGGACCTCATCTGTGAAACAAGCTTCTGCCCTTGGTTTGAGACACTCTGGTATTTAGGGTATGCGGTAAGGCTTGTTCTTTTGCCCAGCCAGGCATCTGAAGACAGTGGGGCCTCATGTGGGTGATTGTTTATGGGGGAATGGGCAGTTTGGTGGGAAAGGCCTTGCCTGTTAGGTTGTACTGTGGAGGGCTTGCTGCCATTTTTCTGTCAGCTTGATGCTAGCTTTGGTTTGGTTGTGTCTTTATTTTAAATAACGCTGAAAGTGCCCAGAGTTGCAGACGACTGCCTGATGGGCGGCATTCTAAATGGAAATAAATAAGACTCTAGCATGGAGTGTCTGGCCCGCTACCTCCTCATTCCACTACCCCATCTAATTTTGTATGAAACACTTTTGTGGACTTATTGTCATGATTGAGACACCTGTTCAATGCTATGCCAACTCTACATTTCTGGAAATAGCCAAATCAGGCATTGTAATCTGCCAGGATCCGCTGTCTCCAGAAATGTTGATTTGAGCACAGGTTAACTGTGGTGCTTTTCAGTCCTAAAGAGTAGGAGTGTATCTACGTGCTCTCCGTTCTTGGAGAACAGTAGCCCCGCTAGGCAAGTTCATCAAAAGAATGGGACTGCCAGAGGAATTGTTCAAGCTCTGTTTTCCCCTGTAATGCCCTTAAACTTAAACTTCTCAGTCCTGTAACAACAGACGCTGGCTAATGCTTAGAGCTGTCTAAAAGCTATAGCTCCCACTGCAAATGATTATTATCGTTTATTTCTTTAGCATTATAGGTGTGCAGTGCTCTGCAGACAAACTTAAAAAGATGAGCTCCTGCCTGATGGTGTCTACAATTTACGTTAGCTGTAGCACAACAAGAGATAACAGAGTAGGATTTGTGGGGGTGGGAGAGGTAAGGAGCTAAGGGAAAGATGAGAGTTACAATTGTAAAAGGCCATGTACAGATGCCCATGCTTAATAGTTATGAGGCCACATAGAGGGCAGCATATTTTACCTTTTCATCTATTTGCCACATATATTCCTTTGTGCTGCATAAATCTACCAAGACTGGGATTTGGTAAGGAGCCTATAAGCTCTCATTACATTTCTGTGGGTGTTGGGCAACTAGCTCCTGTAGTTTTTCTTTGAAAATCCCAGCCCAAAATGCTTCCACCTCCTGCTTGGTAATCTGTCTCCACCTGCCAATTTGCTTGCCTGCTTTTCTTCCTCTGGCGGTTGAAGGAGTCAGAAGTGCACTCTCTACTCTGTGTGATATGTGAGTAACAGATAAAGAGCTCTCATGTCAGTGAGGAGCTCTCCTGTGACCAGCGTTCCAATCTCCCCACTTTGCTCAGGTGCTTTAGGATAGAGCAAGGAGCAGTATTGAGCAGAGATGGTGCAGCACTAGTCATGGTGACAGGGAGAGAGCTTGGAGGAGACACTGAACCAAGCGGCAGGAGGGGAGGGAGGGAGGGATGAGTAGCAGAACACTGGATGGGAGAGAGCAAGAGGGATGGGGGAGAGAGATGTTGGGAGCAAGGGAATGGGGAAGATGGATTGGAGAACATGAGGGATGGAGAAGAGAAAAAAATGATATTTTAAAAGGTAGAGACAATGGGCCAACTTCATTCCAAATGTAACTTCTTTGACTTTAATGAGTTACACCAGGGATAGATTAAGTTCATTGACTTGGTTCCCCAAATGTTATCTTTAGCTTGACGTTTGTACCATGCTCATCACTGTAGTATCTGAGTACCTATGCATAGAGGGCTTTCCACCTACCATATGTTCCCACCGTGCTTCCTGTTTGTTAATTTGCATGATGCCCAGGTTTTCCTGTGACACAGGACTACCACTCGGTAGCTTGTGCAAGCAGATTCAGCGCCTGACTCAAACAGGAGAGCTTTTGAGGTGGAAATGGCTGGAGAGGGGAATTGAGGAAGATCACATGATCTTAGTTTTCTTTTGCAGCTGGATCTGTGTGGAAAGTGCTCCTGGGCTTGAAATCAGAACCACTCCTCAGCTGATGCTGATTCAACAGTGTAAAGTGTTGTCTTAAACCATAAATGGATTAAGCTCATCATCGTATTTACCACAGAGGGTACATCTTCACTGCAGAGCTAACTCAGACCCTTACTTCAGTGTTGTCCCTCACCTTAAAAAAACCTTTCCCCCGATTGTGGTGGTTCTTTCCATCTGGACTAGCTGAGGTGTAGGCTAGAGCTCGGGTCGCTGGAATGATCCAGTACCTTTGGGCTATACCTTGCCAGAAAACCGCCCCAAAACAAGCCTAAATAGTAGGAAAAACCCACACAAACCAGAAAAATATAAGCAGAGGACAGGGTTTGAATTTCTTATTATGCTGGGCATGGATTTGATCATGATGCTGGGTGGGGATATGCGTCATGACGCTAGGTGGGATTTGTGTCAAAAAACACATGCTGGGCATCGTTCAAAACAAAGTGTCCCACAAGACAAGTGGAAAAACCCACAGGCCTGACTGCCTAAAAATGCCAGCCCAGTTGGCCAAAAACCAGCAAATAGTCACTTGTTTTAAGCAAATTTGGCAATGCTTATAGAATGCAGGCTAAATCACTCGAGTGCCAATAGTCCTTCAGTGCCTTCCCATAATTCCCAGCATGTGCTCAGAAGAACAAAAAAGTTATCCTACAATTCTCTGGGAACGAATCAAAGAGTTGGCTCATCTTAGTGCAGCACAAAGAACATTAGGATGTGCTCCACAGTCCTGGGGCAGCAACCATGGTAGCAACACACACGGAGGAGTGCAGTGGTGAGGACACAGTAGATCAGGTAGGGCTTTGCACTATGACTGCTCATACCCGGGCTAGGCTAACTGGGCTAGGTGCTCCTGGGTGCCAACACTCAAGGTAAATCTGCAGTGAAAATGCACCCAGAGATTGCCTCACTTCCTGAGCAATAGTAATCAACAGAAGGGCTGGAACTATCACCCCCGGTTTAATCATTCGGGGCTGGAGACAGAGCATTCGCACTGAGGGGTCTTTCAGATGTGCAGTTTGTTTCCTGCTCAGTTGTCAGAGCCTTTCTCTGTTGACCTTCAGGTCCTGTTGTAAAACCTGTTTGTTCTCCCAGGATTTTTGGGTGGGAAGGAATGAGTCGGTGGGTGGCTCACTAAGATGAGCTTTCTCTAAGGACACATTGGGGCTTGGGAGAGTTTATTACTGTTTAGGACATTGGTCTCTGGATGGCTGTGTTTTTAATAATATTTGTATATGGTCCCAGAGGGATGGGAATAGATATATTTAATTGCAATAAATGAACAGACATATTTTTGCTGCATAATAGAATAACATAACTGAAAAACTCCACTCCCAAATTTCTGGTGTGTATTTAATGGCTAGAAGTACAAAAGCTTACTAGGGACTTGCACCCTAGGTCCCATTGGTTGCTAGACCAAGCAGAGAAAAAGCCCCGCAAGGGTTCTCTCAAAACATGGAAAGATCTGCGTGTCCCTGACTGGAGCCCTGTGATCTCAGATCCATCAGACTGCACTTGCTGCCGAACCCAAGGGGGCTGGCAAACGTGTACGCTATCTTTGCGCTCCCCCTAACCCCGGGACAGCTGGGCCTCAAGGCTGCTCTAAATAACACTGGCTTTTAACTGCCCCCTAGGGGCTCTTCCACCACTGGGATTACTGGAGCACAGGGTGCTCCTGCTGTATCTCGTTGCACTATGGAATGTCTCCCTTATGTTCCCTAATTCTTGATGGGAGGATTGGGAAGTGGTGGGCTAGAGCCAGGCTAGGAAAAATCCATCCCATGTTGGGGAAATCCTTGACTGCTATACTAAGGCAGGTTTCTGGCCCTTTGATAATACCAAAGCAGCACAAAGAGGCGAAGTATGGGCCAGGATTTAGCCCTAGATGTTTACATCTCTTCAAATTTAGAGCAGAAAGCTACTTCTGGCTTCTTTTGAGTCAAGAGATGGCCAGTTTACATTCATTTTCTAGGAGGGGAAATTGTTCCATGCAGGGCCATTTGGCATACCAAGCTGGGTACGTGGAGTTTTTTATTATTATTATTCAGGGTGTTAACCACAAGTAGTTGAAACTTTTATTTCAGTCTGGGATATTCTGAATGGCTGGGAATAAATAGGAGCACAAGAGAGCTAAGATGGAGCTTTTAGAGCCTTGAATAATATTTGATTTTCTGTGTCAGATATATTTAAATATGTATGTACAGGACAGCATTTCCCCCCCTCTTCAGTTTTGAGGAAAGCTTTTCTTTTTACCCTATGAAGATTCCCCACCCCACCCCTTTTATTTGTTTGTTTGTTTGTTTTACTTTTTCAATCCTGAACCTACATATTTCTGAAATAACAAATCCCCAGGAGAATCTGCCACACTGTTAAGGATGAAAGGAAAGGTTACCACTCAAGTGTAAATAAGAACATTACTGTATATGCCAATGCTGTTTCATTTCTTCTCGTAGTGACAGCCAAGCAAATGATGAAAGGCAGCATCCTCGCCCATCCCTTTTAATGTAGTCTCAATCCTTTGCAGTCAAGAGGAGTGAGCAATGTAGAAGCAGTGCAACAAATTGACTCATGTCTGTAAACAAGAGGTTAAACCCAAACATGGAAACAAAAGCAAGGTGAAAGGTGTTTGTCTTGGGGTGACTGACTTTCCAGTGTTCTCCTTGACAGTGAGTAGTTGTAAATGTTGTTTATTTAGTGTCAGCATGAAGGCAACATTTGTCAGGTATTTTAATCAAAGTTTAAAAGCCCACATCTCACAGCGTTTCTTCCGTGTTTCCGTTTCTTTCCCAACTTCCTTTCCCCTGAGAACTGTCCTTGAGTTTGTGGGGTTCTTTTCATGGTGTTCACATTTTATCCTCTCTGTTTAAAAAGAAATCAAAGCAGCTGGTTACATTAATGGGGTGTCTATTATTCCCCAGATATTGATGGAAAAAATTAAGAAGAGTAGAGCCATGATTATAGAGTTAAATGCACTGCTGTGCCCTGAGGGGGACACTCAGAAAGACCAGAAAGGTGTTAGGTCTCATGCCCTTACTTGTCATACCCCGCTGACCAAGCCCAAGTTGGATTGATTATCAGCCATCTTACCTGGGAGGCCCTAGCTTAGGTGTCTCCACTCCTGGAAAATGTCAAGCCCATTTCTGGGACAATTTGTGGACTTTGTTGAAGCTATGGCTTTGTATGAAGATCATGGCAGTGATCTTCCATGACAGGTTGTGAGGGTACAGTGAAGTCTGCACTTCAGGTGTTCTGGCAGGGATGCCGGCCCATTGCTAAATCTACCATGGAGTTCAGATGCTTGGTAGTAGACACTGAATGGAATGAGGATGCGCAGCGTTATCGTTTCTGGTTCGGCCTAAACAAAGATATTAAAGATGAACGGCACAGGTGGAATCCCCATCCGGCCTGAGCGTTTTCATTGACCTATGCATCAAGACTGACGACTTCCTGACCAAACGCTGCCAAGCAAAAAGATGGTCCTCCTGACTCCAGCTAATCCTGCTGGCACCAGCACCCACTTCCCTCAGCAGCCCAGACCAATGCTTGTCTGATGGTATCTTGGTGATGGGCAATCAGTGTCTAACTTATCTCCAACTCCCTCTCCAGTACCGTCCTCAACACCAACCTACAGATGCTGGCGAACTCAGGTGCCTCAGGAAATTTCATGGATCGGAAGTTTGCCTGAGCAAACAAAATCCCCACCTGGTGCAAGGACTCCCCTGACTTAGTGCAGCCCATGGACAGGTCACACCTTTCATTAAGACCAGTCACCCACCAGATGGCTCCTTTAGAAGTAACTACCTTTCTAGGCCGCCAAGAAATCCTTCAGTTTGGGCTAATTCATGCACTGCACTCATCAGTTGTCTTTGGCATCCCCTGACTCATCACCCAGGTCCCACGCTTCCACTGGCGGTCAGGCATGGTATGCTTTGACTGCCTGTTTTGCCAACAGTCTTGTTTCCTGAGAGCTGACCTGAGACTGGCAACCCTTCAGAGATGTGAAGAGATGATCCAAAGGTGACTTCAGGACTCCCATGACCTCCCCAACAGCTCCAGGGATTCCTGTTAAATGTCAACACTGTGTCAACATGTTTGACAAAAAACAACCTGACAACCTACTGCCCCATTGCAGCTATGACTGTCCCATCGACCTCCAGTCAGGAACAGAGGTTCCCTTTGGGTGTATTTACTCCTTCTCTGTACTTGAACTTCAGGCCCTCTGGAAAGTTCCCAAGGAAAACCTGCAGAAGAGTTTAATTTGCCCCTCCATGTCCTCAGTGGGGCCCCCAGTCATCTTTGAGGCAAACAAAAACAGCTTCCTCTGGCCTTGTCTGGATTACAGAGCCCTGAACAAGATAACAATCTGAAACTGGTATCCCTTACCAATTATTACAGAGCTGTTTGAAAGGCCATGCTCCGTCAAGGTCTTCACAGAATTGGACCTCCATGGAGCTTATAACTGGTGAGGTTTCAGGAAGGAGACAAAAGGAAGGACTGCCTTCCAGACCATGGATGGCCCCTTAGTCATGCTGTTTGGGTTGTGCAACACCCCAGCGACCCTCCAGTATTTCATAAATTACAGCTTTAGGAATATGCTGGACCAATTTGTCATAATTTACCTGGACAACATCCTTGTTGTCTCTGAAAGTCAGGCCCTCCACAATCATTATCTGCGTATTGTCTTGGAGAGACTCCACCAAAGCAAACTCTTCATAAAGCACAAGGTTTCATTAAAGACACAATGGAATTCTTGGGATATATCATCTCACCTGAGGGACTTACCTTGGAGGCATGCAAGGTGGCGGCAATATCCAACTGGGCTGCACCCAAGGACATACATGGGGTGCAGGGATTCCTGGGATTTGCCAGTTTCTACAGGTGATTTATTAAAGGATTCTCTAGCTTGATTGCACCCATAATGGCACTCCTGCAAAAGAGGGCCGGTTCACCTGGGCCACGGAGGCTTAGTCAGCCCTTGAGTGACAGAAGAGGGCATTCATCTCAGCACCCATCATGGTTTACCCAGATCCCACTAAACCATTTATGATCGAGACCGGCACCTCAAGTTTTGCCATAGGTGCAGTATTATCTCAACATGTGGGTCCCCATAACCAACTCCACCCCTGTGCCTTGTAGTCTCAGAAGCTACCCCCGGTGGAAAAAAATTACAACATGTAGGACAAGGAGTTACTGTCTATCAAGGCAGATTTTGTGGAGTGGCGCCACTTGCTAGAAGTAGCCCTGATGGACCATCTATGGACTGCTAGACACCTTAACCAATGCCACATTCAGTGGTTCCTGTTCTTTGCCTGATTCAATTTTGTGAACTATCACCCAGGCACAAGCAACAGGAAGATGGGTGCCCTTTCCCAAACATGAATATCTCAAACCTGGTAAAGAGCCCTTTACCACCATACCCAAGGTGTCCAGCTTTGTCAAAAGAACAATCGACAGCAGTCTGACGTCCTCCAGCTACTCCTTGATCCCTGATGACTCGTTCAAAACCCAAATGATCAGACCTTGAACAATTGGGGTATGTGACCCAACTCAATGTTCCGATTTCAGATTGACCTCCTCTATTGCAGGGGTTGCATTTATTTTCTGGAGGGACAACCTAGGCTTCAGGTATTGAAACTATACCACAATTTGCCTGTTGCAGGCTATTTTGGCCACTTCAAGACCTGGAATCTGGTATCGAGGCGTTTCTGGTGGCTAGATCTATGAGCTTACATCAAGGATTATATAACATCTTGCGACCTCTGCGCAAGTACTAAAAACCCATGATCAAACCCCCTAGGTCTCCTCCAGCATCTGCCCATGCCTCCACAGCCTTGGTCTATCAATGAACTTCACCTTAGAATTGCCACACTCTCAGGGATGCTCAGTAATCCTGGTTGCCATCGACCTCCTTACAAAGATGGCACACTTCATCCTATGCTGTACTGTTTCTACTGCACGGGAGTGGCTCAGCTCTTCCTGGAAAATGTCTTCTGCTACCAGGGTCCAGACAGAGCTGATACTGGCCCCATCAGATTTTTTCAGAATTTAAACTTTCATTTAAAAAAAAAACGTTAGTTAATCCTTTTATGGGTTGTGAAGAAAACCTTCCCAAAGTGACCCCATGCAGGGCTGAGTCTGAAGAGTAACTCTTAACAGTTTCATGGTTCCTTGCACAATGTGTTAACTCCTTATGCTAAACAATCTGTTCCACCTTGTATTTAGCTGTGACTCTGAGTGCCTTTCCCAGATCTGAAGAAGAGCTCTGTGTAGCTCAAAACCTTGTCTCTTCTCACCAACAGAAGTTGGTCCAATAACAGATATTACCTCACCCACCTTATCTCTGTAGCCTCCTGGGACCGACACGGCTTCAACAACACTGCATACATGCTTCATGGCTCATCATTTTCTTAGAAACATGCAGCTACAGTAACTCCTCACTTAAAGTCGTCCCGGTTAACGTTGTTTCGTTCTTACGTTGCTGATCAATTAGGGAACATGCTCATTTACAGTTGTGAAATGCTCCATTCGAACCTCGTTTGCAGGCTATCAATGGCAGTTTAGCTGTCCCTTCCCCCACTGCCATGTGCTGCTCTCTGAGACTCCTGCCTGCTTGCTGTGTCGTGGGGGGAGGGGAAGAAGAGGGGGGCTAATGTCCCCTGCACCTTGCTTACCCCATCTTCCATAGAGCAGGGGGGACACACGAGGGAGGGAGCTGCTGCCTTAGGCAGAAGCTGCAGCTGTGGGCTTGCTGATCTGATTAACAAGGCAGTGTACTTCTGAACCCACTCTTGATACCTAATTGGAAATGCCCATCTCTATCTCTGAAACACATCTTTGCCCTCCCTCCTTTCCTGCTGGCTTGTAGAGTGTGAGAGTTAACCCTTGAGGGCTCAGTGTAGTGTAGTTAATGATGAAAAAAATTTCCCTGGAAGCTAACCCCCTTATTTACATTAATTCTTATGAGGAAATTGGATTCGTTTAACATCGTTTCGCTTAAAGTAGCATTTTTCAGGACCATAACTACAACGTTAAGTGAGGAGTTACTGTACTTTGGAATTGTAGGGGAGCTTGGGTGGCTCATTGGCAGTGGGGATCGAACCTGGGACCTTTGAATCTTAAAACATGAGCTGTGGCTAGCAGAGCTGGAGGTTTAACAGGCTCAGGCTGTAGAGGCTCATGCTTTAAGATCTACAGGGGAGAGCAGGGCCAGAGCACTTTACGCTTCAGCTACTCTGAGCAGTATGGAGGCGCCATAAGATAGAGTAAGCCCATGGCGCCAGAACAGGGCGGGGTAGGGGGCCATGCACTTCACTTTTTACCGGCCGTAAAGGTGAGCAATGCGGAGAGGAGCAAGCAGGGGAAGGGGCGAGGGGCGGTGTAAGAGCGGGGGGTGGTCTCAGGGGGAAGGGGCAGCACAGGGGGTGGGGCCGTGGTTCGGGTGCCGGTGGCCCTCCCACTTATAGGGAGCTTCCACCGCTCCTGGCCCATGGAGTTTCTTCTGTTATACACCTGGCCCACACCAGCGCGGAGTCCCACAGGTACAAAGTCCTCCCTCCTTGTGCCGAGCCTCCCCAGAGGCGCACACAGCACAGAATCTGCCACCAGGCCCCCACTCAGTTATGGTGGCAGAGTTAGGACTTCTCTCATTTCACACTGTAACAGAAACATTGTGTGAATTCGGGTTGAATTTACCGAATTGTTTCAGTTGAAGAAAAAAAGAAAAGATCAAAGCATTTCATTTTGACATTTTTTAAATGAAATGTTTAACTTTTTCAATTAAAAATCCTCTTTGTTTTGAATGTGACTGCAATTTTATTTTTTTTAAAGGTTTTTAAAAAAAAAACAAAAAACCCCCCAAAAAAGTAACTTTTTCAGTTTGAAAACTGTTTGTGGTTTTTTTAGGTTTCATTTTGACCACCAACCGAAAAAATCCATTATTTGCACAGCTGTAGCTGAACCCACAACAATGGAAAAGCATCTTGTAACTGGGTTTCTTCTCTCATTCAAAAACAGTCTTGAAAATGGATGACTCGGGTTCTGCAATAATAGAATCATAGAATCTCAGGGTTGGGAGGGACCTTAGTAGGTCATCTAGTCCAACCCCCTGCTCAAAGCAGGACCAATCCCCAATTTTTGCCCCAGATCCCCAAATGGCCCCCTCAAGGATTGAACTCACAACCCTAGGTTTAGCAGGCCAATGCTCAAACCACTGAGCTATCCCTCCCCCACTAATGGGGTCATGAGGTACAGAGCTGGACTCTGGCCACTCACTGACTCACATGTTCTCATGAGATCTAAAAATCTTCATGGTAAGACTGCTGCCTGCCCATTTGTCCTTGTGCTCTGGTCTCCAGTGTGTCCCGGGGCCAGTGATCCCTGATAATCAGGTGGGGGAGTGAGTTAGAGAAGCACTTGCTTTGGCTCATGCCTTTGCTAGAGTTCTGGTGGTTTAATTAAACTGCTGGAGCTTCTCTTTCACAGCTTTATTAAGATGTCACCCAGACCCCTGGGGTTATTTGTACCTTTGTAATTCATACTTGCTCCTTGTTTATTTTATATGCAAATATATATAATACATTTCAGTGTGTTTCTATGTTTCATCCCCCATGTGGACTATTAGAAAAAGCTTTCAGAAAGTGTGCATCATCAACTTAAAAAAAGAAAGGCTTAAGCAGGATTTAAAGAATTAACTCATGCTGAGAATGGGAAAGTACCTAATAGATGGAGCAGCACAAGGAACTCTCCTGCCTTCCCTCCCCTTCCCCCCCCCCCTCGCCCCCAAGAATATGAGTGATACAGGACTGAGATTTGGACTGCATTGTAGGATTGCAGGGCCAGCCATGAGCAAAGCAACTTGGGGGCCTTTACATAGGCGCCAACTTCGTGGGTGCTCCGGGGCTGGAGCACCCACGGGGAAAAATTGGTGGGTGCTCCGCACCCACCGGCAGCTCCCCGCCATCCCCGGGACCCGCGGCCAGCTCCCCGCCAACCCCGGGGCCCGCCGCCATCTTACCTTAGCACCGGGAGACGTTGCGGGGCCCCGCCCCCGACGCTGGGCGACGTTGCGTCGGCGGCGGGGCCCCGCAACGTCACCCGGCGTCGGGGGCGGGGCCCGGCGTCGGGGCTGGGGCCCCGCAACGTCACCCGGCGTCGGGGGCGGGGCCCGGCGCGCTGGGCGTGAGCTCCCACCGGCGCCAGAGAAAGTCGGCGCCTGTGGGGCCTTATTTTTCTGGGAGCTCTGCAGTTCCCAGGCCTGCCTTTTCAGTGGGATCAGGAGACAGGAAATACCTTCACCCTCCTGGCAGCAAGAACCCAAGAAGAGGTAAGAGGTATCTCATGGCCTGATTTGCATCCACCTTTTTATCTGGTAATGTAGGGATCATGTTGTCTTTAGTCCCCATAATTTGTATGGTCGGTTACCCTAAAGATAGGTCTAGTGGAAAGAGTAGCTGGTGATGGCAGTGATATAAAGAATAAGATGGAAGCAGGAGCTAACAGCTGAAGTTGGAATGGGTCCACTGAGAAACTGATGGTGCTTACAAAAGTAGTGTGTTTAGTGTTGATCGGATGAGGGTACCAAGGAGCAGGTGGAGCAAGAAAAATACACCTGGGGCTCAAGGCAGCAGTGGAATTTATTATATGACTAGGATGTGCAAAATCTAAATACTTCCTCTAACAGCTTCTCTTACATCTTTGGGTATTTACATGTAAGAACATTCTCAGTTATAAACAGGAATCTACTTCCTCCTCCAAAGTACTTGCCTAGTTTCTGCCTGCCATAGGTTTATTATTGTTGTTGTTTCATTTTAAAGCATTTGTATAGTTTTAAATTCCATTTTACTTTTCATTGTTTGAAATATCAGCTAGACACTTTGTATAAAAGTTTCCCACTGCCAATCTGGTGGGGTTTTTGTGTGTGAGAAATGACACCCCTATCCGTATCCCCATGTTTTGCTCTTCCTCAAAATGGATTGTCTCTCTCAACACTTCCAGCAGGCCTGAATTCAAACTGGCCACAGTGGGGCAGGAGACTGGGTGGGGGAGGTTGGGAGAGAGCAGGGGCTGGAAGAATCGGGAGGGAGGCATGATAATGATAGGGGAGGGGGATGGAGAAGGATAGTTCCTACACCTCACGGGTTAGGAAAGGGAGTAAATGGAGTCCACTCTCCAAGCGTTAAGGGGCAGGGTGGGATTTCTGGGTGTACATGTATGATGAAATTCTGACCCTGAAATGATCACACACAAGTCCGGGCTGGGCAGCTTCCAAAGGCTTGAAAATAAGACAGCAGAGAAAAAAAAATGTGGTTTATAATTAATTGGCTTAAAAACAATAACTCTGTCATAAATGAAGGGAAGGGGGAGAGGGTCTGATGCAGTGCTATAAAATCCTCTTACCAGTAAAGGGTTAAGAAATACAGGTAGCCAGACTGACACCTGACCTGGCTGGCATCTGACCAATAAGGGGACAAGATACTTTCCAATTTTGGGAGGGGGGAAGGCTGGGTGAGTGTCTCTTTGTCTGAGTCAGAGTGATCTTGGAAGACAGAAGGAACCTACAGAAAATCAAACCTCCCTTTTCTGAAGTAAGTTTAGATAGCATAGCGAATAGATTTTCTGTTTAATTTTGCTTGGTGTATTCCCTGTCTTAGAAGGGGCGGGGCGGGGGGGGGGTTATTCATGGTTTTCTGTAACTTTAAGGTTTTGTCCAGAGGGGGAAATCTCTCTGAGTTTGGAAATTAAGTGCCCTGTAAAATAGTTACCATCCTGATTTTACAGAGATGATGTTACCTTCTTATTTTTAATAAAATCCTTCTTTTAAGAAGCTGACTGTTTTCTATGGTGTTAAAACCCAGGGGGTGGGTTTTTAGATCACTGTGTAACCAATTGGTTGGGAGATTGTTCTCAAGCTTCCCAGGAAAGGGGGTGTACGGCTTGAGGGGGTATTTTGGGGGGAGGGAAGTTCAAGTGATTCCTTTCCTGGATTCCTGTTAGATACTCGATGGTGGCAGCGAAAGAAGCATTTCTCAGGGTGCAGGGAATTTTGTACCTTGGGGGTTTAAACCTAAGCTGGTAAAAATAAGCTTAGGGGCTCTCATGCGGGTCCCCACGTCTTTATCCTAGAGTTTAGAGTGGGGAGGGAACCCTGACAAACTCTTTTAACAATCTCATGATATTTTTGGCATCTGGATCATGATTTTGGAATGCCTGGGTCTGGCAATATTGAGGACTGCTCACAGTAGTGAGCATGTGATGGGGTATACAAACCTCACACTGGCCCCAAAGAGATTAAAAGGCAATAATGGGCCCAAGTCGCCCTGTCCCTCTGGGCCTGCCGAGCATGCTCTGACTGGAGGAGCGGGTTAAAAGAGGCTCAGAAGCCCAGGCAAATGGTGGTAACAGGCTGCAGGACAGAGGAATCCTTCTCCAGGAAGCCAGACAGAAGGTTGAGCCTGAGAGGGGACTATAGAGCAGATAAGGCCCCCAGGCAGAGCCTTCTCCAACCACCGCCCCCCTTTGAGAACCTGAAGGTTCCTGCAGGGCCCAGCTCCTTTGCACTTTTTTATTTCATTGAGCGACTGACTGGTTGGACTATAAAGGCCATAGGGAACTATTGGTAGGAAGTAGTCCAGCGAAGCAAACTTGGACTTCCTACAGGGAGGACCCTGCTCATGTTGCTTACCACAGGGCCCTGGGCTGGGACTCAGTGGGGAGGGAAGCCCGAGTCCCGTTACCACACCCCCTTAAGGGCCAAGGGCCACATGTGGGTGAAAAGCTGAAGATTCCTGGCTTAAGATCAGGAACAGGCACTTCAGCTGCCCTGACAGAGAGGTAGGGAGGTGAGAGTTGGGTGTGCTAACCACTGGGCTGTGTGGCCTCCAAGCCCCCTATCACAGAGCACTACACTCTGCCTTGGCAGGATCAGGCCCATCGTATGCTCCGGGGGGGAAGCTGCTCATTCAAACACTTACACAATTGAACAACTTCACTCATGTGACTAGTCCCACCGATATTTTCAGGATCAGGGGTAGTCATAACCACCCTAGAATCTGGCATGGAGCTTGTGGGGGTTAGGGAGATCAGGCAAGTGCCTTCTTTTCTTTCCTCTTTTTGGTTTTTTGGTTTGGTTTAAAATATTTTCATTTGAGATATAAAATAACCTTTGCTAAACCAATAACGGGGCGGGGGAGAAACAAATGCTTTACCTGTGTGCTTTATAGATAGCTCACATGCTTCCGCTGTGTTCACTAGTCTGCAACATCACCAGCATATACATGGGAGCTGCTTCACTTTCCCTGTCACATCAGATCCCTGGACTAAAGTCAGCGATGATGTCCCTTAAATATTCAGCATTGCCTTAAACCAGGACTGTCCCCCATCCTGTGACGTTACATAATCTATTTTAATTTTTAAATTGTGTGTGTTTGAATCTAGAGCTCATGAAAGGGGCCAGATGGACAGCCTCGAAGACTGAAGCCCTCTGCTTAGCCACAGAGGGTTTGTCTACACTGCAGCTGGGAGTGAGCCTCCCAGCCTGGGTAGACAGACTCAAGCTAGATGGGCTCGAGCTAACACACTAAAAATAGCAGTGTGAACATAGTGGCTTGGGTGGCAGCTCGGGCTTTCAAGCCCACCTGCCCCCTGGTCTGAGCTCGGGTGGGTAGCCTGAGTCTACACTGGAGCCGTGACATCTACTCTGCTATTTTTAGTGCACTAGCTCAAGGCCATCTAGCATGAATCCATCTACCCGGGCTGGCAGGCATGCTGACCGCTGCAGAGTAGACATACCCACAAAGGGCAGAGCACTGATAGCTGCAGTACAGACTCCATCACACTGCAGTATACTTTTCCCTGGCACAGATGGCACTGCCAGTGCCAAATGTTCAAAAATCATGAGTCAGGCTCCTAAAAATCATGAGATTGGCTTAAAAATGGAGATTTCTTGGGTGCACTTGGGTCACATTTTCCAGCTTTTCTCTGAAATTATGAGGAGTGGAAACTTACTTTTTTGTTAAATGAAATCTGAGATACTCACATAATCATGGTCTGCAAGAGCTGGAGCTCTCCGTGAAACACCAGTTATCACGAGAAGGATAAAATTGCAAGAGCTGGTGCCACTGCGATAGAGCTGCTCTCCATTCCAAATCGTTACCGCCGCTGAACGCGGTTGTGAAGAATGGAGATAGCTGACACAGTGATGCACATGATTCATCCTGGTCTACACTTGACTCCAAAGTCAGGGTAGCCATCGTGTTAGCTAATTCAGTTCTGCACAACCGTGTTCAACCACAATACAGTTTGTACTGTAGACCAGCCTCTAGGAGGAGCACTTCGGGGAGTGGAGAATATTTCTCGCTCTGTGGCTCATTGAATCCTGGACAGCTCTGCTGAGACTCAGGCCAAGTAAGCCTGTTGTGATAGTGACATGCAAGCTTGTCCATTGGGAACAGGATGATAGGTCCCATCCTGCAACTGGCTTTGTGTGGGCGGACATATGAGCCTGCATGGACTGCCAGGGACTTCAGGGAAGGCTAGTGGGCCTGTTCATGCAGAGCAAGTGGCCAGGATCAGGGCCTAAAATCACTACCCTCTATTTTTATGTATCTATCTATTGCTGGAAGAAAACATAAAAGAAGAAACTGTAGCACCCAAAGCGGTACTCTAAGGGGTATATACAATACCAACAAATTATTACTTTCTATGGATTGCTTTTATAAGGAAGCATTAATAATTTATTAGTAGTAGTATTCATTATTTGTATTACAATAGCATATAGATGCTCCAGCCGGGACTGGGGCCCCACTGTGCTAGGCTCTAGCATAGACGCTGACTCCATGGGTGCTCTCGGGCTGGAGCACCCACAGGAAAAAAATAATGGGTTCTCAGCACCCACTGGCAGCCGCGCCGATCAGCACCTCCCATCTGCTAGTGGCCCCGCTGATCAGCGCCTCCCACCCACCAGTGGCCCCGCCGATCAGCGCCTTCCCCTCCCAGCGCCTCCTGCCTGCTGCAATCAGCTGTTCAGGGGCATCCAGGAGCGGCTGGGGAAGAGGGGGCAGAGTGAGGGCAGGGCACTTGGGGGAAGGGCTAGGAAGAGTCAGAGGGGGTAGGAAGAGGCAGGGTGGGGGTCAAGCACCCCCAGAGAAAGTGGAAAGTCGGCCCCTCTGGGCTCTAGACATACACATAGTAAGCAAAAGTTTCCACCCTGAAGAATGTACAACCTAAGTAGATATGGTTGGGCAGGGAAGCAGCAGCACAGGGAAGTAAAGTGACTTGCCCCAGGTCATACAACAGGGCAGTGGCAGAGCCAGGAACAGAACCCAGGGCTCCAGACTCTTGGGCCGGAGCTCTATCCATTAGGCAACACTGCATCTCATTAAAATATTTTGCATTTACATATTGCCTTCCACCTGAAGATCTCAGTTCTTTACAAGCAACGATCAATGAAGTTTCACAATAGATGAATCAATATTTTAATTATTATTAATATGCCCAAATATTTACCAGGTAGGAAAGGGAAGAACAAGTTCTAGTCCAATATGTACTTGGTATAATATAACTGAATCATAATTAAACACACAAAACTACATTAATTCCGCATTAAAGTTGTGATTTTATATATATTATAAAATGGAAGTTAGGAAATGCCGAAGCCAAAGGGTGAAATCCTAGCCCCATTGAAATCGATAGGCGTTTTGCCCCATGACTTCAATGGAGCCAGGATTTCACCTAAAGTTACTTCAGCAACATTAACTGGCTGTGTTGTAATGTTGTATCTTCTAATTTGTTTTTTCCTCATTCAGTATCTGGTGCTGAATATGTCCTAAAATATATAGCCTTTCAAGTGCAGGATGTGCAATGGATGAATTAATGTTGCTGTCTGAACCTTCTGCTAAATTCTGTCCTGCTTTATTTATCATTCAACCCAATTGAAGTCAGTGGAGTTGCATGATATATAAGGCCCTGATTCCCTTTAATAGGACTAATCAAGTCCTTAAATTAAGCACATACTTAAGTGCTTTGCTGGTTTGGGACCTAAATGAGGACAGAATTTGGCTTAAGCGCTTTCTTTTTCTGATGTTGTTCTGATTTTAATTCTTAAACCTGAATGTTGCCTTCAACAGGAATTTTTTTGGCATTTGTCTTTTTTCTTTCTTTCTTTCTTTTTTTGAGGCGGAGGAAAAATAAATTAACTCCCGATAATATTGGTGCCATTTAAATTGGCCTCAGATTTTGAAACTTACATGTCCTGTAGGTGAAGGGAATGAGGGCAGGGTGAGTTCCAAAATTTACTGCTGTTGCTATTTGCTTGTAGATGAATTTTATGTCAGGCTGGATAATCTATTCAGAAGCACATCTCTTTCCATTGTGGACCTGATCCTGCAGCCCTTTCACACACACAATATCTCTTGACTTCAGGGGAAATATGAGCATGTAAGAGCTCCAGGGTTAGTCCCAATCATGGCAATTTTGTAGCAGTGGGAAAAGACAAAGTATTTTTTAAATGAAAGCTTTGAATCAGAAGAATATTGCAGAGTGCAGCAAAAATTGTCAAAACCCTAAAATCATGGATTCTGCAATTTTTTCGTGCCAGCAGTTTTCTTCTGTTCATGGTTTTAATACTGTGTTTTTTGGAGGATTGTGCTGTGCATTTTTCAGTGAAACATTTATATCCTCCCTTGTGCAAATTATCTCAGCCGCAGCAGCAGTCTCTGTACCAGTCTAGGCTGTTCAGAGGTGGTGCATTCTAATGTCATAAAAAGGGTGGAACTTCAGTGGGCAAAAAATCTTAATAGATCCCCACTGAACATGTTCAAAAGGGATCTTTTTAATTTGCTTGTGAATTTTTTATCCAACCTTCCTCCCCCCTCCCCCCCCCCCCACTCCCAAACTTAGTCATATACTCACACCTCAGTGAGTATTTCTTTCAAGGTTTCAATGTTCAGCAGTTATTTGAGTCCCCTGCATGGGGGACAAAGTGTGGCAATAATTTTTAAACCATTTTTTTTCTCTCTGCTGTAGAACTCAAAAACAATTGAAGGAATTTTGCTCAGACTTTTTTTTTTTTTTTTTTTTTAAGGCCCTTTTGACCAGAGACCAATTTTGAAAACATTTCATTCCAAAAGAAGACTTTCCAGAATGATTTGAGCATGTAAAAGCAGAGTTACAGCCAAAGCTGGTTTTTTGCCTTCAAGTCAGTGGTCACTACCCAAAAAAATGCTATAAAATTTACCTACCTCACAGAGGAGTTGTGAGACTTAATTAATATCAGTATAATGTTTGGAGAGAGATTTCATTTCTAGGTTGCCTGTGAGCCTGCTTGTCTGTCTGCTAATCAATGAAGCAAGCAGATCAGATCGCTTTATGCATATCACAATTTATTTTCCATATCTTGTCAGAAGAAACTTTGAGAGCCACACAGTCATAGAGAAACAATGAAAAGCCTTCTAATGGGCCATATTCTGTTCTCTAGATACCTAAATTGCTTGAGTGATTCTATTGCCCAGTATTCTCTTTTGCTAACATCTTTTAAGGCCTAGTCCAGGTGCATATGTTATATTTCTGTTAAACATTTCTGATAGGATTTTAACCATTTCCTTTCAGAGCATTGGGGCCCTACTCTGGCCTGTTACACAGACACAATCCCCATTTAAGTTAATGGGAGTTACGCCTCTGGAACTGAGGGTGGAATTTGACTGTATGTGTTCAGTAAAAAGAAAAACAAATACTGTGCACTAGAATGTATTGTTTGCCAAAAGCAACATGTTGAAATGCATCTGGTTCCTTTGCACAATACCAAAATAAGCCATCTGATTCTGAATCTGTGTTTTTCTGTTAGGGTGTGACATACGCTCTGTGTGTAATATTATCATTTTTAGTAACAGTTTAAAGCTAGCAATGACAGCTTTCAAATTGATGAGGACACCTGTCCCTGAACTTTTAAATTATACTGAACGGGGTTCCACATTTTCTGTAAGAGAGTGAATATTTAAACATGTTTTTGATGCTCTACATACAGTACAGCAATGAAGTTCACACTTATGGTCAGGGAGAATGAAGTGGCCAAATGCTGGTTTTAAAATGTGTGATTCTAGAATTGTGGGGAGGTCTGGAAGGGTGTTTTTCTGTTTTTGTTTTGCTTTTCCAATGGTGGTGAAAAGCCCTTTACCGCTTTTAACGACTATATGGCATGTTTTGTAAAGGTAGGGCTTTGCCACAATGTCCGTGTCCAAAATTTCCCTCAGCACGCACTCATGCTGTTCTCTGTCCCTTTTGGTTGCCATCTTATGCTCAGCAATGGCTGGATGTCAGTGTTACTTTGGCCTTGGCTACACTTGCAGCTGTACAGCGCTGTTAGTTAAACCCGTGTTCGTACAGCTGAGTAGGGAAAGCGCTGCAGCCTGTCCACACTGGCAGCCGCCAGCGCAGTAACTACCACTGACGTGGCTACATTTGCGGCACTTGCAGCTGTATTGGGAGCGGTGCATTATGGGCATTCAGGTAGCTGCAACGTGCTTTTCAAATGGGGGGGGGGGCGAGGGGGACTTTGACAGGGAGCGTTTTGAGAGAGAGAGGGGGTTTTTGAAATCTCCACAGAGTGTCAGCTCATTATTTCCACACCTCCACATCCCCTGCCTCTCTCTCAATCACTGAAAGCAAACAGCAGGGGCTTTGTTTGTTTTTAAAGAGCAGATAAAAGAGAGGAAATGGAGCCTTCCCCCTCCCCCCCTGCCGTTCTTCTCCCCCCGCCGTCTCTGTCCAAGGCATTCCTAACGGAGCTGCCGGCAGCCGGCATTCCTAACGGAGCCCCTCCCCTCTTTCCCACCCTCTGCCTGCAAAAAGTAGCTGTGGTTGTAAAGCTGTGTTTGTAGCAGCTCAACAACGGAGCTCTGAACTCCAACCCGGAAGTGCCGTTTCAAAACAAAGCAGCTTCCGGAGATCAGTAACTGCGTTGTTCCTGGGCTACACTGAAAGACCAGCGTTCCACCCACTTCACAACAGTTGCTATTTCTCTCGGGGAGGTGGAGTACATGCAGCGAGGAGATACAGCGTTGCACGTGCCTTGCAAGTGTAGCCAGTTAATGAGTTACAGCGCTGCCGGCAGTTTTATTGCGCTGTAACTTGTAAGTGTAGCCAAGGCCTTTGTGTGTGTAGCTAATGAAGGCACAGCCCTTGGAGAGGGGACAAAGGTAGGTTTGTGCCGTTGGGATTTTGCACTGCTCTGGGGACCTAAATAGCCTCCACCATAATTTACACAGCCCTGGGATTATGGCAGGATTTCAGGGCTGCTGTTGACTGCTATGACCATGCCCTCTGCATCAGGACTTGTGAGGGGGCCAGTATAGGGTTGCTTATGGTAACTGAAGTGCCTTCCCCAGAAGAATTCTCCACTAGGCCCTTGTGGGCTTGTCTGCAACACATATACATCACCACAGCATATAAACTTCCACAGTAGATGAACTACTGTAACAGCCAAACTAACTTGATGTTGAAAATGATTAATGAACACAAGCCTGTTCTGTCACTTTCTGTTCATGCATGATATTTTTAACTGGAAAGCTAAAAGAGCTTGCCATATCCTTTTGTTTGAAAACTACCTGGGGAGAAGTAAAGTGGGTTAGAGGAGGAGAAATAAAAATTACAGTTTTAGTAGTCATCAAATTTTTCCTTCTCAGGTGATCTGGTATCTCGAGCAATGCATCACCTCCAGCCACTCAACTCAAAGCAACATGGCAACGGCACTCCAATGCACCACAAGCAAGGATCACTATACTGGGAACCCGAGGCTTTGTACACGCTCTGTTATTTTATGCATTGTCCACAGATGGAATGGGAAAACCCTAATGTTGAGCCTTCAAAAGTCACACTGCAGATTGAAAGGTAAGATCTTATTTGCAATATTTAATATATTTATAAAGATGTTTTATTAATAAATCAGCATTGCTGGCTAATTGATAATTACAGGCTATGCAAAATATATTTCACTGCAGTCTGTTTTGGTTAGGATCACCTTGAAATAAATTTATCCTGCAATGAAGTGCTCCACTGCTGACCCAGTATATATCAAAAGTGACACCCAGTGGCTACATACAGCAGATTGGTTCCAGATGTGTATTTTGTAGAGATTTCCTTTTTCTTTCTTTGTCTCTTGGCTGTTCTGTATTTTGGAAAGGAAAATTAGAGGTTCTATTTCTAACCTAACAGGTTTGGGTTTAAATGTGTTTTTCTACAAATTAATGGGATTCGACAATGGTAATTTGGGAAGTGGAGAATGAATAGAATGTTGTATATAAAGGACAGGCTGTTAAACATATTGTGCAACAGCTATGCTGATTGCACAGGCATGACTCATACTTACATTCAGGAGTAACCTTGGGGCTTCCATTCTCCAGGCTGGTAGGTGACGCATGATTTTTGGGAGGATGGAGATGCTGGCTGTATTGCTTTTAATACAGCTTTTGATGAAAACTAGAGAAAACAAAGGTGGAAAGAAAATGAAAGGCTAGATGTCAACTCAGTGTCCTAAGAAGATGGGGAGAAGGAAACACTGCTGTAAACTCTAGATCATTCCACTGCAAAATTGAAATGAAACAATTGTGCAGTTAAGAAAGGAATATTATCTATTGTCAAGGAACCAGGAACTCCTGAGTTGTAAGTCCCAGCTCTGACTCCTTTTGTGGCCTTAGGCAAATCATGAAACTTCCTTGCTTTAGTTTCCTCATCTATGCCTACCTCATAAGGTCACTTGAGGATTAATTAATGTTTGTAAAGTGCCTGAAGGTGTAAATTATTAACATGTTCTTAATTTCTGTAGGGCTTGTCACCATGCCAACTAAACCAAAGTTTCAGGCTGGCCTCCACAATTGCATATCAAAGTATGTATGTGGAAAACTCTCATTTGCACACACAAATGGACAATTGCGCATCTAATTACTTGATTGGGATATTAAAATATGGAGTTTGCGTACTGGAGACCAAATTTGAAAATGTGGCTAAAAAAGGCAAAGGGTGTGTGATATGCTGTCTTGACTGAAACTACTTTGTATTCATTTTTAGAAAATAGCATAAGGTGAAAATTCTGGCCCTACTGAAGTCAATGGGACTTCTGCCACTGACTTTAGTGGAACAGCATTTCACCCATAGTCACCTTGGTTAAACTGTGGGGTGGAGTGAGGAATCCTAGGTCGTTCTTCTTGACTATGCAAAAAAATTCAACAGGGACCACTTTCAGTGTTGCCAACTCCTGACCTATTATTATGAGCCTTCAGATATTTGTTGTTTTTCTTACATCCCCAGCTCCTGAAGTCATGAGAATTTCAACTTTCATTTACAGTGTAAAGAAAAAGTAAAATTCTAACATTCGTTGTTGTAGAGAAGAGCTCGAAGACATGACCCCAGATGCTCAAAAATCAGAAGTGAAATAAAAAGCATCCCACACTTATTTTTGAAAATCTCAGGATTTTTCAGCCAGCCTTATTATTTTTGAGGGGGCTAGGAGCGGGGGGGCTAACATGCATTTTGAATGCTTGGGGTTAGCAATACTGCATGGAAAGGTATTATAGTGACCAAAGTTAAAAGAATCTCCCTATCACTAAAAATGGGCCTGATTCTACAGCCCTTACTGAGATGAGTAATACCATTGATTTCAGTGGGAGTACCCATGTGAATAAGAACTGCAGGATCAGTCCCCAGCTTTGTAAGACTTCTAAAGACTTCTCAGTGTTAAATGCAAAAGGACAGAACGTTTGAAAAAATTTCTCTCTTAAAATTTGTTTTCATGTTTTTTCCCCTTTTCTAAGATGGTCTGATATATATATATATACACATACACATATATAATAGCAGTTCTTCAAATAAATATTACATAAACCCAAGGCAATTTTGTTTTTTTAATACTCTGGCAACCATCTTTCTTTGCAAGGCCCGTTTAGCAACTGTGGTTAGAGCCAGAGTAAGTACTCTGTGTTGTTGCCAGAAGCTCGTGGTTAATTTTGGAAAGAGCAGAGATTCCTTCTGTTGCCTAATCAAACATGCTTTACTAGTTAGTACCAGAAAACACAAGTGGAAGTGAGACAGAGTAAAACATAGGCCCAAATATTCTGCACTGAAGCGTGTTCTATAATATACTCTACCAACTGTATATAACCATCTTGTGCTGCCCACAGAAGAGATTGGTTAAGCTGAATTCTATTTAGTGCTTTGAAAAGCTTCCCTTTTAATTTGCACTGAAGAATACCAGTGGTATTCCTTATTGTGCCGTCACTCTTTATGGCTGGTGACTTATCTATAGCATGTTCAGTTTTCATTATGTGTTTTTATGACTTCTGAGGGAATAGGATTGTTAAAACATGAGATTTTTATATTTAACAGTTCTAATCCTTGTGCTTTAATTTACCTAGGCTGCAGCTCTGCTCCCTGATGGCTCTTCCTGCTCCTTTTGCTAGAGAAGCTGCATGTAGCAGAGAATCTGGGTTGTAGTCTTTATTGTTATTTGAATTGCGGTAACATCTAGGACACCAGCTCCATTGTGCTAAGTGCTTCACAAACACATACTGAAAAGATGGTGCCTACCCCCAAAGAGTTTACAATCTAGATATGTAGGACCAGATTTTACCTTTGAATAAGTCTAGCCCATTGTATTTATTTAGTATTTCTCTGTACTCAACTAGGTTTTTGTTTTTTAATTAAGTAAATGAAGATGAGTGCAGTATACCTTTTATCTTAATAAACTATATTAACTAAAGGGGGGAAGAGTGTTGCCGACTCTCACAATTTTATTAGGAGTCTCATGATATTTGGTGGGGGTTTTTCATAAAGCCCCAGCTTTTGGAGACATGGGATTATATGAGAATCTCAGCGTTTATTAGTTTAAATAAAAAAGCAAGTATCTAGCATTCGTTTTGAAGAGAAAAGCTGGAAAATGTGATCTGTGTGTATCCTAAGGGCTCAAAAACTAGAAGACTAATAAATAGATCCCCACATTTGTTATTTTTCAGTCTTACAATTTTTAAGCCAACCTCATGATTTTGTGAATGTTTGAAAGGAATTGGCAATACTGGGTCAATCGGTTGGTAGTACCATAGGAGTTGTCATCTTGGTCTTGAGTGGCCTATGCAATAAAATAAGCTATAAAAAGTGGTGCATGTGCCCAATTATGCAATTTTTGCTTAAACATTTTATACTTTATTGTAATTGTCTTTATTATATGTTAAAGGTGTGAATACAATTCAAATACTTCATCCATCTTCTCATGGAAGGCTCTACTCTACATAATTCTCCCCCTCCCTCCACATCTGCTCTCATTTCATCCTACTCTCCCTATTGATGCCTATGCTCTAAGTGCTCATTCTGCCTTCCCATTCTCAGTTTCACACCTTCTTTCATGCTAAGCCTATGTGTGTCATGGTGCACCCTTCACAGAACATCCATCCTCTCCTGATGCACCGATGGCAAATTTGAAGGCAGAAGGAGCGATTTCATTTGGAATGAAATTAACCCCATCCAGAGAGCCCCCACAGAGTCGAAACAGCTCACACGTTCTATTTTGAGTATAGGCTTAAGTGGGACTTAACTAGTGCATAGGCCTTGTACTGGCCTTCTGCACATAGGTAAATTTCACTCCCAGTTAACTTGCTCCCTCTACGTTCATATCCCTCCGAGAAGTATGTTTCTTTTGCAAGGCCTTCAAATGACAACAAGCCATGTATTTAATGTATGTATAATTAAATTAATCACCCTATACATTGCATATAATAATAAAAAGCAAATGGATGGCTATTCTACTCCTCTCTTTATGTATTAGTCATGTTCTAGTTATGTTTATTTAGGAGTAGATCATGCCTGGTCCTACATGGCCATCTGGGGAGTCAGGCCCTTTGCACCCTCTGCGTTGATGGAATGGACTTGCCTGAGTCGTGGCTTCAGGCACTTGTGGGGGAGGGCAGGAGTTTCATGTCAAGCAAGTTGGCAGATGATGGGCAGTGCTATGACTCTGTGCCTGCCACCTCTGATTCTGTAACCCTTATATCAGGTCTAAAGTGGGATTTAAGTGGTGCAAAGGACTCTGGCCCACTAAGGCCACTTTGTGCTGCATAAGAGCCCAAAGAAGGTCAGTCAAGTCTCTAACGCTTCCTAAATTATTGCTAGTAGTTCTTTAAGAACCTGAGAGGCACAGTATCTGTATTTGCAGATTGTGCAAAGTTTCTTTTTCCTAAGTAGTCCCTTACCCACTTTTTATCTGCAGCTGTATTGACAGAGTCCTCATTACTCCCTAACTCTCTCTATAGAATTTCTTTCCTCATTAACAACTCATTGAAAAAGGCAGATCAGAAGCTCAGCCATTTTAGAACCATTCATTAATTTTATTCACCAACTTACAGTGCTTCCTCTCTAGTATTTCTTCTCTCCTTTTTCCGTGGGCAAGCATTAACTCGTTGTACTGCTTGGCTGCCTTTGTCTTTTCATTGAAAGCCTTAATTGACTTGCTAGGTCCTTGTTTGGTTCCTGTCCCCTTTTCAGTACAGATTTTTTTTAATCCTTATCATTGAGAAATCCCTTACAAAGCCCCATAGGTCACTTCGGTTTATTGCATTTCCACCTTCCTTCCATGCATGCTGGAATTGTAGTCTGTGGTGCATTAATTTTGATGAATGCTCCCCAAACCATTCTCAATCTGAATAATATCCCAAGCCTTGTCTACACACGAAAGTTGTATTGCTTTAAGCTATACCGGTATATTTAAAGCAGAACAACCCCTTGGCTAGTGTGGAATAGGAATGAAATGAACAGGTATTAGACACCTTTATACTGGTATAATTGCATCCACAGTAGGGGTTGTACAGATATAACTATTTTGGTTAAAAAGTCATGCCCCTTACTGAAGTTGTGATACCAGTCCAAAATCTTTTGGTAGACCAAGCCTGAGAAAAGGCCAAGAATAGTGGAGCAATTGCAAATGATCAGCCACGTAGATGAATAACAACTAAATTTCCTCATAGTTTAGCTGAAAAATTCAGATGGTGAAATCTTGGCCCTGTTGAAGTCAGTGGTAAAACCCCAGTTGACTTCAGTGGGGATAGGATTTTACCCCGGGACTGGAAAAAGAAAGTCCTAAGTTCAGCTTTTGTGTCTCTTTTTATCCTTCCACCCTAAAACACCAAGCTTTCAATTTTTTTTAATCTCTTCAGAAATAATGCTATTGGCAGCTGCCAGCAGTATGCTAGATTGCACATGTTATGGAAAATATCTTAGGCAGTATTTGTAGCTCAGCTGTCAGATAGTATATCCTTGCTGAGCTTGTGCTGTATACTAAATCTAATTTATCAAGCTAGACTTAAGATGTCCTTGTGATTGCTCTATTTTTTAAAATGCAGAAAACTCTGTTAATGCAACATTAACAGACATAACACATAATGCAGAACATTCAAAGTTGTACTCCCCAAAGCAATTGTAACTCTGGTTTCTTTCAGTGTATTTTTATCACTATATAGTGTCAGTTGGTATGCCAAAATATCTGTGCAATGTATCAGAGTTACAATTCCTATAAGAACCATTACTCTGAACCTTTGCTTTTAAAATATCAATCATTAATTGCATTAATGTAGGCTTTAAAAATTTTCTCAGTATTTTTAAAACAAGAAAGTAAAAGAGGGATTGCACATTCAAATATTGACATTTTCCCCACACACCTGTGTAGACTGGAGCATCGAAATCTTGGTGTGTTAAAAATGTAAGCTAAATTCTCCCCTCAGACAGTTCCAACTCTAGGCAAATCAGTTATACTGGCCTGCATAAGTGAGAGGAGGATTTATCCTTTAATTAAAAAAAAAATACCAGGTTGTGCGTAGACAGTATGCATTTTTCAAACATTTAAACTTAGATCATTCTTAACTAGGGCTCTGATCACTGGAATCCACCACTGGCATGGACCTATGTGCCATTAACCTCATTGGTACAAAGATCCATACTATTGGAGCCCAGTCCAGAATCAGTACCCACATGTCAAAAGTACTGTGCTCACTGAAGACTAGGGCCATTGTAACTGAAGATATAAATATGAAACATTTTGAGCACAAAAGGGCATCTGAAAATGTATTAATAATTGGAAAAACATTTTTCCATGCTCTGGTAACTCTAACAGTGGCCCATTAGCGTATTATCAAATTTTCTAAATTAAAATGAACCTTTTGAGTTGAGAACAAATGTGAAAGATTTCAATTAAAAGGACCCTTTGAAAAGAAAGAAAGAAACGTTATCCCCCTAAGAATCAAGGCTTAAAATGAAAGTAGCTTCTCATTCATAACTTTAGAGTTATTGGCTCAACACTGTAATCAAAAATATTTTCTCTTTTAATGGCATAGGTAGAAAATTTCTTTCTTGATGATGATCTTCCTCTTTTCAATTCTCTTGGTAACTATTTTGATCGCTTTGTTGTTTTAACTAAATAACGGTACTTAGATTCTGCCATCCGTACTCCCATTGAGCAATAGCATACGCCACAAGTGTTCCTTTGCAAAAACCCGTCACATCTCTGCTAAATGTAGACTGTCATCTACAGGGCCGGCTCCAGGAACCAGCCTACCAAGCACGTGCTTGGGGCGGCACCTGGAGGGGGGCGGCGCTCAGGTTTTTTTTTGTTTGGTTTTTTGGGGTTTTTTTTTTAAACATACTGCGACAGGGAGAGTTGGGCCGCAGCCGGGCTCGGCGCCCTCCCTGCGGCGCTCCCCGCCACACTCCCCGGCCGGGGCAGCGGGGCCCGCCGCGCTCCCCGGCTGGCGCAGCGGGGCCCGCCGCGCTCCCCGGCCGGGGCAGCGGGCTTGCCGTCCTCCTCGCTGGCGCTCCAGGTAGGAGCGGGAGGGGTTGTTTTGGCGGGCGTTGGGGGGTTGTTTTGGCGGGCGTTGGGGGGGAGGGTTTTTTTGTTTGGGGGGGCGTTTTTTTTTGTTTGGGGTGGCGGTGTTTGGGGTTTGTTTGTTTTTTTGCTTGGGGCGGCAAAAACGTTAGAGCCACCCCTGGTCATCTAATTAAACTTCACGATAGCCCTGGAAGGTAAGTAAATACATATTACTATCCCCATTTTACTGCTTTTGAAACTAAGGCATGTAATTAGCCCAAGGTCACAGTGGGAGTCATATCAGAGCTCAGATTAGAATTTCTGAATTTCTCATTCCCAGCCTTGTACTCAAACCTCTAGTCCAACCCTTTCTCTAATAATTTGTCTAATAATAATCAGTACATATATGCAGTAATGCTGTAGCTGGGTGTTTGAAGGACAGTAGGTTTTAAATACAATCCTTAAATACAAAGAGTGAAAGATCTTTCAATTTTTTTTAAAAACCTGAGTTTTAGACCCACATAAAAATAATGGAGTATCATATTAGACTTTAGAATGCACATTTTTCATTCTCCTCTAGCTATCCATTTCGCCTGTTTTTATGTAGTTTATACTACCACTGCTAACAGTAAACAAAGAAGAAGGCATGAGATGACATATAAGTAAGAAGAGAGTTTTAAATCTCTGCGTATGCCAGGAAACAACGAGGTAAGAACGCTGTGCATCTTGATAGCCTGTTAGTTATTTAGGAGCATCTTCAAGGCAAATTGCATATTGCAAGGAAAAGGGATTTGCTACAACACCTTATATAGCTAAAGTAACATTATTATGAATAATTAAGAGATCCTGTGTAATATCCAGGACCCATTTTAACATTTGTCTTGGGGATTTACTGTTTTATAATTCTATCCATTCCATATTACCACTCTGGAACGTCTTAGCCCCCAGAAATAAGAAAGAGACTTGATATGTGGGAGCACTGCAGAGGAGTAGTGTCCCTGCTCTGTCTCTGCTCTGAAGAAAGTGTGTGTCAGAAGCAGGGCTGGTCTTACCATGAGGCGAAGTCAGGCGGCCGCCTCAGGTGCCAGCCTGTGGCGGGGGGGGGGGGGGGGTGCCACTAGGACCCAGAGTGTAGAAAATTGTGTCTGCTGCTGGTGCATATGTATTCTCTCTGCTCTAGATGCACAGAGATGGTAGAGTGCTGTGCTGGAGGAAGGAGGGCATGAGACATAATAGGCAGGCAGGAGAAAAGGTGAGAGAGAATAACAGAAAGCAGCAGAAGCTACAGGGAGAGAGAGGAGTAGGAGCCTCTTATGTACCTCTCTAGCACCCCCAGGAGCCTGGACTGATTAACACCACTTCTCAGGGAACTTCCTGTTTCCTGCTGCTTCCCTGAACCCACTTGAGGAGAACAGGCAGTCAACTGAAGTAGTAGGAGCCAGTTAGGCCCTTAAGACGCTGATATCTTCCCTCACTCAGGCCCTGCTATCAGCCTGCTTATTTGTCCCCTTCAACTGAGTGTTAAGAGCCACTATAGCTGGCACAGAACAGCAGTCATGAGTGAAAGAAGAAATCACCCCTCTGGGGGCAGCATTCAGAAAAAGAAAGAAAGCAAAGGAAGCTTTTCTATCTAAGCAGGAAGGACCGCTCCTGAGATACATAGACACAAATGTTCAGGGTGAGCCTTCCGGCCCCTGTGAGGATGTGAGTGGTGAGGAGATGCCTGATCTTCCAGTTAGTCAGAGTGCAGGTGACCTGGCAGCTACTGCAGCATCCATAGCTCCATCTCAAATGAATGTAACCATGCATATTCCTGAAGAAAAGTGTAGATCAGAGAAGCGTGTGGTGGAGACGCAAGAAACAACTGCTGCTGAGTTTAGTTCCTTAAGTCTAGATGATCCAGGACTGTGGACCCTCTTGAGCAGTAGCCTGAGGGACGTCTTTGTACTGCATGGGCCATGGCAAGTGAAAAACTTCATGCTCCCCAAAGACCATGAAAATGGAAGTTTCCATCCAACACATTACTGGCATGAAATCCCCAATGGTGGCAAAGTGGAGAGGCCATGGCTTATGTACTCAAAAACCCAGAATGCTGCATACTGTTTTTGTTGCAAACTCTTCCAGTCTAATGTTCCAGCCACACTGGGTTCTACAGGAACAAAGCACTGGAAAAATCTGGCTAGAAATCTGCCATGCCGCAAGAAGGCAGCAAATCACCAGAGAGCATTCCATAGGTGGAAAGAGCTTGAAATGAGACTAAGGTTAGAGGCCACCATAGATGATCAGCATCAAGAGAAGATTTCATCAGTCTTTTTACTGACAAAATGTTCTGAAAAGGCTCATTGCCATTGTGAGAATGCTTGCTACCCAAAACCTAGCACTGCGTGGCACTTCAGATCAGCTGTATGTGCCAGACAATGGAAACGTCCTTAAAATTGTGGAGCTGATGGCTGAGTTTGATGCTGTACTCCAGGAGCATCTAAGAAGAGTCACCACCCAAGAAATGTACACACACCACTACCTTGGAAAAACAATTCAAAATGAGATCAGACAGTTACTGGCAACAAAAGTCAAACAGAAGATTGTGGCAGATCTGAAGTCAGCAAGATATTACTCTGTTATTCTGGACTGCACACTTGACATCAGCCATACGGAACAAATTACTTTAATGGTGCGTTTTGTAACAACAACAGAACCTAGTGAAAATGTCCCTGCAATGGTGACTGTCAGAGAGCATTTTCTAGAATGTATTGACATTGATGATACTATAGGAGCTGGTATTACAAATGTGCTTCTTAAAAAGCTGGAAGATACGGGAATTGCGATAGCTGACATGAGAGGTCAGGGCTACGATAATGGTGCAAACATGAGAGGAAAGAACAGAGGAGTGCAGACACGGATCCGAGAGTTAAACCCTCGAGCTTTTTTTGTCCCATGCAGTTCTCATTCATTGAACTTGGTGGTCAGTGATGCAGCATCAGCTTCTAGTGAGGCTGCTGAATTTTTTAATGTAAATCAAAGCATCTGTGTATTTTTCTCTGCATCAACTCATCGATGGCAAATTTTGAAGCAACATCTGGGAACATTCTCTTTGACACTGAAACCACTGAGTGTCACATGATGGGAAAGTCGAGTGGAGGCGATAAAGCCTATCAAACACTAAATTGGGAAGATAGATGATGCATATTCACCATTATGGAGGATAATGCTATGACAGGAACTGTTCGTGGGAGAACAGTGGCAGAGGGAAATGGAATCACCAGAAACATACATAACTTCAAATTTCTGTGTGGCTTAGTGTTGTGGCATGACATACTGTTTGAAATAAATGTTATAAGCAAGAGACTCCTAGGTGTTGACCTTGATATATCTGGAGCAATGGAACAACTGGACAAAGCAAAGTCATACCTACAGTCTTACTGGTCAGATGAGGGATTTCAAAACGTTCTGAAGAGGGCACAGAAGTTGGCAGAGGAACTTCACACTGAAGCTATTTTCCCACCCATCTCGAGAATACAAGAGTCACCGAAGAAGAAGACATTTTGATTATGTGGCACGAGATAATCCCATAAGAGACCCCAAACAACAATTCAAAGTTGAATTCTTTAACCAGGTGCTAGATTGTGCAATACAGTCAGTTGAAGAACGTTTCATGCAGCTCAAGGAACACAGCAGTATATTTGGGATGTTGTATGATATTCCCAAACTCCTCACTATACTTGAAGAAGACCTACACCAGCAATGCAGGGCAGTAGAGACAGTGTTGACACATGATGACATGCATGATATTGATGCGAGTGATTTAGGTGATGAACTGAAAGCCCTTTCAAGATACATTTCAGCAGGATCAACTCCAAAGGCTGTCCTGGAATATATGTGCACAAATAAGATGACCACCCTCTTTCCAAATGCTTTTGTTGCTCTACGCATACTTCTAACACTTCCTGTAACAGTTGCCAGTGAAGAAGGCAGCTTCTCCAAGCTGAAATTAATAAAAACACATCTACCCCCCACAATGACACAGGAGAGGCTGGTCGGCCTTGCAACCATCTCAATAGAGCATGAGCTGGCCCAGACTGTGAACCTTCAGGAAGCAGTTCAAATCTTTGCAACCAAGAAGGAACGTAAAGCACCACTTTGATTATTCAAACAGATAAAAATATCAGTGTTTACTATGCAGACAAGAAAAGTTACATTTGCTGTTCAGGCGTTTGAAAGTTAAGTGTTACTTATTTTTGAACAAGGCATTTTAAGTTGTTAGTTCTCCTTTATTGGGGTAGGTAGCAGAGCAGTACCATGAGAGGAGTAGAACAGGAAGAAGGCAGAATTGAGACCTTTCAAAGTTTTGGCCCAAGCGAGGAGACATGGGGGCGTCATTTGAGCTCCCCGTCTCAGGTACCAAAATGTTGTGTGCCAGCCCTGGTCAGGAGAAACAGGGGTGGTGGTGGTGCAGTGTGGCCAGATCTGAGGGAGATTTGGGGAGCTTGTGACACAGGATAGGAGAGCAGGCCAGCCAGTTGCCACATGAAGAGGAGGGAATTGCCAACTTACTAGTCCCTGCAGGTGTCGAGAAAGGAGAGAGTTAGCAGGTCACTGAGCTCTCCCAGAGGATATATGTATTTGATATGGGGAGCACTGATAGAGCTCTGTAAATAACCAGTTTTTTGGTTTGGTGGCCCAACTGAAAAAATGCAATAAAAAAAATCATTTGGCGGCAACGCAAAACAAAATTTTTGAAAATGTTTCTGCGAACAGAGAAAATAACATCTGTTTGGATTGAACAAAATGTTGTATTCAACCCAAAACAAAATGTCTTGTTTAGTCTTTGGGGTTTTTCTGTCCTTAACATTTACCTTGACATTTTACATGAATTCATTAAATGTTTCGGTCAACCTGAATCTGCACGTTTTTTGGTGAAAATTTTTTTTGCCCAGGTCTAGCACTGGGGCTCTTCAGGAGGACAAGGGGAGTTACATATGTGGAAAGGAACGTCCCAGATTGGTCTGGTGCTGGCCCTAATTCAAGGATGAATCTTGGCTGTGGAAGGTTTGCAGAGCCCTATTGAACATATAAGATGATGTCCTGAAGTATGACCTGACTTGGGCAACTCACTTAATTTCAGTGGGATAGCAGAGGGTGTAAATCAATGTGGGAAGGGCAGTGGATCACCACCTCCCAAGCTGAAATCCACTGATGGATCCTCTTACAAAGTTTCTTCCAAGTTGTTCTGTTGGGGAGATGGGTTACCAGACATCTGTAGGACAGCCCAGGCTGTATTAGGCAATCTTAGCTAAGCTAGAGGGGGGTGATGTTTGTCCCTATTGACCCTGCCCTCACCCAGTGCAAGGCTGAGCACTCTGCACACTTTGTAAAGAGATGGGGAAGTGAACCAGAGACTCCTGGGCACCTCCTCCCCCCACACACTCATACAGGAGAGGGGGCATCTGCACATGGAGAGCCTCCTCCGCATGCAGATCTGAAGGCACAATCTACTTTTCATCACTTAGGCCCCAGAATATGTATGCTTTTGCTATAATAATAACTTAATTAAAATATACACTTAAAAAAGAATAACCAGGTGACTAGAGTGATACAGGCCTGCTCTTGAATAAAAAGGCAAAATAATGCAGCAGTCAAACTCTCTCCGTTATAGTCTTCCCTTGCATAGTGAAGATAAACCAGTTAGGTACACTTAATAATGCAATACCTGAGCATAATTGTATTTTTCTCATGATGTGATTAGGAAATATTGTCATGTTATCTTGTAGACTACAGCTTTCCTATAACTTTGTGTTCCTCATTGTCCCTCAGTACATAAACAGTTTTAAAAGAAAACTTCACATGCTGCATAAACTCTAGTAGGGTATTTTTAGCCTATTTCAATGGCCCATATATGCTTTTCTCCTCAAAAAACAAATCGTAGTGACTCTTTCTGTATGCCATATTATGTGTTCCCTTCGTGAAAAATAATGGGTAAGTTCCTTGCCGCTGTGTATGTAGTGGAACCGCCCTTTAAACAAAATCTTCTGCCAACTTCTATAAAATACTGATGCTGCCCTCTGTAGGCTTTTACTATATGAAATAGCCGATGCTCATTTTAATTTTATTTCTTTATTAACATTTGCAAAATGTAAGTACAAGAAAGAAAGAATGTAAAATATTACAGTATTATGGTTAAAACTCCTGTAAACAGTGTTTCCTGTTTATAAATATAATGGGCTAGGTTTTCTGCTGGCTGCCATGTTTTCTAGTTGCAGCAGAGTGGGGCAGTAAGGAAGCCAGTTACATCTCCCTGATTGCATGAACAACCCTGCCACAGTTTAGAGTAAGTTTACAATGAATTTGAGACAGTACTTCCCTGTCCTTTTTGTGTCTTGTGATTTGTATTGGAAGGTTAGGTAAATGCAAATACCCATTTCTATGACCCAGCCTGTTTTTTCCCCTCTGGGTTGTAGCCTAAAAGTTACAGTTTCCTATTATTTTCCTTTTGCAGAATGTTTTGGATGTAATTATGTTAGCGTCTGAAACCCGTGCTGAGCATTATTACGCACCCATTGCAATGTACAAGCTTCCGATACTGTGCACCGACTTCTGCAGCTCTGCTTTCTGAGAAACTGGCCCTCCTTTATTCCTTTTCTTTGATGACACAATATTTTTGTTCATAACTGTGCTGAACCTGCTTGCTTTCGCCATGATTACTGCAGTAGCTTACAGTGAGTTTTCTACTTTCAACTGGGTGTTCAAATTTACCTGGTTGTTACTATTAGCATGGTTGGTACTACTGATTGGAGAAGACCTCAGCAACTTCCAGCTTTGTTTAAACAATCTGCCCAAAACATACTCATTTTCAAAGGCAGCAGTCTAGCTCCCATTGAGAAGGTGATGACTGTAGGTTCTCATTTCCTTCAGTAGTTCCCAAGTGATTAGCTTCGGTCCTGCTCATGTCCCATCTTCTCCAGCACACATGGAGAGTTCCAATCTCCCCTTGCCTTGCTGTTATTGCATGAGAGGCTAGTAGTGTTTCAGAAAAGGCAGCTTTTGTAGTACTTGACATGAGTTTTCTAAGTAGTCTTTGATATGTAGCCTCTGGGACATATTTCTTGCAGTTCTCTGCCATTGATACCAGTATGCTTCATAACTATATATTCCTCCCCAATAAGCTAATTTTACATTGCAGGTGGACAAAGTCCCTTATAACTAGTTGGCCACAGACTGTTTAATTCTCTTGATCTTTGCACATTCTGCTCTCTGTTTGGTTAGTGATGGAATCCCCTACCATCAGTCTGTTGTTCTCAACTATTTAATACTACTAGGTCCTCTTCTCCTGGAGAGAATTCCTTAGGCCCTAAGGTTTAAGGAACAAGGGGTAGTCATTCTTCCCTGCCTATTCTGGAAAGTTGGTCATCAAGGATTTCACTTTTGAAAAAAATCAGGAGGTTGGGGGCTGGGGGCAAAGGTGTGTAAATATATAGAATATTATATGTGATTATATTATATCCTGCAAAGTCTGTGGGGACGTGGAAAACATAATGGAGCTGTAGTGGTCCCTCACTCACAAGTGGGGGAGGGAGACCACTCTGCCTCACTACAGGCACACTGTAAGTAACAGTCTCATAGGGGAGAGCTCCAGCCCCCTGGGCAGGGTGAAGCACAGCAGGCTTTAGCCCACAGCCACCTGCCTGGGGCAGACAGCTACAAACAGTCTGCAGAGGGGATTTGGCTCTCTCTGGGTGGGGCAGAGTCACAAACAGTTAGGGCTCTGGCCTGTATTCAAGGCAGAGCTGTAGCAGTCTATAAGCCTAGGCTCTAAAGCAGGGCGAGGTGGCAAACAAGTAGGGCTCTTGCAGGGGTGAGCACCAGAGCAGTCTCGGGGCTCAGGCAGGGGGGGTGAGGACCTCCTGGGCTATGGTGGGGAGGCTGCCATCCCAGGGATGGAGTATCGGGGGGATGCAGGCCCACCCAACTCCACTGCCTCCCAGCCCAGGGCCCTATCAGTGGCAGGGTGATCTGCCACTGGGTCAGCGGGGATTCCAGCCGCAACATTCTGACTCACACTCCAGCAGCAGGACTGGACTACAGTCTTGTCCCCCTGGGCTACTTCCTACCACAGTCTGGGTGTAGGGTCCCGTGGTCCAAAGATCCCCTGTCTCCTCAGGTACTCGGCAACAGGTAGCTCCAGCAACTCCTCAGGGTCCTCATCTTCCTCTCCAACAGCAGCAAGGCATCAGTCCACTCAGGGGCTGGTCTGGTCTGGGCTCGGCTCTTGCAGAGGCATCTGCTAGGCTGCCAACTCCCACCCTGTTTGGCTGGGTGTCTCCCGGAATCAGGCTCGATCTCCCAGAGGCTACTGAAAGCAATCAGGGAGATATTAGGCCGCTAAAAGTCCGGCAGCGCAGTGGGGCTAAGGCAGGCTCCCTACCTGCCCTGGCTCCACACCGCTCCCAGAAGCGGCTGGCATGTCCAGCAGTGGCTCCTAGGTGGAGGCACAGCCAGGGGTCTCCGCATGCAGCCCCGCCTCGAGCGCCAACTCCACAGGTCCCATTGGCCGGGAACGGGGATCCACAGTCAATGGGAGCTGCGGGAACAGTGCCTGTAGGCAGGGGCAACGCTCAGAGCTGCCTGGCCGCCCCTGAGCCTAGGAGCTGTTGGCAGACATGCCACCACTTCCGGGAGCCACCCAAGCAGTAGCGTAGCGAGAGGGGAGCAGGGGGAGCGGCTGCTCCCCCACTGAGCAGAAGCGGCGCCTTTTTTTGCTCCTGACGCCTTTTGCTCCTATGCTGCAGCCAGAGCGGAGCATTTTTTTTTGCTCCCGGCGCTTTTTTTTGCTCCCGACGCTTTTTGCTCCCTGCGCCTTTTTTTAGCTCCACTCCCCCTGTGCTATAAACCTGGCTACACCACTGCACCCAAGGTAAGCGCTGCCCGGCCGGAGCCTGCACCCCAAACCCCCTTCCAAACTCCAAACACCTGCCTCAGCCCCGAGCCCCCTCCCACACCCAAACTCCTTCCTAGAGCCCGCACCCTGACCCCCATCCGTACCCTAACCACCTACCTCAGCCCCCTCCCGCACCCAAACTCCTTCCTAGAGCCCGCACCCTGACCCCCATCCGTACCCTAACCACCTACCTCAGCCCCCTCCCGCACCCAAATTCCTTCCTAGAGCCCGCACCCTGACCCCCATCCGTACCCTAACCACCTACCTCAGCCCCCTACCACACCCAAACTCCTTCCTAGAGCCCGCATCCTGCACCCCTGCCCCAGCCTGGTGAAAGTGAGTGAGGGTCGGGGAGAGCGAGCGACGGAGGGATGGGGGCTGGAGGGAGTGGAGGCGGGGCCTCAGAGAAGGGGCAGGACAGGCAAGGGTGTTTGGGTTTGTGCGGTTATACAGTTGGCAACCCTGGCATCTGCTCCCCAGAAGAGACGTCCGGTGTCTCCTGTGGCTCAGCAGCAACTGAGCTCCAGGGCTCTGCCTCCTTTTCTACTTCCTGTCCCGCCTCTGGTACTTCCAGTGAGGGGGGCGAAGCAGGGCGGGTTTGGCTCTGCCAGGGGAGCATAGTGGTCTCTCACACCCCAGTTCAGAGGGAGTTCACTCAGCCTCACTCCAGGAGCATATAGATCTATGAAAAGTCTGTGTGTTGTGGCGGGAGGGGCCAAATGATACCCCTGTGAGTCATATCTGGAGGGGTCCTTTGCCTCCTTTAGCCAAGATACAGTGGCTGTCTCGTTCAAATAACTAGGGGAGCCAGATCTGCTGATGAGAGGCTCTACTGCCTTCCTTATATGTCCTGTTCAGCCCCAGGTATATCTTTGTCTTATCTAGATAATCTAGTTCAGCAATCCTACCCTTGAGGGGCTAATAATGCTTGAACCCCCGGGAGTGCCTAATTTATGATGCAATAAACTGGGAGTTCTTTATACTGACTACATTGCTACTGGCTTGCTGTCTCCACAGGCCATATTGTACTAACCTACCCTGATCCTAAATCATTGTTTGGTAACTTTATCTACCACCTTGTTACCTGGTCTGTTTTGACTAGATTTAAACAAAATGTCAAGATCTCTGGTGCTTTTCAACTTTCTTTACATCAGGTGAACTGTCACTGAGCTCCCCTAGGCCAACCCCTTGCTCCCTCAGCTATCTATCATTCGTTAACTTCCTGGATTGGGAGGTTTAAAGGCCAAACCACAGCCCCTCTCTGTGCTCAGCCACAAGCACACATGCTAATCAGCACACTTGTAATACAGCCAAATGTTTTTACAATATTCCCAGCAGCTTTTCTTTAAAGCAGCAAACAGCTGTAGTCACAGGCACCCTCCCAGCTCTGACCACCACCACTACTGTCACTACAAATTAGGTGGTTCATGGAACAATCTTCTCATGGAAGCCGGGGAGGATGCATTCTTTTCTCATCAGCTACTCTAGGATTCAATGGCAAGGTCTCGAGGAAGCAAAGGCCCCAAAAACAAATAGCCTTGCATCTAGAGGGTGACAAAGATTTATTAAAAAAAGAAAAAAGAAAATGTCAAGTCAGCAAATGACTGAATAATTTAGGAGGAGATTTTCAAAAGGGTCTGAAGGATTTGGCAAAAAGAAAACAAGAAAAATACCTGTGGCACCTTAGAGACTAACAAATTTATTTCAGCATAAGCTTTCGTGGGTTAAGAACCCACTTCATCGGATGCATGGAATGGAACGGAACATACAGTAATCAGATATTTATACATTCAGAGAAACATGAAAAGGTGGGAGTGTCTATATCAATGTTAAGAGGCTAATTAATTGAAAGGAACTGTTATCAGTAGAAACTTTTCAAGTGATAATCAACATGGCCCATTACATTACAGACAGTTGATGGCCCCACAGTATGCCAACATTTTTATGGCTGACTTAGAACAATGCTTCCTTAGGTCTCGTTCCCTAATGCCCCTACTCTACTTGCGCTACATTGATGACATCTTCATCATCTGGACCCACGGAAAAGAAACCCTTGATTAATTCCACCACGATTTCAACAATTTCCACCCCACCATCAACCTTAGCCTAGACCAGTCCACACAAGCGGTCCATTTCCTAGACACTACTGTGCAAATAAGCGATGGTCACATAAACACCACCCTATACCGGAAACCTACTGACCGCTATACTTACCTACATGCCTCCAGCTTCCATCCTGAACACACCACACGATCCATTGTCTACAGCCAAGCTCTAAGATACAACCGCATTTGCTCCAATCCCTCTGACAGAGACAAACACCTACAAGATCTCTATCAAGCATTCTTAAAACTACAATACCCACCTGCTGAAGTGAAAAAACAGATTGACAGAGCCAGAAGAGTACCCAGAAGTCACCTACTACAGGATAGGCCCAACAAAGAAAATAACAGAATGCCACTAGCCGTCACCTTCAGCCCCCAACTAAAACCTCTCCAGCGCATCATCAAAGATCTACAACCTATCCTGAAAGATGATCCCTCACTCTCACAGATCTTGGGAGACAGACCAGTCCTTGCTTACAGACAGCCCCCCAACCTGAAGCAAACAAAAAAACCACTATCCCAGGAACCTATCCTTGCAACAAAGCCCGATGCCAACTCTGTCCACATATCTATTCAAGTGACACCATCATAGGACCTAATAACATCAGCCACACCATCAGGGGCTCGTTCACCTGCACATCTACCAATGTGATATATGCTATCATGTGCCAGCAATGCCCCTCTGCCATGGACATTGGCCAAACTGAACAGTCTCTACGCAAAAGAATAAACGGACACAAATCTGACATCAAGAATCATCACATTCAAAAGCCAGTAGGTGAACACTTCAACCTCTCTAATCACTCAATGAAAGACTTTAAAGTGGCTATTTTGCAACAGATAAACTTCAAAAACAGGCTCCAACGAGAAACTGCGGAATTGGAATTAATATGCAAACTAGATACCAGTACCTTACGCTTGAATATTGACTGTGGGTGGCTCAGTCATTATGTTAATTGAATTTATTTCCCCTCCTTAAAAAACTCTTAACACCTTTGTATCAACTGTCTGTAATGTAATGGGCCATGTTGATTATCACTTGAAAAGTTTCTACTGATAACAGTTCCTTTCAATTAATTAGCCTCTTAACATTGATATAGACACTCCCACCTTTTCATGTTTCTCTGAATGTATAAATATCTGATTACTGTATGTTCCATTCCATGCATCCGATGAAGTGGGTTCTTAACCCACGAAAGCTTATGCTGAAATAAATTTGTTAGTCTCTAAGGTGCCACAGGTATTTTTCTTGTTTTCTTTTTGCTGACACAGACTAACACGGCTGCTACACTGAAGGATTTGGGAGCATCATGCCCCATTGAAAGTCACTGGCACTTGGGCTCCTAAATCTATTAGGCACTTTTGAAAACCTCTCCCTTAAAGAATATTAATGTCAGAGTCGTACAGAGAAAAGTCTTCAGAAGAAGAATAAATGGTATAATATTACTTAAAGCTGTGAATGGGAAAAAAATGTTCCAAGGGCTCAACATCCTATTAAATCAGGTGTCCCAAGGTGAGTACTGAGTAAGGTTGTGTATGTAAAATTTAAAGTATTTGCCCAGTGGGCACCTAACTCAGTCAAATGGGCTTTTTTAACCCTGCTGTGAAAAGGGAATACAGGGAGAAGGGTAAGCAAGGAAAAAGAACACCAAATGAAAGGGGTAGAGTGAAAGAAGAAAGGAAATCATGCAATTCTTGATTAGTTCCTCAACCTACTTGTCCATCCCTGGCCACCAGAAGTCTTGTCGCAGTTGTGTTTTGGTTAGACCCATCCCTAAATGTCCTTCATGTGCCAGGTGAATCAATCGTTCTCTCAGAAGTGTAGGCACAAGACGGTGAGTTCTCAAAATCCATTCCTTTACAAGGGACAATTCACATGATGTACATCTATATGGTTGCAAGTGTGCTGGTGTCATTGTCTTATAGGGCCATCCATTGACTATGTAAGTCTTTAGGTCCTAAAGTACCTTGTCTTCTCTTATGGCTGTTGCCCACTCTGAGGCTATGATGACTCTGATAGTGGTGATTGACAATATATAGCAGTAGGAATTGCACCATCACCTAATCTCGTTCTTGACTCTCCAGGTATTAGGAGAAGTGTGAGACAAGGGAGATTGCTTAAAAAATTGGAAGACTCTGTTACCAGACTCAAGCGACAATTGGAAGTGACTCTTTAAAGTCTTACAATGGTGATTCTAAAGGGGAAGGGTGTGTTGTATGTAGCTAGGTGCAGATAGCTAACACAATTTGTAAGTTTGTTGCTAGGTGGTTTCCGTAGCTTTGAGTCCAGGAACTACAATTCCCAGGAGGCACCAGGGGACGGGGAGGTAGAGGGAAAGGAGAAGGAATGGAAGAATGTCATATCTGTGAAAGAGTGAGGGGAATAAACCTTACCTTTGCTGTTACTAAACTTCCCGAGTCTTCCTCAAAGAGGTTTAGGTACAAAAGCATGGTCAACTCCTGGTAGAACGGCGGGCAGAATACACTTTCTGGAAACGGGAGTTGTGCATGTTTTGTCCCAACACTAGGGTTCAAACCATGTTCAAACATGGCTGGGGTGGGGGGGACCAGAGGGGTACTGTGTTTGACACCAGCTGTTAACTATTCCTAGCGTACACACAGCCTTGTTATATAATAGGTTTATAATAGTAAAAAGAAAATCCATGTCCTCACTGGTGCTAGGCCCAATTTAGACTGTAATGTGCATGTAGCGTTAGTAGAGGTGGTGAGAAACTGAAAAGCTGAATGAAAACAACATGTTACAGAAGGGGTTTTGGCCAAATGGCAACTGACTTTTGAGCATATGATTTTTTAAAAAAAAAACATGACACAGTAGCAGGTAATTTCCCCCCATGTTTATGCCCTGTATTTATAACAGTTTTAATTTGAACAGTAGTAGACTTTTAAAAATATGATCTGTGAAGCAACCCTCAGATACCTCAAAAATACAGTAGGGTCAGTGGTTCTCAGCCTTCAACAATTTACGAGCCATGTCATCATTGAGCTGCAGAGAGCCACAAAATAATAATCTGGTGAGATTCTGACATTGCATCAGTCTGAGACAATGTGGCATTTGGAAACGTCCTCGTACATCAACTACCTTCTATCCTCTTCCTTTGACTACTGGGTTGGGTGGAAGAGTTCTCTCTCTCTCTCCCTCCGCTGATGGCACAGTGGGAAGGAAGCTCTGACTGACACGCATGTATCAGCCAGAAGGGGTATGTTCCTGTGAGTGGGGTTCTGCTTGCTTTTCCTTGAAACCCAGTTTGAAGCATGTGGATTCCCAGGCAAATGTGTGGACCTCAAAGCAACCATTTACAGGCCCATAAAGATAAGAAGTTCATGAGCTATGATTTGCGTTTCATGGGCAAAAAATGCACCCCACCCTTTCCTGGAAATGGTGCAAGTCAGCTGCATGGGTTAGACCTGCCTGCAGTTTGCTGAGCTAGTTTGATCACTCTAATGTTGATGTTAAAAGATTAATGGCACTAGCTGTCCTGTTTTGCTCTTTCTAGGCCATTCATAGTGCTGCCACCCCTGATGGAATGGATAAGGGTTGCTTTGGCTCATGCAGGGCACCGTCGCAGTTTCTCTGTGGACAGTGATGATGTACGGCAAGCAGCAAGGCTCTTACTACCTGGAGTTGACTGTGAACCTCGACAGTTAAAGTAAGTCCATGCAAAGAAATAATGATTAGAAAAACCTGTAGCTCTTTCATAGTGACAGTGATTTAACAGGCAGAGTAAGGGCTTTATGTCCTCAGATGTGCAGAATGCTCATTCTCATCACTGTACATCTTGTAAAATCAGCTACTGTATTCGTTCACATGCCTGTACGAGCCAGTTTCACAGGCTGCATGGTAATGTGCCTGCATACCTATCAACTGGATCAAGCTCTGAATCTGTTCATGAAATCTTGGTTTGTCTTTTACCATTACGTTCTGCTTTATAATGAGAGACTGAAGTCTTCAGCTAATTATTTCTGTTTCACGGTGTTCTTGTTACAAAATACTGAGATGTAATGTATAGGGCTGTATATATAATATTATTTTCTGCAATATATACAGCACATTTACAGATAAAACCAGTTCTTGTAATAAAATTACATTTTTGATCCTGAAATCAATTTAATTCAAAGATGTTGCAGGTCTGAATAATTCGATACTTATTTTTAAATATGTGAGATGTGACCTTCTAATGAGGCCCTAAAGTATATGTTTTCAGTATATGTTTTTAATGCGCTGCCTTTTCTTACTCATATATGCATGTATACAACAGCTTCCTAGTGCATATTTGATTCTGGGTTATATTTGTTTTAGATGTTTATATGAAAAGCTCTTATCAGTGTGTCAAAAGCAGAATTATTCATCAAAGTTGCTTAATAGCTGCAGCACACAGTATAGCTGCCAGTCGTCAGACACAACCTTAGAGTCTAGTGAATTCAAACCCAAGCTCCTATTTTTCAGAACCCTGTCACTCATACTCAGGTGATACATGTACGCTTTCCTGCAACACAGAAGCATGGAAATGATATACATGATTAGGTATGACAACCTGCATCATAACAGATGTATTGTGTTGACTCTGGTTTTCCAATACTCTTTCACTAAATATTATCATATTTTATTTTGAGACTGGAATAATGCTTTCTTGGTTGAAAATTTGATTAAATAAATATGTTGAATTTAAAAGCTAAATCTTGAGGTTCATATTTCAAATATTGACTGTAACTGTTTCATATGAAGGTAAATGTCCTGGGTCTGTAGGACTTAGCATTTCACTATTTCAGCTGAAGTCTATGAGGTCTGCCAGTGTTCAGCATCTTTGATAATGAAGCTCTTAATTTTAAAAGGGCACAACTAAAAAAACCTTTCCAGTTGAACTAGTTGATACAATTGTAGAAAAGTCAATATTATTTCTTCTAGCCCTCTGACAGAACAAAAATCATGTTTTGATGTGATAAGAATATATCGTTTTTCTGTAGTTAGCATGTGTAGAGAAAAACATTGACTATTTTTACCCATTCTGCCATTTTAACAGAAGTTTAAGTTTCAAAACCAGGTTATGTTAGAGTGAATTGTAGTTATGTCCCAGATAATCGACTGATTATGGAGGAGAAATCAGTGCTCAATTAAAGCAGCCATCCAGAATTCAGTTTATAAAGAAAAATAAACTATAGCCACTTTTCAGCTGTTTTACAGTCTGGAATGAGAATGGAAAGCACGATCTAGAATTAATGAGGGTAGAAATGAAAGGTTAGTTCTGAGAAAAGACCTGGGACTTGCCCTGGATTTGCTGTTGTGTACTTGACTTGACTATATGGGCTTGATTTCCATTCCCATTTCCCAAAACTAAGGTCACTGTATACTGCTCTGCCAGTGTAAAGGGGCCTTCAAGTGAGTGTCAGTGTGACATTTAAAGGCCCTTCGCACTGCCACAGTGGTGTAGAGTGTGCTTGGTGTAACAACAGAATCAGGCACTGTGTCTATACTATTGAGATCAAAGGAAAGGCTGCTGCTTGTTGGAAAAATATCCAGGCAAAACATCATCACATTAATTTGAAATCTTGCTACTTGTAATGTTTTATTTGTGCTCAGTACAGACCCTCAGCACTCCTCTTTTCCACCCAGTCCATGTACCAGCCTCTCATTTCTGCCCAGTGAGCAGCAACAGCCTTGCATCTTCCCAGTCCTCATCAAACATCAATTCTATAGTTGCCAAGGCTTTGAAATATTTTCAAGGGGTGATTCTTCAAATAAACTGAGGGACTGAGGACAGCTGGAGGATTTTGTATGTAGCCTGATACATTTTAGATTATTTTTTATAAAAAATAGCCTAACTACTGGGGGCCTTAAGCCTGAAAATGTTATCAGTTTTTTCTTAAGGATCTTTTCTCTTACTGGTCCAGAAGGGAAAAACGAAACACACACACACACACGCGCGCGCGCACACACACACATACCAAAAAGAGCTAAAACTAAATACATAAATTACACAAAACTAAATACATTGCATTATTCCTTTATGTTGATTCATGGCCTATTGTTAAAAATGTAAGACAAAATCTGCTTCCACACTGCAATACGTATTATAGAAAAGAAGTCTGGAAGAATCTCCAAAGACTTGGAGTTCAGGATCAGTTCAGATAAAACATTGACTGTTCAGTGTCCTATCTGAACCTCCAGCAAAGCGATCTCTTACCATATTTTGTGACACTTCCCAGCTCAGTCACACACATCTCTGGTCAGGCACTTAGTATGTGGGTTTGTAAATCACCTCAGCCTTCTTTCTCTCCTTTTCAAAATTTCCCTTCCTTCCTCCTCCCACTATCTCCCTTCTAGCACCCCTTCTCTATCTGCTGTGCTCTTCTGCACAGAGCAGGGGAACCAACAAGGAGGCAATGAAATCTGTCAAGGAGTGAGTAGGATGACTGCCTGGCCTGGTAGCTAGGAGATACATCTGCAGCCAAAACTATAAACTTGATGGTCAAGGGAAAGCCTGCTGCTCTGTGGGACATAGGGAGAAAGTTAGGGTCTGTTTCACCAAATAAGAATTGTTGGTAAGTATTATCCCATCCCCCAGTGTAATGCTCTCTGTCACCAGCCCAAATTCCAGTATCTCCAGCAACATCTGATTCCTTTCTTCAGCATTTTCAGATTTCCCCCACCTGCAAATTTGTTTTCCATCCTCACCTCCCGGCCTGTCCAGTTGCCATTCAACAAACCACACTCCCAATCTTTAATACTGGGTTCAAAACCATTATTTCTCCTGCCTCAACAAGAGCAGTAGAAAAAGGTGGATGGAAAAGCAGTCAGGACATATTGAGGGGAGCAATTCTGCTGACCTACTCTCCCATCTGGGAAAAGATCAGGGCAGGTGATCTGAGTCAGAGAGTGGTGGGCAGCCTGAGGACCTACTCCACTGAGAATTAAAGGATAATGTGATATACTGGTTTATTCATCTCATATATAGTGATGACAAGTGTCATATCTGCATCAAGTATCCTGAAGGGATCGGTTTTGTCATTTTCCAATGCGTATGTGAAGCCAGTCAGAGCATTAATATAACATGGTCTGAAGAATCAATATTCTGGTGATATCAAGATCTATATCCTTGCCCTTTCCTACTAAGGCAATTCTGTCTTGCTATTTTCTCACTATTTTGGGGGCAGATTCACTCCTTTGGTTCTGCTAGCTCAGTGGCTCTCAACCTTTCCAGACTACTGTATCCCTTTCAGGAGTCTGATTTGTCTTGCGTACCCCCAAGCTTCACCTCACTTAAAAACTACTTGCTTACAAAATCAGACATAAAAGTACAAACGTGTCACAGCCACTATTACTGAAAAATTGCTCACTTACTCCTTTTTTCCATATAATTATAAAATAAATTGATTGGAATATAAATATTATACTTACGCTTTAGTGTACTGTATAGTATATAGAGCAGTATAAACACGTCATTGTCTGTATGAAATTTTAGTTTGTACTGACTTCGCTAGTGTTTTTATGTAGCCTGTTGTAAAACTTGGCAAATATCTAGATGAGTTGATGTATCCCCTGGAAGACTTCGGCATACCCCCAGGGAGTTGAGAGCCACTGTGCTAGCTGATCTCAGGTTTCAGGCTCCTGGTAGTAATGTGTTCACACGGAGAAGGAGCATGATAGCACAAGCCTTCTGCAACCCAGTTCCAATGGGGATCCCAGAGCAGGCTGCCGTAGCCCACACTATGAGGGGGGCTGGCTAGAAGATGCTCTAATTCAGATGTCTGGTGACCCTCTACTAGCAGGGTTGCTCTAGAGCTGCAGTCATAAAATAAAGCTGCTTCCCCCTACCAGGGAAAGATGAGCTGTGGTATTTCTACCTGCCTTCCTCTGCGGGTTAATGCCTCAACGAGCATAGTGAGGTCTTGGCTTCATTTGTTCCTTATCTTGGTGCAGTCCAACTAATCCCTTCCATGTTTCCGAGGTGGGGCCCCCATGCAGGATTCCATGTTGAGCCATATCAAATGCTGTGCAGTGGCCGAGCGATACGAGTACAGATATACGGCCTTGTCCATCATTGCCACCAGTGCTCCCTCTGTTCCGTGTCCTGGTATGAATCCTGACTGAGAGGGCTCAAGGACACTAGATGGAATTGGAGACAAATCTTTGTGAACTTCCCAGTTAGCTTGTTCAGCAAAGGGAGATTAGACAGGAGGCAGTAATTAGCAAAATCAGTTGCCTCAAGAGATGGTTCCTTAAATACTAACTGGAATTAAGTAGTGTTTAGTGGTGGGACAGGCTCCAGCCAGGTCAACAAAGTTCTGAAAGTCGGAGTCATTTCTGAACAGGCAGCTGAACATGGTTTGATGATGGTCAGGAGTGGCTTCTCTCACCTCTGAAATATTCAATATTGGTGACTTTTTCTCCTGGAGGCAGACCTTGCCACAGTAATCCATGCCTAATGGATGATGCTTAGTTAGGATTATTGTAATGTGCTTCATTTACCGCTTCCTTTGGAAACAGCTCACACATTGCAGCTAGGGCAGACCGCTCCAGCGTAACTGCTCAGGGATTGTTTTTGCGCCCAAGGGCAGATGAGAACCTACCTTCACTGTCTGCCTCCTATCCAACAAGCATTGCTGCCAAGATTGTGCAGCTCCTTGTGGAAGATGAGAGCCAGTGAGCCCTATCATGGACTTTACTGGCTGTTTCATGGTGTAATCTCAAGAAGATGAGAGAGGGGGCCCACCACCTCAAGGGCTCATAGCTCTGCACTCTTGCTAACTCCTGTGATTTTATCACAAGGCTTGCAATATTTAGCGGCTTGCAATATTTCATTTTTGAGAAGTGCTAAGTTTCTAACCATCATGGTTGTGGGGTAAAGCTGGAAAAAGTGACCCCTAAAGGCTCAAGAAACAGAAAGGAAATACAAAGAATCCAATTTATTTATTTTAAAATCTCATCATTTTCAAGCCAATCTCATGATTTTGGGGAGCTGACTCATGATTGTTGAATGCATGGGGTTGGTGACGCTGACTCTAGAATGCTCTCTTCCTCTCAAGAGCACATCTTTGCCCAGGTCTACACTGGGTGGGGTGGGGGGGGAGGAGGATCAACCTAAGATACGCAACTTCAGCTACAGGAATAGCGTAGCTGAAGTCGACATATCTTAGGTCGACTTACCTTGGCGTCCTTACTGTGGCGAGTCGACCGCTGCCTCTTCCCCATCGACTCCACTTCTTCCTCTCGGGGTGTAGTTCCGGAGTTGACGGGGAGAGTGCTTGGGGATCGATTTATCGTGTCTAGTCTAGATGCGATAAATCGACCCCCAAGAGATCGATTGCTACCCGCTGATCTGGCGGGTAGTGTAGACCTGCCCTGTCATGCTAGGCAAAGCTTAAGATGTTTTGTTTTCTTTTTACTTTTACGTTCCTTTAGAGGTTTTGTTTATTTTAATAACACATGATGCCCTTTCCAGTTTTAAGTGGGGGGAAGACCTCTAGTGGTAATTAATATGATAACACTTACATTGCAAGCACATCATATCTTTATTTATATGGCAGTGGCTAAAGTGAAGTGATGCACCTCCTAAAATGACAGCCCAGACACAGAAATGGGGCCAGATTACACTCTTCGACCTTGTGTACATACAGGGTGGGATGGAGTGTGGTTGGTTAATTTGCACTGAGTTTTTTGGCACACTCACTGGTACGTACTAAATAGTATTTAATAATTGCATACAGGCCGTCGGCTTTTTTCAGGTTCAGAACTGATCAGTGTGTCTACGCAGCAGGGACTTTGTGCAGAGTAAGCATACAGCATTCTGGACAGGTATCCCATTGTGCTCTGGTGGAACCCCATTGAAGTCCATGGGATTGCACTGATGTAAACATAGCTGCCCAAGTTGTGAGGCTCCATGTGAGACATTTCTCTGCCTGTGCAGTTGAGGTGTTCTGTGTGGGGGGGTAGATCCAATCTCTCCTATCCTACATAGGGGCGGAAGCGGGAGAGGAGCCAAGAGTAGCTGGGGAGGGGATAAAGGGAGCCAGGGAGATGGTGGACACCAGAGTACTGGAAGAAGTCAGGGGCAGCCTGAAGGAGGGAGGTTGCTGCAGGGCGGGGTGACGTGGAGCAGGTTGGATGAGGGAATGTGGGGTAGCCTCCCTTATTCTGTCCCAGGCCCTCCAGCCTGTTCCTCTCCTCACCCTGCAGCAAGGACTTGGTCTAGCCATCAGCCATCAATGCCTTCCTCTCCCAGCTGCCCACAGCACTGTCTTGAAACCAGCAGGCGGGTGTTGAGTGTGGAGGTAAAGCAGCAGTTTCTCTGCCCTCAATGACAGCACCATAGCAGTGCCAGGTGGTGGAGAGGGTGAATTTCAAGGAAACCCTGCTGTTCCTCTGCAGGCTTGCTGTGATTGTGACTTTGCTGGGTGTATGACATTCTCCAGGCAGGGCTGGGGGAAATGCATTGTGGGACTGCTGAATGTGTCTCATGTCCAGTGCATCATACACACCCAGCCGTGTGTAAATTAATGCAAAACGTGGCCCCATAGTATCTAAACCCTTCAGCAATATTTCCCATAAGTCTGAACATTTATATGTGGCTGCAGTGATGTATGGGGCTGCTCCAAAGTTCTTTACTTGCCTGTACCTCTTACCCCATTCATACCTGCTAACATTTGACAGCTATGAAGCTCCAGTGATTTGGAACAGGAACAGTGATAGTAGTGCTGATGGCTGAGCTCTTATTAGCCCTAGCCAAAAGACCAGGGTCTATTCTCATACTCCTGGATCCTGGCATTCAATATAGTCAGCCACAGGACACAGCTACGCCATCCCACTTGAGACATGTGGCAGGGGTCAATAGAAATTCTCTGAAGTAGTTGAAATCTTTTCTTGTGTGTAGTGATGGGAAGTGACACTTCTGCCTTCAGACCCCTCACATGTGGAGTTCTCAGAGCTCAGGTCTCTCCTTGGTCCTATTAAATATTTATGTGCAGCCACTGGGAGAAATGATGAAACTTCTTGAGCTCAAGTGTCAACAATATACAGATATCACAAACGGCCAGTAGCAGAGATGTGTGTTAACTAAGGGCTGGTCCACACTAGGGGTGGGGATCGATCTAAGATACGCAACTTCAGCTACGTGAATAACGTAGCTGAAGTCGAATATCTTAGATCGATTTCAAAAGTACTTACCGCTGGTCCACACGGCAGCAGGCAGGCTTCCCCGTCGACTCCGCTTACTCCTCGCACGGAGCTGGAGTTCCGGAGTCGACGGGGAGCGGCTCTGGGATCGATTTATCACGTCTAGACAAGACGAGATAAATCGAGCCCAGAACATCGATCGCTACCCGCCGAATCGGGCAGGTAGTGGGGATGTAGCCTAAGAGTTAAAGCAGTGGGGAGTGCTCAATAGCTCAACTATCTCCCCTCTCCCTGGCTTGAGGGAGCAGTACTTCCCAATAACTGCTTCTTTTCCTGGATGGGTGTGGTGAGAGTTCTCCCTCCTGTTTTAATCTACTTTAGCCAGGGATGATAACTCCAGGATGATTCAGTCATCCCAACACGGGGCTGAGATCAGCATACACACGCGGAAGAGTTGGCAAAAGCTGAATCCTAGCAAGACGGAAATTATACCTGTGAGCAGAGGGAAATGATTCAGAGAGTTGGCCATGACGGTACAGCCCCCGCCAATTGAGGATGCATACCCACAGATCATCGAGACCGTCAGTCATTGGGAGTTTGTCTGGATTTCTTGCTGATGCTATGCTCACTTATAGCAACAGCCACACAAAACATCTACAATCTGTGACCAGCTGGGAGATCAGGTCCCAACTTTGCTGATGATGAACTGGCCATGAATATGGTGCATCACCTCCTATCTGGATCACAGCAATGCATTCAATTGGCTGGTCAAAGCATCAACCCTGAGAAGACTGCAACTGGTGTAGAAGGCAGCCACATACCTCATCAGCACCACAGATTACCAAGAGCACCTTACCTCTGTGCTCTGCTGACTGACTACACTGTCCCACCCACAATAATGAGTTAAGTTTAAATATCTCAGTCCTTATTTTCAAAGTGGCTTGGGCCCAGAATACCTAAGAGACTGTCTTGCCCTCTGGGACCATCACTGTCATTGATGGCTCTATTCCTCAGGAGCAATAGGATTGTCTACCTCAGGGTTAAAGCTCATCTGGACACAAGACATGAGGGCCTTCTTTGGGGCTAGTCCCACACTGTGAAACTCTCTCTTGTGGGAAATAAGCACCAGCATAAACCTATATGCCAGTCCAAACGCAAGGGGTGCTGCTTTGATCTTGCTTAAAAACAACATATAGTGTAGCTTGGCTCTCTCACCAACAGAAGTTAGTCCGGTAAAAGATATTACCGCCCCCGCCTTGTCTCTCTAATATAGTGTAGCATGTTAATTTACTCCACACCCCACATACGCACATGCATACACACACAATTTCCCCCTGGAGGCGAATGAAGAGCAACTGCATTTGATAGACATTAGTTTCCTTATTTAATTTTCTAATTCTGGAAGCCACTCAGATCCCATGGTGATGGCGCAGCATAAGAATCTGAATAGATTGGAATAAATAGAGAGAAAAATATTGCCACTGGTTTTAACTGTCGTACTATACATTGGGCAGGGGGAGCTCTTTGGAGGGACCAAATAAGATATTTTTCTATCTAATTAGGAACAGTTCCCCTTAAATAGGGGTAGTTGGTTTATGTGTCTTTCTCCTTGAGTGTCCTTGTTTTTCCCACAAATTTTGACTAATCCTTTAACGCCAGCGGTGGCTGCTGCAATAATTGGGCACAAAAATGCCAACCCAGTATGTGGCTGCAAACAAACTCCTTGACAAAATCCAGCAGTCCCTTGGTGCAGATTATGCCAGAAGATGAAGGGAATATGAATACTTAAAAGGCAGCATGCAGGTTTCCTGATCTGAATCTCAACCTATTTTGCCTACTTGATATCTGAGTCCAATAATAATAAGGAATTATTTAAGTCTAGGCCTTTTTCAGTGTCGGGGCCAGAACACACTTTGATTTTACTTGATGTAATATTCCATATGCTTGAGTTCTGCAATGAAATAGTTATTACAATACAGACAACATATTGTACAGTATTATAGTGGTTATGAGGGGTTTGAATTAATTATTCTTATTAGAGATGAGCCAGAAACAAACTCCTGCCCATAAACTTTGGGATTATTCAAAATCAGAAGCCTTATCCAAATTTTACAAATGGCTGCTGCCTTTATAAAGAAGCTAGAATATTAAAAGTAATTTGAAATTTGAATCTGGATCCAAATTTTGTAGTTTCAGCACATCTTTAATAGGTTTGTCAGTATCTGTAACCCATTTATCCTCATTGTCTCCTTGACAAGAATGACATGTATATTGACATATATCCAGATTGTTTTTATTTCATTGTTTAATATGGATCCTGATTAAAGATTTTTATTTTCAAAATTAAAAAAGAGACCCCTCCTCCACCTTTGGCAATAATTAAACTCAGTCTTTGCAAAGTGGTTGTGACTGGACTAATTTTGCCATCCCTGTTAGTGAAAACACAAAAGTTTCTGGATAGCATTTACATTGTGCTCTCCTTACAGTTATCAATATAATATTGCCACTCAGGAAACACCTGAGAAAAGGAGTGGTGACAAAGTTAAATCAGGTTAATTATTAGTAGTATTTGTTTTGTGATAGCATCTATGAACCCCAGTCATGGACCAGGCCCCCAGTGAGCTAGGTGCTGTACAAACACAGAACAGAAAGATGGGTTTTGCCCCAAAGAGTGTAAACATTCCAAATGAATCGTTATAATGAATTAAAATATTAAGATGCAAATCATTGTGGAATCTATCACAACTTTACAAAGTTATAGTCAAGCAAACAACATCTACAGACTCATTACCTTCATTTTGCATTTTAGACAAAGGGCATGGTGAGCAGTCTCAAAGAGCCAAAACACCCAGATAACTTAATTGGTAGAGAAGGGTTTGAGGCTTACGTCTCAGTTTGAGCAGTGAGGTTTTAGGTGCTCAGATACCATGATCATGGTGGGGGAAAGAAAAAGCCTAGATAGAAGTTTCTGGCCTTAGTTACACCGATGCAACATTATTGATTTCGATTGACAGCAATATAATGTTCTGCTCTCCATTTCTTACAAATCAGTTGTTGCTTGAAAAAAAAATTACATATATAAAGTGAGAACATATTAAGAATGTTTTCAGTGGTTTTTTACATTTTGTACATTTACATTTACATTTTTAAACAGTACAAAGTTTAAAAAGTTGACCATGACAGCCCACAACCAGCTGTGATGATAAACCCAAAACCAAGTAATTAAAAAAACCTCTACAATATAGAGAAACATAAGCCATGCCTAACACTGTTAAAATAGAAGCACCTTGCCCATGCATCATCCATTAACCCAAACTTATTCAGACAAGAAATGTATTTTTAGAGAGACACCCAGACTCTCTCTAAATCACACACTCCAAGTAAATATGAAAACAATTTCCAAGTCTTAACTGCCAATATAAAACCTGACAGTTATGCTTTCATGATACGTGTAACCTTTCTGCCAGGTGGAGCCAGCAGCAACCAGGGCCGGGTTCAATATCCAGAGGTTCCTTTTCAACAGTACAACACAGACCCGGCTCGAGTCCCGACCCATTAACCTGGGAAAATTACACACCACCCGTGGCGCCTCTGAGAGGCAATACTTCCCCTCTCGCAAGCACAGAGTCTGAGTGTAGAAAAGAAACTTTTAATGAAAGGAGAGAAGTTACCCAACATTACTTAGGGAAAATGCCACAAGCAGGATTCATAAACATAAAACTGTGAGCAGGACACCCACCCCAGAGTTCGTGAGCAGAGTCTTCTGGCTCGTGTTCGTGAGTTCTACAACCAAAAGTTCCTTTACAGTGCCTCCCTCCACTCCCTGACCGTACCCCACTCACAGTGGTTGTCCTTGGTCAGTGAGGACCCTGGGTTCAGAAGTGCATCTGTGTGAGTTCACCCCCCACCCAGGGAAGAAGACACCCGGCTTGATTCCACCATCTGAGCACTTGCTCTGTCTGGCCGCCTTGCCAGCCACTGTTCCTCACCGCCTGGCCACCCCGCCAGCTGCTGTTCCTCACCGCCAGGCCGCCCCACCAGCCGCTCCCGCTGGCCAACAGCTCACCACTTTCGCCAGCCACTCCCGCTGGCTGCCCATCAGTTACCTTCTGCTGCTACCTGCCTCTCTGCTGTGACCTCTGTAGGTCAGTCTCTTAGTGATTTTTTTAGCTCTCAGCAGGCAGGGCAGAAGCACTGCCCCACCACAAGTGATTTCAGCTCTTAATGAGTACTTAAAATAACAAAGGCTCCTAATGGAGCCTATTTAGTTCTATCTTTTAACAGCAGGGAGAAACCGGTTAAACCAGATGGGGGACCCTTAGGAAGAGTCAACACATCCTCGCTGGGACACCTGACCCCACCCCTTTTACTTTCACAGGGGTCTGGCATTCGAGCCCCTGGCTTAGCGAGTTCCTTTCACCTGAGGGTGACCCCTCAGTCAGGACAGGCTCAGCACAGTTCTGCTCCCCTTTACTCATGCAATAAAGATAACAACATGGATAACAACATTTCACTACCCTTGCATTCAGATTTTAAAATTTTATTAAAGCTAATGTTAAAATTATAGAACACACAAGTTAATTAACTAGTGTCTGTACATCTGGGTGTAGTGCTTAGATTATCCAAAAGTGCAAAATCTGGTTTAAACATCATAAAATACATATAGTACATAATCTGCAATAACCCAAATTTAGGTGAATAAATTTAACAATGCAGTTTAGATATTAGAATCCGAATACTCGGGTACATCACTCATGAAAAGTTATACAGAGAGTTGGTTGTAGAAAGTAAATATAGGAATGAGTGTAGATTGTCCCTCAGTAATTGAGCATTTGGGATAGGTTGTCCCTTAGTAGATATAAACCATCAGAGAAGTATTTCAGTTACTTTCCAATTTCGCAGCTCATCATCACTCCAGCTCATTTTAGTGTTTTGTAACCCAACACCAGCCAAAGTTAATCACTTTTGAGCAACACAGCTCCTGTCTGCTGGATACCTATGCCGAGTAGGTGTGTTCCCGTAAATACAGTTTGCTCCTGAAGTCTCTCCCACTCCCAGCTAGCTGTCAGGGGAGAGCTCTTCAGACCCTGCTTATATCTGAATTTGGGAAAAAACAGACAAGAGAAAGAATTTACCCTGCAAATAAGGGCACATTATACAGACAGATTGTTAGCTTTTGAACCCTTTCAGAAGTTTGAATATTCCAGAGAATGATAAACTACCATGATGACCAAAAAAAAATCTTGACAGTGGCCACTTGCAAGTAATGAATGTTACCATGGCACTTGCAATACAAAGCCACAACAATGTTACTTACTTGGAATGACAACATTGTAATGATTTTGAGGTGACCACTGTAGAAGAGATATCTGTGAGGAATTAAAAAGGGATTTGGAGAGAAATATGTCATACTGCATTTTAAGTTAAATAATATGGTCTCTGCAGCTTTTAAAATACCAGGTTGCACCTGCTCCTAATTTTCTCCTTCCTTACAGTGGCCATTGTAGGTTTGACCCAAGAGAGGGAAAGGAACTGTTGGAACATGTTGATTCAGTGCAATTTAGAGCACAAACGTGTACATTTTTTAAAAATCTGGTGCTAGGTGTGAATGTAGATTGGGGGCTCCAAGCAGCCTGGACATCCTTTGAGGCTGCTGACCCATAGAAAATTGGTGATCACCCCCACTTACATTATAGATATGGAGGTGGCATTTTATTCAGAGGGAGTACTCTCCACTGGGCAGGTTCTATGTAATGCTAACTTTGTCATTGGGCAGCCTCCTGAGCCTGCTTCCTTCCAAGGAATAGACTCTTAGAATCTGTCTGACGTAGTTGTACAAGGAGTGACATCCTAACACCTGTAACCAGTCCTTCCCTGACTAGCAGGTAATCAGCCAGCCAAGGAAGAAATTCTAAAGGTGTCATGTGGGCTGCAGAATTGCAACCATTACAGAGCTATCAGCAAGGGAAACAAGAAGGAATCTGCTGGTCAGCCAAAGATTCCCACCTCCTCCCAAATCCACAGTGCTACTGTAAAACAGCAATGGGGCTTTTACATCGTGGCTGGTGACTTAAGGCAGGAGTCCCCCCACACCCTCGTTTTCATTCATGAGTGGTGGCATGAGAGATCCACCAACCCCAGGTGTGAAAGTAGATATACTGACTTACTGGTACGGGGGCTGGGCTGGGGCCGACTCTGGCGCCCGGAAGGGGCGGGGCCTCAGGTGGAAGGGGTGGGACTGGGGGTCAGAGCCAGCTCCAGCCTGCCCTCTACCAGTAAGTGACTCCTCTCTCCCTCTCCCCCTTTCCCCCCCCCCCCCAGGGTAGCGACGGGGCTCTGGGGGCTATTTAAAGGGCTGGGGCGGTAGAGGCAGCAGGAGCCCCCGGCCCTTTAAATAGCCCCCGGAGTCCCATCTCCACTACCCCAGGGCTCCTCCAGGGGCTATTTAAAGGACCCGGGGCTCCCCTGCTTCTACCGCCCCATCCTTTAAATAACCGCGGGAGCCCTGGGGTGGCAGCAGCGGGGCTCCGGCGGCTATTTAAAGTACCGGGGCGGTAGAGGCAACGGGAGCCCTGGCCCTTTAAATAGCCCCCAGAGTCCCGCCACCGCTACCCCAGGGCTCCAGCAGCAGGGCTCTGGCGGCGATTTAAAGGGCCTGGGGCTCTAGCCACTGCTGGGAGCCCCAGGCCCTTTAAATTGCCGCCTGGGGAAGCCGGCTACCCCGAATTTTACTGGGGCGTACCGTCTTACTTTCACCTCTGACCAACCCTCAAACAAATGAAAGGATTTTCTTTTAATTAAAAGAAAAATCATAGGAACTTGTCACTTATCAGTGCTAGAACAACACAGGGAGGTTACTCGTTCCCTGGAGCCTGCTCCCATGGTCTCCACAGCCCCAGAAGGAGATGGGCATGAACAAGAGGCAGATGGAAGATAGAGAAGTGGGTAGGGTTTTGCAACTCCTTTATGTGTAAGCAGCTGTGGATTTGTTTGGAGGCGCCTGGTTCGTTGCAACAGACTGACCTTGCCTTTCAGTAGGATGTCCTGCCATGCAGCCAACATCTGTGTCCTGTGCCGTTTGGAAGGCTATAAATACTTCTTGGGGGGAAAGAGCCATAAATTGGCCATGCAGTTGGGCTGTTTAGTTCTATTTGCATTGGCATTTCAGTCACACTTAGGGAAAGACTTCTATTTCTATGAACACACAATTTCACGTCATTACCCTTAAAAGCATTCTGCTCTCTTAACCATTCTTTGTAAGTCGTATTTTTCAAGATTTTTAGTATTTTAGCCATCCTTTCCTGACCTCTCTGAATCATCACTATATTTCCTGTAGCAGTGTGCAAACCTTGTGTAGTATGCCATGTATAGGCTCACTTACCGCCTTAATTTTACATTCTCTTCTATTTGGTTCCTATGCTGTGTTCATTACTGTAGCGTCTTTCTCTGTTAAACTTCTGTTTATATGACATAATATTGACCTCAGTCCTGCTGCATTTATTCATGTGACTAGTCCCACTGATTTCAACGGGACTATACAGCTACTTGTATGAGTGAGAACTGCAGGATTGGGCTCAATACTGTGTTTGCTTGGGGTTTGGTTTGTTTGCTTTTGTTGGTGTGGAGTTTTTGGGGGGTAAAATACTACACTTCCCTTTCCATTTTCCATCTACTATACCACCTATATGTCATTTTTCCTGCAGTATTACCAATGTTCTCCTATTCTGTACTTGTGTTTCCTGATTTTTGCTCTGTCTCTAAGACTACTTTGTATTTATTCTCATTGAATTTCATTTTTTTCCAGCCTTCCCCACATCTTGCTTTTTTAAAAATCACTCCCCAATTTGACCATTTATCTACTCGTTCCTCCAGGCCATGAGTCAAAATATTAAATTCTGTCTGTGGATTCTAGCAGATATTTCTCTCTGCTACAGCAGCTGGAACCCAAATCCCCACTAGCTGTGGATGCAGCACTGCACTAGTGATGGATCCTCTCTAGGATACCACAAGGCATTGAACCATCAATAATCACACTGGGCTTGTTTTTTTCTAATCAGTTTTGTGCTCACCTTATGGTAGTTCTGCCAGTTCACATTTTTCCAGTTTTCCTTCAGGAACATTTTGTCACTATGTCACAGGAAACAATAGACCTTTAGATTTGGGCGACAACCCCAAGCAAAGAATGGTGTATAACATGCACCACCCAGGAGTAGCCCCCGGAGTCAATATGATTCAGAGACACACCTCAGAGTCACTATTATTATTGTTGTTGTTATTTATTTTATTTATATTACTGTAGTACCAAAGAGCCCTAGTCATGAACAGAGACCCCATTCTTTTCTGGCTGCCTCCTTGTTATAGAGCAGTGAGAATTTGCTGATGGCCTATATCAAGAGTAAATTATGACCTCCACCCTTGTGCTTGCTCCGGTGCCCTGGCCAGCTGTTAGGGAGATGGACCGCAGGTTCCAATCTCCTGTTCTGGGGAGGAATAACTAACTCCTACTCCCCCAGACTCTGGGTCTTGTAACCCATATAGGGATGTAAGAGAAGTTTGTACTCTTCCTTATGGCCTTGTATGAGTGTATAGTGCAATTTGTCCTTTTATGAAGAAGCCCATTTAGTAATACTTTGCATGCACCAAACTAAATTGACTTCAGTGGAGCTGTGCCTGCATATACCAGCCTTGAATTTGGCCTGTTGTATATTTAGTTTGCCTATTATATGCATATATGTGTAAATGGTGAAGAAATAGTTTAATGTAAGCAGTAATTCCTGGTGGCAGATCCTTTTGCAGTTTTCAGATTTTTTCTAAATCTTTCTGTGGCTGTTTGTCAGCCATTTGGACCATATTCTGTTAGGCCTGAGAAATCTGGTAATGTTCAGCTACAATTTAGAAGTTCAGAATCTCCTTCAAATATGTTGAACACCCAAACTCCCATAGTATCTTTATAATAAATATTATATTACGTTTATATTAATTACACATGCAATCTCTAGCATTTTATGCTATGATGCTATGAGTAGGACCATAGGCGCCGACTTCTGGTGGCGCCGGTGGGGGCTGACGCCCGGCGTCAGGGGCGGGGCCCCGCCTCGACGCCGACGCAACGTCGCCCAGCGTCGGGGGCGGGGCCCCGCAACGTCTCCCGGTGCTGAGGTAAGCTTGCCGCTGGTCCCGGGACTGGCGGGGAGCGGGGCATGGGCCCCGGGAATGGCGGGGAGCTGCCGGTGGGTGCTCTGCACCCACCAATTTTTCCCCGTGGGTGCGCCAGCCCCGGAGCACCCACGGAGTCAGCGCCTATGAGTAGGATCCCCAAATTTACGGCCATGAAAAACACGTCACAGACCATGAAATGTGATCTCCCCCTGTGAAATCTGGTCTTTTGTGTGCTTTTACCCTATACTATACAGATTTAACAGGGGAGATCAGCGTTTCTCAAACTGGGGGTCCGGACCCAAAAGGGAGTTGCAGGGGGGTCGCAAGGTTATTTTAGGGGAGGTTGCAGTATTGCCACCCTTACTTCTGCGCTGCTTCAGAGCTGGACAGTCAGAGAGCAGCGGCTGTTGGCCAGGTGCCCAGCTCTGAAGGCAGCACCCCACCATCAGCAGCACAGAAGTAAGGGTTGCAATACCGTACCATGTCACGCTTCCGCCCTGCTGCCTTCAAAGCTGGGCAGCCGGAGAGTGGCGGCTGCTGACTGAGGGCCCAGCTCTGAAGGCAGTAGCACAGAAGTAAGGGTGGAAGTACCATATCCAGGGGCGGCTCTTACAATTCTGCCGCCCCAAGCAGGGGTGGCGGCGCCCCGCCCCCGACGCAGGCAGACGTAGCGGGGCCCCGGCCCTGACGCCTGCGTCGGGGGCGGGGCCCCGCCACGTCTGCCTGCGTCGGGGCGGGGCCCCGCCACGTCTGCCTGCGTCGGGGGCGGAGCCCCGCCCCCGACGCAGGCAGTCCCATTCCGGAGCGGCAAGGGGACAGCGGCGGACCTGCCGCCCCTTTGCCGCCGCGGCAGGCGAGACTGGGGCGGCAGTCCGAGTCCCGCGGCGGCAATTTGGCGGCGGGAAGAGCGGACCTGCCGCCGAATGGCTGCCGCGGGACTCGGACTGCCGCCCCCTTCTCACCTGCCGCCCCAAGCACCAGCTTGGCAAGCTGGTGCCTGGAGCCGGCCCTGACCATATCACACCATCCTTACTTCTGTGCTGCTGCTGGTGGTGGCGGCTCTGCCTTCAGAACTGGGCTCCCAGCCAGCAGCCGCCGCTCTCCAGCTGCCCAGCTCTGAAGGCAGTGCTTCCGCCATCAGCAGTGCAGAAGTAAGGGTAGCAGCACCACAACCCCCCCTACAATAACCTTGTGACCACCCCACAAGTCCTTTTTGGGTCAAGACCCTCAGACTTACAACACTGTGAAATTTCAGATTTAAATAGCTGAAATCATGGAATTTACCATTTTAAAAATCCTGTGACCATGAAATTGACCAAAATGGACCCTGAATTTGGTAGGGCCCTTGTTATTAGTAACAAATGCAGCTGTAGTTTACGTGCCAAACATGTGGCATACTGTGTGAACTAGTAAAGCAATGATTGCTCCCAGGGATCTGTGTCATTGACCCGAGTCCTGCATGTTTGTGCTTTTTAAAATTGACTCAAACTATTGTGCAAAGACCGTATTATTATGATGGATTTGCTTTTTAACCTGTGTTGTAGGCACATTATTCCCGGAGAATCTGTTATTACCATTACTTGATATTTTCTGTGATTGAGTGCTATGCAGTAATCTTAAGTAATCTTACCAATTCATTGTTGTGATAAAGTTTCATCTTTGTGCCATTTAGTAATGATGGAACTGTCCAGTGCTTATTTTGTCTGCATCAATTTTTTAGTTCTATGTAGATGTCCTAAAATCGGGGGGTTTATGGGCTTTCTCTTTGTACATACTGTAATGAGTAATCTCTTTGTAATGTTCCCGAGTGTGTTTTACTGTTGTACAGTTTCAAACAGCACTATGTTAAAACACATTAGGGAACCTTTAGTGTGCATCAGCAGGGTCTACACAGACCAATTAATGAGCAACATGTTAGTGTGCTTTAGAAATCACATCCCCATAGTCTGCATTACTGCTCTGTGTAGATGAGCTCTTAGATACAAGTAACCATTTCTTTTGGTTTTGGTGGTTTTTTTGTAAAAACACTGATTTAATTTTTTGGGGGGCGAAGAGGGATGGGTGTTGGCGTTTATCAGTTAAAACCTAAAATCAAAAATCCTAATCATATATTATATAGAGGTATCCATTCGCTATTATATTATTCTATATTCTATACAATGAAAATTGTTATATAGATGCCAAAGATTTATCATTTTTATTTGATATTTATTAAGTAATTTATTAGAATAAAAATACGCCTAGACCTACATTTGGCATTTTCCCTTTTGATCCTTATTTAGACTCTTCATTCCCAATTACTCCATTCCTTACTGATTTGCTGTTAGTGGAAGGTTTTAGAACTCAAGTGATGCTGTCCCTTACAACTATACAGCAGAGTACAGGCCAAAGAGTGCTGAGAAATTGGACTCCATACCCCACCCCTTCCCAAACACGTATCAGCATGAAAGAAAAATACATCTGTTCCTTAACAAGATGAGGCTGAGTTGTGTAAGAATCAGATTTGAAATGCTTGTCCTCTCTGGATCTGCAACTTCAAATCCTGACTGGATAGACCCAGCCCTTCATCCTTCTGAGGTAGATACATTGAGCTCCCCACAGTTTGCTGCTCGAGGATCTTTTGAATAAGACCGTAGAAACTGATGTCTTAACTATTCAGTGTGAACATTGAAGATTCCGTAGCACTGCTTGTAAGGGTGGAAAGTTTGTCCTGGTTTCCTGGCCAAAATTGCTGTCCTTCTCTTCTGGTGAGCAGTGTGCTTGAGCACTGGTTGTCCTCGAGCTGCCACCTTCTGCCCTGGAAGGGGTTATCTTTTAGCAAAGCTGAATTCATATCATTTGTGAAGCCTTTGGAATGATACTTTATTCTTTTTGTTTAAGCATCTGTGATTAAAGTCCGTTTCCACCCAGGGCCAGACCCAAAGCCCACTGAAGTCGTTGGGAATTTTGCAGGGATCACAAGGTTTGAACTGTTCCTCCGGTGAGGAGAACTAATGTGCAGTGAGAACAATATACCTGGTTTCTCCTAACACACATAAGTAGGAGAAAATAGAAAAGATGGACTAAAAACTACCTTTCACCACTGACTTAAAGTAAACAACATGAACAATAAAAGGCATTAACTTGCATTAGCATTTCACATCCAGCGCTTCAGTGCTGCAGCTGGTTCAAAGTAATATCAAGAGGGCAAGAGGGTGACAGTGTGAGCGTGGTAGGCAGGGGACCTGCATCATTCAAAGGTAAAGTGAAACAGTGATGCCATAAATGATGATGTCTGTCCTCTGATTGTCCTCTGATGTAGTTATTTCTCACAATTCACAGAATCGACGACTGCTTCTGTGCTTCTCGAAAACTGGACGCGGTAGCCACAGAAGCTAAATTCAAGCAGGATCTGGGATTCCGAATGCTGAACTGCGGCCGAACGGATCTAGTTAAACAGGCCATATCTTTGCTGGGGCCAGATGGAATTAACAGCATGAGTGAACAGGTACAAAATTTAACTTTAAAAATCAAGAGTTGTGACTGTTTAATAAAGAAAACGACCTTCCGACACTCTAACTTCATTAACAGATGGCTCTTATCTTAATCCTTTTTCTCTGTTACTTGATATTGAACTAAGACTCCATCAAGTGTACATTCAGGCTAAGTTTGGGCCTGTAGGAATTATGGATTCTTTTTGTTAGTGTTGAGATAGATATAGTACATGAGTTAGCGTAAACTTTTAAAGTTACATTGATCCAGGAGAAACCATCAAAAGGTCCTAGGAGTGCCTGGAGTTGATCTGACTACATAGTTGACCCTGGCTTGTGAACAGTAGTGCCAATTAAGATGCTGGTTTTTGTGATGTGGACATCTTTCCAATACACACTGGTCTGAGGTTCACAACGCATTTCACATAGACCACCAAATCCCTGTCAAGTGAGTGTTAATAATGTTCACTTGCATATTGAAATAAGCCCCAATTTGAACTGGTGATCTGGAGACAGAAATCTCCATATTTCATTACACTTTAGTCGTCTTATCTTTTGGGTGGTGACTTACAGATAACGTAGGAAATACTAAGGATTACTACAACAGAAGGGCAGTCTCTGTAAAATGTACAGCTTTATTCACAAGTAAATTTGCCTCCATGACCAGTGGAAACTTTGGACTGTGAAGCTCATGAGGTTGTTCCCAATTCCCAAGCAGGAAATGTTGATGCTTTAGCAGCCATGGACAGTACTTCATCCTTTTGAATTAGAATTCCATGTAGTTTTCTGTGAATGGATCTTTATTATAAGACCTTAAAAATTGAGGTTCCTGTCTGCTCTGCAAAAATATTAAAGATCCTGGTGTCCTTAGCCAAAAGTTCCCATTTTGCTTCCATTTCTGCAGTACACTGTTTGGCAGGGGGCAGCCAGCTTCCACCCCAGAGATGGTTGCATTTGACTAGTGCTGTATGAATATAATTGTTAAATGCTTTGGGGTGAAAGGCACGATAGAAATGTAAAATATTAGAATCAGAGACATGTAAGGCTAGAGGGAACCTCAAGAGATTATTTAGTCCATCACCCCACACTTAGGCAGGATTAGGTATACCTAGGAGATCCCTGATGGGTGACTGTTCTAATAGCATCAGAGGGGTATCCGTGGTAGTCTGGATCTGCAGAAGCGACAAAGGGTCCTGTGGCACCTTATAGACTAACAGACGTATTGGAGCATAAGCTTTCGTGGGTGAATACCCACTTCTTCAGATGCATCTATTCACCCACGAAAGCTTATGCTCCAGTACCTCTGTTAGTCTATAAGGTGCCACAGGACTCTTTGTCGCTTCTGTTCTAATAGCTTTAGTTTGATAGAACACTGACTTATTACATTAATTAGTTAATGTTGATAAAGTGCTTTGTAAGTGTGAAGTACTCTGTAAGTACTAAGTATTACTGTTATTTTTATCTCATGGAGTTCATTCTATGGTTAGTATGTTATAGTACTTTTAAATGATTATTCTTTTAAATAATTCTACACCTTGAAACTTTTTATAGAAAAATTGCTGTGCTCCAAGGATTGAGTCCTGCAAAGTGCTGCTCCGTATGGCCTGATCCATCAAAGCACTTAATCATATGCTTAACTTTAAAGTGATGCTTATGTCCCATTTGATTTAAACACGTGCTTCAATGCTTTGCCAGATCAGGCCAAGTGAGTGTGCATCTTGCAGGACTGAGCCGCCAGTGATTTGACTATTGAAAGAACAACTTTTTCATGTTGCCAAAAAACAAATTCCCTGTGTGTTAACTGCGTGTGTTATTTATTATTTGTTGAGCATTAATTATGTGCTCATTAAAAATCCATTCCTCCCACATACGAAGTGAGAGGTCTCATGCAATGATGCAGAGCAAGCCTGAGCTACAGCGCAAACCTCCAGGATGGGCATAAGTAAAAACAGCAGTGAGAAGAACCGCAGAACGGGGCTGATCAGAATCTCAAATGAACTTTTAGGCTCCCATCCTGCAATGTGTCGGGTGAAATCTTGGCCCCATTTTAATCAGTGGCAAAACTCCAGTTGGCTTCAATGGGTCCAGATTTCACTTGTAGTGTGCAGACTGCTGTGCTCAGACAGAGCCCGATTCAAGTCAGCAGTGTGCTGCAGCAGTCTGTGCGTGTGCTATGTCTTGCAGGATCGGGTCCACATTTGTTTTTGTTAATCCTTTTCTGTCAAATTTTAACTTTACTTTTGATTTGCTCCTTGTGTTAAGTATTTATTCTTTTAAATTATGTTTTTAACGTATCTTCTAAAAATTGTCCCCAGTTACCAAAATTCAACGCTCGCATACAGTTTTTGTGAGACAAAGGGCCTGATCCTATACAGCTTACTACTGATCTGACCACAGACCCCTAAGGGGACTTTTACTGTTGACTGCAATAGGAGCAAGATCAAGTCCTATTTGAGTGTGATCTGTACTCACCCAAGTACTCTCGTTGACTTTAGTGGAGCTGCCAGACAGAATCAGGATTATTCACATGAGTAATGGGATCAGGACCCCCATTTCTACAGTTATTAATAATAAATAAATATATTTACATACATTTAAAAGCACACATTTCTCAACAGCAAATCAAGGACTTGATCCTGCTAAGTGCCCACTGATTATGGTGGGCATTGAAGATGCTCATCACCTCGCAGCATCAGGCCCGACATTTTATTTTTATTTTTCCTAAAAGACACCTGCCCCCAAAACCCACCAAACCCACCTGCCTGGAAAAAGAGACTTTTTCCCCTCAAGGAAAACTTGAAAAACGTTTAATTCGGCAAAAATTCTGGTGCTCAGTTCTTGCTAGAGAGAACAGTGCAGTGGCTCAGCTTCTGCCCATTCTGACCACCTCATTTGTCTCTGTAAATAATTTCGCTCTACGGCAAGGGACAGGTTAAGCCGAAAGTGTGTGATCATGTGACAGGAAATTTAAATGGACCATAAGACAGACAATAGACATGTAGTGGAGGTACCATGGTCCAGTGGTTAACTTGTCATGGAACAAGCAAGCACACTCTTGATTGACCCTCCCCTGCTTTTATTTAATAAATAGCTTTTTGTGTGGTAATTTTGGTAAATTCAATTATACCGTCATGATTTCATCTAGACTTATTTCCATTGCCAAAATAACACTAACCTTAAGGGAAATGTTGATCAGCTGCAGTGGGTATTCCAGATTAATACAAATTGTAGTCTAGAGTTTCTGTAGTGTGAAGGGTCAGCTAATCTAGTTTTCATCAACATAGGGCAGCATATCCCCAGAGCTAGCAACTTTCAACAATGCTGTCTGGCATTTCATTTAAAATTAAGTCATTGTTTAGGACTGTGTACAAAGCTTCTGGATTTCCAACTGCTAACAATGCTGACAGTGAATAGACAGAGCTTGAGTCTAACTTATCTAAAGGGAGTTCATTATGTCGTTAAAGGGATACTGTCAAGAAGTATAGACTCAACTTTTAGGTTTCGTAAAACAAGAATTACAAAAACCTTAATATGAATGGAAATGTTTTCATTTGTTATTTTTTAACTGCATTGGAAATCTTATTGCTTTGGATTTAAATGTTCCCCTCCTATTGGGAGCCCAAAGACAACATTGTTCTTTATTTAGTGTAAGAGAACTAGGAAATGAAACTGACAAATCTGATTTCATTGTGCTGAGTAAAACGCAGAAAGGAAATAACATAAATGATGACACAGTAACTTAGATTTTAAAATGTTCAGCTTTTAATAATATTAAAGGGTTGTTTGTAACAGAGGTAAGATTTTGTTAAATATTTAGTGTTTATCTTGACAATATACATTTAAAGCACTAACTTTTTTTGAAAGATTCTATTGTACATTTGTCAATTCCTTTGTTGTTTTTTTAAAATTCCAAACAATGAATAGGGCATGACTCCACTGATGTATGCTTGTGTCAGGGGTGATGAGGCTATGGTGCAGATGCTACTAGATGCTGGAGCAGATTTGAATGTTGAGGTGAGGAAATTTTATTATGATTTCAACTTTGATTTCTTTATTTGTTTATATCTCAGACAGCCCATTAAAATTATAGCAGAGGAGGAAAACCCCAAGGCATTTAAAAATAAAATTCTATTACCAAAGGCATTAACATTTGAAATGAATATTGAAATAATCACAGCCCTTATCGGGGCAGCTCAGTATTGGGATCCATTGCACTTAAAGGGTCAGTTTTTCAGTGATTTATGCCCAATGTAATAGTATTGATTTTGCTGGAATTGCACAGTGTAAATTAGCATAGAATGTAGCCCTGGAACTTTCAGTGTTAACTGTCAGTTCAGGAATCACAATTCTAATGAAAAGGGTGGGACTTCCTGACTCGCAGATGAGTTAAAATGGAGAGGTCAAGGCGGCACACTGTTCAAATGCCCCTGCCCAACTTTGAGAACTTTTATACATTGAGATGTCCATCTACTTCCCAACAGCACATGAGTAGTATAAGGTACATTGTTGTGTTTATAAAATGGCTTTGATGAAAGCTGGTGGACAAAGGGGGCTTCCAATATGTAAATATCTCTTGGTGAATGTATGTAACAAACATACAATCTGTCCACCAAACAGATTGTTATGCCACTCTATGCAACACGGGTATGTAAGTTTTTTAAAGAGCCATTTAAAATACATGAAGAATTATTTGTCATGTTTGTAAATACTTATCATTTCAGTTTGTTGAGGTCATGAATAAATTAAACTGTCTGATTCACTTATCTGTGTTCCATCCGTTCTGTTTGGATTTAGGAAAGTTGTCATTAAAGTGTAATTGCTACTTTCAGTCAGACATTTTACTTTTTGTTTGTTTATTTGTTTTAATGTAATTGAAAAAAGGACAATGGATGGTTTGGGGCATTAGGGGCAGGACACAATTTTTCACCTGTAAGTCACCACTTTGAATCCACTCAGGTCGATAGTGACTGACAGTCGTTACTATCTGATTGCTGTTCGGTGGCTTATGTGAAATCAATTGTTGATTTCAGCTCAGTTCAGTTCCTAATGGAACGAAACAAAACAAAAACCCCCAAAAACAAAAAAATCAATCATCAGTTGGCAAAAATTATCCCCTTCATAGCAGTCGCAATAAAGAGGCCAAAGATTTGACAGGCATGGAGACTGACCTGTCTTGCAACCCAGAATGTCAAACACCTGGCCTTCTGAGTTGATCTCTTATTTTCTGGACCTCAATAACAAATTCAGATTCTGCAGAATGCAAGCTTTCATTACAAATAAAAAGGGAGTTCAGTCCTTTTGGCTGTGTAAATAACCTTCTAAACTTGGACTAGATGTAAATTTAAGCAGTATTGTGTTCCTGAGTCTGAAGACAACCTGAACCAATAGCTTTCAGAGGGATGTGAACTTCCTTGGTTGATCTCAAAGGAAAGTTCTCACTAAAATCAAATCATGACACTTCTATAGCAGGCTATTCAAATAATTAAGGTGTGCAGTTATACAGCTAATTTGTATATACAATTACCACAATAGTGTGTGCAAATTGGGTGATTACATGAAAGGTAGGCCAAATAAACAAAGGGTGAAATAAGTGTTCTTAAAATTGCCCTGTATATTTTTCCCCCTCTTTGCTTTGCTTAATAAAAGTTTTGGCCCAAATTTCCAAATGTGACCTCTAATTTGTGATGTCTCCACTCTCGAATGCCCTCAAGTTTGGACTCTAGGGACTGATTCCTGATAGGCTGAGTACCTAAAACTCACACTGAAGTCAGTGAGAGACGTGGCTTTGTTTACCAAATGTCAATGTCAGGCCTTAGAGGGGCACTCAGTGTTGACCTAACTCTACTCCCATTAAAGTCAGTAGTAAAACTCTCACTGAAATCAACGGGAGCAGTTACCCCAATGGTAAGTGCTTTTGAAACCTAGATATCTTAAAAAAATAAAACCCAAATGTAAATGATGTTCTAGAAAATCTCGGCTTTAGTGTCTACATAAGGGCATATTTTACTGTTATTTTTCAGTGAGAACTGTGCTGTGGATTGAGGGTAGCAGATGAGTCTAAATTTGTAGAGAGGGCTCACGAATCGTAATTGAAGACTTAATTTGGCTCTGTCCACAGAATGAATTTGACTCCCCTGCTCTAATCCCTGGAGGGGTGCTTGCCTGTGCTATACTTGTTTTGTAGAAAATTAGAGGACTTTAGTCTCCAGGGTTGTCAATCCCACTCTATTCACAAGCACTAAATTCACTAAAAAGAATTAACATTTAAAAAATGAAATAAAATAAAATGTTAATACTTGCATTTCCTCAGTGTAGACCACAGGGAGTTTCCTGAGCTTTCCTGTGCCAATACCAATCCACGTGAGTTGAGACATAATTAGCTGGTACGTGGTTACATTGAGGGACTAGTTTATCCTGAGCCAAGCCTATTCATTCTCCTCATCTACTGCTACTGCTCCCTCTACTGCTGGGCTGAAGCTGCTTGACCCCATTCATTACACAGTGCTCCCAGGTTCTGAGAAGTCACAGGTCTAAGGTTAGACTTCAGCACATTTCTTCTGGTGCTAGAGCTCTGTGTGTGCAGAGCAGAGCAAAGTGATTTCGGGAACTCAAGGTTTCTCTTTGGCAGAGGTGGATGACACAGCCAACTGTCTTATGCAGCTCTCCTCAGCTGGCAAACCACGATTGCCACACCAGCGACTACCTCTCTGCCCTCACCCCTGATGTTAGCCCTGGGGATGGCTAGCAGGACGTTATGTCAGAAGCTTGGCCATGATGGCTGCTGATGCAGCCAAGCATCTGACGCCAAGGACATAAGATGGCGAATGTAAAACTCCCTGCCTTTCACAGGGTGGCTGGCCAATGCTTCGTTCAGGCCAACTTCAATTCTTCTACTGGTGCTGATCTTCCCATGGACTAATAATAAGATTAATTAATTAATTTAATTAATACTTTGCACTTCAGTGTCATGCTCCATCCAAGGATCTCAAAGTGCTTTATAAGCTTTCATTAAATGTTACTATTCCTGTGAGTTGCATCATATTAAAGATGGGGAAACTGAGGCACGGAGCAATTACATCAGTTGCCCAAGGTCAAGATTAGAGGCTTTAAATATTGATGCTTAGTGAGAGGAAGGACTGATGTGAAAATGAAAGGTTTTTTTGTTTAAAGAAAACAGTTTTTAGTTATTTTGGGCCTGACACACCTTTAGATTTAACTAGAAGGGGAGAAAGTAGTAAACTGATTTTTTAAAATATCTTCTAAATGGTGCTAGGCTCCATCCATTTTAAACAGTTTTCTGCTTCCAGTCAAGGAACAGCAACATGGGTTACATGTCTTTAAACTTGAGACCAGGGGTGAAATCCTGGCCCCATTGAAGTCAATGGCAAAACTCCCATTGATTTCAGTAGAGTCAGGTTTTCACTCCAGGATTTTTGAGATACTCAGAATGCTGTGAAGCAGTCCCAGGAGCAGGGAAGAATGAATGGGCATAATACGAAGCCCACTGAAGTCAATAGGAAGTGTCCCTGTGTAACCATCCTGACAGAGCCCCCCTCCCATCTCCACCTCCTCAGTGAGCATTGGTATAAGCACTAGTGCAAATTTTGACTCTGTAAAAGTTGCTGGGGGGCAGTGATTTAGAGGGAGCAACAGCAGTTGGAAAAGAGACTTTATTTGCTATGAGCTTTAATCAATCTCTCAGTAAACAGCAAGAAAAATTCTAGTGGAAGTAAATTCTTCATAAGTAAAAACTCTGCTGGAAAAAATATATAGAACCAACATTTTATAAAGTGCTCTTTCTGAGTTTTCTTTCTATCATTTATACCCATGTGTCCAGCTTTCAGGCAGGTTGAGTTTTATTATTTAAAGCTCTTTGAAGGCCATTTTAAAAGAAAATAACTTTAATTTGTTTATAGGTTGTCAGTACTGCTCATAAATATCCATCCGTCCACCCCGAGACCCGCCATTGGACAGCTCTGACATTTGCTGTGTTGCATGGACATATTCCTGTAGTTCAGGTATTACTGTATTTCCCTACCTGCATCTCACTTTTTATTTATCCAGTTGAGTTATAATCTGCATCCATCTCAAGACTGGTACCCCTCTCATATTCATATTGGTTACTTCTCCTTCTTCTTCTTCTTCTTCTACTATCATTTACTGATATGATATAGTGATTTCTGCATCCAAATCTTAACCAATATGAGGTTTAAATAGGACAATTTTAAAGTACAGTTGCATCAAAGAAAGTCTGTCAACTCCTCGTGCTCCTTTCTGACCATTCATTGTATGTGTTTGTTTAGTCATTCATTACACTTTCTTATCACATGTATTATAATACTCTAATAAAAGCAAATATTGTTATTTCTGAAAAAAATCCTCTGATCTGTTCCATAGTCAGAGGAGTGCTCTATCACTTTATCCAGGCATGAAATAACATGAATATGTTGGCTCTCTGGTATTGCATATCAAACGTTGAGAGAGATTATTTTTCAAAGTAATTGTGTCGACATGGCACAATTAATGAATCACCAGACAAAGGAGATCTAGGGTAGGAATGGCCAAAGGCAGGTTGAATGTGTCCCCTCAGATTCTGTAGTGCTATCCATGGCCAGCCTCATCTTTAATAATAATAATGAAATAGAAATGTACCCAAGGAGACTGCAGGTTCCAGCATGCATTGCTACAACTTGTTCCTGAAACCCTCTTGTCTCTTCTGGAAACATCTCTCTATTAAAGATGGAAACAACTGAAATCTCATCCATTTTATGAAAAGTGCGTGTCTCTGTGGGGCTCCAGGCAAGTTGTCAGTGAGGCTGTCGGTTGGGCCAAATTTGAGTGCCTCAATCTAGTGCATTACTTCACACCACTGATCTTATGCCCAGGTCAGGAACATTGGGTAATATTTGTTTGGCTTTGGAGTATTCACTAACACTCTAGGAGTCTGACAGTGTATAATGAGTGAAAAAGAACTAATTGAATAGTAGAAGCAAAATTTGCATGTCACTTGTCTTCACTGCATCTGATGTGTGGATAATGAGAAATATTAGACTCCAGTTCCTCATGATTCATAAACTCTGAATTCTGCGATGTCACCAAAAACTCTAAATGGTAAATTTTCTTTATAGCTGTTGCTGGATGCTGGAGCAAAGGTAGAAGGTTCTTTAGAGCATGGAGAGGAAAATTACTCAGAAACTCCTTTGCAACTGGCAGCAGCTGCTGGTAAGGACTCTTCTCCTCCTGGAACTCTTCAATTGGGAAATGTGACTTAGTTTCAAAAATATTGGACTTTAAAAAAATTAAAATCTCTCTTGTCTTACAGGAAATTTTGAACTGGTGACTTTGCTGTTGGAGCGAGGTGCTGACCCCATGATAGGAACAATGTACAGAAATGGAATTTCCATGACTCCACAAGGTGACATGAACTCTTTCAGTCAGGCTGCTGCACATGGACACAGGTAGAGTGGGAATGGGTCTAGTTGCATGGGAGGCTGACGTGGGTGGACTGATATATGATCTTCAGTGTTAAAGTAGAATCCTGCTGCACACATGTGGACTGAGTGACAGTTAGATGTGCCCCTTTTTGGTATATGAGACTTGAGATTGGATTTGCGTTAGCGTGTGAGTTTGATCAGTTTGAGGTGCACGTTGCTTTTTCAGTATGTGGAAATGGAAGTGAATGCCTTCTGAAGTGTTGCAGTTTGTTGTTTACAAAGTTGTAGTTAATGCTGAAGTGCCAGTGTGTGCTGAATGTATTTATATATTTCTAAAGGTTTTGTGTGTGGTGTGTGTTTCCTGCAGCAGCCATAACTGTCATTCAACAAAGTTTTTTTTGTAAGTGCTGATATTTTTGTTTGTGTTAACGTTATGTATGTGTCCAAAGACAGTGTGTTGGGGGCATGTTATAAATTAAAAAGTAAATTAAATGAACAACTGATATGTATGAACGGTTATTTGTGCAAAATCCAGGTACTAATTACAATATTATGGATTAGTATTAGGATCTTCACATTCATACTTTTCTACCTGTAGCCTTCCAGAGGAACGTAGATGCAGGTTAGAGACAGTATCTACATTATGTTTGCTTAGAGAAAAGAGCTAACAGCCTAATGATATGCTATGTAGCTGTCAGGGCTGGTTCAGGCAATGCTGCCCATCTGCAGCCAAAGGGCAGCCCCCTCCAGGGGCGGGGTGAGAGTGGAAGAGTTTGTTAAAATGCCCATGCAGGGCCTAATGCTGTGGAGTGGGAGATGCTTCGTGCTGTCAGAGAGCACTGCAGAGCAGCGTCCCTTGTGGAAATCAAGGCTTTTCCCCCTTTATTATGCACCAGCTGAGTCACATCACAGATTCACACTCTCCCCACTCCCCCAACTAGTTTTACAGGAAAGCTCCCTCCACTATTCCTCTACCCACACACACCTCTAGACATCATGGGCGGCAGGTGAACCCTCCCGTTTGGGGAGGCTAGTCCCCCGCCCAATGGAGCCCTGAGCGCCCACCCACTCTGTAGCCAGAGGAGCCTTGACAGGCCCACCCCAGCCATGCTGGCCTGAGCCGCCCCAGCCATGCCAGCTAGCCTGAACTGCCCCAGCTGGCCAGACCCCCAGGCTGGACCAAGCCGCCCCAGGCCACCAGCTGGCCCGAGCACCAACCTAAGCTGCCCCTGGCCACTGGCCCAAGCCCCAAGCGCCAGGCTGCCAGCTGGAGCTGAGTCCCTGCTGGCTTCAGAGGAGAGGGGGAGTAAGGGCGGGGCCTCAGGGCGGGGCCATGGCCTGGGTTAGGGGAGGCTTAGCCTCTCCTGGCCTTCGATACCTGCCGCCCATGCTAGACATCCCTCAGTTATCCAGGACACACTGCTTATTCTCTCCCCCCGACACACACACATTGCCATTTACCCCTACTCAGAGCTTAATTTGTGCCAGGACTTGCAGTTCACAGGCCTGGCACCTCTGGACCTGCCGCATCAGTTACGAAAGTAAACATATTGCTTGAGCCCCGGCACCGCTTTCATTACAAATTAAGCACTGCCCCTACCCCTGGAACTGAATGTATGCTGCTAGCTGTTCCTAAGTGCATGAGGTAGGTGGGAGGTTGGGGAGAAATTGCACGCTGGGCCTGATTCTCCTCTCACAACACCGTAAACCAGGAGTAGCTCCGCTGAAGTCAATGGAGTTACACTGGTCTAAAACTGGTGGGAGTGGAAAATCATGCCTACTGCTGAGTTTGGGGCCTTGCAGCTCAGGGCCCAAATAAATGGCTTTGCAGCTGGGGTCCCAGCTTTGCTTGAACCTGCCCTGCCAGATGTAGTTGAATGAGTAGTAGCTCCAGCTTTACCGAGACTGCTTTGACTGTTAATTGAGAGTGATGGTGTTTTCAGTGGTTTTAGACAGCTCCCTTTTCAAGTTTCATCTCTATCAATTATTTGCTACTAAATGCATCCTTTGTGAAAGGCACTAAAGAGTTTCTAAAGACAACTCCATTTCCCCGTAGCGCGGGATAGATTCTGCCAAGGTTTTCCACACAGGCTTTTAATCATTTAACAGTCACTGCTTGATCATAAGTTCCTGTTTTAAGTTTCTGCTGTACACGTGACATTTGTACGGTGCTCCTGCCATTCGTTAGAACAATGGAATCAGTCCGGCAGCTGTGATACAGGCACAACTCCTGAACTGATAGGAGTATTGCCTGCATGAGGGCTGCAGGAACTATGGGAATTAACATTTCTTAAAATAATTCCTGTTTGGCCTTCTGAATAGGTTTCCAAACCTGCCATGGTACAGATAATATCCCAGGCAGAAGGAAAACACAGTAGCTAACGCTGATTTTCTCTCTCTCTTGCATTGTGGCTGACAGGAATGTGTTTCGTAAGCTACTTGCTCAGCCAGAGAAAGAGAAGAGCGATATTCTGTCCCTGGAGGAAATACTGGCTGAGGGAACTGACTTGGCAGATGCTGCACCAGCTCCTTTGTGCGCCAGCCGCAACAGCAAGGCCAAGCTGAAAGCACTGAAAGAAGCCATGTACCACAGCGCCGAGCATGGATATGTGGATGTCACTATTGACATAAGGAGCATAGGTCAGTCTTGATATCCTCTGCACTTCACCTCCCAGGAGAGACAACTGTCACGTATGTTTTGGTGGGAGCGATGCCTGTCACTCACGCTGACCACATTTGAACGTCCCTGAGTTTTTATGAAAGCGATAACTGGGGGACTGTCACGTGTGTGGGAATGAAGAACGGGGGAGATGAGTAAGTCAGTGCAAACTTGGTTGAAAACTGAGACTCTTGGAGGGTCCATTGAGTCCGTTTTGTTTTAATGCTGAGGGCCACGGCTGACTAAGATAATCTTCCCTGCACCGCATGTGAGTTGCTCTTCTTTTCACAATCATCTATGCCACACATCACAAAATGTGGCAAATCTCATATGCATTTAGACAGGTTTCTTTCTCTTATGCTCCATCATGAATGGAATCGGTGTGTCAATCACCTACTCCAATTTGGCGTCCACAAACAACATTTTTCGGAGGCACATCAAGCAGTTGGGCGTAAGCCACAGAGCATGACCCACTTGCAGCTGTAGTCACCCCCTCACATGGAGGTGCTGGAGAGATGATGCACCAGGCCTTTTCAGCCCCAGCTCTTGGTAGAATGCTTGGTTAAAAATGCTTCAGTTGCGGGGCTTTGTAGGCTCGGGCACATGGTGGTTCCCAATAAGCACTCTGATGCCTGGCTCAAAAGAAAGGATGATTTGCTAGGGCCAGCTCCCACCAGCCGGCTTCTTCACCGCTGCTTAACTAGGTGTCCAACTAAAACATCAGCTCTGGGGCAGCCGTGCCAGCTCTTCATGCACCAGCTCTCACATCTGCTTCCACACACCACGCTCCTCCCAGTGCCAACCTCCCAACTGACACAGAACCTTCAGCCTTTTACTGCTTGGGACCCTCCCGGGGGAGAAAGGCAGTGAATTTGCTCATCGCACTAACCGCATAGCTCTACGACCCTTTCAAACACCCTCTCCAGGGCCAGTCAGTCAGTGCTCAAGGAAACCATTTTGTTCCGGTTGTTGACTGTTTTACCACATGTGTTAATCAGTGCTCAGTGAGCGACCAAAAGACTGCTGCTGCCAAACATGCTTCTGAGCACCATATCCAAGAACACTGAGTCTTGGAAGCCTGTTATGTGGATCATGATTTCCACTCTTGAGTTACAACCTATAACAGGTTTGCATAAACACAAAGGGAGGGAATGGTTGTGCAACGGGTCTAGCAAAGCATCTCCTACTAAGTGAATGTGAACGGATCTCATGGCAGTGGGAGAGGGGCGGGTTGGACTCGAGATCCTGCCCACTTGTTGGGGTGGAGGGGAGTAATGAGCATGCCACACCTATGAGGACCCAAGGTCCGGGGTGTAGACAGGAGAGAGGAGGGGTATATTTCCTGTAACCCATTGATGAGTGTGTGTTACAGGTCCCACACTGAGCCGATCCCCAGAGGATATGAGTTGTTCCAGCTCCTGGTTAAAGAGGCGTGACTGTTTAGTTCAAGCTGCTTATGCTTTTAATTCTGGAAGTCACCAGTTTAATCCCTGGTGTCAGCCAAGATAATGGCCATCACGCAGGCATGTAGGCTGGTCTGCAATCCATTCCTTGATTACTATGATTTGGACTAATTTATCTGTGTTCTACTACTGCATGTTTTATTATTTAGTCTGTGGTAGCAATTCCTTTTACATTCTTAAAGTGCAGTTCTGCTCTGAGAAGTAACTGTGTAAAAACGGAACCTTCATACCCACCTGACGCTGCATTAACATAAGTGGGGATGCACGGCTTAGAGGAGTGATGCGGGGGATATAAACATTTTCCTCTCCAGGTCACTGGTTCAAATCCAGCCAAAGTTGGCCGTGACTAAATGTTTTTACTATCTGGTGGCTCTTTGGTAGCCCACTGCAAATGAGTGCGGTGGCATAAATCTAGTTCCCAGATGAGGTCCACATCACAAATCACCACTGCAGTGAACACTAATTGGCTCAGCAGAGAGACTAAATAATATTTCTTAGCTCTTATATAGAACTTTTCATCAGTAGGACAGGTGTCGACTCTGTGGGTGCTCTGGGGTTCCAGCACCCACTGAAAAAAAAATAGGGGGTGCTCAGCACCCATGAGCTACCAGTTGGTGGCAGGAGTACTTACATGGTACACAGTGAAACCAGAAGGCACAAAGCACCCACTGGCAAAAACAAAAGTCCGCACCTGTGATTAGTAGGTCTTATAATACTTCACCCACTGTAATAAATGTATCCTTAAAACACCCGCTGTGAGGTGGGGAAGTGCTATTCCCATTTTATAGATGGGGAACTGAGGCACACTGAGACTAAGTGACTTGCCTGTGGTCACACAGGAAATCTGGCAGAGCAGAGAATTGAACCTGAGACTGGACTACCTTCTTATACTTGGAGGTGTGTCCCTACAGATTAGGATTGAGGCATACTGATGGGCATTACTTGTGGGACAAATAGGAGGTCAATTTCTAGGGCTTTCAATTTGACACTGTTCACAAGCCCTAAAGTCACACAGTTAAAGAGTAAATTAACTACGCCTCATTCTGTGATGGTCTGGAATATACACACACCTTTAAAATTCATCTTTTTGTACAGGAGTTCCATGGACGCTACATACGTGGTTGGAGTCTTTGCGAACTTCCTTTCAGCAGCACAGAAGGCCTCTCATCCAATGCTTGTTAAAGGAATTTAAATCCATTCAGGAGGAAGAGTACACTGAGGAGCTCATCACACATGGGTTGCCTTTGATGTTTGAGATACTGAAAGCAAGTAAGGTATGAGAAATTGTGGATTTTGAAGAAATTAACACAACCTCCACACACCCCCAAAATCCCTGCAATATTACACAGATCTCCTGAAACTCATTACACTGTGTGAGATTTTCTGTATTTGTTTTCTGGTTTGCAAGTGCAGATGTGTGGGTTAAAAAAAAAAAAAAGGACAGCTATATACATTTACTGCTAGGACAGCTAAATACTGACACTAACAGTGAGCTGGAGAGACAACAGAAGCTAAAGCCTAGTGGTAAAATTAAAGTCACAAGGGTCAGTGTAGTACAGCAAGAGATGTTGATAGCTGAGTCAACCAAGGTTAGGATCTGTCTCTAGTTTGCTTTCTAGGGTCATACAGCCAGGTTAATATTCATGTTTGCTTTGAATTTCTTGAACCAGTTTTCAGATCCAAATATTATCCTCTCACAAGCATTTTTGCCCCCCATGTGGAAGCTTTTGTGGGGACTTATACAACCCCACAACCTAATTAGGTCAGAGAATATCTATTTCTTTCCCTTTGAAAACCAATGGAAAAAACCTTCCACTATCTTGGTGGTCTAATGTCCAGTCAAAAACGGTTTAAAAAAAATCTCCTATAAACCAGCATTCATGCCTCGCCCCCATATCAGTCCTTCAATCAGACCTTTTCTGACCCAGACAACTGAGCTTTTAGTGAGGTACATACAAGTATGCAGCTAGAATAGAGCTGGGGCTGGTGTCCAGGGAAAGTGGAAATATCTTCCCCCAATGAAGGCTGGATATTTTCTTTTCAAACTAGATTCAGCCAAAATTAGCTCTCCTGCTGCTCCCATTGACTTCAAAACACAACCAAGTCCTCTCCCAGAAAGCCCCAATCAAGCGTAATCTATTACTGACAAGCAGCAAGTATTTTAGTGTCCAAATTGAGAAGCTGCAGGAGTCTGATATCAAAAATATTTGCGTGTTATTTTAATGATGTATTATGATACACATTAGTAAGGCCCCCACTGCTTGTTTAGCATGTGCGTGAATAACATTTCCCACCTGCCTCCTGAACACCAATGTAGGCAGCATATAATCTGCAGTCCTTGCAGCAGCAATTTAGTTAATGATAAAGGCAGAGGTTTTGACCTACTCACTGAATACCAAAAGATTGTGGAACTAGCAGTTAGTCAGAGACCCAGACACAGATGTTTCTTACATTCCACTCCAAAAGTGGCCAGGGCTTGGGCTCAAATATATATTCCTGTAGGAGTGAATTCCAGGGGCGAGGGCCTGTTATTGAGATCATCCTGCCCCTAGCTCTTATGAATTTCAACTTTGGAATGAGTTGATGCTGGATAGGTATCTGTGGAGGATTCTGGAGATAGCTTTGAGGAAGTTATTCTGAATCCTGGAATGTGTGGGCCCCTCAACAGACCTAATGCATGTTTATCCAATACCGGACAGCAAGTTGCTATTCTGTTTGAAAGATGAAATAAAACTAATTGGACTGAAACCTTTACGGGGATTATTTAGGAACTTTAATCTGGGATGAGGGACACGATAAATTGTTGTTTTCTTGGGTGACTACAGCCAAAGCCAGTGCTTTTCACGTGGTCAGTTTTAAAATAATTTATTTAGACAGAATTATACCCCTCTGATATGTCAGAATAGGTCTTTGGGGAGTCTCTGTCTTGTAGGAGGCATTGTAGCAAAGTAGAGCCAGCTTATTCTGCTTTGGGTTCACTTTAAAGCCAAAGTGCTGGGGGGTGGGGGCGGAGGAACAACTTAAATAGCAGAAAAAAACAGTAAGAAATTCCATGCTATCCAACTTGCCTCCACACTATCTACACACATATCATTTCATATTCTTAACTATACAGTGAATCATTGTGTGGCACTGTGTAAAGACCTACAAGATGTCTGCCAATGGCAAGAATTATTGCCATGGCCTTGTCCAAATGGGCTCTTACGAACAGCTCCTTTGCAGAAAGAAGGCTAGAACATACACAATATGTCTAAGGCCCTTTGTTTTCAGTGTTTGTTTTGTTTAAAATTTCTTGGGAATTGATTAGTGTTTATTACAAAAGTTAAAAATTAAGTGAAAATCGGTGCAAAAACAAAACCTTTGGAGTTTTCCAGAATAAATATCAGGGTAGATATCACTCTCTTCTGCTTTTGTGCCTTTTTAAACTTTCAGGAAAGCCCCTTTTGTTCTGAAATGTTGTCAGATAAAGCTTTTCGTTTTCAATCCATTTTAGCAGGAAAAGTAGTTCTCTAACTTTTATTTGCTTTGAATGCTAACTATCTGTGCTGTCTGTAAAGCTAGTAACGTATACGTTGTGGGCATGGGACGGACAACGGAATGTATGGTTCAGACCCTGCCCCCCAATTTGTAGAGTCAGGCAGCTGCAAAGAGGGGAGTATGATTTATCCAAAGGGATATGCCCTCCCCTGTGTGCTGGGAGCTCAGGGAGGGATTATGCCTCTTTTGCTAAATACCACAGGCTGGCCCCAAACATTTCCTTAACAAGTGTGTTGGGGAAAAATAAAGGTAAAATAAGTAACTAGGAGACAGAAGTCGCTAAAAAATTTCTTGGTCAATATAAAATAGCATGTCCCATATGATGCATATCTTGATGCTGAGTGTATTGTACTTGAGTGACAATTTATATTTAAGAATAGCAACACTTTGCACTTCTATAAATAGTTCCATCCATCCAGTAATTTCAGTCATTAATGAACTGAGCCTCATTATCCCCCTGTGAGATAGGTAAATCTTACAAATGGAGAAACTGAGGCACAGAGAGGCATGCAGCCAAATTTTCACCATGGGGAGCTGCAGGGTGCTCTACACCTCTGAAAATCAGGCCCAGGTTGTCTAAAGTTGGGCACCCAGAAATTGAAGCACCCAAGATCAGTGGCCGCTTATTAAAAGTTTGGTCTAAGTGACTTTCCCAGAAGTCCCCACGGGGACAGAGCCACGAATAGAACCCGGTTTGGTTACTCCCGTTCTTGTGTTTTAGCCACAAGACCTTCCTTGCCCTCACTCAAATTGAGCTGCTGCATGAGGAAACATTCCTAGAAGTTCCCAAGCCACCTAGAGTTTGTCTACACTGGACACTAAGCCCGGGACAGAGGGAACCGGGCTTGTGAACTTGGTGTTTCCAAGCCTGTGCTTGAGCGTCCACACTGCGTTGTAAATATGGGTTTGCAATTGCTGGACTCGGGTCTCACAGCTGTGCTAACACATCCATACTGCACTAGGCAGAATCAGGTCTACGGCTTGACTTGCATCCACACTGCAGAATGTCAGAACTTGGACCTGCGTCCCCCTGGGGCTCTGGCCCACCTCCCTATCAGTATCCAGATTTTAGGATCCAGATACAAACATTCCTATGGAAAGTTTACAGCAACGGCAGAACTGCTGTCAGAGCTTTGCTGGCTGGCTAGTTGCAGTTGGCATTCTCTGCTCCCCTTCAAGTGCTGAAATGCTGCTGCTGAACACAGAAAGAAAAACATATTTTTGGAAACTTCAACTTTGGAACAAAGAGTGGAAACAAAAACTAGTAAATCAAACAAGATGGGTGTGCGTGGATGAGCTGAAATCCTAGATAACATTATCTCTCAGAAAGTGAAATCACGGGAAGAACAGTCAGTAAATTTTTAGCAAATGTACTGAGACAATTAAGGGAAGATTTCCAAGGCACAAATGGAAGTTAGGCACCCAGCTCCTATTGACTTTCAAAGGGAGTTGATCTCCTAATTTCCTTTTATGGTTCTAAGTATCTCCCCCTTTTAGCAAATGCATAATCCAGTGATATTTCCATGCTTCTGAGACAGAAATATCAGAATGCACAGATCATTCATGTGTCCAGCCCTGAGGGGGAATGCTGGTAGTCAGCATGAACCCTTCACCAGGCCAGGAACAAGATGTACTAGAGAAGGCAGTATCACTAAAAAGGATGAGGAAAACTCAGAGAGAACAACCACGGTTTAAAGGACAATTTGTAAGAGAGCCACTATAACCGGCAAAGCTTGAGGCACTAAACCTATCGGTAAAGTGGTGGTCTGCCAGAGAACTTGGTCCTTTGGATGAGGAAAAATGTTGCCATTTCTGGGAAAAATGAGGCTTTTAACCAGGCAAACTCATGTCCAGCCCACTGCTGTGGTTTACAGACAGAAGTAGGAGACAGTAAGGCGATAACTCCATTAAGGAGCTATCGAGATAATCTTTAGACGCTATATAGAGCAGAAAGCAGAGTTTTGGCCCCTCTCAAGATACTGGAGATCTTGTTATTGCAGAAGTAGAAGAAAAGAGAAAGAGATGCCACTGAATAACTGTATGTCGACTGCTGTGCTGTGCTGTTCAAGATCCAAAGAAAATTCACAAAACTTCTCATTGAAACCCCTAGTGTCCAATAGAAATTGGTGTTTATGTAACGCAAAGATGGCTTTGGATTATTATTCTGCCCTATTACAGAATATGTGCATTCCTCCAGTCTGGGCTAAAAATGTCTCCTTGAAGAGACTTTTCTTTGTTTCTTGTTTACAAAAGTGAACTCTCTGAGATGTTCCAGCAGAGTTTGACTGTAATATGGCTACTTGTGATGAGCAGAGTAGAAAACTACAGCCTAGAGCCTAAACTAAAGATGAGCCTGAACTAAAACCCCAGATCTAAACATCCCCAACCTTTTGAGGATGTTTGGTCTCAGATCTCAAATATGCTGCTTGCTCTGAACTAAGATTCAAATTGAAATCACCAGAGTTCCATGCAGTACAGCAAGAGATGTTGTCAGCAGTACCAAAGAAAGAACTGACATCATCTAGTGTGTACTTTGTCCATGGACGTTAATATCATATTGGCTTTAGATGTCTTGGGATAGTTTTCAGATATAAATCTTTTAAAATTCCAAATATTGGCCCCTGCAACCTTCTCACTGCCCCCTACACCGAGCACCTTCCATAGTGTAGGGAAGGGGCTGGTATATACCACTCTATTGGATCATATCTGACGCTCAAATTCAGAATAGCACCTAAGCACATGCTTACATTCCATTGCCTGTACTTAATAACTGTCATGAATAAAGACACTTTACTGAATCAGGGTCTGACACTAGAGGAACTCTCCATATGTCCAGTTTCCTGGTGGTGCATTGACCAGACAGAAACTACTTGAAACCTTCTGGGAGGGGGGACGGACGGACGGACTGACACACACACACACACACACACACACCATTCTGTAACTTCCCTGTTAGTCCTACTGGTGATGTTCTAGGCCTATCCAAGACATAGTCCATTAAGAGGGTTATTAACCAGGCTTTGTAGTAGAACTGGCTAAAAAAATGCAGATTTGTTTTACAAAACTGTTTCCTCAAAATTTCAGATTTCCCAAAAAATTCCACAACTTTCTAAACTGGTCAAAAAACATCAACCAAAAAAAAAAAAAAAAAAAGTTTTGTACACATTTGCAATGAATTTTGTTGAAAAATGGAAAAACATTTGACCAGATGTACTCTGTACACAGTAGGTAACAATCAATTTTTGAACAATATTCACCTTATTTTAAGCACATAAATGGATTTCTAGGAATCATAGTTAATTCCAACCATCCCTGGATCAGAATCTGGACACTTAATCCTGAAAAGTTACAGCTAGGTGGATGAACAAGGTAATGGGAGGAGGGAGATGTCAAGGGCAGTGGATAAAATAGAAGATTGACAAAGAGTGGTGTGGGTGTGAGTGTGGAAACATGTAAAAAAAGAATAGAAGTTGAAATCAAAGATGAAGGAGTGGAGGAGAAAAGAGAAAACAGGCAACAAACAGAAATGGGAGATGAAGGACAACATTTTCAAAAATGTCTATGTGATTTAGGTGCCTACATCCCATTTTCAATAGTGACTCAGTAGCTTACATCTCTGTGCGAGTCAATGGGATTTAGGCTCTTCAGTCACTTATGTGCTTTTAAAACTTTTGCCCAAAGATGGTCTAGATTTAGTTAGTCCTGCCTCAGCACAGGGAGCTGGACTTGAATTTTGGAGGTCCCTTCCAGCTCTACATTTCTATAATATCTATAATCCCTTCAGAAATAACAGCACTTATGAGCTTCTGGCAAGAAGCATTAACTATTGGGAAAACAATTTTCATGTGTCTGGAAGCAACAGGAGCTATAGGAAAGGCCTGAAGTATCTGACATCAAGTAGGAGAATAATTATAAACTGAAACTTAACAAAGAGAGAAAGAGGAGGAGATGGGTGTCCTATTACTGTGCTGCCAGGTTTCATATATTTTAAAACATTTCTGGGGGAGGTCTCTCAGAGTATTCCAATGTTCTAGCCAATTCAGCAGGTGCTGTTGATCTCTTTTCTTCCACTTCTCTCTCCCCTTCCCATTTCAGTTAAAGTGAAGGGCCAGACACAGCTTCTGGAAATCTTAAGGTTCCCCGGTAGGCCAGGGATAATCCAAGATGTTGGGTTGGTGGATGAGGAAGTTGGATGTATGTTGCACTGAACAGAGTATAAGCAAGTGGATCTCCTTTAGAAAATTTCCCTAACGGTGTGAGGGGCTGAAATTGACTAACTGAAGAACACAGCTTGTGAAGATGAGTTAGCCCCAGTGCCCTAGGGGAAGATCCAGGAGGCAATGTATCTCCCTGAGCTCCTAGGGGCCATGCCTTAGAAGGATGCTGGGTAGGAAGGAAGGAAAGGCCCATGTAGGGCTGGTTGAAATTTTTCCATTTAAACTGTTTTTCAACAGAAAACTGGGCTTTTGACAAAAACAAAATTACAGAATATTTTGAATTTCTATCAAAAAAGCAAGCTCTTGAAAATGGATGTATTTTGACTGATAACCATAATATTTTGATTTGAAAATGCTGCCACTGTGCCTTGTAGGAGTTGTAGTTTGGTTGCTTCATGTGCCTATTCTCCTCTATTGGTTGGGCTCCCTAGCTGGAGGTACATTCCTTATGGTCACAGACTCCCATGATGCACTACCTCTCATGTCCAAGAGAGGAGATCATGGTGCATCATGGGAGTTGTAGTCCAACCAGGGGAGTCCACCCTGTAGAGGAGAATGGGAATATGAGACACTGCAGCTGTGTTTGTGCTAGGGATAGTGCAAGGACTCCAGCTTGTGGTTGATCCTAAATAATGGGGTGGGGCAGGAATACTCTTTTCATCGCCAGTGTCCCTGTGCACCCACCCAAGGGCCCGTCATCTCTTAGCAGTGCCCGGATGTATGATGTTGTATTCTAGGATCAATCACACAGAATAGGTACATGAAGCAACCAAACTACAATTCCTACAAGGCACAGTGACAGCATTTTCAAATCAAAATATTATGGTTATCAGTCAAAATACATGCATCCGGGCAAGCTCTTTCTGGCAGGAGGTAGGGACTGGAGGATATCACAATTTTTATTTTCCATCAGCAGTGACCATTTTAAAGAATCTCCAAGATGACTAGTGCAATTTTGTCTGAACTTCAGATAAGTGATAGATCTTTTTTCTGGGCCCTTGGATGGTCTCTTAAAACAGGCTTCACCATACTCTGGTAATTGCAGTGTTCTGTAGTGTTGCCTGTCATCATTTTCAGTACTTCTGTGTTTAAACAGTTCAGAATAACCAGGACCCAAGTCCTCCACACATGTTCATCTTGCATTCTCCATGTGAGACGTGAACATCAGGTACAGAGTGGCATGTTAATAACAGATTATTAACTCAGTGTCATCATGTTTTTGTAGCATAGATTCATATTCATACTAACCCGGATTTGATTTTACTGCCTTCTATTCACATTCTTACCTGTACTTCACCCAAAGGATATTTGAGCAGAAGTTTCACAGTTTTAAAAAAATGCTGTGTATGTGACACCTGCGTTGTCAGAGACTGGATGCACTGTTTTTATGGTATGTCTGCCCTCTTCTGGTTTATCACCCAGGGATTAGACTGAGCTCCTAGAGCTGAGGTGTCTGTACACAATGCATGACTGTGATATAAAGAACCTTTTGAAACAGAATCTTGGCAGTTTTCCGAGCATCACCTGCAATTAATTCCGTTTTGTCATGCAAGGGCCTGCATCTGGTGCTATCAAAACCTATTTTGTTATGCAGTTCGTTGCCTCTAACTGTACATCCAACCTCTAGGGCTTCCCTACATTACAGTTGTTGACTAATAGTAATTATGTGTATGCTACTTAATCACCTAGGCACAGCCCTCTGAAGTGACGTTTAACCAGTTTTGATGCAGCTAATAAATATGAATTCTACTGCAGAACCTGACCAGAAATACCTAGGGAAAGATGAAAAGCTTCACAGAGATATGGCAAAGAAAATCTCTTACTAAAGTGGGGATGTTCATTCAGACATGGGGGGCCCACACAACAGCCTCTGCACCACTTAACTCCATATTGTCCCTTTATGGTGGTGAGAGGTGTTGGGTAGAGTAATCATTCACTGGTATACCCTGATGATCTTCCACTGCTGAAATTATCCACTAGGGCTATGGGCAAACAGCATAGTGTAGGGCAGCCTTCTGGCTGCTGTATGTTTTGCCAGGTGTAGCCAGGCTCCCAGCAGCCCCAGGATCCAGGAAAGCAAAAGTGGCTTAAAGGCACATTTGCATACATCCACATTCCCCTGAGCTGTGCCATGTCTCTGCTAAAAGGCAGAGACTGAGAGACCCAGAAGAATTGTTACCTTAGAACATCACTTTTCCATTTAGAAGGCATGTGACTACTGTAAGTTAGTGTTTGGGGGCCTGGTGGCAAAGTGAGTCTTTGAGAAGGATTTGAGGGCCTAGCACATTGGGTTTAGCAGGAAACAATAGCAGGAGAAGGAACCAACGTGATGGGGAGGCTGGCATAGATCGGGCTTGGGGGAAGGGGACGTGATTAGAAACCAGATCCAAAACGTAGTCTGGGGCAGAGATGTGCAGGGCTTCACAGGAAAGGACAAGAAGCATAATTTGTTACAAAGCCAGTGGAGGGAGTTATAGGAGTGATATGGTCTAATCGACCATCTTAGCAGCTGTGTTTTGGACAGACTGGAGAAAAACAATATGGGAATGGAAGAAGCTGTAGGAGAAGATCAGGGCATGGACAAGTGTCTTAGAAGTCAGAAAGAAAGAGAAGAGTTGAATTTAACCTAACTGGACACAATAAACCAATTTTTTTCCCTGTTATGATTTTCTCTTGGGTTTGTGATCCTAAGAAGGGCTGAGTGCCCTCGATGGCTCTCAGAAGTAAATGTGAGTGACGGGTGTTCAATATCTCCAAAGGTGTTCAGCACCTTTCATGATTGGGCCATAAAATGGGATGGGTTGAGGCAGGGAACTCTAAGGATTAAATTGTTTGGAGTAGCCTGTGCTGAGCACTGCCATGGACCTTCAGCACAGGGGGTTTTGAAAGACCATCCACACATACAGCCCACTGGCTGGTTCTGTCTTCCCTCTTCTGCTCCAGAACAGTGAGCAAAGGATCTCTGCTCAGGGAGCTTGAAAGGCTTCAGCTTTGCCTAGACAGAGAAACTCATTCTTCCCTCCAACCAGTTCAATGCAATGTATTCACAAAATATTGCAAATTGCTTTCAATCTCTTCTGAAGAATGCTGTTAAGGCAGAAAACTGCCTCTGTCCTTACAAAGCAAAGTTTCTTACTGCCTCCTTACCAGAAATACCATCTCCATTAAGTGGATGAGCTGTTGTTCCCTCTTGCCTTTGTGTAAATTACCTCTCGGTTGGGTAATAGCCTCATTATATCCAATGTCAAACTGTATTCCCTCTCATACCATATAGAAACACATCCAACTCTCCTTGCCAGCGACTGAATACCCATGTATGAAAGGAGGATGGCCTTGGTCCAGTTCTCAGCATCACACATGCTGGCAGCAAAATCTTTCCAACATCAGACTGCAGAAAAAAAAGACAAATTGTTTGATCCTTCAATTTCAATGTCATCCTAGACAAAAGAAGCTCCTGTAGCCTTTACTTTCTTATCAAGTGGTGGAGTGATGGGGATAAGCTGATCCGATGGGGTAAAGAATTTCCTCCCATAGTGTTGCATGACTGTGCAGGTGTTTCACAGGGTGGGCTTAGTAACCATGGCAGACACTGATCTATCCAGTAAAGGCGACTGTCTGAAGGAATGTTGGTCTTACTGGATTGTTTCTCTCTTCCAGTATGGCAGTTTTAATGGGTTAAGCTCCGTTCTTCGTTGCTTGTGCTTGTCTCCCAGTTAGTTCAATGGGAGCCCCACACACACATCCAACAGCAGAATTTGGCCTTAAGTTCCCCTGTGAAAGCTATTTATTACTCAGCAGCCCAGGATCATAGACTTCCATCTCTGACAAAGGCTCTCTGAGGCTTCTTCCTGCCTGGTTTATTGTTAAAATCTGCAGGCTTCAGAGATGATATCCAGTATCCACATCCCTCAAAGGCCAGCATGTGTTTAGGGGAGTCTGAGCTACCCTGTTATAATGACTTTCCCCTCCACATCCTCGGTGAAAACTTATTGTTTGGGAACCATGAATCTGAACTAGCAGTGACTTACCCTCCTGTCGTCTTTTCAGCTTAGCAATTTTTTGGCCTTTCAACTGTGTCTGTTGATCTTGTGAACTACTGACTTTGTCAACAGCAACCGTATGTCTGGACTGCCCCCAAAATGAAAACTACTGACAGTACTACAAATATGAAGTTCCACGCTGTGTAAAATAGAATGATTCGTTTGGTTTTTGCTTTCTCTTATATTCTACTCTATATAGAATTTTATGGTGCGTTCATCAGTGTAGTATCTGAATGCCTTCCAGCAATGCATTAAGCCATGTGACTATGCATCTGTCATGTGTTGTTTGTTCTCTCAGCCTCTCCCAGAGGGAGAAACCGGCACAATGGAGTGTCTTGTTTTGGTAGCGTGTGGGTTTATATATATACACACCTGTTACTCTGTGTTTATGTAAGAGAAGGCAAGGGCAAAAAAATGCACCTGGCACTTGGCGTTGAAAATGCTGAGGTTTGCGGAGGTCCTTAGTTCCTTGAGGAGTTCATTCCATAGTCTCGGACCACCCCCAGAGAAATCTCTCTCCTGCACAGACAAGCTTTACTCTTATTGTTGCAAGCTCCATTGAGCCTTAGGAATGAAGTTGTCAACCATGGTCTTCATCCCAGAGCTTTAGGTGATCTTTTAGAGACCTTGGGCCCAGGAAGACATGGAGAGCTTTGAAGTTAAGGACTGAAACCTTGAACTTAATTCAGTATTCCAGGGGAGGCCACTATAGCGAGCAGAAGCCAGGTTTCATGTGTTCACGGTAGCCCTGTGTTGCTGAGGAGGCAGGCGCTCTGCAGCATTCTGAACTAGTTGGAGTTTCCTAAGTGCTAAATGCTTCATTCCCATGTATATCACATTGCTGCAGTCCAGCCACAAAGTGGCGAAGGCAGGAATAACTGAGGCCAGGTCTTTGTCCACCAGGATGGGATGGAGTTTCCAACTGCAAGATCTCTTTCCTATAAATATGTGTTCAGATCAGAAAGATCAGGAACTCCAAAATGAGGCACATAAGCACCTATGTGATTTGTTTTCATATGTACATCCCATGTCATTTATTTGAGGAGCTGTGTGACTCACCTGTGTGACCTATATCGCCCACCAGTCGTTCTTAGTCACACCAGCCTGGCCTGCACAACTCCATGCGTGAGAACTCTTTTGCTCCTCCCTCTGTTCCCTATCCCTTTTCGACCCCCGCCCCGCTCCACTTTTCTTAATTGGTATACAATGTGTAAATCTATTGCACAGCCAGGTAGTGTAACTTAGGCCCTGTCCACACTACAGCTTTTAACCAAGTTTGTAGTCAGTGACTCGACAGCATCATGATGTGGTTTGTGTCTGCATACCATATGATTAATATTCTGTTAATAACTTGTGGCAGCTGACAGTGCTTTGGCCTGGTCAGTGTCCTAAGCTGGTTACAGTCTTCTTGTAACCAATTTATCACACCATGTTCTGCAGTGTAAATGGGACCCCCTAAATGCCTGTGTAACCAGATTGGCCAGCCCTCCTCCTTTTCAGTTCTCTGTGTAGTAGGCCATCCCAGAGTGCAATGCTCCACATGCTACTGGTGCCACTGCTGTGCATGTCCTCCAAACACTCTATCACCTGGTGAGGGACATGGGGGTAGCTGCCCAGATTTCCCCATGTGGCACTGATACAAACAACCTTTGACAGCGTGGTAGATGTGGATACTTAATCTCGGTTGACACATGGGAGTGCTGGGGAAAAAAAACCTGCTCTGTGGATATAGCTCAGCTTTGTGTATTGTAATTGGGTCAGATGAGTGTCATGAACCAGTTACAAAACCATGGTTGTACCAGTAGCATAAGCAGGGCACCTAGTCACTTTCCTCTTTAAATCTGGCCTTAAACCCTTCCTTTTCTCGTAGGCGTCTGATTCACACTCTTTGTAAAGTGCTTTGCTAAGCTCTGTATGAAAAACACTAAATACAAATATGCTGCTGGTGTGTGATGACATTCTTGTCACCAGTTTCTTTAAGCAAAACAGCTGTGTTTTTCCTGTCTCTTGAGCTGTATTCCCAGACTCCCTGCTCAGGTTATCAGTGAAAAACACATTTCAGCCTTTTTGACAATCTAAGATGCTTGGTACCACTGCAATCTACTTCTGAGTGTTTCTCTTAGCATTAAGTCTGAAGTAACAGGAGACACGTTCTGTCCTTGGGTGCTTGTGTGCAATTTCCTTCGAAGTCACCTCCCCATATCTGAGGGCACAATTTGACCCTATGTATTTTTCTTATATTAATCGATACTTTAGAACAGTTCCAATATCTTTGCCACATCACCTAATATTTTATTTAAGTTAAGGAATGAGTGACTATTTCCACAGCTCAATAAAATGTGCTTAGGACTTAAAGCTTCACTTTCTGTTCTATGCACCGTGCAGATATTTTAAATAGAATTTAAACAACTCACATTTTTAATTTTATATCTACCTGGCTATTTCTGTGACCCCCATCACTGTAGTATCTGAGCTCCTCACAAACGTTAATGGGTTTATTCTTGCAACACCCCCGTGATGCAAGGAAGTACAGTTATCCCCATTTTACAGGTAGGAACTGAAACCCAGAAGGATTAAGGGCCATAGTCTTTGCTTATGTTAATTGGCCTAGTAGCCCATTAACTTCAGTGAAGCGGTCTCCATTTTCCAATAGCAGAAAACTGACATTTTCAGAAGCATATAGTCTCATTTTCAAAATGAATTTAGGCACTTAGGAGCCAAAGTCCCATTGACTTTCAGTGATATTTAGGCTCCTAAAGGCCGAAGGACCAGACCTTTAAAGGTATTTAGGGGCCTAAAGATGCCTAGTGGGATTTTCCAAAGCACTTAACTCCCATTGAAACCGGAGGGTGTTAGTCACCTCTGCACTTTTGAAAATCCCACTAGGCGCCTATTTGCTTCTTTAAGCACCTAAAAACCTTTGAAAATAGGACTTAAACTCCTAAGGCACTCAGACATTTTTGAAAATATACCTGTAAATTACTTGCCCAAGCTCACACAGGAAACTTGTGGCAGAGCCAAGAACTGAACCCAGCTGCGAGACTCTGGTTAGTGGCTGAATCCTTATGCAAGCCTTCCTTGTGTACAGAAGCTAGAGTAACACCAGTAAGGTAAATACCAGTGAAAAGGATACAAAATTACATCAGAGACATAACTAGAATTAAATTAAGAGATGATATTACAAGCTATAAAACAGCTAACAACATACAAAGCAGGGTCTGTTTTCAGGAGCATTTGCACGTTGCAAATATGTTTATTTAGTAACTTTTGTTCTCCTAAAAAAAAAAAAATGAAATAAACCATTTTAAAAAGCCAGCTTAGTCATTTTACAGTAAGAATGAATTTTAATGATGAAATTAAATCCATATTTCAGTAGAACTCTGTTTATCTATAATTGATATGGAATTTATCTGGATAAAAAAAGGCTTCTGATAGAGGAGTTTTTCATGTAAGTGATGCATACTGGGAGGGAGCAACAACAAAAAAGTGGATAATGGGGGAATTGGATAAGAAGAATTAATTATAAATCAAAATTTTTGATAGAGCTTTTGGTGACCACAATTTGTTCGCTTTAGAATTGTGCGCTATTGAGGGAACTTGCGGGAATTGTTTGAGTTTGTAGCTGTTAATTCACAAGCTTATACTTGTAATTTATTTATTTTGTTTAGAATGAAGTGATAAGTCAGCAACTGTCTGTCATTTTCACTCATTGCTATGGACCTTATCCTATTCCAAAGCTTGTTGAAATCAAACGAAAGCAGACCTCTCGTTTAGGTAAGTACCAGGTGGGGGGGAGGGGGGAGATAGCTCAGTGGTTTGAGCATTGGCCTGCTAAACCCAGGGGTGTGAGTTCAATCCTTGAGGGGGCCATTTGGGGATCTGGGGCAAAAATTGGGGATTGGTCCTGCTTTGAGCAGGGGGTTGGACTAGATGACCTACTAAGGTCCCTTCCAACCCTGATATTCTATGAGGCGCAGATCACAATGTTCGCAGAGTGCTGTCCTAGGATTTGGAGAGAGCAAAAAGGAAAGAGGGCAAACGTTAATGAAAATGATTGAAATAAAGTAAGGCTTTTGGTTTCTAAGCACTGCTGCAAGAACTCTGGCATCAGAAATGTGATTTCAGTTTGAATGCTTTGGAGCCACTGCATTTTTCTGTATACTAGACAGTCGTTGTGGCCAGAAGACAGAGCACACCTAACTGTAAAATGCAGAATTGGAAAAACTAGTCATGGGTCCCAATCCTGCATTTCTTACTCACCTAAAATGTCTTGGATGCCTAGGATTGGGCCTGTATTTTTGCAAGTTACTTTTGGGTCTGATTCCTTTACACTCAGGCCACAGCCAGAGTGGTGTAAGAGGGCCTTAATGTACATGAGAATCAGGACTCCTTGTGTCTGCTTAGGTACAGATATCACTAGGTGCAGAGGGAGAACAGGACTAGGGAGCTGTTCAAAGTTCACCCAAAGTCTAGAATGAACTCCATGTGATGGATGGCTGCGCTCTTATATGAGATAAAAATGACAGAATCTATACAAAGTCCATTCAAAAACTGACTGTTAGAATGTCAACATATCTTCCGCTTCGGACTATTCAAACCAGCTTCACAGGCTTTTCTCATTTAAAAACATATCCCCTTAAGCCAGGCCTGCACAACTCGTAAAGCGGCAAGGGCCATATTACTCCAAAGAAAACAGCTGAGGGCCGAAACCCCCGGCCCCGCGGAAACACCCCCCTCCCCCAGTGCCACCCACCCCGCGGAAACAACCCCTCCTTCCCCAGCGCTGGGGTATGGAAGCCTGTAGAGGGGGAAAGAAACAGCGCGCATAGGGTGACCAGATCACAGCAGTAAAATAGGACCCGACCCTCCCTGCTCGGCCCCACCATCACACCCCTCTTCACCCCCGCAGGGGTCACTATAGTACTGCACACAACAGTCAATCAATGCAGTTGTAGATAAATCTCTGCATTATGCATTTTTGTATAACTTTTAAGTGACTTTGTATTGAACCTTGGTAATATGTTATAGCGGGTCCCTAAGGTAGTATAATTAAGGTAAAATAAAAATGTATTTTTGCTAGAAGTAGAATAAGATCTTCCCCCCACTTTGTATTCAATTGCCCTGTTGAATGAATGAGGTGTGAATGAGGAAGGCATGGAAGGCAGGCACCTCCAGACAGCTGCAACCCTGGGAGAGGGGATGGGAACCAGACCAAAGACAATCAGACTTGTCAAGTGGGCTGACTAGAGAAGAGCAGACATACTGACAGCCTCGGGGGTTAGAAGCAAGCACCTTCCTTTGGGAACACCCTCTTTGCAGCATTGGGACAACCCCCAGCCCAGAGACAAGCAGCAAAAAGGACCAACGGACACAGTCCCAGATTTTGAATCTGGGAGATTTGCCCCCCTACAGCCACGGACTCGCTGCTCACCTCCTCACCCCCTTCCGCCCAGTATAAAGCCTCGCCGCCACTGCCTGCCTGCTCGACTGATCATTCCCCCACCCCCCTCGGCTCGCCTCCTCAGCACCCCATGCTGCTGGCTCACCTGCCGCCCTGCCACTGCCCGCCCACTCGACTCGTCATCCCCCACTCCGCCCAGCTTGCCTACTCACCCCCTGCTACCCGCTCGCCTCCTCAGCCCCGCCGCCACTGGCTCCCCCCACCGCCAGCTCACCTGCCTGCCCGCTGCTGGCCTCTTACCTTCTGCCGCTGCCCCTGCCCCCTGCCGCTGGATCACCCTCACTCCCCAGCCTGCCACTGGCCTCTTCACCAGCCCACCCACCGGCCGGCCAGCCGGCCGTTGGCTTGCCCCACCCCGCCGCTTGCCTACTCACCCCCCCGCGGGCCGCACAGTGAGCCCACCTACACACACACACACACACACACACCCCGTGGGCCGCACAGTGAGCCCATGCGGGCCACATGCGGCCCCCGGGCCACATGTTGTGCAGGTCTGCCTTAAGCCATTGTCTTTTCTCACAAAAACAGGAAAATGTACATTTCACGTGTTCCCAACTTAAGTTTTTCTTTTCCCTTTGTGATTCCAGATCCCCATTTTCTTAACAATAAAGAGATGTCAGATGTTACATTTCTGGTGGAAGGAAGACCATTTTATGCACATCGAGTGTTACTATTTACTGCATCCCCAAGGTAAATGTACAGGTGTATTTTTTTAATAAATGCAGATAATTTGATCTTTTCTGTTGAGATTTGTTGGCACTAATGATGCAAGTAATGGGCTTCAGTCTTTTCTGTGAACATGGAAATTCTGTAATTACCCTCAGAACTGATTGCTGTTGATCTATGTTAAGGATGTAACAACTAGGAATGCCATTTGTTCATTAACCCTTAGGATGCCTGGCATTCCAGAGGCACTTACAGTAGCCAGTATGGCGGTGGACATATTCAAAATAACATCGACAAACACACATGTTTTAAACTTTGAGGAATGTCCATTTTTTTAAGGCTTGGGGCAACCTGTGGATGGAGGGAGGATCTCTGGGCAGGGGAGGAAGTTCCAGGCTGGAATTCCTGGGTAGAGCCATTCCCATCATATGTGCCCCACTTCTGGAAATCTCCCCTTCTTCCACAGCCTGTATAGATGGCTTGCCTTGCTTCACACATGAGAAAAGCTGGCATGGAGCCTGTAGCAGTTCCATGCAGAAAGGCTATACAGCAGGGAGATAAATCATGTGGATATCAGGAGACTCAGCACCCACTTGCAGAGGGTCAGGGTTCTCGCATGGAAATTGGGGGAACAAGGAAGAGCTAAGTGGGAGAAGGTCTCTTTTGAGAAAAGGGAAGGCGGTTCTATAGGCCAACTTTTGGGAAAATGTTGGGGATGAAATTCTGGTCCTGTTGAAGACAATGGTAAAACTCTCATTGGCTTCAGAGAGGCAGGATTACATCGCTAGTATCTATGATGAATCCAACCCAGTGACTTAACCATGCATTGGGTGGAAGGTTTGGGTTACAGCTTCAGAGAGTGGGAAAATCTCTTGTCTATCATACTTTCCAACTCTTGAGAGAAAAATAGTGGCACTTGAAGTCCAAACATGTAAGTATCCCTTGGAGAGCAGGGAGGAGCTGGGGCAAGGCACTCCTCCCACTTCCCTTCCCCCCCCCCCCCAAAAATATTGAATTATTAACCTAGGAAACGATTTTCTGCTATCAGGAAAACACACCTTTACATGTAGATACCTAAAAACAAGTGTAAGGAACCTAGTACACTTACCTGGAACTGGATTTACAAAGAAAATATAATTGAGTGTGTATATCACCCTTCTCAGACAAAAGTTTGTAGACTGCCGTTTCATGATTTTCAGCTCTCTTTTGTTGTATGTGGTAGGAGATAATTATTTGGCTGTCAATGCCTAATTAAAATACTACATTCACAAACACACACACACACACACATACACACAAGCTGTACCAGTCCTATTACAGCAATCAATAAAGAAATTGCATTGTCCGCCATGGATTAGCATTGAGAAGGAAGATAGGCATATAAGAGAATGCTCTGTCATGAAATAAAATGGTCAGAGTTAAAAGGATATCCTGAATATTCTGAGATGCATCAAAGGCAAAAAGCATAGCAAACAAGAGGACTCCCAGTGACATAGTCTAGGGCCTTTCAGCTCTAAGATACTGGTTTGAATATAGCCTGTGCTGGTTGTGAATGAAAGCATTTCATAGATTCATACATTCTAGGGCTGGAAGGGACCTCGAGAGGTCATCGAGTCTTGCCCCCTGCCCTCATGGCAGGACCAATTACTGTCTAGACCATCCCTGATAGACATTTATCTAACCTACTCTTAAATATCTCCAGAGATGGAGATTCCACAACCTCCCTGGGCAGTTTATTCCAGTGTTTAACCACCCTGACAGTTAGGAACTTTTTCCTAATGTCCAACCTAAACCTCCCTTGCTGCAGTTTAAGCCCATTGCTTCTTGTTCTATCCTCAGATGCTAAGATGAACAAGTTTTCTCCCTCCTCCTTATGACACCCTTTTAGATACCTGAAGACCGCTATCATGTCCCTTCTCAGTCTTCTCTTTTCCAAACTAAACAAACCCAATTCCTTCAGCCAACACATTTACTATCTGTTGGCTGCTTGTGAACTGAGTTGTGGTCTGTAAGTGGGTTGGACTCACCCTGGCGGTGCTACTTGCTGGTTGATCCAGGGAATTAGCTCATCCAGCCTTCAGAGCGCCCTCTTCAGGACAGTGATCCGCCTGACCGCTCTGGCCCCCGTGTCCCTCCCAGGACCCGGTGCCCCTTTCCACTGGGGTGCCGCCCCTCCTGGCAGTAACCCCTCAGATCTGGGTCTCCCCTCCCTGGGGAACCCCCAACCCACTGTCCCCACCTTGCTTCAGTATAGGCTACTGCCAGCCCCCACTTAGCCTCATGCACTGGGGCAGACTGCAGTGTATTAGCCACTCATCACAGGCAAGGAGGGTTGGACCTGCTGCCTCTGAACCCCAGTACCTCTCGGGGCCCTATGCCAGGCCCTACAGCCTGGGGCTTTCCTAGGCCAGAGCTCCCTGGCTCCCTTGGCCTTTCCCCAGCCCTGCTCCAATCCAGGTACCCTGCTTAGCTGCTGCTGCAGCCAGGCCCTTCTCCCTCTACAAGCAAAGGGAGACACTGTTTGCTCCAGGCCCACTGCCCTCTTATAAGGGCCAGCTGGGCCCTGATTAAGCTGGCCACAGCTGCAGCTGCTTTCTTCATCAGCCTAGCTTTCCCAGATGCAGCCCTCTCCCAGCTTTAAGCCCCTCGGGACAGGAGCAGGGTAGCAACCCTGTTACATGGTCTCAGTCCACACGAATATTCTGTTACGTTTTTGGTTGCACTTTTCCCCTCACCTCCTTATTTATGCACTCCCTATCCGTGGCCCCACAAAGTCACGGGACCTCCTGGTCAACCTCCTCCTGGCCCTGGCTAAACTGGCCATCTATAAAACCAGGGAGAGGAGGTTGGCCAATGGAGACTCCTGTGACTGTGGGGCCTGTTTCCGCTCCTCTGTCCATTCACGTATCCGGGCGGAGTTCCTCTGGGCAGCGTCCGCTGGCTCCCTTGACGCCTTTGAGGAGCAGTGGGCGCTGTCCGGGGTTCTCTGCTCGGTGTCCCCATCAGGCTCTCTTCTTTTAACCCTTTGACCACACTCCTGTCCCTGTTATTTCATTAGTTGTCCCTCGAACTCATTTGGTTTCCAGGTCCTGTGGATACTAGTTTCAAGTGGAGATATGTCCCTGATAACAAAAAGCACCAGCACAAGCTGCCAGACTTACCAGAGGTCCATTGAAAAGGCAGTCCTTTGAAAAGAAGGGTTTCATCCTTGCTTAGCTGTCCTGTGCATGAAGGTGTGCATTCAGGCCCTGATTCAGGAAAGCATTTAGACCCTTGCTTAAGTCTATCCCCTGTATGAGACAATGCTTATGTGCTGTCCTGAGTAGAAATGTTTTCTTGAATCAGGGCCAAAAAGAGGTCTTCAGTTTCTAACGGTGTCAATCCCAATCTAGTAACTTAAATATTTATAGATGCTAAAAGGGGAAACCTAGATTTATAGGCAAATATCTACATATCTGTATAAATATCACGTACAATTACAATTAACTTAAATGAATTCTACTCTGTTTTTATGTCCAAATCTGTGGTTGAAATGAGAATTTTAACATTCTCAGATCAGCGATATATCTAATTCTTTCTCTCCCCATCCCCAAACAATTGTATTAAACCTGCATTAAAGTATTAAACTTCTTTGTGTAGAATCTTCAACATTTTGCCCTGGTCATCTTGCAAGCCAGCACAATGGAGATGTGAGAGGGGGGAAAAGCTGCAAATAATGAAAATGCAAGCTGATGTCAATCCAAAAAGAAACTTTGAATTTTTAAAAGTTACAGGTTTTACTCAAAAATGGCCCTATCTTCAAGCAAAGAAATAATCAGTCCTTGATCCTGTAATAAGTTCCAAGTGGGTACAGCATCTATATTTCCTAGATAGGTTTTTTAGAATCATAGAATTGGAAGGGACCTTAGGAGGTCATCTAGTCCAACCCCCTGCTCAAAGCAGGACCAATCCCCAATTTTTGCCCAAGATCCCTAAATGGCCCCCTCAAGGATTGAACTCACAACCCTGGGTTTAGCAGGCCAATGCTCAAACCACTGAGCTATCCCTCCCCCCATAGTTTTTCCAGTATTAGATACATTTTCCAGAAACTCGGAATGAAATGTCCTAATCAAAGAGGTTTCCTAATTTCACTTTGAATTTGATTGCATACCTTTAAGGGAACGTCTACACTGCAATCAAAGATGTGATTGTTGCTCAAGCAGGCATACCCGTGCTCACTTTCATCTAGCTTGCTCTGCTAAAAGTAGCAATGAAGGTGGAGCAGCATGGGCTTCACAAGCCTGCCCACAAGCTGTATATGTACTTGCTTTGCTAGCCTGCATGGGGGTCCATGCTGCCATGTCTTCACTGCTATTTTGAGAGTTGTGCTAACTAGGTTAAAGCTAGCATGGGTATGCCGTGCTGCAGTGCTGTATGCTGAGTTGCAATCATGCTTCCAATTACGGTGTAGACATACCCTCTGCAGTATAGAAACCATCACATATTTCAGGATATAAATCCCGCTAAGCTTCTCTGCATTCTAACATCCTATTTTCACAGTCATTGATGGTCACCTCCCTTCCACTTTGCTATATTTCAGCAGAAAGGTAATTGTAGTGTGGTATTTCAATCTTGCTCATTTTTATTTAGGTTTAAAGCGCTGCTATCAAGCAAACCCTCAGCTGAGAACACTTGTATTGAGATCAGCTATGTGAAGTACCCCATATTTCAGGTAAAGTCTGTGCCCACATATCATCCAAATGGAATGTGTGACATCAACAATTGTATGTACCCTGCACAAATTAATGCAATTACATTCAGCAAAAGTCATATCATACCTTAAAATAGTGGTTTCATAAGCAAAGGCCTTAACTCCCTTTATATAGTAACCTGCATTATAGTGCTGATTGAAGTCAAATAACATGTGAGTGACTAGATTTAACTGTATATTTCCTTTCTATAGTCTTTGAAGACAGAGCAGTGCATTTCAGTGGAACATTTGCATAGACTTTTGGGTTCTTTTTTCTCATGTTTGATATTCCTGCATTTGCACACACAAGCTTGGAGGATGTAGAGGCCTTTCTTTTCCTAGCAATATTTGTTTACTCAAATTTTGTAATCCCTTCTGTGAAAATGTAGAGCCAAACTTATCTGTCTCACATATTGGGCTAGATGCAGTGTATTCAAGAACTTGCATGCCTAAGAACATTTATTTTAACCAGAGCAATGACAGTTCCTGATTGTTAGAGCTGCAAATATTTTTCAGGGTCACTTGCAGCTGCCTGCAATAACATTTAAACTTATTCTAAGTTTCCTGAGAAGAAATATTATTTGGCCCATGTTATAATGCAAAATCCAGCACAAACCTTCTCACCAACCAGGCTTGCCTACAGAAGTGTGTGAAGGAGAGGGTGTGGTTTCCCAGAAAGGGAAGGGATCAGGGAACAGTCTCTATATGTGGCATGTTCTCCTGAATAAGTGGTGTAAAAACGGTATCCAAAAATGAATGAGCCAGGGTCAACTTGTCCTGTGAGCTACCTGAACCTCCTTGGAGAGTCACAGCACTGTGGCTAATAGGGATTGGGAGAGAAGCCATGCTACCTGTGAAGAGAAGCCTAGAACTGTGCAGAGACAGAGAAGATATCCATGTATGGCCTGGCACCTGCAGGTTTTTGACCGGTTTGACTGACAAATCCATAGCTCTGCACATTGTTTGGTAGCCTCACACGCCTTCCCCCACCACACATTCCCATGATGCAAAGTTAAAAATGCTGCTCACGAGTGGCTTTTCCAAAGAGGCTTATCTTTCATAGTAACCTCTTCCCTTTCATGTGTTTTACTCAAGCGGGAATTATATGGTTCTGTGAGTCTCACCATGTTACACTAATGACAATGACCGCTGAAGCAAAGGGAGGCAGGACAGTGAAAGGCAGACATATGTAGGGAACATGTTGTCTGGGATTGCTTTTCATAAGCAAACCATCTCTTTATTTTGTTTCAGCTGGTTATGCAGTATCTTTACTATGGCGGTGCAGAATCACTCCTGATTAAGAATAATGAAATAATGGAGGTAAGAAGTATTTTACTTCATTCCGATAGGAGTTACAATAAGTGATCTCTCCAGTGTTCACATAGCTGCCCATGGAAATGGTCTCCATCAAGTGTTGGCAAACAGCAAATAACTCTTCATCAGATCATTTAGTTTTCCCCATGTCTATCGTGGCATCTGTCTGCACTTTTTGAGGAGAGGAATGAAAACCTGCTTTCATAGAATCATAGAATCTCAGGGTTGGAAGGGACCTCAGGAGGTCATCTAGTCCAACCCCCTGCTCAAAGCAGGACTAACCCCAACTAGATCATCCCAGCCAGGGCTTTGTCAAGCCTGACCTTAAAAACCTCTAAGGAAGGAGATTCCACCACCTCCCTAGGTAACCCATTCCAGTTCTTCACCACCCTACTAGTGAAAAGGTTTTTCCTAATATCCAACCTAAACCTCCCTCTCTGCAACTTGAGACCATTACTCCTTGTTCTGTCATCTTCAACCACTGAGAACAGTCTAGATCCATCCTCTTTGGAGACCCCTTTTAGGTAGTTGAAAGCAGCTATCAAATCCCCCCTCACTCTTCTCTTCTGCAGGCTAAACAATCCCAGTTCCCTCAGCCTCTCCTCATAAGTCATGTGCTCCAGCCCCCTAATCATTTTTGTTGCCCTCAGTTGGACTCTTTCCAATTTATCCACATCCTTCTTGTAGTGTGGGGCCCAAAACTGGACACAGTACTCCAAATGAGGCCTCACCAGTGCCGAATAGAGGGGAATAATCACGTCCCTCGATCTGCTGGAAATGCCCCTACTTATACAGCCCAAAATGCCGTTAGCCTTCTTGGCAACAAGGGCACACTGTTGACTCATATTCAGCTTTTCGTCCACCGTAACCCCTAGGTCCTTTTCTGCAGAACTGCTGCCCAGCCATTCGGTCCCTAGTCTGTAGCAGTGCATGGGATTCTTCCGTCCTAAGTGCAGGACTCTGCACTCTTTCTTCCTCCAGTCTCAGACTGTCTCTCCACCACTTCTTCCTGCTTCCCTGAGTTCAGAGTTGATCCTCTCTGAGGTGCCACCACTGTGAATACCCAGCTTGCAGCCTCCACCCCCAATTCCAGTTAACATTAATAAAAGTAGGTTTTATTGGACAGAGGACAGAAAAGAGAGAGAAAAATCCCAAAGCAAAAGATAATTTGAACTAAAATGTCTGGCCAGACACTCTGAGAAGCTCTTCTAGTAGAGCAAAAAGCTTGTGTTACAAAATATGGAAATAATCCCCTCAGCATGGTACAACAGCCTCATTCCCTATGTCTTAATAGGACGTTTCTTGCCGTTAAATCAGTCTATTCCCCTTTCCAAGCTGTGTCCCTGGGGTTGTTAGCTAGCATAGGCGCCGACTCCGTGGGTGCTCCGGGGCTGGAGCACCCACGGGGAAAAATTGGTGGGTGCTGAGCACCCACCGGCAGCTCCCTGCCAGCCCCGCGCCTGCGCCCAGCTCACCTTGCCTCGCCTTCTCCAGGGGCCGGCAGCCAGAGCGGCTTTTTCTCCGCTGAGGCAGGCTCCTCCTGCTCCAGCAGCTGATCGGCAGCGGCGGCAGCGGCACGTGTGGGGGGCGGGGAAAAGCGCAGGGGCCTCCAGTGCAGGAGCGGCTCTGACGAATCTGCCGCCCTAGGAGTCGCTGCGGCCCCGCCCCCGACGCCGGGCGACGTTGCGGGACCCCGCCCCCGACGCCGGGCGACGTTGCGGGACCCCGCCCCCGACGCCGGGCGACGTTGCGGGGCCCCGCCCCCGACGCCGGGCGACGTTGCGGGGCCCCGCCCCCGACGCCGGGCGACGTTGCGGGACCCCGCCCCCGACGCCGGGCGACGTTGCGGGACCCCGCCCCCGACGCCGGGCGACGTTGCGGGACCCCGCCCCCGACGCCGGGCGACGTTGCGGGACCCCGCCCCCGACGCCGGGCGACGTTGCGGGGCCCCGACGCCGGGCGACGTTGCGGGGCCCCGACGCCGGGCGACGTTGCGGGACCCCGCCCCCGACGCCGGGCGACGTTGCGGGACCCCGCCCCCGACGCCGGGCGACGTTGCGGGACCCCGCCCCCGACGCCGGGCGACGTTGCGGGACCCCGCCCCCGACGCCGGGCGACGTTGCGGGACCCCGCCCCCGACGCCGGGCGACGTTGCGGGACCCCGCCCCCGACGCCGGGCGACGTTGCGGGACCCCGCCCCCGACGCCGGGCGACGTTGCGGGACCCCGCCCCCGACGCCGGGCGACGTTGCGGGACCCCGCCCCCGACGCCGGGCGACGTTGCGGGACCCCGCCCCCGACGCCGGGCGACGTTGCGGGACCCCGCCCCCGACGCCGGGCGACGTTGCGGGGCCCCGCCCCCGACGCCGGGCGACGTTGCGGGGCCCCGCCCCCGACGCCGGGCGACGTTGCGGGGCCCCGCCCCCGACGCCGGGCGACGTTGCGGGGCCCCGCCCCCGACGCCGGGCGACGTTGCGGGGCCCCGCCCCCGACGCCGGGCGACGTTGCGGGGCCCCGCCCCCGACGCCGGGCGACGTTGCGGGGCCCCGCCCCCGACGCCGGGCGACGTTGCGGGGCCCCGACGCCGGGCGACGTTGCGGGGCCCCGACGCCGGGCGACGTTGCGGGGCCCCGACGCCGGGCGACGTTGCGGGGCCCCGACGCCGGGCGACGTTGCGGGGCCCCGACGCCGGGCGACGTTGGGGCAGGGCCGGGGCACAAGCACCCACCGGCGTCGACGGAAGTTGGCTCCTATGTTAGCTAGGAGTCAGATGTCCAGAAAAGTAGAATAATCTCATGTATAGTTCCTCATTCAGGAAGATATGAAATCATATGCCTAACTTTAAGCATGTGAGTAGTTCCATTGAAGTCAAAGTTCAGCTTCAAGTAGCCAGATGCTTAACTGTGTTGCTGAATTGGGACCTTAAACTGCCTCCTAAGTGGAGGGAAGGGGGAATCTTTTTTTATCCCAAAAGCTTATCCTCCTGTCGAAGGAGTTCAGTTACACTTTGTCATCTTCCCCCTCCACCTACCCTCCCCCACAAAAAATATTGAATCTGGCTCATCCTCACCCCAGCCAAATGTGCATAACCAGTGTATGGATTTTATGTGATCTCCTTTCAAAATTCTGTGGGTTATTATTAGCCATTGTTCAACCAAGTGGCTCCCAATAAAACACAAGCTAAGGCATGTTTGGACAACTTCCTCACCAGTCTGAGTTGGAAGCTTTCATATCCACAGCATTCAGGTTATATCAGGTAAAACTAATATAGGACATTAAATATTAAAATCACTGATATTTATACAGCTGTTAAAAATCATGGTGCACACATTATATAGTATCAGAGGGGTAGAGGAGTTATATAATCTGCCACTATGTTATTGTGCAGTGTGAGATACCCAAGCAAGGGTGAGTTTTGACAGTGATAGCACTACCAGAAACTGGCAGCAATTGGGTATGATTGGCCAATGAGAGTCTATTTTGGTGGGTATCGTAACACTTATAATAATCCTGCTGAAGAAGTTTTGGAGGGGGGAGTATTTGTATAAGTAGACAAAACTGGAATTAGTCCTCTCCAGTTTGGTGGTGCAGTTTTAACTAAGCTCAGTTGAATTAACTTCCTTTCTCTTACTAAAACCAGCTGTTATTTTTCAAATTCATTCCCACAACTGCAAAAAGGACTATAAACCCTAACCCTTCCTGTTAAAAGTGTTCTCAAACTAGATAGAACAATAGTTTTACAGATATAGATCTATATACATAATCAACTAGGTAACACCCCATACCTCTTTCTGAATCAAGACTATATATATATATATAGACCTCCCCAACAGTTGACTGGATGGGGAAAGAGAAAGGAGAAAGGGCTATTTAGCCTTATATGGGTGTCCAAGCCCGGCACATGGCCCCCTCTCAGGGCATTCCCATGGGCTTGACTGTAAAATATGGCAGCTGTATTGGACAAAACGGGGTGGGGGGGGGGGTTTGAGCAGCCTTGTAAAGACTATGCAGCTGCCTAAGAGAAGGCTCCTAATCCCTCAGAATTCCCTTTGTTTCCCCTGATTTAAGAGCCCTTGTGGACCACAGGTCTGACTCCTTGAGCCACGGTGGCAGCTGAAGCCTGGATACGGCCCTAGTTTTCTAAAGTTATATTTAGCAACTTGCTTTATTATAAATGTGGTAACAAGAAGCACCGGAAATACTGAAATCTTTGCTGCAATTCATAATTGGGGCCAGCTGGCTGCTGTCACATCAGCACTGCAGATTTTCCAGATTTTGGATTTATTTAGGGGATTAGAGTAGAGCTGGAGGTGAGTGGATGGACAGGGCCAGAACAACTTTCTAACGGTTTTTTCCTAACAGCCCTGGCTTGCAGTGTGAGGGCACTGTTGGGTTCCACTGAGCAGCACTCTTGTCAGGTATTCCCAGTGATAAGTGCTATATAAATGCCTAAAGATAGATAGAGCTCCCAGTTCAACCTGATATATGCGTATTGATCGGAGCAAACTGCGTAGCGCTGAGGAACCCCTGTTTACCTTCTAAGCAAGAGGGGAGAGGCAATGGGACCACATTGGGAAGGAGAAAAAGTGGAGCAGAGCTCTTTCACCAGCCAGACAGCAAGGAAAAAAGAGAGCAGGTGAAATCCTGACCCCATAGAAGTCAGTGGCAAAACTCTTGTGGACGTCTATGGAATCAGGATTTCACCCAGAGAGCTTGTTGTCTCCGACCAGCCAGAAGAGGGATTGGATGAAGCTCTGCCTGCACTACCCTCTTCCACCACCTGAGATAACAGGTTTGAACCCACCTGGTTTTGTAGATTTTAAGGCCAGAAGGGACTATTGCAATTGTCTGATCTGACCACCTACATAACACATGCCATAGGTTTTCACCCTGTAATTCTTGCATCAAGCCCATAACTTCTGTTTGTGCTATTTAAGCAGGGTTGAACCCTGGCTGTTTGTTTCTAATGTGTAGCTGTGCAGATTCTTCCATTCAGAGTCACATTTGTGGAAGGCGATAGGCTCTGATGGTTATGCTGCTTCCTCGATAGTGCCCAGAGATCAGGGGAACTTATACACTTTTGTCTCCCCCACCCCAAACATGGCAGCATCTGGATCTGAATGTTCTAGTTTCCACTCATCACGTACCGACAGCTGCTTATCATATAGTTTGAGCTGTTATGTTACTTCCCTTTGTAACATTGAAAAGGGTAAAATCAGCAAAAGAACCTTCTTCTTATGGCAGTTAAATGACTGATTAAATTAAATGAAACTTAATTATAAGTCTGTGTATAACTGTAATAAAATAGCAAGGAAATGATACTGTTTAATACTGTCCTGTTCAGCACTTCTAACACTTTTTTATCTGCTGTTTAGCTTCTCTCTGCTGCTAAATTTTTCCAGCTTGAAGCTTTGCAGCGACACTGTGAGATCATCTGTGCAAAAAGTATAAACACAGAAAACTGTGTGGATATTTATAACCATGCCAAGGTAAAACAATTGTATGTGTGTGCATGCAGGTCTGTCTGCACCCCGAGTGTGTGAAGTTCATAGCAAAGTGAAAGGCAGTGATAAACGTATCACATGCTTATGCAATTTGTCACATATCTATGACCTCATCATGTGTCCCAGTAGGCCATCTCTCTGGGACTTTCTCTAACATTCCACACCTCTAAGCCATTTCAAACAGTTGCCTTTTTTTAAAAAGTAAACTTGCCTTCCTTCCTCTCGCAAATGGGGATAGTCCCACTAACATTACCCTCACTGGAGGTTCAGGATGAGTGATACTCGGCCTTAGTAGCTGACAGCTTTTCTGTATCTAAAAATGACACATTGTCAAAGTTGTCTTACAACCCTGCAAGGATAGTAATGAGACTTTTATACCATTGGAGAGGGAAAATGCCCAGCTTCCCAATGGAATCCAGTCTTCCATAATCCTCCCAGTGGTCCTGAATTATAGGACATTAAAGCATGACATTTTTAGACTTAGAAAAACTACTTTAGGTCATTTTGGGGAGTGTTTTACATTTCTTAGTTTTATTTTTTCCTCTCCTTTTGAGTATGGTATAGTGGAACTCACATTAACTAAGGCTTGGCAGGTGGAGGGATACAAACATGGTCCCAGTAAAAATATGTTACAAGCATTCCTAACATTATTTTTCTGTAGCATGCGGCAGATACAAAAGATCTAATGGTGTGGTGTGACCTAGAGATTTGATCAGCACTCATTTGAGGTGATCCACAGGCCATTCCCAACTCCCGCTGATCAAATCTTTATTTCTCACAATCATGTATTCCCTACATATAATGCTGTGCACTGGTGTGCATAGGTATGCCATCAGCTTTTGAAATAGGAAAACATTTCATTCCAGAAAATGAGTTGTATATGAAGTGTATCTAGAGGCCTGTCTTTTGTGATAGAAACAAATGAAGGAACAGAAGCATCCTCCACCTTGAACGGCACCTGATTTATTTCCCAGCTTGTGAGACAACTTCTGGATTTAGAAGAGGTTTTTAATCCTAGATAAAAAGAATCATTTCAATTTTGATTTCAGCTCTTGGGCCTTTTCTTTAAAAAGTGAGATAAGCTACACTGGATTTTTTTTGGTCTCTCTAGGCCCCAATTCAGCAGTGCACTTAAGCATGTGAGTAACCCCATTGAAGGCAAGGTTAGGCACATGCTGAATCTGGGCCCTAGTTCACTTCTCTGGGCCAGATCCAGCAAGTGCTCGATGCATGGAGCCAGGGGCGGCTCTAACGTTTCTGCCGCCCCAAGCAAAAACAAAAACCCAAATGCCGTCCCCCCAAACAAAAAAACCACGCCCCCCCCCAAAAAACAACCCCCGTCTCTCGAAGCGCGGGCGGCATGCCCACAGCTCCCGTTCTCCCCGGCCAGCGGGGAGGGAGCGCGGCATGCCCGCGGCCCCCGCTCTCCCCGGACGGCGGGGAGCGAGCGCTTCATGCCGGTAGCCCTGCTCTCCCCAGCCGGAGCGCCGGCGGGGAGCGAGGGCGGGGAGCGAGCAAGGCATGCCGGCTGCCCCGCTCTCCCCGGCCGGCAGGGAGCGTGCGGGCATGCTGGCTACCCCGCTCTCCCCGGCCGGAGCACCGGGGCATGCCTGGAAGGGAGGGGGAGACACGCGCCGCGGCCTCTCGGGTTCTCTTCTCCCCCTCCCTCCCAGACTCTTAAGCCTGGGAGGGAGGGATAGAAGCGGCGCGCGAAACAGCCGGCGGCGGCGCACGAAAGCGGCACAGAGCGGAGGTGAGCTGGGGCGGCTGGGGCACATTTCTAGGGGCAGCATGGCCGGTGCCAGAATGCCGCCCCTAGAAATGTGCCCCCCCAAGCACCAGCTTGTTTTGCTGGTGCCTGGAGCCGGCCCTGCATGGAGCTGTCACTGAATTCTGGCAATGGAAGGTGTGTCTACATGGCAGACTTGTGAGACCAAGACCCTTCACTTCAGACTTGATTATCTGTAAATTGTTTAATTGTTCACATTTCAACATTAAATTTTTCTCACCCTGCTCAGAATGCAGGTTTTACAAGCAGCCTCCATTTCTTGTCTTCTGCTGGCATACAGTGTCCCCAGATCACAGTGCATTAGTTAACTCTGTGGCATGGGATAGTATTATATTCTGAATATTCAGTTCATTTAGATGGTTGCTGTGGACTTTCTATTCCTGTGATTATAAAGGACCCTAGGAAGAAATGGTCATTTGATTAGCATAGCTTTCAAGTTTTCATTTTTACTCAAGGTTCTCTTTACTGTGTGCTCCAGGGCCGGCTCTAGCTGCCGCCGAAGCAAAAAAAAACAGCCCTTGAAATGTGCCGCCCCAGGAATGGCCAGAATGCCACCCCTTCACATGTGCCACCCCAAGCACCTGCTTCCTTTGGTGGTGCCTGGAGCCGGCCCTGGTGTGCTCTCTCCAGAGAAAAGCCATGAGATTTGGCAAATTGCGTTGGTGACACTGATTGATTAGTTTCTACAAAGTACCAGTCATGCTTTCTATGCATACCCCAAACTTTCAGTGAGGTCAATAGGAGTTTTGAGAGTACACATAATAATACTCAGCACTTCTGCAATGTGCTGGCTGGGGATCAAATTAATAATAAGAAAGAAAAGAAAAATATATTATTTCCTCACTGTATTGCAATTGAAATAGTAAGTAAAGAGAATGGAAGGAGGAGTAAAGAAGAATGGAGTGAAATCTTAAGAGAACAATATAAATCCACTAAAGAAAATTAATCCAGTCTCTGATCCGGATCCTCGGATGGTGTAAATTAACGCAACTCCCTGACTTCAATGAAGCTACTTCAGTTTACACCAGCTGAACATCTGCCCTTCCAAATCCAAAATAATGCTCTCCTTTAGAAAGCTCCTAACCTGCCGTGAACTGTCCCATTTTTTGTAGTCAACATTTATGTCATCCACAGATTATGTTAATTTACTGGTGAGCCTGTACTATGGATCCTACTTTCTAGACTCTGCAAACAAAGTAAAGATCCCAAGGCTAAAGATAGGAAAAGCCATCTACAATTCTGGGTTGCATAGGCCTCCAGACAGCACCATCCACTAGCAAGACCAAAGCTTTCCATTTGTTCTCAGAGCTCAAACACACCAGGAGTTTTCCCAGGCTGGTGGATACATGGAGCACTTTTCTGTATACTTTGCAGAACACGCTCAGGGCCTAGTCCTTGACTGGAATGCTCGGGACTACTACTTGCGTAAACCCAGGATCAGGCCATTTGCTCACTACTTCTTATGAGGCAACTGCTACTTCCTGTGCTCTAGTGGATCACTTAGCTCTTGCTTACTCGCAAGCAAGATGGGATACATTGAGTGTAAAGGAATGTAGTGGTCCCAAAAACAGCATATTTCACATGCTGTACACATAGCAGCCATTTTCCAACTGGAGTTATTTCACCCCAGGCCAAGAGTACACGTCTTTATGCAATGACTTCTGATGGTGGTGCCAGTCAGGTGTATCATGCTTGGCAGGAATGCTGGGAGACAGTGTTGATAGACGTGGCCTCTAGTAGATCTCCCCAAATCTACTGGTTTTGGTGGTGGAAACTTTGGGGCCAAATCCTGGCCCCAATGAGATCCATGACAAAAATCCCATTAATTTGTATGGGGTCTGAATTTCATCCTTGGAATTTTGCCTCCAAGGTGACCTTACTTTATTGACATAGTTTTAAGTCTGGAATTTGTCATCTGAAGCAAACAAAGTGAAATATCACTTGACACACACATATATGTGGGTATCAATGTTCCCATCTGAAAAACATAGCTTATATAGTTTGTGTGCAGTTTGTAATCTTTACTTCTCATGAACAGTATTTATTGACCCATACCTATCAGAGTGGTTACCTTTCTTTAATCCCCACTTTCTGTAGTTTCTTGGAGTAACAGAACTATCCTCCTATTGTGAAGGCTACTTTCTAAAAAATATGATGGTCCTCATTGAAAATGAAGCTTTCAAACAGCTGTTGTATGACAAGAATGGAGACACGTCTGGTCAGAATGTACTACAAGACTTGCAGAGGACGTTGGCGACACGGATTCAGTCAATTCATTTGTCTTCTTCAAAGGGCTCCGTTGTATAAAGTTCAGGAAGGAGATCGCGCTCAGAAAAGACACTGCGAGTTAAGACTCCTGTTGCAGTTGCTTAAATGAACATACAAAATTCTACTTCACATTGGAATATTTTTGTTGTTGGCCAAAGGTGCTGCTTTTAGGCTGCAACCTCACTTAGATGAGGGAATACTGTACATATGGCTCCTACCCATTTTTGAGAAACAAGGATATAGCATTATTCTGTGAATTACTGTTATGTTCAATTCTGAACGCAAAAGTGTGGTCTTGGAGCTAATGCCAACAAAAGCCAGAACTCACCAATGAACAGCAGAAGCCTCTGCCTGAACAAAGATGCCATGGACCACTTAAACTGACAAATGGATTATTTAAGGTTATTTTGCTCCACCGTGTTATACGTTTAAGAACTGTACTGTACCTATCCCAGAGTCCATTCTATTGTGCATTTAAGAAACGTAAGATTTGTTAGTTGCTGTTTCATAAGGTCAACTGTGTTAGAGAGTTGGTAAGACTGTTATAAATGAGGAAATATACTGGCAAATTTTTAGGGGTGGGAACTTTTTAAAATTGTTCATAACAAATGGGGTGGCCTTGTAGTTTAAAATCTATTTCTTAAGCTTAAAAAATTCATTTTTGACAGAGTTGTGTTTGCGAATCTATGTAACATGTTTTGTTTTTTAAAGGCACACTGTGTAAATAATACTGTATACATATGAGCAGGGTTTGCTTGTATTCTTTCCTAAGGTGGTATAATCTTGCCTAAATGGTTATGGTTACACCAAAGAGGTACATTACCAAGACAATATCTAATACAGTAGTTGGGGAATAAAAATCTGCATGCTAATTGTGATTTGGGGTTAAAAACAATAACAAACTCAACATGCATTTGCATGGTAACTGTACCTGTGAAATGTTATGTTTGTGCTTTGTTTTGCCAAGACTGCTTGTCAAACTCCATTTGTGAAATTAGCATATTTTCTTTTTTTTCTTGGTGCAAATAGTAGTGAGATGATTCCCACAGAGACTTGTTGGAAGATGCTAATTTCTGTTTGTTACATGGAAGAGTTAATATCAGCCTTTATTCTAGTAACATGTCAATATTTCGCTACTGGCCAGAGATTGTGACTAAGGTAGACTTTTTTAAATTATTATTAAATACGTACTATAGAATAATTTCTTACTGTATCCTCAGAATGTATAGGTTATCTACAATGGAGGTGTTCAATGTCAGGGCTCAATTTATTTTGCAGCATACTGTTAGCAAGAGAGATCTGTTAAGTGCCAAAATTTTCCTGACATCTTGTATTTGATGATACCTTTCATGAATCGGTTGATTTAAAACATAGGGAAGACCTCAGTAAAGAGTAGGAGAAAGGCGCTACCTTTTCAGTGGCAAAATTACATGTATTTCTTTTCTAGCATGCTTTTTGAAACTCTGCTCGGTTCACAGATTTTTAGAAGCTTTAATTTGACAGTGCATGGTAACTTCTTGGTCTTTTGTTAGAGTATTTATGTCCGGTGCTATTTCATGTTTATAGCTTTTGGAATGCTCAGAAAACACAATCTTTGCATTAGTTATCAACATGATAGGAAACTGTTTTATTGTTCTGATCTGTAAATCCTCCTGTATGCTTGATCATTTTAAAGCCTATACAGTATCTGCAACAAATTACAAAATTGTCTAAACTACCATTAATGTCTCAGAGACACAGCATGTCAGCCTAACAATGAATTATCAGACAATTTGTTTCTGCATATGATATGCCATATAAGATGTTATCTAGAACATTTAGCTACTGGTGACTTACTTTTCTGTGAATGTTGCAATGCTAGAGAAGCAAGAACCTGATAAATGCAATTGCAACTCTGGGGGGTGCTTATATTATAGTTTGGTGTGCTTCCTCAATCATTGAAACCCATTCTTCCATATTGGTAACAATCTACATAATAAAAACAAATCTCACCCAACAGCTTAATGTTAACTTATCTGAATGTAAAATTATAATGCTCCAGATTTTTACCCAGTAATCAAGTAGGCCAAATTCTACCCTCAGATACACACAGAGCTCCCACTAAAGTCATTAGGCATTGCAGACGTATCCACAAGCAGAATTTTTCTGGTGTCTAACAGGATGATAGCCACTGCTTATGTAGCAGTGACTTCAGGGCATACATTCATAGCAGTCCAGGGCATTGGTAATGAGATATAGAGCCCTATACCCCTGGGTTACTCATTGGAATGTTGATGTAGACTGATGTCACCAGCACAGAAATCCACCACAATAGGTGTAACTTTCTTTGACAGTATCAGCAAAAAAAATCAAAGACTGGATGGGAAAGGGAGACTTCTCTCCTGTCTCACCCTGAGAATTGGCTTCTCTGGGTTAGGACTGAGGTGCATAGGATGGACTGTGTTGGTAAGCTTGAAGTCTCACTGACTTTGTGGTATCTGTTCTGCTGCTAAACAGAGGACTTCACTTGCTCTGTCTATCTCTAGGACATATTTCATGAGCATTACATTCACTAGAAGTATTCTGTTAGGAACAAAGGGACAAATTCTCCCTTCACTATGGGCACAGGGGTTACCACGGACTAAAAGGGAATTGTGTAAGCATGCAAGGCTAAATTAGACCCAAAACTAGTAGCAGCAAAGCATACCTGCTTCTAAACAAACAACACAAACCTCCTTCAGCAGGACTGTGTCAACCCATAGATTTGTACATTCCCTTTGCTTCTTCAGGGGCTCATTAATCTGGAACATTGAGCACGATCTAATGCTTGGTGTTCCAGTGCATAAACCTTCAAATTTAACTTTCTGCTACCATGGGATTTGCTTTGCTGGTCTCAACTAAACATGAACAGGAGAACAAGATTATAGAAGTCTATGGGATCAAAAATGCTCCTGAAAGAGGATTCTGGCTATTGATTGATGTAGCAGTGTCTATTGCTATTAAAGCTATTGTTAATGGATACATTAGAGTACATTGCACGATTATTGGTTTGCATACACTGGTGGAAAAGCTCATGGGAGGGCTTATTAGGGCAGCAAAAACTGCATGGTTTCCATCATGGAGTTTCCTCCATGTTCTTCAATGGGGGGCAGAGTTCCCAGTCTCAAATAAGCAGGGGGTACAGACCTGGGGTCCCACTGAGCTCCACAATGCACTGATTCTAGAGTCCCTCTGAGTGCCTGAGCCACACCCAAGAAGACCAGAACTGCTATCGTTCCATTTCAGTAGAAGCTTCTGTGGCGAATTTCATCCAAAAACACTTAGAATGTGACCATGATCCCTATAAGACATGGCCTTTCCATACAGCACTCGTTATTGTAGTGGTACATATCAGCATCCTTTAGAAAGTGCTGTTATTTCAGGAAACAAAAGCCTCTGTTCATTAAGCTCTGTACCGCTTGCAATAATTCATCCATTTTGGAGGAAGAATTCCCCCTCCCCCTAAGGAATTTCAGATGGTTGGGTGAACTGGAAATTCTTTTTAAAACCCTTAGTAGAAAAAGTGTATACATGTTTTCAGTCATAACTCACACTCCCCTTCCCTCTGCACAACGATCTAGGGCTTTTTTTTCCCATCTAGGTTTTTATAAGGTTGCCCGTTACCGTGGTATCTGGGCATCTACGGGCACTTTGACCCTTCTCAGTTGCAAGTCCTGCCTTCTCCGAAGAGACCCAATCTCCTCTTGGCTCCCTTAATTGCCCCACAGTCCCCAGAACACACCCACCTTGCCTAATCTGTTGCCAGCTCCCGCACTCTCCCTCTCTCCCTCCCTCCCTGTTCTAGAACCATGCTGGTTCCCTCCCTGACCCTGGCAGATATTATCTCAACTAACCCAGCTCTTCTCTATGGTTCATTGCCCCATCATCAGCTTGAGAACTGGCAGAGGAGGTGGGCTGGGTGGAAACATATGATAGGAAAGTTTTGGGGCATGAGGGAGCAAGGTTAGTACTCTTTTTCAGGGAAAACTGCAGAACCACTTCCCTGTTACTCAAATCCTCCTTGCTCCACAGAGTGGAGACCATTCCTCACCCCTTCCATCTTTTAGAAACAGATGGCTTCCAAATGTTTTCTACTCTAGAAAATGGCCAGTTTCCTAAGGGAGCCTTTCTCTAGGCTAAAACTTTGCATGCAAGTTCTTGGCTCACAAGTGAATTGATTGAGCAAAGTATATAAATGTATATATTCCAAGTGGCGCATGGGGAATTAATGGAAAGCCTCCCACTGGCACTACCAGGAGCTGCTCTGCTAAGTTTCCACCTGCCACTTTGTAAACTGATATTGTTCGTGTGGAAGATCCACTGATCGTTGTCTTCATACCAAAAATTGTACTAGTCCCTTTTGGCTGCATTACTGTGTGTGGTGTGATAGGGAGTCTTTCTGGAACCTCCAGTTCTGTGCCAAAATGTACTGTGGTTTGATGTTTGAAGTTTTTTTTTTCCCAGTGATTTCAGCTCCTGCTGAAATTAGCTATATTTCAATGGTGCAGTAGTGAGAGAGAGAGAGAGCTGGCCTTTTCTTCAAAAACCAAAATCAAATTAAGGGCCCAGTCCTGCACACAACACCAAGTGAAGTCAATTGGGACCTGTCTGTCAGTGTGTTATTGACATATGTACAGCTGTCATTAAAGTGAACACACCTACATTTATATACAATATTGAGATTCAAGGTAGGACTCAAGCCCTACTAGACAAAAAAGCCATTTCCCTATATTATTGACCACAGGCCAAATGCTGAGGTGTGCACAGTACCTGCCGCTTCCATTGAAATCGATGCAAGTTGCAGATACTCAAACTCCCTCAGGAGTCAGCTCTATATTAATAATACTTAGAGGACCAGGTCCTGACGTCCGTATGTGTCAAAGCTGGCACTGAAGTCAATCGGTGTTCTGCATGAATAAGGGTGGTGTAAAAGCTGAATAAGGACTTTGGGATTTGGCCCATGGTGTCTTTAATCTGAGAATCTCAAAATGCTTTACAAACATTACCAGCCTGATGTTGCTGCTCTTACTCCTGCTTAATACCTTATCCCAGAAATAGTCCCATTGAAATTAATAGGACAAAGGATGGAGTGTGGTAGTAAGCAAGGAGAGGGAGGGTGTCTGAATCTAGCCTTTAATAAGCATCACAATGTCTCAGTGAGGTAGAATCTGATAGTTATTATATCCATCTGACATACTGGTAACTGGAGACATAAGCAGGTTAAGCGATTTGCCTAACTCAGTGTGAAATCTAGAATATTGCCCTGCTGCTATCGGCTATTGTAACCATTCATATGGAGCTGTATTCTCATTTCTAATCTGCATGCACTCCTCCCAGTGACTGGATAGTTGAGCTCTAGCAAATGTTAACTTTTCTATGTCAGTATAAATGTCTGCATTGCATCTGAGAGAGTGAATTTGTCTGAACACCTTTGGCTTGTGGCTGACCTTGGCCATTCCACTTCTCATCGTTTCTGCTGCTGTGTTTTCATTAACACTTCGATTACCTTTCCCACTCACTGCGGTTATAGATTATTTTTTCTTATCACATTTCTGAAGCAAACAAAGAAAACAACCTGACATATCCAAGCAGAAACCATTTATGTTTAAAAATAGGGCAAGTTAGAAAACAGGGACGCTCATATAAGGATGTGACCTTTATAAAACAAGCCATACAAGGATGTGACCTTTATAAAACAGTCACATTAGAAAACAGCTCGTTCTATAAATGGTCAACTTCAACAAGATACCATTAGGGCCACAGCCATAACACCTCAGCCAGGCTGGCAAGGATGGCTTAGTGATCTAAGGTTCAAATTAACTAGAGTCCTTCACGCCACATAATCAAATCCCAGCAGCATTGGCTGACCCTTTCATCACCCCGTGGTGGATAAATTCAATACCATCTAGTTTACTGTTGCGGGGAGGGGTATCGTTCATGTGAGACCTTATAAAGTCTGGTCCTTTCCACTCTACATGACCTTTAAACAGCACCTACATAGTGCTTCAAGTGCAGAGATTTGCCCCATTATCCTTAATTGAAAGTCCCCCTTTCCCCCGTTGTTGTGCAGTGAGCTGTGTGCCAGTTGGATGCTGCCCTGTGCCCCAGTGGTGGCTGGATTTCAATGGTGCTGTAGGTCTCTAACAATCATGCAGCACTTTGAGAGTCTTCAGAATGAACGGTGCTACATAAAAGTAAAATAATTCATCTTATCAGAGAGCCCAAGCTAAGTAGGGTCAAGGCTGGCTAGACCTCCAATAAAACCTGTGCTTCAGAAGGCAGTGCTGGTGAGTCAGAAGGTGGCTTTTCCCCTCTAAGTCCCTGAACCAATGCCCTAGTCTGGTGTTTGGGAGCACAGTGCTGTGGGTGGTGACATCTTTCAGATGAGTCATAAAGCTGAGGTCCTGATCCCTTGTCGTCATTAAAGAACTGATGGCACATTACACAAGAGTAGGTTAGAGTTGTCAACCTCAGGGTCTTGGCCAAACTCCAATTTAGTAATTATATTGTGCCTACCAAAATTCCTCTTGTGTATTTCAAGTAGGTATGTTATTCTATTCCTGTCCTAAATTTCTGTGTACCATTGCAGTGTGCTGTTGTAAGCGCCTGCCTTTCACCCTAGGATTTGCTTGTATGTCAGTGGTAGATGGAGAAATTTGTGTGTGAGAGAGAATTATGCATATAATAAGTCAGATTCCCACCCTACGTTGCACTGGTGCAACTACACAGCAAAGTATGATACTCTCCTTGTGCTCTTTTCAGCACTGTGTAGAGGGCCTGGCTAATGTGTCTCCTGGTACTTTACGGCCCCAAGGTGATGTGGTCAGGACCCATGCTCCCCTCTACACTGTGTCCTGCATCACACAATGGAGAGGTCTGGATCCTGCTCATTTTAGAGCAGCATTATGGTGTTTTGAAAAGAGTTCCCTCAGCCTCTTTGCACTAATGGGATGGCTACTGGACTATCCTTCAGTCCAACTCATCTGCAAGCAATCCCCTTGTAATACCACCTGCACAGAATGAGTCTACTCAGAGCAAGATCTTGAATCTGTAAAACATTTTAGGACCCTCTGGGACAAAAGATGCTTTATAAAATGAGATATTCTGTATCTCAACAGTTCATGTTCTGCATGTTCTGTTTTTTACATGTGAAGTGTGTGTGTGTGTGAGAGAGAGAGAGAGAGAGTAAATAAATTTACTGTATATCTTAGGAGATGTAAAATCATGTCCGTAATGAGATCTCTTGTTAATGTCAGTCAGCCTCCCCCGATGCTAAAGGTTCGGCAATAGGCATTAGTGAATTGAATAGCTAAACCTCCAGCTCCACTTGCCCAAAAGGGCTTACCTTTGTACATAGGTTGGCATTTTTAATGTTTGATATAAGATCCTTGAAAGTAGTTTGTAATTTAGATGAGGGGGAAATGGGCATTCTAGAAAAAATATCAATTTAAATTATCGTGTGTGGCCATTCATAAAACAAATCAAAAGGCTTGGTGCAACACCCATTGAAGTCCAGTAGATTGGGCCCCATTTTTTAGCTCTTATTCGGACATTAAAACAATTTGCCATGAATCTGCTACATGTGAATCTGAAGTGTAGATCATGTTGCACGTAAGCAGAAAAGCCATACGCATGTATGTAATTGGGTACCAGCGTCTCTATGTGCTTAAGTAGGGAAAGATACCTCCCCATATCCATCTCTGAAGACCTGTCATTGTGTTCTTATGTTTACCTGAGAAAAGAACAGATGAAAGAATCCCAGCGCCAATGCTTTGGTGACACAGAAGAGCTAGCACTGTACATGAGACACGCTTGCTTGCTTCCTTCCTTCATCCTTGTCCAAGTCTATCAGTTACCTCTTTCAGATTTCAGTAAAATTTATATTTATAAAGTTAGTAGGAAAAAATGAAAACTAGAGAGAAAGCCATGATGGAAAAAAATTGCTTCCGAGAATAAAACTGAACTGTAGCGTGAAGACTTCAAATTATAAAATCTGCAGCAAACCCTTCCTGCAGAAAAAAGACAGCTTTTCGCTGTCATCTTGTAAGAACTAATGATGGTTTGATTACTTGTTGGAGCTTTTTTATTAGTAGTAGTAGTATTTCTGAATCTAGCACAGGAAGCTCTCATATGCCATCTCTCAATGAGGTTTCTATGGAAAAGGTTTCTTTATTGGGAAACAAAAATCGAACAACCAGATAATACTATCCAGAGCACAAGGAGGTGATGTCCTACTTTATGCAACCATCATTTAAGTACTGGCTTTTGGGTTTATATAAGTGTTCTAGTTATTTTTAAACGAACACTATAGCCGGAACATTTGTTTGCCCTTCTCATTGTCCATTTAAGCTTGTACAAACTGCACAATAGTAAAAGCCACTGCACAGAAAATAGGGGAATTATGGATGATTTGAAAGATTAAGCAATAGTTTATCTCAATGGGTAAAATTTTTGAAAGAGCCGTGGTGATTTAGGAGCTGAAGGCCCTTTTTCAAAAGAGACTTAGGAGTCTACATCTTATTGAAAGTCATTGGGACTTAGGCACTTTTGAAAAATCTTCCCCAATATCAAAACTGTTCAGATGTTAATGTTATGGAGCAAGCTGTCTACACCCAGGAAATTAAAAGTTAAGGAGAATAATCTACTTTTAACTCACACCATATTTAATATGAGATACCAGCCTTAATTTTAAATGTAGCAGCTTTTGTCTAACTGTGTCACAACCTGAATTCTGCTTTAAAATATTTTTATTTAATTTTCCTTGTTTTCTTTTTTAAAAAAAGGTGAAAAAGAAGGTTTTTCTTTCAGCATAATGTATTCAGTCTGCTGGATCTTTACGTGTTCAATCATATAATGAAATCCTTTAGCATTATTAATGCTAAAATGTCTTAGGAAAATTTCTGAAAACATGTTCACTGAGTGCACCTTAGAATATTTTAACCCCCTATCTCTGATGTTAAATCTTTTAAAATCTCCAGTGAGATTAGGATTCATGCCTTGCCAAATGTCATTTTGTAAATCCAGTGTTAACATTGTACAAATACAAACCAGCATTTGAAACCAGCAAGGAATTTTCTTCTTTAATCTAGTTAGCCAGATCTTCTTTTCAAGTATAAAATAATTTGCTTTTAGTTTGAGACTATGTATGCAAAACCTCTGAGTGAATTGTTATAACCAAGTTAAGAAATGGGGGACGCTGGGTTTAGAGAAACTTAACTGCAGTCGTGCAAAAGGTACACTTATTTTAGGGCCTGAGCTAACTCCCACTCACAGCAATGGGAATCCTTTCATTGACTTCAGTGGGAGTTGGATCAGGCCTTTAATATTTAAAAGTGTGCTAAAGCAGTGTGTCTTAGCCTTTTTGATACCAGGGACCGGCTTGCTGCCTTCCTAAACTGTGTCAGAGAGATCTCGGGGACTGGCGCCGGCCCATGGACTGGTCGTTGAGAAACACTGTGCTAAAGGATATAATCTCCCCTCTCCCCATATGCAGAACTGTGGTTGGTTCCCATGTGGTTGGCTCCCATAAGGACTGAAGGGAGAATATGCCCTGAAGGCCCAATCCTATCGTTCTTTGAGCATATTGGCCCTAATTCAGCAAAGGTGCTTAATTACGCAGGTGCTTAACGTGTGTGACTTTAAGTAACCCTTTCCAGCAAAATACTTAAGCATGTGCTTAAGATCCATTGGTTTCAATAGTACTTAAACATGTTTAAAATTAAAGTTAAGCACATACTTAAGAGTTTTGCTGAACAGAGATGGGATTACTCATGTACTTAAGTGCTCTGGTGAGTCAGGGCTTCAAACTTCCAGTGATTTCACTGGAAGCAACACACATTTACAGGCTGCAGAATCAGGCTCAAGTGTGAATGTGAAGCATTTTTATGAATTGGACCTGCCTGAGAAAACAACGGCAATTTTAATTTCAAGAGAGTGACATTCCATGAACATCCATTTAGCTGGTAGGGTTAATAGGTAATATTTACTATAATTACATTTCATCTTTTTTTAAAAAAAATCCCTCTCTTTGAGGCAGCACCTGAGTCCAGCAAGTATGAAATAATGCCAAAGGACTTTAAATACTTGCCCACATGGCCAAACCCTGCTAATTTGCCCAAACAGAAGTAGTCCCATCAAAATTAAGGAGAGCAAGATTTGGCCCATGGACTGTACAAATTTACTGATGTGTGAACACAAGTCCCAATTCAGTTCAGTAAGACTGATTACTTCCTGGGAAAAAACGCATCCTGCCAATTCACCCTTGTTATAAATTAATTGAAGTCAAAGGAGTTATAGCAGAGATTAATTTAGCTCGCTGGGTGCAGTCCAGTATGTAAGCAAAACTCCCAGTGAAATCAATAGGTGTTTTCCTTTGTAAGGACTGCATAATTGGGGCCACATAATGAACTATATTTATCAGACAGACAGACCATTCTTGTGTAAACGCGGTTGGTAGCTTTGTGTGAAGGCCAAACAAAACAAAACAAAATCAAACTTCATGAGAACACACCAGAGAATAATAAACTTGCACCTTGATAGAATAGCTTTATTTGTGTATATTATATGTACATTTCAAACCAGAGAATACATGTCATTCACTGTACGTATCTGGTTACTTAGGTGGCAGTGCTATGCACTGCTGTTTAGGAGCTCCAGGTTCTCTAGTCTTCAGTTTCCAACTCTAAAGGTTGCTGGAGACCAAGCACATCATCCTTGGGGCCAGTCAAAAACAGGAGGGATGGAGTGATAGCCACCCACTACAAATGTGGTTAAAACTATGAATCAGGACTGAGGTTGGCTCTGGAGACGGTTGCTTGCCTACACTCCTGGCCAGTGGATAAGTGCCTCCTTCATAGTCATGTACAGTAGAAGGGAAGTTATTGAGTTTCTGGTGGTCCACGTGGGTGGAGAATACTCAAAATCCTATTTGAACCAGTCTTTAATAGGGACCTGGTGTGGTAAGAAGAAACCCATGATTTAATGTAACACAGAAAGGACCACAACAAAACAGTGTGTATATACCTATCTATCTCCTAACGTCTCTCTATTGAATGGGTTTGATAATTTGTAAAAAAAAAAAAAAACCTGATTGCTCATGTTGTGTTACTGCTTTGAATTTCTTTGCATGAACTCTGGCATATAAGTCTTTAAGGAAAAAATATATATATATATTATAGCCTGCAAAATATTCTTGTTGGACAGCCATGTTTTGTGCAAATTGTATATTATTGTTGTGAGCAATATTGGAATATGAACTTTTATTAGTTGTTGGCATTAAAATATGTTTTTATTGATAGTAAATTTGTCATATTATTTTTGGGTGTATGTAACATGGGCTTTCACATTCAGGTGTGAGCACAACTACCGAAAGGGCCTTTTTCAGTGCACTGTAAATATCACCAACCTTCACTAAACAGGCAGACATGCAAATCACATTCATTTTAATGCAAGTTACAAGCTTATTTATGCCTATTGACAGGCCTATACTTTTTTAGGCCTGCTATAGCAATGCTTGACTTCATCTTTGAAAAGATCATGCTACTAGCCTCTTTTTAAAAAAATGGAACTAAAACCCCAATCCAGAAAAACATGTGCTTAACTTTAAGCACGAGTAGGCCCCTTAACCTCAGTGAGACCATTCGCATGCTTAAGGTTAAGCATCTGCTTTAATGCTTTGCTGGATCAGGCTCTAAAAATATCCAGTTTTCTCTTGCGTTTGGATAATAAATGCTTTATTTTCATCTTTTCGTGCAGCTCATTTTTCAGTTTAGGGGCCTGTTGAAAGTGAAATATTAATATGGCTTTATGAAAGCTACAGCAACTATCTAGTCATTTGGCACTTGATGTTTATAACTTTTAGGTGGCTTGTAAACACCATAAATAGCTGTTTGCTCTATATTTACTTCTGGGAAATGTGTTCTATTGATTTAAAATGTTTAAAGTTAATACATTGACTGCCTTTTTTGTACATTTGTTACTTCAAAGGTTTGATTTAAATTATAACAATTGTAGTATGTTTTCAGACTTTAACTAATAGCTGACAGTTCTGTATTTGAGAGGCAAATTATTAATAAATATAGCAGATTCATATTCTAATCTTATTTTATACAGCTCCCTCCAAAGGTTTATCAGATTGCAATGAATACTCCTGAACAGCAGGTGGAGCTCTTTTGAGTGTGTTTATGAACCATCCCTGTTCAATAAAAATTTCAGTTTTTCTAGCTTAGGAAATGGTGCTGTGAGTGTTTTTTGTTTTTCCTTCTCCAGGTCAGATATTTCTCTGTATAATTCAAACACCAACAATGTTGAGATTCTCCCAGTAACAGGGTCCCGGGAATCTTATGATTCTATGGATTTTGCAGCTGGGAATTCTGATGGTTTTTAGTTCAGCACTTACAATATGATTGTCATTGTACAGAACATGGAAAAGACATGGTCCCTGCTCCAAGAAGCATTCAGTCGACAGCCCTGATCCTGCACATTCAATTTGACTTCAGTGAGACTACTTGTGCTTAAAACTCAGCATGTGCATAATATCTTTGTAGGATCTGGGCATTACTAGACAATTTGGATACATACAGACCTGGGTGATCAGAAGTTGGAGTTATCATATAATGCTACAGCAAGTGTATAAACTAGATGGCAGTTAAATACTAATAGGGATCACAAAAGAAGTATGCTTTGGGAAGAGATATTTAAAAGGATTTCAAAGCAGGTGTTTAAAAACTTTGATTTCAGGTTTTTTGAATCAGCATGTTGACTTTATTATTGATTTTATACTAATTTTAACTGTTTCAGATCTTGTATGATTTGGGAGATTTAGAGTCAAATACTACCCTTATATTCTTGCTTACAACTCCCTTGATTTCAACAGAAGCCATATGGATATGAAGGCAGGACTGTTCCCTTCATCTGCATTATGTCGATTGTAAAGCTGAATGGAGGGAAAAGGTGGTAGTGCTTTTTCAAGTTCTGCACGCAAAATAAGATCTGCATGGGTGAATCATCCCACTGAGATGCTGCTCACAGTAGATTATGCAGATATTTAAAATATGATCATGTGTGCTGTTAGGCTCTAGGGGGCTCCTTGAGCTAATTTCCCCCTTGGAGGTGCTTCAATATGCCTATGGGCTCTGCTAAGCACCTTGGAAGTGGCTCCTTTGTGACTGAGAGATACCACCACGTTTCACCACCACACACTCCTTACGCTACAATGAGACATTAAATTGTTCGGCCCTTTAACCCTTCCGTCAGCATAGAGCATAAAGCTGTACAGTGACATGTCAATGCAACATTTTAAGTGTAGACTTGCCCCTAGTGTAGTCACTCTTATTCCATTATGAGTGCCCTTTTTCAGTTTAGTTTATGGAGAAAGGGGTTAGGCTAAACTGCAAAAAGCCACTCATATACCAGAATAAGGGCAAGTCTACACTACAAAATTAAATCGACCTAAGTTACATCAACTAACAGCCACTGCAGTAATTAAACTACTTTTGCGTGTCCATGCTATGCTCTTTGTGTCAGCGATGTGCGTCCTCACCAGGACTGCTTGCACCGACTTAATTGTCAGTGGGGAGCATTGTGGGATGGCTTCTGAAAGGCAGCAACAGTCAATATAAGCAACACCATGTTTACACTGATACTGCATCGACCTAACTGCATCAACTTAAGCGCTACACTTCTCGCGGAAGTTACTAAGTTGGTGTAGTGGGTGAGTTACATTGGTAGGAGCTTCAGTTTAGCGTAGACACTTAGAGTTAGGCTGATGTAAGCTGCCTTATATTGACCTAACTCTGTAGTGTAGACCAGGGCTAACAGTGTCCACTTAAGGACTTATGCTGGTATAATTATACTGGTATTACAGTACTGGTAAAACTTTCCCATGTAGACTAGGCTTACTTTATTTTTTAATGAAAGCTGAGATTCTGGAGAACAAGCTAGTAACTTCAGAGAAGTGCCGGTGTGGTGTATGAGTGTGTACTGTAGTGGCTGTGTCCAAGCCCTACTGTAGAGTGCGGTGGGTACTGCATAAATGATAATGTTCTATGCATCAAAGAGCTGGAGTTTATTCCTGAAATACTGAACATTTAAAGGAACTAGTATTTAACAATACACAAAAATGTGGGGATAACTGCTATTTAGACAAACCCTGACCCTATCAGCTTCCACGGTGAAGAGCCGCCAGAGTTGTGAGGCCCTACAATTGCTTTGATGAGTAGAGGACGCCCCTCAGGCAGTTGTGCAGCCCTCAGACAACCACCCAACACCATTCTTCTTCCTGGCTCAGTCCCACATCCCTCTCCCCTCTCCCCATCATGTGGGGATTAAATGATGTCCTGGAGGCTCTGTGTTTACATAGCGCTTTCCTGTGTCCCAGCAGGGGAGCATCATGTGACCAAGTGGTATAGGGGAAATACTTTTTGCAGTAGGGAGGGAGGAGGTTCAGTAAAGTGACTAGTAATATAAAGTACAGCAGAACACCACGGTGGAAATTACTTACATTGCAATTACCCCAGAGGCCCCAGTTAGGCTTGGGGCCTCCTTGTGCTAGCACTTCACAAATACAAGACAAGACACAAAAAATGGGATGATGCCAGAAGCTCATTACAAATACTGTATTTTGATAGATATTACTGTACTTCCTTCTCACTCCAACACCACAGAAGGCTCACAATAAAAAATGGAAAATGCCCCACAGCACTGTCTGCTTGACATATGGCTAAAGTACTGTAGTCATGCTGTCTGCCAAGTTTAAATTTTGATGTCAAACACTTGTGTTTTATTACATGAAATATTCCTTACCTTAACCTCATTTAACCATTTTCCGATACTTGTAGTTCCCAGTTAACCTCTGAAACAAAAGTTTAGTGATGCAAATAACAATGATTTCTGCCTGTTTTTTTTTTAAAAAGACCATAATCCTACTTGTTACAATGGACATTTTCTCATCCTACGACAATTTAATTAGATATGGTGTGTAGGATTCTAGCATTCAGAAGGGGAAAAGGAAAAAATTCCTAGGAGCTAGTTATACAATTATGGAGTTTTATTTCCTGCACCATCCTCTGAAGCATCTGATATGGGCCACTGGACAGATCCAGTGTGTTAATTTCTGTTCCTGTGGAAGGATTTTTAGAGAGGACATACCTTGAAGACACCTTTATTATTTACTGAGCACAGTGTAATGTACTCGGTGATGTTCAAAGAGAGAAGATAACATGGTACCTTCCCAAGCAGTTTATAACCTAGATGAGACACAGGCAGTATAGTCCAGACACATACAATGAGACATAGGCTGATGTTCTTATTTTGAAGAAGTGCTAGGTTGTTGTTTTTGTTTATCCCCCAATTTTGGCGGATTGGTGCTGAAAAGTTCCAGAACAAAAGTGTGAGAAGTCCAGAGACATGAGGAGGTCAGAGTAATGAATTTCCCTGCAGGGTATGGATGGGGAGCTGTCATCAGTGCAGAAGGTAAGGGATTTGAAGAGGTGAGTAATCTGGTCAGAGTGACTAGTGAGGGAGATGATTTTAGAAACCGCCTTTTTCTAGTAGCCTGGAGCCGGCTGAGCTGAGATGCCAGGAGGAGCTGGATGCAGCAGTCTGTTATGCTGGAAGATGCTAATACCATCAAGTGAGGTTTTGATCTATAGACAATAGCAGACCTGGTTAGAGCTGAAAGGTGTTTTAAGCACCCTTATTACAGGGTAAATGGAAAGCGCAATTAAGCCAGCGAGATAACCGGCTACTACCAACAGCAATAGGGCCATATGGCAAAGCCTGATCAGAAGCTAAGCCACGTGTGGGTTCCTTGATCACAAACCCTGTGGTAGGGCAGTAGTTTGGCAAGCTGTGTTTGTTATGAGAAGCAGACTGGGAGAAACACAGCTGTGCTGTGGCCCTTAAAAAACAGAGGGACAGAACTCCTAGGGGCACAGGACTGGCTGGAGGGCAATCCTGGAAACTGTGAGCAAGGAAACTGCCTGCTGCAGCTTGCTCCTACGCAGGGCCGGCGCGCCCACTAGGCAACCCTAGGCGGGCGCCTAAGGCTCCAGGATTTGGGGGGCGGCGGGCGGCTGCCTCCGCGCGCTAGGGCAGGGAGACAAGGCAGCTCCTCACCCTGCGGCTGCTCGCAGCCTTCCCGCCATAGCCGGCAGGCCAGGTACCGCCAGTACTGCCCGGAGAGGTCGCTCACGGCCTTACCCAGCGGCACCCCCGGCGTGGCGGCGCCCGGCTCTGCTTCCCGAGGCGCCTGGCTCAGCCCTGCAGCGCCACACAGCAGCGGCCCGAGGCAGCAGAGCAGCAGCAGGAGCCCAGCCCTGCGCGCCATGGCCCAGAGGGAGGCGGCGAGCCGAACTCCCCCAGCTCCCCGGCCCGGCGCGGTCACTGCCCGGGTGCGCCCAGTGCTGAGCTCACTTCCCGCCCCCGGCCATCGCGGAGCCGGGAGGCAGCCGCGGCCAGCCACCCTCCCCCCCGCCCCTCCCCGGCTCAGCGGGCGGGGGGGAGGCTGCCGCAGCTCACGGGCGGTGGGCCGATCTGCCGCGGCCCGTGGGGGGGGGGGGAGCCGTGGGGTGGGGGGGGGAGCTGGCTGACACGGGGGCGGGGCGGCATTAGCGGGGGGGGGGGTGCAGGGCTGGTGCAAGGAAGTTTCGCCTAGGGCGCAAAACTTTCTTGCACAGGCCCTGCTCCTACGGCGTTCAGAGAAACAGGACTTTGTGTACACACTTTCTAAAGAGGCTTGTGCTTGTATCAGGCATTTCTCCTCCCCATGGAAACGACCTGGCAAGACCTTGAAGACTGGCTAACTCCTACTGCTCAGGCCAACAGGCAACAGCGCCAAGAGCCAGACACACAGCGCTGTCAGCCTGGCGCTCTCCACTAGCACCATGACCCCCACCTAGGGGGACCAAATGTCCCGATTTTATAGGGACAGTCCCTATATTTGGGGCTTTGTCTTATATGGGCTCCTATTACCTCCCATCCCTTGTCCTGATTTTTCACACTTGCTGTCTGGTAACCCCCACCCCAGTACAGAGAACAAATATACAGCTCCCTCTATTCACAGAGTCCGGCTCCACCCCAGGCACTTCCCCGCGCCCCGACCCCCACCCCATCCCCTTGGCTCCACCCCCAGCCCACCCCTTGTCCCTCCTACTTTCCTCTGGCCCCGCCCACATCGCTCCCTGCCAGTGGCTGAGTTCGCTCCTCCTCCGATTGGGGCGGAGTCTCTGCCTCCGACGCGTCACTGGTTTCCAGCTCCTCCCACCCCCGGGCACTTGGTGATGACCTCACGCAGGCCTTCTCGCACCGAGGCGTTGTCAGTATGAGGTTACGTCATCAGGAACGCGACAGTTTGTGGGGCGGCGGCGGTAGGAGCGTGGCGCGCGTGAGAGTTGCCCGCACGTGCCGGAGCCGGAGCCATGAGCTGTCCCGTGACTTGCGCCGCCTGGGTGCGCAGGGGGGTCGCCAGGGAAACGCCCGACAAGGTGAGAACCCCCGAGCCGGGGAACGCGCCTCTTCCCCAACCCCCCGCCCCTCCGCGCGCGCGGGCCGGCCGGCGGCCGCCTCAGTGCTGCCCGCGGGGCGCCCCTGGGGCAGGGCCACGGTACGTCACCGCGGCGCGTCGGGCTGTGCGGACCCGTCCGGGGCTGAGCGGGGGAGCAGCGCCGGCCGGGGGGGGGGAGCCGGGCCCCGCGCTCCCCGGCTGCTCGATCTCAGCGCGTTTCCCCCTCCAGGTGCGGCTCAGCGCGGAGGAGCTGAAGCGGCTCGTCGGGGAGACGGCGGAGACGCTGCGGTGAGTGTTCGCCTCCGGAGCGGGGAGAAAATCCCTCCGTGTGCCCCCGGGGCAGGGCCTGCCCTACCAGGCAGCGGCGGAGCGGGGTGCTCGGGGTACGTTTCGCTGCACAGCAGCACCGGCCCAGCCCCGCCGCCGTCCCCACTGAAACCCCCTGGCCTGGAGGTGCTTTAACTCCGGTCTGGGAAAAGGGATTGGAGCCCGGGGGCTGCCCTAACTGGGGGCTGGACTCTGCCCGCTGGCAGTGAGGACTCAGGCAAAACCCATTGAGTCCTGACAGCCTTCCAGCACCTGCCCATAAGTCTCCTTGAGCAACAAAGACCTTGTCCCATAGTGCATTGGGAAAGAATCCCAGAGCATCTCCGCACAGCTGCAGCGGGCTGTCCCCCCCAAACATACATGGGTGAGTTCTGGGTGTCAGCCCCCCAGTTTAACTGTGCAGTGCAAGCATGGCCTTGAACAAGCTGTGTGTGTGTGTGTGTGTTATGACACTGCGAAATGGGGAGATTACTCATCTGTACTTGCCCACTGGTAAGGAGTGTTATCAGCTCCCGCAATGACACAGGTCTCTCAACTTTTGTGTTAAAAAAGCATGAGTTTCTAGCCCTGCTGATTGTGGAGCAAAGCTTGAAAATATGACCCCCCCAAAAGGATCAAAAACAGAAGACAAATACAAGGAATTTCATACTTATTTTTAATGACATGATTTTTAAACACATCTTGTGATTTTTGGCTGGCTGATTCAAGATTTTAGAATGTTTGGAATTGCTGATACTGCAGACCTGAAAAACAGTTGATGAATACCTATATACAATCACTGAGAAATAGCACAACACTCATTTTACCTAGATGGAAGGTAACAGTGTTCATTTGTTAGAAATGATCTTCTGGTCCCCAATCCCACTGGGCTCTGCATTGGTGCAGTGATCTGCCAGGACAGATCTGATTGCAGTATTAGGGCCTAAGTACCATGAATTCCATGTGTATTCTTGTGAATATTGTCAGCTCCCCTCCACCTAGGGTGACCAGACAGCAAGTGTGAAAAATCGGGACGGGGGTGGGCCGTAATAGGAGCCTTTATAAGACCCAAAAATCGAGACTGTTCCTATACAATCGGGACATCTGGTCACCCTACCTCCACCCAATCTCAGCTTTCATTTTTTAAAAGTCTACCCTTTTCTACCCTACTTGTAAGTTCTAATGGCTGTCCCTAAAAATCGCAAATGTTATCTGAATTTCTGGTCTTTTAGAAGCTTAACCTTTAAGGGTTTTTTGTTTTTTTTTATTGACTTTATAATTCTACTGCTGTTACCAGTAGCTTTGCACATATAACTGTCAACTGCATGCAACCTTTTCTTATGGATTCTCCCCCGCCCCTCCCCATTTGAAAAGTATGCAATGCAAGGTTTGAGGAGCCTTGTGTAGGTAATTATGCATTTTGTTAAAATTCAGTGTGGAAGCTTAGAGAATCACATCTAACAACTAAAAATGTTGCGACCTCTTCATAACATCTTGTACTTTGTAGAATTCATTAGTACTCCAGTCATTTTATTTCTGTACAAAGATCACAAGTCAGATTTAAATTCAGAATATTTAATTATCCTGCTACCAATTTTTACTCTTCCTTGTGGGATAAATATCATATGAAGGGCAATTGTTGTTTTATAAAACAAGTGACAAAAATAGCTCTTCAGCAAGCTCTTTCAAAACTGAAAGACCTTTGCATTAGATATAGTTCTCTTATAAACACAAGATTGGCTTCTACCCTTGATCTTTGTGCATTGATATCAGTGGGAGTTTTGAATGCTCGGCTCTTTAGCTGTGGTGAAATATGCCCACTCAGGAACAGTCTCTTGTGGAGTTCTCTCCAGTGTTAGCAGTTGGGTGTCCTCCTGCAAAGTGTTGTATTAAAAGTAAAAATTCAATAATTGTTGCATTGCTCAACCCGCTGCTGTTCAGATCTCTGCATTTTGTATGTTGCCAGAATCTGAATCATTGCCTTGGGGAAGGAAGCTTTGGAAAGTTTAGGGTATTTGGGATAGGGTTTTTTTCCTGTAGCGAATGTAGTGTGAAGCACGTAAATCTGCTACAGACACTTAACTAATGAAGAGTGTGCTTTGAGAAGGAAGCAAAAAGAATTGGAGCCACTGGAGTCTTTCATAGAGTGGGTGGGGGTGGTCACATCAGGTAGGAAGACATTTTTAGCAGCTGCATTTTGGGTGGATGATTGAGGGGATGTGATTTTGGTGTTGGCGATACCGGAGAGATTACTGTAAAGAAAATGGGCGATAATGAAGGCATAAATGGGAATTTCAGCTTCTGGGATATAGAGGGAAGTGTGACGTTCCCCTCTGGTGTTGTCTGGACCAAAGATCTGCTAGGCCACTCCAATCCTTGACTCTGGGAGCCAGCCTTACCCTGCACTGCTGTGAGAACCCCTACTCCTGGGCTGTTCACACACAGCCTCTGGCATGCAAGTAGCTGGGAGCAGCTTACAAGCGAAAGACACTAGCCAGTATGTCTGGTCCTAGACACATCCCTGGGAACCTCCGTCTTGCAGTGTCCGGTTATGCCCACTGGACATTGCAAGCTTATATAAATTTGTCAGTTTAACAACGAAATTGATATGTACCAGGCTTGTTCTGCCATGGGGAGTCTCTGACAACTGCAAACCAAATGCACTGCTTCAGGTAGAATAAACAGATTTATTAACTATAAAGGTAGATTTAAGTGATTATAAGTCAAAGCATAACAAGTCAGATTTGGTCAAATGAAATAAAAGCAAAATGCATTCTAAGCTGATCTTAACACTTTCAATGTCCTTAAAACTTAGATGCTTCTCACAACAGGCTGGCTTTTCAGTCAGGCTCTCCCCTTTGATCAGCGTTTCAGTCGCTTGGTGGTGGTGGTGTCTGTAGATGTATGTGGGAGAAAGAGAGCATGGCAAAATGTTTCTCCTTTTTATCATGTCCTGTCTTTCCTCTTGGCTTTGCCCCCTCTGCCCCTCTTTGAAAGTCAGGTGAGCATTACCTCATCGCAGTCCCAAACTGCCCAAAGGAAGAGTGTAACTCCCTTGGGGGGATCTAACAGATTCTTTTATTGCTGCCTAAGCCAGTGTCCATTGTTCCTGTGAGGCTGGGCTGGGTTTGTCCCATCCATGCCCTGATGAGGTGTGTACTGCCTCTCTGTTCTTGGAGAGTTTTTGCATGGGCTTGCTTTAAGCCATGAGGATACATCTTACAGCCTCATAACTATATACATGAAATTATAACATTACTGTAACAGTTGCTATAATATCACCATAAGAGCCATGCTCAGTGCATCATTAGCCTTCCGAAGACACCCAACATGACAAACTTTGCATTGGATACCACACAGTCATTTTATAAAGATGAACATGGGGGTGTAGGGTGTCCCCCCCCCGAAGTACAGAGTGTCACCGGAAGATCAGATCTTCAAACGTGGTGGAAGAAAGAGCAAGATTTTGATATAGTCTGGGGTTGTGTGGAGAACAAAGAGGAGGAATCAAAGATCTAACGACACCTATGTGTAAGAGGGAGGATGATAGTGGTGTCACAGTAATGGAAAGGGTAAACGAAGAAAGGTTGGGACGCTCAGTTTTAGCCATTTAAAATTGTCGTATTCTGCCAGGAACGCTTACTAGAGAAAATGTCATTGGAAGGCTGAAATGCAGGTCTGGCTAGAAAGAGACAGGAAAGGAGTGAAAAAATAGATCTGAGAGTCATTGGCATAGAAACAATAGTTGAAATCATGTGAGCAGGTAAGTTAATATTCCAATGCCTCATTACCAGTCCCCCAAGCAATTTAGTGAAAATGTCCCAACTCTTAACCCACTCTCAGACTGATAATTCAGTGAGTGTTTTTTCCTTATACAGAGAAGACGCAGATGGTAGTGATGAAGAAGAACATGGACAGGCTGCAGAAGACATCATGGATGTTGCTAGTGGTGAGACAGTTGAGCCTCCTCAAGAAGATGGGGACCAGGAAGAAAACACTGAAAAGCTGAATGATGATGAGCTGGCAGAATATGGTTTGGATAAATATGATGAAGAGGAGAATACAGGTAATGTCAATCTATTTCTCCTGTCAAAAGTGCGGTGTAAATGAACTATGTGTTTCTCCTTTAGGTTAGGTTAATGCACTTATCATGAAATTGCCATATAGCTTTACTGGTTTCCTCAACAAGTGCCTTGAAATTCAGGGTTTGAAAGGCCCACTTGCCCAGATTCAAGTACAAGTTTGGAGTAAGCTGAGTGGGGCTAAGGCAGGGGTAGGCAACCTATGGCACAGGTGCCAAAGGCAGCACGCGAGCTGCTTTTCAGTGGCACTCACACTGCCCGGGTCCTGGCCACCGGTCCGGGGGGCTCTGCATTTTAATGTTAAGTTCAGCTTCTTAAACATTTTAAAAACCTTATTTACTTTACATACAACAATAGTTTAGTTATATATGAAAGACTTATAGAAAGAGACCGTCTAAAAAGTTAATGTATTAGTGGCATGTGAAACCTTAAATTAGAGTAAATAAATGAAGGCTCGGCACGCCACTTCTGAAAGGTTGCCGACCCCTGGGCTAAGGAATGGAGTAGCTGCAGCTATTGGCCCTTTGCATGAGGGAAGGGAACAAGGCAGAGAGCTGTGTTGGTAAGGCTGTAGCTCTCTTAGGATATGTCTACACAGCCCATGGCAGCAAGCCTCCCAGTCTGGGTCAACAGACAGTCTGGCAAGGCTCATGCTATTGCTTTAAAAATAGCTGTGAGGACAGTGCTTTGAAATTGTGGCTCTGGCTGGAGCTCAGGCTCTGATGCCTAGGGAGCGGGGTGGGTTTCAGAGCCCAAGCCACAACTTCAAAGCGCTCTCTAGACAACTATTTTTAGAGTGCTAGTGTGAGCCCTGCTGCCCCAAGTCTGTTGACCCAGGCTGAGAAGCTGGCTGCTGCAGGCTATGTAGACATACCCTGATTTGGAACAGCAGCTCCCTTTACTGCAGTTCCGGTGCAGAGCAGCTGCAGTGTCTTTGAGCCCGTTTCTTCCAACAATGGAGGTTTACTAGGGAGTTTCTGTTTAGGTTTGGAACCTGTACTTCTATCTTAATTCATTCTTAAGCTTTTGAAACAATGTCCCGCTCTTATATTGAAAGAAATGCTTCATTATAGCTACAGGTGCAGGAGTTTCTAGTCTGATAGCTCTGTCACAAACATGGAAAAAAGGGTTGTGTTGTATCATATATTCAGTGATCACAACTCCATTTATTCCAGGGGGGGCCAGCCTGAGCAGGAGCCAGAATTTACCAATGTACATTGCCAAAGAAACACAGTAATACGTCAGCAGCCCCCCCATCATCTCATCTCACTCCCAGCACCTCCCACCCACCGGCAGCCCCGCTGATCAGCACCTCTCCCTCCCTCCCCGCACTTCCCAATCTGCTGTTTCGTGGCCTGCAGGAGGTTCTGGGGGGGAGGAGCGAGGGCATGGCAGGCTCAGGGGAGGGGGTGGGAAGGGGTGGAGTGGGGGCAGAGCCAGGGGTTGAGCAGTGAGCACCCCCATGCACACTGGAAAGTTGGCACCTGTAGCTCCAGCCCTGGAGTCGGTGCCTATACAAAGACACTGCAGCCAGAGGTTGGCCACCCGTGATTTATTCCTTTAAAAAAATATATATATATATATTTTCTCCCCTTCCTCTGAAAAAAGCCACTGTTGTGCTTTAACTAATAAATGGTATGTTTGGTCCAAATATTTTTGTTGCCTTATTGGCTTGAGAAGGAAAGTGGCTGCCACTAACTGGCCGTCATTTTATTTTTCTATAGATAAAATGCACACAGAAGAAGAAATACTTACGGGCATGTGTAATATAAATTCTCCTTCTTCCCAGTCACTTGCCAAAGGTTCACTACTGTGCATTTTTTATTTGATTTTTTTTTTTGTTTGATAATTAGTGCCCCCATAGGTGTTAATAATTGTGATATACTGAAATTCTCACAGATGCTGTGAGCCTTGGAGACACCTTAGCCGGTCTTACGGTGTATGGGAGTAACGAACGTGATCCTTACGTCACTATTAAAGATACTGTAAGTATTGATTTAAAAAAAAAAAATCTTGTGCGGTCTTTCAAGGTTCAGGCATCTTAAATCGCATAAACTAAATATTACATATAGTTTTCAAAAGTGCCTATGGGACTTAGGCTCCTAGATACCTAAGGCCATGCCTACACTACAGACTTTGTTTGACACAAATTAAATTGTCAACGCCCCCCAAATTAGGATATTGCTTGTGTGCGTGTATACTTGGCTGCTTACATCTGCGTGGTGCATACTCCACAGGAATGCTTGTGTCGATGTGAAGCATGGTGCACCATGCTTTGCAATCCTAATGTGCTGCTGTCCGACGCAATGCCTTCTGGGGAGTTTTTGCAGTGTGTAGTGAGATAAAATGACTTGCCAAGGGATCTCTGGGAACTAGGGGTCATGCATACGAGCAATATAATAACTTGAATGGCTTTATGCCAATATTCAACTTCCTTCATCCATATGCCATAATTTTTGCACCTTTTTAAAAATTCCACAAACCTGCATAGCACTTTTTGCTGTCTGTCATCTCTGACAGAAGCAATAAGCCTGCACAGCTCTGCACTGGTCTCATGAACATTGCAAATACAGCATGCACGATCCTCCAGTATTTGCAGACCCATAGGAAGAACCACAGCGATGGGGGATATGACTATTTATTTGAGGACATATTGTTAAGGACATAGCAAAAAACAACTCAGGGATGTTCATAGTGTTCACAGAGCAGCTGCAGACCCCAGAGCCCTGCTTCTGGGCCTGGGAAACAAGCACTGACTGGTGGGATGACAGCATAATGCAGGTTTGGGATAACGAGCGGTGTTTGCATAACTTTTGGATATGAAAGGTGACGTTCGGGATCTGCATACCATGCTCAGCCCAGCCCTCCAGCACATGGACACCAAAATGAGAGCTGCACTGATAGTTGAGAAGCAGGTGGTGATCCCACTCTTGAAGCTTGCAATGCCAGATTGCTACCAGTCAGTAGGAAATTTGGAATTGGAAAATCCATGGTAGGGGCCATTGTCATGCAAGTGTGTAGGACCATTAATCATCTGCTTCTACTCAGGACTGTGAGTAGAAGAAATATGCAGTACATGGATAGATCTGCAGTAATGGAGTTCTCTAATTGCAATGGGGCAATAGGATACTTCACCAGTATCAATGTGAGCTGGTCAGGGAAGGTGCATGAGGCTTGTCATAAAAATGAAGGGAAGGGGGAGAGGGTCTGATGCAGTGCTATAAAATCCTCTTTCCAGTAAAGGGTTAAGAAATGCAGGTAGCCAGACTGACACCTGACCTGGCTGGGCTCTGACCAATAAGGGGACAAGATACTTTCAAACTTTGGGAGGGGGGAAGGTTTTAGTGAGTGTTTTTGTCTGAGGGAGAGTGATCTTGGAAGACAGAAGGAACCTACAGAAAATCAAACCTCCCTTTTCTGAAGTAAGTTTAGATAGTATAGCGTATAGATTCTGTTTATTTGGCTTGGTATATCCCCTGTGTTAGAAAGGGCAAGGGGGGGGGGAGGTATTCATGGTTATCTGTAACGTTAAGGTTTTGTCCAGAGGGGGAAATCTCTCTGAGTTTGGAAATATAGTGCCCTGTGAAATAGTTACCATCCTGATTTTACAGAGATGATTTTACCTTCTTTATGTTTAATAAAATCCTTCTTTTAAGAAGTTGACTGTTTTCTATAGTGTTAAAACCCAGGGGGTGGGTTTTTAGATCACTGTGTAACCAATTGGTTGGGAGATTGTTCTCAAGCTTCCCCAGGAAAGGGGGTGTACGGCTTGAGGGGGCATTTTGGGGGGGGGGGAGGGAAGTTCAAGTGATTCCTTTCCTGGATTCCTGTTAGACATTTGATGGTGGCAGTAAGAAGCATTTCTCAGGGTGCAGGGAATTTTGTACCTTGGGGGGGTTTACCCTAAGCTGGTAAAATAGGCTTAGGGGCTCTGAATGCGGGTCCCCACGTCTTTACCCTAGAGTTTAGAGTGGGGAGGGAACCCTGACATGGTGGCAGAGCGGTGGGATCTATTGAACCAGAGAGTTTTTTTGAACCAGACACAGGGAGTTTAGATTTTTTTTTTCTCTTCTCTCTAGCTCTTTCCTGTAGCTGCTGGAAGCAGGGAGGGGGGAGGGGTTAAGCTGCTAGGAGCTAGAGTATCTACATATGAAAGCAGGTAGTTAACCCCTACAGGGAATACCCAAGCAAGGTTTTTTTTCTTTTCTAACACTATCGGGTTAAGACAGATTAAAAACAGAAAGGCTAAGATGACTGCCAGTGAAGCAGCTATTAAACTTGAGATAGCCCGGCTACAAGCTGATGAGGAGGAGAAGAAACATGCAAGACTGCTACAACTTAAACAGATGGAGATGGAAGAGAAGGAGAGAGAGAGGAAGCATGCTGAGGAGGAGAAGGAGAGAGAGAGGAAGCATGCTGAGGAGGAGAAGGAGAGAGAGAGGAAGCATGCTGAGGAGGAGAAGGAGAGAGAGAGGAAGCATGCTGAGGAGGAGAAGGAGAGAGAGAGGAAGCATGCTGAGGAGGAGAAGGAGAGAGAGAGGAAGCATGCTGAGGAGGAGAAGGAGAGAGAGAGGAAGCATGCTGAGGAGGAGAAAGACAGAGAGAGGAAGTATGCTGAGGAGGAGAAAGACAGAGAGAGGAAGCATGCCCTGGAGATGGAGAAGACCAGGGCGGAGCAGAATCTACCGGATAACACTAATAATCCTTCCCCAACAACCCACAAATGGGAGCGACTATGTCCACCGTATGATGAATCCCGGGATATTGCTGAATATTTTCTCACCTTTGAGAGACTATGCAATCTCCATCACATTCCTGATGATCACAAAATGACCCTATTGGTAGCAAAGTTGACTGGAAGTGCTCTGGACATATTCAATGACATGCCTATTGATGAGGCTTCTGACTATGAGAAATTCAAGGATTTGGTTTTAAAACAATTTCAAGTTACACCTGAAACTTACAGAGTAAAATTTCGAACCCTTATCCGAGGGCCTGGACTAAGTAATGTAGCTTATGTAAACCGGATAAAGGAGCTGTTAAAAAAATGGGTCAAGGGAAGGAATGTTACTAGCTTTGAAGGAGTGTGTGATTTGATGGCTCAGGAACAATTCCTGAATATGTCCAAGGATGATATAAGACAGTGTTTATGGGATAAGAAAATGGACTCAGCAGACAGCCTTGCTGCTTATGCTGATCAATACGAACAGTCCCAGATCAGCAGAGGGGCAAGGAAATTTGGTACACAAGGGGTGCAGGAAGCAGAGAGGAACAACCCTGGTCATAGTTTGGGGAGATACCAGAAAGGAAAACCCGAGACCACATCCCCTCACCAGGAGCAGCCCAAGGCCCCACAAGGGAAAACCCAGACCCCTTATTGCCCCACCACCCCATTCTCCAGCAACCCACCTCGCCCCACTGACCAGTCAGCTGGGCGATGTTTCAAATGTAACGAATTGGGGCATGTGAAGGCCAACTGCCCCAAGAACCCCAACAGAATACAGTTCATTGCACCGGGGTCACACCAAAGGTCCTCAGGCCCAGATGCCTCCCAGATACCCTTGGAACGAAGGGAAACGGTGAGTGTGGGCGGAAAAAGGGTTACAGCGTGGAGGGACACCGGAGCACAAGTGTCGGCTATCCACAAATCCTTAGTGGACCCCAGCTTAATCAACCCAGAGGCACAAGTGACAATTCAACCCTTCAAGTCCAACTCTTTTAATTTACCTACAGCCGTGTTGCCTGTCCAGTACAAGGGCTGGTCAGGAAATTGGACTTTTGCAGTCTATGATGATTATCCAATTCCCATGTTGCTGGGGGAAGACTTGACCAATTGTGTGAAGCTAGCCAAGAGGGTGGGAATGGTCACCCGCAGCCAGGCTAAGCAAGCTGTCACACCTAGCTCTGTTCCTGGGACTTCCACCGGAACCCCATCTGTACTACCAGAGACCCAGATAGAGGTGGTGGAACCGGACCCCCTGCCAACGACTGCAACAGCCGTCGTGGATCCAATCACAGAAACCCGACCCAAGCCAGTCTCGGAACTGGAACAGACGAAACAACCAGCACCAGAACCATTGCCAGCACTGAGTCCAGCGCTTGCAACCCCAGCTACCGTACCAACACCCGAGGGCACCACCGAGCCTGCAATGGCAGCAGCAACCGATAACTCCATACAAGAGGCTCAGCCAGAGCCTGAATTACCACATTGTGCACCAGCGGAGAGTGGTTCACAGTCAACGGAAACAACCCCATCACCTACATCGCTTCCAGAGGGACCCAGCCCAGGTCTACAACCCAGTGAGGAACTGATGTCTCCAGCATCTAGGGAACAGTTCCAAGCCGAGCAGGAAGCAGATGAAAGCCTACAGAGAGCTTGGACAGTGGGACGGAGCACCCCACTGCCTCTCAGCTCTTCTAATCGATCCCGGTTTGTTATAGAAAAAGGCCTTTTATATAAGGAGACTCTTTCTGGTGGACACCAGGAAGATTGGCGTCCTCAGAGACAGTTAGTGGTTCCGACTAAGTACCGGCTAAAGCTCTTGAGCTTAGCCCATGATCATCCTAGTGGTCATGCTGGGGTGAACAGAACCAAAGACCGTTTGGGGAGGTCATTCCACTGGGAGGGAATGGGCAAGGATGTTTCTACCTATGTCCGGTCTTGTGAGGTGTGCCAAAGAGTGGGAAAACCCCAAGACCAGGTCAAAGCCCCTCTCCAGCCACTCCCCATAATTGAAGTTCCATTTCAGCGGGTAGCTGTGGATATTCTGGGTCCTTTTCCGAAAAAGACACCCAGAGGAAAGCAGTACATACTGACTTTCATGGATTTTGCCACCCGATGGCCAGAAGCAGTAGCTCTGAGCAACACCCGGGCTAAAAGTGTATGCCAGGCATTAACAGAGATTTTTGCCAGGGTAGGTTGGCCCGCCGACATCCTTACTGATTCGGGAACTAATTTCCTGGCAGGGAGCATGAAAAGCCTGTGGGAAGCTCATGGGGTGAACCACTTGGTTGCCACCCCTTACCACCATCAAACAAATGGTCTGGTGGAGAAGTTTAATGGAACTTTGGGAGCCATGATACGTAAATTCGTAACCCAGCACTCCAACGATTGGGACCTAGTGTTACAGCAGTTGCTCTTTGCCTACAGGGCTGTACCACATCCCAGTTTAGGGTTTTCACCATTTGAACTTGTGTATGGCCGCGAGGTTAAAGGGCCATTACAGCTGGTGAAACAGCAATGGGAGGGGTTTACGCCTTCTTCGGAAACTAACATTCTGGACTTTGTAAGCAACCTACAAAACACCCTCCGAGACTCTTTAGCTCTTGCTAGAGAAAACCTAAAAGGGGCTCAGGAAGAGCAAAAGGCCTGGTATGATAAACATGCCAGAGAGCGTTCCTTTAAAGTAGGGGACCAAGTCATGGTCTTGAAGGCACTCCGGGCCCATAAAATGGAAGCGTCATGGGAAGGGCCATTTACGGTCCAAGAACGCCTGGGAGCTGTGAACTATCTCATAGCATTCCCCACCACAACTCTCAAGCCTAAAGTGTACCATGTTAATTCTCTAAAGCCTTTTTTCCCCCGAGAATTGAAGGTTTGTCAGTTTACTGCCCAGGGAGCAGAAGACGCTGAGTGGCCTGAGGGTGTCTACTATGAAGGGAAAAATGATGGTGCCGTGGAAGAGGTGAACCTCTCCATGACCCTCGGACGTATGCAGCGCCAGCAAATCCAGGAGCTGTGCACTAAATTCGCACCGATGTTCTCAGCCATCCCAGGACTGACCGAATGGGCATACCACTCCATTGACACAGGTAATGCCCACCCAATTAGAGCCCGACCTTACCGAGTGGCTCCTCACGCCAAAACTGCTATAGAACGGGAGGTTCAAGACATGCTACAGATGGGTATAATCCGTCCCTCTAGCAGTGCATGGGCCTCTCCCGTGGTTCTAGTCCCCAAACCAGATGGGGAAATACGCTTTTGCGTGGACTACCGTACACTAAATGCTGTGACTTGCCCAGACAACTATCCAATGCCTCGCACAGATGAGCTATTGGAGAAACTGGGACGTGCCCAGTTCATCTCCACCTTAGACTTAACCAAGGGGTACTGGCAGGTGCCGCTAGATGAATCCGCCAAGGAAAAGTCAGCCTTCATCACCCATGTCGGGCTGTATGAATTTAATGTGCTCCCTTTCGGGCTGCGGAATGCACCTGCCACATTCCAGAAACTGGTAGATAGTCTCCTAGCGGGATTGGGAGAATCGGCAGTTGCCTATCTTGACGATGTGGCCATATTTTCTGACTCATGGGCCGAACACCTGGAGCATCTCCAGAAGGTCTTCGAGCGCATACGAGAGGCAGGACTAACTGTTAAGGCTAAAAAGTGTCAAATAGGCCTCAACAGAGTGACTTACCTTGGACACCAGGTGGGTCAAGGAACTATTAACCCCCTACAGGCCAAGGTGGAGGCTATCCAAAAGTGGCCTGTCCCAAAGTCAAAGAAACAGGTCCAATCTTTCTTAGGCTTGGCCGGATATTACAGGCGATTTGTACCGCACTACAGCCAAATCGCCGCCCCTCTAACTGACCTAACCAGAAAGAACCAGCCAAATGCGGTTCAGTGGACTGATGAGTGTCGGAAGGCCTTTAATCAGCTTAAAGCAACACTCATGTCTGACCCTGTGCTAAGGGCCCCGGACTTTGATAAACCGTTCCTAGTAACCACAGATGCGTCCGAGCGTGGTGTGGGAGCAGTCTTAATGCAGGAAGGACCAGATCAAGAATTCCATCCTGTCGTGTTTCTCAGCAAGAAGCTGTCTGAGAGGGAAAGCCACTGGTCAATCAGTGAGAAGGAATGTTACGCCATTGTCTACGCTCTAGAAAAGCTACGCCCATACGTTTGGGGACGGCGTTTCCACCTGCAAACTGACCATGCTGCACTAAAGTGGCTTAATACCGCCAAGGGAAATAACAAAAAACTCCTTCGATGGAGTTTAGCTCTCCAAGATTTTGATTTTGAAATACAACACATTTCAGGAGCTTCTAACAAAGTGGCTGATGCACTCTCCCGTGAAAGTTTCCCCGAACCAACTGGTTAAAATCGTCCTTGCAATGTGGACAATATTGTTAGTCTTTATCCAGTTATTAGTATATTTGGAGATTCATGTGTCTTATTACTTTGTTTTCTTTTAAAGCTCCAGGAAGAAATCACAGCCAGTGTTTCACACTATCGGTGATTTGGGGGGCGTGTCATAAAAATGAAGGGAAGGGGGAGAGGGTCTGATGCAGTGCTATAAAATCCTCTTTCCAGTAAAGGGTTAAGAAATGCAGGTAGCCAGACTGACACCTGACCTGGCTGGGCTCTGACCAATAAGGGGACAAGATACTTTCAAACTTTGGGAGGGGGGAAGGTTTTAGTGAGTGTTTTTGTCTGAGGGAGAGTGATCTTGGAAGACAGAAGGAACCTACAGAAAATCAAACCTCCCTTTTCTGAAGTAAGTTTAGATAGTATAGCGTATAGATTCTGTTTATTTGGCTTGGTATATCCCCTGTGTTAGAAAGGGCAAGGGGGGGGGGAGGTATTCATGGTTATCTGTAACGTTAAGGTTTTGTCCAGAGGGGGAAATCTCTCTGAGTTTGGAAATATAGTGCCCTGTGAAATAGTTACCATCCTGATTTTACAGAGATGATTTTACCTTCTTTATGTTTAATAAAATCCTTCTTTTAAGAAGTTGACTGTTTTCTATAGTGTTAAAACCCAGGGGGTGGGTTTTTAGATCACTGTGTAACCAATTGGTTGGGAGATTGTTCTCAAGCTTCCCCAGGAAAGGGGGTGTACGGCTTGAGGGGGCATTTTGGGGGGGGGGGGGGGAGGGAAGTTCAAGTGATTCCTTTCCTGGATTCCTGTTAGACATTTGATGGTGGCAGTAAGAAGCATTTCTCAGGGTGCAGGGAATTTTGTACCTTGGGGGGGTTTACCCTAAGCTGGTAAAATAGGCTTAGGGGCTCTGAATGCGGGTCCCCACGTCTTTACCCTAGAGTTTAGAGTGGGGAGGGAACCCTGACAAGGCTCGTATCTTTAAGAACACAGGACTGTTCAGAAAACTGCAAGCAGGAATATTCTTTTCCAACAGGTGGATTGTCATTGGTGATATTGAAATACTGTAGAGATTCTGAGGGACCTAGCCTACCCCTTTCTTTCTGGCTTATGAGGCCATATACTGGCTAACTCCACAGCACTGAGGAAAGATTCAACTACCATCTCAGCAGGTGCAGAATGACAATTCACTGTGCTTGTGGTAGATTGAAGGGATGCTGGCAGTGTTTACTCACAAGACTGGATCTTAGTGAGAAAATCATCTCAATGGTTATAACTGCCTGCTGTGTCCTGGATCTTCCCCAGTACTCTTCTTTCTCCTCTTCACCATCGTCAGGCATTCATAGATGTAGAGAGGGCACCCTTCAAGGCCGCAACAGCAGCAGCTACCCAGTAAAACAGACAGATGTATCATTGGATTTACAGCCACAGTGGAAAGTGAGCGATAGGTTTCAAAACTTCTTTCCCTTACTTTCATACATCATTTTTTTTTTTTTTTTTTTTATTGACACTTCAGCTTTGGAGTGCCTCTGCACAGCACTGCTCTTCAGCCCCACCCGTAGTGCGTATGGCCTGCCAGGAGCGAGGATGGGAATGGAGGAGGGCATTAAGATTTTTTGGTTGCATGAAACAGTATTTTGGTCCTTATTTCCATGAGTATAGGGCAATGGCACTATTTTCCCCAGGGAGTGGTGATTTTAGCTGATATCTCACTCCTGAAGGGAACAAAGGCACAGAGCACAGCTGCTGCTGGCATCCTGAAGCTGCCTGGGCTTGTTGACTGCAATGGTGCCAGGCGAGCTCATCACGGAATGGCATGGGAAAGTGTCCAACCGCAGAGGAAGAAATAAGGCTGCTGCTCTGGAAACCTTCAGAAGTGGATTGCAGAGGACCTCCATAAAAGTTTCATTGAGATTTCTCAGGAGGATACAAGGAACATCCCTATAGAAAAACAACCTGCTCCGCATGCCCTCCCCTCACCAAATCCTATAAGGGAATGAAAAGCTGATAGCAAATCTACCTCTGTTTTACTGCTACCTCTACTTGTATGAGTAAAACAATGAAAAGTCTAAACCTATTTCTTGTTAACTTGGGGATGGGACGGGTGTCATCTTTACATTTAAACAGTAAAGGGAAATGCATGAATGCACTTAAGCAAGGTTCCTTCCCCTTCATTGGGCTCATCCGTCCTTGGTTGGCGTGACTAGCTGGACTCCCCTCCATGTCGTCGTCCTCCTCTCCGTTCACAGCCGGGTTCTCTGTCTTGGTCTGTATGGTGCCGGTGGGGTCTCCGGAAAGTATGGCGTGCAGCTTGCAAAAGCTGCAGGTCTGTAGCTCAGCACCAGATTGATTGTTGGCCTCCCTCTCCTTGTGGTTTCACGTGGCACCGCCTCTGATCCCTGTCATACCCCTTCACCTAAAACCCGGTGCGATCTTTTCATGGATGCCCATGTTTCTATCACTGGTCCATAGCTGTGTTTGCACAGCCTCTTCTCACAGAGGCCCAGGAGATCCAATACTTCCTGTCTACTCCAGATAGGCATGTGTCTAGAGTATGCAGATGGCTTGGTCAGTTACAGACAAGGGGACACTGCTCAGTGTTCTTGGTAAGCTTGGCAATCAGGAAAAGGCATTTAAAAAATGTGGGGTGTTTTTAAGGCTTCTGGTCTCTGTGACCCCTGTAGAGTGGAGTTAACAATTGTGACCAGAGCAGTCATTGTGGGACATCTGTTAGGATTGACATAGGTCACACAGCATCTGCACTTGCTCTGCATCAACCTCTGCAGCTTAACGCCATCCAGGGAAGTAGTTCTGCATCACCTTAACGGGGCACTTACGTTATTGGGGGACAAATTTAAGTGTAGACGCGCACACAAATAGGTTGACACAAGGCGACTTACATTGACCTAACTTTGTAGTGTACACCAGGTCTTTAGTCACATTTGAAAATAGGATTTAAACTCCTTAGGCACTTTTGAGAATTTTACTAGTTGTTGTTGGTGTTCCCTCTAATTTTTCCCACCGATGTGCAGAATGAATTTTGTCATGTGCACCAATATGGAGGTGATGTGTGACACATCTCCATATTGGTGCACATAACAAAATTCATGTGGCGGGGTGGGGCCCAAGGGGTTCAGTGTGTGGGAGGGGGCTCAGGGCTGGGGCAGAAGGTCGGGGTGGGGGCTCGGGTGGGGCTGGGGATGAGGGGGTTGGCATGTGGGAGGGGGATCAGGGCTGGGCCAGAGGGTTGGGGTGCAGTGGGGTGAGGGCTCTGGTTGGGGTGCAGGCTCAGGAGTGGGGCTGGGGATGAGGGGCTCAGGGCTGGGGCAGAGGGCTGGCGTGCGGGCTTTGAAATGCGGTAGGGCTTCCTGGGGCTTCATTGGGGAGAAAGACCTCCCTCCCTCTTCCTTCCCCCTCTCTCCCTCAAGAGGCGCCTCTCCCCTGGCTGGGCTGGCGGCGGCGGGGGGGGGCATCTCTCCCTGCCGCAGCCTTGAGTGCCTGTGCGGCGCTTAATAGGCGGCTACACAGCTTAGAGGGAACTTAGGTGGTTGTGTCTGTGATCAAACTGATCACTCTTATTGCTGGCCTGTTAATTTATTTTCCTCCATAGTTGACTAGTTGTAACAGCTAACTTTGGGGAAGTCATTCAATTTGAAAATATGCACATGACTTCATTTTTTTAACATAGCACTGAAAGGAACATGGCTGATTTTGGAGATTTTCTACATAGGAACACTCAGGAAAGTTAAGTCAAATTAATTAAAGGTGTGAAGTAAAAACACATTAAAGGGCATTAAACCCCTGTGTGGATACTCTCATTCAGAAGTAAAGTGGCCATAGTTTTCTGTAGCTAAATCCCAAAGGGATTTAACTAATGTGCTTTCATTTCACACCTTTAGTTAATTCAACTTAACTTTCTTCTGATTATTCAGTGTAGACATGCCCCCTTAGAGATCACATATCTAAACATGTCTTAGACGTCATTGTTACAAACAAAAGCAAATGTACACTTTAATCCAGTCAAGGTAGTTTCCAAAATTCTGGAAAAGCAGTTAGAGTAGGCTAATAATTTAAAGAGGGCTTGTTAAACTATATAGAAGTTCAGGGTGTGTAGGCCATGTGGGAATGATACTGATGTGTGGGGGAATAGGAACTAAAGAGATGGTGATTGGGGGGGGGTCTGGAAAGATTTTGGGCAGCAGGTTGTATTGTGTTAGGGTCTCAGGAGAAGGTTTCATTTTCAATACTGACACTCTCTCTACTAAATCCATCTAGGCCCACATAAACGTTCCCTCAACTCATTTGATTGTCTAGTCTCAATGCTTTGGCACTTCCCCTCTCCCCTTTACTTTGTAGGATGGCCTCAAGGGCTTGGCTACCTGACCTTTTTCAGTTAGTGGTAAGAATTAATATTCCATGCTTCAGAAAATTTCTAATTTTGTTAACTCTTAAGTTTTCTCCCTCCCTTGGCCCTTAGGAGCAATATGAACAGGAAGATTTTTTGATTAAGCCCAGTGACAATCTGATCATTTGTGGAAGAGTTGATAAGGACCACTGCAGTCTAGAGGTTCACCGTGAGTAAACAATATTTGATCATAAAAGCAGGCCTAGAAAGTACTCTGATTATTCAGTCTGATCCCTGTGGCTTTGCAGGACTGCTCCCTCTGTTGTTCTCCATTTATCCTGGCTTTTGACTAGATGGTGGCAACTGGCACAACAATTTCTTGTGCTCTTACCTCTGTAAAATAACTGTTTAACAAACGCTAACGAACCCTGACCTATATAAATATACTGAGAACCTGTATAGTGAAACATCAGCCCGTCAATAATACTCTATCATTCTTATTTTATAAATACATGTAAGCAGCAAGTCTCTTATATACCAGATGTTTTAAAATAGTCTCGAACACAAATGAAGATGATGTAGGTGTGCAAGGCATAAACGGAATCAATGTGTACTTGATGTAGATAAGTATACCATTCTTGGGGCTGTTGAATTTTTCACCTAAAGTAAATGTCCTGTGGTGCCTAACATTATATAGAGCAGGGCTTTGGAGCGGAGCCCGGAGCTGGAGCGCAGAGCAGTAGGTTTATGCCCGGAACAGGAGCGGAGCAATTCAAAAATTTTATTGCGCCAAATCCCTGATAGAGAGGCTGTGGCTGTATGTTAGAAACTGACAGCATCACAAATATAGCTTCCAGATATTATCTCTACATTGGGAATATTAATATTTGCTCCATCTGACTATGTGGGAATGTACTATGTAGAGTGACTTATTTTTCTCTCCATTGACATCTGTGTTTTTCAAATTTTCTCTTTCAGTTTATAATCATGACGAGGACTCATTTTATGTACACCATGATATCCTCTTACCTGCATACCCTCTAAGTGTGGAGTGGCTTAACTTTGATCCTAATCCTGATGAATCTCCAGGTAATAAATGTCTTTAGGGTGCCAAAAGAGATCATAGCTGTCAGACAGTAGCAATTTTTCAATATGAACTGCATAATTAACTTAAAATGCTGTGACTAAATAATGGTCTCCTGCAGCAGTATTAACACAGAAGCAAAGCCAAGATATGGGAGGAAAAATTAAACATGGTGGTGAATGTAACAGGGGTTTCTCACCTCCTGAGTGCCTCCTAGTGGCAAGTTGTGATACTGCAATCTTTGTCCCTCTCATGCCACCCCCTGCAGGTTGCTGACCTTGCAAGACAGGTCTTCAGTGGCTCAGCCCTCCAGCCAAGTCGCACCGTTGAAAAATGAACCCCTTCTGGGGTAGCAAATAGTTCACCAGGGTTTTCAGCCCTGTTTCTGGGCCCTTTAAATCTGGCCCTCTGCTCGGGCTTCTGAAGGAGCCTTGTCCCCATCTTGGCTTAGGCCCTTTTGCCAGTGGGGGAACCTTGGCCTGCCCACTACTCCAGGTTCCAGCCCGGGAGTCCTAAAAACAGTAGTCACATACTGCTTCCTTCACTTAGTTGCTGCTGCATTCTCTGGGGCTCTTCTTATCTGGTCCCTTTACCTTCGCCCATTACCTTAGGGTTAAAGTTCTCAGGTATTTTCTCTCTCCCAGGTCCAGTAAATGCATTCCATCAAGCTCCTTTCTCCAAAGAGGAGCACCCTTCCTCATTTCTCTGGTCCCAGCCAGGAACTAACCTGCTAAGCTTCTGCATCTCCTTTAATCTGAGCTTGCTGGGCTCCAATTGGCTGTTTCCTTCTGGCTTTTCTAGGGGTGCCTGGAGGACCCACCTTCACTGCTCCTTCCTGGAGCAGGGTGTAGTAGAACCTCAGTGCTTCCAGCAGGGGGCCACAAAGGGCTGGGTACACCCCATCACAGTGAACAATTTTTATTTTGTTTAAGAGCTGTAAATGCTTACGTATATATCTGCAGGGTTCTTTTAGTAATGTCATTATACCAAATGACTAAACTAAGACACCAATGCTAATACCAAATCTACTAGGCAGACTAAAGGAAAACTTTTCTTTAGACTTCTTGTTTGGTTTTGTTCAGAGAAGTCATGGCCAACAGAGTCAATCACATTTATTTTAAAATAACACACTAAAAATATATATTTTATAATTTGGGGGGCTATATGTACTTTTCTTTGCATTTTTATCATTAATTGTGCTAAAGAGAGGCTACATGCATAAAAAAGTTGGCTCCGAGTGCAGTTGTATGACAGGATTGCTTGTGATGGTAGGGAGCAGGGCTCAACAGCCCTGGGGCTCACTTCTGGTTTATGTCCTTATGTTCCTAAAGCTCATGCTTCAGGGTTTCAGCCAGCCACTGCTCATGGCAGGGTCATGAAGGGATTTTTTATCCCCAGTGTGTTCTGGAAGGTTGTTTTGGTTTGTTTTTTTTTAAATCTTTTTCCTCTGAAGCCTCAGGGATGACCATGGCTAGAGAAGGGACATTGCATGGTCTGGGCTAGGGCTCTGAGGTGGCACTGAGCATTCTCTCTCTGTCTCAGAGGTGCTTGGCTGGCTAGTTCTTTCTGACAAGCTCAGGGTCTAGTAGATCACCATATATGGGGTCGGGAAGGAATTTTCCCTCAAGTCAGATTGGCAGTAATGTTGGGGAATTTTCACCGTCCTTTGCAGTGCCTGGGTGCAGGTCACTTGTCAGGATTATTTGTTACATCTCACTTAATTGTTTCCCTGCCACTGCAGGGGCATTGTGCACTGGTGCACCTTGGTCCCTCCTAATCTGTGCCTGTGGCACACAATAGTTTGATCTCCCTGGGCAGTAGTAATACTTTGGTCTCGTTTCGGATGTTGGGTTTGGTGTGAGGGTGCTGGGTGATGGTGGCAGCAGCGTGTGCTATACAGGAGGTCATACAAGATGATCTAGTGGTCCCTTCTGGCCTTAAACTCTAGAACTCTGACATACCTTTTTGCAGGCAATTTCTGCTGATGTATCTTTAAATGGACGCTAACCACGTACAACTGGTAAAAATATGCCATTGAAAGACTCTGGGCACATAGGCATTAATTTAAAATAAGTCATGAAATAGACAGCTTGGTTGTATCACCCTGCACTCTGCGTATGTTAATCTAAATAAACACTATAACTGGCATTAGTTTTCTTTCTGCAGGAAATTACGTTGCAGTAGGTAACATGACCCCTGTTATTGAGGTCTGGGACCTTGATGTAGTGGATTCTCTAGAGCCAGTCTTTTCCCTTGGAAGTAAAAAAGAAAAGAAGAAGAAGAAGAAAAAGGGAAAGAAGGTAAATAATGCATGTCTGCTGATCTGTATAGATTGCAAAATCTGCAGGCAAGACCATGTCTTTGTCTTTGGTTTGTAATGTTCTGAGCCCAGTAATGCACACAGACACTTGCTTTTTTTTTTTTTTTTAATTAAAGTGTAAGATCTGGTTTAGTTACCTCTGCCAGAGACACTGCATCTGAAAGATTATATTATTTGGGCAGTTCACAGAAACTATAAACATGGCTCTATCCAAATAGCTGCTAATCTATATATCATCCGCTCTTCTGAGTAACTGAGAAGGATTTACTTTTTTACCCCCTCAGACCTTTAGATTGTAAACAGCCCACTGGGGAAGGGTAATGATTCTGTGTAACTTGCTGCTGAAAAGTTTGGACATATACGAGTAATGTTTGCAGTAGCATTTCATTAATTTAAAAATCTAGAGACTCTCTCTCACTTACAGGTTACTGGGTTGGGGAGGGAAAAATAGGAGGAGGAAGGATCCTGGAGGACTCCCATTTACTCAGAACAATGTTCTTTGTAGTTTAACCCTTTCATTTCTTAACTTTAAAAAAAGAAAAAAGGTAGGCATTAGGAGGTGGAGAATCAATGTTGATTGAGGAGAAGGGGGCAAGGTGGGAACCAGAACAATGGGAGTGACCAGGGAGAATGTGGGGACCCAACTGGTGAATATTTGAATCTGCCACCTGGCAAAAGGGAGTAGCTCTTGCTGCATGCTGGCCAGATAAGGGAAGAAAGGGGAGAAGAGGCAAGCTGAGAGGAGGTGCTGCAGAGGCAGGTCTGTACAGAGAGGAGGATTTCAGCAGGTGGGAAGATGTTGAATTATCATGCTGTTCCTAATCTGCGCATATAACAGTACGTTAATGAATAATAAATACATGATTTTTCCTGGAAGCTATAACTTTTTTAAACCTCTTTAAAATGTATCTGTCTACAGAATTCATCTACGGAAGGGAATCAGGATGGGCATACTGATGCAGTTCTTGACCTTTCATGGAATAAGCAAAACAGGTAAAAGAACACTTGAATGATTACATACAGAGAACTATAAATTAGTGTACATGGTTTTGTATGAAATATTTATACATACCTATAACTTGATTGCTTAAAGATCAACTTAATGTAATGCAGAAGTTAATCCAGCTGAAAAGTACTTGAACTCTACACAAGTGAAAATTGAGACCATCTCCCAGTTTTAAAAAAAAGTGATGATTTTTTTTTATTATTATTATTTTTGGTGATTTGTATTTTTCAAATTTGAACATAAAACAAAGGTGGCTTTTAGCCATCTCAGGGCTCCTGCTGTCGAGGCAGGATTTGGTCCATGGGACAAATCAGAATTGTCCAAAGATGGCTCTGATTTGTGCCACATTCCAATGGACAGGGTGGCTGATGTGCAGGGACGCCCAGGCCTTGCCCTCTTTTTCCCTGGCTCTTCCCCTTGTGCCGACGTCAGAAAGCAGGGAGAGGTGATGAAGGAGCTACCATAGCACAGATGTAGAATTATGTCTTCATCTCCCTGGGATTACGCTAGGCAGGTGGAGTCCTCTGTTGCTTGGCTACACCAGCTTTAGGGTTCGCTTCCCAATTCCAGAGCAACACACAGTTACCCTGTCAAAAGGGGAGCAGTCAGGCCCTTATGCTTAAGAACAACAGCTTCTTTATTAGTTCTTTGAGTCGTGTCCCTCTTGGGGCTCCACTTCAGGTGTGCATGCACCTCTTGAGCCCTTGATTGAAGATTTTCAGTTAACAGTGTCAATTCGGCCTGCGCATGTGTCCTATGCCTCTTTGTGCCCAATACTGAGGCTATATAAGGGTGCATAGTTAAACCACCCTCCATTCTTTCTCAACTGCCTTGGCCTGGGAGGAAACCTTAGCATGTCCACCTTGAGCATGCCTCTACTTTTGCACTCTTTCTCTAGTGATCGAGAGAGTTTTCATAGTTAGTTATTTAGTTAAGTAGTGAGAGGATTGTTTTACTCTTCTCTTTCTCCTCAGGGAGACTTTTTTCTCCCCTAGCAGGGCATGCCTGACTTGCTAGGTTTCAAATACTGAGAGGCTATACCTATGAGCGACGGCCACTATAAGTGTGTCCATTGCATGGGAGAGTCCCATATCTTCTAGAAGTGTAATGTCTGCTTGGCCCTCAAGTCCAGTACAAGGGAAAACAAGAAGATTAAATTCAAACTGCTAATGATGGAACACTGCCTTTGGCCAGCTTCTGAGTCAGGTCTCTGGACCAATCCAGTGGCCCTTCTACTTCGGCACAGGCTTCCTCTAAGAAAGGGAAGACTTTGGAGGATTCAGAGGAGGTTTCCAAAAAGAGGTACTTATCTAAGTCTACCGTGTATGACAAGGACCAGAAAAGACTGGATCTCTTTGGGTGAAAAGCCTAATGGTTGGCAACCCTGCAATTCAGGATCGCAAATTATCAGGTTGTCATGGCCAAATATAACTTTACAAACTGTAACAGATTCATGGCTTTTATTATAGAACATCTGTCACAAGAACATAGGGAGAAATTTCAGTCCATCTCAAAGGGTCAGTTGCTGGCCAGAACTGTTCTTCAAGTATCCTTTGATGCTGTGGACACTGCTGCCAGGTCCATCACTACAGTGGTGGTCATGCACAGGGCATCATGGTTCCATCTCTCGAGGTTTCTGAGAGACTACAAAACACTGTGGAGGGCCTCCCCTTTGATGCTTGTAAACTGTTCTCTGATGAGTCTTTGCACACTCGAAAGGACTCTAGGGCCATATATATATTACAGACTGCCCAGAGGTTGTGTCCACACTTAGTTTTTTGGGTTCCAGAGATCCACCAGAAAGAGACAGATTTCAGAGAAAGAGGGCTGCCCAACCACTCTCCATGGCCGGCCGGCCTGTTTTGAATCAGTCGTTGTGTTGGATTGTCAAGGGTTCAAATCCTGCAACTAAATTTACTGCTGTGCCCATTAGCCCACCTCCTTGTCTGGAGACCTCCTTGCCCATTTCCAACATGCTTAGAGGCAGGTCACTGCAGACATTTGGGTTGTAGAGGTCATAAAATTGGGCTATACCATCCATTTTACATCACTCCCTCCCTTCCACACCCCTTCCCTGTCCTCCTTCAGGGATCCCTCTCGTGAGCTTTTATTGAGACAAGAAGTGAACTCTCTCCTTCAAATAGCAGAGTAGAGCTAGTTCCTCCTCCTCACAAGACATGGGATTTTACTCAAAGTATTTCCCTGTGCCAAAGGAGGATGGAGACCGATCTTAGATCTAAAACTTCTAAAGAAGTTCAGGATGGTGGCTTGGGCAGTTGTAATTCCTTCATTAGAGAAAGGGGTATGATTTCTGGCCCTCAACCTACAAGATGCTTATTTCCATATAACAATACACCCGTCACACATGAAATATCTGTGTTTCATTATAGGAGATCATTTTCAATACAAAGTGTTTCACTTTGGTCTTTCCTTGTCGCCGAGTGTTCTCCAAAGTCCTGGCAGTAGTGGCTGCTTACCTCTGACAAGAAGCAATCCTAGTCTTCCTGTACCTTAATGACTGGCTACTCAAGGGCCGTTCTTACGAAGCAGTGCTATCATCCTCACAGACAGCCCTTGCTCTGTTCCAGGAATTGGGACTGCAGCTGAATGTAAAAAAAGTCCACAGTAACCCCAGTACAGAAGACAGTTTATAGGGGCATGTTTGGACTCGTTGGCAACCAGAGCCTATCTTCCTTTAGACAGATTCGTAACCAGGTCAGGTTTGGTATGGACAATTCGGGGGAGTCATTGAACCACAATAAGGAACTGTCTTCAGCTCCTGGGACACATAACAGTTTGCATCTTTGTGACCGATCACACAAGATTACATTTCTGCTGCTTTCAGGGTTGGCTCGGAACAACCTGCTCTCCAGTCAGACGCACCTTGGACAGACAGGCTACAAGTGAGGAACTCCTTAGACTGGTGGAAGGATCAGCTCAACATCTGTGTAGGTGTTCCTTTCTGTCGCCCAGCCCCATCAATGACTTTAACAGCATCATGGTAGCGTGGGGAGCACATCTCAGTACTCTCACAACTTAGGGCAGATGGAGAACTCAAGAAACCAGACTCCACATCAGTAGGTTGGAGCTCAGGGCTGTCAGGAACAGTTACCTTCATTTCTTACCCCTCGTCGGGGCAAATCAATCCAGGGTCACGATGGACAATGTATCCTGCATGTTTTTTATCAACAGGCAGGAAGAAGCGAGATCCTCCTCTGTGCACTGAAGCTATGAAACTAAGGGATTTGTGCATCAGATGCAAATTTCAGCAGTCTACCTCACGGATATTCAGAACACCACACCCGATATCCTCAGGATAGGATAGACACTTCTCACAGGATTATGAATGGGAACTAAACACCAAACAGTGTCCTCTTTTCTGCTCAAGAGGGGGGTTTGGGCAACCATTCCTTGGGAGATGCCATTCTTCTTCCTTCTGTTTCCTCCAGCACTACTGATACTAAGGAGTGATTAACAAGATCAGACAGGACACAGCCAGATTTATCCTTATAGTGGCAACCTGTCTGAGACAAGCTTTGTACCCTTACCTGTGTCCAACCGTCATTCAAGCTCCTGACCGTTCCTATCACAGGATGTGGGTTGTGTGCTTCATCCCACTCTAGTGGTTCTCCGCCTCATGGCGTGGCTCCTGGATGGTTTACGGGGTTAGCATCCTGCTCTATAGCAGTACAGCAGGTCTTACTTAAAGAGATCAGCCCACATTACTTAGCTGCAAAAATGGAAGAGATTCTTCTATTGGCACCAGCATCGCTGCTTCCAGCCTGATTTGGTGCCACTTTGTCATCCTGGTTTGCATATTGGATCTAAAGAAATTGGTATTATCAATTAGTTCGATTTAAGTTCCATTTGGCTGCAATATCAACATTTCATACTCCAGTAGAAGAATTCTCCATATTTGCTCATCCAGTATTGTCTGGGTGTAGTAAGGGTTTGGAGACTCTCTATACGCAGATTAGAAACCCTGTCCCAACCTGGGACCTCAACCTGATACTCAGTTACCTTACGAGACCTCCATTCAAGCCAATGGCAACCTGTTGTCTCTTGCATTTATCTACAAAGATGGTCTTTTTAGTAGCTATCATGTCAGCCTGTAGTGTCGTGGATATTTGAGCCCTAATGGCAGATCACCCCCCTATCACCACCCCTTATTGTGTTATTTAAGGACAAGGTCTCTTTACCTCCACACTCTATATTCTTACCTAAGATTCTATCGGAGCTCTGCCTTAATCAGTCCATTCATTTACCAGTATTTTTGCTGAAGCCACATGGTTCTCTACAGGAATCCCGTTTACACATTTTGGATGTTAGAAGGGCATTAGCCTTCTACTTAGATAGGACCCAGCAATATAGGAAGTCACTTAAGCTCTTCACTTCTTTCACAAATAGATCCGCAGGATTCTCGATTTCTACTCGGAGGCTGTCTGGATGTATTATCACTTGTTACGAGGCTGCAAGCGTTCACCACCCCCACCCCAAAAGGGAGATAGCATGTTCAGCCAGATCACAGGCAATAAATATCCATGGCATTACCGAAGAATGTACCAGTATCTGAAATATGTATGGCTGCTACATGGGCTTCAATGCATATGTTTTCAAAACATTACAACCTGATCCAAGCTGTCAGATTCAGTGCAGCACTTGGTTCTGCAGTACTGTTTGCAGCCCGGGATTCTATTCTGAAGCTCCCTCCTCCATCAGGAAACTGTTTGGAAGCCACCAGAAGTGGAGCAGCAATCAGGACACTACTGGAAGAAGAAGATGAGATTGCTCACTTGGTGCAGTAACAGCGGTTCTTCAAGATAAGATGTCTGTCCCTGTGGGTGCTCCACTACCCTCCCTCCTTCCCGTCGGCTTCAGACTGTTCCTTAAAAGGTGTTTGGGTGGAGAAGGAACTGAGGGCACTTTGCCCGTACACTCTATATAGCCTTGGTATCCAGCATGAGGAGAACATAGGGCATGTGCACAGGCCGAACGGACACTGCTAACTGATAATCTCTGATCAGGTGCGCATGTGCCTCTTGAGCCTGTGAAGTGGAGCACCCATAGGCACCCACATCTCAAAGAACCGCAGTTACCACACAAGGTGATTAACCTCTTCTTTCTATCACCTAGGTTGTTTTTCAATAACACAGTTAGTACAGGATCCAGCAAGGGTCTCGTAAATGGCTTTTCCAATTAGATACTGTATGATCTTTTCCTACTGCTGTTAACTCGCTCTGAGGATACACTTGTCAGTTCTGCATACTCATTTTCAGCAGCTGTCAGCAATCTCCTCTGAAAACTCCTGGTTTTATCTGGATATTACAGTTGGGGAAAAGTTCTCCTGTAGATATTCACTGAACATACAAGAAATTATTAGATGTTAATTGGCCATGTGTTGTCTGCTGCAAAAGGAATGAGTCAAATAACTAAGGTGAATGTAAGAAATGATTTAGTGATAGCTCAGTCAGTGGTACTCAGTTTGTGTGCAGTCGTTCAGCCTTTATCATGGCTAACACCAGCAGCGTGTAATTAGAAAGTCAATTTCATGATGACTAAAAGCAGCTGATCTTTGTAGGAGTAATTTGTGTGACCTTGTATAATATTACGCCCCTGTCCGAAGCTGAATAAGTGATTGGCATTCCCGGTTCTATAGTGTACTGAGTAATATAACCTTGTTGACACCAGTGGATGTTGCAGGAAAAACTAATCCTGAAATGCAAAGGTTGGGTGCAAGTCAAGAACTCAAAGAGCAGTCTTAGTGCAGCATTTTAAATTGCGTTTTAAAAAGTAAGACAAGCTATGACAGCTGCCTACAAATCACTTTCTGGCTGAAGGGCCTCACTGGCATTATTTGTAAAATGTCCTTGTAATCTGCACGGTGCCTTTTGTAAATTTCCCCTCTGTGGCGTTGCTTTGGGGGAACAGTATTGTGGAGGAATGTCAGATGTCTTTCAGTCAAGAACTTCATTCTAATATGGAAAGGAGGTGGGGAAGGCTTCAAACAGTATGTTAAATTATATAATCTAACACCTTTAGACAAATAGGGGTGTTTTTTGTTGTGCATCTAATAAATCCCTGACACTGCGGCTTGGGCTTTGTCTGATTAAAGTTCTTATCTCTGTATTTACAGCCCTTACCACCATTCATTTTTAAATATGAAACGAGGGCCCAAATGTAAAAACCTTGCGAGTAGCTCCTTTGACTTCAGTAGGATGACTTGTCAGAGTAAGATACTCTGTGAGGAGAGTTGCAGTTTCGGACCATTAATTATTTAGTTAATGAAGAGTCTGAAGAGGTAAATACTTGCCAAAAATGGATTCGTTTGTCTCATAGCTATGTTGATACAATATTCAAATCTATACTGTGTAGCTCATATTTAAAAACCCCATCTTAAAATGTACAGAAAAGAATAAGTCCTCAAATTTCCTAGTTATATCACTGGTACGATATAATGGGAGAATATTTTTAGGTGGGGAGGGGGCGGGAACACAACTGTATGAGCAGTACAGTAAAGGTATATCCCTTCAATACAATGCTGGATTTTCTGTTCAGAAATATGTAACACATTGCCATTAAATACTGAACGTTATATTCTTCTCCCAGATTATTTTTTATGCTTGAAGGTTGTAGGCTGTAGATCTGGGTTTACTTGAGATCAGAATCAGGCTGTGTATTTATGACCTAGGGCCACTATTTGTTCACATGTATGTAAATGTCTAAAGCTTTTGCTTTTGTATGTTGTTAGAAATGTGTTAGCAAGTGCTTCAGCTGACAACACTGTAATTCTGTGGGATATGTCCACGGGTAAACCAGCAGCGAACCTTACTTTACATATGGACAAGGTATGTGGATATTGTTATATTTCTTCTGTTGTAAACTATAGAAAAAACAAACAAACTGCAACGTATTACATTGAAATCTTAGTGGCAAACACTAATGTTGCAAAACTGCTTTGGTTATAACCACCCCGTCAAACGTTCATAATTTTCTGAGTGAATCACTTTTGTGGATTACCCTATTTGGTCTCTGTCGAAATCTAATTTATTTTATCATTTGGAAAGTTTGAGGGAATATTTAACTCAGATGTTTAGGGCGTCTTAAAATGCTTTTCATCTAAATGTAATGTAAATGTTTTAAGACGAGGAGAAGCCTAAAAGTGCTGTCATAAGTGACAGAAGAATAGACCCTCAAGAATGGGTTAGATTGTCTGTAGTTTCTTTATAGGACAATGAGTAATGGTAACAATGTTTCTAGCACAGGTATGTTTTAATTAGGGCTGTCGATTAATCGCAGTTAACTCACGCGATTAACTCAAAAAAATTAATCACACTGTTAACAATAGAATACCAATTGAAATTTATTAAATATTCTGCATGTTTTTCTACATTTTCAAATATATTGACTGTAAAAATGATAAACAAAAGAAATAGTATTTTTCAGTTCACCTCATACAAGTACTGTAGTGCAATCTCTATTGTGAACGTGTAATTTACAAATGTAGATTTTTTTTTTTTTGTTAGCTAACTGCACTCAAAACAAAACAATGTAAAACTTTAGAGTTTGCAAGTCCACTCAGTCCTACTTCTTGTTCAACGGATCGCGAAGACAAACAAGTTTGTTTACAGTTACGGGAGATATTGCTGCCTGCCTCTTATTTACAATTTCACCTGAAAGTGAGAACAGGTGTTTGCATGGCACTGTTGTAGCCGGTGTCGCAAGGTATTTACATGCCAGAGATGCTAAACATTCATACGCCCCTTCATGCTTCGGCCACCATTCCAGAGGACATGCTGCCTGGCTAAGGCAGGCTAGTCCCTGCCTATCTCGACACCACACTGTGCCCCGGAAGCGACAAGCAGCAGATCCAACTCCTAGGTGGGGGAGCCACAGAGTTCCACGCGCTGCCCACGCCCCGAGCACTGGCTCCTTGTCAGTGGGGGCGGGGAGGGAAGTGCCTGCGAGTGAGAGTTGCATGGAGCCACTTGCGTGCCTCCGCCTAGGAGCCGGGCCTGCTGCTGGCCGCTTCTGGGGCGCAGCATGGTGCCAGGACAGGCAGAAAGCCTGCCTTAGCACCCCAGCTGTGCTGCTGACTAGGAGATGCCCGAGGTAAGCCCATGCCCCAACCCCGTGCCCCAATCCCCTGCCCCAGACCTGAGCCCCCCAAACTCAGAGCCCCTTCCTGCTCCCCAGCCCCACCCCAGAGTCTGTACCCCCAGCCCAGCGCCCTGACCCCCCTCCCACACTCCTGCCCCAGCCCTCTGCCTCAGCCCTGAGCCCCTCCCACATCCCAAACCCCTCATCCCCAGCTCCATTGGGTCGTGGGCATCAACAATTTTCTTCAACAGGATCGCCAGGAAAAAAAATTGAAAACCACTGCACTACAGTACTTATAGTAGCTGAATTGAAAATTACTGTTTCTTTTGTTTTTTACAGTGCAAATATTTGTAATAAAAAATAGCAAGTGAGCACTGTACACTTTGTATTCTGTGTTGTAATGTTGTTGTAATAGAAATCAATATATTTGAAAATGTAGAAAAACATGCAAAATATTTAAATAAATGGTATTCTATTATTGTTTAACAGTGTGATTAATCTTTTTAATTGCTTGACCGCCCTAGTTTGAATCTACAGCACCTAGATATTATGATGACAGGTGCTTTTGAAATACTTAGCTCTTTTTGTAATTTAAATGAGAAAATTAATAATATAATCTCAGTCATCTAGTCAACGTAGATCACTGCTCTTGGCAAACTTCCCATGTACTTTTTTCTTTTTTTTCTTTTTGCTGCTCTATGCATAGTTATACAGTTGTTTTTGTCCAACTGGAAGCAGATTTTTTTTACCCTTCCCAGGTTGTTTTTTGAAGATTTTTGGCAGAAAAGGGAACATGTATTTCTAGTTTCACCTCTGGTGAGGTCCTCTTGGAAATCTAAAATATACATCTTCTGTATTGCTAGATGCATATTCTGCTTTATGAAAAGGTCTTGAGTACCAGCAAGTATAACAGTTGTATGGAATAGTGCTGTACCTTATCCTGCATGACACTGACTGAAACAGATGTCCTGTATGTATTTTAAATCCCAGTGTGTGTTTCTAAAACTTTCAATGTCCTTATTAGGTCCAGACACTACAATTTCATCCATTTGAAACACAGACCCTTGTTTCTGGATCTTATGATAAGTAAGTGGGGAAATATTTGCTTTTTGTACTATTGTAGATGGGTCTGGAAGCTCCATCCTTTATTCAAGTTGCTGGATACTTCCTATTATAAAACCTCATTTTCAGTAGCTTATTACTTTGCCAAATTTTAACTGTTTGGGACATGCCAGGTGTCTGCCTCGTGCTAATTTTGAATTAATTAATTAATTCAGCCAGAATGGTTTGGCTGCTTCCAAAAATGAGGTTGGGGGAAAATGTTTTCCCCTGTAAAATAAATAAGTAAAAATCTTGACTACATTTTCTTTGTAAGGCTCTAGCAATCCCATGCTTTGGAACAAGTACTTGAAGTTGGCAGTAGGGGGTGGCCTTTGTCTCAGGAAAGTGCATTTCTTCATTCCCATGAGAAACAGCCTAAATCTGGTCAATTTATAAGCCTTTGAAAAATTGCAGTTCACACATGCTCAGTAGAGACTTCTGTGCTGTTACTGTTCCTCTCTTCGCTGGGCTTAGGTAGCACAGATGAGGAAGTAGGCTTATTTGAATGAAGAAGGGGCACACGCCAGACCTATGGGAGGTGTAGATTAGGTTAATGAGACCTGTGGGAGGTTGTGGGGAGAGCACTCAGTCTGGGGACTATCTGGGTAAGCGAACTTGGAGCTAGTGGGTTGGAGGGAAGGAGATGTAGCGAGGGGAGAACAGATCGGATGGGGAGCTGGGGTGCAGAGGGAGAATTGGGAATGGCTGGACAAAGGGACTGGGACAAATAAGCCAGGAGAGGTGACAAGCGGCCAGAGAGTGACAGATTGGCTAAGGAATCAGCAGGAATGGAACTGGGAATGGGTGCAGACAGTGGCTGGGATGGGGTATATGGAATGGTGAGGATAGGACTTGCTGGGCAAGGTGATTGGGAATAGAATGAGAAGCCTGAGGAATGGAGATAGGGACTGGGACAGAGACCGAATTGGAATAGGGACAGTTTGGAGAGGATGGGGCAAAAGAGGTCATGTTTGGGGGGGAATGGGCAGAAGTCTGTGTCCCCTAGAGCAGACTTTTTTTTCCCCAGAGCTTGGAATGGAACCCAAGATTCCTGAGTGTCAACATTCCTCGTCTGCCAGCAAATACACTGGCAAAGTGTCCCATCCCCCTCTAGTGTTGGTCCACATAGAGGATGATAACCTACTATTAGCAGTTACTGTTAGATCAAGTGGCAGATGTGTCTGCAGTGGAGATAAGGGTTCCAGCCCTGACACTGGATGAGCCATGTCTGTCAGTGCGGTACCACATGATGGAAATTGGGAGTTTTTAGTTTTCTTTTTTTTAAAAACATAGGAATTTACACAGAACTGCATTAAAAGGCCTTTAATAAAGTTGAAAAGTAAAGCACTCAAAAGTTCAGACATGCTAGAATGAAGGTTGCCTGTGCAGCCTGAGTTTGGCTCTCCTGTGTGTCTGCATTGTGGTACAGTCTTCAAAGATCACATACTATTTTTTTCCACCGAATGCCTGCCTGACTTGGTGCAAGGGATGGACCTGATCTGGGAATGAATTGGGGTTTTGTAGTGAAAGAAACTTTTGTCTGTAGGATGCCTGTTTCATTTCTTGCAGAAATTGAGAGGTGTGTAGTAAATGAAGCAGGGAACTGCAGGAGGAGAAAAGATAGTCTCAGGTTGAATGCTGGCCCGGAGAATGGGATTCTATCCCTGTGTGAGTTTCTGTGTAATCTTGGGCAAGTCACTTAAGCCAAATGTTTCACAGATTGCCACTAACTGTATATTCCTCATTGTCTGGATGCCAAACTAGAGACCCTGGGGTCTGATGTGCAGAAGTGCTGAGCACTCACAGCTGCAAGTCTAGTCAGTCGGAGCTGTGCTTTGAACATATTAAGTGCTATATAATGTTAACTGCTCTGAAAAATCAGGTTCTGTATGTCTCAAATAGAGCACCCAGAATTGGTAGATTCTTTTGATATTTATTTCTCTGTTCCTCATTTCTCCATATGTAAACTGGGATAATACCCCCTCACAGAGGTGTTGTGAAGCTAGATTAATGTTTGTGAGGCACTCAAATACTATAGTGATGAGCACTATAGAAAAGCCAATGAGGAGATTCTCTTTGGAGCAGGGGTTGAATAGTGTGTAGTAAATAAGGCCTGGGGCCACATGCTGCACCGCGAGAAGACAAAATATTGAGTAGCTGCTCGTCCATTTTGTGCACTGCATAAGGCGCAGGGGCCCTGTGGAAAAAACAGGATGTGATCATGTCATTACAGACTGTATCCTAATGTGTGCTCACAAGAGGGCTGAATTAAGGTTGCACAGGCATTCTGTCATTTCCTAACTTCCTAACATTTCCTAACTTTTGAGTGCTTGACTTTATGACCTTAATAATGTTCTTTTAATGTAGTTTTTTGTCTGTAATATATAAAGGGACAGAAAGTGTTCATAAGGGAATACAGAGGTTCCTGCTTTGGTGTATAGTCACTTCGCTGTTTCTTAGCTGTACTTTCTGTGTGTATATTCTCTGCTGAAATACCAGTCGTCCTGTTTCTTTTATTTATTTATTTAGGTATTCTCTTAGCAGGTCTTTGTTTCTAAAGCTTGCATTTAGCTACTTCAGAAGGATATACTGCCTGTTCCCATATTTGTCTGAGGGGAGTAATTTTATCTGATTTATGGTACCCACCGTAATTTCATTCCATAACTGCTCTTTCCTGTCAAAGTTCTGTTCTAGTTTTTAATGCTTTCCCTTCACATTACCACATTTGAAAATGTATCCAAAGCCAGTCACACCTTTCCATTTGCTGCATTTAGTTTATCTTAGCAATCTGGTACATTCTCTTAAAATATTTAGCTGGCCTCTGGGATAGTTTTGAGTCTACTCCTATGCCCAGTCTCCACTTTTTTGCTGGGGCAGACTTCTCCAAGTCATCTACAGCCAGTCTTCCAATCCCATAAGCACCCATAAGCTATTGTACTGATTTCCTTAAAGTATCCTGCGACCTAGAAGTAATTGAAGGCTTCTGGAGAGTGTCTGAGAAAGAAATGTTTGTTGAAATGTGCTTTCATGACATAAAAGTCAAATCTATTAAAAGCTATGTTATAGCTAAAATTGTGCTTTTCTACTGCACAATGGAAGATGAGGCTTTCAGATCAATGTTTGTGGGGCTTTTTATGTTTTTGTTTTTAAACTACAAGATAGTGTGGGAACAGGTTACATTGTGGATATTAACTGAGTTGAAGAGGTTTCTAAAGCTATAGTGTCTTTCCTCCTTTCATTAACATCAAACAGCTTCTGCATGCTTGCTGCCACTTGAAGAGTTTCTGCCCCATTGGGCTCAACATAAGAATTATCAGAGTCCCACATGAGCCACTCATTCTCATCTTCTCTCGCTCATTTTAAATATATAATCTCCCCAGCCACTTCTAAAGCTTAATCTCCTGTTTAAAGCGTATTTGAAAATACACACAAGGTGCATTTTTCCTAAATTCATTTCCTAACATTTTATTTTCCAACAAACTGGTTATTTGAAACTAGTCAAATGAAATCATGTATGTTCATATTGAAGTGATATGTTGGTGTATAATTCTGGCCCCTGTGCGATAGTATTTCCTGTGTAGTGATTGTATTGGAATTTATCTGCCTCATTTAGTCTCAACAGAATAGCTCTTCTACCCACGAGAAACACCTTGGTCCATAATATAAATCCTTTCTACGCCTTTAGCATCATCTTTTATTTGCTTTTTCAAAAGTGAATCTGGAAACCTGAATATTTCCAGTGTTTTGAAGCTCCGTTCATTAAAATTCATGAATAAATTAGTGAGAACATCGGTTTATCATGATCACCTAGCAAACTTCATGAAGTGTTCTGATGTGATTTCTTCTAGGTCTGCTGTCCTGTATGACTGCAGAAGTCCACAGGATAACCATCGAATCTGGCGGTTTAGTGGACAGGTTGAGAGAGTGACTTGGAATCATTTTTCACCTTGTAACTTCCTAGTGAGTATATATTATATAGTCTTTCACCACACACTTATGGCTGTCGTTGTTGCACTTTACCTGTTAATGAAAGATAAATGTGTCGCTGTTCAGCTGCTGTCACTGCTATTTCATGGGCTGAGTGGAGCTATGAGCATTTTCCCCCTTAGGTGTATAGCACTTCATTGATAACCCACTAACAATTAAGAATACTGATTACTTATGAATTTGGTATCTTTTTCATGTGAATGAAGTTACACCATCACTAAGCCAATTAGTGCTGTTTCCTTATCACCCTGGAGACTTATTTCTAAGCCATGTTTCATTAATTTCTGGTGGTTGAAGTAGATTTTCCCCTGCTGCAGGCCTGTTACGTCTCACTGATACCCTCGATTGAGATGTTACTTGCTTGGGATTTTCATTTCAAACATTTTAAGTGTAGATGAGACAACTTTAATCCCTTACTTAAGCACTAGAAGGCACTGTCTCAAGTGTAGCTGGTCAAAAAATATTGAAATTTGAATCTGTCTAACCCTGTTTTTTCATTGTCTCTACATCCATTCACTTCTTTGCTTACAGTCACCAAAAGTGACTTGCATTTCATTGCATTTGTGAAGTAATCACCTTTTTGCTAAGACCACCAACTCATTTTGCATAGACCAGACATCAGATAACTTTTCAGTCACTATTGACCGGGGATAGATTTGAACTGGTAGCCAAGAGGTGAAAAGCTCCATATCCTCTGACATACTTGGGAACAGTCCAGATCAGTGAGGGGCTGTCACCCCTGCCCTGTAACTTGCGGTGCATTACAATGCCTTGTTGCTGTAGCATCCAATATGGACTGCTCACAAACAGCCTTCCAGCATGCAGGTCACTCCCAGATGTGTTTGTGTAACTGCAGCCTGTCAGTCACACCCTGGCTCTCACCAGCCTTTATACTGCAGGGTGACCCCAACACACTTCTTCTCCCAGATTTCCCCCCAGAAATGCATGTCTTATACTGCCCAGCCCTCTCCTGGGAAGTTTTTTCCCCTGCTGATAATAGTGCCTCTTAATTAATTAGCCTCTTACAGTTGGTATGGGTACTTCCACCTTTCCATGTTTCTCTGAATATGAATATCTGCTTACTGTGTGTGCCATTCTATGCATCCAGTGAAGTGGGACTGTAGCCCACGAAAGCTTATGCTGAAATAAATTTGTTAGTCTCTAGGTGCCACAAGTAATCCTGTTTTTTGTTGGTTTTTTTTGCTGACACAGACTAAGACGGCTGCTACTCTGAAACCTATATTAAGTCAGTTATTCCTTTAACGGATAATATACACTAGGCCAGGGGTGGGCAAACTTTTTGGCCTGAGGGCCACATCTGGGTATGGAAATTGTATGGTGGGCCATGAATGGTCACAAAACTGGGGGTTGGGGTGCGGGAGGGGGTGAGGGCTCCAGCTGGGGGTGCGGCTCTGTCGTGGGTCCAGAAATGAGGAGTTCAGTGTGTGGGAAAGGGCTCTCGGCTGGGGCAAGGAGTTGGGGGGGGGGGGTGAGGGTTCTGGCTGGGGGTGTGGGTGCTGGGGATGAGGGTTTGGGGTGCAGGAGCGTGCTCAGGGCTGGGACCAAAGGATTCGGAGGGCAGGAGAGGGATCTGGGCTGGGGCAGGGGGTTGGGGCTTGGGAGGAGGTCAGGGGTGCAGGCTCCGGGCGGTGCTTACCTCAAGCAGCTCCCAGAAGCAGCGGCATGTCCCCCCTTTGGCTTCTACGTGGAGGCACAGCCAAGCAGCTCTGTGCACTGTCCCATCTGCAGGCACCGCCCCTGCAGCTCCCATTGGCCATGGTTCCCGACCAAAGGGAGCTGCGGGGGTGGCACTTGGGGCGCCCCTATGTGTAGAAGCGGGAGGGGGAACATGCTGCTGCTTCCAGGAGCTGTGCGGAGCCACGGTACGCACGGAGCAGGGAAAGACCCTGACCCCACTCCCCGACTGGAGCACTAGAGCGGGGCAAGCCCTGGACCCTGCTCCCCAGCTATAGCTCGAGGACCGGATTAAAATGTCTGAAGAGCCGGGCCATAGTTTGCCCACCCTTGCACTAGCCTGTTATATTATATAGTTGACCAGGCCTTCAACTTAAACACACTGGATTAGATAAAACAATAAAACAAATTTATTAACTGCAAAGAAATAGATTTTGAATACAAGTAATGAGGCATAAAAATCAGAAATGGGCGCTAGAAAATGTTTTATTTTCCTTGTAACTAACTTCAGACTACATTAGATTCAAGCAAAATTTCTCACCACATGCTTCTAGCAGCATTACTGACCAAACTCTTCAGATCAGAAGCTCTCCCCCACAGTTCCACGGCTGTTTCCTTTGTCTGCTCAGGTGCAGAGAATGAGGTGGGCAGGGAAGGGAAAAAGAGTGGTGTTTTGGGGGGTTTGTCCCTCCTTTTTATAGTTCCTCTTTGAAAAACATTTCCAGCTAAGAACCGGGAGACAGGCAGTTTGCTGAAAGAAGCAGACTCCATGCTGTTTCTTTGTTAAGATGCAGATCTCTTGGTCCCTGCATCCCTTTGTTATCAAAGACTTGTCTGGGAAATGTACTTCAGGCATGATTTTAGCTTATGTTCATAACTTTACATATAATGTTGCTATATGCACTTTACCTTGATATTACTGATCAGCAAGTTGGGTTTTCAAATGATACATCACAAGGCATACCTTGTACAAAGATGATTACAATAGTGCATAGGGTGTGAACACGGGTGTTTTCCATCACATACCCCATTACCTAGCGTTTGAGTCATGGGCTATGTGATGTAATAGCTGTGCAAGCTATTTACGCTTGATTAAGCTTGCACTTAATTTCTTGTTAATGTATGTTCATCTTGTTCAGGTTACTGTAATATAAAGTCTGAATTTGATGGATTTTACAAACTTGAGATTGGATGCTTAATTCTTAGGCTGTGAATTGATATGGCAATTTCTTTTGACAACGGAATGTTTTCCCCAGGCTAGCACAGAAGATGGCTTTGTGTACTGTCTAGATGCTCGTTCCGATAAGCCACTTTTTACACTGAAGGCTCATAATGAGGAAGTATCTGGTAAACTTTATATCTTCCTTTTATATGTAAAATGTGCCCATTAATGTGTAGTTGGAATATGTCTTTTAAATAGTTAAGTAAATATGAACTTGTTTGAGAGAGGCAGTCTTTTGTTTAGCAAAAACTTTAAGTACTAATCATGGAAGCTGGCCATTGGTCGAGTTGTATTTTAAGGGATGTATGTTTTGACCACAATGCATTTTTCTCATAGAATTACATGAATAAAAATGTCAAAGCAGATCTCACTGGTTTGGGTCACATTCGTGAATGAAGTAGTTTGCACAAAAATATTTCTGCATGAAGAGGATTTTGCAAAAACATGAAAAAGACCAATGGTGTTTCTTTTTTTTAATTTTAGTTTTTTAGATAAATAATCTCTCTCTCTCTCACTCTGGATCAGTGATTATTAATACTAATACATACCACTCTGCAACTGAGTCAGAAATGAGCACATAGTCTGGGATAACAAAAAGAGGTCTCTCACTGATAGTTGAAAGAGGAGGCCATGAGGCTGGACAGTTGTCAGAGAAGCCATGAAGTAAGGTATTAGCAGTTGGAAGGGGAGGATTGAGCCACGGTTGCAATCTGAGAGGTCCTGGTTACTGCCAGAGGAAAAAGAGGCACTGAAGGTTTTTCACACCCAGAAGGATCCCTGCTTCTCCCACTAAGTGTGGGAGGAAGGAGGGGGCACAATGTTTCTATTAGTCTCCCACTCCTTCCTTTAAGGCACATGGAGAATGAGGTACTTTCGACTTCCCTTTAAAATGTTACACAGGGAAGAAAAATATGTAACAATTAAATGGTAATTTTAAACTGATCTGTTTGAACTTTTCAGGACTCCAATTAAGCAGTCAGATCAAAGGGTGCCTTGTGACATCATCTGCTGACAAATATGTGAAAATTTGGGATATATTGGGAGACAAACCAAGTCTGATCCATTCCAGGGATATGAAAATGGTAAGTAACTTATACGTCTTTTCTAAGAAAGTTTACGTATAAACCATGATTAATAGAGCTCACTTCTGATTTTAACCAGGCTTCATTGTCTTGTTCTCCTTAACACTTCAGATTAATTGGGCATCTTGTCCTGGGTACTGTTAGTACATCACACAATTCAACACACCACTGGCAGCCTCTGCTTTAAAGCCTTGGACGGGAATAGCCAATAATTTTTACAAAATCAGTTTTGAAGAGGCATAGGCGGGCCTTACATTTTTTTAACTTGTTCTGTCAAGGTGTGTTAAGGTGACCTTTTTTTTGACATTAAAACAATATTTTTTCCTCTAGGGTGTTCTCTTCTGTGCAGCTTGTTGCCCTGATTTGCCATTTGTCTATGCCTTTGGAGGGGAGAGAGAAGGGCTTCGAGTCTGGGATATAAGCAGTATTTCTGCAGGTAACAATCTCGTTAATCAGAGTTTCAGGGTTCCATTTTTTCTCCCTAATATACTGCATATTCAGTAATGCATCAAATGAAGCAACAAGGCAGTTGTGAGAGAACTGCAGGCTTCCGGTGGGTAATGAGGTGTATCCAGCATCCTGTTACGTTGTTCTGCTGTTAACAGTGTGCCACACACTTTGGGTAGATTAGTCCCTGCCCTGATGAGGTTTCAGTCAAAGTGGAATTGATGCCTTGATCTCATGCTTTGAACTATGGCATTGCACTCTCACTATGAAAATGTTGGAATACACACTTTTTTTTTTTTTAAAGCAGGATCTTCACATTCATAACCAAATGAACTTTTTTAAAGTGAAGCCTTCAGTGTTTGTTAAAAATGACAACTTTTCTTTCAATGTGTATACAAAGGTGACATTGGTATAGCTTATTGTTTTCGTTTCAGTCTGATGTACTGGTTTTTTTAATGCTGGCTGCATGGCTGAGGATCTTCACAGTTACCGTTTATATTTTGTCTCTAGAACCACCAGCTTTTAATATGCAAAAAAACTTTTGGCTGTGGTTTGCACTAGTTGGAACGGGTTTTGGCCGCATGCCCAATTGTATTGTGTTATCATGTGTAATAAACGGTAGTGATGTTGGATCTACCTTTTTAAAGGCATGCAGAAATCAAATGACAATCTAAACCCTAAAACCAGAATTAAATTTTAAGCACAACACCTTATGCAAAACTTAGCCTAACTCCAGTTGTGAGTAGATGGATACCACTTAAGTACATAGGAAACAACCTGCCTTTCTCTCACTTACCTTCAGATAGAACAATCACAGACCATTTGCAACATGACCACAGAACAGCAGCCAGTGGCTCTGTGAGGGAGAAGTACCCCGCCTTCCTCTTAATGTATTTAGTTAGCATAATTCCTTTGTTTTGAAATATAAAACTTAAACCCTCTGGGTTGAAAAAAAGCTTTCAAGACTCTGACTAAGTTTAAAATTCCCCTTTCATTACTGTAAACCATGTTCTAGCCACTGTAATGATCTTCTCTCCAGGATACTGCCATTTATGTAATCTCTTGCGTTGCAGTGAATGAAGTTTTTGGAAGCAGAGAGAGGCTGGTAGCTGCCAATACAAACTCTACAACTAGCAGCTCCTTTGCCAGCAGTAGCAGCAAAAGTCCAGAAGCAGGAATGGAATCATGATGGATCAGACCTCACATAAATGGTATATAAATGCAAAACATCAAACCAGAGTATACTTTGGGACTACAGTTAAGATGTACTCTACACCCACTGGTTTGGAATGGGTTCATGGAAGTGTATCAAGTTTCCTGCAATCTGCAGCTTTTTTTCATCTTATGGGAGGAAAACATGGTCTTGTGATTAAGGCATAGGAGTTATGGGTTCCTGCCTCACTGACTTGGAAAAGTTAAGTGACATGCCTGCACCTTGCTTTACCTAGCACTGAAATGAGACTAGCACATCATGTGTGTGTTTTGTAAACTTCCCTTGTAAAGTGATATGAGATCTTTGGCAGGAAAGCACTGTGCTCCTGTAGAGTATATCTAAAGGATTGTAATGAAGAATGGATTTCTTTTTAGTTGCAAATGAAAACTACTTCAACTGAAAATTGCCATAGTACTCAAGGGCTGAACAAAAACTCTTTTAGTGTACGTAGTCAAACAATGTTTAAGTTCCCCCAGAGTAATCTGAGGATGGACTGTTTAACAAATTTCCAATATTGCTTTTGAAAGATCTTATCAGAACAGTGTTTTTCATCTGGTGGGTGGCAACCGCTAGGGGGAGGTAGGTGAAAGGCAATTGGGGGCCGTGAAGTATTGTAAAACTCCCATACAATCTAAAGCAAAGAAAATCTCACTTCCTATACACCTTTACCCTTCAACGTCAACTATTCTGTAAACGTCTCAAAACACAAATTACACAGGTTTATTGTTGCTATTGATGCATTTTTTCCCCTCTGTCATAGTAAATAGAGGGGGGGGGTTGTAGAAATCTTTGGCTGTGAATAATAGGTCACCAACCTGAAATAGTCTTAGTGTGTCCCATTTTAAAATGACACAACACAGTAAATCCTGCCAGGATCAAAATGGGTGGTTTGTACTTATCCCAGTGCTGGCTGTGTGGGGTGGAGGACTTACTGTCCTGGCCCAAACTCTAGCTTACTGATTAAAGCAGGAACTCTGAGCAATGTCAGGTTTGTCTGTGCTTGTTCCCTTGCCTATGTGCTTGAGTAGTTCTTGTGTACTCCAGAGGCATGCCGATCACTGGATTTTTTTTCTCAAGCAGCCCATCCCTCACCTAGTGTCCTGACATTGTCTGAGTCTGTCTTGACTCCAGCCTTCTTATTAAAGTATCCTTCTGTCAGTTAGGTTTGGCTGGATGCTAGTTCTTGGTTGCCAATATCTCACAGTAAAGTTTCAGCTCCTGGGATGATGATTTGTGAGAAATTCAGTTTCTAGTTCCTTTTCAAAATGAGGCTAGACTGTGTGGTATTTGTTTTTACCAATATACTGACTTATACCAGTAGAAGCCCTAGTGTGGTTGTAATTACACAAAGGTGACAAGCAGCTTATTTCCCTTTCGAGAATAACTTTGTACATACTAGGGCAGTTGTACTGCTTTAGCTTTATCATATAGATAAACTACTTAAAAAAAAAAACCTAGAAAACTTTTATTAAATTCCATACTCCTTGGGCTGGGTCACTGATGCCTTTTTTAAAATTGAAAATGTATATTTGAGCCCCCAAAGTACTGTATAGTCCATTAATACTGTCAGCTAATTGTTTTGTAACTTGGAAGGGGGGGGGAAATCAGTCACTATGTAGAATCTGCTTTTGTTTGTGCACCCGGATTCAGTTAACAAGGCATCTCCTTGTACAAACAAACTTAACTACTTCTACATGTCATACCTTAAAAAGCAGAATGTAAAGTGCCTGTTTTCTAAAGCTTTATGCTTCGGTGTAGTCTGTCTTTCACATAATGGAGTGCTTGCTAATCATATGTTCATTTAGGGGCTGAGATGCAAATTAGTTTCTCCAAAGAAGTTGTGCTTACTGTAAAAAAACTACTCCTCCATTATGGTCTGGAAAAGCATGAATTCAGAAACTTTCAAAAAAGAGACTTGTAATTGAGAGAGCACATTAAAAAAAGAGCCCTGTTTTAATTTTTCCAAAAGGAAAACAGGTTTGAATGAAATACATTTTCATTCCATAAATACATTAGCAGCAAACCCTCCCATCAGCACCTCAGGTGGCTATGGTTTACAGCTTAGTAATGAGTAATATACACACTCTGGACAATTTCAAGCCTCTGGTGTTCTGAAAGCCAAGTCAACCCATCAACACTGAGAACATGTGGAATTAAGTAGGATCACTACATGCCTCATCTCCTATTGAACTGGTAATTAAGAGGCAACATTTAGCTGAAAGCCAAATGGTGGTTTCCTATACAATTTTTGTGGTCAGGTAATTGCTTTGTCCACATTGAGTGCTGATTTCACTGACTATTTATTAACCAAAGCATTTAATTTGTACTTCTAGAAGGAAAGCTGAGCATTTGAATTCTCTGTACTATGCTCTCTGCCTCAGAGAGAACACAAAAACCTTTGAATTAAAGTGTCAAAATACACACCTTTTTTTTTTCTTAAATCCCCAACATACTTTCATGGCTTTGGCAGTTCAAGACTGTTGGCTCTCAGGTTCCTATGATAACCAAATCACATTTTTATTTCATGATTCTTCCATCCAAAGAAAGTCACCTTGCTCCAGTCAGTGTTTGAGCAAAATCTATGAAAGACAAGAGTCAGCCTGTGCACAGTGTATTTTTATGATCTCCTTGCTAGAAATTGTTCTTTGTCAACAGATAAGTGCATCATCCATTCCCATTGCGTTTTAGCCATAGGGCTTATTAAATAGAGATATAATGTTTCATTGATAAAAACCATGATGCTTGGGGAAGGGGAGTGACTTTTCCTCCCTCCTTCATTACTTATGTCCAGAGAGAGTGTCATCTGTTGAATACATTCCACTGTTAATCCTACAGTCTTCAGTCCTCACTGACTCTATTAATTCTTCCTCCTCCGAATCCTCCTCTTCCTGGGCTGAGAGACTGGATGTTGGGCCTTTACAGATTTTTAGGTGGCGAGTGAGGTGATATTTGGTTAGATAAGCCTTGGAACATTTTTCACACACATAGTCCCTCTTCCCTTCATGGGAGTTGAGATGTTTCTTCAAGTGATTTGTCCTCAGGAACAGCTTGTCACACCTGGGACACTTGATCTGCCGTTCTCTACAAGGGATTGAAAAAAAGTTAGGTTTTCCTCAGGATAAACAAGACCTGTCAGTGTATAGCTACTGTGTAAGTGATTGATTAGAGGAGGTGAGGAAAAGGGGGTTACTTTAAAATAGGAAGCACCTTGTAACAGTGATTAAAGGATCTAGTTTAGTTTGCAAATGATTTCACATATGGGGTGAGACATCTGCACAGGGTTTACCACCCACTGTGTGCACATAAAGGCTCCATATCCTCAGTTGCTTTGTCACACTGGCACTAAATCTACTAGGACCAACAACTGTATAGCCTCTTTATAAATCAGGATAAAGCTCTTCTAGGGTAGAATTCATTGACCAGAACAGTGTGGTTAACCAAAATTCCATACTGGCACAGGAACTTGGAATTTGGCAGGATGGTTACCCTGGTACCAGGGATCTGCCTGTTGTTCCCAGGAAGAACTGTCCAAATTTGGCAAAATTATTTCTTTTTAATGTGTGTCTACTGAACAGATTTTTCAGAGTTTGGCAGCCAAATTCTCTAAAGATTCTGTCTGCACTGCTCCACACCAGGGCTGCTGGGGGCTGAGCATTGGTGCTCATGGCCAGCTGCTGTGATACCAGAACTGGGAGCAGGGAGACTGCCTGTCCTGTGCTGTCAAATACTCCCCTACTATCTCAGACACTGTGGAGAATAAATCAGCCTGACAAATGCAGAAAGGACAAGAACTGGGAGAGGGTGGCTGGAGGAATTGGATTCAGACAAGGAGCTTGGGGCAGGGGAAGAAAAACAGATGGGTTGAGGATCCCAGCGTGGAGACTGGGATGAGGAGTTGATATGTGCGAATGCTAGTGAGAGGCTGTGGCATGATTTCTGATTCTGCATGATCACATTGGAACTTGGAGAGTTTTCAGCTGAGAACTAGGGACAAAAATCAGTGGATTACCTTCCTTCTCAAAAGCGAGGGGTGAAAATTCTATTACACAATGCAAGCAGGATGATTTGGGTTTTCTCTGCAGTAAGAAAAGCAAATTTTGCAGAAGCCTTGGAACGTTAAATGGTAGCTTTCCTGTCAGAATATTCCATCTTCAAGAGATGGGCAATAACATAGTCATCCTAGAGTTGATCAAGATGCACTTCCCCATAACCTAGCGTGATATTTATTTTCTCTTGAATCCAGATTTCTGAGCATGTTCACACAGTATTCTATATTGTCCAGATCTGTTATTTACGCCATAGGCCTGCTCTAGACTTCCTGTTGGTTAGCTACCATAGTTAAGATCACTTACTGCGTGTGGGTGAGTACATGCTGTTTGAGGTCCTGCCTCCGCATGAACAGCTTGTCACAGTAATCGCACTTCAGGTTCTTCTCCCCAGTGTGGATGACCATGTGCGATTCCAGGTGAGCCTTTTGGGTGAACGACTTGTCACAGAGGGCACAGCGATAATTTTTCTGACCTAGAATTGCACACACACAGTGACAATGACATCTGCAAAAAAAACCCATCATTCACTACAGAAAAATCTTTCCCTGAAACAGATTAAGAATTCACCTGTCTATTCCTGCAGCTGTTTCAAACTCAGCATGGCGACTTATTAAAACAAGTCTGGGCTAGCCATGCAAAAAATCAAAATTTGACACCTGAGCTCAATCACTCCAGAGCTGGGAACTTTATAAAGAGGCAGGACACCCAGATGCTGTGTCCAGCCAAAAGGTCCTTGCCATTGCAGCGTAGATAAGGTAAATCTAATCAACAGTTTGTATAATCAAATATTTTAAGCACGTTGGGGTACATCTGAATGGAAAGTACTCTACCTGCAAGAGTGCTGTCATTAAGTGTTCAGTACTTGACCTTAAGACTGGTATTTCAAGGTTAAGAATTGGGACACTGAACACTCAAACACTGCCTCGGTCCTATTCCTGGTTTGGCCACTGTCCTTTTGGGTGACCTTAGGCAAGTCACTAATGGCTATTAGCCAAGATAGCTGACTGCCAGATGCTGGGACTAGACAGCAGCTGGATCAGTTGATAATTGCCTGTTCTGTTCATAGCATCTGGAATTGGCCACTGTCGGGAGACAGGATACTGGGCTACATGGACCGCTGGTCTGCTCCATATGGCCATGCTTATGTTCTTACATCCCTTTACCACTCTGTTCCAGTTTCCCCATCTGTAAAATGGGGATAATGATGCTTACTTCAAAAACTCTGAGCTATACTGATGAAAAGTGCTATATTGGAATTAGTAATTACCACCACCACCAGGTACCCATTTAACTAAGGCAGACTGCAAAGATACTTACCTTTCAATTTCCTGCCTTAGAAAAGTTCATGTAGTAAACAAGCCTACTTTGTGGCTCCTATAGTCCTATTGTGCAGAGCAAAGTAATTTATCCTAGGATTTAGTCATTGTAATTACTAAATTTAGTAATTGGTGCCATCCACAGGCTGACAGCTTATTTAGATTGAACCTCTGAGGAATGAAGAGTCTGGATAAAGGCTTGGTTATGTACCTCAATGTGATTAAACCAGTGACTGAGGAGTTAAAGCTGGCACAGGTGGATTACTGAGTAAAGGCAGTTACCACCTGACAAGTGTTCAGCAGTTTGCATGGAAATGAGATGGTGGTCTTAAAAGTCCAGTTCCTAGTGGATAGGTGTCCACATCACAAAACCCCCAACATAACTGGAACTCATGTTAGCAGTCTCAGCACATAGGGTCAAGAACTGAATGGACCTGAAGACTGTTACTCTCTCATGCCATAGGCAGTCCCTAGATCCTAAGGTGCTGGAGGCCTTATAAGTACCTGGAGAGAGAGAGTGAGTTCTTCCAGGTCAAGGCCGAAGCACACAGAGGCAGTAACTGGGGTAAGTCTGCATTGTTGCTGTATATATAGGGCCTATTTTGTGAATGAACAAAGGATTTCAGTCTCCAGGGCTGATAATCTGGCACCTTTTGCCAGCAGTAAGTTTACTTCAATTCAAACAACACTCTTTGTGAAATGGCATCTTAAAGTCTGACTGAGGCATTCTGCCTTACCTGTGTGTATCTTGAGGTGAGTCCGGAGGTTGCTGGGATCGCTGAAAGCTTTGCTACAGAAATCGCATTTGTGTGGCTTCATGCCCATGTGTCCCATGAAATGGACATGAAGTTTGGAAGGGGAAATGAAAGCTTGGGGGCACATGGAGCACTTCCACTTCCTTTCCTTATTGTGGCCCGATCCATGGCTGCTGCTGTGCCCCTGGCTGGGGAGGTGGTTATGGATGTGGCTGCTCAGATGGGCCTTAAACTCTGCGTAGGAAGTGCATTCCTTTCCACAGTGACAGATGTGCACATCTGGGTGTTCAGGAACACCTATAACCCAAAAGCATTTCTTCTGATTAGACACACCATTTCTTCACACACTCAAAACATTTGCTGGCCCACTTTATAACATGGCTGCATACCTTCCCAAATTTCTCTGATATTACATATAATCAAGTGCCGTGGTTTTTCTACAGCTTGTTAAATTGAGTCTTATGCATGCTTCAAAGGGTATCGACCGACTACAGTGGGTTATGGTACCTGTTCTACCCAAGAACTTTGGGAACACCAACTAAAGTTATTCATATGCTACGGCATGGATGAACTGCACTTCAAGTGAAGTAATAGGCTCAACAGACAAAGGTCTGGGAAATCTGAATTCTTTCACTGACTCAGTCACTCGCTGTGCTACCTTGAACAAGTTTCTTTGGCTTGGTTTCCCCATCTGTAAAAGGGTGATACTGATACTTATTCACATTTGTAAAGTGTTTGGGATCCTTGGGTGAAAGGCATTATATAAGTGCAATATATTATTAGTAGTAACAGCACTGAGCCAAATTCTGGTAGATTTTATTCAGTTCTTAACTTAACTTCAATGGGAGTTTTGCCTCAATAAAGATTAAATACACCTAGGTAAGGACTTTAGATTTTGGTCTATCATAGTCTAACAGAATAATGGGCAGGAGCAGCATCCTCCAACCCTTGAAGTCCAATGAACAAGCAACAGTCATTTTAAATTCCTCCTTTGTGCCTGGTTCCTCCTGGTTGAAAACTAAAGGTGGACCTAGAGTTCCCTTCTTGTTAATCAGTGTTGGCATCTATATGGCTCTCAACTAAGCCATGCAGATGAAGGGAAGCTTGCACTGCATTTGGTACTGTACAACAGTTTCGCTCAGTGCCCTAATCCTTCTGCAAGCTCTAAATTCACCATCATTTGTTATGTGGAAATTTAAACTATGAAGAGCATTACACCAATATCTGTTATGACCACTCAAAATCTGGATTATTTTACACATCCTATTATTGCCATTCCCAAGTTATGGATGATAGAGAAACAACTCTCTCTGTCCCACTGGAATATGAAATCTTTTCATTCTGATCAGAGAGAATTAAAGGGCTACTATAGCAGTAGTGAAGAACTTGTTATTTACATGTAGTGAATTGGAATTTATAGGAATACAATGCCACTCACTACCAATTGCTGACAAACGTAAGGCAGCATATAAAAGGGAGCTCAAGTTCGACTTTGTCTTTAAACACAAGTAAATGTGCCTGTCTTCTTACCAATCTGTCTAGCATAATCCCGACTGTAATAAAAGAGAAGCTCTTGTTCAGGAGGGATGTCCCGTGAGGTGCAGAAGTACATTTTTCCATCGTGAGGATAAGCTACCAGATTCTGCTCTTCCCGATTCCTACACCAACAAAGGAGACTTTAAACACCTTTCAAAATTGTCATCTTGGGAACAAAAAGCAAAGCTATTAGTAGTATTAAAAGACAATGGAATCTCTTTAAAGAACTCTCAGCATCCTGTGGGGAATTTTCATTTCAGAAACAGTTCTTCTCAACTGCCATTCTATCACTTCCCTCATTCTTTATTACTAGGGATGATGACATGAAGATAATTTATTCCTATTGCTTAGTCCCCTATAAAGTCATCAAGCATTTGTGACATCACAATTAGTTGCTATGAAAATAACTGACATCAGAGAGAGCAAACTGGGGGAAATGAGCAGATGACCTCTTAATAAAAAAGGCAAGGAAAGAGCAATACAAAATGAGTCTTATAAGCAGAATTAACTGAATTTAGAGCACCTGCAAAGTTTTCCAGGAGGCGATAGTGTCTTGCTGGCCTTGCAGATCAATGGCTGAACATGCAAGCAGCACTGCACCACTTTGCTAGAAGACCCAAGGCCAGGAGCAACTTCTTGATTCCTGCTCACTAGCCTGATGAAGTGAATTACAGAGGAGACCTGCTTTGCGTCTCATGGAGTAATAGGAAAAATATTATATCCTTTTTACTGACCCACTCATGGGGCAATATTAACATCAGTTTGCACAGCTCTCCTTGCAGACTCCCAGGCAGAGAAAAAGGCACAGCGATGAGTAGGGATTAGGAGAAAGGCAGTGAACTCCAGAACAAAAGGCTGGTCTTGGCCCACATTGCAGTACCTGGGAGCATCTTATCAGTAAAGGTATAAAGCAAGCAAATGCCATCTTAGCAGATATATTTTAAAAGGTGTGAGGAAGGGAAGAGGCAACAACAGACCACCATATTCACAAAAGAAGCAGCTGGCATAAGGCTTAAAAGGACAAATGGCTAGATTCAATTCACCGGTTCGGAGTGACGCTTCATCATAGAATTAGTTCCCCCCTCATAATACCCTGCCCAGCCTCTTGCTTCCCGCTTTACTGATTTTCTCCTAGCAACAATCCCAGCTTCCTAGAAATCCCTCAAAGGCTCATTCCGCACCACTCTTTAATTACCACATAGGGCAGCCACTGCAGTGGGCTGCACATTCACTCTTCAAAATTTCTCTAGGCCATGGGCAGACTTCAGAGTCGCATGGAGTCAAGGGGACTGGCTGTTTGCCCCAACCCTCCCCCTCCCTCACAGTCCTTTCACCTCAGCTTCACTCCACGCCTGCCCCATCTCTCCTGCCCTGTACCCCTACCCCTCGCCTTCCCTTTTCCTTCCATTTAGTTGATCCCCTTGTAAATAACCCCTTCCAAATAAACAAATAATGGAACTAACATGACATTTGCCACCAACACGTTCACTCTACTTGTATTCTACCCCCACCCTGTGTCTGTCTGGTCTATTTAGACAATGTCTCATTGTTTCCTTGTACGTGTCAAACCCCCACTCTTTCCCCCACCCCGAGCTGTCTATATCCATCTGTTTTCTCTTGCCTTATCATAGATCATAAGCTCTTTGGGGGTAAGGACTGTCTTTTTGTTCTGTGTTTGTACAGTGCCTAGCAAAATGGAATCCTGGCCCATAGGTGCATGGGGCTCCTATGCACTATGGTAGTACAAGTAATACATAGTCCTTCTTTAAAAAAAAATAAAATAAGAGACATCATAGGGTCCAAATCTGCGCAATCTGGGTAAACGTAGCTCTCACCGGGCTCTGCGTACAAACATCATCCAGTTACACTCGTTTTCATCAGTTGTAATGATGTAGAACTCCAGGACGCCATTGTGGTACATCTGACAGAAAAGACAAAATAAACAGCATCAGGATAATACATGGCAATGACTTTGGTCAGAGCTCATCCCTGTCTTTAGGAGAGGAATTGCTTACCCAGACTGAGCAAGGAGCCCTTTCCAGCAAGACACCTCCCACACTCCCATACAACTACCATCTGACTTCACTGTATCTTGCCCATGCTGCCCCCAATGGTAAACCAAGCCATAATAATATAGGGGCACAAAGAGAAACTATTGAACTCGAATTGATATGCAAACTAGATTGCATTGCCTCCAGATTAAATCGAGATTTGGAATGGCTCGGCCATTACGTTAATTGAATCTATTTCCCTTAAGTTAACGATCCTCATTCACACCTGTGTGACCATCTTGTTTATCACTTCAAAAGTTTTTTCTTCCCCTGCTGTTATGGTTCCTCTCAACTAATTAGCCTCTTAAGATTGGTCTATACACCTCGACCTTATGTTTCTCTGACTGTATAAATATCTGTCTACTGTGTATTTCATTCCATGCATCCGATGAAGTGGGTATTAATCCACGAAAGCTTATGCTGAAATAAATTTGTTAGTCTCTAAGGTGCTACAAGTTTTTCTCTCTTATTTTCGTTAAGTTACAGGAAGTGATTTAATGTCATTTCTTCTCCGAGCTTGTCTTCAACCTCAGAGGGTAACACTGTACCTTGCACAGAAGTTCCCTGATCCCTCCATCTAACAGGCCTTGCAACAATCACACATCCTCAGTGTAGACCAGGGGTGGGCAAACTACAGCCCGGGGGCCACACCTAGCCCTTCAGATGTTTTAATCTGGTCATTAAGCTCCTGCCCCCGGGGAGCAGGGTCCAGGGCTTGCCCTACTCCACGTATGCCCTGGCTTCCGGAAGCAGTAGCATGTTCCCCCTCCAGCTCCTATGCACAGGGGCAGACGGGGATCCGCACACTGCCCCCGCCCCAAGCGCCATCCCCGCAGCACCCATTGGCCGCCCTCTGAACCCCTCCCATCTGCCAGACCCCTCAGTCCTACCCTCCTGCACCCCAGATCCCACACCCCCAGCCAGAACCCGCACCCCAACCCTCTGCCTCAGCCCGGAGCCCCCTCCCACACCCTGAACTCCTCATTTCTGCCCTGCATCCCAACCCCCAATTTCATGAGCATTCATGGTCTGCCATACAATTTCCATACCCAGATGTGGTCCTCGGGCCAAAAATTTTGCCCACCCCTGGTGTAGAGAGAAAAGACATACACCATTGGGCCCTCATATTCCTAATGGGAGCCACCACCACAACAGCACAAATCTGTCATGTCCCCGCCCCCAGGTTAGCACAAACATCCTGACCTCTGTGGACCAAGCTAGAGACTGACATATGGTGATGCCTGACACCACAATCACTAGTCTTAAATCTGCTCATTTATTTGGATATTTTTCTCCTCCCCACTCCCATTTAGGCTTTTGACAGAAATATTTTCATCTGTTTTTCTAACAGGCCAAGCTTCAGGAACAGTGGTATCTTGTGGCTCTCTCCAGCTACTTGCTCCACACAGCTCAAATATTAACCATTGTATTTTTAAATACTTTTTTAGATAAGTCAGTAACTGCAGTTAACAAAGGTTTATCTGGTAGACATTAATAAATGGATGCAATTCATTTTTCATCACATCTAATAACATTAAAATGAGAAAAAGATTGCAGGGAGGTAAGTGAGGATGTACACCAGAATGAAGATTAAAATGATTTGTTGGCCTGAATTAACTGTTAGTTTTCAAGAGTGTTACCTCCGCATAGTCACCCTTGTCAGACTGGTGCCTCCTGGCATCAAGCGGTGGGAAATGTTTACAGTAATGTTGACTGGGGCCATTCACCCTCCCTCCCCATCATGGAGGGTTCCAAAGGTATAAAAAAGACGGTTACTCACCGTAGTAACTGTTGTTCTTCGAGATGTGTTGCTCATATCTATTCCAATTAGGTGTGCGCGCGCGGCCTGCACGATCGTCGGAAGATTTTTACCCTAGCAACACTCAGTGGGCCGGCTGGCGCCCCCTGGAGTGGCACCGTTACGGTGCCTGATATATACCCCAGCCGGCCCAGCGCCCTCTCAGTTCCTTCTTGCCGGCTATTCCGACAGTGGGGATGGAGGGCGGGTTTGGAATAGATATGAGCAACACATCTCGAAGAACGACAGTTACTACGGTGAGTAACTGTCTTTTCTTCTTCGAGTGCTTGCTCATATGTATTCCAATTAGGTGACTCCCAAGCCATTCCTAGGAGGTGGGGTCGGATTGTGAGACTGCGGAGTGTAGGACCGCCGAACCAAAAGCAGCGTCCTCCCTAGAATGTTGTACTATGGCATAATGAGAGGCAAAGGTGTGCACCGATGACCAAGTCGCTGCCCTACAAATCTCTTGAATTGGTATGTGTGCCAAGAAGGCGGAGGACGAGGCCTGAGCTCGGGTGGAGTGGGCAGTAGGGTGCATGGTGGGGACACCTGCCAAGTCATAACATGCCCGGATGCATGACGTGATCCATGACGAGATGCGTTGGGAAGAGACCGGGAGACCTTTCATCCGGTCCGCCACGGCGACGAACAGCTGAGTCGTTCTCCGAAAGGGCTTTGTTCGCTCGATGTAGAAGGCGAGGGCCCTACGGACGTCCAAGGAATGGAGTTGCTGCTCCTTCCTACAGACATGGGGCTTAGGATAGAAGACCGGTAGAAAAATGTCTTGGTTAATATGGAAGGCCGACACTACCTTGGGCAGGAAGGCCAGGTGTGGTCGCAGCTGTACCTTGTCCTTGTGGAACACCATGTAAGGGGGTTCCGAAGTAAGCGCTCTGAGCTCAGAGATGCGCCTCGCCGACGTAATGGCTACGAGGAAGGCCGTTTTCCAGGAGAGGTACAGCAGCGAGCAGCTGGCCATAGGCTTGAATGGGGCCCCCATGAGCCTGGTGATGACGAGGTTGAGGTCCCAGGTGGGGATCGGGCGGCGCACCAATGGGTGTAGCCGCTCCAACCCCCTGAGGAACCTGCTAACCATGGGGTTGGAAAAAATGGAAAGCCCCCCGTCACCCGGGTGAAAGGCCGAGATTGCCGCGAGGTGGACTTTTAGCGACGAGAGGGCCAGACCCTGCTCCTTTAGAGAGAGGAGGTAGTCTAGAATGGTGTGTATCGGCACCTGCAAGGGGTTAAGACCCCGAGGGCCACACCAAAGGGAAAACCGTTTCCATTTAGCTGAGTAGGTGGACCTGGTGGAAGGCTTCCTACTGCTCAGCAGAACCTGTTGGACTGGGCTGGAACAACGTAGCTCAGACGGGTTCAGCCATGCAGCAGCCACGCTGTGAGGTGAAGAGAGTGCAGGTCGGGATGATGGAGCCTGCCGTGCTGCTGCGTGATCAGGTCCGGCCACAATGGTAGAGTGATTGGGGCGGCCACGGAGAGCTCCAGGAGAGTGGTGTACCAGTGCTGCCTGGGCCACGCCGAAGCGATCAGGATTAATCGGGCCTTGTCCCTGCGTAACTTGAGCAGGACTCTGTGGACCAGTGGAACTGGCGGGAAGGCATAGGACAGGTGGTCCGTCCAAGGATGGAGAAAAGCGTCTGTCAGGGAGCCTGGGGAGCGACCCCGGAGTGAGCAGAACACGTGGCATTTCCGGTTCTCGCGAGTCGCGAATAGATCTATGTGGGGAAATCCCCACTTCCGGAAGACAGAGTGGATGACGTCCGGCCGAATGGACCACTCGTGAGTCTGGAAGGACCTGCTCAGTCGGTCCGCCAAGGTGTTCTGGACCCCTGGGAGAAAAGAGGCTACCAGGTGAATGGAGCGGGCTATGCAAAAGTCCCAGAGATGAATCGCTTCTTGGCAGAGGGGGAGGGAGCGTGCCCCTCCCTGTCTGTTGATGTAATGCATGGCCGTCGTGTTGTCTGTAAGGATGGTGACACAGCGGCCCTGTAAATGTTGAGCGAAGGCTTGGCAGGCAAGACGTACCGCTCGCAGTTCTCTGACATTGATGTGCAGTGTCAGCTCCTGCTCTGACCACAGGCCCTGCGTTTGGAGGTTCTGTAGATGAGCTCCCCAGCCGAGGGATGAAGCATCCGTGGTTAAGGCTAGGGATGGCTGAGGTGGATGAAATGGAACACCTGACATCACCTTCCTGGGGTCCAGCCACCAGTCGAGGGAGGCTAGGACCTGTGCTGGGACCGTCAGAATTATGTCCAGGCTGTCCCTGCGCGGCCGGTATGCTGAGGCGAGCCATGCCTGGAGGGGCCGGAGGCGCAGCCTGGCGTGAGCTGTCACGAAGGTGCAGGATGCCATATGACCAAGGAGGCTGAGGCAACAGCGGGCTGTTGACGTTGGGAAGGCCTGAAGGCTGCGTATGGTAGTTGAAAGCGTCAGAAAGCGAGTCTCTGGAAGAAACGCCCGGGCGAGAGTGGAGTCCAGTACTGCCCCTATGAAGTCTAACCTCTGCGTTGGCACCAAAGTGGACTTTTCTACGTTCAGGAGGAGGCCGAGTCGCCTGAACATGCACATGGCCGTGCGAATATGAGACTGGACTTGGCTGCTGGAGTTGCCGCGGATAAGCCAGTCGTCGAGGTAGGGGAACACCTGAACTCTTTGACGCCGAAGGGCGGCTGCTACCACTGCCATACACTTCGTAAAAACCCTTGGTGCCGTCGAGAGGCCGAAGGGCAGGACCGTAAACTGGAAGTGTCTCTGGCTCACCACGAAGCGTAGGAAGCGCCGGTGAGGTGGGTAGATTGCAATATGGAAATACGCGTCCTTCATGTCGAGGGCGGCATACCAGTCTCCCTGATCCATAGAGGGGATAATAGTGCCCAGGGAGAGCATACGGAACTTCAACTTTACCATAAATTTGTTGAGTCCCCGCAACTCCAGAATAGGACGTAGCCCCCCCTTCGCCTTGGGGATTAGGAAATAACGGGAGTAGAAACCCTTGCCCCTGAGCTCCCTCGGAACCTCCTCTACCGCTCCTGCGGAGAGGAGCTCTTGTACCTCCTGAATGAGGAGTTGCTCGTGAGAAGGGTCCCTGAAGAGGGACAGGGAGGGAGGATGGGATGGAGGTGGGGAGACAAACTGCAAATGGTATCCCTTTTGCACCGTGCGTATGATCCAGCGGTCCGTGGTGATTTCTGACCACGCCGGGGAGAAAAGGGAAAGGCGGTCCAGGAACAGGGGGACAGGATCGATTAAAACTGGTACTCCGGCCTCGAGCATCCCTTCAAAAATTTTGTTTGGGCCCCGACGATGGTTTGTGGGGGCCCTGTCGCTGGCCGGTCTGTCGACCGGGTTGTTGTCTCCTGCCCCCTCGACCACCTGTAGAAGTCCTGTCGTGGTGCAGGTGGGAAGTAGGGACGTTGTCCGAAGGGCCGGAAGGGTCTGCGCTGCGTCGCTGGGGTATGCATCCCCAGCGTGCGGATGATGGTTCGACCGTCTTTGAGGGTCTGCAGCTTTGGGTCAGTTTTCTCTGAGAACAGACCCTGACCTTCAAACGGTAGGTCCTGGATCGTGTGCTGGACCTCCGCGGGGAGGGTGGAGGATTGTAGCCAGGAGATACGCCGCATGGCGACTCCCGAGGCGATAGTTCTGGCGGCCGAGTCGGCGATGTCGAGAGAGGCTCGCAGCGACGTCCTGGCCAGCTTCTTGCCCTCCTCGACAAAAGCTTTGTACTCCTGCCTGGACTCCGGAGGTATAAGTTCTTTGAATTTCTCCATGGAGACCCAGGTGTTATAGCCGTAGCGGCTCAGGAGTGCCTGCTGGTTCACAGCCCGGAGCTGTAGGCCTCCCCCTGAGTAGATCTTTCTCCCAAATAAGTCTAGGCGCTTGGCGTCCTTAGACTTTGGGGCGGGGGCCTGTTGGCCATTCCTCTCCCTCTCGTTGACCGATTGAACCACCAGTGAGCACGGAGGGGGGTGAGTGTAGAGATACTGGAAATCTCTTGGAGGTGCCATATATTTCCTCTCTACACCCCTGGCAGTGGGGGGTATCGATGCTGGGGTCTGCCAGATAGATGTGGCATTGGCCAGTATCGTACGAACGAATGGCAAGGCTACCCTGGTGGGGGCGTCAGTTGTCAAAATGTCCACCACCGGGTCCTCCAGTTCTGGAACCTCCTCGATCTGCAGATCCATGTTAAGGGCCAATCTGCGAAGCAGGTCTTGATGGTCCCGGAGATCGATAGGAGGCGGGCCGGAAGATGAAGCTCCTGCCACTGCCTCGTCAGGGGAGGAGGAGGATGACAGACCTTGAGCGAGCGGGTCCTCGGGGGGGGGGCCGCTGAGGGGTCCAAGGTTGGGGCCTCCAAGTCTGGGGCCGCGACCGATTCCGAGATGTCTGGTGGAGGCCGGGATACCGTAGCCTCCGGTGCCCTACGTTCGGATTGAGCCGAGAGGGAGGCTCTAGATGGGACCCCTTGGGCCTGATGGTACGCCATCGGGGTCCAGAAGGCCCACTGTCCCTGTTCGTGGGACGGGTCCTGTCCGGCAACTGGCAGGTGGCCCTGCTCACCCACCGTGCGATCCTCCACGTACAGGTCGCTACCGGCTCTAGAAGAGTGGGAGACGGAGCGAGAAGGCCAAGGCGGTGCAGAGTAGCCATGGAGGGTGGTCTGCGTGGCCATGGTATGTCGCGGTGCCGGAGATCGGTACCGGGAACTCGACTGGTACCGGGATCTGGAACGGTACCGGCGGTGATTGCGGTACCGGGAGCCAGACCTGGATCGGGAACGCCTCGGCGAACGATAATGATGCCGATCGTCCGGAGATCTGCGTGGTGACCGGCCACGGGACCGGGATCGGTACCGGGAGTCGACATACCGCCGTCTAGAGGGGGACCTGGAGCGGTACCGCGAGTACGACCGGTGCCGGGATGGTGACCGGCGCCGGGACTGCGAGCGGTACCGAGGAGACGCCGACTGCTGCTGGCTGGTCTCCGCATGCGGCACCGGGTGGAACATGGCCGGTTTGCCGCGGGAAGCGACGATCCGCAACGGCGGTACCGTGGATGGGGTCGGTGCCGGATCGGTCATCGCTATCAGGTCCCGTGCTGCCGAGAAGGTGTCCGGAGTGGACGGCAGCGGAAGCTCTACCACGGTGCGGGCCGGGGAGCTGGCGGTTACCGAGCTCAACGTGCCTTGTGGGGCCGGAGTCGTCGGTACCGGAGCCTGAGAAGGCTGTCCTGCACTCAACGGCCTCTGGGGTGCCGGAGTTGGCAGGGCCGGCGCCGGTGTTGGTGGCGGCGCCGGACTCAACGGCCTCTGTGGGGCCGGAGTAGGTGGCACAGGGATCTGAGCCACTGGCACCGAGCTCAACGGTCCTTGCGGTACCGGAGTCAACGGTGCTGGCGCCATACCAGGCCTGGCGTGGTCTGGAACAGGCTGCGTGAGCAGCGGCGCCGTAGTCGGTGCTGGTCCGGTGCCCGACTTCTTCGCTCTCGGGGACAGAGAGCGACGCCTCTGCGAAGTCCCAGCCTGAGGCGTACGGTGCCTGGGCTCTTTCCCGGAGCTCGGGCGTTCCGGTGCCGCAGATGACGAGGCCGCCGGGGTCGGTACCGGGTTCCGGTGCGGGGCCGACATTGGACTAAGCGAGGCCTCCAGGAGGAGCTGCTTCAAACGAAAGTCCCGCTCCTTCTTGGTCCGCGGCTTAAACGCCTTACAAATACGGCACTTGTCCGGAAGGTGGGACTCCCCGAGGCACTTCAAACAAGAGGCGTGTGGATCTCCTGTGAGCATCGGCTTCTGGCAGGCCGAGCAAGGCTTGAATCCCGGAGAGCCAGGCATTGGCCCGGTACCGGGAGGGAGACAGGGGAGAAGCCCCTTATCTCCCGCTACTATTTACACTAACTACAACAACGAACTATGAATAACTATTAACAACTAATTAGAAGTACTTAAACTATCTACAAGATAAGCGAGTGCTAAGTATGCTAGGGATGTGGAGGTCAGCGAGCTGCTCTCCACAGTTCCAACGACCGTCACGGGCGGTAAGAAGGAACTGAGAGGGCGCTGGGCCGGCTGGGGTATATATCAGGCACCGTAACGGCGCCACTCCAGGGGGCGCCAGCCGGCCCACCGAGTGTTGCTAGGGTAAAAATCTTCCGACGATCGTGCATGCCGCACGCGCACACCTAATTGGAATACATATGAGCAAGCACTCGAAGAAGAAATGGGAGTGGCCCCATCCATCCCTCAGCTGCTTCCCTAAGTTTGGAATTCTTGACCTGAGAATTTGAAGTAGTGGTGAAGGTGGAGGGAGAGTGAATATGCAGATCTGACACTCCTGAAGAGTGGCTGGTAAGTAACCTCTCTTCTTTGAGTGGCCTCTGCATACTACTGCTTGTGGAGATTAGCAAGCAGTACAAATACTGTAGAAAGGCGGGCTGAGGAGTTCTAGGTGAACAAGGAATACAAAATTGGTAAAACTACATGGCGGGTCAAGAGAAGTTACAGCATTTCACTCTTACAGATCAGACCTCAGTGAGAGAGGGTTTTTTTTGCTGCAGACACCTACAGAGTTTCGAGTAACAGCGTTGCAAATTCTATGAAAACAAAACAATAAGACATGCAATGGATGCTGCCTTCGGATCAGTTGAATATGTTAGACGTTACCAGATGAACAGGGCCGGCTTTAGCTTTTCTGCCACCCCAAGCGGTGAAGGGAAAAAAAAAAAAAAAGCGAAGAGGAAAAACATGCCGCAGCCCTGCCGCTGGAAAAAAAAACACCCAAAAAACCGGAGTGCTTCCTTGGCTGGTGCCTTGAGCCGGCCCTGCAGATGAATGAACATGTGCAAGTTCTCACTAGGGCATAAAGGAGATTTGGGGAAATATAGACAAGTTAGCAGCCAGTATGAGATGAAAATAGGGATGACTTGAGACTGGAAATTGGGCTAAGGACGCTAATAAAATCATGTTTCCCATATGGACTACAGTTTATAGGCCATTTGACCTGTACCTCACTAAGTCTGTGGGGTGTAGCTATGGCTATGAGTAATGCTATCATCACAGGTGCAGAGTACAAATGATACTCTGACCAATAACAAACCAAAGGTCCCAAGGACTTTGTGAAACAACACTCCAACCCCAAAGCAAAAAAGATATATGGACTGTAGGGAACACTCATGAGATCACTATGAGAATGTCTACACTGCAGTTAGACACCCAGGGCTGGCCCATGGCAGCTGGCTCGGGCTGTGGGGCTGTTTAATCACAGTGTAGACTTCTGGGCTCAGACTGGAATCTGGGCACTAGGACGCTGTGAAATCATGACTGGTGGAGAAAGTAAATAAGGAAGTGTTATTTACTCCTTCTCATAATACAAGAATTAGGATCACCAAGTGAAATTAATAGGCAGCAGGTGTAAAACAAACAGAAGGAAGTATTTCTTCACCCAACACACCATCAATCCGTGGAACTCTTTGTCAGAGGATGTTGTGAAGGCCAAGACTACAACAGGCTTCAAAAAAGAACTAGATAAATTCACGGCGGACAGGTCCATCAATGGCTTATTAGCCAGGATGGGGAGGGATGGTGTCCCTAGCCTCTGTTTGCCAGAAGCTGGGAATGGCCGACAGAGAATGGATCACTTGATGATGCCTGTTCTGTTCATTCCCTCTGAGGCACCTGGCATTGGCCACTGTCAGAAGACAGCATACTGGGCTAGATGGATCTTTGGTCTCACCCAGTATGGCCGTTCTTATGTAAGTCTACACTGCAGTGAAACAGCCCTGAAGCAGGAGCCCGAGTCAGCTGGCATGGGCCAGCAGCAAGTTTTTATTTGTAGTGTAAACATGCCCTCAATGAAAACATCCCACTCCATGATGGTACCCACAACACAGCCAACTGCACTGATAAAAAGAAATCTGGTTTCTTTGGTGCAGCCATCATCTCAAGCAATATTAGTGGTACATGGAGGAACCCTTCCAGAAACTTCATTATTATAAGGTGAGTGAGGACTGCTGCCCTGTTAATGTGAGAGTGGAACCTGAAATCTCAACCTATGCAGCCTAGACAAAACTGAAACACCCTTTTAAAATGTTATAGCATTAAAAGCGAAGGGGTTGTTTCAATTAACACTCTTGCTTTTTAATAGGGTTGCTAGACTTCTGAAGAATGTCCTGATCAAGCATCTCAGCATTCCAGAAGTCAGGTGTTGACGTGAGAGGATCCAGGCTCACGTGGATACTCTTATCCCAACCTGCAGACAAAGATCCAATAAACTGGAAAGAGTTGCTAACATCTGATCTAGGATGTCTGAAGACAAAAGCAAAAAGACTAGCTTAAGGCCATCAACTCCATCTTGGCTGACCTGAAGACAGGAAATACATAGAGGAATATCTGATTCCAGTCCAAAAAAGAGGAGTTTGCCACTGATGTTTGATCATATTTGATCCTGAAGCAGAACTGGAGAGACAATGGCTGTTCCCTTGGTTAATAAAGACACCTAGTTGGGACTTAACCCCCTTACATAACACACAATGCCAGACTGATATCTACATAAGATATTTATGCCATTGTAAACACACACCAAAAAACCCACCTCTGTTCAAATAACTGCCTTGATAAAGGCAAACAGCCTCATTAAATCACTTTCAACTTCAGAACTGTGATTTGGAGTTTTCACCACCTACAGAATCCACAAATCTTGAAAAGGCTGGAGAAGAACAACATTCCAGTCTACCATCCGGAAATATTACTGTAGATGGTAAGGGAGATGAAAAGGGAAGTACCTGAAAAGCATGTGGTACCTTTGCCTTTTGCACCTTGAATGACCTGAGGTGTAAGTGTCTCAGGTGAGAGTACAGTCAAGAAAGAGTGGTGCCTTTGTAATCAATCAGTTTAATGGCAGTCATAGACATAAGTCTGGATAAAAGTATCACCAGGTACACTGGTAAGGAGCCTGTCTGTGTACTAAAATCTAGATACAGACATGAATGCACCAATGAACTGATATCCACAACACAGGTCAGGAAATAGTTCACACGCCCGCTCTCTCTCTCTTTTTTAAATTTGCTGCTTAAATGAAACCATGCCATGGATATTTGTGGTAAGTTGAACTGGAATAATATGGCTACAGTTTATCCCACAAGGAGAGGGAATATAATGCCAATGTCACCTTATTGGTAGCAATTGCCATGTGCTGACTGGCCAAGGAATAGCTAACACAACAATCCCAAGGAATTGTTCTTAAAATGTCAGCTGAGAATCCCAACTTTACAAGTTAAGTGCTTTCTCACTGGGCACTGAGACTGGAGGTAAGTTTGAAAGTGTTTTCATATTGTTTTAAAGGACCTGCACCTGACACAGATTGCCTGCTACACACAGAGGATGAAAATTCAAGGTCTTCCTGGCAATGCAGTAGAATAGATTCCAAAGACATGGCACCAGATGGCTCAATCTAATCAGAACTGAGACTTCTGGTGCAAAGGCAGCATGGTCCTGGAGAGGCTGCCACTTTTTTTTTTCTTTAAATAATAAAGCATTGCTCCTTGGAAGCGCAGAGCTGTCAATATGCAGTTGACTGATCACAAGCAGTAGAAGCATGCAGAATCAGTAATCCAGCATCAGCAGATGATAGGGGTGTGGACTCCAGGAAAGCTTTTTGTGGCCTGTCTTCAGAACAAAGCATTGATACTGGTGTTTGGAAACTAGCGGTCTCTGGTACCAATGGCCTTGGATGGTTTCAAAGTCAGGACATTAGCACTGGATTAGCAATTGTATTCATTCCCAGAGTTGCAGCACTGAATGAGACTCAGTAGGTACTGGAGCCACCTCAGACTGGGCCTGGGAATGGTTTCCAAGGTTTCGGTGCTGAGGGTATCTTGGCACAAGGACATCTCAGCTAGCGTTTCAGAGCAAAGAAAGCTTATGGCAGCTCCTACTAAGAACCCTGACCTGGTTACAGAAACAGTTCTACTGATTTTGTCTAGAGCAGCGGTTGGCAACCTGCGGCACGCGAGCCGATTTTTAGTGGCACTCTGCTGCCAGCCGGGGTCCCGGCCACCAGCCCCGCTCAGCCCGCTGCCGGTCTGGGGTTCTAGCTACCGGCCCGGGGTTCTAGCTACCGGCCCCGCTCAGCCTGCTACCGGCCTGAGTGAATGGAATCCCAGGCCAGCAGCGGGCTGAGGGGGGCCGGCAGCCAGGACCCCGGCTGGCAGAGGCCAGCGGACGGAATCCCAGACTGGCAGTGGGCTGAGCAGCTAAGCATGCTGCGGACCTGGGGTCCTGGCCGCCGGCCCCGCTCAGCCCGCTGCCGGCCTGGATGGACGGAACCCCAGGCCAGCAGCAGACTGAGCGGGGCTGGCAGCCGGGACCCTGGCTGGCAGGGGCCCGCTGCTGGTCTGGGGTTCCGTCTGCTACCCGCGCTGCCAGTCTGGGGTCCCGGTCGCTGGCACGCAAAACCTTAAATTAATGAAGACTTGGCACACCACTTCTTAAAGGTTGCCAATCCCTGGTCTAGAGTGACTCCCACAAAAGTAATACCTATATCCTCATTCAACTATCTCGCAGCTCCTGCAAGTAAACCATCAGCAGACATCACCTCTGGGTACTATTTATATAAGACTAAGTATCTGACACTGGAAGGAACACACACTTCTGGGACAAGAGACCCAGATTTGGGAGTGATGACTCAGTAGACACCAAAGAATCAGGGATTACAGTGTCACCTATAAACACAGAATCAGTAGTGCCAGGATTTCAGCATCAGACTTGGTCATTCTAGATAGATCTGCAGACCTCGGAGCCATTTAAACTAGGCACAGAATCCCACTGCATGTTTTTCTCCTGGACCTGCACTGCTGGATCCTCAGCACTTGACTGCCACGTGTAGAGTTGATGGTATTAGAAAGTCAAGAGTGACAAAACTGGTGCTAGAAAGTTAAGGGTGTCAGAATCAGCTGACCCTGAGAGATCAGGAAACCTTGGTGACACTTATGGATGGCCCAGAAAGGAAAACTAAACGTTTTAAGTGCTTTCCTACAGCAAATGACCTATCGCTTTGGTGGGGACTCCACACAGTCTGCAATGTAACCAAATAAAACAGTACTGATTCCAGGAGTACAAATGAGAACTCAGTGTGCAACACTATAGAATATGGTCATCACAAGTAGCCCACTCCAGGACCTAGCCCTAGCCTAAAGAACGTTCCATTATGTTACAAGTTTAACTGTCAGTGCATTGTGTTATATCAGCTGTCACTAGTGGCCTGGCAAAGGCCATATTGCATAGCTGATATCATATACATATACCCCCTACAAAAACAGCCTTGATTTGGAGGTGGGGTAAAGAGACAGCATTCAAGTCACAGTTAAAACTACCACACTGGCAGTTTTGACACTGACATAAGATTTAGGGAGACTTGACATACGCTGACCTTCCAGATGTGATTGGTTGCCTTGTCTGTCCAATCTGCTACTTCCAAAGAGTGACTCTGTTGCCCAATCAGAGGTCCAAAGCAAGTCCTCACAGGAATGGTCTCCCGAGTCCACACACCTATCAGCAGAAAGGCACTGACTGCAGAATCAATTATTTAAACAAGAAGTCAAACACAACTAAAAAATGCAATGTTTTTGAGATAACATTCTGAGGGTTATACCTGGGCATCAGACCATAAAACCTTGTGTTCCACAAATGGGATACAATTATTGTAGAAACATGAGCCACCACCATCATAGAACACCCCTGGGAGCCATTTTGTTCTAATTACAATATTTATTTTTGCTTTCTAAAGCAAGTCATTTATTTTCAGATGAGCTGTAAAACTAAGGTCCTGACCATTTATGCCCATTAAAGATTTTATGGCATTTTCTGCAGAATCAGAAAATTATTATTTTAGTACCTACTTAATTCCCATGAATTTAGCCTACCTAATCCCCACGAATTGCCAGAATTGTTGCTGGGCACTGTTAAGTAGCTTCTGCATTTCTCATCAGAGGCAAATGTATTTCTATGATGAGCAGAGAAATTCCTGTATCCATATTAATTATTATTATTAATAATAAACATTTATATTTATAGTCCCACACCAATACATTTGATAGCTTCCAGGAACAAAACAGAAAGTTCACAGAGCACAAGAGTAATCTGTTCCCAACAAGAAGCATCACTAAGCAAACCAGCTTCTCTAGCTGAAGTTTCCAACTAGTCTTCAGACCCTTGGAGAGTGCAGTGCAAGAATCCAATCTTAAAGTGACAAAAACATGGATTATAATAACAAAGTCCACATCTAAAGGGCAGGTCACAACCAACCTGCCAAGTGTAGATGGAAAAGGCAGCACTTGAGCAATTCTACTACCAGAACACCCAGAAGCAGCTAGGGATTCAGCAAGACCCCCAGACTGCAAACCTGAATGTATGTCCACATTAAACCACTGCAGCTCTGCCCCTAGTGCTCCTTTGTAGATGCTACCTATGCCAACAGGAGAGGTTCTCTCATCAGCACAGTAATCAACCTCCCCAAGAGGCGGTAGCTATATCAACGGAAGAATTCTGTCAACCTTGTGCTGTCTACACCAGAAGTTAGGTCGGCATAGCTGTGTGTCTCGGATATGGATTTTTCACACCTCTGAGACATAGCTATGCCGATGTAAGTTCCCAGTGTAGACCAGCCCTAACTGATGAACAGTGGTCAGTTATCAACTCCACTATTTCTTCTGGTTGTCTCCCACAAACTACAATTGGTATCTCTATCTTATCTAAGTTAAACCTCAAGCAGCTAGCTCTTGTCAAGCTCCAATTTCAGCCAGACACTGGGCAAGTTACTTAACTGCAGTGTCTGGATTTGATGACATGGAGTCCTAAATCTGGGTGTAATCCAACATACTGAAGGTAACAGAGCCAGTCTGCTTCACTGACTCCCTTAACTACATAATAAACAAGAAAGATGACTTAATAAAATCCAGTAAAAGAGAATTTTTAAAGCAGATGAGCAATCATCCAATACTATCTTCCTCCACACCCCAGGTGGCCTCCCCAAAAATCAAAATGGATTGCACAGACTCTAAAGCAAGTCAATCAAACCAGCTAGGGTCTGCTGGCACATCAACAGTACTAAAGCTGCTAGTAGGTCTAGCCCCATAGCATCATACTGGAAACCTGATCTTTATCCATTTCCAGGTGATAATCTTCCAACACAATTAGTACAACCTCCATACCATATTCAGGTCTAAAACCAAACTAGCTGGTATTAGGAAAGTTAGGACTCATTATTGGTACAGCTGCCTCATCGTAATCTCTTTGCTAATCTTCCTCAAAAAAGACGACTCAAGGTAGGGAAGGACTGGCAATACTGACCATGTCAAGAGAGAACATGTCAGTTCTTCAGCTGGTGTGTCGGTCTAGTTTCTTTGACTTCAGTGGAGCTATGGAGATTTACATCACCTGGATCTTGTTCAATCTGAACTGGAGCCTTCTTTCAGAAATGCTGGCTCCTTACTCTTCCACACATCAACAATCTCTTACAAAAGAGACTAAATATCTCCTTGAATGAAATATGCAAGTCTAATGTTATGTTTTACATGTATACTTTACTTATTGTGGCTGTGCAACATTTCTAGCACTGAAAACAGTATTTTGCCTAGATAGGAATACTGCAGGACCTATTTATTGCTGAATGGTTACTAAAGAGAAACAAATCTCCTGCGCTAACATTTTGGCTAGACTAGACATTAAAAGTATGTTACAACACATTAGCAAACACGTCTGAAAAGTCTAGTGCAGACAAAGCAGTATATACTTTAACGTGTGCTAAGCTGGGGGAGTTGAAGCTTAGGCTTTGCTCCAGCCTTCATTTCGACCAGTTTAGCACATCATAAAATACACATTGGTTAGTCTTGTGTAGACAAGGCAATGTGTTAGCTAAGACATTTAATAAGCCACCCTAAAACCCTAGTCTAGGCAAAGCCCAAAAACATGGCCACAGACCAAGACTCTTTTGCACACTACAAGTAATCATGGTGACTGTCTGAGGGGAACACCTCTGGAGTCACTTTCTTAATGTGTAGACCCTTTCCTATTGTGTTCCATAACTATGTTAATATCACTGGAGTTTGTTTTACTGCTGTGTAGAGATATATGATAAATAGATCTTCCTTACCTACTTCAGGTCCCATGATAGACTGCCGGAGAACAAGCTGTTTTGGGAGAGAAAGTCTGGCTCGGCTCTCTATTGGCGTGTCAGGAATGAAGGTTACAGGCCCATGATCTGGGCAGTCTGATGGGTAGGCCTTGTCACACAGCGTGCACCCTGTGGGTGTAGAAAAAGGACAACACAGATCAGTGATGTATTATTTGTATTACAGTAATACCTAGAAGGCCCAAATGACACAAGGCCCCACTGTGATCAGCCCTCTAGAGAAACACAGTAAGAGACAGTCCCTGCCAAAGAGTTTACAATCCAATTAGATTAGACAGACATAAGGTGGGAGGAAGTACTATTATACCCGGTGAATGGAAGCAAGAGAAATTAGGGCCTTGTCTGAAGTCGCATAAAAAATGTATGCCAGAGCTGGGAATGGAGAAATCCTACCAGGATCAGCCTATAAGCTTCTTCTGACTGGTAACTCATTGGCTTCACTGGATTTTAACTTCATTAAGACTAATATACTGTTTTAGTCAGAAGAGCTACTATGTAAAAATGGCCCCTTCTTACACCACACAGATTTGCTTTGCGATGCCTCTGCCTACTTTACTGACTTTAACAAGTTTTTCTAACCTTATCCCTGCATATCCAGTATACTAATGGAAAAGGGAGTCTATTCTTCCTTATGCATCAGCAACAAAACTGAAGCAGAGTTCTTATTGCAGCATCCTTTTTACTGGTACTGATCCAAGTGGTAGAAAAAACAGCTTCATTTGAAATCACAGGTGGAATAAGATTTACTGGCAGTTAGAAAATACTGGCAGTAAGCCATCCTTCTGACTTGCATATTCAGCACATCTGACAAGTAACATGTAGACTGCTCATGTGTGTAGAATTTTTTTAGTGAAAGGAGGCTAAGACTTCAGATTCTTCCATTTCACCACTATCTTAGAGGGTTTTTTTAAGCTTCCCGTCTATGATCTTGTCACACAAACACCTTCACTCCAGAAGAAACTGAAACCCCTGTAGAGGGACTTATCGATATATATTTATACTGTGTGAAGTCTATCACTAAAATTGAATTGGAATGCCAGTGAAAGGAATGGAAATTTGTTCCCAAGAGCTCTCAGTGGAGTAATTTCTAATAGCTGTCACTAAACATAAATCTCTATAGAACACTATTGAAAATTATTTCCATCCACTTTAAATTCAATCGGGAGAAGTATTTTACACTATGACTGTAATATAAAGAGCTTGCTGCTCTACTTCACTATGAACAGAGCTGACAATCCTCACCCCTCCATAATACCTCATCTCTTCACTTGGAAAGATGCTACATAAAAATGAAACAATGGCAGATGTGTGTGTGCATCCTGGAATTAATGTGTTATGGGTCAAATTGCAATACCCTTACTCGGAGTGAGTAGTACCTCACCAAGTGGTCTCATCAACTCCAGTAGGACTAATTGTGGTATTAGGTATATTCAATGTGGCAGGTGGTCAGCTGGTATAAACTGTCACAGCTCCCATGAAGTCAACAGAGCTATGACAATTTATACCAGCTGATGATCTGCCCCCAAAATTAATAATATCATAACATTGCCCTATATGAAATACATATTGAATGACTATATGATCACATCCATATCCATTGCTGGATGGATGAGTGCATAGGGCTGACATTAGAATGGATTAATGCGGAAGGATGACACTCATGTTTAGAGCAACTGCAGTAACGAGTTGATAATGTGAAATCACCCCTAGTTCAACAACTGAAAGACAGCGTGGAAATGAATGAAAATACAAAGTAGAACACTTAGAATGGCAACATTAACTTAAAAAAACCCCAAAAAACTGGACACCTACATCTCATAGTGGAATGGATGAGAAAATTCATTGCCCATACTTTATCTGAACTTTTTTAGTACTCCTATCTAGAGAATCTCAAAGTATTTTACAAATAATAATTTTAGCCTCAAGATATGTGAGTAGATATTAGCCTTGGTGTGTGCTATGTATTTTCCCCATTTGTAAAATGGAGGTACTGAAAACAGGCACCGATCTCCCACAGTACAGGCGAGTCGCATCTTAGGTGCATTTAACATGCGCGGATTCAGTTTTGCGCGGTTGGCAAAACCAGAAAAAAAAAAAAAACCAAAAAACCCAGTTTAAAAACAGCATCGGTACTGCGGGCGATTCCGTCCGCCATTCAACTCAATGGCGTTTCACTATACGCGGTTTTCGCTTTACGCGCGAACCGCGGAACGGAACCCCCGCGTAAAATGAGACTTGCCTGTAATCACTGAAAAGAAATCACGTTTGAAGTAACTGGAAAAAATCACTTCCCTCCTTACTTTCATGTATCTGGCCACAAACTCATTTTATTCAGAATTAGAATGAAAAGCTAAAATGAAAGCTTTCAGCTGGAAAGTTATTCTTTACAATAAAACATAAGATATATCTACACTGCCAAAAAACGGTATGCTCTTAATCTGGGTTAGCTAATCTGCATTACCTAATTGGGGTTGAAACAGCGGTTTAGACATAGCAACTCTGCTTTTAACTGAGGTTAGCAGCTCAAGTTAAAGCCCATACCAAGCTGCTAACCCCAGTTTAAAACAGTTGCTGTGTCTACACCACTGTTTCAACCCCAGGTTGAAATAAGAGCATACCTTTTTTGAGCAGTGTAGACATACAAGAGTAGCACTCAGCAATGCCATCAATTTATGCTTTGTCAAGTCCTTACAATCATTTGATATCAGAGAGATCTGATTTAAAAAATCTCTACATGCACATAAAATCATGCAAAATGTGGAGATTTTTAAACTAAATGTGTTTCTTCTTCAAATGCATGACGAGTCGATCTGGGATTCTGATGGGGTGTAGTAGGACAGAGAAAGATGAAAACCAGATAATGACCATGATGTTGAAATTTAAAGGCCTTCATATTAAAATCCAGCCTCACAGTTAAGTGGCAGCACGCCATCCAGACAGGTGGTGGAAGTACTAGACAGACACAGATCTCCACCACAGGAAATGAACTTTGTGATAATCTCAAGCACTACCCTTCAGGCAGTCCAGGAGGGATGAGCTCTAGAGCAAGTCCCGAACTCTTCCTCTTGAAAGATCAGTTAGCTTCAAAACACAAAAAGTTAGAAAAATGTCCCTTCCCCTCCTTTCTGGATTTTCTGTTGAGTGCCTCATTTCTCATGACTCTTGACAAGTCATTCTATGTTATAATCATGGATATATACATGTGATGTAATTAAAACTTGTCAAATTAAAAAATTCATGCAATAAATTTATTTCTTAAAGGACATTAAAGGTCAAGAAATCCACAAAAGCCAAAAAGTTCACAGGGTAATGATTAAGGTTCCAACCTCCAGGAAAAGTGAGAAGACAGATACAACAGAATGATGTTAAAATGGTGACCTATTATGCCTAGTTGTTGGAGGTTTAATCCTCAACTGCAAATTTTCCAGTTTTGGGTTTGTTTAATGGTTTTAACAGGTTCCCGCCACTAAAAGACGTCTATAAGGCTTGCTGCAATAGTCTTGATATTCTCAACCCTTATAACAGTTACATGATAAATGCTACCCAGAGGCAGAAGCAAGCACACTGGCACACTCACATATGGTAAACAAGGTAGCCATATTCTCCTTGTTTGAATTGGAGTCTTCCATTTGCAGAGATGATGGTACAAAGGCAAGATTGTCTGAAGACACATCCACATGGCCTGGCCCCATGGCTACTTCCTGGTTTATGGAAGACACAGCCACAGGCTCGAGACTGAGGCCTACTTCATGCAAGGAGACAGATTCCAGGGAAGTTAGGTTGTGTGAGGTAGAGAGCGCCACGCTCACAGAGTTGGTGCTCATGGCCACGGTATGTATGGAGTCATTTAGTGTGCTGTCCGATATACCGCTTACCCGGCCTGCAATGTGGTCAGGCTCCATGACAACAGGAAGCTCCAAAGTGCTACCATGAATGGGTATGACACCACTATGACCCACTGCATCTGAAGCCAAGTTACTGCCTACCGTGTCTACAGCTAATGGTTCATGATTCCGGGAGCCATTTGGGATTTGTGAATGATCCCCAGCTACATCATCCATCGTAAGTTCCTCAGTCATCCCATCAGTAGATATTGGACTGGTTACCCTCGAAACACTCTCCATAGCGATTGTGGTATCCAGTGCTACCTCATGGCTGTCACTAGGATGCAGGCTTTGAGCACCGTGTGTGTTCACTGCACGAGAGTCCATGGAGACAATCCCCGGTTCCAGTCCCACAGTTCCACTGGGCTGGAAGGGATCTAGGGCTGAAGGATTATTGGAGACAGATAAAGCTGGATTGCTATCGACATTTATAGTGTTGGGATGGATGTATTGAGGTGGAGGTCTGTCAGCTAAATAAGATAAAATACCTGATGAAAGGGAAGAGGTGGAGAAAAGGAAAAAAAGAAACGAGGGTGAGTTTACAATGTCAATTTTCAAACAGTAATAAACAATCCACAACTGCAATCCATTTCATCACACTTTATTAAGGTCTGGATACCTTATGAGTCTAACTGCAGTTTCCTTTAAACATGCCCATTTATTTTCAATTAAGTCAAGACAAGACTCAGGTAAGTCTTGCAAATACAAACTCTTGGCAATTCTGAAACATCCCAATCACAAAGAAATATGCGACCACCATATACCTTTACCAGTGGCAATATAGGTGCAGTTTAAATTTGTAAAATTATGATGAGTCACCTCTGCTAGTTTCCATCCACCAAAGCAAATGCTCTATTAATCTGATAAATTCAGGATGGCTAAGCCTCTGGCAACACCTGACCCAGACTTCATAGTACAAGGAGTCAGAAAGAGTTTACATGGAAGTTTGGGTATAAGTATGATTTGGTTTCTTAGAAATAAGAACACCTCAACAGTCTTCAAAAGATTGCTAGTGGAACTGAACATTTCATACCATGTGATGATACCCATATCTTTCTGTTAGGATTAAAGAAACTGGAGGAACTCCTTCAGGATTTACCCATTTATTTAAAAATATATATTTTATACACTTGTTTCAATCATCTGTATCAGCCAATATGTCTGGCTGCAGTTCTTCCTCCAGAACCCATCAATTCAACTCCTGGATCAGCTGGGAGAGCATCATTCAAGAGTAACATGAAGGCATTTGCTCATTTCCCTAAGGGCTAAGTCACCACCTCTTCTTCAGCAATCCTAAGCCTTTTTGTGCTAGGGACTGACAGCCTGATATAAGAACCTGAATCTTAGTAGACCTGCCCACCAGCATCAGCAGACAGTCTCAGGAGAGAGGCCAATGGTGCACTGTAGGGATAGGAGGCCAGTACCTGTGTTGGCTGTTTCAGGGCAAGCCAGCCTTATGTGGAGTATATGGTCACCATGCTGAGGCCTGTGAAAAGCTGGAAGTCTCAGCAAAACATAGGGAGCACAGCCCTTCAGCATTCTGTTAAGGGGAAGGAGGTGGGGCACAGCTTTTGGGAAGGGGACCCCACCTCTCATGCTCTCCCCACAGCCTGTGCAGAAAATAGGGCAGAAAACGGCCCAGGCAACCTCCAAAACCCCACCACCTCTCCAATGGAAGGGCAACTGCATTAAATGATATGGTAATTCTCTGCACTTTATATAGATGTAGAATAGATATATTAGACTTGAGGAAGAACCCAGGGAATTTTTCATAAGGAATACCACGCAGAGTATTTTTTCAGTCTTAAGTAGGCACAGAAGGGGGGGCGGGGGAAGGTATGTAGCTCTTCAGGTGTTCTGTAACAGCACCTATCTCAACTTCAATCTTCAGAGCTATACTACTTACCAGGTAGAATGTGTCTGAAGTAGCTGCTCTCCAGGTGAGGATAAGGTGGTGGAGGTAGGGTGTAGTTTCTCTCTGGTATACCACACATCACTCCTCGATCCCCAATACCCATTGGGAGCATCAGAGATAGGGCAGAGGGCAAGGAACTCAAGGAGGGGCCCAGGTTTGGAATTGCAACAGGCAAGCCTGCAAGAAGAAAATGCCCATTAAAATTCAGTGGAACTATGTAAGTTTAATGAACATGTAACCAAGACAAATGTGTGCTGAAATCTTACAGGTTTAGCGCAGTGTAGGAATATAGTCAAAATTCCTATTACCGTTAACTGGGGAATAAATATTTCATAACGGGCTCTTCAATCTAGCTGACAAAGGTATAACCCGATCCAATGGCTGGAAGCTGAGGCAAGACATTCAGAGTGGAAATAAGTCATACATTTTTAACAGTGAGGGTAATTAACTATTGAAACAATTTACCAAGGATATTGGTGACATCACTGGCAATTTTAAAATCAAGATTGGATGTTTTTCTAAAAGATATGCTCTAGGACTTATCTTGGGGAAGTTCTATCACCTGAGTTAGGCCACACGAGATTATCACAATGGCCTCTTCTGTCCTTGGAATCTAAGTTGTGCAGCCAAAACCACACACACTGCACTTAGCTATGTGAATTTACATGTTATCTGCTTTAGGGGTTTCCCCTCCTTAGTATAATGAAAAGTCTCAGCTTTCATGTGCATATTTAGAATGTCACCAGGAGCAATCTGAGGGATAAGCAGAACCCAGTGTTTCCTAAAGCATGTTCTACATTTGCCTTTTCCCTGTAACTGCAGATTTTTATTCTGGTGAACTCCTAACATGTAATTTTTACTGATTTATTAAGATACAAGTACATGCAAGTATTATGGTTGTATTTACTGTTAGCAGTTAGAGCTTTTTTGTTTAACATTTTTGAAAGTTTTTGGTTAATTAAGAAAATGTTAAAATACTAACTTTTTCATTTCACGTTTCTTTAAATTGTGTATCATTTTCTTTAGTACAGAACTTTGTTTATTAATTTTATTATGGGGCTGGGATGGGGCAAAGGGGGCTAATGAATGGAATACACAGCAAAAGGAGAAGGTAAAAAAGATGGAAGGGGTGAAGAGAGAAAGAAGGATGTACAGGACTATGGAAGGCATGGGAGATAAGACTGACACTGGAAGGACTGTGAGGATGCTGGGGCAAACAACTGATCAGAAGACAGAAACTGTCCAAGGTTCAAGTTGCAAAAAGCAGTCCACTGACACTGCTGAGGTCAAGGGACTGTCCAGATATTGAGGTCATGGAGTCCTAGCTGGGCCCACCTTGCCTTGCTGCTTCTCCCAGGGACTGGTTCTACCCTGGGTGGTCATGTGCCATTTCCCAAGTGCCTGAGGCAGGTGGAGTATCCCCAGAAGAAAGATCACCCCTTGTAGAATCTGGGGTTCTGCAAAGGTCTAGCTGGGCCCTTTTCACTTGTAATGGACACTTCTGTGCAACTTCCTGAAAACCTTGTCTGGAAAAGAGGTATGTTTTATCATTTAATATAATCTGAGCATGTCTTATACATAGTCTGGGGCAGATTTCTCAGCAGCAGCTCATATTTCAAGGGACTCAAACACTACAATGATGAATGCAGCACAAAAGGAGACAGACAGAAAGGTAGCTCATTAACAGGGGTGGCAGGTTTGTAGAAATTCTGGTGGTGCCCAGAATCTGCCCCCCCAAAATTCCGCTCCCCACCCTGGGCTAGGACAGGGGATTGGGGTACAGGACGGGTGAGAGGTTGGGCTCTGGGAGGGAGTTTGGGTGGGGAAGGGGGTTTGGTGTGCAGGCTCTGGGATGGAGTTTGGGTGCTGTGTGCAGGCTTCAGGCTGAGACAGGTGTTTGGGGTACAGGAGGAGATGAGGGGTGCAGGCTCTGGGAGTGAGCTTGGATGCTGTGTGCAAACTCCAGGCTAGGGCAGAGGGTGGCTGTGCAGGAGGGGGTGAGAGGTCCAGGCTCTGGGACAGAGTTTGGGTGCTGGCTCTGGGAGGGAGTTTGGGGACGGGAGGGGGTGCAGGTGTTGGGACTGAGTTTGGGTGCAGGCTGGGGGTGGGGGTGCAGGCTCTAGGAGTGAGCTTGGAGATGGGAGGGAGTGGGGGGAGGGGGTTCAGGCTCTAAGAAGGAGTTTGGGGGCAGAGGGAAGGCTCTGGGAGGGGGTGGAGGGGTACAGCGCTTACCTGGGGCTCCTAGGCAGGGCAGGCCAGGAGTCTCCATGTGCTGCTACCCCAGGCACTGCCCCTGCAGCTTCCCATTGGCTGCAGGGGCGCTTGGGGCAGGACACAGACCCACCCCACCCAGGGGCTGCAGGGAGGGGCCCGGCAGCCACGTGGAGCTAGCAGGGAGGAAGCCGCTGCGCTGCCAGTGGTGAGAGAGGGCCACACACTGTTTTAAATGGCACAGGGGACGCGCAGGGGGGAGGCACGGTGGTGGATGGCGGGGCTGAGGGAGAGACCTGGCCCCAAACATTGCTGGAGCCGGGCGCCGGGCCAGGAATTTCCTGGTGCCCAGGCACCACAGGGCTATAGGACTCGCCGCCCATGCTCATTAATACCCTATTAAAACAAAAATGAAGTTCCCTTGAGGCAGGGACTGTGTGAGACACATCCGTTCTTGCCACAGAAAGCATTGCTCTTGCCTTGTCTACACAAGCAGCAACTTTCATGTGTCTCTTCCTCCAACAGTGTGGTTTATGACCACTAGATCAAATGTCAAATCTGCTCAAGTGTGTGATCATATCACCCCCTGAGGACTCCAGCCTTCAGAGGACAAACCCAGATGCCTCTATCCAGCTGTGAGCACTTCACACTTATGCTACTTTGGTTTTCAACTGTCACTGCAAATGCAAATACATAGCAAGTGACAAGTATCAGCCCTTCCTGCAACTCTCCAAGTTACCTGGTGCTGGTATGGCATTGTGAGTGGGTGATGCAGTCAGTCCCAAGTGACTTCCTGAGACAGGCAGGGCATTGCTCACAGAGGATGAGGTCAGCTGGTCCATCCCTACCGAACTCAGATTCATTTCATTCATCCTACAAAAACAAACAAAAAGATCATTCTTCGTTTGTTCAGTCCTAGAAAAATAAGATTTGTATACAACATATGTTCACTAATCAAAATGTCCACCTCACTAATCTAAGTAGACAATATAGTTTTCCCCCATTATCAAATGGCACACATAATTTTTGTAGATAACATATCTAATGTTGATCAAATTAGATAAAATAAAACAAATATCAACACTAACAGTCAAAAAACAGATCCTAACTCATTCCCTACTGCCCAAGTATTGAACAATGTTGCTGAATGAAAAGTAATTGTACATACTCATGCTGAAATATCCAGTCCCTATAGTACAAAAGAAAGGAGATCTGCTTTAAGTCTCCATTTTTAGGATTTGTCAGATTTGTCTTTTGAGGGGAGATATTTCATTTTTTAAATAAAGCACAAACTAGAAAAGATCTCTCAAGTATCAAAATACTTTACTGTGATCTAGATTCTGTAAATATATCTTTATAAGACTGTCACCAGAATTACAAATAACTGTACTAGTTCCTTCTATACTGTCAGTAGCTGGATTATGTATATTAGAAGTTGAACAACGGCACATAAAAATCAAAATGCCTACAAGTTTATGGATTTAAACTCATTTTTAAAAGGCAGAATCAAATTAAATCTTTCTTGGGTGGAACAGATGACTCAACTGGTAATAGCTGTTTGCACTGTTGTTATAGCTGTGTTGGTCCCAGGATATTAGAGAGACAAGGTGGGTGAGGTAATATCTTTTATTGGACTGCTGGTGAAAGCGACAAGCTTTGGAGCTACACAGAGGTCTTCCTCAGGTCCTAAAGAAGAGCTCTGTGTAGTTTGAAAGCTTGGGTCTTTCACGAACAGAAGCTGGTCCAATAAATGATATTACTTCACCCACCTTGTCTCTCAACTAGGTACAGAACCTTCAACTCACTAAGGGCTAGTCTACACTGGCAAGATTAAAGTGCTGCCGCGGCACAGCGTGGGAGAGAGCTCTCCCAGCGCTCTAAAAACCCCATCTCCATGAGGGGTGCAACTCCCAGTGCTGTAGCACTGTCTACACTGGCGCTTTACAGCGCTGAAACTTGCTGCGCTCAGGGGGGGTGTTTTTTCACACCCCTGAGCGCAGCAAGTTTCAGCGCTGTAAAGTGTCAATGTAGACAAGCCCTTAGTCCATTAGGGCCCTGGAAAGTAGTGACAAAGTCACTTCCACAGGATGGCTGTTCTGCGGGTAATTAATTGGTATTCAAGCCAGTACACTTAATGGACATGTGTACACATCATACATGAATACGCCACTATCACACTACACACTAGTTGACAGTCTCAGCAGAAGTCAAGGACTGGTTGAAACACTTTCTCACCCCATTAAGGCGGCCCTTCCAAAACAGAGCAGACACATAACTTGGCAGGATTGAGGGCAGCAATGTGGATTGTCACTGCCTATTTTACCTACTTATGTTGATAAACCCAGCCCAAGACTTTCAATCCAGCACCTATCACCAGCATTTAATTCGTTTAGAAAATAGGAAGGAAAAATATTTTGCAGAAGTAGCCAACAAAATTTCAAATCCAGGTAGGTTAACACACATTTCCCTTTTCATTTAAAGTTCAAATCCACACACGGGCGCCTATGGCCAATTTTCAGTTTGGGGATTCAAGTGCTGATCCTGACCAAACGTAGGCATGTGCTTACGCTGCCGACGGACTTCCAGGGACCAGGGCTCTTTGCTTCGCTGTTGCCGAGGAAATCTGTCCAGGGATGCTCCCATCCCGGGAGGTCCTGCTCCTCCACCCCTCTCCCCGCAGCGCAAGCGGCCGCGGAAAGCCCCCGAAGGGGGGTAGGGGGATCGCCCAGCAGCCCGCGCCACCAGGGGCAGGGCACCGGGGCAGGGCTGAGCTCTAGCTCCGAGCAAGCGATAAACCAGGGTGCCGCTAAACGGCGAGTTCTGCCGGGGACTTTCCATGCCTCGATTCTACCCGCCGCTGCCCGGGATTGCCACAGCCGGGGGGGGGATGGGGCGGCCCGAGCGGCCAGGAGCTTTCGCCCCGGCACCGCAGCGCGGCGGGGCCCAGGAACCGGACACCCGCAGGCTCCAGGGGCCTCAGGTTGCAGGGGGCCGGACCGGCCTCCGGGGCCGCAAACGGGGAGACGGCGGCGGCCGGCCCCGATCCCGCAGGCCGGGGGCAGCGCGGGGGTAGGAGCCTCCCTCCCTCCCCGGTGCCCGCCGCAGCGCTCCCCCGCCCCGGTGCAGGCACCGCGGGGCCCCGCCGCTCACCTGGGGTGCAGCAGGGGCCTCGGGCCGGGCGTCTCCCGCAGGCGGCGGCGGCAGCAGCATCGGGCCCCTCAGCCCCCGCCCTCCCGCCGGGAGCCGCTCCCCGCTCGGGCATCCGCCCGGCTCCCCGGCCGCGCTCGAGGGGAGCCGCCGGCAGTGAGCGGCCGCCCAGCGCCGGGCAGAGCCACAGCGGCCTCATGGGCCGGGCGGGGGCACAGCGGGCCGCCGGGCGGCGCGAGCCCCGCCGAGGGGAGGGGGCCTGGCGCCGGCACAGGCCGAGAAGCCGCCGGCCTCGGCCCGCGGCGCCGCCTCAGCTTTGTCCGGCGGTAGCGGCAGCAGCATCCAGGAAGCGAGCCGCTGCCCCCGCCGCGCTGGGCTCTTCCCGCCGGGTACCCACCTCCCGCCGCGTCGGAACCGCCGCTCTTCGCGCAGCGCCGCCACCTCCCCCGGCGTCCCAACCGCCGCTCTTCCCGCCGCATCGCCACCTCCCCCACGATGGGCCGCGTGCCAACCGCCGCTCTTCCCGCACTGCTCGCCACCTCCCCCCGTGTCCCGGCTGTCCTCGTTCCAACGCTGCGCTGCGCTCCCCTCCCGCCGCTGTCCGCGCCCCACTGTCAGAGGCTCCAGTCCTCTAGACTCCTAGACTCCCCCTTGAATTTCCCCAACCCTCCACCCCCCCCCGCAGTTACATGCAGTGCTGCCAACTTAGACCTTGGTTGGAAATTTGAATTGAAATGGAAACATGAATACACTCTTTACAAGCATATACAGTATAGGAGAAAATACTTGTACCTGAGAAAGCATAAGGGGTTTGCAAAGTCTGAACAAAGACTAGCTTCCTCATACAGCTGTTATTTATGACAATGTCGGCACATTGGTTTCGGCTGTTGGCCTACCTAATAATTTCAAATTATGATTTGTAAGCAAGGTCTGAATGAGCTCTCCCCTGACGGCTAGTGAAGTGATGACCAGGGGTGGGTGAACAGCAGGGCCGGCGCTATCATTAGGCGACCCTAGGCAGTCCCTAGGATTGGGGGGGCGGCATTTCAGATCCCTCGGCGGCCGCCGGCGGAAGAGGCTGCCGCCGAAATGCCGCCAAGGTCCCCGGTGGCCGAAGAAGCACTTCAGCGGCAGCTTCTTCGGCCGCCGGGGACCTCAGCAGCATTTCGGCAGCAGCCTCTTCCGCCGCCACCGCCTAGAGCGGCAAAAAAGTTAGCACCGCCCCTGGTGGAAAGGCTTCAGGACAATGATTTCCCTACACCCCCCCTGAATTTCCCCAACACCCCCCCCCCAGTTTTGTGAACTAGTTACATGCCACTTTAGTGACACCCCCCCCCCCAGTAAATTCAAACACCGTCCCTCCAATTTCAATTCCTGGGGAGGCCACTGCTTCAGGACCAGACTGTATTTACATGCACACACACGTACCCTGCCTAGGTATCCAGCGGATGGAGCTGTGCTGCCCAAGCATAGGCGCCGACTCCGTGGGTGCTCCGGGGCTGGTGGGTGCTGAGCACCCACTAGCAGCTCCCCGCCTGCCCCCCCACCACGCCCAGCTCACCTCTCTGCCTCTCGGAGGCTCAGCCTGAGCCAGACACAAAGCGGCAGCCTGCCGCTTTTCATGGTTCCCTCTCCAGCTGGTCAGGCGGGGGAGGGAGGGGTATGGAGAAGAGGTGGAGGGCCTGCAAGCCGAGGGGGGATGCAACACGCACGAGGGAGGAGGCGGGGGCGGGGATTTGGGGAATGGGCGGGGACGGGGTGGAGTTGGGGAGGGCGCAAGCCCCCCACCGGCACCGATGAAAGTCGGCGCCTATGTGCCCAGGTGATCAATTTTAGCTGGTGTTGGTTACAAATCACTTAAGTATTAAATGTGCGGGTCATGAAATGTTGTTATCCGTATTGTATGAGTAAAGGGCAGCAGAACTGTGCTTAGCCTACCTGAATGAGGGTGGTCTCCCTCAGTGCTAAATTTGAGCCAGGGCTTGCCAGGGCTGAGCCCCGGCACCTCTTGGCTTGGTAATTCATAGCCCTGGGACCTCTGGACTTGTCACATCAGTTATGAAAGTAACAAACTTGCTTGAGCCCCGGCACCTCTTTCATTACAAATTAAGCACTGGTCACTCTCAACTGAACTGCACTCTCTAAGCAGGAGGTTTGGATGCCATATCCTAGTGAAGAGAGAAAGGGTGGGGTACAGGTGTTTTCCTTGGTGCTGTGGGCTCTGCCTAAGAGTCACAGGCACTATTTGACCTGGCCCTCTCTCCTGTTTAGAGATAGAACTGATTAGGCTTCATAGGGAGTCTTTTGGTTTGTTAAGTGATCACTAGAGCTGAAATCACTGATAATCAGGTCTAAGCCCTGGTCTACACTACGAATTTAGGTCGAATTTATTAGCGTTATTTCGATTGATCCGTGCACCCGTCCACACGACGAAGCCCTTAACATCAACTTCTAGGGCTCTTAAAATCGATCTCGCCACTCCACCCCCAACGAGGGGATTAGCGCTTAAAGCGATATTGCCGAATCGATGTAGGTTTAGTGAGGATGCAATTCGACGGTATTGGCCTCCTGGATCTATCCCACAGTGCAACATTTGACCACTCTGGACAGCAGTCTGAGCTCGAATGCTCCGCCCAGGTAGACAGGAAAAGCCCCGCGAACTTTTGAATTTCATTTCCTGTTTGGCCAGCATGGTGAGCTGCAGGTGAGCGCAGATCTCATCAGCAGAGGTGACCATGATGGAGTCCCAGAACCGAAGACGAGCTCTAGCATGGACCGAGCGTGAGGTACGCGATCTGATCGCTGTATGGGGAGACGAAACCGTGCTAGCAGAGCTACGGTCCAAAAGAAGAAACGCCAATACATATGCCAAAGTCTCCAAGGGCATGCAGGACAGAGGCTACAACAGGGACGCGCAACAGTGCCGCGTGAAAATTAAGGAGCTCAGGCAAGCCTACCAAAAAACCAGAGATGCAAACAGCCGCTCTGGGTCAGAGCCCCAGACATGCTGCTTCTATGATGAGCTGCATGCCATTCTAGGAGGTGCAGCCAGCACTGACCCACCCATGTGGTATGACTCCGTATGTGGATCATCAGAAACCACAGAGGAGCATGATGATGATAATGATGCTGAAAATAGCGCACAGACACAGCAAGGAAGCGGAGAAGCCCTTTTCCCCGACAGCCAGGAACTCTTTGTCACCCTGGAGCCAGTACCCTACGAACCCACCCAAGGCGTGCTCGATGCAGGAGAAGGGACCTCGGGTGAGTGTACCTATGTTAAATTAATACATGTTTTATAAGCAAGCGTGTTTAATGATTAATTCACGGCCAGTACAGCTACAGCTACGGGAAAAGTCTGTTAACATGTTCGGGGATGGAGCAGAAATCCTCCGGGGACATCTCCAGAAAGATCTCCTGGATGTACTCCCAAAGCCTGTGCAAAAGGTTTCTGGGGAGGGCAGCCTTATCCTGTGCTCCGTGGTAACACACTCTACCACGCCAGGCCAGTAGCACGTAGTCTGGAATCATTGCTTTGCAAAGCATGGCGGCGTATGGTCCCGGTGTTTGCTGGCATTCAAGCAACATCCGTTCTTTATCTGTCTGTGTTATCCTCAGAAGAGTGATATCATTCATGGTCACCTGGTTGAAATAGGGGAATTTTATTAAGGGGGTATTCAGAGGGGGTCCGTCCCTGCTGGGCTGTTTGCCTGTGGCTGAAGGGAAATCTTCCCCGCTGTGACCCACGCGGTCGGGGGAGGGGGAACAGCGAACATCTTGGATGTGTGTCTGTGTCTGTGTGGGAGAGGGTGTCGATTAGGTTCGCGCTGCACGTTAACCCGAAAACCGCCGCCCCTCCCTTTTCAATTGCCAACCAGTTTTAAATTGCCAGCCCAAAGGCTGTTTGTTATGGGAAATGAGGGGGTTGCTGTTTGAAAACATTCCCACATGTTATGAAGGTTAAAGAAGCCTATAGACTGTGGCTTACCATGGCTGCCTGCAAGCCGAATTCTGTTGCCCGCCGGACCTGCTTGTGTGATCTCTCACACCAAACCGGCAGACCCTCAATATAACAGGCAAAGTGCAACCTTGGACCAAATGCACATGTGATATGTAATGTTTGGAGCATTGTTCTCTAATATGTGTCTTTTAAACTACTCCTCTCCCGTTTGTTTCCTCCCGCAGCTGCAAATGTTTCAACGCCACCCCTTTCATCACCATCCCAGAGGCTAGCGAAGATTAGAAGTAAAAAAAAAAGGAATCGACACGATATGTTCTCAGAACTCATGCAATCCTCCCACACTGAAGCTGCCCAGCAGAATGCGTGGAGGCAGACACTGTCGGAGTCCAGGAAGGCAGAATTTGATCGCGCGGACAGGTGGCGTGCTGAAGACAATGACTGGCGGGATGAAGAGAGACAGCGGCGGGATGAAGAGAGTAGGTGGCGTCAGCGTGCAGAGAGAAGGCAGGATGCAATTCTGAGGCTACTGGAGGATCAAACGGAAATCCTCTGGCTTATGGGCGGCCTCCATGCACCCAACCACTCAAGCCAAGAGAACAGTCCAAGCAAGAAAGGGCTGGCATTCAATAAGTTTTAAAGTGCTGTGTGTCCTTGTCCTTCCCTCATCCCCTCCCCCACCACCCATCCTGGTGCTTCCCTTCCTCCACCACCTATCCCGGGAGACTGTGGCAGTTACCCCCATAGTTCCCCCTCTTTGTTTTACGAATTAATAAAGAATGCATGATTTTTAAGCAACAATGACTTTATTTCCTCTGCAAGCGGTGACCGAGGGGGGGAGGGCAGGGCGGTTTGGGTAAAGGGAAGTAGAGTGAAAGAAGGGGCGGGGCTTTTCATTACTGGGGAAAAACAGAACTTTCACACAGCATCCTGGCCATTCATGAAACTGGTTTTCAAAGCTTCCCTGATGCGCAACGCACCCTGCTGTACTCTTGTAATAGCCCTGGTGTCTGGCTGTGCATAACCAGTGGCCAGGCGATTTGCCTCAACCTCCCACCCCGCCATAAACGTCTCCCCCTTACTCTCACAGATATTGTGGAGCGCACAGCAAGCAGTAATAATAATGGGAATATTGTTTTCGCTGAGATCTAACCTAGTCAATAAACTTCAGCAGCGAGCTTTTAAACGCCCAAATGCACATTCCACCACCATTCTGCACTTGCTCAGCCTATAGTTGAAAAGGTCCTGACTACTGTCCAGGCTACCTGTGTATGGCTTCATGAGCCATGGCATTAAGGGGTAGGCTGGGTCCCCAAGGATAACTATAGGCATCTCAACATCCCCAATGGTTATTTTCTGGTCTGGGAAGAAAGTCCCTTGCTGCAGCAGCCGAAACAGACCAGAGTTCCTGAAGATGCGAGCGTCATGTACCTTTCCCGGCCATCCCATGTTGATGTTGGTGAAACGTCCCTTATGATCCACCAGTGCTTGCAGCACTATTGAAAAGTAACCCTTTCGGTTTATGTACTCGCTGGCTTGGTGGTCCAGTGCCAAGATAGGGATATGGGTTCCGTCTATCGCCCCTCCACAGTTCAGGAACCCCATTGCTGCAAAGCCATCCAGTATGAGCTGCACATTTCCCAGACTCACAACCCTTGGTACCAGCAGCTTGGTGATCGCCCTGGCTACTTGCATGACAACAGCCCCCACTGTAGATTTTCCCACTCCGAATTGATTCGCGACTGACCGGTAGCTGTCTGGCGTTGCAAGCTTCCACAGGGCTATCGCCAGTTGCTTCTCTACTGTGAGGGCTGCTCTCATCTTGGTGTTCTGGCGCTTCAGGGCAGGGGAAAGCAACTCACAAAGTTCCATGAAAGTGCCCTTACACATGCGAAAGTGTCGCAGCCACTGGGATTCATCCCAGACCTGCAGCACTATGTGGTCCCACCAGTCTGTGCTTGTTTCCCGGGCCCAGAATCGGCGTTGCACTGTATCAACAAGCCCCATTACCACCATGATGTCCACCTTGCGGGGGAGCCTTTTTTGAGAGAGGTCTGTGTCCATGTCCTCATCACTGTCCTCAGGTCGCTGCTGTCGCCTCCTCGCCTGCTGTAGCTGTAGCAGCTCCTGGTTCTCGTTCTCCATATACTCCCGGACAATGCGCGTGGTGTTCATAATGGCAAGAACAGCCGCGGTGATCTGATCGTGCTCCATGCTTTCCCTGGTATGCTGTTTGCAGGACAGTAGAGTGGGAGCAGAAGCGGCGGGTGGATAACAATGGTGTCAGCAATATGGCGCCCACATGAAAAAAGGCGTGAAAGGATTTTTGGCTCCCCTCTCAGTTGCTTTCATGGAGGGAGGGAGGAGCAAGGGTTAGGCTCATTTCCTTCTAGCTGCAGATAGTACAATATGCGGTGAGCAAGGGTTAGGCGCCTTCCCTTCTAGCTGCAGATGGTACAATAAGCTCTCCTGGCCCCCTCAAGGATTGAACTCGCAACCCCGGGTTTAGCAGGCCAACGCTCAGTCCGCTGAGCTATCCCTCTGCCCGTGTTCCAGGCAGTACTGAATCTCCCTTAAAGAAAACGTAAAAAAGAGAACAATCAGAGTCACTCTGGTCACTCCCATTTATGTCCAAGCGCCCCCAGCCAGCCACACCATAGGCCGCCGGCCAGGAGCACACGAATTTCAAGCATATTGTATGATCTGCAGCTGTGTAGTCCCACGACTACGATCATTTATGGCCTATTGCACCATCTGCAGCTAGAAGGCAAGGAGCTTATGCTGTGTACTCCCGCGACTAGCAGCCTCAGGCAGAATGGCCCCCTCAAAGATTGAACTCACAACCCCGGGTTTAGCGGGCCAACGCTCAGAACGCTGACCTATCCCTCTGCCCTTATTATAGCGCGACTGAATCCCCAGTAGACCTAATGTCCAGGCGTATGCTGGAGATGTACGGTAATTGTGAGCTGAGCAGGCTTCCATAGCAAACCCGGAAACCCCGTAAACTCCAGAAAAAAGGCACGAAAAAGATTGCTTTCACGGAGGGTGGGAGGGACGTTTGATGGCTTGACGACATGTACCCAGAACCACCAGCAACAATGTTTTCTGCGCCATCAGGCTTTGGGATCGCAACCCAGAATTCCAATGGGCGGCGGAGACTGCGGGAACTGTGGGATAGCTACCCGCAATGCAACGCTCCGAAAGTCGGCGCTAGCCCCGCTACTGTGGACACAGTCCGTCGACCTCAAGGTCTTAATGCTCTTTAGTGCTCTTTAGTGGGGACACACACAATCGATTCCATAAATTCGGGTTTTAAAATATCGACTTCTATAATTTCGACCTAATTCTGTAGTGTAGACGTACCCTAAATGCTTAGACCTGCTGTGGGACAGTGTTTCTGTGGAAGAGTCAGCCCAGCCTGCACTAGCAGCAAGGTTCCCCCATGGAGAGCTGAAATCACTGAGAGCTGGGTGGAACCTTGAGAGACTGACTCGCAGAGGTCACAGTGGCAGATGGCAGCAGAAAGTGACAGTGCAGGACCATTGGGAACGGAGCGGTAAACAGAGGCACGACAAACAGCGGCCAGAGCATTTGACTATGTTTTAGTGACTTTGCTCCAGAATGCTAGAGTTGTGACTGGGAAACTTATATAAATATACATTTCCTAGTAGGCCAAGATTTTTAAAATGTATTATTTACCAAGGTCATTATCTCACATCATCACTATCTCAAGAGAACATTATTTTGAGGAGTTTCTGTACTAAACGTTTGTATTATAATTATTTTTTATGTAAGAATGGCCATATTGGGTCAGACCAATCTATCCCAGTATCCTGTCTTCCGACAGCGACTATTCCAGGTGCTTCAGAGGGAACGAACAGAACAGGGAATCATCGAGTGATCCATCCCCCGTCATCCACTCCCAGCTTCTGGCGAACAGAGGGTAGGGACGCTCAGAGCATGGTGTTGGATCCCTGCCCATCCTGCCTAATAGCCATTGATGGACCTAACCTCCATGAACTTATCTAGTTCTTTTTTGAACTCTATTATAATTTTGGCCTTCACAACATCCCTGGCAAAAAGTTCCATGGGTGACTGTGCGTTGTGTGAAGAAATACTTCCACCAGGCCCCACACCACCTGACCTCCCCGTGATGCCTCACGTCCCATGCCACCCAACCTTCCCCCCTGCAGTGCCCCTTGCCACCCGATCTCTCCCGTGTACTCTGTGCTCCACCCATCCTCCCCGCTGCACCCTGTGCCACCGACCTCCGCGCTGTGCCTCATCCCGCCCAACCTCCCGTCTGCGCCCTGACCTCCCCACCAATAAAATTGCAGGAGTTGGCAAAACTGGTGTCATCTCTTTGTTAGAATGTGAGATACAGAAATATGAAATCATACTTGTGAAGTAACATTGTGATAGCATCACAGAAATTAGAGATGGGAAAGAATTATTAGATCTCTAGTCCCTTGGCTGGGCATGGTTATTCTCTACAGTACTTTTTTTTTTATAAAGGGCAGGGTGGGATTGCAAGCTGCAAAGCAACGCTTTCATGTTGGGGTCCGGAATATTAAAATTTGGCTCTATCATCTGATTACAGGCTCTTCAGGGAAGAGCCCATGTCTTTATCGGTACTGTAAGGCACTTTGCACACTTTTGTGCACTGTATAATAGTAATAACTCTTTCTTAAAATGTTAGCCCTGTCACTCACAGTTGCCTATCATTTGTTCCCTATATAATTACAAAATATAGCAAAAATACAACAGCCAACTGGCAAAATAACCTCCTAAAGTTTGATTATAGTCACCAGGGGGTTTTATTTCACAGCGCTCTTATCACAGGTCTATGATTTCCTAGTTATACTCTTGAGACATGGTATTCTTCTAACATATGAAACACCACACAGGGAAACACTGACTAAGGCTATGCATGCATTAGAATCTCTTAATGTATGTGAATAGCCTTGTAGCTCACAATCACCCATGACTTATGTATATAAATCACACACGCTGCTCAAACCAATCCACAAGCTTCCCTTGTACTATGGTTAACTGTTAGCAGTTCTCTGAAACATGGTTACATGCATCTGTAATCTGATCAGGTCTGACTCTTAAATGAGGCATCATTAAATGTTCAAAAGAAATGTTAGGATGTCTGTGTAGGAAGAGGCTCGATGGTGTCTTGCTGTCTGCACTCCCACCTTTTGATCTTAAAAAATCAGTACTTAGGTGAATCTAAAATACCCTCATGATTTGGAAGAGTCATTCATTACAAACCCATCAGTTCTTTTTAATGGAGGATATAATCCCTCAGCATCATTCATGGCTGAGACAATGACATCATCCAGTTGTTCTACATTTTCCAGGGACTGTCATGTTCTTTATTGAACAGCTAACTCTTTTTATAGCTGAGTATATCAGTAGTGCTAAACAGATCAGCAGGCCAATGTAAGAACCTTGCAGGGACAGAAAAACCTGGTGGTAAGTGATTTGGGATTCTATGCTTGATTATTTTATTTTTTTACTGTGTAACGGTTCATCTGGTCGTCTCTACTACTTTTTACCTTTCTCAGCAGAAACTCAGCTGCACAATTACAAGCATGCAAGTGTTCTGGTAAAGCAGGTAATGCCAGTTTCAAATAGAGCCCCAAAGAACCTCTTTCTACATTGCTCTTTCCAATACATGGAAAATGGCAGGCAGCTTCCCAGATTTCTGTCCTCTTTGTCCTCCCACAACTTTGGAATATGTCTCTCTGACAGGATCCCCGGGGTACAACCTGGGACTCTGGGACCGCTGTGCCCCCTTAACTCACTGTCTCCCACAATGCCTTACTGGTAGGGTGACCAGACAGCAAATGTGAAAAATCGGGACATGGGTAATAGGAGCCTATATAAGAAAAAGACCCAAAAATCGGGACTGTCCCTATAAAATCGGGACATCTGGTCACCCTACTTACTGGTGACAAGCAGCAAACCCCTCCAGGTGCTGTTACCACTCAGTACAACCCCATGTGGAGCCCCACACCCAGCTAGATTGCATAAATGCTCCCAGAGCCACTCACGAATCACACAGAGAAAGGCACCAGCCAAATCTCTCCAGCACCCAGCCTTGTACCTCAGGAATACACCATCTTGCACTGCTCAAGACCCTTTCTTGAGCAAGGCAAGTTTATTAATTGGTTCGCCACTTCATCAATAGAAAGTCGACCTACACCAGCCTTTGAAACCTAAGCAGATTTACCAAGCACTTCAGTCAAACTCACTGCTAAGGATAAACATCTGAATAAGCTTATTGATTACAAAAGCTAAGTTTTAAATTATTGCAAGTGATAGGCAAAAAGAGTAGTTACCAAAAGAAAATAAAAGATAAGCACAGAGTCTAAATTCTCAACCTTATTAGACTAGGCAATATCTGGACTAAGCAGATACTGGATACTGCGGGTTGGGGACAGTCTTTCATTTTCAGGCTCTCTCCCTGTTAGCCTGGGGACCAGTCTCCTCAGCTCCAGCATTCTCATTGCCTTTGGCATAGGTAGGGAAAGAGACAGGACAAACCATGTGGCCCCTGTCCCCTATTTTATATCCTCAGCCCATGTGCTTGGATAACACAAGTCTAGGCATGTCTGGTGGGCATTGTTGAGCCACCAGGCAAAGTTGAGCAGTTCCCCTGTTGTGGCCTTGTGCATTACAAGGGAGTCATTGAATTGTAACTCCCTTGCTGGACAATGGCTGTTGATGGTTGTCCAATACCAGGGGCGCTCTAACAATTTTGCCGCCCCAAGCAGGGGCGGTGGCCCCGCCCCCAACATAGGCAGACGTAGCGGGGCCCCGCTACATCTGCCTGCGTCGGGGGTGGGGCCCCGCTATGTCTCCCTGCATCGGAGGCAGGAGAGAGCAGCGGACCTGCTGCCCCATTGCCGCCGCGGCAGGCGAGCATGGGGCGGCAGTCCGAGTCCCGTGGCGGCAATTCGGTGGCGGGAAGAGTGGTCCTGCCGCCGAATTGCCACCGTGGGACTCGGACTGCCGCCCCATGCTCGCCTGCCGCCCCAAGCACCAGCTTGGAAAGCTGGTGCCTGGAGCCGGCCCAATACCCACCCGGGCATTGTTTACCTCACTTGTTGTTGTATCTGGGGAGTTAATATCTGGGCAATTCCCCAACTCACAGCCTATTTTAGTGACAACCATACAACAAAATCTCATAACTTCATATGTACTAATGATATACATATTTAGAACAGTGGCTTTCAACACATCATAACCTTTCCGATGATACCTTACATGGCATGCTTTATATGAAATATCACCATTATATACAAATGATGAATATGGGGGTTACAAGGTGCTTTCCCGAGGTATAGAGTGTCACAGTCTCAACTGCACTCTGCAGCACCATCTGTTATATTAGTCCTGGACCCTGTCATATGTACAGACCAATAGTTTTGTTGAATTAATGTCAGTTCTGGTAGTGACATAAGTCCAGTTCCTACTGGAGATGTGTCTACGTCATTAAAATCATCACCTTCATTCACACAGGCCATCAAACAGCAATCAAATGATAACAAGTTATGGTCACTATCAGCCTGAGCTGTAGTGGAACCAGTAACAGAAATGAGCGGATCTTTATCTCACAACCTAGCCCTTGAGCAATCCAATCCTCCACCTTGTATTGTAGTCACATAACTTTACCCCTTTAGAAAACTGATATCTAAAGACCAGTTTAAACCATATAGCAATGTCTAGGTAGGTCAGTGATAATATTAAGTGCAATTGTCTGAGAAATTCACCTGTGTCTGCAGAGAGACGTGTGCTGAATGTCTGATGTGCTGTAATATATATTAGGAAGAAAAATGTTCTAACAACCCATGAACAATGGATACAGTTTTTAAAAAACATTTCTTCCAAAAGGCAAGACACTATTTCTATGCTGAAAGTATTTATTATCTGTCAATGTATTACTAAGGCAACTGTCCTGTATCCACTGGAAGCCTAATGGACTGCCATACCATGCAATTAGGAGCAGTTGCAGAGCTCCCATCTTCAGGTTACCAGTAGCTACTGGAGACATCATGAAATGGAAGAATGACTCTTCCAGTCTCAGGGAGAACGAGGTGCATGGAGCATTGCACTTTAACACTTCTTAATGGAACCTTCTGCAGGGTCCATGCACACTGTGACAGGTTGGGTCACAGAAACCCCCTTGGGACTGTCACCTGATGTGCTGAGACTACCTCCGAGCCTGTTTTCCCTGCCAGTTTGGGACTTCAGTACCCTGTCTTGTTGAGCCAGATACGCTAATCTGTGGCAACACAGACCCAGGGTCTGACCCACGCCCCCAAAGCTGCAGATTTAACTGAAAATGGCTTAGAAAGTGCTCCTGTCTCTAGCACCCAGATACCCAGTTCTCAATGGGATCCAAACCCCAAATAAATCCATTTTACTCTGTATAAAGCTTATACAGGGTAAACTCATAAATTGTCCGCCCTCTACAACACTGATAGAGAGATATGCACAGCTGTTTGCTCCCCCAGGTATTAATTGCTTACTCTCAGTTAATTAATAATCAAAAGTGATTTTATTAAATAAAAAAGTAGGATTTAAGTGATTCCAAGTAATAAGAGACAGAACAAAGTAAGTTACCAAGCAAAATTAAACAAAACATGCAAGTCTAAGCCTAATACATTAAGATACTGCATACAGGTAAATCTCACCCTTAGAGATGTTCCAATAAGCTTCTTTCACAGACTGGACTCCTTCCTAGTCTGGGTCCAGCAATCACTCACACCCCCATAGTTACTTCCTTTGTTCCAGTTTCTTTCAGGCATCTCTTGGGGTTGCAGAGGCCATCTCTTAAGCCAGCTGAAGACAAAACGGAGAGGCTTCCAGGGTCTTTTATATTCTCTCTATTGTGGACAGAAACACCTTTGTTCTTCTGTGCAAAGCCACAGCAACAAGATGGAGTTTGTAGCCACCTGGGCAAGTTACATGTCTATGAATGATTCAGCTTTTTGCAGGCCGACGCCATTGTTTACATGTTAGTTTGAACATTCCCAGGAAAGCTCAGATGTGGATTGGCGTCTCCCAAAGTCCATTGTCAGTAAAGTGTTTCTTGATAGGACTATTCTCAGTAAGTGCCCATTCTCAAGAAGCTGACCAAATGCTTCACTGAGAATCAAACACATTGAGATACAAGTACATAGCCAATATTCATAACTTCAAATACAAAAATGATACACACATCCAGACAGCATAATCATAACCATCAAACTACAACCTTTCCATAGACACCCCACTTGATCTCCTCTGTACAAGACCTGGTGCAACCATAGGACCCTGGTTGCAACAATGATCTATACAGTCACAGTTCATGTCAATAACGTCACACACACTTCCATACTTCGTTATGTTTCACTAATTTTGATCTGTAGCTATTGTAAACCTGCCTCTGATACCCTTTGCTCAGAAACACCAAGAAACAGGGTGAGAACACTGAACTCATTCCACAGATCTGAGCCCAGTTTTCTAACACCAATGGATTCCCCCCCCCCCCCCGCCATTTGGTGGATGGTGATGGATATGGTATAAGAATTTAGATTAAATCCAGCTCTTATTTTTGGCTGTCAAACTGGGACAGATGCCACATTCTGAAGAGAAGACAACAACCGTATAACTCTACAAAATCATAAATGTTCTGAGCTGTAGCATATTTTGGATTCCTTAGCTGCTCTATAAACGCAAGATATTTTTATATCATTATTATTCTATCGCAGTATATAGTTAACACAAGAAATTGGCAATGTATAAATTTTGTTTTGTATCAAGCAAATTGCAATGAGGAAGACAAACCAAAAAGCATAACAAAGGCATACAAGCATAAAATAGATAGTCTTCCTTCAGCGCTTTTTTTCTACTTCCTGGGTTTTAGTTTTATAGATAAAATCATTTTGACATTACCAGTTGGGAAACAGGTGTACTTGCATGCATCCAGCTAGTTCTTGTGCTTCTACCAGAGCATTTTAATCAATCTGAACTTAATTTCAGACAAGATCCACAGGGAATATTTGTCACTGGGAAGCTGTTGCTGAAAATATGCCACTGGCTTCAAGGCTTCACATAAGAGATGTACATGATTCCAGTTAGTGTGAGTGGCACCAACGGCAGGATGGAAAGCTGAGTAATAATATTGACTATTAGGATTTTTTGTCGCTATTACACAGTCAAGATTACATTGTTTTGGCCGTACAAGTCATATTGTGAGATGTGCAATCAAAACTATAACTAAAGTTTGTATCTGGAGGGAATAATTATTTAAATTTTATTTTCATTTATGTGGGAAATATTTTCTAGTAGTTTCAAGTAGATAATTAAGAATGAACATTGAAGTACAAGACGTGAATGAAGAAAACAGGTTATAACCATGGGAAATGGAGAATTTATGGACTGTCCCAATGTACACTTTTATATTTAAAAAAAAAGGGATTTAAGAAGAGGCTGATTAAGAAGGAATCCATAAATCCTTGAGCTCTTGCTCCAGAGGTCTGAGGGGCCTTGACTCAGCAGTGAATCAGTGAGAAACTAAGAGCCTGATTCTCCTTTCATAGCAATTTTTGCACAGGTGTAACTCTATTGACTACAATGGAGCTACTCCTAATTTATAATAACATGAACAGAATTAGATCTTAAAATTCTGTCTAGGTTGGAGAGGATTGTGTAAAGAGATCAAAGAGTCTATAGGTGGCAAGGAATCAAGGAGCGGAGATTGTTTGGGGGAACCTGAGAAAGGAGATCAAGGTATACAAGGAACTATATATTTCTAGAAGGGGCAGTGTATTTGGAGCCAACCCCCCATATTATCTTAATCTATCCCTGGATTTAAGATGAAAATGCTTATGAATTTTAATTTTACAGTGTGAGGGGCTGTTTGCGTAGGTAAGGTGAGCAGGATCTGGCCTGTACAGAGGGCCAGTACATGAAATATGCATCACTTTAGTTCTACTTAAGCCCTCACCAGAGAGCTTAAGTGGGACTTAATTGGTGCATAGGCCTCGTTCTGGTTCTCTGCAAGGGGCAATCTTCAGCCTGAGAGAATTCCATTAGTTTGTCAATATGATAATCCAATCAACAAAAATTAGCAGCATATTTTCACTTTTCTCATGTTGCTGAAGCAAATCATTCCATGCCAGTGTGTACTCTGATATACACCTGGCTCTGGCTTTTCTGATCATTCAAATCAATATTTCTTCTATGATCATTTGATATTTTAAAAGAATTAAGAAAATGGATGTACTTTAGGAAAATCATGTATCCCTTTAACACAGGGGGGTTTTCAGCGCTCTGGGAACTGCAGGGGAGCAATGTTTACTGTAAACATTGAAGTAAAAGTCTGATGGCAACGAACAATGTTTGTGTTACTGAACTGAAATATAATTCTGCCTTTTGAACATGGCTAGACACTAGGAATAGTTTTAGAGACTCCAAAGACCATCCAGGATTTTAAACAGCAGCAGGGAATTCTTCTGGGCTTTTAAAGGTACACTGTCTGTTTAGAAATCACATAGCTTAAAAAATAAGTGCCAGTGTTGCTAATGACACATTCGACTATTTTAAATGGAAGAATTATACAAATCTAATTTATTTCCATTTAAGCTGTTTGTTTGCTTTTTGAATTGGACGACAACAGACCAGTCAGCATCCCATTTGTTTCTAGAGAATCTTAGTCCCTAATCTAGCACAATGCTGTAGTGTTTGAGTCACAAAAGCTGCAGGGTGAGGTTTAAATTAAAAAAACAAACAAAACCCTGACTATTTTCATTTGTTAAATTAAAAACAAATCATGAAATCATGGCTACGATAGTGTTTGCTGAGAGAAAAAGCTGTAAAGTTATGGTGAGAGTTTCATTATGACCCAGTGTTTTCAAAGATATAAAGGCCAGAACGGACCATTATGATCATCTAGTCTGACCTCCTGCATAAACAACAACAATGGAACCTCCCCCAGTTAATTCATGCAGCAAGCCCATAACTTTTGTTTGAGCTTTAGCTTATCTTTTAGAAAGACAGCCAGTCTTGATATAAAATGTTTTCACCCCTTATGAAAAGTATCATTCTAATTCTTCTTCGAGTGGTTGCTCATATCTATTCCAGTTAGGTGTGCGTGCGCGCGTGCACGGAAGTCGGAAACTTTTTCCCTAGCAGCTACCCGTCGGGCCGGCTGGGGAGCCCCCTGGAGTGGTGCTGATATGGCGCTCTATATAGTACCCTGCCGGCCCGACCCCACTCCAGTTCCTTCTTACCGCCCGTGACAGTTGTTAGAACAGTGGTCTCTTGCTAGCAAGTGCTCCACTACTCCCTAGCTATCCGTGTTAATAGTTCTCTTTGTAATTAGTGTTAATAGTTTTTCTTTGTTCAGTAAGTAGTTGATTAGTGTAGTTAGTCAGTTGAGGGGCTCTTCCTCGAGCCCTTTCAGGCTTTAGGGCATGCCGTCGCAAGGCTTCAAGCCCTGCAGATCTTGCAGCAAGCCCATGCCCACAGGGGACCCCCATGACTTCTGTCTCCGGTGTCTGGGTGAGTCCCACACGGCGGACAGGTGCAAACTTTGCAAGTCTTTCAAGCCTCGCACCAGGAAAGAGAGGGAAATCCGACTAAGACAATTGCTGATGGAAGCGGCACTACGTCCCTCTCAAGATGCGGGCTCTGGAGACTCGGTGCGCAGCGCGCCTCCATCAGCGCCGGCTGCGGCACCGCGTAAGGACTCCCGCCCTCCACGGGGCTGGGGATCTTCCGGAACCCGGGGCTGCTCACAGCACCGCTCGCTATCACCATCTGGCCACAAGGGGCAGGCTCCGGCCCAGGACATTGTTGCGGCACCGGCCTCTCCCAGCCCGACCAAGTCAGCGAGGCCCCAAGCGGCCCATGCTAGCCCGCGTCTACAGGCACAGCCTTGCCTTGACGATGTGGCCCTGCCCTCTACTCCGGACACCTTTGAGGCAGCGAGAGGGCTAATTGAAATGACGGCACCGGCATCTCCCGTCCTGGCGCTGATCCCGGTAAGGGCACCGGTGATCTCCAGAGGCAAACCGACGTTCTTCGGTTCCTCTGCACAAGAACAGCCTCGGGCATGCCGTTCGGAGTCCCGACGTCGTTGACCACACAGTGCAGCGGTCTGACTCACGACGCCGGTCCGACTCGCGGCGCTGGTCTCGCAGCCCAGATCACCGGAGCCGTTCATGCTCGCGGTCATCTTCAGCTGCCAGATCGTGGTCCCATTCGACGTCCAGGATGAGCCTGACGCCCACCCGGCATCATGCGGACCGACATCACCCGGTACCGGGACATCAATCACCACTCCGGCTCCGATCCCCAGCATCCGACCGTATGGATAGGTCACACCGCCGCGCGGACGGAGCACCGACTCGAGTCTCCCCACGCCGGAGCTCCCCTTGGTGCCGAGACTCACCATGACGCCGAGACTCACCACAGCATCCGGACTCCCCACGGTGCCGGGACTCACCGTGGCACCCGATCTCCCCGCGGCGCCAAGACTCTCCGCGGCGCAGAGACTCCCCGCGGCACCAAGACTGTCTGCGGCGCCCGGACTCGCCGCACCACGAAGTCTCTCCATGGCACCCGGACCTTATGCGGCGCCGAGACTCTCCGCGGCGCCGAGACTCCCCACGGCACCAAGACTCTCTGCAGCGCCTGGACTCGCCGCACTGCGAAGTCTCTCTATGGCACCGAGACTCTCCGCGGCACCCGGACCTTACGCGGCGCCGAGACTCTCCGCGGCACTGAGACTCTCCACGGCGCCGAGACTCCCCGCAGCACCAAGACTCTCTGCGGCACCCGGACCTTACGCGGCGCCAAGACTCGTTGTACCGCAAAGTCTCTCCACGGCACCGAGACTCTCCGCGGTGCCCGGACCTTACGTGGCGCCGAGACTCTCCGCAGCGCCGAGACTCGCTGTACCGCAAAGTCTCTCCACGGCACCGAGATTCTCCGCGGTGCCCGGACCTTACGCAGCGCCGAGACTCTCCGCAGCGCTGAGACTCGCCGTACCGCAAAGTCTCTCCACGGCACCGAGACTCTCCGCGGCGCCCGGACCCTACGCGGCGCCGAGACTCTCCGCAGTGCCAAGACTCCCCGCAACATTGGGACAGCAGCGTGCGGTACCGGTCATGGTCTCGGTCTTATTCACGCGACCGATCCTCCACCCGGTACCGATCGTCGTTTGACCGTCCATCACAAGTCTCGACGACACACCCTGTCTCACACACCGCTCCACCCTGGCCATCACGCCAACAATCCTCTGCCAGTTCAGGTAGACCGTCAAGGACACCTGAGGCCACCCAACCCGCACCTGTGCAGGACCCGTCTGTTGTGAATTGGCAACCCCAATGGCCTTTCTGGACATCTTGGGCATATCACCAGGCCCAAGGCGCACCGCTGCCTGCCTACCCACTGGTACGCAGCCATCCTCCTGTGGCAACGATCAGCCGCTCACCCGCGGAACAGGCAGAGCCTGCGGATCCCGCCCTTATGGACAGGGAAGCGCCTTCAGGTGCCCAAGAGGATCACTCTGCAACTGAGCAGGTGGATTTGCCTGATCCTCCCCTCCCTCTGACAACATCCTCGTCCTCACCTGATGAGGCAGTGACCGGCACGTCGTCGTCTGCTCCTCCTCCAATGGACTTTAAGGTCTTACAGGAGCTACTCCGAAGGGTTGCCCTAAGCATGAGCCTTCAGATAGAGGAGGTGGTTGAGGAAGATGAGGACCCCATGGTGGATGAGATCTTGAAACTTGAGTGGCCCTCTAGAGTGGCCCTCCCAATGAACAAAACCATTTGTGGTAATGCCACGGCACTTTGGCAAACCCCTTCTTCCATCCCACCAACTGCTAAAGGGGCTGAAAGGAAGTACTTTGTCCCCAATAAGGGATTTGAGTACTTATTTACCCATCCCATGCCTTGCTCTCTTGTGGTGGACGCAGTTAATGCAAGGGAAAGACACGGCCAACAGGGCCCTGCCCCAAAATCAAAGGACTCCAAGTGCCTGGATCTTTTGGGGAGGAAAGTTTATTCCACTGCTGGACTTTCACTAAGAATCTCAAATCAACTCGCGATTCTTAGCAGATACGCTCACAACTCCTGGTCGGCAGTCCTTAAGTTCCAGGACCAGCTTCCACCGGAGTTCCGTACTGAGCTTACGGCGATGGCAAACGAGGGCAGACTGGTAGCTCACACTTCCCTCCAAGGCGCCCTGGACTCAGCAGACGCAGCAGCCCGTACGCTGGCTTCTGGTATCTCTATGCGTCAGAGCGCCTGGCTTCAAGCATCTGGCCTTCCACCTGAGGTCCAGAATACCATCCAGGACTTGCCCTTTGATGGCCAGGGTTTATTCGTGGCGCAGACTGACTCCCGGTTGCACAATCTTAAGGACACGAGAAATACCTTTAAGTCCTTAGGCATGCACACCTCGGCAACGCTACGAAAGCCGTTTAAGCCTCAGCCTCCCCAACAGCGCTCATTTCCACCTAGGGCAAGGCAGGACTTCTCTCGTCGGAGGAGCAGGTTCACACGGCGCAAACCCTCCCGCCCTCCCCAGGGTCAAAACCAGGGCCAGCCTAAGCCACCACCGGGACCTAAACGTCTGTTTTGACAGGGCGATTGAGGAAGGACTACCACCCCAAAGTCCAGTTACCTTCCCCTTTTTGAATCGTCTATCCCGATTCCACCATGCCTGGTCCCTTATTACATCAGACCGGTGGGTCCTACGGACGGTAGAGGCAGGATATTCTATCCATTTCCATTCTATCCACCCTTCCCGCCCACCCTCCCCACCCCTCTTCAGGGACCCTTCTCACAAGCAGCTCCTCTACCAAGAGGTGCAAGCACTCCTTACCCGAGGGGCAGTGGAAGAGGTGCCTCAGGAATTCAGGGGCAAGGGTTTCTATTCTCGCTACTTCCTAGTCCCGAAGGCCAAGGGAGGTCTACTGCCCATTCTGGACCTAAGGAACCTCAACAAGTACATCGTCAACCTGAAGTTCCGTATGGTCTCCCTTGCCACCATTATTCCCTCTCTGGACCCAGGGGACTGGTATGCCGCCCTCGATATGAAAGATGCGTATTTTCACATCTCCATCGCCCCGGCTCACAGACGTTTCCCTCATTTTGTCGTTCACAAGACACACTACCAATTCACAGCATGCCTTTCGGATTGTGCATGGCCCCCCGTGTCTTTACAAAATGCATGGCGGTAGTGGCTGCGTTCCTCCGCCGCCATCACGTCCACGTCTTCCTGTATCTCGACGACTGGTTGATTCGAGGCCGGTCTCGTCAACAGGTCCAGGCACATGTACAAATGATTACGGACACCTTCTCTCATCTCGGTATCATAATAAATACTAGCAAGTCGGTGTTGGTGCCAACCTAATCCATCGAGTTCATCGGGGCGATTCTTGATGCAACCAAGGCACGAGTGTTCCTCCCGGAGGCCAGTCATCTGGCTCTCGTGGACGTAATCACCAATCTCTGTCTGTTCCCCACCACGACGGCGAGACAATGCCTCAAGTTACTGGGCCACATGGCGTCCTGCACTTATGTAGTACAGCACGCCCGGTTGCGACTTCGACCTCTGCAGGCGTGGCTGGCATCCATCTACCGACCAGGTCGCAACAATCTGGACATGGTCCTCACAGTTCCAGCTCGCACATTGGACTCCCTGCAATGGTGGTTAGACCCGCTGACGGTGGGCGCAGGAGTACCTTTTCAGTCCCCTCACCCCTCCCTAACTCTGGTGACGGACGCATCAGTGTTGGGATGGGGCGCACACCTCGGGGACTTAACAATGCAGGGCATGTGGCAACATCACAAGCTCGATCTGCACATCAACATCAAGGAGCTCAGGGCAATTTGTCTGGCGTGCCAAGCATTCCTGCCTTACCTACGGGACTGCTGTGTGGAAGTTCTCACAGACAATACCACAGCCATGTTTTACCTAAACAAGCAGGGCGGAGCCTGGTCATCACCACTTTGTCGCGAAGCCTTTCTCCTTTGGGAGCTCTGTTTAGCCCATTCCATCTCTCTCCAGGCGTCCTACCTCCCTGGAGTCCAGAACGTTCTGGCGGACAAGCTGAGCAGACGCTTCCTCGTCCACGAATGGTCCATACGCCCAGACGTGATCCATTCGATCTTCCGTATCTGGGGGTTTCCCCAACTCGACCTGTTTGCCTCATGAACCAACAGGAAGTGCCCGACCTTCTGCTCCTTCAGAGGACACAGCTCGGGCTCTCTGGAGGACGCTTTCACGATCCCGTGGTCACGCCACCTGCTTTACGCGTTTCCGCCCTTTCCATTGATCCACAAGGTCCTTCTCAAGATTCGCAGGGACAAGGCGAACGTCATCTTAGTGGCCCCTGCCTAGGCACGGCAGTGTTGGTACCTGACCCTGATGGATCTGTCAATACAGCCTCCCATTCCTCTCCCAATCAGTCACGACCTCATCTCCCAAGATCACGGTCGTCTTCTCCATCCGGACCTCCACTCGTTACATCTCACAGCGTGGAGGATTCGTGGTTGAACCGAACGGAGCTGGCCTGCTCGGCCCCAGTTAGACAAGTTCTTCTTGAGAGCCGCAAGCCCTCCACAAGGCTCACGTACAAAGCTAAGTGGAAGAGGTTCTCTGTCTGGTGCTCACAGCAACAGATATCTCCACTCCTTGCCCCCGTGCCGTCCATCCTGGACTACATATTACACCTCAAGGACAACCATCTTGCCCTTGGATCCTTAAAGGTTCACCTTGCGGCCATCTCGGCTTTTCACCCAGGAGCGGATGGCCGCTCAATATTCGCGCACCCCATGGTGCGTCGCTTTGTCAAAGGATTGGAGAAAGTCCACCCTCCAACGAAGTCACCCGTTCCGGCATGGGACCTCAATCTCGTCCTTTCTCATCTCTCAGGTCCCCGCTTTTAACCAATGGCCTCCTGCTCCCTTCTCTACCTATCATGGAAGGTCGCCTTTCTCGTGGCCATTACCCCAGCTAGACGGGTATCCGAATTAAAGGCTCTTCTGTGTGACTCTCCGTATATTCAAAAACCAGTAGGTGAACACTTCAACCTCCCTGATCACTCAGTGACAGATTTGAGGACAGCAGTGTTGCGACAGATTAACTCCAAAAGCAGACTTCAAAGAGAAACTATTGAACTCGAATTGATATGCAAACTAGATGGCGTTGCCTCCGGATTAAATCGCGATTTGGAATGGCTCGGCCATTATGTTAATTGAATCTATTTCCCTTAAGTTAACGATCCTCATTCACACCTGTGTGACCATCTTGTTTATCACTTCAAAAGCTTTTTCTTCCCCTGCTGTCATGTTTCCTCTCAACTAATTAGCCTCTTAAGATTGGTCTATACACCTGGACCATCATGTTTCTCTGACTGTATAAATGTCTGTCTGAAGTGTGTTTCATTCCATGCATCCGATGAAGTGAGTATTAACCCACGAAAGCTTATGCTGAAATAAATTTGTTAGTCTCTAAGGTGCTACAAGTTTTTCTTTCTTATTTTCGTTTTTCTCCGTATACCATCTTTCATAAGGACAAGGTTCAGCTACGATCTCACCCGTCCTTCCTTCCTAAGGTGGTCTCTCGTTTCCATATGTCACAGGACATTTTTCTGCCTGTTTTTTTTTTCCCCCAAGCCGCATGCCAACTCCAGGGAACAGCGGCTACATTCCTTAGACGTGAGGAGAGCGCTCGCCTTCTATATAGAGTGCACGAGGCCGTTTCGTAAGACGCCTCAATTGTTCGTCGCCGTTGCAGAACATATGAAGGGCGCTCCGGTCTCTTCACAACGCATATCCTCATGGATTACAGCTTGCATCCGTGCCTGCTACGACCTGGCAAAGGTTCCCCCACCAGTAGTCACGTCCCACTCGACAAGAGCCCAGGGTTCCTCGGCGGCTTTCCTCGCTAATGTTCCCCTCCAGGAAATCTGCAGGGCCACCACGTGGGCTTCAGTACATACCTTCACATCACATTATGCCATCATCCATCACTCCCGTGATGACACGGCCTTCGGCAGGGCTATTCTCCAATCTGCACTTCCTTAACTCCGACCCCGCCTCCAAGGTAAGGCTTGGGAGTCACCTAACTGGAATAGATATGAGCAACCACTCGAAGAAGAAAAGGTTACTCACCTTTGTAACTGTTGTTCTTCGAGATGTGTTGCTCATATCTATTCCATTGCCCCCCACCTTCCCCTCTGTCGGAGTAGCCGGCAAGAAGGAACTGGACGGGGGTCGGGCTGGCAGGGTACTATATAGAGCACCATATCGGCGCCACTCCAGGGGGCTCCCCAGCCGGCCCGACGGGTAGCTGCTAGGGAAAAAGTTTCCGACTTCCGTGCACGCGCGCGCGCGCACACCTAACTGGAATAGATATGAGCAACACATCTCGAAGAACAACAGTTACAAAGGTAAGTAACCTTTTCTTCTAACGGATCACTTGATGAACACCTGTTCTGTTCATTCCCTCCCAAGTATCTGGCACTGGCCACTATCGGGATACTGAGCTAGATCGGGACCTTTGGTCTGACCCAGTATGGCCGTTCTTATGTTCTACATGAATGGTACAAAATGCTATGGCCCCAGTCCTCTGGGCTGGTTGAACTGTGCTCAGTGTAGGACCCAGAGGTGGAGGAGTGGCTATATGCCACCTTTGTGCGTCCCCAATTTCTGAGGCTTCTTGGGGCTGATTCTGCCCCTGGCATAAGCCAGGGCAGCCTCAGGACTGTTTGCAATGGTCCCCAAGTAAGTCGCGCACACTCTGAAAATTAAGAAACAGGCCACTTTTGTGGCAATATTTTTTAGGATTGCAAAATAACCCCATACAAAAAGCCACGCATACTTTTAAGAAAGTGCATACTGATGTCACTACTGCCAGCGTCTGACTCTGCACCAGCATGTGGATATTTCTTGGCATGGGGAATTTTGTTCATTTATTTATGCCCAGATCCTCAAAGGTGCTTAGGAACCTAACTCTCACTGATTTCATAGGTCAGAATCTAGCCAAACATGTTGCAACAGCAGCACTGCCATTTTGGGGGGCGATTTAAGGGTTTGGTTTTTGTTTGTTAAGGCAGCTGGTCCTCACCAGAGATGATCAAACCATTTTTCATCAGACCAGAATTTCAATGAAAAACAAACAAAAAAAATCATGAACATTTTCACAAAAAATATATTTTGAATTTTTGAACCCAGCTCTCCTCAGAATTTGCTGGAAAAGCTTTCTTTTCATCTGAAGAAAACACCAAGAAAACACACATTTCCTTTCATGGAGGCACGTATGTAATCTTGATGTGAGACGACTTGCAACCACAAGAGAGCACTCTTTCCTTTGATGATCTCTCAGCCTTCCTAGGAAGCTAGAGAGATACCATATAAGTTTTGCATACTGCTGGAGAACCCGCTTCAGTTAGATTGGAACAGCAGAAACAACAAAGGCTGCAGATGCATTTTGGATTTCAGTGTGAAAAGCCTTTGGCTAGTTTTTCAGCTGACAGGAGATCTTTGGTTCCTGAGTGGGAGGAGTTCTACCAAAACTTTGAAGATCCCTATAAACTTTGGAAATTACCCATCTTTTGGAGACAACTATATCAAAAGACATTGTGGATTACAATACAAGAGAAGTGTTTAGAGCCTGTAAGCTTGTTTATGTTTGGTGTTAACTCTATGGACACACTTTCAAGCTAGAAGAAAAGGAATACAGGAACCCCTTATTAGCTTTTGAAAGATGAAGATCAGAGGAAATGCTGGGTTTAAAGTGTGGAGTGATGGTCCTAAAAGCCAGTCTATAAATTAGATGGCATCCTGCCTCTATAAAAGATTAAGGAGCAGAGCTGATTTTCAGTCATATAGTGGACTTCATGAATTGTTAGTTTTGCCTTTAAATCTGGACATAGATCTCACCCACAAGAACGGAGCAGATTGTGGGGCAGAGGACCCAATACAAACGTTTCCTCCATGCATGGATTAATGCAAGATTTGGAAGCCAAATTTGAAATTGAAATTGCGCAGGTAAACAATGGACAGCAATAAAGATGATGGAATATTGAATGGGATGTTATTCTCAGGAGCTATGTCTATGGGAAATAATCATGTGAATCCTCATGGGTTACCACTAGGAGAGCCCTTTGATGTTCCCTTCCATTTTGATCCAACTTATTGGGACCAAGCCTACCGTGGTTATTCAGGTAGATTTTCCTACATCCCTTTTTCTGGATACGTAGGAGTCTATGACTATTCTTTTGAGCCTGCCTTCATTCGAAAGAGAAATGAAAGAGAGAGGCAAAGAGTGCGTTGTGTGAATGAGGGGTATGCACGCCTCCGAGAACATCTTCCCAAGGAGCTTGCAGACAAACGCCTCAGCAAAGTGGAGACCCTAAGAGCTGCAATAAATTACATTAAACACCTTCAGAGTTTGCTGGACTGTCAGCCATTAGGGTCTACCACTAAGGAAACAATATCTGCTAAGGAGGCTACAGATGCTTCCAGTCCTGATCTAAGAAGGGAATGCAACAGTGATGGAGAATCTAAAACCTCTTTATCTTCATCTCCATACAGTGAGTTTGAGGAGACTTGCATCTAGGAAACATCATCTTCAGAAACAGATGCCTTCAAGACCAATCAAAAACTCTGTTATTGTATCTAAATCCACACGATTTTTCTACAGGTCAAAATGTATCCTAGGAAAGAGCCAAGGAAAATAAAGGTATCTTCAGACTTTGAGAGGACTTTTTCACTTGTTGCATGCATGTAGCCTAAAGGTGGTTCGTAAGGATACACATTCCTTTCAAATTTCCTCAGACGTGTTTACTAATTGTGGTTTAAGATTATTAAACTTGAAACAGTTTTTAAACTCTAAATTACTCTTCACCTTTTATGCTTTTGGGTTACTTTTTGCTTTTCACTCAGTGGGAAAATGAAAATAGATTAACCAGGTTTGGAGGTTTTTCCTAGTCAGGTTTATTTTCCAGTTTCCATGCACTGATACAATGATGCAATGTTTGGTTTGCAAATATGGTGGTTGCGGGATGGGAGGGAGAGAGGGTGTAAAAATTAGATATATGTTTCACTAACATTTTTAAAACTCTTGCAAATATTTTTATGAATATTAGGTTTTGAAAAACAATTTTAAAAAAATGAAATCTACATTTGAGGTTGAATCTATTTGGCAATGTCCTTTTTAATGAAAGCGGATAGTCCATCATTAGGAGGTGTGAGTATGTGAAGAAAACTTGGGACTTATTTTAAAGAATTACTCTCAGCAAATGGCAGACTGAAATTTCCATCCTAACCAATACTAAATTAATGTGCTAAATATAGTTCTGAAAAATCCCAATCAGACACCTTCATTTATATCAATTGTATTTGCAGACAAAATGCTATTGATCATTACATCTATTTGATGGTCGGAGGTAATATGCATGGAAACATACTCCTGTAGTGGTCATGTACTAGTGTCTACAGAAAGGCTTAAATATATCAAGCTACATTCATATGAAAATGTGGGCATTTTCCCTTTCCATTTAAAGTATTGTATTACTTTTTAAAACAGACTTTTCTAAAATACATACCTCAAGCTCTACAATAGATATTTAATTTGAACCATTGTCACTCAAAAGGCAATCAGAGTTTTTCTCCAAACCTCTCAAAGTTCTTTTTTTCTTCATTTACTACTCTCCAAGGCCCTGATTCAGCAAAGCACTTAAGTGTGTGCTTAAAGTTACGCATGTGCTTAAGTGCTGTGTTGAACCAGGGCCCAAAATGTTGTATTCTCTTTCTTCCCCTCCAAATGATCTACCACCCTAACTTTAAAATAATACCAACATAAATATTTAAACTCCCCTCCCCCACAACATTTCCAAACTTCTACTTATGGGCCTCACTTTGATTTGATGGTTTTCTCTCCCTTTCCAGATACTTTGACAGAAATCCTGCAAATGTTCATGTACAAATATGAATGAACATTAGTGCTGGTCAGATACCTCAAAACATGTCCATGAATATTTGCTTAGATAAAAAATTGAATTTACTCTGACTGGTTTTATTTTCACTTTTCATGGAGATTAGTGAATGAGAAATGTTCCCAGGAACTGAATTTTCAGGGAACAGGGGAAACTAGACTCAAGGAGCTCAATCTGTTTAGCTTAACAAAGAGAAGGTTAAGAGGTGACCTGATCACAGTCTGTAAGTACCTACAAGGGGAACAGAAACGTGATGACAGAGGGCTCAAAGGCACAGGTGCCGACTTTCTCTGGCGCCGGTGGGAGCCCACGCCCAGCGTCGGGGGCGGGGCCCCGCTCCCGACGCCGGGCCCCGCCCCCGACGCCGGGTGACGTTGCGGGGCCCCGCCCCCGACGCCGGGCCCCGCCCCCGACGCCGGGTGACGTTGCGGGGCCCCGCCCCCGACGCCGGGCCCCGCCTCCAACGCCGGGTGACGTTGCGGGGCCCCGCCCCCAACGCCGGGCCCCGCCCCCAACGCCGGGTGACGTTGCGGGGCCCCGCCCCCGACGCAACGCCTCCCAGCGTCGGGGGCGGGGCCCCGCAACGTCTCCCTGTGCTAAGGTAAGATGGCGGCGGGCCCCGGGGTTGGTGGGGAGCTGGCCGCGGGTCCCGGGGATGGCGGGGAGCTGCCGGTGGGTGCGGAGCACCCACCAATTTTTCCCCGTGGGTGCTCCAGCCCCGGAGCACCCACGAAGTCGGCGCCTATGCTCAAAGGTATAACAAGATCCGATGGCTGGAAGCTGAAGCTAGACAAACTGAGACTAGAAATATGGGGCACATTTTTAATAGTGTAGGTTATTAACCATTGGAACAACTTACCAAGGGTTATGGTAGATTCTCCATCACTGGAAACTTTTAAATCAAGATTGGAAGTTTTTCTAAAAAACATGCACTAGTTCAAACAGGAATTAATTCGGGGAAGTCCTATGGCCTTTGTTATACAGGAAGTCAGACTAGATTATCACAATGGTCCTTCTAGCCTTAAATCTATAACTCTATGAAAAATTGACAGAAAGCAAATATTAAACTCAGAAATGTGAATAGTTGCAATGTAAACCTGTTAAGTGTCCTCTTCAGCCAATTAGGGAATTAAAAAACAATTACGTGACATATGTGTCCAATCAGAGCTAACCAGCACAGCTCTCATTTCAAATTTTGTATATTCCATATTGATTTCTAGTAATGAGCTGCTCACTAGCAAGTTAAAGATCAAAATTATTTAGCAAATAATTTTAAAGAACATTTGGAGACAATCATCTGCCCATGAACAATTCACAAACAATAAGGAGCTATATTTGGTTTCTGAGTTATTTGCTATGAATTATTCACTCAGGTCTAATAGTATTAAAAAGCACTATTAAAAAATGATAGTGAAGCACAGAGGCTTAGTCACCTGCTCTTTATATACTAGCTATGTTCCCTTTTTGAAGCAGCGATGCTTCCAGTTTCCAGACAGTGCACCTTCTGCTGCATGGGCAGTTGTCTGTAGGGTTATGGACGATGTTTCCAGAGTTGGAATACATCTTTTCAGATGTATATGTTTTCACGTTTATCTTTGGGGGGAGGGTAAGGTAGTAGTCTGAGAACAGGACTAGGATTCCAAAGTTTCTTGGCTCTGGATACTAAGGCCACGTCTATACTACAGCAGCACAACTATGGTGTTGCACTAGCTGTGCTGCTGTAGTATCGTAGTCTAGATGCGTCCCACACAATAGATTCAGATTCTAAGGCCAGAAGAAACAATTACGATCATCTAGTCTGACCTCTATAACATAGGGTATAGAATTTTCCCCAAATAATTCCTAGATCAGATCTTTTAGAAAAACATCCAGTCTTGATTTTAAAATGGTCAGTGATGGATAACCTACCATGACACATGATTAATTACTCTCACCATTATAAAATGTATGACTTATTTCCGGTCAGAATTTGTCTTTAACTTCCAGCCATTGGATCATATTATACCTTTCTCTGCTAGACTGAAGAGCCCATTGTTAAATATTTGTTCCCCATTTATGTACTTATAGACTGTAGTCAAGTCACTCCTTAACCTTCCCTTTGTTAAAATAAAAAGATTGAGCTCCTTGAGTCTATCACTATAAGGTATATTTTCTAATCTTTTAATCATTCTTGTGGATCTTCTCAGAACCCTCCTCAATTTATCAACATTCCTCTTGAATTGTGGGGTTTTTCCATTGATGCAGGTAATCCACATATCCAAGAGGCAGCAGTTAGGTCGGCAAAATAATTCTTCCATCAATCTACCTGCATCTATGGGGGGATTAGGTCTATCTAACTACATTGCACAGGGTGCAAAATCTTTCTCACATCACTGAGTGATGTAACTAGATTGATCCAATTTTTAGGTGTAGACCAGTCCTGACTCCCTTTGTGGCCTCAGACAAGAGACTTTAACCCTCCGTCCTCAGTTTCCCGATCCGTACAATGGGGTTTGTGATTATAGAGGTGCTGGTTGTGACTATATAGTTAAGACAGTTGTGTTTTTCTCGCAAACCTTTGTTATCTAAGAATAATGCCTATGAATGCATCTGACGAAGTGGGTATTCACCCACGAAAGCTTATGCTCCAATATGTCTGTTAGTCTATAAGGTGCCACAGGACTCTTTGTCGCTTCTACAGATCTAGACTAACGGCTACCCCTCTGATACTATTCACCTATAGTACCTCATGTGGAGGCTGTGAATCTTAATTGTTGTAAAGTGCTATGAAGATTAAAAGCATTGTATAAACGTATAAGTATCATTAAGAGTGAAATCAATCCAAACCAATAAACCTAAATATGGACATAATGACCATGTTACCTCTTGAGCAGAGGGTATTGGATAGAATTCTAAAGAGTTTTTCAAATCACATTGTACCTCAAAGGCCTGTATTGGGAACATTGTAGAGCCAACCCCAAGCCCCCCTCCCCTTCCTGGGTTTCCCTGGCATAAAAAGAGAGTGTTGCATGTCTTCCCCTCTGTGGCCAGCTAGCTCTGCTGGGCAGAGAGGGGGATGATGCCATGGGTCTTCCCCCTCCCATGTTCCTTTCAGGTGGCTAGTGACCCAGGACATGCTAACAGAGAGCAGCAGCTACATTCAGGAGAGGACCAGGATTGCATGTGAGCGTGGAGAGCTCCTGGAATCATCCCCTCCTCGTACACAACCCCACGTGCGCTAGACACTGACTGGTCCTTCGCATTGTTATGTGGCTCCATTTTGTTACTTGTAAATCTTTGATGTTCTGCCCTCAGAAACAAACCCTGGGTATGTGAAATAATACTGAGGGGGGAAAAACCCCTAGGGTTTCAAATCAAGTGAATTTGTTGCAGAGAAACATTTCAATAAGTTTGTGGTCATAGTTCTTATTATTGTTTTCAAGTTGGATATTTTACTCCTTTTAACAATTGTGAAGGCTTCTAATAATACCAACCAGGCACTAAATATTAAAGAGTTAAAATGTAATAGCCACCAGTAGGTGATTATTATTTATGAAGGCTGGAAATGAACTGCTAGCTGGGAATGAAACTCCGTCCATGGAAACACTGTACTGGGAAAAAAAGATCCTTCTGGGAGGTAAAGATCTATATTTTGTTTTCTCACAGTCCCTGTTCTCATACAAGTATTGTGCTTTGTTTTAGCACAAGGAAGTATGAGATTGATGAAGAATTCCCAAATACAAAATACAAAAATCCTATATGTAAAAATGGCAACAAAATTTTCTAGTGAATGCTACAGTTCAAAAGCTTTCCTAAGCTGCATTTGTCTAGACAAAGGTTTTCTTCAAAGCTTCTAAAGTGTATCATTATCAGAGTTTGAAAACTGAGGATGATCCAACTTGTCACCCTGGGAACTAATGTTTTAATAAAAAATGTTGAACAGAAGAATTCTCTTCTTTTGATGCAATTACTGTTTACAAGAAAGACAAGTGCTGCTATCCTTAGGAAAATGCTCAACAACTTTATGAAACTTCTGCACATCAAATGCATCCTCTATAATCTTTCTATCAAACATGGAAAAAGAATGTCTGAAGCCCCCCTACCCCCACCTCCTCCAGTTAAATTATAAATCCATTTGCTCCGTGATATTATCACAGTTTTAAAGATGTATAATCCTGGCCATGGAATAGCTTTTAATCCCCTAATAGCTATCTATCTGATTTCTTCAATCAAAGCCCATCCATATTGCTTTCATGTTATATTACTCAGTGTCAATAACTGTCCAAAGAAAAACACAAGGCACTATAGGAAAGTATACTTCAGACAGTAAAGCAGTCAAAGCCAGTTATCTCATTGAAATAAGTGAACAGGGAACACATGCTTAAAAAATAACTCCTCTTTCCCTCTGTCACTGAGAAATAAAGGAAGAAGAAGAAGAAGAAGACCTGAATCATTATAAGGGGGAAGATCCACAGCTGGAGTTGAGGTCAACAGAATGATGCCAATTATGCTTGCTAAGGATCTGGCCCAGTAAGTTCTGAAGTTCCTAAAAAATATAAAGTAAGCACACTTACTTTCTACAGGTCCCCAGTATAATCCCCAGCCTATCTGCAACTGAGAAGCAAGAGAATGAGGCATGAACACTTTGCAGAAAAATGTAAAGCTACACAACCATTATTAGACTCTTAGAATACCCAGCAATTATATAGTACGGGACATCCATACATCTCAAAGCGCTTTACAAAGCAAGGTAAGTAATATTCTGTACCTAACTGAGGCCTTGCCAAGAGGAGAAAATATATTATATTATAAATATATCAGCCATCTATTTCTCAGACATTTCATTCATTCTCTTGGACCACAGCAAACGTGTCCAGTGATGGCCCTTTGGATCAGAGTAGTTAGAGATGGGAAAAAGCTGTTAGATCAGCAAGCCCATCGCCCTGGAAGGACAGACCAGGGGGATCTATGATATTAAACTGACGCCACACCTGGAATCTCCTCCATGTGCCAGGCTCCCATTGAAGGCCATGGGATGTCAAGTGTGGAGAGGTCACAGGACTGGGCCTTTGGCTCTTGTAAAATCAGTCCAGTTTGCCAACAATTATTGTAATTTGCAGCAATTTGAGGATGATGGTACTGCTCCGAAGAGGCTCCAAGCAGGAAAACAGAAATGCACTTAATGCAACAGAAAACATGCTCCTTCCGGATACTGATGGCCTATGATCCAAAGCTCAGTAAAGTCAGTGGGTGTCTTTCCATTGACTTAGTGGGCTTTGGTTCAGGCGCTTCATTCTTTTAAGGAATGACAGGATCACAGTTTTTAGCACCAGGGAGGACTGCCCCTCCTCACCCACGCTCATACTCCTATGATTCAAACCAGTGGGGTGTTTGAACTTTTTAAAGATAAAACACTATTAAAGCAGGCTATCCTTTTGGTCACATGGTTTTATCATTGATAGTTCAGTGACTTTCCCCAGTTTGAAAGAGCCAAGTCAAGATCTGGGACAGGGGAAAGGAATTATGAAGTACTAATCACTGTGTAGGATTCAGTTCCAGCAGCTTAATCCAGCAGTCCTGCTGCAGGCAAACCTCCCACTGAAATCATTTGAGTTTTGCCTGTATGAGGACTGCAGGACAGGGTCCTAGTCCAAAGCCATCCTGTCACACTTTTAATGTGACTAAGGATAATGATGCTTGGTTGCCTTACTCTGCATCACCAGGACTTGTCCTGCCCTGCCCTGACTAGGCAACACCCGCTCACATACCACTGAGAACTGGAAAGTCAAATTGCTCCCCACAACACATGTGCTATAAGGGCAGTTGCTTGCACCAAAGCCTGGCCTGAGGGTTGGGCTGAAGGTTTTGGATTCTAGTTTGTCAGTGAGGTAAATCGTAGGAATAGAAACCTCCACCCAAAACTTTACGAGGGCAGGAGGGTGGGGGGGCTTAAAAGGGAAAGCAAATCTCACATGCTCTGGGAGTACATGCACGGGTAGGGTTTACTGGATTGGCTTTAAAGGAAAAGCAGAGCCCAATTCAGCACATGAGCTGTTTCTTTTAAAGCTAGAAAGATCAGATTGTTTGGCTTCTCCTTATTTGTTGCTGCTTATGATAGATACAGATTGCATTGCTAGAAATGCTAGCCGTATACCCGGAGATGGATGGGCCCTTGCAAACCCCATGTTAAGAAAGCCAGTCTTTGGGCCCTGGAAAGGGTTTCATTTTTAAAAACATGTCTCTAGACCTTTTCCTTGTGAAGCCAGTCAGGACAACATAAGCCTATGGAATCGAATGCAAGCCGATTGCTAGAGACCTGCCTGTGTTGGGGTTTGTTGCAGTGGTGTGATGTAGCTGCCTCAGTATACCAGTTTAGATGTGCTGCATCGGTGTAAAATGGGTTTCACACCGGTGCAGCGTGTTTACACTGGGGAAGGGGAGCATTGACGCATCTGCACCAATGAAGTTACACCAGTGGCAAATCCTCTCGTTTAGTCAAGCCCTAAAATTGAAAAGAAAAGAAAAATGCAGCTGAGCTACAATTCCCGCAGTAGGAAGCTGTAGGGACATAAAGATCCCTTCTTTCCCACACCATATGATTGTCCCTCCCAGATCCATACATGGAGGGAACCTCTATAGGCAGAGCTGCCTCTCACAAATATGCAGAAGGGTATAGAATTGATGGAATTCTTTTTTAGGAAGCTGAATACGAAATTGATGGATTTTTCTGAGGAGTGCAGAGGGAATTTTACAGAAGGAATGTCACTCATTTCATCAAATTAAATGTACTGTAACATTTTTGAGCCAGCCCCTTGTTAAAATGTCAGCAGTGCACCACAGTAGCTGCATGAAATAATGGATATGGGCAGAGTCGGTTCTGGATCCAAGCTTCTGAAAGGTGGAAAATTTCAAAAAGCAAAATTCAAAAGGTGTTTGCATCCAGGTTTGGTTCAGCTTGTTACAGAGACAAAACTGAGCCACGAAGTCTGGATCACATTGGGTTTTGAGCTCCTTCACATTTTGGGAGCATCTGGAGAAGGGATTTTGATTCCACTGAGATTCAACCTGGGGGTTGGGAATAACAAAAATTGCCAGAAGCTGGGAATGGCCGACAGGGGATGGATCACTTGATGATTACCTGTTCTGTTCATTCCATCTGAGGCACCTGGCATTGGCCAATGCTGGAAGACAGGATACTGGGATAGATGGACCTTTGGTTCTGACCCAGTATGGCCATTCTTATCCCTGTATTTTGAGAGGCGCAGAGAGTAAAAATCACACTGATAGGGATCTCATTTCTTACAGGGTGTTTTTACAGCCATACTGTCCTGGTTCTGGAGATAAATAAAAGACTTTCCTCCCCAAGGCTGTCAATCATCAGCACTGAGCACCAACCAACATCTTCCATTTGCACTGATTTCACTAGAACTACTGGTTATAAAATAAATAAAATTTTCAGATCTTATGTAACTGACCTTATTTCCTTAGTTATATATTAGATGGTTGTCTAGATGTTCCTCTTTCTTAGGATTGCCAACTTTCTGATTGCAGAAAACACCCTTGACCCGCCCCTGCCCTGCCACTTCCCCGAGACCCCTGCTCCTTCCCTGCCCCATCTCTGAGGTCCTGCCCCCTGCTCACCCCATTCCCCTTGGTCACTCGCTCTCCCCAACCCTTGCTCACTCATTCATTTTCACCAGGCTGGGGCAGGGGGTTCGGGTGAGGGCTCTGGTTGGGGGTGTGGGCTCCAGGGTGGGGCCAGAAATGAGGGGTTTGGAGTGTGGGAGGGGGCTCTGGGCTGGGGCAGGGGTTTGGGGGGCAGGGGTAGGGTGACCAGATGTCCCGATTTTATACAGTAGCGTAGCCAGGTCTTGAGCACAGGGGGAGCGGCGCTATAAAAAGGCTCCTCCCCGCTCCCCCTGTACTCACCCTGCGGCGCTTTGAAGGGCCCGGGGCTCCAGCCGCTGCAGAGCCCCGGGCCCTTTAAAGCGTCGCCGCCGGAGCTCCGGCAGCGGGGCTCCGGCGGCTTTAAAAAGCCTGCGGCTCCCCGCAGCAGCAGGAGCCATGGGCCTTTTAAAGCACCCCCCCAGCCCGGCTCCGGCAGTGGGGCTGGGGGGAGGCGCTTTAAAAGGCCCGTGGCTCCCCGCAGTGGCAGGAGCCGCAGGCCTTTTAAAGCGCCGCCCCAGCGAGGCTCGGGTGGCACCTTAGCGCAGCTTCTCCTCACAGGGGGAGCGGCCGCTCCCCCTGCTCCCCCCCGGCTACGCTACTGATTTTATAGGGACAGTCCTGATTTGGGGGTATTTTTCTTATATAGGCTACTATTACCCCCCACCCCCTGTCCTGATTTTTCCTATTTGCTGTCTGGTCACCCTAGGCAGGGGGGTGAGGGCTCTGGCTGGGGTTTCGGGCTCTGGTCTGGGGTCGGGGATGAGGGGGTTGGGGTGCAGGAGGGAGCTCTGGGCTGAGTCCTGTAGGATTGAGTCCTGGCCCTCAGAGCCTTCCAGGATCTCACAATGTGCCTTGAAAATGCTGTTCTCAGATGAAGCTCTCTGAATGGCCCAGTTGTCACACCCCTGCCATGAGGAATGCCCTAAAATTGCCCAGTCCAGGCACAGGTGTGAGCTTTACCATTACATTTTACATACATGCCATTTACTAATAGCACTCAGACACCCCAGGCTGTGCTTTTCCAGGCAATTATTGGCCTTCTCCGATGGATAAAATCAATCATCTTTGGGCAGGGCACCTTCCCTTCCCTGAGTGTCATGTCCAGAAGTCTAACTGCTCCATCCAAACAGGACACTGCTTTTAACACTATCACTTTGGGGGTAGCCAGAGCTCTTGCATATTTCTTCTCTAAAAGAAGTGCTGAAAGACAGCTCTGCCTTTTCTCCAGTAGCTGGCTGTGGAGATGACAAGCGCATCCTCTCACTCTCGCTGAGGGACTTTGATGCAGGTGCTGGCTTAGGCTGTGACCGTGTCAAGTTTCATCACCACCAAAGGAGGGTCAATGCTTGGACGGCAAACCTCCCAGGCAGAGGTGACAGGTGGTGGGGGAGGAGGCATGTGGGGTCAAGTGCCCCCTCCTGGGGTTGCTCTTTGGCTTGTACTGAGCAGGCTCACACAGACTGAGCATGCTCAGTAACTGCTGAAGACAGCTGCCATGAGTTGGCTCTGCGCCCAGGGAAACTCAGGGCAGCAACAGCATGAATACTAATGGCCGCACCCTCTGAGGATGAAAGCTCTGTGCAGACAGCCGGCACAAGACCTCTGCACCACATAAGTCTTACTTAAACCCTTGGGGAGCCTGTGCTGTCACTCTGCACAGGGGTGAATTTTGCCTGTGTCAGTCGCAAATCAATGACCCACAGTGTGTTAAGCAGTACTGTGCTACTATAAGTACCAGCTTTAAGGGTGGTAGCGTGCTATAGTGGCTAGGACCCTGACTGAGAAACAAGAGACCTCCATTTTATTCCTAGCTCTGTCACTGACTTGTTGTGTGACCTTGGGCCGGTCACTTCCCCACTCTGGGCCTCTGTTTCCCCTCCTACCTTTTGTTAGTCTTGTCTATTTAGCTGATAAGCTCTTAGGTGAAGGGGCTGTATTTCACTAATGCAGCGGGGCCCAAATAAATACATTATTATTAATAAATAATTATAATAATCTCCCAACTGAGAAGTAAATCGGTTGTGGCCATTAAAGTTCCCATAACATTTAGTCACGTGAATTTGGGTTGCCTGATGTGCTGGCCAAGTTGCATGTTGCGTAAATATATTGTGCCTACCTGCATTCCCCACTTGTGGTAGGAGTTGAACAGGATTTTTTCCCCATCACTTTGTGTCCCAAACTGTTGGGTAATGTCGTTGCTTGCTATTACAGAGGTGCTCTTCGTAGTGTACTATTTGAAAGGTGTGATGCTGGCAGACCAGGTGCCAGCTCATGTGAAGGCCCCTAGGCCTCACTGAACACTGACAAATGCATAGTTGGATACCAGTCTGGCTCACCTGGCTGTTAGTATTGTTAAAATAAGTATTAGATTTATAGCGATGTGTTTAATGCTTGGACTTTATGAAATCCTTGTGAGTTGCTGCATGCATTAATCTCACTTATAACACCCGTATCCCATGTTACAAGTGTGGCATGCTATGCTTCAAAGCAGCACCCTGGAACCTCCATATTCACCATTGTCATATAATTATGATGTGTTTTGTACAAAGTATGCCTTGTGAGGTATCATTTTAAAAGTCTTGATCTGTTGAACATTAATATCCTGTTGCATTGAATGTGCTATCACTGTATGAGAAGTTATGAAGTTTCACTATGTGTGTGTTACTGAAATATGCTGTAAGGTTGGGAACACCCTCGACCAGCCTTTCAGGTGTAACAACGGAGGAGCCAGATGCGCTGATGCCCCATTAAAGAAATCCACACTCCCAAGGACTATCCCAGGAACCGTATACAAGGCCAGAAGAAAGTTACCAGCTCACGTTTTAGTTCATCCTTGCTGTTCCTGCCTGCCCTAGGTCTCCATTCTGCCATTGGATATGGTCCATTTTCCATCACACGACATGACTGTCCAACTGCCACTTGACGTTCTACACACCGTTAAGATGTGGTCCCCTTGAGTTGAGTTTTGCTACCTCTCCCTGGGACTCTGAGTTGACAGGCCTCACTGTCCATATTTCAGTTTCTGAGCCATTGAGTCCCAAAATCCAGGACCCTGATTCCAAAGGCCAGTGGGAAAACTTCCTGTGACAAACTGGCAATACCCTGAATGAACTTTATTGAATTAAGTTAAATTGCGCTGAATTAGGTTTAGCACCTTTGGGGTACATTTTATTCAAAATTCAATTGTGTATGTTATTGTGGCATTGTATGTACCTTCTCTAGTAGGATGGGGATGCTAATGTACTTCCTCTGTTTTTGACCCTTTGAAGCCACCCCCACCCCCAAACTCCTTCCCCCGGAGAGAGCGATGCATGGACTAGTCCATACTGGATTCTCCAGGGATCAACAGACACAGAAAGGGGTTTTGGATAAATAGCCTGTTTCCAAACTGGCTCAGGACCTTTGTCCTGATCCAGCAAATAGACAGGACCCCTGGTCCATGGAGGGCGCGAATCCGTGGGGAAGCATTGGAAGGACTAGGCCTACTGAGGCTCCATAAGACTGAGGGCTTGTTCTGAGCTGAAGCTGTGATTAACTTGTAACCACAAGGAATTCCCTGGGGTTGGGGTTTTGAAGGCCTGCTCCTGCTAGAGCCCATTTTAGGACTGGGGTGGATCTCTGGTTAGCTTATTAGTCAGCTTGCTTAGAAAGAGCTGTGTGATATCTATCACTGTGCACAGTCACACTGCTATCTGTCTCTGGGGAGAGAAAGCAAGCAGGCCTGTTTCAGCAGCTTGTCTGTGCTAGGAATAACACAGTGAAGGCTGGGAGCATGTACAGCCCGGAAATACCCTGGTCAGAAGGGAGGGCGACGCAGGTCTGCACCCAGGAGAGGTGATCGCCAGGGGAGCTGTGATCCACAACTCGACCACTGAGGGAAAATACAGGCACAGTTGCCCTGAACTGACACAGTCCCATTTACCTCAATAGCCTTTGATTTATGCCCCAACATGGGATTTACATTTTACAGTTTCAGAAAAGCCACCTCTCTGTCTACTGAAGAGGAAGTTCTGATCCCTGTGTGCTGTATGTGGCCCTAAGAACCCCCCCAGTGCCAACTGGCAAAGGGGTCACTATTGTGTAACAGCAACCCCTAACAGGCCTGAAAAACTCACTACCCCTAGCACACTGCATTCATAGTATTTATCCATAAATGATGTCATGTGAGGTCTCCAATAAAAGCTTATGTCACACTGATTATGAATATCATGGTCAAATGTGTGTTCTGCTGTCTACTATGTAAGGAGCCCTGCATATATACTGGAAATTTGTTCATATAGTCTGTATTAAGGCAGGGTTTCTGCCCAAAAATGGATGCATATTTGCCTATCTATCTGGGGTCACATGTAAATTAAGCATTATAAGCCAATGCAATAGAAGCCTCATTTACATCCAAAGTCAGCAGAGGGATGGGAAGTCAGCAGAGAGACAAGACAATGGAGATTGAACCACGGTGGGTTGCCCTGTCTCTTGGGGCAGACATAATTTTGGAGAATATAAGGAGAAAGCACAATGACATCCCTTTATCCTGCACTGAGGAAGTAAATGAACATAACGTTTACATTCATGAAAACGGGATCTCAACCAGGCTGAACTGAAACACTAGATGACCTATTGAGATCCCTTCCAGTCCTACATTTCTACAGTTCTGTGGTGGCAGGCCAAGGCCGGGGTTGAACTAGCACCAGGATGAATGTGCACCTGTAGAAGAGTGTGGGAGCCTGAGACTGGAACAACATGGAATAATTCAGGGCAGGATTGAGTTTCATTGGGAGAGCAGTGGTGGGGAGAAGGTTTTCCTGACTGGCCTAGTAGTGTAGCAGCAGGGGGGTGCGCTAACACCACACAGACCATGTCACCCATTGCACTAAGGAAGCCTGGATGAGTTGCTCTATGGAGAATGTCCCCCACCACCATCCCCTGCACTCCTCCAGCACCCTGCCCAACTCAGGCTGTCTGCTGAGAGGAGGATTTGCCCGCAAAAGCACTAGGCATGTCCCACGTCCTCGGATCAAATCACAGGCTCGCCCTTTTCCTTCAAAAACATCTAAAGCCTAACGCCTAAAAGAGACAGATCAAACATGTAAATCTGAGTGAAGATTAATTATATATTTGCAACTGTGCAGAAGGGAGGATATTAAGGTTCAACTGCACTCACTGTGCCTGGGGGGTGTTCCTTTGTGTTTGGCGGGGATGGCGCTCAAGGAGATACTAGGTCTTCAGGAAACCCTGAGAATGCACTTCAGCAAGAGGCAGACAGAAAGAAGGAAAGTGCTGGTATGTCTCCACAGAGTATGGAGAAGCCTTTGTTGAATTGCTGGAGGCTAGTTCTTCAGCTTGTGGAATTTCAAATGGATATAATTATCATTTGGATAAGGTTCAGGACTTGGAGGGAACTGCCAGGTCTTTCATGAGTGAATGAATCTCTCCCACTGGGTCTGAGATTTTTTTTTTTAAAGAAGGGTTTGATTTAACCATGAAGGTGTTGCCTCACATATATAGTATGCCAAGCAAATTGCACCACCAGTGTTGTCCTACAATGTTTTTCCCTTTTGAAGTGCCTGTGTGTTAATTCTGTTGGTATTTATGACCTGGCTAAAACAAGCTAGACTGGAAATTTCACCAGAAAGCCCATTCTCCAAGGATTTCCATCCCAAGGAGGTTCCAAAAAGAATCTGTGCTTTTGGGGATGTCTCTGAATTTCCAAAGCTTTGGAGGCTCACTTATCCCTAGTGACCATTTCTCTTTAAACCTGCCTCATTGATCTGAAGGCCAACAATTTTGTATTCACATCTGTTTCAGGCCTTATCTGTGCTGCATTTTCAGACCAAGGTAAGCTGCAAGTCACTTTTTACACCAGTGCAGCACATCTATGCTAGGGTTTTGAGCTAGTGCAGCCACATTGGTCTATCTACACCAATGCAAAAAATTCCCATTGTAGACAAAGCTCAGTAAGGAGATCTGGTATCAGTTTTACCATGGACTGAAAAGCCATGTTTGTGAAGAAGGCCAACATATATATTTTTTTCATTTCCCTTATATTTATGAGGAAAGATAAATGTTTCATATCCCTAGAACCCTGTGTGAATTTCACTCACTTCACATCCTTCCCCAGTAGGCAAACTTCAGTCCCCGACCCTCTTCAAAGAGTTCCTCCTGTAGCGTTTAGCCCCTTATTCACCAAACATAGTAATACCAGGTCTGCTGTTCCCAAGGGTCCAGTGTACACACCAGTTGTTTTGGTTCAACTCAGGATTATCACTTAATATGACATCACTGAGATATATTTATAGTGAAAACAATCATACAGTTATCAAAGATTAAGATTGAAGCGATAGTGAGTAAGGATAATGGAGACAAAAAGGTTACATAAAACCATAACATGCTTTCTAGAGAGTAACCTTAACTTAGCAGGCTAACCTTCTATCTAAGGAAGTTTCTCTCACCTCAAATGTCTTCTCACAATGTGACTGGCCAACTGCCGCTTTAAGTGCACTTCAGTCTGGACCTGGTTCTATTCCATTCCTGCCTCCCTTCTCCCCACCACTGCTCTCTCAATGAAACTCAATCCTGCCCTGAATTATTCCATGTTGTTCCAGTCTCAGGTTTCCAAACTCTTCTACAGGTGCACCCAGGGCCGGTGCAAGGACGTTCTGTGCCCTAGGTGAAACTTCCTTGCACCAACCCTGCGCCCCCCCCCCCAAACTAACACGCCCCCCCCCAGCCAGTCCCCCCCGCAGCAGCTCCCCCGCCCGCAGCGCCCCCCCAGCCAGGTGCCCCCCCCAGAGGGCAGGAGGCAGCTGCGGGCAGGCACCTCCCCGGGAGGGTGGGTGGCAGCCGCGGCCAGGCGCCTCCCCGGCTCCCAGCTCAGCCGCGGAGTCGGGAGGGCCGGCAGCCACGGCCAGCCGCCCCCCACCCCAGCTCCCAGCTCAGCTGTGGAGCCAGGAGGGCGGGCTGCAGCCGTGGCCAGGCGCCCCCCAGGAGGGCGGGAGGCAGCCGTGGCCAGGCACACCCCCCGCCCAGGAGGCAGCCGCGGCCAGGCGCCCCCCGGCTCCCAGCGCCCTAGGCGACCGCCTAGGGTCGCCTAGAGGGTGGGCCGGCCCTGGGTGCACCTTCATCCTGGTGCTAGTTCAACCCCGGCCTCGGCCTGCCAACCACAGAACTGTAGAAATGTGGGACTGGAAGGGATCTCAATAGGTCATCTAGTCCAGTCCCCTGCACCAAGGCAGGACTAAGTATTATCTAGACCATCCCTGACAGGTGTTTGTCTAACCTGTTCTTTAAAACCTACAATGACAGAGATTCCACAACTTCCCTAGGCAATTTGTTCCAGTGCTTAACTACTTTTACAGTCAGGAAGTTTTTGCTAATATCTAACCTGAATCTCCCATGCTCCAATTTAAGGCCATTGCTTCTTGTCCTGTCCTCAGTGGTTAAGAAGAACAATTTATCACCCTCCTCTTTATAAAAAAACTTTTACCTACTTGAAGACTGTTATCATGTCCTGCCTTAGTCGTCTCTTCTCCAGACTAAACAAACACAATTTTGTCAATCTTTCCTCATAGGTCATGTTTTCTAGGCATTTAATCATTTTGTGGCTCTCCTCTGGATTTTCTCCAGTTTGTCCACATCTTTTCCAGAGAGTGGTGCCAAGAACTGGACACAATACTTCAGTTGAGGCCTAATCAGTGCTGAGTAGAATGGAAGAATGACTTTTTGTGTCTTGCTTACAACACTCCTGCTAATATATCCCAGAATGATGTTCACTTTTTTTGCAATAGTATTCCATTGCTGGCTCATATTTAGCTTGTGATCCGCTGCAGCCCCCAGATCCTTTTCTGCAGCACTCCTTCCTAGGCAATCATTTCCTATTTTGTATTTTGCCTAAATGTGTGGTGGTGTCAGGCCTGGAGTAGCAGCAAAGTGCTACAGGTTGGATTACGGTGCATTGGCAGAACTGTGTGTGAGGCCCAGAGCTGGAAAAGCAGAGGGGAAGACATTAGATTTGAAGTGCATTGGCAGAGCGGTGCAGGGATTCCAGGATTGGAGTAGCAGAGGATCACTGGCACCTGTGGGGAGAACCTGAGGGACAGTCACACTAATCTCTGTTTCTAGCCAGGTCTATCAGCCCCACACAGACATGAGCAGCAGGAGATAATTCGCTCTCAAATGAAAACCCCAAATTGTAGATACTTACTTAAACAGCAAAAAGAAACAAAGATGAAAATGGACTCACTTCAAAAAGGGAAATTTCCATTTGAAGAGAATTCAAAGCCAAGTTCAAGAAAAATTCTCCCCAGAGCAGCATTCTTCTCCTCAGGAGAGTGTATCAGTTTCTTCTGACAGCATTTTGATGCCTGCAGGATAAATAAACTCCACTTCATTGGTATTATATTTTACAGCCACAGACAGAGCAAGGAGATTAAACTACTTTGAACGAGTCACCAAAGAGGAGAGGTGGGTGTTGAAAAGAGAGTGTTGTGAAACAAGGACTGAACACAAAACAAACAGAATTTAGCCTTTCATCCAGAACTCCCTAGAGCCTGGAATTTCCCTACTGACAGGAGAAGAGTAAGTGCATAGCCTGAAGGGGAAGGGTACAGCAGAAAGGACACATGTACTCAAGGGGCCCAGTAGTAGTCCCCAGCTGTGCTAGGGGAACACTCAGAACACATGGGGAGGGAAGAGGACATTGATGGCTTTTTCACACTAATCCTGGAGGCTGAGCCAGCCCCTAGCGTAAGTTAGAAAAGCATCAGGGCTGCTCTCACTTGTGCTGATGGAGAACTCCCAAGGAGCCGTTTTACAGGACCCCTGCCTCCTCCTCCCCACCCCCAACGGTGCTCCCAGCCTGTCCTAGAACATTGCCTGTGCTGGGAGCGGGGCCAGGAGCACCTGTTTCAGCGCTGGCTATGCCAATGCTATGCCACCTGAGGAATCCTGTATACTGAGGTAAACCTCAAGCACTGCCTTAAGCAGCCGTAAATCCCTTTTGTGCTGCTGGAGCAGGGCAAAGGGGACTTGTAAGAGGTGAGGGGGTCTGCCTCTAGATGAATGTTTTGCTAGACAATATTTGTGGATTTATTTGACCATGTTATCCTTCTAATGTTTAACACCACCCCAGGCTGCAGGGTGATGATGGGAAAAGAAAATGCCACCAGCTGAATAGACACCAGGGATCCTTTGCTATTGTGGCATTCTATTAGACGTACACTGCACCAGGCAGCCTCCTTCTTAGCTTATGCTTAAAATCACATGGGGGATTGCCTTTGCTAGCCTGGTGACCAGTTCACAGTAGACTAGGGATCTGCTTTGTAATCCTTTGGCTACAGGGAGCTCTAATGTGGGTGGAGAGTACAGAGCTAGGAATCCAGGCCAGCTAATCAGATGTTCTGCTCTTAATCTAAACTGGGTTACACATATGAATAAAATACCCTGCATCAGTTTCAAAATTCTTATGAAAGCCAGGTCCCATTGGAATCTTATGCTCCTGGAAAGATGGTGTGGAGAGAAGAACCAATCTGGTCCAAATTAGAGACAGTACTGCCTTGTACTCAACTGTGGTGCTTTTGATGGTACAATTATTATTATTTGTATTCTAGAGGCCCCCACTAAGACGGAGTCCCTATTGTGCTATACAGCATCTAGCACAATAGGGACTCCGTCTTAGTGGGGGCCTCTAGAATACAAATAATAATAATTGTACCATCAAAAGCATATATATACACACACACACACACACACACACACACACACTAAGAGACAGCTCCTGAACCAGATCTTATAATCTAAATAGAAGGATAGACACAAAAGGAGGGGAGAAAGGAAGTATTATCCCCATTTCACAGCTGGGGTACTGAGGCACAGAGGATAGGTCTACACAGCAAAGAAAAACCCGTGCCAGCCAACTTGGGCTGCGGGGCTGTTTCATTGCTGTGCAGACTTGGGGCTTGGGCTGCAGACTCTAGGACCCTGTGGGGCAGGAAGTTCCCAGAGCTCAGGCTCGAGCCCAAGTGTCTACACAGCAGTGCAACAGCCCTGCAGCCCACCAGCCTGAGTCAGCTGGCACAGGCCAGCAGCAGGTTTTTCTTTGCTGTGTAGACTTACCCAGAGAGATGAAGTGACTTCCTGTTGGTCAGAGAAGAAGTCTAGGGCAGAGCCTAGAGCAGAAGCCAGGTCTTTTGAGTTGTAGTTCAATGCCTTAGCCTCGAGACCATCTTTCCTCTCAAGGAATCTTCCTTTGACAGAGGACACCAGCCCTGCCAGAAAAATCTTGGGGGGAAAGAGATGCTGATGGTGTTCTTGGCTGCTTTCGATAGCCATCGGATAGTTTGCATTCCGGCAAAACAATGAGGCACATGTTTTGCTGAACAAACAAGGCTGCATGTTTCTTGATCAAGATCTTATCTTTTTTTCTTGTCTGGTGACCATTAATGGAAAAGCTGTGGGATCTGGCATGCAAAGCCCACAGAAGCGCATATGTTTTCAAAACAAAAATGCTTTGGGGTCTGGCTCAGTTTGTTTGAAGTTTAGGAAACAAAAAAAAAAAAGGGACAATCATTCTAGACCAGCACGATGATCACGTTGTAATGGGATCAGAGGTCTGCTTGTGAGAGAGGAAAGGTTCCCTAGGATCGAGTGTTCTCCCCTCCCCCTGCTCCATTCCCCTAGGCCCTGGAATGAGTGTTCACTTATCTAACCCAGACTGCATGAAGAATGACCCTCAGTCTGTCACTCCCACATTAGTAACAAATCCCAATCTCGCTCACATCTCCAAATCCCTCCTCGGAAGAGCGAGCCGATTTGAAAATCAAGTCACATGGACTCCACCAAAGGCTCTGCCACTACAGCTCACTGGGCCGGCTGGCAGAAAGAGCCAGACAGCAACATGTGACCCTGGTAAATAACCACTCATGAATGGGGGACAGAGAAGAAATTGATATATGAATGGAAAATCCCACCCCTTACAGTGATGTCATTACCCCTGATAAGCCTGTCAAAGGTTCTGCAGGCAGTTGCTTTTTGGTAGCCCAACTTTTGCTGAACTGGCTCTACTCAAACTCAAATTAGCCCTTTATATTAGCGTCATAGTCAGAGGAAGGTGCCATCCAAGTGCCGCAAGCTGGTGGGCCTGAGATGCTAAAGCAGGGGTAAATGTGGATGAGCCTGGGGCTGGAGCTCCTGGCCAGCTGGGCGGGGGGGAGGGGAGGGGAGGGGGGGACAGGTGATGCCACCCGGAGCTGCCAGCCTGGCAAGGAGGCGTAGGCAGCAGGGCTCACCACTGTGGAGCCAGCAGGCCAGCCCCTGGGTCCCCCTGCACACCCGCTCTCCTCCTGCTAGGTGGTCGGGGGCATATGGCCGGGGGAGCCCCTGGGCTCAGAAACTCCTCCCTGTGCAGCCCAGCCAGGCTCCGGGGCCGGGAGCTGGCCCTCACACCCTGTGCTTCATGCTGCTCTTCTCAAACTCAAAGAAAGGGCACCAAAATACAAGTTCACTCAGGGTGCCATTTTCCCTAAGGTCAGCCCTGGGTGTGGGGGGAGGGGAAAGGAGAGAGAGAAAGAGTTTAAAATATTTGCAATTTACAAAGACGCCTATTTCAGAAAGATGGACTGTGTCTATTGGAATCCAAGTTTTAACTAAAATGAATATTTAAATATTTGCTAGAAGTTGCTAGCCAGAGGCAAACAGACACATAAAAACTCCCTGTACTAGACCCAGTTGTACAGCCAAAAGTGACAAGACAATGCTTGAAACATCACTTTTTTTTGTAGATTGCTTATAATATCTCCTTTACAATAAATGAATTGAGAAAACCCGTAATCCTGTACAAATAACATACTTGCCTTCAAGCAAAAATTTAATTATTTTTTCTTCCCATTCAGAAAGTGGCTAAGTCTAGTTGCGCCAAACATTGTTGAACACTTGGCAAAACTATTCTGTATCAGATTTTAAAAGTGTTAAGAGCAAAGTTGTCTGTAATGCCACAAAATTACAACAGAACCTGCTTTACAAGGAAAAATGACTATTAGTTGAAATAATCCAAGCCCTTTCAAGAAGGAAACAAAACTTTTTTATTAAAAAAATATTTTTTTTCCTAAGGAAAACAGGTTAAAATTATTTAAAAGCCAAGTCATGAGTAACTACCTACCAACAAATCCTTTCATTCTAATTGGTACTTAACTGTATTTTTAAAATGTCATGAGTTATAAAAAGTATTGGTAACTAGCAATGTGATATGAAGCCTTTTACCTTGGGATTGAAATCCAAATCCAGGTCCGGATTCCTGTGTGAAATGAATTTGGTGGTCTCAGTCCAGTTCTTGATTGGCCACATGACAAAATACAGCATCAGAACCGGCACTAACTGGAACTTTGTTAGCAGCCTCAGGAAAGAGGCCAAGGATTGAATGGGCCTGGAGAAAACCTACTCTCTTTGTCCTTGAGGTTCTCTCTCTAGGGCAGAGTTGAGGTACATTGGCTGGTGTTGGTGTGTGAGTGTAGAGGACGTCTACACTGCTTCTGATTTCCTGCAGATAAAGAGAGGACTTTGGCTCGTAGGGCCGCCAACCAGGCAGCTTTCACTACTTCTAAATTCAGTGAAAGATCACATTAAAATAAGAATACAAGTAGATATCTTCCATTGTTGTCTGCAGGGCTGTAGCTGTATTGATCCCAGGATCTGAAGAGCAGTTCTGTGTAAACTCTAAAGCTTGTCTCTTGTTGGACCAACTTCTGTTGGTGAAAAAGATATGAACTGAAAGGATGCCTCTGTTCTTTGGAAAGGGGCAGGTATTCGTACCCAGATAGTTTCCAGGTTACTAATGCTAGCACTGAGAAAGGAGGACTGGGGATTATTTTGACAATATAGCAGGAAAACAAAGGTGTGTCCATACCGGGAATTCTCAGCACTTTTTCAGGGTTGCTAACTCTCATGCTTTTATCACAAATCTTGCAATGTGTGGTGCTTTTCTGAAAGGCCCAGCTTCAGGAGGCATGTGATCAGGAGACAAGTGCAGCTTTAACACTTTAAAAAAAAAAACATTTCTATAGAGAAAAGTTGGGAAAATGTGATCAAAGAGCATCCTAAATGAAAATAAAAAACCACTCAAAACTTATCATTTAAAACAAGACTCATGATTTTTTGGAGCCTGATTCATGATTTTCGAATGCATGGGGTTAGCAATACTGTTGCAGTCAGGGTGATGGAAACGCTAATGTTATACTTAAAGCAGGCCTTTTTAGCAGCATCACTGCAGTCTGCTTAGGGGTGAGGCACCTGTGTCTTACCTACCCTAGAACTCCCACTGTTGTCTGTCCTGGCAGAGCTGCATGGGAGCTAGACCAGTGGTGAGAAAAGAGCAGAGACTTGGCTGGAGAGACAAAAGCAAATGCCAATTGCAGGCAGGGCCCTCTGAGTAATTGAACTCTTCCTTCTGAAAGCAAGAGCGCGTGTTGGCACATGCTCCAGGAGGGATATTGCTTTGAAGATGGGAGTGAGGGGAGAGGCTGGTTAAATGTGTTTATGTTTGAGAGGAACAAAGGAGTGTGGAGGAGAGGCCTGGCTGCCTGCGCCAGAGATGTGTCAGAGATCACACATTCCTCCTGGGCCAGATACAGCCGTGGGACCACCAGCGGAGGAGGAAGCAGCGCATGCTAGGATAGGAGCACCCTGAAAACAGAGAGAGAGAGGACACATGAGAGAACAAAACGGTGCTTTGATCAGCTGATAAGCGTAGTATAAACACACAGCTTAAATAAACTCAAGGGGAAACAGGAACAGGAGACCAACGGCTTGTCTACACTTACAGCGCTCCAGCAGTGCAGCTGTGCCGCTGTAGTGCTTAGTGAAAACACTACGTATGTCAGTGGGAGAACGTCTCCCAGCAGCATAGGTAATCCACCTCCCCGAGAAGCAGTACTTCGTTGATGGGAGAGGTCCTCCCATCGACATGAGCGCTGTCTACGCTGAGAGTTAGGTTGCTATAACTGCATTGCTCAGGGGTGTGGATTAGCAACAGTTATACCGATATAAACGTGTAGTATGGACCAGGGCCAAAGAATAGTGCACTATTAGTGTACTGCAGCAGTGTTAATGATCAGCAATTTATGGCAGATCCATAGCACACACTCACTTTTTTTTGGCACTATATAAGTGGGATAATCTTTCTCCTTGGATTTTGTCACATTGAGGACAAACACCCTCCCTCCCAGATACCCACGCCTTGAAATCTAAATGTTCAGGCGGCAGTCATATTTAATAACATTTGGAGGCAAATTACATTCCTTAGTAAAGTAGGGAAATGTGATCTAAATTAAATTATAAAGTGGGTGCACACCTACTTGAAAGACCATACTCAAACAGAGTAGTGATCAATGGTACACTGGCAACCTGGAAGGACATATCTAATGGGGTGCCCCGGGGGTCTGGCCTGGGTCCAGTACGTTAAATATTTTTTATTAATGGAGCGGAGTATGCTTATAAAATTTGCAGAGGACACCAAGCCAGGAGTAGTTGTAAACACTTTGGAGAACAGAATGAAAGTTCAAAACAACCTTGACAAATTGGATAACCGGTTTGAAATCAGCCAGATGAAATTAAAGACAAGTGCAAAATACTACACTTAGGAAGAAAAAAATCAAATGCACAAAACAAAATAGGGAATAACGGACTAGGTGGAAGTACTGCAGAAAAGGACTTGGGGGGATATAGTGGATCACAACTGGAGTGAGTCAAGAATGTGACGCAATTGCAAAAAATGCTAATATTAAGGGTGTAACAGGAATGTTGCATGTAAGATTTGGGAGATAATTGTCCTGCTCTAGTTGGCACTGGTAAGACCTCAACTGAACAGAGGCAGCAACAAAAATAAAAAGTTTAGAAAACCTGACCTTTCAGGAAAACCGGGCATGTTTAGTCTTGAGAAACAACAGCGAGGGGGAACCAGATAACTGTCTTCAAATGTGTTTAGGGTTATTATAAAGAGCCTGGGGATTGTTCTCCATGTCCCTTGACAGTAGGACAGGAAGTAATTAGCTTAATATGCAACAAGGGAGGTTTCGGTTAGATATTAGGAAACGCTTTCTAACAATAAGGTAAAGTAGTGGAATAGGTTACCAAGGGAGGTTGTGGAATCTTTATCCTTCAAGGTTTTTAAGAGCAGGTTGGACAAACACCTATCAGGGACGGTCTAGGTTTACTTGGTCCTACCTCAGCATAGGGGTTGCACTAGTTGATCTCTGCAGGTCCCTCTAACCCTGCATCGCTATGATTTCTGCACCAGCTCTGCATCCTGCGTGTTTATTGTGCCTACTTAGAAGGCGATTATTTTTCAGGAGTTAGCTAAGGGAGTAACAAACTGCATTGGGTTTTTGCTTTAAATGATTTAATTCGACAGTGGTTAATGTTGTTAGAAACAGCACCTGCCTATTGAGTGCACTATGATCAGATACTTCCTGGCAAGAACAAGTGTTATTTCATTCCATTTGTAGGCTTAGTAGCACAGGCCACTACAGCAATATCTGTTAGTACAGATAGTGGTGGCAGAGTTTTATATCATGAGGAATGAATAACCAAGATGATCCTTCAAATACCACTAAAAACAGGAGTATCCCTCCATTCTATCCCTTAGAGAATTTAAATATTCATACCTTAAATTATTCTTGTATAGTGTCACTCCTGGGGGTTTCACTCTTAATAAAGGTGGAAGTCTTTGTATCTAAGCACCAGCTTTGGTGCACTGGCTCCAGCTAGACATAATGCAGACACATACTATACAAGTTCTCCATAGGCCAGCTCTGCCAGGGGACTCCACAAGACATCAATAGAAAATAAAGTGAATATAGTTGGGTAGGGAATTTAGTAGTGCCTGCCACTGGACAGATTGAGAGTCCAATAGCTCCACTTTTGTGGTGTAATCCCCTGTCCATCAGTGGTTTCTGTAAAAAAATAAAATAAAAAAGCCTAAATAAAATACTATCAGCTGTTCATTTCTTGACTGTAAATGTACTAAGGCTGTCCATCTTTTCTGGGTGGGGTGTGGGAAACATCTTTCATGCTCATCACAGAACTCTCTAACTCTTCTGTATTCCAGCAGCTATTGGGACACAATGTGTGCGCTACCTGCCTTCGTCACCTACCCTCATTTGATTTAGCCCAACTACCTTGTTTTTTTAATGTATGTTCTACTCCTTGGGGTGGGGACTTTTACAGCATTTAATAAATACATGTTTACTTCCAGAGTTGAAGACGACAGAGAGCTTGTATACACCCATAGTGCTGCAGAAGCTGTTATGCTCAAGTGAAGACACTACCCACGCTGATAGAAGAGCTTCTCCCATGGGCGTAGGTACTCCACTTCCCCAAGAGGCAGTAGTTACGTCACTGGGAGAATCCCTCTTGTCAACATAGCGCTGTCTACACTGGGAGTTTGGTTGGGATAAATGCATCACTCAAGGGTATGGATTTTCCACACCCCAAGGGATATCATTATACCATATTAGTTCACAGTGTAGTTCAGGGCAGATTCAAAAGTTTTAAACCCTAAATTTGTCCTACTTTAAAACTGTTTTGGCCAATAGTAGCATCTGGAGAAATTTGAGTTCTTTTACACTCTACTCCTCCCTGGCCAAGAAACTAACAGACAGCTCTGTACAGCTTACCAAAAATTCCCAACACATTGGTACTGGTATGGCAGCACCTGCTGCTAACAAAAATTGTCAGATGTAGGCTCCATTAATCCTTGGACACAAAAATTAACTGTCAGGAAAAAGGTCAAGTATAGTCACAAAAAACCCAGACTATCTTTTGTATAATGTATGGTGATGATTAAACAAAAGCTACCATTAATTTCAATTTCATTTGCAACACAGGGAAATGGAAGTTAGGAAAAAATGTGTATTCAAACCATGATGGTTTTACAAATAAGGAAACATGCAAAAATATTTGAAGAGGTCCCTTGAAATATGGCAATGAAAAAAAATTACATTTACATCAGCCATATGCAAAGTATGCTCCATGGAGCTCACACCACAGCAGGGGACGGGGAGCAGCACAACTTAAGTTGTGGCTGCTGACTCTGTGGGTCTAATTCTGCCTGCAAAACATGCACTGAAATTCAATGAGCTTGATTCTGATCTTATGCAGGTGAGAACTGGGAGTGATTCCACTGGAGACAATGGAGGAAGGGACATCAAAATAAGGCCTGACAAATGTCATACCAGTGTCTCCTAGCATAGACTGATTCTTTACCCGTAAAAATAAAGTTCTGTTAACATTCTAACAAAACTTAATGTTAGGTTATTGATTCAAATCACACCCCATTCCATATTCCGACATCAACAGGCTAGGCACTTGCTTTGAATTAACGTTTTCATGAGTACATAATCAGACAAGCTCAGGTTGGAGCCTCTACCAGTAGTTAGTTTCTGAACCCCTAATATGGGCATTTTTGCACTAGATTCAGGGTTTTATTTTAATACGAGTGCCACCTAGTGTCTGCATTTACATTTACAAGCAAGTTTCACCCAGGACAAACGCGAGAGGGGGAGAACTGGTTCTGAGAAAAGTGTAATGTTAAACGATACCATTCAAGTTAAGCACTTATTTGCTATATTAGCATTTCTTGGAACAAACAGTGCTACTAAATGCAAACATTTGTACATTTCATAGCCCACATACAGACACACCATCTTGGCTATAATCTGAAATCTTGGCAACTTCTAGACCACAGTATAAGCATTTTTTTAATAATCAGCTGTTTCAGGAACACAATGAGGACACAACACACACTGCAGTGATTTTGTGTTTTTCCGTTTTATTTAGAAGTTCCAAGTTCCCAGAAATTCACCAACTTTGGTGATTTGCCTCCCAAGTCTCAATTACTACATGTAAAACAAAAATAAAGGGCTAACCCGTCAGTCTCAAATCATACTTCTCTTCAGTCATGATCCTGCATCTCAATCCACTAAGTCAGCCACCCAGAAACCCATTGGAGAAAGCTGCGCCAGCAGATCCAATTACAGTTGCAGGCCTTTCAAGTCTTATGCTAAGCACATCTGTCCGTTAAGTCACACCATGTGCAAGGTAACATTTGATCTTTTCAATAACATACCCAATGGCACTAGAATTCCCATCAGCCCTTGTGGAACAACTGTCAATATCAAAGGTGTCGGTACACCCCAGGATCACGTTTTAATTATGAGGGCTGTGTCTGAACCCCGGCTAGTCTCTTTCATGCTTTTTGTTAGGGTTAAGACCACTACCTACTCATCATTTGTTACATAACTACTACCATATGTCTACACAATATAGACTAGTGTCTGCAAACAGAGCATCTTCCCACTGCCAGGAGTTCTGTATGTGATCTGCCAGAAGACTTCAGTTGGTGTCAGGAGCTCCAGTTACTTGGGTGCACAGTGAGTTGGGCAAGGGTTGTATATTAAATTGATGAAGGGTGTACTGCAATCTGCAGGCTTATTAGTGACCATCTGGTTGAGCCAGGTCTGCAGTTCTACTAATGGAATTTCATGCATTTTTGTGGGATCATTATACATAAGGCAACAGCATCAGTTTGTTTACCCCTTCTGCATGCTAAAGAGCACTGTAACACAAAAAAGTTACTTTTGAGACTCTGGGTAATAGCAAGAGCATCCTCGCCCAGTTTTATTTCCAAAATAGGGAGTGTACTATCTGAGCACTCTGCAGTCAAGAGGTATGAAAGATGATGACGACGACGATGATTTTAGTCAGTTCTGTGGAAGGCATTGGTGTGCCAGTGGTTTCTGATGGCCTCAGTCAGTTCCTAGCCTTTAATAACAGCGATAGGTCTCAATTTAATTGCTTTCTTGCTGATGCCAGCAGCATGGCAGGTGTTAACCACATCTGTCACATTCTTATAGGATTCTGGTGCCTGGAAAAAAAAAAAAAAAAGACACACAAAGTTAGACACATGCCTCTTGCTTTACCCTTCTGTTAAAATAGGGGAACTTACTCACTGAGGAACTAGTTATTTTTACACAGCTAAAAGATTAGTGAAACACTTGAAGGACATAGCAAGTTTCTGTCTTATTCTGGGGGGGTGGCGGGGGAAGCTATTTTGAAGATATTCAGGAACTGAACTAGCCACCACACTGGACTCAGCAGCAGGAGAGAGGACACCAGGTGCCTGCGCCATGGAACAAGCCACTCCAACTTCCTCCCAGAAAGAGGCAGCCTATAAAGGTTAACTTCCACAGCCCTATTAGTGTCTGGAATCATCAGGGCAAACCTGCATGGAGGTTTTCCCTGATGCCATCATTTGGGCAAAGGACTAGATTGGGCTGGTTTCGAATGCAGGCTCTTCATGTCAGAGAATGTGTTGTTACAGCACCTAGCCCATTAAAAACAACACACGTTAAATGCTCCTTCCTTCAAAATTTTATTAAGTACCAAAAACACCAACAGTTGTGAATCAAGTTTGAGAAGCAGATTGTTCATGGACAAGAAACCGTGAAGAATGTCCTTCCTCCTAGCCTAAACAAATACAAGAGTTCTAGGTATCCTAAAAGCAAAACAATATCTGTATATTGCCAATTCTAGAGCTGGTGAGCACATCACAGAAGGGAGGAAACCCAAGGAATATGGCCAAAGGACTTGATATTGGTGCCATATAAGCCTCTTTGTACAATGGAAAGAAATTATTCCTAACCCCAAAAAGACTTCCAGGAGGAGATTCCCTTCCTACAGCATGGGGAAATATTCAGTGGGACACTTGGAGGATTTGACAGCTTCCATCAGGAATGCAAGAGTTGCCCGTCTAATGCCCCCAATGGACAATTTTCTGTCTATCAGAGTACACATCCAGTCAGAAATTTAAAACTTACTTCTTCCATGACCAGCTTGGGGGAAGCAACACGGATGGCGATCCCCATGTCAGCCAGCTTGTCCAACACATCCTGGAAGTCCAAGTTTCGCCGAGATTTGGCTCGGGACAATGCACGACCCTAAACAATAAATTTAGATTATTTCACTTTGTTTTGTAGGCACCACGAGGAGTAAGAGTTGCATTTACTAAGACCAATAGACAGTGAAATTAAAAATCACAAACCTAGGTGTTTCATTCCAGGCAAGACAGCATTTGCAGAAGTGATTATGCACAAATTTTATATTTAAACTAACCAGAGACTTGATGGGACAGAACACCCAGAACGTCTTACTTGAGGTTTACTTTTGGGTATTTCTGGTGCTATACAGCGCAAGCGATTTTTAACAAGCCAGCATACATTAATATTTAGTAGGAGGTGCGTGTTGTACACAAACCCCAAATAGCAAAATATGCAGTTTGATGCACAGATTACATGCTTCAGGCGAGCTGAGAAACAGGAGGCAGAAGTAAAATGCATAGATGTGCTAGGGTTCCTGCATAATTAATAGCAAATCCTGAAGCGTTGTTAGGGATCACTACATGTACAACAATCCACAGCATGCAGGTATCTAGGATTCCTGTAGGTCTCTCTTTTCACCCAAACTGCTAGGTAGTCAGTATTCACAATCTGGGCTTTAACTGGGTGAGGAAGCTGCAACTATTTCTTTCCACTGTTAAAGAAGCCCTAGCAATACCTCCTTCCACCAAGGGAAGTGCTTTGCATGGGCATCCTCAAGGCTTCCATTCCAGTTCTTAATTCTGGGCTGTCAGTGTTTGGTGATGGGGCTCTGTCCACCACACCAACCCTTTCTGTAGACAAGGAAGGCTGTACACTGCTCCCTCCAGAGCCATTCAAAGCTTAGTGTTAGCCAGAGAAAGAGGCATCAATAGTGCACAAGGCACACCATCTGCAGCACTCCCTAGGCTGGAGATCTGGGAATCTTATCTCCCCTACCCACAAGTGTAACAGCACACTGGCTGCCCCTTGAGCAGCTGTTTTTTGGATATCCCATCACAATCCCTTCTTTAACTGCTTTTTGTACTTACAGCTCCATGGCATGTGGTTCCAAAGGTCTCGGTCATGCCTTGTTCAGTACCAGTAAGAACATAGCTACAGGTTCCCATTGTCCCACCAATCAGTACTGGCTGTCCAGTCAGCTACGGGCGCAAACAAAAAAATCCCAACTTAAGATAAAAAAAAATCACTCAAGCTTTAAGACAGTTTTGTTCAATAAATGATAAGAGTGACCAGGGCGCCATCAAATGAATTCAGGATCACACACATAAAGGAGTGCTGGCAAGCCTCTGGCTGCGTACCCAGGACTCCTGAATCACTAGATAGACTGGAAAATGCAGGCAGTGTATAAAAATGCTCATTATCATGAGGAGGCCAGGCAAATAGATACACAGTTTGTCCTAAGGAAAGGGTGGGCAAACTTTTTGGCCTGAGGGCCACATCTGGGTATGAAAATGTTATGGCGGGCCATGAAGGCTCACGAAATTGGGGGTTAGGGTGTGGGAAGATCATTCAGGCAATTGTAGGTTGGGGAAGAAAGGTGAATCAGTAAGTGTCCAAAAGTTTCAATACAAGCCTGAGGATAATGGTTGACACTGGTAAATGTTCCAATATAATTAATTTGCTACCCTGTTTGAACTGAAACAACATTTAAAATCTTCCTCTGTTAGATGAATAGGAAGGGTTTCTGTGTTACTAAAACCCCCTCCCCTGCCTCCACTTCCCCCTAAAGTTAACCATACTTGGTAATCGACAGCAATCAGAGGATGATGAGGAGGGAAAGCCCTAGTCGATCCCTTTCTGTGCACCAACAGGGTCCGCTCTTTTCCATCCACCACATGCTGCTCCACTTTGGCAATGTTATGAGACACATCATAGATCACATGAAGATCTAGGTCATCAGGGGTTGTGTTGAAGACTTTAGCGAAGGCCTAAGGGAGAAAGTTTGGATGTAAACACAGGAGCAATCCCTCACAGCTATAAAAGCCTTGAAGCTCTCTCTGGTTTTTAGGGGTTAAAAGCAGCAGACTCATTTGAAAATGGCCTGTCACGGGAAACAGTGTGTCAGAAAACAAAACAGTGCAACTAAATGAAGTGACAGGTAAGGCAACACTTTCAGTTCAGCTTCCCTGGTTCTAGAAACACTGGGCCAAACGTAGCCCTGGCATATGTGAATAAAATGTCACTGAAGTCAATAGAGTTGTGCAAAATTTAATCTACAACCGAATTGGACTGATTATCGGTTCGTTGGCAGCTTGAATCCTTCTGAAAGTATTAGAAATCAATCAGGAAGACTTAGAACACCAGAGATCAATCAAAAAGCTGTAAAACATGCCTTAATATTTCCTGTTCTGCCAATTTGAGGGTAACAAAAGAGACCTCAGCACTTAGTTTTTGAAAATGGAGCATTGGAACTTCTGAAAATTTTACCCTCTCAAACTGGCAGAAGAAGAAATGCTAAGACATGTTATGCTACATCTAAAAGATGTAGCCCAGATGTAACCCAGTGAGACTTTGCTGCTGGTAAAAGGTATTGGACTGATTGCCCTTGAGACTGAAGTCTTCCCTTAAACCAACAAGTTGATATCGCACAGGCAGCAGAAAAGTACAAGCTTCACCCAGCTGCTCATCATCATGGCTCAAAATGTTTGACCTTGTTCCATGGACCTTTAAAAGCACCAGAATACTTGCAGCAGAACAGCAGCTCTGCTCCTACCTGTCTGGTTAGGAAAGTCATGGAAGAGCGGTTGACCCAGGCATAGTTCCCAGCTGCTGCCATTCCCTTTAGGTAGTCCTGTCCCTCTGGGGAGGCAATTCTGGCGCATGCCAACTGGCGATCATTAACTATGATCTTGTCCCGTTTCATGGCTTTCTCCATAGCCACTAAAGCATCTGGGGAAAAAACAAACAATACAACCAGCCTGTCACCTCTATCTTGAAAGGCTTTAGATCTGGATTCACAGGCACAAAACCCAGCTCCCCTCACAGAGGTACCAGAAGGTGGTTGAACCTTCAACTTCCTCTTAAAATTAGAAGTGAATGTGTGGAATGATGACTTCTGCTGTTGTTACACAGGGTCCCCCAGTTCCATCTTCAAAGTGATGGAACTAGGTGCCTGGAGAAAAGATGTGCTCCTTAGAGCTTGTGTTTTAAGTTTTAACTACCTAATAGATACAGTCAGAAGTCCTAGGAGTATGATTTAGAGGTCTGAGCACAGCACTCAGTGCAGGAACTCTGATGTTCTAACCACAGCTCTAACACTGACTTTTTCTGTGGCCTCTGAAAAGTTACCACCTTTCTCCTTTTCCTTTTATTTCTATTCCAATAGTGCCTAGGGATCCCAACCAAGGATTAGAGTTTCATTGTACTAAGCAAATACAGATAAATAAAGACAGCTTCTGCCCTAGCGAGCTCACAGTCTAGATATCTGTCCCATTCCCCCACAAACTCAAATGAAGATAAATGACCTACCTCATAAGGGCCATTAAGGATTAACTCATTGTTTTTAAAGAACAATACAAGTACTGAATATATTCTAATAAACTTGATCGGTTAATAGGGTTTATTGTGAGTGAGCAGACTATTCTGAAGAGATTTTATCTTACTTCAGCTCTTACAAAAGTAGTCTTATCACAGAATGTACCTGTAGCTACTTGATGGCCCAGGCCTCTGCTGCCGCTGTGGATCATTACACACACCTGTCCCTTGTGATCAATGCCCATCTTCCTGGCAGCATACTCATTATAAATGTCATCCACCACCTGGATCTCAGCATAATGGTTTCCTGCTCCCAGGGTCCCCAGCTGCGAATTACAACAAGATATCTTAGCCATCTATTGATTAGACACTGGACAAAAAGTGAGCCTTTGGGAACAGGAATGGCTGTCTCCTTTGGAGGGGATTATGAATGAAGAGTCATGGGTTTATGTGCAGTATAGTGAATTGTAATAGAATGTGGTTAGAGGGTATGAACTGGTTAGAACATGGAAGTCTATTCCTGAACCCCAGCTATCAAAAGGACTGGGCAGATATAATCTTGTTTGTCTCCCTTGAAACTTGTAAGATCAAAATATGTATTTTTTTAAAAAATGGTCCAACAATAAATAGTTGTAGCAGGAGAATATGATTAAACAGAAGGACCAGGACCTGCCAGTAGTGCTGCCACTTTCAGCAAACACATTGAGGTATACTTAAAAGGAAGGAATAGATTCTAAAACACAGATAGTAAAGAGAAGCAGCCTTTACATAGCCTTTGTAATAGGGCTGCAGCAATGTCTACACTAGAGAGTTTACAGCGGCACAGCTGTACCAATGCAGCTGTAAGATCTCTCGTGTAACTGCTCTATGCCAATGGGAGAGAGCTCTCCCATCGACATAATTAAACCACCCCCAACAAGTAGCTATGTTGGCGGCAAAAACCTCTAACACCAACATAGTGCTGTTTACACTCCACTTATGCTGGTATGGGATGTGTGTTTTTCCACACCCCTGAGCAACATACGTTTTGCTGACATAAGTGATAGTGTAGATATGACCCAAAAGTTTGTAAACACAACTAACAGGTGGGTTTTTTTTAAAGCCACATTCCTGGAGAAGTTGGTCATCAATGATGGAGATGTGGTGAGAGCATAGGACTGGGAGCCAGAATCTCCCAACTTCTAATACTGGTTTTGACACCAACTCTGTACATTTGGGAAATTCACTTAACTGTGTGAAACAGATAATTACCTGCTCCACAGGAGAGATATGAAGGTTGATGTTTGCAAAATTCTGTAAAAGTTAAAATGCTATGGAATTGCAATATATTCTCATTAATAATGCCCAGGCGAGTTGGAGGAAGAAGCCTTTAAATTATAGTCATGGTATGATCTCTACTCTAACCAGCATACCAACCCGGGCAATGAGCGATCAGCTGTAGAAGTTAAATCCAGTTCTCTTGCATGGCTGGCCAGAATTTTACAACTAAGTCACAGGACATGTTCTTCAAGGTATTTTGTTTTTTTTAAATACATTGTTGGCTCAGACAATTTAAGTCAATGTAACCAGAAAAAAAAAAAAAAAGAATAATCTAGAGAAGCAACCATTCCTAAAAGGTTGACAAGTGCTAGTAGCGATGAATTCAAACAGGGCCAGCTGTTTAACGACAGATGGGAGGGCAACTCATGGGGATTCTTACCTATGTATAAAACTGGATATAGAAAAGAATTAAATTACAGTTTTTACTATTATTTACTTCCCCCTATTCTAGCGCTGTCAGAAAACTTATTCAAAATCATAACTCCTCCCAAATCATGGTTAGTCAAAGCCTATATGAACACAGAGCATGAGTTTCAGAAATGAATGAAGCTAATTTTTTCCTTTTGTTTTAAACCTCAAAGTGTTTACAACCACCTCACAGGTAACATTACCTGAGGCAAACCTCTTTTCTTAGCTCTTGAGGAGACCTTATTGGGATCAGCCTGTAGCATCCTTCCATACTCCTCACAGTGCTCCTTGTCCTCTGCCCATGCATAGCCTTCCCGGAGAGACCAGTCCACACCCATCTCCAGGGCCTCCTCCAAGTCCCTGCAATCATCAAGACACTTTCCTCAAACTCTTAAATAAGTACTAGCACAAAATTTACCTCACATGTGACCCAAGGGTTCACACCCATGTCTGAAGAGTGAACTCGTGGGCTTTTCACTGCAACCCTTTGCTGCCAACCAAAAAGCCAGTTCCGCAAAGATAAAATTTGTGAATAAAGCCACTTGCAACTTCATTGCTTCCTCGCCCCCCTATCAGAGTAAGGACTGACATTTTAGCATCACTATCTATAAAATTAAAGAAACCCTCCATTATGAGAATGATAACCCTTAAAGCACCCTTCATTAATCCTCTGACTCCTAGATGGCTTTGTACTATTATTTCCAGCTGTGTGTGTAGGGGAAAGGAATGATCCAGGAAGTTTCTTTCCACCTCCTTCCAGCCTCCCCCCTGCAAATCCCTTCTCAAAACAAAGGCCAGACACTGCCCATCCCGCAGGAGTGCGCACACAGTCATTTTCTTACTTGGCGTTCATGGGGATGACACCCTTGGAGCCCACGCCAACTGGAATATGGTCAAACATGGCCTGGGCGAGCTGTTCCTTCACAGGCTGGACGTCACTTTCATCCATGTTCGTACGCAGCAATCGGACACCACAGTTGATGTCAAACCCGACACCACCTGAAGGTATAAAAAACAAAAACACACACAAAATTAATAGATGGGGCCACTCAATTGTGGGCCACAGAATGCTACACTGCAGCATTTGGCCGCGTTCATCCTTAACGCTCATGTGCTTCCTGACAGAGAAAGTTTTGAATACTAGGGCCTGAAATCTTCATCAGTCCTACCACCATATTAAATGAGAAGCCAGCCGCAATCTTCTCCATTTTAGTGCATTTCCATGCAGTCTGTAAGCCCCTGGCAAGCTGACAATGCAATCCTCCAAATAGGGTAAAATCTGGCACTATTGTAATGAAAAGTATTCCATATCCACAACAACTTCACTCAGTGCTACAGGGATACTCCTCTGCTCTGGATACTGTACTAGATCATGGATACAAAAGTACAGTCTCCCACAAATCCTTAACTTGCAAGGTTACTCCTGTGATTAATAAAGAAATACCTATCCAAACTAACCAACAAGCACATTACAATTAAAATACACTGATTTTCTACCCTACCAAACACAGCCTTTTCCATTTCTAATTTAAGTTATTTGAAAACAAAATCTTTGTATTTAAGGTAGCTGGCTTTTAAATTAGTGCAAGAAGTGTTCTCTGGAAGGCAAACAGCAAGCTCTCCCTGCTGTCATAAATGGCAGTAAATTGTGACCCAAGAGTGTTTATGTTAAGTGATACTTTATTTCAGTATTACAGGGGGATTAGAGAAGAGTGATGAGAATTATCAAAGACGTGGAGAAACTCACAAGTGATGGGATTATTTACCTAGAAAGGAGACAAATAAGAGGACATGAGAAAAGTCTATGAAATAATGACTGGCCTAAAGAAGGTAGATTGGGAACTTCTCTTCTCCTTGTCTCATAGCACAAGAGCAAGGGGACACTCAATGGAACTAAAAGTTGGGAAATTCACACACTGAAAGTTGGGAAATCTGATAAAAGGAAATTCACACATTGTGTGGGAAAATAACTTTGGAACTTGTTACCACAGGAACAGATGAGGCCAAGAACTTGAGATTCAAAAATGGATTGGTTGTTTGTATAGATGTCAAGAATATCCAGAGACAAAATTAATGATACAATTTTTGAAAAGCATACTAACTTTGAGATCAGGCTGAGACCTAATTGGAGGGCAGATTATCTTAAATCTGTCTACTATAGGGTTCTTAAACCTGCCTCTGAAACATCTGGTGCTGACCAGTGCCAGAGCAAGATACTGGACTAGATGGACCTGGAGTCTAGTCCATTATGGCAATTCCTGTGTTCCCATACACACAGTTTAGAATAATAGCTGTCAGATGCCAGCACAGAGACGTTTCCAAATGGTTAATAAAGGTGAACTGAAAAGTTCTTAAAAAATGAGGCAAAACTATTTAGATCCTAAATCCTTAACATAAACAGACAAACATTTTAAAACTAGAGTTAAACTCTTTTACCTGCCCAAAACCAAGTTCAGGGGTTCTGGGCTCTCTCTTCAGGAGTTGGGAACAGACACCCAAAGCAGCGTGAGGAGAGCAAGGCTCCCTGCACTGTTTAGGCGTTTTGTTGTAATTAACTTCTGCAGAAAAAACAGAACTCAGGATGCATGAACTGGTATCTTAACAGAGAAAAACTTTTCAGGTCACATTAAAAACATTTCACTTTACTTCTGTACTGTAAAAATGTGGGGATCTCAAACAGTTATTTCAAGAAAGAATTTCAGATCACCAAAGACATTTCTCAAAGTATATTAGATCAGACTCAAGTTACTCTTACCTGGTGACACCACTGCCTCTGGGTCACTCATGTCAAATGCTGCCATGTTACCAATGGCAAACCCATAGCCAGAATGTACATCAGGAAGCCCAATAGATCTCTGAAAGAAAGTTCATCAGATTTCAAAAGGGCAGTAGAAAGACTTCTTTTAAATTATATACAACCCTGTTCCACATATGGACAGGCACAACGTAAACCTTACACCAAGACTAGTCACCAGTAACAGCATCTGGGGCAGTTTACACAGGAAACAACTTTTGAATTGAATTGTGGTATCTAAACTGATAAGCAATTTATCATTAGGACTCATCTGCCTCAGGTATAGCACATCTGCCTCATTCAATTAAACTGGATTTAATAATGACAAGCTCACACTCAAAGGCACAGAAGTTCAAGCATGCAGAAAGTCGCCCAAAATACCAGCAGATTGCAAAACAAAGGAATGAAAAAAAGCCATGAAATAAGAGGCAAGCAGGAAACAAAGAGCATTTTCCAATACTGAATTGTATAATTGCACACAAATCAAATAAGTGCTTCATCCCAACGGGTGAAACAACAACTACAACAACAACAAAAATGACCAAGAGGTAAGAGGTAGATGTTTAAGCTAGTTTTTGTTAGTGTGACCTGCAACACAAAGAGGCCCTTTTGCAGATACTTTATTTTATGATGTCTAAAAGAGGCTTGTCCTTTCCCCTCCCCAACAACACTAGAAATTCAAATCTTGCCTGTCCTGGAAGATTCTATGGAGAATTTGTAATAACGTCACAGCTTTCAAGAAAATGAACCCTGATTAATTGATAAGGGTTGTGATTTTTAATCAGACTGTTTAAAACTGTTTGAACACCTATTTAAACACAAACATTGGGAAGAAAAGCCGTTTATTAAGAATTCAATATTTTTCCCTATCCTAAGAGAGTTCGATTTACAACCAGGAAGCCATCTAACACAGACAGAAGACTAGAATAGACATCTGTGACATTTCTGTGGTAAGACACAAGCTGAAAAGCAACTTTAAAGATAAGGCTGCAAAACAAACAAAAACTAAACAATCCACATCCCCGATTCTTCTCCTTTACAGGTCACATTTAAGAACTTTTATAGCCCCAAGGGCTGCAATTTATGCTTTTGCTGAGTCACCACGTAAAACAATTAAAAATGAAACAACCATGTTGCTTATTGACAAAAAAATTAAGAAAATGAAAAGTAACTCACTCCCTACAAAAACACTTTACTCTCAGCTTCCTGAAAAGTGACACACCCTATCATGTATTGTAGTTTCTTAAATGTATTAGAAGCAAAAGAAAGAGAAAGAAAAGTGTAGGTCCACTATTTAGTGGGGAAGGAGAACTAATAATGGAGGACACCAACAAGGCTGAGGCATTTTAATGCTTCTGTCTTTACTAAAAAAAATTAATTGTGACCAGATGCTTAACACAATATCAACAACAAGGGGGAGGGGACACAAGCCAGAACAAGGAAAGAACACGTCAAAGGATATTTAGATTATTTAGATATATTCAAGTTGGTCGGGCCGGATGAAATTCACCCTAGGGTACTAAAGGAACTAGCAGAAATAATCTTGGAACTATTGGCGATTATTTTAAAGAATGGCTGGAGGAAGGGTGAGGTCCCAGAGGCCTGGAGAAGGGCAAACATAGTACCTATCTTTACAAATGGGAACAATGAGGATCCAGGGAATTATAGATTAGTCAACCTAACTTCAATACCTGGAAAGGTATTTGAACAAATTATTAAAACCATCAATTTATAGGCACCTAAAGGATAATAGGGTAATAAATCATGGCCATGTCAAACAAATCATGCCAAAAGAACCTAATTTTCTTCTTTGACAGGATTACTGGCATAGTGGATAAGGGGGAGCAGCAGACCTGATATATCTTGATTTTAGTAAGGCTTTTGACACAGTCCCATTCTCATAAGCAAATTATAGTAACTTCATCTAGACCATATTTTCCTAAAGTGGCTGCACAATTGGTTGAAAGACTGTACTTAAAGGGTAGTTATCGAAGGTTCATTGTTAAACTGGGAAGATGTATCTAGTGGGGTACTGCAAGGGTCTGTCTTGGGTCCAGTAGTTTTCAAGATTTTCATTAATGACTTGGATAATGGAGTGGAGAGAATACTTATAAAATTTGAAGATTACAGCAAGCTAGGAGGGGTTGCAAGCACTTTGGAGGACAACATTAGAATTCAAAACTGAAGGCTAACAGTCTTCAAATATGTGAAGGGCTGTTATAAAGCAAACAGTGGTAAATTGCTCTCCACATCCCCTGAAGGCAAGAGTAGAAATAACTGGCTTAATCTGCATCTTGGGATATTTTAAAAAAAAAAAAAAATTCTAACAAGAAGGATAGTTAAGCACTGTAATAGGCTTCCAAAGGAGGACCTGTAATTGTCCTAACTGAAGATTTTTAAGAGCAGTTAGACAAACACCTGTCAGATATGGTCTAGGTTTACTAGGTCCTGACTCAGTGTGTAGGGGGGCTGGATTAGATGACCTCTCAGTGTTCCTTCCTATATTTCTGTGATTTTGTTCTATCTGCAACATTGCATTAGAACGTGATGCTTTATGTCCCATAGGCATGAGGGGAAAAGGCGGAATGCACAAGCAGCCACAACAGAACGTGAATTTCATAAAATGTTATTTTGATCTAGAGTAACAAGAAAAGGGACACACACAGGGGAAACCATCAAAAAGTAAGCATTTGCCATGGCTTGTATAAATCGCTTGATGGGGGGGGGGGGGGTATATTTTAAGTACAGACAATACTGAGGTAGGATAAATATCCCAGTACCATATTAACTTTTTCAATTATCTCCACTGTAACTGTATTCTGCCAGTACTCTCCCAAGGAAAACAGCTGCTGACCTTTAATCCATACATATACAAAAGGAAAGCCTTGATTTCAGGGGTGGGTTTCAAATGCACAGCTCTCTTGAAATGAAGTTCTACACCCTAGCTCCTAACATGGCCACCATTTGGAAAACATGAACGGAGCGGGGAGAGGAGAAGAACAATTCTTCAGAGCAGTCAGTCACTCACATGAATAATGCCAGGTAGTGCAGCCACATTCCCAATCTGTTTCATGGCAGGCAAGAATCCACCAGCACCTGAAAGAAGAAAACAAAGTTTATCCCAAGGACTCGCTCACGAACAGTGTTGATCATGACTTATATGGTAGCACCATTCACGTTTTCTGACTCAAATCCAGGCAGATCAGTAGTGACCAAAAGTCATTTCAATATGGTGGAAAATGCCTGGCACTTTGGGGAGCTACAGCTCCATTACACTGAAGAGTTTCTGAAATTCTCCTACTGTGGCTCCAGTTTCAATGCAGCTCTGACTGTTGCTAGCATCAAAGTGCTGGTATAGGCCACCCGTCTACAATTTTACCGCCATATAATCTAGGCCTGTATAAGGAGGTAAAAATGCTAGCTCACAGTCTACAACAGAGCCCCCATGAGTGCTAGATTAAAAAAGGTGAGATCACTTCTGAAAATCCTCAGTAGACCATGCCTCAGTGAAATGAGTCTCATAGCATCAGTGCAGAGCGCAGGAGTGTCGACATAACACACACAAACCACCTCCACAACTGACACTCTTGTTGGTAAATATCAAAAGATAAGCCAAGGACTGACTGGGGTATGAAGAATGAACTCCCTTTTCTTCCCACTTTGTGGTCCCCACCGCCTTCCAGGTCAAGGCTGAAGCACTGTCAGGAAGCTCGCACTCTTGATGTCCATGCTGTACCAATACCATGAAGGTAGAAGCCTTCAGAGGACAGTGTCAAGTCAATTTAGGCCTACATTTATATAGAAAGAGGTTACAAAACCTAAGATCAACAGAAATAGCCCCATGTTTGTTGTTTTAGCTTCCTCTGTATTATGTATTTAAGATTTCCTTCCTGCATTGTGCTGTCACATGAGAACTAGAAATTAACTGACAAGTCTATTTTCATAGCCCACTGGAGTGAAATGCAAGAAATAACTAAAAGGATATAATTATGAAAAAGTGCAGTATATTTTAAAATCCCTTTAATTTTCAATAATCTAAAGTTCTTATCAACACAGGATCTTATTAAATATTTTTTAAACTTGCTTAAATCCCTTATAGTCACCAGGACTGGCAAAGCAAACATGTTTCAGCAGCACTATTTTCAGGATAGCAGTATTTTCAGGATAGCAGTGTTACCAGGCACACAGGTAGTGCATAATGTCATGGCTGGACATTTGAGTAGCCTTCACTACACACTTTCATTGTTCTCTTTGATGCATGCAAGCCACATTAATTCAGGGTAGGAGGCTTTTTAAGGAGGTGAGCGTGAAAGAAGTGAAATAAGGGAAGCCAGTGTTTGAAATTTAATGAAAATGGGATCTTCCTGTACTTACCACCACCTCTGCAGGCATTTCGTAACTCTTCAAACATTAATTTCTCTAGCGGCTCATTTACATAAAACACTCCTTCCACCTAGAGGAAAACACAAGGACGAAAAGAGACAAAATAATACATCGTTACTGGTCTTAGAAAAACTCACGGCCACAAGCAGGACTACACTATAGAAAGAGAATTGCCAAGATTAATGGTGTTTATAGGTTACAAAGTATATTTTTCGGGGTGGATTTTTAAAATTTAAATCATTTTTTTTAATAATGCTTTTTGAGGAAAAAACCTATCTAAAGATAGTTTTAATTAAAATACATTATAGCTCAAAGATATCTCATCATGGAATAGGGATTATAAATTATAATTCTATAGTATGAGATAATATATTAATGTAATGTTTAAGAAAAGTTTTGTAAATGAGTTCCAATAGTTCATGGATTAAGGACCCAATCTTATGGGGTTCCACAGGCTTCTGTATAGATTATTTAGGTTAATCTTTCTATCTATCCAATGGGACTAAGTGCTCAGTCTAGAAGATACCATCTGAGATGCTTAGTTTTGCAGTTCTCAAACTGTGGATTTGTGTCTCCAGAGGGAACATGCTTGTTAACAGCAAAAATGTTTTTAAATAAATAAATAATATATAGAAGTGACAAATAACAGACCTCAACTCTATTGTCCCTCTGCAAATTTGTGTACACAGAGTCAACCTCTAAAAGTGCAACGCTCTAAAAGTGCAAAGTTTCAAAAAGTTCAATGAATAGAAGACTGTTGGGGGTGGAATAGATCTGGACAAGGAGAAGAAGTCTGTGAGAAGTGAGGAACATATGCTTGTTTTTTTTTTTTTAATATAATATATTTGCTGTTGAAGAAAAAAAGCCAGAATACTTAACGTTGTTTTAGTTAAGTAAAACAATTTAAATGTCTGTCTGGTGATGTTCTCCTAATACAGCATGGCAAGAAAATCCTCGAAATATTAATGATTAACCTGTTGAATTGGAGATAGTTTACCTCCCAATGATTTCATAAATATCTGCCTCAATTACCTTTGGTAAATGAAATAACCAAACAATCATTCATTCTCTGATATAGCTGTAAAACTAATCTGAAAAGTTTTTTTAAAAATCACTATTTAAAAATGTATAGTGTGTACCTTCTAAAAATGAAACCTACATCTATCTCTGAGTTGTGAAGAATATGTATTAAGGTTATAAGAACCAAAAAGAACGCACTTTTATGTAGAAAACTATGATTAAAACAAGACTTCCTGACTCGTGATTTAACTCAAATCCACCCTGGTATTGTTTTGTCATTTTCCTGCCACTGTTTATTTAGAAGTATATTCTTTGATTAGGTTACTGGTACTGCTTAAGACATGCTAGGCACTTCCCAAAGACACAATCCTTTACAATCCAAACGCTCAAGCCTGCAAACACTTAGGCCATGTCTATACGTACAGTGCTGGAGCAGTGCAGCTGTAGTATAGACATAGCCTTAGGCACAAAATGGCTGACATGCATTAGCACCTGTAGTATTAGGGCCTAAAGTCAAACAGATGTTAGGGACAACATAGGTGGTGCATATGTGGCCCAGGTGATGCCTGGGTGTAACTTAGGCTCCTAACTTGTACTTCTGGAATTAGACACAATTATACCTTGGAGCATTACACCCTGCACACCAGGATGTTTTCTCTGAAGTTTATTTGAATATTGCCAGATTCACACTCTACAGGAATCGTTAAGTAAGGATGCCAAAAGAAAGAAAGAAAGAAACCCAAATCCCAGCTGCACTTGAGCTCTCGGGGGCCAGGGGAAGAGTTGTGCCGCCTCCAAGAGCCCCCCCCAGCCACTTGTTACATTTTCAAAGGAGCTTCCCCGAGAGCATCTGAGCAAAGGCATCGCCTGGATCCCCCTTTGACCTGAGCCGACGCAGCACCTGCTCAGGGGGCGCTGAGCCGCTTGTCTCCTTGGGCCCCGCCCCGCCCTGTCACTGGGGCTGGTCCCAGGCTCAGGAGCTTCGCGCGGGGCCTGGCAGCGGGGCGGGTCTCGCGGACAGCAACGGGCCACGCACCGCCACGGGCTCCGCCTCCCTCCCCGCGGCGCGGGGGCGCCAGCGGCCGGCAGGCCCGGCCCCAGGGCGAAGGAGTCGCGGGGCAGCCCCTCCCCCCAGCTCGGGCTCCCCGCGCAGGAGCGCGCGCTAAACGGTCGGTCGCTGCCGAGCGCGAGCCCAGGACGCCCCCGCAGCTCACGTTCATGTTGGGCACGAAGCCCTTCTTGATCCTCCAGCTGTTCTTGTCGAGCTTCTCCAGGTACTGCAGCTCATCGTTGTAGCTGCGGCTCATGGCGGCGGCCCTGTAGACTCCGTGTCAGCCACACACACTGCTGGTCCTACCCCCGCACGGCGCCGCCGGCCAGGATGCAACGGAGGCCGCCGAGGCTCAGGCTCGCTCAGAAGGCGAAAATCCAGCGAATGGGATGGCAGTAGTTGAGGAGGTTGGACGGGACCCGCCGAGGCTCACATTTCATCCGTTCAGTCTGGAGCGTTACATCACGCCAGCCCTGCAGCGCCCCCTAGCGGCCGAGCAGGGCGCTGAGCCGTCGGGAGGATCGCCCCGCCCCCTGCGGAGTGCCGTGAGGGCGGCGCGTGGCAGGAGACTGTCCTGGCACAATCCCACCGCGGGGAGCTAGCGCGCGCGGCCCCCTCACAGGCAGAGCGCAGTGACAGGGGGTTCCGCAGCCGCAGGGTCCCTGCAGGGTGGGCACTGGGATGGGATCTCCCGGGATTCAGCCCCAGGGAGGGGCAGTTTGCTTGTGTGGTGGGCCACCCCGGCCCTAGCTGGTCTGAAGGGACCGAGTCCCTGCTGCCCCCTAGAGTTCACCCAGCCCTTCACACGAGCTCTGCAGCGCGATCAAGAGCGAGAGCCCGGGAGGCTGCTGCCCTCCCTGGGCCACCCTTCTGCCCCCAGCACCCTGCAGTCTGCCTTGCCACCCAGCAGACACTGATCATGCAACCCGTACATTAGCTGCTGGCTAGGACGCCCCACCGAATCACAGCTGGCTGAAAGTTTTCACCCGCAAATCATTTCCTGCTGAGAAATGGGGGGTTGTCAAATACAGATAGTGGTGGTTGGTTTTGTGTTCTGCTGGAAAATAGGGTGTGCAGGGCAAGTATGATTTTTTTGGGAAATCGGAACTTTCAAAATCAAATTAAAACGTTTGTTTCATTTTTCAAAAACTTTTTTTTAATTTCAAGTTTTTATTTCCCTTTCCCTTTCAACAGCCCCTTTTTGTCACTGCAAGCTGAAGAGTGAAACTGCCAAGGGAAGCTAGGAACTCTTCCTGGTGGACTGAGGAGGTAGATATCACTAGGAGTAATTGAATGAATCATTAAAAAATTCTGCCTGAAGATTTCTTGAAAGTGAGATTGTGGAATAGTTTCTCAAGAAAAGTGGTTGCAGCTGCATTTCTTGGCACATCTAAAATGTAGGGATACAGTACTAACGAAAGTGTAAAGAATAATTTGGTACTGTCGGGACATGAACTAGACCAGGGGTCTCAAACACGCGGCCCGCAGGCCACATGCGGCCTGCGGAGTTATTTCCTGCGGCCCGCCATAGCGCTGACTCCACTGGCAGCCAAACTCCAAACATTACTGAGTGTTTATATTTGATTAAAACCCCTCTTTGCATTACAGTTTTTAAAAAGTTCATACATTGACTTTTAATAGAATACTATATTACTCTTCGTTTTTTTCATTTTTGACTATACTTTTGTATCATTGTACGAAAAGGTTTCAGTGATGCGGCCCTTGGGCCAATTTACTAGTTCTCATGTGGCCCTCGTGGTGATTTGAGTTTGAGATCCCTGAACTAGACTAATGGGTCTTTTCCAGCTGTAAGTTCTATAGTTCTGGAGCCTCTTGGGTAGCCACTTATTATAACTAAAAAGACATCAGTGTAGTCCCTGTCCTGAAACACCACAAAGACGAGCCATGGCACTTTGTCCATCCCCCTGATCAAACTCTGTGGAAATCCTTTCACAAAGAACTCAGAAGATTTTAGTCCTCATAAGGCACCAAGAGAGTTTTCAGCTTGAAGCACTTTTTGATAGCTCCCACTTCATATTAAACACAACAGATGCATTCAGTTGGAAGCAGAATAAGTTGTTTATGTTACAACAAGACCATTAACAGAGCAGCTGCAGATGATAGCTGTGTTTGCAGTTTGGTGGCATACATCCTTTTTTCTGAAGAATATTGAGCTTCCCATGAAGTATATAGAAAAGGCTTTACTTAAACAGAGAGACTTTAACCTTTAAAAACAGTAACTTTTGCAGCACCTACAAACTCCTGAATACCAAATGCTTCCACTACCTAACCACAAAAACAAACACTGTAATATGTTTTTACATGCTTCTCTGCTGGATACATGCTATAAATATTCCAGCAGTCAATTCCCTTTTTCTTTTTGGCTTTTTGCCCAAATCAGAGCAGAAGTGCGAAGACATCGCTCATTTCCAGAATTTTTAAGTTTAAAAACAAAAGGACAGTGTTCAGCCTTCAGGGTCATGTTGGTTGGGAACTTCCTGATCATCCAAATGAGCTCTCTTTCCTTAGAGTTTGTAGTCAATATCAGTAGAAATCAGCAGATAACCCTGAGGAGAGAAGAATATTCACAAAAGTGCCTGAAATTACTGATAGTTAAGCATCTGAATTTTTTGTTTTAATTCTGTCCTGGGGATTAAGGGTGAGAATCTTTACTGAAGGGAACTGAGACTTATTACTAGCAACCTCAAGAAGTTCACAAAGGGACAGAGACTTCTACACACAGACCCATAAACTCCTTGGGGCTCTGCTGCTTTGCACCGCACTGCCAGCAGATGCTGCACCTAAAGCTCATGTAGCCAGCCATGGGAGTATCACTCCAGCTAACAGGGAACCTCCATTGACACACAGATGGTGTAGTGATGCTTCAGTGCCACCTCCCCACTGCTGGTACCAGTGTAGTGTGGCTAGAGAGGAAAGGATGTGAATGAGGCTTCTATGCACCTCATCATTAGCTGCTGCACTGGCCCTCAAGAGCCGCCTTCAGGTAGTTGCAACTTCTATCAGGGGGCTGGCCTGCCACAAAGCTGTCCCAGGTTTATGGAACGCAACAGTGGCTTAAAACTATCTTCGCACTTCCTCTCCAGAGTTGTGCTGCAACCCCAACCAAAGAACTGGGCACAGCGTTTGGACAGTATAAAATGACTGCAAAGTTGGGAGATGACTGGAGCAATCTGATTGACTCATTAATTTTCTACAAATTAATTTTCTACAAATTAGTATTATTGATTCCTGTTTATTAATTTTTTAGCAATGCTCTGTGCACCCAAATTAAGGGCTACATTCTCGTGCTGCATCAACATATGACTGCAGCAAGTGATGGTAGCAGAATATCGCCCTCTGTTTTTCCATTTGATTATTATATCAGCAATAACCATTGAGGCACAGGGTATATTTGAGAGATTTATGACCAGCTGGGGGGGACACCCTCAGGAACTCATTAATCCTCAGGAAATGCCCTGCATCTTTAACCTTATTACTATTATTATATATATAAAGCTCCAGTTATTCACACTACACGAGGAAGGCCAAATTCTGTTTCATTTATGTTTGACCAACCCTATTGAACTCAATGGGGTTGAACTGAGAAGATGGAGACTTGAATTTAACTTGGTGGGGCAAATTTAGACAAGGTGTAAAAAGGTGTGTAACTCCTTTGACTTCTAAGGGGTTGCTCTCAATTTCACCACATTTGAATCTGACCCACTGAGTGCATTTGGCCACTGAATATCCGCACAATTGGCTCAGTTTTATTTTTTCCCTCAAAGAAATACATTTGTTCCTAACGAGAAACTTTTGTGGTATGAAATTTCTCATCTTATACCAAGGATTTTTACTGTTTAATATGCTGATGATCCAGCAAAAGAGGAGTAACTCTTTTAAAGAAGAAACCCAGTTTCTCACCTCGTTAACTTTAACAACAGGTCTGAGGAGGGTAATTTGGTCCAGGTTAGGAAGAGGGAAACCCTTCTTCAGTTTAGCTTAAAAAAAGACAAACAAAATGTATATAATAATAATTATAACTTGCACTTTTATAGCACCTTTTCAAGGATCTTAAGGTGTTTACAAACATGAATGAATAAATCCTCACAACACCCCTGGGTAGTAGGTATGATCCCCATTTAGAAAGGGGCAAAGAGAGGTCAAGAACATAAGAAAGCCATACTGGGTCAGACCAAAGGTCCATCTAGCCCAGTATCCTGGCCAATGCCAAGTGCTTCAGAGGGAATGAACAGAACAGGTGATCCATCCCCCGTCGCCCATTCCCAGCTTCTGGCAAACAGGCTAAGGACACCATCCCTTCCCATCTTGGCTAATAGCCACTGATGAACCTATCCTCCATGAACTTATCTAGTTCTTTTTTGAATGCGCTCCCATTGCCTCAGCACTTTGCAGGAAGTTCTCAGCACATTAGCTCTCCTAAGTGTCCTATCCAAAGTCACCTAGAGTTAGCAGAGGAATTGTGAACACAAATCTTGTGCTCCAACGACTAGCGACACCCCATATCCTTTGTCTGCACGGTCCAAGAAGGGTGAAATACATCCTGGTGAAGAGGTCCATGTACCTCTATTTTGAGGGCTTAAATGGGACTTAAGTGATGCATAGACTTTGTGCTGGTTCTCTGGATAGGGGTTATTTTCACTCAGAATGACTGGCTAGGTTAGCACACGGAGCAGTGACACGTATTTCCCCATAGAGCTTCTCCAGTGTGCCTCATCTGTTACTTGTAGAGACCACCTCTAGAGATAATAATAATGATGCCCCTTTTCAATCCAAGCAGCTAGTCAAAGTTTGGGACTCGGGGGATGGTCCAGTAGAGCGCAGAAATTCATGGTAGGTATTTCTTTGTTAATTTACAAAGAATGTACAAAGTGCTGTGTCTCTGAATGCAGAAGGAAATAGCAGGAACCAACTTCTTTTGCTCACAGCACCAAGAGCATTCTTTTAAGCTTGCACCTTTTGACCCAAAAACCTCTTGTAATGGATACCAAACTGTAGACAGGATCATGACACCTCCCACCCTCCCAAGTTTCTTCCAGGGTCAAGCACTGTGTTTTCAGCTGCTCCTTCTGTCTGTCTGTCCTCTGTGTTTTGCTGAGTATTTTGTGTGTATGAGGGAGGGCAGAACTCATTCACCCACTCAAAAACTCCTGGCCGGGTTCACAACCCCCTTTTGTCTTAGGTGAGGGTTTGTGATTAAGTCATCCTGAGAGTTACATTAATTGAAGAGTGCGTTCACACCCAGTCTAAAAGAGGTTGTGATCCAAGCAGTCACCTGTATCTCTTAGCATAACAATAACAACACTCTTGTATAACATTTTTCATCCGTAGCACTCAAAGCACTTTACCAATGAAGTCAATATCATTACCCTCATTTTACAGATGGGGAAACTGAGGCATAGAGAGGGGAGTGATTTACCCAAGGTCACCCAGCAGGGCAGTGGCAGAGCTAGGAATAGAATCCACGTCTCCTGAGTGCCAGTCCAGTGCCCTATAATTCAATGTCTATGCCCAGTCAGTCCTTGGTTTCTCTGATGAAACTTCAAGTTAGTGCCAGTTGTAGTGGTGGTTTGAGAATGTGTTTACTTGTCCCCTAGAAAGTGGCTGATACCCCCAACTCATTTCACATAGGCTACCAGCTGATCGTAATGACATCTTGTCATTTCTCATCTGAGCTGATGTGAAACGGTCCCTAGTGGTGAAAAGCCCCATATCACATAACCAATTCCTGGAGCCATAGAAGTGTTATTTTGTTAACAGAGATCAGGGCCATTAAAGGAACTACCCACTATCCTTACCATTGGCTGCTGGGATTACTCCATTCCGTAAAACGTAAGACAGGAAATTCTCCAAAAGTGAGACCTGCCATGGGGGAGAAAATGGATTTAGGAACCACTTCCTGATATCTATAAAGCTGCTCCATACTAAATCTTTTGGATGGAGTTTTAAGAAGTAGAGTCCTGCTCACATGAACAGACCTCATTTGGGTAGACAAAACTACAAGTGACAACGACTTTTGGTTCTTGAGGCTTGGGGATGATGTAAAAGATACAGAACATGAGGATCTGGATCTCGTTACCATGCTTGCAATAGTTTCATTTAAAATAATCAGTTTCATTTACTTGTGAGATAATTTAACTGTACAGCAGTATCTGGGAGATTTTAATTCTCCTCTGCTCAGCTTCCTAGAGCTGATCAGTTGTCCTCAGGATGAAATTGCTCTCTATGGGAGGCAGGGTTTTTCCCTATTATGTGTTTCAGGCATTTGTGACTAGTATTGGCACCCACTCCCTACCTCAATGATAAGAATCTGTGCTGAGTCCCTGCACACCTCCACTGCCTATCTGCCATTCTAGGGTGCATGTTCTAAACTACAACATGCTGCTCCTTCTACTGCTGCATTTCAGATTACTGTTGTACGCTTCGTGGTCATGATTTTAGTGCCTCTCTGATGAAACATGATACGCAAAGAAGAGAGATTGGAAAACATCTCATTTTTAGGAGCATTGAAGAGTTGCTGAGAAGAAGTACTGCAATAAATATATATATAGCAGAAAGGGTATTGACAGAGTGAGTTCCAGAAAGAGAGAAAAGAACCACCCAAGGATGAAGTGTAATGATTTAGAAATGCGCGTAGAGAAATTCTGCTCCTTACTCTTCAGGCTGACATTGTCCCTGAGATTCTTGGCTTTTGTTTTCTAGCCACTGAAACCATCAACTTACCTCAAAGAACCCAGCACTGGAGTCGACCAGGAAGAGCTGGAATCTGAAAAGAAAGTAGTAAAAGAGGAGTCATTATAAAGGATGAAGGCACATTGTTTTAGTCATGTACAGACACCCTCAGTGACTTCAGGTCCTATGATATGCCCATGATGAGACACTTCTCTATGTCAATGCATCCTACATGCTGCCTTCCACAGAAAAGAGCAGGAGTGTTTCTGTAGGACATTGCCTGGAATGTGCACAGAAGGGTGGCCTGGGAAAAGTTTATCCAGGATTGTGAGTGCACTTCTTCCTCTATGTTTCGTTGTGTACGTCTCACTGATTCATAAATTTAACTGCACCAGGTCAAGCACCAAAGATCCTCTGGCTCTCAGATCCTACTGAGAGAAATGTGCTACAGGAGTTAGGAGGTAAAATTCCACTTGGAGAATGTTACTGATGGGATGGCTTAGCTGAAAAATGTTCAGAAGTTCAGTTCAGTTTGCAAGCTTTCTGAGTTTCGCCCACTGCAACCTTCCTCCCTGTAAACCATTCTGAGGACTTCCTAACCACACCCTCCTCATTAGGTTCCTGACACCCCACTACTCCCCTTAGGAACTCCATCCTGAGAGTCTCTGGAGTTTGGACATCTCTAATTCTTCTTGCCTGTTACTGTCTTCCTAGACAGAGTTCTTGTGAGCTCGGGTTCCCATCACCCAACGACATAATCCAATGGGTGCTTGGCACTCAGAGTCTGATCGTGTCAGGTGGGAGGGGCCAACCATCGCCCACGCTTTTAGACACACACATTTGAAAATCTGGGTTCTATTTTTTTTAATGAAAACTTACATTCTATAGGAAATGTCATGACCTCAGATGACAGTTTTCTGACCAGCTGAGAGTCACATTGCCAACGCTTGGAATCACTACTGTAGCATATACCTAGACCAGCCCAAATTCTTTCCTGTGTTCTGGCCCCTTTGCCCTGCTCTGGTCGCACAAAAGGGCTGGAAAGCAGCTGGATCAGGCCAGTTGAGAATCCCTGCCCCCAGGTGGGGGAGCTCTCAATGATGCAGAATCATCATAATAGGCTCCTGTGCTACCCTCCTATCTAGCCCTGACAGCTGGGGCATGCCAGGAGTGGGGAAGATGTATGACTGGGGCACAATGTGCACCAGCTATCCCCAGTTGGCAGACAGTGACTGGGAGGCTGTTGACAGCTAGCATAAGTTAGAGCAATGCCATGGCTGGTCTAACCTATGCTGGGACTGGTGCAGAATGACCAAGCAAATCAGGGAATCACAATTAGCTTCCCTGATGGCCCCTGTCTTTCTCTGGTCTAAGCACAGGAGAGAATCTGGGTCAAAGATTTTAGACTAACAAATCCAATATAGTTTCCTTTACTAAGCCCTCTATAGAAAAGTACAGAATGAAGCAACAGAAGAAGATGTAATGATCCCAAAATATGGTTGTCTTTCATCCACAGGATTTGGGCAATGTAGCCAAAAGCATCTCAGGGTCCCTACCCTTATGGGAAAGAAGTTAAATTGCATTGGCTGCCTTTTCCTCTTGCCGGACTAACTGCACAGCTAGGCTGACACAGTAAGGCTGTTGTGTCTTAATACTGGGATCACTAATGTTGCTCCCTGAATGGCCTCAGTTCAAGCTGTTTTGTGTTTACCTGTTCAGACATAATGAGCCAATCAGCTTCTGTTCAAATATAGTCAGACTGGCACTGGTGTTCGCTATCTGCAGGAGAGAAGAATCTTGAGTTACTATATCCATATAGAATGGGGTCCTCTCTTAGATTCAGACACAAAAATAATGGGGTTGGTCCTGCTTTGAGCAGGGGGTTGGACTAGATGACCTCCTGAGGTCCCGTCCAACCCTGAGATTCTATGATTCTATGATAATCTCTTTATATCATTTAAAATGCAACAGTTCCACCTTCTTTGATAAATACTGAAGCTGTCTCATACAGTGCTACTTTCTGCCTGATTTGGGGTTTGTGTACAGTTCAGCCTTGATTATCTCAATGTCACTGGCAATATTTAAAGTATGGACAACTGAGATTTTCATTGAGCAAGGACATTTTCAATACAATATAGAGATGTCAGGGGACATGACCCATTGCTGTTTAACAGGGAATTCTAGAGAACTAAGCTTCAGACAACTGAGGTAGTAATAGATCTGGGTTTTTATTCCTCTTTAAGAAAACTCACCTCCCAATAGCAATACCTTACAGGTCAGATTGTGCCCCCAACATTCGTGTTCAACCCCTAGCAGAAGTTAATGGAATTTGCTAATTTAAGGACAAAATTTGCCCCTATGTGTTGCAGGTACTGACCTCTAGGACCTTCAAATGCCTTGATTTTTGGCAATGTGGAAGAACAAACTTATTTTAACTCCTAGATGGAATGTAATCCTCTGGTCCATGGTACTTACTATGTTCACTGTAAACATGGATTGGGTGGTTGAGTCTGGCAGGACAGCAAGCACCTCCATGGAGGCATGGATCTCTAGAGTAAAGGTATCTGGCTGCAAACTGACCATAGGTGCAGCAGTAGCTCTCAGGTTCAACATTGCTGGCCGTGCCTCTACATAATACTGGGCAATCTGTAAGGTTTCAAGGCAAAGAAGGAGAGTCTGAAAGTAGCTTTTATATAGAACAAATCTGAATAGTGAATTTATCATTCATTAAAATAGTTATTTTGAGAGGGTTCCTGAAGATCAAACTTAGACAAGGTGTTAACAAGATGTTAGAGTCCTTACGGCAACAGGAATAGGAATGTCTCCTGTGATGATGACCTGATCGTCTTGGCCATATCAGGAATGTGGAGGAAAGTTCCCTCCATTATCAGAAGCCCCATTCCCTTCAATAGATGAGCAATTTCCAGAGGAATAAATTCAAGTTTGTGAACATGTCTCAGAAAAAGGAAACATGAATATGGCACTTAAACAAGCCAACAAAGAGGCTGAGGAGCCAATGTATCATCATTAGAGTGCATGGTGCTTTGCAGATAAATACGATTATGAGGAACTTGGCTTAGGAGCTTGACTACTGCATTTATGATGGGAAAAAAAAAACTTGTCACCCTGGAAATAGACAGGAACATTTAACCCCTAGAGTGCTGAGATTGTTTAGACTCATGCTCAGCATTTGTCCCTCAGTGTGTCTCTCCAGCCCAGCAGGAGCCCAAGCTGCCTCCTCACTGCCCTCTCCACTCCTGCTCTATTCATCTTCCTCACATAAACTAAATGAGACCCCGCCATCTCCCTTGTCCTTCTGTAGACCACATGCAAATGTTAGAAGATGGCACCTTCCTCACACAGGCAGAAAGCCCCATGCTTCCTGCCTACCTGCCAGCTCTGTTTCCCAACATGCAGCCACTTTGCTATTCATTAATAGCTCTTCACCACCATCATCATCCTTGGCTGCTGATGCACACTCCCTCTCACCTGCTGGTCTGTCAGAAGCCAGCAGCCAGGTGACCCAAGTCATGCAAGTTTGGGCAGGAGAAAGGGGTTCTTAGCAGAGATGTGGTGGGGCCAGTTAGGACTCACTCGAGGAAAGAATCGTGACCTGGATCTGCCTCTCAGCCACTGTGTATCTTCCCCTTCTCCAACACAGTGACACACAGTGGCTCCACCAAACCGTTGGAGATTAACCAGTACTCAGATGACACCCACACTGGGACTACCTACGGTGGTTTCTTAAGGGTTCATAGAACTAAAGATACCCACCTCAGGAATGATGCTGCCAAATGTCTCTGTTGTTACATTAAAATAACTGGAAAGCTGCAAAACAAATGAAAGAAATTATTCCATCCCGTGTGAGCTTCATGTCTAGGTTTTCTTTAAATCTGCTATTTATTGTCATTTTAATGACCGAGTGCCTTTGAACCTTGGGAAAATTCCAAGGGGGAGTCCTAGAGAACTGAGTCAAATTCTCACTAATATGCCCAAAAGAAAAAAAACAACCCTGCATATTGGAGAAACAAAAATTAAAACCTTCTGCAGAAATATAGGTGCAATATTCTGCTCACATTTGGGCCCGTAGCCGCCTGTTGCTGGGAAACACAGAATCCACTGGAGACAGGTCTCAAAGCTCTGCTCGGCCTCCCAGCTACAGGCAAAACTGCTATGCCTTGTGACATCTGCTCAGCCCACAGGTAGAGCCAGTTCAGTTCCAGGGGTCATTCCTAGTCATTTGAGTCAGCTAAGGCCCCTCAGAAAGCTGCCAGTAAGGCAGCAGAGTACCCAGCATGAATTTCCTTGTCCTTTTCAGAGGAGCATATGGTTCAGATCTGTGACATGTCACTTTTGAAGGTAAATTGTGCCTATTTTGTACCTTGTTCAGTGGCACCTCTGAATTTGGCCTCAGAAATCTAGATACTACATAATGGCAAAATAAAGAATTAGTATTAGAGACCATGATCACGCTCTGATAACTGCATGGCTTGGTTAACACTGAGCCTGTAACTGCACAATGCAAATGAGTTTGTAAAATCCCCTTCTCTGAAGGACCATACCTGGAACACTTTTAATCCCTTCATCTGCAAGTGCCACTCACCTCTTCTGCGATGGTGATGTTGAAGGCCCCTGCTGTGTAATAAGCCAGCGAGGCAGACTTAAAGAAATACTCAGAGATGCCAAAGTAAAGCATGGAATCACTTTTGTTTGGGAGAATGAAGGGAGCTGGTACAAAGGCAAGGTCAGTCCAATTTCCAACTGGATAGATTGCGCCCTGCAAAATATTATTGTCATTTATAAAATCAGGGCCTGTCAAAAACTCTGAATGCATGTACAATGGCGGATCTTACGGGGCCTTCCACGGAGAATGCTCTTGGCCTGCTGCTTTTCATAGATGCCGAGCATCCACTGAAGAGACCAGAGGCTACTCAGGGATCAGCACTCTAGAAAATGAGGCAACTTATTTCTGTGCCTAAATATTGATTGAGGAGCCTGACTTTAGGCTCCTATTTTTAAAAAATCTTGACCCTTGCCTCCATCCCCAGGAATTCAAATCTGAGAACTGTCATCAAGAACTATCCAATGATGTCATCTGCTAGGATGGTGCATAAGGAGAGGTGATCTCTAAGCAGGGGTGGGGAACCTTTTTTCTATCAGGGGCCATTGACCCACAGAAAGAATCAGTCGCGGGCCACACACAGCCCTGCATGGAGTGGGTAAGGGCGGAGGCTCGGGGCTTCCCCTAGGCTCTGGGGTGGGGACTAGCCGCGGGCCGGATGAAATGAAGCAGCAGGCTCCGGCTTGCAGGTTCCCCTAAGGGCTCTAAGGGCTTGTCCACAAGGAGACTTAGTGACTGGCAAGCTGGGGGTCTAGATATACAAGCATGCTAGCCTATCATGCACTGTTTGGCTGTGTGGACCCTACTATCATGCACAAAAAGTTCTCTAGTGCTCATTGACCTACCAGGTCAAAGCTGCCAGAGCCTAAACCATACAGGGCTTTACAGATCAAAATCAACACCTTGAAATGCACCCAGAAACAAATTGGTAGCCAGTGCAGGTCAAGGAGCACAGGTGATGTAGAAAGAAAAAGTAATATAGGAAAAGCCAAACATACTTGGAGTAACTATTGCACTAACTATAACATTAGCCAGGGGAGAAACAGTAAAGGATTTAAACTCTGAAGTGCTGAATATTTCTGAAACTAGAACATTTTAAAGAAAAAAACCCTATGTATGTTTTTACAAAACAAAACATTTAAAATGATTTTTTAAATAGTGAAAATACTCAGGATGTTAAAAATCCAAACTATGTAGCCACGTAGTAAAACTAAATTGTTTTTACACTTCACATAGCATGACAAGAAAATCTTACTACTCAGCACCACACCTAAGGGATGCATCATCCCTCATGTTTCCCTTAGTTGAAGGAATCTCTCAGGGTCTTGAGTCAGGCTTTGTCTACACTGGCACTTCCTCGGCAAAACTTTTGTCATTCAGGGGTGTTAAAACCCACCCCCCCACAAATGACAAAGTTTTACAGATGAAATGCGCCTGTGTGAACAGCGCTTTGTCGGCAGGAGCTCTCCTGCTGACAAAGCTGGGGGGTGGAAGTTTTTTGTCGGCTGGAGAGCTCTCTCCTGCTGACAAACCGCAGCTACACCGTGTGCCTTTTAGCGCCACGTCTGTAGCGGCACAGCTGTGTCACTAAAAGCCTCGTAGTGTAGCCGTAGCCTCAGCAGTGCTCTTCAGACTTGGCTGCTCTTGTTCAAGAGCTCTCTCTCTCTCTGTCTGCTCCGTGGATTTGTTGCTTAATCATTGCTCCTAAAATGTACACTCTCTCTCCCTCTCTCGTTCCAGGGTCCTGATCTTCTAATTCATACAACGCCCATGGAAATCAATGGACAGGATAATCAGGCCCCAGAAATCTACTTCCCTATCTTCTCCTAGGGATGGTTACACACTGTGTTTTCCCTCTTTTCCTTTCTCTCTTTTTCCTTTTAACCTGCTCAGTTTTCTTTTACTGCTCTCTACTTGCTATGGGAAACTGACCAACAGAATCAAAATGACCTGTTCCGTTAATTTATTTAACAATCATGTCATGTTTCTACAACAGAATTGTTGGAAAAAACAAACCAAATGAGACACTGGTTTGGAGTCTTTTCATCAGATTCAGGTCATAATGTTGAAGCAAAAGCAACCATCTGTTGTCTCTTGTCTTGGATTGTAATTTCTTTGGGGCAGGGACTGTCTTTTTGTTCTGCGTTTGTACAGCACCTAGCGCAATGGGCCATGACTGGGGCTCCTAGGTACTATGGTAATACATATTAAAATAATCATAATCATAATAATCATAATTAATAATGATAAATAATAACCATGCCAATCGAACAAAGGATAAGAAGTCTATCAAAAGAGCACAGTTCCAGACAACTAGCATTAAAGGCAATTACCTTTAAGTCCAGATCAATGTATGATTGGAAGACTCCTGGAGAGTTAACTAGGGAGTAGTCTATTTGGGCAAAGGCATCAATCTGGGTTGGGACTGTAAAGGTGGTAGACAAAAGAAAACAGCTATTAAGTATAACACAACCAATAATGTTTAATTAAGAGTGAATGCAGTTCTTGGACGAGAAAATGCTCAAAACAAGGAGGGAGGAAAAAATCAAAACAAATGTTTGTGATTAAGAACCCAAGGTGTTCCCTTTGGAAACCCCACTGACCAACAATGATTCAGACCTAACGCTCCTCTCAGGGCCAGCGCTACCATTAGGCGACCCTAGGCGGTCACCTAGGGTGCCAGGATTTGGGGGGGTGGCGTTTCAGGTCCCTCGGCGGCCGCTGGTGGGAGAGGCTGCCGCCGAAATGCCACCGAGATCCCCGGCGGCCGAAGAAGCTGCCACCAGGGATCTTGGCGGCAGCCTCTCCCGCCGCCGCTGCCTAGGGCGGCAAAACAGCTGGCGCCGCCCCGTCTCCTCTTGTCTCACCCAACAGTTAGTTGACGACTTTCCCCAAGTTCTGCTTTTGTGAGAAACTCTTCAGAACTGAAGGAGGCATTGGCATTTCTTGACATTGTCGACCACTTATGAGCACATCCTATGAGTCTGTAACTTCCAGTTGATTTCAATTGAAGTTCTGTGCTTACAGAGAAGGAAGAATGGATCCTTAAAATATCGTGGCAAGGAATGGGTAAGTACTATGCCTTTGGGGCTCAAGCCTGCAAAGTGCTGAGTACTTCCTTCAAGATACCGAGTGTCCTTATCTCCCACAGTCTTCAGGGATAATTGATGACTTACAGCACCTCCCAGGAAGCAATCAGCACCTTGCAGGTTTAGGCCATTATAGATGAAGGCCGGATTTGCAAAGGTACATAGGCATCTAAAGAAGCAGATGGGGCTAATGGGATTTTCTAACGCACCTAAGCAACCGGTAAGGTGCCTAACTCCCATTAATTTCAGTGTACAGCCCCTTTGGCCTTCACTATGGTGTGTTTAGCTCCATATTGGATTGAAATTCCATCAGAGTAGTGGTACAAGGCTGATAGAAGATCGTTAAATCTGGATTACTCTCATTGAAATGGAATAGCTTTAAACAATAGACTGGTGCCCAAACAGGAGAACTGGTTTATCAGGAGAGAGGTCGCTTGGCAACCTACCATGGGCCTCTGATTGGTTGGGGAGGCTGATCCAGGAGACCCTTTACAAAGAGACAGGAAGGTTATAAAATACAGTAGCTACTCTATTCAGAGTCCTCTCTGGCCATTTTTCATGAGCTCAAGCTGAGAGGAGCTGCATGTAGCAGGCTGATGAGAAAAGTGGAAACCTACCTTCCTGAAGACAGATGGGTCTCCAAGGATTCCCAAGGGAAGGGAGAGCTAGCGAGTGGAAAGCATTTAGGATGTTTGTTGTTTTATAAACGATCGGTACTCTCTTGGGCTTTATCTGTTACATAAAAGAGCAATGTGCAAGGTTTCTCTGTGTGTGTTCTATACTTGACAACTGCCATGTGCCTCCTGAGAGGATAAACTATAACCCAGCAGGCTCACACTTTTTGATGGAGTTTTAGGAGAGGGTGTGTTTAAACTATTGAGGTATCTTGGAGTATCAGTGCTGGTTCTGGGTGTCTAAGAGGCTCCATTGCCAGTACCAGGCTGAGAGTCAGTGCCCCAAAAATGTGCCAGAGAAGCCCAGGGAGAAAACAGTGCTGCAGACTGCTGAGACCCAGAAAAGTTTAAACCAAGCAGGGACCCATCACAGCCGTCTGATGGGTACCCACCAGTGGGAGCTCAACTGAGATCTGTGACAGTAGCTGACAAGAAAACAACAAAATCTGAACAGCATAAGATGAGAATTGTAAAGAAAAGGCAGCGTCAGAGACTCACCCTGAAGTGTTCTGAGCTGTGCATCAATCTGCTGGATCCCTTGTCTGATGTTTGGACATGACTATATAAAAACACAGAAAAATTACGTACTGGCTAGTATATATTGTATCCTTCCGTCCCTAGCGGATGAAAGTCAGATCTGCTCAAGTAACTGTGATTATCTCACCCTCTAGTGGAGGTCCACAAATTCCTGTTTTATCCCTCATGATGTATGTATGCCGTTTAACAGACAACCACGATGTACATAGCCACAGATGTGTTTAGTATGGAGCATGAGTGTAAAAAATAACTGATCATCATAGAAACTCCATGAGCCTAGTTGTTGGCCCTGCCACAGCCCCTTTGTGCAAGTCAGCCAGAGGGAGAATCTGACCCTATGGTGTTTATGATTATTGCCATGTCCAGGAATTGCTGACCTTTTATGGAAATTGGTGCCTGCAAACTGATGCTGATGAACATGCTGGTCAGTGCAGAATCAGATTGTATTTTTTCTAGTTATCAGGTTATTCCTTAATCACATTCAAGACTGTTGCCTCTGAGATGATGCAGTTTCATGTATTCCTTAAGTTTTTCCCTTTAAACAATGTATAAAGACTTACGTGTGTATCCAAGCTCCTGTGAATGGGCTTCTCCAGGTATTTAGTAAAGAATTTATAGAGCCAACTGGAGAAAAGAAAAAGAAGAGAAAGGCCATTGCTATAGTTGAACACTATAGTTACTGTGTGTCGTACATCCTAATATACTTATAGGTGTAAACTGGACCTGTGTGAAATCTAATATCCTAGCAGACAACTAATCTAATAACTGTTGTATTAATTTATTTGTAGGCCCCAATATCACAACATAACCTGTACGAGGATAAAAGCCCAGTGTATATTGGACCTGTCTGTAATCTGAAAACTGCCAAAAGGCCACCTTTTGAATGGAGATCATTTCAGTGCTATGCACAATAAGATCTACGGAAATGAAAAGCCCCACCCCTGCTCTTCAGTTAAATGCTGGCCCCGCCTCCCCCCCGAGGCCATGCCCCCTTGCCAGGTCAAAGGCCGGAAGCTGAAGCTTGATAGTGTGGGGCAGCTGCTGCTCTAGCTGGTGCCATAGTGTGTGCAGCCATGGCACTCCCCTGTCTCCTCTTCCTGCTGCTGCTCGGAGCCCTGGGGCTGCGGCTGTTCCCCAGCTCCCCACCACCCTTCAACTGCTCACAGCTGGTAAGAGCTGCCCGGGCAGGGGGACCTGCTTTGGGGCTGATACAGTCACTGCTCCCTGATGGCTCTATGGGGCAGAGCCCAGGAACCTGGGCTGGAGCTGGTCAATCCGGGCTCCTGCAGGGAGCCCCATGACCCTCCGCCTGCCCTGGGTGGCACGCCCTGGTGGGAAGGGACATGGACCGGGGCTGCTCTCGGGCACCTTGGTCTCCAGCCTGGGCTTACTTCTGCACTGCTGCTGGCAGCAGGTGCTGCCTTCAGAACTGGACAGCCGGAGAGCGGCGGCTGCTGGCTGAGAGCCCAGCTCTGAAGGCCAGGGCCGGCTCTAGCTTTTTAGCCGCCACAATAAAAAAAAAAAAAAAAAAAAAAAGGGTGGCCGGACTGCCGAAGCAAAAAAAACAAACGGTGGCCGGCAGAGAGGGCGGTCAAGGCGGCTCGCAGGGGGGTGAAGGGCGGCGCCCGCCCACTCCCTCCGCCCGTGGGCAGCCAGGCGCTGCAGCCTGCTCGCAGCTGGGCAAGAGGGGCTCCCCCCTCCAGCCTCGGGGTGCCTCTCCCGGCCAGACAGGCGGAGCCCCTGGGGGCTGCAGGAGGTGCCGGCTCAGCCGCTCCTTTAAAGGTGGCTGAGCCGGGCCGGGCTCAGAGCAGCGCGGGAGGCCGGAGGCCAGTGCAGGCAGCAGGAAGTGGCGCGTCCCGGGGAGCCCAGCGGCACGGTGAGCAACGGGGATCGCTAGTTCCTGCCCCGCCCCCCACGGGCCGGGGTCCGTGCCCCTGCAATGCTGGGCTGGGACTGGCAGGGAGCATGGGGAGCGGAGCTGCAGACCGGGCTGCCGAAGCTTTTAAAAAAAAAAAAAATCAAAGCAGGGCGGCCGGAATGTGCTGCCCCAAGAATCCCCGGAATGCCACCCCTTACAAGGTGCCGCCCCAGGCACGTGCTTTCTCGACTGGTGCCTGCAGCCGGCCTGCTGAAGGCAGTGGGACCATCAGCAGCAGTGGAGAAGTATCTGGGTCATGTTTGACCTTTGTGCTGGGAAGAGTGGGTATGGCGGGGAGAGGCTAAGGCAAATTTTGGGGTGGCTATAGCCCCCACAAACCCCTCCCCAGTACCACCTCAGGCCTCAGCTATAGGACACGCCTTCTCATTCTCACCTATGGTTGAGGATTAGAATATTATCTAGAAAGCAATGAATGTTAGTGTTGAAATAGCATGTGGAACAGCTCACTCATCCATGCTTTCTCTCTCATGGTCTAAAAAGGGCTCCATCACAAATCAAATGGTTGAAGCTCTACCACCAATGTATGTTCCCTTCTGAATGACACATTTATTTTAATTCTCAGGGTGAACTTCATTCAAAATTTGGGCTACATTCAGGGCCGGCACCAGGCACCAGCTTTCCAAGCTGGTGCTTGGGGCGGCAGGCGAGCATGGGGCGGCAGTCAGAGTCCCGCGGCGGCAATTCGGCAGCAGGTTCGCTCTTCCCGCTGCCGAATTGCTGCCGCAAGACTCGGACTGCCGCCCCATGCTCGCCTGCCGCGGCGGCAATGAGGCGGCAGGTCCACCGCTCTCCCCTTGCCACTGCGGACTGGGACTGCCTGCGTCCGACGCAGGCAGATGTAGTGGGGCCCCGCCCCCGACGGAGGCAGGCATCGGGGGTGGGGCCCCGCTACGTCTGCCTGCGTTGGGGGCGGGGCCGCCGCCCCTGCTTGGGGCGGCAAAATTGTTAGAGCCGCCCCTGGCTACATTTTCAAAGGGGCCTCAAGTTGGCCTCCAATTGTACATGGGCAATTTTGCAGCTATAAGAAACCCATGCATACAATTTTTGCTGTGTTATCACCAACAGACACTAGTGATAAAACTTCACAGGCACTAAATTCATTTACACTCAATTTGTTTGTGCAAATTACAGTTTGTGTATTTAAATTCTATCTTTTTGTGTACACAAATGGGACATGTGTACTCGCAAAATGAGATCATGTTCTGAAAATTTGGCCCGAGAAGACTAATTTTCAAACTTGGGGACCTGAATTAGGGCCTGCATTCTGGATTTTGGTGCCCACATTACCAGATAGACTCCAAAAATGTATCTGGGTGACTAATTTTGACAAGTGGGCCTTGCACCATTGACTCTGTTACTTTCCACTAGAGTGTATAAAATCTCTTGCACATACCTGATTGTTCCATTCAGCTTGACCTCCACACCCTTAATACTCATCTGGCAGCTATCCAGTGACATTGATGGGTGACCTGTGCTATCTTGTGACATGGTAAAGACTGCTGTAATAAATACTCCCGAAATGGACACTGTAGCTCTTCCACTGTCTTTGCTGCACAGACAAAAACAAACTCAGTTGAAAAATCTACTTACAGGGAACATCCAAGAATCTAATGGAACAAAGTGACTCTGTTTCTTTCACTGAGGAGGAAATGAGATTGTTTTGCCCATCTCTAATTATTAAAGTAGATTGTAGAGGTAGTTCCTGTAAAGAATCAGGTTCCATACACTAATCTCGAAGGTGTGAATGCTGGAATGATGTTGGATTTGCCAAGGTTGCCTAATACCATAATTTCACAGAGACTGTCTGTCTGATCCATGCCAAACTGTGAATCTCCATGACTCCCTGATTTGTAATAACACTGTCACAAGAGCCATGGAACTACAATAGAAAGAGCTATTTAGGTTCTAGAATGAATGTGATTATGATTTCCCCATAGAATGCAGTAAATTTTCCTTAGCCTGGAGTCCAAACTGGTGTCATCCTACACACTAGGACCATTAATTGAAGGGAATTGAAAACTGAGCAACAAAAATTGACTGTAAGGACTGGCCTAGGAGGAATGAGTACAGGATCTGAAAATGTATAGATCAGAAAAATGATGACCAAGAAGGATATGATAAATGTCTATATTAAGTATCTGTTATTATTTATACAATGCAATATGAATGCATGACACTTTATAGACAAGTAAAACTGAAATGACAATCCTTGCCCTTACAATCTAAATATTTCAAGAATGTAAATAGCATGGAGGGAGAAGAATTGTACATGGAGGCCCACAGTGGTATGAATAGGAATAAATTTAGCAAAGGAAAATTTAGGTTGAATATTAGGAAAAATATCTTAACTGTGAGGTCTACCAGGCCATGGAATATTCTCACAATGGGAGCAGTGGATGCCCTGTTAGTTGAGTGATTTCAAATTGATGAATACACTGCAGGGAACAATTCTTCACTGGCTGGAGGAAGGGACTAGATATGACGTAACAAGTGTTTTCCCTGTTTAATTGTGATGATTCCATAACTAACCCTTTGGAGACTATGGATATACGCTGTATTTAACATGCCCTGTAACATTTTCTAACAAGGCACCGTTTTACAGTGCAGCTAGACTGCAATGACAGAGCAATTCCAGAGTAGTTACGCTTTTTGATTATTTTAATTGCCACTAATTCATGTAAGTAGAAAGTTCACTACGTGATGGAGGATAACAACAGTGTAAATACCATTGGCTCAGTCATACGCACTTCTGTGTGCCAGTGCAAGGTGGTAAGAGACGGGAGTATAGGAGTAGCTTTACTTTCCTGTATGGGCTACCCATATCTCTAGAGCCCATGAGAACAACATCCAGCAAGCTGCTACCTGCCCCCCTGCAAAGGCTAAGTCTTAGTGCCTTCCACAGAACCCAGAGGGAAATAAACTAGCAAAAAAGGCTAATGCGATTCCCAAGGGGGAAGCACCAAATTGTGACTCTCAAGTGTCACAAACTAGTATATAGTTCCTGGGGCAACACAGTGATGTGGTGCTTCTTAGTGGGGCTGGATTATAAAGTTACAATCCAGTTCCATGGAATTAATATACCTCGATTCTAATAAGTGAATATATGTATGTATATTTTAAGAAGAAAACCAAAGGTGTAATACTGTGTAAATTAGGTAGCTAACCTTTCAGTTACAATGCAAATACAGTGAGTGAGATCCTCACCTCAGCTCCAGCTCCTTTTTTCTGGGTAAAAGGGCCAGAGCAGTGAAGAGGCTCTAATAGCCCCATAGCTAGCTGCTGTAGCCACTGTAGAAGACAGCCATGAAGTTGTCCTTTTAACACAACCTTGCAAGCCATCGTGTAGGGGGCATGCTTTGGTTGGGAGGGGTTTGTTGAGGACAGGACTGCTGCATGCAGCACTTTGGAGACTTCAGTCAGCACTGTGATATATTCATCTGAAAATATAGTTATGGCAACCCACCCAGGGTTGATGAGACAGACAAGCTTTTGAGCTTGCACAGAGCTCTTCTTCAGGTCTAGAAATTTACTCAGCATGTCACAGCTGAATACAACATGGAACAGATTATTTAGCATAAGTATATAACATATTTCCAGGGACCATTCAAGGGGAAGTGGCCCATTAACACCTCCCCAGTTACAGGGAGGAAACTAAGCTGGGGGGAAGGGCGGTTGATCTGTGGGTTACAGATTGTAATAAGCCATAAATCCAGTGTCTCTGTTCAGACCATGATTTTCAGTGTCTAGCAAAGTTATGAATTTAAGCTCCCAGGCTTATCTTTTGAAACTGTTGTGCAAAGATTGATAGGTTAGATATAGAGTGATTGCTATTAACATCACAGTGTTACTTGGAAGGGAATGTCTCACACTGGAGAGTTCTGTTAGACCGAAGGGTGTATGCTAACAAATTGGTGTTGTTAACTGATAAAAAGTACTTGAACTTGGAAAAAGTGAGATTGGTAACTAAACTTTGTATTTTCCATTTTAATTTTTCTTCCACAAGAAAATATTTGGGATACACAGTTCTATACTTACAACAACCAGGTCCTGATGCTCCAGTTCACACTGATGGCTGCGTAAGCACGTTGAGTTGATAGTTTAATCCCAATCCCAGGTATGAGGGATACGGAAGCATCTGGGAATTCAATGGTGTTAATTCTTACCCTATAAAATCAGAAATAAGGATATTAGTTTGCATTCCAAAAGCAAACGAGAATCTCAATCAAAGTTTAAACTTGATTCAGGGCCAAACTCTGCTTCTGAGAGAGAGAAATTCTCAGAAACAAGACAGAGCCTTACCCCATGGCAGAAATGTCCCGCTCCAGCACTGGACTGAACTCTACCCCTCTTTCTATTCCAAATCAGATGAATGCCATGAATGTCCCAGTCACTAAAGGTTTTTAATAACAGGGCAAACAAACATCTGTCAGGGACAGTCTAGGTTTACTTGGCCCTGCCTCACCACGGAAGGCTGGACTGGATGACCTCTTGAAGTTCCTTCCAGCCCTACATTTCTATGATTCTATGAATGTGTCTCATCTCTTAGAATCAAGATTCTGGTGTGAATATTTGAAATGATTAATATCAAATTCACTTTATGTGACTATTCTTGCAACATCTATTCACAAATTGCTGTGTTGGAGAACATCCCTGCCAGTCAGCTTATTCACTTGACTAGTCCTGGGAAGCAAACACAAAAGATCATTGTTGAAGCGTATTCATTTAAAATGTTTGAATGAATGTTCACTAATAACATTTGCAATGTTCAACCAGCTCCATCTATTACTAATCTCTAGAGATATCCGGTCCCCGCTTGTAGTTTTTCTGGAGACTGTATGGGCCAAATTTTCTAAGGGCAATGTCCCATTTGCATTTGCCAGTGTGTTTTCACGTACAGTTAGCTCAAGTGTGCATGCAAATTAGGTAAATGTTTATGTGAGCAACCAGCTGGATGTCTGTCTAACCTTTGGACATCCATGTCTGTGATTTGTGCATGCATTCAAGGTAAACTGAGCAATCAAAGGCAGACTACCAGTTACATACATATATTTGCTCGAGACCCTCTGCCCTCCCCTTTGACAGTTTGGTCCTGTACATTTTTAATTTTGTGTTTTTCATTACTCCAAATAATCTATAATTTCTGTATCACTTGTGTTCAGTGTTTGAGACTCAGTTTGCCTTCTCCATTTGAGATCTTTGAACCTGGTTAGTGACATACCTGCTGGCTCTTAAAACTCATACTTCAGGTACAGCGTGACCTATTCATCTGAAAATATGGGCATTTCCTGCAAGGATTTCTACCAATAAGTAGAATACAATGTTTACCTTTTTCTTTCTTTCCTATAACTGGGTCAAACCAATTTGCAGTACCTATATCTTAGGTGTCAATCAGCTATCAGGACACTTACCCAAGTCATGCTGGTAACACAATATTTTTAATTTACTCTCACAGCTATATTCTGAATCAGTAGCAAGTACTCCAGAGTAATCGAAAGTGCATTGTGGTCACTGGTAGTCTTTCCTTTGACTTCAGTAGGATTTGCCTCCGGCCTCAAATCATAAATGTGCGCATTGCTCTTTAAATTATAATCAATGTATGACATGGTGTTATCTCCATGACAACACATAAGCATAGTACCCTAGATAGCATGCAGTGTGCTGACATTACATTGCAAAGAGCTATTTCGTGCTATTGTTTTAAAATACCCTTTCCTAGTTCGCTCACCCCGAAATTGTGTAATCCACATCGCCAACTCCAGATTTCTCCCGGCCACTCCAATCTGGGAAGCTTTCTTCTTTTATTCTTTGCTTCAGGATTTCCAGCCCAATCTCCTTGCCTGCAAGGGTACAGAGACTTCTTCAGTTCCCTAATATACTGTAGTTGGAAAGTTTACACAGTGTAGTTCAAGTTTAGGGGATTTCTAATACTGCCCCCTTCCCTCCATATATGGAAGTTGCTCTTTCACTTGCCCTGCCATATCTATGGAACCTTCTCCCTCCCACCAAACCATTCCCTCCTTACATTTAATCTTTAAAACTTCCTTTTCTCTATAGTCAGGGCCGGCTCCGCCCTAAGCAAAAAAAAAAAAAGGCCGCTGCCACAACAACAACAACAAAAAAAAGCCCAGCCGAAGTGCAAAGCAAAAAAAAAAAAAAAACCCGGACGCCCCCAAAATCCCCGGACTGCTGCCCCTTACAAGGCGCTGCCCCAGGCACGTGTTTTGTCATCTGGTGCCTGGAGCTGGCCCTGTCTATAGCTGTGAGAAACTCATTCTCAGGGTGTTCTTATACTTTGCACTAAGGGCTCAATATAATAAGGTAACTATTGGAAGTATCAGACTTACCATAGTCCAGCCCTTTTTGTGTGATTCTCACTTTGAGCCCAGGGTTAGCATCAAGCGGCTGCATGAGCAAACGTAGCAAGAGGAAAAAATACCAAAACTTCAGCATCTTTTCCTGTTTTCACAGCGACCTGTTGACAATATTTATAATTAAATAATGCAGATTCATGCAAAAAAGCCTCATGCCTTACTAATGGCCTGAGGAACAATTGCTCCCCCACTGTGGATTGGATATGAGTGGGCAGTGAGGATCTGGGGACTCAGCCAGTGACTTTTCAGCATGCAGAAGAGAGCCTCTGTAAACAGGCCAAGATCCATGGGCTCTGTATTCCTGCAGATACTAACCTTCTGTGAGAAATGGTGGCTGTGCTACTCTTTCCCCCTATCTGGTCTATTCTGCCACCAGCCTTACCCTCAGGAGGCGATGATGTGGCAGAGCTGCAACTACCAAGAGATGCACATCTGTCCTCCCCTTGGGCACCTGTAACATCAACAGTGGCGAGGATGTGGAGCCACAGCATGTACCTAGATCGTCACTGAAATGCAGTGGCAGGTGGCAGCAGCAACACACAGCCCACTGAACTGTAGAGTGGAGAAGACATTTTGGATGAGCACACCTGAGCAAACTCTTATTCTTAAAGAAAGGGGCATTGGGTCTGTTTCCAGTGCATGGGGTGGTCTAGGCAGTGAAGAGTCTGTGCAGGGTGACTCAGCACCCTGGTATCATGGCATAGAGGTCTGTAGCGGCTCTGCACAGCTCACCACTGTTGCAGTGAATGAATGCAGCCAACCATGTTCTTTGGGCTTCTGTGATTGGAATATTGGACATGGAATACATTTAGGGCAAGGCTGAACGTCAAGCTTTGCCGACAGCAAGATCTAGTAAACTGTGGAGTGGAGTAGTGGAAGTCCTGTCACTGTGGGCTTTTAAAATTAGATTGGACAAAGCACTAGAAAGTGTATGGAAGAGGGAACAATCCCACAAGGAAGTGGACTGTATGAGCTAATACAGAGGTTTTCTAACTGTGGTCTGTGGTCCACTGCATGGAGGGCTGGCTGGTCACATTATGCTGGTTCTCCTTTCTCCCAGTGGCTATATTGCATTACTAGCAGCTAACCATATACATTAAGCGCTTGCCTAGTTTTACTTTTCCATGTAAGCAATTCCTGTAGTGACCACAGGGATGGTATGCAAAGGCAGTTGTGAATGGGAGGGGAGGCAGGCTGCATGATAATCTTTGTGTGATGACAGCAGTCCACACCAGAAAAAAAAAGTTTGTGAATCCCTGATATAATGGGTCTTTCCTATTTCTAACTCAATGGTTCTCAAACTTTTTGTACTGGTGACCCCTTCCACACAGCAAGCCTCTGAGTGTGAACCCTCTTATAAATTAAAATCACATTTTTTATATTTAACACAATTTTAAAGTGGTATTTGTATTTTGTTAATATCACTTTTCACAGCAGACTTACTAGCTAGCTGGGAGGCATGTAGTCGTGACCCCCATATAATAACCTTGTGCCCCCCCCCCCAGTTTGAGAACCCCTGCTAACTCCTATGGATCCTTTGATTCCTGGACTCATTTCACTCATAATCAGGGTTTAAACAGTCCAAAATGTAAAATTACTAGGTAGAATTAGTCTAAATTGTGTGGAAAAGGGAGTGTTCAGTCTTTAACCTGCTCCACAGAACAATTTTGTCCTTTTAGGAAAATTTGTCACATTTTCTCTAGCTGAACAAACATGGGTGAGTAAAACAAAGAAGTATCATTCCATATAAAGGAACAAAAAATCAAACAACCTCTCCCTTCTTCCCCCCAAGATTCTTAAGAATACAGAGAAGAAAACACTTGTCATTTCTTTCCATTTTAAAATGTACCTATCCCTATAGCTCTAGGGACTTTTATAGTAATTTAAAATCCAAAACTTAAAGACATGCTTTACCATCGATAAACTCTCGCAACAAAATAACGCTGCAGAATAAAACCCATCACACTCAACTGAACAAACCATTTCTTGGCTCACCTCTTCCTCAGAAGCCAAAGAGTGGAGCCTTGCAGTGTACTCTGGAGATCAGCAAGATCAGGATGTGACAGAGCAAATGGGATAGTGAATTCCAGAGTTGAGGACTCCATACAGAAAATCCCCTGCAGTCAGGCCCCTCTGATTTAAAGCAAGGAGTTTGGTGCTTAGTTCAAAGACCTCCACTGATTGCAGCAGCCGTGATGGTCTCTCATGTAACAAGGTCCCAAGCCATTTAGGAGTTTATAGGTCAAAACTAACACTTCAAACTTCACTCCGAAAACTCAAGACCTTTCAACCTTTTACATTAAAAAAAAGATACTGAAAGCAGCCCATCCCAAAATAGCCAATAGCTTGGTGATTTGGGTACTCACGTGGGATGTAGGAGACTTGGGTTCATATGCTGCCTGAGTGGGAGCTCTCTCAATCCCTCCTCTTGGAGCTGTTCCACTTTGTATATATGTCAATTGGCAGGGATCTGAAGCTGGGTCTCTCTTATCCTAGGGGAGTGCCTTGACCTCCAGGCTATATAGTCTTTCTCATGTTATCAAGGGGGCTCGGATAATTGCTTCTAGTTGCTTCCCCCAACTAACCAACATTACCTGTCCTATCAGCACTGAAACTCAGCCAGCTAGGTCTCCGCTAATTCCCAGTCTCTATGGGATATGGGGCAAATTGCTTCACTGCACCAGCTGGGTTAGCAGATAAAGAAAGAGAGCTATAAGAGCTGGGTGTTTTTTCCTGACTGACATATACTTTAACTTAGAGTAGCTATATAATATGCAAGTTACATGTTGACTCCAGTGAGTCTCACGCATAATTACTCTGATACTTGTATCTCCAGTAACTGAGTATGATGAACAAAACAGCTCCCTCATTTACATAAACCACTCCTGTAATTCTTTTTCTTTCTCTGAGGTACAGTTTTCAAACACCTTCAGTTCCTTAAAAGGAAGAGAAAAAGCTTCTTTGTTTCAATCTATGTAGATTCCCAAGCTTTACAAGTTATTGTATTGAGCAGCCTGCAGATATCTCAGCCTATCTAGGCTCTCCCGTTTGATGTTTTATGGCTCCTTTGTGGACTAATTCCCTAAAAAGTTTAGATAAACCTTTCAGTAAAGGTTTCCATTTAAACAAGCTCATGCGCTAACTAAGACAGACTGAACCTCCAACACAGCTTTACCATTGTCTTCTACAAATATTATAGTAAAACACAAAGACTCACAAGTAGCCAAATACTTGTTAATATATGCCTTTAAAGCTGCCTCTACAGAAAACTCCTTTCAGTCTATCAGCCAAACTCTTCATTTGCAGCCCATGGTGTGATCAGAAGACTCTAGACTGAAAAACTTTCTTCTTCTATTAGGAACCACCAAAGAGAGCTGCTCCTGCCTAAACCCCAAATTCAGACAAGGAATCACTGTGCATAAAATCAAGACAAAACATTTACCTGACCTGTACCCCAGCACAGCACCTTAGCTTTACACCACTACAGTGTCTGCCTGTAGTACACAGCCTGGCTAGGTTTTTTCTAAAGCTCTCCTCTTTCTCCAATTGGTCTTTATTGGGGAGCGTCAGCATGTATGTTCTTTGCTGCTCAGTCAATAGGAAAATGACAATGCTAGATTAATGTAGATGCAACAGCTAGAAGAATTAACCCTTTGTGTACACTGAAATTCAACCTGAAGAAATGTCCATTAATACCTCTAAGGAAAAATAACTCCAAACCTATATTTACAATGTGAGAGACACACTAGCAGGAATAGTCCAAGAGATCTATGGATGATAGTCAACTGTGGAACAGATGAGTTTGCAATAGGATAAGACATAAAAAAGGTTGGTGTCATTATTCCTACCCCCAGCTCTAGTAGAAATACCCATGAAGAGGGCCTGAGGGGAGAAAACCTCCATGAGATGAGCTTCTGTCAGAGTTCCCCCAAAATCATTCCATGTGGGGGCCTGTGTTTGATCACCCCATTTTATGAACAGTAGTTCTGCCCAAGGAAACATGTGGAGTCCCAAAATCCCAGAGGATTCACTAAAGGCAAGGGTCATCTTCCTCAATATCATCCTCCTGTGCCCATGTGTACACACACCGCCCTCCACATGTTGGCAGGACTCCCCAGTGGACTGCAGCTGCCCTGGGACATCCTTCCGGTAATCAGTATTGCTAACTCATGCTATATGATGCTTTTCCTTAAAGCCAGTGTGTATACACGGGCACAGGAGGATGATAATGAGGAAGAAGTGTGTATATACAGCACCCCCTTGAGTGCTGGGAGAAGTGGAGCGGCTTCTTCCCATTTTGGGTTATAGTCAGGGGACTAAAACGTTAAGTATCCGTACGCCCAAAGTGTGGAGTCCTGGCTGACTACTCTGACGTGGAGCTGCGCGCCGATAGAGGAGTCAGGCCATTGCCCCAGCCCAAGGCAACACAGGTCCAGGGTGGGAGAACACATCTCCCAGACCACATTCTTAACACACCCCTCACTGAACGGTGCTCCCTCCTTTTTTTCTTATTCTACAGAGGACCCAACCCTCTCTGTCCACCAGAGGCAGCTCTGTAGAGGTTACTATCATTGTAGTGTTTACACATCAGTTTACGGTGTTATGACTCTATATTCACAATGAAAAAAGATAGAAACTCAGGGATTGTTTTAATTAAAGTGCAGAATTTCAGATGATGGCAAAATGCGGCTCAAATGGTGGATCCTCACTAAAATCCTGAGCGCTACTGTTTCTTTTCAGCCCTGTGATTTGTTGCTGTTCCCAGTGTGGAAGCAGTTATATGGGGGGATTGTGCTGTGTGCGCGCGTATGTGTGTTTTAATGAGACCTTTACAATCACACTTATGCAAATTGTCCCAGCAGTAGCCCCTGGGCCTGTCAGGCTGGGCACAGAATGCATGTTGTGATGTTCCAAAAGAAACAGGGTGCCAACGTGTTCTACTAAAATCTTAGCAGATGCCCACTGAAAAGACAATTACCTTTTCTGTAACTGGTGTACTTTGAGATGCGTTGCTCATGTCCATTTCATATTAGGTGTGTGTGCTCGCCACATGCACCAGTTCTGGAAATTTTTCCCTCAGCAGTATCCTTAGGGGACCGGCTCTGGCGCCTTCTGGAGTGGCACCCACATGGCGTGGTATAAGGGGCACCATTGGCTCCCCCCACCCTCAGTTCCTTCTTGCCGGAAACTCCGACAGAGGGGAAGGAGGGTGGGTTATGGAATGGACATGAGCACACATCTCAAAGAACACCAGTTATGGAAAAGGTAACGGTCTTTTCTTCTTCTTCAAGTGCTTGCTCATGCCCATTCCATATTAGGTGACTCCCAAGCAGTACCCACGGAGGTGGGTAGGAGTTCACAAATGTGTAGATTGCAACACAGCTCTGCCGAACCCAACGTCGTCCCTGGCCTGCTGAGTGATGGCATAATGAGCAGTAAGCATGTGAACAGAGGACCACATTGCGGCTCTACAGATGTCCTGGACAGAGATGTGTGCCAGGAAGCTCACCGAGGACACCTAAGCTCTAGTCGAGTGGGCTCTGGCAATTGGCAGTGGCGGGACCCCCACCAGGTTGTGATAGGTCCTTATGCACGAGGTATTCCAATTGGAAATCATCTATGAGGACACCAGGTGACCCTTCATCCTATCCGCTTTAGCGATGAAGAGGCGAGTTGATTTATGGAAAGGCTTGGTACATTCTAAGTAAAAAGCCAAGGCCCTTCGGATGTCCAGCGCGTGAAGACGCCTCTCTTCGCTGGTCTTTTGTGGTTTGGGACAGAACACCGGGAGCAAGATGTCCTGGTTCATATGGAAGGTAGACACCATCTTCGTCAGGAAGGCTGGGTGGGGCAGCAGCTGAACCTTGTCTTTGCAGAAGACCGTGTACGGCGGTTCTGATGTCAAGGCCTTAATTTCAGAGACTCATCTCGCCAATGTCACTGCCACCAGGAAAGCAACCTTCCATGACAAATGGGAAAAGGAGCAAGAGCCCAGAGGCTCAAAGGGCAGGCACGTGAGCCTAGAGAGGATTAAGTTAAGATTCCACTGTGGGACAGGGGTCCGTATCTTCAGGAAGAGTCTCTCGAGACCTCTCAAGAATCTGACTGTCATGTCATGGGAAAACACTGTCTGTCCTTGGATTGGTGTGTGAAACGTGGAGATGGTCGTGAGATGCACTCTAATGGAAGAATGTGCCAGGCCCTGGTTCCTCAAATGCAGCAGGCAGTCTAAGATAGACTGTATGGAAGAACAGAGGGAGAGATGTCCCGCTCGGACGCCTAGAGGAAAAACCTTGTCTAGTTGGCCAGGTAAGTCGGTCTGGTTGAGGGCTTCCTACTTCCCAGGAGGACTTGTTGGACCTCCTCCAAACAGCTCCGTTTCTCCGGGTTCAGCCACGCAGCATCCACACCGAGAGGTGGAGAGACTCAAGGGCGGGGTGTAAGAGCCGACAGTGGTCTTGTGACAGCAGGTCCAGTCGGTTGGGCAGGGCCATGGAGGGGCCACTGACAGGTTCATGAGTGTGCTGAACCAATGCTGGCAAGGCCGCACCGGGGCGATCATGATAACCTGCGCCCTATCTCTCTTGATCTTTGTCAGGACCTTGCCGATGAGTGGAATCGGAGGGAACGCGTAAATCAGGCTTCCCGACCACAACAAGAGGAGAGGGAGCCCTTGCCCAGACCTTAACAAGAATAAAACCGATGACATTTCCTGTTTTGCCTTGTGGCGAACAGGTCCACAAGGGGAGTTCCCCACCTCTGGAAGATCATGTAGGCTACCTCCAGGTGGAGCGACCACTCGTGGTGAGGGGAGAAGGCCCTGCTGAGATGATCTGCTAGTGTGTTCTTGACACCAGCGAGGTGACAAGCCTCCAGGTGGATCTCGTGGTTGGTGCAGAAGTTCCAGAGACAGAGCGCCTCTTGGCAGAGAGCCGACGGGTGTGCTCCCCCTTGCCTGTTGATGTAGAACATAGAGGCTGTGTTGTCTGTCAGGACTCTCACCACCTTGCCCAACAAGTGAGGTAGGAAGACCCTGCATGCCAAGCGGACTTCCCTGAGTTCTTTGACATTTATGTGTAGCGTTATCTCCTGCGGGGTCCACATACCCTGGGTCTGGAGATCTCCGAGGTGCGCACCCCAGCCGAGGTCCGAAGCGTCTGAAACCAACTTGATGGAGTGTGGGTGGTTGTCGAACGGAACTCCCTCTAGGACCTTCTCAGGATCGGTCCACCATCGCAGCAAGGTGAGTACTGCCGGCGGGATGGTCACTGTCTTTTCCAGATGATCCCTGGACTGGGAATAGGCTGTCATCAGCCATTGCTGCAGGGGCCGCATCTGGAGCCTGGCATGGCAGACAACATATGTGCAAGCTGCCATGTGGCCCAGCAGACGCAGGCAGACCCTGGCTGTAGTCAGGGGGAACACGGATACCTCCGCGATAAGGTCTGTCAAGGTCCGAAACCTTTCTAGTGGAAGGAACGCTCTCACGCAGGTCGAGTCGAGAACCACTCTGATGAATTCTACCCTAGGCTTTGCACTAGAACTAACATAGACTTTTTGTTATTCATCAGTAGGCCCAGGGAGTGGCATGTGGCTTGTAGCACTGCGACATCCTTTTGACCTGAGACCTGAAGCTGCCTTTGACCAGCCAGTCTCATAGACTCATAGACTTTAAGGTCAGAAGGGACCATTATGATCATCTAGTCTGACCTCCTGCACAATGCAGGCCACAGAATCTCACCCATCCACTCCTAGAATAATCCTCTCACCTATGTCTCAGCTATTGAAGTCCTCAAATCATGGTTTAAAGACTTCAAGATGCAGAGAATCCTCCGGTAAGTGGCCCGTGCCCCATGCTGCAGAGGAAGGCAAAAAAACCTCCAGGGCCTCTGCCAATCTACCCTGGAGGAAAATTCCTTCCCGACCCCAAATATGGTGATCAGCTGAACCCCGAGCATGTGGGCAAGACTCACCAGCCAGACACCCAGGAAAAAGTTTTCTGTAGTAACTTCTAATATCCCATCATTGACCATTGGTCCTATTTACCACTGATGGCAATTAATTGACCTTTGACTAAGATCATGTCATCCCATCAAACCATCCCCTCCATAAATTTATCTAGCTTAATCTTGAAGCCCGTTAGGTCTTTTGCCCCCACAGTCATCAGGGTACGGGCAGATCTGGATACCCCGGCACCTAAGTTAAGCCACCACCACCAACATACACTGGTAAACACCCTCGGTGCTGTCGCCAGGCCAAACAGGAGGACCGTAAATTGGTAGTGGCCAGGTCCGACCATGAATCGGATAAAACATCTGTGTCCTTGGAAGATCGTTATGTGGAAGTATGTGTCCTTTAGCTTGAGGGCGGCATACCAGTCTCCCAGATCCAGGGTGGTGATGATAGAGGCCAGGGAGACCAAAACAATGCTAGCTGAAGCAGCAGACGTTTCAGCACTGTCACTGGTGGCAAGAAGGAACTGAGGGTGGGGGGAGCTGGTGGCGCCCCTTATACTTTGCCATGCTGATGCCACTATCACTCAGTAGGCCAGGGATGATGTTGGGTTCAGCAGAGCTGTGTTGCAATCTACACATCAGTGAACTCCTACCCACCTCCATGGGTACTGCTTGGGAGTCATCTAATATGGAATGGACATGAGCAAGCACTCGAAGAAGAAAAGACAGTTACCTTTTCCGTAACGTGTTCTTTGAGATGTTGCTCGTGTCTGTTCCATGACCCACCCTCCTTCTCCTCTGTCGGAGTTTCCGGCAAGAAGGAACTGAGGGTGGGGGGAGCCAACGGCGCCCTTATACCACGCCATGCGGGTGCCACTCCAGAAGGCGCCAGAGCCGGTCCCCTAAGGATACTGTTGAGCGAAAAACTTCCAGCACCGGTGCATTTGGCGAGCACACACACCTAATATGGAATAGACATGAGCAAGCACTCAAAGAAGAACATGCCCATGGCCAGAAATTACATTTCAGTTGCTTATAAATTCTTTATTTGTAAAGCTCCCCCTTTGCCATGCTAAACGTAAAAGAGCACAAACTCTGCAAGGACAACTATATCCATGCCAAGTTTCCAACTTGCTGAGTGAAATCCTGACCTCACTGAAATCAACTGAGTTTGCCATTAACTTCTATGGGGGCAGGATTTCACTACTTGCACTTTTGCATTAACCCTGGTCAAAAGAGGGATGAACAGAATTTTATTTTTACAATAGAAAAAACGAGAGTCAATGAATCATGTTGTCTTTTGTGACCATCTGAGCTACCAACACTTTCTTTTGTCACTTCAAACCTTCTCAGGAGAGAAGCCAATACAGCAATGCCAGACAGTAATTATTCCCTACCGATGAATCAGTTTCAAAGGATGACCTCTTGTGACATTTGGGTTCAGCACCATGTTAAAGGACTTGGCTGCACAAGTTTCACTCCGTTTGGCTCTAGTTTGACCAAGCACTCTTCCAGTACGGCAGAATAAGCGCTATATTCCTTAGCACCACTACCCGGGCTGCTTAAAAACACTGCCCACAGTGTCATGATACTGCCAAGCAAAGCACAAACTGGACTGAAATAAGCATCTGGGCTATTAGCCAGAGAGAGACATTCAACAAAAACAAACAACGCCCCCCTTTTCTTTGAACTCCTCTTTTCCTGCCTCTTCTTTTCCAGACACCCCTTTTTCTGCAGAAAAATACAATAAAACATAGACACCAAAAAGGCCTCTTGCCTCTCAGTGTCAGGAGCTTTTAAGCTGCCATGCTGGACTAAAGTGAAGTGTAACAACCAGACACAGGGATGAACTGATTCAGATAAAATAAAATAGAAACTGAACTTTTGTCCAAAATTCAAACAACTTGTTGAGTCTTGAAAATTATCTGTTATGGATTTGTAATGATTATTTTTCATTTTCATCTCAGTGGCATGCATCTCACTTGAAAATGCTGAAGTAGCAGACGTAAACTTGCTCCCATGAGCTTTCCAGCCCAATTTTGCAGATGAACTTTGGGACAGGTATGCAAACTAAGGCCCTGATCCCGCAATGAGGTGCATCCACATAAAGACCCATTGACTTCAACAAGGGTTCCACTCATAGGGAGTTCATTACAGGATCAGGATCTAAATATTTTGCCATTTACCCACCACTGCTTTTATACCTTTGTGAGTGGCCCAGGTTTGCTGCACCTCACTCATGCTTTTTCCCTTGCTGCAACACTGTAAGGGCTGTTCTTTCTTTTTATAAACAGAAAGTCAGCTTGACCAGCCTCTTAGGATAAACATCCCATTCCTGCTATTAGCCCCAGGCAGCAGCCAGCTTCCTGCAGGTGAAATTGTTCAAAGGGAAATAAATCAAGGGATTTTTTTTAGAAAGGAATTTTATTCTATGGAACGTTTTCAAACATTCATCCCATTGAATTCAGTGGGAGCAGAACTGGGCTGTGATTCAGCCTGGGGTGAATAAGAACATTGTCAAATCGATCACAAAACAAGGGGTTATGACAAATTGCAAGTTCTTCAGCAGTGAATTCCTTCCCCTTTGCTTGTCTTCCTCACAGCCTGACTGAGGCTATGGCTACACTTAAATAGCTACAGCTGTGCTGCTATAGCACTTCCGCGTAGACGCTCACTACAGCGATGGGAAGGGTTCTCCCATTCCTGTAGTTAATCCACCTCCCCAAGAGGTGGTGGCTAGGTCAATGGAAGAATTCTCCTGTCGACCTAGCGCTGTCTGCACTGGGGGTTAGGTCAGCTTAACTACGTCACTCAGGGGTATGGATTTTTCACACCCCTGAGCAACGTACCTAGGTCAACCTAACTTTATAGTAAAACGAAAATAAGAATGAAAAACTTGTAGCACCTTAGAGACTAACACATTTATTTCAGCATAAGCTTTCGTGGGTTAGTACCCACTTCATCGGATGCATGGAATGAAACATACAGTAGACAGATATTTATACAGTCAGAGAAACATGATAAGGTCGAGGTGCATAGACCAACCTTAAGAGGCTAATTAGTTGAGAGGAACCATAACAGCAGGGGAAGAAAAACCTTTGAAGTGATAAACAAGATGGTCACACAGGTGTGAATGAGGATTGTTAATTTAAGGGAAATAGATTCAATTAACGTAATGGCCGAGCCATTCCAAGTCCTTATTTAATCGAGAGGCAATGCAACCTAGTTTGCATATCAATTCGAGTTCAATAGTTTCTCTTTGAAGTCTGCTTTTGGAGTTAATCTGTCGCAACACTGCTACCCTCAAGTCTGTCACTGAGTGATTAGGGAGGTTGAAGTGTTCTCCTACTGGTTTTTGAATGTTATGATTCCTGATGTCAGATTTATGTCCATTTATTCTTTTGCGTAGAGACTGTCCGGTTTGGCCAATGTACATGGCAGAGGGGCATTGCTGGCACATGATGGCATATATCACATTGGTAGATGTGCAGGTGAATGAGCCCCTGATGGCGTGGCGGATGTGATTAGGCCCTGTGATGGTATCACTTGAATCGATATGTTGACAGAGTTGGCATCGGGCTTTGTTGCAAGGATAGGTTCCTGGGTTAGTGTTTTTGTTGTATGGTGTGTGGTTGCTGGTGAGTATTTGCTTCAGGTTGGGGGGCTGTCTGTAAGCAAGGATTGGTCTGTCCTCCAAGATCTGTGAGAGTGAGGGATCATCTTTTAGGATAGGTTGTAGATCTTTGATGATGCGCTGGAGAGGTTTTAGTTGGGGGCTAAAGGTGATGGCTAGTGGTGTTCTGTTATTTTCTTTTTTGGGCCTGTCTTGTAGTAGGTGACTCCTGGGTACTCTTTTGGCCCTGTCAATCTGTTTTTTCACTTCAGCAGGTGGGTATTGTAGTTGTAAGAATGCTTGATAGAGATCTTGTAGGTGTTTGTGTCTGTCTGAGGGATTGGAGCAAATGCGGTTGTATCTTAGAGCTTGGCTGTAAACAATGGATCGTGTGGTGTGTCCAGGATGGAAGCTGGAAGCATGTAGGTAAGTATAGCGGTCAGTAGGTTTCCGGTATAGGGTGGTGTTTATGTGACCATCACTTATTAGCACAGTGGTGTCTAGGAAATGGACCGCTTGTGTGGACTGGTCTAGGCTGAGGTTGATGGTGGGATGGAAATTGTTGAAATCATGGTGGAATTCCTCAAGGGCTTCTTTTCCATGGGTCCAAATGATGAAGATATCATCAATGTAGCGCAAGTAGAGTAGGGGTGTTAGGCGACGAGAGCTGAGGAAGCGTTGTTCTAAGTCAGCCATAAAAATGTTGGCATACTGTGGGGCCATATGGGTACCCATAGCAGTGCCACTGACTTGAAGGTAAATATTGTCCCCAAATGTGAAATAGTTGTGGGTGAGGACAAAATCACAAAGTTCGGCTACCAGGTTAGCCGTGGTAGTATCGGGGATACTGTTCCTGACAGCTTGTAGTCCATCGTTGTGTGGAATGTTAGTGTAGAGGGCTTCTACATCCATAGTGGCCAGGATGGTGTTGTCTGGAAGATCACCGATGGATTGTAGTTTCCTCAGGAAGTCAGTGGTGTCGCGAAGATAGCTGGGAGTGCTGGTAGCATAGGGCCTGAGGAGAGAGTCTACATAGCCAGACAATCCTGCTGTTAGGGTGCCAATGCCTGAGATGATGGGGCGTCCAGGATTTCCAGGTTTATGGATCTTGGGTAGCAGATAGAATGTGCCTGGTCGGGGTTCTAGGCACGTGTCTGTACAAATTTCTTCTTGTGCTTTTCCAGGGAGTTTCTGGAGCAGATGGTGCAGTTTCTTTTGGTAGTCCTCAGTGGGGTCAGAGGATAAAGGCCTGTAGAATGTGGAGTTACAGAGCTGCCTGACAGCTTCTTGTTCATATTCCAATTTATTCATGATGACGACAGCTCCTCCTTTGTCAGCCTTTTTTATTATGATGTTAGAGTTGTTCCTGAGGCTGTTGATGGCATTGTTAGTCTCTAAGGGTAGGTCTATACTTACGCGTCCCGTCGGAGGCGCGCGATCGATGTTCTGGGTTCGATTTATCGCGTCTTGTCAAGACGCGATAAATCAAACCAGGAAGTGCTCCGTCGTCGACGCTGGTAATCCAGCTCGACGAACGGAGTAGGCGGAGTCGACGGGGGAGCCTGCGCACCGCGTGTGGATCCCGGGTAAGTGCTTTTTCATTCGAACTAAGGTACTTCGACTTCAGCTACGTTATTCACGTAGCTGAAGTTGCGTACCTTAGTTTGACAGGGGGGGGTAGTGTAGACCTAGCCTAAGGTGCTACAAGTTTTTCTTTCTTATTTTCATTTTGCTGACACAGACTAACACGGCTACTACACTGAAACCTAACTTTATAGTGTTGTCTTAAAGCAAAACCAACTTTGACAGGCCCTAATCCCCACCAGCAATCCCCTTGTTTTGCTCCACCATGCAAACTGATGCTGGTGTTTATATTCTAATTTTGCATTACAGTTGTCTCTGATTTTGCAAACACTTATGCATGTACTTTAAGCATTTGATTTCCCATGGATTTCAATGGGAGTACTCAAGTTAAGTGAGTCAAGTTAAATGTGTGTTAGTGTTTGCACGACTGGCAGCTTACACTGTAAACTCTTTGGTGCAGGGACCGTTTCTCTCTGTATTTCTACAGTACCTAGCACAACGGAGCCCTCATTAGGGTCTTTGGGTGCTACTGCCACACAAACAAACGAACAATTTATAGTTGAGTGCAGTGTGTGTGTGTGGGGGGGACTTTTAAATCTTTAGAAACAAGACTGGAAAGGAAATACTCAATTTCTCAGCTCTCAGGGTCTGTATTAGAACCCTACTAATCCAGTTCACTGATTGCTGCCCTATCCTAAGAAGGGAAGTCGTTCTGATGATGTTAGGGCTTAAGCTCAGATAATTCAGGAAGGGAGGCATTTTACTCAGAGTGAAAATGGATGTTTTGTTTGGGACATCCCTGCGACATAGTGATTAAGCTCCTGTAAGTGCCCTGGGCAATTCTGCATACTCTTTAATTAGCTTTCAAGGCTAGACCCTAGGAGGCTGCTCCCATCCTTGAGGAGCCCTTGTTCCCAAGCACTCTACAGTCTACCTTGCCCTCTCAGGAGAAATTGCCAGTACAACTAAAAACAAAGAGTTGGTCACCAGCATGTCCACATCTATCCTTGATTTGCTACAGATGAGGAGAAGGAGCCCATGTTTCCCACCTATGCAAACTTCTCTTCTCAAGGATGCTTGAGTTATTTATGAAAGAATTAAGTGGGACCCATGACTAATAGACCCGTAAGAGCCCAGATATGACTTTGGAAAGGCTTAGGCCTCTTTCTTCTCCCTCAGGTAAAATAAACATTCGATTACTGGGATGAAACCACCAGTTTCTATGACCACTCTCTGTTTGCTCTTTCTTCCTGTGCCCAGTTTGTGGTCAAAGAAAAACAGTCTCTCTACTTGCCTGGCTTTAATCTTATTCTCAAGATAAATGCAAATTAGTTTGGGCTGGAGCCCTGTCAGAAACTGAAAACCAGCTCAATGTCTGTACCAAAGGGTAGTGGTAAATGGCCACATACCCTTAGCCAATGACAAATGGCCTCTCCAGTTGAGAAGAAGACAACTGTGTCTGGAAGGAGTCTATAGAGGAACTGGGTTTAGATCACATTTTATTTAATCTCTTAATTAACTAGCTAAAGACCTTTGAATTTAATGGAAAGCCAGTGGCTTCTATAATCTTTCTACAGGGGTTAAGCATTAATGAAACTCTCAGTTGATACTAAATTGGGAAGAGTTGTAAACAGCAGTGAACACAGAGAAATTATTCAGAGCGACCCAGAGAGAGATTAGAAGCATGGGAAGCTCACAACTCCTCCGGACAGTAGGAGAGAGATGGGCTTGTGATTCAGGTAGTGAGGTGAAAGGCAGGAGCTCATGGTTCTATTCCTGGCTTGGCCATAGCTTTCCTTAGTCTCTCTGTGCCTCAGTTTCCCAGCTACACAACAGGGATGATAGTACTCAGATAACTGTTGCGATCTGGGAAGTGCTCACACGTTAGGGTGATGGGGCCCTGTCAGTGGCGTAGCCAGGTTTAGAGCGCAGGGGGAGTGGTGCTATAAAAAGGCGCCTCCCCGCTCCCCCTGTACTCACCGCGGCGCTTTAAAGGGCCCGGGGCTCCAGCCGCTGCGGAGCCCCCGGGCCTTTTAAATCCCCACCCGAGCCTGGCTCCGGCAGCGGGGCTGTGCGGAGGGAGGGTGGGGGGCGCTTTAAAGGGCCCGCGGCTCCCAGCAGCGGCAGGAGCCGTGGGCCTTTTAAAGCGCCCCCCCCCCCCCCGCCCAGCTCCATCAGTGGGGCTCGGGCGAGGATTTAAAAGGCCCGTGGCTCTTGCAGCGTCAGCGGGGCTGGCGGGGGGGGGAGTGCTTTAAAAGGCCCGTGGCTCCTGCCGCTGCAGGTAGCCGCGGGCCTTTTAAAGCGCCCCCCAAGCCCGGCTCCCGCAGCGGGGCTCGGGCGGCACCTTAGCGCTGCTTCTCCTCACAGGGGGAGCGGCTGCTCCCCCTGCTCCCCCCCGGCTACGCTACTGGGCCCTGCGCTGGTATACAAATCTCACACTGGAGAGCAAGGGGTTAAGGAAGAAACTCTGGGCCCAGGCCCCAGGCAACCCCACCCAGGGACACCTGCACAAGCCAGGCAGGGCTTTAAAAGGGGAAGCAGAGCAGCAGCTCAGAGGCAGGCAGTGGAAGGGAGCAGACAGCTGCTCTGAAGGGAAAGTACTGCCCAGGAGCTCACTGCCTAGGGCAGTGGTGGGAAACCTGTGTCCCGTCAGGATAATCCGCTAGCGGGCAGGCCGCCAGAGAGTTTGTTTACATTTGGACGGCCGCCCACAGCTCCCAGTGGCCGCGGTTTGCCGTTGCTGGCCAATGGGAGCTGTGGGAAGGTGTTAGGTGGTAGTGGCTACCCAAGGTGTTGGGTGAAGCTGCCCATCACTGGGCCCTCAACTGGAGCCGGGGGAGAGGGTGTGCCTGGGCTCCCCTACTCATTCCTAGAAGACAATACAACAACATGAGCCTTCACTGCCGGAGAGAGGCCAGCAGGAAAAGACTGTCTGTTCACGGGCCCAGCCCTGTGCTGAAAGGGAGGAGTGGAAATCCTTGGGACAGGGGCACTGAAGGACAAGACTGTGCTTCAACAGGGAGACGTCCTGCGACCTCCCTGTCTGACCACTAGGCAGCACTGTTGGCAGTTGTGCACCTTCTACGGGCCCCTATAAGCACCTAGGTAGATTCAACTTGGAGAAATGGAAGCTAATGTATCTGGGAGATAAAAATTAAAAACACTGACCTTCCATGAGAGTGAAACACCTGGAAAACAATAGTGCTGACAGAGGTGACAATGAAATACTGGACAAGACATGCAATATGGTAGTAAAAAAGGCCAGGGTAATTTTGGGCTAGATATACAGAGACTTCACATTATTTAGCAAGTAGGTAATCAATACGGCTCTGGGGTGACTGCACCTCTAATATTGTTTTCTGGGCAACTCATTGCTAGAAAGAAAAGCAACAAAAATGAGCATGGTACAAAAATACATCAGGAGTACTCCATTATCCCGAAATGCCACTAAGGGCTTGTCTACACTTACATTTTATAGCGCTCTAACTTGCTGGCTATGGGGTGTGAAAAATCCCCGCCCTGAGCACAGCAAGTCTGAGCACTTTAAAGCACTAGTGTGGACACACTCTGAGCTAATCCCCTCATGGAGGTGGATTACCAGGAGTGCTGGGAGAGCTCTCTGCCACACTCGCACTTCAAAGTGCTGCTGTGGGAGCGTTCCCGCAAAAGCGCTTTGAAGTTTCCAGTGTAGCCATGCCCTAAGAAGAACGATGAAAGGATTGTGTCCCGCCTGCTAATCAAACTCCAAGGATCCCCTTTTCATCACAAAGAACCTTGAAGATTTCAGCCCTCACAGGGAGCAGGAGAGTTTCCAATTTTAAGCACTCTGATGGGCCTCACTTCACACTCAACAGAACAGATGAATTCAAGGAAGCAGAAGAAGTTTATACTAATCCTCTAGACCAGCGGTTCTCAAACTTTAGCAACCTGAGGACTCCCCATTTTGATTAAAAAATTTTGAGGACCCCCCCAAGCCCTCCGCTCAGCACCAGGCCCTGACCCCACGCCCACTCCCCCCTTCCTCCAAGGCCCCACCCCACCCCACCTCTTCCTGCCCCACCACTGCCCCGGCCCCTCCCCTGAGCGTGCCCCATCCCTGCTGGGGGGGAGGGGGAGGAGTTTCTTGGCGGGGCCCGCAGAGCCCCTGGAGTACTCTCGTGGACCTCCAAGGGTCTGCGGACCCCAGTTTGAGAAATGCTGCTCTAGACCATTAGTAACAATGACTCAATAGCGACAAAGAGTCCTGTGGCACCTTATAGACTAACAGACGTATTGGAGCATAAACTTCCGTGGGTGAATACCCACTTCTTCAGATGCAACATGACTCAATGCAATGACTCAATAGCTGCATTTGTAATTTTGTGGCATACATTCTTCCTTCTTCCCCCAGATCAGAGCAGCAGCAGGAAGACTTCACTCCTCTCCAGTCCTGAATTTTAAGGTTGAAAAGAAAAGGTATTTTGGTTCAGCATTCAGACTGGTGGTGTTGGCTGTAACTTCCTAGCCCACCAAATGATTGCTTCTTACTTAGTGTCTGTAGCTAACATCAGTGGAAATCAGCAGATAACCCTGAGGAAAGAACATCAGTCACAAATACATCTTAAATTACAGATTTAAAATGCAGCTTTTCCTCTGTATGGGGGATATGGACCAGGAGGCCAGATTCTGTACTGTGCCTCTCAAGGGGCACAGACTTGGAGCAAGGGTGGCTTTATGTCACCTTTGTGCCTCCGGGATTCTAGGCTGCTTTAGGGGCTGGACTAGGCTCTGGCATAAATTAAAACAGCCCTGTGGCTGCTCTATATCTTAGGGCAGCCTCACCCAAGGCTGCCTTTGGGCTGCTCCACAGCTCAAAGTGTTCAGGCTACCCTTCCTCCTGCCTCTGGCTGAGACTGCCTGTAAATTATGCAGAACTAGGGGGATGATATAGAGCTTGGTATATCAGCCTTGTGCTATTTCTGCATTGGGGGAAGACTTCACTCCTCTCCAGTCCTAAAGCATCATAAAGTTGTTGCAGGGGGGGGGGGGGGGGGCAAATTCTGGCCCAGGGCTTGTACTATATAAAAACCTCTATAATGGAGACTAAATTTCAGCTACCGCTACACAATCAAGGTGCAGATGTGTATATTCACAGACCCATATACACTGGAACTAACGCTAGCATAGCTTGGTAGGGCAGGAACATTCCAATATAATGGGGTCGAACTGGCATACGAGTTCCTACACCACCCCCGCTACTGCCTGTCAGTTCTGAAGGTGTAAGTTGGGGAAATGGGTAGCACTTCCCTGTGGCTGGAAGTGGCCTGTGGCACTTCCCTGTGGGAGGCTTCCCTGTGCCCCAGCAGCTTTACTAACTAACCCTTTTTATGGCTCTTGGCAGTCAACACAAGTTGGAGCAGCCTTCAGGCAGCACCAGTTTACTTCAGGGGACTGGCACTTAGGGATTAAAGGTAGCTTTACAAAGATGCCTTTGTGCTCCCTCCTTATGAGTCGTGCTGTGCTCCCTGCCGTGGGCCACAATGTCTGGAAAGCATAATACACCTGTTAACGCTGAGAGATGACTGAAGCAATCTGATTGGTTATTTAATTTTCTTTTAATTATTTCTATTTAATTGTTAATTTTCTTATGCGGCCCTGCACATAAAAATTAAGGACTAGATTCTGCAGTTGTTACACACCTTGCAAATAGTCCCACAGATGACAACATGAGACCTCAACAAGGGGCGGTAGCAGAATCTGGCCCTATGTTATTGCAGCGTGAAAATGAAAAATGATAGCTGTTGAAACCGAAGGTATTTCGGGTAGGCCAGCTGGGACAAATATCCCCAGCAGATCATTAATCTTCAGAAGAGGCCCTGTGTCATCTTTATTACTACTATATAGCAAGCACATTTAGTGGCAGTTAAAGTAGCGGTAGGACACGCTTCATTCACCCAAAACTTTTTTTTTTTTAAATGGCAATAAGTCAAGGGGAAAGACTTGTGGATGCCTTTCCACACGTTCATATTGTCTATAGTGCTGTTGATAACCTACTCCAACACTCCACGAGACTTATTTCCATCAACAGATACCAACAAGTGATATGTACCCCAACTTTAAACTTGTACTCTAACACAAAACCTTAAGAGTAACCTCATAGCATTTTTATATCAGCAGATCAGCACACCTACGCATTTAGAAAGTTATTCTACCAGAACACAGCTCAGATCACTAGTTATTCATGGGCCAGTTATTTATATGCAGAAGGCCAAATGCTGCTCTCAGTTACATACACTAGCTTCCTGGCTTTGCATGAGTTTAACAAGCCTAGAATTTAACTTGATGGGTCAAATTCATATCTGGTGTATGAGTTTCTCATGTGTTTCTCCATTGACTTCAATGGGCTTGCACTCACTTTCCCCGTGATTTGAATTTGGTCCACTAAGTACATTTGGCCACTTGGTGGCAGCAAATTTGCTCAGTTGTATTTCTTTTCCTCAAAGAAAAATAAGTTTGTTCCTAAAGAGAAGTTTTGTTGGTATGAAATTTCTCATCTTATACCCAAGTGCTCTTTACTTACATTAAAGATCCAGCATCCTGCCAACAAATTTTCCAATAGAAGCAGATTATCCAGCCTTGAAAGAGGACTAGCTGTTTAATAAGAGAGAGAGATTCTCACCTGGTTAACTTTAAGAACAGGTCTGAGGAGGGTAATTTGGGCCAGGTTAGGTAGAGGGAATCCCTTCTTCAGTTTAGCTTTAAAAAAAGGGGCGAATATAAATACATATGTACATAATAATAAATACTTGCACTTCTATTGCATCTTTTATCTGAGGAACTCAAGGCACTGTACAGCATTACTCATTCAATCACCACAACTGGAAGGTAGGAAAAAGCCCATGGAAAAACCAGTATATGATCACGTAATTAAAGACTGTCACCGTGCATATGCAGGAGGGGGCTGAATGAAGGTTGCACAGGCACTTTCATTCTAGCATTTCCTAACTTTTGAGTGCTTGACTTTGTAACCTTAATGTTCTTTTAAAGTAATTACTCTGGATGTAATTATCTAATTTAAAAAAAAAACAATTTGAAAAGAGAAATTCTATCATGTGGAACCGTGTGGTGAGGCGGGTGCCCCACCCCCTTGCATGAGTGGGCTGCAGCAGGCCAGTGAGCCTGCACAGATGGGCATCCAATAGGAGGAGGGCTTATTGGGAGCCAATCGGGGCCCAGATTGGAGACAGCCAATCAGGGCCAGGCTCAGCCCTATAAAAAGGCTGCTCAGCAGAGGAGCAGGGAGTCTCTCCCAGGCCTTCAGAGGGGAAGGTTGGTGTCCTGCTCTGGAGACCATCACCTTGGGCAGGGCAGGGCAGGGCAGGGCAGTGCAGTGCAGTGCAGTGCAGGGCAGGGCAGGGCAGGGCAGGGCAGGGCAGGGCAGGGCAGATTCAGGGGAGCCTAGGAGAGCTCCAGCCTGTTACCTGCCAGGCTGTGGGTCTTGACTGGAAGGGCCTGGAGGATCCAAAGGGGTCAGCGGGGAAGTGACCCAGGGAGAGTGAGAAGATGAGGGGAGAGAAGGCGGGCAGGGAGGCTGCTGCTAGAGGGTCCCTGGGTCAGGACCCAGAGTAGTGGGCGGGCCTGGTTTTCCCCCCTTCCCCCTTGTCATAAATATGAAGGGAAGGGGGAGAGGGTCTGATGCAGTGCTATAAAATCCTCTTTCCAGTAAAGGGTTAAGAAATGCAGGTAGCCAGACTGACACCTGACCTGGCTGGGCTCTGACCAATAAGGGGACAAGATACTTTCAAACTTTGGGAGGGGGGAAGGTTTTAGTGAGTGTCTTTGCCTGAGGGAGAGTGATCTTGGAAGACAGAAGGAACCTACAGAAAATCAAACCTCCCTTTTCTGAAGTAAGTTTAGATAGCATAGCGTATAGATTCTGTTTATTTGGCTTGGTGTATCGCCTGTGTTAGAAAGGGCAAGGGGGGGGGGGGAGGTATTCATGGTTATCTGTAACGTTAAGGTTTTGTCCAGAGGGGGAAATCTCTCTGAGTTTGGAAATATAGTGCCCTGTGAAATAGTTACCATCCTGATTTTACAGAGATGATTTTACCTTCTTTATGTTTAATAAAATCCTTCTTTTAAGAAGTTGACTGTTTTCTATAGTGTTAAAACCCAGGGGGTGGGTTTTTAGATCACTGTGTAACCAATTGGTTGGGAGATTGTTCTCAAGCTTCCCCAGGAAAGGGGGTGTACGGCTTGAGGGGGCATTTTGAGGGGGAGGGAAGTTCAAGTGATTCCTTTCCTGGATTCCTGTTAGACATTTGATGGTGGCAGTAAGAAGCATTTCTCGGGGTGCAGGGAATTTTGTACCTTGGGGGGGTTTACCCTAAGCTGGTAAAATAGGCTTAGGGGCTCTGAATGTGGGTCCCCACGTCTTTACCCTAGAGTTTAGAGTGGGGAGGGAACCCTGACACCCCTTATTGTGCACCTGGCTGTGAGAGGGAGCCATAACAGACTGCACCAGACCCCTGACAGAAGGGGATAGACTGAGGTGTGGTTGGCCACTGCAGCAGGGGTGAACCAGAGGACTGCTGTTAACCCCCCCCGGAAGGGGGAAAGCGTGGACTAGGGGCCACTGCTGGAGGGCAGTGTCCTGAAGAGGACGCCGCAAGCTGGGAGCAACGTGGGTCCAGACGCCGGCAAGGGAGTGGCGGACGGGACACCACCGGCGGAGGGTGCTCCGGGACTGCTGTGAGCTAATTCCAGACCGACCGGCAGGAGGTGCCGTGGTGGTGAGTCGTAACCCAGTCACAAACCATAACAGGTTCCAATGTGGGTCATCAGCAGGGTTCAGAGCTTTAGGTCCACAGCACAGACCTTGACCACTTGAGCTGTTAGAGTAAATGGAAGGATTTAGACTGTTATCCTCTCAGGACCAGGCACTAGAGAGGGATGAGCTACAATTTGCCAGTGGTTGCACAGCTATCTGCTGACAATCAAGGAAAGCCAGAGATCAGGACATCTGGGTAGAATTCCAGGTCCTGAAGGGAAGTGAGTCTAGTGGTTAGACCCTTCCGCCGCTGTCCACCTGTCAAACCTCCCTCTCCCCCACACTGCTCCTGGCTGCCCTACTCCAGCTCCTGTCCCAGACCCCCTCTGTGCCTCCCCTGCACCTTCTTAGAATCCTAGAATATCAGGGTTGGAAGGGACCTTAGGAGGTCATCTAGTCCAACCCCCTGCTCAAAGCAGGACCAATCCCCAATTTTTGCCCCAGATCCCAGATTCTTGCTCCTACCCTACTCTCCCTCTCGTCTATCCATATCCCTCCTCCTCCTCCCTTCCTATCTTCCCCTCATCCACCCACCTAATCCTGGCTCCTACACCCTTCTGTCTCTGATCTTATCTGCCATCTCTGTTCCTGTTCACCCCTTCAATCCCATCAGTCAGGCCTCCTTCCCCTCCCTTCTCAATCCCAACCCCCAGCTCCTGCATACCCCTCTCCCTTAGTTCTGCCCCCACTCTTCTGCATTACCTTCAGGATGTTCCTCCTCCTCCTCTACATTGTCTAGATGTCAGCAGTGGGAGTAGTGAGAGCATAGAGAGCTGATGTGAAATGGTGATCTAGTAATGTAAAGCCCCATATCACATTATCAATCCCTGGAACCATGCAGTCCCTGGAGCATTTAGTTAGAGATAAAGGCCATTATAGGAACTGGCCACTACTCTTACCGTTGGCTGCTGGGATTGCTTCATTCTGTAAAACATGACAGGAAATTCTCCAGAAGCGAGACCTGCCGTGGGGGAGAAAATGCATTTAGTGACCACTTCCTCATCCATGAAACTCCCCCATGCTCAGGCCTTGGGTGGAGTTTTTAGAATGGGAGTCTTGTTCAGCTGATCAGACCATATGTGGGCAGAGAAAACGGCAAGTGAAGATTTTTGAGGCAAGATACAAAGCCCTAGGATAATCTTTTTTCACACAGTTACAATAGTTGAATTTAAAATTATTTACTTAGAATATTTTGCCTGTTACTTCACTGTAGGTAGGGCCTGAGGGATTTTAATTCCCCTATATTCAGCTACCCAGAACCAATCAATTGTCATTGAAAGGTGGCAGGCCTTATTCATTTTATGCTGCTACTGCATCACTGTTTCAAGGCTTTTGAGAGTAGCATCCTTTACCCCCTCCCCATAGCTTAATGATTAGCCATCTGTGCTGAGTCCCAGCACTGCCTGTCTCTTCTCCTATTGTTAATATTCTAACCTGCAACTGGTCCTTCATTCTCTCCTCTATTTTGAATTCTAGTGTTATGTTACATAGTAACGATTTTATAACATTTTGTGATCTGTGAGGCAAGATTAGACCAGAAAATGTCCCTTTTTTTTTTTCTTGGCGTGATTATTGAAAAGAGGAACAGTAAAGAATACGCAGTTTTAAAGCAAAAAATATATTGGCAGAGAGTCCTCAAAAGGAGAGAAAGAGAGAAGAGCCATCCAGGGGTAAAGTCTAATGAGCTAAAAATGAATGTGGGAATTTTCAGCTTCCTGTATTCTGGATTGATCCTGTCCCTGAGGTTCTTGATTCTTGTTTCCTGGACATTGAAACCATTAACTTACCTCAAAAAAGCCAACGTTGGAGTGGGCCAGGGAGAAATGGAATCTGAAGGGAAAGAAGTGAGCAGAGGAGTCATTATAAAGGATGAAGGCACGTTACTAAAACAATGTGCAGTCATCCTTTCAGTACTTCAGGCCACATGATATGCCTGCAAAGACAAACTTCTATGGTTTTCCTAGGGCGTTGCCTAGAACGTGCCCAGAAGAGTGGCTCAGGTATAGGTGCCAACTCTGTGGATGCTCCAGGGCTGGAGCACCCATGGAAAAAAATTAGTGGGTGCTTAGCACCCACTGGCAGCCAGCTGCCCCCCATGCCCTCCCAGTGCCTCCCACCCACCGGCAGCCCTGCTGATCAACTCCTCCCTCTCCCTCCCAGCACCTCCTGGCCACCACAATCAGCTGTTCGCAGTGTTCAGGAGGCGCTGGGAGAGAGGGGAAGGAGCTGGGACAGGGCACGCTCGAGGGAGGGGGTGGAACTGGGTGGGAAGAGGCAGGGTGGGAACTTGGGAGAAGGGGTGGGGGAAAGGCCTGGAGCAGAGTGCGGGGGCGGGGGGGGGGTTGAGCAACCCCTTGGCCCAGAGGAAGCTGGCGCCTATGCTCAGGAGAAGTTCATCCAGGAACGTGAGTGCACTTTTTCATCTAAATGTAATTGTGTAAGTCTCACTGATTCATACACTTCACTAAAGAACCCTTGACTCTCAACAGCTCTGTATCCAAATTCATACAGGAGGAAGCCAACTCTAGAATCCTTGAGTTCCTACTAAAATTTGTTTATATCGAGGAAGAGGTGAGGTGGGGGTTTGGAGGAAGGGGTGGAGTAGGGGTGGGCTTGGGATGGGGAGGTGTCAAGCACCCCCCCAGGGTAGAGAGGAAGTTGGCGCCTATGCTTATGTCTGATGTTGACACTCTCTCTGCAACCTCACTGCTGGAAAAAAAACAGACACAGCACATGGTTTCATCAGCTACTCCGAGACCTGGCAAACTCGTACCAGTGTCAGGCTGTTTAGGGCATTGCTTTTAACTGCCTCTTTAGCCACAGGCTTACAGCAGTGTTGCATAATATATAATCTTGGCTCACTAACCCAGACTCTTACTAAACCGAAGGCAAAAGGAGAGACAGGAAAGAGAAGAAATAAGGTGGGGAAGGAAAAGTATAGTACACTCACACTCACACGTCCTAAATGATGTTCAGAACTTAAGTACAGCTAGTAGAGGTGGCGATGTCCTCTGGTTCCCTCTCGCTAGCCCACTCTGGTCAAGACATCTATTAGGATGAAGAAGGTCCAACGATGTTATGGTGGATCCCTGGGGCCCAGGAGACAGTGGTAGCCATGATGGTGAAGCTCTCTCCTTCCTGTTCTCTTGTCTTTCGGTAGCAAGACATTGGGGAGGAAAACTTGCTACCATGACAAAGTGTCTTTTTTTTTTTTTTTTTTTTTTAAGGACCTCAAAAGGGAGAGATGGAATAGCCCATCCCATTATTATTACACTCATCAATTAGATCTAATTTCTGACACACCCATTTTGGTCCATTGATTTCCAGTCTCAAACCTCTCTTTTTTTTTTTTTTTTTTTTTTTTTTTTTAAACCAGGCATGATCTTAACAGTCCTTGAATCATATCAATAGTGTAAACAAAAAGACCTGTCTGTCTCCCCTTTGCCTTTTCGCCATCAACATTTTTTTAAAGTTATTGTGACACTTTATAAATGTTTACCCACTTTCCCAGTATTAGGCTCACAACTGGGGAACGCTGACCAGACCCCAGTTATCACTACAGAGCCCAGGATCCTAACATCTTAGCAAGAAGTCCAATAGGCTGGACTAACTGCACAGCTAGGCGGATGCAATAAAGTCCTGTTATGTCCCACTGCTGGGATCACTGATTCTGCTTCCTGAGCCTTATTTTATGGTCTCATCAAGCTATTCTGTGTTACCTCTTCAGATGTAATGAGCTAATCAGCTTCTGCTCAAATATGTCAGACTGACACTCGTATTCGCTATCTGCAGGGGAGAAGTCCTTTGTTACCATATGCACAGAATGGGATCCTGTGTTAGACACGAGCACTTATACAACTTCTTTTATGATCTGAAATGCAAGCACTGGACCTTTTTATTAGGTACGTTCTGAAGCCTGAGCTGGCTGCTTTCTGCTTCATCTGGGGTTTGCATAAAAGAATATACAACCATGCCTTGATTATCTGAATATTATGGGTGACACTTTAAAAGCTTGGGTCACTGAGGTCACCAGAAATCAAGGCCATTTTCTATGTAATGGAGAGATGTCTGGGGGCACAACCCACTATTTTATAACCAGCATGTTAGGAAAATTGAGCATCAGATAAATGAGGTGGTAATATATTTTGATTTTGTCCTCTTGAAGAATCCATTCCCTTGCAAAAACAAACAAACAAAATAAATAGTAATTTAATAGTAAACTCCCAATACCTTACAAATTCTGCCACAGACATGCATGTTCAATCCCCAAATTCAGTGGAAGTAGCATGGATGTATCTGAAGTCAGAACATGATCTTCTGTGTTCTAGGTACTGACATCTAGGATATTCAGTAAGTTTGGCAGATAATGTGGAAGTACAAGTTTATCCCCTGCACAGAATTTGATATTCTGGTCCACGATACTTACTAGGTTCACTGCACAGATCAATTGAACGGTTGAGTCTGGCAGAACAGCAAATACCTCCATGCAGCCAGTGATTTCTACCATAAAATTGCCTGTTTGGAAACTGGCCCCAGGTGCTGCAGTAGCCACTAGCTGCAGCATCACTGGGTGTGTCTCTATACTATGTTGAGCAACCTGTAGGTTTTCAGAGCACAAAAGAGCTTGAACATTGGATTTATAAAGAACAGCTGCCCTCAAATTATGGTACACGGTGGCTAAACCATAACCAGGTGCAAAGTAGGTTGGTCTTTTTTTAAAAAAAGACAAATATAGTTTCAGAATAAAAATCCATTATAACTACACTGGTTGAAATTTGGAAAGTGGTATGTCAAATATTTTAAGACCTAGCATACCACAGCTAAAACTCAGTTTGGAACCACTGATATTTAACAAATCTGAAGTTACAATTCTAGGGTTGTTCCTGAAGACTGAGTTCCAGGGTATGTCTACACTGGAGCTGGAAGGTGTGATTCCCAGCTTAAAGAGACATATCTCCACTAGTTCTGATTGAGCCAGAGCAGCATGAGCCACAGGAGGGGCTAGCTGTTCCGAGTGCAATCCTGTCTGAGACCCTAGATACGTACTTGGGCAGCTAACCCTGTCCTGGCACTTGTGCTGCTGTGGCTGCACTTCTAATTTTCGCATGCTAGCTCAATCAGAACTAGTGCAGGTATGCCTACACTGGAGCTGGGAATCACACCTTCCAGCTCCAGTGTGGACATACCCTTAGCCAGAGGGAGTTAACATGATGGTGGAGTACCCTGAGAAAATGGAGAGAAGGAATTAATGATCTTGACAATATAAGGAATCTGGAGGAAAGAATCCTGGGTCCCAAAAGACCCATTCATCTCAAGAGCTGAGAAATTCCCAGAGGAGCAAGCTTTAGTATTTGAACACGTCACATATTGCCAAACTGTACCATATATTGCCAGAACTTCACAATTTTATCACATGATCTGTTGATTGCCTGCATCTAACTAACATTTTCCTTTAAGGCTGCCATTCCCTATTGCATACAATGGAACTAAAGCCACAGGCTACTCCGAGATCAAGGTTGCCAACATCTCCCTACTGCCTTTGTATATGGAAGTGAAGCTGCTCATAAGAAAGATGACATTATGTCTAATAAGACTTAAGGCAGACTGTTCTCAGGGAAGATGGCTACCACACGGTCTCTATGATTAGAAAGCCAGTCAGGAAAGTGAGGAGATAAGGGAGTATGGGATGCTGAGGGGAGGTGAAATGGCACGAAGGGCAGCAGAGGAGAATAAGAGGACAAAGCAGAAGGAGGTGATGGCAAGTGCAGAACGTGTGGCGTGTTACAAGAATTGTGTATAAAAGCAGTATCTGTGTGTATGTTTGTACATAGTTAATATAAAGAGTGATACCCAATCTTTACATGGTAGTAGATATGCATATAGTATTATCCATAAATGTGTAGGTTCAATACAGCTGTTATACTGCAAATGAATTTCTGATCAAGTAACTCTTAACAGCGAGCAGAAGGGAGTGAAGGGAACATGAGCAGCAGGAGTGGGACACAGGAATGTTCACTAAGGCAAGAGTCTGGACCCGGACCTTCCCACCAGCAGTTATAAATCATCCCTCCTCCACAAAAGCAATCTCGCTGGCTCCTCCAAACCCTTGGAGAACAATTAAAAACCACCATAGCTTATCATGACTGCCACAGTGGAACAAAAACCAAGAGCCAAAACAGAGAAGCCAAAAGGATTCTCCTGGCACATCTGCATCTTTCCCCCAAAGGCACATGCATACATAGCCAGACCAACAGCCAAGTGGACTGGCTCAGCCATCAGTAACTGATGTAGGAGAATGGAAGTTTAACTTATTAATTTGTAATCAAATGTGAGTGTAGTGGGTCTTTCCACAAGTGGACCAGTCAGGCTGGGAGGAATGAAGGCTCGGGGTCTCACAGGAAATGTGACCAGGTCACCTGGTACTGAAATTCATCTTAAACTTGATGCTTTTCCATTTAGAAGGGGTGGGGACCCAGAGAGACACAAGATTTCCGCCTTGTGCCAAAGCCATATAAGGAGGTGGAACAGAACAAAGGGGGCTGCAATCATGAGAAATCCCCTAGCTACCACCTGAGCTGGAACAAGGGCTGTATCAGGGGAAAAGATGGTGCTCAGACTAGGAAGGCATCCAGTCTGTGAAAGAAACTTATTGAAACATCTCTGAGGGTGAGATTTTATCTGTATTCAGTTTTATTACTGTATTAGGCTTAGACTTGCATATTTTATTTTGCTTGGTAATTCACTTTGTTCTGTCTGTTACTACTTGGAACAACTTAAATCCTACTTTCTGTATTTAATACAATCACTTTTTACTTATTAATTAACCCAGAGTATGTATCAATACCTGGGGGGAGGTTGGGAAACAGCTGTGCATACTCTCTATCAGTGTTATAGGTAAACTCCTAGATAGTTGGCCCTCTATCTATGAGTTTACCCTGTATAAGCTTTATTCAGGGTAAAATGGATTTATTTGGGGTTTGGACTCCATTGGGAGTTGGGCATCTGAGTGTTAAAGACAGGAACACTTCTTAAGCTACTTTCAGTTTAAGCCTACAGCTGTTACGGGACGTGGTTCAGACCTGGGTCTGGGTTTGCCGCAGACTAGCAGGTCTGGCTCAAACCAGGCAGGGCACTGAAGTCCCAAGCTGCCAGGGCAGGAAAGCAGGGGCAGAAGTAGTCCTGGCACATCAGTTGGCAACCCCAAGGGGGTTTCTGTGATCCAACCCGTCACAGACACTGTAACGTACTGGCTAGTGTGTATCTGAATCCTTCCCTCTCCTGCTGAGTCATGCCTGCTCCAGCAGTTGTGATTGTCTCTCTAAAGTCAGGCTCCTAAACAGCATAATGTACAGTTCAGTGCTGCCAAAAACAAATCACAAAGGGTGATTTTCCTGTACTACAAGTTGTAGAGACCTTTCTTTCTGGAATGTCCGAGTCTATGTTCTTTCCTTCAGGCTCCATGTATGCAGTTTAGGAGTCAACTCTGAAGTCTTTAGGTACTTAGATTGTAAGCTCTTTGGGGGCAGGGACCATCTTTAGTTCTTTGTTTGTACAGCACCCAGCACAAAGGGGTCCTGATCTGTGACTAGGTCTCTTAGGCGCTACGATGATATAAATAATAGATGGTCACAGATTTGTTACAATGCCATTTGCTCAAAAAATAACAGCATGACACACAGACCATATTGGTAAGGGTGGGAGGGATAGCTCAGTGGTTTGAGCATTGGCCTGCTAAACCCAGGGTTGTGAGTTTAATCCTTGAGGGGGCCATTTAGGGATCTGGGGCAAAAATTGAGGATTGGTCCTTCTTTGAGCAGGGGTTTGGACTAGATGACCTCCTAAGGTCCCTTCCAACCCTGATATTCTATGATTACAACTGTCATGAGTACTGAACGTTTACATCATGTCAAAGAAGAGCCATGGAAGCTAGTGCCAGGCAATAAAAGTGACACAGGGGTTAATCAGACTAAAGTAAAGTTATATTTTGTCAGGTTACTCCTTAACCAAGTTTAAGGCTGTGGCCTTGGAGGTAATGCAATTTCAGGTAGTTTTTACACCCCTCCTCTGAAACGATCTTTAAAGCCTTACATTTCTTTCTAAGATGGTACTGATGGGCTTCTCCAGGTAAGCAGTAAAGAGACTATACAACCAGCTGGAGAAAAAGGAAAAGAATAGAAAGGACTTTACCACTGTTTTAGTTATTAGAACATTTTATTTCAGTATATTCATGGCTAAATTAGATCTACATGAAATTTAATATCTAGACTTGAGGCTATCCTAATAACCCATAGTAGGATAGTATCCCAGTGTATAATGGACTTGCATGAAATCTGAAAACTGCAAGGTCACCTTTTGAATGAAGATCATTTCAATGCTGTATAGGCTAAAACGATGCAAAGGTGAAACACACTGTCAAGGAGTAAGATGACTGGGCAATTGATTCCTTCTGCTCATGAATCTCAGACATATTACAGGACTAGTCTTACCTAGGGCTGGAGAATTAGTAGTCTATTTGGAAAGTAACAAATCCTGATGCTGAAATAGCTGTAGGGATTGCTCACTCATCCACATTCTCTCTCTCTCACTGTCTTAAAAAAAAAGCTCCAAATCATTGATGCTGTGAGCACTAATTTATATTTTCTTTGGAATGATTCATTTTTAAATTCCTAGGTGTGAACTTCATTCAAACATTGTTTATTCAATGAAAAAATAAGCAGATTGACCTTGTCAGATGTTGTGGGTTGTATTTTCAAAGGAGCCTCAACTTGGACTTCCAGCTGTGTGCATGCAACTTTGCATCAACAAATCATTTGCACACTAACACACACAAAATCATAGGAGTTACATTTACAGAACCCATATTCGTATGCCTAATTCAGGTTTGTGCATATGTATACAAAAGATAGAGTTTACAAGTGATAGTAGGAACAAACCGCACATGTTGCATACCCTGAAAAGGAGATTGTGTTTTCAAACATTTCCCTGAAAACCCTAATTCCAAACTCTGCTGCCTAGGTTAAGAACTTATGTCCTGCATTTGGACACCTAATTTTGACAAGAGGGCCTTGCACCATTGACTCTGCTAACTTTTCACCAGAGTGAGTGACTGTAGAAAATCTTTTGCACATACCTAATTTCTCCATTCAAGCTGAGTTTAATATCACTAAGGCTCATCTGGCAGCTGTGAAGCAACACTGACAGGCAGCTTGTATTATCCTGTGAGATTCTGAAGATTACTGTGATAAACATTTTTGAAATGGACACTGTAGCTCCTCCAAAGTCTATGCTGCACAGATAAGAACAAAGTCAGCTGAAAGACCTACTTTTAGAGAATACCCAAGAAACTACTGATTTGCCAAGTTCAAAGAGACTCTGATTCTTTTATCAAGATGAAGAAAACTCCCTCTCCCTCCCATTATGTAATGATTAAAGTAGATTATAGTGGTGGCTTCTGTAAAGACGCTGATTTCACACACTTGTTGCCTGGGGATGAGTTTTAGAATTATGCTGGATTTAGCAAGGTTACTAAATGCCACAATTTCGCAATGACTTTCTGATCCACTTTCTAATTAATTCCAATTACAAGTCTTTCACAACTCTCAGATCTGTGATAACACTGCCACAAGAGCCATGGGACTGCAGTTGAAGGAACTATTTTAAGTACTTGAGAGAAGCTATCCTACTGAATTCAGTAAATTCCTTCTCAGAGCCAAGGGGCAGAGAGGAGAAGAGGGGACAGAGAAAGTCTGGGGGAATGGGGCATAAGGCTCTCTAACCACTGGAGTACATTCCCCTTCAGAATCTGGAAATGAACCCTGGAGGAATGAGTCCCTGTTTTCTTTTGCTGCCAGGAAATAGCTGTGGAACCCACTGGCAAAGTGTGGTCTCATCCACGTTTAGTGCCTGGTGGATAGCAAGGATAATAGTCTACTACTGCACCAGTTAGAGGTAGAGATCTGTGCTGTGGATCGAAAGGTCCAGACCCTGCTGATGACCTAAGTTGGGGCCAATAGGGTTCCATAGGATAAATGAAAACAATAGAAATTCCATTTTATTTTAAAGTTAGAAAATGACATACAAATCTACATTAAAACAGTTACGGATGCAAAAATAATATGGAAAAAATAATATACAATCATGTAATTAAAGAGACAGTATAAGCATATGCACAACGGGGTTGAATTAAGGTTGCACAGGAAAGGACTCTCAGTTTGGGAGGGCTATATGAACAGGTTGGTGTAAACTGATAAACATATGACCTCCTTACGCATCAAAAGAGTTCAATTAGTAACTACACTGTATATTTTCCATTTTAATTCTCTTTCCAAAAAAATGTTTCTGAGGTACACAGTACTATACTTACAACAGCCAGGTTTCTATTTACTGGTTTGCACTGATGGTTGCCGAAGCATGTCCAACTGATAGTTTAATCCCGGTCCCAGGTATGAAGGATACAGAAGTACCTGGGAACTCAATGGTGTTAATTCTGAGTGTGTGAAAACAGAAATAGGGATGTTAATTTGAATTTCAAACGGAATCTTTCTGAATCCTATTAAAGTAAAAAAAGCCATGAGTTATGATGTAAAACACTGGTGTAGCATTCTGTGGTGGAACTATCCAATCACCTGAGGGAAAGGAACCCTCACTTGAGGATACATGCTACCCCTGAGGGAATGGGTCCTCTTCACTTAATGCTGAGCTACGCTCTTAGGCAAAAAGAAATCTTCAGATACAAGGTTGAGCCCTACCCATAGAGAAGTGACACGTCTGCAACATTAGGCTGAACCAATCCCTGAGAGAAGGGGTCCCAGAGCCCTACAGAGCCTGTGGGAGAGCCCTATCCCTCAGTGGGGAGAAACTGCTTGAAGCTGATCACCCCCTTTGGAGAAAAGTGACCCACTATAAAGCTGAAACTTGGGTGTGGGGGAAGGGGAAAAGAATCCTCTCTTTGCTGAAACCGCACTTAGGTGTAAGCATCTGGTCTTCCCCGTGATATCTGATCTTTTGTGTACTTTTACCCTATGCTACACAGATTTCACGGGATATACCAGCATTTCTGAAACTGGGGGGGTCTCGAAACAAAAGAGGGTTGTGGAGGTGGATGGGTTGCAAGGTTATTGGGGGGGGGGGGGGGTTTGCAGTATTGCCACCCTTACGCCTGTGCTGCCTTCAGAGCTGGGTGGCTGGAGAGCATCAGCTGCTGGCCGGGCGCCCAGCTCTGAAGGTAGCGCAGAAGGCAACACTATCAGCCACAGCAGCAGAGAAGTAAGAGTGGCAATACCATACCATGCCACCCTTACTTTTGCGCTGCTGCCTTCAGAGTTGGGTCAGGACCCCTACAATAACAACACTGTCAAATTTCAGATTTAAATATCTGAAATCATTAAATTTACAATGTAATAAATCCTATGACCATGAAATTGACCAAAATTCACCGTGAATTTGGTAGGGCCCTACCCATGAGCTTCTTGTGAGATTGAAGTCAGGGATCTTCTGTGTTGGTGTTTATTTGTGACTTCTTGTGAACTCCAGTCAGAGCCGTCCCTTGGGTAGGATGAATCAGGGCGATTGCTCCAGGCCCTGTGCTTTGGGGGGCCCCGGAGGCCGGTGCGATTGGCCAGCGTGGTTGGTCCCAGGAGAGACGAAGCCATCACTTCTGCCCCAGGCCCTGCACCCCACTAGGGACAGCCCTGATTCCAGTAGGCTTGCCAAGCTTCATCAGGGTTGAAGTTGCATCGTTGAAGGTTAAATTCGTGGGTCCAAAAGGGCTTACATGACTTCAAGCAGTGGTGAAAGAGGTTGTTAAGATCCTAGTGGATGGGAAGATGTTCATTTTCCAAGAATCCCAATGGGCTGCAGCATCATGGCAAATGGATGGGGAGCAACGTGCGACAGCACTGGCAGCCAAGGTGTTGGGGTTGACTTGAGGGTTCCAGTGATGCACCACACTGCAGTGTTCAGTTGGACATCAACAAGTCGAGTATGGCTACTTCTGGTTCACGCCAGTGCATAGTATTCAGTTACAGAGTATATAAGGGCCATCACTGATGTCTGTAACGCTGATGCTCTTCAGCTTGTGCATGCCAGTTTCTGGACCAGGTTGACCTTGTCTTCATCTTGTCAGCTATCTTCTTCAGATGCTTGCGGAAGGTTAGCATGCAATCCAGCTTCACTCTGAGATAGGTGTGAGAAATGAGTGGACCTGACCCTCACTTTTAGAAAAGTGAAGTTCACAGTTACAGTAACATGTTAGAGTAATAAATCCCAAGTTTTTACTTTTCCTCTCCCGTCTCCATTGGTTACTTGTCATGGCCTTCAGAACATTAACAAGGATGAATCTTTACCTTGATCCAGCCCTTGCTGAATTCATGCTGTATTAATAATAAAATCATCATCATCATCAATTCACTAAGCACCCAAAATTGTGCTAGGTGCTGCCCAGACACACAACAATTCCTCCTCTGGCCCAAAGACATGATCTAAAGCTTAGAAAAGATAGTGAGAGCAGCCAAGAATGGGGCAGTGAGAACAAAGGTAATAAACATAAGGTAAGAAGGTTAAAGAGGTATAATCACATACAAGCTTGCTGTTTTTGTGTTAATAGTTAGAATAATTGGTGATAATCAGTTTTTTTGAATGGCGTGCATAGTGAGGAGGGAGAGACGGGAGATGTGGTGGTTGTGGTAGAAAAGGAGCTGGAATGGTTACCAGAGATGGAAAGTGTGAGAGGAAGGTGGTGGGAAAGGCCATAAGAGAGCTGGAGGGTGAAATGGTGGACAGAGGGAGAAATAAGAAGGGTGAGATGCAAAGTTGGCAGGTGTGAGGGAGGTCAGGCTGCAGAGAGTGTCACCTTCCCAAAGTTCACATCCAACTCTGATGTAGTTGTGATGGTGTAATGAGAAGTAAATATAGGTACTGAGGACCAACTGGCAACCTTATTAGTGTCCAGAATTGGAGCATCACTCAGGAACGCTACCTATGTAGCTTGAGCTCTTGTTGAATGGGTGAAGAGTCTCTATGGAGGAGGGGTGTTTTTCACCGCATATCTGGTAATACAGGAAGTAATCGATCTGGAGGTTGTCTGTGCTGACACTGCTTGGCCCTTCATCCTATCTGCATAGGAAACAACAAGTTGAGGAGACTGTTTGAATTGCTTGGTTCTGTCCACACAGAAAGACAATGCTCTCTTGACATCCAAGGCATGCAGATGCTCCTCTTCCCAAATAGAATGTAGTTTGGGAAGAAAAATGGTTTATTGTCAAACGAAGCACAGTAATAGTTCCCCGCAGACTTCTACAAGACATACTACGAATATGTGCCCCCTGACAATGGACCAGCTCAGTCAGTGGCGGGACTTTCCACTGCCCCCAGGCCAGACAAAGACGTCCACTCAGGGATGCATTCTTATACACTGGTACAAACAGGTTACGCATCATTGAACGTACTGAGGTACAGCCCCTCTATTAGGGGTTTGCCTTTCTCACGGGTTGGTTGGTTGCTTTTTCACAGGTTGGTTCGAACAAATCTATCCATCATATTCTCTATCCATTCTATTCATTGTATTGTCCTTTCATATTGTCCATCCATCATATTGTCCTTTTGTACTGTCTTTAGGCTGGGTCTGCCTGTTCCTTGTTATCTGTGTGTGATGTGTTTCGTACCCAGCTGTTCTGGTGCCATCCTGGCACATGTTCATCTTATTAGTGCTCATATATTAATACGTGCTTCTAGCAGCCCTCTTCTTGCCAACTTCTGTGAGTGGGACCTGCCTCTGGCTCACAGCCCAGCTTTGCTTAGCAATGTGACTATTACTTTAGTTCAGGCTTCAGGCCTCATACTGGGCCTCTGATACAAGAATTTATGCTTCAGGGCCTCATCTTACTACAGGAACATCAAAGACTAATATCTTTTCATTAATTGTAATCAATAATATTTTAATTTCAAATCAGTAAACAATGGTAATTTAAGCTTCCTACAAAAGACTTGAGATAAGTCTTACCACCCTACACACTGACCCAGCCCTATCCTCCGCGTGTGTGGAAAGCGTAAAAATGCAGCAGTAACATCATGTTTCCACTGAATATGATGGGCTAGGCAGTGGAGAATTTGCAGGGTGACTTCGCAACCCCACTGCGTCATATCATAGAACTCTATGATAGCTATGCACAGCTCACTATCATGAGTAATGACTGAAGCTAATTCCCTTTTTTGGGCTTGAGTGGTTGGTCTTAAATTGGGAAAGAGGTACATTGTATGAACCTTTTAGTGCATTTAGGGCAGTGGTTCTCAACCTGCAGGCCGTGGGCTACTTGCGGCCCAATCAGCACACGTGTGGCCCATGTGACATCCTCAGCTCCATACAAGTAGTATATATATTGTGTGGATACGGCCCACATAACGCACAGAGAGCTGCATATGTGGCCCACAATAGTAAATAGGTTGAGAACCACTGATTTAGGCTAATGTCAGGGAAAAACTTGCTGAAAGTGAGGTACAATAGGCGTGCAATAGCCTTCCACATCTCTGGGGACTTTTAAAATTTTACTGGACAAAACATTAGAAAGTTTACAATAGGGAGCAATCTTATAAGGAAATGGACTGGATGAGCTAATCCAAAATTTTCAAACTATGGTCTGTGGACCACTGATGATCCACGGACAGCTGATTGGTCACATGATAGCAACTGTTTCCAGCTGCTATGCTGCATTATAAGACAGCTAAAAATATGCATTAAATGCTTTGCTAACATTACTTTCCCATGTTCTTATGTAAGCAGTGACTGTAGCTGTCACAGTGATATTGCACAGTTGTGAATAGGAGAGGAAGTAGTCAATGCAACAAATATTTTATGTTAAAATATGATTCACATTATGAAAGTGTTTCAGAATCCCTGATACAATAGGTCTTTTCATCTTTAATATTTATGATCCTCTGGGTTTCTGGAATCCTTCCACTGACAATTTTTAAGCAGTCCAAAATATAAAGTTATTAGGTAATACAATTTTAAATTGTGCAGAATAGGCTGGTTAGAGTGAGGAATCTTCAATATATTCCAAATAATATATTGGCCCTTTTTGTAAAGCACTTACAGTAGAACCTTAGAATTACGAATACCAGCGTTAAGAACTGACTGGTCAACCACACACCCTATTTGGAACCAGAAGTACACAATCAGCCAGCAGAGACCAAAAAAAAGGGAAGGGGGGCATGTACTGTGCAGTACTGTGTTAAATGTAAACTACTAAAAAATAAAGGGAATGTTTAAAAAAAAAGATTTGACAAGGTAAGGAAACTGTTTCTGTGCTTGTTTAATTTAAATTAAGATGGCTAAAAGGTGCTTGTTTAATTTAAATTAAGATGGCTAAAAGGTGCTTGTTTAATTTAAATTAAGATGGCTAAAAGCAGCATTTTTCTTCTGCACAGTAACGTTTCAAAGCTGTATTAAGTCAATGTTCAGTTGTAATTTGTTGAAAAAATCAACCATAACATTTTGTTCAGAATTATGAAAATTTCAGAGTTACGAACAACCTCCATTCCCAAGGTGTTCGTAACTCTGAGGTTTTACTGTACAACTGTCTTTAGTTTAATTAGCATGAGTGAATTAAAAAGAATATTATTCCATGTAACGACAAAGGGCCAGATTTTCAAAGAAAGATATAGCTAGACACCTTGCTGAATTTTCAAAAGCACTTGAGCAGGTTAGGTGCCTGATTTTAATGGGAGCTAGGGGGCTACTCTGCTTAGGACAGTGGGAGCTGCGGGCGGCCGTGCCTGCGGATGGTCAATGTAAAGTGTCTCATGGCCCACCAGCAGATTATCCTGACGGGCCGCATGTTGCCCACCACTGGCTTAGGCACTTTTGAAAATCCCAGTAGACATTTATATACATCTTTAGGTGCCTAAAAGCCTTTGAAAATCTGGCCCCAAAGGCCCTTAACTATAGAAGGGGAAAATACAGCATTCTCTCTTTCTCTTAAAAAGCACCGATTCATAAAGCTTAAGGTGCTTTTATAATCATTTTAAATACACCAACCCAGGGATGAAAATCGCAAACACAAGGACATTTTCACCATATCAAACTCTCCCCACAGGATCACTCTACAAATTACAAATCACAACCCATACTGAGCCAAAACATTCCTCAACTTAGCCCTTCCCCAAAAACCAAACAGACCAGCCTTGCGGCATACCCTAGAAATCAACAGATTCAGAATAGGGCAGGTCAAATGGAGTAGTTGAGGAATCCACACAAGAATTCTCTGCCTGCATTATCTGGTCTTTGAAAGCAGCGATGGGCATAGTACAGGAACCAAAATAGAATAGGATAGTATGTGTAAAGTGCTGTTCACTTGAAGCACCACTTAGCATGAAGTCACATTCTGCATTAATTTACATTTCCAAGTGATCTTAAGCTGGAGCACATATTATATTAGTCTAATCTCACAATGACAAAGGCCTGGATAACGCCAACAAGATCTGTATCTGAAAGAAAAGATGGCACCCTTGTTGAGAAAAGGGGATAGAAACCAGCAGTATTAGTCACTGGTACTGTCTGCACATCCAAATATTGTTTAGGATCTAACATGAACCCCAAATTGTGAACTGAAGTAACAAGCAGTGGTTTCACTTCCTCAGTCCAGGGGCTGATATCTTCCCCATTTCTTCCAGTTGCTTTCCCCAACCAACAAACTTTACTTTGCATATTATATGATTACTCTAAGTAAATGGTGACCTCAGAAAGTGCCCCCCCCCAAAAAATTGCTCTGATATTTGTCTCAAGTAACAGAGCAGGACTAAAACAACTACATTTAAATAAAACATTCCTTTAATTTTTTTTCTTCTTTTTATCTTAAGTGTAAGAAGAAAAAGAAAAACTCCTTTGTTTCTATCTATGCACATTTATAAGTCTCATCCTAATGAGTTACTGTATTTACCAGTGTGCAGATAAAACAGTCTGGGCTCTCCTGTTTGATGTTTTATGGCTTCTTTGTGAATGGTATCCCTAAAAGTTTAGATAACTTTTAGTAAAGGTTACCACCTAAACCAACCTGTGTGCTAACAAAGACAGACCACAGGCTTCAAAACAGCTTCTGATATAGCAACGTGGTGTACTGATATGACAGTCACATAAAGCCAGATCAGATCTTAACATGACCACAATTCCAACATTCTGTAAAGCTACTTCTACAGAAAAATTCTACCACCTTGTTCTCAAAATTCTTCACTTGCAGTCCATACTGGGACAGGAGGCTCCGCACTGAAGAGTTTTCTCTTCTTCCCCATAGTGCTGCATCTCAGTTCAGACAAGAAATCCTAACTGTGCACAAAGAAAAGCACAACTGACCCAAATATGTAAATAAACAATGCATTTACCTGGCCTATGCTCCAGCAGTGCACTTTAGCTTCATACTACCCCAATGCCTGCCCTTAGCACACAACCAAGCTGTTTTATTCAGTTCTTCTTTTACTGCAGTCTTTCCAACTGTGTCACACAGAGAAGCATGTATGTACATTCTCTGCTGTTTGGTCAACAGGAAAACAATGAAAACAGATTCAAGATAAAAGAAAGGATTCAACTGCTAGATTTAACGTTTCATGTGCACTTGAAATTCAACCTGGAAAAATGCCAACTAATATTTTTGGGGAAAACAAATCTAAAACCTAGCTAGTCAATGGGAGAGAGACACGAGCAGGAATGCTCAGAGACCTATGGGGAATAGTCAACAGCAAAATAGATATGAGCTTGCTATATGTGTAAGAAGGCTTGTATCACCTGTGATACAGCATGGCCAGAAGGCAGCAGGAGAGTGATCTAGGATGAGGAGAAGCCTTATTCCCTGTAGATTAATTAAAAGCACCTGAAACCAATTAGAGCACCTGAAGCCAGTCACCTGATAAAATCCCCCTGCTTCAATCAGCCAGAGGAGGAGTGGGAGCAGAGTGAGGAGGAGCTGGAGGAGTGAATCAGAGTGGATTGGTGGTGGAACAAAGAGCAGTTTAGAGGAAAGTGGAGGAGAGTTTTGAGAAGTGCTCTTATTGGGCTAAGAAGACCAAGATCCTAGGTAAAGGGACACCTGGCTTGTGCAGAGGGAAGGCAGGAAGCCCCACAAGCTGAAGGTCATGAGAGGGAAGTAGCCTAGGGGAAAGAATCACTGGTACAAGTGGTTCACCTGCTATCATAGGGCCCCTGGGCTGGGACCCGGAGTAGAGGGCGGGCCTGGGTTCCTCCTTCTCCACTCCCCTTCCCTGGGATACTAGTAGGATAGCTGTTACCCCAGTTCAGGGACAAGAAATGGCACCCTGAAACCCCCCCACAAGAAGAGAGAGTGCGGGACCCATCATAGTAGTGCCGGCCACTTGCCACACACCATCCGTACCACTAGTGGAAATACCCATGGGAGAGGTCCTGAGGAGACGAAAACTCCATGAGGCTCTCCTGGTGGAGTTTCCTCCATTCCACAAGGGAAGCAATGCTACCCCCAACCTATCTTCAGGATAAGCAGTTGTTCTGCCCCCTGAACCTAGCAGATTGAGATTTGCAGAAAGCAATTACCTCCTGTGGATTCTATCTGCATGGAGTACTTGTGCCTTTACATTAGCTCTGGAGCCCCTGGCGCTCCTTAGCAGGGCTCCCAAAGGAGCCACATTACCAGGGCTTTTCCTGCCTGCTGCAGCTCTGGGGACACGCTTAATAGGGGCTTTTGATGCTGAGAAGCAAGCTCCAGAAAAACTATTATGCAGCCCTGAGCTGTAATATAGGTAATACAGCCATGATGCCTACAAGAAATCAGACAGCTAACGATGACTAGGTTGAGCAGCAGTTGTGGACAGCTGACTTTATTTATTTATTTATTTATTTATTTAAAAACCACCACCACCTCTCAAATGATTTGGAACCTTCAAGTTGAGCACTCAGCAAGACCATGTATCAGCCTTAGCTTATGACTGTTAACCTTCTCTCCTCCAGTCCTCCCATTATTTGTCACACTCATTGGTTGCAACTTTTCTTAAATTAGATTGTAATCTCTTTGGAGCGGGAACCATGTCTTCCTGTGTGTTGTGCCTCTAGCACAGTCAGGTCCTGACTCCCACTGAGGTCTCTGGGCATCACTGCAATACAAATAATCAAGAGTTATAATAAATGTTACCTGTTCTGCATAGTCTCCAACCCTTTCCCTGTGTAGATCATGATCATATGCAAAGATCTGCATAGGTTCCTAGGGATGGTTTTATAGAGGAGATTGTTCTCTGCGTGTCAGGGAAGATCTTCATGTGGAAATCTCTCTGTATGTAGGGATCAGCCTGTGACTATCTGGGCCAATATATTTTGGGGTGCTTACACAAAGGCATCAAGTTCCAAAACAGGAAGGTAAAAATCCCTTTTTAAGTGTCTCTAATGAGACCACTCTTAGAATACTACTGTGAAATCAGTTCTGAGAAGCAGAAAGAAGAAACGCACAGAAAAGCAAGAATTGGCAGGTCAGGCTTATGAGGGAAGACTCTAAGAGTAAGAGAGTTTGGGGCTAAATCATGGCCTTGGAGTGTGTGCAGTACAGACCCCAGATGGAGGATTATAGCTTGGGTGACACCTGAAGGGGAATGCCCCTCACAGGCATTTGCCCAACTCTTGACCATCTCTGGGAGTGGAGTCCATGACTGCATGTCCTCAGGCACAGGAGGAACCTAACACAGATGGCTATATATTCTTAACAGAAACATAAAAAATAAATTTAGATTTTTATTTTAAATTAAAACTCAGTTTCAGAATATTGCAAAATCAAGCCTAATTGTGCGAACTACTGATTTTATGTATGACCACAATTTTCAACTGTTCCTTGTTTTGTACAAAAATCTTATGAGATGGCCACTGAGCGTGTCCATAAATGACATTTCAGTTGCTCATAACCTTTTATTTTTAAAATTCTCTGTTAGTGACCACAAATTTAAGAGAGCACACCCTCTACAAGGATGTCCACAGCAAGTTTCAAACTTTAACTCTGTTCAAAAAAGTAGTAATTAGAAAAATGAGTCTGAGCCATGGTGCCTTTAGTGACTTCCAATCAATGAACACCTTCTTTTATGTCATTTCAATCCTGTTCATGACAGAGGCTGAGGGACAGGATTTAATCCTTATAACACAGATTAGTTGTTCTGTAGACATGAATCCATCTCAAAGAATAACCCCTTGTGTCACTAGGGCTTAGCATCATGTGAAAGAGCTTGAAATCCCATTTACATCCGTTTCTTTGGGCTGGGGAGAGTGGAGGCTTTGAAGGTTTCTTAAACTGGTTAATTCTTGGTTTGGCTCAATGCCTGCCTTTCCTCCCTGAGTCAATGTTATATTTGCTCAGGAGGGTCTAATGGCTGACCATATTTCCTTGAGACAAAAACGGGACATTGGGATGGCAAAAATGGGACGGGGAGACAGGGGCAGCCGCAACAAGCCGCCCCTCGTCTCCCCGCTCAGCAGCTCGGCGGAGAGACGAGGGGCAGCCGCAACAAGCTGCCCTTTGTCTCCCCGCTCAGCTGCTCGGCGGGGAGACAAGGGGCAGCCGCAACAAGCCAGCGTTCAGTTTTTTACAAAAAAATAAAAACTGTATATAGTTTATTAAAAACGGGACAAAATTGACATTTATATTAAAACGACGGGACGGTCGGGAAATATGAAAAAAACGGTACTGTCCCGTTTAAAACGGTACGTATGGTCAGCCTAGTCTAATTCTTACTGATGTGTGCTTTAAAAAAAGGGATCACTGGTAGTCAAATGCCAGCCTCTTTACAAAGATGTGGAAGGGAAAGAGGAAGTAGTATACTTTTGACTCCTTTCCTTTTTGATAGTTTATCTTTTATCTAAAGGTACCAAGGGAGGTGCTGTTGGTTGTGAAATCCCATCCTCATTTTAAGATTTATGAGGGAGCGTGATCTACAATGAAGGCCTTATCTACACGAGAAAACTGAGAAAGTTTGAAAACTTTCAATTGGTTTTCAAACAGATTTAGTTAAACTGGTGCAAACCCCTGTGTAGACCCTCTTATTTAGGTTTAAGAGTGGCTCATTTTGGTTTACCTTCAGCTGATTTTTAGTCAACAAGCTAAATGGAAATAAGTCTGGTTTAAGTCAAAATAAGAGTGTCAACAAAGCTTTTTGAACAAGTTTAACTGCATCTGTTTAAAATCACCACTTAAACTAACCTGGTGCTACTGTCTTACGTACACAAGGCTCACATTCAGCTTTACTTACAAAGGCTAATGAAGCAGGAGCCTAAAATGCTATAAACACAGTTCAGAGGATAGGAGCAGGAGTTGGCAGGGAAAGGTGTGCCTGAGGGATTGGTGGTTATGAGTCATTTTAATTTTAGTAAAAAGAACGAGGAGTACTTGTGGCACCTTAGAGACTAACAAATTTATTCGGTCATAAGCTTTCGTGGGCTAAAACCCACTTCATCAGATGCATGGCGTGGAAAATACAGTAGGAAGATATAAATATACAGAGAACATGAAAAGATGGAGGTTGCCTTACCAACTCTAACGAGACAAATCAATTAAAGTGGGCTATTATCAGCAGGAAGAAAAAACTCTTTTGTAGTGGTAATCAGGATGGCCCATTTCAAACAGTTGTCAAGAAGGTGTGAGTAACAGTAGTGGGAAAAATTAGCATGGGGATATAGTTTTTATTTTGTGTAATGACCCATCCACTCCCAGTCTTTATTCAGGCCTAACTTGATGGTGTCCAGTTTGCAAATTAATTCCAGTTCTGCAGTTTCTCATTGGAGTCTGTTTCTGAAGTTTTTTTGTTGAAGAATTGCCACTTTAGGTCTGTAACTGAGTGTCCAGGGAGGTTCCGAATGTATTTTCCACTCCATGCATCTGATGAAGTGGGTTTTAGCCCATGAAAGCTTATGCCCAAATAAATGTGTTAGTCTCTAAGGTGCCACAAGTACTCCTCGTTCTTTTTGCTGATACAGACTAACACAGCTACCACTCTGAAACCTGTCACCATGCAAGGCATTTAATTTTAGTGTGGATAAAGTTTTGAAGCTGCACAGAGCATTTTAACTTTTCCATTGTGATAAATCGTTTGGAGTTTTTCCTGCTAAGTTAATACCTAATGTTGTGTGCAGTGTATGCTTGCACCTTGTATTGTGTTGCTCACCTCATCCGGTTTATGGTGAAATTAATTAACACATCTGCAGAAGTTTTCTCTCATGTTTGACATATCTGGCTTTCTGATTATGACCAGGTTGGCCTAGCATTCTTCCAACACTGCAGAAATAGTGCCACATTGCTTTCTATCAGTACCCTGGATTGTGAGGACAGATGCTTAAAACATTGCTCAAAATGTCATGATACTATCATCCAGGGTCAGCTCTACTGTTTCTGCTGCCCCAAGCAGCGTGCCAAATTGCCGCCGCGGATGGCCGAAGAGACGAGCTGCCGCCGAATTGCTGCCGCTGCGGGAAAGCACCTGTTTGGAACGCTAGTGCCTGGAGCCGGCCCTGCTATTATCCATGGCATAAAGGAGACCACAATAAGTACCAGGTCTGTCACTGACCAAAGAGGGATATTCAACCACCAAAACCAAACTTTCATTTGACTTCCCCATTTCTTTCCTCTTTGTCTCCTTTTCCTGCAGATAAATTTGGTAAAATGTGACACAGTACAGGACTTTTGTGCCTCAGTTTTAGGCACATTCAATATGGCACTCAGCAGTAAAGTAAAATGTAACAGCCAGACTTTTGTCTGGGGAGGATGAACTGGTACAAAAAAGATTAAAAACTAACCCAAATTTTTGTCCAAACTTCAAACTGACCTTTTCATATTTCAAAAATGTTAGTTACAGTTGTTTTATAATTTTTTCACCCCTCTGCATTCCCTGTTTACAGCTGTCTGAGAGAACCAGAAGTGCTGAAACAGCAAAGATAAGCCTGTTCCCATGAGCTTTGCAAACCAAAGAGCTGTAATGTTTGAATAAGCTGTACTTTGAGGTGGATATACAAACTAAATTTTCTGAGATTTACCCACCATTGCTGTACTTTGTATACAAATGTATACATACATACCCAGGAGATACTATCAGATGCATTGCTGAAAATGAGTCGACATGTTCTACCCACTTCTTCGGTTTCGTCCACTAATTTTATAATTAGATTTTTTTTAAATTAGTCAATTTTGCATAGCAATTTGGTTCTGTATCAGCTCATGCTGCTTATGGCTGGATTATAACCATTGGATTGTACCTGGCTTGGCGAGAAGCTGCCAAGTGCCTTCCTACCAATTCTTTTCAGGGGTGCGGCGCGGACAGGTGGGGGCAGATGCAGGCATGTTAATGCTCAGGTTTAGCAATACTGGTGGTAGCACTGCAGAGAGGGCTGGCAGGGCCCAGTGTGAGGTCATGAATGCAGGCCCTCCTCACCCACTCAGCATACCCTCAGGGTCAGGGAGCCATGAGTGGCTATCACTGGGGGAGGAGCTCACAGCTGATGCCCCATAGCAGCCAGAGGCCATCGCCCCCTAAGCAGAGCTCGCAGATGCAAAGGCTGCCCACGTGACTTCCCACCGTGACAGGCAGAAGCCTCGCGCTCTCGCCCGAGGCTTGCATTCGGAACGCACGCGGGGAAGTAGGGCGAGCACCGAATCATCGATCGAGCGGGGCGTACTCGAGCCTTTCCTCCGGCCTGCACGCTCGGAAGTGCGCAGATGCAGCTGTGAGCGCCGAATCATCGCCCCTCAACGTTACCGTTGGTGTGGAGCGCGGGGCGGGGGCCGCCCCCATGAACACCTAGGGGCGGGGCCGGGCTCCCATGGAGCGAGGTGGTGCTTCACCAGCCAAAACAACAACAACCCCCAGCAGCCCCCGCGCCGCCGCCGACACCGAGTGGGCAGAGCGGAGCCTGAGCGGGGAGCGAGGAGCCGCTGCCGCCATGAAGCTCCGGGTCCGGATGCATAAGCGGACGGCCCCGCTCGAGGTGCAGGGGGCGGAGCCAACGCTGGGGGAGCTGCGCGCGCACCTGTGCCAGGCCCTGCTGCCCACTTGGGGCTACAGGTAACGCAAGGAAAGGGGGGAGGGGCGCGGCCATTCCTAGGCCGGCAGGTGACACCCGGCCAGTTCCGTGCAGTGCCGGGGGGCGGGGCCGTGTCCCCCTGACCCAGCCATCTTGCCCAGGGCTGCGGGGCAACTTGCTGCCCCCGGCGGCGGGCAGTGCTGGGGGCGGGGCTTCCCCTGAGGTGCCCGGTGCTGCTGGACACCGCTCCACCAGCCCCCCTCCCCCCGCGGGCACCGTCCCGAGGCCGCGGGGCAGGGGCGAGGGTGCCCGTCAGCGCAGCGGGCCGCAGGCCTGGCTGCCGCGGGGCAGGGCCTCGGGTGTTTATCTCGAGTCTCCTGGAAGCTCCTGGCTCCCGCAGAGCCCGCGGGGCCGCAGCTCTCGGGACCATCGCGCTTCTCCTAGCCCGCCTGGCCGCGCGGGAAAAGCCCGGCCACAGGCGCAGCGCCTGCCAACGGCACAAGCCGGGCCCCGCCTGAACGGTTCCGACACCCGCGTGGTGTTGAGGGGCCTGGCTCGTGAGTTTGGGGCACTTGGGGTTGGCAACGCTGTGGCCAGGCCTCGGGCCGCTGTTCCCAACCGGTCACCAAAAAAAAACAAAAATCCATGTCAGAAGTAAAAGAGCATAAAGCGCCCGGTGTTTACTCATCGCTTTCAGTTTCATTTATCCCACAGCACCACAATGGAAATGAAATGAAAGAGGCTGTAGGGAGTTTGCTAAAAGTGAAAGTTATTCTCAAACACCCCTCTGAAATCTCAACTCAGTTCCGATTGTGCAACATTTATGGACCACAATTGAGCCTTTCCTCTGTGTGACACAAATTCTAGTCCAACCCCCTGCTTGAAGCAGGACCAATCCCCAATTTTTGCCCTAGATCCCTAAATGTCCCCCTCAAGGATTGAACTCACAACCCTGGGTGTAGCAGGCCAATGCTCAAACCACTGAGCTATCCCTCCCTCCACGTATATATGTATGCTAGCAGCACGCTGCATGCTGCACAACAGAATGGGGAGCGGGAACTTGTCCTAAGACATCAGGACAAACCATTAATCTTATTAAAATGTCACGGAAACCTTGCTGTCTCCGAGAAGACCTTATTTTTCAAGGTCTTGCCCAAAGACTCTAACATTGAGCAAGCTAAATTATATTTGCATAGAAATATTTTCAAGAATTAACTATTTTAAATATACCCAGTGATTCATTTAAAATCTATGCCCTACATCTGCTGAAGCTGGTGTTAGTTTGGGGGGCAATTGGCTGCTTCCCAGAATGTGTTTATAAGGTACATTGCAGACAGAGGCAGTTACCTGTGTTTCAGAGATTGATGTTTATGCCTATCCAAGATTTCTAGGTTCTGTGATGTAGTTAGTTAAAACAAACATAACACAAAGAGAGAAAGGTAGAAAAATCACTTTAACCTGTATCTCCGTTTTATACTGTACCCATTGTTTATTTTCCCAGTGCTTCTTTGGGCATGTGACTAATCAGACCAGTACTTAGGTTTAACAAAATCATTTCATAATCATACCATACATTTGTGTAATCTGAATGTATGACTTAAACTGATCCTACCAGACATGGCCTTGCAGTTTTTTCTATCTCTTTGCAGTTCTGATACCCAGTTTGCAATAACATTGAACAACAAAGATGCCCTCACTGGAGACCATGAGACCTTGGCTTCATATGGGATAGTTTCTGGAGATATGATATGTTTGTTACTGGACAAGACCAATGCAGCACCCATATTACCCCCATCCTTATCTTCACCTCCTCCTCCCCCACTCCAGAATAATCACGAACTGTCCACCTTGACCACCAGCCACAGTCAGGCCAGCAGTCCAGAAAAAGAAAGGCAGAATGGGCCATGTGAAGACCATAAAGCTCAGACTGATGCTCAGAAGAGTAATGATATGGTAAGTACTTAAGGACTGAGATACACAGATCAGGAAATAAGAGGAGACAGCAGATTGAGTGCTGGTTGCTAGACTTTATAATAGGGAGCATCCTTGAAGTATTATGGTTCTAGGTGCTTGCCTGGTGTATGGTCAATCACTTATCTGTCTAGTACTGTCTCTATTTATAATCTATTAAGCCTTATCCATGCCAGAGACTTTAAGTGGTTCCAAGGTGTTTCAAACTCCATTTGAATCCTTTACATATCTCTAGATTTTGCTAATCAGATTTCTGCAGAAACACACACCCTTTCAAGGGAGCTAGGAGTGAGTTCTTCTCCCACTTCCACAGACTCCTTTTAAAAAGCCTTTTAAAGTTCTGATACTCTTGTGGCAAGTATGTGGGCGTTCCCCCGCCTCCCCCCCTAAGTCCTCAACCGAGCCATTCTGAAATAATGTCCACTGGAGGAGAGAGCAATTTTGTAATCAGTTGAAATAGTGTTCTTGGTTTAAAGAGTTTGTCATGAAGTAGAATATTCTGCAGGAACCGTTTCTTTTTAAGAAATGTGTCACTTTAGGGTTGGTTCCAACACATGAAACTCTATTTTTAAACACACAACATCCTAAAACACAGAAATGTAGAGCATCTTGTTACAGTCTTTGTGGCCACCAATGTGAAAACTTGAAAAATAAATCTTAATATAAATTAAGGGGTGAGGGAGGAAATTCTAGAAAAAGTAAAATGTGAGAGAAAATGCTGTTGGGCCACCACTCCACCTTTGTGGGGAGCACTGCCCCTACACTTTACTGTTAAAAGATAAGGTCCTCATTTTGGAAAAGTTTGGACATACTAATCATATAGTCATACTTATTTCATGTGTCTAAGATTAAAATTTCTTCCTTCCTTCCAGTAGGCTTTCCTCCCAAAATTTAGGAAAAGATGGAGAGCAAGTTTCCATGTACTCCTTTATGTGCCACAAAACTAAAGAAGTGTAAAAATTTAAATTGCTTCTTTTGAATTTTGTCACAGGCAGTTTTGAGGGGGGCATTTAATCATACTACATGCTGTAAAATCTGAATGTCTGACTTTAAGACTACCTTAGTAGAAGGGAAAGTGTGAGGCCGCCAATCTCTATGGTTTTTGAGGGGACACTCTTTTGAGAATTAGATCTAAGGGGCTGAGAATAATTTCATTTACAAAGAATCTTGGGCATTCTGGATCAGTCTTAGTCATGTCATTTTTGGTCAGCTGCCTTGTATTTTGACAAATGGTGATGCCATACTGTGAAGAGTTGTGCCCCTGTAGCCTGCTGTAAGAATCTTCATGGTGCTTTAATACATTATTTATTTGTAGTACAATAGTGCATATAAGCCCACTGTATGTACAACATTTATCACACATAATAGAAAGACGCTGCTCTGAAGAGCCCGTATTACAAATAGACAAAAATAGTCCCATTTTACAGATGGGAAACTGAGGCACAGAGATTAAGTGACTTGGTGAAGATCACACAGGAAGTCTATGGGAGAGCCAAGAATTGAATCAAGTCCAGTGCCTTAGCCCCAAGACATTCTATCTCTTGGAGGATGCTTTGTGTTGTAGTGCAAGAAAGCCCCTTTTATATTTGAGAAAAGTTATCATTCAAAAGTAGTATCCTTCTGAGCTCTACACGGCAATTCTGAGTGACTGACCAGTATGTACCCCCAAATCAGAGCTTCACAATACATCTGAAAGAAGATTAGAAGGGCTAGCAGGATTATCAATTTAATCCATGTAGGTATAAGTTTCTGAATGCCACCTTGTTTTTATTACTTTCCCTTTAAGGCAGGATCCAGCCTAGAGTTTGCTTCTGGGCTAGTCCCAGTTGACGTTGATCTGGAGGAAGGTACAGGTTCTTATCCTTCTGAGCCAATGCTGTGCAGTGAAGCTGTGGATGGGGAAGTGCCACACTCCTTGGAGACTCTCTACCATTCTGCTGAATGTACCAGTGCCAACGATGCCTTGATAGTTCTGGTACATCTTCTCATGATGGAGACAGGTTATGTACCTCAGGTAAGTGCAAAACTGGAAAAGAAACCTCCCACTTAATAGGAGAAAAATAGGAATATCTGGAATATTGTTCATGTGTCTGTGCTTAAAGATCTACTGTTGATCATTTACATCCCTCTCAGCAGCATGGACAGCTGAAGTACCAGCTTCCCTAGTTTATCTTGCCAACATGCCTCAATGATGAAAGAACAGTACAACCTCTAAGAGTGAGACAGTAGTCTAGTCTACATATCTATTCAATCCTTAGCCTCCCTGCTTGACTGGGAAAGTGAGAGGGTGTTAGCTACTTATTTTTGGCTATGGGGGGATAATGTTTAGATTCAGTTCCTAGAAGTGGAGAATGTATGCATTTATATCATTCTGTATTCAGTTATCAATAACTTTGTGTACTCCTACCTTGCCCCTCTTGGCATCCACAAAGGAAAATATGTCTTTCATACCAGCGTTGTATATTGACTGCCTGCCTTCTAATTTGGAATAATGAGTTCCTTTTATATATATGGGAACAGGATTTATGACAATGGATGTTTTTGTAACAATCCTCTCCCCACACAATTTGACAGTTTCATAGAATCATAGAATATCAGGGTTGGAAAGGACCTTAGGAGGTCATCTAGTCCAACCCCCTGCTCAAAGCAGGACCAATCCCCAATTTTTGCCCCAGATCCCTAAATGGCCCCCTCAAGGATTGAACTCACAACCTTGGGTTTAGCAGGCCAATGCTCAAACCCCCCTGAGCTATTCCCCCCCCCCCCCCCCCCCCCCCCCCCCCCCCCCCCATTGGTGTTTGCCTCAGATGATTGTTACTGTGGCTAAGAAGTTCATATATCTGTATGTGATGAGCATTCCCTCACCCCATGGCTATTAGTTGTAGGATGCACTAGTCATAGCCACTGTGTGTTATGTCTCTTCAGCTCAGCCAGCAGTCTTGGAAGTAGTAATGGAGGCTGCAGGACAAAATTGCGAGGAAACAAATGGAGTAAAGCACACAGATACTATAGTAATGAGAGCCATATAGACAAGCCCATGAGGAAATTAATAATTCTGTCTTCAGAGCAGGGTTTGAATAATGTACATTAAATAAGGCCTGGGGCCATGTATTGTTCAGTGAGGGGAAAACAATATTGAATAGCTGCTTGTTCAGTGAGAACTGTCCATCCTATGCACTGAATGAGGCAGGGCTCTTGTTGAAAATATAGTATATGATCATGCAATTAAAGATTGTATCATGCATATGCACGAGGGGGCCCAATTAAGGTTGCACAGGCCTCTTAATTCTAGCATTCCCTAACTTTTGATTGCTTGACTTTGTAACCTTAATGTTCTTTTAAGAGTGTTTTTGTGTATGTGTGTTAAATATATATAGTCAAACCAGTAATATATATAATAAATGTGGATTCACGAAGACAAAGGCACCTGGCTTCACTGGGAGAGAGGTGAAAATTGTCCCAACAGCCTTTCTTAAAACATTCTTAATATTAATTTTCTGCAGCCTGTGGCATGTGCTGAATATATGGTGAATTATGGTATAAAGGTTTTATTGATATGAGTTTAAGATGACTTGTGTATTCACAAGTGATAAAGCTAGAAATATGTTAATGTGGCCATCCCAAGCTTATGCTGATAAAACTTTTAATGCCACATTACACCACTAAGTAGTCTGTCTCTGTAGAGTTTATGTAGGGCAGATATATTCATTATTCTGTCACGCACATTTGTTGGGATTTGAGTAGCTGTTAATGTTTTAATTTATTTCTTCTCAGCCTTGGTCAGATTACTCAGGAATGCAGTGTTATTTATCTTTTCATTTACTGTCAGGGGACTGAAGCAAAGGCAGTATCTATGCCTGAGAAATGGAGAAGCGGAGGTGTTTATAAACTGCAGTACACTCATCCCCTCTGTGAAGATGGCTCTGCTGCTCTGACCTGTGTGCCTTTGGGAGATCTTATTGTCATTAATGGTAACTGTGCCAGGCATGAGAAATGTCTCTGGGATCTGACTTCCCCCCCCCCCCCCCCTTTTTTTTTACCCCATATATATACTGTTATATGAAGCTACTTCATCCTTTTCCCCTCTGGAATCACCCCCCCCCCCCCTTTCTCTTTGTGGTGCTACATCACAGCTACCATTCTTCCAGCAAGGGAAGATGGGACTAGACTTCCTTTGAATCTTTAGCTTCTTAATCAGTTGAGCAAGAAAAGGTGCTCCCTCCTGGTTCTGAATGTGCTTGGTTCCTTCGTGCCTAGGTGGCGATCCCAGGGCTCCCACCTGTCAATACAGAGCAAATACCCCATGGCTACTGAGCCAGCCCAAGTGTTCACTTTTGATTAGCATGTTGGCAAACCTGTCTGTTCCTTCTTTTGACTCACGGGAACTTGTGAAGTACGATACAAGGTGTTAAAATAGATGTAATGGGATTAGGAGTATTATGTCTCTTTTGTATCGCATGCTATTTATAAAGGTCACCAGACAAGTTCCAGACTTATTTATTTTGCTGATTCAGCAAGCAGTCACTTTAGCAACATCCCTAAGCTTCATTCCACATTTTCAGTTCGTCAGAACTATTCATTCCAGAAAATTAGTGCCATTTCTTTCTCTTAAAATGATTTCCAGGTTATTTGGAGTATTTTTTTGTCCTGATTTACTCATCATTTTGGACACTTCCATATTTGCAGAGGCAGTGTTACTTTTAGGCTTGATTCTAACCTCAGACACAGAAATGTGCACTTCAATGGAAAGTACATATACATTAAAAAAAAAATCCATGACAGCATGCATAAGCACATCGGCTCTCTCAGGATATGTGATGAAGTATGTCTCACTGTCCGGGATTTAAATCTAATCCTTTGGCCAAGTCAGGGGAATTTCTCACTTGAATTTGTGATGGAGAGGGGCAGTGCACTGACTACCTCGTGTACAGTGTTCATCTAGTGAACAGGAGCAATGACTCCTTGCTACAGTTTGATTTCTTTAATGACCTTGTTAGAAATAATGGTTCATGGTGTATCACTGCCACCTCTTGAAATAGTCATAACAAAGGTAACTGATAAACTGCTGTAGGTAACTGATCTTTCTCTCTTCTATGGTATTTTGCATATTTTTATTTTTTGGGGAGGTAAAATGGGTTTAGCTCTCTGCCTGTCAAAATTGTATGTGTTCAGTTCCTCTCCCCCGTCCCCAGTAAGGAAACTGGGGGATGGAAAACTAAACTATTTCCAAGGATAAGGTAGTAATGAGATGGTCTTTGTAGCCTCTCAACATGTTCGTTTCTTTCTTTCACATTTGCAGCAACATTAAAAATCAACAACGAGATTAAAAGTGTGAAGAGACTGCAGCTGTTGCCAACATCCTTCATTTGCTTTCAGGGATCAGGTATTTAGAATGCGGCTCTTTAGAAAACAGCCAGCCTGAAAAGTGAGGGAGGGGACTAACGTAGACAGCAAACGTTTGACAGAGAAGCCTGAGATGCCAAAAGTGGTGATAAAAGAAGGTGGGTGACCACCAGTTCATGAAGTAGCTAGCCATGAGGAAAAAGGAATACAGAAGTGTGGCCACTAAGTAGAATTTTGCTGTTAAGATTACTTGAATTTCCTTGATTAGCTATGTAAGTGAAGAACCTTGAGAGGCCATTGGGCCTCTTCTGGATTATATCCGTTTTTCATGGGGCTTCTAACTAAATATATGGATGTATATAGATGTTTCTAAGGCAGAAATGGTGAACAATCCAGAACTCATTGTTTTTGTTTTCTCTTTTTGTGGGAATTGGGGGTTCAATGTGGCTAACGTCAGCTCCCGTCTTTGTGGCATTTCAATTATTGTAAATGTTGTTCTTGTTAGAAAGTGTGTGCTGACCACTTAGATGAGTCTAGGATGCCAAAATTAGGGAAACATCCAATGCCAAAGATCTGGATTTTACATTAGCACAGGCCTGACTCGGTTTTGTACTCTAAAGTACGCGTGACTGCTTTGTTGCCAGTAGCTGCACTTCACTGCATTGCATCCTGCGTGGCCCTAGATCCTGTATAACAAGACTTTATTGAAAAGGCTATAGAAGGATAGGTAAACAGCGACGTGTAGCCAAGATCATAGCAGCACCATTTTGCTTTCGTTGCTGCAATGAGAGACTGGACAGCCATTCCTGTCAGCCCCTCATCTATCAGGTTAACAATTCAAGCATATGTGCCTGCTCTGTGGCTAAAATCTGGCAAAGGTGTTAAGAGTCTGCAAGCAAATTTCATTTGAAAAACTCTTGGTGTCTGTAAATGCAAAAGGATAACACTTGGCTACTTATGAATATATGCTATGGACTTGGTCCGTTACTTTACTACTGTGGTGGCAACACTTCTTAATTACTGAACTGGTCCACCGGATTGTGATCTCCTAAGAAACTTCTAAGTCTTGATAGGACTGTGGAGTAGTTTTTTGTTTTTAAAACTGATTATATATTTAAATGTCTGATTTTTGGATTGTTGGAGATGATTTAAAGGAGAAAAAAAGACGTAGTTACAAAGGAGTCTATATCCAATCTCAGAAATGCAAGGAACTCCCAGCTGAAGTCTGAAACGCCATCCTTTTCTCAAACTATTCTACTGGCTTATCACAGGTCTCTTAATGTCATATTTGCTGCCCTATGTAGTCACAGCAGGATGACAGAGGGCTTTGTAGCATACCTAACACTGAGGGTATCTGATCCATGATTGAGGTTCCATCGCACTACTATAATGGAAACAATAATATATCAGCCAAGATTCTTAGCTTTATTTCTTAGCTTCACCTTCTTTTATCACCCCACTGTAGATTTGGCCAGGTTCCAGTGCCTGTCCTCTTATTTTGGTCCATCCCAAATAAAGTGTTTTACTTTGTTGTTTCCTTCATATGAAAAATGAAAACTTTCATGAACTATAGAGTTCTGTTTGTACACAAAATGTAACCCATAAACCTCTCCGCCTTGTATGTTGTATAACAACTTGTTGAAGTTAAACTCTGTCTTCTTATTTTGATAGAAGAAAATGTTGGAGGGGTATACAAAGATCTTCAGAAACTATCCCGCCTTTTTAAAGACCAGCTGGTGTACCCTCTTCTGGCTGCTGCCCGACAAGGTAACATCAGTAAAAGGAATTGGTATGTTATCAGTTGGGATCTAGCCAAAGACATACATAGAAATAGTCATGAATAACCTAAGTGCTGGCTATATAGAAAGTAAGAATAAATATTCCTAGTTCTAAAGATATTAAATTAGTAGTCCTCTAATTTTAGAAATGTAAATAAAACTCTTAAAAATCCAAAATTGCTTGTATAGCTCAAATTAAATAGAGCATTTGGGTTTCACTTAATGGGCTGAAGATTTATGCCACTGCTGATACAGCTGGAAAGACTATTGCCCATGGTGATGACAAAGTAGCAACCAGGCTTTAAAGTGCTGAATTCCTTGGCTGAAGTTCTGTGCTGTCTATTTGTTCCTTTGTCAGGCTGGGGAAAAGCTGTGCAGTATTGCATCTTGTGTGGGATGACATGCTTACTGATTGGTTACTGAGATATTGGAAGGAATGGTGTGAAGCAACCGAGCTTGGTGATTTGCGTGGCAATAATAAAGCATAGTTTGTTTATACAGGAATTGCCAGACTAAATCTCAGCCTCACAATCCGAAGACAAACTCAATGATAAATTCTTTTTCTTGGAGTTTTTTTTAATTTTGTTGCGTTTTCATGGGATTAGAGGTTCTTTGTTGAATGTGGTTTATGTGGATTATTGGAATTAGACAAATATTGCCTTTACCTTTCCAACCTCTTGCTCATTTTTGTAGTCTGTGGAACATGATTAGTTCCTTAGAGCATCTTAAGTTTATGAGGGACAATAGTGTGGAGCATAGCCAATGCTATATTCATATTTTGTCCACTTCACATATGTTCAGAATCTGACACATCTGAAAAGGGCAGACAAATAAACAGTGACCAGTTTTTAAAGTGCTTGTACACAAATGCCAGAAGTCTAAATAATAAAATGGGTGAACTAGAGTGCCTCGTGTTAAAGGAGGATATTGACATAATAGGCATCACAGAAACCTGGTGGAGTGAGGGCAATCAATGGGACACAATCATTCCGGGGTATAAAATCAGAAGGACAGAACGGGGTGGGGCGGGTGGGGGGGCGGGAAGTGGCACTATATGTGAAAGAAAATGTAGAATCAAATGAAGTAAAAATCTTAAATGAATCCACATGTTCCATAGAATCTCTATGGATAGTAATTCCATGCTCTAATAAGAACATAACAATAGGGATCTATTATCGACCACCTGATCAGGACAGTGATAGTGATGATGAAATGCTAAGGGAGATTAGAGAGGCTATCAAAATAAAGAACTCAATAATAGTGGGAGATTTCAATTATCCCCATATTGACTGGGTACATGTCACCTCAGGACGAAATGCGGAGACAAAATTCCTCGATACTTTAAATGACTGCTTCTTGGAGCAGCTGGTACAGGAACCCACAAGGGGAGAGTCAACTCTTGATTTAGTACTGTGTGGAGCGCAGGATCTGGTCCAAGAGGTAACTACAACAGGACCGCTTGGAAATAGTGACCATAATACAATAACATTTGACATTCCTGTGGTGCTTAGAACACATCAACAGCCCAGCACAGTGGCATTTAATTTCAAAAAGGGCAACTATGCAAAAATGAGGGGGTTAGTTAAGCAGAAATTAAAAGGTAAAGTGACTAAAGTGAAATCCCTGCAAGCTGCATGGACACTTTTCAAAGACACCATAATAGAGGCCCAACTTAAATGTATACCCCAAATTAAAAAACAAAGTCAAAGAACTAAAAAAGAGCCACCTTGGCTTAACCATGTAAAAGAAGCAGTGAAAGATAAAAAGGCATCTTTTAAAAAGTGGAAGTCAAATCCTAGTGGGGTAACTAGAGAGGAGCATAAACACTGCCAAATTAAGTGTAAAAATGTAATAAGAAAAGCCAAAATGGAGTTTGAAGAACAGCTAGCAAAAAACTCAAAAGCTGCTAACAAAACGTTTTTTAAATACGTCAGAAGCAGGAAGCCTGCTAAACAACCAGTGGGGCCCCTGGATGATAGAGATACAAAAGGAGCACTTAAAGATGATAAAGTCATTGCGGAGAAACTAAATTAATTCTTTTCTTCGGTCTTCACAGCTGAGGACGTTAGGGAGATTCCCCAACCTGAGCCGTCTTTTGTAGGTGACAAATCTGAGGAATTGTCACAGATTGAAGTGTCACAAGAGGAGGTCTTGGAACTAATTGATAAACTTAACTGTAACAAGTCACTGGGACCAGATGGCATTCACCCACGAGTTCTGAAAGAACTCAAATGTGAAATTGCGGAACTATTAACTAGGGTTTGTAACCTGTCCTTTAAATTGGCTTCTGTACCCAGTGACTGGAAGATAGCTAATGTAACGCCAATATTTAAAAAGGGCTCTAGAGGTTATCCCGGCAATTACAGACCGGTAAATCTTACATCCGTACCCGGCAAATTAGTTGAAACAATAGTAAAGAATAAAATTGTCAGACACATAGAAGAACATAAATTGTTGGCCAAAAGTCAACATGGTTTCTGTAAAGGGAAATCATGCCTTACTAATCTATTAGAGTTCTTTGAAGGGGTCAATAAACATATGGACAAGGGTGATCCAGTAGACATAGTGTACTTAGATTTCCAGAAAGCCTTTGACAAAGTCCCTCACCAAAGGCTCTTGCGTAAATTAAGTTGCCATGGGATAAGAGGGAAGATCCTTTCATGGATTGAGAACTGGTTAAAAAACAGGGAACAAAGGGTAGGAATAAATGGTAAATTTTCACAATGGAGAGGGGTAACTAGTGGTGTTCCCCAAGGGTCAGTCCTAGGACCAATCCTATTCAACTTATTCATAAATGATTTGGAAGAAGGAGTAAACAGTGAGGTGGCAAAGTTTGCAGATGATACTAAGCTGCTCAAGATAGTTAAGACCAAAACAGACTGTGAAGAACTACAAAAAGATCTCACAAAACTAAATGATTGGGCAATAAAATGGCAAATGAAATGTAATGTGGATAAATGTAAAGTAATGCACATTGGAAAAAATAACCCCAACTATACATACAATATGATGGGGGCTAATTTAGCTACAACTAATCAGGAAAAAGATCTTGGAGTTATCGTGGATAGTTCTCTAAAGATGTCCATGCATTGTGTAACGGCAGTCAAAAAAGCAAACTGGATGTTAGGAATCATTAAAAAAGGGATAGAGAATAAGACGGAGAATATCTTACTGCCCTTATACAAATCCATAGTGCGCCCACATCTTGAATACTGCGTACAATTGTGGTCTCATCTCAAAAAGGATATACTGGCTTTAGAAAAGGTTCAGAAAAGGGCAACTAAAATGATTAGGGGTCTGGAACGGTTCCCATATGAGGAGAGATTAAAGAGGCTAGGACTTTTTAGCTTGGAAAAGAGGAGACTAAGGGGGGATATGATAGAGGTGTATATAAAATTATGAGTGGTGTGGAGGAAGTGAATAAGGAAAAGTTATTTATTTGTTCTCATAATAAAAGAACTAGGGGCCACCCAATGAAATTAGTGGGCAGCAGGTTTAAAACAAATAAAAGGAAGTTCTTCTTCACACAGCGCACAGTCAACCTGTGGAACTCCTTGCCTGAGGAGGCTGTGAAGGCTAGGACTATAACAGGGTTGAAAAGAGAAGTGGATAAATTCATGGAGATGAAGTCCATTAATGGCTATTAACCAGGATGGGTAAGGAATGGTGTCCTTAGCTTCTGTTTGTCAGAGGGGGGTGATGGATGGCAGGAGAGCGATCACTTGATCATTACCTGTTAGGTCCACTCACTCCGGGTCACCTGGCATTGGCCACTGTCGGTGGATAGGATACTGGGCTGGATGGACCTTTGGTCTGACCCAGTACGGCCATTCTTATGTTCTTATGTGCAGAAAGTCTCTCTCTCCAATCTGTCATAGTAAGTCTCATCATAGCACTTCCAGAGTTAAGTAATGCAACTGAAAGCTCCATGGGAAATGACTTAAAGGAAAATGTTTCCAAACCAGGAAAGGACCCCTTGATGATGGGAATGACATTCAATTATTGCAAATAATGCTGCTTTCTCCCAACCTCCCATTCTAGCTCTGAACCTGCCAGATGTGTTTGGCTTGGTAGTCCTTCCTCTAGAACTGAAGCTACGGATTTTCCGACTTCTGGACATCCGTTCACTCCTCTCTCTGTCTGCTGTCTGCCGGGACCTCAACACAGCTTCCAATGACCAGCTTTTATGGAGATTTATATACCTGCGGGACTTCCGAGGTAATTCCCACATGCACCCTTTCTCCCTGGTTGGGCTGCCACCTAAGGTCTCTTGTTAAATTCATTTTAAGAGGGGCCTCCTCAGCTACATCTGTTTTCTAAAAATGGAGAGTAAATTTATTAATCATTATATTGACTATATTGTTGACTAGTGTTGGCTAGTTGAAATCATAATACTGGCAGATGCTTCCTTCAGTGATTCTTAGATTGTGGACAACTGATAATCTGCCAAACATTTGCTGGTGGTTCACAGAGAGCTGGGCCATCACCTGGTGCTGAGTCTCCTACTTTTCAGCTGTTTCTATAAACACTCAGGCTCTTTAGTGCAAAGATGGGGAGAGGAAAAAGCCTTTGCCAGTGTCCCTCAAGAGAAATTCTTTTGGAAACTAAGCAGTCATGGGTTGAGAGGCAAAGTGCTGTCACACACAGACGCTGGCAGTGACAATATTTCTAGTGTTTCTGTAGTTGATGAATAGATACAGGAGCTTGACATTTGGTGTGAAGCAGAGAGAATGAATAGATTAAATGGCTCCTGACAGTACATCTTCTAGGAGACCTAATGTTTAAGGATACTGACCTTTTATATACAAAGGTGCTTAGGGTCTGATCATCTACCTTAATTGTAAACCCCCGCAAAAACTATCTACTTATGCACCTCACTATGAATGTGATTTTTAAAAAAATGCTTATTTAATTTTTGCCCCTTCACAGATCAAACTGCTAGGCCTCGCGACACAGACTGGAAAGAGGTATGTGGGTATTATATATGTTCTCTTTGGTATAAATCTCCATGGCTTGTTTAAGAATTAGTGGCAGGCTTGGAGATTAAGTGGGAGCAGAGATTAGTTTCTAAAATGCTGGGAGCTGAGATCTTCATATGCACATCATGTTCAGCCCACACAGGAGAAAATGCATTGCATCACTCCTAGTGCCCTCCTTGGCCACATCCTGGAATAGATTTGAGGATCTCTGCAGGGAGCTGTATGCAGTCCTTGGCAGGAAGGAGGGTTGCTGTTTTAGATCTTGAGACTGGAAGAGAGAATCTCAGCTGTGCTCTAGAACAGTGTGACCAAGTCTCAGATACCAGGGTCTGTTTGGAAACGTTACTATCAATTCTGAAATGACCTCTTCAGCTAGAGAAGTAGTAACCTCGAGTGATTAGAGCAAGAGACTAGGAGTCACTGACTTTTTATGACACATTGGACAAGTCACTTAACTGCTCACTGTCTAAAATATGTATAATGGCACAAACTTTACTTTTCACTCAAGGATCTTAAAATACGATTCATGTAATTGTAAGTAGCCCTTTGTGGGGATAAGGGAAATTAGCCCCGTCTCTATTGTATTTCATTTCTAAGGTGGCTTTTTGATGATTTTAGGCAAATATTTAGATCCCAAAGCAGCCATAAACCACACAAAATTAAGTGCCAAATTTGTCCTTGGTGTAACCTTGACAATTTCAGTGGAATTAAACCAGGGATAAATTTGGCTTTAGAGGTTTAAAGTAAATCCAAGTAATCAGTATTGTTGGGGTTCTAATTCGATGGGAATCCAAAAAGAGAGAGACTGACCAAGTCAGAGCCCTTTCCACAGAAAAGTCTGCTGCTCAGAAGGATGGTCTGAATCTGCTGAATCAGGATAGTCCTGCCGTGATTTGAATATGGGCAGCTGCATCATTAATGTGCATATTGTAAATAACTGATCGAACATGGAGGGAGCTCTCCCTTGCCCTCTACGCCTGTAACAAGTGTGTGAAGGAAATCCACTGTGGGTGAAGCTAGAACAGTGAGCGCTACTTGAATTTTAAACTCCATTTTGTTTCTTTTCTGCAGCTGTACAAGAAGAAACTAAAGCAGAAGAAGGAAAACCTGAGATGGAGGCACATGATGTTCCTGCCCCCACCTCCTCATCCCATTCCATTTCATCCCAGCCCATTCTATCCAAACCCCTTCCCTCCCAACCCATTCTCTCCTAACTCCATCTACCCCCCAATGATCATTGGTGGAGAATATGATGAGAGACCAACTCTTCCATATGTTGGAGACCCAATTAACTCGCTCATTCCTGGCCCAGGGGAAGCGCCAGGCCAGTTTCCTCCATTCAGACCACATTATGATCCAATTGGCTCTCTGCCAGGGCCAAATCCAACGCTGCCAGGGCGAGTTGGTCCCAATGACAGATTTCCTGCCAGACCCAGCCGAGGCCGCACAATTGACATCCGCCGTTCATTCATCTGACTGCCACCTCTTCCTTTAATGGGTTTCTAAATTTTAATTCCTGAGCTTGCTTTCTAACTGCAGGAGATCACATTAGGGCACTAATATCAGCCTTCCCTTCTGATTATGGTGAGAATTCATGGGCACAAGGGTTTCCTGACCACAAGGTATGGGTTCACTTAAGCTCTGTGGAAGTGATAATGCTGCAGCACCTAGAATTCAGTGCTATTTCCAAAGGAGCTCTGACTTGAAAGTTTGTGCTACTGTTTTTTCCCCTCTCTAATCATCTGTGAAGTGCTACTTAGAGAGCAGAAGGTTGTTGGCCTGATATTTGCTGCATCAGATAAAGAGCACTTTAAGCACAAATGCTATGCTGGTCTGACTTCTTGTTATCTGAGTGATTGAATTAAGTGCTCGGGATATATGATGGCTTCTATAATCCACCCAGCTAAAAGCCTTTTTCCCACACTGTATAAGGTGCTAGAACTGGTATTTACAGGATACATCCGAGTGTCTGAAGTGTTCCTAAAGTTGATCAATTACTTTCTCTTCACTGTTTTTTTTTTTTTATTACTTAAAAAGCAGTTTTGATGTAGGACTCAATGCACAAAGAATACAGGGCTAGGTTTCTTCTTTACTGCAGAAATAATATCACAAAACAGTTCATCTTACAAATAGCTGAATAAAAACATGCTACAGTTCAATCCAAAAGTCTGAACAAAAGCACAAGCAAAATGCAACGACCTACAGCAAAACTTACAAAGTGCATCTGTCTCCCTCCTTCTTTAGACTGTTTGGTTTTGCATATAGTGGGTAAAGGCAGTTTTGTGTGTTTAAAAACAGCAAAAATAAACCTTTCCCAGCTGGCTAAACAACCTAGTACAGTAAAATAGGGTGATCTGCCTGGCTGCAGTGAAGACAAGATCGCAGCAGGAGACCCTGAATGACTTCCCACATGACTGGTATGTGATCCCAGTATCAAATGATATATCTTTCAGGAAAGTAACACATCTCAATATGTGTTTTCAGCGCCATTAATGCATTCCCATTTTAATCAAGGAAACAGCTAATGGGACTATAGCCAAAGCATCCTAACAGATCATTCCATGACTATACACCCATTATTGAGCCTGGGGCTACCTCTGGCCTACTTAAAAGAAAATGGCAGTAATTAGTTATAAAGGGGATCTTTACTAAAGAATATGTTTGTTTAATGAATTTTCCAATTTTTTTTGATAGTTTTCAGTATCTCTGCAAGTCTGAATAGTGCTGATAACTCTCTCCATGGCAGCTGCTATTTTACTGATATTTCCCTGTCTCATGTTATAGTTGAGACAAAGGAAATTAAGAGTGGTTTTTCCTGTCTTGCACTATCAAAGCAGCAGCTTCCTGTTAATTGTTACCACCTGTGTGGGATTTAAGGTCAGATTTTCAGTGGCTCATCTGCCCATCTGGTTTGAAATCCTGATGCTACTGAAGACAATGGGAGATTTGCCATTTATTTTAATGAGCCAGGATTTAATCCATTTTGCTGGCACAAATGGCCCCTGCATTCTATGTGCTCCTGCAGTTAATTGCTAGTGCAAAACTCCATTTGGGTAGCTGAACACCTGACTAAGAATGTAGTAGCAGAATGTAGGGACACAATTTTCCCTTTAGAAACCGAGGCTGCCCTTAATCTTTATTGTTTACTTGTACTGGGTACAATACCTCATTCCATTTTAGTTTTCCTCTAAGCAGAAATAGGCGTATGTTTAGGCCTCATAGCTAGCAAATGATGATTGACATTCCATAAGTTATAAACAGAAAAAAGGGAATTCAGGCTCTGTAGGTGTTTGTGCCATGATGAGTACTTTAGAAATATACCCATAATATTGCAAGCAACCACATGTGAGTTTAATGCATTGTTTAAAATTATTTATTCTCTTCCCATTCTCTTAAAAAGCTGATATCAGGAAAAGAGATTTGTGCATGTGTTACACTGGTAAGTTAATTCAGTGGGGACAGTTCCTGGCTTTACAGTGCTGGACCCTGAAGTGTATTTTTTCTACAGGCTTCTCCATTTTACCTCCATCTGCCATTGTGTCCCAATCCTACTCTGGAATGACTACCTCCATATCCAGTCTGTATCTGTCGTCTCTGTTTGGCAGACTGCCACCAAAGGTGCCAGTTGTGCTGGTGGTGGTTGCAATGTGTATGCTTGTTCACAAGGAAGGGAATTGAAATGACCAGTTTATAACATGAAGCTAGTCGTTACCATTGCTTGAGGCTCTCTTGGGCTGGATTTAAAACAGTGTGACCTAGAGCACAAGAATCTAACTTTTTTTCCTGAGCCTTCCAGTTCCAGAGAATTGTTTTTTATGTTTTTATAACCGAACATGAATGTATAATAAGAATACAAACTTGCCATGGACTAATGCATATGTAATTAGATACAATGGAGAGAAACAGCTTAACGTTGGCTTTGGGATGCCCGCTTATCATGTCAGTCTTCCAGTTCTAAAAGAGGGCAATCGGGTCGCCACTCCTCATGCAATTCTCCAAAAGTGAAACCAAAAGAAATCAAAGATCTGGAGCCCCCTATCTTTTACTCCCAGCAATCCCCTATTTGCAATACCTCTAGGGCTGCTGCTAATGAACACTCAGGAATGACATGGCATAATGGGTTGTCTTTCTTTCTTCAAATTTAAGCTGACCGGAATGCAAAGCCTGACAATATCCAAATGGAGTGAGCACGATACAGTAGGCAGCAGCACTGAGGCTCTCTATGGTGAATAACTGGAAGAAAGGAGAGCAGTGGTTCCCAGGGCAGGCTTACGGTTCTCTAATTCCTGGCGTTACACGGAAGTTTTAATTGCATTGGAATGTAAACCATATGAATTATCTTTCAGGTCCTGGTGCACTGGTTAGGCTGAGAAACTGTCTATTTACAAACATTTCTGCTGCTGCCATACACAAGAATATATTCACTCTTTAAAGCTGTAGGCAAGCCGCATGAAAACAGAATTGCTGTGTATTTGTTATTCATCAGTTCCTGTTCTTATAAACTCTGCAAGTCCCTCTTTTCCCAAAAGCTTCCCTATGTGTCACTCATCTTCAGACTCGAGTGAACCACCTGCCTTCCTCTCTGCTGTTTATTGTAACAGAATCTAGTAGCAACCACTACCCCATGGACAGTATATTGTTTTCCCCTGATGCTGTTACTTCCACAGCACCTAATTCTTTCGCTGCATACAGCATTATTGACTCTAGTTGAAGATTGAACAGCAAACTGCAGTAATTTTGTTAAGGAGACTGTTGGCCTAAAAGAATGTATAAGATAAAGTACATCCGCATCCTACTTCAATTTACTTCCTGTGTAGTTGCTTTTTCTGCTACACTCCTCTCTTTCAGCCCCTTGGCATGTAATTTACACCCACTAAACCCCACTCTTGTGTGACTTTGACCAAGTTACTTAATTTCTCCATGCCTCAGTTTCTTATCTGTAAATGAGGATAATACTCCCCTTCTCCCACCATCTCACTCTCTTGTCTATTTAGACTGTCAGCTCTTTGTGATGAGGACTGTCTCTTGCTATTGATTGGAGACTTTCAATAGCGCCTCAGATTTAGGAGCACAAGTGGCATTGACTTCAATGGAATTTGCGGTTTTAAAAGCAATAGGTGCTTTTGCAAATCTCCCCAAGCACAAGGGTAGCTCTGATGGTGGGTTAGGGCTCCTATGTGCAACTGGAATATTATTAGTCTTAGAACATAACCCTCTTACCTCTCAACTTGGCTGCCTGCAACTTACAGCACTTCTGACTTGTCAGACCTCTTGTGTGGCATGAAATTGAAATGTTGTTTGGGAGCTAGAGCACTGACTGAACATGAATTACCAAGGAAAATTGATTGTGGCTGTTGAGACGCATTGCAGCCCTTGTTTTTTGTGAGGGGTAGTTAGGCGTTCCAATTTGTTTGCTTGCAGCTTGCAAGATGACATTTGGGAGCACAAATCTGAATGTCTCAATCAGCAGGTCTGTCTTTTATACTGTCAATGGATTTGTTACCTCACATTGTTCATGGCAATTCTGCAAGCAGAACAATTCCTATAATCCAGTTCTAGTCCATTATCTCATAAACTGTGTGCCAGTAACCCCGACACCTTTGCTATTACAGCAGCACCAGCTGAGTAGTTCAGACAAAGATGTACATTTTTAACTTCATGATTCTTTGTTTAAAATCAAAACAACCATCTTCTCGTAGTGCCATAATGGCATTACTGTCTTGCTGTAACCACCCTTCCGCACCCCTGCCCTGGTCAGAACCACTGCGTGTCCTATTAGAAACATAGGCTAAGTAGGGTTTAAAAATACTGTTTTGCTAAAAAGACTGATTTTCAAGAAAAGACATGGACAGCTGAAGCTCAGCCCTGCACTCTGAAACTATTAGGCCTTGTCTACCCTAGAAAGGGTTTGGCAGTAGAGCTAGCTCTACAGTTAAACCTGTCCAGGGAAGAGGCAGTTTACACTGGCAAGAGTGTTTGTGCTGGTATAGCTTATTCTGGTTCCCCAAATGAAATAAGCTTTAACAGCAAAAGGACTTTTGCTAGCATAACTGCATCTACTGTAGGGCTTTTTGTGGCCCAGCTGTGTTCTGTGCGGTGCCTTTTTCGATATACCCATAGTTATGCTGGCAAAACGTCAGTGTAGCTCGGGCCTTGGACTTACAATTTTGACTCTATTCCTTTAAACTGGAGATTTCTTTGAAATAAAATACTGAGTTGCTGTCTGAACTGTTGATGCACCCTCCTCCCCCCAGATCTCTCTTGCTTTAATTAGGTCAGCTATAGTTCTTTTGGTCTCCTGTGGTCAGATAATGCCATAACAATATGACAAAGACTGCCTGAGTGGCATATATCAATGTATGTACATTATACTAGGGGGCTGTGACCCTGTGAGACTTCACCTAGTCTAAATATCTCTCAGTATTATGCTGGCATTGCTAGCGATGTCACTGCGGGTATGCAGGTTGCTTGAGAGGACTACGCTATCGCAACAAGCAGCTTGTATAAAGTATAGGCTTTTTAAAAAAAACAAAACAAAACTGGTGGTAGTTAACGAATGGTACACTTCACTCAGGGATGTGGTGGAGTCTCCATCACTTGAAGTAATTACATCAAAACTACATGTCTTTCTATGTGCAAAGTTGTAGTTCAAACCGCAAGTTGGGGGCTTGATGCAGGAATTACTGGGGGAGGGGCTTTGGCCTGTGTTATACAGGAGGTCAGACTAGATGATCACAATGGTCCCTTCTAGCCTTAAAGATCAATGAATTTCTCACTGGCCTTTCATTTAGGACAAAGCATCACTTTGTTAATTTAATAAACCTGCACTCTAAAATAGGCTGGAGGCTAAAAATGGGGGGAAATGTCCTACCATCCGCAAACCCAAAGCTCACTGTTACCAAATGTGTACTGCTGGGAGCACGTCTGGGCCTTCCAATTGACTCCCATGGCTGAGATAGATTTTGCTCCCAGAGGCTGCATGCACTTGTAGCTGCACTGAGGTCTTGAAAAGAAATGGGAAGAGGGGAGGATTCAGGTCTTGGGTCTGAGGCAGTTGAGTAGCTCTAAATATTACCTTAAATTTGTATTCCCTTAGATGAGTGGCCTTTGCATAGAGTCAATGTTGTTAGCCTATAGTAGTAAACAGTGGAAGGTAAACACTGCTGCTCTGAGCAGCAGCATTAGCAAGTGCTCCAATTGGTGGTATAGTAACCACTTTGGGTTGATGTGAAGTGCAATGCCAGACTAGTCTCCTAGTTATTTCAGTTTTGCATAGACAGCACTGGAAAGAGGCAGTGAAACAAGTTATTTGGTTTATAAGTGGGGGTGGAACAGCTGAGATTTCTGGCAGTTAACCCTTTTCTTTCATGTGCCCTGGAAACATTTACTCTCTAGAAAAGCCTACATCGAAAGGAGAGAGAGAGAGAGAGTGTGTGTGTGTGTAAGTGTAAAAAAAGAAGGAACACATACCCACACACACACACCAGACGTGCACTACCTCCTCTCCACAAAATGGAACCTGTTAAATCAGCTCTTGTTTCTGCCAGTGGTACAGTGTGTATTCATGCCAATTCAAGGCCACTTGTCACCCCTTTATTGTGCCTGGAACTGTAAAGCAGCACACGCCCCTTTCTCGCTCCTGCACAGGAGCAGTAACTTGTAGTTACAGTGCTACGTGTTTCACCACTTAGCAAACCTGGAAGGAAGGTCTAGAAGCACAGAAGGAAAATGATCAATCAGGAGGTTATTTTCCTTCACTATTAACCTATAGCCACAATTCATTGGTCCAAAGAGCCTCCCCACTCAGAAAAAGTGGCATGCTGGAAAGCACACAGCTCACCAAAGACATTTCATCTACGACCCAGTCGGGATAGTCCCTGGGAGCTAATTGCCTTGGGTCCCTGTGGCTGCACTGTGGTGACAGCGGTTACTGGTGTTGTGCAGGAATGAATCGTCTGGCTTTATTCCCAGGTTGGTGTCAAATCCAAGATGGCCAGTGTGCTGTTTTTCTTGCTACTTTGGGTTTCTGTTCCTATTTCAGGTTACAGCAAAGCACTAAACCACAGGCAGAGCTGCACACTGAAATGTGTTTGATATCCATAAAATGTTCTCTCCCAGCCCCAAACAGGAACTTCTTGGTGTGCTGCAAAGGGGATGTGGTCTCAAGGGTCCAGCACTAAAGTTACATGTGAGGATTGGTACAACACTGCTAGATAAACCCAGAAGGAAAGTCTAGCAGAAATGTCTCTTGTGTCATCTGCCTCCTCACTGGGGTTCACAGGGCCTGTGCATAAGATTGGTGGGATGGAAATACCACACTCACATCAGCTGTGTTGTAAATTGAACTGCTCCTGTTCCAAGGAGCAGAGCCTCCATAAATTCTCCTAGCTCCATTAATGTCCAGCTATTCATATAGCTTCTGTCACTCTCATTTTTGTCATGGCTCAGTCCCAAGCTAGTTGCACACACCCCTGATTTAGATTGTCACATGCCATGAGGGAAAGCAGAGCAGGCAATGGTTCAACTATTGGTCCCTTCTGCCACCCTTACGAGTTCTCCAGAAAAATAATTCTTTGGGGTACCTGTAATACTGATAACCTGCCCCAGGGGAGATTCCTTGGGGCAGTTATTAAAAAGAGTAGGCAATCAGATACATCATGGCTCCAGCTGTAAACTGGTTCTACATACATTGTCTACCCACTTTGGAGGGGTCACCAGGCTCTACTGGTTGGTCTCTTTCCCAAGTGATAGTTTTCCAGGGGGAAGCCATCCAATCACAGGTCTCTCACCTTGCATTGACTCCATGGGTGAAGTCCTGGCCCCACTTAAGTCCATGAAAAACTCCCTTTGACTTAAGTGGGGCCAGGATTTTACCCCATGGCTTTCTCCATGCTGTAGCATGGAAGACTCATAACAGGGTATGAACACTTCAAACTCTGCTACTAATTAATCTTGCCCCAGGGGGTTCATTTAGCCAGATGCAACCAAGTCAGATTATACAGATTTAGCAGCTTGGATGGATTTTATCTGGAGTTTGTGTGAACTATATTTGAACATAAATGATCCATTTTTTCAAGAGGTGTGGCAGTCCTATTTTCTGGTTTATTTTTGAGCTATGGCTGTAGGGTTAGAACATGACACCTTTCTCCCAGGAACCAAGAAACATATATAGGAAACATAGCCTCAAGGCATGAAACAGACACATTTAAATTGCTACTGGTAAAATGGCCCTGAGCAGAGCAGAAATCCAACATAATCCCCTGCTCCAATGATCTCTGGGACTCACTGACAGCTGATACCGAGTTTTACTTGAAATATAGGTCTGTTCAGAAAAGTGACTCTGTAAAGCTAGCATTAGGAGGTTCCAAGTTCATTGTGGCTCCATGATTTCCAGATCAAACATGCTCACTCACGTAAACATGTTTATTCTATTTTCTATCTCTGCACATTTGCATCAGAAATCAAACTGTTCCTTTTGGGTCAGCCTCAATGAGAATAAAGAGTCTGTAATGGGAACGTGCTTATTCATTCTATTGACAATGTGCAAGCCAAAACAGAATCGAATTTTCTTTCCAATAGTTGTGTTGGCTCAGGAAGGGGTAATAGCAGTGAAAAGTACTCTGACATTATTTCAGGTCACTCAAGTAAGCAGATCTGACTGACTATGCACACAAAACAGGTCTACCGAATGAGACAGTGCCATTTTTACATAGTCACTTTTTTGGCCCATGTTGGAATAACCCTTTAAATTAAAACAGCTAGGGCTAACTAATGCCTGGGCAAAACCCATTTAGAAAAGATAGCTTGAAGGATTATGTTCCCAGATTTTGCGTGAACCATTAGGTACCAGTGAGTAAATTCCACGATAACATTGGGTAGGTTGATACGAAGAGTGGGCTAACAAAAGCACTGATCTGACTCCAGCGATGTTAATCAGAAAACAGGCTAGCAAAAGACTTCCTCAGGTTGCGGATGGTTTCAGCTTTTGCCTCATCTTCGTTGGCGTTTCCCCGTTGTGATGATTCAGATATGCTGAAGGTGTTTGTCAGGGACTGGGATTTGCTGAAACAGAAAGGGACATTCGTGCTCAGAAAGACTGATGTTGGATTCATTTGGATAGGGGAAGTTGGCAATTCAAAGCTGGTCATTCATGCTGTGCTGCAATTGCAGCAGACAAGTTCAAGGGCAGATACGGGCAGTCTCCATAGGTTGCGAAGGCTCCTGAGCCCTGTTTGGAGGCTGATGGCTCTGATATTCACAGTTCAGGCTGTGTTTGGGGTGTGCGGAGATTGAGGCAAGGGTTTCAATGCCAGAGGTTTTACAAATCTCCATGTCGATATCTGCTATCACAATGGACTAGAGGCCCAGTCCAACTCTCATTAAAGTGAATGGAAAGCCTTCCATTGAATACAATGGGAGCTGGACTGAGCACCAGGTCATCTCCAGTAATGTCTATGGTACCATGCACTTCCCAGCTAGGGTCCTTGCCTGTGTATTCTGTGACTTCCTCACCAGAGGTACTTAATACATACATTACAGCTAAGGCCCAAGCAAAGGAACGTCTATTGTTTACAAACCTCAACAAACATGCAAATCCAGTATGTGAAGAAAAGCAAAGGTCCCAGCTGCACCCATGGCTTGCGAAGAGATGATTATGGATTCCAGCCTAGTGCTCTGCACAGCTATTTCAGAGACCCATCTTAATTTCCAAGGTCTCAGTTTTCCACTGCCAGAGTCTATGAGTGCTGTTGCGGCCAGACTAATGGTCCAATGGTTCATTATGCAGCAAACCCAAGCGTGTCTCCTGATCTGCAGGATGGCAGAATTAGCAGTTCACCCAGCCCTTCAGGCCTTGTCTACACTAGGGTGTCTCCCACCATTGCTACTGCCAGATCAGCTCCACTAATGGTCCCATCATAGGGAGCACTAGTGGCCATCTGGGTTTTGAGCACCACATGCTTTGCTCTGACATGGTGCTTAGCACAGCAGTGGCCATCTGGATCCCTCTTTATAGTAGTGCTCCCAGCCTCACTGCAAATGCTTGGCGGGGAGGTATAGCTCAGTGGTTTGAGCATTGACCTGCTAAACCCAGGGTTGTGAGTTCAATCCTTGAGGGGGCCATTTAGGGATCTGGGGCAAAAATTGGGGATTGGTCCTGCTTTGAGCAGGGGGTTGGACTAGATGACCTCCTAAGGTCCCTTCCAACCCTGATACTCTATGATTCTATGAAATTTGGGGCAACAAAGGTTTATGCAGAGCCTAACCCCAGGGGAGAGTGAAGGTTGTGATTCACATCAAGCCCTCTGGCCAATGACAGGACAGTCATGGTGTTTCCTTGACTGGGAGAATGGCACCTGTGCCTTGCAGGAGGGGGCAAGGAGAAAGAGAGTGTGTGTGTGTGTGTGTGTGTGTGTGTGTGAGTGAGCGAGAGAGAGAGAGAGAGAGAATGTGAATTCTCAGAGATGCAAAGGACCTCTCGCTCTCCCTGAAAAAAACACATGTGGCCCAAGGATCTGCCAAGGCCAATTCCATGGAGCGCATCAGCACAGGGGCCCTTGTACCAATTAAGTCACTGTTGCCCAGCCCTGAGTCTTGAAGAACGCTGTTGCCTGGCAACAAGGGATCAGACAGGCCCTGGCCTGTCTACTAAGCCAGGACGCTTTTAAAGACATCTTTTTTCAGATCTACAAATCTGTTAGCTTAAAGGGCACCTACTTCAGGTGTGGATGTGGGGAGGCCTGCTGCTTGGGTGTTTCACCAAGGCCTTGTTGAGCAGGAGCCCGTCCTTGGGCAGGGGGTCTAGGCTGCTGTGGTGGGAAGATGCCCGGCTTGGAGGCCTGAACTGGGGAGGTTCCAGTGGAAGATCGTGTTAGCTGAGGGGATCCAGGTGACCTCTGCTGCTGAGGTGAGCTAGACTGGGGACTCTGGGGCTGCTGGCCCTGAGGAGAGAGCCGTTGTTGTGGAGGTGCTCCAGTCCGTGGCGGCTGAGATCCCTGAGGCTGGCGTGGACCCCCTGCAGGGAACATGGACACAAAAGTGCACAAGACACGCATTAAACAAGGAGCAGCTGCCTGAGGGAACGGGCTCTAGTGAAAGAAGAAACATTTCAGACTCGTTCCATGCAGAGAGCTAAGGAAAAATATTTGTTATGGACACTGGATGCCATTAATCTGTTGGTCAGTGGCAACATGCCCACATCTGCGGAGTTGCTGCCGTACAGTTCTTTGCCTTCTTAACACCAAGGAAACCCTGCCATCCTTTTCCCAGGGACAGCTGCCTCAGCGTGCCTTAGTTCTCCAGGTAATTGTCACCATTTTGTGTCTGGGTGGCGTGTGGGAGCCTGAATTGTTGGGGTGAAATGTCGGAATCAATGGGAGAACTAGCTCCCCCCACAGAAAATGGAAGTTTGGGTCAACAGCATTTTCCCTGGATAGTTACGAGGAGGTGCTTGTATGCCACATCACCATCCATGCTTCTACATTATAACATGATCAGTGGGTGGATGCTTCAGCATTTTTGGATGAGAGATCCTCAAAGCAAAGCCTGACTTTTCTGCCATCCTAAAGCCCCATAAAATGATGCTCCTAGCGAGTGAAAATAGACAGATATGTGTCCCTTAATGTTTTATACACTGGTTCAAAGAGTAAAGCTAATAGTCTTTAAAGATCTCATGTACTCTTGTGCATGAGTAAAAGAGTTACCCCAATGTCTTGGCCAAATTCCAGCTTCGGCAATTACATTCTGCTGAGCTCAATTCTACCTGCATTTTCCACTGGAGATGCTATACTTCTTGACTGCCTTTTCTGAACCATTGTGCAATGTTACAGTGCACTGTTGAACAGTCGCTGTATTTCATCGCAGCGCTGGCTGCAATTTCAGTGACGGGTGAAGAGATTCCTCTGTACAGTCTGAATCAAATCCCAAAATGAACGGTCTAGGTTTCCTTTGCCAGAGGTCCTAGAGTACAGTACCTTGAGGAGGTGGCCGTGGTTGGGATGGTTGTCCAAGGTGGGGTCCAGGCTGAGGCTGGATCTGTGATTTCATTGACTGAGGCTGGACTTGTTGAGGCTGGAAAAAATCATTACAGTCGTCAGAACATGTTCAAAAGGAGAAGCCTAGGGATGACAGAAAGAACTTTGAATGTTGTGGTGTTTTCAACACACACTCTGCCACTGCAGCATAAGGCCTGTAAGGTTCCATGGTATGATGGAGAACTGAGTAGGAAAGAGCATGGAAACTCTTAGCTAGAAGAGAATGACTGTAGCGTTAAGTTTTTTAAAAGTGGGTTTACAAACAGAGGAATTACCAGACTGGATCAAACCTGAGGCCCATCTAGCCCAGTGGCCAGCACCAGATGCTTCAAAGGCAGATGTATGTAAGAACCCTGCACGAAACAGATGTGGAGTTATCAGGTCTCATCCTGATTTCTAATAGTTAGAAATTGGCTTAAGCCATGAGGTTTAATATCCCTTCCACATGGATTGTCAATTAATTATAACTCCGGAAATTACTGACATCCCCATAATGTCCAATCCATTTTTCAATCTTAAATTCTTGGTCTCAATGACTTTCTGTGGCAGTGAATACCACAGTCTAGTTATTTCCTTTTATTGGTTTCCTACCTTTTAATTTCATTGAATGTCCCCTTGTTCTCTGCTAAGAGACAGGGAGAATAGATGTTCCTAATCTACCTTCTCTAGACCATTATTTTATATATTTTTATTATGTCACCTCTTATTTGTCTCCTTTCAAAGGTGAACAAGCTCATCTTTTCAGTCTCTCTTCCCCGGAGAGTGTTTCCAGGCCCTGGATCTTTCTCGCCACTCTTTTCTGAGCCCCCTCTAGTTGTGCACTAGCCATTTTCAGATGGGGTGATGAATACTGCGAACAGTATCCAGATAAGGCTGCGCCATTGATGTGTATAAAGGCATTAGAATAGTCTCCATGTTGTTCACCATCCCATTTCTTATGAATCCTAACAACTTGTTTGATTTTTTTGCCTGCAGCTGTGCCCTGAGCAGAGGTTTTCACTGAGCTGACTACCGTGAGGCCAGTTGATACAGTTAATTTAAAACAAGTAGTTTAAAATTTCCCCTCCAATGTGGCTTAATTTGCATTTATCAACATTGAATTTCGTTTGCCATTGTGTTGCTCATTCACCTAGCTTGGTTAGGTCATGCTGAAATTCCTCCCAGTCCTCCCTAATTTTGCTATCTCTCTGCTCACTCTCCTTTTCTGATCATTAATAAACAGTTTAAACAACCCGGGACTGTTGTGCAGAGGCCTGTACTCTAAGCTGTCCAAGGTAACAAGAGTCCAACTCAGCCTGTTACATAAATTGTTTATGAAAGTCAGCAAAGTTGGAGACAAATAGACTGGTCCAAACTGGATTGCTTAGGTTAAAAGAACTATGTTAAGAGGCCTTCAAGGTTCCTGGCAAAGTCATGGCTTGGCATGACAAGAAACTAAACGAGTCTAGAAACGGGAAGAAATATTTATAGTTGAAATCAATGATGTGTGTTTTAATTAGTTAATGTTACTGGGGTGTGGTTGCCAACCCATCTTGGACATTGTTCATCTCGGAGTCACTAAATGGCCGGGGGCCCGATGTGTGGGCTGGAAGGATTGAGCTTTGTCACTGTGGCTGCCACTCCCACAGTCTCCTGGGATCCACCATGATACCGCTGGGCCTTTGTCGTCCTGTTCCTGAAAGGGAGCCTGACTACACCAGGCCAAAGAGAGGGAACCAGGTGACATTGCCACCAGCTTCAGACAAATCCTGAACAACACCTGGGATGTGAGACTTGGGTTCCTACTGTCACCCCTCCACTGTGTTTCATTTTCTTTCCCCACCTTATTTCTGCTCTTTCCTTTCTCTCTGCTTTCTGTCTAATAAGCATCTGGCTTAGCCAGCCAAGACAAGTCCTCCTTTCGCAACACTGTTATGAGCCTGGGACCAGAGAGGCAGCCACAAGCAGGGCCCAAGCCTGCTATAGTTTGCCACCTCTCAGCGTGGCTGATCAGACCATGTGCTGTGCCTGTGTTTCTCCAGCAGCAAGGGTGCAAGGGAATGGCAGCACCAGACACAGAAGCTGCATTTTCTATCTTTACTCTTCTTTTCTCTCCTCTGTTGTGTGATTGTCTTGTTTTGTCTTAAACAAAGGAGAATTGGACTTTAGCAGCAACAGTTCCAGACCATCTTAACTAACTTTTTCTCTTTCCTTGGGGAAAGAGAAAGACAGTTCATGCATTAAAGACAGTTAATAATGCATCTTTAATTCCATCTAACAGACTATCCAACAGGGGTTCCTCCCTATATAAAGAACCAACTGACAGCTTCAGGGGGAAAGGGGAATGGGTATTATTAAAACAAAAGTCTTACTTAATACTTTACTGCCTTGACTCTTCTCCAATCCCTCCTCCTTGGGTTCCTGCTATAGACTTAAAAAGGGTGCTCGTATTCACAGATGTTTTTATTTAAACCCTGGCATGTCATGCCATGATGCGGTTCATTCATTCAAAACTGCCATTGGCAAACGTTGCTCTAAAATAAGATGGGTGCAGTACTCAGCCTGGGGTGAGTGTGCGTTGAGGCGGGCGCACTAAACATGAGGCCTACTGGTCAGTTTAAAAGCAGAAATGATGGGTTCTGGTGAATGGCAACATCAGCCAGGGCTTCTTATCGGGGACTGGTGGCTGAGACACAGGGGTCTCTCTGAAGAAGCAGGGATGCCATTAGAGAAGGGCCTAACAGTGGCAGAAAGCCTCACTGGCTCCCTTTGGGATGCACTGGATTTCACCAGAGAGGCAAAGGCTGGAATAAACTCAGTCGTGGGGATTGCTAACCTGTCAAGCTGGGATGGAGAGTTGCAGCCAAACTATAAAGAGTTTTAGAGTCTCCTCAACGTGCACACAGAACTTGTGTTAATATTCACTCATGGGAGCAGAGACCCTAAGAGTAGCAGCGGCTCCATCAGCAGTGAACAAGCCACATTGTTTGGCTTTATAGGCTACCAAGTCGTATTGCTGGGGTCCAGCTAAGAATCTGCCCATTCTTTGTGGGCAGAGATGGGGGATAGGTTTTCTTTATAAACCCTGCAGAAGCTCTCAGACTTAATTCTCCCTGGAGGGATAGGGTTATGATCCCTCCAGACTCTCCCTGGCATAGGTTGGTATGACTGCTCTTTACTGAAGTTATTTGATGCCGGGTCTTTAAACTGATTCTGTTGCCCTCTTCCCCAGTCCACCGTACATCAGCACACTGCTGTTGCCTACAAGGGAGCCTAGCTCAGCATGTTATTGCCTGCCATCATGCCGCCCAACCTGAGTCGCTATAACAACAGCTGCCGCATACTGCATGGTCATTTGTGAGCAGGAGATGCTCCTATGCTTGCCTTTTCTGCTGCTATTCCCTTGATTGCTCTCCATCCCTGAGTCCACCTCTCGCCAAACTGTTCTACAATGTTTGTCTCTGATGATGCTTCTCTTTATAGTTTGTAGTCTTGGTCAGAGTCTGTACCCAGCCAAAATGGCCCAGGGTATATGTATGTGGTGGGATAAGCTGGATGAGAATGTGATGCCATGGTAATATGAAGAGAGACATTGCTCAGGGACAACCCATGAAGGGTTTATGGAAGAGCTACCCCTGCAACAGGAACAGCAGAACGATCCAATACTTTGCATGGGGTGGCATCTCTGTCCAACAGTGCCGGAACGTTCAATCCACTGCGGTACATGATTGGCTGAACACTCCTGGGGGGTTTGAGAAAGCACCTACTTTTCTGAATGGCTCCGTCCACTCTTACCCAAGGCCTCGGAGGTGAGGGGGTAGATCCTGCAGTCACAAGAAGCTGAGTCATTTTGGAGACAACCAGATCAGCTACGAGCTGTGTGTCCTCCTCCACGTGCTCCCCTATCAGGGGCATCGAGCTATCCATCACCTGCACAAAGAAAGAAAAGCTAGTAAGGTGGCTTCCTAGTGGCAGAGGCAGGTCTAGACAATCAATCGGATGCCAAGCTCCGCTGTGTTACTACATCCCCAGGCAACTATTCCCATCATTCGCCCACATCCTGAAGTGGTGGGAGCTGCCTATCACAATGGCTGGCACATATCTCAGTTTTTGAGAAATGAAGCTTTCTGCCAATTGGAACTCAGGCCTAAGCTTGATATGGGTTTCTGGAGACTCTTTTTGATCAAACACACGCAAACTAGATTCTTCCTACACCCAGAGAGGCTGACTGAATGTCTTTCATTGATGGGTGTTTCTCTTGAGTTCAACTATGGTGATATTTGTGGATGACGCTCCGACAGGAAGGGTTCCAGGTATAAAGGAGAAAGGAAACAAACCACAAAGAGACCCGTGCAAGGGGGACTAGAGGCAACCAGGGAAGAGCTGGTATTAATCAATGCAAAGCTCTACAGGAAATAAGGAAATAAACAACACAGGCACAAAATAGACAGGATGTCTCCAAACAGCAGCACCCATGCTATGAAAGTAAACTTCCTCTCAGCTGGTCTCCTTTACGCAGTGCTGACATTACTTTGCCATGTAAACACGCACTACAATTACCACAGGGAAGGTGAGGAAGCAAAGGTTTGAAGGGGTCTTAAAAAAGGTGAGACCCACGGCTATACGCCACCCCGAAGCACCACAATAATCATCAAAGTTGTTTGTCATAACCCAACAGCTTTACAAACAGTAACCAAGTCCCATACGAAGCACCTCATTATGGTGAAGCTAAGGTTCAGTTGGGGGTGCTTATTAACCTACCAGAATGTTAGTGCCTTTTAAGAAAACTAAACTTTAGAAATCCAGGAAATGCAGCATTAAAATGTGCATTTGTCAGATAAGGCACTGACACACTCAGATAACAATTGCAACCTCAAGTCTGCCCCACTAGAGCTCCAAGCGTAGTCTGGACTGGGACTCTATTCTCAGCTTCACCACTGGACGGCTGGGTGACCTTGGGCAAGTCACTTCCCCCTCTGTGCCTCAGTTTCCCTAGCTGTAAAATGGGGCTAATGACACTGACCTCCTTTGTAACGTGCTTTGAGATCTACTGATGAAAAGCATTCTGTAAGAGCGAGGTATTATTATTATTAAGCAGAATGTTTTGCACACATTTCTATAGTTAGGTTTAAGGAAGTCTGTTTGTGATGTCAGTTCATCAACAGATGGTTCCAACCTGACCAGCTGACACAGAGGTGACTTATTAATGGAGTAACTGTTCAATTTGCCTTAATTTGGTCTCCACTTTAGTTTTGTTACATATGAGCTTATATAAAATCCAGAAGGTATGCCTGTGGACAGCTTTAATTTTGCAAATCTGATGAGAAGAGAACTGGTACCAAAATCCATTGCTTTCTTGATTTATGTATGTGTGGGTATGTGTGGAGCAGGTTAAATGGAAGGGGGTCAGATAAATATATTAAATGGTGTTCAAATGTGCTGGCATCTCCTCTGCTTCTTTGTAGAACAGGCTTCTTGGGGTCCAGAGATAGCTGGGTTTGGCTGCCACAAAGGTGTGGCTGGGAGAACTATAAACCATTGGACTTGAAATCTAATCTGACTTCTATTAGGGAGGGTCTCACTAGCATGTAGCTCCAGGAGGCATCCCCATTTCATTTGGCAATTCTGGCACCAGCTCATATGTAGGAAAGGACAGAGTCATGTCAACTTCATTTACCTTGTTAATTCACTGTGAAAGGGGTGGTTTATGACCACTAGATGGTGCCATTGTTCCCTTTAACAAGCCATTATCCAGCGAAGTAATCTGCTCACTCACCAACTCTGGGTGTAAATAACTGTGTAGTGATAGGTCTGTATTAAAAAAACCCCCTCATCTCTTCAGTATGGGAATTATTTTCCATCATTACTGCAGCAGCATGTGATATGCTGGCTGACGTGAAAGGACAGGGCATCGTTTAGAAACAGAGACATCCACGGCTAAATTAATCCTGTTTTAGGCCCATCAAAGTCAATAGAGCAACATCAGGCATTAGGTTGTCTCTATGTCTTGTTTTGCGATTTCTGACCCAGCTCACTTCTGTGGTATTGATTGAGGGACCCAAACACGGGGCTATCACTGACTAAGGCATGGGGAGGATGAAGCTGATAAGAACGGACGCGGTTTTTCTGGGCCAAATGACACACTCAGTTGTGTCAGTGCAGCTACTCCAGAATTATACAGGTGCCAAGATCAGAATCTGGCCCCATAATGCTGAGATAAACCACCCAGATGGAATATATGAAATACACACATATTCCTCTCATCTCTTCCTGAGAATGAGACCAAAGAACAGCTGAGGGAGAGGGGAAGATGTCAGCACACACAAACCCTGCCTTTGTAGTTGCCCAAGGTCAGTGGCTGTCTCCTGACACAGCTGCTGTTGCTCGATAAGGTATCTCAGAGGGAACGGAAGGCGGCAAGGCAGAGAAGAGATCCAGGAAAACCCCTTCCCCGCCTTCTATCTTACGCCAAGAGCTGGAGGCTGGGTTTGTTATTCCATGTTCTCATGTGCGAGTGTCGAGGTGTTGGATGATTGGAGGGAAGGAAGGAAACAGATGATTTGACAGATCAAAGGGATTGATACGACAATGGTGAAAGGCTGGACAGGCCATCACGCAGAGCAGGAGAGTCCTTGTAGTGCGTGTGGCTAGATCCACAGAGCTCGACGATAGCAATAGATGTGGCACTGCTGGCCACCAGAGCCATGAGAGAAGGATAAAAAACATGAAGTGAATCCAATTTTGATTACTCTTTAGTTTCGTGGATCATTTTACTCACCCCTGCCATCTGTAAAATGACTCCTCATTGTGGCGTTGTTTTAGATTACAAAAATGGGCCAGATTTTCAAGTGCACACCCCCAACATGCACCCAGTGCACTGAGCAACGTTGAAAACCTGGCCACTCATCCAGGTGCCTAAAGAGGAGCGAAACTTCTGAAAACTTGGCCTCAGTTGGGAGTGCTGAGCCCTTCTGAAAATGCCAGACTCAGTGACAAAGCCCGTAAGTGCAGAGATCTCAGCTAATAATACAGTAAAGGTAGGAAAATCAGACTGAAGATAAATTTATATTAATAATCCTCCTTTTGTGCACTCAACCTCCTCTCTCCTAATCTGAGCCCCTGTTCGCCATAAGCAATGCTGATAAATCTCACAAGACACAGATCTGGCTGTCTTTCATTTTGTGAGTGTTTCTCAGGGAACAGTTTTCACATTGTGAAAATTCATTCCTTGGTTCCATGCCATTGTGCAAACGTTACCATTTATTTATTCAGCGAATTTTGGAGCCATTTCTTGAAAAATTTCACAGCAAATTTTCCTTCTCACATAGTGAAACGCAGCTGTTTGGCTGTCCCCCACCCCTTTTCCCCCCCAACAAAATAAAACACAAAACAACCAACCCACCAGCTTCTGGCCAAAAAAACCCCACTCAAGGAACTGGACTAGGGGAAAGTAATTACAGTACTTCTCGGCTTCTCTTTCAGAACTGGTATAAAGTAGAAAATGTGCCTGCTTTGCTTTATTCTATTCTATTCCATTCATGTTGCCATACAGTGCCCATCAGTCTGGTATCTGAACTCCTGGCATAGCAGAGCCTCTGGGCCAGATCCTCAGCTGGTGTAATTTGGCTTAGCTCAGTTGAAATCAGCGTGGCTCCTCTGATTTGCATCAGCTGACCTCACCCTGTGTGCTTTGTTCAGTGTAGAATCATGGGGTAATGCGTGCGCAGGTGTGCGTTTCTGTCTGTGTGTGCAATGTGGTAATGGGTGTAAGTCTATGGATGTGCCCTCGACTCAGGGACACAAACACGGAAGCAGGTATGCACCCCCCCCATCCTGAGTCATACACAGAAGCAGGTGTGCAATCCTCCCCCATGCACACACACACTGAGACAGACATGTACACATGCACATGGACATACATACCCGCACAAAGGCAGATGGGTCAAACTCCTCACCCACACATACAAAACCACACAGGAAGGTGTATGTGTACACACAGGGACCCATGCATTCAGAGAGGCAGGTGTGCGTACCTTCTTACCTTCCCCCAGAGACGGGCAGGTGTGTACACACACACACAGGCTGAAGTATGTTGAGTTTAAAGGGCTCTATTCTGGGGTGGGGTTTGAAGAGGAGCACCTCCACCAAAAGCTGCTGACAACTTAGACAGAGGAGTCAGAATGACAGCAGCACCCCGCTTGCCATTTGGAAGAAGCAGGCTAATGTTTTCATTGCTGGCAGAGCACTTGTATTACACGACCTCTGACAGGTCCCTGGTCCCTGAGGAGGAGATGCACAAGACTGGAATGTGCAGTCACCATAAGGCTCATGTGGTTCTCATCAGCTTCCCAAGCCTCAGTGGGTGGGAGTGCTCTCCCACGCATAGCTTTCTAATGTGTCAGCACCCTTGAATGAAACTGCAGGCCAGCTTTGCTCATCTTCCTCTGCCTGGGCTGTGTTGGTGGAGTTCAGAGCAGGTCAGATGCTGAGCCTCACTTCCAATAACATCACATGGAGCAGAGGACACTAGCTCAGTTGCCAGATTTGGTCACACCCGGAGTGGCTCTTGAGTTTCCAATTTGATTTTCCTGCCAGCTTTTCATGACCCGTCCTGTTCCAGTGACCCAGATCATGTTACCCGTCCCAGTCCCCTGTTCAACTCCCTGGCATGGGAGGTATCACTTTGAACGCTTGCCTTCTCAACCACAGCTTGTGCTGCTAATGTGACTGGAACCCACAAACTCTCTTGGGGGCTTGTCATGCTTATCTGCTAGCTCAATAAACTCAGGCCTGGGCAAACGATTTTAAGGGGTGCATCCAGAGTCTGATGAAGACAATGAGGCTCATTCATGCTACTTATAGTTCTCTTCCCTACAGCTCTAGTTCCATTAGGGTGACCAGACAGCAAGTGTGAAAAATCGGGACAGGGGGTGGGGGGTAATAGGAGCCTATATAAGAAAAAGACCCAAAAATCGGGACTGTCCCTATAAAATCGGGACATCTGGTCACCCTAAGTTCTATCCAGTTAATCATCGGCTCCTTTGTGACATGCACCCTGCTTGTGACTGACTCCTAATATTAACGTTGACCCAGGAGCCCATTCACAGGTATCTGGCAATTTGGTTGCAACTCTCAGTTAGTCGTTGGTCGTTGCTTGGGCACATTAGTTGAAATGATGCTGGTCACTGTGAGGAGAACATGACTGAGTCAAGGGGCACAGCATGTACTTAGAGTATGTCTGACTGTCTGAGCATGTCGGCACGCGTGGGAGGGTTTGTGTTTGTGGACGTACTCAGATGAAGGAGATGTGAACTCCAGTCACTCAAGCTCTCACCTCAATTATATAGTCCTTCCCATCTTTGCTGTGGACAGCTTTGACGGCACAAATATCGAGGCCTCCAAACATCTCGGCGCAGGAATCCGCCCAGAGTCTGTACCTGCAGAATCCACACAGACACATGGCTGGGAATTATCTGGCTGCTCAAGGATTAAAAGAAAGTCTCCATGCTAGTAGGGTGCCAACTTTCTCAGCCTCCCACCAAATATAGACACCCCACCCTCTGCCTTATTCAACTGCAATAAGGCAGATATCATGACCTTTAATATTGCCTCACCATCACCAGTACGGATAGAGGATTATGAGATTCTGTGGCCTGCGTTGTGCAGGAGGTCAGACTAGATGATCATAATGGTCCCTTCTGACCTTAAAGTCTATGAGTCTATGTTCTCACCAATGTAGAAACATTCATATACTTGGGCAGCACCATCAGCCAGGATGGTGGAACAAGCCAGGACACCCGGAACAAAATCAATAAAGCCAGGAACACCTTCAGGAGCTTAAATACAGCATGGAAATCATCAAAATACAACTCCAAAACCAAACTCAAGATTTATCAGAGCTGCGTACTTTCAACCCTACTTTATAGTGCAGAAAGCAGGGGAATGACAACGTACGACATGTCCAAACTGTCTTCATTCCATACAACCTGCCTCAGAAAAATCTTCCGTATCTTTTGGCCCCAAACAATCTCAAACCAAGATCTATTGACACAGTGTAGCCAAGAGGATCTGAGCACCATCATTGCCAGGTGTTGGAGATGGGTCGGCCAGGTGCTTTGGATAGAAACTGATTCCATCACCAGAGTAGCAATAAGAAGGCAAGTGAAAATGAGGCCACCCAAAAACAACATGGCAAAGAGCTGTGGAAGCCAAGCTGAAAAACCTGGGGCAGAGCTGGGGAACCATTGAAAGACTTGCCAGAAACAGACAAGAGTGGAGGAGCTTCATCACTGCCCTAAATGCCAGAAGCATAATAGGAACATCATGATCGTGATGATGACCCTCTGCCTCTGGAAGTGCATAGAACGCTCTTCACAGCAACTCAGAGTTATCATGAGTCATCCCCTCCCTCTATTCTACAGGCGATGGAAGAAATAGGAGATCTTGCATGATGAACGCCTACATTTACCTTCATTGCACATCAGCTCCCTACTCCTACTTATATCCCCTCGAACCACATGAAATAATTTCTCTCTCTCACTGGTATTTACACACCTCAAATCTCCCCCACTTACATGTCACTTAGCCAAATTGTAAATGTTTAGTTCATTTTATCTTTCCTCAGAAGAAAGTCCCTGAAATTTTAATTGCTCTTCCCTGGATTCCACCCCCCCCCCGCCCCCGTTGACAACTTTCTGATGCTGAGATGCCCGGCATGTTCTAGGTTTGGAGAGCCAGAGTGGAGCTCTATAATGAATGGCTATTACCTCTCTATTCTGTGACATGATGTCTCTGAATATACAGCCCCAAACTGCACAGACTTTTTCATTTGTTTCCTCTACCTCACCACCCTGCAAGCTGTTCCCAATCACTGCTATATCCATTTAATATTACTGCTTTCCAAGTATTTCCCTCCTGTTGAATATATGCTGCTGTGCCAGAGTGAGAGCAGGAGTGCTATATAATGGGAGCCCCTGCTTCCAGCTGTCCTAGCACGGGAACATGAGCTGGCAGGAACAGGAGGCCATGTATGATGGGGTGCCCCCTCAGCTGTCTCTGCACTGGAAGAGGAGAAGGAATGACAAGAGATGCATTATGATGGTGACCCTGCTCCCTCAGCTGTCCCTACGTTGGAACAGGAGAGGGAATGAGTTTTGCTGGTTTTCCTTCTGTGCAGCTGTGCTGTGGTCCTGACCATTTCAATACAAAAAATCTCAAAGCAGAAGATCTGCGAGCAGGACTCTCACACTGGGTGGATATTGAAACAGGAGAACACTGAGGATCTCAAAGCTACCTATGCAGACCTAATGGAGAAGGAGAAAAGAGCAGCCAGAACACCTATAACTTGATCTTCATGATCTAATGATAAACCTGCAAGAACACAAGGCCATATACGGATGGGGCAAGAAAATGGCATATGCAACTAATAAATCCTTCCTTGTCACTCCCTGCCTCAATGAGGAGACAAAGCGCAGCCACACACCCCCCTCAGAGGAGGTAATCATAGAATCATAGGACTGGATGGGACCTCGAGAGGTCATCTAGTCCAGTCCCCTGCCCTCATGGCAGGTGTTTTTCTAACCTGCTCTTAAAAATCTCCAATAATGGATTCCACAATTTCCCTAGGTAATTTATTCCAGTGTTTAACCACCCTGAGAGTTAGGAAGTTTTTTCTGATGTCCAACCTAAACCTCCCTTGCTGCAATTTAAGCCCATTGCTTCTTGTCCTAGCCTCAAAGGTGAAGAAGAACACTTTTTCTCTCTCCTTCTTGTAACAACCTTTTACTTTTACTTGAAAACTGTTATCATGTCTCCTCTCAGTCTTCTCTTCTCCAGACTAAACAAACCCAATTTTGTCAATCTTCCTTCATAGGTCATATTATCTAGACCTTTAATCATTTTTGTTGCTCTTCTCTAGAATAGGAGGCTATTTCAGCCCCCGTCATCTGTACAGTAATAAAACTTGTAAAGTCATAATAAATTCACTCCAGTAAGCAGGCTCTTTCCCACCCTGGGTTTGTGTGGAGGAGGAGGGCAGCAGGAATGCGCTGTTTACACAGGGGATTAACCCTGTGAATCAAGCAGGATGCCCATGCTAATGCACTAAGCACTGCAAGGGCCACTCATGTACAGCTGCAACTGGATGCTGGTCATGTACCACAGGGCAGCTTCTTGCGAGCCACGTATATTCCGGAGGGAGGCTTAAGGATGTCTGGGTTCAAAATCCAGGCTAGGACACAAATGAAACGGGGCTAGTGGTCTCACCAGGTTTCCTAATGGATATTCATCCATATCAACCACCCTTTCTCCTGAGAGGCAGAATTTTCAGATGCCCAGAGGTAGAATAGCAGAGGCTGCTGCTGGTGAGCACTCAGATGCACAGGAATGGAATAGCAGAGGTGCTGCAGGTTAGAATTAAACACAGTGGCAGACGTGTATATACTTATGCATGTGTTTGCAGAGGAGTTAAATTTGCACCCGATTTGTCACCATGATACCTGGATTTAGCCAGCACTAGCAACCCCTCATTTTTGCCCCTATTCAGCAAAGTATTTAAGCATGTGCTTACGTTCACCCCTATTCAAAGCAAAGCACAGCACACTTAGCTTCAAGCATGTGCTTAAGTCGTGATGTAGCTTCAGTATCAGCTTTGCTCTTTCTTTTTTGAAAGCCCCTTCTCTTCCTTACCTCTCTGTCATTGCGATCTGCTCCAGCATGGCAGAACCTGTGTTTGCCTTCCAGTTTCCAGAGATGGATGTCCTCCTGGGAAAACAAACCAATCACAGGATGACAAACCAACCCCTTCAAAGAGGTAGTTTTCATGCCTGACACAGTGTATGTGAGGAACATGGGTGATTCAGCAGGGTGTCCTTTCCAATCCTACAGTCCACAGTGCTCCCAACAAATTCTGATCATCCAGTAAATGAAAGACTCAAACTAGGAGCAAGGAACTAAGAACCTTGATGCATCTTTTGTCTGCAGCTAGGTGGGTGATGTGTAGTGGCCTTGTGAACTCTTTTCTCCTTTTACACATCAGATCCTGAAAAGCCGAGATGACTGTAAAACGCCTCTGGGATAATTAAGCTTATGCTCTGCACTGTAGAATCTAAGCATATATAATTCTCCTGGCAAAGATGTGACTGAAAAGATACATAAAAGTCAGACATGAACTACTCTCTGAGGTTGGCTTCTATAGTAACTCCTCACTTAAAGTCGTCCTTGTTAACACTGTTTCGTTGTTACATTGCTGATCAATTAGGGAACATGCTTGTTTTAACTTGTGCAATGCTCCCTTATAACGTTGTTTGGCAGCTGCCTGCTTTGTCCACTGCTTGCAGGAAGAGCAGCCCATTGGAGCTATCTGGTGGGGGCTTGGAGTCAGGGTGGACTGGCAGCCCCCCTATCAGCTCCCCTAAGTTCCCTGTGCGGCAGCCACCTAGCAGGCTATCAATTTCTGACAGTTCAGCTGTTCCTCCCCCCACTGCCATGTGCTTTTCCTGCCCCCTGCCTTGGAGCTGCTCCCAGGATCCTACTGCTTGCTGTGGGGGCAGGGAGAAGAGGGGTGCTAATGTCAGGGTGTCCCCCTCCCCCCTACTCCTGCCCCCCACTTACCCCATCTCCATAGAGCGGGTGGGGGTGGGGGTGGGGAACGACACAACAGGGCTCAGGATGGAGGGAGCTTGCTGGCAGAGCTGCTGTCTCAACTTGCTGATCTACTTAAAAAGGCAACATACTTAGAGTGGGGTCAGTGCACTTAAATGGGCAATGTGCATTCTCACTCTCACACACACGATGTGTGTCTCTGTCTGCCATGCTGTCTCCCCTCCCTCCATTTGTGCTGCCTTGTAGAGTGTGAGGCTACATTAACAATGTGTTAACCCTTGAGGGCTCAGCCGAGTGCTAGTTCATCATTTAGCAGTAAGGCATTCCCTGGGAAATATCCCACCCTCTTCTGCCCTCTGACTTCACCACCTCAACCAAGCTTCACAATCATCATTGCTGTGTACAGTATTAAATTGTTTGTTTAAAACTTACTGTATATAATAATATATAGTCTTTTGTCTGGTGAAAAACATTTCCCTGGAACCTAACCCCCCCATTTACATTAATTCTTATGGGGAAATTGGATTCGTGTAACATCGTTTCGCTTAAAGTCACATTTTTCAGGAACATAACTACAACATTAAGCGAGGAGTTACTGTATTGTAGGGGTGGCCTGGAAAGTCTGTCTGTCTGTGCCCTCATTTTTAATCTCAATGGCCCGCCTGCTCTGGGACCCACCTGCCAACTTCTCCCAAAGGTTTTTTAGAATTGTAAAATGCTCCAAATCTCCTTCGTTGTAACTGGCTGTGAATTTCAACAGAAGATGATGCTGCTGGCAAATTCTGAGCTCTGTATTTGTCTGTCAAGTGCTGGGCTAGTTCATTTCTTTGCACTTAGGAAGAAGGCAGACTTTACACAGCCTGCAATGATAGCACCTTGTGTTGTAATTCTGCCAGATCTCACAAGATTCCTGAGTATGGTTTCGACTAGTATTTGGGGAGGAAAGTGCTGTATTAGTTGTAAGATATTATCCCATCAGTGTGTTTGATACACCCATGAAACACTCCTATGCTGCAGAAAGCATGCATGGTGATTCAGTGGGTGGCACTCTTTTTCCTGAACCAGTCCTGATCCAATGTAGCAGCATGGTGCTGGGAGATGCTGATTGCTGCTGACATAATCTTTTCAGTGAAACGTAGAAAAGTCCTGATCATTTTTGGTCATTAAAGATCACAAGGCGCTTTTCACAAGAGCAGAGGTGGGTCAAAGTTGGGTCATTACATTTTGCCTACCTAAAATTTCCTGAGAAATGTTTCAAATAGACATGGCCTCCTTCTTCATTTTCTGCTCTAACCTAATACGTACTGCTGCTGCAAACTGTTAAATGGCTCCTGGGATCCAGCTCAGAAGGGGGTGAAGTGATTCCTGAGTATGGATTAGACTAGTATCTGGGGAGGAAAGTGCTGTATTAGTTGTAAGATATTATTATCACATGCTGTACTACTGGTTATCACACACACAAACCCTCCTGTCTTATCAAAACCATTCACCTTCCTGACTTGTTCCCTACGCAACAGAATCTTCCCTCTTTGAGGTTTCTGAGCCTTTTCCATTACCTAAGGACAGTGTTCCACTCTCAGCCTCTCTTTCCTTCTGTCTCCCTAAGTTAAGCTCCTTTCTGGGATTGTGTTTCCCAGCTTTCCAGTAGGAACGGCTCTTTATTTGTAATATGTGGGTTCAGAAAATTCCCCTGTAGTGATTGATGACATCCAAAATCTCATCAGTGATGAGAACTCCCAGATTCAGATTAGTAACACAATGATGGAATATCAGCATTGAGAAGAAGTATTTGGAATATGTAAACAGATACCCCATCAGAAAAGCAGCTATACTATGGTGTAATACAAGGAAATTACATGTGGGGGAGCTCCAGAGAGTGCAGCTTTGCTGCAGTGGTTGATTTATCTAGTTTGTTTGTTTGAGCCAATCTGATGTTCTAGTCCAGATGCTTCATGTAGAACGTAGCAAAAGTTTCAGTCAAATATAAAATACATCCAAACCATCTTAAAAAGAGACTTTCTCAAACACCGTCCTGACCATTAACATAAGCTCCACCACAACCTTCATGAAATCCACTTCCTTCCCAGCATGGGAGAGCAGCACGACACCAAATTAAGGCTTTGGCAAACCAAGGTAGAAAGTGAATTTGATAGCCAAGGGCTCCTCATTGAGAAGGCCCTGCCACCAGACCTCTACTGTTTATACCAGAGGCTCTTAGCTTGAATGCCTCCAATGACCCTAATTGCCATGGCAGTCAAACAAATAGAGGTGGCTTCTCGAATAAAAGGGACCCAGACCATGTGGGGCTTTATAGGTCAAGGCCAACACCTTAAATTTCACCTTCAAAGGAACTACTAGACAGTGCAAATCATGAAGCACTGGTGTAATATGCTCACTGTGTGAACCACCACTTCATAACTGGGCCATTCCATCCTATTGTAGCTCAGTTTCTGGAGGATTACAAGCTGTGGCCCCATGCAGAGTGCACGGCAACCATTCAGCTGCAAGGGGACAAGAGCACGAACATCAGGAGTGAGGTCTAAAAGAAAAGGGTACATCCCTCTTGTTAAGTGCAGATCGCAAGGGGTATTCTTGGCAACTGCTGCTACTAACCTGGGGTACTCAGAAGCAGCTGGCAGTCCAACGCGATCCTCAGGTTGCAAGCCTTAAAAAAACATGGCAAACACCCCACCCCATTGGCTGGGATGTTGATATAATTTTTGCCACTTCTTTCAGTTGTTTTCCCAGATGCACAATTATTATTTGAGTTTTATCTGGTTCACCAGCATTATGATGTCACCCAAACCCATTCAGTGGAATTATAGGCATGTGCCACAGGGCTATTTATCTGTTGTTTTCAGGGTGGCTTTAGTTATAAGCTAAGCAGGTGTTCACCATCAGTGTAAATCTGCAGTACCTCCACCCAAGTCAATGGGAATCTGAACTCAGTCTCTCAGTCACAGGTGGGAAGAAAGTATACTTGCATCTGGGGCGGGAAGGGATGAGATAGTCACCCTGTAGTATCCTCCCTCTGCCAGACCCTGGATGCAAAGTAGACAAATTCCAGAGAGAACTGCGTACACAGTCCTCAGTCAGGAGGAAGTGAGCTTTTGAGTTTTTGCATGTGTGGGAGGCAGTATGAAAACACAGGGACTGATTCCATTGCACTCAGACTAAGAGAGTCCTCCCTCTGACTGACATTACAGCAGTCACTGGTATTCTCAGACTTAAAGGCCAAGATGTTCCAGAGAGCCCAGTGATTTTGGATCCCTTCATTTTTGAGTGCCCAACTTGAAACACTTTCAAGGGGCCTGATTGTAAGTGGCTGGATGCCCTCACCTCTCTCATATGACATACAATGGACTTGTTTATCCCATAGAAAAAGTCTATTTTCAGTCTGGCACTGGGATACACTCCATTACCAGATACCTTTCATAGGGAACAATCAGTAACAGAGACTGGCTGTACAGATATCCCAAACTCATTTCCAATAATGGCTCCATGAATAGGACAAAGGAACTTTTGTAGCAAACAATTCATTCAATGAATTTGGCCTTTTTCTCTCTTCATGAACTGGCTTTGATTTACACTGATTTCTTCCCTATTTGTAACTGTTTGACAAATGTTTTATGGGAAACAATTTTATTTAGCAAACAATTGCTTGCAAATTTGCTCCCGTGTGGGATGGGCTATTAGTGTGACGGTTCACATTTGTCACATGGTATTGTTTCTGCTCCCTGATTAGAAAAGGTAGGTCAGTGAGGTAGGGAATTTTAAAGGACATTTCAAACCTCTTTTCTCAGTCATTTGAGTCAGGCTTTTCCTGAGACATCACTGCTAGAAAAATTAGGTGATTGTAATATTTAAATCTGACTGGGTCAGATTTAAAAATAATTTTCTCTCATTGCCTTCCCACTAAGTAATTGTGTGTCCCATGAAGTCCCAGACATGAAGAGAGGGGCCAGATCACTCTCTGATTTATTGAATTGCCTCTGTGCTAGGATGCTGGTCAGAGATTTGGGGCAGTTCTAGTTGCAAAGTGGGTGGGCACATACATTTGTCTGTCTCATGTAACTGTGTTAGCACCAAGGCTCTGGCCTGGGGTTTTGGGAACACAGATCCTAGACTAACAATAATGCTGGTGCTAAGTAATGTATGACAATGTTTCATCTATCTGGTGTGCTTAAGCGCATGCTGCCAGACCCATCTGCTCATCTAGAATTCTGCAGCTTGGTAAGGGCTAGTACTTCTGGATTAGCCAGATTATTTGCCTTTTCTTGTTCAGTTGGTTTGGGATGAGGAGAAATGAACTGTTTTATTTATTTATATGACTTTATTTTTAATTGATGTCAAACACTACTACAGCTTGGGATAGGTGCTTTTTAATTTCTGCCAGGAGCATATAGTGAATTTACTAGTCGCCACTTTTCTGACCCTTATCACTATTCCTACAGTCATTGTGACAAACAAATTAGTAATTGTGAGGTACGTACATGGTCTTAGCTGGCAAGGGGGCCAAAAATGGAATGGAACTTGGCAGCGCCTCTCTTCATTCTGGAGTTGCCGCTGGGGAGACTATATTCCCATGTAATGCTCTGTGTTGATCTAAGCAGCCCCCGCAGTCCTCACCGACCCTTTATGCTGTATGCCCATATTAACCCCTCTAACTCGAGACATCAGCGCCCACCTCTGATTGCTCCAGGATGCCAGCTTTCTTTGCCCACTTGCTAATTGTTCAAACAAGCACCTTTGTGCTTTTTCCCATGCTGCCCCACACACATGGGCGGAGCTCTCCGTATACACCTGCAAAACTAATACAATTATCCACCTCCAAATCCCTCCTCCAAGCTCTCCTTTGCCAGGATGCCTACAAAAAACTTGACCCTGGCTAGGCAGCTGGTGCAGCTGCCAGTCATGCTGACCAGTGTTGCTCATTGCATCCGTGTACTCCTCCATCAGTCTGTCTGTCCCCACGTGCTGTCTCTTGTCTTATACCTAGATTGTAAGTTCTCTGGGGCAGAGATTCTCTTTTTGTTAGGTTTATACAGTGCCTAGTACAACGGGGTCCTGGTCCATGACTAGGGCTTCTAGGCATTACCACAATACAAATAATAATAACTAATAATGCATGACAAAATACTAATTATCTAGCACCACACCATTTCAGTGGCAGTTTCTTACTGTGATGGTGTTACCTCACTGCAGTGGCCTGAGTAATTTCCTGGGTCAGGGGGCTAAAGGAGGGTAGCTGTGGGTCAATCACACTGTCAGACTCCATGGGTTGGCTCTGACTCATGCCAAAGTGGGGCATGCAACGAGGTAACGTAGGCCACCCCTTTGTTTTTAATATTTCACTTGAAACTCAAAGATTGTGGTGACTGTTCCCACTAGAGGGTGCTGAGAGACGGAGGATTTGTCTATATGGTCAGGAGAGATGGGACCTTTTAGAAAGCAAGTTACCCCAATGATAGGGGAGTAAAGCTTATCTCCTGGTACCTGTCCAAGACTGAGCTCGAAGACAGGTACAGATAGATTTACAGCCTGGGAACAAGGCACTGATGGTGAGTTATGGAGCAGTTATCTGTGGGCAGAGGGATCAGCATGGGGAAGAGGTGAAAGCACACCAGGGCTATTCTTCAAGGAACTTAAATCAGCCACCTATTCCTGACCAAATCAAACACTAATTAAACCACATTCATAAAAATGTCTCTTTCCAATTACAGCCTCACCCCCACCGCCCCGTCTCCAGCCCAGTCACGAGAGCACACACTCACATGTAAGCTTTGTAATTGCTGCCGATTTTCTGGATTCGGATGTCGTACTTGGAGTCAATGAACACCTCGGTGGTGGCGTAGGTTTTTGCCATGGCTACCACGCTGGCCATGTCCTGGAAGTCATACTGGTTCTCAACTTTTACCTGCAATTGCCGAAATCCAGCCAAAGAGCGGCGAGCACAAAGGGAACAGGAATATCTGTGAGGAGGGGTCATCTCAGTGGATGAATAACAGAGCACAATGACAGTTAAACAATAAAGAGAGTGAGATTCATCCAGGCAAACCTTACACATACCTAGCTAACTGGCATGCCTCCCACCTTGATGTACAAGCCCTGAGGGATCAGTAATGAGAACATATACCTATGATTAAAGGCTTCTACGGGGCTTTCCCCATAAGACTTAATGGGAGTTACACAGCTGAAATGCTCTGAAAAAGCATTCATTATATATTTGTAGCATAACTTAATACCAAGCATGTAAATTACTCTTACCCTATTATTTACCACTAAAGGTCTGATGAGAAAAGAAAATCAGGAGTGACCAGGAAATAGTCATTTATACCAGAAAATAAAGAAGCAAGAGGGGTTTTTGGGTTGGTTTTTTTTGCCACTCCTGGTCTCCAGATCCCTAGCAGTCCACATTGCCCTTATCTAGTTTCACGTGAAGGCCTGGCACAGGACTCCAGGCTGGAAGTGTACAAAACATGAGCCCCATGAGGATGATGTTCCTAGGGGAGACCACACACTGCAGGCAGTGCAAGCTTGAGGTCATGGGAGTGTGTGCGGGGGAGGCTGGCTAGAGGTGTAGAGGGACCGGAATGGCGCGATGCTCAGGGGTTTGAGATCTATACCCCAAGAGCTGCAAATTTCCTGGGAAACTAGCTTTTCACAGTGTTATATTTATTTACTGGAAATACATTGGAACTTTCAAAAAAGAAATGCTGGAAAAAGGAATCACTAAGTATAGAGGATGATCAGCTCTCTGCCAAGAGCTACTAAAAAGGGTAAAGAAAAGAAATCGTGACGTCTCCTCTCCCAATACTGCAAAAAACCAGCCAGCCAACACACCCCAGACAATGTTACTATCTTCATGTCACCAAACACAGCCTTTAGGATTTTGCACTGGCAAAAATCTACTCTGGTGCATCAGTGAAGCCCGGCCAACTACAATGCCCCCAAATGGTAGTGTGTGGAGATGGATGTGTTAATTTAAACAAGTCTATAGTATAGGATCGGGGCAATATATGATTGTCATCATGCATTATTATTTATTATTTGTATTGTGGCAGCATCCAGAGATCTCAGTCAAGGATCAGGACCCCATTGTGCTAGGCACTGTACAAACATTGAACAAAAAGATGGTCCCTACCCTCAAGACTAACCAACTAAATCTATATATGTGTGAAAAGAGGCTGGAAAGAGCCACAGGTCTATGTAAACCAGTCTGAAGGAAACATATACATTGGTGGTTGGTGTCTCTTTGTAAAGAACAAATGAGCTACTCTAAATGTCTCCCTAAAATCATGGTATGGCAGCAGCCATCCTGAGTACGTAAGTAGAAGAATAATGACAAGTTTGTTGCTAGCCTGCAAGGGGTGTGTTTTTCATTTATATTAGAGTTTGTAAGTTCCAAACAGAAACCAAAAACGCAGTCACATTCTGGCTTAGAAATTCTCTTACCTAAGCGAGGTACAGATGAAGTGAATTTTCAAGTACCGGAATAGCTGAGGTGAAGGTGGATTGCAAAACTGGTTTGGCCTTTGACTGTTTCTATATAAATTATCCCAATGATGCTAGCTCCTAACTTCTATTGCTTTGCAGAATGCTGATTATCCTCTTTGTCCTCTGCTGGGTGGAGGAAAAATGCAATTTTGTGACATCATTATTTATGTCCTCCAGAGAAAGAGAGTGAAGGGAGGACACAATAATCAGGCAGAATTAAAAATAAAAATGTACATGGGCATCTTTATCAGTCATAAAGGAGGGACAGGCTTGCTTTGTGCTTTGTAGTTCAACTTTAAATTTGAGCTGTGCTGAGCAAATTTCTCAGCCACTCCCCGCAGCTCTGGAAAACCGGGGTGAGGTTGTGATGAAGGTGCTTAGAGAGGTATATGATCTGGAGAGGAGAGTACGCTGATTATACAACAGTAGAACTCCGTTTTGAGAAATGGTCACAGTGCCTCGGGGAAACTAGAGGCCAGTTTATTGGTGTTCAATATTTTTACACAGATAACGCTAGAGCCTGGACAAACTGAGTGAGATGAGTTAGTCCCACTCTGATGAGATGCATCTGGGAGCGACTACATTGGGTAGACAATGCACTAAATTACAACATACAGTATTGTCCTGGACCCTTTGGCAATAGGAAAATACCAATAGGAAATAGAAAAGGCCATTATATAATGACTTATTTGGACCAGGGACTCTCGTGGGCTCTGAAACAAACTATGCTTGGCAGTACAAGGTCTCTCTGTGCCCAAGCTGAAATGACTGTATTTACAGCCAAGTAATGTTTGCCACAGAGGTGGAAAAGAGGGCACTGCTTCCTTTGACAGCTAGATTCAGGCCATGTGACTCTCCCTTCTCCCAACCACCTGGACTCTTGCTCAGAAATCTGGGATGCAGCAGAAAGGGTCTGGAATATCCCCGCTGCTGTGGAAGACAGAAGCACATGACTCCAGAAGGTGATTTTCCAGAGGACCAGAGAATATTTATTCAGCTCAGTTAAACAGAAAAATACATGGGTTTTTTAACAGGAACCCAAATTAAGGAACTAAAGCAACAAAAGCCAAAGAAGAATTCTCTAATAATGTTCCACAAGGACAGGTTTGCCATCCTCCTAGCACACGAGTGACTTATGGTGATCCTTTTCAGACATTATAGGAAACCATCTCCCGAGATGTCTGTCCTTCCTGAGCCAACCCTTGGATTCAATTAACCTTCCTGTGGAATTCTCAGGGCTTTTATAGATAATAGGGGAAATCTGGAAGTTCTCTTAAGTGGCTCTGTGCCTTCTTTCCCAATAGGCACAAAACCAAAATCATCCCCAAATAAAGAAAAAACGTATTCTCTCAATTGTCTGATCCAGCCAAGGTCATCTCAATAGGGTATCATGGCTCAGGATAAAGTTTGTTTAGTCCAGATACAATTATTACCTTGAAAACAGGTAAATAGTTACAGTCTAATTAGACTGATTTTCCTGTCTTATTTATCAATCCTGCTACTTTATTAAATTTCTTCTTTTACATATTTTATATTTGTTTCCTCTCCTCGTGTAACTTTCTTATATGTCATTATTAAATCCCAATATAATATCCATTGTTTAAAAGAGAGAAAGTTTGGATCCCAGTTCAGCCAGCCTGGATGCATTGTGACAATGGGTGATGGTGTAGGAATGCGTCACTAATGAGCCAAACACACTCAGGAGGAATATTTCACATTCCACTTAGCCGGTGGGTAATTGTAGCTTTTAAAATGCTATGCGTTGAACAAAAAAAAAAAAAAAAAAAAAAAAAGTGTGAAAAAGAGGCAAAGGAAGCTAGAAAAAAATAACAGGAACCATTTATTCTCTTCTGCATCCTAGTATGGATAAACCCAGTATCCCATTAGTTGTGTAAATGTGTGCAAACACAGTCTCCTGACATCAGTCTATTTGCTAAGCTCTGCTGGCTGTTTGATCAGTAACAGATTCATTCTAAAGCCATCCGCTGCTGTTTGCTATAGAGTTTTGCTGACCTGTTGTGAAGAAATCTGGCCAGGGATGTTGACAAATGTCTTTTCTGAGTGAGAAGGCTCCCGGCTGAGGTCTGAAGATTCCCTGAATCAGATCCTTCTCTGGCACTGGTATAACTTAGTACTGATGCTGTTATTATTACTGTAGTGAACTGGGGAGCTCAGAGGGAGCTTTGAGGATATACATCCATAGCAGCCACAATTCCTTTGGTCAGGGACTGCATCTTCATACCCCATTAACAAAACCCTTTTACTGGCCAGTGCAACCCTGACCTGAGGCTAGTATTCCCTCCCTGCTAGATACTGAGGGCTTGTCTACATGGGGACACTGTAAAATTAATCTGAATTAACTAAAGGAGTACATTTGAAGTAGATTAGTTAAACTGCGTTAAACCCTTGGGTGGATACTCTCATTCAGAATTGAAGTGGCCTTAATTCAGTTCATTCACTTCCATAGTGAACTGGAGAAAAAGACCCTGTGCCATCCTGGAACCCAGACCTCTCTTCGAAGGGTATATCTACACTGAAATTAGACACCCACAACTGGTCTGTGCCATTTGATTGGAGCTTGCGGGGCTTGGGCTAAGGAGCTGTTTAATTGTAGTGTATCCTTGCAGAGTCCCAGAGCCTGGGCTCCAGCCTGAGCCCAAATGTCTACACCACAATTAAAACAGCCCCTTAGCCCAAGTCAGCAGGCATGGGCCAGCTGCGGGTTTTTAATTGCAGTGTAGACATACCCTGTGATGCTACATCCCTTCTACTAACAGAGAAATGTGAATATAACCTTCCTGCAAGGCAGGATTTCAAATGATCTTGGGAGCCTAAAAAAACCAGCACTGTGTATTTCACTCACAGTTTGGACATCCAGCCACTTTATGGCATCAAAGAGTCAGAACACACGGTCCTTGCAATGAGGGGCATTGACAAGAAATTCTGGTCTCTCCATCTCCCAGCTCCGATTTCTAGTTGTAGTGTTCCATTGCTTCCATTTCCATGCTTATACATTGGACCCTCGCTATAACGCGGGACTTGGGATCCATGCCAAGCACCATGTTACAGCGGGGACTGTGTTAAAATGAAATTACATTTCCCTGCCGCCGAAGCCGCCCCAGCTTACCTGCGGGAGGTCCGCAGGTCCATCTGTAGAGGGCCCCCTCTGCCGAAGCCGCGGGACCGGCGGACCTCCTGCAGGTAAGGGAGGCTTCGGCGGCAGTGCGAAAGTGCTGCTAATAATACCCTCCGCTGAAACTGCTTCCGCTTGCCTGTGGGAGGTCCACGGCTTCCGCGAAGGGTATTATTAGCAGCACTTCCGCCCTGCCGCCGAAGCCGCTTGCATGCGGGAGGTCCGCTGGTCCCGCGGCTTGGGCGGCAATTCGGCAGAGGGGGCCCTCTCCAGACAGACTGGCGGACCTCCTGCAGATAAGCGGAAGCGGCTTCGGCGGCTGCTAAAAATACCCTCTGCCGAACGGACGCCAAAGCCGCTCCCGCTTGCCTGCGGCAGATCCGCCGCTCCCGCGGCTTCGGCGGCAATTCGACAGAGGGGAGGACTAGGTCTGGGGGTGGCTTCTTGTCCCCAGGCAATGGTGCCTGCCCCGGGTGGTAATTAAATTTGGGATCCATGGCTGCGACCGCTTTATAACCGAATTCGCGTTATATAGAGGCGTGTTATAGCGAGGGTCCGGTGTATTTCCTAAGTGTTCACGGACTCCAGAGTCTCAGGGTCATCACGTCCTCCCTTGTCTCCAATCTGATCACTGCAGACACCCTGTGATATTCCTCTTCCACTAGTCATGTGGCCACACAAGCAAAGAATCTGTCAGCCAGGTACATAATTATAGTAGCCCTTTATAGAGAGAAGAGTGCATTAGTTTTCCCTCTGTATGTGACCCAAACTTTACTCTGTTCCACACTTTAAACCCACTTTCTATTGTATATGGGTTGATGAGGCAGTTATCTGTGTCCATATTGGGTTGAGACATCAGTTCAAGGTTGAATTGGGTAGGATTTGAGTTTGATGGCACTCAAATGTGAAGCAATGGGCTTGTAATAAACAGACAGACAGATCGGATAAAAATCTTATGAGCTGTTCTCATGAGATTTCCACCCCAAACGGTGGAAGTCACACAGCATGAACAGAGTTTGTGATCTTTCCTCCATCTCAAACGGCAAACATCTCACAAGCTTACTTGTTCTTAAAAGGTTTGTGCCATATCGGGACAACTCACTCACAAGAATGGCTATTCTCACAAAATTTGCTCAGACTCCTTCTCTCTCCACAAATCCCCTCCGCTCCTCAGACACCAGTGGATTTAACTCTCATATTAAATTTGGAACTGTCTTGCACATTGCTGGGGTCACCTCATAATAAATAAATAAATAATAATTAATAATAATTAATAAAACTACTCTGAATTTTCCCTTCACAGCTTCCCTCACAGCACCTCTAGTTGAAGGCGAGCCTTAGCTGCAGGTTTCAGCAGTCCCAAATGCAGGCTGTGTGTGCTGGATCGGACCCAGCTCTCCCTGTCCAGCAAAAGGTACCAGACCCATGTTCAAAAATTGGGATACTCCTGCTATTTTCAAGGTGGGTGGTATCTCCTGACTCATGAGTCAGAGAGACTGCAATGACTGGACTGTGCTGTTACATGTTAAATCATTATTTGTCCCCCATTTAGGAAAATATTTGTCCCTTGACAAACCAAGGTGACTTTTGCTCTTTTTGCTTCCTCTTTAATACACTAGATTTTCAAAGCTCTCATTTTTAGAATGTTCTATTTCCAGTCCCAGGAGAGACAAGGTGATGAGTCAACCTTCTTGATAAAAGCCCCCTGGTATTTTTACATTACATAGTGGCTCTGTTTAGTTTGTGCTATATTTAAACAAAAAAAGAAATCCTTCTGTTCCAGTGAGAGAAAAATAACTCTGACCACATTATTATGAACAACAAGTTTTTCTTCTGCGATGCAATAAATTCATCTGAGCTGAGATCGGTATTGGGAAGATGTTTTCATAATTACAGGCTGGTGTGGATCTGAAGTGGCTCTTAAACTGGCCTAATTAGAGAGGTCTAAAAATAAAATCAGAGTAGCTATATATAGAGTTGCTCTTATTTTATATATGAATGTCCCATACATGTGTGCTGTTTCTCCTCTACAGATAGATTTGACACTTGTCTCCTTCCCATGGTCTGCTCAGGGAGAGGTGAAGAAGCTTTCTGAGTGAATTTGCAGTACTGGGCTCTATTCCTGGGGCATTTCAGGATTGTGGTACCACACATCTGGGAGATATTCACACACTCAGTGCTTTCCCCTTCCCAACAGGCTCAGACACAGAGTCACCTGGAGAAAGAAAGAAGGGATGCCTCTTCTCACCCTCCCTCACTTCTCAAGAGTGACCCCTGTCCATATCAGGGTGGGGCTGCAATTGGCTCAGACGGCATCATACCCTGATTTGGCAGATGTCTCCATTTTTAACTGAGTGCCCACTGGCTCGGTTCCAGTGATTTCCCTACACCCCCCCTAGGGGTGTACACCCCCCCTGAATTTTCCCAACACCCCCCCAGTTTTGTGAACTAGTTACATGCAGTGTTGCCAATTTAGTGATTGTTTGGGAATTTGAATTTAAATTGAAACATTAATACACACTTTAAAAGCATATAATGTATATGATAAAATATGTGTATCTGAAAATGTATAATAGATTTGAAAAGTATGAACACAGACTAGCTTCCTTATACAGCTTTTGTTTTTCATGACTGCCAGTGCATTCATTTCGGTGATGTTGGCTAACCTAATAATTTCAAATGATGATTTGTAAGCAAAGTCTAAAAGAGCTCTCCCTGACAGCTAGTGATGAGTTGGGAACTGGGGGGAAAGGCTTCAGGACCAGATTGTATTTACATTCACACCTAATCTACCTAGGTATCCAGCAAACAGAGCTGTGTTGCCCAAGTGATAGATTTTGGCTGGGGTTGGGTTACAAATCACTTGAATGCGGGGTGGGGGTAATGAAATGTTGTTGTTTTTATTGTATGAGTAAAGGGCAGTAGAACTGTCCTTAGCCTGTGCTGATTGAGGGCATCAAGAGAGAGGGTGGGGACAGGTGTTTTGCTTTATGGTCTGCCTGAGTCACAAGTACTATTTGACCTGTGCCTCTCCACTGTTTAAAAACAGAGCTGATTAGGCTTCATAGAGAGTCTTTTGGTTTGTTAAGTGACCACTAGAGCGGAAATCTCTGATAATCAGGTCTAAGTGCTTAGACCTGCTGTGGGACAGTGTTTCTATGGACGAGATGCCCCAGTCTGCACTAGCACCGAGGTTCTCCCCACCCCAAAGATCTGAAATCACTGAGATTCGGGTGGAACCGCGAGAGACCGACTCACAGAGGTCACAGTGGCAGGTGGCAGCAGAAGGTGACAGTGTAGGGTTATTGGGGCCGAGCAATAGAGTGAACAGCAGCCAGGAGCATTGGACTTAGGGTGACCAGATGTCCCGATTTTATAGGGACAGTCCCGATTTTGGGGTCTTTTTCTTATATAGACTCCTATTACTCCCCACCCCCTGTCCCGATTTTTCACACTTGCTTTCTGGTCACCCTAATTGGACTATGTTTTAGTGACCTTTCTTCAGAAGCTATATTTGTGACTGGGAAAGTTATATAAATATATGTTTCCTAGTAGGCCAAGATTTAAAAAATGCATTATTTGCCAAGATCATTATCTCACATAATCGCTATCTCAAGAGGTCATTATCTTGGGGAGTTTCTGTACTAATTTTTTTTATTATTATAATTTTTTATGTAAGAATGGCTATATTGGGTCAGATCAATGGTCCATCTATCCCAGTATCCTGTCTTCCGACAGTGACTGTTCCAGGTGCTTCAGAGGGAATGAACAGAACAGGGAATCATTGAGTGATCCATCCCCTGTCGTCCACTCCCAGCTTCTGGTCAACAGAGGCTAGGGACATTCAGATCATGATGTTGCATCCCTGCCCATCCTGGCTAATAGCCATTGATGGACCAATCTTCCATGAACTTATCTAGTTCTTTTTTGAACCCTGTTATAATTTTGGCCTTCACAACATCCCTGGCAAAAAGTTCCATGGGTGACTGTGCGTTGTGTGAAGAAATACTTCCTTTAAAACTTTGTTTTAAACTTACTGCCTATTAATTTCATTGGGTGACCCCTGGTTCTTGTGTTAAGTGAAGGGATACATAACACTTCCTTATTCATTTTCTCCTCACCAATCAAGATTTTATAAGACTCTATCATATTCACTCTTAGTCGTCTCTTTTCGAAGCTGAAAAGGCCCAGTCTTCTCTCCTCATATGGAATCTGCTCCATACCCCTAATCATTTTTGTTGCCCTTCTCTGTACCTTTTTCAATTCCAAGATATCTTTTTTGAGATGGTGTGACCAGAACTACACGCAGTATTTAAGATGTGGGCATGTCATGGATTTATATAGTAAAAGTGGAGGAGCTTGGTTTGCCACACTGATCAGCTAAGCCAATACTGACAACCTATACGAAAAGGCTGCAAAACACCATGCTTCTGGACTGCATCAACATGCAGAAAGCTTTATAAGCCAGTCACTGTCAAAGCCAATTTTAGAAGAACTTAATGAGGCTGTTAAGAATGCTGGAGACACAACTCAGTTTATGTGAACCAACATGGCTATTGCATCATACTTTCTATTTAAGCAAGAGATACCACACACTACACACTAGAGGCCTATGTTAAGTGGATTGTCACTTGTTAATCCTGAAGTTGGACACTGGTTCCGAACAAGACTGGCAAATGCTCACTATCTTTCTGCAAAAAACTCAGCTGACTCTCTTGAAACATGTGGTGCAACAGTGAAAGACTCAGGAGTTGAAAAAGTGAAGAATTCTCTCACTATATTCAAAATATGTGCATACATGGCCGACAAATGCACCAATGCAAATAGGCATCAAGTATTAAGTCATTACGTATATTATCTTGATGTCCGTGGTAGGCCAGTAGATGCATTCTAGATGTTCAGTTATAGAAGACACATCAGCTGCATCTGTGACACCTTAGAAGAGTTAAATGCTTGTAAACTGAACCCCAAACAGATGGCTGCTTATGCATTTGATGGAGCTACAAACTTCTCTGGAAGACATAGTGGAGTACAAGCTTTGCTCAGAGAAAAGTGTAACCCTAATCTCTCCTATACACACTGTAGAGGCCATCTACTCCTAGCACTAGTACAAGCTGCAGAATCTTCAAAAGACATTAAAAAGCCACACATTTAATGGTTTTTTTATACTCTTTTTTTCAGCAAGAGTCCAAAAGGACAGAACATTTTGGAAACAAATAGAAGATACACTGGGATTGAAGTTCAAATGAGTCCAACCTGGGAAAACCTGCTGGCTTTCTCATGAGTAATTCTTGGCAGTTGTCTTAAAATTACTGCAACCGTTATTACTGGCTTTAGAAAGTATCCACCAAGATAGGACAGATCTAAGTAGTGAGGCTGGTGGACTACTTTTGTTACTAAGTTCAGAGAAGACTATCGCCATTCTCTCTCTTGTATGTCTACTGTTGAAACCACTTGGGTCATTAAACAATGTAATCCAGGCATCTACTACAACAGTAGTAGATCTTTGTCCAGAAATAGAAGCTATCCTTGGATCAATCAGAGATATCCATTGAAAATGTACTGGAAGAAGCAAAGACTTCAGTCCTGAAGTTGACTAATGAAAGTACTTATATTGACTCCATAAGTGAAGAGGACAAGAAGTGTTTGTTAAGCCACCTGAAAAAGTACAAAGATTTGATTCTTACAAATCTACAATAGAGATTTCTGGATTCTATTCAACCTCCACGTAGCTTTTACAGATGCCTGTCTTATAAAACACCTACAGTTGAGTGGAGTGAGGCACTACAGCAATGGGGCTGCTATGTGATCAGGGCAGAATAGAGAATTTTGAACACAGAGTGGAATATCATACGATGAACGAATGAAGATTTAACTTCAACTTCTTTATCATCACTAGTGGTTCGACCCCATTTTTGTGCTATGTTTCCTGCCATGAAAATAGGAATTAATCTCTTGCTAATCCCAGTCACAACAGCTACAGCTGAACATAATTTTTCCTCATTGAATAGAATTTTGTGTTCTGAAAGAAGTCGCCTTCTGCCTGATCATGGGCATATAATGAAGGACTGGAAGTAACGGACACACAAGAAGACACCAAGGAGTGCAAAATTACAACAAGAAACCAAGACTGATGTACATGTAGTGCTTCATAGTAGGCTTGAGTAGCCAACTTTAATTTTTGTGATGGTTTTAAAACATGAGTTAAATCTAATAAAATGGTCGTGAAACATTTTTCAGTTTTTACTATAGTGCCATACAGCCCACCTTTGCCCTCACGGTCTCAGCCCTCATCGGCCCTCATCCCCCCTCCCTGAATATTTCAACACCCCCCCTAATTTCAATTCCTGGGGAAGACACTGCTCGGTTCTGTTCTTGGGAAGAGACCTCCTGTTAGGGAGAATCCATCCATGGCTGTTGGTAGAGTCCTCTGTTATTGTTGATCCCTTGTCCACCTAAATGGTGCATGAGACAAGTTCCTCTACAATAATTCAATTAAAAACCTTAGATGTTGCCTAATTAATACTTTTCACACAGCAGTTGCACAAGCAGCACATAGAACCACTTGGTGCAAGCTTAGTGTGCCAGCTGGGGGCAGGCAGCTGCGAGGGGCAGGCAGCTGCTCATGAGGTTAAGGGTTACGGCCTCATTTTTGGAAGAGGCATGTGAGGCAATGATGGTGATGGGTGCATATGCGTGTCTGTATTGTAGGGGGCGGGTTTGATCGGGGCTACGGCATCTCTCTTCGTGAAGAACGCTTCCCCTTCTCTGCCTGAGCCATTTGGGAGTCTCTTGTTCTCGGATTTGTTAATGGAGATTTCAAACAATGTTTTATTCCAATCCTTCCTCTCCACTATGACCTTACACGCAGTGTGTCACTTCTTGGTGAGCCTCGCTATCACTGAGCTTATGAAGTCTTCCGTTTGGATCATGAATGCTGACTGCTGCTCCTTCAGTGTCAGAGATGACAATGGAGCTTATTCCTCATAAATCCTAGTTTAGTTATTTTTGATTTAAATTTTGGAGATAGTTCCCTCCCCCTTTGCTGAAAAATGCTGTGGGGGAATTTGGGACTCATGAAAATGAAGGACACATGAATGTGAAGGGCTGGTTATTATATAATGCTCATTCCAGTGTTTTATAATAAAATAATAAACATTTAGAGTTCATACAGCCCTTTATATGTTCAGAGCAATTTACAGATACTAACCAATTAACCCTTATGACATCAATGTCCAGAAAGCATTGTTATTCCATTTTTTTTAAATAGATGGAGAAATCAAAGAAGAGAAGCAAAATTACTTGCTCAAGGCCACATTCTGAATCAGTGGCTGAGCTCCCTGGGGCAGGGACCGGCTTTTTGTTCTGTGTTTGTACATCAGCTAGCACAATGAGCCCTGGTGCATAACTAAAGCACCTACCCCTACTGCTATACAAAAAAAGCAACAAAAGCAAAAAATCTGGACTGACTCTCACCCCTTCACTCATTTCTTTACATCACAGTGCCTTCCATTACGGACAGCATTTTAGTGCTCTTCAAACATAATGTTTTTCTCAACTATTTCTCTTAGTGAGAAAGATCACCATTAGTACCTGTTAAACATGTGGGTACACTGAAGCCCTCTACTTTAGTAAGTGTTTTTGATGCAAGCACAATGAGGTCTTATCCATGATGGGACTCCCAGGGACTACGGAAATATGTATGTTTGCCACTAATTTAATTACTTTGGCCTTTAGTTTCTCCAGCACTTTTGTACGAATACCAGCCACCAGGTGATTTATTGAACATTAATTTCTTGAGCTGTTCAATAACCTCTTTCAAAACAAAACCAAAGCTCTATTTCCAACAGTGCCTACATTTCACCAATAAGGAGCATCCTCAGGGCTGTTATCTTGCTATATTGTCTTCTATGGTGAAGACCAATGCGCAGAGATAATTTAGTTCCCTGTAATCTCCTTATCCTCTCTGATTGCTTCTTTAAATTTACACTATGGTGGTCAAAATGATCCACTGACTCTCCTGCAAGTGTCCCCTGAGTTGCTTGTAAGAACGTTTGATTATTATAACGTGTTCTTCAACTATCTCCTTAGCCCTGTTAATCTCCATTTCTGTTGTTCCTTTCTGGCAGCATCACCTGGGTTGTATTACCATAATTTGTATTATTACCATAATAATGTATTACCATAATTTTAAAGGTTTCAGTGTAGTAGCCGTGTTAGTCTGTGTCAGCAAAACAAAAATAAATTTTAAAGGACACCTTTTTGATCAAAGCCTTTGCCATTTCAACATGCTAGGTTTCTATTTTCTCTTCACCTTCTCTCTTGCTTTTTTTTGTTCTGGAAATTCTGTGACTTGAATAAGGCTGATTAAATTCATTTGAATTTTCCTTCAGGCTGCTTCTAGCTGGAGAAGGGCCCCAAACAAAACCCAAGATTCAAATACCCCAGAACTTGGGTGGTATTCAAAATCAGTTGCAAGTGGTCCCTCACTTCATAATGGGCTAATCTAAATCTTGGGCTCTGAACAGCCCCATAGCTTTGGGATGTTTCATATCACCCCATCTCTTTTGTGACTATCTCCATTTGTAACTAATTTTTATGTAAACCCCCCCTCCCCCATGCTGTTGCCTATGCTTTTGCCCTGACGTGTTATTTGGTAAACCTCTTCCATTATAACCAGCAATGGCACAAAAAGCTCAGTAAAGAATAAGGGGAAAACAAAGATCTGAGGCCTGATACAGATGAGAAATGCTCAACTTCCTGCTGAGAATACAGTAGTAATTTGAGACATGCCATCCATGTGAACTCACAGGGCAACTGCTAAATGATTCTTTAACCATCTCAACTGCCAGCTTGAGTTTCTTTCCGCATAAGTGCAACACATTTATGACCCACATTACAGATGTGATAGAACAGCAATGAAGGAAGTCCCAGGTGTGGTTCACCTGAGATACCCACTCTGCCCAAGGGAGCTGGAAACCTTTGCTTCGGTGAAAAATAGTATGTACATCTGTCTTCTGGTTTGTTCTGATTGGATTTCCCTGGCCCAATAGCTCACAAGTCCACATTCAGTGGTTCCACCTACAGCTAGTACTATGCTGGTTATTGCATTACAGTCTGGTTCAGCCTAACAGCTGTGTTGGTTTAAAATACAGACAAACTAATTTCATTTTGTTTTCCTGTTTATTTAAATACTTGTTCTTTGATGCCCAAGACCCCTCTAGCAGTTGCCTTGGGACTGCAGTCAGCTTCCTCTTTGGCAACCACAGATGGAGCACACGGACCACTGGAAAATTATAAGGGGTTTCTATATGAAGGACAGGAACCTAGAGAATAATTTTGTTTCCAGGGCCCAGGCCTACAAGCTGTATTAAACCTGGATCTTGCATAGTTTTCTGTTTAGGCAAAAAAAAAGAAAAAGTGATACTTAGGGGAAAGGCCTGTTATTTCTAGTTAAAAACTTAAGCTAGGATATTTCTAGTGATTCTTCTTCAGCTTTTATTGGGATCCAAAGAAAAACCAGGAGAGATGGTAACTCCCGCAAATCAGAACAAACTATATTCTGGACACAAAGTAGGATACCTTAATATAATAGTATATGCAAGGAGGAGGGGGGACTATGGAAGCTACAACATGCATTGTAAGCATGTTTGATTAAAAGGGTTGCTGCCACCCTCCCCTCCCAAAGAACAGAGGTTGCTAAATCACTAAAGGATCCCAGGGAGCCTGGGAAAAATAAATAGGTTATTTTGGGCAGGGAAGAGTTTTTCAGGATTCCTCTCTTGGCAGGCAACTAGGCAGTCTGCCTTCCTCCTTTGTAAGGGCCAGCCAAACTGTCCTGATTCCTTCTAGGGGGGAAGAGAAAATAACTGAAGGCCTTTCATTTGATAGAGTCAAATAATCACAACAGGGTCAAGAAGATCAGTGTTGCTTCTCCCTCTTTTGCAAGGAGACAATGGGAGATTGTGAGCTCCCAGGCTAAGGTCACTTTGCAGGTGCTCAATAAAGAATGATATTTCCCTTTTCAAAAAGCACAAAAATGACCAGCCTGATGGCTTCAGGCCAACTAACTCTAACCCCTCTCTAACCAGCACATACACACCACCTCCACCCATGACAGTCTCCAACCCAACAGCACCTGCACGCACACCCTATATATGCCTGCCTCTTAATGAGCCACAGCTGAAGGCCCTTTCCTCCAACACTGGCAGCTAATGCAGCTTGGACTAGCTATGGCAGAAGCTCTTTAACTTAACCCTTCCCTACCCAATTAACCTGGCTGCAGGGTACATACCCGTGTCACAGTGAGGGTACACAATATATATCAGTAAGTTTACATGTCTATAGACAGAGATGTAAAATGAGTGAGTTTTGTCAGGCTTTTCCTTACCTTCCCCATTCCAGCATGAGCATGTCCCAGCTTGACCACGACAGGGAAATTTGGGGTTGTGAGCTGAAAGACAGAAGAAAGAACCTCATTAGTATCTCTGTGGCAGTTCTTATTGCCGAGCTACATTCTTGCTGGGAAGCTGAATCACCATTTCATGGTCAAAGAAGGATGGCCAAACAATATTTTTTTCACAGGTCTCCAAATGATTCTGCTATGGAGGCTAAGCAGAGTTCCTCAGAGTCAACCCCCTTCAAAAGCAGCAACTTCAAACACTCCATCTGAACTTCTTCAGGTTTGGTCCTTTCTTAGTCTCTCTCCCTCTTCTTTATTTTGGTCCCTTACTTTTCCTGTCACTGTCCCCATTCCCTCCCTATATATTCAGCCTGCACCTGCAGTTTTCACTGGGGGAATACAGCATTTCAAAGGTGACATGAGAATCTGAGTTATTTTCACAAACCCCTTCCCAACCCCCAACAGTTCTCATTCCCCACCGGCTTCCCCTTTCCCCTGGCAGTGGTGGTGATGTGTGTGTAGGGGGGAAAGAGGGGAGGGAATGGATGCCAACTTTTGGGTCCAACTCATAAAGACAATCCGCTAGTACAACTCTCTTGCAGTGTCTTTCATGGGCAGGTATCATAGACTGAGAGGCTGACCCACCTCAAACAGCCAGGCGTGGCTCTGCCCCCAGGTCCCCTCCTGCTTCCCTCTCTGTGGCTCTTGTCTTCTTCCATGCCGTGGCTCGGTGATCTGGGGCTGGGGGCACTGGGGCCATGCTGCCTGCCCGTCTGGCCTTTCAGGGCTGGGGCAGCCTGGGGCGGGGGCCAGTGGCCCACGGTGGCAGGGCTCTGGGCTCCAGCAGGGGGTGGAGGGAGTGGAAGGGGCGGGGCCTCAGGCAGAAGGAGAAGGGCTGGGGACTAGCCTTCCTGAGCTGGCGGTTTACACGCCACCCATGGTGTCTTGTCTCATTCTCTCTCCTCCAAATTCACAATATCATATGCGGGGGGGAATAAAAGAATAGGCGAGGGCAGGGATTAAATATTATAATACAAAAACTCACATTGTTTGTGTCCCTTCTGTCTCCCTGCCTCTTGTCTGAGTGTTGAGCCTGCAAGCTGATCCATGCAGGCATACTGCTACAGAGCTACGCTGACTTCACCAGGGCTCCCGCCAAGGCGTAAGCATCCCTCAGTAGGGCTCCATGCGGGTGTAGGCGTGCACCTGCACAGATCAGCTGACAAGATCGGGCCCTTAAAACTTAAAGTGTAGTCTTTTGGGCCTGTTTTCTTACAGGATTTTGAAGGACCTAAGATCTGTATCATATATGACCCTATGACACCGAACCTTGTTTCATGTTGCTCTGCCTGAAGTTTGTGGACATCACACTTAAACCCCACACCATAGCGTGCATTTTTGCATCTATCTGTGATACCATCATCCAGCACCTTATCATGTATTAGTGCAGTTAAGTCATCTGACTTCCCCACCATTGCCATACACGCCACTGTATATTTATTGCACATTTGCCCAATTTAATAGGCTTTAGAGAATTTTGTCTTTATTTAAATGCATGAAGCATGAGCTGGATTCATTCAACAGTTAACCTGCAGATGTGGTGGTAGCAGTGAGTTGAAGTTGAACAGATAAAGGGCTTTCCTATTTGCTTAAGTTGGAAAATAGAGAAATAAATTGTTCGTGTGCTAATTGCCAGTTGTCTATATGGACAGGCAGCTGCTATGCCCTAAATATAGAATTGGGTGTTGTCTTCATCTGTGACGTTGTGTGGCGAGTGGTTGAAGATAGTTTCTTTGTCAAGGAAGGATCAACGAAAGAGGGAGACAATTTTACTTTTGCTGGTGTTATAAAGCTGTATTTTTGTTAAGAGTTCCTGGTGATGATGGAGTACCGCTGAAGTCACTTGGAGTTGTAAGCACTCAGCACTTCACAGGACCAAGCCTGTTAAAGCAACAAGAGCCTGTAATCACTCTGTATTGTATATATGGGCCAGATCATCAAGTGGTGTAAACTGGCCAGACTCTGCTGAAGTCGATGGAGTTATGCCAATTTACACCAGATAGGGTACTGGTCCTGACCTCAAAATCTCCTCTATATATCTATCTAGATAGAAGGCTAGCAAACTAGCCACCATAGACAGACAGATTAATTAAATGGGTAGAGAAAGCATAACACTGGTAGCTATAAGGCTTTATAACCCAGAGCCCAAGAAGTTCAGATGACATCACAAGAGCAGAACTGGAATAATTAGAACCCTGAGCTGTATATATACACAGCCTTAGTCACTGTTGTCCTGAGTGGTGTGTTACGCAATCAAATGACAACACAAGAGTTTAACAACAAAAGCATATTTGTATTAAAAATCATGCACAAAATAAACCAATGTCCTTCAACGTGTTTAATTTTTAAAGAGTCTCTTTTGCAGAGAAACAGGGAATATAACTTTAGATGGTGTTTAAAATTTATATAGCTGTTGAAAAGCTTGAGGCAAAGACTAAGTTCCCTCTAAGCTATGCGGCCGTGCGGCAGGCTATCAAGGGCCGCACAGATGTGCAGCCACAAGGGTCTGGACTGGAGAGGCACCTCGCCCCCAGCCCCAGGCTGGTGCAGCAAGAGAGGGCTGGGGGGAGTCCTCTCTTCCCGGCGCAGCCCTGGGTCAGCCTGCACCCTGAACTCCTCATCCCCGGCCCCACCCCAGAGCCCATACACCCAGCCGGAGCCCTCACCCCCTGCACCCCAATCCTCTGCCCCAGCCCTGAGCCCCCTCCCGCACCCCAAACCCCTTGGTCCCACCCCCGCCACACATCACCACCATATTGGTGCACATAACAAAATTCATTCCGCAATGGGAACATTGGGTACAGAATGTCTGTGGGTTATGGGATGGGATTGTGACATCAGACATAACTTGGCCAGTCATCATACAACTGATGTTAATTTATTTGCATAACAATGTTTTTCATTAAAATGCCATAAAATATATTCCAGGGTTTTCTTACACTCAGCCTTTGACGGAATAAGGTTTACAGGCAAGCTTAACTTTAACCATGTGAGTGGTCCTGCTGACTTCCAGGAGATTACTGTGTGTTTAAAGCAGTGGTACCCACATTTTTCCTGTTGCCTCCCCTCTTTATCAGTAATGGAATCTGTCCATTCCCCCTCCATTATGGCACAATTGGTTCAGCAGCAGAGCTTGGGCTGAAGGTGGAGCTGGGAGCAGAACTGGAGCTAGGGGAGGAGCTGGGACTAGAAATGGAGCTGGGTTGGGGGCGGCGAGGGAATGAGGGCAGAGCTGTGGCTGGGGGCGGAGCTGGGCTGGGGGCAGAGTGGGGGGTGTAGTGGAGCTGCGGCTTGGGTCAGAGCTAGTATGAGAGCAGAGTGGGGCTTAGTGGCGCTCCCTCCCTGTCCCCCGTGGGGGTTGGCTTGGGCTCTGCCGTGCACCCCCCAAACATTCCTCCGCACCCCCCCTGAGGGGGGCATGCACCACAGTTTAGAGACCCCTGGTTTAAAGTTAGGCACATGCTTAAGTACCTTGCTGACCTGGGCCTCAACAGGCATGAAATATAGCCCACTGATGGCATCATGGGCCAAATTTGCAAAATTATGATCCCTAATTTTGAGTGTACAGCTTTGTATGTATTATCATTTTCACATGTGAATGGTGACTGTCATAGGGTATGTCTACACTACCTGCCGTATCGGCGGGTAGTGATCGATCTATCAGGGATCAGTTTATTGCGTCTAGTGTAGACATGATAAATCGATCCCCAAGCGCGTTCCCTGTCAACCCTGGAACTCCACCTCCGCGAGAGGTGGAAGCGGAGTCGATGGGGGAGCGGCAGTGGTTGACTCACCGCCGTGAGGACGGCCAAGTAAGTCGACCAAAGATATGTCGACTTCAGCTACGCTATTTGTGTAGCTGAAGTTGCGTATCTTAGGTCGACACCCCCCTCCTCAGTGTAGACCAGGCTATAGTGTGGCCACCTTCAGCATGCCCCCTTGTGCCCTCAAATAGCCTTGCAAGCAGCCTCTGCTTCAGTTCCCCTGTTCAAGGGGCTTCTTCTTCAATAATGCACAAACCGGTTTGCCCATTTACACCCCTTCTCGGGTTCCGGTTTATTAAATTAACATTCAAAATAAAGTTCTCAAGTCCCCCCTCGAGTCCATCCATTTAATCTCTTATTTGGCCACTCCCAGGCCTTTCCTGCCTGTAGTCTCACTTCCAAGTTCCAGATTTCTCTGCTGGCGCCTACATAGTTCCACCAGCCCCTACTCTCCACTCTGGTCTCTGCAGTATTCTACTGCTCTTTACAGGAGAATCAGCTGATCCCTGCCCAGGTGTGCCTCCTTGGTAACTAGAGTTGGCTGGCCCCAGGCCTCAAGCCCTGAAGGGACAAGTCCCCTTGTTACATTCTCCTATCCCACTTAGACCCTTGCCCACCACAGGGCAAGTTCTACCTAAGGGAATATTTTTATTTCTTTTGTTGGCCTTAGTGGTCTGATTCTCACTCTGCAGCTCTCCTTTCATCTGACTACTTTCTGAGAGAAATTGCTCTCTCTCCCAAACTGCCTCATCTTTGCTATCTGGAGGGGAAGCCCATCTCTTTTGTCCACCAGCATTTTGATTTGTCACTCCAAGCCCTGCTTATCTGTGGCTAGTTTGTCCCTTTCTATCAGGCCAGCTGCCTGGCTTTTTCCAAAGTTGCAATCCCTTTTAATACCTCTTCTTCGAGGAAAGCAAACTGTTAACAGCCTCTCCCAAAGCATCACTGTCACGCCCTGTTCACTCCCAGCAGCCTTGTCTTGCCACTCCTTAGGCATTTCCACACCCTGGTCATGCACCTCCAGAACTGATCTTCTCTCTGACTTAATATCCTTTATCTGAGCCTGCAACAGCTCTGTTTACATGGAATCACAGTTTAAGGCCAGAATGGACCATCAGATCATCCAGTTCGACCCCCTGTACATCAGAGGCCACCAACACCACCCAGCAGCTGCACACCAAACCCAGCAACCAAAATGAGACCGAAATATTACAGCCCACAGGAGACTAGATTAATATATGCCAGCGGCAGAGCTGTGCACCGGCAGGACCAAGGTGCACCAATGCCCAAGACCCCTGCAATGGCAGGGAACTGATTAAATGAGATATAGATAATCCTGGCAAGTGACCCACACCCCTCTCTCACGTTCTGGGGTGCAATCCAGACCAGTGAGGGGTTGTGTCACTGTCTGCCCTGTACCCATAGCTTCCTCAAAATGCTCTGCTGCTGGAGCACCCTTTGTCCGGATGCTCCCAGCCAGCACACAAGCCTGCACTGAATGTCTGTGTGTTACGCAGCTCTGACTCAACAATTCTGATTCTGGCAGCCTGCTTGTTACACCCCAGCCACACTCTGGTTACACCTGGCAAGATGACCCCAAACTCCCTGTCCCAAATTTTCCCCAAGCCATGTGCTCTGCAATGTTCAGCCCTGTCCTGGACCATTCAGAGAGATATTAAGGTTTGTTTGTTCCTTTGAAGATACAATACCCAACAGCTTGCCACATTAACTGGAGTTAACATTCCCTTTAAATCCAACACAGCATGGGGCTGGTTTAGATTAAAAGTAAGACAAGTTTATGAACAAAGGAGATAAGATTTTAAGTGAGTTCCAGCATAAAGGATAGAGTTAGAAATGGTCACAAGCAAATAACACTCTCTAGAGGCTAAAACGTAATGAAACAAGCTACAGCCTGTGTTCAAGGTCATTTCTGTACCAATCTACCCTCCAGCAAGATGGGCTGCCCACCCCCTAGTCAGGATCGCGCACAAAGTCCTAAATTGCATTGTCTTCTTAGGTGAAAGATAACTTGGAGTTCTCTGCCCCTTTCTTTACAGTCCAGTGAACCTTTGAAATGGATTGTTCTGAAGGTTCCCCCCGCCATAGTAAAGTTCATTCAAGCTGTATGGAAGTTGGCATGGAGTCTGGTAAAGGAAATTCTGTGCTGGTTTCTTTCTCCACCAGTGTTTGCTAACATGCAAATTGATCTGTTTCCTGCAATTTCCTCCCCCTGTTGTTTTGATGGTCCTGTTTACCTTCTATGTAATTTGTATTCCCATTGTCTCTTAATGTACCTTGGAAATACCTTCCACATGTCAGAACCACATTCCTTTGTCTAGGGTGGAGTAACTTTAGCCCTGCCTGGCAGACACACTTTGATAACATAATTTCCAGTATGTTTGTAATTTTGAATTTGTGCCCCCTACATACACCAAGAAAGAAAATGAATGATCAGTATGTTATTAAGCTTTCTATTGATATCTGACATGACACCTTTTAGATACAGGTTCTGACATTAGTGAGTTGGGGCACACTGAACTGGTCAGGCCAGCTGGAATTCACTACCAGATATCAGTGAGCCCCTTGCCCTATTGCATTGGGATGCTATTAGAGTCTCACCCACACGCTGGAGAGGAAGGGAACACCCCTCCTCCCAAAGAGTACTCACTGCCAATCTGACTTGGGGGCAAGTTCCTTCCTGACCGCACATAGAGCAATCACTTAGACGCTAAACACATGAGCAAGAACTAGTCAGCCAAGCACCAGCTGACAGGATACTTGGTGCCATAGGGTGACTGATTCCCGTGTGGCCTCAGAGAAACTCTGCAAGCAGCCCCTGCCTCGGTTTCCCCTTTCAAGGGACTTCTTCAATAATGCACAACTCTTTCAGGTTCTGGTTTATTAAATTAACAGCATTCAAAATAAAGTTCTCAAGCCCATCCATTTACCCTCTTATCAGGTCACTCCCAGACCTTTCCTGCCTGTAGTCTCACTTTCCAGTTCCAGGTACCTCGGCTAGGGCCAACTCGCTCCCAGCAGTCTCTGTATTCTATTCTGGTCTCCCTGAGCCAGGACCGCACAGAGGTTTTTGGGAGCCTCTCAAAAGGAGGCCCCAGGGTAAACTGCCTCCCCCACCCCACATCTAGGTGGCCCTGCTCTGAACATCCCTCTCTCCGCCTCCTTTTGCTCTTTAGAGGGGAATCAGCTGATCCCTGGTCAGGTGTGTCTCCTTAGTAACTAGGCTTGGCTGGCCCCAGGCAAGATACCCTATTACAAGGACTCTGCACCTACTAACAGCATTTTGGGACATCACAGATATTGTGGTACTTGTGTGCAAATGTCTGTGCATGTAAATGATGTGTGCAAAATCAGAGGCTGGATAAAGCTCCCTTTGAAAATACATGGCTGTAAACTATGACACTCTCCCCACCCCCCTCCCACTAACTACCACTGGGATTTTGGATGTATCCATTAAATACAGAAATATTTTCAGCATTGATTATTAATTAGACTCGAACAGTATTCTCAGCCCTGAGACAGACACAGTTATTAGAGGTCTTCCTTCGGAGGCCTTGCCTTGAATAAAACAGAAGGACAGTGTAAACCAGGAGCGCCAAGGGAGGGAATTCTCTTAGGGCTTGTCGACATGGGATGTTACTGTGTGGCAAGTCAGGGTGTGAATCTACAGTGCACTAGCTTGCCATGCCCTAACCCCCTGTGTGGCCACTATTACCGCCCACCAAAGGTCCCAGTGTGCACTTTACTACTTGTAAAGTGTAGTAAGTCAAAGCGCACCCTAGGAATTTTGATGCGATGTAGCAGCGTTCGCATGGGACATTACTGCACAGCAAGCTAGTTCACTGTATAGTCACACCCTGGCTTGCCATGCAGTAACATCCCATGCCGACAAGCCCTTAGATGGGCTTCAAGGAAGACGTTGGAGGCATTTGAATGAGGAAAAGATGACAGACTGGGAGTTGGAAGAGTACCCCATGGATAGGGGCAGCTTGGTGGAGGAAAGAAACAAAGGGCATTCGGACTGCTTACAAACCACCACACAACATACACAATTACATTCCAACCACTCTTATATTGCACAGTGAACGTGTAGCACCATGACAGATGATTTTAAGAAGGCTCTGGGGAATAGAGATGGTAAACAGAAATGTTATAGCTCTTTGGAGTAAACAAAAATGCTTTTTAAAAGTGCAGCACAGAATCTCACCTCTGCTTAGCAGGAGCTGGTCTGGTGTTACCCATTCACTTCTCAGACTACATAAGCCACCAGTCATTGGTGGGATGTGGATTTCAGTAACTACTGCCAGAGGATGGATTTGAACTGGTAACTCGGAAGTGAAAGGCTCCATAGGTGGGATTTTCAAAAGCAACTAAGTGACTTAGGGGCACATGTTCCATTAACTTTCCATGCCTATCACCTCTAAGATGCCAGTTCAAATCCATCCCATGTGTCATTACCAGTCCTCTTGCTATTTGTCACTGCTATTTTATAATTATGTGTATTACAGTTGTGTCAGGAATCCTCAATCAGGATTGAGGCCCCATTGTGCATGGAGCTATACAATTTCTGTTCACTCCTTGAAGGAAAAGTAAGTTCTAACGCTTTATTTTAAGGGACAAGATCTCTGTTTATTTAGTTGTCTTTTCTGGGTGATGGGGATGTCTTCTCCATGTGGGAAAATAATGGATGTTAATCATATGCTTAAAAGTCAAAAGATCCTGATATTTGTGGAATGTGAAGTGTGCAGCATTTTTCCTGTGCAAATTCAGAGGGGAACCAACAGGAGGCGCAAGGGAGTAGATAAGAGCTTTGGGTTTCCCATAGAATACAACAAGCTGATTCAGTCCAGACATGAAAGAAATCATTTTGTGATGCAGTGCCATGACATATACAGTGCAATCTTTTTTCTGTATGACCTAAGTTCAGGATTTATTGCAGCTTGCAAGCTGACTTTGCCAAATGCGGGGTAGACATGTGATAGTCAGGACTGTCCAGTGGAATGGGTGGTGGGTGTGTGCCTTACTTTAACTTATTAGCTCATGAGCTCACAGCAACTCTATGCAGAATTGTTGACTCAGTGGACAATACCATGTTTCTCTTTATTATTTCTACAGCTTCACAGATGTGCCTGGTGATTTACAGATGAATAAATAGAGAGGTCCCTGCCCCCTCTGAAGCTGAAAGTCTAGATGTAGCAGAGCAAGAGATGACAAGCAAAAAGGAAAGGATTTGGGAAGGAGGAGGGTGGCAACAGCTAAATATATGCTTTGTTACAGACAAACCCATATTGTTATGGGTTCCTTTAAAATGTGTGTGTGTGTGTGTGTGTGTGTGTGTGTGTGTGTGTGAGTATATTATAATCATAATATATGCAACCCCATGCTCTGAATGTCCCTAAGTCTCCAACTGCCAGAAGTTGGGACTGGATAACTGGGGATGGATCACTTGACATTGCCCTGTTCTGTTCATTCCCTCGGAGGCACCTGGTACTGGCTACTGTCAGAAGACAGGATACTGGGCTAGATGGACCATTGGTCTCACCCAGTATGGCCGTTCTAATATTTTTAATAAAATGGAACAAAGTCTATTAGGCAGGAGGCGTGGTAGAATGTGGGTTGGTGTTTGGAAACCCAAATGAAATAAGTGTTAAGGAAGAATGAGAGTCTGCATGGCTCACTGGATGGGGAAGGATATTCTAGGTATAGGAGACATCATGAGAAAAGGTTCTGAATTGCATATGGGAGAAGGACAGATGGATCATGACTACAGTGCATAAAGTGTGAGCTGGAGCAGTAGGGAAAGATGAGAGATGATGAGATAAAGCAGGAACAAAACTGCAGAATTCTGAAAGTGAAGACGTGGAATTTGAATGTGATGTGCCATGAGTTAAGGAGGTGGGGTGATATGGTTGGAGCAGTGGGCAAGGAAGGTGACTTTGGCTGCTGGGTGTTGGGTAGTCTGTACGGGAGTGATGTGTGATTTAGGAGGCCACAGAGAAGTAAGCTAAAGCAGTTGAGGCAAAAGATTCAGCTGGGACATAGACCAGAGTATTAGCAGAAGAGATGGAGAACAGGGAACACATTTTTAAGAGGTTATCAAGGAAGAACAGGGAAGATGTTAGCAACTGCTAAGATGTGAAAGAGAAAAGACATGAGAGAAATTGGAGGACACCATGGCTGCAAGTCTGGGTAACTGTCAGGGTAGTAGAAGAATCAACAGTGTCTAGGAAGGGAGAAGGTGAGATTCAGGGATATAAGAACGAGCTCTGTTTTTCCCATTTCATTTAGAGTTGAAGCTGGGACATGCAGGAGGAAATGTAGGAGAAACACATGCAGATATAGGATGAAGAGAGGAGTAGAAGGCCAGAGATAACTGGTAATTAAGCGACAAAGAGTCCTGTGGCACCTTATAGACTAACAGACGTATTGGAGCATAAGCTTTCGTGGGTCAATATCCATATTCACCCACAAAAGCTTATGCTCCAATATGTCTGTTAGTCTATAAGGTGCCACAGGACTCTTTGTTGCTTCTACAGATCAAGACTAACACGGCTACCCCTCTGATACTTGGTAATTAAGGTAGGTGATGGCTTAAGGCAGGAATAGACAAATATTTTTTGTCAAGGTCCAAATTTCTTGGTCAAGGTATAGTCAAGGTCCAATAAAACAAAACCAATAATGACAATAAGTAAATAAAAAGGTTTTGGGGGCCATTCAAAAGCATCTGGTGGTCAAGATTTAGTCCGTGGCCCACCTATTGACTACCCCTGGCTTAAGGCAATACAGAGTTCAGAGTAGGTAAAAATCTGATCTGTGCTATCAGTTATTCCTTCATTACATTTAAAAAAACCCAAATGGCCATATAAGTTAAGTCCCACATCCTGGAATCAAACTAACCACAGACCAATATGCTATGGTTGTAACATGTGCTGTGGTTAGAACATCCCATTCAAGTAGGTTGAAAGGGTTAAGGGCAGAGCACAGCTTTTTGTATTAACTCAGACCTGCCTAACTTTTGTCATTAATCCCACATTTAATGTGACTTTAATTTCCTTTCTCGGTGCTCCAAGAGGACGTCGTTCAGGGTCACTCTGGTGTGCTGAGCATTTGGGAACACAGGCATGCAAGCATTTTAAGTTCTCTTTATTTCACTGGGGTTTCAAGCGTGAGAGAATTGTAAAAACAAATCCAGGCAAGCAGATGCCCAGCAAAGAAATGGATTCGGGGGCGGGGGGGGGGCGCTATACATATGCGACGGATAGTTTTGGCCAATAAATCCCTAGCACCACCTGTCCAAATATGGGAAAGACTTTTAAAGGGCACATTGAGTGCATAGAAATGTTTCATTTCTTTACGTATGGAGTTCACTTTGTAGGGCATGTGTTCTCCAAGTGTGTTTGCCTTTAAGGAAGCCTCCAGGTATTTCCCCTCTTTCTGAGGACAGTGAGCCCTCCAGAGCGTGTTTAATTTTTTTTTTTTTTGGCTGGGTGCAGTGGTGAGACAAAGGGAAGCTGGATTTTTTCCCCTCTCTCTGACATTGTCTGGGTGTCTTTCTGCCCTATTTTAATTCACAAATTAGAGTACTCTGTGACGGTTCGGTCACAGACACCCCCTTGAGACTGTCACCTGATGTGCTGAGACAACCTCTGAGCCTGTTTTCTCTGCCAGTTTGGGCCTCCAGAACCCTGCCTTGTTGAGCCAGACATGCCAGTCTGCTCCAACCCAGACCCAGAATCTGAACCACACACCCCAAAGTGCTCCTGTCTATAGCACCCAGACGCCCAGCTTCCACTGGGATCCAAACCCCAAATAAATCCATTTTACTCTGTATAAAGCTTATACAGGGTAAACTCATAAATTGTCTGCCCTCTATAACACTGATAGAGAGATATGCACAGCTGTTTGCTCTCCGAGGTATTAATTACTTACTCTGGGTCAATTAATAAGCAAAAGTGATTTTATTAAGTATAAAAAGTAGGATTTAAGTGGTTCAAAGTAATAACAGACAGAACAAAGTAAGTTACCAAGCAAAATAAAACAAAACACGCACGTCTAAGCCTAATACATTAAGAAACTGATTACAGATAAAATCTCACCCTCAGAGATGTTCAAATAAGCTTCTTTCACAGAATAGACTCCTTTCTAGTCTGGGTCCAGTCCTTTCCCCGGTACAGTCCTTGTTCCAGCTCAGGTGGTAACTAGGGGATTTCTCATGACTGCAGCCCCCTTTGTTCTGTTCCACCCCCTTTTATAGCTTTGGTACAAGGCAGGAATCCTTTGTCTCTCTCTGGGTTCCCACCCCTCCTTCTAAATGGAAAAGCACCAGGTTAAAGATGGATTCCAGTACCAGATGACATGGTCACATGTCCTGTGAGCCCCCCTCCATTATTTCAGGACTGGCCCACAGGTATGCCATGGAGGCTTGCAAGTAAACATTTGCCACCAATTGTCCTAGTTGATGTGAGCCATCAAGATTCTAAGCCACAATTAATGGCCCACACTTTGCATAGTTACAATAGGAGTTCAGAATAACACTTCATATTTCTAGCTTCAGATACAAGAATGATACATTCATACAAATAGGATGAACACACTCAGTAGATTATAAGATTTGTAATGATACCTTACAAGAGACCTTTTGCATAAAGCATATTCCAGTTACATTATATTTATGCTCATAAGCATATTTCCATAAACATATGGAGTGCAATGTCATATACTCCTCTCCTAAAATGAACATATTACACAGGGGAGGGAGGAAGTTACCCTCTAGGAAGGAGGGGAACTCTCTAGGAATTGGAGCATTTGGGAAGTAAATTCTAAAGCTGTGGGAAGAGATTCAGGAAGGCAACATCAGAAGGAAGAAAACTATACATGAGGCTGAATGAACCATAGCACCCTGGACCATGTTCCAGGAATGCCAGAACCCTGCTCTTGCAACACATCTGAGTTTACACCACCCTCCCCCCCCATCCTCCTTCCAATGGGTTTGTCTCCTGTCCTCAATTCTCTCTGGATCTCTGGATCTGGATCTCTTATTTGTGGCCCCAGAGCTTCCGAGACTGTTTATTTTTCTTGTCTGCCAGCAATGGCCTTAATGCACCCAGAAGGCTTTGAGTGCTTCTCCCACTCTCATGGGGCCAGATCCTGTGCTCATCAAGTTCAATGGGTGCAAGGCACGGCCTCGTGACAGAAACCAAACTTCCTTGAGCCAGTGTGAAAATTGCAGTGTAGATTTTTGGTAACCATGCCCTTTAGGGGCTCAGTCATGCCCCTTCTGGTGCTTGCACTTTAGTGCACAGAGCCAGCCAATGGAGCTACAGCTACACATACTTTTCACAAGTCGAGGATCACCTCAGAAGTATAGAGTGAGCGCAGTTCACTAGTGGGAAGGTTTATGCCCACTTCTTGCCAACTTTACACAGGCACAGCCAGCTACCCATTGGGCAATGGATACTCAAACTCTACTACAGGCTTGGTTCTGACCTCACATCAGTGGAACTCATTTAAAGGCAATGAGATCAGAATCAGGCCTTGTGTATACTAGGAAAGCAAGGCTAAGGTGAAGTAAGGCACTAACAGTAATCCGTAACATCCCAAGATATCCCAAGATAGTTGTAAATACAGGCATAGTGCTAGTGTTCTAGTTCACCCTTGGCCGAAATGCCAGCTGTCAGATGCTTGGCAGGATGAGGTCGGCAGTAGAAAAAGGCAGTATCTTCATGGTTCACTGCCCAGTAAAGGGTACAGAATACCACAGTTCACTGGTAGGTTTGAAATATCCCAGGGGTTTCCAGCAGCTGCTCAGCAGTGGGTCACCCTTTCTTTTTTTGCTTTGTGTTCTTCCATTGTGCCAAAAGCGTTCAGAGCAGTGGAATTACTGGCATAGATAGAAACCAAAACATCAGGGCACTCACCACTTGACTTTTTGAAAAGCTTGACTTTTAGTTTTTTAAAGGCACAGGACTAGCAAAACCAGCAATAATAATTAATGTCTCAGTGTTTAGAGGGCTTTTGATGAATGTATAATCTACAAGAATTAGGGAAACAGGAGTTGCCGCATTGCAGATAGTCTCTGTCTGTTTCATAAGGTGTACAAGTGAGTGTATGTCTTCATGTCTTCCTGTCATAACATATGATGCCATACAATACAGTTTCACATTTATGCATATTGACACATGGGATTTTTGTCCGCATACTCACAGGCTAACACATACGCAATGGATTAAGACCGCCATATGTCGCTGTGTCAACATGACACAAGTCATGTTGGCTACATAGTTCACAAACTTTCACGTATATTTTCATCACCCTCATGCTCACCCACTTACTCAGAAAGTCAGGACTCATATCACATTCTCACCTCTCCTCTGGTGTCCTAATATATCCTGCTTTTCCACCAGCTCTAATTTTAAGCTCTTTGTCCTTTTCCCCCCCATTGCTATGCTGCAGAATCTGATGCCTCTTGCCTGGGGGTACAAAATCTAGGTTTAGCTATACTAGATTTTGCCTTTGGTTCCGTGGAATTTAGGGGGATGTAATGGCAGCCTTCTTCATTGTGACTGGCCTAGCTGTGTGCATATTACAGCTGGTCAGGAATTTTCAGAAAAAAATGTTTTTTTGATGGATTCATTGAAACCAGAACTGTTTGTGGGGAAGGGCTGGTTTCAACAAATCTCCCAATTCAGAAATGTTTTGAAAACTTCGTTTGAAATTGTCAGTGTCCCATTTTAACATTTGCAAGACAAAAAGCTTGTTTTACAGCTTGAAATGACTTTTAGTTTTGAAATTTTAGTCAATGTATACTTAAAAATGTAACAGGTCAAAATTGAATACAATGTTTTGATAGATCTGATCCACTTTTTTTTCCAGATTATCTGTGTGCGTAAATTTTTGTGATTTCAATTTGTCATCTCAGTTTGGGATGCGAACTTTTTTTTAAAAACCGGGAGTCTCTCATGGAAAGAGGAAACTGTTTCCCTCCCAACTCTAGTGCATAAGTAGCCCACACAAGCACAGAGTGGGTCTTTGTTGCCCTCTTGTGGCTGGTTCATGTGGTAGGCTACAAGCCTACTACAGCAATTTGTCCTTCTGCTGAAGTGGGAAAGGCTCAGGCTGTCAGCAGTGACGACCCTGCCAATGACCCAAGCAGATGGTTGTTATATATGTGCGCTTTGGCCTTGACCTGAGAACCAGGCTTGCCCTTGTGGCTGGAAGTGATGGCAGTTCTACCAAGTGAGTTAAATAAAATTCACAGAGGACATATGATGAGTTATTTTCAACTGGAGCTGGCTTCAATTTCCATCCTATTTCCATCCTAACCCTTTCCAGCCTTAAGGAGAAAGGGGCTCTTCAAGCACACGGAAACAGGGGAAACCACTGCGGCAATCAATCTCTTTTCATCTCATAACCACCATCTCAACCAGAGGCATTCTTTTCCCTCCTAAACACACACATTTGTGTAGCAGAGACTACAGTGGCTAGGAATTGCAAGCAGCAGGAAGTAGAGAAATTCCATTGGGAATAACACATAGACCCTCTTCTTTTCACTGGGCATGCCAGAGGCTGGATGGAAGCTGTCGTCTGCTTAAGCCCATTCAGTCAGCTCTTCTCTGTTTACAGAGAAAAGGGTTCACCCTTTACGGGAAAAGGAGGTGGGGACCTGGGCTGATTTTATCTGTGAGGCAATATCTCCACCTCACTTGGATAAACAAGACAAATGTCAGTGAGCCACTGCAGACCCAACACTGGGTATTTGTTTCTCAGCCAGGCTTATTGCTTAGGTTTTCATCAGACAGACGCAAGAATCTGTAACAAGCGCAGCAACCATCAGGGGCGTTATAAGACAGGAGAGGAATGGCCAGGGTTACCATAGGTCCAGGTTTTCCCCAGACATGACCTCTGTTTTGATCCTCCGTCCCCCCCATCCGGGCAGACTTCTCAAATAAGAAGTGTCCGGCAGCAGCGTAGCCAAGGGGGGAGCAGGGGGAGCGGCCACTCCCCCTGTGAGCAGAAGCGGTGCCTTAAAAAGAAAGCAGCGCCTTTTTTTTAGCAGCGCTAAAAAAGGCACCGCTTCTTTTTAAGCGCCGCTTCTTGCACTCACCCGGCGGCGCTCCAGGTCTTCGGAGGCATTTCGGCGGCGGGTACCACCGAAGACCCGGAGTGAGTGAGGACCCGCCGCCAAAGTGCCGCCAAAGACCCGGAGCGCCACCGGGTGAGTAGAGGGGGAGGCGCCTTTTTATAGCGCTGCTCCCCCTGTGCTCCGGACCTGGCTGCGCTACTGGTGTCCAGGATTTTTGCAGAGCAGACGTTGCAGCTCAGAACGAGCCACCTCCGCGCCCCAATTGGTCTTTCCCCTGCATTCGCAGCTGCCGGATCCACCCACCCTGGCCAGGCCTAGCCCGCCAAGTAAGTGGAGCCGCCAAGCGCCTCTTGGCTGGGCCGTCTCTGGGAAGGGGAGAGGAGAGGCCCACAGGGAGGTGCTAACTGATGGGCTGGTGCTGTGTCCCAGGCCTGCGGCAGCCACCCTGCCACCGTGACAGGGAGCACAACATTGCCCCCCACCTTGAGTGTGAGGTCACAGATACCCCCTCCAGCACCCTCAAATACCCCCTCCAGCATCCCCAATGTCCCTCCCAGTCCACACACACCCCTCCAGCACTCCCATGTACCCCCTGCCAGTACACACACACCCCTGTAGCACCCCCAAATACCCCTGCCAGTACACACACACCCTCCAGTACCCCCCAAATACCTCCTCTAGCACCCCCCAGCTGTACCCCCTCTCCAGCTCCTCTCCTCCTGGCAGTGTCCTCTATTTGGGAACTTGAAATATGGTAATCCTAGGACTGGCCCTGTGCTGGAATAGCAGGAAGTGCTGCAGTTCAGGATGGAGGTGCATTGGCACTGCAGTAGGGGCTCAGGACTGGAGTATCAGGGAGCGCTCTAGACCCAGGACTGAGGTGTATTGACAGGCGGTAGGGGCTCAGAACTGAAACAGTGGCATGGGGAGGTGCTGCAGGTCAGAAGTGAGGTGCATTGGCAGACCTGTATAATGGGAGTGAGCACAGCAGTTACCAGTACTATATTTTGTCCTTGGATGTGCTCTCCTTCCCGCATTGTGTGAGCCTTGCATTCACTCACACACAAAAACCAGAATAATTTCAGAGGCTGGTTTGTTAGACTGCTACCGCTTTTCTCCCTGTCTGTCTTCCTGTGGTTAAAATATTCACCCAACCTTCCCATCAGTGCCTGATCCAGCCACAACAATAGCTTGTGGTTCACATTCTTACTCTCTACCGGGAGGCTGACAGGGCCTTAGAAACTTCATGCGTGAGGTGTGACCGTTGTGCACTTAGCTTCTTCACTACACAAAGAATGGATGCTGGTCTGATCACTCTCAAAACTCACAAACACGGCTGCGGGGGAGTGGGGAAAATCTCCCTTTAAACATGAAAAATCCCCATGCTCTGAGAGGAACTGAACAGAACCTCTGCCTGGTTATAACCCAAAACAGCCGGTCAGGGCCTCTGAGGGGGGGAGTCCATTAACCCTCATTTCCAGGCAGAAGAATTCCACTGCTCTGTGTACTTCCCTCTCAAGTTCTAATTTTTTTTCATTCGTGAATCCAAAGAACGTTTCTTGTAAACATCTGCCACAGAGTTTACCCCCTCAGACCTCTCCTCAATTGATATCATCTGGTTTTTCATTGGATGCTGAAGCAGCTCCTACAAACTTTCCATGCAGAGGCCCAAACTGAAAGACTCCCACATTCAGCAAGCAGCTTTGCTTAGCAAACCTCCCTGACATGGCACCTTGAGGCCAGGGTACAATTTCATAGCCACTTTCTAGACAGTGATGTCCCAGCCCCAACTGGCTAACTTAGCTCATCTGCCTCAGAAATACAAAGCAGTGACACACTGGGTTTGGGTCTCTAACCATAACAGTGTTGCTGGCATGATTTTGCGTTTAACTTTCTCATTAGTGCTGGGCGTTAGCCATCTGGGAAAAACCACAGCCTCCAAAACTCCCGTCTCCTGACCGTCCCCTGACTTTGACTAACAAGGTTTTAACAGATACACAGAAAAACAGAGTGCAAGGAGGGAAAATCCTTGGTTCTCAGCAAACCTGTGCCTTGCATCTCAGGGACACAGTTTTAGAAATGTGCATGGAAGTAAACCCTACACCCCATACTAGGGTGACCAGACAGCAAATGTGAAAAATCGGGATGGGGGAGGGGGGGTCACCCTACCCCATACGGATGCGGGCTCCTCGGAGGCTGTTCTTTAATGATGATGCCTGTAGATTCACAGAACAAGAGAATGTGCGTGGGGACAGCGGCAGGGGGTTTCCACAGATGGCTGCAACTGAAGACCCCCCCAAATCTTTAAGCTGGTGCTGCTTCCTGTGTAACCCTTTGTGGGGAGTGGTTCAAAAGCATTCAGCATCACCCTAACTCTGCTTCCATTGAAGTCAACAGTAACGTTCCCATTAGCTTCAATGGGCACAGAGTAAGGCTAACACAGCGCTTTTGAAAACCCCACCCTGCATTTCTAAGCCCTCAGGTAGAGAGTTTGTGATGGAGTGTGTGTGACCCCCACCAAAGGATTAATCAGCTCTCAGCAGTTGTTAGGAGCGATGGACTGGGTCCCATCTGAGACAAATCCTACTTCTTATTAAAAAATCCAGTGAAGGCATTTTAATATCGTGTATGCAATATTCTGATTAAACTAAGGCCCCATGTAGAGGAAGCAGGAGGGGAACTGGGGGCGGAGCATAGGCAGGGCCACATCTGGCTATTTGGGGAGGCTCAGTCTCCCCTGGCCTGTGATATCTGCCACCCATGCACCCTATCAATGCATCCAGCCTTGCTCTTTCTTTGCACTGGTCAGTGGAGTAGGGCAGATGCATTGATATGGTGCAGGTTGCATTATCTGTACACAGTGGGCCATTAAAGAAGGAGTGCAATCCCTCCCAAAGCTCCTTCTAGGGTGGTGCAGCTCCATGCTACACCATTCCCCAATAGCATCACTTGGCTGTATGTTTCTGCATTACTAAGGTAACACCAGGAGAGAGAGCTCCCCCGATAATTATTTATACATGTGATTTCATTCTTTTGTGCCACAACCTAATTGCTTCATTGCTTCACGGTATTTCCAGCTGTTTGTCTTTATCAGTTTCTGTTTCTCCTGTCACTCTCATGCATGGGTAATTTAGAACTAGTTCCCATATTTCCTGCTTTATTTTGAAAGAAATGAGAAAATGAAAACCCTTATGATCAAAGTCTCCAAACTACAGCACCATCTCTCCTTGGGACAGGACAAGGGATCCGTTTGATACTGAAATGTTCTAACACGTTCCCTACCTAAGAAATACTATGTCAGCAGCTGGTTTCTTCTTTGGTGAATGGGCACATAACAGATGCATAACTAAAAATCATGGGCTTAATACAGACACTGCATTTATGGCTTATTACAACAATCTGTAATCTACTACCCTCTCCACCCCCACCCCAGCCACAGGGGTGTTAACTGGCCACTTCACTTTGAATGGTTTCTTACAATATGTATTAAATACAATCTCTTCCATCTTGTATTTTGCTGTGACACTCTGAGTACCTTTCCCAGACCTGATGAAGAGCTCGGCGTAAGCTGAAAAGCTTGTCTTTCACCAACAGAAGTTGGTCCACTAAAAGATATTACCTCACCCACAGTGTCTCTCTAATATCCTGGAACCAACACGGCTACAACAACACTGCAAACACACAAGTCCTAAGTAATATGAATAGCAAACACATTACAGAGAGAAGCGAAGCGAAAACATACAGGGAGTGGTGTTCCAGGGTGGGCTAACTTGACAGCGGGATTTCAAAGCTGACATTTCACTTACTGAGCTAACAACCAACTTGCATCTGTTACACTATTCACAGCAGACAGGTTTCTGAGTTTATGCAAAGTGTGTGAGAGAGAATTTTGGGGTGAGTCTGGGAGAGGTAACTAAAGAGAAAATGCCAATATGCTCTATGGTATGAGAGTGGATTTCAGCCAAGGTAACTACATGGGGTGAGTGGAGCATTTGCTTTATTGCAGCATGAATGCTGCAGAAGGTAGAAGAACACAACCCCCCTGCTCCTTGGCTCTCACTATTACCATTTCCTGATCTACTCTCCTCTACTTGCAGTTTATTGATGGGAACCAGAGACGTGAAGAATTAAACGCCCAGGTGCAGTGCTGAACTGCAGTGACCTCCATTTCATGCTCATTATCCTGATCTGTCTGGGGAGTTTCAGCTGGTGGCCGAAGCTTTCCTCTAAAGGGACAGTGGGCAAAAGAGATGTATTTTGGATGATGATATTACTACACGTCTTGGTGTGCAGGATGAATCACATTGTGTAATTTACACCACCCTAGGACAAATCTATGCAGTGACTAGCAAGGCAGATTGAATCTATGTATTAAATGTTTAAAATGATGCTATGAAGAGGGTCCATATTGGGCCTAGTCTACACTAGGAAAGGATTGATCTTGTAGCTGTACCAGCAATCCCTCTTGGTGTAGACACGGCTTATTTTGGCTCCCCCAATGAAATAAGCTCTACTAGCTAAAGCACTTTTATGCTGTATGACTGCATCTACACTAGGGCTTTTGCTGGGTATAAAAAAATCATTAAAAATCACACCCCTAACAGCCATTACAATTGCAGCAAAAGTTTTGAGTATTGTCCTGGCCTTGTTCTAATACTGCTCTGCTGCAGATGTGAGGAGGACGGAGACAAGCCTAATATCCACCTGGCCCCCTGTTCTGTCTCTCATCCTCTGTCGTAGAAGTAGTAAGTTGGGGGAGGGGACATCCCATCATACATTGCCTCCAGCTCAGTCCCCTTCACTCTCCCATAGGAGCTGGTGAGTGAAAACGAGAAAGGGGGGGGGGGGGGATAGCTCAGTGGTTTGAGCATTGGCCTGCTAAACCCAGGGTTGTGAGTTCAATCCTTGAGGGGGGCCATTTAGCGATCTGGGGCAAAAAAAATCTGTCAGGGGACAGTACTTGGTCCTGCTAGTGAAGGCAGGGGACTGGACTCGATGACCTTTCAAGGTCGTTCCAGTTCTAGGAGACTGGCATATCTCCATTTAAAAAAAAACCAAAATCCCATTGTGGGGACTCTAAAGGGGAAGTACTCTCAGAGATATCCTTGAGTTCCCAGATTGGGGGCTGTGGTGATTAGGTTTTGCGGAGGTGGGAACTGGAAGGTAGGAGAAAGCAAATCATCCAAAGCGTGGTATGTTTACAATGAAAACATTTTCTCCCATTATTTTGATGGCAGTAGCACCTGAAGACCCCAGTTAGAGATCAGGGCCCCATTGGAATAGGCCCTGTGCAAATAAGTAACACGAAGACAGTCCCTGCCCCGGAGAGATCAGAATCTAAGATTTAGGCAAATAAAAAGATAAACAGGAGTGAAGGGATGTGCAGGTGAGGGGAGGAGGTTATAACAGATGCAGGTGTGTATGCATTAAATAGTCATACCAGTGGTCTCCATACTGCCAAGTGGTCACTAGCCCAATCAGGGCTAGTCACTATTTTCCAGATGAGGTCTGTTTGGATAATGACTAATGGAGACAGACTTTAAAGAAGGGCTCCACTCTGTGGAGAATAGGAGAAATAATCATATTTAAACAGATCCATCAACCATCCACATGGTTCTCAGGCTCTTCCCAGTCACTCTGTCTGATTGGGTATAAACTAGAGCTTCTTTCTCTCCAAGCGCAAACGCTGTGCCCCAGTCTATACTAGTGCACCCATCATTTCTAGAGCTGGGGTTGCTGCTCCAGCGGTAAAGCAACAATGGGAAAATTTCACAAACTCCTCAGCATAGACCAGTGGTGCCCAACCTTATTACAGAGAAGGGCCACGTGAACCTAAGCACAACCCTCTGTGGGCCAAACAGATGCTACATATTTTCATAAGATTTAAAGGCACCTGTGTTGATTTAAATTTTAAGTTCAGCTTGTTTCATATATATTTAGATGGGTTGTTTCTAGGTGCAATATTGTTTATTTAAAAAGGAAGGAATCAATGCATAAAATGTGTATCAGAATTATAGAACAGAGGAAAAAAACTAGGAAAGAACACAACACGCTAATGAATCAGTCCTTTGTGTTTTGCATTAAAGCAGGCGCGGTGGGCCTTATGAAATGCTCTGGTGGGCCGGGGATGGCCCGCAGGCTGTGGATTGGGCACCTCGGCATAGACAAAGCTTCAGAATGCATTTAAAGAGTCACACAGTCTCAAAAGCATCTACACTGTAGCTGGAGGTGTAATTTCCAGCTCGGGTAGACATAGTCGTGGTTAGCACTGATCAAGGGAGCACACTAACAATAGCAATGTAGTTGTGGCTGCCTGGGTGGCAGGATGGACTAGCTGTCCTGAGTACAATCTGTCTGAAACCCTAGGAAGTACTTGGGGCAGCTAGTCTGTCCTGCTGCTCATGCAGCCGCGGCTACACTTCTATTTTTAGCACAATAGCTCGATCCGAGCTAGCGCGAGAATGTCTGCCTGTGGTGGAAATCACACCTCCAGCTCCAGTGTAGACATACCCCAAGACAAACAGCCAGGATTTAACTGTCTATGGGGCTGGAGGCTGACACTGTCTAGTGAAGGACCTTTAACCATAGGGTGCGGTGCTGGGGTGGCCACGTGGGCCATGGTCTGACCACTTTTAACAGGGTCCTCCCTGCATCCATCCAGGGGTGGCCAGGTCTAACCCGAGGGGCACTGCGATGCCACACACCAGGTCGCAACACCACTCATGACGGGGGTGTGGCTGGGCCAAATCTGAGTGAGTGGCCCCTGTTAAAAGTAAGGGAGGGATAAGGTAAGTGATGGGATGGGGAGGCAGGGGCTCCTGTGAGTGGCTGGTAGGGCCCTTCCCATAACGGCTGAGGTTGCTGGGAGGGGGTGGGTGTAGAGGCCACGGGGATTAGGCTGCTTGGGGGAGGGCTGAAAAGGTAAGATGGGGAGGCTGGCAGGATGCTGAGAGGCAGCATTATAGCCCCCCCCCCCCCATTTTAAATGGTGCTATGCAGCCCCTGCCCTCAGCTATGGAGACTGATTTCATGGAACCCATACTTGGTGGCCTGCAGCTGTGGTTCCCAACCAGGAGTCTGGGGTCCCCTGGGGGGGCCACCAAGCAGAGCTGGTGTTAGACCTGCTGGGGGGCCCAGGGCAGAAAGCCAAAGCCCCACCACATGGGGCTTAAGCCCGGGGCCCCAAACCCCACCACAGGGGGCCCTGTGGCATGGGGCCTGGGCAATTGCGCTGCTTGCTAACCCCTAATGCTGGCCCTGGGTTTTATCTGCAGAAAAAACAGTTGTTGTGGCACATGTGGGTTGTGGAGTTTTTATAGCATGTTGCGGTGGGCGGGGTGGCGGGGGCTCAGCAAGAAAAAGGTTGAGAACCCTTGCCCTACAGGGCACTGTGACAGGCTTATTTATGTACAACATCTTGGCTTTGCCTCAGGGAGTGACTTGGTGGGACTCAAGGTTGCTTTTTCACGGGGAAGAGACTACTGATTATTACTGTTTATTATAGTATTACCGTAGTGCCTAGAGATCCCAATTGAGATCAGGCCCCCATTGTGCTAGGTGCTGTACAAGCCCATAGTAAGGGACAGTCCCTGCTTCAAAGAACATACACCTTAAATATAGACCAATTATTATCCTAATTTTACAGATGGGGAACTAAGGCACTAAGGGCTAGTCTACACTTACCCGCTGCGTCGGAGGCGTCGGATCGATCTTCTGGGTTCGATTTATCGCGTCTTCTCTAGACGCGATAAATCGAACCAGGAAGTGCTCCCCCATCGACGCCGGTAATCCTGCTCCACGAACGGAGCAGGCGGAGTCGACGGGGGAGCCTGCGCGCCGCCGTGTGGACCAGCGGTGAGTACTTTGAAGTTTGAAATAAGATACTTCGACTTCAGCTACGTTATTCACGTAGCTGAAGTTGCGTATCTTAGTTCGAACTTGGGGGGTAGTGTGGACCAGCCCTAAGAGAATAAGCGACTTGCTTGAAGGCACACAGGAAATTTGTGGCAGAGTCAGGAATTGTGAGCCCTAGAGTGACCTAATCACAAAACCATCATTCCTAGTGAATAGCTTAATTAAAATGAACTAAGCAGCAAGCTGACAATGTGTTTTTAATTTTGCACATGTACTTTAGAGAGCATGCTAACCACATTTTATAATCTAAAAATGAACAAAGACGTATGTCTGTCAGAAAAATAACTGGCACGCAGAAAATGTTTGGTGCTTTTTCCATTGGTGTAAAAATCCTTCTTTACAATGAAGAGGACTGAAGTTGATGCAAAGTGAATGGAGAAAGCACAGAACGCTCTCCTTCTCTGTCTACTGGACTACCACAAGCAAAAAACAATCTTCTGTACTGTCTGGGTGCCAAGTCTTTGTATAAACCAGGGGTCGGCAACCTTTCAGAAGTGGTGTGCCGAGACTTCATTTATTCACTCTAATTTAAGGTTTCGCATGCCAGTGATACATTTTAACATTTTTAGAAGGTCTCTTTCTATAAGTCTTTAATATATAATGAAACTATTGTTTTATGTAAAGTAAATAAGGTTTTAAAAATGTTTAAGAAGCTTCACTTAAAATTAAATTAAAATGGAAAGCCCCCCAGACCGGTGGCCAGGACCCAGGTAGTGTGAGTGCCACTGAAAATCAGCTCGTGTGCCGCCTTTGGCACCCGAGCCATAGGTTGCCTACCCCTGGTATAAACCAAGAAACAAAATGACAGTTTCTCTAAGCAGATACTTCGGCAAATACAGCCTTGGTCACAGTCTGCATAGGGACTCTTAGCTGGCAAAAGACAAATCTTTTATCTTGCTAGCAACTAATTTACAGATCTGAAATCTTCCAAAGGAGGAGACTTTCTGGAAAGCATCTGAGATTTCCTAGTTGAAGAAGAGGAAGACGAGTAACTGACAGACAATAGCAAATCCCGGACAAGGAGAATTTGTTTTATAAGGTAAACCACAAATCCAGCTGGTCTTTAATGCTAACAGAGCCAAGTCCCAAATTCCATTCCCAGACTGTGCGTTGAACATTTCAGGCTAAAATTAAGCCAATGGCAATGGAATGGATGTACGCTGATCCTAGGAAGTCCACTCATGAAAGGAAATAGGATTTAGAAAGAGAGGAACTGATTTAGACGTAATGAAGTCTTGTCTTGCACCAAATTAAACTAAATCAATATGAGACAGTTGTAGATTGATCTGTGTATGTCCACATAGGGGCTTGCTCTGCTTTACCTAAATCAATTTCAAAATTGATTTCAGTTAAACTGGTTCAAGTTTTGTAGGCAGATCAGCTCTGATTATATATAGGAAGCTTCCCTCTAACTCTTTCCTCCACTGTTGCAAGGTTCTTTTTTGTAAGTAAATGAAACTGGCAAACTTGGCAGATTTCTCACTCACTCACTCACACCTATTTTCGTAGGTGTGGTTTTATAAATTTTTCCCCTATGCAAAAAATGTCAGGAATGTGACAATCAAATCTGCCACACCAAAAGGTTCTGAATAAGATTCAGTTTTTACACAAACAGTTGGTAAAGTAGAATCTAGATATTTAGCCAGATTCTAGCTGAGATCTCCCCTGAAAAAACTATTCCTGTCCCATCCCTCTTGTTTCTCTGATTAAAGGATTGAATACTGGGTAGACAACCATCATACAAATAGAAGCTTTCACTTGGGCTTTGGCCCCATCGACACCGACAAGTTTGTGCGCAGTAAAGCAGATTTCTGCGTTGTAACTCCTGAGGTGTACACACTGCCAAGCCACTTAGTGCACAGAAACTGTACAGATGCAGTGCTCTAAAAAAACCACATCAATAAGAGGCATAGAGCTTTCTGCGCCATAGCTACAGAGCTGTGGTGCCAGTGTAGACACTGTGGTGATTACAGCGCTGCGATTGGCCTCCGGGATGTGTCCCACAATGCCTGTTCTCATCTCTGGCCATCGGTTTGAACTCTACTGTCCTGCCCTCAGGTGACCAACCATCAGCCCCAACCCATACATTCGTTTGAAAATTTGAAAGTCCCATTCCTGTTTGCTCAGTGATGTGTGCAGTGGGCTCAGCGCATTTTTCCAGGTGGCCATGCCTGCTTCACGCACCAGGCAATCCCCCACTTGGAGCAGTGCCAAGCTGCTGGACCTCATCGGCATTTAGGGAGAGGAGGCTGTCCAGTCCCAGCTGCACTCCAGCCTTAGGAATTATGATACCTAGGGACGGATTTCACGATGCATGACAGAAAGGGGCCAGGACCAGGGCACACTGCAGTGCAGGGTCAAAGTAAAGGAGCTGCGGAACGCCTACCACAAGGCGCGGGAGGCAAACCACCATTCTGGTGCTGCGCCCACAAGCTGCCGATTATACAAAGAGCTGGACGTGATACTCGGTGGTGACCCCACCTCCACTGCGAAGGTCCCTGTGGATACTTCTTTGGCTTCATTGCCAGTCAAGAGTGGACTGAGCCAGGAGGAGACAATCTTGGATGAAGAGCAGGAGGGGGAACCAGAGGCAGAGGATGACTTGGAGGCCAGCGCTGCATGCAGTCCGGAGCTCTTTTCTACCCCGGAGGAGCCTCGCCAGTCACAGCTGTCAGATTTTGGCGAAGCACAAACAGGAGAGGAGGCCCCTGTAAGTGGATCTGATTTGGGGAATTGCTGAAGTGAGTTGTTGGGGTCAGGAGGGTTGCCGAAAGCAGGCTTGTCTCCCACCGCATGCCTAGTATGAGCGGTGGAACAGGCTGTTGATACACTCTCACTTCACATGAATCTCCCTCAGAGATCTGCAGGAAACTCTCGTGGAGATACTGGGAAATCTGCTCCCACTGGTTCCTTGGCAGAGCTGCTTTGTTTCTTGCCCCATTAATGGTAACTTTCCCGCGCCACTCTGCCATCATGGGGTAAGGGGGACGATAGCTGCACACAGGCAAGCTGCACAGGGTGGAAGCCGCAGGCTTGGAGAAGACTTTCCCTTGATTCCCTGCTCACCCTCAGCAGCGAGATATCTCCCACAATGATCACCTCCTGTGGAAAGTGTGGGGACAGGAATGATGATTAGGCCCCCCCTTCAGTGCTGGCTCTCCCCAAGTGCCCAAGAGCCACGTGCCCAGTGTACAGCAGGGTCCGGGAACAATGATTTTCCCTGTCCCCGCGGCTACTCCCCATTTTGGGGGTCTTGTGGCTTATGTGTGCTTGCCTGGGGTCAGCCAGTTAGTGACAGGTGTGTGAGTACTGGCTGTGTTTTAAAGCACTGAAACAGTGTTGTCTGTGTTGCAAACAATACTGCTTCTGTAAAATGTTGCATTTAAACTTCACAGAGATGACCTTGGGAGCACAGCCTCCCTCTTTGTAATCGGCAGCAGAACGGTTGCGAAGAATTAGAAAGTGTCCAAGCAGAACTAAGGAGGACTTTATGTGTGAGGTTATGATGCACTCCGCCGCTGAGAAACAGGAATTGAAGGAGTGGTGGGACAGCGAGAAGAGGGAACGAAAGGAGAACGTGGCACACCAGAGGACACGGAATGGTTCTTAACAGTTACAGAGAGCCAAGCGGACATGCTCCAGGCGATACTAGCTCTTCAAACTGAGCAGCTCCGCGCCCACCCTCCCCTGCAGCTGCTGTTGCAAAACTCTTTCCCATGCGCCCCCTCCCACACCGCCACCACACTCTTATCAACCTCCTGGCTCCACTCTGTACCCGCAGCATTCCACTCCTCCCTCCTCACAGTCCAGCAGTGTGGATTCCCAATACACACTGCACTCGACACCCATCCATCGGCAGTTTAGCCCTGCTGAAGTACATCACCCGCTGCATTGTACTCCAAAGGAGAAGGTTGGGTATGATCCCTGGACATACACAAATCTGTAGCCATACCGGGACCCCTCCTCTTGAGACCTTCCATTCCCCCATTCCTTCCATTTCCCCATCCCCCTCCCTGCTGATGAATTTTTTTGTTTTACTCTCTCCTCTGGTTGTTGTCTTTTAATAAAAGAATTGTGTTTGTTTGAAAGCAATCTTTATTCTATTAAGTGAAAGCAAAGAGAGCCCTGCAAACCAACATACAATTATGTTAAGGCCCCTTCTTGCATCATGTGCACCAATCACCTCCTAGCATTACAAGCACTGCAATCCAGAGCATAGCAATAAACATTAGTGGCTTTCAGCTTCAAATTGCTGCTTCAAAGCATCCCTGATCCGTATGGCCCCGTGCTGTGCCCCTCTAATAACCCTGGTCTCCGGCTGTTCAAACTCAGCCTCCAGGTGCTGAGCCTCTGTGGTCCAGCCCCGAGTGAAGCTTTCACCCTTCCCTTCACAAATATTATGGAGCGTACAGCACGTGGCTATAAGTATAGGAATATTGTCATCACCAAGTCCAGCTTCCCATACAGGCATCGCCAGCAGGCTTTTAAATGGCCAAATGCACACTTTACAGTCATTCTGCACTTGTTCAGCCTGTTGTTGAACTGCTCCCTGCTGCTGTCAAGTTGCCCCATGTATGGCTTCATGAGCCATGGCATTAAGGGGTAGGTGGGGTCTCCCAGGATCACAATGGGCATTTCAACTTCCCCTACGGTGATCTTCTGGTCCTGGAAGAAAGTCCCGGCTTGCAGCTTCTTGAATAAGCCAGTGTTCTGAAAGATGCATGCGTCATGCCCCTTTCTGGACCAGCCTGTGTTAATGTCTGTGAAATACCCATGGTGATCCACAAGCGCCCGGAGAACCATTGAGAAATACCCCTTGTGATTAATGTACTCGGTGGCTAGGTGGTCTGGTGCCAGAATTGGAATATGTGTGCCATCTATCGTCCCTCCTCAGTTAGGGAAGCCCATTTGTGCAAAGCCATCCACAATCTCACGCACATTGCCCAGAGTCACGGTCTTTCGGAGCAGGATGCGATTAATGGCCCTGCACACTTCTGTCAACACGAGTCCAACAGTCGACTTTCCCACTCTGAACTGGTTAGCGACCGATCGGTAGCAGTCTGGAGCAGCCAGCTTCCACAGTGCAATCGCCACGTGCTTCTCCAGCAACAGAGCAGCTCTCATTCTCATGTCCTTGCGCCGCAGGGCTGTTGCGAGCTCATCACACAGTCCCATGAATGTGGCTTTCCTCATCCGAAAGTTCTGCAGCCACTGGTCATCATCCCAGACGTGCATCATGATGTGATCCCACCACTCAGTGCTTGTTTCCCGAGCCCAAAAGTGGCGTTCCACTGTGGTCAGCACCTCCTTGAATGCCACAAGCAATCTCGTGTCATAGCTACTATGTGTGGCAAGATTCACTCCTCTTGTCTTTGTAGTTTAAGGAATAACTCCACTGCCACTCGTGACACATTGGTCAGCGCGAACAACATTCTTGTCAACATCCATTCCTGCAGCCAGAAAGAGGCAGGGCAGGGTGCGCAGTACACAAACCATTGAAAGACGGCGCTAAATGCGGACGGAAGCACAGGGATTGCTGGGATGCGAAGCAGTGCATCACGAGGCATTGGGACAGGACCCAGGATGCCCCACGACCCCCTCCGCCTTCCCACAAGTCTTAGCGGCAAAAGAGAAAGAGGTGCTCTGTGGGATAGCTCCCCAGAGTGCAATGCTCCGAACAGCACTGCAAATTTGAACACGCTATTGCGCAGGCAGCTGCCAGTGTGAACACACAACAGCGGTTTTTCTTCGGCGCCCTCTGAGCAGTGCTGTAACTGCCGGCACTGTAAATCTGCCAGTGTAGACGTACCCTCAGTCTACACTAGCATTTTTGTTGGTAAAACTTCTGTTCGCCAGGGGTGTGAACTGCCACTGACAAAAGCGCTGGTGTGAACAGCGCTATGTTGGCGGGAGACGCTTTCCTGTGGACATAGCTACCACTGCTCTGTGGGGATGGTTTAATTATGCCGGTGGGAGAGCTCTCTCCTGTCGGCATAAAGCGATTTACAGTGCTACAGCTGTGCTGCTGAAAGGTCTGTAGTATAGAGAGAGCCTAAAAGATGAAAGGCCCACAGATTCAATAGAGAAATTACATTGTAGTTAATATTAAAGTTTAAATTAACATAATCAGGCTTCAGTGTTAACAGGACATTTGGATGTACTTGGGCTGTTCACAATGCTCTTAGCACTATTGTTTATGGCAATCCAAAGATTTAGTCTGACAGCTCTGGATTAGGTCACATTCAGGATGGTTATCTTTGCAATCAAAATAATTTTGCAATTATTCAGAAACGAATGATACTTTCATTACAATCCTGATTTGGCATTATACCATGTACCAGCTCAGTCCAAGCTTGGAAAAACAAAATGCAAATCGACTTGAAATTCAAGATTTCTGCATTTCATTATGAACTCAAAATGGGCTTATTTTTGTAGAAAATTTCATCAAGATACAATATTTTCAAATGCAAATGAGCCATTTGCCAAGCAAAATCAGGTCCCTTTCCAAGAGTAAATGGGGCTTTTATTTTCTTTAAATGGAGATGGTGTTTACATTGAACACACATGAAAATACAAATTATGTCACTGCTTTTTGATGTGAAAATAAACCTTTGGTCAAAAATATGAATAAAATAAAATCTGAGGGTTCGAAATTGTGAATTTGGCACAGCTCTCATTGATAGCCTTGCTAGGATTTCAGTCTCCAGGGCTGCCAAGCCAGCACCTTTCATCAGCACTACATTTACTTCATAGAAGAACATCTGATTCTCCCAGGGACCTGCGTGCAGGCTGCTACAAGGCTAAGCAGGTGGAAAGTGAGTTAAAATGCTTGAGTGGCAAGAAGAAAATTCAAAGCAATACTTGGCAATTCTGAAGATAGCTGAAACAGCTTCTGTGATTCCACCTCTTGGTGCTGAAGCAGGGCTTATTCCTTTAAAAAACAGAGTCTCCTTAAAATAAAATATAAAAAAGAAACTTTTCTTCTGGCCTCCCTGGTTGGGTTCCCCATGATTCTGCCGTCTTGGTATGAGAATGGTGACATCAGTCCAAGGTGTCATCACCTCTCTGAGTCACTCAGCAAAAGTAAAAAAAGCAGAGGGAAAGTGGAAAGTGTTTTCAGCCGGTCCCCAGGGTTTCAGCCCACCACATTCCTCCTCAGCATAGAGTCCCTAACATAAGTGGAGGAACCCCTCAAAAACAGGAAGTGATTCAGAAACATACCCTGGACTGTTTGCAATGACTCACAAGACATCAATAGGGGAATTGTCTGGAGACCTATAGAATGTCAGGACTCTTTTTCTAAGAATTGTGCAATAGCAGACTGCCAAGAAACGTGCTTCCCATCAGAGCCCCAAATCAGCATGTCAGGACTGGGAGGGAGAGTGCATGTTTGTGTGCCCCATATGCATGTTTGGAAACAGGACTGGTGTTGCATGTATATATGCTGCATGTTCATTAACCCAGGCATGTTTTTTTTTCAGTATGGTGGAGATTGTATGGGTTTGGGTATTTCAGTTATGCCAGACTGGAACTGAATGAATGCATGCAGGTTTATGTGCAGCTATGCATATTTTGAGATCTGCCTACATGAGATAATATCTTTCAAGGAGACTGTGATGGGTTGGGTCACCAAAACCCCTTTGGAACTGCCACCTGATGTGCTGGGACTACCTCTGAGCCCGTTTTCCCTGCCAGCTTGGGACTCCAGTACCTTGCCTTGTTTGAGCCAGACACACTTGCCTGCTGCAAACACAGACCCAAGTCTGAATCATGTCCCCCACATGTTGCAGGCTTAACTGAAAACTGCTTAAGAAGTGCTCCTGTCTCCAGCACTCAGATGCCCAGCTCCCAATTGGGTCCAAACCCCAAAGAAATCTGTTTTACCCTGTATACGCTTTATACAGGGTAAACTCATAAATTGTTCACACTCTATAACACTTACAGAGAGAGATGCACACTGTTTGCTCCTCCTCCCACGGTATTAATACATACTCTGGGTTAATTAATAAGTAAAAAGTGATTTTATTAAATACAAAAAATAGGATTTAAGTGGTTCCAAGTAATAACAGACAGAGCAAAGTAAATTACCAAGCAAAATAAAATAAAACACCTAAGTATAAGCCTAATACAGTAAAAACTAAATGCAGGTAAATCTTACCCTCAGAGATGTTCCAATAAGCCTCTTTTACAGACTAGACTTCCTCCTAGTCTGGGTCCAGCAATCACCCACACCCCTGTGGTTACTGTCCTTTGTTCCAGTTTCTTTCAGGCATCTCCTTGGGGTGGAGAGGCTATCTTTTGTGCCAGCTGAAGACAAAATGGAGGGGTTTTCCCAGGGGCATATATAGTCTCTCTCTTGTGGGTGGAAACCCCTCTTTCCGCCCCCATGTAGAATCCCTCTACAAAATGCAGTTTGGGAGTCACATGGGCAAGTCACATGTCCATGCATGACTCAGTTTCCTACAGGATGTTCCTAGGAAAGCTCAGATGTGGAGAGGCGTCTATCAAGGTTCATTGTTAGCTAAGAACTCCCAATTACTTGAATAACCCCTTCACACTATGTTGACCAAATCTGCCTTAGGTGCTTTCTACAGCAAACACTTTAAATACAAGCATAGAGCCAATGTGCGTAACTTCAGATATAAAAATGATACATGCATACGAATAGGATGAACACATGCAGAAAACCATAGCCTTTGCAAAGATATGTTACATGGCATATCTAGCATAAAACATATTCCAGTTATGTCATATTTACACTCAAGCATATTTCTATAAAGCATTATGGGGTGCAACATCACAGAGACTTTTCACATAGACAAACGGTCTCAATTATAGGACTGATAGTATGGATCTGTAACACTTCAGTATTGTCAGTGGTGTATGCCAGTGTGCCTGATAATAGGCAGTGCTACCAGCCCCACCTATAAGCAGGTTGCCCGACACTCATGTGCAGTGGGTATCGCAGGCCAGGGGAGGCTAAGCCTCCCCAAACAGCCAGGCATGGCCCCGCTTATGCTCTTCCCCAAGGCCCCCTCCTGCTTCCCCCTTTTCCCCCATTGTCCCAGCCTAGGCTGCTCCTTTTCCCCAAAGTAGGTAGGAACTGGGGCTAGAGCAGGCCGGCTGGGCGCCAAGAACTCAGGGAGGCTGGGGCTGGTGGTAGGGCTACCCAGTGCTCCGGTGCTGGGAGATCTGGGGCTGTCCACCCAGTGCTCCAGGGCTGGCGGTGCTCGGGTGGGCGGGCCAGGGCGGGCTGGGGTGGTGGGGTCAGCTGGTGGGGCCGGCTGGTGGGTCGGGACTCAGGGTGGCTGCGGCAGGGCTTCTCTGGCCACTGTGTGGGGCTCTGGCAGGGGAGCATCAGGCAGAAGGGATGGGACCTCGGGTTGAAGGGGTGGGGCCGGGGACTAGCCTCCCGCAACGGGTGGTTCACACACCGTCCATGCTGACATTCCCCATTATAAGGCAATGTTTTCAGTTGCTTAAAATTTGCCAGATTTTAACTGTTCTGGAATAAATTTTTCATGCTTGCTGTTTGCCTCAGACTGAACGTTTTTGGAAAATTTCAACCAAAGCAGTTCAGCCATTTCCAAGAATGAGGCTAGAGGATATGGTGTTTTGTCCATGTCAAAAGATTCTGGCAATCTTTTCTTTAAGAAGCTCTAGCACCCTTGTGCTATGGAAGAGGGGCTTGAAATTTGGCTGGGGATAGCCTCTGTGTTAGTGATGTGCCTTTGGCTTCCCTGTGAAAAGCTTTTGGAAAAATTGCAGTTCGCACTTGCTCAGTGGAGACTTGTTAGAGCTTCCCATCTAAAAAACTCCAACAATTCCATCCTCACTGAGCATATTCCAGCCCAGGGCTGCAGGGGGCTAAACCAGATTTCCCTGAAATTTCAGCACTGGGCTGATGTGGGCCATGGCTAGGCACTGGATTTGAAAACACGGAGACTGTTTCTCCTGTACTCTCAATGCCCCCTTGCTGGAGGGAAGCTGCCTGACTCAAATGCAAAAGGAACAAGAGCCAGACAAGAGGGGAGGGATTAGACGTGGACATGGAGTCTGGAGGGAAAGGGGTGGGGAGACTGGAACTGGAGATGGAGGGGGGGGGTGAGAAACTAGGACTAGGTATTGGAGTGGGGGAGACTGGAACTGGCTGTGCAAGGAGACTGGGATTGATAGTTGAGGAGGAGACTGGGACTGGCTGGCAAGGGGACTGGGAAGAGGAAGGCAGAGGAGACTGGGACTGCTTGGGCAACTACGATTGGGAGCTGTGGTGGTAAATGTGGGTGGGGGTGAATCTGAAATCAGACGAGGAGCCTTGTGGGGAGACTGGGACTGGTTGGGTAAGGAGAATGGCATGGAGAACCAGTGGGGTGGGAGGAGACAGGTATGATGAGGATCTAGGGTGTGGGGCAAGAACTGGAACTGGCTGGGCAAAGAGACTGGGACAAAGGAAGGCACTGCAATTAGACAAGGACCCCTGGCAGGGATACTGGGACTGGACACCAACCGAAAAGGAAAATGTGGGGGGAAGAGTCAGATCGGATGAGGAGCTGGGCGAACTGTGATTGGCTGGGCAAGGAGACTGGGACTGGAAGACTGGATGGGGAGACTAGAAGAGTCTGTGCCCACTAGAGCACATTCCCTCTCCAAAGCTTGATATTTTCAACCATAACAGTGTTCTTTTAACATAGTATTTTCGTGTGTAATTTAAAAGAACAGAAATTCCATCCTGTGGCACACCACATTGACACCCACAAGGGTCATCAGCAGGGGTACAGTGAGGTGGGTGCACAACTGGCTGAAAGACTGTCCTCAAAGTATAGTTATCAATAGTTCACTGTCAAACTGGGACGAAGTATCTAGTCGGTTCCCCCAGGGTCTGTCCTGCGTTTGGTATGATTCAATATTGTCATTAATGACTTGGAGAATGGAGTCGAGAGTAAGCTTATAAAATTTGTGTATGCCACCACGCTAGGAGAGGTTGCAAGCAGGAGCAGATTAAGGGTCAGAGCCCGGTCAGCAAACATGCAGCATGGGGCCCAGTGGTCACGTCACCTCAGGCTTTTTTTACCACAGAAAAAGTTAAACAAACAAACCATAAACCAAAAACTGCAGGCCTGAACAAAAGTGGAAACTCATCCAAATTGTGCTGGCTTGCGTATTTCCAATGACTGGAACCTTGCGCCACGGCAACGCTTTTCCTTGGCAAATTGTTCTGCGATGCTGCCCAGCTCCAACCTTGCTGTCTCGTCTTTCTCAATTGCAAGGAGAGCAATGTCACGCAGCCGTGTCTGTGACAGTGTTGAACGCATGTAGTTATTTACACATCTTAATGTGTTCGTTGTGCATTCAGCACTAGCCACTCAGATTGTTATGGTGAGAAAGAATCGACACAACATTTCAATTTCTGGTAAAACACCATCAAGACAACATGGTGCTAAGAAATCCAAGTAGTTCTGGACTCCAGGTGACAAACTGAACACCTCTGTATCCTTTGTGAAAAAATACATCATAAAAGACAATCCCATGAACCAAGTCTAAAGAAAAATATGAGTATTTTCCCCTGAGTTTAAGAACTTCCTCCTTTGACTCTTCTAAAATTATATTTTGAAGTCACCTGGGATTGAGGAAACCAAATAGCGTAGCTACCTCTTGAAACCTCTTCCATTGAGATTTTAGTTCCCAGATCATATGGTCTCTTCCTGTGGCTTGAATAGTTTGCATTTTCAAAACCCATTGCTTCCCACCTGTTCTGAGATTTTTTTTATAACTTCTTCATACTTTTTCTCCAGATCTGAGTTTGCTGAACTCATTGACTTATGCTCCCAAATGAACGGAGGACTTGGAACAGGTCAGTTTTCTTTGACTGAAGGATTCCAGAGGCTGCAGCCATGATAACTAAGATCCTATTGCACCAGACCAGATTGATCTAGAACATCAAATCTATCAAAAACAAGTTGCTTTTTGCTTGATGCATGTCCTCACTTCTCCTGCATTCAGCAACCCACTGAGGGGGCTCCTTGCCATGGTGACTGACTCAGTCACTTATGAAGGTGGGGCCCCAGAATAGAGCGGGAGGGGGGCACACATGGCAGAGGAATAGCTGGTGCTGCTCAGGGGCTCATGCACTTGGAGGGACTCAGCAGGCTCAGGGCTGCTCAGGCACTCCACATATGCCCAGTGAAGGCTGCTGACATTGTCTGTGGCCTGCTGAAACCTCTAGGGAGAGCAATTCACGGCTCCCCACTGCCCGCATTGGAATTTGCCCAGGGAGGGGGGCCTCCAAAATGGTGGCCCTGCCATGAATTCTGATCAGTGGGACTGCCAATGGCAGAGCTTCCATTTTGATTGGAGGCCCCTCCTCTCCTCTGATTGCCCGGGCAAATTCAAATGCAGGCAGCAGGAACCGGGCCACTGTTCTTCCTAGAGGCTCTGACTCCAGTTGTGGTGGCAGCAGCAGCAGCGACGCACAGTTCTGGCTCCCGCAACAGCAGTTCTAGCGTTGGCAGGAGCAGCGCTGATGGTTCTAGCAGCAGCAGCCTTGGTGCAGGGCCTGGACCAGAGGGAGCAGATGGCACAACATGGAGCTGGGCACGTGGGGGAGCAAATTGGGGGTGCAGAGGCTGGGACGAGTGGAGGGGGTGAGGGAAGTGAGAGTTTATTTGAGTGCGGGACATGTGATGGCACGTAGGGGGCTCACAATAGAAACCTGCACCGGGGTCCATCTTTTTGTTCCTCTGCCACTGGCAGATGGGAGGGGCGGGCGGACCAGGTGTGGCCTGGTCCTTGCTGACTGTTAAATCTGCAAGCGGAGGACAGGATTAGAATTCAAAATGACCGTGACAAATTAGAGGATTGGTCTGAAATCAACAAGATGAAATTCAATAAAGACAAGTGCAAAGTACTACACTTAAAAAGGAAAAATCAAATGTACAACTACAAAATGGGGAATCCTTGGCTAGGTGAAAATACTGCTGAAAAGGTTCTGGGATTTATAGTGGATCACACATTAAGGCTTTTACCTTTTCCCCAGACACAGGGGGAGAGGGGAGAGAGAACTCACCTCCCTGAGATCCTAGGCTTCTCTGGCCCTTCCTTCTTGCTTTTACCTTTCCTCTCCTTCCTCTTCCTCTTCCCATCTCTCTTTTAACTGTCCTCAGCTGATGAGCTGAATCACCTTGTTAATAGGTTAATCATTCAGTCCTTAGCTGATTATCTCCTCAGTTTGGCCCACGTGGGGATGCTTGCCAACTACGCAGAGTGGTGAGTCAGCCAAGGGTAATCAATGATTTTTTGTCAAGGTTCAGATTTCTTGGTCCAGGTATAGTCAAAATCCAGACTCCAGAGAAACATTTTTCACACCTCAATAACAATAATGATAATGATCATAAATAAGTAGATACAAAGATTTTGCGGTCGGTTCAAAAGCATCTGCTGGTCTGGATTTGGCCCACGGTCCGCCTATTGACCACCCCTGGCCTCAGTGCTTGTCTACACTTAAGATGCTACAGCGGCACAGCTGCACTGCTGTAAGGCTTCAGTGAAGAAACCTCCTACGCTGACAGGAGGGATTTTCCCATCAGTGTAGGTAATTTATCTCTCCGAGAAGCAGTAGCTAGGTCGACAGAAAAATGACCTAGTGCTGCCTGCATGGGGACCTAGCTTGGTTTAACAACACCACTCAGGAATATGGATTTTTCACACTCCTGACTTATGTAGTTCAACTGATATAATTTTCTAGTGTAGACCAGGCCTAAGGCTATGTCTACACTAGCTGCACAGCTGCAGGAGAGTTTCTCCCATCACTGTAGTTAATCCTGACAGGTTGATGGAAGAATTCTTCCATTGACCAAGCACTGTCTATGTTGAGGGTTAGGTTGGCTTACTTACATCTCTCAGAGCTGTGGATTTTTCACATCCCCGAGTGATGTAGCAGAGTCAATCAAATTTTCAAATGTAGACCAACCCTTAGGCTACTCACACTCTGTCACAAGGAGAAAACAAAATATTGAACCCTGCTCATTAGTAAGCACAGTCCATCCTGTGCACTCAATGAGGCAAGGCTCCTGTGGAAAAAATAGTATGTAATTAGAGACTTATCATAATGCATATGCACAAGAGGCCTGTACTAAGGCTGCACAAGTAACCTTCATTCTGGCATTTCCTAACTTTTGAGTACTTGACTTTGCAACTTTAACAATGCTCTTTTTGTGTGTGTAATATTGATATATGCACAACTAGCCATACAACACGAGTTATAATACAGTGAATCGCAATATGACGGATAAAATTAATCCCTGTTGTAACTTCTTTGATTGCAACAGACCTACACCCGGGATAAACTTGTTCCAACAACACAAACCAGCGGCTTACTTCTGAGTGTTTAAAAGTCTAATGTGTCCCAGAAAAAGACCTGTGAATGGTGGACAGTGAAGCCAATGGGAGCTCCCTGCACACATCCAAGAGAATTTATCCCAGGGAAGTGGGAGGGAGGAGTGATTAGATGACAAGCAGACTATGCTGATGGGGAGATGTCAGTTACTCTGTGGATAACAACCCTGCATTTGGAAGGTGATGATTAGTAAATACAAAATGATCCCAGACTACATGAAACCTATGATTTATCTTGGAATTTGAATGTCAGGTATCCCAAAGGGAGAGTTTGTTTAGTCAGTTGGAGCGAGAAAGCAATTGTAGCAGGAGTGAAGGAAAGCAAGAGATCTCCAGCCAAAAATAGCTAATTTGATTTTCTCAATCAAAACAAAAGTTTGGTACCTGGCAGTTGAATGTGTGTGCCCAGATTTCTATTTCGGCTGAGAGATGACATCAGCTCACGGAATCTGCCTGCAGTCTTAGTGATCTCTCTGCCTAGTCCTTTCCAACCACTTTTGATACTTCCCAAAACATGCGGTAATGGGAGTCTGCTGCATATTTACATTCAGGGCAAGATGATGACCTCCCCCTGACCAGACTACCACCCTGTGTACTTTGGAGTCTAGCTTAGAACAATATTTTTTTGATAGTCAGGCAATAGTTTGTAGCCAGTCTCTATCCAGGCAAGGCAATTCCAGTACATGGCCCCTTACTATCTTTGTTCCTTTCAGACAATGTCTTGAAATCTGAGGAGTTAGATTTAAAACCATGAGGGGGAAAAAAATCTTTTTTGGGACTAAATGGCCAGAGGTTTAGGAGTGAGACCCAGTGCAAGATCACTAGTTTGAATCCAGCTCTGATGAGTTGTGACTGAAGGTTGTTAGCAGGCAATGGCTGCACAGAGACCTTTGTGAAATGAGTCGAAGTCCTCTGTCCAGTTCCCAAAGGACAAGTGTCACCTGACGAAAACGTTGGTCATTATTTTCCTTGTTGGAGTTTTAAGGAAAACTTTGCATTAATTTTTGAAGTTATACAGAATTATGACAAAAACCATGCCAGCCTTTAGTGACTGATGGACTTTCAACCTTACCTGAGATATTTGGTCCGGAAAACTCCTTTGTTTCTTAATAGTCCTTCCATGAGGCTGGGGAGGAAAGGGGGTCTGCAAGGAATATTCACCCCATTCCAACTGACTTCCTGATGCCTGGAGGAAGGGAATCCCACTCCTATGCATCTCCTAAGATGTGCAGGAAGGGAGCCTCACTCCAATGGACTTATAGAGGGCCCTGAGTAAGTGCATCCAATACTTTATGAGGCTCATCATGTGGGCCCCTAGAACTCTCAGCTTTGGCAAGCCTTATGGTGCTAAATACGAAACCTGCTTCTGAACTGCAATCGAAGTCACTAGTTCTAGGTGCAGAATCAAACATTACCAAGAGCCACAGTCTGTCCAACACTATGACTGGTATTATTACAAGTGCACACCACAGTATTGTTCCCAGTGTTTCAGTCCGAGCTAGCGCATATGCAGCAATTCTCTATTCAGCCATCATCATCTTCAACAAAGGGCAAAGCTCCACTAGGTTCTTTGATCTTGCTGTCCTTTTGTACTTTGGCCAAGAGGTTTTCAACTGATTCAGTTTCCCATAACAGACACTATTTCCCCATTAGCTACAACCTATTGTTTTGCTTGGTTTAGAATGAAGGCCTCTGCTCCAACTGTACAAAATATTTTTTCAGTGCGGGAAAGTCTGGCCACCAAATTGAACTGCTGGGTTTAACGTAAGGGGTGAAAAGAAATCCTGTTCCCTTCATGTGTGCTTCCCAAGATCTAATGACTCCCATGATGCCTTCTCATACTGTCTCTGTCATTACTGATGCTCAGACTAATGGTATGGAGTCCCATTCACTTACTGGTCTTCTGAAGAGAATCTGAAAAGATTTTTTGTCACATACCAGATCTTCTTCCAAGTTTAGTTTCACAACCTTCGTATCCTGTTTTCTAGAAACCCAGCTGTATCTTTTCTTTCTAGTTCCTTATTCATGCTCCTGAGTATCGTATTATTTACTTAATTACGTTCCCTTTGCATACTAATACATTATTTTCTTTGCGAGTTTTCCACAGGGGTGTGGAGGCCTGTTGCTAGAAAAGCCTCTAGATCCCAAATTAGTGATGCAATCTTTTCAAATTTGGGGTCTATTGCACCACCCAGATATAACATTTCTTGAATATTATCCAATTTGGTTTAACATTCTGTACAGACTTATAGGTGCCAAGGAATCTCCTTTGAAGTCTTGGCACAAGAGGGAGATGAGGGGCATGTTTGTTTTTTGTTCTTTCTTGATATTTCAAAAGATCTTGGTAAATTGCAGCCAAGGTGGGAGCCAAATTACTGGTGGTAAGACAGATTGTAAAGCTATTTTCAAAGTTCAAGCCTGGAGATGCCCTCCCCTCTAGTTCACTAGACTCGCTAAATCGACTGCCGGTGGATCGATCTCAGAGCGTTGATCCCGGCTGTAGTGTAGACCTGTCCGAAGTCTGGGCTGCAGGGAGGTGTCTATCTCTGCTCGCCATCTACAGCTGGGAACCTGTCTCCTGTAGTCAGATGGCTTAGGTGCCTAAGTTGTTTCTTGCAAAAATGATTTAGGCACCTGCCTCACTCTGTACAAAATGGCTGAGGGAAGAAGTGATGGTGGTGGTACCCACCTTATAACTTTTGGCTCAGTGGTTAGAACTATTGCCTGAGATGTGAGAAACTCAGATTCAATTTCCTTCTCCACCTGAAGGGGTGACAGGATTTGAACAAGGGGGGTCTCACACACTGCTCAGAAGAGCACTCTAACTACTGGGCTATGGGATATTCTGATATTATCACCTCTCCTTTTGAAGCTGTTGTATAAATAAGTAAGGAGTCATTGGAGCAGGGGGACAGGACCCGGGGTCTCCCATCTCCCAGTTGGATTCATTCTCACTTTCTCTCTCTGGCCCAATGACTCTTTAAGTATTTATACACGGTGGAAGAGATTCAACAGGGGAGAGTGAGGGAGATCCTATCAGAATATCCTCCAGCCCACTCGTTAGAGCACACTCCTGAAACGTGCAGGAAACCTCTGTTCAAATCTTTTCTTCCCCTCATGCAGGGGGAGAACTGAATATGGGTCTCCCACAGCCTGGGTGAGTGCTCTAACCACTGGGACTAAAAGTTAAAAGATGGGCGCAGCACCACCTCATCCTCTTCCTCCTCCTGCTGGATTTTGAAGGGGTTTTGATCTGGTAAATTGCTCAGAACACAGCTACCAGATCAGGCCTCACAGACAAGATAGGTGCTCCTGTGCCTACCTTTCCCTGTTCGTGGATCACCCTGAGGCTTAGATGGGAGACAGGCATCCAGGCATGAGTGAGGCAGCATGTGTTTGCTTTCAAAGGCTGAAAACTAAGTGCTTAGGGAACATTTACTCTGAAAATGTAAGCACCTACAGGGTTAGGAAGCAGCCAAGCGGGGATCACAATGGAGACGAAATACCTTTGTGGATCTGGGCCTAAGTGACCAGCCATTGTTCACTCAGAAGATCTGTGGCACAGCCAGGACTTGACATCCTGAGTCTCAGTCGAGTGTTTTAATCACAGTACCATCCATCTTTTCTAAATCACTAATATTATGACAAATGAAGTGGTGGTTGTGTGAATACTTGCGAGCAATAAGTAATATGACTCCATGAACAACACAGGAGTACATTTGCCACACGTCTTGTGAAAATATTCAGAAATCTTTTGTCATCAATCAGCCATCTCTGTCATTATATAATTGATTCTGCTCACACCATTGACAGATCTGACCACTAATGAAGCACACCTGATATGGAGATAGGAGTCTGCTGCTTATTTCCGGCAGGTATGAAGCCAGGATCCTGGCCAGAATCTTGATGTGATGTTAATGAAAGAAATAGCTTGGTAAGAAGAAGGCATAGATTTAAGATCGTTGTCTTCCCTAGAACGGAGAATAATTCTAGTATGCAGATCACCTGAATGGATGCACCTTGATTCTAGTGGGTGGGGCATACAGCTCTGGGATACAAGGCGAGTGCATGAATCATATTTTAAATAAAAAATATGAATTGAAACCATTTTGCCATTGGACAGTTTGGTTGTCATACTCTTGAAGGGAGCCAAGCCCTGCTCTTCCTCGATGAATGTCTCTACAAATAGCTTTTGGCCTCTGAGAGCTGGGAATAAGAGTCAAGGGGATCAAGCAGGTTGCTCTATCTTTGGGCAAGGAGCAAGTCTCTGGGCCGTTAAATGGCACTATTCTCCAGGAAGTCATATAGAGTGAATCTCTGGAAAATCCTTTTGTCAGGTATGCTAACTACTGACCATTTACGTACACAGGGCTCAGCATAGTGGTAAAAATGCCAGAAGCCCAGGAGGCGAGTTTGCACTAGAGCTCCCACCATTGCTCATGCTGGTTTGGCTGCATAATTTCTTAAAATTCTTCAAGGTAGATATGGCCAAAGGCTGCTGTGAAGGTTCAGACAGGACGGGAATGAGGTGGGGCTGAGGGGAAGGGTGGGAGAATTTTCAAACAGGAATGAGGTAGATGTGCAATAGAGGAAGAAAGTTCTACTGCATTGGGAGCTATTGTTCTTCCCTCTCCTCCACTGGAAGAGGAATTTACCTTGTGCGTGTGTGTGCAGTTTATGAAGAAGGGACCTGAGGGGAAGAGATTGGCAATTATTTCTCTGAAGTACAGATGCTGTTAACAGCCAGTGGCTGGAGCGCCCACTAACCTGAAGCAGGAAAAGACACTCTCTCATCATGTGCTGCCCAAACTTGTCTCACGCTAAGAAAATGGAAAAGGCCCTTTTCTCGAAAAATGTCTGGCATTCCCCCTACTACCTCCATCCCACCTAATTACAATGGGCTCTCCTGGATAGTTTGGAGGCTTTTGAAAAGGTGAACAAGAAAAACAAATCAGATTTCCCCTGATTTTGCTTTTGCTGGAAATGCTTTTCACTGGTGAGCAGAGCTGGGACTGAACCAAAATGCCCCCAAAGTTTAGTCAAGTCTAGCTCTGGATCTGGACATGGTGGATCCAAACTTCATTGCTTCAGTCCATTTCTACCAGTGACAGCTCACAGATGAAAACCTGGACTATGCTGCTCCTCACACCCCCAGTTCAGAGCTTTTATAAAGGGAACTTTTATTCACTTACATCTTCCTCTCTCTTCTTCTCTTTGGGGTTCAATTTCCTCTTGGTTCCTGTTAGTTTCAGGGGAATTACACATTCATAAACCCCTTTTTCTTGGAGATATGATGACAGCAACTAGGGGACATGCCAATTTGTAATGCTATTCCGTCTCCATCTGACCAAGGAAATCCTTAGCATTTATATATTACAAAAGGTGGAATTATGAATGTACTATATCGCTCTCTTGCTACACCAGAGAATTGTAGCAACAAACTGCCTCCCATCCTGATGAAAATCTTTGTCTTATGATTTAACAGTACCTCAACCTGTTGAGAGTTCTAACAGAGAGGTTCCTCTCATTGCTAACCAGCAGTAGAGCAAGAGGGAAACTAGTTTTATGGTCTTATGGATATTGGGTGTCCCTGTCTGAGTACAGACTTCATACTATTACTGGTGCATTGTATTATGCTTAGTTATTTCTACTCTGGCATCAGGTGACGGGATCTAACCCCATGTAACCCAAGGTTAGAATGCAACATGATGGAAAGCCTTTGCAACTGAAAGGACTTCTTACTTTTTTGACAGGCTTGTTCCATTTCCCCGAAAGGTCTAAAGTCTTGGATACCAAATTGGAAATTTATTTGCAAACCAACTGCTCTGCTTGCAGACAGGTGTGAATCCTCCCTCAGTGCCACAACACGGCACTTTCATTTTTATTAATGTGGGTGTTACTGGTGCACAGGAAAAGGAGGGGCTGATAGCACTTGCCAGCACCAGATATAGGGTGAATACCCACTGTACAGGCTTCTCTTACCAAACTATCAATGGGCCTGTTATTTTAATCCCAGGCCACACAGACTCAGTCACACACCTCTGTCCCAACCTGCAAAACCCCTGTTATTCCCATCCTGACTCCAGCACAGCTCCACCAGTACATCTCAGCACTGCTCTGCAGCAGCAACACAAGCTAGTGCAGTCCTGGGACTCTCCTGAGCAAACACTATGACCGATTTTGCTGAATTGTGTGACCATTTGTGGTGCATGGACAGATTTTCCCAAAGGATTAGTGCGAGATGCATCACGCTCGTGTCATTCATGACCACAGGTCTCTATAAGTGAAATATCCGAGCACAAACCCACTGCATTACCCAAATCCAGCACCTCCATTTAATTTTTTTCCTGCTGGGTCTAACCATATCTAGTCCAGACAATGTTCTAAGTGTTTCAATCCATTTTACTTCCTTCATATCCCATAGATGCTCTTCAGACAGCTGTGATTGTGGCATTCTTCCTCCATCTAGGGCATGGTGTATGCAACCAATGCTCTAAGACTGGCCAGCGAGAGTATATTTACACTGCAATTAAACACCCATAGCTGGCCCGTGTGATGAAGACCCTCCCCCTTGTGTCCCAGAGCCCAGGCTCCAGCTTGAGCCCAAGTGTCTACCTGCAATTAAACAGCCCCCTTGCCTGAATCCTGCAAGCCCGAGTCAGCTGACATGCGCCAGCTGTGGGTGTTTAATTGCAGTGTAGACACACCCTAAGTGGCATTTTAGGGAGTGATCGTGTGCCACCTTCTCTCCATCCCCACTCTGGAATTTGAGTGCTCCACCAGCCAGGGTGGTTCGCAAAGCCAGTTCTCCTGCTTGGCAGTGAAGTTACCCACCGCATGGCCAAGATCCTTATGCTTTTATCCCCTTAGTGTGATTCACTGTGATGAAGACAGACCACCAGCCTTTGCTGCAAACACCTTCTGCGGGGGCCTGCTAGCCAATGAACACCATTCTTTCCTCCTTAAGAACCAATGAACAAGCAGGAAAACAAAACTTCCACCAGGAGGGTAAAGAAATCGGGCCCAAGGGTCAGTTTGTTTTCACCCATAAAACCTAGGAGAGAAGAGTGTGAAAAGAGTTTTGTCACTCAATTCCCAGTCTCAGAGGTGAGGGGAAGGAATAAATGGCAATAATGAGGTGAATTAATGTCCTGGGTTTTTTGTGTTACTTACTCTCTTGGCGTTTCAGTGAGAGCCAGGGAATCTGTTTTCCATTTGCTGTACTTTTGTTGGAGACTGTAATTGCTCTTTGAACCTACAGGAGCAGGAAACCCATTAAAACACTGACAGGACAGGGACTCCTTTCCAGCCAGCACATTCCTCAGCTCCTTTCATCCTGCAAGGCAGAGTGCTGCCGAGTTCACCAGGGTTGCAGACAGGATGATGCTGGATCCCTTTCAGATTTCTGGCTGATGTGAGAAGCATACTTATCACTCACATTATTGCTGTTCATTATTATTATTGACAGAAAACTATAGGTGTGCACAGCGCTTTACAAGGAACCTAATCATAGCCCCTACCTCACAGTAGCTCACAGACTGTATGGATGGATACAATGCAAAAAAGTGAAGTGTGGGAGCAGGCACAGTTGAGCCCCTCCCTGATGCGAAGGTAGGTGTTAGCCGTGGTGGGATTTAAAAAGCAACTTGAAGGAGAAGAAGGAAGCTGCTTAGTGCACAGCAAATGAGATGCTATTCCAGGTAGCATGGAGGGACTAGCGTGAAAAAAAATCACAGGCCTTGATACATCCTTGACGATGCAGCTACGCCTCAATGGGGATTCTTCTCAGGGAAGTCACTTATGCTCAGTCAGATAGCAAGGTGTTTAGTGCTCTACAAGAAGCTGGATAGGATCAGCACAGACAAGAGTAGTATGTTCCTAAGCTGGCCTGGCCTTTCACCTCCTGGCTGGCACTTTTGGGGCTAGTTGCAGGTTCTTTCTAGAGCAGGGGCTGCTTCCACCATGCACCACCGTAACCTCTCCCTGAGTGACTTTCTACCACTGAGGCTCCTTCACCTTAGCAACCACTGTAGACCAGACCTGAATCTGAACCCCAGAATCCAGAGTGGAGAGGGGAAAAGGGCACATCAATGGGAGAGGAATACAAAGCACAGAGAGAGTTTATAAGAAGAGGGGAGATCGAGATGCAGAGGGGTGCAGAGCTATTCAGAACCTAAAAGATGAAAACTCAGCCTGAGTTCCACTGGGACCTGTTCATTTCTTGTACTTTATCACACTTATATTTTAAGGGCCATACTGGCTCCTGATTTGGTTCCTATGTGCCACTCTGATGGCATGAAGCTGTGGTAACGACAGCACAATCAGCCGATGAAGAATTCCTCTGTATGGAGGAATATCTGGGTGGTAGTTCACAGCACAATGGCTCCTACATCACAGTCCTCCTAGCCCCTGGGGCTAGCCCTCCTAGGCCCTAGCAATGGCATGGCTGGGGAAAGTGACATGTCCAGAATGGCCCTTTCTTCCACAGCCTCATTGATCCACAGCCTCATTGATCCACAGCATCCAGAATGGCTGTGCGGCTGCTCTAGCTTATGCCTGGGACTGGTTCCTGAGTTAGAGAGCTGAGAAAGATGGCTTATGTCCACTCATTCACCACTAAGTGCGGTAGAGAGTGATGCTTGGATACAGCCTAGGATCAGGGCCTTAGAGCTAGAAACACTTAATTAGGCTCATTAACTTTTGTCCCCTACAGAACTGTCATCTTCTTCTCTAGGTATTTCCACCTACAGGTGAAAGGAAAGAGATGTAGATGGAATTTTCTGCCCAGCAAAACCAACAAATAATAATGTGGGGGGGGGGGGGAATGTTCTCACTCACATGAAGTAGAACAAAATGCACTTGGGTGGCTCCAGGCACCAGCACAGGAAGAGCGTGCCAGGGGCGGCAAGCTGCGGTGGGCGGCCTGCCGGTCGCTGTGAGGGCGGCAGTCAGGCAGCCTTCGGCGGCATTTCTGTGGGAGGTCCGCCGGTCCTGCAGCTTCAGTGGCAATTCAGCGGCGGGCACACCGACGGTGCGGGACTGGCGGATCACCCGCAGAAATGCTGCCGAATTCGCGTGACCAGCGGACTGCCCGCAGGCATGCCGCCGAAGGCTGCCTGACGAAGGCCCCCATGCTTGGTGTGGCAAAAAACATAGAGCCGCCCCTGAAAATGCATAGACATGCCCTCTACGTGACCCAACACAGACAGCACCGGAGGGCTGAGCTTTGGGATGGGACACACTTTGAGTCATCTGGATTTCAATACAAAATCTCCTTTTCCAGGGATAAGTATTTTATTTAAGTAATTTGCAGCAGACTCAGCTCTGCAAAAAACAACAACAAGGACTCTGAGGCCTGGGAATTTTTCCTGGGACTGGCTCCAGTGTTCTTTAATCCAGAATAAACATGAAAAGAAATCACAACATTTGCTCCAAGCCTTGGCATCACCCAGCCAGGCAAGCATTTCTGCTGAGTCTTTTTCTCTCCACACCTCCTCCTTTCCAGGAGAGTTTGTTAGTGGAACAAGATCCAACAGCAGTGGATCATGAACCTACAACAGCTATCTTCCCTCATCAGCTTCCCACTTTATCTTTGCTCTCTCTACTGAGTCTAACAAAGGTGGCAGGGGAGCATGAACATTTTTGAGATTTTCAAAATGTTCCACGCTGGAACAAAACTGAGACCCTTTGAATTTTTTTCACAAAAAAATGACAGAAAGGGAGAGAGACTGAAAGCAACCCACTCCAGAACAGCCAACAGCCTGGTAGTGCGGGCATTCACCTGGGATGTGGGGGACTCAGATTTAAGTTCCAGCCCTGCCTGAGTCAGGTGACCATCAGGCTATTGGCTATTCTGCAGTGGACCTTCATCTCTCTCTCTCTCTCTCTTTTGTTTTGACCAGTAATTCCTCCTGGATCTGAGAAGGCTTCCTGACAAAAGTTTAATCGAAACCGATACGTTCCCATCGAAAGTGTCAGTTTTGATAAATCGACATTTTCTGATGAAAACATGTTTGGTTGAAAAATTCCCGTCCAGCTCTAGTTGGCAGCTGTAGTGTAGATATCTATCACTGGATGCTGCTTTGGGCTGAGAATGCCGAAGTAACTTTACACAGGCCATCAAATGATCACCAGATAATACATTTCACTTACTAACAATTTAAGCTGGATTTGAATCCTTTGACATGCATCACAGCCCTGAGCCATTTAGGGCTTCTGCTGTCTGATGCTGTCGAATCCTATGATTCTTTGATGCTAACGATGTCAGGACAGAATGGATCTCACACCAAGAGAATCCAATTCCTGACATGAAAGGCGTAACACCTCTCGTCATCCTTTTTCCATTTACTTCACACCACTTTGAAACTTGCCTACGACCAACTTTCCTTCCAGCTAAGGCTGGACATGGATCTCTCCAGACTCAGACAACACCATTTCTGAGTATCATACATAGTCCCATAAGTTGACTTCTCCAACTACCTATTTCTCAGACTTTATAAAACATACAAAAGTGGTAATGGTCCAAAACAATTCTGATACATTTTTGATACTATTTTTTATATCAGTGACACTGAATTATTTTGCATGATTGTACCAATGAGTAGAGGTAGTTTTTTTTGTATTATAGGTGGGGCTAGTAGGAACACCTATTATTAAGGTGCCCAAAACATGTCTTTATAAGACCCTATTTTCATTTTGCCAAACTTTAACCATTCAGGCTGAAAGTTTTCCATGCTGGGTGCCTGTTTCAGGCTGCATATTTTTTGGAAAATTTCCACCAAAGCAGTTCAGCCATTTCTGCAAATGATGCTAGGGAAAAATACACTGTGTTGCCTATTTTAAAAGGTTCTGGTGGTCTTTTCTTTCAATAACTCTAGTGCCCTCATGCGTTGGAGCAGTTTCTGGAACTGGGCTGTCATAGAAGTTTCTTTAACTGTCTACTCCTGGGGGAATTTTGTTGTTGTTGTCTGTATTGCTACAGACATCGTTGCTGACAGGAATTTTGAAATACATTACCAAAATAATTGAAACTGGCATGATTATATAGTGTTATTTTGACAAATAAAATATGCAGAATTTTGCAGAATTTTAAAATATTGTGTGCAGAATTTTTCAATTTTTGGCACAGAATTTTTATTTTTTTGGTGCAGAATTCCCCCGGGAGTAATATAAAGTGCTGTATAATCCTAAGTACTCTGAAAGATCAGGGCCTTGATTTCTTAAATTGGGCCTCCAAAATTAATGGAAACTTTTGATCTTCATCTCTCTACCTCAGTTCCCCATCCGTAAAATGGGGATAATACCATCCCCTCAGCTCTGAGGGGTATTGTGAATATAAATTAATGAATGTTTGTGAAGCACTCAGATACTATAGTGATGAGCACCATCGAAAAGCTCATGCAGAAATTAACAATTCTGTCCTCAGTGCAGGGTTTGAACAGTATGCAGTAAATAAAGTCTGAGGCCACACACTGACCAATGAAGAGAAAACAAAATATTGAATTGCTGCTTCTTTAGTGAATACCATCCATCCTGTGGACTGAATAAGGCAGGGGTCCTAGGGGAAAAGGCCATGAGAATGCAATTAAAGCCTGAATCATAATGCAGACACACAGGTGACCTTAATTCTACCATTGCTTAACTTTTGAGTGCTTGAATCTGTAACGTAAATAATAATGTTCTTTAACATAGTTTTTTGTGTGTAACACACATACACATGGGAGATATCTTCCTCTGTAGTGTTCCCAGTCCCTTCCAGCCTAAGACCTTGCCTACACATAAACTTGTACTGGTTTAGCCTATTGTTTTTACACTGATCTAATTAAACATGTGTGAGTTTGTGTGTAGACACTCCTATTTTGGTTTAAGAGTGACTTATTTTGATTTGGTTTAATCTGTTTTTTTTTTACAGGATTATGGAATGAGATATCCAGACTGAGTCTCAAACTCTTCTCCCCAATGTAGTAACATTTTGTATACAGCAACACCTCAAGGATGGGCTCAATAGCTCCTCTCATGCCAGACTGTAATGGGTATTTTGGGAGAGTTAGAAAGAATATGTTTGGGGGGACTAGCTGACAGTCCATAGAACATCATTATCAGCCTTTTTCAGAGGTTAATGCAACTGACCGTTTTGAGATGGTTGCAGGATGGCAGGCAGCCTTGGAGCACAAGGGAAATTTTTATCTACATGATTAGCGGGGATAGAGAATGGAATGAAAAAAAAATCTTTTCTTGTTTTTCACACATTTTTCCAAGTTTATAGCTCAGCAGGCAAGGAATCAGGTTCTTTCATCCCCCAAACGGTTGAGCACAGGATAAAGATGCAGGAACGGAGCTAACCCCTTTTGCAAAACAACAAATTTAATCGGACAGGCAGCTTTGCACTGGCTTCCGCCGATCCACTGCCCACTCCATAGCCATAGGACTCTGAAGGGCGAAAAATGGTAACCAAGGCAACCGGGCAAAGTTCCAAGCTGAGTCTGTCCAGGAGATAAACGCTCTGACCCTTTTGGAAAACACAAAGCAAAGTGTGAGACTGTCCCATTGGTGCTCCACATTGAGAAACTATTACAAGAATGCGTAGGCTCTCAGCTCTGTAACAAGCCTCCACGCACGCTCACTTTCCCCCCCGTGCTAAGATTTAATGTTATAAATTCTGAGGGCTTCATTTTTTCCCCTAGACTAAGGAATCTTGATTTTACTAAGCAAACGACAAAAGGGGACATGCTGACCCAGTCACCACAGGTACCTGCAGGCAGCCTCACAATACAGTAAGAGACAGCAAATACAGGGCACAACCATTCCTCTCAGAGTGGCCATCTGTGGTACCATCTCCAAGGTTATAAATGTCCCTAGCCTGGCTGTTTCCCTTAGTTTTAGGCATAAATTCCATATCATAATAGTATTAGGGCTCACTGATGCACTTCTTTGGTACCAGGGTGTGATGGAGTGTGCTGGCAATGGTTGGGAGATTAAGACCTCCTAAAAGATCGTGGGTCAGTTCTTCAGCCAGTATAAACAAGAACAACTCCACTGAATTCAATGTAACTTAGCTGATATACATCATTGGAGGATTTTCCCATTGGTTGTTCTCCTCCCTAAATTTCCAAGGCTTTAGAAAGTATTTTCATAGCACTTCAAGACAATTATTGCAAGGATAGCAACTGTCATCACCTCCAGCTTCCAAATTGTGGCCATGCCCCTGGTTGTGGGTGTGTGCTCAAATTCATTGGCATTCAGCCTTATCTTGGATATCATCAGCCGGCACCCTAGAGGCAGGCTAGCATCAAAGAAATCAGTCCTTGGCAAACGGATGGACAGCATGCAAGTCCTCCGCTGCACAAAAGCAAAATGAAAGTGTTAACTGATATTGGAGATAAAGGTGACTCAGGGGATTGGTAGGAGGCTGCAGAGCCTTTCCCCCTCTCGGTCAACAGTTCAAATCCATCCCTGACTGGTAGTGGCCAGAGGGCTTTATGGTTTGGTGGTCTCCATTCCGTTCCAGTTACACAGGCGTCCGCATCAGAAAAAACACATCACACTCAATGGCACCCTGGTAGGCAGTCTCTGCAGAAGCACCAAGCATTGAATGGGCCGTGGACAGGGCCGGCTCCAGGCACCAGCCTACCAAGCACGTGCTTGGGGTGGCACCTGGAGGGGGGTGGCACTCAAGGATTTTTTTTTTTATTTACAAAAAAAACCAATCTTTGTCTGGCGCCCCTGCCGGGGGAGCAGGGCCGCTGGCGTGCCGCGCTCCCCACCGGCCAGGGCAGCGGGGCGGCGGATGTGCACGGTGCCACGCTCCCCACTGGCGCCCCGGCCAGGGCAGCAGGCGTGCCCCGCTCCCCGCCGGCGCCCTGGCCGGGGGAGCAGGGCAGCAGGCATGCATGCTCCCCGCTGGTTGGGATAACGGGGTGGCGGACGTGCCCCCCTCCCCGCTGGTCGGGACAACGGGGCAGCGGACGTGCCGTGGCCCCCGCCGGCGCCCCGGCCGGGGCAGCGGGCGTTCTGCGTTCCCCCCCGGCCAGGGCAGCGGGGCAGCGGATGTGCCACGGTCCCCACCAGCCGGGGCAGCAGAGCGGCAGGCGTTGCACGCTTCCCACCGGCAGGGGTAGCGGGGTAGCGGGCATGCCGCACTCCACGCTGGCCCCCCATGTGTTTTGGCAGGGTGGCGGCATTGGTGGGGGGGTTGTTTTGGCTGGCGTTGGGGGGGGGCACTTGTGGTTTTTTTGTTGTTTTTTTTTGGCTTGGGGTGGCAAAAAAGGTAGTGCTGGCCCTGGGGACTGAGCTACCCCACATCGTTCACCTGGGTGGTACTTCTAGGGCAGAACCGAGACATGTTGATAGGACAGGATGATTTAGTTGGGGTTGGTACTACTTTGAGCAAGGGGTTGGACTAGATGACCTCCTGAGGTCTCTTCCAACCCCAATATTTTATGATTCTGATTCTATGACAGAATGGGTAAATCTGTACTGCCCCTACCTCTTTTGTGGATAAAGTGAGGACTTCAGTCTCCAGGGCTATTGGGCCAAGACCTTTCATAAGCCACTGTGTTTCACATAGCACATTTAAAAAAAGGAAAATACCCCTCTCTACTCATATGCTGAATGCAGAAAGGTCTTTGCTCAAACACAAGTGCAAAGTTTCAAAGCCATTTTCTCTTACAAACGTCTGGGAACAGCTGAATTTATAACATTGAAGCTTTTCCATGTCCCCCACCCCTCCTTTAAAAAAACCCCCCACCTTAAATCAATGTATAATTGTGTGAAAAATGTAAGCCATTTTTCAGTAGCATTCCTGACTGTCCAATTCCACATTCCAAACTTTTGTCTTTAAAGCTGTGGTCTCAACTAAATTGTAGTGCTAGGCACCGAGTCAAGCACAACCTGTCCAACACTGACCTGAAGGGAATAAGAAGTATTCTTGCTAAGTGCTAGATGAGTAGGGTGAGTAACTCCACACACACACACACACACACACACACACACACACACACACACACACACACACACACACACACACACACACACACACACACACACACACACACACACACACACACACACACACACACACACACACACTGACTTGTAGATCACTTTTATGTTATGTATGTGACTTGCACATCCACCATGACATTACTGCTCATGTTCTAGAATGATGGATTGCCAAAAAAAGTAACTAAAAGAGCACAGAATATTGTTCTTCTCAGCAGCTGGATCCATGTTGTTTTTGTGAATCATACTCAACAGGTAGGAGTGATGCATCTAGCCATTGAGCATCACTAATTCCCAGTCCATGAGTTGGTGCAGGGAGTGTCACCTAAATGTTAGAGCAGGCAAAGGGGTGGCAAGGGTCTTGGGCTACATTTCAGGATCTGTCACTGACTCACTTAAGTCACTTAAACTTTCTGTCCATTAGTTCATCCATCTGGTATACTAGTGTTTACTTGCATCAGAGGAGCGGTCCAAGGCTTAAATAATGAATGGTTACTATTATTATTTGTTAAATCCCAGTCATATGCTAAGGGAAACACAAGACACGAAGAGTTAGCTTCGACAGCTACTTTTCTCTTCCTTCTTTCCCACCTTTCCCTCTCTCCCTATCCTCTCTCTTTTCTCATGTATTATGCAGGAGTGAGGAAGCTGGTTTGAGTTTGTGTTCTTTGCAGAATAGGGGAGTCTTTGGGAGAATCTGAGTGAGGAAGGCTTGCAGGCGTGGTGCACTGAGACTGGGTGGTCGTTCCATGCATGGGGACAGCATGGAAAAGGCACAAAGAACTGACTTGCCACTGTCTTGCAATCATTTACATCTGCGCTAAGTGGCCCACATTCTGAGCTGCATCTGAGTTTCCCTTGGTGCAGGTTGGAGGGGTGGAAAAAGTGAAAAAGTATCTGTGTGGCACGTTTGTGCTCCCTAGATTCTAGGGCTAACTGGGGACTGGTTTGGTCCCCGAGGTAAGTGAAAGCAGCTTGAAGACTTCTTTAAATTATGCCTGATTGCCATGGGACTGTTCTAGCAGCGAGGAATGCAGGTGCACTCTAACCATGGCCCCCAGGCCAGGGGTTGCCAGGGGCTAGTGGTCTAACACAACTATGCCAGCTCTGTGCCAGTCAGCAATTCCTCCTATGCTGAAGCAATTCCTAGGTGGCCAGATCCACTCGCTTTATGGCACCTGTGCACCAGCAGAGCAGACGAAAGGGGCCATAACGGCCCAGAGAATATGATCAGTCTTGGAGTTGTCGGACATTATCGGAATATGAGTAGAAGCAAAAAGCCATTTTGGGATCTCTCACCTACGAGAACAAAGAAGCCAGAGCTTTGTATCTATGAAAGATGGGTCCTCCTGCTAAAAGAAGCTGGAGAATGCTGACAATTTGGTGTGAGTAAGAAGCAGTGTTAGGCAAAGCTACGTGTTGCTAGGATTAAGTTTTAGACACTAGAAAGCGTGTTATTTTGTTTTGTTTGTAGTCCTTTACAGCAGTGAGGCACCCTGGATTATAGGGCAGGTGGGGACAGAACCCCTGACTGGTCTGGGTGAACCCCCAAAGCGTCACAGCATAGTTTATCTTCAGTTTATCTATCTTGCAGGCTCCTCTCTCGTATCCTTCTTTCTTTGTGTTTCATGGGTACATTTATTGCACACTAATACCACTTCGGAGGGAGATGCATTTCAGGGGAGGAGGGAGCTGGAAATGGAGGAGGGGAGATCATGAATCCTTTGCGAGACTTCAGAGCTTTCATAACAGACATTACACTTGCAGGCTGCTTAGCTAAGCCATTTCACCTAACCTTCCTTTCAACTCAGTTCTACCAAAATTCCCCCTGGATCACTGTGGTGCACTGACTGCAAGGGTATGGTCGTCCCTCCAGGGTCTTTGCTTTTAGGAGTGTACGTCTGGAAATATTCAGAAGAGAAACTCTGAAGAGCAAGACAGCACAAAAAATGTGCTGATAAACGTACCCACAACAGGAAGCAGAAGTCTGCTCAGCCCAGCCCAGCTCAGGAACTAAGGAAAGGGGAAGAACCTGATGCTATTTTGAGTTGAGCCCAAATTGTGACATTTGGATTTGAATTCAGATCTGAATGTGAATGTCCTTAAAATTCAGAGGTGTTTGGGTTTATTGTTCCTAGGACCATTATATATCTAAACCTGAGATGGCCAGTTTTCAGCAGGGGCTGAACATCCTCCAAGTTTGGGGTGGTTGGGCTCTAGCATTCTCTTTGGATCCTCTCTCTCTAATTGGGGAGGGGGAGAAGCAATCCATGACACTATTTTCCCTTTCCCAAGGGAGAGCAGAAGGAAACAGATGACACATCTTCCGTTTTCCAGAATTCCTCAGTGGCATGGCCTATTCTGGGAAAGGCTCTGTGTGAAAGATCCTGAACAAACTCTCTTCCCCCACTCCCACTCTCTTGTTTTACATAGTGCCACACACCCTGCTCTGCTGTTACTTAATGTAAAGTGAAATCACTGCTTTTCTCCCCTTAAAGCTGCTCCACCCTCAGTCAGCATGTCTGAGAGACTGCTTACCCACCCTTTAGCAAAACAGATGTTTGGGGGCGGAGGGCTTGGGGGGGTGTTGTCCACCACTCGCTCAATTAAAAAAATAAATCTTTCATGTTCTATTAAAGGAATTGTTACTTTTGGAACAGGCATCTGTCCTGACACAACACCTTTCCTAACTGCCTCCCCTGTATATCGTGTAAGGGAAACCAGAATAAGGTAATGTCAGTCTGTGAAGCTTGCTTAGGAAGGGAGAAAGGACACGGACACAAGGCTCTAACTTTTTTGCCACCCCAAGCAAAAAAACCCAAAACAAACCCCAAGCGCCGCCCCACTGAACAAAAAAACCACCCCCGCAATGGCCGCCAAAACAACCCCCATCCCCAGTGCCGCCGCCCCGCCGAAATGCCCAGGGCGCCGGCGGGAAGGGCGGCATGCCCGCCTCCCCGCTCCCCCGGCCAGGGCACCGGCGGGGAGGGCGACATGCCCGTGGCCCCGGGGTGCCAGTGGAGAGCGTGGTTTAAAAAAAAAACCAAAACCCCTGAGCGCAGCCCCGCTCCAGATGCTGCCCCAAGCACGTGCTTGGTAGGCTGGTGCCTGGAGCTGGCCCTGTGGACACAGCATACTACAGCACAGAATTTTATCTGTCTCTCTTCTAGCCATGAAGGGAAGATTCCACTGAAATATAAAGGACTGTCATCCAGTTGAACATGGCAGAGCACAATGTGATTTAGCCACTCTTCCCCAAGGGTTGCTGAAGGGTGATGTAGGAATTGGCTATTCTAGCTGTATGCCTGCTGGAGACACTCCCATTACAGGGGCATCTTTAGCAGGGGAGATGGGGCTGGATTAATTCATCTTCCTCAGACAGGAGAGGTGACAAAAGGGGGCCACAAAAGGAAAAGGCCGTAACCTCCTGGTTAGTGTCATACACTACTCAGAGGAAGGACCTCTGTGATGAATCAGTGCAAAGATATGTTTGTCCCTCCAGGGTCTTTGCTTTAAGGAGTGGAAGTCTGGAAGTATTCAGAAGAGAAACTCTGCAGAGCAAGACGGCACCAAAAAAAAAAAAAAAAAAAGTGCTGAGAAACGTATTCACAATGGGGAACAGGCAGAACTCATCTTACTGACCTGAGTATAGCAAGCAGTAGAAGGTGACAACTGGTGTGCACCATGCCCATAAAAGGAGTGACAGATGGTGGTGAAAGGGTCACAACAACATGAGCCCTGACAACTGGGGCAGCAGCTGACAGATCCCACAGTTAGGGTGCTCAGATGTCTTGGTTTTAGGCAATGAACTTTATTCCCGGTTTCACTGGAACGGGCCAGGTGGCTGCTTATCTATCTAGTTATCATTTCCCTGGCCCTTGCCCAGCCTCTCCACACCCACTCTGCGTCTGTTGGGCCCAGCTATGGCAGTGTAGGCCCAAATGCACTACCCATTTCCTTCCCTCCCCTTTCTGTGATGGTTACTTCCTTATGGCAATGGACCAGCTAACATGCTATCCACTCTGGTGCATTACCTGGGATGCTTCATCATAATCTACTACATGTTAGCAAGGGCAATTGAGTAAGAAAGTGGTGGGCAGAGAGTAAGGAAGGACATTATTTATTTATTTATTTAATTATTATCTGTTTATATTGCAGTAGTGTCTAGGAGCCCCAGTCCCAAACCCCATTGTGCTAGGTGCTGTACAAACACAGAACAAAAAGCCCCCAAAGTGCTTACAGTCTGATGGATACAGACAGACAGAGGAGGGAACACAAAGAAGCAATGAGACTATATTAGATGCATGCATGCATGTCAATGAATGTGCATGCATCTGACGAAGTGAGTATTCACCCACGAAAGCTTATGCTCCAATATGTCTGTTAGTCTATAAGGTGCCACAGGAGTCTTTGTCGCTTCTACAGATCCAGACTAACACGGCTACCCCTCTGATACTATCTTGATGTCATACTTGTGTTTTCAGACAATCTTGAGCAGCACTGTTACCATGTTCATTCCATCCTAGAAAGTCTACTAAAGCCTGGCCTGTTCACGAAGTTGGAAAAATGTACCTTTGACAAGTCCTCTGCAGAATTCTTGGGTTACATCCTCTCCCCAGAGGATGTTAAGATGTACCTCCTCAGAAGGTGGAGGCCATCTGTAGCTGGATTGTGCCCAGGTCCCACTGGGAGTTACAGCGCTTCCTGGGCTTTGCAAACTTTTATTGACAATTCATTCCAGGCTTTTCAGGGCAAATAGCCTTCACGACCAACCTCCTCTGAAAGGACGCCAAGTTTGTTTGGACTTCCAAAGCTCACCATGCTTTCGAACAACTCAAGATTGCTTTCACCACTGTCCCTATTCTAACAGACCGGGACTTGGCACAGGCATTCATAGTGGAAGCTGATACTTCCAATGTAGCCATAAGGACAATACTCTCCTACAGCCATGGCCCATAGCAAGTCTTGCACCCCTATGCCCACTATTGCAAAAAACTTACCCCTGCTGAAGAGAATTATGAAATACTGGATAAGGAACTACTCAAAATTAAATTGGCCTTTGAAGGGTGGTGCCATCATCTTGAGGGAGCCTGACAGCCAGTGCAAGTCTTTTTGGACCACAAGAACCTTGACTATCTGCAGAGGGCTTGAGCCTTGAACCAAAGACAGCTCAGGTGGGAGTTATTCTTCTCTTGGTTTGATGATATCATCATCACCTATCACCCAGAAACAAGGAGTGGGAAAGTCGATGCCTTATCCTGAAAGGAGGATACTACCAAGAGGGCAAGGAGCCTAGCCAAGAACCACCCTGTCTCTTAAAACCTTGCAAGTTCCGCAGTGCCACAATACATCAAGACTGCTTGATCTAATCCACTCTGCTTCACGGGACTATCCATTAGCCCAGGAGGTGATGGAACAGCCTGAGCAAACAAAAGCCAGAACCAAGATGCAATACTCCACACAGGATGGGATTGCCTACCTCGCCGGGCACATATACATTCCACCAGGGAGCCCCTGGCTAGAAGTGCTCCATCTCTGCCATGACACTTCATTGGCAGGCCACTTTGGCTGCCTTAAGATTTTCTGAATGGCTTCCCATTTCTTCTGGTGTCCCCATATGTGAGCTGAAGTCTAGGATTATGTTAACTCATGTGACCTACGTTCATGCACCAAGATGCCATGCACTAAGCCCCTCAGCACACTAGTGCCCCTGAATACCCTGTCTAGACCCTGGACCTCGATCACCCCGAACTTCATAATGGAACTCCCTGACTGATAGCCACACACACAGTGGTCTTGACTGTTGTAAGCCAACTGACCAAATGGGGTAATTCATTCCCTGTAACAGCCTGCTCTCTGCTGAAACAATGGCATGACTCCTGGTGATTCATGTGGTCCGCCTTCATGGGCTTCTGGACTATATCATCTCGGACCAAGGCCCATAATTTGTCTCACACTTTTGGCATGAAGTGCTCCAGCTAGTGGAAGTTTGTGCTTTTATCCCATTCGCGTACCATCCCCAGACAGATGGGCAGATAGAGAGGGTGAATCAAGTACTACGGCTGAGGTGTTTTGTCAGCTACCTTCAAGACAACTGGTTCTCCCTCTTTCTGTATGCTGAGTTCTCATACAACCATTCCGACCATGCCTCCATGGGGCAGAGTCCCTTCTTTGCCAGTTATGGTTTCCATCCTCGTTTCCAGCACCCCCGGCCTAGCTAGCAACCTGGGAATTCACCATATCCAGCAGGAACTTAGGAACCACCTCAAAGATGTGAAAAGGGACTATAAGCAGTACACAGACCATTGATACAGGAAGGCCCAGCTCTCATGGTAGGTCAAAAGGTCTGGCTTACCCCAAAGCACCTCTGTATGAACAGACTGTTCCACAAACTAGACCACCATTTCCTTGGACCTTTTTGGATCTGTTAGCAAATCAATCCCATCACCTTCAAATTACAGCTCCCTCAATCTCTTAAGGTACATCCTGTTTTCCATATATCCCTCCTGAAGCCTTACCTAGAAGACCCCTTTCACGACTGGTCCCATTAGCTGCCCCCACCAATCCAGGTCCCAGGAATATATAGTCCATACCATCCTTGACTCTAAACAGCAAAGGGGGAGACTGTACTAAATAATCAACTGGGAGGGCTGTGATCCTGAAGAATGCCCGTGGGAACATGCTGCCCATGTCCATGCCCCTGATCTGGTAGAAAGTTTTCATCAAGACCACCCAGATAAACTTGGCCTGGCCACTGTGGTGTCCCTGAAGAAGGGAGTCATGTAAGGATCTGGGGACTGAAACCAGGGTTTTCAGAGCCTGGGGCAGCTGATATTCCCACAGTGCCACCAGGAGGCCATGCAGAGTACAGCCAGGGAATACTATGGAGAGTAGGCACCGCAGGAAGTACTGCCCAAGAGAGCCAGAGTGACATTACCCTGCAGCCCTCTGATTGGCCAATGTCCTGTTTAACATCAGGGGTTGCCCCATGAAGTTATCTGGGTAACCACACAAATTTTGGCCTTTTTCAATGCCAGACTTTGCATGATCTCCTGGTCTCAGCTGTTCACAGCGGGCAGGAGGCACAGGGAGGGAGGGGGAGGTGCTGATTGGCAAGGCCCGCCGGTGGGTAGGAGGCGCTGTGGGGAGAGGGAGGTGCTGATGTGGGGGGGCTGTCGGTGGGTGGTCAGCAAACACTATTTTTTCCCCATGGGTGCTCCAGCCTCAGAGCACCCAGGGAGTCGGCACCTATGCTTTATACTGCCTCTGATCTCTGGTCTCTGATTTCAGCCTGACTCTGACCCTGACTCTTGCTTATGGGGCCTGGCTCTTGTGATTCCTCCAAATCCTGCTTGGTGGCTACTGTTCCTGGTAGGCAGACCTCAGCCCAGCTGTCACTGCTAAGTCAGATCATCTCTGCCCTGGTCCCTTACAGCTAGGGGGCTCACTTTTGGGGCAGAGAAACGTTCTTGGACAATCACAGTGGAACTGGGTTTGGCACTGTGCCAGAGTCCTTCCAAAATTCCAGGAATTTACAGCTGTCTCAGGCAGGGTTGGAAGTCCCCATAACCAGAAGGATTTTGTTAATATTCAGATTTCTGAACTGTATGAATTTCTCTGTGAAGGGTCACATATGTATCCAACCAACCAAGTCCACTGTCTATCCCTTTGCTCCATGGAGGATAGAATTCTAAGGATTCACATACTCACATCCATGTGTGGGTGTCATTGGGAAAACACATGGAGGGGGGAAATGTCTCATCAATCATTCATTCGGTGGGACAGGATTTAACATCCCAACCCCTGCACAGCCTGTCCCCAAACCTGGAAGATCCCCAGGGATCCATGCAGATCCTAAGGGAGCTGTGGGAGGCCAGAGCCTTCCACGCAGAGGCCAGAGCCTTCCACGCAGAGGCCCTGTACCTCTTCACTTGCTCTGATGCCCAATGGGCCCCATTATCAGTCCATGGCCACACTGGTAGCACATCAGTGCATAAATACGAGGTAGGTTGAGTTCAGATGCCAATGAACTTTGTGCTAGAACCTGAACCCAATCTGCTTTGAAGAGATCCACTCAAGGCATCAGAGCTTTATTTTCAACTATGCTCATTTTGAGCTCTTCCCAACTTGCACTGTAAGTTCTTTGGATCAGGGACCATGTCTCTGTTATGCATTGTACAGTGCCCAGGACAATGCAATGCAAATAAATAATAACAGCATCTCTTTTGCCTCCAGCTTCCTGATCCCATTTCATTTCTGATGTCTGGTCTCGTGATTATGAAAGTACAGAGAAAAGTTATCGCATCACCTACCAATCCCCAGAGAGTATATCCCCAAGATCATTTGGTTCAATGTGCATGAGAGGTAAGAGGGAAAGAGAGGGACACTAAGAACAGACCAGTCACAAACAACTAAAATTAGCCCTGAGAATAGGAATGCTGAAGTCTCTGAGGGACACCATCTAAAGAAAGAGAAACAAAAGATTTTTTGGTAAACTCCCACTCATTCTGCTCCCACTGAGGTCTCTGCGGACCTCGCCCCCTCCTAGTATATCTTATGATACACACGGCTAGTCAAAAGGAATTTCCCCTTACGTGTCATTTTCCTCTTTTGGAACTGCAGAACAATGTAGCCTGGAATTCCTGATACTGTGGCAGATTTCTAATTGGAAACAGGAAAGACAGGACATAATTCAGAGCTCAGCCTCTATGATAACCTGCACATTATATCCAAGCATGGCTAGGATGCATCTGACATATGGTAACAATCTGTAGCCCCCCCTAAAAAGGATTTACGAGGCCTTAAAGGGTTCCTATATCATATCAGAGGCAATCTTTTGAAAGCAGATCTGGGTGGAGCCTCAGTTATTACAGATCAAATTTTCTTGAATAATTCTTATAGATTCTCAGAGACCAGTAAATTTGGGAATGTAAACCTCTGTGTGACCAGAGTACATGGCCTTAGAGTCAAAAGACATGGAGTGAAAGCAAACAGCCAATCTCCTATAAAATCTAATTAAGGGAATCCACTGAGAACTATTCCTAACGTACAGCTATCGGCAAGGTTTTAAAGGCTGACCTGTTGTTTCCTGGAAGTGTCTGATGGAATAAATACTTTTATAGCACTTGCCCTCCGACCACCGCCTCTTTCCAGGGTAAGACTGAATGCAGGGGGTCCCAGTTGGCGACATTAGTTTCAGAGCCAAATCCTGCTTGCCTAGATTAGTCCCATTGATTTATGTGGCAACAAGTCATGTGAGTAAGGCAAACAGTTTTAGTTGGGAAGCTTCTTTGGTTCTACAGTAGTCTGTCGATGGAAGGGATGGCATTCATGTGGCAACAAAGTCTTTCTTGCATGGCTCCTCAAGCCAACCATTTGTGGTGCGTCTCTTTACAACACTATATAACTATGGTTACATTAGCCCCCATTGGGCAAAGCTGTCATGGTACGTGACATATTATGATGATTGTTTATGCTGAATTTAATCATGAGTTGAAGACCAAGGTCAAGTGAAACAATCTCCCTTTCTACCCCACCCTTCCTTACTTCAAGTGGAGCTGTGGTTTGTGTGAATCAGTTGGGTGAGCCTGCCACCTGTAGCAGAGTGAATTCCTGAAACACAGGATGATTCTGCATTGAAACTACAGGAGGAAGAAGAACTTCCCTAGCAATGGACCGTTCCACTTGAACTAGTCAGGGAAGGGAAATAGTATGTAGCTATGCACTGTTCAATTGTAACTACACTGTAGGGTGGGGGGCAAAACAGGGCCATTCCATTCCAACAGTGGTTGGGGTGGGCCTGCAGTAGGTGCATTCTGTAAGGTGTTCCATTGCACCTGACATGGAGGAGAAGGAGCAGGATTTGGATGTTTTTAAAAACAAATTTTCAGTTGAAATTAAGAAAAACAAAGATGATTTTTATAAGGGTTTATATGCTTCCCTTGAGGGGCTTCTAGTTGCATTAGAAGGGTCCTTGTTTGCAGAGTTGTCCTAGAACCACTTGGCTTCTGTTTGTTCAGATGATTTTTGTACTATCAGAAGACGGGGAAAGGTTGCTGGAAAGCCAGTTCTCTATTGGAAGTTACAGATATTGCTTGGACCCTTCTTTTTTTGGTGACTTGGAGTTGTATAAAGTCTCCCCACCTTTCTCTGAGTCAGCATATGGGTAAAGCTATTGATTCCTCCCCTACATGACAGAAGCTTTCAGGACCTTGCTCCTACCTTTTGCCATAAAATCACAGATTAAAGCAAGGTGGATCATAGTTCTCTCTATCCACCCATCCCATTAAAAGTCTAGGGAGAGCCACCTCTTTTTCCGGGCTGGTGCAGCAAGAGTTCCCCCTCCTGTTTCAATCTGTGTTAACCACTACAAAAAATCACAGCCAGGAGGTTTGGGAAAAGTGGAATGTCAAGGTTATCCCATATAACAGCTACAAGTCATTGACAAAAATTACCCAGGTTTGGACAGGGGAGGGCATGAGAGTCAGATTTGTGTTTTTAGTACTGTGCCATAGTTCTGAGGCTGGGGCTGCAATCATTCAACAAGAATTGTTAGAACCTAAAATGTTCTGCACCATTCTGTCTTCAGAACCCTTTTTCGTTCTGATGTGCTGCTCAAATGGACCAGCTCCAAGACTCCCACTGCAGAACAACTCTTTATTTTCACAGAGCTGGCTCTTTTTGACCAGATCTCTTCCTCTTCAGCTCACCTCTCCCCTTTCCTGCTTCCTCAACCTACGCTAATGTCTTCATCTTCCCCTCTCTCTCTCCTGGCCAGCAAACCGCTTCTCCTCTGTGCATGGTCAACATGCAGCTGCAGGTCTTCCCATAGCCAGGCTGGAACAGCTGCAGCTGCTAAATATGTGCTTGCCGGTCCTCTGTGCCTTAGGCTCGCTCTGCGTAACTGGCTTCCTTCACTGCTGTGGCTCTGTCAATGCCCTCTTGCATGTCTCTCCAAAACAGTGCTCCACAAACTGCTGTGCTCTGAGCTTGAGCTCATAGAACTGTTGTCTGCTGTGACCCGGGGGATCAAGGGACAGGCCAATAACTACTACTATTAATAATTATAATGATTATTTATATTGGGGTAGCACCTAAAGACTAGTCAGGATGTAGTCCCCACTGTGCTCGGGGCTGTGCAATCACACAGAAAGACACTATCCCGGCAAGGATGAATTTATGCTTAAATTTAAATTAAAATCTAATGTCAAGGAACCACTTTGGAAGAGATTTGGTAGCAGAGATGTTAAGAGTAAAACAAGGGAGTTGAACTCTGTTAATAGAGGAGGCTGTTTTTAGAGTCCTGATTGTAAAGTATGGACTCACAGGCCTATTCCTGCAGCATCTGTTAAAGATACTTTCATTCAATGCAAAGGAAAACAGCTTTGCCACATTTCTCTTCCATGGTTCCACCTGGAGAAACTTTGTATTTATTACAATACTCTAGTTATAGATTAACTCTCTTGGCACAGTATTTATTATCACCTGCCATGAAATGGAAACCACAGGCATTTTGATAAATTAACTGTAATTTCACTGTGACGTCTTTCAATGCCTTTGCATCCTCTGCTGAAATTTCCTTCAACAACACATAGGGAATCACAACTAATAGATATCTCTGTACCTCTGATTAAAGTAAATGGGGTGTGAGACTATTTTTTGCCTTTTCTTCAGCTGTAAAAGAATACCATTTTCACACATCTGTGCTAAATCTAGCACCAACCTTTTCACTTCTGACATTAAGACAGTAGGTGTGGAACTTAACATGCAGACCTGGGAAAGCTTTTCCATTTTCTTTTGATGAATTTATTATTCTTAATACATGAAGAGCAAGGAAATAAACGAGTGACACAATCCTTATTCTAGGCTATACATCTACTATTCCCTCATCTTTTGTCTCATACAGCATTCAAAGATTTATGGAACAAAATTCCAGAATGGTGAGGAAACGTAAATTCTGTCTTTTGCTCCAGATAAGGCCTTTTGCCTTGAAATCGTCATATGAGCAATGCTGAAAATCCCCCAAACTCTGCTGGGCAGCATAGGCCTGCTTGATATAAGAAACTTGCCTTATTTTTAGTGGGCATGATTGGGAAGGTTAGTGGAAGGTTATGTTGTCATAACAAGCAGTATGTTGGAATCAGAATGCCTAACTAAAATCAGCAGAAACATGCTGGTAATAATAAACAAGCCTAAATGTAAGATTAGGTAGAGGTCAGATTATGCACAAACAGTGCATGGACAGAGCATTCTACAAAGCACACTACAAAGTAACCAAGCCAGTTCCAAACTGTATGATACAATGTATAATAAATGCAATGTAATAAGTAAATGTATATAAAGGAAGAGGTTTTCTATGTAACTATGTGTAAAGTATCAGAGGGGTAGCCGTGTTAGTCTGGATCTGTAGAAGCGACAAAGAGTCCTGTGGCACCTTATAGACTAACAGACATATTGGAGCATAAGCTTTCGTGGGTGAATACCCACTTCTTCAAATTTGGATGTGTAATACGCTCTATGTAAACTCCCTAAGCTTGAATCTGATCAACTCAATGGGACATTAGAGGGATAAGGCTCTGCGTTACTACAGAGAATTCTTTCCCAGGTATCTGTCTGGAGGGTCTTGCCCACATGCTCAGGGTCTAACTGATCACCATATTTGGGGTTGGGAAGGAATTTTCCCCTGGGTCAGGTTGGCAGAGACCTTGGGGTTTTTTCACCTTCCTCTGCAGCATGGGGTACAGGTCACTTGCAGGTTTAAACTAGTGTAAATGGTGCATTCTCTGTAAGTTGAAGTCTTTAAACGATGATTTGATGACTTCAGTAACTCAGACAGAGGTTAGGGGTTTATTTCAGTCACTATGATTCCTTCTGCTCTTAAAGTCTACTACGAGTCTATAAACTCAATGTAGCTTTGCTATATGCAATATAAACATACCAAAGTGATGAAACCTGGAGTCGAAGTGAGTTCTTGGGAAGCTGAGTGGAAAGAGGTCTCACAGGGAATCCCAACAAGGGGGACTCTGGATCTTTGCTGGGGGAGAGTGCTCTTCTGTTTCTGAGGCTTATGGCTGGCTTTTGAATGAAAACCCCATTTGGATTTTAAAAACAACATCAACAACCACAACAGTTCTGGTGTGTGCAAACCACAATCTTTAAATTTTTAAACCCCATGTTTCTTTGACATCTGTTTGGTGGCCTGTGCAAAGTCAGTCAGTCAGCTCATTAGCGGACAAGTGGCCACATCATAAAGTAACACGATCACAACAGTACCCTTGTTAGCAGTTTCAGCAAACCAGGTGGGCCACACAGGCTGAGGCCTGGTCTACACTAGGACTTTATGTCGAATTTAGCAGCGTTAACTCGATTTTACCCTGCACCTGTCCACATTAGGAAGCTATTTATTTCGACATAAATGGCTCTTTAATTCGATTTCTGTACTCCTCCCCGACGAGGGGAGTAGCGCTAAATTCGACATGGCCATGTCGAATTCATGGTACTGTGGACGGAATTCGACGCTAATAGCTCCGGGAGCTATCCCACAGTGCACCACTCAGTGGACGCTCAGGACAGCAATCCGTACTCGGATGCTCTGACCTGCCACTCAGGAAAAGCCCCGGGAAAATTTGAATTCCTTTTCCTGTCTGGCCAGTTTGAATCTCATTTCCTGTTTGGACATCATGGCGAGCTCAGCAGCACTGGCAACGATGCAGAGCTCTCCAGCAGAGGTGACCATGCAATCCCAGAATAGAAAGAGGGCTCCAGCATGGACTGATCGGGAAGTTTTGTATCTGATCGCTGTGTGGGGAGATGAATCCATCCTATCCGAGCTCCGATCCAAAAGACGGAATGCAAAAATGTATGAGAAAATATCCCAGGCTATGACGGAGAGAGGATACAGCCAGGATGCAACGCAGTGCCGCGTGAAAATCAAGGAGCTGCGACAGGCGTACCAGAAGACCAAGGAGTCCAACGGATGCTCCAGATCGCAGCCACACACTTGCCGTTTTTACGAGGCACTGCATGCTATGCTCGGTGGTGCTGCCACCACTACCCCACCAGTGTCCGTGGACTCCGACGACGGGGTCTTATCTACGGCCACGTCATCGGAGGTTTTCGCAGACGGTGAAGATGAGGAAGGAGAGGAGGATGATGAGGCAGTCGACAGTGCTTTCAATGCTGATTTCCCCGACAGCCAGGATCTATTCATCACCCTGACTGAGATCCCCTACGAACCCTCCCAAGGCAGCATCCCTGACCAGGAATCAGGCGAAGGATCAGCAGGTCAGTGTTTTAAACATTTATTTGGAATACAATAGGCATGGTGTATAAGCACTGTGTTTGTATTGCTTAATTGGCCTTAGGCGCTTCAGCTTTGAGTCGCTTTCCAGTGCAACTACTCGAAAAGTCTATCAATATGCATGGGGATAGAGGAGAAATCCCCATCGGAGATCTCCGCGAAGCTCTCCTGGAGGTACAGTGAAAGCTTTTGTATCAGGTTCCCAGGGAGAGCGACCTTATTGTCTCCTCCATGGTAGGATACTTTCCCGTGCCATGCAAACTTCAGGTACTCTGGTATCATTGCCTTGCATAGCATGGCTGCATACGGCCCCGGGGTTTGCTGGCATTGACGCAGCATGCAGTCTTTCTCTGTCTCCGTAATCCTCATCAGAGTGATATCAGTCATGGTGCCCTGGTTTGAATGAGTGGTTTCTTTAGATTAGTGAATTCTTCATTTTCCCTTTAAAGAAAGACACCCGGCGGTTTCCATCCACGCGGGGGGGGAGGGAGTTGGGAGGCTAACCATTCGAACTTAGTGGTGCGCAGGCAGGGAGAGTTGCTGGGACCGGCCACGCGGAGGTGGGGAAAGGGTACGCGAGCCGTTCAGACAGGGCAGTTCGCGGGCACTTTCAGTTCCCGGGAGCGGCCACGCGGAGGGGGGATAAAGGGTAGGCGAGCTGTTCAAACAGAGCGGTTCGCGGGCACTTTCAGTTCCCGGGAGCGGCCACACGGAGGGGGGTAAAGGGTAGGCGAGCCGTTCAAACAGAGCGGTTCGCGGGCACGTACAGTTCCCGGGACCGGCCACGCGGAGCGTGGGAAAGGGTAGGCGAGCCGTTCAAACAGAGCGGTTCGTGGGCACTTTCAGTTCCTGGGAGTGGCCACGCGGAGGCGGGGGTAAAGGATTGGCGAGCCGCTGTAGATGAGCGGTTTGGGCAGCAGCAGGAACTGGCCGCCGCCAGGAACAGTGATTGAAACATGGGAGTAGAGCACTGCTGTGAAGTAAGCTCTCAGCAGTCCAAACTCAACAGCTTACCATGGTCTCCAGAGAGCAGATTTCCAGTGTTCAGGAAGGCTTCTGGGATCTGTACACCGGGACCCCAGACACTCAGGAGAAAGACATAATATTCGACCTTGTAGTAAGTGGACATGTGATAGGTACTGTGCTTGGTCTTATTAACAGGGAAAGAGTATACGCATTGTTCTGGAAAAAGTATCTTTCTGAGGAATTCACTCCCTTTCTCTCATCCCACAGCTGCGAGTGTCTCCCGCCCTACCCGTGGATCACCCTCCCAGAGGCTTGCGCTGATCAGGCGGCACAAAAAGAGAACCCGGGACGACATGTTCTCAGAATTGATGGTCTGTTCCCGAAAGGAGGCGGCACAGCGGAGAGAGGACGTCTCAAGGTCCGAGCGAGCAGTCAGCGAACGGGAGCAGAGGGCTGAAGCTCGCGAGGACAGGTGGCGGCAGGAAGACCAGCAGGCGACTCAAACGCTGCTGGGACTAATGAGGGAGCAAACTGACACGCTCCGGCGCCTGGTAGACGTTCTCCAGGACAGGAGACAGGAGGAAAGAGCCCCTCTGTATGTTATTTCCAACCGCCCTCCCCCGCCACAAAGTCCAATCCTCCACTCACCCAAAGTCACTAGAACGAGGGGAGGCAGGGGCCGTGGAAATAATCACTCCACCCCTGCAGACTGCTCCAGTAGCAGAAGGCTCTCATTTCCAAAACTTTAGATGGGTCCTTTCCCTCCCTGCAACCGCACCCCACAACAGTTCCCTGCCCAGGTATCATCTAAAAAATATGCTCCCCTTAATAAAAATGTTTGTTTTGCACAGTGCTGTTTCCCTGACTTTCTTTCACAGGACGGTTTGGTTTTGGGGGAGTGGGTAAGGGGGTTTGTTATTAGCGACGACAGGCGCCAGAACCAGGGTACAGACAGGGGGAAAGGATCAACATAAAGTCACTCTCACATTGCATGCACTGGGCACACTTGTCATTCTGGGAGGGGGTTGTCTTGTTCTCTAGGGGGGGGGGAGGCCCTGTGACATTCTGGTGTGGGAGGGTGGCAGCAGATCTTTTGCAGCCGGCGATAGCCTGCATGACAGATCCATGCAGCAGGGGATCTGTGGCCGCAATCCATGGCCAAAAAGTCACAAAGGCCCCACCACACACAGTTGCGAATAGGAGGGGTTGATGGCTCCCTTGAAACAAGCAGTCCAGCACTTCAGACTGCTCTGGGAGCAGGAGCATGTCATTCCCCGAGTTTGGAAGCGTACTTTCCAACACTCCACCCGCTCCCCAACCGCGGTATGCGTCCCAGGTTAAACCCTTAACAGAGAAATCAGTAATAGAGACGGTTTTAATAAACAATGTTTCCTTTATTATACTTTTAAAGCGTTGAGTGAAGGGGGGGAAGGGGGTTGGTAATTGGAGAGGATAGGCAACAGAAACTGGGTAAAGAAACGGGGGCAGGTTCAGCTTCTGTTTAAACAAGCGTTACAGTCACTGGTTACCCCGCTCGCTCTGGAAGCTAGCTTTCAAAGCTTCCCAGATGCGCAGCGCGTCCCGCTGTGATCTTCTAATCGCCCTGGTGTCTGGCTGTGCGTAATCAGCAGCCAGGCGATTTGCCTCAACCTCCCACCCCGCCATAAACGTCTCCCCCTTGCTCTCACAGAGATTGTGGAGCACACAGCACGCTGCAATCACAATGGGAATATTTGTTTGGCTGAGATCGGAGCGAGTAAGTAAGCTTCTCCAACAACCTTTCAGACGGCCAAAGGCACACTCCACCACCATTCTGCACTTGCTCAGCCGGTAGTTGAAGAGCTCCTTTTCAGTGTCCAGGGCTCCCGTGTATGGCTTCATGAGCCAGGGCATTAGCGGGTAGGCTGGGTCCCCGAGGATCACTATAGGCATCTCCACATCCCCAACAGTTATTTTGCGGTCCGGGAAATAAACACCCTCTTGCAGCCGTCTAAACAGACCAGAGTTTTTGAAAACACGAGCATCATGAACCTTGCCTGGCCATCCGACATTGATGATGGTAAAACGTCCTTTGTGGTCCACTAGTGCTTGCAGCACCATAGAAAAATAGCCCTTTTGGTTAATGTACTGGCTGCCCTGGTGGTCCGGTCCCAGGATAGGGATGTGTGTCCCATCAATAGTCCCGCCGCAGTTTGGGAATCCCATAGCGGAAAAGCCATCTATGATCACCTGCACGTCTCCAAGGGTCACTACCTTTGAGAGCAGCAGGTCAACGATTGCATGGGCTACCTGCATCACAGCAACCCCCACGGTAGACTTGCCCACTCCAAATTGATTCGCGACTGACCGGTAGCTGTCAGGAGTTGCAAGCTTCCACAGGGCTATGGCCACTCGCTTCTGGATAGTCAGGGCTGCTCGCATCCGGGTGTCCTGGCACTTCAGGGCAGGGGACAGCAAGTCACAAAGTTCCAGGAAAGTGCCCTTACGCATCCGAAAGTTTCGCAGCCACTGGGATTCATCCCAGACCTGCAGCACTATGTGGTCCCACCAGTCAGTGCTTGTTTCCCTTGCCCAGAATCGCCGTTCCACAGGATCAACGTGCCCCATTGCCACCATGATTTCTACGGGCCGGGGTCCCGTGCTTTGCGAGAGGTCTGTGCCCCTCTCAGAGTTCATGTCCTCCCGGAGCTTCCGTTGCCTCCTCGCCCGATTTCTCTGCATCTGCCTCTGGAAAAGGTGGACGATAAGGCGCGAGGTGTTGACAACAGACAGAACAGCAGCGATAATCGTGGAGGGCTCCATGCTCGCTGTCCTATGGCGTCCGAGCTGTCAATCACCAGAAAAGGGCGCGAATTAATTGCCCGCCGGCGCTTTCACGTAGGGAGGGCGGGAGTGTGGGTCGAGTGACGACATTTACCTAGAACCACCCTCGACACATTTTTGGCCCCAGAAGGCACTGGGGGCTACACCCAGAATTCCAGTGGGCAGCGGGGACTGCGGGAACTGTGGGATAGCTACCCACAGTGCACCGCTTGCAATGTCGACGCTTGCCCCGTTACTGTGGACTCACAAATTCGAATTAATGTCCTTGCTGTGGATTCGCGCGATCGACTTTGCAATATTGGTTTCACAAGTTCGGTTTAAGAAAAATCGAACTAGTCTCGTAGTGTAGACATACCCTGAGACACTTTCTCACTCCTGCAGGAGGGTTCTGCAGGGCACGGAAGAGGTTTATTGGTGTGACAGTGTGGGGAAGCTCATCTTGCTGCCCATACTGTACCTCTTCAATGGCTGAAGAGAGGATGTTTGTCTCTAGTGCCTTCAGTCTGACAGCTTTCACCAGCTCCTATGTCACTTGAAATGAAACAAGCAGCACCTTCAGCACCTACATCTCTTGATGCTCCTTCGCTTTCTGCCTTTGATAATTGCAATAATTTGAGCATTTAGAAATTGCTTTTCATCCCCAAGGATCCCAAAGGTCTTTACAATGGGCCAACTCCCAGGGGCTGACAGGCCCATTACTCTAGCAGAGGTGTGTGCTGGTCTACCTGATCTTCAAGATGGTCAGGCCAGTGCAGGAGGGGAAACAAAGTGACTTCCCCAGGCACTGGTTCTTCCTTCTGATCCTCTCTCCCCACGCCCCCCCAACCCTCATACAAGGATTGTGGAGGCCATGGGGCCCTGCAGAGTGACCTATGGGGAAGGGAGTGAGGGGACTGGTGATGGTGGGTGAGGCTCAGTCAGAGCCCTCAAAATACTAGCTAGCAGGGCAAGACAGGAGAAGACCTGTGATACCCTCCTGCTCCATTGCTCACAGAAGGGGAAAAGTCTTCAGGCCAATCAGCTGCTGTTCCCAGATGAAAGTTCTGACTCAGCCCTCTCTCCCTGTTTCTCAGACTGAGCTCCCTGATGGTCAGTCATCCCATGCAGGGATGTTGAGTGAGCCAGTGCCTCTCCCTGCCATAACACCCCACTGACTCTCGCTGGTAAACAGAGTCAGTGAAGAGAGTGCCAAGGGGGGTGGACAGAGGATCTGCAGAACATCTCTGCTGTCACTGCCAAGGGGAGCGAGCCCCCTCCGGGTGCGACTAGCATGTGAGCCAGATGCCTGGCCAGGCTACAGAACTGTGGACAGGCTCTCTGCCCACTGAACTCCAAATGCTGTATTGGGACCTATGTAAATATATCCAGCTACCACTGCAGACACCACTGAAGTGCAGCACCTCTGGGATGGGATGGTGCAATGGCTGAACAGGGCACAAGTAAAGGAGGCTAATGTATTTCAGCAGGGAGCCAGGGAGTGTGACTGTAATTACCCAAACTTGAATTTGGGCAGGACACCCAGGCTAATACCCCTGCTTTTGTGAAAGCAAGCAATGAGCTCTCTAATGAGCACACCATATCATGACTTCAGTTTACATCTCACCCAAAGGACAGCTAGCCACAAAACCTCTCACCTACGAGATGCTCCATACAGCTGATCCCCAGAGAGCAGCTGCTATTGCTACTCACCAGACATCATACACACTCCTTTCTCCCCACCCTCACAGACAGGCAGCATCTCCTTCAGGATATGCCGATAGACACTTCCAGCCTCAATTGCAGTCATGAGGCCAAACTCAACCGGTGCATGGCCACAATACCACTGAGCTGCCTTAAAGCTCCCTGAAAAATGTGAAGCATTCCAGTCATTTTAATTACGGTGCATTGCATAAGCCCGAAACCAGTTCATACAAAGAAACAACGGTGTTTTTCAGTCGCTCTCACTCTCTCCCTTGCTCAGTGCCAGGCTCCAAAGCCCTGGGAACTCCAGTTCTTTTTAGCATTTGAAGCACTTCATCTATTTGAAATCTCTTTGTTCAGTCATTTAAAGCGATTGATGCAGTTTAGAGTTCGGTTTTTGAAATACTTCCATTTGGAAATGGACCCACTAGCATGACAGCAAAGCAAAGAGATGTGGAAATCCTTATTTTAAATAAAAATGAAGTAAAGTTATTGCTTGCAAAAGTAAGGTTCCAATAATGTTGGCTAGAAAAACACACACACACACACACACACACACACACACACACACACACACACACACACACACACACACACACACACAGCTTTGTCAGTGCACCTAATCACAACCTCCATCCCCAATTTAGAGGGCTCAACGATCCTTCAAGAGGCTGAGCCCTTTGGCTCTGATCCAGCAATGCACTTGAGCACTTGCTTAACTTTATGCATGTAAGCAGTCCCTTTGTCTTCAATGGGATTTAAGTATGTGCCTAAGTGCTTTGCTGTATCAGGGCCAGAATGATTAGCACCATGCAGGATCTAGCCCCCCGTTTCAGCTTTATAAGGCTGGTAATAAAACATTTTATTCTTTAATGTCCACCTGTGACTGAGGAAAATAACAGTCAGTCTGATTTGAGGATCCCCTAACTAGTGAGAGGTTGATTTCTTATTCTAAAATCCCTTTTGTGTAAGGTTGCTGGTGTCACATGGCAGCTGTGTTCCACACCAGAATACATGCTCTCCATACACACAATCTGTTAAGCACTTTAGGATCCCTTGGAATTAAATGTGCTATAGAAATGTTTGAGGTGATTATTATGCTCTAGTTGATCCATAATCTGAAGCTCAGGAATGGGGTGTAATCTCACCTGTATCTGACTTGCAGACAGGAAGGTGGCATGATTCCTTTATAATCTCAGAGAATTAGATCAAATAAAATGTGTATAGAGAGAGAAAGAGGGAACCAAAGATGTAGCTTGTAAAGAAACCACAAAGCAGCTATTACATATGAAGTTCACTGGCATAAGAAAGCAACCTTTCTTCATACAAATAAATTATAGCTAACATGGACAAACAGAAACAACACTGAAAATAAGTGTCTTCCCGAAGAGCAGCTTATAAAAATACAGAGGACTAGATCCTTGATAAAGAAACATATAATAACAGAATCCCTCTTGTTAATCCAGGACTGCTCATGTGGGATTTCCTATTCCATGGCACAGTGTGAGACACCCTACAAGAGACACCCTGCAATCTACAGACTCAAAAGTGGCACCAGCCAGGTCAGAAAGGTGTTTACTCTCTGCCATCATCTGTATGAAGGCAGCCTGGTGTAAAAATGGCCATCTGGAGGTTTCAATGACGGAGGGCTGGATGCTAAATTGGTGTAAATCAGCACAGCTCCGTTGACTTCAAGGAGATTTATTAAAGCACGGGAGGGAAATTTATTTTTGCCAGTAGTTAACCATTTAAAATGCGACTGGCATGACTCCATGCTAATGGACTGAGTCGACTTTTTGTGAAGAAGTTAGAATTCGTAAAAAATATGTATAGTGCTTTGAGTTAACATATTGTTCATGGAAGTGGCCGGGCTGACTAACTTGCAGACAGGAGTCTATTGACTGCAGTGGGGCTCTTCGCCTTTATGCCAGTTGTGGGTCTGACCCTGGGTTCTCCTTGGTGAGCTGGAGCAGTTCTGGCACTGTTTTGCTTTCCACTTCATTTTGGTACTTTTAACCAGCAGTTCCCCTAGTTTCATGAAATGTCTTTTTGTACTAATTACATTCAGAATTTTTGGTCAGTTCAGAAGCAGTTTTCTTGCAGTACCTAGGCCACATACAATTTCACTTTCAGAGGTAACCGGAAAGGAGGAGAATACCCTTTCCATTACTTTACAGAAGTAGCTTACATTTACATAGCACCGTTTGTCCTGAAGGAGGATCCCAGAATGATTTACACCCTGTGTACCGGGGCTACTTCAACCACGGCAGCCACCTCTGGGATGGAACTCCTCAGACATTCCCTGCTGGCATCCGTGTGCAACAGGATTTGAAGAGGGGGAAGAGAAGAATAAAGTATCCAATTTAAATCGTAGTGGGAACTCATGGAAGCAGAAAGTAGTTATTGTTGCTGGAATTTAACCAGGACATAAGGGTTAACCACCCTCCTCTTGCAAAAAGCACCATGGATTCTTCAGTTATCAGAAGTGGTCAGAACTCCTGCTTCACGCCACATAGAAACAAAACCCAACCTATATCTTGCAGCGCAGTGCCCCCTAGCACTATGTTGAGACATTAACTCAGGACTGACTTGGAGGAAAGGACGCCACATACTGAGTCACCAACACCTACGGATGTTACATGGATTATCCTTGGAATTTTCACACCAGTATTGACCTAGCCCGGTCATGCTTAGCTTGTGGGATGCTAGCACAAAGTGGATCAAGGTATTTTTGAAAAAGGCCACAAAAGGCGTAAAGTTTTCTTCAAGAAGTGTTGAATACTGGGTTTTCCTCCTTTAGTTTTCTCTCCAAAAGACATTGTGGCCCAGAGGCTAGGGCATTAGATAGGGAGCTAGATCTAAATTCTAATCCCAGCTCTGCCACAGACCTGCTGCATGACTTTCAGCAAACCACTTCACCTCTCTGTGCCACAATTTCCTCATAACAATAGCAAGCTCTTATACAGCTCGTCTCATGCGTATCATTACCCCAATATCACAGGTGGGGAAACTGAGGCACAGAGAAGGGCAGTGACTTGCCCAAAGTCACCCAGCAGACCCGTGGCAGAGCTGGGACTAGAACCTAGGTCTCCCGAGCCCTTTGAGGTATGCACCTGAAAAGCATCCTATGTGAGCTATGTATTATTTGTTACTATTGCTCAGCATTCAGTACAGGGAGAAATATAGAAAAACCAATGGAGCACAATAGAAAAGCCACCTCTTTGACAAAGAATGCATTGGTGGCAAACAATGTCAAAAGCCTAGCCATACCCTAAATGACCAAATACTGCTATCATTAGTCCAACAACTGCTTATACAGGAGTCCAGGAGGTTCAGATTGAAGGAGGGTACCACAGCGAGGCAGTGGCCTTATTTTGTACATGACTACCAGAACACTCACTCACAGTCACGAGAGGATGACCAGCCAGGGCAACTGAAAGCAATCTGTGTCCCTTTCATCTTGAAAAGCAACTGCAGGTTACTTCTCCAGGTTACATTGGAAAAAATGAACTAGCAGCTGTATTAGTAACTTTAACAATCCTGGTCAGCACCCATCTAAGATCTAAAACGTAAGCAACTGCTTGGATCCCCAACCATTTAGGAGCCTCTTGTAACTTCAGGAACTCATGACCTGATCTCCATTTCAGAACCAGAGGGTGAAGGAACTCAGGGCTTTGTTCCTCTGCCCCTTCCAGTTTCTTCCGAGTACGGTATGTCTTTTGTCTGAGTATAATACCAACTCTTAGCATGTAACATCTTCACAGCATTTTACAAACTTATAACACCTTAGTGAGGTAGGAAAGCATTACTATTTCCATTTTAGAGATGAGAAAACTGACTCAGACAATGACCTGGTCAAAGCAACAGAGGGCGTCAGTGGGATAAAAATGTGAACGTTTGTGTGCCAAACTCTCTCATTCTCAGAATATCCTTCCTCTTTCAAATACTGTGTTGTGGTGCTGTTTGCTGATTGGTCAGTTGTATCATGATGCTGGTGATGTCAATTTCAGATCCATGTTTTTAAATAGTGAAAAAAGTGCCGGGCAAGATTCTGATCTTATTATGAGTTTACACCAGTGTATCTCTGCAGATTTTAATGGAGCTACACCTGATTTACACCAGTAAAACTGAGATCAGAGTCTAGTCCCAGGGATTTAGCTTTTGTCATATGCACTCAACTACAGATTCCAAATACCCAACTCATATTTTTGCCTGGGGTTTCTCAGGTTGCAAAAATGGGCCACAAAACTATGTACAGTTAGACATTAAAGTGATCTGCTTCAGAGAACTGTCTCTCACACTCATGTACTTATATTTATATATGTACATTGTGTGAGCACTACACAGTTTTTAATATATTTAACCACACAACTCCCCTATGAGGTAGAGAAGTGCTATTATCCTCATTTTACAGATGAGGGCCTGAGGCACAGAGAAACAAAGAGCTGGGAAAAAACTCAACAAAAAACCCCCCACTCCCCCGCAGCTCTGAATCTCAGAGCCGGGGTGTACAGATTTAGGCTTGTGGGGCTCACACTACAGTGCTAAACATAGCCACGTATATGTTCCTGCACAGGCTGGAGCTCAGGCTCTGAAAGCCAGAGAAGGGAGTGAGTCTCAGAGTCAGTGTTCCAGCCCGAGTGGGAACGTCTACACAGCTATTTTTAGCACCGGCACACCAGCCCGAGTTTATAGACCCAGACTCTGAGACTCGCTGCTGTGGCTTTTTTCTTTTTCCCGTGTAGACGTACTCTAAGTGGTCACACCGGTCATGGATGACACAGCTTGAACCCAGGTCTCCCAAGTCCCAAACTAGCACCACCTTAACCTCTAGACCAGCGGTGTCCAATAGAAATGCGATGCTAGCCACACTGCTAGCCACACTTGTGGTTTTGAATTCTTCTTATTAGCTACGTTATAAAAAAAAGCCACATTAAGCCACATTATAAAAAAGCCACATGCATTAGCCACAATTCAATAGCCTATTAGCCACATGTGGCTAGTGGCGAACGTAGTGGACACTGCTGCTCTAGACAATCCTTCCTCTCTAATATAACCATCCGTACTGTAGTGGTCTAATAGTAATACCGAAAACAAAGTCTATCCTTCCAAGGGACTGGAGTTCTTAATTTGTTTTCTATAGGCTGTACAATTAAAGACAAGGTACAAATAGGCAATCTTTCACCCAGATGTAACTGAACTGTAAATTTGAAGATTTAGCCTACTGTTTAGAAACTTAGGACAGCTGGTCTCTGGCCTTTAATACTGGCATAATGTACAACTAGAAATGCTTAAGTCTTATAAACCCCATGGAAAACACTCTGATATTAAGTGCAGTGGTTTGATACTTTCATTAATCACTCCTCAGCCCCTTTGCAGGATAATAAGGCTGTCTGTACTGTGCATCTGGCAATCTCCCTTCCTCAAAGTCCAGCTCTACTGTAACAGTTACATGTCTGCATCTGAGAGAAATATACCGTTCCAAACAGGGACAAGGGAAAACAACACAAAAAGGACTTCACTATATATTGCACTAAAGTGGCACTGCTAACACATACAGCAAGATTAAGAGTTGGGAGTGCCTGGGTAGATATGACAGTTTTTTTTTCCAGATTAGTTTTAGCAGTTTGCTTTATCACTGCTTGCTGCTTGGGAGTCTTGTGGGGAAGGTTTGGATAGGATTAAAAAACACAAGCATAAAATCCTGGTTTACAGCCCAAATAGGACTTGCCCTCCTTTTTTTCTTCCAACCCCATTCCATTACACACCGAAGAAGGAAAAGTATGTTAGTTTCTTGCTGTGATATATTTTCTTTTTTAAAAAAAGCATTCATATTCATATTCTAGGACCTCCAGTTTAAAATTAGCTCCCACGCAGATGAGCTATTTTCCAGGAAAGTAATTAAAGATGAAAAAAAAAATCTGTCTGCACTTTGAATTGATCTCCCCATATTGGATTCTGCCACCGCAATATGTGTTCGAGTGTGAGGCACATTGTCAAAACTTGTGTAAATGTCTAATCACAGCTCCATCACGGAAGTAATGACGAAGCTATGGCAGTTTGCACCAGCTGGGGATCTGCTCTGCGCTGGGTTCCTACTTGCACCCACTGTAAGTGATCCAAGAATAATGCAACCTGTTTGCACCAGCATCTGCCTCCAGCCCCATGCGGTGGGAAAGGAGAGCGGCTGCCTTGAACAAGGAACTTTTGGTGGGGCTTCGAAACAGGTAGCAACCCTCATTAACCCCTCTCCTCCATCTGTCCCGCTCTCTGCTCCAGAGCTGCCCGTGCTGCAGGCAGCAAGCAACTTCGCTCTGATGTCGCTCTCCCACAGCCACATTATTCCCTATAAGGCACTGAATCCCTCGCTCCAACCCCGTCCCCCGCGCTCGTCCCTAGCCTCTCCCCTTTTGCCTGGGAGATGAGGTAATGCGGGGCTCCGATTGGTCGGGCCGGGGGCGCACCCCGCGAGCCCGAGAGGGCGCTATCCAGGCTATAACTGCAGCCGCCAGCCTGGGCGAGCAGCAAAGGCGCCGAGAGCTTCGAAGGCCGCGTGCAGGGGGAGCCCAGGCAAAGCTGCAACGACAGCGCGCGTCCCAGCAGCGACTGTAGCGAGAGGCGGGGGCAGCGCAAGGAGAAGCGGCTCAAAGGCCGTTTGAAAAAAGAAGCCGACAAAAGAACAAACCCACCAACAAGCCCCAGCCGCCCCCTCCCCAGGGGAGAGCAACTTTGGGCCAGCAGCCGCACCAGCATCATGTCTGTGTGGCTCAGCTTCCTCCTCGTGCTCCTCTGCAGCTGGAGCCTGAGCGACTTGGTGGCGGAGGCTTGTACCTGCCTCCCCATCCACCCCCAGGATGCTTTCTGCAACTCTGACATTGGTGAGTGGTCCCTTCCTTCCTTCCCTAGCCCGCGCCTGGCCCCGCTGCCCGCTGCTAACCGCCTCCACGCTCCCAGCCGCTGGGAGGAGTGCATGCCCCGCTGGAGGGAGATGCACCTTGTGATGCATGCCACAGATGCCCCGTCGTGATGGGAGGGAGGTAGCGGTACGGGTTGGCGAGCGTGCGGTTTGCTAGAAACGTTTCCCGCTTGCAGCGGTGCCAGGGCGCTTTGCAAGAGGAGAGAGAGAAGTTGAAATGCCCCCCCCCCCCCCCCCTTGCGAGCACTGCAGAGAGAAGGTGGCACTTCTCTTCCCCGCTGATATTATGTTCCCTGACATCTAGAAAGTTCTCTGTGTGGGGCTGGGAAGGAGGAGGGAAACTTTTGCCAAAACTTTGAAAAGTAACCAGCGTATGAAATATGGAAAACCACCAAGTTTAGGAGAAGTTGGAGGGCTAGAGAACTACTTCCAAATGACAGCTCCCCCCATGTCTTTCTCCCCCCCACTTCCAAAAAACAATTAAGGCTTTATCGTTACAGTTTTAAGCAATCAAGTTAAAATGGGGCAGGATACAAATGGTGAAAGATGACCTGACCCTATATAGCTTTTTGGAGTTGCCTTATATATCTGTTTTTTCAAAAAAAGAAGTGATTTTTTCCCCTTAAGGAACAATGGAGAATGGGAGTTGTTTTAAAAATTAAACTCCACACAACAGCTTTTCCAAGACTAGCACCTTTCCAAGAAAAACAAGCTTTGCAGACTTTCTAGAAATCAGTAATTGTAAAAGTGACAGGTTTCCTGCACACAGACAAAAACAAAATTGAAGGTGTGGGCAGCCAGAATTTCCTTCATGACCTGCTGCCAAGCAAATAATAATACTTAACAACAATAAAAGTCAGGACAAATTCTCCCAAGCTAGGGAACTGCCCTTGGCAACTTGGAATGATGTAATTCACACCAATTAGTGGCAACAGAACGCATGGGCTCTGTACAGTCATAACTTTTGTGAAGGGCCAGGGAGGTGTGTAACACGTTTCCCAAGGATTTTCCACCATATGCTCTGATTCTTGCAGGGTTATTGTGTGTGTGTTTTTTGACATAAAATAACAAATTGAAATAGCGTGACACTGGGGACAGGAAAACTACAATATATAGGATTTAAAAAAAACCTTTGAAAGCAAAACCACATTTTTACTGGCGCCTTTCTAATGTTCTCCTGCTCCAATCTTTGGCATCTGAGCGGTATTCATAAATGAGGGGTGTGTGGGAATAACTGGGTGGCTCAAGGGAATGGGATAATGGAGACTCACTCTAGTTACCTGGTTTGCATATGGCCCAGGTTGGTATTAAATGACCAAATATGGTTGCTGTTTGATGCTGTTCCATGGCCTACTGTATAATAAATGAGTGAGTGGTCTCTGTTTAGTTCCTAGTGTAAAGATGTCCACATAACAATGAGCACAAGCTGTCAGCGTAGGTGTCAATCTTTGCAGAGAGGTGAAGGGTTGAATATACATGGTGACTGAAGTCCTACTCTTGCCCCTAGAGCTTGTCTCTGTAACTCGTGACTGTTCCTCTCCACGGAAATCTTTAGTAAAGGCGAAAGAATTAGACGAGCTGAAGAGCTTGTCTCTGAAGAGCTTGTCACTTGAGAGACCCACAAGTGGTTTGGGGAAGCTTGCATTGCTGATACCAGTACTGTGACTCTGTAGACAGACTGAGGAAACAGACTGCGAAGCAGTCAACTTGGCAGCTTCTATGAACAATAAATAAGGGGCAAAAATATGCTAACTTTTCAGTGCAATGTTAACTTGATTCACTAACATGGAATCGCACCAGTAGCATTTGAAATTAGTTGAACCTGCTGACAAAAAGTTTCCCTCTCTTGTCTTAATAACCCTCCTCTATAAAAACCTGCAGAGATGCCTAGTTATTTATGTCTAGTTTCTATAGTGCATTTGCTCCTGAAGCCAAGAAAAACATTACATACATATTCAAAGGCCTGGGAAAGGTAAAATTTGCTTTAGTCCTGATAGCCTGGAAATATTCTGAGGATCCTTCCAGGAAGCCATACTATTGAAAGTTCACTAGAAGATTTTTATTGCGGACACTTTCTTTACTTTGCACTAGCAGTAAGTGTGTCAGCTGAGAGACAGCTGCCAAGGAGATTTTTGCCTTTTCTGAAAACAATGGTGTTTGAGAAGCCAGTGTGCCTGCATCTATTGCTGGAGCTTCCATATGAGCCTTTCATATGCTGAAATCTGTGAGAATTCAGGCATCTGCTACTCCCTTTTAATGCTTTGACTAAGGAATTAAATACACCCTGTTAATTACACTTTCTGATAACTTACATCTTCTCTCGAAACACAAGACATTAAAAGTAGGACAAGCAGTGAAGCCCTGTATAGCATCCCTTCCAGAATAGCCCTGTACAGATCACATTGTTTGCAAGATTTCTCTGATTGGTGGATTTCTGACTGAGTTCAATGTCAAGGTGCTGATCTCATTTTAATCTTGAGTGACCTGCAGTTATTCATTATGGCTCATAATTTTTGCCTTGCCTTGGTCTGAGATACCAAGTGTGGGTATAATTGGGACTGCGCTCTTGGGATTTGGAAGGAGGCGCATAATACAAAGGGGGAGGAAGCAAAAGGGAAAGAGAGTTCCCCCATATTATGGGATTACTATGGACTGATCTTAACCAAACTTGCCATTTTTGTGATTAGCCTGAAGAAGTCTATCTAGGTCTATGAAACTCCAAAATCTCCCTTAAAGCAGTATCCCTGCCTGGCTGTCTTCCGCCAGCATTGCCATTCTTTTCATGAGCCAAAAGAACAAGAGGTATAGCCAGACTTCTGGCCACTGAGGAGTTAACTGTCTCCATGGAAACTGATGGCAGTGTACTAGTGCAGTGTTTAGACAGACTAAACTACATGCCGGGTTATAAAACATTGTGGGGAAGAAAGGGACTTGGCAGCAAGTTTTTATCGGCTCTTGAACCTCCTGACAAAATACCAGCTCTAAAGGGAGGAATCAGTGCAGTAAGGGCTGAGAATCAAGACAGCGGTGGAAGAACAGACAAGAATGCAAGATATTAACTAGCTAGGTGACAACCTGGCAAGTGTTGGTTACCTTCCAGAAACATGCCAGCACAGAGTGGCTTCTGAAGGGAAAGAAAGCTTCTGCTTCAGAAATGTAATGCAAGTGCCTGTTGTTGGAATTCGGTGGGTAGGGCTTAGGGGACCATCTTTCATTTAGTCTGTCCTGCCCTAATGGGGGATATGGCACTAGAGTTTCATTTTGAATTACCTTGGGCTCAGCTCTGTGGCAGGCTTCCAACCCCGGAATTTTCTGCAGCCCGTTAAGCAGTTTTTCAGAAACAGATGCTCAAGCAAACCCAGTGAGCGGGCAGTTTTTTAAACAGACAGATTCTTTCAATACCAAAGCGGAGGCTGTGGTTTCGGGAGGAAGCCTAGACTCTCTACGCAGTCATACTTTTGAAAAACAGTACTGCTAACCAGGAGACATGGCTGTCACTTGGGGCCTCTTCACTCACCCTGGACATGCCAGAGTGACAAATGGAGTCAAAGTAAGTAATGAGGTGGAGGGGTGTTTGCGTGTGTTGCTCAAATTAGGGGAGGGACAGGACAGAATTTCTGAGGTTGATCCACAGCCGAACTGGTGCTTTAACTCTTGGTTTTCTTTCTTTTTAACTTCCCGTAGAAGAGTCAGGATGGATAGCTCTAGAGTTGGCCAAAGTGGCAAACTCAGTGCAAACTGTTAAGGTTTGATAAAGGAACTTTGCCTCCTTTGCTTTCCAAGAATGTGAATTTTTTATTATTGTTATTTTTGTTGCTGGGCCTTTGGAGGGAACAAAGACCACAGGCGCTTTGTCCCCTTTTGTCAAAGCTGCGATTCCAGCTGGATGTGGCTGACATGAAAGGGGCTTGTTTGGACTCTTCTTTCTGTAGGAGCAGCAGGAACTTTTCAGATTGGCTGCTGAATGTTGCATTCCTGCAGATTTGGAAAGAACCAAAAAAGGAACTACTTTTTTGTTGTATTTGTGTTTTTTGTTGTTGGTTATTTAGGGCCCAATAATGCAGGAGTTGAGTGCATTTAGCATTTGTAGAATCTGGCCTGGAATATGTCACTCCTCCAAATGGTTTTGTTCCAAAAATGTGATGGAAATTATTGTCCCCAAGAAGTGATGTGGAACATTCAATAATGCAATTCTGAAGGGTTTCCTTAGTATCTGGTTACTACTACACATACATGCTTACTCCAGATTTCCTGCAGGAAGTAACCCCACAAAGACCTCTGCACCAGCAGAGAGCCAGATGTTCTAGCCCACAATCCCAGCGTTCCTTTAAGTAGAAATTTCTTCCTTTCAGTGTTTCCCACCTGCTCTTGAGAATCCTCCACCTGGCAATTGTTTCTGGGAACAAACAGGGAGTCAAGGGTGTAATAATGTACACTGTACAGCAATGTGCTGTGCTAGGAGAAAACACTTGCCTTTCACTTTGTAAACTTTTTCATCTACCAACAGAGGGGTGTGTGTATGTGTGTAACTTTAAGTTCAACAAATCTGGCTATTTCCATCAATAGTTTCCTGCAGCACAAAGAAATAAGGGAATTGTTATTTATTATGCTTATTAAACTCCATCAGTGTGCTTGATACTTTGCAAGACACAAAGACAGTCCCTGACCTGAATAGTCTCCTAGGTAATGCTCCTGGATCCAATAGTGTGGAGGCATGCAAGAGTGCAGAATCTTACTGAAGTCAATGGGACTCCACATGGATACAAGCGTCCATGCTAGAAGATCCTGATGCAGGATCAGAAGACAGGATGCATGAAGATGCACAGTGAAGGGAGTAAGTTGGTGGGAAGGTTTTTAACTCATTTCTTGTTGGTATCATGGAATGCTCTTTAGAGCAAAATTCTTAAGCAAATATTTATTTTTGCATCACATAAAATCTTTTGCCATTTTTTTCTCCTATGAAATTTGCCTTGGATGGTTGTGGAGATTATATACACACCCAAGAGTGAAATGAAAACCTAAATGTTGTGTATGTCTGTTTGGCTGACCCTGTACTTTTTTCCTCCCGTTTCCACCCCCATACGGGTACTCTGATGTAGATCGATCCAGCATGTTTCTTTCAGGAAAGAAGCCTTGTTAAGCAGAAGGTGTTGTCATTAAATGAAACTTCAACAGTATGCTTTCCAAAAATTCTTAAAGGCCAGTAAACCTGAGAGGAGACCTTTCCACAGGTTAGTTTTAGATAGCAAGCAGGGACATGCACACGATGCCTTCCAGCTTGGAACCCAACTGAGTTGAGAGGTGTAATGTCAGTCCTCTAATAACATCCGGAGAGTACGTTGAAGTTTACTTTTAATGACAAGATCTCCTGCTTAGACTGAAGAGGCTTCTTTCTCTGGTGTGCTGCATATCGCTCCAAAGTTCCAGGGTCCAATTCTGCTCTTCCATGCCACGTTGTAAACGGGGAGTACCTTTGCTGATGTCAGTGGAGTGGATCAATTTTATACTGGTGTAAGTGACAGGAGAATCAGGCCTTCATGCTGAAATGAGTGAAGTAGAAACAGCTGTTCTCAAACTTTAAGACCTACTGTAACTCACCTAAAACTCTGTATGCTACCTTGTAACTAACCAGTTCAGCTACACTGGATTCTTATTATGACACTAGACTTTAAACCAATCCACCTACTGGCTGATTGTGGCCTGTGTGCCAGCAGTGATACATGTACCACAGTGTGAGAACCACCGAAGTAGAACAAATGTCACTGTAGTACATATGCCACAATATTAAAAAATAAAGACATGAAGCTATTTTCTCTCCATGTGCATTCGCAGCAGAGTTGATCAAAGCAGCAGAATAAATTTGGACCTGCTGCAGGTCTCCTTATTCTCTACTCATTAGGCTTTGCTGGTATAGTTAGAGTGAGCTACACTGGTCATTTTTAGATTTGCACTTTAAGTGCAGGGCTTATTAGTAAGAGTGAGAGAAATGAAGTCTTGATATAGCTTGGCTCTGTCTGACATTGGTGCACTCTTCCATTTGAGAGAGTTTAAAAAAAGTGTATTGTGGTGGTAGAAAGTAGCTGTGCTGAGTCACAGAGATGTATTGCTCTAGGCAGTTACTAAAGAGTATACATTTCAATGAGGGATTCAAAGGCACTTCCAAAACCTTCAATGGAGCTAGCCCGTTTTTCCATCTATTAATCAAAGTGCTTGCAGTTCCCATTCAAGGCGGGTGAAACAATTCATGAACAAAAACAACCAATCTGTAGACAGAGCATTTTATCAAATAGTTTGCACATGGAAAAAATCAGTGCAGACTCATTGGCTTTTGCCAGCTCTGGTTTAGAAACATATTCTGCTCTGGAAATGAGTGGCTACCAGGAAAATACGAGTTATACCTTAAACACCAGGAGATGAATTTATTGCGGTGGTGATGCTGAACTCAGCAGAGGGGCCTGGATGGAGAAAGAAGGTAGCTTTGTGTCTTCTTTATGCTGGGGTTCCCAGAGGAACAGTTTAGGAATATCTAAGGTGTAGGAGTGCTTGGCCATACCCGCCTAACGTCCCAAGAATGCCCCCCGCAGTCGAACTCCCGCAAGGGACAGTGTAGGACTGACAACACCTGCTACACTCCTGCCAGGGTCTCCTCTTATAACCAGGAGAATTCACCAGCGGACAGATCCAGCTGGTTTATGACCACTTCATGTTGGCATAAAGTGGCCACTGGGAAGTGATGAATTTGCCCCCATATTAGCAGCTTAGCACACCTGGGAGGTATTTCTAAAACTGAAATAGCCACATAATTTTGAGGTGCAGAGCAATAGTCACAAAGATTGGGCCTATAGCTCAACATGTAGAGTAATACGATCAGTCTCAAATTTGGGGGAGAGGAAGTTGGCAATATCTGTGGCCACATACAGACCCAGAGTCATGCACTGTAGGTAAGTGCTATTCTTAAACATCTGACTTAAGGAGCACATGAAAAGCATCAGAGTGGCCTCAGCTGCAGCTGTTAACTTGCCAACAGTGGGCCAGATTCTATTCATAGCCCAGAGTTAATCTGGATTCACACCGGTATAAGTGAAAGCAGAATTTGGCCCCCTCTACTGAGACCTGTGCTGACTTCATCCATTGTGCTGGTGCACAGAAAAAAGGGAGTACGCAAAAGGCAGCCATGATGACTTCTGCTCCTTGGAACTCTTGGGACATATTCAGATCTCATGTAATCAGGTGCAACAAAATTGACTTAAGTGAAGTTTCACCCTCTTATGCCAGGTCTGAATTTGGTCCAGAAGGTGGAGTTGACATGTTTGTCCTATGGAGGAGAGATGAAAGCAACAAAAAAAGGGTTGGGCCAACTTAATGACTGCTGTAAGCAGCTGCAGTGCCATTCACGTCAGTGGTGTTGTGCCAGCTTGTACCAGAGATGGATTTGGCTTATGTTTTGAGGTTTCTAAGACGAATGTCACAAACACTGAAGAGTGTTTAAAATTGTTATTAAAAAGCCATTAACTTTCCCTGTAAAGTGAAGTGGCTCCTTTGAGCTCCCAGAGTGAAGATTTAGTGCACTCACTGACAGTGTCTAATAACATAAAAATGCAAGTAGTTTTACACAACCGTGATGATTTTATTTATTCAATATTTCTGCCAGCCAGAAGAGATTCCTGGATACTCTTGGAAATGAGAAAGAAGTCTCTTGAGTTCTGTGCTGGTAAAATAAATGTTGACCATGAATAATCCAAATTCCTGGTGGTGTTTACACAAGAACCTTTTCAAAGGGCAACTATAGCCCCTGGAAAAAGTGTGCAGACAGTTAAATGCAAATTAAATAGCACAGAGAAGCTGATGCAAAAATTATCAACTAAACCCAGCAAAGATCTGGATTAATACACACTCCACATTGGACTTGATCTTGCCTTTCCAAGGCCTTGTCTGCATGAGAGAGTTCAATCAATTGTAATGTCCCTCAGGGAACTGGAATGCACCTTGCGTCCATGGACACAAGTGCTTTAGTTGAGTGATAGGGAAGCTATAATCAATTGAAATCACCCTGGTAAGTTGAAGGGGTAAAGCCTCTATCCCCTGCGTGCCAGTGTGGATGCAACATGGTGCCACAGTCCATGCATTCAACTCTAACACCGATCATCTTTGGCATTGTCGGGGTGCGGGGGACAAAGATTATATTCTCAGCAGGCAGTCCACAGCTGGCTTGCTGGTTTAGGAGCTGCAAAATGGGAGCAGTAGGGAGCATTTCAGACGGGACCACGGCTGCGAGTGGATTTCTGGGGAGGGATACTGTGGCAGGAAGGATTTCTGGGGATGAATACATTGCTGAAAAAGGCCTGTTGGGACTACATAAGAAGGGTCACCAGCTGTGAGAGAAGACAGCCATCCCACCAGTACCTGTACCCCACTAGGCAGCCCTAGTGTGGATTCAAGGTCAAACCTTTCACTGATTCAGGGTGGATAATATGGATGAACTCAATAGGTGGTGGACTGACTAGTGCAAAATAATTCATTGCTGTACCACAGATTGATCTCTCTAGTGAAGACAAGGACAAAGTGGTAAACTGGCAGGCTTGCCTGTACAGAGGAACATTTTGATCCCTTTGCCCCTGCTGTGCCCATTGGGGATATGAGAGAGAGGGCTGGATCTCTATCTAGTTCCTACGTATCCGCCTCACATCTCTTCATAATTGGCAGTCTCGGTTTAGGACTTGGAGTAGCAGGGCTCTGTGTGGCCTGAGATTGCACAGTGCCTACCTCTATTATCATATCTGGGTTCTAGCCAGTGCTATCCTTCCATCTCTTTGAGCATTAAGTTCATCCAAATAATCCTTTAAGAAATGCCGGGGGAGGGAAAGAACTTAATTCTGTTTTTCCAGCTGGATCATGGGGAAAGAAACATACCGTTTGAAAGTAGTGCTGACTGAATGGTAGGTGCACTGGACTGAAAGAACTAACATGCTGTTTAAAAGTATTCAAGGGATAAAACATTGCAGCCAGGAAATAGTGGAACGAGTGTAACAAGTAGAAATCTCCTTGCCCAGCAGGCTCCTGGATGTGGATCCTGGTCAAAAATGTTAATTCTAGATAATGTTAATTGCTTTTCTTTAATAACCAGTTCACTGTAAAGCAATCTGTGAAGGGGTCTCTCATTACTCCTTTAATTCTTATTAGTCCTTAAGAAGATAAGAATGGCCATACTGGGTCAGACCAAAGGTTCATCTAGCCCAGTATCCTATACAGGTCTGTTGCATCTTATGCGGGGGTTACGTTCTGCACTGAGCGTGTAAAGCGAAAAACCGCGTATGTTGAGACTCCATTGAGTTGAATGGCGGACGGAATTGCCCGCAGTACCGATGCCGTTTTAAAATGGTTATTTTTCTTTTTTTTCCCTGTTTTTGGCGACCGCGCAAAGCTGAATTCACTCATGTTAAATGCGCCTAAGATGCGACTCGCCTGTATTCTAACAGTGGCTAATGCCAGATGCTTCAGAGGGAATGAACAGAATAGGGCAATTATTGAGTTATCTATCCCCTGTCTTCCACAACTAGCTTCTGGCAGTCAGAGGCTGGGGACACCCAGAGCATGGGGTTGCATCCGTGACCATCTTGGCTAATAACCATTGGTGGTCCTATCCTCCATGAACTTCTCTAATTCTCTTTTGAACCCAGTTGTACTTTTGACCTTCACAACATCTCCTGTAAAATTGGAGGTTGACTGGGTTTTGTGTGAAGAAGAACTTCCTTTTGTTTGTGTTAAATCTGCTACCTATTAATTTCATTGGGTGACCCCTGTTTCTTGTGTTATGTGGAAGAGTAAATAACACTTCCCTATTCACTTTCTCCACACCATTCATGATTTTATAGACCTCTATCATATCTCCCCTATCATCTCTTGTCCAAGCTGAAAAGTTTCAGTTTTTTTAATCTCTGCTCATATAGAAGCTGTTCCATACCCTTAATAATTTTTGTTGCCCTTCTCTGCACCTTTTCCAATCTGAACATATCTTTTTTGAGATGAGGGGACCAGAACTGCACACGTTATTCAAGGTATGGGCATACCATGGATTTACACAGTGGCATTATGATATTTATTGTCCTACTATCTATCACTTTTCTAATGGATCCTAACATTCTGTTAGCTTTTTTGACCAATGCTGCACATTGAGCACGTTTTCAGAGAACAATCCACAGTGACTCCAAGATCTCTTTCTTGAGTGATAACAGCTAATTTAGACCCCATCATTTGATATATATATAGTTGGGATTATGTTTTCTGATGTGCATTATTTTGCATTTATCAACATTGAATTTCATCTGCCATTTTGTTACCCAGACACCCAGTTTTGTGAGATCCCTTTGCAACTCTTCGCAGTATGCTTTGGACTTAACTGTCTTGAGTGAGATAGTAAGGAGTTTGAAATCAGATTATTTTGGGGAGAAAAAAGAGAGCAGGGTGCCCCAGCCCCCGCCTTTCAATTTTTCCCTTATTTGTTCTTTCCCCACCACCACCACCGAAAGGCCCAATTTTCTAATACCTTGTACAGTCGCAAGTAGCATTTTACACTCCTTTTGCATAGCTGTAAATTACCACAACAAGGTGCAACTGCACAAAGGTACCACGTTGTTACATCCCTTTCTCTGGCTATGCCAAAAATCCTACAGTACCATATAGGACAGAGGGGTGTCTCCCTTCCCCAAGTGCTTCAGGGTCTTGCTGGCTCGGAGTGAAGGACCTGAACTTTGACTCCCACACATTGCCCTGTGGTTTGACTGCTGGGACAGCCACATCTGTTTCTCTTTACCAGTTCATCCCCTGCCATTGGATGTAGTTGTAGTGTTGCCTGCTGGGGAGAGGCTGTTGGCATTATCTATGTTAATTCTGAATAAAAGAGCACTGGAGCAGCTGTTCTGAAATCAAATACAATCCCCCATGCATAATGAATGACACGAGCTTTGGAAACAAACAAGAATCCCACTGCATTGATGTAGATTTAATCTTTGGGCTTGTCTAACATGCTGGGTCTGGTGTAACTAGAATAGTTTCCCCTCTACTTAGTGATAACCTTTAAGTGGTTAAAACAGCAGGGAGAAGCAGACTGGCCTGTGACAGGACAGGAAAACCATGGGACGGAGAAAAAAAACTTACACCTGACTTTGAAAGAGAGGAAGTGACTGGGGTTTTGAAAGACAGCAGGTAGAGGGCTAGAGAGCCAGCGGATATCTGGGTTAAACCAACCATTTCCTGTGACATTTCTCCTTAACTCTGCCTTCCCCCCAAGGAATGAATTCCAGGCAGGTGGTGTGGCTTAGCCCTTTATACCCTTTCCAAGCTCCTATCCCAATTTCCTACTTCCTGCCTCCTCTTCTGACACCGCTATAAATACCCTCTCTGCCTGCCAGAGGCCTGGAGATATGCACATTTCAGATTAAAGGGGACTAAGTCGACAGGATAAAACAGCCTCTAGGCCAGGTCCTGTGAACCGTGAGGTCACTGGGTCCCCTGCTTTAAATTTCCATGCAGAAGGTGACAGAATGGAGAGCATTTTGTGAGACTGACATGGCCTCTCTATTCATTATACTTGCCTTTGGACTTGTTCCTGGGTAAACAACCTTCTTAATAAATGAGTAATAACAAAGAGCATGCCTTGTGGGCTTGGCTAAAAGTTGGCTAAACCATATGAGGGCGGGGGAAGGCAGGGGGCTCAGGGAGAAAGGAAAGTCAAGGGCCACACTGCCTGGAAAAGTACAAGAGCTGTGGAAATGATAACTTTTAATCGGGGTAGTAAAGAAAAGCAGCCCAAGGGAAGAGGAAATAACTAGGCAGTCCCTTAGGGCTGCAGTATGTGTTAATTTAAAATCCCAAAGGCCCAATTACAAACGCACAGCAGTGTGGAAAGTCAGAGGCAGCTGTACCTGTGCTAGAGCTGTTGCATTGCAGAAGGCAGCTGAATTTAAGGAAAGGACTAGTTTTTTAAGCTCTGTATTTTACTTTTGTAAATTTAAAGTACAGCACCAGTTTGGTTTTTTTTTTTTTTTTTTTTTTGAGGAGATGGGGGATTAAGGTCTTCCTAGGGTATTTTCTTGGTGGATTAAGATAAAAAGGAGATTTTATTTGATCTCTTTACCTCTTTTATTTTCATGTTTTTAACCAAGTAGGTGGTTATCTTGATCAGGAAGAGGGGAATGGGTAAGACAACCTAATAACTTCTTAATAATAAGACTTTTTCTTTCTCTAAGTCCTGTAGCAGTTTGGAGAGGTGGGTGAGACCACGATGTTACATTTTATGGGCAGACCTGTGAGTTGCTAGAGAACAAGGCTCTGGAATAACTTCTGTGCCTCAGTTTCATTATCTGTAAAATTGGAATAATATTTGCTTCCCTTACAAGGCAAATTCATTAATGCTTGTAAAGCACATTGACATCTTCAACTAGAAGGCACTCTAGAAGGGGTCATGTGAGAAAAATAGTATCTGATCATGTAAATAAAGATATACCAATCTATATGAACAAGGGGCAGAACTTAGGTAATATGGGCAACTTTAATGGAGGCATTTCCTAACTTCTGAGTGTTTGAATTGGCAATCTTGATAGTATTCTTTTAATGTAGGGTTTTTAAAAAAATGGAATATTATAAACCGGGATAGAAGCTAGACTAGTTAAGAAACTAACAAATGATAACCCATATCAGTATAATACCACTTACAACTTCACCATCACACACATAGACGAACATAGGAAATACCAGATAGGCCCAGATAAATGGTCCAACACATACACACACACACAGTTTTTGTCATCCAAAGTTTCTCAGAGAACTGTGGTCTACTCTTTCTTTTAGACTGTAAGGCTCTTGGGAGAGGGATAGTGTGTTTATTAATATTTAGTTCAGTGCTGAGCATTCTGTTGGTGCTTATCAAATAATTACAGAACTGTTAGACCAGAGCTATGAACCCCATGATTATGGATTCATAGAACATGCTGAATTAGGTTGAGCAAGAGCCTGCCAAAGTGGCATTGCATGCTGAATGTTTCAATTGCATGATTAACAGCCCTTGAGACACAAGCTTCTGTACCTCCTGGGATGTACCGGACTGCACCATGGCAGATGAATGGCTCATTGGGATATTACAAATCCTCCAATGTTTTCCCCCACTAGCTGTAAGGTCATTAGATTATCGCTCCCAGTGTTATGAAAACTTGCGGATGCCTTTCTAGGGCAGATGGCTTGATAGGGCTGGGGTGAAAAATCAAACCACCTAATCTCAACCTATATGTAAGTAGGAAAGTGTTGTATTCCAGACAGAGCTGTATCTGTCTTTATGGTCTAGGGCCCAGCTCCTCAGAGGTATTTTGGCTCCTAACTTCCATTGAAATCAGTGGAAGTTCAGAGCCTAAAGTTTGAGGGTCTGAGCCTAGGTTCTACTTGGTTACAGAGCTTGCCCACGTTACAGACTGCTCTTTTCTGCACGTTGGAAGGCAAATGGCACAACAAGCTGTGTAGCAGCCCTTATAGGCCAGTTCCCCCACCACTTCAATCCATCCTGTTTCATGACCCAGTTGAAACGCAGTAGTACAGCAGGTACCAGCCAAAGCCTGCGTGCTTATCTTGTTGTTGTCGGAAAGTGTTCAGATCAATAAGTTCCTTCCTACGTTTGCTCTCTCCACTGACATTGATTTCCTCCAGCACTGATGTTTGTTCAGAGTGGTACCGCTGGGGGAAACGTTGCCTCTCTCATTCCGTCATCCCTCAATAACTGCACAGGGACATTTTCCTGTTTGTCCTTTGTGAAGTCTGGCAGTTTGGGGCCACTGACGCAAGCTTTGTTCTCTCTGCCATTCAGAGCTCTTCTTCTCTAATCTTGGCAACAGTGATTACATTCCTCCTGACCTAGGCTGGCTATGTCACGGACGGACAGGGTAGTAAACAGGAAGGGTGTGGGGGGTTGGGGATACCTGATAGGACCATATCCTCGTACAGGATAAAAATCCATTCTTCAACCCTTAATAAAGTCAATATCTAACAGGATTCCTCCCAGGGAACCTCTTCCTCGCCTATATACACTGCCTAGCAATAAGAGTTTGACTACATTTATTAGCAAATGTTTATATTGCAGCAGTGCTTAGAGGACAACCAGGCCAGAATCCCAGTGTGCTAGACACTGTACAAGCATATACACAATGATAGTCCCTGCCCCCAAAAGCTATTGCCTAGCTCTTGGGTGGGAGGATGACAGGTCAGCAAAGTTTCCTACAGGGTTACACTCAGCCCATTTAGGCTTTCCTTGGGCAATACATTTATTACAGATAAATCAATGCAGTCAATGCAGAACTAGACCTCCATTATCTGCCCATTTCCCTTGCTCCCTCTGTTTGCTTTTCTCCACCACCAACCTCAGGCCTTGCTCAAAGTGACCATTCTTACTATGATCAAGTAGGTTTGGATTCAGCTCAGGACGCAAACTCTAATACATATTGTGTCATCTCTGAATCACCAGGATGGGCCGTAGCATTATTTTTTAAAATGAGAACCTTCCTACTCAACTGCTGTATTGGTGTGAACACAGTCAAATTCAGTGGTGTCTCCAGACACTGAACGCCGGGATCTGCAGTGCTCTCATAGTATGAAAATCAAATCAGATCTCTGCATTCCTAGGGTTATTTCTCCTGGCAAAGAACAGACGCTTAAACGAAAACATGCATTCATGAGCTGCATGCGCTGCACCTGCCTCTGGCACAGCAAGAGTGAGTGGAGCTGTGTGTGTATTTCTACTTCAGTAAAGAGGAACTGTATTTTGGTGTGATCCCCCTATAAGGCAGCCCTCACTCCCATTTTGGCTTTCAAACTGAAAAACAGTAACTGCATTTGGCAGAAAAAGGACGATGTCAGTCTCCTTATTATAGAAACAGTAATTCTTCCATAGTGCTTTACATTTTCAAAGGGCTTTGTAAACATTAACCAATTCTCACCACACTTCCCGTGACGGAGGGAAATCTTACTTCCTTTTGGTGCATCTTCACAGAACTCTAATAAGAGAGTTACCGAGCATTGCAGCATTTAGGAAATCATAATCTATATTGGAGACTGTTTTTGTGAACTGCTTTATGTGTTCCCCCCCCCCCCCTTTGGCCTACATTCTAGACTGATGTTTGTCCTAGACTCATAGCCCTTATGACTGCAATATCTTGAGTTTCAGAGACTTTTGTGGATAAGGTGGATTTTTAAATTATGTGAATATCCTTTCTTTTTTTTTTTTTTGCTAATGTGCTTTGCATTTCCTTCCTTTCCTTCCGGGTGTAATGATAGTGTGCAGCGTTAACCCCATTTTAGAAACTGAGGTACAATTTATCTGCTACTGAGGCACTGCATGACTTTAGGCCTTGTTACACTTACTGGGGTTCGATGTGTGACGATCGATGCATCAGTGGTCGATTTAGTGGGTCTAGTGAAGACTTGCTAAATCGACCGTCAATCGCTCTCCGGTTGACTCTTGTACTTCACCTGAACGAGAAACGCAAGGGGAGTCGACGGGAGAGCTTCTCCAGTCGACTTCGCATAGTGTGTACCCTGCGGTAAGTAGATCTAAGTACGTCGACTTCAGCTATTTTATTCACGTAGCTGAAGTTGCATACCTTAGATTGCTCTCTCCCCATAGTGTAGACAAGGCCTAAAGTCATGTAGTGCATCAGTAGCAGAGCCAGGATTAGAACTTGACCCACCAGACTCTGGCTTACTTTAGGGAAATAGACCATGCTGCTTATCTGAGGCAATGTATGAAGTGTAAAATTAACTAGTGCCAAAGGGGATGTACAAACACTAGTTAGAGTGAACACCCTTAGCTCCTTGTCCTACTTGCAGCCCTCCCAATGGTTCAGCAGTCAGGACCCCGAGAAACTTCCCCTGAGGCAATGGAAAGTGCTCAGCGTTGGATTGCAGAGAATCCTAGCTTGGAAGTGTGCTTCATGTGCATGCGCCTTAATGTCACAGCTCAGTGACGACCCAGATGACTTCTTGAACTGGTGATGACAACAGTGTCTGTCTCACTGTCTGTTCGCAGTGTTAATTAACCCAAAAGCTGGTTTCCCTCTTACGCTGTGAACGAGATGTGAAAACAACGAGAAGTTTTTTCCCATGCCCTTAGGGTGTCCAAGCATCACAGCCATGACCCCTGGCTGAGTAGGACTGAAATGGACAATGGACAATCAAAACAATTTTCAGAAATAGATTCTTTTCCTTAGAAACTTTGGACAAAATCACATTTTCTAAGAGGATAAGTTTTGTCAGGAAACTCTTCTACTGGTCTTACTTTTTAGAGTCTATCAAGAATAGCCTCCTGTTCTGGAAGCCAGCTAACTCTGAACAGGTTACCTGCTGTCTCACACTTCATGAGAAATTCCAGAATATTATCCCCCTGAGATTTATAGCTTAGTCTCTCTGAATGCTGAGAATCTTGTATAATACAAATATCCATCCCCAAACATCTTCATTTGTTTCTAGTCCTTGGCAATGGGCGTTTCACCTTGGTTTTGCTCCATTAGTGAACAAACAACTGTCTCTGTGCTGACGCCAGTGGACTGAGACGAGGTATTTCCTCATATGTTTCCATTAGCTCTCTCTTTCAATGTTTAAGCTTCTTGTCACCTGTGAACCAGGTGCAATCTGTACTGAGGCCATGAAACCCTGGCTCTGGGAGGAGGTTTGTGTTCATTATTTTGCCCAAATGGTCTTGTTGTGTCACGCCTCGGGAGACTTGGACAAGAAGGAAACAGTCAGGCTTGGTCTGCTCCCTACAAATTATTACCCTGGCCTGTAAACATTCAGAAACAGTGCCCAGAAAGTTAATGGGCCTTACAACATGCAACTTCAGTCACTGAGTTTCAGTAATAGCTACTGCTGTGCTGACTTACCATGTGTGTTAAGGGGATGAGTAAGGGACATAGGCAGCTGGTACTAGAAGGTAGACTCTTCTCGACAAAGTTAGAGCCCAGTGGAAGTTTATGTCAAGAGTTACTCAAAGAGCTTGTCAATTTCTTTAGCATAGGGGTCCTTTTTGACTGGTAGGTAGGTCGTTGTGAGCAAATCTCAGCTAGATCCGTTTGGCCTGAGGAGGGAGGTTTCGTATGAAGAGATAGATTGACCACATGGAGTGGGAAGAAAATCCTGTGGTTTAGACTTGGATTTCTAAACAGCTATTGTGTAGAGCAAGTCAATACAGTCTGTGGAAGGTGGGTTCTACTAACAGCTCTGCTCACTGATGTTTTATACAAGTGTAACAAAGAACCCTCTCAACAATACTGTATTAGTAATATATGGATGTGCATGTTTACAAGTGTACCACAATAGTGGCAAATAACTTACAGAAATGCATTCTAATTAAAGCTAGTTGAAATTTTCACAGATTTGAAATTTTGATTAAATATTTGCATGAAAAATCACAAGCAAAAGAGCTTCAGTTTCTCTATCCAGGATGTATTTCTAAAGGTTTGAAAATATTGGTAATGGCCTCTTTGGCCAGTCCTTCCTCAGGACTTTCAGTATTGTATCTCCCACCAGAATCTGTTCACAAAACAAAGCTGCTGCATCCCTGCCTATCTTCATCCCCTTTGCTTCAGTCATTTTCTAGTCTGAAAGTCCTGTGTCCAAAGCCAGAGTGGGCAATATTTCTCTCTACTACATAAACAGCTGTATTGCTGGCAAATAACAAGGGGTGGGCAAATCTTCTCAGACATACTTCATGTGTTTTGATTAACTCTGTCATGGACATCCCAGTCCCACTCTCCATTTCACACCTTTTCAAGGACAAACAGATACTGAAACCCTTATCCATATACTGTCACTCTAATGATTTAAAATTAAGTAATTGCAGTAGAACTCCAATTATCACAAAACCCGAAGGGATGCCAGAAACCTTTGGATACCTGTGAGAGTTGGCTAGGAAGCTGTTAGGTCTGCACTGATGGTCCCCTATCCCTGAACTTCTTTGAAGCCTGCAGGCTGTCTGGCTGAGCTAGAGACAGCAGCCAAGATCTGTGCTCCAAGGGTTGATCCAATGCTCACTAATTCTGTGGAAGGACTCCCACTGACTTCAGTGGACACTTGATCAGGCTCTAAGATCACTGTATATACATCTTAAGGTGGAAGTCAGACTTTAGCACAAAGAGACGTGTGTGCAATGCAGTCTCAGGGAATGTATCTGACATTCAGATAAGCTGAGTTTTTTGGACAATCATGGACTGGCTAACTGAGGTTTGACTGTTGGCACATTAATAAATAATATGCCAAATAAATAAATTTCTCAAAGCTCGCCATCAATGTGAAGTGTGTCATGGACACGATTCTGTTTATAGATACCCTGCTTCCTCCATCTCATAACTGCCAGCACTTGAATAGCTCACAGCAAAATATGATAGGTAAAAGACCCAGGCTTCTCCCAAGAAGGCATGTCTGTATACAATTTCAGCTTCCCTAAAAAGCAGGTCTGATACTAGGTTATTCTCAGGTCCAGTGCAAATATGAAAAGCAGAATAGCACATGTAGTTTGGGACCTGGTTAAATATATATGTCCCTTTTGGCTTGGACAGCTGCTTAGTCTATCAGCTTAAGCAGATTTTCTAATGCAGGAAGGAATTTGTAGGCCCACCCAGTACCCTTGAAATCTATACATGTTTCCAAACAGCTCTTACACTTTAGGTCCTACGTGCAAAAATGTGTGTAAAACATGTGATCAGTAGAGGCCCGTCTCGTCACAAAATGCTGGCATCTGTCCCAGCTGGGCGAGGTGCTTGAGAAAGGAGAGTCCTCTTACATGTCAGTGAATAAGTAGCGTCCAAAGCATGGAGCTTTCGACTCTCCCTTTTTGTAAAGTCTTATTGGTCATTAGGGCTGTCCTAATTCTTCTCTTCAACAGAAACTTTTTCCCAGACATTCCCAAGCCAGACTCTCCCCTCCTTCTTGTACATGTTGTTGGCCCATTTAGATTTCAGCACCCAGTATGTTTGGAGATTGCACTGTAAATTAAGGGGATGTAGGAAAAGGGCAGACTTTGCTCAGGAATTTTTTTATTAGCTGTTCAAAAAATATAATTAAAGGTGTGTAGTTGTATTTGCTAACACCACATATCCCAGAAAGGAGATGCAGTAACTCATGAACAAGTTCCTGCCAGTTTCTTCACCTCATGTAGATTTGCCTTTCCCAATCACAGTTTTAATTTCTCAGTGTTAAGAGCAAGACATGACCCAGCATCCTCCATGTTAGAGGCCTAAGATTCCAGGATCTGTGTGAATGCGGCAGAGCAGGAGGTAAAATTGTCATGGCTCCTACACAGATATCTGCGAGCAGCCTCTACATACCTATCTAGACACGCCCCAGAAAATAGGTGATAGAGGCTTCTCTACCATGCTTGTGCTGAAAGCCAGACAGCGATTGCAAGATAATGGCTTACTCGTTCACATCCTCTATGGTAAATAGCAAGGGGGCCAGCTGCCAGCCGAACAGCTGATCCTCTGTTTGGCTCAGCATTATCCAAGAGACTGCTTCAAATGTGCAGTGTGAGCTGGTGCTCATTTTTGTGTTTTGGGGACTAATTCTGCTCCCCTTACTCAGGTTCAATAACACTGCAAATAGTCCCAGTGATTCCAAGGGAGTAAGTTACTATGGGTGAGTTAAGATGGTGGAATGGGGCCCATTGTGGTTTCAGGCCCTCCGGATTATTGCCCTGTCTCTTTTAGCTGCCGTGCCAGTCTTTCATGAAATTCACCCCCCAGGCTGTGGTCACCAGAGATACAAAATCAGTTTCACCCATAACATTTTACTAAAATAATGAACAAAAACATGGTTTTCTCCTTACAAAGGCTGTTCCCCGAATTGCACTTCATTAGAAAATTCATCTTTCTTTATAAGCTCCAATTTGCTTTCCACATTACTGCTCACTTGATGGCTGGAGAAACGATCAATGCCAGATGCACATTCCAGCCAGGCAGTAAATGTTCCTGCTGCAATCAGCCCGGCGCACCAGCTCCTCGTTTCATTAATACCACACATGGTTTCAGTTTGCCCCTAATGGGTCTCTCCACGGCTCTGCCATACTCCCCAAATTGAACACTTAGACCCATGGCTCCCTCCTAACCATTCAGAAGAGCTGTGAGAAAGGACAGCCTGTCTGCCAAAGACTAACTTCTCAACTTCGGCATGTGCTGCCCTACACCCCCCCGACCCTTGCTTCCAGAATCGGGGGAGGGGTTAATAAACCTTAAACTCATAACCCATGTGACCCAAAGGCAAGCTGTGGAGGTGCCTCCAGAGGAAGCCCTGCTGGACCAGTTTTGAGACACACTGTTGTAACAGTCAAGCAAGGTACTAACAACTTCAACAGGTCTTTATTTTTAAAGTGGAAACCTCTTCACCAAGCTGCTGCTGCACCCTCTGTAGCTCTACCAGCCTCTCAACTCCCTCCCCCCTTCTTCCTGTTTCCTGTCCTTTCAGACTCCCAATAGCCAGTGCTCCCAGTTCTAATAATTACAAGCAACATCTAAACACCACACAAACACCAGCTATTTTTACGCATGACTGTAAATTGACCCTGGAAATGCTTTTTTGTGTTGGTTTTACCAACCCACCTTCCAACATCACTATCCTCCACTGAAAGCAAATCTTCCCTCTTTGGCAATTGCCAGCCAAACAAGATGAGTCAACAGGCACTCTGCTGAGTTCATCCTTTCGAGAGGTGAGGGAACCTTCCCACTCTGTTCCCAAGGCGCTCTCCTCCATACACCCCATTTTCATTCCTTGTTTTTAGTTCTGTGGCTTGCCCCACCCCACTCAGCTTTACCACAAAGCAACCTAGTCCACACATTATTTTAGGTGAAAATGTACCTCCGCCCCCGCAAGCTAGATGGAAGAGGTGCCGTCAGTGCTTCCCTTTGCTAAGGGCCTCTCCAGGCTGTAGGCACACTTACCCTGCAGCCCACATGCCAATCTAGTTAAATCTATGGCCAGCCCAGAATGCTTTGCTGACACACGCTGGGAATCTAAACTAATGACATCTGTGGGAATTCTTATGGTTCAAACAAATGCTTCATGTGCCATTTCCAGTGAGTGTCTCCATCCTGCCTGCCCTCTCTTGAGCTAAGAGCACGTTGAGCTGTAAGAGAGGGTAACAATGGACCTCGCATGTTTTCACAGGGCTTTTTTTTTTTCTTCCTTTGGCTTTGCTGTGTGTGCGTTCTGCAAGGTGTTTCCTGCAAATTTCCCTGACCAGTCTTTTGGCATAAAGCAAACCATCTATCTATGTAAAGCGCTTTAAAGATTCAAGTTACAAATAATTACAATTTTTTTTAAAGTAGCTCTGGGTGATGGGAAGCACAGGAGTGAAGATGGATGTTAGGAATTAGGCAGAAAGGACTATTATGGGGAATTTAGGAGTGTTTATGGGGACCTGAACAGTATGTTTAGATCAAAGGCTGCTCAATGTTTTCCAACAAAGGTCTCTCCTCTTTCTCCATTCCCACTGCTAATGTTTCTAGGTGTAGAGGCCCATGTGGGATCCAGTGTGAGATACAACATGAGGGATGTAAAACTGTTACTAGTACGGGAAGCTTAAAAATCGTGTCCTACTAATTTAATAAATAACATTTTCTACATTCTGATTTCCACATTGCCAATAGAAACAGCTAATTATATATATGAGACCATCAGATGTCATGTAGCATCTGTGATGAGGGACAATTGGGGTTCCTACGGGCTATCACACAATACAAATAATATACTCTTCCATTCATTAAGCTGGATGGGAGACCTCAACACAACCATGTTTACTCCAGTTGCTGTCTGCAACTTTGCTTCTTAAATTCTTGGTCCTGCTATGTGTCCCCTGGTTGTGCTTTATAACTAGTTGAAGCCACATGGTGCCTGGAGCTATTATAGTCTCTCCGGAAAGAGATGCATTGCCCTATTCTCTTCCTCTTCCTCATTGTAGGAAGCCAGGAAATTATAGCCCATTGGAACAAATGAACTCTAGCAGAGGGGAAATTTTCAGAATAAAAGGACATGACAAACCTGGTTAATATTTAGCAGTAAGAGATCTGAACCAGCCCTGGCCAACTGCAGTCAATAGCAAACAGATGCGGGCCCCCATATGAAGCCATTTCATTGGGCGCCCTCCACTCCCCAGAGATACAGTGCATGACTGTCTCTCTTTCAAGATACCTCAAACAGCCTTTACATATGCCAGATGGGGCTAGGATTTAAAACCACAGGGTGGGGACCATTAGAGAATGTGTTAGATCTGGCTGGAAGATGGGGATGGGGTGTGGGACGGGATGGACTTTTTTTTTAATGGTTTTTCTTTCCCCCATCAAACTTGCATGTTTAGTCAAAATTTTCCATCCAGCTCTAGAAGAATGTGTCCAGGAGTGGTGTCTGCATTTGTCCCCAGGCAGACTCAAGTCTTCCTCAGAGATCTCTGTCAGCATGAAGCAACTTTTGCCCCACACCTGGTGACATTAGGACATGAGGGGCAAATATCTCACTCATTCCAACCTAGAGGATGGAATCCCAGTGAGCCAGGCACCGTGTTCTGTCTGTAGGTTTGGCAGCAATATCTGGTCCAGTGCCTCAGTTAATACGGTCAATGTGCCTAATCCAGTGGTTCTCAAACTTTTGTACTGGTGACCCCTTTCACACAGCAAGCCTCTGAGTGTGACCCCCCCTTATAAATTAAAACACTTTAAAAATATTTAACACGATTCTAAATGCTGAAGGTGAAGAGGGGTTTGGGATGGAGGCTGTGGCTCGTGAACCCCCACATAATAAGGTTACAACTCCCAGTTTGAGAACCCCCAGTCTAATCTGTGGAGTTCCTTCATATACAGCCAGTTTGCTAAACTACTGTAAGTCGAAAACCTGCAATGCTTGCACTGCATCCATCTGACTTAAGTCTACAGCAGGAGCACACCTTAGGTTACAGTACGGCATAACATGCTCACACAAATGCCATATCTCTGTCCTGTACTATTATTCTTCTGTAACACCTGAACTGGTGTATGGGAGACATGGGTTTAACAGAGATGGAGTCATGACAGCTAGTTACAAAATGCAACCTCTTCTCCATGCTCAGCGAACGAAGGTGCAACGTCCATTCTAATCATTATAAGAAAGTCCTATATTTTCAAAAGTGACTGATGATTCTGGGTGCCTCACATGAGATGCCAGATTTTTCAGACGGCGGGTACTCAGCACTTTGAGTGCTTCAGCCACTTTTCATGATACGTGTGGTCGAAGGGGCAAGAGATCAACATTTGGGTCTCCCATTCCCTGGCAGCACTGTGGAGGCAGCATGCTTCTTCTCCGTGCCTCCCCACCTCCCCTCTTTATGGTGCTGTGTAGCAGCTCTTCTGGCAATGGCTAGTTCCAGGGAACAGGAGGGCTGGGTTGGTGAACTGTAGTGGCTTTGGTTGGAGGAGATAGGTAAAAAAGGAGTTTCCTTCTCCAGTATTCTCTCATGCTCACCTCTTCACCCTCCCCCCTGCCAACATACAAATGTGTGAAGAACCCTCTAGCTTTAATTCACTTAGTGTGGTGATGACACGAGGGGGTGGCTCTTACTCTGGTACACGCAGATTAAGGCAAAACAACCAAGGGGAGAGTAAACATTATTTTCCCATCTCTTGCTGGAGTACTCACTATATTTAACCCCACCTTTGGCTTTTCTGGGGAAGTAGTGGGAATGAGTGGGTTACTACTACTTTTCTCCCCTGCAAAGGAATCCCCCACCCCAACCACTTGTCTCTCACATAGCACTCAGACAATTTAGCAAAGCCTCCCAAGAGCTTAAATAAAACTAGGCACGAGCGCCTTGTCAAAGGGTCATGGTTGGCCCATAGTTGTGCTCCTCAATGATGCAGGAAGCTAGCCCCGCTGGTGTAATTACTAACAGATCAGCCTGAGGGGTGTGGAAAAGAATGCAGCCCATGAGACAGTGAGTCTGTTGCATGGACAGATCAGCTAAGAATGATCATCAGCGTTTACTCAGGCCTAGAAAGCAGCTTGAGTGACTCCCACTCAAAGAGGTCCTTGTGACTGCTACATTAAACTTCTCAGATTCTTGGTAGTATGTGAGGTGTGCCATGAGTTGTAGACACTTCAACTGCTTAGGCCCTGCAGGATGCAGCCATTGGTTGGTTCCCCACAAACCTTCACGCACATCTGACCAGGAAGGCATTCTTGCCAGGGCAGGCAGAAAGGGAAGATGCAAATACCCACAGTAGAAAGCCTCTGTTGCAGTAAAAGGTAAATATAGGATGAGTACAAGCTGCCCCTTCAAGTCCATCCTGCTCCTGGAGGCAAATAAATTTTTGCTTGACCAGGCTCTGATCCAGTCAGTGATCTTGTTGGGGTTTCTTTGCCCCATCGCTGATCCCACATCTTTTGCTTTGACTGCTTCTGCCTGTGGATAAACAATTAGACCCCTCGCCCCATGCATCCCTTGTTATCCCTCGTGGATGTATCACACTTGTGTGTATGGTTCCTCTCGTAGCCTAGTTCATTATCCCCAGCCTGTGGTTCAGTCTCTGTTGTCCGATGGCACTTCCTAGAGGCTGCTCCACTGCTAGCCACAGTTCTGCTTCTAATCCATTCTACTCACTCAGCTGGCTGCAGGGTATTGTGGTGTTTTGCAATCTATATATCATGGCAACTGGGAAGACATCTTGTCACCACTGTTTCCATTACTGCACACATAAATCTTCTTATGCCCTCTATTATTTAAATGCACTGTGGATTTTGTTTCTGAACCAGATCCACTTAAAATTGCCAAAATGACACACTGATAAATAAAATCCTTGGAACCGAAATGAAAAGCCTTGAAGTTGCTATCTTGATCAGTCTTTGATTACTGGGTCACAAGTGAAATGGGTTTGGGATTAATCCCTGTCCCTAAAAGGGTCTTCCCCCGTGTAAAAGGAAAAACCCTACACATTTGTGACAGCTTGTATTCTCTGCTGAGAAGACTCTGGGACTCAGATGGCAGTGAGTTCTGTAGATTAACATCGATAGAGCTTCCAATGCACTGGATAGTAAGCACCACTGCCGTCTGATTAACGTAATGTTATATTTGTTGCCGGCCTACAAGAAAGGATACAGACCTTAATATTACTGACAGCTAATGGAAATTCCACTTTAGCTAAGGCAGCAGAGGCCTTTGTTTTTCAGATGGGAGTAAGAGCTCCAAAGTTCTTACCCATGCCACATGTGTGTGGTTTAGCTGGTGTGTAATGCATGCATGTCACCATAGAACAATTACAAGTCCTCTTGTGTCACATCCTCGCCTCAGCCCTGCAAATGCTTCTAGCCTTAATCTACCAATTGTCCAGTTCTCTCACAACTGCCTGTGCCTGGTCTTCCATGCTGCCCTTCATGATCTGACTTTTGTGAGGCCACTGTCCTCCTCCCTCCAATCCCACCTGAAGACCCACTGCTTCTGTGACTCCTTCAAGGACTTGGTTAACTAGCAACGGATAGGACTGTTGGCTAGAACGGATGCATATTTATAGAACCAGATAAACCAAACCTGTCTGGATTCTGTCCCTTCCCTTATGCCCTTCCTATGTTGCTTACCTTCTTAGGGCCTGATCCAGTGTCTATTGAAGTCAAGGGAAAGGTTTGGGCCAGTCCCATAGAGCAGGGAATGTGTGGGTAGGCAGTGCCTACCACAGTGTGGATGCTATGGGAATACAAACAATAAATAATAAGCTGCAAGGGAGATGCCTGCATAGTGCTATGCTACTATCAGTTCTGTGCTTTCCTAAGCACTAAATTTACCCATTTTTAAAAACACACACACCAAAGAAAAAAATATATAAATATGCTCTTGTCCCTTCTTGGCATTCATGCTGTATACATCTCCAAAGCCCAAGCGGAGAGTAGGATTTGTAAAAATTATTTGTTCAGAACCACAACTAAATACTCCACCCCACCCCCCAATACATTTTAAAGGAAATGAACATCAGATTTGAGAGTCAGCCCATTGTGTTCTTTTTGAATCATAGTGTGGCTGCCTTGCTTATCTTATCAAAGATTTATATCCCCATCTAATTTAGCTTCACATAAATAATTATGAATCACTCATGAGGCTTTGCCAACCGCTCAAATCCCACAAAGTGACCCAACCTGAAACCCCAAAGTACTGAGAAACATTCATCTCGGATCAGAGTATTTTTATAGGCCCCACTTCAAAGGGGCTGTGGTTTAAAAATATGCCGCTATTTTGGTGACCACTTGTGTGGGATAAAGTTTCCCATGGGCAATAGCAGGATTGTAATAGGACTCCAGGGAGAAAGGGAGAGTTCAGGGGGAGTGCTCACCGGACCTTTTGCTGGTTAGCAGCATTTTGTTGATAAAATAGGAGTCTCCGCAAGTGAATGTGCTTCTTTAGATATCTTGGATTGAATTTGCAGCAGAAATACTGTCAACTTCAGGTGCTTTATAGAGCATAACACTTTAAAAGTGAGTAGGGAAAACAGACAATGTTTTGTTTATTTTTAAGGTCCCGAATCAGTAAGGGACACATTCTGTACCCTCTGCCCAGGGGGGAAGGGATTTTCTGGCAATAAAGCTAGTGGAGGTTCTCATTGTGTGGGGAAAGGGCAGGATTTGGTGAAGCTGGATAGGGCTGCAAATCCATAGAACAGAGCCCTACTCTGGGGAGACTCGCAGCATGCTCTCAGAATGAGGGTCTCGGGGCAGGCTAGGCCTGGAGGATCCACAGGGAAGGGACCATTTGGTTGGAGCCACAACTGCAGAGCAGCTCCACTCCCATTCAACAGCCTGGATAGGAGAATTCCCTCCCATTCCAGCCCTCATGCAGTTACTCAGCAGATACAGCAGTCTGGTCTCTGGGAGCAGGATTTTAGTACCAGAGAAGATAGGGGTAGACTCACATTAGAACATTGTCTGGTCCCTGGCAAAGAGCATGGCTTTTCCTTTGGTGTGCACAGGTGCCCGGGGAAGAGAATGAGATGGAGTCTGAGGCTGCAGGCCCATCAGGTACTCTGGCGGAAAACCAGAAAACTATATAAGGGTTGCTGCTTGGGAGACAAGAGGCTGGCTGCCTTGGAGTAAGGAGGACTCTACCCATTCACTGGAGCCCAGACTAGTGTGTTTTGTTTTGCATGGTTTTGATCAAGATGAGTTTGGCCTTGTCTATACTGCCACTTTACAGTGCTGCAATTTTCTCGCTCAGGGGTGTGAAAAAGCACCTCCCCCCCAAGCACTGCAAGTTTCAGCACTGTAACATGGCCGTGTAGACAGTGCACCAGCGCTGGAAGCTATTGCCCTCGTGGAGGTGGTGTTTTTAGAGCCATGACTACACAGCCATGTTAAAGCGCTGCCACGGCAGCGCTTTAACGTTGCTAGTGAAGACACGCCCTTAGTTGGAATTACTGCTGTCTGACCACCCTGTGGCATAAAAGCCTTAAGAACAGGGAGGAGAGGCACAAAGGACCATAAATTGAGCTAGTGAATCACTCTGCCTGTTCACAACTATTGCATTAATTGCAAGTGGGACCCTCTTTCACTTAGGGTACATCTACACAGCAGTTAGGAGGGATTATTTTTAGCTAGAATAGACATACACACACTAGCTGTGCTTGAGCTGTCACCTAAAAATAGCAATGTGGCCACAGCAGGATGGGCAGTAGTTTGAACTAGCTGACCACGTATGTTCCCAGGGGTCAGGCAGGCATGGGCTCTGGCATCTAGCCCATACCACTGCAACGACACTGCTGGTTTTTAGCATGCTAGCTTGAACAGTAGTAGTGTGTGTGTACATCTACCCAAGGTGGGAATTACACATCCCAGCTGTAAGGGGAGACATACCTTTACTTAGAAAGACCCTAGTTCTGGATTTTCTGATTCTTTGGTAAATTTGTTGACTGGTACCTAAATCAAAGCCAGCCTTTTTTAATGAAGTCTTTGCACTATGTTAAGTGCTTCCAGTTAAATTGTTGCTAAGGAAACAGGTTTGGGGAGAAAGAACTGATTTTCATCTGTTTTGTCAGAACCTGAATTTGTCTGTCACCCAAGTATAAACATGTTCTTGATTTGGAATCTTAAATAGTTTTTAACCTCCCTCCCCCTGCCTTTTCATTGTGTTCAGGGTCCCTTCAGTAATGTGAGGTTTCACTACTATTATTATCCTTTATTAGCAAACACTGATTTCTTCTCCCTATTCACAATATCTTAATATGCAGCAGAATTCAACGTGGCCCTCTGTTGTTTACTTCCTTCATTGTATGCTAGCTCCATCAATGATACCTGATGGAATTCACACAACCCTGCAGGAATTGTGCTCATTCTAGTTAACTTCTGATGCCCAAGAAGTTCTCATTCTGATTTTTAGGGGTTCACAGAAAAAATGGTGGAAGTTGGAAAAAATCCTCAAGGGCATTCTTCACCAAATCTATAACACTTTCAAGAGTCAGATCTAAGTATGAACTACTATTTTGTTTTTGCTGTGAGTTCATCTATTTTTGGTAATACAAGAAAATAAAAACACATTTGCAAAAGAGTTCGGAAATCAGTTGTCACTGGTATTTTGAATTGGTACTAGTGGAACCTTCTTATCTTCTATAGAATGTATTTGAAAAGACTGGCTGTAGTAGCCCTATCAACAAAAAGTTCTTTGAAGAGGAGAGAGAGAAGCCCTCAAACCTCTTTTGGGTGGGATACAGGAAAAGACTATTTGTGTTCATCTGTCAGATAAATTGACCTCTTTCTCTTTGACTTTCATCCTGTTTCCAATATTGGAGGGCAACCCGGGCATCATGCAAGAGACAAAGAGCACAACACTTGTAAATACTAGGCCATGCCTTTAGATTTACACTGTCTGCATGCACACATGCATGATCTCAAAGAGAAACTCTTTGAAGATCATGGCCAAATTTTGCACTGACTAATGCCCCAGACAACCGAATTAAAATCAATGAGATTGCATGGGGCTCAAAACCAGTGCAGAATTGGGCCCCCAAGGGTCTAGTGTCTATACTGGAAATTACTGCATTTTTCAGTTGGTTTGTTAGGACGATGCTCTTTTGCCCCCACTTTTGGGTGGGGGCAGTTTGTAACTGGCAAAGACCAAGCCACATACTGCTCTAACTGATGGGGAAAGGCTTTGGATCCAAAGTCAGACATTGAACAGGTGATTTTTGGAGCAGTTTTTACCACTCTGCCTCCTGGACTTTTGAAGGGAAATTTAGTCATAAACCTAAAGAGCTCTGTGGATTCCCCAATCCTAACAATAAAACAAAGCCCGTACCTTTGACCCTTTGCAACTACTGTCCCATCATCCTTCTCCCTTTAAACTCATTATATGTGCTATCTACAGCCATTGCCTCAAACTCCATCCTTGGTCCCCTCTACTCTGTCTCATGCTCTCTGTGAAATAGCTCTCACCAGAGTCCTGGTCTTCTTGACACTCATCATCAGGCCCATTCAGAATGTTGCTTCCTAAATCATTCATCTGCCTGACTTGTTATTCTGATCCTGTCGCCCCATTTTCTGACTCCATCCACAGGCTTCTCTTTGTCCAGTGCATTCCATTACAAGTTTCTAGTGCTTCTCTTTAAAGCCCTGAAAACTTGGTTCTCCCTGCAGGAGAACCCTCCCTGCAGTATGTTTTGTCCCCCCGCCACTATGCTTCTACCAGTCTCCATCACTTGTTTTCCCATTTCTCCTATGATATACCTTGTTTGTTTTATTGTCCTAACCCTCCTTTCCCCTGATTTTCTCATCCATCTTTTGTCTTTTCCTCAGAAGGGTTCTCTCTTCTTTGTCACTTGTATGTAGAATCCCCGGTATAATGAGGCCCTGATACTTGACTGGGGGTTCTTAGGTACTGCCATCATCGAAATAAAATCCACAAGCTTTCCTCCACTCCACATCTTCTGCTCAGAACACCCTCTGTGAACTAGTCCATAAAGCCACTACCTTCTCTTCCTTCATGTTCCTCTTCAAAATCTTTCTGTCCTGAGACCGAAGGGAAGCTGCCAACTGATAATATGGCTAGTAGGGACTTCTGTTTGCTCTGTTCATTGGCCTTGGACATCAGTAAACACCTGATCTTTTTAGTGCATCGCTTTCCCATTCCTTCTAGTTGGTTATTACACCAACTTGTTACGACTTATCTGAATTAGACTGTAAGCTCTTCCAGGAAGGGCCATCTTTTGCTCAATGTTCATGAAGCACCTAGCACAATGGGGGCCTTGATTTTGATTGCTGTTTCTATGTGTTACCGTAATACAAAATAATTTTTTTTTAAAGAGGAAAAATTGCTAACAACTGGGAGCCTGTTCTTCTTTAAAACATGTTACTTAAAAACTTATTCGATCTAGAAGCTGTTTGGATGTGTCATAAAACAGCTTGCATTTCAAAATTCCATTGAAATTCCTCCATCATTCAAAACTTATCAGGCCTTTAAATTACCAAGTTGGTCGGCGGGATTTTTACTTTTAGCAAAGTAACAATTTCCCTGTTCAAATGAAACATTTCCCGTGGCATGCATTCATTTACCAGTAGATAAAGGTTGTACTGTACTGAATTTCTCTGAAAGAAGTAAACCCTCCTCCCAGTCCAAGGACTCAATATCAGAACGTTAGCAAGGTCAAAGGAAATGGAATATGTATACAGTCCTTTTTGGTTGCTGGAATATCAGAAGCTTGACAACATTGTTGGGCCAGATCTTCAGTGTGTCTTCAATGGACTTATGCTGATACACAGTAGCTGCAGATCTGGCCCAATGTCTTTTTGCCAAAACACTGCAGAATAACAAAAACCCAAAACCTATTTCAGAAAATACTTCACTATTCCACTGCCCTGTAGTGTCCTTTGGATTATTTCGGTATTGCTGAAGTAGTCTGAATGGTTCTTCATAATGAAAGGCTTAATATGCTAAAAATAAGACTTTTTCGTAAGGTTTATTCAGATCTCATTTTAGTACTGAAAATATTATTGGTTGTGATCAGTTTTTAAAAAACTCAGTGGTCTCTTTGGGGAGTGGAGAAGACAAGTGATAATCTTTAGCCTTCCCAGGACCGGGCATCCCTGAGCTCATTTTTTCTGTCATGGTAAAGATTAAACCACTTCTGCAGCTTGGATGACATGATACAATTGTTCTGGGGCAATGAGCGTTAGCTGACTAATTTCTTCTGGGCTTTCTCTTGCTCTCTAATCTTTGCTGTCTTGCCGAAACTTAAAGGTGACCTGCAAACTTTTTTCTAAAAAAGATAATGGTAGTTATTTGCTGAATGCCCCAAATATCAAAGAGCAAGAGGACATTCTGCTAATAATTGACTGTAAACTAATTTGAAAACCTACAAAATGGATTTCAAGGTCCTGAGGTTGCTCTCAATCACTATGGATACCCAGTATGCATTGCTCTGAGTATTCCAAACAAAAGGAATTTCACTGGAGTGATGGAGATACCTCTGGGGGTGCAGATTAATGTTATTTTTAGTACATATTAAAAACAGGGTGACCTGGGAGTGCCCCGTTTATTACAGCTCCAGTGGAGTCCCTGGTATATTTGATATCCCAGACCTATGTGCTGTGGCTTCACAGTGACTGGGAGCTCCAAGAGCAATATTAAGGACCAGAGATTAAATTAATTTGAAACAATGGACAGTTATTTGCTGAATGCCCTTGTGCCCCATGCTCCTTGAGACATTCAGAGTGAAATTTACTCTGGTAGGCTCAGTGCAAAGATTATGCAGCCCTTAGGTCCCCCTTGAACCCTATTTTGAGGATTTAAGTGGGCTTTACAGTGTATGTAGGCTTTGTTCTTGCCCTCTGCATGGGGATGATTTTCCCTCACTAAATGACACCACCGTTGTTGACACCACAAAATATGGTCCCCTGAGTGACTGACCTTAGGGGCTGTGCAAATATAGCAGGAGCATTGATTTCTTGCAAATAGCCAAAGCACTTTAATATCCAAGTTTATTTTGTGAGAGACCATCATCAGCAAACGATTTGAACTGGACAGGATATAATTACTGGGACACATTTATGAGTGCTGGCAGGTCTAATCTACCTTGAGTGGGTATTCATCCCAAAGGAGGACTGCTCTCTTTTGTTTGCAGCCAGGGCTCAATATAAACCCCACCAGTGAAGGCTGCGGAGGGGATGTTCCAAGTCAACACATTCCCTGGTCATAGCTCCCTGCCTGGCCCGTGCTCCCACTTTCTAGGCTGTGCTGGTCCCTATACAGTAGCAGAGAGGTAGTTATGGCCACTTTGTGCAACTAAAACCTCTTGTGGTAGAACTTCTGCACCAGGTTCCTGCCAGTGGCATAGGCACCAGGCTCAGTTTAGCTCAGCGGTTCCACAACTCGTAAGAGGGGTCTGGATCCTTTCTTTGGAAGGAAAGTATTTCATTAATAGTAAGAAGGCACCCAGTGGCCTTTGGTAACTCAGCTGAACCCCTGTGAGTCAAAACGACATTTCTTAATGTGCATATGTGCAGGGGAAAAGCAAGTAATTGTGCATCGGATACAGAATAAATCTGGAGTTTATTTGTCCTGGGATTTATCTTATTTTTATTTTACAGTATTATCCACCCATGTGGCTTTGCTGAATTGAAGCGTCTAATTTAGCATCTGGATTAGAGTCCCTGAAACGTTATTGTCCCAATATCCATGTTGTTTACTGTGTCTTGTTTTTCTTCTCTCATGACAGTCATCCGAGCCAAAGTGGTGGGGAAGAAGCTCATGAAAGATGGACCCTTTGGAACGATGCGATACACCGTCAAGCAGATGAAGGTGTGTATGTGTGTAGGCACCTCATGCTAGGTTTAGCTTCCAAAGCAATTCTAGTTACTTGCTGATCACTAACACTGGCTGCTTTTAGGATCCAGTCCTGCTAGTTAGTGAGCACCTTCAACATTCATTGTGATTAATGGGAGTGGAGGGTGGTCAACAATTTACAGAATCATACCCTCAGAGAGAGAGAGAGAGATTAAAGAGAGGCTGTAGTCCATGCCTACCACATAATGCTGAGTATTTAGGGTTTTCCTTTATTCTTAACACTCATGGTGGTGAAAGATGCCAGAGTGACAGCTCTGGATACTGGAGTCCTGTTTATCCCCAGCAGATACAGTGCAGGCAGCGGAAGTGCAGGCTTCTCTAAGTGGCCCTATCAATAAGCTTCCGCTCTGTTCTAGTGGGACTACTGGTCTGGGGATAGTCCCCAGCCTTTTCCTGCCTTGGCTTCTCTGCTGACACAGCCAACAAGTGTGTAAGTTAGAATGGTGGCAGTTATCGTGTGGATACTCATCCAGTATGAGCTGGACTGAGAACGCAAACATGCTTCACAAAGTCCACTCAGCACCTTAGGGAGAGTAGCTTTCAGACACTTTCAGCTGGGGCTAGATTTAAACAGGTGACTTATAGGTGGCGAGAGGTAGTGGGGTGACTGGGTCACATTTGAGTTAGTGGTGCTGTGACTCCAGATGCCAGGTTGTAACACCGAAAGCAGGGAGCTGGGCGTAGCCCCATGGGACACAGGAGCCAACACTGCGGGGCAAGTGAGATGCAGACTCACCCCGTAGAGCCTTCCCTCTGCACCAGGAAAGCGACCCACCTAGAACCTCACTTCAGGGATTCATGGACAAACAGAAATGGTACCAATAACCTTTTCTGCACCATGATCAACCTGCAGTCCTACTTCTAGCCGAGACAGATTTCACTCAACCTGTTGCTTTGGGCTTTTTTCTCTTTTTTTGGCCAGCTGACCCCTGGTTATGTAATGTTAAAAAATCAGCCTAGTTTGTTTTTCTTGGCTGCAGCGTTCCAGTCATAAGACTGGTTTATGTCTTTTTATAAAAGAAAAGGAACGAAAAGGCCTTGGCAGCTGCTGCAGAAATCTGAAACATATTAGACAAAGTAAAGGTTCAGGAAAATGTGCCTGCCTTGTAACAGTAACTCTCTTTATAAGGCAGTTTATAGCTAAGCAACAAAGCTGTGAGGAGGAGACATAAAGCCTGTTTCATAAGCTATCACAAAGCCTCACATGTTGCCAAAGTCAGCCTTAGCAGGGCTCTTTCCCTGGAGTGGAATTTTTGCACTTCACGTAAGAGGGTGTGAAGTGCTGGGGTTATGTATTTGCTTATGCTTTGCTTTGAAAAATGTCTGTGAATTTTGTGCGTATGAAAGGAAATGACTGATAACATTGGCTAGAGCGAGACAGTGCAGCCACACCCCTCCCGTTGGCAATCACCTCAGTTCTCACCAGCAGCACTCTGTGCTGTGCCAGTCCTGCTTTGCCACCCCCCAGCTTTCCCTGTGCACCTCACTGCCAGCACTATTCAGCATCTGCACGCTGCAGTCCGTGACCCTCATTCTCCTCCCCAATAGCATCCCCTGCTATTCTAGTCCTTCACTGCGCTCACACAGACAGATTTCAGGTATTAAGTGCCTGATCTTGGAATCAGAGTAAGTGAACAATAACTTCCCCACCAGACATGGTAAGGGCAGTTAACTTCTGCCTTCTCTACCAACTACTGATAGCAAGGTCACCACAGCACTGTTTGTCCCATGTCTGATATGAAGAGGGTCAGATGGTACTCGTCGAGATCCCCAACAGCGATTCAAAATTATTGCCAGAGGGAGGGGGGGAAAATATGACTCAGCAGTTTCATGACAGCCTTCAAGTGCTTAGGACTCCCTTGGTCTAGCAACAAGGGAGTGTGAGGAGTCCCTCAATTTGGCAACAGCAGTGTCTGTCCTGCTGTCAGAAGGGGAAGGCATTCCAATCTGGGAATAATGTAGCCGACACTAGTTCAAGGCAAGCAGAGGTTTCCATGAGACTGGGCCACTGTCAGAGAGAGGAGAGAACTCCCTGACCTGTGTCTGGACTAACACAGGTTCTACCCCACTGTCAGAAAAGCCTCCTCATGACAGTGTCCTCTGCAACAGTGATATGTGATTCTGACTGGGATTTAGGGCAATCATCTTGAAGTAGACTATAGAAGGCGCCCTGATATTAGTCATAAGTCTGCCTGTAGACCTGGGAAATGCAAACCTAGACAAGGTGAGAGAGTTCGTTGAGTGGGAAAAGATCCCCACTCAGTTCTCGCACCTTGTCTGGCTTTGCGTTTCCCACATTTGTACTCTATTGTGAAAAGTCACCCAGCTGTACTCCAAAGCCTTTCAGTTAGGGAAACCAAACTGTAGGAGTTTTTCCTGTTCTGCTTGCATTAGATTGTGCTGCTATATGGGGGTGGGAGTCTTTACAGCAGATATCACATTAATCCACATGTATCTATGCCAAGACTGCAAGAGGACAATTGTCTTTGCAGAAGTTGATCCAAAATGTTTTGTTAGGAAACCACGTCCCCAAGAAAAGCCTGTGAGGTTTTATTTTCAACAAGCGATTGCGTGTGTTGGCCAGTGTGGGTCTACTGGCACACTGTGCTGTACTGTAGGGGTGATACATTGTGTCACATGTTTTAACCTGACCTTGGACAGGAAGGAACCCGTCGCAATCAAGCTATTCAGCTTAACTGGAACATCCTGCAGACATAACTTTCAATAAACAATCTGAGCATCTTAGAGTGCTCAGGAGAAAGGTATTCAGCTGATGCTGTGAGGAAGCAGAAGCTGATGTAGTACATCTTTCCTGCTCTCACCCCAGTGAAGTCCTACTGTACTCCTGCTGGAAAGAAAAGCTAACTAGGCATCTGACTTTGCACAGCGGCCTGTAAACAGTATTGATGATAAAACTACCATGTCAGTGTTTGCTGGACACCTTTAAGCCCTCCTGCACCTGCAAATGAAAAACAAACAAGCCATTTACTTCAGCAGCATGTGCTGAATTGTCTGGCTAACCAGGCTGAGAGTGGCAGAGAGTATGTTAAGTAATAACAATCTATTTTTGCATTTCTTTTTTGGTCCCCTGAATTCAGTTGGGCCAGCTCCCACACTTCTGTGATGCCCCACAATTCATCATGTGATGTTACAGCTAGACTCCCAAGGGACCTGGATGGAGAGTATAGGGTCAGCCCATAGATGCAGGACAGTGGAAGGTTTTTTAGCACAGAGGTTTGTAGTTCTGAAAATCTTTCAATTATTTTATTTCCTTTTTGGATCTAAAATACTTCAAACATCCTTCAAAACTGCATGCCAAAAATCTTCACTGAGCTGATGGGACTTGGCTCTATACACCAGTGTAATTTCTTGGTACTGTAAGCTGTGATATCACAATGCATTCTAGGAACTATCCAGAACGACTTCAGGGACCTGAAAAGGAAATATAGATCAGATTTTAGTACTCTGCATGTTTGCTCAATCCCATTGTAGGCTGGCTAAGCAGGAGCATGGATCTAAAGTGTTGCCTAAAGAAAATGGCTTGTTTCTTTAGCTTGCAGCTCACCTTTAATGTGAGGTAAGGGGGTGAAACAGTGGTAGTCACAAGAAGAAAGAGTTGGTGTCTAAGTTGCCCTCAGTTAAAGTTCACAGGGGGAAATAATCCTGTCACAGGACATAACAGTACTAAATTCATCATGAAATAAGAGGAACCAGATGATTTGCATATGCTTTTCTGTGGTAGAGTTCCACCTAATCCCCAAGAATGGGGTTTGCTAATGGGAATGCTGACACAACCGGAACTTGTGCAGCAGTAGCAGGCACTGCCATGCAATGCTCGTTAATACTTTGCTCCTGTCATTAGATTTCCTAAAATACACAGCTGTGGTGACAGGATGACTCTGAGGGTAGCAGTTAAGAGAGAGGCTGGCTTATGGCTGCTTTTCTTCTACTAATCCAATGGTACTTGCAGGGTATTTTATGTATCCAGAAACAATGCGTGGGATTTATTTATTTGTTATTAGGGAAAGAGTCCTCTGTAGAAAACTTCCCTTTCCCAGATTTTCTCTCAGGTTTGCACTCCCTCCCCAAAGTCTCTTTGTCACAGTGACTGTCCTTCAGTTGAAGGGGAGTGGATGGGACTCTTTCTAGAGCCCATCGGTACAGCTCCTAGAATCAGCTGGAGGAGTCACTGCAGTGTGAGGTGAAGTACTTCTCCAGGGACTGAGCATGCTGCCTTTTGCAGCGCTTCCAGTCCCTGTTGATGTATTGAACAAGGGAACACACTCAGGAATTGAACCGGAGCCTCATCTGGTAGTGCAGTATCACTCGTTACCTGTTCAACACCTATGATGTGCTTGATGTTATCCAAAAGGACACAGTCCCTGTTGTTACAGTTTATACTATCTAAGGTGTGGCCCCCATTACTGTAGTATCTGAGTGCCTCACAATCTTTAATTTATTTTCATAGCACCCCTGTGAGGTAGAGATGTTATCCCCATTTTACAGATGAGGAAGTGAGGTACAGGGAGACAAAGTGACTTGTGCAAAGTCACAGGAAGTCTGTGGAGGAGCAGGCAATTAAACCCAGCTCTCCCAAGACCTAGGTTAGTGCCCTAACCACTGGACCACCTACAGACATACAGCATAAATCAGGAAATCAAAGTATATCCCCTGGAGACCAACAAAATTTCAAGGATAACAACAGATGGATGATGCAAAGCATGCAAGGATTAACTATTTTATGTGAGGTTTCTGCGCAGTTAAGTATACGCTTGCATATTCCAAGCACGATGCTTGCACTTCTACTGGTATGGAATGATTAACTTTAAAAAATCCTTTCCTCACATAGTTGTCAGGCATAATTAGAAGTAAGACTGGAGAATACAAGCTCTTTGGAATGAATGTTTTATGTAAAATTGCTTTTACACAGTAGCAGTACTGCTAGATCACCGCAGTGATCGGTGCAATATAAATATGGAGAGGTAAGACCCATAGAAAAGTCCCTGGATGACCCAGGAGATGGTTTTATCTCAGAGCATAGCAAGCCTTTTTAAAATGTGTTTTTAAATGGGAGTGTGGCAGCAGTGGTTGGGCCTGGTCCAAAGTCTGTTGAAGTCAATGGGCTCTGGTGTAGGCCTTTAATGAAGGAAAGGTGGCATTTGGTGAGTTTTAAGAAAGAACTTAGTTAAGGAGGTATGTGAATGAACAATGTATGTAGACATGTACACTGGGATCACAGGGGATTCCAGGAATAGGGTGCAGCATCATGGGAGAAGGTGTGCAGGACACTTCCCAGTTGACAAAACAACAAGAATTCATAGCTTTTGGGGTTTGTTTTGCTTAGATAGTTCCAGTTATAAAAGGGGAAGAGAAACTTCAAGCTAGCAAAACCGGTGTCTTAATGATGATGCGGTAGAAAGATGGGTGGAAAGGATAGTGGCAAATCTATAGGAGACAGTGAGGGTCAATGCATTGAGCATCTACTTCTTGTGAACCTAAGTTCCAGTGAGGATTTGATCTCAAGTGAGTTTTGTGGGCTTGGGCAGTTTAGGGGGAGAAACTTCATGAAATTGTGATTCCCCTCATCCTCCAGTGTTTCTGTCTAAATTTTGGCCACCCGTACAGCTGGTCCCAAACCCCCCCCCCCCCCCCAAAACCCAGCAGAAGAGCGTCATGAAAATTTAGCCAAATACGTTTTGTTGACATTTTCAGGAAAATGGTCATTGAAATCCCCCCCGCCCCCGCCGAAAATATCAACCAGCCTTAATCTTCATTCTCAGGGGTTATTTTATCCACATGACACCACACACTTCAGCATGATAGGTAGTTTGCTTTCAAAAGCACTGCTGATCCAGACTGGGGAAGGTCATACTAATTTCTGCCTAATTTCAAATCCACTTGAACACTTGTGGGTTCAAAAGTTCTATCACACTTGAACATAACTGGGCTTCAACCTGAGAGAGGACATGGGGGAGGGGGCAGAGCAGATGGTAGAGAAATTCTACAGAAACAATAAAGAATCTAGATGCTAATATCACCAATATGGTGCTCGTTTGTACTTGTTTGGGGGGTGGGGTGGGCAGTTTTCTTAATACATGGCATAAGCGTTTCTTTAGATAGAGAAATATTAAGTCCCAGTTGAAGTCATGGGAAGCTGTGAGTGCTTAACATAACCAAAAATCAGGCCTTGTGGCAGGTACTTCAAACTGAGCACTCAAACCGAAATCTCCAAAATAATGGAGACTGGAAAATTTGGGCCTTATTTATTTTTTTAAAAAAATCTCCCTTGGGGAAAGAGAAATCGTTTAAATTACAGGAAACCAGATTCATAAACTCAAACTAATTGCACAGCTTCGCCCAGAAATAGCTTGTGACGTTTGTGAAGCTTGGAAACCCAGGAGATGTGGCCACTTCTGGTCAGAAGTGAGGTGAGGTGGGAAAGGTGGTGTGCTAGTGCTGGATAATAATGGGTTGTTGTAGGTGAAGATGCTCATGTATTGGCCGACTTGTGGGGGGAGACTTGCAAATCACATTACCTACAGTATGCCAGAGTCCAGCTAGTAGCATCTGTTCCTCACTTTCAAGAGTACTACAGTTCACTGCCCAGAATCACAGCCTGCTGATACCATTAGGAGATCCAAAGGAAATTCCAGCAGCATGCTGAAAAACTGTCCTCCTTAGAGTCTAACATGTCTTTATTTATTCCTTCAGATGTACAGGGGCTTTGAGAAGATGCCACAAGTTCAATATATCTACACAGAAGCCTCAGAGAGTCTTTGTGGGGTCAAGCTAGAGGTCAACAAGTACCAGTATCTGATTACAGGTAAGGGACCCCTGGGATTTCTCATGATCAGGACCTCTTTTCTGTCTGTATCTGTACTTGCCAAACACTCACTCGGAATGGTAGCAGTAGGTCAGCTCTATAAGCAGGCTCTTAAAGACAGTGTACATCTGCTTCCCTGTGCTGAAATATTGCATAAAACGTAGAATGCAGTGACAATCAGTCAGTAGCATTCCAGTCTCTGGGGATTGTCTCTCCATCAGCAACACATTCCTCTACTTTTTCCCCCTCCCCTTAAATCTCTCCAGTTTACAAACCACATAGCCAGTGTCGGGCATTTTTTGTGACAATAAGTGGCTATTAATGCATAACTGAGCTGGTGTGCTCACCATAGTACAGACCAGTGTGATTAGAAACAGCGAGGCACCTAGAAATGCAAAAGCCTGTTTGGACCAAGTGAGTTGTTAAGATGAGGATGCAAAGAGAATTGGGAGGGACAGAGCACATACCAAGTCCTGTTTCTCTCTTAAGGTGCCAGCACACTTACATCTTGCCCTGTTGCAGAGGAATGTGATGGTTGTGGTCACTGGCATGCTGCTGGGGATTCTCACAGCTGGTACAAAGCTTCCAATTTGTGGAAGTGCCATAGTCTCACTCACTAATCCCATAGCTAATAGAAGAAAATAAACTGATTGCTGAACTGTGACTAAAGGCATACACGTGGGATTGAGAACATTAGCAGGCTCAGGAAACTGACTGACGGAACTGAGAACAATTAATTTGTGTCCCTTTCTGTGTTTTCCAGGTCGTGTGTATGAAGGAAAGGTTTATACTGGCCTGTGTAACTTGTATGAGAAATGGGACCGACTGACTCTATCCCAGCGCAAAGGACTAAATCATCGTTACCACCTCGGTTGTGGCTGCAAGGTATGTATAGCCTCCAGTTAGATGCAATTAAAAGCCTTATCCTAGAACTGTGCTCATTGCAGCTGATAGCAATAATGCAGGTGAACTATCAGGGAAGGAATCAAAGGGCAAGAGGTTTTTTTACAGAAGGCAAAACAAGACAAATTTTGCCTCCTCAGTGGTTTCACAACATAATGAACAAGTTAAAGTTTATTGCCTGTGCCTTTTCTATGAACTTTTTGGTATAATTTGGTGGGGTGGGGGAGAATCCCTGAAAATTTCACAAACATTATTTTGCAGATCAGTGAAATTGTGTGCAGAGCTGCTGGGAAAAGGTGTTAAACTTTTCCCCCCCTGAAAACATTTTGAGTGATTAAAAGTTCAGAACTTATCCCTAAGACTTTGCACTCAGCTCCCATCCTGCAAATACTTAGGCACATGCTTGATTCTAAGCCAGAGGTTCCCAAACTGTGGAGCACAGTGATAAGGTTATCAGGGGAGCACAAAGACCTGATGGAGCCACTCTGAAAGGCTGGAGTTAAGAGGGGGCTCTGTCCGGCAGGGGAAGTGGACAGGGCACTGTGCAGGTGGTCTCGACTCTCAGGACCAGGCTCCCTCCCTGCCTTGCTCCCTCACCACTGCAGCAGTCACAACCCAGCAGCTATGCTCCTCTGCTGGGGATGTTAGCAGAGACTCTGAAAGTGGGGAATGAAAGGCTATACCTCGGGAGTACTGACCCACCTGCCAGAGAGAGACCCTTCCTGACCCTGACCCTGCAGCACAGCTCCAGGGCACACAGCCCCATCCACTTGCCCATTGACATTAATGGCACTGCTTGTGTGGGCAACGTTTCGGTGTTTGCAAGATCGGGGCTTAATTTTTTAGTTAGCACGTTAGTGCTTAAAAAGAATGTTCAAAAACACCAGTTTCTGATTTAAAAGCAAAGTCCTATAAAATGTGCCTTCGATTTACCCCCTTCCACTTGCTGATTATAATTCCAGATTAAGCCCTGCTACTACCTGCCCTGCTTCGTGACCTCCAAGAACGAGTGTCTTTGGACAGACATGCTCTCCAACATCGGTCATTCAGGGTCCCAATCAAAGCACTATGCCTGCATCCGACAGAAGGAAGGATACTGCAGCTGGTACAGAGGATGGGCGCCTCCTGATAAAACTATCATCAACGCCACAGATCCCTGAGCACAGTCCCTTCCCCATTTCTTTTCCTCCCTCCCTTGTGGCTGAGCTTCTCTTGGACAATAACTCCTACCAGATCATGATGATGACAATGAAATTAGTGCCTGTTTTTCTTGCAAATTTTAGCACTTCGAACACTTAAAAAAAGAAAAAGTCTATGCTGTCATACTGAATTAGTTTTTAATCACCTTTTTCGATTCTGAGATCACCCATTTCAGTCAGAATTATATTTGTCTGGGAACTTTTGTTTGCACACCGGAAAAAAAATTATGGAGCCCTTGCTCTCTCTATGTATCATTATCTATAGCAATATAATCTATATTTTTTTAGGAAAACAAAAATATAAAAACTATCCCAGTTGGGTACTATATCCTTCTTCCTTGCCCTGGCTTCCCCAAGCCCTCTTCGCACACTCACTGCACAAATTATGTAGACTGAAGCTATTTGAAGGGGAAACTGGTTTAATTAACTAGATCAGTAAATAAAGTAAAAAAAACCCAAACACAGCCCTATTCAAATGGGGAATTTTGGAAGTGTGATTGTCTCCAGAAGTGAGAGAACTCAGTTGGTGTTAAGACACTGCATCGTCTGGTAAAAGCACCAAGGACTGAATGTCCTCCTTGCTCATTCAGTCACAGTGTGAAGGCAAGAGCGCACAGGAAGTTCTGGGGTTCCATAGAACATGAAGAGAGGTTTATTATTGTTGTGAGGTTTTTGAAATAAAACCTGCATTCAGGGAGGTAATTCACCTAAGTACAATGCAGCAGGTGACATGTTGAGCTTCTCTCTTTTAAATAGAGTTGCTCTTGAAATTTTTGCAGTTTAGCTCCCACAGAAAAATTCCCTTGTGAACATCCTAAACCAAACAAATAAAAAGTATCAACACTAAAAATAAATCAATGAATGCCACGGAGAGGGGGAAAAGGAAGACTCACTAGGGTATATTGCTATAAGAAATCTATTGCCAAAATAGTGTTTAGCTGAAGTAAAATGTATATACACACATAATGACATAAGCTATTTTTGACAGGACGTGGAATTATTTGGTGTTATAAACAGTGAATGCTTTGATTGTGTTTTAAAACAGAAATCTTGACATTCCGAGTCAGTGATTTATTTTTGGTAAAAGATATTGAAACTCCAGTGTACCTGCAGTAGTGGTTAGAATCACTGTTTCGTGCCCCCTTCCCCAACCACTATGGCTTACCTCCTACAGCTACACTGGTTGCAATTGTATATGTAGTGAAAGCAAAAGCTGCCAGAGCGAGGCAAGGAAAAGCAACATCCTGACAGGCACTTCCTAGAACTTTAAATTTCAGCTGTCCAATGGATTCCAAGTGGGTCAAGTGCTCTGTTTCCCCCAAGCTGTTGTTAACATAGCTGTGGGCACATGCTTAATCTACGTCCTGAGGCAACATGGGGGAAGGGATGGTCCTGGCTTCACTGTCGACTGGGGGATTTTTTTGTTCTGTTTTGTTTTTATTAAGAAAACTATAATATAAATTTTCTTATTAAATAAAAATATTTTAAGGTTTAATGTTGATGAGGAGGGTTGCTGACAAAATGGGTGACTGTGTATATTTTACTGAGTGTACGGGGGAGGAGGGCAACACTTAACAACATTATTTGTTTTTGTTTTTTATTATTATAATTATTTATCTTACATAGACATGTATCTTCAGTTCATTCCACTTAGGAAGCAGAGCTGCTGTCAGCAAGGAAAGGCATTGCAGTCATCCTAGACAGGGACAATATAGCATTCTCTATGCAGTGATCTTTTCAATTTGTTTGGGGCTTCTTTGCCATTATGAGAGGGGGAAGAGTGTATTTTAGTGTTGGGATTGATGCAGCAATCATTTGGGGGCTTCTTTGACTTCAGTGGAGCTATGCTCATTTACACCAGTTGAGGATCTGGCCCATTTAATAGAAGACCCTTACAGCAGAATGCACGTGATTGGCTTAAATGGCATTTTCATAGAATCATTTGGATTAGAAGGGACCTTTGGTGGAATATTCAACAATGCCTAAGTGGTTTAGGAGCAATCAGCTCACTGAACGTCAATGGGACTTGTGCCTAGGCACACTTAAAAATGCCATCCCTTGTCCCTACCCTTAAACTATGGACCTGATCATCAATGGCAATAAGCACCATCAATCCCTATTGATATCGGGGGAGATTAGGTTGCTTTTTAGGGTCAGGTGCTACATCAGGCTGCTTCCCTTTTGAGCTGGGCATCATCAAGTTGGGCCGTGAGCACAGGGGACCAATTTCTGCTCTGTTCCATCTGTGCAACTGCAGTGCAGTCACAGGTGTCATTGAAAGCAGAACTTGTCCCTGCGTCTCTAGCAATGATAATTCCACCAGTACACTTCACAACTTGTGAATGTTGTGGAGCTAACCAAGGCCTGACCCAGCTGCCATTCGATCAAAGGTGCTTTAGCAATCAATAAATCATTGAGCACAGCCATTTCTCCGAGCTTTGGAAGGCAAGATGAAGCTTGTCATGCAATGAGTTGTCAGACGTTGATTTGGATTTCCATTAAACTGTGGCTCTGTATTTTACCTGCTCACTGACTGTATAATTTAAAATCATATAAATAGCTGAAACATTACAGTATTGCAATCACATTATTGTGAAAATCTTTATTTTGTTGCTACAAAGATGTGCGTTCCTAAGTAGGCTGTAATGTAGCTATGCGCTTTGTAAACAAACAACAAAACCCCCAACCCTGCTACCAGCAGAGTTATTTTCCTATCCAGATTTCCATTTTATATTGCAGAGGGTAGAAATATGTTTGACTTGCAGACATGTAGACAGGTAAAGGCCGGGGTTTGGAAAGCAACCCTCTCCCTTGCCAAATAAAGATGCAGCCATAGAGGCTTTTTAAAATGTGGAACCAAATACAGGGAAAGAGTGAGGGGGAAGAAACCAGCACAAAATACATTTCTTTTGGGAGGCTTCCAGGTTTTTTTAAATAAATACTATCAGTGACGGATATTTTGTGGACTAAGCTTGCCTTGGAATCAAAGGGTGTCTTTCCATTGACGTAAATGGGCTTTGGGGTCAGGCGCCTAACTTTCTGCCTCTCTATCTACTCTTCCCTTGCCTCACTGAAGATCACACCAGCCTGCCAAGGCCCAACACCCTCCTGGATTACAACAGGCCCTGCAGTATGTAGGCACTCTGTCTGGAGGACAGGAGTGAAGCTCCCGTCAGGGTGTTGTTATCCCAGATTAGAGGGGGTTGCCATTGCACAAATATCTTGCTGCTTCCCCTTTGTTGCGAAGGTTGAAATGTGGCCTCTAACATCCCCACCAGCCATGCTTTGTGCTGAAAGGGATGCTGTCAATGGGACTGCTTACATCAGTGTCTCCACAATCAGAGCCTTAGTTTTTAACAAACACACTTTTACTAGGTTTTAAATAAATCAATATTATTAAAACTCCATTTTTACAAACCTAACTCACTTTTCTAGACTATTTTTGCAGTTTCCTTATTTCCATTTTGTTTTGTTGCTTCTCTGAGCTTGGACAACAGATACGTCAGTTTTACTTTCAAATCCAATTTCACTTTCCAGTTCTCATCACAAGCATAGTACTGGAATGTTTGGACTGCCAACTATGCCTGGGGGCTCTTTGTTTCTTTAAAAATGGTTTCCTTTTAAGGTTGGGAGTGGGGTGTCCACCCACCTTTTTTTTTCTTTAGGGAAAAGGGTGGAGGGGGATTATGTGGAACTTCCTGTGCAGAGTCCCACTGAAGTCAATAGGGGTCTGCAGACAGAGCAGTCCACCAACACAGTGTAAACTACAGGATCAGGGCCTAATTTTGGTGTGCCAAACATGACCCTCATCTACACTTTGAGCTGGGGTATAATTCCCCACTCGAGTAGACAAACCCACTCTAGCTCTGATTGGCAGCACCAGTGGAGGGACAGGTTAGTCACTTCAAGTAGGTGTCTAGTGTCTCCAAGGGATGCTACTTGGCAGCTAGCTACTCCAGCTACACTCTGTTATTAGCACATTAGTACTTGCAACCCCAGGTCAAAGTGTAGACGTACCCTTAATATGTCTGACTCATCAATGCGGACCTTCCATGCTCACCAGTGGGGCAAAATGCTACCTCAGGGTGCCCATGAATACACCCCTTTATAAGAACTCAAAGTGAAGGCACGAGGAAGGAGTTCCCATTGTTTCACAGGACTTTCCAGGTATATTTCTTCAACATTTTTCAAAATATTTTAAGTCTATGAATCCTTTGTATTTTGGAAGGGAGGGACAAAATTCAAAGGATGGTGCAAACATTTTTTTTTTTAATGCAGGTCAAAGTTTTCTGTCCATCCAAATCTTGACAAAATCCTTAAAAAAAAATAAAAAAAAATCCACTAAGTCTATGTCGCTGCTTTTGTTGTAGTGTCTTGTTCTAGTGTAGTATCTTGGTCACTCCCTTTTCTTCACTGAGCCCCTCTGCTGTTCCTGGTTAGGGTGACCAGATGTCCCAGTTTTATAGGGACAGTCCCGATTTTGGGGTCTTTTTCTTATATTGGCTCCTATTACCCTCCACCCCCTGTCCTGATTTTTCACACTTACTGTCTGGGCACCCTATTCCTGGTAGTCACAGAAATTTGGGGAAAGGAAACAAAGCCTGGGAGAAAAATTTATCCAGAAGAAATATATTTGTTGCTAAATTCTGTAACACTGTTTAGAGTTTTCCTCCATGTTATTTATAAATTTTATACTCAATGAATGTATATTGTCTTTAAAGTAATACCGCATAATGTTCAATTTTTATAGTGTTCTTTTCTTCTAAGCAGTAAAGTGGTTTTATTTCTATCACAGACATTCTGTCTCTGCCTTGCTTATGTTAGTCAGTCTCTGTTACTTTAACCATATACAATTGGTACCATATACTTTAACATATGCAAATGTTGCTTTTTCATTGGATCTTATGTGAAAATTAAGCCCCTTGCAACTGTTCTACTCCTGAGGACTCCCTCAACAATCCCTCTTCTCTTTTTAAAGCAGCCATTCTCCTGAGGTCCTGTTGTTGGGGCCACCAGCCTCAAGATGGAAGGAAATCCCTTTTGGAGTCTGTGAGTTCCACTTTTTAGATGTCCAGATGGGGTCACCACAGAGTAATGCAGGCACTATGGCTGAACGTGTAACAAACGCTGACTGCTACTGAGGAGGAATATTTGCACTAGTTGGGTGTGCAGCACAGGGTGCTGTTGCTATTATAACAGCTCCACAGAAGCTAGTTTGAAGCACATTTTATCCAATATACCAGTGTTTTCATTGACTTAATGAGAGAAGGTGGAGGCTACTCAATGAAATCCTTTCCATTGTGAAAATCTCAACCCTTGTAATATCTCTTTAACGTGACTAGTTATGGGCAATCGAAAATTTTCCATCAAAGCTTTCTTTTTGACAGAAAGTCGGGTGTTCAACTACATTAATATTTTCACAGAGTGCCAATTTCCACTCACAATTTTGAGTTTTTGTCAGAAATATTTGGGTTTCTGGCAAAAAGTAGAAATTTTCCATTGAACATTTGGACAGAAACGTTTTTGGGGGAGGGAGGGTGGACACACACACACTTGTCTGACCTGCTTTATGACTAGTCCTCATCCATACCCCTTTCCAAATAGGAACCTATTAGCATTTGGAAAAGCTTGAACATGCAAAAATGCGTTTTCTGATCTGACAACGGTACTAGTGAGGGAAAGTTACTTTAAGAAGAGATTTAATTCAAGTATCTTCATAAACACTTCTATAGTGCCTGCCATACAAGGGTCACAAAATGCTTTACAAACACCCACAAACTTAGTTCCACAACACCTCCGTGAGGTGGGAAAGCACTATTATTCCCATTTTACATATGGGCAAGCTGACGCAGGTCAGTGCAGATGCGTGTGGCAGAGATTGGGAAAAGCACCCAACATTGCTTCCATCACATACATGCCCCTTTCTAGTACATAAACAGTGTTTGCGTTCAAATGACGTTATTGGCTGTTCATTATTTGCAGTATTGTTGAACAGGTCCGAGCCAATGTGCAACCATCCTTCATACCCAGGGCCAATAAGAGGCCCTTATGTGTGGCTGTGGCCAAAGACAGACAATGTCACACATCACTGGTGACTGCTCTCTGACCAGCTTTGATGGTGGTCTGCGGACTCTGCACTCTGCTGACAAGGCTATCATAAACTGGCGTGGCAAGTTCTGCATCCGATAAGAAATGATTTGCAATTTGTTATTCTCCTGTTTAAAAAGGTTCCATCATTCTTTCCAGGAGTCAAAACAGTGCTACAATGCTACCCATTAGCCGGAAATTGCTTATCCAAACTATCTCATGAACAACAAATACATTTGGATGAGTCTACAAATGATTTCCAAACAGGGGGGAAAAAAAGAAGAAGCTATATCTGTCAGATAATTTATTTGAAACAGTTTGCCCAGCTCTGTTAGAAATATAAGTCCTGATGTGAGGGCAAGGCAAATTCATATCTGTACTGGAGCATCTTGGATAGCAAAGTGTCCTCATAATTTGTGGATATGATTAAATGAAATCGGGCCTTACAAATTAATTTGACCTAATAAACTAGGACAAACTGTAGCCCAGTGTAAAGAACACACCATTCTGCTATCTATCTGTCTTAGGAACTTATCTGGCCCCTGTGACTAGCATCTGAGTACCCCACAATCCAAATTTTCTCCTATGAAGTAGGGCAGTGCTATTATCACCATGTTACAGATGGGGAATGGAAGTATAGAGGGACTAAGGGCCAGAATTGTAAAGGTATTAGGTGCCCACACATACAGATGCTTTGTGGGATTTTCATAAGCAGCTGGAGATTTTGGGGGGATTTTTGAAAATCCCACTAGGCATCTACCTACATGTTTAGGCACCTAAATACCTTCAAAAATCTGCTCTCAAAGGAGTTTCCAAAGGTCACACAAGAAGTCTGTGGCAGATCAGGGGCTCAAACCCAGGTCTCCAGAATCCCACGGTAGCCCTCTAACAGCTGGACCACAGAAGCTCTCTTTATACCCCTGACTAAAGACCAAGGCAAGAGCCAGAAATATTGGACAAGCTGGAAAGATAAGGATCTTTTTCATATACGGTAAGAATGTCTAATCATTTGCAGTTTTTTACTCCAAAGTGAACCTAAAAACCTGCTGATAATGCAAGTGGGTGGCCTCCTTTGGATCACGTGACCTGTTTTCTAGGTCTGCAGCCACCAACCATAAAACTTTCCTCTGATTATATGGCATCTCTGGGCCCAGCCACCCCACAGTCAGATATCATAAAAAAGCCTGACACTTTGATCATTGGAAGAATCAAGTGTGGAATAAAGCAACACTGGAGCACAGCTCAATGGACTCAAACACTTTCCAAGACACGCGTCACTCTCTCTCTTTGAGTACATATATATATTACCACCCAGCTTTGCTAACAATTGTGGAGGCTTCTTTCACTCTGTCAGACGTTTACGAGTATGGGACGTATCTTAGAATTATAGATATGCATGTTTTCAGTATACCATAGAAATGCAGGGCTGGAAGGGACCTCCATAAGTCATCAAGTCCAGCCCCCTAAGCTAAAGCAGCACCTAAATAAACCTAGACCATTCCTGACAAGTGTTTGTCTAACCTGTTTTTAAAATCTGTAATGATGGGGATTCCACAACCTCCCTTGGAAGCCTATTTCAGAACTTAACTATCCTTATCATTTGAAAGTTTTTCCTAATATCTAACCTACATATCCTTGCTGCAGATTAAGCCCATTAAATATTGATCTACATACTTAAAGGGAAGCTATCAATCAACAGCCAAAACACATAATTGTTTTTACTGCGGTTGATAATCTGCATTTAACAAAAGCATATTAAAAAAAACCCAAAATAGAAGTTCGATAACTGCCTTTATTGGATGTCCACTTATGTAAAAGGTTATCTACAGTACCTAACCCTTATATCACCACTAATCTGACCAATGGAGACTAAGGAGGAACCCAACTGGTTGGACTAGGGAAGTTGGTGGCATTGGTTTTATTAACAAAATTAAACAGACAAAAAAAGGTGGAGGGCCCAATTTGGATACCGTTCCACTTGTCTTATGCATTTACAGCCCTGATCTACTTATCAGGAGCAGGCCTTCCAGCCTTATGACCTCTCAGTTGCAGGGCTGTGTACTGGCCTATACGAGGGATTTAGGTCAGGAGATACTGTATTATGAGTGTCATATGAGTAATTGAGGGAGGACACCAATTTTAATCTCAAAAGCAGGGCTGGCCCTAAATTGTCCGTGTGTGAATCCCACCAGCCTTGCACCTGAATTCAAAATGAACCCAGCTATACAAACTGAAGAGCAGGTGACAATTCAGACATGGGGTCAGGGCTCATAGACAGAAAGGACCATTGAGATCTTTGAGGGAGGCAGAAAGAGTCATAGGTTCATGGATGCATGTTGACCATTGAGCTTTTCAAAGGGCCAGGCTAAGAGTAGTCATGCCTCTGCCTAGAGTCAACACCACTTGTAGGGGGAAAAAAATAAATACAGCTGAGTTGTTTAAACACTCCCACTTCTGCTCCTTCCCCAGATTCAAAAAGAGACAGCTGCCCAGCACTCTTAGGAAGTTGCTGCCTTTAAGGAACCCATGGAATGCCTAATTATTGTGCAGGTCTAAGGTACAGTATGTACTAGTTCACAGATAGGATGAATAAACACCAAGAGCAATTATGCTACAGCAAATTATGCAAGACAAATAGAATAAGAGCTCATGTTCCAAAACTCAAAACCACTTCATTTAACAAGCCAACAGCTGGTAAGTATGTCTAATAGATGGTAACTATGTCACAGATGAGACAAATCAAGAGCAGCACAGCACTCTTTTATAAGAAACTTCTGCTGCACCCCACATCTCTGATCTTCCTGCTCCTCTATGCATTAGGAAGAGTGCAAAGACCAACTCAGCCACATCCAAACAAACCTGTTCCCTGCCTATGACAACCAGAGTCAGCAATTTATTTCTCACTCTTTCACCATCTGTGTCCTTCCAAGAACTGAGGGAAAAGGAAAGAGGCACCCAGTTTTATGCCTGCTATTTTTCGGCTAGTAATTTATTGTCTGTAAAGTCAAAGATATTGTTTAAATTGCCAGGGCTCCCAGAGCGAGTGACCCTTTCCACTCCCAGTCACAGATTCACTGCATCTTCCCCAACTAGATCATCATAAAAATAAACAAAGGACACTTACCATCTGCTTATGGCTTGGGAAGAATGTTTGCTCCACAAGAGGGAACTTCTCAGGACCCAGCGAGTTGAAGATTTTAATTAGCTGAGAGAACTAAAGAGAGAGAGAGATGTCTGTTGTTTATTAGACAATAAACCAGTGCTTTTAAAAAGTGCTGGTATGAAGGGGGGTGGGGGAAATCACATTATCTTCTCCCACCCACCTTTCTGCAATTGAGAATGGTGAAAAATATGGCATGCTAAGCTATCACTATCTCTCATGCACTTGAGAGAAGGGAAGGAGTTAAGTGAAGAGGCTGGAAGTGGACCAGCTTGCATTCAATTACAGATCCACTATAAACAGGTTTAGCTTTCACAGCACAGAAGGGCTGAGAGTAAAGAGAGGGTGGCTCTTCTTGAGAGTCTGGAGGAAAGGGCTTAAGACCCAAGCACTCCTTTGGTGTGTGTGTGTGTGTGTGTGTGTGTGTGTGTGTGACAGAAATAAGTAGTAGCCACTCATGTATAGCAACAAAACAAAACTCTCTCCCTCATGCAACCAAATAAAGGATTGGTGATGTTTCTTAAAAGGTATGAGAGTAACCAAAAGAGACGCTCACTAGAAAGAGAGAGTCTTCTACATCAGTGGCTCTCAACCTTTCCAGTCCACTGTACCCATTTCAGGAAGCTGATTTGTCTTAAGTAACCCCAAGTTTCACCCCACTTAAAATCTACCTGCTTACAAAAATCAGACATAAAAATACAAAAGAATCACAGCACACTGTTACTGAAAAATTGCTCACTTTCTCATTTTTACCATATAATTATAAAATAAATACATTGGAATATAAATATTGTACATACATTTCAGTGTATAGTATATAGAGCAGTATAAACAAGTCATGGTCTGTATGAAATTTTAGTTTGTACTGACTTTGCTAGTGCTTTTCATGTATCCTGTTGTAAAACTAGGCAAATAACTAGATGAGCTGATGTACCTCCTGGAAGACCTCTGCATACTTCCAGGGGTACACATTCCCTGGTTGAAAACCACTGTTCTACACCATTCGATTTGAGTGCTGGGCAAAGAAATCATGAACCTGATGTCTATCATATAAACATCTGTTGTGACTAGGTTCACTTGAGAGTGTCTGTCACCAATCTTACATGCATGCAGCATGATGCACACAGAATGAAATAGAGAAGAGTTCACCTCTTACTTCCCCATTTATCTTGGGGGTCAAAGGGGACATCACTGCTTTCAGAGAGTTATTTGAGGAAAGCAATGTTGGAAAGCAGAGTCCTCAGCAAGTACTTCACGCACAAGATCTAACCTGGTAAGCCAGGACAACACACACATAATTAACTGTTTATCATCAAGGGTCACACACAACTAGACATGAAGCTTCCCATAATGTGATAATCTGACAGTGGGATAACAGAGCTATTCTAAGATTTCTACCCACCTTACTCAACCTTATAATAATTTTTATCACAAGGAATTTCAACTCCTATTTGACAATCTGCAAATATTTACACTATTACACATACAGTCTACAGCCTGGTGTAAATTGCATGTATGGCACACTCCCTTATCTTTCACTGGTAAAACAAAAAATCTAGTATTTGAAAGGTGGATATGCAAGGCTGTGGAACTCAAAGACTTAAGACATGCAAGTTCCTTGAGGCAAGAACGACAGATTTTATGGAGGACAATATGCAGATATGACTAAGAGATGAAAGGAGACAGTAACAGGAGAAACATAATTGAAACTACTTATGGAAGGATCTTCTGGATGATCTATGTTCCTTGTGACTGAGATGAATGTATGTAGCCACCTTGCAGTGTGCCTAAAGCATCTCACTAGGTGCTATAAGCACCATTCTAATAGGTAAGCTCCTTTTCAGCTAGGCAGCAGTGCTGTTATTGACAATCAGGATTGGTGACGTTGCAGAAAGAGGACTGCTTTCTTCTCTTAAGTCAGTGATTTCTAAGTGGAGATGAATCTCTCAGATATCAATTTTCATGGGTATTTAGAGAATTTACTTGTTGGGGCCCGCTGCAGCTGGGAGCAAACGTCTCAATAATTCTAGCTACTGCTGACACACGTAACATGTGGGCTTGGCAGAATTCAATTTTTTTATAATGCTGATGGAGAATATCAGTGTTTATTTTTAAGCACCTTTTTCAATTTTCATCAATTTAAATGTTCAGTTCCAGGAAATTATGGGGGCAGGCTATGGGGAGGTCAGACAATAATTTTTTAATGACAGGACACACTGAGATTCTAAAAGTTAAAGTTTATAACCATTAAACACAAAACTGCCAACATGTCAAACATGCCAACATGTCAAAATGTACAAAGTAAATACCCTTAAATCAAACTTTAATAAGTTCTCAAGCAGAATTTTTCTTACTTTGCCTACCTGTACATTTCTATTATTATCCATGAAAATATTTTTTTCTTCGGTTTGTGCATGTATGATGAAATCGACGTTCATCAATGTTTGCCAATAAAAATCTAATCCTTCCACGCCGAATAATATGTAATCAAACCCAGAGCTAAGGCTATGAGAATTTGCAAATAGAACTCTGCACAGAGATTCACAAACTGAACCCCAAGGTTCAATTCATAGGGCTTGAAAGTAAATCAACTCCCATAGGTTCTTTTAGAGAAAGTTCAGTTAACTTAACCCTCTATTATGGGGAAAGTTCAGTTGTGGAAGGTTCTCATTGCAACCACACAACAACAATTTCCCAACAAACCTTGGGACCCCCTCATCCTGAAGGAGACATTTTCAAGTTCCAGGACTGGTTGGGGGAAGACGATAGCTGTTCAAGGAATAACAGACCCAGAGCCTTGGGAGAGGAAAGTCCTTTAGCTTCCCATCAGCGTGAGCCACCTCAGCCTGTTTGCTGAACTTTCATGAGTATTGGCTGAGGTTCATAAATGCCTCAAGTTGCAATTCCAAGGCTCTGTTTGAGATAATGTGAGGTCTGATTAAAGTATTTTGTTCAAGTCTACTAAGTATCTTCATTTAGGTCCCCTTCACAGCATTGCAATCACTGGACCACCTTAGCAAAAATTTCTGTTTACTAAATTTAATCTTGCACTTCCTGGTGAAGAGAGAGCATTTTGGAAATTAAAGGATGATTCCTGTATGAAAAATACTGCCAGTTTGTAAAAAACAATCTGAAGGCCATGTGCCAGACACAGGACACATATTGAAATGGCAGCTGCCCTTAGATTTGTAGACACACAAAGATTTCCTTTTCTAAATTGTGTGGGATGAAATTCAGTGTTTGAGAAAATCCAGAAATCTTCCTTCGGTGGCATAATCACATCATTAGTACCCCCTCGCCCCCTCGCGCACATCAGCAGATAAGAGGAAAAATTCCACGCCTAGAATAATTTTTGTTGGCAACGAGGGTGTTGATCTAGAGGAAAGAGGACAGATTGCGTCTCTTAACTACTTGAACTACCCCTGCACATCCCAGAGAAACAAAACAAAACATTGTTTTGACTAGCAAAGTGAGAAAACAGAACTTAAAAGTTACACGGAGTGAGATGGAGACACAGAGAGAAAGATCAACACACTGGCGAGAGAGACACATGAGTCACAGTGGATGCACACACAGATCTACAAACACAGACACATAGATGCTGTATACATGTTACTCTAGGAAAATAACTACAGCTATTGAATAATTGCCTGGCTGACATATGGTGTATTTGCTTGTTAGTTTGCCTTCTTTTTGAAGCATTAGGTATCGGCCACTGCTGCAGTAATGGGTGTGATACACACGTGCTGGTAAAAGACAACTATTTTTTGCCTACTCTCGCCATTATAAGATGGATCAGAATTGCAAAAAAATTACATCTTTCATATTGACCTCAGTAGCGAATGTTACATGTGTGATAGGCACAATACTGTACAAGAGACACTAATGGATTAACCCAGTACAGCAACTCTTATCTTCTTGTTTAGATAAGAACATAAGAATGGCCACACTGGGTCAGACCAATGGTGCATCAGCCCAGAATCCGGTCTTCCAACAGTTGCCAATGTCAGGCACAATGTCAGGGAATGAACAGAATAAGTAACCATCAAGTGATCTATCCCCTGTTGCCCATTCCCAGCTTCTGGCAAACAGAGGCTAGGGACACCATTCCTGCCCATCCTGGCTAATAGCCATTGATGGACCTATCCTCCATGAATTTATCTAGTTCTTTTCTGAACCCTGTTATGGTCTTGGCCTTCACAACATCCTCTGGCAAGGAATTCCACAGGTTGACTGTGTGTTGTGTGAAGAAATAACCCCTTTTCTTTTAAACCTGCTGCTTATTCATTTCATTTGGTGACTCCTAGTTCTTGTGTTATGAGAAGGAGTAAACAACACTTCTTTATTTACTTTCTCCACACCAGATACTTGACCCTGATGAGACTAGGCCAAGTATCGTCTCTGTATGTGTGTCCTAAATTGAGAGGAATGTTATTGTCAGCCATTCAGCTAGCTTATTCCTTGCATCTAAGGGCCCATCCTTACTCATGGTCAGTAGTACCTCAGTCCATAAGTAACCCCATGGATTTCAATGAGACCACATACAGAGCACAGGACTACTCCGTGTAAGCATGGGTGGCACAATCTGGGCCCTTACAATCCCTAAACAATCATGCATCTGCAGTAATGTGGCATGCCTAAGCTACCTGGGCTCGTCTAGGTCAAAAGTTACTGCATAGGAATAGTTTAAAAAGAAAAGGACAGGTGCATCTTAAGGCTGAGGGTAACATTTTCTAACATGGCTAAGAGTATGTCTACATAGCAACTAGACACCTGCGGCTGGCTCCTACTAACCAATCTGAGTTTGGGCTGCAGGGCCATTTTATTGTAGGCTTCCGGGCTCAGGCTGGAGATCGGGCTCTAGGTGTCTGCAAGGTGGGAGGGGGTTCCAGAGATCGGGCTCCAACCCAATCCCAGAAGCCTACACAGCAGTCAAACAGCCCCACAGCCTGAGCTCTGCGAGCCCGAGTTGGCCCGTGGGTTTTTCTTTGCTGTGTAGACATACCCTGAGTCACTTAGGAACCTAAGTCCCAGTGAAACTCAATGGCACTTAGGCTGCTAAGTGATTCAGAAATTTTTACTCTGAATCTTCAAATCTACCCCACCCTCTGAAGAGGTGTAAGCTGTCTTACAAAATTGTGGATATTACCGCACATCATTACCCTGTATGAAATCCTGCAGTATTTTGTACTGTAGTTTTTATAACACAGTGATTGTTACAATTGGCTAATGCATCTAGACTGGTGTGGTTACAGCAAAACTTTTACATAATTCTGAGTTCCTGAAAATTCATTTTTTTGTTTAGCCTCTGTGAAACAGCCATTTTCACTTTAAAAAAAAAAAACAGTTCAAATTGTGCATGTTGTCAATGCAAGTTAATTTTCCATCCCTCTAAAAAAAGTGTTCTGAAATACTGAAAAATTCACAATTATCATTCAAAAATATGAGCGTATTCACTCAACAGTTGTGGAGGAATCATTACAGACTGTTGAGGGAAACCCCCCACAAAATTGTGAACGTTTCTCATGAAATTGGATCATGTTTGAAAATACAAACAAAATGTGAAAAACCTCAATTCCTAACATTACCTAATTTCATTTTTCACACACCCCTACAGTTATGTCTGTCCAGTAAGTTTCCAATAACCTTTGCCAAACAGATTCCTCCTTTCAGGGTGCCTATTCTACAATCAAAATGCAATAAGGGAAAAATATCTATCCCCAAGAAAAGCTGTTGGTGTCTCTGTCTCTTGTTTTCTAGCTATCATAAAATCTTTTGATTTCACTGCCAGAGAAGCTCTCAGTAATGAAAGGCATGACAGAAACGCGTATCTGAGCCAGCTCCAACCAGATAAAGCCACTAGCAGTGCCAAGTGCCAGTTTGAGATCCTAGATTAAGTAAATTGCTTTGTGGATTTAGGTTTTTTTGTTTTGTTTGTGTAACAGGGTGCACTCACCTCTTATGAGCAGGGCTGGATTAACGCAGGGGCTTTAGAGGCTGCAACCCAGGGCCTCAGGCTAACGGGGGCCCCGCAGGCCCGGATACGGCCGGCTACTTCTTTTCATCTGGCCCGCTGGCATGCCCCTACTACCCCTAGGCAAGGTGCATTCAGGGAATCTCTGCATGCTGCCCCACCCCCAGCACCGGCTCCACAGCTCCCATTGGCTGGGAACTGCAGCCAATGGGAGCTGCAGGGACAGCACCTGTGGGCACAGGCAGTGTGCACCACGCAGAGCGGCCTGACACCTCTGCCTCGGGGCTGGACATGCCGGCCACCTCTGGGAGCAGAGCAGCACAGAACCAGGGCAGGCAGGAATCCTGCCTTAGCCCCGCAGTGCCGCCAACCAGAAGCCACCTGAGGTAAGCGCCTCCTAGCCGGAGCCTGCACCCGAACCCCCTACCCCAGCCCAGAGCCCCCTCGTGCACCCAAACCTCCCAGACCCCACACCCCACCTGCACCCCAACCCCCTGTCCCAGCCCTGAGCCCCTCCCACACCCAAACTCCCACCCAGAGCCCGCACCCCAAACCTCCTGCCACACCACAACTCCCTGTCCCATCCCTGGCCACAACCCCCTCAGCTGGAGCTGCACCCCCTCCCGCACCCCAATCCCCTGCTCCAGCCCTGAGCCCATTCCCACACTCCAAACCCTCAGGGGCCCCACAAAATCTAATAGCCCCAGCCCACAGGAGAGTTGATTCCGGCCCTGCTCACAAGCGCCCCCTGGCTGAGTGCATGTGCCTGCACACTCACTCTGTGTTTCTGGTGGATCTTTGCTGACTCAGCCCTCCAGACGAGTCACACACGGTCTATGTGATAAAATCAAAGCAAACACCTTCTGGGGTACAAATCCAACAGGGGCCTCTCTCAGTGCCCTCTGTAACATCTCTCTCAAGTTGCCTGGAATAGAGCGGTGCCCCAGGGCTCTTTTCCTGGAGGCAATATCTTCACCCTCTCTTCAGCAGGGCTACTATAGTTCAGTTCCCCTTCTGAGGTGCCTCAAAGTCCATGCCACTTTCCCAGTGGCTGGTGGGGGGAACCTGGGCCCACCCTCTATTCTGGGTCCCAGCCCAGGGACCCTATAGATAGCAACCATCTGTCACATCCCTTTAAATCAGGGGTGGCCAACCTGAGCCCGAGAAGGAGCCAGAATTTAGCAATGTACATTGCCAAAGAGCCACAGTAATATGTCAGCAGCCTCCCATCAGCTCTCCCGCCCTCCCCCGGTGCAAGGCACACTGGGATACCTACCATGATGCACCGCATTTTCTATTGACACAACTGCATGCGGTGAGGATGTGCAGCACTGATGCAAACAGCCAAGTGTGCATGTACGACCCAAGTGATTTACAAAAGTAATCAGCTGAAAGCCAGCATAACTTAAATTGACCAGACTTTGTAATATAGGCACACCTTAGACACGCCTGGTGCAGGGTGTAATGGCCTTCTTGCTTAGCAGTGTCAACAGCAGTACATTGATACAAATGATCAATAAATAACATTAGCTTCCTGTTCTCTTCAAGCTGCAATTCAAGGGGCTGATACTGATCTATAAAGCTCTATATAGTCTGGGTCTTCCCTGCCAGAGAAATCACCTCCCTAGTTTTGAATACTTAGGGCTCCTGAGAAGTCATTTTCAATACAAGGCCGTTGACTTTGAAGCTGGCTTCCACTGTTGGTATGACAGAGCCTGAGATTGTTGACTTTTGGGGCCTGGTAAAAAGCCCATTTGTTGACATTGGCTTTTGCTGGGGAAGGTGATGGTATGACATATTTGTGCCTTCAGGTTGAGTCGGTAGAGACTGGGTAAGTTTAGTTGACATGTGTCAACTGTGACAAAGTTCCTCCTCTACCTCGGTGGGTCCTGCGCTTATTGGCGGATTCTGATTGCCTCAGAGATCTTCCCCTCTAGTAGAATCCACAGTCCAGGTTAACTCCTGTGTCTGATCAGGAGTTGGGAGTTTTGGGGGAAACCTGGGCCTGCCCTCTACTCTGGGTTCCAGCCCAGGGCCCTGTGGATTGCAGCTGTTTAGAGTACCTCCTGGAACAACTGCATGACAGCTACAACTCCCTGGGCTACTTCACCATGGACTCCTCCTAACACCTTCTTTATCCTCACCACAGGATCTTCCAGCAGTACGCCCTCTTACTCTCAGCTCCTAGTGCCTCTTGCTCCCAGCTCCTCACACGCAACCTCCTTCCACAGCTCCTGACATGCGCCCCTCACTGACTCACTGGGAGGCTTTTAACTAGTTTCAGCCAGCCCCTGATTAGCTGCAGGTGTCTCAATTAACCTCCCTGCCTTCTGGAAAGTTCTTAATTGGCCCCAGGTGTCTTGATTAACCTGGAGCAACTGCCATAAGGTATCAGGGATTTGTTTAGCCTGGGGCGAACATACTGGTTCCTTACCACTTTCCTATAGCCCTCTGGCCTTGCCCCGTCACACAACTCATTTTCGTAATTCTGTGTGTGCTAGTATGCAAGACCCAAGAGATGGAAGTGATGGGCATATCCTCCCACCGACAGCCCTGCCAATCAGCACCTCCCCCTCCTTCCCCATCAGCTGTTTCGTGGCATGCAGGAAGATCTGAGGGGGAGAGGGGAGGACCAAGGGCATGGCAGGCTCAGGGGAGGGGGTGGGAAGGGGTGGAGTGGGGGAAAGGGCCAGTGGTAGAGCCAGGAGTTGAGCGGTGAGCAACCCCCACCACATTGGAAAGTTGGCACCTGTAGTGCCAGCCCCGGAGTTGGTGTCTATACGAGGAGCCGCATATTAACTTCTGAAGAGCCTCATGTGGATCTGGAGCCACAGGTTGGCCACCCCAGCTTTAAATAAACTGCATTGCTGCTACAATTCCCTAGGCCACTTGTCCATGGCTCCAGCACATTCTTCACCCTTACATCAAGGCCTTGTCCTGGTGGAGTCCCAGAAGCCAACCCAGAGCTAATTTGTGTTCCCCTCGGCCAGCACTGCTATGTGCAAGGTCCTGTAGCTTCCTCAGTCAACCAGGTGCACCCTCCACTCTCCTTCAGGTCCAGCAAGGAACTGAACTCACTCTCGCCCTGCAGCTCTTCTTATACTAGCTTGCTGGGCCCCAATTGGCTGCTTCCCACACAGCCACTCTAGGCAGCTTGGAGGACCTCTCTACTATCCTTTTCTGGGGTGGGATGTGGTAGGGCCACGAGGCCTCCAGTAGGGGGCTCCAGGGGCCTTGTCTACCCCATCGTAGTCAGGGCCGGCGCGCCCACTAGGTGACCCTAGGCGGTCACCTAGGGCGCCAAGATTTGGGGGGTGGCGGGCGGCTGCCCACTGCCTCCCTGCTCAGTGGCTGAGCTGCTGAGTGGGGAGACCAGGGGCGGCTTGCCACGACTGCCCCTTCTTTCCCCGCTGTGCTGCTGAGTGGGGGAGACCAGGAGCGGCTTGCCACGGCTGCCCCTGGTCTCCCCGCTGAGCGGCTGAGCGGGGAGCAGCCACCGCGAGCCATCCCCCGCCCTCCCCCCCGCTCAGCGCCAGCCGCGGGGAGCTGCCCCGCAGCCCCCCGCTCAGCGCCTGAGCGAGGGCACCCATGGCGAGCCCCCCACCTCACTGCCCCCCCCTCAGCGAGCGGCGAGCCGGGGAGCAGCCGTGGCAAGCCGCCCCCCGGCTCTCCGCTCAACTTTCCTGGGACTGCAGGGGTAAAGCAAGGCAGAATCAGGCCCAGAATAGCTACAGCAGAGGCAATGGCAGAGCCAATTTCTCCCACACAGTTCTGGCAGCCAGCTTCATTTTGTAAGGCACTGACTTGTTTACTTTCTTTTATTTTAGACTTCTAAAAATATGCCCATCGCTTCCATCTCTTGAGTCTTGCATACTAGCACACACAGAATTACGAAAATGAGTTGACACATGTCAACTAAACTTACCCAGTCTCTACCGACTCAACCTGAAGGCACAAATATGTCATACCATCACCTTCCCCAGCAAAAGCCAATGTCAACAAATGGGCTTTTTACCAGGCCCCAAAAGTCAACAATCTCAGGCTCTGTCATACCAACAGTGGAAGCCAGCTTCAAAGTCAACGGCCTTGTATTGAAAATGACTTCTCAGGAGCCCTAAGTATTCAAAACTAGGGACTAGGAAGGTGATTTCTCTGGCAGGGAAGACCCAGACTCTATAGAGCTTTATAGATCAGTATCAGCCCCTTGAATTGCAGCTTGAAGAGAACAGGAAGCTAATGTTATTTATTGATCATTTGTATCAATGTACTGCTGTTGACACTGCTAAGCAAGAAGGCCATTACACCCTGCACCAGGCGTGTCTAAGGTGTGCCTATATTACAAAGTCTGGTCAACTTAAGTTATGCTGGCTTTCAGCTGATTACTTTTGTAAGTCTCTTGGGTGGTGCATGCACACTTGGCTGTTTGCATCAGTGCTGCACATCCTCACCGCATGCAGTTGTGTCAATAGAAAATGCGGTGCATCACGGTAGGTATCCCAGTGTGCCTTGTACTGCTGTCCAGTGCAATGCCTTTTGCAGTGCTTTGTGGGATACCAGCAATTCACCCAGGGATTTGTGGGGACTAGGAGTTAAGTTTCCACAATTTCACTTTCTCCATCCCATAATTTTCACACCTTTTAAAAAATTCCCACAGGCCCACACACCGATTTTCAGTCTCCACCATCTCTGTGACAGAAACATGTACAGCTCAGCACAGTTTTCATGACCACTGCTAATACAGGATGCACAATTGTCCTGTATGTGCCAAACTTCGGGAACGACTACAACAACCAGCGTTGTGGTGATGAAGATGAGCTGCTCAAGGATGATGCATGGATGATGGACACAGCAAATAAAAATGTCAGGTTGTTGCTGGGATTCACGAAGCAGCTCCACATAGTGGGTAGGTGCTTCTGGGCCTGAGAAATGAGCACTGATTGCAGTGTAAAGCAGGTATGAGATGACAACCAGAGGCTGCCGTACTTTCTGATGTGAAAAACCACATTGCTGGATCTGCGTGCCGAGCTCACCCCAGCCTTCCAGCACAGGAACACTAGAACAATAGCAGCACTGACAGTGCAAAAGTGAGTGGCGATGGTGCTCTGGAAGCCTGCAACACCAAATTGCTATTGGTCAGTGGGGAATCACTTCAGAGCTGGAAAACCCGCAGCAGGGGCCGTTGTCATCCAAGTATGCAAGGCCATTGAGCATCTCGTGCCACACAGAACTGTGACTCTTAATAATACGTAGGGAATAGCAGACGGATTTGAAGCAATGGTGCTCCCAAACTGTGATGCCAATGAGTACATAAACCAAAAGGGGTACTCTTCCATAGTTATGCAAGCACCAGGGTGGATCACCGGGGGCACTTCACTGATATCAGTGTTGGCTGGTCAGGGAAGGTGCAGCGGGACTTTTCCAAAAGCTGCAAGCAGGGACATTCTTCCCTGACTGGTGCATTCACATTAGTGAGGCTGAAATGCCAACAGTGATACTGGAGGACCCAGCCTACCCCATGCTCACCTGGTTCATGAAGCCGTACACCGGCCACCTCGATAGCACCGAGGAACGATTCAGCTGCCAGCTGAGCAGGTGCAGGATGACTGTTGAATGAGCATTTGGTCAACTCAAAGCTCACTGGTGATGTTTATTGATTAGATTGCCCCTTAGCAAGGCAAACATTCCAAATGTTATTGCTGCATGTTGTGTATGACACAATATGTTGTGAAGTGAAGGGGGAGAGGCTACTGGCAAGGTGGAGGGGTGAGGTGGACCAGCTGTCTGATGAATTTCAACAGCCAGGTACAATTAGAATTGCCAATCATGGAGCTATGCAGTAGAGTGAGGCCTTAAAAGATCATTTTAACAGTCAGCCACAGTAGTGTTGTGTCATGCTTTTGGAAACTTGTGTTCCTTCACGTGTACAGACCTAAAGTGTGGGTGGGTTTAGTGATTCCTGTTATGAATTTTGTAAGGTCATGTCTGTTTGATGCAAACTAATAAGTATACTCTGAATTTCAAAAAATAAAACTTTATTGTGCACATATACACAGGAAACAAAGTTAAACTGTAAATAAACAAGTTTAAAACATTTTAGCATCACTGTGAGGTGACCCATATTTATAACAAACAAGTAAAACAATAAACATACACATTTACATATTAAAAACATATTACAATGTTTCATTCATGGTAAAAACAAGTAATGCACTGTGCTTGCTGGCTGATCCTGTAGTTATCATGGGTCAGTGTAAGTACAGTGGAACCCCACTCACTAAACATATCCTAACTGGTCCACTTCTTTCTTCACCAGATCTTGGTCAGACATTCAGCAGCCGGGAGGGGACACCTCTCAAGGCCACCATAGCAGAGGCTGCTGTTAAAAACAGATAGCTACATTGTTAGATTTACACTTGCAAGAGAAAGGGAATGATAAGTCTCAAAACTCCCTTACTTTATTCCCATAAAGACCTTTAATAAATAACGTTAACTGTCTCTTTAGCTTTGAAGTGCCTTGTTCTGGCACCACTCTGCAGCTCAAGACATGGTGAGTTTGGACGAGCAGGGGTGAGAGAGGGGGAACGGTGGCATCAAAGGTTTAGATGCTGGGTGCCCCAGGGTATGAATATAGGGAAAGGGCTGTGAATGTTGCCAATATTTTCACAGGCAGTGGTGATTTTGGCTGATATTTCACTCCTAAGGGTGACAGAGGCACAGAGAATGCAGCTGTGACTGGCGTCCCAAAGCCACACTGGCCTGTAGCTGACAGGGTTGCAGAGTATCTCCATGAAAGTAAATTCAAATCTGTTACAGAGGAAAAAAGGGACATCCCTCTTCAGACTGACAGAGTACTCTGCATGGAAAAGCAAACGCTGCCTCCACCTCTATCTGAGCACAAGAGAGTGGTTTATTGTGGACTGTGTAATTCAGACTGCTATGCTCATCTGTTGGAATTCATTTCCTAATGTAATAATTGATTGAAATGGCAACTATGTATGCATTCCAAAGCATGAACTTTAATTGGATACCCCGTGCAAGTAAAGCCAGGAATCAAAAGTTAACGCCTTTGTTCTCTAAATGTGCAGATGGGATGAACGCCATTTGTTAGCAAGGCAGAAGGGAAGAGGGAGGGGAGGCTTTGGTCACTGAAAAGAGAATCAAACATGCTTATATAGAATAATGCATCTATATACTAACCTGAGCTCCTTTCTCCTTCATCACTGGGCTCCTCCGTGCTCAATTCCAGCAGAGTTTTGAAGAGCTCCTGGCTCACCACATGGTGTGTGTCCCCCACTTCCTCCTCTTCAGTGGTTTCCACAGCCACGTTCAGGGTGCTGGTGGGGTTCCCACCAAGTATGGTAAGCAGAGTGTTGTAGAAACGGCAGATTTGCAGGACAGCCCCAGTGCTGTCACTCTCTCTCACCTTCTGATTTGTCTGCTGAAGTTCCTTGGCTTTCACCCAACATTGATGCTCATCTCTGTCATGCCTCAGGTTTCTGATGCTCTGTGCGATTAGCACATAGACATCTATATTGCTTTGGTTGGCCCTTAACTGGACTTGCACAGCCTCTTCTCCCCATAGTCTGGGGAGATCCAGGATGTCTGTCCTGGTCCAGGCAGGAGCACGTCCAAGTGTAGCTCTCTCTGTCTGTGCTGAGCCGGCATGGCCAGACACTCACAAAGGCCGGCTAGTAGGTGTGATCGCTAAGGTGGACATCCAGGAAAAGGCATTTCAAAGACACACACAGGTTTTTAAAGAGGGAGTTTAGACTTCCCGTCTCTGTGACCCCTGCCAGTGGAGTTCAAAGTTGTGATCAGAGTGGCCACTATTGCAGGGGAAAGGGACATCATGGGACAGCTGCTGGAGGACTATTAGGGTTGAGCAAGTAATTCAGTGTCTACACTAGCTCTACGTTGATGGAAGTAGGGGTTGATTTTGGCTCTGCATTCATTGGCGGGCGGGCTTATTGTGTTGATGTAATGGAGTGCCTGCATTGACAGCAGACAAGCTTAGGTGTAGCTGCATGCAAAAAAAAGTTGAAACAAGGCAACTCAGGTCGGCCTAACTTTGTGGTGTAGACCCGGCCTAAACGGGCTTTAAGAGTACCCTCATTTACAGCGCACTATAACCATCAAGACAGAAAGTCACACAGGGAGAGATCACAGTGAGTAATACGTGCAAACAGTGCACCAAACACAGATGAAAGATACACATGGTCTCTGATACCATCTGGGACTTCAGGAATAGCCTAGGATCCAGAGGTACCTCTAAATTGAAAACCTTATTGACAACCCCCTCAAGCCCTAGGTGCAGACATCCTTGACAGAGGCTCAAGATGCTTCCAGAAACTAACCGGCACTAGAGTCACTGGGTATTGCTGCATGCTCAGACTTTGAAAAATCTGGCCACTTACTTAGGTGCCTAAATATGGATTTAGGAGCCTAAATTTAGGCTCCTATTTTTGTAAACCTTTGGCCTTCATGCATTATTTTATCCTTGGTCTTAGTGATGAGACTGACTGTCAGGGAACAGGGCCTGCAGCAGAGCCAGGTCTCCGTGCAACCTCATGAGCGCAGTGGGCCTGTAATAGGCTGCTTACTTAGCTACACCATCTGATTGGGTGGAAGAGTCAGCAGACTGGCTCTTAAGCCCAGCAGCAGTTCAGTGGCCACTCAAAGCATTCGCCTAGAGCTCCCGCTTATTCCCAGCCTTGCTCCCTCATAGTTCCAGTCCTGTTCCTGCCTTGTCTCACTTTCAGGAACCCAGTTCTGACCCTCGGCTCCAATTCCTGACTTCTGACTCCCGTTCTGACCCTTGACTCTGGCCTCTGATGCCTGCTCCAACCACTAGGCCTGATGCCTGCTCCAATCCTAGGCATGACCGTCCATGTCCTGGCCACTGACACTGCCAGTCAAAAAGGGTTCAAATTGCGAAGATTGTTTTTGTAACACAGGCACCTTTTAAATAGGAAATGGAGTGAAAGCACCAGTGCCAAACAGCGTAGTGACAGGATAACACTTTCCAATCATTACTGACCTCAGCTGAATTTGCAAAATCTATGGTTAAATAATGAGGATGGTTGGTTCCTTGTTACTGTCTTCTCTGTCCAACATTTTGTGATACCTGTGCAACTATATAGGAGGTTTCCTAGAGTTGCATCAGCAGGGATCCTCTAGAGCGGTGGTTCTCAACCAGGGGCAGGCATATCCCTGGGGGTACACAAAGATCTTCCAGGAGGTACATCCACTCATCTAGCTATTTGCCTAGTTTTACAACAGGCTATATAAAAATCACTAGCAAAGTCAGTACAAACTAAAATTTCATACAGACAATGACTTGTTTATACTGCTCTGTATACTATACACTGAAATGCAAGTATAATATTTATATTCCAATTGATTTATTTTATAATTATATAGAAAAAATGAGAAAGTGAGCCATTTTTGAATACTAGCATGCTGTGACACTTTTGTATTTTTATATCTGATTTTGTAAGCAAGCAGTTTTTAAATGAAGTGAAACTTGGGGGTAGGTAAGACAAATCAGCCTCCTGAAAGAGTCTGGAAAGTTTGAGAGCCACTGCTCTAGAGAGGACATTGGAAAGTCCCTCTCCCCACAACCCCATAATACACAAATGGTGGAAACTGAAGTCCATAGTTTCATTGCCCCTCAGATCCAGAACTGTGCAGGGGAGAATCCCATCCACGAGGCCCGACCCCTCCCCTCCCAGCTATATAAGCTTGGGGAAGAGAAGCCAACATAAAGGAGCTGAGACAAACAGCTGTAGCAGGAACCAACGGACTCTAGAGAGGCCGTCATCTGACTTTTTACAGCTTTTACTCAGGATAGTCTTTCCCCTCTACTGACTGGCTGTTTGTTATCTCACATATTTCCCTCAGCCTCACTCCACCTGTCTTCCACACTCCCCTTCTTCCCATTACTCTAACCTCCTCCCTTTCGTGTGCCCTCTACCTTTTCTCTCTCTTTTCTCAGTTAATCCCCTTCCAACAAAACCCCACCCCCAAAATTAGAAACAAAAAACAAGAACAGCAACAAAAACAACACCCCGTGGCACCAACATGACATTTGCAAATCACTGCGCCGTTCACTCTGCTCATACGTAATATCCCTTCCCCACAATCCTTTGTCTTGTTTATTTAGATTGTAGGCTTTTTGGTGCCTTGTTGTATGTTTGTACAGTGCCTGGCACAATGGGGCATTGATTTCAGCTGGGCTCTCTAGGCATTACCATAATACAAATAATAAATAATAGTCATAGAATCATGTCATCCCTTTTATGAATCACTGTCTACATATCCACTAGAACAGGGTATGCTGATGGTTCATACACGTTAAGATACATGCCTGTGCTAGCCCAGTGACCTAACAGTCTTGATCTGTACTGCCACAAAAGAGATCTAGATTTAACTGCAGCTCCTCCCATGCAGCCAAGTGACAGAATCTGGGACTGCTGAAGACCCCTTGTAGTTAGGGCAAGGTTGTTACTCAGAAGCACGTCGGACAGGTTGATAAAGGAGTAATGTTGGCAGGCTCCCAAAGGAGTCACAAAACAGCTCACTAAGGCTAGCGGAGCGGTGGCTGCAATGGGAAGGGAAGGGGCTCCCATTAGAAAAACTGGAGTCTGACTTTGGAGCTCCATCCCTTTTCTGGCCCAGTGCTAACGTAATAAGCCTTGATCGTCACTTACCACCCAGGGCTTGCTGCAGAAGTTATAGATGGAGTAAAGGGAGTTGACACTATGGACTCCGCCATACTGCAGGCCGATGATGAGGCTGCGGAAGTCCTCTCCTAGCGCCATGCTGTATGCATGTTGTCGAATCAGAACAAAGTCAGGCTTAAAGGACCTAGAAGACACAATTAGAGTGATTTAAAAAAAAAATCAGCAAGGCTCCTTTCCTCTCCCTCTTTTGCCTCCATCCTCCCCCATTTTTGCTCTCCTTCAAATAGGCAGAACCTTCTCAGGCCGCAGTATTGTATCAATTATACTACAAAGAAAAACCTAGTGATAAAAAAATTAAAATCCTACATAAACACAAGAACAAGGGCTTAGAAACTTTCCAGACAGATTTGCCACAGTTTCCATTTCAGACAGGCTCACACAGGAACAATCTATGACAGAAGCCAAAGATCATAAATTCTCTGGTGGGGTGGGGGAAATCTCCCCAGTAATTCCAATAATTCTCTTTTGAAAATCTTGGCCATATTTGGTGACACTTGTTGCAATGTGCTGCACAGATGAAGGAGGAAAAGACTGTTTTCTAACGATGGGACTGGATACCGAAATGAAGCCCACTGGGTGGGAAGATCATGCACAGATTTCCAAAGATATCTCACACATCCAGGCATCCACACACATTTCCTTTCACTCACAGACCGCAGTGGATATTGGACACAGACCGCTAGAACATCAACACCTAGGGATCATACACTGCAACATAATTAACAGATTTTCAGAGTACCCATCCAGTGATGGGACTTACTGCACGAGCAATCAGCTCATTATCCTAGCCAAGACTCGCCATGGGATCCTTATGATTCCAAATGTAGCAACTCTCTAACCAAACTGAAAGCCCTCCAGGGTGAGGCAGTAGGAGATAGCTTAGGTGTGAACCAGATGAAAACAATTCCTTTGCATACTGTAGTTTAGGACCAATTCAAAGCATGTGGAAACAGCAATTGGAAAGGCTGCCCAAAACAGAGTTCAGCAGTTTGTACTTGAATGCACTGGAGGGACTTTTCCACGGACTATGGGGACTATTTTACATTTAAATGAAGTTTGCATCAAGGGCATTGGAAAAACTTCCATATTGCATTAAAGTTCTTAAGAGAAATTAGTTCTGTCCCCAGGACCCATTACCTCACTGACTTTGAACATTTTCCTTGCTATGAGACTATAATTTCAATCCTTAGGATGGATGAACTGGAACTCTTTTGGTTTTATAGCCCTGACTTATGTTTCTGTTGCTCTGGCTGGGAAATCTGAGATGGCTACTCTGGGCCAGATTGTGGCAAAGAGTATTGAGAATAAAACCCAGAGCTGCTTGTGGTTTTAAACTTTGTTTTATTTGTTGGCCTTGGGCTTTTGTTATTAATTTAGACATGGCAAGAAGCATGCTCTGCCCTTGTTATGAGGCAAGAGGCAGAGGTTTTGAAACATCAGATGCCCTCTCCTGTAGTATTTCTAACCCACACGGACTCTTTAATGCAGTGGGCTCCAAAGGTGGCATGTTTCTCAATCAGTGAAATGTGCAATAAACGTCAGGAAGGCTGTACTATTGAATGTGCAGCTGACGTATGGATCTTCCTAAGGTCAATGAAGTGAGGCAAGTGGCGACCCCATGCTGAGAAACAGCGAGAAAATACAAATCTTGGCAGTTTAACTGCTTGACTTCTGCTGACATTCCATGTAGAAAGCACCCATTGGGCAGCCAAACATCCCCAGAAAAGAAATTAACTTTCTGGATGCCAAACATTCAGGATTCAGTGCCCCCCAGTGGGCTGTTAAACATTCTAGGGTCTAAGCAACCAGATGCTCTAGGGGCATCTTAACTTCCCTCAGGTTCAAGAAGATAGGTTGGCACAACAGAACAAAAGAATTAAAAACCACCCACCACCCAAATCCTTCCTTGCAACCAGTTTGGGAACTGGTCCTTACTGAGCTGGAATGTATTTTATGCACGCTGTCCTGGTACTAGCTTTTGTGCCCACACATGAACCTGCTATACTGACATGCAGACCTTTCCCCCCACCACCCCTTGGTGAACATTCAAGGGTAAGATCGAGAATAACACTCTAAAAAAAGCTGTTACCAGCTGAAACTCTGGGTTGAAAGACTTCAGCCTGCTCGAAGTTTAGAGAAAACCATGGACATTTAGATACTGAGGAAGCAGGATATCCCAGTATAACAGATGGCAATGATATGCTGGAGGATAGGGATAGGGTCCACAGTGACCTAGACAAATTGGAGGATTGGGCCAAAAGAAATCTGGTGAGGTTTAACAAGGACAAGTGCAGAGTTCTGCACTTAGGATGGAAGAATCCCATGCGCTGCTACAAGCTGGGGACTGACTGGCTAAGCAGCAGTTGTGCAGAAAAGGACCTGGGGATTACAGTGGACAAGAAGCTGGATATGAGTCAGCAGTGTGCCCTTGTTGCCAAGAAAGCCAACAGCATATTGGGCTGTATTAGTAGGAGCATTGCCAGCAGATCGAGGGAAGTGATTATTCCCCTCTATTCGGCACTGGTGAGGCCACACCTGAAGCATTGCGTCCAGTTGTGGTCCCCCAACTACAGAAGGGATGTGGACAAATTGGAGAGAGTCCAGCAGAGGGCAACGAAAATGTTTAGGCAGCTGGGGCACATGACTTACAAAGAGAGGGCGAGGGAACTGGGGTTATTTAATCTGCAGAAGAGAAGAGTGAAGTGGGATCTGATAGCAGCCTTCAACTACCTGAAGGGGGTTCCAAAGAGGATGGATCTAGACTGTTCTCAGTGGTGGCAGATGGCAGAACAAGAAGCAATGGCCTCAAGTTGCAGTGAGGGAGGTCTAGGTTGGATATTAAGAAACACTATTTCACTAGGAGGGTGGTGAAGCACTGGAATGGGTTACCTAGGGAGGTGGTGGAATCTCCATCCTTAGAGGTTTTTAAGGCATGGCTTGACAAAGCCCTGGCTGGGATGATTTAGTTGGTGTTGGTCCTGCTTTGAGCAGGGGGGGTTGGACTAGATGACCTCCTGAGGTCCCTTCCATCCCTAACATTCTATGATTCTATGATAATGCAGAGTAAATGATGGAGCCCTGATATCTAAACTCTATATCTTGTATGAGAATAGGATCGGTTTCATTGTTCAGAACCCCTCCACTGAAAAATCACTGGGAGAGGGAAGAGGGTGCCAATAACCATAGGCAATAGTATGAGTCTGCCCTACCGTTGCCCTGAGCTATGGATCTCTCACAAGCCACAGCTGAGAACCGGGACTATAAAATCGAGACATCTGGTCACCCTACTCGTACCTGAGGAGTAAGAGGCTTGGTTCCCACACAGAAGAGGATTACTCTCAATGATGTACATTTAGTGTTCTTAAGAGAGTAGATTACTTTTGAAACAATTATTCATTCAGAGGGGAAAACATTTTCTAATACAACGAGCCCTTGAATTTTAGAATGGCTAACAGTATTACAGTTTCCTTTCCCAGCTCCACTCATCCACACAACAAGCAACAAGAATGACAGCCTACACAGAAAGTTGACATGTCGTCTAAAAGAGAAAGGGTTGAGAGAAGACTCCCTTTTCAAATGACATTAAAAATGATTGGACCAGGCAGGTTCTGTCGCATCTATGCATTGAAGTCCCAAGTACCCTCATCTGATGGGGCTAGAAGTGTGGAGATGGTTTGAGTGCTCAGTTCTTGACCAACCCCACCTCAACCCAGGTTTCGGAATAGCACTGATGGACCTTGTTTGCGTAAAACCACATCTAGGCCTCCTTAGCCAAAACAAAGGTTGCCTGAAAGCAGATAGGCAGAGGAAGAAGGTGCCTCAGAAATACAGTGGAAAGTAAAATTCTACGGATAAAGCTGAATGTAAAAATCCAGAACAGCAGCTCAGAACATACCAGCAATAACTTGTAGCTGTGCCTTGTACGCTTCGCGCAGGTGCCCTACCTTTCCTATGCGGAAGTATGCTTGCTGAATGCATATACCCTCCTCTCTACTGTGGCCAGATGGCTGGAGCTTTTGACAGAAGGGAGAGCCCTTCCTCATCCCTGCCTCCCCAAAAGCCCTTTCCCATACTCAGCAGAATCTAAAGTTGTAAGTCCGATTCTCATTTACACTACACACCACTTTGGCAGCGTAAAAGAGCTTTCAAATGGGGGTAGCTGTAAACTAGAATGGAACGCAGGACCGTAGTGTAAATGAGAATCAGACCTTTTGCCATTTAAACACTCCTACAAAAGTTTCATTTTCAGGTTAAACTGATTTGCAATATTCTATTTTAAAACGTATTTTCGGTTTATTTTTCTCTAATGCCGATCTTAGAAGGGGCATGCATGGCTTTGTCATCTCTAGGCTTGGACTGTGGTAATATTCTCTGATTAGGGTTATCTAGAACCGAACCTCCAGAAGCTCCAAACAGTGCAGAGTATAGCTGGCCACCTCCTGAGAGGCGCAATTCACCACAAGCACATTGCAGCTCTCTCCTAGTCTGATGTAACTTCCCACTTGTGCCAGATGCTATTCAAAGTGAGTGGCTGCCTCTCACCCTAGAGCTCATCATGGCTCTTTAGATTGGCTGGAAGGCTCTTGCTGTCGGTTGGCTCACAGTTGAAAGTCTCCTGCCTTTGGAAGCTGGAAGCATCTTGACTATGAGGCCACCATGCAAGACATTTAGTTTGGTTCATATCTGAGTGACTGCTTTTTGTTTTGTGCCAATGTGTTTTAGTTCTGTTTTCTAAATGGTCAAACTAATTTTAGCGGTAGACCCAACTCAGAGACATGGATCCAAACACCCATGGCTGTGGGGAAAATCAAGATCTGAATCCAGATCCTAACTTCTTGGCTCATGCTCAACAATACCTAACTTTGTTTTTCAATATTTGCAATTGCACCACTTAGCTGTCTTGGCAACAGGTGTGATAGAAATTAGTAAATAAGCATTTGAAGGACAATTCAAGGGAATTTTTTTGCTGTTGTTCTCACAGTTAAACACTCCAGGAGAAGCAGCAATGGCTCTGACAGCGGAGAATGCTCTAAGAAGCAGCAAAGAATCAGATCTGAAAAGCTCATCAGTAACATTTCACTGTAGTGGTTAGGGTCTCCAGCCATTGTGGACTGGGACACAGCATATGACACTAGAAAATCCTGCTGGAAGGTGTCATTTCTTATTTCCTAGTTCTGATTATAGACTTAATTCTGGCTTGTTTCCTGGTCCTTCAGTTGTTCATGGAGAACTCCAAAGAGCTTCATGAGCATTAGAAAAATAAAATTCAGGAATACATTCTGCTGCCAAAACACCTTTTAAAATCCCTTCTCCCTCCTGTAAACAAGTCACCCCTGGCAGTCAAAAATTGCATCTACTTCCACAGATAAGATCTGTTTGACCTAGCACTTTACTTCTGCGTCATTAGATTTCTTTTGTGACTGTGAGGGAATGACCCAGGAGGGCAGCTGGCCATCTCTTCTATTCATTTCAGCACTCACCATCTAGTCACACAAAGAACAGAAGGTTGCATTACTGTGACATGTTTTTTCCTTTGCATGATGCTTACGGGGCTCTTTGACCATTCCATAGGAGAAGGGCTGTCTCTCTTTCAGTCTCACGGTGCACTCTGTTTCTTATGTTCACACAAGAAGGCATCTTGGATACCAAAGACTGAATTAAAGTATCTTAAGTTTTCTGAGTGGCCAACCTGTTTTACCTAAATTCTCTTACAAAGCCTCTCTTATCTTTTCAGTACTCAAAGAAAGGGAAGGAAAGTGTATAATTAAGCAATAAGATACAAAAGGCTATGTGTTGCCAGGGCATTAATGGAGTCTTCAGGCAATGTTCTGAGGCACAAGGCCAAAACTGGAGTGACTTCAACTACCTAAACAGTGCAATAATCCCCCAAAGTATGCACTACCTCAGGTGTGTCTGAGCTAATATAAAATGACATTTATGAAATATGAACAAATCTGTCTGTGCATTACCTGGGTGTTAGTGATATAGTTATGACATCACTGACAACCAATTACAGAGCTTGGCTATTTTTGGTTTTACATCCATTATTATATGTTTCACAATGTTAGAATTACTGTATATTCCCACATTTCTCACTATTGTAATTTAAATAGCATCATAAAATAGAAAATCTTCCATTTCAACCAAATCCTCATGTCTTAATTTTCTACAGAAGGGGGCAAATCCTGCTTCCCTTACTCATGCAAAGAATCCCACTGAACTCAATGGGACTACTCATATGAGTAATGTGATTGGGACTTGATCTTTGGAAAGCATTATTTGTCAGTGTAAAGAAGAGGAGTAGCTGTTTTAACCAGCCAGTTGGGGATTCTTCTGGCATAGAGAAATCCATATGTGGCATAGAGCGGTCCAGTGGCCAAGAGAAGGGGATTATGGCAAGAGCACTGGGAGCCAGTGCATCCACCACAACTTAGAGCAGCCTCAAGGTTGCTCTAAGTTGCTTCTTCAGAACAGATTTACATCTATTGGCCCCAAGGAGCAGGGAGTCGTAAAGCTGGGTTACATGCTCCTCAAGCCATACAAGAGCAGTCTCCAAAATCCATCCCCATATTTTTACCTGTAAACTGAACAAATTTAGTAAATTTGCAATTTTGCAATAACTTTTCAGAACTGAACCACACTTTAGGAAAAGTGGTAGAGATCAAAAACTTACCAGGAAAGAGATTGAAGATTTTAACAGTCCCTGTTACAACAATGGCAGAAGCCAATGGGGTTGTACATGTGTAGGATTGGCACAATTCAATTTTTATTATTTTATCATTTCAACTGATAATAGCAAAGTTCATTTTCAAGCATTTTTTTATGGTTAGCCATTTAAATTTTCAGAGTTGCACAAAAATGATGGGTTTTAAGCTTTTAAATGTTCACAGCGGTGGGAAATTATGAGAGGGCGTCAGACAGTTATTTAATGGCAGACATTGAGATTCAAAATGTTAAAGCTTTATAAACTAGGGCCCTACCGAATTCACAGCTGTGAAAAACACGTCCCGGACCGTTAAAATCTGGTCTCCCCTGTGAAATCTGGTCTTTTGTGTAATTTTACCCTATGCTATACAGAGTTCAGGATTTCATGGGCGAGACCAGCGTTTCTCAGACTGGGGGTCCCAACCCAAAAGGGAGTTACACAGGGGTTGGAAGGCTATTGTAGGGGAGTCACAGTATTGCCACCCTTACTTCTGCGCTGCCTTCAGAGCTGGGAGGCCAGAGAGTGGTGGCTCTGTCTGGACGCCCAGCTCTGAAGGCAGCGCTCCACCAGCAGCAGCACAGAAGTAAGGATGGCAATACTGTGACCTCCCTACAATAACCTTGCGACCTCCCCTAAAACTCCATTTTGGGTCAGGACTCCTAGAGCCACAACACTGTGAAATTTCAGATTTAAATATGTGAAATCATGAAATGTATGATTTTAAAAAGCCTATGACCGTGAAATTAACCAAAATGGACCCTGAATTTGGTAGGGCCCTTTTTATAACCATTACAAGCACAAACTGTCACCAACACATGTCCAAATACACAAAGTAAATATCCTTAAATGAACTCTAATGAGTTCTTAGGCAGTATTTTTCTTACTTTACCTATCTGTAGGTTTTGATTATTATTGATGGAAATTTTTTTTTTTGCTTTGTGTGTGTACAGTAAAATCAACGTTTAGCGACATTTAGTGATAAAACTCTACTCTTTCCACAACTAGACCTGTAGAACAAAGCAGACTTTGCCCAATCAATTCCAACATTCATTTTTCCTCTGAAACATCACTTAATAAAAACCCATGAAGAAAAGAGATGAATGGGAGCAAAAAAGTGACCAAACTTCAATACTTTAACCAGCTTTTGCATTCAGTTCACGATTTAGCTAATGAATGATAACTCAGACCTTGGCTGCAAATTTCTTAGCAGAAGGAATACACGTAAATGTGAAAGGGCCAGGGAGGGGTTTTAATCTCTAAATTGTTCCCCACCCTTGTCTGGTAACAGTGACTTCTGCTTTCTGGCAGCTGCCTCCACTCCAAATGTTTTCCCAATAGCTGTCAGCATCCCACTCACACGTCGGCTGGACGCCAGCTGCTGGAGAGGTGAAGAGGGACATTATTCATCCGGGATATAACTAAACCCCGATGAGAGAAACAGTCCCTCCAAGCAGCTGTTTAACAGCAGCAACTGGAATGGATGCAACCAAAGAAAACCCTAACCTCTCCATTCTGCTTCTGCTAAAAAGAAAAGCGGGTGGGGAGACAATGGTGGAAGAATAAGGCAATCACTCCTCTTGCGGGAATAGTTACTAGGGTTTATAAAAAGTGTGTGGCACACGCTAGATTGTTAAATATGTAAATACAGGCTGCTAAATTCTACCCTGATTTACACCTTGTTCTAACCCCACTGACTTCCCTGGGTTGCTGAGTGCTTAGGTAAGGGTAGCAGTTTGCTGCGGGGAGAGGGCGGGTTGGTTTTTCTTTAAATACATATTTTAAAAGTTACATTCTCTTTGAAATATACCAGCATGACATCTATTTCAAATAGTCAGCCACATTTATTTCATTTGAAATGCATTTATTCTTCTGTACACTTTGTGTTAAATATATGGTACGTATTGTACTGCTATAATACAGTACATTCTGTAGATCATGGAAAAACTATACGCTAAATATATTATTTTTCCATCTGGCTTTTGGGAGACTACAGTCTCCAGATCAGTTTTTTCATCCTCCTAAACTTTCCTTCCTTTGCAGGGATTCCCGGTTTGGCTTTAAAAAAGACGGGATGTTTTCCTAAAACGTGCGTGGAATTGAGCCAGACGATGAAGAGGCACCAACTAGGGTTCTTCTATGAAACAAGATTTCTGGAAGATGTCAGAGGTGAACACTGAGTTTCCCATTAGAGAACCTCTTGGATCGACACAGACCTACTAGCTCTCTCAAACTACTTTCATGTATCCTTTGCAGAAGGACAATGAGAGAAAGAACCTACCCCCTAGCAGTGAGCAGTCCCTGGGTGACAAAAAGTACTGATCGCCTAGCAGTGAGCAGCTAAGGTATGGCAAGAAAATATCTTCATAGGACAGGAAACCAACCACCTCTTGCAGGGGACAGCCTCTGTGTGGTAGAATATCCACTTCTTGGGGTGGGTGGGGCCCTATGTGACAGGGAAACATCCACTTGAGACAGGTGGTCATCCGCATGTGGAATTAAAGCATTCACATCCCAGAGCTGGCAACCCTTGTAGAGCAGGAATATACTTGCCTCTTGGGGTGGGAAGATGCTGAACAGCAGGAAAAGACCTGCCCCCAGCATGGCGAGTTGCATGTGGAAGTGGCAGCTTCCCATCCATGAGATCATATCATAGATCACAGTGCAAAAGCATGTAGCGGAGAAACACATATTTAGGGCACGATGGATTTAGGATTGTGATGCAACAGGCTCCAGCTCTGTCACTAGAACACATGCAAATGCTAAATCAGCCGGAATCAACAGAACGGCCACAATTAATTAAAGAGACAAATGGGCTTGTATTGAGGAAACAGAACATTCATTGGCCTCTCCACAGTAGCGATTGACAGGGGCATTTCAGCCAGCTAGCAGAGTGGAAGCATGCACATTGTTAGACAAAACGGCTGAATTGCAGGCAAAATCTGTAATACTAGCCCCTCTCCCTGCAAGAAACCTGCGCTCACCCTGTCGGATTTCCTTCCCAACAGCCAGTTTTTCCAACATGGCTGGTTCCATTTCTCTTCACTTTCAGTCTCTCTCTTCGCCAGTGGCCAATTTTGTCTTATTTTGATTCAACGGAACTAACCCACTCCTTTTCTCAAGCATGGTCTGTTTGTATCAATCTATTTAGGTACCTATGACTCTCCTCACTGCAGTACCGAAACCTCTCACAGTTAGTCATTTACTATTTGTATGATGGAAGTGCCTCAAGGGGCCCAACTCACAGACCAGGACACTATTGTGGAGGGCACCATACAAACACACAAAGAGATGGTCCTTGTCCTGGATGTTCGTATCACTAGCTGGTGGCAGAAGAACTAGAGTGACAAACAAGATACCTCTAACTGAAGGAGCCAACTAGGGAGGCAGAAAGAGGGGAGCAATCTGACATATATTTAATCCATAGCTTTAAAAATCTGAAACACACCCACAGAAGCGGCTTTTCCCTGTGAAAGAAAACACTCATGGATTTCAATGTACCTCTGCTTTTCCCCCCACATCTGCCAGGGACGACAACTGCAGGCTCGCTAAGTCTGGGTGGCAAACACAGCCCTGAATTTTATCTAGTGCAGAGAGGGCAGGCTTAGGAGTCTTAAACATCAAGTTAGAAACATACAATAGGCTCCCTGGGCCCGATTCTCATTTCCACAGAGGCCCTTTCACCCTGTTCTGGCAGTGTAAAAGGGCTCAAAGTGAGTGTAACACTAACAGTTTACGATCCCTTTAGGCTGCCAGAGTGCAGTGTACAGGGGCCTTAGTGGAAATAAAAATTAGGCCCATTAGGTCTAATCCCAACACGGTTGACTCAGCCCTTCATCCTTCTGAGACAGATAAACTAAGTCCTGGGCAATTTACTGTGTGTGGGTCCTTCAGACATCACCTTAATAACCACGGTCCTGTGCATGGATATTGCAGCTCTGAGCTGGTACGCTCCACCCAGAGGTGGCTGCATTACACTGGTGAAGCGATTCCTGTTTCCAAGGTGGTTAGGGATCTTTTGGAATGAAAGGTCCTCTCTATAGCTATAAAGCCTCTCATCAAATTGCACAATATTATTTATTTAACATTTAACTAGGAAAGTTTTGGTGCTGCTTATCATCACAGTACTGCAATTGTTATTCAGGCAGGGCAGGTGCACTTCAGAATCTCCCCACGCTGCTCTGACGAGGCATGATGCTAATGACCCACATCACATCCACTTGTTCTGTTGCTGGTCCTACTGAACAGAGGCATCCAGAGTGTTGCAATAAGTATGGTACTTTGGTAACATGGGAAAGTGTTCACTAGAGACTACATAAGACAACTTATGGTTACTCTCTTTCCTTCTGAACTGTTGGAGACGTGTGCAAGGAGGAGCGCTCAGAGTGAACGTTAGATGGAGAAACAGGCACAGAGAAATGAAAACAAACATTTTCAAATGTCAGTAACTCAACAGTTAGGCATCTGAATCCATATTCAGGCCGCTAGATAAGTGACCAGATTTTTAGAGGTACTGAGAATCCTTTGGACATGTCTTCATTGCATCTGGGAGCAAGCCACCCAGCCCAGGTCCACAGACTTGTGTTATCAGGCTCGTGCTAGTGCTCTATAAATACTGGAATTCAGGCTCTGAAGCCTGGGGAGAGGGTGGGGGATGTGTGCTCAAGAGCCCCAGCTGCAACATCAAAGCAATGTCTGCACAGCTATTTCTAGAGCAGTAGCACGAGTACGTGGACCAGCGCTGTGAGGCTCACTCCCAGATGTAGTGCAGACATGCCCCTAGTCCTCATTGAACTGAACATCGTTTGTGGGAGCCCCATGTCTCTAAAAATCAGGCCACTAAGTAGGTACCTTACTTCAGCTGCCCAAGTCTAACATTTTTAGCTGAAGTGAGTTGCCCAAGGTGTCTCAAGCTAGTGGCAGAATCCAAAACGGCATTAAGGTCCACTAACTGCCATTCCCCACTCTCCCCAATTTACAACACTGCCTACAAAATTATGTATTTAATTTTGTTTGCGGGAAGGGATAGGGATAGAGCTTTAAGTAATATTGCACCTTCCCATTAAACAGGGCTTCTTTTTCAGAAAAGAGCGCCGCAGTTATTTACTTGTGCAGTTCTAATCAATTGGCATAGGGACTAATAGAATGTCCTAAATCAAAGGCCCCAAAAACAATAAAAAAGGGGTTTGAGTTAAGCATGCAATAGACCCTGTCTATTCCATATGAATGACTGGGAGACCCATTGCAAATAACTGAATTTAGCTAACTAGGGAATAATTTAATTAACACCATTTAAAATGTGAAGATAATATACCAGAACATGTTTTGGTTATTAGTACGGAGTGTAGGTTAGTTTTATTTATTCATAATCTACTAGTACATACATGATAGTGCATTTACTATTTTAAATTAGTAATTCAAACCCTTACTGCAGCACTCAGTTACCATTCCTTTGAAGAGGAGTGTGGAGAGGCCATTGCTTTTTCAGGGGTGTGGGAATCCTAAATGTGCATATTAATGAGGTACCATTCCTTCCTATGTTACATTAAGGGAATTTCCAGGCATTCAGGACATTAAAAATTTAGCACTAGCACTACATCTTGCCAACTAGGAGTATTCTGACTGCTTCTGAAAAGCCTGGTTAATAATTAACTTAGATTTAGTGAGGCGTGGGGGAAAAAAAAGTAGTGGAAAAAATATGACCTCCAGAACTATTCATCCATGGGATAATTTCACATTACCTGTGGCTAGGGTGACCAGACGTCCTGATATTATCAGGACTGTCCTGATATTAGGGGCTTTGTCTTATACATGCAACTATACTTCCCCCTCTGCCCTTCCTCCCCTGAAAAAATGGTGTCCCAATTGTTCACATTTGCTATCTGGTCACCCTACCTGAGGCTTAAATGGTTCACTGGAACCAAGTCCCCAAACAATCCCCTTGCCCAGAAAAAATAATCTCTTGCTTTGTTTTTGTTCAATCAACATTTTCTGCACTTTGAACTTGTAACTCTCTTCAGGTTCTCCTGTAGTTTCCAGTTTCCCTGGGCCGCATCAGACCTTCCATTCCTTGAGTGAGCGTAAGCAATTGCTTAAGCAGAAGCTTGCTGTACTGTGGTTTGGGTATTTTAGAAGTAGAAATTACTCATGTTTCTTCTGAGGAATTCTCTGCTCCTCAGTGTTTGCAGAGAGCATTAACTTAGAACCTCTCTAATTTATTCCCACAATATTACAGATTTGTCAGTCCTTCCCATCTTCTTTAGGGGTTTACGCTTGCTGTGACTAGAATAACTTAACCACAATGAGTATCAAATTATCTTCATTAGGGATCTGCGTGTACATGTGCATGAGGATTGTGCCTGGGTGAGGCTGTCTGTGGCATGGGTGGATTTATGGGTATATAATGTATGTGCTCTTGTGGCTTGGAGAAACATGTGCATGAGGGAGGAGAAGGTGAGTTGCACGTGCATGAGAGACAAGTTGCATGTGTGTCAGGAAACTAAAGTGTGTGCATGCCTGTGTGTCCATGGCTATACAGTACGTGTGCACAAACACAACTGGCATGTATGTATATTTTCATGTTTATGAGTAGTATGAATTATGAGGTTATTATGGGAATGCCTAAGGACCAACCAAGAACAGGGCCCCATTGTGCTAGCCCCGGTATAAACACAGAGTAGGAGACAATCCCTGCCCTGGACAGTTTACAATCTAAACCATCATGACAGACAGAAAGGTAAGGGAATGGAGCATAACACACATGCAAAGTGAACAGTGTGATGGTGGCAAATGTCATGTTAGTGCCACAATATTATTGATTTTAATTTTTTGGGCGGGTTGTCATGAGTAGAGTATTAGCTAAATGGAAAGACAAAGGGAGGGAGTGGGGTGAGGAGGACAAGACAGAGGGGAAGAGGGTAGGGAGGAAGGTAGGAGAGGCAGGTGTGGAGTGAATGAGTGCAGTATGACAGATGTATGTGTCATCCAGAAAAATAAGACAGAACATTGTCCAATGTTTTCTACTCTTCTCTTAGCTTGACTTTTGGTAGGCATGAGGGGTGGAGAGCATCTATGAGATAAGACAAAGAATGAGAGTTCCTAGTGATACACTATGTGATAAACCCAGTGATTTTCTACAAATCTGTTCTCCAGCCCCACACAGAAGAATTTGAATAGTGTGGGAATTCTCTTCTGGAGGGAGGGAAGAGTCTTTCCACAAGACTTATGAGTGTGCTCCTTTATTAGCTTCCCAAAGTGAGAGAGAATTTCTTTTTCATTCTTTGAGTCTTCTAACCTGCTTCAAGGGTGGTAATATAAGACAGCTGTGCTGTGCTCCCAAGCGAGCTAAGCAGGGGGCCATACCAGCACATGTGGTGAACAAATGCTGCATGTGTGTAGTAGTATGTCAAAGCGGAGATATGTCCAAATGGATATAACACATGACCAGATCCACATATGCCAGGCACCCATACAGATACCCACCAAGTCACCCCCACCATAAAAACATCCACATCTACAAGCACACCCGGACAAACACAAAGATGCATACACACCACTGTCACAGCCAGATACACACAACTCACTCACCACAAACAAAAAACATCCCCTTTTTCAGACACAAAGTTTTATCGTCACTAACAGTTTAATAAATGAAAGGAAATGTTGATAGACTCACGAATAACTTTAAGGGCATGGGAAGAGAAAAGAAAATCGGATCAACACAGGTTATCTTCTTGGAGAGCATTCCAGTTTTGTGTGTGAATGAACAAAGGAGTAGACTGGCACTGACCACCAGCTGATGGATGCACCAGTGGTGCAGATGGAAACTTTTGGATTCACATAGCATGGAAATAATTTGTGTATTGGGAGGCCAAAATTAGTGGGACAAGTGAACAGAACGGATGTCATAGATCTGAACTTTAAATATTTAACACATGGAAAAATCACTGGAAATTTGCACAGATACAAGCACGGTCACAATCACTGAAAAATGGTTGGAGAACTATAAACAAAGCTCAACAGCAGTGTATCAAGTTTGTCGGATATGTCTAGTGGGATGTCCCAGTCATGATCAGTATGAGATCTGATCGATTTTAACATCCGTATTATTGCTCTAGAAGAATACGGTAGAGAGCATCTAGTTAAGATACTGTATTTGGGTCTGTAATATAATTAATTGAGTACTGAGAAATAATACAAAGAGAACTTACAGTGGTTAGAAAAATGGGTAGGGAAGAAGAAAATTAAATTTCCAACCTGAACAAATGTAAGGGTAAAGAAACCAAAACAAATTTGAAAAACGGTAATGATAGAACAAACTAAGAAGTAAACTTGGGAAAAAATGTGATTTGGGGGCTGCATATACAATGTCATTCACATCATGAAACAGAGAGGTGATCATTGCTCTTTATATGACATAGGTTAGATTGCACCTAACATACCATGTTGATATTCTGGGCACCTCAGTACCAGAAAGGACTAATACTTTCTGACTAATGAAATGGATAGATGACCAGGATGATTAGAGAGCAGCGCTGCTGGATGTGCCTTTGCCTACAGTAGACTGTCGTTGATGCAAGGTGGTTATGCTGAAATGCTAACAACTACAGAAATCTCCAACAGACTGAGATATGGTGGTGCTGAGGAGCAGGCAGATTGGTAGATGAAGTACATGGAAGTATTCTGCAGCCACCAGACCTGTAGATATTCAAGCAGACTGTCCCAGTCTAAGTAGAACGCATATGGGGCTGGCTGTGTGTGCAAGGCAGTATTTACAGTCGAAGTGAGTCAGCAGGAGAATACAAGAGTGAAAGGTGAAATGAAGACCACTGCCTATTGGCAGTACCATCAGGCCTGAAGTACAAGAGATTAGGACAATCAGGGCTGGCTCCAGGCACCAGCAAAGGAAGCAGATGATTGGGGTGGCACATCTGAAGGGGCGGCATTCCGGCCATTCTTGGGGCAGCACATTTCAAGGGCCTTTGAAATGCTCCGGCCGTGGCTTTTTTTTTTTTTTTTTTGGCTGCTTGGGGCGGCAAAAAAGCTAGAGCCGGCCCTGATGACAATGGGACGTTTCTGCCTGAATTAACGGGTGGGGAAAAGTGAGGCTAGAAAACAACAAAACTAGGAAATAATGTACATTTGAGGCCTGATCCAAAGCCCACCAAAGCCAATGGGAGCCTGTCCACTGACTTCAGTGGGCTGTGGTCTGGCACCTGACTCATCCCACTTACTCCCACATCTCTCTAAAAAGAAAGTCAGCGTTTCTCACCTTACTACTTTGGTGCCATTCCTCATGACCTGCATGTCCACCATGCAGCCACCAGTAACGTAAGCAGCCAGGTTCAGCTCTGAGAACTCAGCCTGCAGTGAAGTGAAAGAACAGAGCATTACGTGATGACAGAAAACACAAAGAATAAATTGACAGAAATGCAAAAATGTCTTCACAGAATGTCTTTCTTTCAAAAGTTTTCCATGAGGCAACAACAGATCCAATTACTGCTGATTGCAATGGAAACACTGGAGAAGTGTTTATTGCTCCAACACTAATGCCGCATGACTACTTGGGATTAGGTTTATTGCAATAATAAATACCAAAGGAATTAAAAATCATCGGGCCAAAAAACAAAAACAGAGGTAAAGTCATTTGAATTTGACTCAAGTTCCCACTTGGAAACATTCATTTGGAATTATGTCTGAATCCGCTGTCATGGCAGTGGCCAGCTATAAACCTAATGCAAGAGATTTATGCCTCCCTTAATAGCCAAAAACCTCATTATGCTGCAGGAAGGTGGCAAACAGGGGAATCTAGTTGAAGTGGCTTAGCTATTAAAGGTTTAACTATTAAATGTTTAGTGGAGCTGGGTAGGCTACTAAATTACTGTTTGATTATTAAAACAATTCAGTGCTTTCTCTTTATAAAGTGTAACTCACACTCACAAAAAGGTTAGCAAAGAATAATTAAACAATTAGAGGTAAAAGGTGAGTTCCAGGTGACTACACCTGCTGCATGTCTCAGGTGGATCCCAAGGACTTCAACCGTGTCATATATGTAATAATCCCCTAGAAATGCATTTGATTGAGGGCCTGATTACCAATATGAAATATAATGAAGAAAGGAGTGCAAATTAGACTTGGGGAATGTATTGAGCACAGGAGCAGGATGTCAATATTAGCCAGTTAGGATAGTCAAAATTTCTAAAAGTCTTCCCTAATTACAGTTTAATGAATACACTGTAGTAAGGCATAGTATGTCTGTCTAAAGTGCCTATCACCGTAGCTTTCAAGGCCCTGATTCTGCAACAGGATACATGCAGGTAAAGCCCTATACCCATGTAAAGCCCTATTAAATCCATAGGGAGGCAGGAGTCTATCTATCTCATTGCAGTAACAAGGTCTAAATTTGGATGCAGAAAATTGATCTTCTCACTTGAATCATTACAAGGGAAAGAGGGGCCACATCTTTTAATTTCAAGCGTGGCTTTTCATTACAGATTTTTTTTTAAAGCAATTGGACAATCTTGTCCTCTAACTAGTTTTCTAACTAGTTCAAACTGGCTTCTACCTAATTTCATAGCAATGGAGTGTTGCCAACTCTCACAATTTCATCATGAGTCATTAAATAAATTAGTGTTTTTCTTAAAGGCCCAGTAACTGAAATCAAGAGATTGTATGAGAATCATAGAATATCAGGGTTGGAAGCAGGCCCGGCTCTGGCTTTTTTGCCACCCCAGGCAAAAAAGCTGCCGGCTGCCCCTCTCCCCCAGGTGCCACCCCAAGCATGTGCTTGGTCGGCTGGTGCCTGGAGCCAGCCCTGGTTGGAAGGGACCTCAGGAGGTCATCTAGTCCAACCCCCTGCTCAAAGCAGGACCACTTCCCAACTAAATCATCAATATGTCAAATTTCATTTTAAAAAGTGTTTCTAACGCTCATGGATGCACAGAAAAGCTTGAAAATATGAAGTGAGTGCATCCTAAAGGTTCAGAAACCAGAAGGCAAATAAAAATAACCCCACTGTGATGGGGTGAGGCCCTGGGCTTACTGGTGACTTTTCCTAATGGTTAGGTTGCTGGACCTCGACATTCCTGACCGCCACCTCCAGTTCCCCTCACCTGCAACTATAGCACTGTGAATTGGTGGCTGGGTCACTGATTAATGATCATCCCCTTCCAGGAAAGGAGAGTCCAGAGGAATATATAGGGTCCCATGCCCTCACAAATGGAAGGTCTTCAGCCCTCTCCTGCAGGTGGTTTGCCCTTGCTCCGAGGCTCTCCACATCTCATAATTTAAAAGCATAAAATGAATGGTAAATGTAAATGAATTAGTTAACCCAATACCAATTCTTGATACTGTGATGTGGGAGACTTGGGCATAGGCCTGGAAAACATACAGTTTTTGGACTGGCACAACTATTTTGGTTAGGGGCATGATTTTTTTTAAACCAAAACAGTTACAGCTGTATAACCCCTAATGTGGGCACAGCTAGTCCAGTACAGAGGTGCCTTATACTGATATAGCTTATTCCCCTTTTTGTATGAGAACAAGCTATGCTAGTGTAAGCATATTTATGCCAATATAACTGTCCACTCTTGGGTGGGAAGGAGAGGGGGTTAAAACAGTGCAACTTGTGTGTTAAAATCCCTGTCCAAATCTCTCACTCCTTGAGCTAGATGGGTACTTTGGAAGCAGCACGTTCAGCCCTGAAGAGTGGCGGGGAAGGTATGTCTCACACTGTGGCAGTGATTGACTGCAAAAGGGATCCTGCCCACCAGCCATTGGTCAGAAAGTTGATGGTGATTAGAATCATAGAATCATAGAATCTCAGGGTTGGAAGGGACCTCAGGAGGTCATCTAGTCCAACCCCCTGCTCAAAGCAGGACCAACCCCAACTAGATCATCCCAGCCAGGGCTTTGTCAAGCCTGACCTTAAAAACCTCCAAGGAAGGAGACTCCACCACCTCCCTAGGTAACCCATTCCAGTGCTTCACCACCCTACTAGTGAAAAAGTTTTTCCTAATATCCAACCTAAACCTCCCCCTCTGCAACTTGAGACCATTACTCCTTGTTCTGTCATCTTCTACCACTGAGAACAGTCTAGATCCATCCTCTTTGGAACCCCCTTTTAGGTAGTTGAAAGCAGCTATCAAATCCCCCCTCACTCTTCTCTTCTGCAGGCTAAACAATCTCAGTTCCCTCAGCCTCTCCTCATAAGTCATGTGCTCCAGCCCCCTAATCATTTTTGTTGCCCTCCGTTGGACTCTTTCCAATTTATCCACATCCTTTTTGTAGTGTGGGGCCCAAAACTGGACACAGTACTCCAAATGAGGCCTCACCAGTGCAGAATAGAGGGGAATAATCACGTCCCTCGATCTGCTGGAAATGCCCCTACTTATACAGCCCAAAATGCCGTTAGCCTTCTTGGCAACAAGGGCACAAGTCCAAGGTATAAAGGGGCGGGGTGGGAGGGAAGGCGAAGGGCAGAGGAAAATTCTCAGGTTTCTGACAGGGAGACAGGCAGTACACTAGGCTCACTCTGCCAACAGAAATTCGACAGGCAGATAGAGAGGAGTGAAGTGATTCCTTTCCCCAAGTCAACATCACTTATACCATCTTTCGGAACCCAACCAGTAAACGAACAATGGCAACAACAAAAAGAAAGAAAGCCCAGAAAAGAGATTCCATTCTGTTCCCTAATCAGATGCATTTGACGCTAGTTTAATCTCGTGCAAGGCAGTGGAGAGGAGGATTGTGATTTTTTTTTAAGCTAGCAGGCTTAGCGTGTCCACACAGTTCCCAGCACTCCCTGTACTTTTGGTTTTTGAGCTACTGAACTTTCTAAGCCCTCATCTGCTTTTAATCTAACTATAAGCTCCTCTCGTTGGTTCCTATTTAAAATAAAAGACAAGGTTACATTAGATTTTTATATGAACACACACACACACACACGTTTTTATACTGCTTTAACTGCACATTTCAATGCCATCTTAATTATGGAGTTGACAGGACACCTTCATAATTGTATATGTAATACTGTATCTGCATACAAATACTATAAGTGTATGCACACACACAGATCTTTGAACAGAATCCAGAAATTCCGCAACAGACCTTGCTAATTCCTCTTCTCTTTGGCTGATTTTTCACTCCACATGCTTTTGCTCTTTGCACCCGATGAATACTCTATATGAACCACTTGACACACGGAGAGGCTGATGCTGGGTATATTACATTTTAGGCAGTATTTAGAAGAAGTAGAAGAGGATTTTCATCCTTTCTATTTGCTTTTCTCTTTACTGACTATCCCTTCCCCTGAGAGGCCTGTCCATCTTCCTAAGGATCCCCATTAATTCCCCCTTTTTTCTCCTCTTTAAGCCCTTTATGTTGCAAGGACCTGCCTCTGGCTAGAACACTTTGCCCATCCCAGTCTTGCTTCTGAAATGAGCCAGTTGTCATCACGCTAGAGTAGTATGGTCTCTCTTGGGGGTGGGGGAAGGTGTAACTTTTAACCCAATAAATGGGATTCCTTAATCATTTTGTACTGACATTTCCAACAGTTCTGGTTGATAATTTCCAATTTTTGTAGGTGAAAAAGCCAGCACTCTGTAAATATTGATTTGCACTATACTAATATTGGCATTTACAGCGTTACAGGGTTTTAATGACTCTGCAGTTCCTAATCCCCGGGCAGGAAGAAGGGCGAACAGGATGTGTGCATGAGTGCAAGGAGTGGGAATGGGATGTGTGTTTGGGTTGCCCTTCAGGGAAGGAAGGAAGGTGAAGACGGTGCAGCTGGGGAGTGGGACACTGTGTCCAATGAGAAGTCTCATGCATACTGTTTAATGGCTCTGAGTCAGTGTGAATGCACGCAGCCTACAGGGAACACTGAGACCAGGTAGCCACATGCCGCTCGGCACCTGTGCTAAAGGTTAAGTGCCATTCAGTGTTGTCAGCTGTCGTGCTTTTATTGCGAGTCTTGCGATATTTGTTGTTTTCTTAAAGCCCCAGCTCAGTCATGCCACTACATTAAAATCTCAGATTCAATTTTTTTTTAAAAAAAGACCATTTCTAGGCCTGTTGTCACAGCGAATAGCTTGAAAACATAAAACCTAATGGCTCGAAAGCACAGAAGGCAAATAAAAGAACAGTTTTAATGTTTTAAAAACTTCATTATTTTTAAATCAGTCTCACTTTTCTGGAGGCCTATTGTCATGATTTCTGAATAACAGATTTAGCAATACTGTGACAACCACCATCTAACTGTAGGTATCCATATTCAAGAACTGCTCTCCTTGAAATGCTTTCTTTCATACAAAAATTGAGTTCCTTAAAACAACAAACAAAATGAATAACTATATGGTTGTTTAATGAGTGGTTAATCCGTGTGGCTAGAAAGGATTGTCCATGTGATTACACTTCTTTGGCCCAGGGCCGGCCCTAGCTTTTCGGCCGCCCCAAGCAAAAAAAAACCAAAACCCACAAGCGCCCCCCCCCCCCCAACGCTGACCAAAACACCCCCCCCCCAAAATGCCGCCCCGCCAAAATGTGGGGGGGTGGGGCAGCGGGGAGGGTGGCATGCCCGCCGCCCCGCTCCCCCTGCCAGTGGAGAGCGCGGAACGCCTGCCGCCCCGCTGCCCCGGTGGGGAGCGGAGCACGCCGGCCGCCCCGCTGCCCCGGCCGGGGCGCCGGCGGGGAGCAGAGCATGCCGGCGGCCCCGCTGCCCCGGCCGGGAGCAGAGCACGCCGGCCGCCCCGCTGCCCTGGCCGGGGCACCGGTGGGGAGCGGAGCATGCCGGCGGCCCCGCTGCCCCGGCCGGGAGCAGAGCACGCCGGCCGCCCCGCTGCCCCGGCCGGGAGCAGAGCACGCCGGCCGCCCCGCTGCCCCGGCCGGGAGCAGAGCACACCGGCCGCCCCGCTGCCCCGGCCGGGAGTGGAGCACGCCGGCGGCCCCGCTGCCCTGGCCGGGGCGCTGGCGGGGAGCGGAGCACGCCGGCGGCCCCGCTGCCCTGGCCGGGGCGCTGGCGGGGAGCGGAGCACGCCGGCCGCCCCGCTGCCCCGGCAGGGGGCCAGAGGAAGTTTTTTTTTTTAATTTACAAAAAAACCTAAAAACCTTGAGTGCCGCCCCCCTCCAGGTGCCGCCCCAAGCACGTGCTTGGTAGGCTGGTGCCTGGAGCCGGCCCTGCTTTGGCCTATCAGATTCTTCCTTTCAGAATGCCTGCTCTATGCCACTAATTAAAATACTGATTTAGGAATTTAAGTACAATGAAACTGGAGAGATCATTTGTATGATAGCTCTCTTTTGTCTAGGTAATTCATGAGCAATTCTTGTCAACATGACCAGGACAGTCATAGCCCTATTCCATAAGAGATTTCCAGAAGCATATATAGAGGCATTCATTGAATAATGACACCCTGAAAATAAACCATGGCATGGGAACAAGTGAATGAGCTGTAAAAGAAGAATGAGTGTTAGCGAGAGATAAAGAAAGAAATGGTGGGAAAGAGAGGAGATGGGAGAGCAACAGGAACGAACTTTACAAATTTACATGAGTCTTCTGGCCTGATCAGTCCTCTCCTTACCCCCTTCTGTCCCTGTACAGAGCCATTAGCGGACATACGGGCTGAGGAAGGATGCTCTAGGAGACCTCCGAAGAAAAACTATTCAAAGGCAGCAGATACTGCAAGAAAAAAGCTGCACTCTCTCTGCTGCTAATCCTCCGTGTTGTTCTCTGACTCTCGTTCTCTGGAGTGGTGTGGTGCACATGCTGCACCATGTTATGGGGGGAAGGGGACATTTCTAGAAATCACCAGGTTTCCAGATCACACATTCCTCCAGAAAAAGTGATCCAGCAGAGTTCAAGCAATAGTCAAAAAGGACAGAATGATCTGGGCCAGGTTCAGTGACTTTAGATAACAGGGACTTCTAAGAGGGGCCCCACTGCATCCCACCAGTTTTATCCACTTCAATATCCTCTCCATCCCCTGAAAATATCCAGCAGTCCCTTATTCTCAGTCCTGTGTCTAGACATAGGCTATGCTGTACCCACTACTGTATTCAGCTTCATTCCCTTGTGGCCAGCGGTCACACCAGTTGTTGAGCAGAGGAGCATGCTCAGCTGGAGGCAGCTTTCTGTAAGTGGGCCCTAGTGCCATTAGCACCAGCCCAGGCAGCAATGCCTCTCCCACAGCTAAGATCAGGTCTGAGATCCTCCCTAACAACAAGATTAAAAAGGACTTGTGGCCATTGGATTTCATCATCTAGATGGGTGTAATGGAGTGGGGTGGAGAAGCCTGAATAACCTGTGACCTTTAAGAAAAATCAGCTACTAGCTTTTAACTATAGTGTTTAGTTTGCCTCCATCTACAATGGTTACATTCTTAAAGCTCTTAGAAAGGAAAAAGGATAGTGTGACACTGTGAACTCCAAAGCAACAACCTGGCACCCCCATACGTGCCACTGTCATATAATTATGTTATGTTTTGTACAAAGTATACCTTGTAAGGTATCATTTTAAAACTCTAAATCTGTTGAATATTAATATCCTCTTAAGTTGTGTGTGCTATCCTTGTATGTGAAGTTATGAGATTTTGCTGTGCGTGTTACTGAAATATGTTGTGAAGTTGGAAACCCTCACAACCAGTCTTTCAGGTACAACAATGGGGCAGCCAGAAAGTGATGATGGCCCATTAAGGGGAATACACACACACACACACACACACACACACACAGGAGGATTACCCCAGGAACTGTATACAGTAGAAACCTCTCAGAGAACGTGTACACAATGGAGGCTGCTCAACTCATGTCATAGCAAAGGATCTTTCCAGCAAGCTGGAAGAAGCTATAAAAAGGGGAAGTGACATCATCATTTGGCCTCACTCCCCCCACAACTCAACACCTGGAAACATGTCTAGAGAACAAAGACTGAACTGGGGATGGGCGGTCCCAGGCTGGAATGGAGAATCCTAGCTTGTGTATTAAGGAGCTATACTATCAGGGTGAGACATTGCTTGATTTAAATCCTGTCTAGTTCATAGAACTCAGATTGTGATTTTACTTTTTATTTCTTAGGTAACCACCTTTGATCTGTACGCTTACTGCCTATAATCACTTAAAATCTATCTTGCTGTAGTTAATAAATCTGTTTTATATATTTTTTTTAACCTAAAACAGTGTGTTACTTGAAGTGCAAGGGGAATCTGCTCAGGAACAAGGGCTGGTGCATGTCCTCTCCACATCGAGGGAGGGGCGGACTCGGGCATAAACTTACACTGGTCAGGCTTCTGACCGGGGCAAGATGGTAGAGCTCTGGGGTCCAAGGATGGGGAGCAGGGGGGGAGGGGGGGAGTGGGAGAATTGGCTGGAGCCTCTTTATTGTTGGTTCATGAGTGGCTGATGAAAGCATTCATGTAACTCAGCTGGATGTGTCCCTGCCTGTGAATGGCTGTGTGAATGCAGGACCTGGAGGGGTTTGCAGCTTGTCATAGCATCACACTGTGAGAGGGACCCCAGTTTGGTAAGACAGAGGGCTGAGCAGTACCCCAGTTCCAGATTGCACCCCAGGGAACCTGGCACAGATAGAAACTTTAAAAAAAAAACCCAAAACGAAAGAAGTTCAGATTCTCCTTGGCATTTCTGTGTCCCAAGGATTAGGGTGATCAGTAGCTGCACAATTCATGGACCCTCAAAATACGATGGTATGCCACATCTTCCCCATGAGGCTGAGCTCCACAGTGTTCAAGCACCTGTTGCACTGAGATGAAAGAGACCAAGATAGTATAATCCATTGGGGGTCTCCTTCATGGCAGTTCTAGCCTAGCTTCCTTGAGGGGGGAAGAAGCCCTCAGCTTTTCATTATTTATAAAATATTTTTTTCTAGAAAACCGTGAGCGCGCACACCCTAAGGGCTCAAGAACAGAAGGCAAATCAAATGAACGCAACATTTATTATTATTAAAATCTCATTTGTTTTGGAGACAGACTCATGATTTTCAAACGCTTGGACCGGCAATACTGAATCTGAGGTCTTGAATTTTTAGATAGATAAATTCTCAGGGGTTAGATGGTTTAGGGCCCTGGGAATATGATAAACCAAGACTTTCACATGTTGGTCAGCGCTTCCAAGTGTGACTCAGCTTGATAGTGACTGAATGCCATTGTCACAGAAGGACTTTTGGGAGAAAAATATCCACATAACATAAAGCGCAACCATAATTGACTCCCTTGTTGGCAGAAAGGACAAGGATTAAGTCCCAGTTCAGCAAAGCACTTAAACACGAGCTACACTTTAAACACATACTTAAGTCTCACTGAAGTCAATTTAATTTGCTGAATAGAGATGGGAATACTCATGTACTTACAGATAAGCACATGCTTAAGTGCTTTACTGAATGGAGGCCTAAATGAACATGGAGACTGAATTATTCTGTATTAGGAGAGATCTTTCAGGATCAGGCTTGAGGTACATTGATGGAGCAATGTGGGGAAGCTTGCATAGCTGCTGTCTGTGTTGTACCTGTTTTATGGCTAAAGAGACAATTTAAGTCTCTATGGCTGTCAATCTGGCCCCTTTGGCCAACACTAAATTCACTAAAAATGCTAAAGAAAAAGATTAAAGTGCCCTTGGATGAAAGAGACTTTAGAGATCCAAACAGAGAGATAAAAACTGTGGCTTCCAATGTTCTGTCTTAATTCCCTTACTGATAGCTCCAACATTCAAGAAGAGAAAGGAGTCTTTGGAAACAGATGTTACACTGGAAGAGCTAAAATCCCTAAATATTACTAGTAAGAGAACACCACGCTCTCTCTGTTTCCAGGATCTTGGCACTGAGGTTAATCAGTCACTAAAGGCAACAAGGTAAGACAAAGCAATCTCATGGGCAGGTTTAAATAAATAGCATACATGTGTGCCCTGAGATGGATAATACAGCACACTTTAGACATCCTAATAGATAACTCAATAAATCAGTGTCGGGGTTTAAATTGAAGAGCACGCAAAAAGGAAACTAAGAAGAAAATAAAGAGGATCCTGGTGGTTGAATTAATTAATGATTTGAGAGGATGGAAGCCAGGGAACAGGACTGGAGAGTACACACCCAGTTCAGTATGGCTTACCATGCTTTTCTCATATTCATCAGCACTAGGCAATGAATGGAGCATCTGTCTTCTCAATGCCTGTGGGGATAAAATTAGCTGAAGGGAGTGCTTGGGGAAAGAGAAGGCGGGAGGGCATGGAGGTCACATAGTTCATTTCCATAGTAAACAACCTGAGAACCTGACCTGTTTCCATACAAGTATAAGCTCAAGAACTACAGCCAAGGAGGAGAGGAAACTCTCAGAGCTGGTAGGCGGGTATGACCAGACTTGATAGCTCACAACCAGCTGCTGAGAGAGAGACGGTTCCGCTTTCAGCACTCCCACCACAATATAAATAAATGAAGTCATGACTTACCAAATTAAAAAAAATCAGTGTCCCCTCTCTGCTTCCCCCCAAAGCAGCCAATGGGGCTTGTTAACAGAGAATGAAGATGAAATATAGGCAGAAATCAGAGAGAGAAAAAACAGTAAGGCAAACGCCTCAAATTCAAATCCCATTACTGGGCATCCCAGAAGAATGGATGTGACTACGTCTCATGGCACAGAAATGAGCACTGCCAGCAAAACCATTGAAGTGTCTCATTCCTGACACTGTTTTGCAAATGTGTTAAACATTTGGATGTTTCACTTCAACACTTTCCATTGTTAAAAAAAAAAAAAAGAGGCTATTTTATTGTTACAGGTGAAATCTGGTTTTGCTATAAAAACTGAAAAAAATTTCCTCAGAAAAGCTACGTTTTTGCCCAGGGCACATAATGTGTGGAAATTTACAGTGTGATCCAATGGTGAGCTGGGAGAAAAAACCCTTCTGGATAATTACACGTGAACAAGCGTACCACACGGCCCAAGCAGCTTCAGAAGAGCCACAGCACTTAGCTTTTGATCAGTGTAGAGCAGGGGTCTCAAACACGCGGCCCGCAGGCCACATGCGGCCCGCGGAGTTATTTCCTGCTGCCCGCCATAGGCACTGACTCCACTGGCAGCCAAGCTCCAAACATTACTGAGTGTTTATATTTTATTAAAACCCCTCTTTGCATTACAGTTTTTAAAAAGTTAATACATTGACTTTTAATAGAATACTATATTACTCTTCATTTTTTTCATTTTTGACTATACTTTTGTATCATTGTATGAAACGGTTTCAGTGATGCGGCCCTCGGGCCAATTTACTAGTTCTCATGTGGCCCTCGTGGTGATTTGAGTTTGAGATCCCTGTGTAGAGTTTACTCAGACCAGCCGTGGACCCTTGCTTCACCCGGTTAAAGATCATTACAGCATGGTAATGTGGGATGCCTGATGTGCTCAGCTGTACCCAGAATCCTCTTCCAGTTTTGTAGTATTGCTGCTATCTGAGGTCTGGGACAAGGTCATATGCACACAGAGTTCTTTTTTATGTGCTTCCTAGGCCAGGACTGTGGAAGAGTGTTCTCTCTTTTAGGCTCCAGAACTTTCTTGTGTTCAGTATCAGAAAAGACAAAGTGAAGTGTTCCATGATGGTTTAGGCCAGGGGGTCATAAGTAAGGCAGAGGAGTGGGGAAGGGCATGAAGAATGAAAAAAAAATAAGTGAGTGAGTGAAAAACAATGGAATCCCAGAAGAGATGAGTAAAAGCTGAAGCCCAAAGAGTTGGAGTCTGAACAGATAAGTGCCCTTCTCTCGGCCTGGTTGATATGCACAGGGGCCTGAGGCCACATTCAAGGACTGCCCACAACAATACAACTTCTATATTTCCCTTGTTAGACGATGATAGAACTGATGATCACTTCTGCATTCAAGGTCCAATGAAGCAGGGTGCAACTCACGGTCTGTTACTCTTAGGCTCAATTGCCATATATGGGATGGGGGTGGGAAGAAAACAGCCTGCTTTCTGTTCACTGTTGTCCAACCGTCCTCTCAATTAAATAATTAATTTTTTGGAGTAATGCTGCAGTTGTTACATTATTATTAGAAGGGGACTTCACTGAGGTAACTCTCAGTACCACAACACTAGCAGGCAACAGTTCCTAGCAGTGGGAGCCCTGATAGTCACTGCAATGAAGGCACATTTTTCGCCACATGCACACTTGATTATTACTTGCACTTCTTAGCACCATTGGGTTCTGTGACCAAACTGAACATGCCACCTAAGTAATGGGTCTTGGCTGATGGGCTGGATGAGGTTCACAGGAGTTCCTGGGAATTGTTACAAGCCCCATGGTAGGCACTGCTCCTAGTCTATCCAATCAGGGAAACAGCAGTGCAGAGGCTCCATTTTCAGGGCTGAATTAAGGCATAGGCAACCTAAGCATATGCTGAGGGCCCCATTCGTGCATGGGGCCCAACCTCAGTGGCGCTGTGACTCCATCCACCCTTGTCATGACAGAGAGGCACCAGGGTCAAACCTGAGAGAGCACTGGGGCAGTCAGCACAGCTCCTCCTTGTCGCTGCCATGAGGCCAGTGCCACTCACCTCCCCACCTCAGGGCCTGCCCAGCCTTGTCCCATTTCCAGCAGCCAATGTTCCCTCTGTTCTACCCACAGGATTTGCTTAGCAATAGCATCAAGAGCTGCTACAAATATGGGAAGCTGTGGTGAGTGCCTGCACAAGGAAGCCAGCTGGGAGAAGGGCCAGGGGGACATGAGGGAGTTTTGTTTAGGGCCCAGTGATGGGTTAATCCGCCCCTGTCCATTTCAGCCCATGGGCTTCCACCAGAGGGGTACTGGAGACAGCTCCTCTGCAACGAGCTCATTTGTAATTCTGTATGAGGGGGAGGAATGAGAAGGAAGGAAAGACGATGCAGGGTTTTCAGTCAGTAGGCGGACTGTGGGCCAAAACCAGGCCACCAGATGCTTTTGAATGGACCCCAACGTCATTTTATTTACTTATTATTTTTAACTTTTTTTTTTATTATTTTCTCTGGAGTCTAGACCTTGACTATACCTTGACCAAGAAATTTGGACAAAAAATATTTGACTACCCTGGTTTGGGGTATTTGGGAGAGGAGAAAAAGGAGAGGCAGATACTCCCTGCAAATGGAAGGGGCGGAGAGACAGGAAGGGAGGTACTGAGACTTAGCCGGCTCCAGAGTGGGAAGAGGGTTCTGGGGTTTCTACCTGCTTCCAGGCCTGCTCCAGATCCTCTGGGTCCCACTCCCTGCTCCCCCGCCAGCTCCTGGGCCCTGTGGTGGCTGCTCCAACCCCTCTGGGTCCCCTTCTCACCTCCGCTCCCTCCCCAACAGGCATGTGAGAGTTTACATTGGGGCATTAACCCCCTTGGCCCTGGTTCTGCCTTCCCTGGTATGAGAGCTAATCTGGGGCCTGGGCTCTAGAACCCTGCAAGGTGGAAGGGTCCCAGAGCTCGGGCTGCAGCCCAAGCCTGAATGTCTACACTGCAGTTAATCAGCCCCTTTGCCTGAGTCCCATGAGCCTAAGTTAGCTGGCATGGGCCAGCTGTGGGGTTAACTGCAGTGTAGACATATCCATAGGGACACTCAAAACAGCACTAGAAAAGGTACAATAGGGAACAATCCTGAAAAAGCAGGACTGGATGGCCCAAAAGGTTATTTTCATCTCTGGCCTCTCTAATTCTGTGAATCAGACAAGCCTTAAAATTCCTCCTTAGCACCCTTCTCCTCCTGGTTGATGCCCACAGACACCTGCAAGTGGGGTCTCAATCACCTACCTGAACCCTTGCTACAGAGGATTTCAATGACCACTGACCTGTTCCACTCGGATCTCAAATTCTCCATTCACCTTCTTCCCCTGGAAATACTTGGCCCTGAGGAAGGAGGGAGGGAGGGAGGGAGAGAGAGAGAGAGAGGGACATGGTTAAAAAGGCTGCAGTTCACAATTATTTATTTATTTGTCAGCTACTGTTTTGCTGCTGCTTTCCCTTTTTGTTGAAGTATTTCCAGATGGTTCACAACATGCTTTACTAATTCCCTTGACTTTCTGTTCTCCAACAGAATCTGCCAAACCAGATGAAAAATCACACTGGAAATTTCCTTGAAGGCTTGGGAGGATTTTTTTTAGACTGATAAAATAATGATCTCCCTGCACCTTACAGAATAACAGTAATAATCAATGACAAGACCAGTTTGTATGTATCTCTATCCTGGGGACAGAGGCTATGGACAGAGGAAGGCTAAATCTATCACGTGACAAAGAATCAGAGTCAATTTTCTTCCAACACTGAACAAGGAACTTTATCAGCATAATGAAAACCATATTAAGCTTCTCTTTCTCTCTCTCTGCTTCACTGTAGAGCTTGTCTTAGAAAATTTCCCAGCCCTATCTTTCCTGGCTTCATGCGACTGATTTAAAGAAACAGTATATATGTCCTCAAAATGTCAATAAGGGTAGATTTCTTCAAAACTGTGAAACCAAATTTGCATCAGAGTCACTGAAAAAAAAGTCTCTCTCATATACTTCCTTTCATCTCTGCTAATAGCCACAGCCATTGAATACACAACAGGGGAAAACAGATGGATGTTACTGCTCAGAGGGAGGGACTGATAGTGCAGTGAGAACCAGGTATAGGACAAGTATATGCTGTTTAAGCCATTCTCTTCTATACAGAGCTGATCAGGAAATTTCTAACAAAAAACAGGTTTTATTTTCCAATCAAAAAACAGGGTTTTATCAAAATAAACATTTTTTCCTCAAAAACTGTTGACTTAAATGACTATGTTTTAGTTTTGTCAAAAATTTCCTAAATAGAAAATTTCAGGAACCTCACCACCCCAAAATATTTATTTATTATCAGTTCAAAAAAGTGTGTGGGGGGGCTCCCCCTGCCACTGTATTACCATTTCCCAATTTTTGCCCATTGGAAAACAACAACAAAGTGTAGGAAACAGTTAAATATTGGAAGTGTTTGTTACTTTCTGAGAAAAAGTAACACTTTCACACTTTGTTATCCAAGTGACAAAAGTTTGGACAGAAAAACAAAATGAAGGAAACTTAGGAGGAGGGGGAAGAGCAGTTTTTTCTTATACCTTTTTAATGTTTAAAAAAACACCTTTTCCACACATTCTATTTCATTCCCTCTCGTGTCCTTGGAGTGGGGTGGAGGAGGAAATGGGGGCTGTGGGGAAAAAGTTTAAAAAGCAACCCACAAAGTTGTCCAGATTTAAAGAACCAAACTGACATTTTAAGTCTAAACAAAAGTTTGTTTTGAAATGGTGATTTTAAACAAAATGAAAGTTTTCATTTTGTTTAAAAAATTCCCATCAAAAGGTTCCCCTGTCAAAAAGCCTATTCATCAGTACAAAGTTTACCCTAACTATGATCAGAAGTTAGGTAGGGACAGTACATTAGCCAGGTGTGACTACTCCAACAGGCTCTTACAAATCCAGAAAAAGGAAAATGCAGGACTTTAGCTATCCCTAAGCCTCCTTGAGGTCATGAGAGTTGGATGAAAAAAAGCCAGAAACGATGCCAGCGCTTTGGCAACAAGAGTTACAGTGAGTGCACTTAAGTTCATCCTAGTTCTAGAGATATAACTGGGTCTAACAGTATTTCACATTTTCACATGTAGAGAATTATCGCTGTAACCAGCAGTCTCAAAAGCCAAGATAAACTTAGTGTGCCCACAGTAACTGTTTTGAAGTTTGAGGCATGGCATTCAGTGGTACACACTTTTTTTAAAAAACCCAAGATCATCACAGTGTATATGCATCACCCACATTTATGAAACAAACTTCCTCCCTCTGATGACCCCTCCACTCTGCTGACCTGCTGGTTTCTAACTCATTGGTGCTGCTCCGGTCCTACTCACAATGAAGGCTGATCATCCACACACTCTTTCATCCAGTACAGATGAAGCAATGAGACTTCCACTGCTTAGTCCAGGAAATTAGCCTTCACAGTAAAAATTAGAAAACCCCCTCCCCGCTGCTACAATACGGACTCTGTTCCTAGATAGTCCCATATGGGGCACCACCACCATGAGGACCCAGGGCATAAGAACAAGGCATCTTGATTAAGACACAGTGAAACCTTTGTTTCTGGACCTCATTTTCCACATGGCCTGGCTCATTCCAATGACTCAGCTCACATTTTCTAAATAAGAGGATATATTTTATTTCAAGGCAGACCCAGGGCTAAGCTGCTGTAGGGGTCTCTGAAGACTACAGGTGCTAAATAATTCAGAGATACATGTTTTGCTCTGCGCTCTATTCTGACACCGCACAGGGGAAGACTGAAACGCCTGCTGCAAATATGCTCAAAACCAGATTCAATAATGTTTTTAATTTACACTTGGTGTTTCTGAGCCTTTGGGAAGTGGAGGCCACCATATGGGGCAGAAAAAAGATATTAGTTTCACCCTGGAGCCCCTGAAGTTTCAACCAAGCAGGTATTATTTATATTATGGAAGTATCTGTAGGCCACGTTCATGGTCAGAGCCCCATTGCACTAGACACCGCATCAACACACAGCATGAAACAGGCCCTGTCCCAAAGAACTTACAACAGACAAAAGGTGGGAGAAAGGAGGTTATATCTCCATTTGACAAAGGAGGAACTAGAGAGTGAGAGATTAAGGGCCAGATTTTCAAAAACAATCATGACCCAGCAGGTCCCACTGAGATCAATGTGAGCTACTAAGTCTTGCCCTCCTTTGCAAATCTGGCCATACAAGTGGTTTGCTGAAGGTCACACCAGGAGCCAGTGACACATCCAGGATTCGAATCCAGATCTCAAGTCCCAATACCATGTCTTAACCATAAGAGCCATCACAGGACTTCCTTTGGTGTCTCAGCATTGCCACTCTTGTCTATCCAATGAAGTCACTTATGAACAATGCAAGGAATCTTTCATCACCCTAGAGGCTGTGTGGGCTGCCTCACAGTGTTCCCAGCCTACTGGCTTGAGAGATCAAAACAGGAATCATCTAAGTCATCCTGCCCCCCGTCCCATGTCAGCATGGATTACTGACCACTGGTCTAACTGGCCAGCACTTTATTATCAAGCATGCAGGATGCTGACGGAGTCAGACTGCTGCATTATAATTAGGCTACGCAGGGAGTAGGTTGGTTGGTTTGGTTTCTGATCTCAGTAAATTAGCATGTAAACAGATATTTTGGATGGAAAGACTTGTGGCTCCATGCTAGCAGAACAAACCCAAGGGAGGATTTACAATGCTAAGAAACATTTGAATGCCGCAGCTCGTGCAGGGGGGAAAGGAAGTGCTATAATAAATAGCTCAGTAGATGCCCTCTGCTTTTAAAAGGAATTCCCCTTAGTGCATCTTTCTCTGTGATTAGGGAGCTGCACACTTTTGGGAAGCAATAGATTTCCTGTGTAAAAGGGCATTAGAAACCCCCCAAAAAGTCCTCTGCTTTCTGCTCCACCCCAGTGAGATTGAAATCTCACCTTCAGCCCCGTAACGGTAGAAACCTCAGATGCCTTCTCTCACAAATTTGTTTAGAAAGATTAAAAGCTCGCTTTTCAGAGAATCCAAGCATCCCCCCTGTGATGTGGTTGGAGGAAGCAAGTGCTCCATTCCCAGTCTGATACATACACAGCACATCCTTTATGGGGACCAGAAGAAAAGGCCTGGTTTTGAAAAGCATCAGCTCTCTGGTCCCTGTGTTACATGTGTAAAGAGCATTTCATGAGAAGCCAGCATGTAGTACTTGTTTCCCCATGTTCTTGTGAAGCTTTTATCAGAACAAGTCTACAAAAGTGACCCCAAAGGAGCCTGCTCACACAGTAGTATAAGCACCACTCAGCCTCCTAAACATCAAGGGCCCAGTTCATCCCTGTGTTAGTACAGACACTGAATGGAGGCAGCTTGCGCCTTGCCTTATTCAGAAGCTGCAGGAGCTCATATGGCCCCCAGTGCTGACTTAAATTGTGTTCCTGCTCTATTGGCCACCTGGTAGGGTTACCATTTTAACAGTATTTAAAAACCGGACACCCCAGCAAGAGTCCCGGAACCTCCCCTCCCTGCCCCTTCCCCCTGAGGCCCCACTCCTTGTTCACTCCTCTTTCCCCCTCCCTCAGTTGCTCACTGCTTTTGCCCTCTCCCCTCTCCCTATGTGGGTTGGGAGGGACTCGCCTGCAGAGCTGGGGTTGGGAGCTGCATCCGCCCGATGCAGATAGGAGGTGGCCCTGACTGAATAGGAGCTGGTGTAGATGATGACTCTATTCCTCCCCACCTCTCCCACCTGCAATAACTGGACTTTGGGTGTCTGGTCAGTAGATCTGACCGGATACCATCAGGTCCCCTTTCTGGTCAAAAACCAGACATCTGGCCACTTTACCATCTGGATAGGCCCCCTTTGCCAGGGCTGCAATGGAGGTGGTGCTGGGGATTTCCTTGGAGACTGAAGGTTATTCTTGTCCAGCAGCCCCTTTGTGCTGGCCTTGGCGACTTCATATCTGACTCACAGAGGGGCGATGGCGCAACCATGGAATCAGCCCCCAGATGTATAGTGGAGACTTCCAAGAACAATAGAAAAAGGTCAAAATTCATAGGGGTCATTTTTTCCTAGGAGTCTATAGGACATTATGGTTAACCCTCTGAAAGTGAGCTATAGTTAGCCATTTCCTTACTCCCATACACATTTAGCTTTACCTGATTACTTTTGGCAATTACAAAGGAGCATTTGGTGTTCACATCATCAACCAGTCAATATGCTCAAAACTGGAATCCTGGATGCGCCTTTACCCCCAAGGCTTGTCTCTTCCTTGAGTTTTTTCTTCCTTGTTGCTTTTATGTCCTGGAGAGAAGGTGCTTATAAGAACCACTTCAGTGGGCACAGGATTCGTGGTTTATGTAGATGGAAGGGGATGCTGCAGAGAACTTTCCATTTGCTTGACGGGTTGTAGAGCACTCCACAAAAGGGTTGAGATCCACTTGACATGCCTGGGGATACAGGATCAGGCAGAGAATCCCAAAGGAACTCTTGTTCAGGTGCAGTCTCAGCAGGCAGGATACCTGAACGTAACATACATTGCCAAATGCTAGGTTTGTTACCTGTCCTGAAAATGTTCTGGACATGGATGGCCATATCCCATTGTCTGCTTATGAAGGATGAGATAGCATGAGTCAGAGTGGGAAGAGGGGGGAGCGGCGATTTGAAAACCTGAAACTGTTTCAATATGTCAGTTGGCTGAATGAGTGGGGTTATGTCCCATTTTGCAGCTTGTTGGAAGCACAGTATTTTGTGTTAAATGTATTTTATGGGACTTCTTCAGCTATTTCACAAAATGGCTACTGCATTAAATAAATTTCCTAGGACAAGAAGCGATCAAGGAAATGTGCCTCAAGTTGTCTTGCAAGAGACCTCACTGGAGTTACTGTAAGAAATGTCCCTGTGATCTATTGCAGTGTGTCTGGAAGTAACTCAGCACCCATCTCCTCGGCACTCCACCTGCGGAGAAGCCACACTCCCATGGTAGCTGGAGTCAACAGAATCATTGCTGGCTGCATTTTGGGTTGAAGGCTAAAAGGTTTGATGGCTAAAAGCAGCAGCCCATGTGGGTGGAGCAGGTTCGTTATTCGTCAGGGATATCCCTGCAAGGCAGCCTGAGATATTCCTGGTGTTGCCTTTTCATTTAATTCAAAACAAATATTATTTCTGAACTAAAAAGCAGAAAGAGAATCCCAAACTATTGATCTGACTTTGCTCACTTGGCCCAGTGTGATTTTTATCATGAAATAAAGTCTGTGTTGGTTACATTTTCCTACCATATCCTGGTTGACTTAGTGGTGTTGCTCCTTCAAGTGACCAGATAAGAGGCCAGTGAGGTGGAAGAGGAGCACTAAGTCCAGAGCCTGAATCTCATAGCTATCTGCATGAATTCATGTACATATGGCACCACTGTGTTAGATGTATGCTTAGCCTATGAGAGTTTTTTGAGGAGCAGTCTAGATCTTCCTTCCTGGGAAATGGGACTGTTTCAAGTCAGACAGGGTGGGAGGTTTAACACCTCCAAGCAAAATAATTCATACAGGATAGAGGACGGTGTGTCGCCATGTTTTATGAGCAAATTCCTGGGAGTCTTTCCATTAACTTCAATGGGTTTTGGATCAGGCCCCTAACAGCATCCAAACCAACAAACTAAGGTTAGCTTTATTGGCCGTCCGTTTCTTTGCACTATAGCTTCAGGCTGCATTTCCTGCCCCACACTCATAGCCTGCAGTGGGGGCCTGAACAAAAAATGTGATGCAAGAACCACAGTGGGAGAAAAATGGAAGGAGGGGGAAAAAAGTAAAAACAGAGGAAGAAAGAGGAGCAGGAGGAGGAGGAGAGAGGTGAGTGAATCAAACAGAAGACTAAAAGGATTAAATTATGGAATCTCCCACTTCCTTTCTTTGACATCCAAATACAAACAAAGATATCTCTTGAGGCTTTTGGGAATCAAAGCATGTAATTTCTTCCAAGATCAACCTAGAAAATGCCAGGCTGCAACCCTCTTGATTGGATGAGGGTGGACCTCACGAAGTGAGGTTAGCCACTCAAAGAATTCCCTGTGTCAAAGGGCCTGGGGGCCCGGGTGATGCACAAGGCCCTCACTGTATGTCTGCATTGTCTCCTACGTAAAAGGGGCTGGGATTGGGAAAAAGGAGACAGTTTCCAAGATACTAGCAAGCAGGCTGCGGAATGCCCAGATACCCCTCCAGCCCCTATGACAATACAAAGGGAGTCAGTAGTGCATTTTTGTTGGTTTGCTTTTTTAATGGATAAAAATGAGCAAGGCTTTCCCCTCTCTGGCCCAGCTTCCCACTTCCCCCAGATTAGAAATTTCCACCTACAAATGATATGGATTTCCAAGTTTGGTCAATTATTGATCACACAAAGCCTTGTGAGAAAGGGCAGAAATGGTTTCCCCAGGAGTGCCTTGGGACAATCAGGTCCATTCTACACACCTGCTGCAATCTAGAGATCTTTATGTATCGTTCAGACACAGGATACATGATGGATGGGCACAAATATGCCTACTTGATGGATACATTATTGTTTAATATTCACTGTGCAGTAACACCTAGTGGCCCCTACTGAGATCAGGGTGCACCTGTCCTAGGTGCTGTACAAACTCAGAAGAGGACAGGGGCCACACCTTGAAAAGCTGACAGTTTAAATAGACAAGACCAAATGGGAGAAAGGACGAATTATTATCCTCATTTTACAGATGGGGAATGGAGGCACAGAAAGATTAAGTGGCCCGCCCAAGGTCAGACAGGGAGTCAGTGGGAGAAGTGGGAAGAGATCTTCCATGTCTCAGGTTGGTGTTTTATCCACAAGACCATCCTTTCCTGCATATTGTAAAATAATCCCTTTGGCATTTTTATCTTCATAGTGATCATCAGCAGTTCAGCAACACAAGATGGGCCCGGGCTGCTGCTACACAAAAACACTAGAGCCTTATAACCACAAACTAGCCATCGTTGTCCCCTGAAAAAAATTAGTCTGCCAATGGACCTCCATCCACATTGGATCATCCCTGCCCTCTGGAAGAGCAAAACAGTCTCTCTAATTAAGGGGTTTGTATAGTGCCCATCGCTGTAGTATCTAAGCATTTCCAACCCCGCCCCCTGGTAAATTAAGATTTCTGCAACTCTGTCTGCCTCCTGCATCACTTATTGCTGATGAAACAGGACTAACTAGAGACAATGGATCAGTTATTAACTAATACTACACTTGATCTTGCTCTTTGCATTTTTCCAAGGTTGTAAGTATATGAAGGGTGCCTTTCTGTAGGTCTGATGCTCCCCAGTCTTCTCTCCCTGCCCTGCCCCCAAGGGCCAGCATCACAGCCATATTCCTTCAAGTCACAGAAAGCTGGATGGGCCTCCTTCCGAGCTGCTGTTTAAATCAGCTTAAGCACTGCTGTGACACATGAGGCAGCAAGTTTATTTTACATACAATTTAAAATTGTACATTGCTAGCAAGTTTCCTTGTTGCTAAATCTAGATGGCAGAGCCTGGAGCTGTTTGGAGGGGTATCACTTTGTAACGGTTCATGCAATACTCTGTTCCACTTTTGCTTTGAAGTTAAATGCATCTACAGCACCTTTGAGTGTTAGGAACAAGGGAAACAAAATAACTCAAAAGCAAAACTCAGCCAAAGCTGCTGTGTTTTAGGCAGAAATGATAAGTGCCTGGGTTCATTTGCAGGTTATTCAAAGGCTCACAAACCTTGAGAAACCTGGCTGAATTTCTTAGGTTCGCCCAGGTCTAGGCAAGACACTCTGAGGTTAAATACTATATATTTAAAAGGACTCTGGTAAAGTAATTAAGGCTCCAAATTTGACTTGCATTAGCATATTTGTAACCTGGTAAGGAATATTTGCCAGATTCCTAGTGTCTATTTTTGTAATACTACTAATCCTTTACATTTCTGTATCACCTTCTAACCAGGCGCACTGGACCCCACATTGCTTTACATATGCAATATAGAAATATAGACACGTGATGCTGATATAAATAAGAAGTTGCATTGCTTTTTGGGCCAGATGTGATAACAAGGACCCTGCTCACTTGTATTTGCTAACTATCCCATGTCACTTTGCAGAATAATAGGCGGGTTTTACAATGTATCATGTACATTTGACAGCCTCACCCGCACTCTGCTCACTATTCCATTACCTCTGGCATCACTACTATTCAAAGCCTCTATGCAATATTTAAATAGCTACTCTTTATTGATACAATATAATTTATCACATATATTATTCCTATTCCCCCCAAAAGTGGAATTTTGTCTCCAAATAAGGATGAGGTGCAAGAAAGGAAATATTCAGTGCTGTTTAGAGTTGGTCAAATAATGAAAACTCAGGTTTGCAGATATGTTTGTGAATACAAATATCCTTTGTGAGTATTCAAATGACAGCTGCTTAGTTATGAATTACTCACAACCTAGGTCACCAATGCATATCTGAAGGGCATTATTTGCTATTCTCAGTTCACTATTTGTTATTCTCCTGTTAGAAAATTTAGGATGTCCAATCAGGGAACACAAACAAAGCCTTGCAAATTAAGCAACCAATTTCTATTCTCAAGTTCCAAATATCAGCATTGGACACTTCTGCACTACCACTTATGTCGGTATAATTTATGTCACTCAGGGGTATGAATATGTCGCTCAGGAGGGGGGCTTAAGTCACACGGACCTACATGCTGGTGTGGACAGTGCTACATCAGCGGGGGAACTTCTCCTGCCAACATGGCTGCCGTTGCTCGTTGGAGATGGATTAATTAAATTGACAGGAGAGCTCTCTCCTGTTGGCTTAGAGCAGCTCCACTACAGAGCTTACAGCAGTGTAGCTGCGCCACTGAAAGCTCTCTAATGTAGCTATAGCCTTAGTGAATAATCTGTAGGCCAACAATTGTTTGCTTATGACTAAGGCTACGTTTTAGTCACAGGTATTTTTAGTAAAAGTCATGGACAGATCACGGGCAGTAAACAAAAATTCATTATACTATACCCCTAACTAAAACTTGGGCTGGGGGTGGGGGGAGCTGCAGGTGCTCTGGGGGGCAGTTTGTGGGCACTGCAAGTGCGGGGGGGGTGGTGGCCCAGGACCCCTGCTGGTGCTGGGGGGCAGAGTTGGTGGGGCTGGCAGTCTCCCTACCTGGCTCCGCGAGTCCCTGCAGCTCCTAGGGGGAGGGAAGGTAAGGGAGGCTCCGTGCTCTGCCCCTGCCACGAGCTCTGGCTCCACAGCTCCCATTGGCCAGGAACTGCAGCCAATGGGAGCTGTGGGGGTGGCACCTGTGGGCGGAGGCAGCGTGCATAGCCCCCTGTTCCCTCCACCTAGGAGCTGCAGGGACATGCTGGCCACTTCCCCAAACCCCTGCCCCAGCCCCGAGCCACCTCCCACTCCCAAACAGTCCCAGCAGCGACCGGTACAGCTGGGTCAGGGGCTGCCTGATCTGCTCGGTCATCCCTGTTGCCAGCCGCACCGGCTGCTGCAGAAATCATGGGTATCACAGAAAATCACCAAATCTGTGACAGACACCCAGCCTTACTTATGACATTCATAGAATGTTTCCAAATAGTAAATGTATTTGCAAAAAGAAGGGAACTAGTTTGCAAAGTGGCTGGATTTACCAAACTCAATATAAGATTAACATTATTTGACCACTGGTAGTCCTGGACTAGTAATATAGTTAAGGTTCAATATCCCATGGACTAGGACGGACTAGAAATGGATTTTTTAGCCCAGTAAACTGCAGCTGGTAATTTCCTCTTCCTAATGCGATCCAGCACTTTATTCCAAGCTCTGACAAGCCATGCAAGCCTTATTTTACAACAAAGTGTTATTTCAGATAGTTTGGAAGAGGGTTCGGTTATGAATAAATCATAATTTCTCTTCCGAGTCCAGGAGTTTGGCGCCATTATGTTAAGACAGCCTGACTTTAGAGATGGAGGGAAATGAAAAACAACAATTCAATTTTGTAACACTCACATTGTCCTTAATGGCTTTGTCCTGTGAAATATGGCACAAATTTTTGATGGGGTAGAAGGATTTTAAGCAAGAAAGAATGTAATTCTGATAGTATTGGACTAGCTTGGAATGAGGACAAAACACACCTATTGTTCTGAAAAGTGACCTGGGATAGTTAGCAAATAGAAGTGAGCAGGGCCCTTGTTACTACAGCTGGCACAAAAAGCAATGTTTTCATGGTACTTTATTAATGGGCTAATGAGGTATGCATGTGCATTTCCAAAGTATGCTGTTTAAACAAAGCATTAGGGTGGGGAAGTGAGTACAACTTCACAGACAACGGGGGTTAACAATTCACAGTTCTCAAATCTTGTTTCAGCCTTGGAAAAAAACCGCTCCAGCAAGAGGGGAATTTTACTTAACGCTGATCTGGGCAAGGAAGTTGCCAGAGGTGGGACACTTTCCTCCTGGATGAGGTCACGGTCCTGGATTTGGCTGACTTGTAGTAACATGGAGTTCTGCCACTCCATTTCCTCGTGGGGGTGGGGGGTGGGGGTGGTGTGTGTGTGTGTGTGTGTGTGTGTGTGTGTGTGTGTGTGTGTGTGTGTGTGTGTGTGTGTGTGTGTGTGTGTGTGTGAGAGAGAGAGAGAGAGAGAGAAAGAGAATGAACTCCCATGCCCTGGTGACAAATGCGGGTTTGACATGGATATTGCAAGGTCTCTAAAAATGCATCTCTTCTAAGGCAGCAGATGATTCCAAACAGACTGCTTGCCCAGCTCAAATGAGACTGCTTGCCCAGCTCTAAACCTGTGGGGTGCATGGCTGGGACAGGGATCCTCAGTGAGAAAAAAGAATGGCAATTTCTCTGCTGTGGATGGAGATCCACTGGCAGACTCATTTTTGCAGGTGGCTATGATGGCTAGTTTGTCAGAAAAACAGAGCAACACAACTAGAGCCGTCCCCCATCCTCCAAAGTGGCACTAAGCAGAGTAAAGACACACTTCTTTGGGAGGTGCTGGAAGGGCATCTTGGAGAAAAATAGAAGCTCTTGTGCAAATTTTTGCCACCATATCAAAGGGAGAGTTGGGTCATTTTCCTGTCTCTGATGGAATCCACTCTACTTTTGCTACGGCTCCCACATCCCTGCCCGAGAGGATTGAGTTATGTAGGACTCAGAAATATCGCAGGAGCAAATATTTGGCCTTTGAAACACGCCAGGGTATGCCAAGTGTCAGGTATTAACAAAGGTTTGAAGATGAAGATAGCTGTGGATTCCCATAACAGGTCTTTACACCCTCCGGGCCATCACTATAAGAGAGAGAAGTTCAGAGCTGTGCTGTAGTATCAGTAGACTTAAAGTTTTAAAGAAACAAATGATACTATTTTCCAATTAAGTGCACTTAACATACTTAGACTGTAAGCTCTTTGCAGCAGGGACTGTTTTTGTTCTGTGTTTCCATAGTGCCTAACACAATAGGATCCGGGACCATGACTGGGCTCGTAGGTGCTCTGCAATACAAATAAGTTGCCTATCCAGCCATATTGCCACCTTCTTGGGTTACAAGAAAGTGTTTTTGTTTTTAAAAAGGGAAATCAGTGGACAGATTCCCCAGTCTCCCACCCTTCCTGTCTGCAAACAATGAGGCCTCATTACATGGGGTTTGTCACAGGTTATGGGGGAAAGTTTTGTGGAAGTCCCACGTTAAAATATTGATAGCTCTTCGCTTGTTGTTACTTATTTCTAGTGACTGTTTTCTGGTCCAGTTAACTCTTCCAGCATGAGGGAGGAGGAAGGAAAGGATCATTTATCAACACTAAAATGCTGTAGAGTCAGATATTTTGGCAGGCAAAGAGGGGTTGAAAAAAGTTTTAAATTTGATACCTCTTCAAAAATGAAATGAACAAAACAGTGGTAACAATAGGTTATTGTTCACTCTGAAGATTCTGGGACTAGTTCCATGTGTGAGGCAACCAGAGTGGTCAGTCAAAATCCCCAGACAGTCATCTTTTCTCAAGGCAAACACTCTGCCAAAGGGCTCAGGTGGGGCAGTCTGAGCTGGTATTTCATGCAGATTGATACTAGGAAGAAGAAATAGGTTGCTCATAATGTACAGCAGTGTAACAGATCAGAACTGGGCCTAATCAACATTGTATTTCAGTGTTGTGGTCATTGGACCAGATTCTGATCTCAATTATACCAGTGTAAATCCTGAGTGACGCTACTACCTTCATTCACCCACGTGAATAAGATCAGAATCTAGCCCTCTTACTGTATGTAAGGGGACTGTTATCCCCTTACTAACATTCAGAGCTCCCAGTACCAAAAGGGGAAGGGTCGATGGGACTGACAGTCCCCAGGGGCAATGGGGAGAGGCCAATGCTCCAGGTCAGCTCTGATTGACAGGGCGGGCAGGCGAATCAGGGAGTCAGGAGGTCAGGGTGAATCCCGTCCTCCGTGTGAGCTGAAGTTGCCTGAGTCAGAGTGAGTGGGGCTGAGCTAAGGAGAGGGCAGAAGCCAGAGGCCAGAGCTGAGCTGGGCCAGATCTGGAGGGGCCAGAAAAGCAGCCCAGAGACACAGACCTGCCCTGGGAGCAGGGGTGCAGCCCAGTGAGACAGACCTGCCCTGGGAGCAGAGGTGCAGCCCAGAGACACAGACCTGCCCTGGGAGCAGAGGTGCAGCCCAGAGAGACAGACCTACCCTGGGAGCAGAGGTGCAGCCCAGAGACACAGACCTGCCCTGGGAGCAGAGGTGCAGCCCAGAGACACAGACCTGCCCTGGGAGCAGAGCTGCAGCCCAGGGAGACAGACCTGCCCTGGGGGGAGAAGCTGTAGGAGCCAGAGCCAGAGGGGCCAGAGCAGCAGCCCAGGGGGCTGGAGGCAGAGCAGCAGCAGCAGCAGCCGTGCAGAGGCAGAGGAGCTGGAGCTGGAGCAGTCCGGAGCCGGGTGCGGTGAGCAGCTGGGGAGAGCGAGGGGAACCCTGGGCAGTGGGCCCAGCACAGGGAGAGGCCTCAGCCAAGGGGCCCTGCAGGCCAGACGTGCAGGGGGATCTAAACCCCGACAGGGCTGGGGCAACGCTGGGAAAAAGGGTCCTGCCACCCAGAGCCTGCGAGCGTGTGGCCACCGCCAGAACAAGTGTCCAAGCAGCGTCCCTGCAGCACAGCCAGGGCCTGAGAAGGAGCCTGGGACTTGCACAGGAACAGACTGAACTGCCCTGACATTTTAGAGACACTGTTGTGATGTTCCCTGCCACAGAGCGGGGTGATGTGTTTTCATTCGCCTTTCCCATTTTTCCTTATTCCTGTTACAAATTAATTGTTAATTAAATAATTTGCATTTGCTTTGAATTGTATGCAGTGATCAGTGGGTCAGGGAAGCATCCTGTACAGAGAGAGTACCCCGGAGTGGGGACACCCTAGCCCCTGACCTAGGTGACCACAGCAAGGTTGGGGGTCGAGCCCCCCAGGAATCCTGGGCCCAGCCTTGTTGGGGTTACGAGGACTCTGCCAGACAGGAGAGTACAAGGGGAGTCCTCGAGGGCAGGGAGGCCTCTGGGGTAAAGGAGGTGGGAGTGAGGACTGAGATCCTTCCGCTAGCCCATTTCACCGGGGTAGTGCAGAGACGAGGAAAGTTCCCCACAATAGCGGGACTATTCCCCCGCTTACATAATTGGCGTCACGAACAGGATCCTATCCACAGGGTCCACCCCATTGGTTTACTGGTTGAGTTCTGGTAGCACTGTCCAGGCCTAGTCAAGAACCCTACCATGGCTCGAATTGAACAACTACAAGCCCAGGTCGCTGAACTTCAGCGCAGATTGTCAGACCAAGCTGAGGCATTACAACAAGCTAGAACAGAACAGAGAGAAGCCTTATCACTGGCTAAGGCTGTAATAGACCAACAGGCAGCAGAAGCCAAGAAACCCCCTACTATTTATGTCCCACGGGAGCAGAAAGTCACAGAGTTTGGTGGCTTCCCAACCAGAGCAGGAGACATGACAGTAGAGGAGTGGGTCAAGTCTGTGAAGACGGCTCTGCGTGTGCTAAGAGTACCTGAGGAAGACCATGTGGACTTCATAGAGGAACACCTCAAGGACCAGGCGAAGGCCACAGTAAAGTTCATGGCAATGGCAGACAAGAAAGATGTGAAAAAGGTGTTTGAACTCCTCCTGGAAGTGTACGGAGACAAGGTACCTATTGGAACTCGACTAAAGGAGTTCTTTGAGAGAAAGCAGGAGCCCGGTGAAACTATCCGGGCATACGCATATGATCTTCAGGAGAGAATGAGCAAAGTGGAGCGGCGAGATTCTCAACGAGTTCCAGACCCAGATATGTTTCTAAAAGAGCAGTTGGTGTTGGGGCTCCGGGACGACTCCCTCCGACGTGAAATGAAAAGGAGGTTTAAGGAAGAGCCCAGTAAAAAGTTCCATGAACTCATGCAGGCTGCCATTATGTGGTCAGAAGAAGAGGAAGTTCCTGGGGCAGAGAGGGCCAAGCCTAACCCCCATACACAAAGTGGGGGCCTAGTGAATGCAGCTGCTGGGGAAAAGGCCCTGCCCCAAACACAGCTAACATTGGAAAGCCTAAGTGAAGCTGTCCAAAAACTGGCTGTCCAACAGGGGGAGATGATGAAAGTGATGACTGAGGTGATGAAAGGAAATACCTCCACTAATGTGCCAAAATATCCAAGAGCTCCAGGATCCCGAAGATCTCCACTGAAGGATGAGCTAGGGAGGTACATTTGTTACACCTGTGAAAGGCCAGGACATACTAGCCGAGATTGTACACTGAGAAGGAGACCAGAGTCCCAGGCACTCGAAATCGATGGGGCACCAGGAGCGAGTGGTCCATCTACAGTAAAGGGCCAAGCAGTGGCAGAAGGATTCCTAGGCCTGTCCTTGGTGGAAAATCACTCTGCATACAGGGTTGAGAGGAACATGGGCAGCACCAGCATATCTAGTGACTTCTGTAAGCGAGCATTTGGAGACTGTCTAACTGCTGAAGTATGTATAGCAGGGGTAAAAACCAGATGTTTGTTAGATACTGGCTCAGAAGTCACCACCATTACTGAATCACATTTTCAAAAATATTTGAAAGACAAAGAGCTGACCATGCACAACACACAGTTTGTACATCTAACAGCAGTTAATGGACTGGCAATCCCAGTGGTGGGATGCCTCGAAGCAGACATTGACTACATGGGCCAGACACTGCCAGGGAAATGCATCTTCATCCTGAAAGACAAGGCCTCTGAAGGGAGCCATATAGGAGAAGGAGTCCCAGGGATTCTAGGGATGAACATCATTAGTGAGCTGAAAGAGCTACAGTTGCCAGTAAAAGGAACCAGGAGAATGAACCGTCATGGGCATGCTAAGAAGAATGCTGTGCTGAGTGGAGTACTGGCTCGAGCGGAGACGCAGAGTCATTCCCTGGGCCCCACAAAGTGGATTAGAAATGTTAAAGTCGGCAGAAACCGGAAGACCATTATTTCTCCTTGGAGAGAGAAGATCCTTCATGAACGCTTCTGGATGCCAGGAAATACCAATGAATATCGAGTGCTGGTAGAGCCTACATCTGGGTCAAGCCTACCTAAGGGACTTCAGTCAGCCAATGTATTGACTAGTGCCATCAAAGGAAGAGTACCAGTGAGTCTTTTCAACCCAAGCGTGAAGGCTATGGAGTTGCAGCCTGAGGAGGCGATCCCTCAGGTGAAGGTAACATTTGGGGAGAAGGGAGAACAAGTTACCTTTCCTCAAGAAAGATGTGGTGGCAGACTGCCAGTTCCAGTTCAAGCGGCATGCCAAGGGCTGATTCCTGCACAGGTGACTAACTTAAGGGTGTTGCCAGAGAAGCATCAAGAAGCCTTTTCTAATAATGAGGTGACCAGTTTTGATGACGGGGTCAAAGGTGTCCATTACAGGCCAAAGACAACCAGCAAAGTTGCTCTCCGTACAGCTAAAGACACAGCCCAAAGTAGGAAAAGGACTTATGATCGCAAGTCCAGTGGGGCTCTCATCAGGCCTGGTGACCGTGTACTAGTTCGTAACCATGGACAACAGGGGCGTAATAAAATACAGGATAAGTGGGAGTCAAATCCCCACATTGTAGTTACTCACAACAATCCCGAGCTACCAGTTTACACCATCCGGCCTGAGCAAGGAGGCCATCAGAGACTAGTACATAGGGATCAACTAAAACATTGCACTCTTAGTCCAGTCAGGGACCATAGGAGGCGTACATCAGCACACCCTGAGGAGAGAGAAACCGATTGGGGGATGGTTCTAGTCTCACAAACTGAATACAGAGGGGAACAGAGTGGGGCAAACCCAAACCCTAATGAGAATGGCCAGATCCCTCAAGCTGACCCAGTATTACCCGAGGACAGGGAAATAGAAAATATGGGTAATGAACCACCAGATTTAAGAAGATCCCAGAGGGCTAATAAGGGTGTACTGCCTGTTAAATTTAGAGATGATTATGTTATTGGTTCTATGTAGTGTTTTAATTAATATTATTATGTATAGTATGAAGAAGTAGATGTGAAATGTTTAATATGTTAAATGTTCTTTTGATGTTAATGGGTTTGATATGATGTGGGTATATGTTGTTAATAATGGGTCCGGAGGTATTAGTGTAAACCTTGTGGTTGTGGCAGAATTTTAGCAAGGGGGAATGTAAGGGGACTGTTATCCCCTTACTAACATTCAGAGCTCCCAGTACCAAAAGGGGAAGGGTCGATGGGACTGACAGTCCCCAGGGGCAATGGGGAGAGGCCAATGCTCCAGGTCAGCTCTGATTGACAGGGCGGGCAGGCGAATCAGGGAGTCAGGAGGTCAGGGTGAATCCCGTCCTCCGTGTGAGCTGAAGTTGCCTGAGTCAGAGTGAGTGGGGCTGAGCTAAGGAGAGGGCAGAAGCCAGAGGCCAGAGCTGAGCTGGGCCAGATCTGGAGGGGCCAGAAAAGCAGCCCAGAGACACAGACCTGCCCTGGGAGCAGGGGTGCAGCCCAGTGAGACAGACCTGCCCTGGGAGCAGAGGTGCAGCCCAGAGACACAGACCTGCCCTGGGAGCAGAGGTGCAGCCCAGAGACACAGACCTGCCCTGGGAGCAGAGGTGCAGCCCAGAGAGACAGACCTACCCTGGGAGCAGAGGTGCAGCCCAGAGACACAGACCTGCCCTGGGAGCAGAGGTGCAGCCCAGAGACACAGACCTGCCCTGGGAGCAGAGCTGCAGCCCAGGGAGACAGACCTGCCCTGGGGGGAGAAGCTGTAGGAGCCAGAGCCAGAGGGGCCAGAGCAGCAGCCCAGGGGGCTGGAGGCAGAGCAGCAGCAGCAGCAGCCGTGCAGAGGCAGAGGAGCTGGAGCTGGAGCAGTCCGGAGCCGGGTGCGGTGAGCAGCTGGGGAGAGCGAGGGGAACCCTGGGCAGTGGGCCCAGCACAGGGAGAGGCCTCAGCCAAGGGGCCCTGCAGGCCAGACGTGCAGGGGGATCTAAACCCCGACAGGGCTGGGGCAACGCTGGGAAAAAGGGTCCTGCCACCCAGAGCCTGCGAGCGTGTGGCCACCGCCAGAACAAGTGTCCAAGCAGCGTCCCTGCAGCACAGCCAGGGCCTGAGAAGGAGCCTGGGACTTGCACAGGAACAGACTGAACTGCCCTGACATTTTAGAGACACTGTTGTGATGTTCCCTGCCACAGAGCGGGGTGATGTGTTTTCATTCGCCTTTCCCATTTTTCCTTATTCCTGTTACAAATTAATTGTTAATTAAATAATTTGCATTTGCTTTGAATTGTATGCAGTGATCAGTGGGTCAGGGAAGCATCCTGTACAGAGAGAGTACCCCGGAGTGGGGACACCCTAGCCCCTGACCTAGGTGACCACAGCAAGGTTGGGGGTCGAGCCCCCCAGGAATCCTGGGCCCAGCCTTGTTGGGGTTACGAGGACTCTGCCAGACAGGAGAGTACAAGGGGAGTCCTCGAGGGCAGGGAGGCCTCTGGGGTAAAGGAGGTGGGAGTGAGGACTGAGATCCTTCCGCTAGCCCATTTCACCGGGGTAGTGCAGAGACGAGGAAAGTTCCCCACAATAGCGGGACTATTCCCCCGCTTACATGTAAATGCTTCCAGGCAAGGCACAAATCTTACTATATTTTATAAAGACCCACGTACATTTGTGGAATATTGTGGAAACTTCTTTTGCTTGCAGCTTAGAATTCCATCTATTCCCTTCACGGGCCAGAAACCTTCTAGCCTGGGTCCAGCTCTTCCCTAGTTCAGTTTTAGGTGTTTTGAGCAGTCATCTTGGGGGAGAAGGGGCGGATCCAGTGAAGAACAAACCCTGATTAACTCGCTCCCCAGCCTTAAATAGGATTTACATATGGCGGGAATCCTTTGTTTCCCAGTTTGATCCCCACCCCCTACTGGTGGAAAAATACCAGCAGTCCAAGATGGTGTCCAGTACCAGTTGACATGATCACATCACCCTGCAGTGTCAAAGCAGCATCCCAGGAAGCTTCTCAGGAAGGTGGGAGATTAGCATCTTCAAAGACCTATTGTTCTCCCTAACGGTTTATTGACTAACCAGCCAGACTGATTGCATTTTGTCTGGTGGGCGTTCCCCAGGTGCAAACACTTTTGCAATTTATACATAATCAATATTCCTAACTTCAGATACAGAAATGATACATGCATACGAATAGGATAATCACATTCAGTAAATCATAACCTTTCCAATGACATCTCACATGACCCATCTTGCATAAGACAGCTCTTACTTATGCCATATTCATATCATAACAATATCTCTATGAAGAATATCGGGCTTAGTGCTACACCTTCCTCTTTGATTACACTGTTTGGACTAAGCAGCAGACCGGCCCCTAGGCCCCACGTGCTAGTGCTGTGTATTCCACATGTTAAGGGGTCCAACAGAGAGCTAGATGAATGCTGTGGTAATGGTCTACCCCCTGGTGGTGTCGCCTTGATACTGCAGGGAAATTTAGCACAAGCCAATGACTCAGCTATTGAGCTTATTGTTACACTTGAGAAAACCAGCAGGTGCATAGAGGTGGTAAATAAGTAAGAAAATACCAGCGAAAACAGACGGCAGCAGTGCAAAGTAGACTTGGGGTGGGGGAAGAGGGAAATCATCTCTTATAGAAATGGTAGCCAGCAAAAACCTATTTTTGCTAGATTCGCACAAACACTAGATGCGATTGCCACCCTACCAGAGACTTTCCTACTATGTTAAAAGGCCAGTTTTCATGGGGAAAGTTCCACTCATTTTCACTCTCATTTCAGGTTGGATGAAGGATCCTGTATTAGTTACTGGCCTCAGTTGCCACACCTCCACCTTGATGCAAAATCCAAGCCCATTACTCTGGGAAGGGGAGGATAGAGGACGGGAGAGGAGGGCAGTGCTTGCTTTGTAACAAATCCCCCCCTTTGAGGCAGAAACAAGCCATGCTGTTCATGATGGGTCTGTAATACACTTGCGTCTGCTGGGAAATAAGTGGGGACTAATGAAGGGCATTACACCCAAGATCTTGGTTTACATTTATAACAAGGGGACTAGAGGTAAAGCCAGTATTTGAGCCCTTCAGGAATGGTCCCGTGGTTAGGGTGCTACTCTAGGACTCAGCAGACCTGGGCTTTGCTACAGATTTCCTGTGTGACCATGGGCAAGTCACAGTCTCTCTGTGCTACAGTCCCCCATCTGCATAATGGGGATAATAGTCCTACTCCATTTCAGAGGGCTGTAGTAGGTCTCCCATACAAGGGTAATTGGGGCTATAGAAGTACCTAAAATAAAAAAGGTTGTTGTAGGTATATCCCGAGCATCAGAAAGCAGCCAGAAAGCTGCTCCTGAGGGGCAACTAGGGAGTCCCATGACACAGGGGGAAAGTCAGTGTGATTGGCTTCATGGCAGCTGCTTCCTCATACAACCCCCAGCACAGAGGATGTGGCAGAAGTGGGGCCAGAGCAGCCTCCTCGCTACCTGCTTCTTTTGGTGGCAAATGTCTGGACCACAGTGTCCTTACAAGTTAGCACAGTCCTTTGATAGATTCAGCCTGCAGGTAGCTCCAGGATCTGAGAAACTGAAAGGGGACTTAGCCACAGATGCCTCCTCCTCCCCATCAGCCTAGCTGCACCATGCTCTGCTCCAACCAGCTCAGTACTTTTATTCCCATTTTACAGATAAGGAAAATGAGGCACAGTGAAGTTAAGTAATGTACCTTGGGTGAGTTAACACAGCAAGTCTGTGGCAGAGTGAAGAATGTAAGCCAATGTGCCTCAGCTCCCAGATGTGTTCTTTAGCCACTAGGCAAGGTTTCCTCTCTGCTTTCGAGGATGGTATAGATGGGGAAAAGACCAATTAAAGGAAGGGAGATCTCCTCTTACAAGGGGGGCATTTTAAATGAAAATCATTATGTATTTTGTAACGGGAAAAACAGGAATTGTAAACTGAATGTAGTTCTCTAACTTTTAACCAGTGGATGACTCAAGTAACAGTTAATCTATATTTTGTTGGTGAAAGAGAGAAGCTTTTGAGTTTACACAGAAGTTCTTCTTCATGTCCCCAAATCTGTGTAAGCTCAAAAGCTTGTCTCCCTCACGAATAGAAGTTGGTCCAATAAAAGATATTAGCTCAGCCACCTTGTCTCTCTAATATCCTTGGACCAACATGGCTACTACACTGCAAACAATATGTATTTTGACAGGGCTTTAAGAGAAAATCTTGAAATGCTCACCTGTCGATGAAACATGACACAACTGAAATCTGACAGGTTCTAGGGAGCAAAGACACATTTCACCCAAAGAGAGTGTTGCTGTTAGAGAAACCTAGTTTTAGAGCATGGGTGGGCAAATTATGGCCTGTGAGCTGCATCCGGCCCATTAGACCTTTTAATCCGGCCCTCGAGTTCCCACCGGGGAGCAGGGTTGGAGGCTTGTCCAGCTCCAGTGCTCCAGCCGGGGAGCAGGGTTGGAGGCAGGGCCGGCGCACCCACTAGGCGACCGAAGGCGGTTGCCTAGGGCGTTGGGAGCCGGGGGGGCGGGGGGGGGGGGCTGGCCGCGGCTGGCGGCTGCCGCCTGCCTCCTACCTCCGCGGCTCAGCCGGGAGCGGGGGGGCGGCTGGCTGCGGCTGCCGCCCACCTCCTGGCTCTATGGCTCAGCCGGGAGTGGGGGGTGGGCGGCAGGAAAGGCCATTTACAACTTTCCTGATGAGGGCTGAAGTGAGCAAGTACAACACAATCCCATATAACCAAAATCTGGGTAACCCAAATACTCACATGTTCCCCAGCGTTATATTCTCCTCTCCTTTAAGGGGGTCTCCAAAACCAGAGGGCAGTGAAGAGCTCCCTGGCAGCTGCCGAGGCCAGCTGGCAGAGGCAGATGTTTGATGACTTCCTGAAGGCTAATACCAAGTAGGGTGACCAGACAGCAAATGTGAAAAATCGGGACAGAGGGTGGGGGGTAATAGGAGCCTATATAAGAAAAAGACCCCAAAATCGGGACTATCCCTATAAAATCAGGACATCTGGTCACCCTAGCACCAAGAGGGTCTAGAGAACATGACCTATGAAGGAAGGCTGAAGGAATTGGGTTCGTTTAGTTTGGAAAAGAGAAGACTGAGAGGGGACATGATAGCGGTCTTCAGGTATCTAAAAGGGTGTCATAAGGAGGAGGGAGAAAACTTGTTCATCTTAGCCTCTAAGGACAGAACAAGAAGCAATGGGCTTAAACTGCAGCAAGAGAGGTGTAGGTTGGACATTAGGAAAAAGTTCCTAACTGTCAGGGTGGTTAAACACTAGAATAAACTGCCCAGGGAGGTTGTGGAATCTCCATCTCTGGAGATATTTAAGAGTAGGTTAGATAAATGTCTATCAGGGATGGTCTAGACAGTATTTGGTCCTGCCATGAGGGCAGGGGGCTGGACTCGATGACCTCTCGAGGTCCCTTCCAGCCCTAGAATCTATGAATCTATGAAAGAAGCCTCTGGGTTTCCACCCTCTGGATCTCCTGGCCCGCTTGCCCAAGGCAGACAGGCACTGAAAGAGGGATGGAGGTGATAAAAGCTCAGCTTTTCAGAGCCTTGGGACAAATGTTTAGTCACATAGCTTAATGCACTATTGGATGGTGCTCAGATATTACGGTGATGAGTGTGGTCTAAAAACATTTATAGAACAGAACAGAACAGAACAGTAAAAATGGATGCTGGCAGGCTTTGCAGATCAGCCAACTTTCAAGGAGACGTCCTCCAAACAAATAGGCCAGCTCCCCTGAATTCTGGAAGGATTCAGGTGTCTTCCAAGACTTCTGGAAAAAGTGTTCTGTCTTGGCAAATCTCACAAAACAAAGCCCTTTCTAATAACATTTCCAGCAAATGATGTTTGCATAAGCATATCCTTTGGAGGCTTAGCTAAACCTCTGAACATTTTGCTGTTTGCTATCACGATTAACAAGGGAGGGGACGATCACTTGTAGTAGTCTGTCTGTTTTTACTATTTTAATTACCTTTTGGTGAATGTAGATGTTGTGAAAGGCACTGGATTGACAGCCCTAGAGACAGAGGTCTTCTCTTTATTCATAGAACAGGTATAGCAAACACAGTGGTGTTCTGCATGCCCGCCAAACCACACCCAATGTGCCTGCAGAGACCAGGTCTAGGAGCAAAAAGAGGAATTCAGTCTGCTGAGCACAGTCATCTCTTCTGAGACTGTCAACAAGTCTGCTAATTAGTGCCAATGGACATTTTTCTCTGAGTATAGTAGGAAGAGGGCCTGAAACATAAGCCCATGTATCAGAGGCCTGGTAAGAGGCCTCAGGCCTTGGCTAAAGTAGTCAAACCTTTGCTGATATAAAGCAAAGTTAAGTTGTGAGCAAGAGGCAGGCCCTGCTCACAGAATCTGGCAAGAACAGGGCTAATACTGCAGAAACACACATTCCTAAGTAGTGCTAGGCACAAGAATATATACGCAAACACATTCCAGAAAGGTGGTCTCGGAACACCTCGATACCAGCACATTCCCCAAAGATAACAGGAACACACTGACCCATCCTAAAAATAAAGTCAGGATGACAGCATGATGGATAGAGATGTTTTGATCAAACCAACATGTACAAGGCAATGGGTGGCACCCTAATACATCAGAGGGTGGCACCCTGATACATCAGAGGTAATACGTAACTTGTTTGTGTTGGCATATAAAGAGGTATCTCAGAGGGAGTGTCTTTGGCCAGCCAAGAGGGCAGTAAAAAGTCCTGCCACTGACTGAGCTGAGTCCATTGTCATGGGCATACATGTGCTAGTTTAACTGTATACATTGATCCGGGGAGGTAGGGCCGCGCTTTGTTGGCAATAAACCTGGCTGGGCACCTTCGTACCTTAATGGATCTTGTGGTCACTGGGTGGTTTGCTCGAGGTCTGCTGTGCTAGCTGTCTGCGCAGAGCTGGGACAGCACACAGAGAGAACACACACACATGCAGCCAAACATCTGACGACACTGAGAACTGAAGAGATCACCACATTCATGTCACACAGGCCACCGAACAACCAGACCTTGGTCACCACTGACATGGATGGGTGACTTAGACACCAATTTCTCTATATCCTATTGCTGATCTCCTGAGCCATGCAGTCCCCTACACCCCAGTAATACTACTGTCATTAAAGCAGCCAGTAGGCATGTGTGTGCTTACCAGTCCGTGTGAGCATCATCAATCACCAAAAGGATCTTGGGTTTCTGAGCCACAGGAGCGGGGCTTGCCGAGTGCTCCATCAGTCCTGCCGCTGCTTGTGTAGTCTGCTTCATGGCACTGGAGATGGAACTGAAGATACTGGTTCCAGAAGAGGAAGAGGGTGATGGCTGAGATGGCTGCTGTTGTTGCTTCCTCTCAGTTGCTGGAGAACCTGGAGAGCTAGTGGAGTTATCAGGACGCTGCAGATCCATCATATAGCCATTGGGCAAGTTGGCCACAAAACTACTGTCCGAGAGGCGCCTTCGGAGGAAATTCATTGCTGAAGCTTAGGATGGAGAACTTCTCCACAACGCGAGGGAGACAAAATAACTGTATCCCACAGTCCAGAGGGGCTTTTGGAGTCACTATAGCTTAGTCCAGAAAGAGATGCTGTCAACCTTGAAATCGTGCTTGAGGAAGAAATAGATCTGAGAATCAGAGGTGTGTTTTTCCCTTTTTTTCCTGTGGGAGAACAAGAGGCAGTTGTGTGAGATGCAGATAAATTGTTTCACATTAGAACAACTCACTGAGCCTTTAAAGAATATCCTAAGGCCTAAATCTTAGTCAACACTTGTATAAGTGGAGAAGGGTCATTAGTTTATATGCAGGGTATCCTACACCAACTTACTAGCAAGGCACATTGGTCAACTGGGTAGAAGTAGGTAGGCTTCATGGTCTTTTCCTGCCCCCAAGTGTTACTGAATTGCACACAGCTCCTCCTGCTCCAGTCACAACAGAAAGATTAAAATAGCTAGAGCCCTGCAAATCTGTGGATATCTGCTTTATATCTGTGGATCGGATGCAGATACAAATTTTGTATCTGCGCAGGGCTCTAAAAATAGCTGCGTGTCTATTGATTTGGTGTTGCAGTAGCTAGTGTTTCAGAGGAAGCTGGGGGGGGGGGGGGGCGGGGGAAGAGTCCCATAATACATTTGGGTATTTCTACAACACTGTTCACCACGGAGAAGAAAATTTCTTTTCACTCCAGATAGCAATCTGAGTCTATTCTGAGGCAAGAGAAATGAGACAAATATTGGATACTTTGGAATTTCAGCAAATGGACTGGCTGAAAAAAACCTGTTTGTTGCTGGCTTGTTAAAGGGACTCTGAATTTTGAGAAGCAAACATTCCAAACACAACCATTAGGGGGGGAAAAATCCTGGAGCAAGACTCGTGTGACACTCCATGGCCAGTTTTCAAAAGACGCTTCAATCTGTACTTGGCTTTGTATGTGCAATTTTGTGTGTCCCCCATATCTAGATTTGGGGCTTGATGAATATTAGGTAGTTACTAGAGATATCATCACACTATCTGATTTGCTAGTTCACTTTAGGGGCATACACAAAATTGGAAGCACATTTTTTTTTTTAAAAGGCCAAATTGAGGCTGCTTTGCAAACTTGGTCCTCTAGATTTAAATGCTTCTTTTAGGAATAAGGTGTATTGCTCTGCTGATCTTCTCCAATCAGGTAATGAACAAGGAGAAATTTAAACACCTGGATTTTTTCCTGAGCCACTAAACTATCTTGTTATTTATGGAAAATGCATCCAATATTTCAGAGCAAACTAATGTCACATGAGTTAGTGGAATCACTTCACTATTTCACAACTGGAGACACTGGGGCCAGGGAATAGGATTTCCACATGGACTCTGCAAGTCCCCCTTCTCTGCTAAGACAGCATACACCTTAGGGTCTTGTCTAGGCATAGCAGGTAATGAGCAGGGAACAAAAATGATACAACAGCAACATAATGGTAGTCAATCATGTTTCTGTCTGGGATACCAGTAACAGGCAACACAAGGGCATTTATTACAGCAGATGTCTGGAGCAGTGGAAAGTGGAAAGTGACGGATGTCTCTTGAATCAGTGGGGGCCATTCCTAGTGTCACAGTTACAGGTATAGCAGTACCTTGGACTCCTCTCAAGTCTCTCTGCATGCACCCCTCAGGTCTTAGGCCTCAAGTCTTTATTTCTCTGGAATCCTGCAATTCTCCAACTCTTAGACCGGGCCTCAGACTAACCTCAGGCTAATAGCTCAAGTATTACTCCTTAATGACCCCTGCCTTGTTTACTGGGAGGTTACTTATCTAGAAACATTGTCTTACCTTCCTAATAATTTCCTAACCGCCCTGCTATGGAACTAAATCAACATATGTATACAGTAAACATTCCAGTAATTTAATATAGCTACACACCCATCCACCATAATCAGGTCACATACAGTATGCTTAAATCATTACAGATCAGCCCCACAGCTTTCACATCTAGTAAAATGGAACCATTCCACCCCACTGTTCAGACATAACCTTCTGACTGCCACCGTCCTACCACAATAGGTAATAACAAATCTCTGTGTTAGCAAAGATGTTATCCCAGGTGCTAACCACAGTGGCAGAAAGGTGAGAGAAGGCTTTCTTGAAGAGTATGGGTAGCTTAATAGAAGGGCATTGCACAGGCTTCTCCTGTGGGAGGTGCATGTGTCATTTCTCTGCATAATATAGAAAGAGAAATGGAATTAATACAAAACTACTCTACATGACACATTCTACCCACATTCTAGTAAGAGGGACATTTAAGCAGAGTTGCTGTCTGCAGACCACCAAGGTCCAAGTTTAGTGTTGGTTATGGTGGTGTGCAGTTCACATATGGACAGAGTCCAATTACAGCATATGGGAAACGACATAATTTGGTACGTTTGCTTGGAGTATTTGGCATCAGAGGGCAGACAGTGGAGGGTCTGCATAAATATAACTTCAATATCAACAGTGACGTGTACAGTAATATACCATTTTATATCTTTAGTGCAGCTTTTTGGGAAGTTCCCCAGTTCCACTGCTAAAGCGTTCATTTCCTGCCGTTACTGCTACCAGCCATTAGAGGGAGCCTGTGGCTACCGGTAATAATCATGATGGGTAAAATTTTTGAAAGCACCTAAGTGACTTAGGAACTAAAGTCCCATGAAACTTGCAGCTCCATGTTTGAAAATTTTACCCACTACTTGGTGCTTGTATAGTTCTTATCTCCTCTACAAGCCTGACATCTTCTAAGCAAGGGACAAAGTAATATTAACTAATCTGCATGGATTATAACAGGAAATAACAAAACAGAGTGAAAGAATTTAAAATAATAAATACAAGTATCCTACACTACAGAATGCTTGTGTCATCCAGTAATGGAGATGCAGTGGTGCATACTGGCTCTGGAGAGCAAGGAAAAGGAATAGAAATTAGTTATTCTGCACTGCCACATGGAAGACATAGATTGGACTCATTTACTGGTCTCTTTCTCCATGGACTGGCGCGGACTTGGAGTTCTGTGGAGACAGTGCTCTGGGGCTGTCTCTGTGCCACTGACTGAACCCTTCAAAATCAGTGTATTGTTGATAAATTCCAAAGGAACACAATCCCACTGTGGCAGGAAGGTTGTTGACCAAGGCTCTAGAAATTCAGGAAGGATTTGACCTCCAACTCCATCTGTAAAAGTGTGTGTGTGTGTGTGTGAAAATGACAAGAGGTGTGCTCATTTCTTTACAAAACCCTTAGGAAAAGAGTGTACCTTGAGGGGATATTTTCATCAGCTTGAGGTTAGCGTAATTAACGAAGTAATTGAAATCCATTTTTTAAAATTAAGGTAATTGTAGCTCTGCCATATCGATATATTGATTACCACTAGCCCAGCTACAGAGAAGGTTTTATCTAAGACGAAAGAAAGATCAGTAATGGCATACATAAGTAAAAGGCCAACAAGCACCCTGCTTACCGGAAAAGATCAAAAACAATCTATTCTGCATTACACCCACACCGTACATACTTGCCTTTGTTCTTTAGCTCTACAGATATGTACCTCAGAACAGGGGCTTCATTTTCACTGGGTTCCCACATCCTGCAGCTCCTAGCCACAGCTTCAGCTGAAGTCAATGTGCAACATCCAGGAAGAGTTCAAAAGCCCCATTTTGTCTTTGTGTAACTCCACTGATTGCATTCAGCAGAAGGGGGAACAATATCCAGGGTCCAAATATTCTATGAGCTAAACAGTCAGGGTCAATGTGTTGGTCATATTATGTAAATTATTTAGTGAGACTATTTGCAAACAATTTGCATACGGCCATAAATTTAAGCTTATGGTCAACACCCCTTCCTCCAAACAGTGGCAGGGTTAGGGTATGGAGCTGCAAAAAGCTTGCTAATTATGGCTAGGACAGGTTTGACACAGAATGCCCTATAGAAGTCCACAGGTCAGATTGGCAAAGATTCAAACCTCAGTTCTGGATAGACGTCCATCTGCAGGTCCTAAAATGCTTTACAGACATGAATGAATTTCTCTCACAGGAATATTGTGAAGCTATCACACTCACTTTACAGAGAAGAAAACTGGGGCAAAAATAGGAATATAATCTAGCTCTCTTGAGTTACCATGCTATGTTTTAACCACTAGACCGAACTTCTTCCCTTTATGTGAAAGTCTGAAAATCAAGGGAAAGAGGCAGAGACTTGTCTACTCCAGTGGCTCTCAACTTTTCCAGACTACTGTATCCCTTTCAGGAGTCTGATTTGTCTTGTGTACCCTCAAGTTTTAACTCACTTAAAAACAACTTGCTTACAAAATCAGATATAAGTGGCACAGCACAGTATTGCTGAAAAATTGATTACTTTCTCATTTTTACCATATAATTATAAAATAAATCAATTGGAATATAAATATTGTACTTACACTTCAGTGTATAGTACATACAGCAGTATAAACAAGTTATTGTCTGTATGGAATTTTAGTTTGTACTGACTTCGCTAGTGTTTTTTTATGTAGCCTGTTGTAAAACTAGGCAAATATCTAGATGAGTTGATGTACCCCCTGGAAGACCTCTGCATACCCCTGGTTGAGAACCAGTGGTCTACACTATTGTTAAAGTCAATGTAACTTACATTGCTCAAGGGTGTGAAAAAAAACACCGCGAGCCAGGTAAGTTAGATCAACAAAGTGGTATCAGCACCACACTATGTTGGTGGGAGATGCTCTCCTGTCGACATAGTGCATCTTCACCAGACCTGCTACACTGGCACAGTTCCACTGATGTAACATGGTAGTGAAGACAAGCCCCAAACAACTCACAAAACTGGAGCAGCTCAACAGCCTAGTGGAAATGCAAGGGGATCTGGAGCTGACCGAGAAAGGAGAGTTTAGGGAGCTCTTCAGCTCATTCTTGACCAACCACCTCTCACTGGGGTTCAAAACAGAACTGCGCCAAGAACTGTGTTTCCTCAGTTGGTAAGAGGCCGTCTGCAATTCAGGGCCTTTGAGGGCAAAAGTTACAGGGGGAAATGCAGAGAACCTTTACAAATAAATGAATGAAAGTTCCAAGATTGAAAAAGCAAACAAAAACCACCCCTGCCTCCCACTGCCAGGAATAATTTTGCCCTCTGAGAAAGAAAGCAAAAAATGAAGAACAAAGAAAAAGAATAAGAAATCAGAAGGGGGCAAAAATCAGACAAATCAAATCAGACAAGAGAACCCATGAAAACCCAGACATATACAGAGACATAAAAGGAAACAAAACAGGAACAACTGCATGTGCTGATATTGAAGATTATAGCAGAAAGGGGTCAATGAAATTAGAACATGATGCAAAGATGCAGATTATCTTTATTATTTAGTTAAATGTTCTGGCTAGTTTTTACAAAGGATACTAAGGGAATTAAGCAACCAACTCCCAGAGAATTTCAGAGGGGGTTGGGCGCTGAACTGCCTCAGGCCATTTCTCCACAATTTAGCAGTAAAAATTCAAGCCATCTTTAAACTTTGACATGTGTTTACAAAAATAACCCAGACACATGTCCACTTACACCTCTTACTATTCCTATGGGTGAGCTGACGCCCAGAGGAAACAGAAGCGGGTTGGCTGATTTCTGCTAAGTGAGTTAAGATTTCCCTTGAGCCTTTTATGTATGCTAGCAGGAGGCACTGAACTGACAGACTCATGTCAGACTGTATCCAGGACCCTGCTCCTAACGACTTCAAGCGAGCAATGTTCAGATCAGCAAACCATGGACCTCACCCTCCTGCATCTGGGATGAAGAGAGTCACTTGCATAGGTCTGCGACAAGGGGGTGGTGCTCTTTGTCTGGCAACCCTCATGAAACCGCATCTATTAATACATCACACAACTTTCAGAGTGCAGAGAGCTTTGAACATAGATTCACATTTCAAACAGCCAAATGGGCCCAGTTCTGCTCTCTGTAATACTGGTACAGATCAGGAGTGAATTTCTGTGGAATTACACTGCTGCAAGAGCACAGAATGGGCCTTTCCACTTTTCGAAGGAATAGAGAAAGACACTTTTAGGAATCCAGCAACTTCTATCAGGTGACTAGTATTACCAACCCTGAGTTTCAAAAATCATGAGTCAGGACTTAAAATCACAATCATGAGATTTAAAAAAATGCTTAATTTTTAAGACAAAGAATCCAAAGTTATTTCTTACTGCCTTCTGGTTTCGGAGCCCTTTGGCTTCACAGGGAGTCCCATTTCCAAGATTCTCTCCTCAGCCATGAAGACTAGAAACTTCTAAAAAAATGAAATCTGAGGTTGTCACATAATCAGTTACAGGAGCTGGGGCTTTAAGAACATGCACAGAAGATCATGAGACTTGTAATAAAATTGCGAGAGGTGGCACTACCGGGACCTCTATAGTCCATTAGTTAGGAAGGCCTTCTGTGGCACTGCTGTTTTCCACATCATAACCTGCTTATCAGCAAAGCCAGAGACAGCTCAATGAGAGCAAGCAATGCTGGGCAAAGAAATCCAGTGTTAATCCTTGGAAAATACAGAGACATCTCCATATTAAGAGTCTGTGGAACTGGCACACAGTCTCCATTCTTTATCTCCCTTGAGTAAAAGGGGCCTTTGCAAACCCAAGGCTTGCTTTGCAATATTGACACTAATGCGCCCATTAAGACTAATACCTGTATGTATGCTGAGGGCACTCCCCCACATCAGATCAAAGGAAAGCAGGCGGCAGCAGTGCAAACTGGGAAGTTTATGCAAATCAGCATTCCGTAAATGTAATAGGCAAAGCTGTAAAAGGGACCCAGTAGTGTTCAAAAGCCCCAGGCTGGGTTTTTTTTCTCCCCTCAATCCAGTCTTGGATTTGATGGCAGCTCATACAATCTGTTGGTCTTTTAGTCTCCTGCAGAAACTGTATAAACCTTGATTTCATGGTGACAGGAATGAAAGTGATACCAGGCTTGGCATTAATAAAGCAGGGACTTCCTTCACTGAGAGAGATACGGCTTTGAAGTGCATTGATCTGAATACAATCAAAACGCTGGATGTATTTATTATGTAGAGCCTGGCAATGTGCATTAGGGCTCATCCAGATAAAAGATGCCTATGGGACTGACAACTCATTGGTTCTCACAGGAATCAGCAGAGGCCTTTCTGGCCTCATTGCTGTTCTTCCCTGATGGATACATAACATACTTCTCTCTATCCCCATGCCATTTCCACATTTCACATGTATTTTAGATCAGTCACGATACATCAATTATTTAAAAGAGGATAATTTTCTTGCTATCGAGCTAAAACAGATTCTCAGGTTAGTTTCAGATATTACACTGAACTTAACTAACAATTCACTGAGAGTACACCAAGTACCAATAGATTTAGTTATCTATTAATCAAGGACCGTGGGTGGGATTTTGATAAGCACCTACGTGATTTAGGAGCACAAATCCATTAATTCTGATCCTTGTTTAAGACCAGTAGGGATCATTATGATAATTGAATCTGACCTCCTGGATAACACAGGCCCAGTAGCGTAGCCGGGCGGGGAGCAGGGGGAGCAGCTGCTCCCCCTGTGAGGAGAAGCGGCGCTAAGGCGCCGCCCGAGCCCGGCTGTGAGAGCCGGGCTTGGGGGGCTCTTTAAAGGGCCAGCGGCTCCTGCCGCTGCGGGGAGCCGCTGGCCCTTTAAAGCGCCCCCCCCAGCCCCACTGCCGGAGCTGGGCTGGGGGAGGGGCACTTTCAAAGGCCGGCGGCTTCTGCCGCTGCGGGAAGCCGCTGGCCCTTTAAAGCGCCCCCCCAGCCCCGCTGCTGGAGCCGGGCTCGGGAGGGGATTTAAAAGGCCCGGGGGCTCCACAGCGGCTGGAGCCCCGGGCCCTTTAAAGCACTGCTGGGTGAGTACAGGGGGGAGCGGGGAGGTGCCTTTTTATAGCACCGCCGCTCCCCCTGTGCTCTAAATCTGGCTACACCACTGCACAGGCCTTAGAATTTCACCCCATAATTCACACATCGAGCCTTTGTTTTCCTAATTCACTTAGTGAACAAGACCAAAAAAAAAGTCCATCTGTTTCCCAAAGATTTTACAGTCTAAAGGGTTTAATAGTCTTCTCCTATAAGTCTCAACTCCAGTTGACATAGACCTCCTTTGCTTTGCTGGGATCTTATATTCCACACATTCTGTTATCACAGACAACTCATTTGCTCCACAAGAGATTTGACACATGCTAATCTTCTCCTCTTCACTCTTTCACCATTCCTGACACCTGACTATCCTAGGTTTCTAAGGGCTTGTCTTCACTACCCGCCGGATTGGTGGGGAGCAATCGATCTATCGGGGATCGATTTATCGCGTCTGCTATTCCGGCATACACATGGGGACATAGCTCCCATTAGCATTAACTGATCCTACATATCAAAAGACGAACAGGTCTCTGGAATCTGTGTACACTCAGGGCTTGTCTACACTGGCACTTTACAGCGCTGCAACTTTCTTGCTCAGGGTGTGAAAAAATACCCCCTCCCCCCGAGCACTGCAAGTTTCAGCGCTGTAACGCGCCAGTGTAAACAGTGCACCAGCGCTGGTAGCTATTCCCCTCGTGGGGGTGGTTTTTTTAGAGCGCTGGGAGAGAGCTCTCTCCCAGGGCTGTGCTGTGATTACACAAGCCACGTTTTAACGTTGCCAGTTAGGGTATGTCAACACCACAGTAAAAGACTCATGGCTGGCCCAGGTCAGCTGACTTGGGCAAGCAGAGCTCAGGCTGCAGGGCTATAAAACTGCAGTGTAGACATTTGGGATCAGGCTGGAGCCTGGGCTATGAGACCCCATGAAGAGGCAGGTCCCAGAGCCCATCCTCCAGCCCGAACCTGAATGTCTACAGCTCAGTTTTATAGCCCGTGAGCTTGTCAGCTGACCCAGGCCAGTTGTGGCTGTGCCTTGGGTCTTTTATTGCAGTGTAGATGTGCCCAGTGAGACTTGTTTTGGTGGTAGGAGGGGTGGGGGAATCCAGTAATGAAGCCTGGGAAATTTTACTGCATTCTGATGTAGATTTCTGGTGCAAGGATAAGAGAATCTAAAGTCAAGTTCAACCAGATCCACTAGGAATGATAATAGACTGGCTGTCTACAAATCTCCCATATACGAAGAGGGTTTCAGGAGCACCCTTTCACTGCAGCTGTTAAGGAATGCACTGTGTGGTGCAACACACACTACCCTAGTTATTAGTGTCTGGTTCAGACCCTGCTGGTATCTGTCATTGCACCTCTCACCTCCTCGGTCTGGCGTGGCAGGGCTTTTTTCAGTCTAGCACCTCCTGTAGTCTTTCTGGTGCCACAACAGTCTCTCATTGTCTGTGGCCTAGCCCTCCGGCCAGGTACTGCTCAACCATTCTCCTTCTGAGGTTAACAGAAAGGTCCCAAATAAGAAACCTCAGAGTCTAGTGGTTTTTGAGCCTGGCCCTCAACCTCTGTGTGGGGACCGCAATACTTGGCCTCCTCTCCTTCTGATATCTATATATTCTCTCCTGGTTTGCAGACGGTCAACCCATGCCCACCCTCTCCACTATATTCCAGCCCAAGAACCCTGTTTAGACAGCCAAGGACTGTTCCTTCAATCTCGCTGCCATTCCCGCTGGGTTGTGCCTACCTTTTGCATGGCTTCTCAACATCGTTCCCCAGGTCTCTGGATTTTACTAGCCCTGCCTGAAATCTATGGTTCCTCTCCACTTATTAGGCAGCTAGAACCGCGTCTTGGCTGCTCGCAGCAGCTGGGTGGTGGAGAGTAACTCCTCTGTCTCCTACATGGGACTAGTCAGTCTTTCCCTCCTTCAAGCAGGAGTTTCCCATTCAACCCTGTCTCAGGAGCTAGGGTTATACCTCAGGCCTCTCTGGCTCGTTAACCGGTCCTACTCTCCATGAAGCAGAAGCTCCCCTTCTGCCCTCTCTCTGGAGCCAGGGTTATTACCCAGGCCTCTTTCCCTTTGGTTCATCAATCTTAGAATCATAGAATCATAGAATCTCAGGGTTGGAAGGGACCTTAGGAGGTCATCTAGTCCAACCCCCTGCTCAAAGCAGGACCAATCCCCAATTTTTGCCCCAGATCCCTAAATGGCCCTGTCATAAATATGAAGGGAGAGGGTCTGATGCAGTGCTATAAAATCCTCTTCCCAGTAAAGGGTTAAGAAATGCAGGTAGCCAGACTGACACCTGACCTGGCTGGCATCTGACCAATAAGGGGACAAGATACTTTCAAATCTTGGGAGGGGGAAAAAAGGTTTGGTGTGTGGCTTTGTCTGAGTCAGAGTGATCTTGGAAGACAGAAGGAACCTACAGAAAATCAAACCTCCCTTTTCTGAAGTAAGTTTAGATAGTATAGCAAATAGATTTCTGTTTAATTTTGCTTGGTGTATTCCCTGTGTTGGGGGGGGGGGGGGTGTTATTCATGGTTTTCTGTAACTTTAAGGTTTTGTCCAGAGGGGGGAATCTCTCTGAGTTTGGAAATTGAGTGCCCTGTAGAATAGTTACTATCCTGATTTTACAGAGATGATTTTACCTTCTTTATTTTTAATAAAATCCTTCTTTTAAGAAGCTGACTGTTTTCTATGGTGTTAAAACCCCGGGGGTGGGTTTTTTTAGATCACTGTGTAACCAATTGGTTAAGGGATTATTCTCAAGCTTCCCAGGAAAGGGGGCTCCGAGCTTGAGGGGGTATTTGGGGGGAAAGGAAGTTCAAGTGATTCCTTTCCTGGACTCCTGCTTAGACCTACTTGATGGTGGCAGCGAAAAAGCATTTCTCAGGGTGCAGGGAATTTTGTACCTTGGGGGTTTTAACCTAAGCTGGTAAAACTAAGCTCAGGGGCTCTGCATGCGGGTCCCCACGTCTTTACCATAGAGTTTAGAGTGGGGAGGGAACCTTGACAGGCCCCCTCAAGGATTGAACTCACAACCCTGGGTTTAGCAGGCCAATGCTCAAACCACTGAGCTATCCCTCCCCCTATAAGAGCTATCCTGCCCCCCGTCACTGCCTGTATGAAATTTTAGTTTGTACTGACTTCACCAGTGCTTTCTATATAGCTTGTTGTAAGACTAGGCAAATAGCTACATGAGTTGATGTTCCCCCTGGAAGACCTCTGTGTACCCCCAGGGATATGCATACCGCTGGTTGAGAACCACTGCCTTAAAGGACTATGCCAGGTGACATGGTGGGCTGACTATGAGGCACTCCTGTCCTTGATGGCAGACCACCCTGCCATCTTCCCCTCCTTCAAGCAGTAGTTCCCTCCCCGGCCCTGTTCCTGGGGCTAGGATTGTGATTCAAGTCAGGTGGTGCAAGGCTTTTGCCAATTCCCTTCAGATGAACACCCTTCCCAACTAGCCTTCTACTCTGGAGGGCTCAGCTGGTGTAGGCAGCCTTCTCCTGCCAGTGCCTATCTGCTATGGGGAAGGGGACATCCTTTATGCTGCTCCCAACACCTTTCCAGTTGGTTGGGTGAGAGGGGACCTTGTCCTGCCTTCTCTGCAAGGTTTCAGGCTCTTAAAGGTGCAGTGTCCAGTTTCCTTCCCTAAGCACCATTCATTTCCAATACCCTTAAGGTTTCTATATTTATCTGTTGTACCCTTCTGAACCCTGTAGATCAGTGGCTCTCAACCTTTCCAGACTGCTGTACCCCTATGAGGAGTCTGATTTGTCTTGCGTACGTCAAGTTTCACGTCACTTAAAAACTACTTGCTTACAAAATCAGACATAAAAATACAAAAGTGTAACAGCCACTATTACTGAAAAATTGTTTACTTTCTCAGTTTTACTGTATAAACTATAAAATAAATCAACTGGAATATAAATATTGTACTTACACTTCAGTGTATATAGAGCAGTATAAACAAGTCACTGCCTGTATGAAATTTTAGTTTGTACTGACTTCACCAGTGCTTTCTATATAGCTTGTTGTAAAACTAGGCAAATAGCTACATGAGTTGACGTTCCCCCTGGAAGACCTCTGTGTACCCCCAGGGATATGCATACCGCTGGTTGAGAACCACTGCCTTAAAGGACTATGCCAGGTGACATGGTGGGCTGACTATGAGGCACTCCTGTCCTTGATGGCAGACCACCCTTTCACAGCAACCAGCCCAAATATTGTGCAAAGTTTTTTGCATCTGACTCTTTATTTTGTAGGGAGATTCCTGTCAATCACACAGACATACACAAAGCCTTGTGTGTGTGGCCCCGCACATGACTGCCCTGCTCCCCTGGCCATCATATCCTTTAATTGAAATGAATGTGCACACACACATGCAAGCACAAACATGCTTTGGTTCCATTTCCAGACTCCAGAGCTGACAGTCCCCTCTCCTGGATCTGGAAAGAAACTCCATGTGACAGATATTGTTAGGGGAATGTGAGAGAGGGAAGTCAAATCAAGCAGCTGTATCCTCAGATCTTATATCAGCCTGTTCTGTTTGTTACACGGAAGGGGGTACAATCATGTCAGCCCATCACAGTTGCACATACAGACTTTTAAATCTGGGATGCTGCCAGATGTCTTTGTGCTGTGAAGCCTTAAGCTGCCTTTCAACAGCAACTCTGCAAGTGCCAGCGAGATGCTGCTGCTACATCACAATTCAGGTTGGAAGCACAAACCAAAAGAATCAGCCACCAGCAGCGTATGCAGGACAGTCAGCTATGCTTGAAAGCTATTTAAGAAGTCAGGTCACTCTTGAGCCCTGGTCAATTGTTAGGAGACTTGTACTCATAAAGGGGTAACATTGCCAGATTTTGCTGTGCAAATTTGGCAGTATGCTTTGAAAACATAAGGTAAATTATGCCTCTAACTGTGAAGAGTTAATGCCCTTTACTGAACTGTTTTCCTTCATGGCTTCTGTTCTATATTCTGTTACTGCATCCACCTTGGACAGTGGAGGTGTCCTGTGGAATCATCTCCGACCTCTAGAAGCTACCAATAGACTAAAAGTATCTAAAATATAATGCACCTAACCAACTGCGTGCATCAGGAAGGGAGGAAAAACTTGGCACACAGGCAATCACAAGAGGTAGTGGACTAAGCACAGAGCTGGAAGCCAGGAACTCCTGAGTTCTAACATACGGCTTTGGAAAAGGTCAATTAACCTCTGACTTTCAATTTCTCCATTTAGAGATGAGGAAAATAACACTCTACCTAATGGATAGGGGTATGGATTAGTTAATGTTTGTACAGCTGCAGCACTTTGAACATCCGAAGTGCTGCAGCATATAGCACTTACAAGTGCTTAGAATTATCATCAATCATCTGACCCCCTCAAGCACAAAATCTAGTTATCCCATGAATCAATAGCTTAGTTCATTAAGAGTCACAAAATTAGCCAGTCCTGTTTAAAGCCCAGCCACAGAGACTTTTGGGGAATGGTGAACGTCTAGCCAATTTAGGGAATATATATTAAGAAATGTAAAAGACTGGGACTTTTCAGCTTTGAAAAGAGACAACTAAGGGGGGGAATATGATAGAGGTCTATAAAATCATGATGGATGTGGAGAAAGTAAATAAGGAAGTGTTATTTACTCCTTCTCATAACACAAGAACTAGGAGTCACCAAATGAAATTCATAGGCAGCAGGTTTCAAACAAACAAACAAACAAACAAACAAAAGGAAGTGTTTCTTCACACAATACACAGTCAACCTGTGGAACTCCTTGCCAGAGGATTTTATGAAGGCTAAGACTATAACAGGGTTAAAAAAAGAACTAGATAAATTAATGGAGGATAGGCCCATCAATGGCTATTCGCCAGGATGGGCAAGGATGGTGTCCCTAGCCTGTGTTTGCCAGAAGCTGGGAATGGGTGACATGGGATAGTTCACTTGATGATTACCTGTTCTGTTCATTCATTCTGAAGCACCTGGCATAGGCCACTGTCGGGAGACAGAATACTGGGCTAGATGGACCATTGTTCTGACCAGTATGGCCATTCTTATGTTCTTATATAGAGGAAAAACTCAGACGTTTGAGCCAGAAACCAGTTTAACTGCAAATGTAAAGTCTTGAGCCACAAGTAAAGCTATGTCACTATCCACCCTCCCAAGTACACATTCACATCTTCTCTCCCAGGGCTGGGAAGAAGAGAAAGGGGCAGATAAAAGGAAATGAAAGCATGAAAAACTCTATTCTGCAATCAGTCTGTCAGAGCAGGCTATTGTAGGAAAGATTCCAGCCACATGTGTTACAACTGATTCTCGCTGGGTTTATGCACAGATAATGTATGCATAGCCAATTACAAACAGCATGAGATTCAGAACACTAATGTTACAGATCTTAGTGTCATACGGGTAACCCCGTTTCTACATTCCTGAGATGAAGAGACAGCCCCTTCCTCTTCCCTGACTGGCCAACCGGGCTGATATATTATCAGATAGCTAACACGGTAGTTAATTCTGCACAAGTTATGATTACAGTACATTACTAATAAGTGATAGGCATTTTTAGTACTATAAGGGCTGGTCTACACTGGGGGGGGAGGGATCGATCTAGGATACATAACTTCAGCTTCAAGAATAGCGTAGCTGAAGTTGACGTTTCCTAGCTCGAAAGCGAAAGTACTTACATCGGGTCCATGCGGCGCAGGCTCGCTCCCCCATCGACTGCATTTCCTCCTCTCGCCGAGCAGGCCTTCCGGAGTCGATGGGGAGAGCTTCTGGGATCGATTTATAGCATCTAGATGAGATGTGATAAATCAATCCCCGACAGATCGATTACTACCCACCGATTTGGCGGGTAGTATAGATGTACCGTAAGAGACTATTGTCATTTGGTCAGAGGTGAGTAGAGCAGCTCAAGGGACCTAAAAGAATACCTGCTGACTGCCACGTGTACTCAGTTTGATGGGGTCTTTTGGAGGAAAGAGACAATATGTATGACTGCATATAGAAAGAGCGCCTTAAAAAAACCTGGCGGATGACCTAAAATTAGCTATTCCTTCTTACTTCACTGACGTTGTTGTCATCTCTCCTCCAGAATTTAAACCCAAGCCTCCAGAATTGAAACGGCTAGTGCATTAACCCTGTGCATGCTGGAGTTGGCCGACTTTTAATAATCTGCATTATACTCTCAGACCCTCGCTTTCATTCCCAAGCAGAAAAGTACAGAAGAGATAACAACATAAATGTAATTTGTTTTTTCAAGTCTCTAAAAGGGTGGCGTGGGACAATGGAGAGTTAACGAAGACCAACCGAATTCTATTTAGCAATTAACTCCAGCTATACGCACTCTCCTGTTTTTATCTGTTGAGAGCATTTGACCTCTCTCTATAAACAATGGGCCAAATTCGGCCCTCGGTTACACCTATGCAGCCACATCAATTTCCATAGGTTCCTACTGGTGCTACAGAGAGCAGAATTTATCCTGTTACATGTTGTAGTATGGCAGTGAACATTTTGCAGAGTATAATACACTCATATATAATTCAGAATTATACTTTTGGAAGGATGATCTTGAGGTTAAAGCGTGAGACTGAAAATTCCCTGCTTTGCTACAGACATCCTGTGTGACCTTGGGTAAGTCATTTAACCTCTCTCTGCCTCATTTTCTCCATCTGTAAATGTGAATAATGATGCTTTTGTACCTTAAAAGGGGTTTTGTGAGGCTAAATTCATTAAAGTTTATTAATTATTATGGAGATGAACTCCATAGAAAAACCTAGATAAATAAATGTAAAAAACAAATAAACCTAGAATTATTCCACTATATGCAATAAGTATGTAATGTATTTCAAAATAATGAGGAAGCTAAGTTCAGTATACAATAACCAGAAGATATTTGAAACTGAAAAATGGTATTGTTTTGAAAACAAAAGAATACGTAATAACCTGTGTGCCCAACTCAACTGACAAATTAGTCAATGCATAAAGAGTCTGGCTTCAAAGCTGATCTATGCAATCATCCTTTCTGTATGTACAGGATTAATTTCTTTAGGACAGATTATGGTTAACCCGGTGTGGGTGACAAGGCTGGGGATGGAGCAGTGATCCTTCCTCCTTGAGCGCCTATGGAGGTACTACCACATTTGGAAGTGGAACTCAAGGAGTGCATGGACTGTGAAAGCCTAGCACAGATGATGAACTCCCAGTCGCGTGTGTGTAACCCTCTCCACACCAGCTGTAGTAAGATGAGGCCCTGAAGCATAAACCCTTGGTATCAGAGGCCCAGTATGAGGTCTAAGGCCTGAGCTATAGTAATGGTCAAGACTTTGCTAACATAAAGCAAAGTTAAGCTGTGAGCCAAAAGCAGGCCCTCCCCACAGAAGTTGGCAAGGAAAGGGCTGATGTTGCAAAAGTACACAAACCTAAAAGGTATCAGAACACTTGTACATTCCACACAGATAACAAGGAACAGGCTGACACATCCTAAAGACAGGCGCAAAAGGGTAATATGATGGATAGAGTTGTTTTGTTCGAACCAACATGTACAAGGTAAGAGGTGGCACCTTACTGCGTAGAGGGGTTGTACCTTGTTACGTAGAAGGGTTGCACCTCAATACGTCAGGAGTGATGTGTAGCTTGTTTGTACCTGTGTATAAGAATTCACCCCCGAGGAGTTGTCTTTGTCTGGCCTAGCGGGCAGTGGAAAGTCCCACCACTGACTGATCCGGTCCATTGCCAGGGGGCACAAATTCCATAGTATGTGCTGTAGAGTCTACGGGAAACTATCACTGTGCTTCTCTTCGACAATAAACCTGGCTGACGTGCCTTCGTACCTTACTAGAGTCTGTGGGATTTGGGGGTTCTCTCGGGGTCTGCTGTGTCAGCTATCTGCGCAGAGCTGGGGCAGCACATAGAGGGAACACGCACGCAGCCGACTGATATCAACATTGAACAGAGCAGAGCACCACACCGGTAGCCGTTTGCAACACCAGCCATACAAAGATGAGCTGCTATGTGGGTGCACCTACCGTACCATATAAGAGGGTGAAGGAACTTTCACACCCGCCTGTGCTCCCCAGAGCCATTGGAACAATTATGCCCTCAATAGGCATTCCACATGTAGACCATCGCAGGACTAGAACCTATATACAGTATGGCATTCAATATATATTGCTGTGTATTGGATACAGACAAATCCCTAGAGACAACCTGGTGGATAGCCACTGCCCATTGAAGCAGCTGTCCCCATTAAAAACATGATTGTACAAGATAAAGATTGTTCCTAGACAGCTTCAGTTATCACAAAAGCACTTGACAGCAGTTATAAAGAACATAAAATCTATTAATTCTATAAGGCCAGAAGAGACCACCTGCATAACACAATCAATAGACCCTCACCCAGTAATTCCTGGAGCAAGTCCATAACTTCTGGTTCAAAACTAACTCTAACAAACTGTCTGGCCTTTTATCAACACCCACCCTATCTGGTCCAAGACAGCCTTCTAACCAGAACATAAAAATGGAATAGAAAAGAAAAACAAAATAATAGTCACCCAAAAGCCTGACTGAAGAAGACAGCCTTTTACCACGCTGTGAAGCTCATTAGACTCAGGCTAGAAGAGGAGGATACATGGGATCAAGTTTCAAGCACACCAGTAGACATCAAATGTTGCTACAGAACATAGGGAAGACACCAGTTTCCCTGTACCAGTACCCCTTAAGAAACTGGATCTCAGATCATGACTGTGCAGAAGCCCTTGCCAGGCATTGTCTACTGGCTAATTGGTTACCTGGAAGGAATCCTAAGAGATTTCCTGATATAAATCAAGACTTGGTTTTAATTCTGTTGAAGGCAGAATACTGAATGTTGCCATGCTGCACTATAGCTGTCATACTATAGACTCTAGGCAGCTGGCTTGTCCTCGCTATTCGCTTTTGTTACAATGCTTCATTTCAGACTCCATCCCTTGGGGTCACTGGCAGCCATAGCCTCCTGAGAGTCCCTCACTAACAAGGAGCTGTAACACTGCAGACCTCTGGTAAATCGACAGGCCTAACTAGTATCTTGCTGCAACCTTGGCACCTGCTTGAACACCTAGAACACGGCGTGCTAAAGCAGCAGTGAAGCTCTGTCAGGAAAAAACACTGGAGTGAAGCCTAGTTCTGCTCAATGATATAACGGTTGCCACTTAGTAGCAAAAAGGGCCAGCACTAGGCATAAGCAAACCAAACAATTGCTTAGGGCCTTGACTAGCCCTGAGTATCTTGAGGGGGGAGAGGGGGGAATGAAAACAAATTTTGCCATGAAGTTATACATTATAAAATAAAAAAATTAGAACAAAAATGCATTTCAAAATTGAAATGTTTCATTCTGAAGCATGTTTTGATCTTATCAAATCTCTTTTCCCCATTTTTCTTTGGAAGTGAGTTTTCGAAGGTGACATATTTTTGCACAACATTTCTCTTTTGACAAAGTGGCATTTTCTGACCAAGAAATGTTCCAGCAGAAAATGTCTAACCAGCTCGAACATTTGTTACGGTGATGTTAGGGGCCGTCACGTAGAGATCACTTTACACATCAGAAACCACTGCCCTTGGAAGGCTTCATTTCTTCCATGCAACCAAAACTGTCCACAGACTTCTTTGCCCCAAAGGTTCAACCCAATGCAGCATAAACAGTAGAAAAAAAAAATCTCTTGTCAGTGCCCATTTACTACTCGATCAAACACCAAACTCCACCCATTTTGCTCAGCCTAGCAATCAAACTTTATAATCAAAAATTCACTTCTCATTAAGAAAAAACTGGAAAATGATTCAGAAAGTTAAGTCCTATCCTCCTAGTCAAAACTCCCATTGACTTACTGGGATTCTGGCCCAAATAAGCATAGCATAGTGACTTCAAGGTTTGTCCCAAAGTTTTTAGTTGTAGTGGGCATTTCTGAGCTGCTTGTCACTAGTAGCCATCTTATTGAAAAGCAGCATCATTTCAGACGCTGGTTGTGTGACAGCCTGACTGTAAAAAAAAAAAAAGGTTCCAGTCTGCTTTTATGACCCCGAGAGGCCAGACTGTGCTGGTCCTTATGTGGCGGGCAGCAGGTGGGGACGGGGCAGGATGCGTGGAATTTCCCCACCACAGCCACACCCACACTATGAATTATCACCAACCATAAACTGAGTACTTGGACCAGATGAGCCCCAGGACTGCTCCCCTGAGCACAGTGTCCTGCAAAGGGGACAGAGTGGTGCTGAATGGAAGGGCTCTATATAATACAAAAGGGTTAGGTAGTATGCTGCAACCTAGCAAGGGGTGTAGCAGCAGATGTGCTCCCACTGGGCTGAAGTGGTGCCACCCCACTCCCAATGCAGGGTTGTGCCTTAAAGACTCCATTAGACCCCCCAAGTCAATATGTCAGTTGTCTGTCTTTGGTTGAAATAGAGTTTTCCTTCCAATTGTGAACTAGGTATGAAAGAAGGATAATAGCTTTTGCAGTCTGCTGTTGGGCGCTCACACTGCCTGTGTCACTTTTCAACGAGATGCAGGCTAGTGCTACAAGGAAGGTCAGAAAATGCCTGTTGTAATTAAAAACACTCTGATTTTTGGTTAATTCCTGGGGAGAAATGCTTTTTGTGTTACATAGTCTGACTGCAAAGCTGAGAAAAATGGGTGGTACTTTCTGTGGTTACAAATGCATAGTATGTGAAGCCAGTGGCACGTAATATGTGACTGGCAGTTGGAGACATCCAGGGGACCTCATGGGGAAAGCCCAGGCGCCCATTAACTGAAGCAGTCAGATGCAGCCCTTGAAAGACAGAGGCTTGTCTGATTCCACAGCTCTTGTCTCTCAAGAGCCATCCTATTTAGTCAACTAAAGAGTTTTTATACACTAAACTGACCCTGCAGGGAGCAGCAGGGCTAGGCTAGGATTTGAAAGGTTCTATTGAATTATTAAAATTGCTGAGGGTAAACCAGAGTTACTGTGTTAATCTCTTGGGATCCCTTACATTTTGTTTATAACATAAACCACCCTCCAGCCTCCCATTCAGAGAAACGTCACACAGCTGATTAAGACTGCCTTGCCTGCAAGGTTAATATAAAAATGTATATTTTTCAGGTACGTGCATAAGGCTGAATCCCTCATGCCTTCCACTGTGGAGGAGTCTGTTATTTCTCTCTAGCCCCACTTGCTGAAATGCATTTGTGCTTTGTTTTAACAAGCAGAAGGAAAATGCTATTAATGAGTCTCAGCTCTAGGTACTTATGCAGGAGAGCGGCACAGCTCAAGAGAAAGCTCATGGGCCACTCAGATTCTTTCCTTTCATCAAGCCCATTTTCGAATCAAACAAATGCTTGATGTATTTTCTCACCTGTCTTTTGTTTCTATATAATCTCTTGGAGCTATTCTTGATGTGTCCGGTGTCCCAGTTAGGGTGATTTTCACCAGGTCAGGCCATGAATCAGTGATGGAGTCCAACTGCTCCTTTCCTTCTTTTCCTTTTTTGCAACTGTTCCACTGATGTCCCTGAGTCACTGTCCCCCAGTAACTGTGCTGTTATTAGCTTAATCAAAAGGCCCCTAATTTACTTTTCTTCTTTTAACTCTCCCTCCCTCCCCACAGAATCTTCTGTTGTGTTATCAGTTCATTTTGCAGAGCAAAGCAAAGCAAAGCTGTAACCAATAAACTTCTTGACACGGTGCTGGCCTAGAATTTACTATCAGGTCATTTATTCTTGTTCCCTACCTAGCAAGGTCCTGCAAGTTACAGAGCACAGGGGAGAATGTGTTATTAGAATGGATGCACCTGGTATAGGAAAAGGCAAACAACGCAGTGCTGAGAAATCCAAAAAAAAACCCCCAATATTGTTACTATGTTTTTAAAAGAAGATTTTAAAGGCCAGAAGCATTTGGGAGTCGAGTCTTGCTTAATTGTACTATTATTATCTGTATGAGTGCAGTGCCCAGGAGCCCTGCTCAAGGACCAGGAGGACCTCATTGTGCTAGGCACAGAACAAAAAGACAGTCTCTGTATTTCCCTTCATTAATAGTTCTGAGTAAATACGTTTTTGCTTGCTTGTAAAATGAATTTAGAACTGGTGAAAGATCCTGGATTAATGGCAGGTATAGCATATGCTTTTCTTTGAGCCAAATTTGGAAAACTCCCTCTTCACAAGATGAAATCCAGACCCCACTGAAGTCAATAGCAAATTTTGTTATTTCACTATAAACTCAGTAGATTCTTAACCTTCCACACCTACCAAAGTGTTTCTTTTTGCTTGTTTACCTCCATTATGTAAAAACTTTATTTAAAAACTGGGTGTTTTTGAAGGGCCAGAATCGGTCATTTAAACCCCGCCCCCCCCCCCACACACACAAACTCTGTCCAGCTTCTGTGCTATTTCACTCACCACTAAAAAGGATATATCAAGGCTTTTGGGATCATATTCAGGTAACAGGTTAGTTTTTAAAATATAATCAGACTCTTTAAACATCAGGGATCTAAACCTAAACACAGCCATTTTCAATGCCATGAAGACCTGGCAAAAGACAGTGGTTTAAGAAGAACTGTTGAAGGAAAATCACTCCAGACAGGAGAACCCATGAATGCTTCCCAGGTCAAACACACAGTGGATAAGTGCCTGCTAACCATTCAGTTTTAGTAAAGCTCAGAGTAGGAAGTAAAACACTTGCTCTGCAAAGCACATATTTTTCGAAGGTGAAGCGTCTAACGCCTTAAAAAAATCCTCTGCAGCAGCCCTGCATCTACCTGCTTAGAGCTCCCAGTTTCTGTTTCTCACACACAATCTCTGAATTCTTTGTCCTTCCCTGTAGGAAGATACTATTGCCCAAACCTACAGGTGTTCATTAGACTGGACTAATACTACATACAGTAATTGCCCATTTTACCCATGCTCTAATTTGCTTATTTGCAGCAAACCCATATTTATAATTATTTCTTCTGTTTCCCATTGGAATTTTCCTGTCCACACCATGACTCCTAACTATCCAAGCCATCCCCAACCCAGCACCAACTCAAAGTGATGCCTGTATTGAAATATTTTCCAGCATTGGGGCTAAATTAAGAGGTGTGTCTACAGAAGTCTAAGTCCCTGATTCTGCAATTGGCTCTGCATGGAGCTTCATTGGTTTCAACAGCCCTCCCCCGGTGCAGGTGTCCATGCCTTCATGGAACAACTTGCAAGACTGGGATCTAACACTGGTACGATGGAGGCATTCGTCTGTCCCCTGAACACGTGACACACTGACTTAGACCTCCTCAGACTTACTCCTATGTACCAGAGTGTAATTTACAGCCTCTTCTTACATGCAACATCCCTGAATTTGGCCCATCAAATTTAATTTAAACTGTGGTACCTCACAGGCTGAGAGGCCAGACAAGAGAAATGTAGCAAGAAAAGCAACAAACAAGAGGGTGGAAGAACATATCCATTAAAGGTAGCCTATGCCCTATTTCACCTTATCCACGGAGAAGCCAGAAGGTATACAATGGTGTAAGTTGCACCATCTTGGACTTCCAAATGTCTAACTTACATACCATCTTTGAATCACCAAACTTTGAATCATAAGCTTGGCCTTTGTATTATTTTTTTAAAACCATATATTAGTAAATTAGTTGGAATAAAGATCCACGGGAATAACCTTATGGTTACCTGAGAAACCGAGTGAAGGTGGTATGCAAGTTGGCCGCAAAATACTTCATTTTGCAAGGAAGGAAGGCATTTATTACGGGGACAGAGTGAAGAAAAGCAATTCGGATGGGCTATGACACACCACCCGCCTTCCCAGTTTAGCCATGTATATGTAAGGCTGTTACAATGACGCAGCAATCTCTTCCCAGTTACTGAACCTACAAAGAAGTGATATTACTGAGTAGTCTGCTGTTCATATAATAAAATAATCTGAACTAATCCATAGTTCTTCACGGTGCTTTTGGATTGGACAGGGAGCCTGTACGTCTCAATAGGTAACGTGACACTAGCATTCGCAGTCCGGACAAAATTGCCAAAATAAATAAATTACATAATTCCAATTACTTTTTGGCCTAAAAAAATCAGTCAGAGAAGAAGAATGGTCTGGGGGCTAGGGTTAGCCTAAGGCTGGAGAGACATGGGTTCTAGTCTCTGCTCTGTCACAAACTCACTTGGGCACATTGCTTAGGATACATGAGGTGTGACTGCAGCTTGTGTACATATACCTGAGCTAGCTTTCTTCTAGCTAGCTTGGGCATTAAAGCGGTAAAGCCACGGCAGCATGTGCTTCAGAGCGGGCTGTGCAAGCCCACCTGGAACCCTGGCTAACTTTACTTGTGGGGCCAGCCCATGCTGCTGCACCTTCACTGCTCCAGGGACCTCAGTTACCTAGATTAAAGCTAGTTTGGGTATGTCTGCATACCCATGAGTCTCAGTGTGCCCCAATTCCCATCTGTACATTGGGGATAATAGCACTTCCCTACCTCACAGGAGTGCTGTGAGAATAAACGCATGAAAGCATGTGGGGCACTCAGATACTGTGGTGATGGAGGGTCACAGGTACTTAAAATAGCTGGATAACTTTCAGAAGTGACATTTTTAAGAGTGTCTCTCAGTACCATTAGCCGCGTACTTTAAACAACCCTAGAGAAAGGGGTGCAATCCAAGAGCGTTGGCAGACACATTTGAAAATAAAGTAAATGCTTCCTCTGTTTACTGCAGCACTTAATGTACAGTCAGTCAATCGATTCCAAATTGAGCTGGGCTCTCAGATGGCCCCCATCGCTGTAGTATCTGAGAACCTTCTAAGGAGGACTCTGCTGAGGGAAAAGGCCTATTCAATGAAACCCAGCCGTGGAATAGAGACATAATAAGACAATTCCGTTAAACAACAGGCCATTGCCTTCAGAGTTCATTTCAAGGCAACACTCCCTCTTTCCTGGAGAAGTGGGACTCCATGTCACCTATCCTTGCTGCCTTTCTTTCAGAACATCTCCACCCAAAGTACCCCACAGCCAGACTAGAGAGAACTTTAGGAGGTGGAAAGCCCTCCCCCAACCCCCTCTTCTCACTCTGCAATGGAAAATCTAGCCTTGATCAGCAGGCCTATGCAGAGCAGTTTATTTGGGACACAAACAAGCCTGCAGGTCACCTCACAGCAATACGTCATTTACAAGGGCCACCCTCTTGTTTGTTCCCTTTCAGCAGGGTTTAAATTACAAGCGCAGCTTCTGGGGATATTTCACCCTCCTCCTGGCCACTGTCAACCTGTTATTAATAGTAGCAATGTTACACTGCACTCTGGTTGTGGGCATCTAAGCTGCACAATCATGGTGTGGTTTTTTCTCACTAACTATACAATATGCAATTCTCTGCAAACTGGCTGCCAGTCATTATTAGACACAGTGTAGGGATCTGCATAATCACCGCATGGTTAGTCCTTGATAACTGTATTGTAAATATGCAAACCTCTGTCCTGATTGAGTAAGACACCAATTGCCAAAGAGGAGTCATGGCAATCAGGGTTTTCTAGTTGTTTGTCAGCAACAAAAATGCCACCTTGGCTTCTCACTCCCATAAAGCAAAGCAGGAGAATGGCAACATTAACATCAAGGGCAGGTGGTGGGGAGGGAGGGGTAATCTAGGATGAAGAGAAAGACAAGATGCCACACTGCTTAAATAGAAAGCAACTCATTTTGCCCCAATGTTTGTCTTTACATTGGAAGGATCCCACTCCCTCCCCACCAATTCAGTTTTGAAAACATAAGACAAGAGGCTTGTGGACCATTGGGAGTGGGGTGGGGGACGTCAGTGAAAAAGGAGATGGCAGAGGAGAGCAGGAAAAATGTGGAGTGAGCAAGGAGGAGCAGTTTGACAGCCCTCTGTATTGTTTCCCTTCACTTTTATTTACATTTTCAATTAAGAATTTCAGTATTGCAATAACTTCAAGACAACTCTAATTTATTGACTACTAATCATTCCCTGGGCTAACAAACTCCAAAGCTCAAAACCCCAAAGAGTTTATTTACTAAAATCACTTTGGGTTTCCGTTGCTGAGTTTATTTGCTTAGATACTAAGACAATAGGAGAGAGAAACAGAGATTTTCAGCCTAGCATATAGTTATTACCTCAGACACAGATCACACTCTTACTATACTTCTGTATCAACAACTGACCTTTTTACAGCACCTTTACTTCTGAGGGATTATAGATGGAGTAAACATTGGTCATTCACCAGCCTCTGAAATGCAGCCACCTCTGGTGTGGAATGCAGTGGTCAGAATGCAGTGGCCATTGTGCAACACGACCACTTTTCACTTTTTTTTAAAAAAAGGAGGAGGAGAATTATTTAATCCAGATGAAAGTGCAAGGGGAATTTTAGGGAGGCAGATCACAATTTGGCCTGGACACCAAGATTAAGGAAAAGTACCCAGTAGATAGACACTCTGTTTCACATATAATCTGAAATATGGATTAGAACTCATTGTTCCCATAACTAGTGTGGCCAGGTTAGGGCCCCTCACTCATCATCCACATTCAAACTGCAGTCCTCCCCCCCCGGGGGCATCTGCCCTTTTTTACACCAGAGCCCATTTTGGCAAGGGGAAGAGTTGACAAGAAGGCCAGTATCATCAAAGGGACAGGAGGCCACTGTTTGGAGGAGGCAGTAGCTAGCACAGTAGTAATTTTAACAACATTCAAATGAGCAAAAGCCTTGTATCCCTCCATGTCCCTCATTATTACAATTCATAACCTCAGCCCAGGAAAATGATATCATTGCATGAATTAATCATCTCAGCAATTAGCAGGGAGAGTGACCTCAGATTTCAAAGCATGGTCTCTGCCACCGGTGAATTGACAATGACGTTAGCTTCCCTGGGAAGAACCTGGCATTTTGCCCACCTCTGAACCACACTGCTGACACCTAGGCAGAAGCAAACAATGTATTCACCCAACCAGGGATAAATGCTGCAACCGAATCCCAGCCTATAACTGCCGTGGTGTCACCAAGAACACTTCTCTTACTGAATTCCCTATGTGCAGCTCTCCAGGAGCAGCATGCAACAGTCCAGCAACAACAGGCAGAGAGAGCCTCCTTTTAAACACAAGGATGAGCTGCCTAGGTAGATTTTTTAAACTGTGAGCTCTCTTTGCATGGAGGCTCTGAGAATCTCATTATGTCAATATGTAGGAGACTCAATTATTCCACTCAGTCTATAGCAGAGGCATCTCCGGTCCCCAAGTTGAAGTGGGTTTTATTTAGGGATGGACAAACTTGTTTTGCTTCAATCTCAGCTCACTTGGCTGTTTTGAAAGTTGGACTCAGACTCAGATACAATTGTGGCGTTGTTCTACTTAGGGTCACAAAAAAGGAACAGAGTGCACATGCAAGAGAACAGCTGGGGACAAAAATACACCATACGTTAAACACCCACTTGAGTCAGCCTAGCTTTTTCAGATGAAGTGAAGACGGTGCTATTCGGTCCTAAATAGGGGCTATAGCTTATTATCTTCGGCAGTGTCTTTGCTGATCCTGCGTCACTGAATACAAACATCGTACACAGCTTGGGTGCCTCAAATCACACAAGGGGCCCGATTCAACATTGTCCCATTTAACATGAAGTCATTTACACCTATGCAAAGTGGGTGCTCCCAGATCAGCATGGGAGTGGTTTTATAGCCACTTTGGTTCTCAGGGTGCACAGGTGTAAATGCTGTAAGGCAGTGGAGAATTAGACTCAAGATTATCCCACCAGAGACTTCTAGAACAGGCAGTCCATATTACAAGAATAATGTAAAGATAAGCAGGGGAAAGGGTGTATTATGGATGGAATATCAGCCATGTTGGGACCTCCCCCATCTCCTGGCCCCGAGAGGAAGCCAGGAGAGGGGGAGATATCTGGGAGTAGAGGTGAGTGAACTAAACTTATAAAAGGTTTGGTGTCAGGGAATGCCAAGGAATCAGGTCAGTTCTTACTTTAATTGAAACAATGTGATCAGTCCTGGTTCCAAGGCAGTCATTCCATACACATCTCCTTTTGTGTCTGTCTGCCTGCTCTCTTTGTGGGGCGACTTGATGTCCCCCAGAGTCAGTGTCTGATGCTCTCTGAGCAGAGATTCTGTTTTCCCTGGAACTCATTGGAAGGGTCTATAAAGTTCCAACTGATGTAAAACATGGTCAGTCAGATATATTGTTCCATCTGGCCTGCAACTTTATGGAGAGCAGGGGAGGAAAAATGCTTTCCTCTTGGAGCCCAGTAACAGAGAGGGGGACGTGGGGGGAATAAAACCAGAATGAGGGATAAGCCCTTGGGTTCCATATACTGGGATATAGGACTAACTCATTAAATGAAATGGATTTAGGCTTTAGACAGTGGGACAACCCTCTGTTAACTAGTTGAAAGGATGCTGTATGTTACAAAATAGCCATCTTACTATCATCACCACAAACACCCCTCTATGTCTTAGCGCTACATTACCTAGTGACGGTCATCCTAAAGAAATCCATTCTTGACAGAACTATCACCACCCGACCTAGATAGTCTCCCGTTAACAGGGGAAAGGGGATGGTACATAAAGGTGGTGCTGATGTTAATTTCCTGTGTTAATTTGCATACTCCTGCTATTCCAAACAACATGAATCTGTGGGTTCCAGTTCAAAGTCTCACCGTCTGAGAGCTTCCCACCCCATCCCATGTGATTGGAAGAGAGAATTAAAGTCTGTGGATACACCTCAGTAGAATGTTGTTTAGGCGACAGGTTTATGAGAAGGTCTAATCAGTTTATACTTTCTAATCAGCCATCCAGGCTCTCCTGATTTCTCTCCTCTCCCACCTTGTAGGAACAGGTAGATCAGCAGCAGATTGACTAGGAAAGGCAATTATTTCTTTCACACTTTCTTTCCCTGTTAGAGAATCCAGTTACAGACTGTTCGCCGTTTATCTCCACCTGCTGTGACAAATGCTCTAATTTGCCTTCCCCTTTCCCATTCCCACATCTCATTGCAGGTTTCATAGATTAACACACACCAGTTGTCTCATCCCTGCTCTGTTTAATTTCATATATCTGACTGGAAACCCGTGCAGTCCCATTTTCCTCAAATCAGCTTTGTACACTACTAGGTTTATTCAGATTTCTTTAGCTCATCAGGCTGTTTCTGTAGCTCACCTTTTCTAATTACATTTATAATATACACATTTTATAGATCACTGCTGCATTCATATGTAACACAAGCACCTCCAAATACAGGCATATGGACATTGTGTGTGGGTGTGAATATATTATACATGAACACATATGCAATGTGTATATATAGACAAAGACAACCACTACATGTCTTGTGTGAGTGTGTACACACACACACACAATCCCTTCCTCCCCCAAACTCCCCAGGAAAATAGTCCACATAGGTTTTTTTTTTTTTAAAAGCTCACAGCCAGGCTCAGTATTATACTGGTGAATCCCATTTCCACTCACTTCCTTACCTTTCCTTAGTCTGCTAATCCAGAGGCCCTTGACTTGTTCTCTTCCCCTCCTGCACACAAATTGCAAGTCCCTTCTTCTGCTTCGCATTCACAGCACACTGGCAGGATTCATCGTCATCTCATAGTCCTGGATCCTTATCATCCTATTGGCTGAAGCCAGCTAGTAAATTTAATTAGGCTCCTCCTTATAACTATATTATCACAGGAGCAGGATGAATAATTTAGTAAAACAACTGATGTGCAGGCTCGGATGTCAGAGATTTCTGCCTCCACCGGCAGGCTTTTCCCTTATGCCTCTCACTGAGAAAGGGGAGGGCAAACCACTCAGATTTGGTCACTCTCTTAGTCAAAAAACCACCAGTATACACAGAGGAAAGGGAACCATGGATTCTCCACTTGTAAACCCCCACACTCCCCCACACCCTGGTGGTCTCCACCATTTCTTCTTGTGCAACCCTCCCTAACCCAAAACATAATATTCCCCTCCAGACTGGCCATACCATCGCATTGCATGGGGAGAAGTAAAGCACTAAAGGCAATTTCTGTCCAGATAGATCAATACAGCAAAATATCAAATGCTTCCCATCTTCCCTTGATGCAAATGTGCTATGAAAAATAGAACTGTTCTGCAGGAGGAGCAGAACACATGGAAACAGAGACACTGCTTTACACTGCGAGCTCTTCTATTCAAACAGTAAGACCCCAGCGTCCTGCCAGTTCAGACATTCGAGGGATGTGCTGCGTTCTTGTGATATTTATTTACACCTGTGAAGGCAGACAAGATAGTTCAGAAAAGTAAATGTCTGCACAGAATTCAGCCCTACTAGAAACAGACAGAGAGACAGAAACAGAGAGAGAGGGAGAGAGAGAGAGAGAGAGAGAGAGAGAGAGAGAGAAAGAAAGGCAGGATTTGCCTCTCATACAAGTGACAGCCTGACAGTACCGAGATGGGAGCGCCCCCCCTCCACAGAGATACGTGGGGCTGGACATCCGGTTAATGAATGTGCAAAATTGTGAATTCTCATTACTGAACCCCAGATGGAAGTCTGCCTTTGGTGAAATGGAGCTTCTTCCCTGCAAAAGCAATCATTTCATTTTTGCCAGTGATTCAGGGCAAGAACTAAAAAAATGTCTCTCTCCCCCTCCATCCCTCACCCCCCGCATGAGGAAGCAGTTTGGGCATGACTGAGCACTGCCTCTCTGCCTCTGTGAATGACAAGGCTGCAGTCGCAAAGCTACGGAGCAGTGCAACTGCCCCTAAAGGGTGACAGCCAACTTGCTTAAACCTCAAACCCCACTCATTTGAAAAGCTACACATTGCAGGCCCTGCAAGTTGTGAAGCAGTGGGAGCCCCCCATGCTATTAGGCCCTCTGGGTTTTTCCTTTAATAAGTGATCACAGCAACACAGCGGCAATTTTTGGGGGGAGGGGAAGGGGTGAGAGAAAACAAATAATTACCACTACACTATACTGTATGTCCTGCATATAAACAATACCACCTTGGTGCTGTGATTGGCTTAAGAACCTAACAGGTGAAATAAAGAAGCCCTTTCCCCCCTGTTCTATGAGATCACTAACCACAGGCCCCAGGAATGCCCCTCCTGACTCTGCACCCCTAACAGGCATTAATATTTACTCCATAGAGCAGTGCTGCTGGAACTAGAGGCACCAGAGGTGCTGCCGCACTGGCTGGCTTGATCATCAGCACCCCCACTATAAAAATTGTTCCAGCGCCCCTGCCACAGAGGATGTTTCCCAGAAAGGGGTCTCTCTCTCTCTCTCTCTCTCAGTGACCCCCATCACTGCCACTTCCCTTCTGGTGAAGGAAGGCTAGAGTGACATAAGGCATTTGCCACCACCCAGGTGCTGAGCACAGTACCTACACAGCGATCCCTGCCCCTAAGATAAGAGACCCAAGTTGGGAAGGAAAGTCACAGTTCTTAACATAGCAGAGCAGGGCCCTCAAGTCTCCGGAATGGCTGCCCCGGACTGCAATGAGCTCTGAGGGCTGCGAGATTGGAAGTCTTACACAGGTTTTAAAGGGTTTGTTTTGGTTTTAACTTTTGGGGGTTTTGGACAAAAGAGAATTCACTCTCCTCTCCCCAAAAATGATTCGCTCAGAGGATTTGTGCCAAGACAATGCCTCTCTCTCCTTTACACCCTTCAGAGATTTCAAGGACTTTTGTCTAAAATGGAGATCTTGAATTATGTACTTAGTGGGAACTGTAGAGCGATTAAATTAACCCACATGGCAAGCTGCCCAATGTTGCTCGCAAAACTCAGGGTATTTTAGCATCATTTATTTAAGAGATTTTAAATAATGCTTGCCTAAATCACAAAAAGGGAGTGAGATTTAGGCTGTTGCCATGGCTACTGGAGAAATCTGCTCAAAATTCAGGAGATGCTCAGAGAGGGGAGCACTTCAATGGGGAGCTCTGCTGACGGATGTGTATGGCCTTTGATTATTAAATCCCTTTCAAGTTAATTCTCAGTATCAAAGCCTCCCTGATGAGGCATTTAATAATTAGGAGTAGGGCTTTGGTTAGGAAGAGTACAAGCAGGCTCCTCTACTTCTGATGTGAATTTAATCCTGGTGAAAGGTGCTGGACTGGCAGTTAGGAAGGGTGAAAGGCTCTCTCTAGTCACTGAGCAAGCACACGACAGGCAGCCACAGTGCAAAATTTCTGTACCTGCGGTTCCCTGCTGTGACAGTGTCCCCATAAAACTTTATGGGGAGATGCTTATAACTATATATGTGTAACGTTTTATGCTACATGTGCCATGTAACATATCTCTGTGAAAGTTATGACCTACTGAATTTATTCCTCCTGTTTGTAGGCATGTATCATTGTTGTGGTTGAAGTTATGAACATTGGTTTTATATTTGCTGGTTTTATGCATAGCTTTTGTAAGAACATGGGACCAGGTCCAGAGGAAGGAATGTGCAAGTTGAGTACAAGTACTTAACAGACAAAAGAAGGTACAGACCCCAATCTACATCGGGGCCCCAGGCAAGGATGCAACTGGTTAGACTGGTTAGGGCACATGGACAGGTGACTTGCCCATGTGATCCCAAAACTCCAGGGCTACTGGATCTTACGCAGGGAGAGGAAGAAAGGCTATAAAAGCCCTTGCAAGACCCTTCCATTTTGTCTTCAGCTGGCTAAAGGGAGAGGCTCTCCACCCCCCCAGGGACATTCCTGAGGGGAACTGAACAAAGGACAAAGACACTAAGGGGTGTGAGAGTCTGCTGGACTCAGCTGGGCCCAGGCTGATTCTACAGCCTGTAAAAAGGAAAATATCCGAATCTGGTGAGGCTTTTATCTGTGTTAACTTTGAATAGACATAGATGTGCGTGTTTTATTTTATTTTACTAAGTAACTTGCTTTGTTCTGTCTGTCACTACTTGAAAATCACTTTAATCCTATTTTCTGTACTTATTAAAATCACTTTTTACTTATTAAGTTTCCTTGAGTACGAGTTAGTGCCTTGGGACAGCGATCAGGTGTGCATACCTTTCTATCTTTGCAATAGAAGGCGAACTATTTATGAGTTTACCCTGTATAAGCTTTATACAGGGTAAAACGGATTTATTAAGGGGTTGAACCTCCTTGGAGTTGAGCAGCTGGGTGTCAAAGGCAAGAGCGCTTCCAGGGGCCTTACAGTGGTGAGTGGACTTGGTTCGGACCTGGGTCTGGGTTTGCAGCAGATCAGTGGAATCTGGCTCAAAACAGACAGGATTCGGGAGTCCCAAGCTGGAAAAGGCCTGGAAGCAGGGGCAGAAGTAGCCTTGGCACACCAGGTGGCAGCACCAAGCAGGTCTCTGTGGCCCCAACCCGTCACACCTGCCATGGGCCTTAACCCTACCTTGGAGAGACCGCCTCTTTGGTGCACCACTGAAGTCAAGGTCAATTTTGTCACTGACTTCTGCAGGAGCAGGACTGGGGTCTTGAGAATGACCTGCCCACTCGCCACTGGCCATTGCACAGTCCTGTTACATCTACTCTCATTTCTTCTTACTCCCTTGCTCCATCCACATCCCCCTGTTAGTCACGCCCTTCCCCGCATCTTCTCCTGCTCTCATCGCAAGACCAAGCTTCCAGAAAAGTTCAGGGCTTGATTTTCCAGTGCTCAGCACTCACAAGTGGGGCCACATTTTCAGAAGAGTTCAACTCTCATTTAGAGACCTAAAAAAATAAAATAAAAAATAGGCTACATCACACTGCAACCGGAGGTGTAATTTGTAGCCTGGATCATCATACCTGCACTAGCTTTCATCTAGCTAGCTCTCTAAACGTAATGCAGAAGATGGAGCGGCGTTGGCTTCAACATGGTCTAGGAATGCCAGTACAAACCTGAAGGGAAGTGCAGGGGTGGGGTGAGGGGGACTTACACAGCCCATGCTGCTGCATCCTCACTGTAACTGGTACCTGAGCTAGCTAGATTAAGGTTAGCACAGGTATGTCTACATGAGCTGCAAATTACACCCCTGCTTGCAGTGTAGACATAGCTGTAGAGGCTGATTTATAGAGCAGCTCAATAACCAACATGCTGAGCAATTCCGAAAAATCTGGTCCCACCTGTGAATGCCAAGAACCTTTCAAAACTCTGGCCTTTGTGCCTTCTGCATGCTCCCCTTAGGTAGTGATTAGTAGGGCTGGACAAAGGTTTTCCATCAAAACTTTTGGACAGAATATTAGATTTTTCACAAAACTTTTTGTCCCATAGAAAGTCTCAACTTTCCTAAAAAAAAACAACTGATTTTCATCAGAAAGCCAACCTCCCACCAGTTTTCCTGGGGTTTTTTGGGTTTTTTTTTTTTTTTGACAAAAGGTTTAAACCCCTATTCTGACTGGCTAGAATAGTTACACTTTGAGACGTGAGGGTGGTGGATGCGTCTTTTCACATTAGACATTTCAGTTAAGGTGCCTGGCTTCTTGCCAAAGGTCTCTGCCCAGCTTCCTGAGGAGCAACCAGAGAAGAAAAACAAAAGGCTAAAATACTTAAAAAATCAGAAATTAAATTTACATTAATTCTAAAGAGATTCCATATTCCCCTTTCGTAATCAGATAAAGTCTCTTTAGGGAGAACACCCCAGAAAGTGTTTTGCTGTAGGCTTTTCCCTTGCTCAGTAAGAGGTCATGATTCAGGCTACGATTTAGTCACAGGTATTTTTAGTAAAAGTCATGGACAGGTCATGGGCAATAAATAAAAATCCATGGCCCATGATCTGTCCATGACATACTATAAATACCTCTAACTAAATCTGGGGGTGGCGGGGGGGGATGTCGCAGCTGAGGGAGGGGCGCCCCGGGAGGCCACTGCTGGGGGGGGTACTGCTGGGATGGGGGAGCGGAGCCAGTGGCGCCAGCTGCCGGGGGCCACCGAGCAGCAGTTGCTCCGGCATTCCCAGGGACCGCTGCTTGGGCAGTCCCCGGAGCCAGCTGCACCGGCCGCAGCTGGGGCAATTCCCAGGGCCAGCTGCCCGCAGGGCTGCCCTAGCAGCAGCCAGTGAGGCTGGCTGCGGGGCGGCCCGAGTGGCTGGCTAAAAAGCTGCTTGAGCAGCGGCCGGTATGGCTATCCCTGGAGCTGCCTGAGCAGCTGGCCCCAGAGCCTGGGGTCTGCCACACTGGCCACTGCAGAAGTCATGGAAAGTCATGGAATCCGTGACTTCCACAGCCTCCATGACAGACACGGAGCTCATAGTCATGATTAACTTTCTGTCTATCATTACGGTTATTTAATGTTCAACTACAGTGGAGCCCCAAGGCTGCAGTCATGGCTCCATTATGCTAAGCACAGTGGAAAAAAACCCTCCAGAGGAAGTATTCCCTCTTTTGAAGATTTTACAGCAAGATCAGAAGGAATAATACAAAGACACTACAAGGGGACAGAAAGGGGTCAGGGAAAGTAGGAAACAGAAAAGAAGAACTCTTTTTGATTGGCTTTAGACACAGCAGGCGTGGGATTTTGGAACCAGAGACTTGCCTAATCTTTTCCAACTAGGGCCTTGATCCCGCAAGCTGCTCCACTCACACCGATGTCTGCAGCCATGTGGAGCCCCAATCTCTTCATCAGAGCACTTCAGGGATAAAAGGGTCTAACTACACAGATCTCACTGCAGGGTTCATAGGTTTTAAGGCTAGAAGAGTCCATTACGAGCACCAAGTTTGACCTCCAGCACAACACAGGCCCTAGAACTGTACGCGGTAATTTCTGCATCAAGGCCATAGATGTGGGTTGTGGTTCAAGGTTGTGTCTTAGGTGAGCATCTAGGGATATCTCCAGTGATACATGATTTGCAGTTCCTCTGGCACTGCATTCCTCCCTCATGAAAAAGAGTCCTAAACAAATTAATAGTGATTAAGTCAAGAGGGTTCTATAGAACGTAAACAGAGATCTACAGAGGTTACTCTAAAAGCAGACTGGATATACTCACCTACGACATTCTTTGTATTGATTTTTTTTTACATTGGACTAGAATTCTCAAATTCTCTAAAATGGTTCACAAAACCCTATAATAATTGTATCATTCTGTAGGTCCACTGCACCCCCAAAGGCTGCCAGTCATGGACTGGGACCCCACTGTGCTAGGTGCTGTACAAACACAGGATGAAGTGATGGTCCCTGCCCCAAAGAGTTTACAACCGGAGTATAAAACAACAGGTGGGGACGGACAGACAGAGCAGGGGGCACAAGCCAACAGTGAGACAATATGGGCCAGCAAGATAGGGAGCAGCCTCATCACACCAGCTGCCTAACCACATGGATTTGAAGGAGGATAACGAGTAAGTTTTGCAGATATTTATGGGGAACGCCTCCCATGTATGAGGGGCAGCCTGGGAGAAAGCACAAAGGTGCTTGTTTGAAAATGTAACAAGGTGGTGATGGAGGCTGCCATCATTGGCTGATTGGAGGTGGGAGCTGACATCCTGACAGAATGGGAGAGAAGGTAGGCAGGGTGGAGACAGGCTTTGAAGGGCCTTGGAAGTTAAGACAAATAGTTTATGCTTGATCTGATAGAGAAAGGAGGAGCCAGTTGCGGGTGCAAAGAGAGTGATGACATTGGAAAAGTGATAAGCTAGGAGAATGATCTTTGCAGCTGCATTCTGAATGAATGAATACCAGTAGGGCAACATTGCACTTATTAAGGCTAGAGAGGATGACAATGCAGTAATCAAGACATGAGATGATGAGAGCCTGTGTGGGTGGACAGGTTGTGTGGATGGACAGGAAAGGCTGCATCTTAGAGACACCAGACAGGAAGGACTGGTCACTAGACTGAGACTCAGCCTGGATGTTAGGACCTAAGGGAAGGTCAAGATGAAGATTAAAGGCCTGAGTGACCGGGAGGATGATGCTGTTTGTGCACAGGGATCAAAAAAATGGAGGGAGGGGGCTGATAGGAGGAGGGAAGATTAGGAACTCTAATTTAGCCATGTTGATATTAAGATGCCAGCTGGACAGACACAAGGAGATGTCAGAGGGACAGGTCAAGATTCCAGTTTGCACAGGAGGACCAGTCTGAAGAAGAGGTAGATTTATGAGTCATCAGCATCGAGATGGCAGTTGAATTAGTGTTTGTGAACGAGATTGCTCAGAGACAAGGCGTAGAGGGAGAGGAAAAAGGAGCAAAGGCCAGAGCACTGTGGAACCCCCACAGAAAATTGAAGAGGAGATGTGGAGGAGGAGGATGCTGAAGGAGTGATTAAGGTAAGAGGAGAACAAGATATCAAGAAGAAAAGCATAGTCAGTGCAGCAGTCAAGAGTAGCTGACAGGTTGAGGAGGAGGATGGAATACTGGCTCTGAGCTTTGGCCAGGGAGAGATCATTAGTAGGAAAGTTTTTAGTCAAAACTGCTTTTCAGTGGAAAACTGGGTTTTCAAGTAACTTTTGTAACAATAGTCTGCTTTCTGCAAACAGGTTCAGTTTTTTGCTGAAAAAGTTTCCAGCAGAGGAATTTTTTGGTTTTCAGCTGAAATCTTTTGGCTTTCTAGTTTTGGGCCAAAAAGACTCAAATTTCTGTGAACAATTTCATTGAAAGCAGGGTCGGGGGGTTCTTTGTTTTTCATTGACATTTTCCACAGAAAAACAATTTCCGACCAGCTCCAGTCATTAGAAACTTTGGTAAGAGTCATTCAGTGGTGTCCCAAGAAGCCAGATTGGAGGAGAGGAACTCCAGACAGTGATTGTTGACAGTGTGTTCAATGAGCTTAGACATAAAGGGGAAATGAGGCAGACTAGTGATGTTAAGGGTGTGTTTTTGGCGGGGGGGGGGGCATAGGGAGGGGAAGAACCAGAGGAGAGTGTGAGGTTAAAGAGAAAGGTATGAGTGTGTGAGTGAGGGAACTCAGAAGATGGGATGGGATCAGGTCACTGGAACAAGTGGACTCTTCTCATACTGAGCTCATTGTGGCTTCCTCTCTCACAGCTGCCAATGCCACACAAACACACACATCCCCTTCTGGAGAGCAGTAACAACAGTAAGAACACCAAGGTGATAAGTCCAGCAAGAGTAAAATTGAGAAATAGAAGACAGAGGAAGGGGCCTGTCAGGGTTCCCTCCCCACTCTGAACTCTGGTGTACAGATGTGGGGACCCACATGAAAGACCCCCTAAGCTTATATTTCACCAGCTTAGGTTAAAAACATACCCAAGGCACAAATTCCTTCCCTTGTCCTTGGACAATATTGCTGCCACCACCAAGTGATTTAGACAAAGATTCAGGAAAAGGACCACTTGGAGTTCCTATTTCCTCCAAATCTCCCCAAGCCCCTTCACCCCCTTTCCTGGGGAGGCTGGAGAATAATATCCCAACCAAAAGGTTAACAAAGTGAGCACAGACCAAATCCCTGGTTCTTAGGACACTGAAAATCAATCAAGTTCTTAAAAGAAGAATTGTATATAAAAAAAGTAAAAGAATCACATCTGCAAAATCAGGATGGAAGATAACTTTACAGGATAATAAAAAGATTTAAAACACAGAGGATTTCCCTCTAGGTTCAACTTCAAAATTACAAAAACAGGAATAACCCTCCCTCTTAGCATAGGGAAAATTCACAAGCTAAAGCAAAAGATAATCTAACACATTTCCTTGCTATTACTTACAATTTCTGTTATTGTAGTTGTATTATTCCAGTAGGAGTTGGTTACTGCTTGGTCTCTCTTTTTGTCCCGAGAGAGAACAACACAAAGAGCACAAAACCTTTCCCCCCCTCCCCGAGTTGAAAATATCTTCTTTCCCCATTGGTCCTTCTGGTCAGGTGCCAGCTAGGTTAATTGAACTAATTAACCCCTTACAGGTAAAAGAGGGATTTTATACTACCCTTAGCAGTATGTTTATGACAGAGTCAAAAGAAAAGGACTGATACACATCAGGGTGAGGAAGAATGTTTTGCAGGGATCTAAGATGCCATTTTCACTCGTGAAGTGCTTGGGATGAGCTGACTCACTTAGCCTGATCAGGTCAGGGTGTCATCCAGGGTACAGCAGGAGGGGAATGGCCTCTTCACTCCCAAATGGGTCAACACCTATTGTGTTCATGCACAGTGCTCCAGAAACTTCCATTCCATTACCATAGCAACATGTGACCTCATAAAAGTCCTTGGATACCATCTAACTATCACATTTTCAATCTAGGGAGAGTCCATTCACACTTTTTTGAGGCTACTCTGTTCATTTCAATAACATCTTCCCATAACCAGTTTGTGAATTGAAATGGCTTTATGTAATCTCTCAGCTATCTTGCTGTCTTCATTCAAGCCCTTTCTGGAAAAAAAACCTCATCCTCCCACAATTCCATGAAGCTTTTCAATGATAATCCACCATAGAATCATATATATATTACTGCTGCTCCTTCATCTGGTCACTTGGCATATTTTGTGATTGAGCTTTATTATGGCTGACTAGTCCCTCCACTTCAATTTATAAACACTTAGCAGAACCAGATCTTTCTATTCTGTTTACCACTGCACGCACTATCAGCACTCAACAACTAGCAATTATTACTCCAGAGCCAACTAGTGCCGGTTGCTGGAGCAGCTTCTATGATGGTTTTGTTGCAGGCAATTTAAATTGACTTGTGAGAAGCAGCTCAAAAACTTATCTCCATTCACCAGAATATCAAATATACTGAGTTTGTTTATCCATCCAAGGTTAGGTTTTTAGGACAAGTGACAACTTTAGCACTGGCATCATGCTCTTGGCATTGGTATCTGGACAAGCACGTTCCCGGGAAAGGCATGCTGCTTTTTATTGGAAAGTGTATTTGGTACATTAGTGCATTTACTGTGCTTGCTGACCCTTGTTGGAACCCGTTTGGTGCATGCCAAACATCAAGACTTCAGAACGGACATGCTGAGCTGAACTCTGGTTTAGCTCGTTTGAATCACAGGGGCATCACTCAATTTGCACGGAGCGCGTCAGAAGCTATAAAAGGGTCCTATGCACGTATTTGACCTGATTCGCAGCTCACTTATACCCATGAGACTCAGGGATGACTCCACTGAAGTCAGTGGAATTGCAGTGGTGTCAACACATCATAAATTAAAGAATAATGAGGCTCCTCACCTCGTTTGTACAGCACCTAATACAATGGGGTCCTGGTCCAAGACTGGGGTTCCTAGGCACCTCGGTAATGCAAATAATAAACAACAGTACAGGACTGACATCTATACGAGGACACTGCAGCTGAATGGTACTACCCAGGCAGAATGCTGTGAAAGAGGCAAACACAACATGGATTTAGTCAACTGACTTCCTACAAAGAATCTGCTCAGACACTGCTGCTGACATGTTCAGTCATTTCTTCAGGTCCCTCTACACAATCACTGACACTGCCTCCCTCAGCTGGTTGCCTGGCAACTGCAAAAAGCCCCAGTGTATGAGAGAGGAATCAGCCAAGTAGTACATTGCTTGGGTTTCTGTTTTCTTCCCCTCCTATAAAAACACAGGGATAAAGTGGCCTTGGGCTGGAAGGGGCCATCTCTCAGTGAATCATTGTTTTACAACAGCAGCAATTCAGATGGTGTACATAGACAGCGTCTCCCACAGACTCCGAACCTGCTCCTGGCTTGCAAGAGGCTCAGCTGTCCTGAGTCAGTTAAGGAAGCAGCAAACTGGTAATTTCAAGAGGGAGCACTGTGAAATACCAACCATCCCCCAAGCTTTGCCACCGCATAATGCAAAATACCCAAATACCCACTCCGTATACTTCCATGGCTGTCATGATGTAGCCTTATTCATAGCACTGGAGAAGGCAGCAGCTGGTCACAGCTATATGATCATAGTGCTAACCAAACAGTGTTGGCTGATGGACTGTTATACAGGGCTGGTGATAGACCAGCTTGACTCACCCCAAAGCTGTAGAGGCTATGAAGAGAATGAGAAAGATAGCTGGGTTGGAACTGCCTTGGGGTCCAGGTGTGGGCATCAGTATGTGTCTCACAGTCTTAGCCACTGCCTCTGAGCCCTGGAGGTGCGGGGAGGATCAGGTTGGAGCTGTGTTGGTGTGGTGATCCCATAGATTATAATGCTAGTGTGCATGTGCCACTCTTTCAGGGGCATACTCCACCCTGAAAGCTATCCCAGCACCACAGGGAAGGGGCAGCCTGGCAGGGGCCACATGGACATGGTGTCTACTAGCCCCTCCACCGTTGCTTCTCCTAGCTAGGTTTGAACGGGGGTTGGCAAAACCAACCCGGACAATTTAGCACCCTTGATGGTCATCAGCATGATCTACTCCTCACATCAGCCCCAGCATTATGTCTGAATTTAACACGTAGGAGCAGCTCAGTGTTTGCAATATGCACAGGGACCACCATTTAGATCTTGCTTTTAGACAGAGACTAGGGTTCTCTAGTGGGTCAGGGCAGCAGGCTCAATTTCAAAGAAGTGAAAAACAGAATGCCTTGCCTTGCTCTTTGGGGAGTCTTCTAGCCGACTCAGGGAATGGTCTAGCCTGCCCACCATTCTTATCTTGAGGGAATTCTTCTGTGATGCAGGCACCAAGAGTAAAAGTAAGAAAAGGAAAATACTGGTGCATTACACTTGGGGCTTTAAGAGAGGACCACCAGTTATGTGGGGAAAAGTTTATTTCAAAACACAATACAGCCTAAAAATTGGTTGCATCCACAAAATACAGGCTGTGAAGTAGATCCCCAAATATCTGCAGGTCAATGTACACACCTATGAACCTCTTTTCAAGTCATGCCAAAACTTCTCTTAAGCCACTTCAACCTGTTTAAGCCTAAATGGGCCTGGATCTAACAGAATTTCAGTGTCCCTTTAAAAAAAAGAAAAAAAGTCAGGCCAACTGCATGTCTTGATCTTCCTACACTATCAGCCATAATATCTCTCTCTCTTTCTCAGACTCACAGTGGACTCCTTGGTCTTTCAGCTTTCTAGACAGATGTTTTTCCCATTGACTCACTGCTGCATTGGTTTCCATAGACAAGGCCTGGTTTTGGTCTTGCACAACCATGCCACTGAGTTATCTGCAGAAACAGCATGCCTTTGCCAAGAAGCTGCTTTTTTTTTTTCTTTTTTTCTTTTTGTCTAAGGTTCAACATAAAGTTAAAACAGTTAGTGTCCTGTACCCTGAGACAACCCAGATCTCATAGGCTAAACAACAAACACAAACATATTTTAGAACTGAGACTTCCCAGCAATGCAGCCTAGCTACTTACCCCAAGTCCCCTGAGACTTTAGGGCTAATTTTCCCCCATAGCCCAATAATTTCCCTAGTTCTTTCCTCTTTGAGGGAAGGTTTGTCCTTTCCTTAAAACCCCCTTGATTATAAATAAATTGCAGCTGAGGTAAGAAACCCAGCCTCAGAAGGGACCAGCTGCCTCCCTGAGCTGAAAGGAGCACTCCTCTGCTTCCTCCCGGAGCACTCCTCTGCTTCCTCCCGTATCACTGCTTGGTTCAATGAACTCTCCCCTTGTTGGCAATGGAATGTTTCATGACCATAAGGGTCCTCTTTGAAGGCCTGAAAGGACCGGTCCTCCTCGTCACAGCCTCATTCAGACTTCTGGGTTCAAATTTCAAATCTCCTACCTTAATCAGCCACATGCTGAGAGTTTCTGCTCGGGTTCTCCAGCAGTTTAATGTCGTTGGGTAACTTTTTCCCCTTTCAGGTCCCTGTCCCCTGTGGTCTTTCCAAATCATAGTCTGGCTGCCCTTTTTGCTGAAATTTGTGATCCAAAGGTCAAATGAGGGTACTCATCTTCCACATACAGTTACACAATCTAAACAGTAAACATCACTACAATCGTTTAATAGTCCCAGTATACTTCTTGTAGTAGAAAATGGAAAAGGGAAGCTGAAAGTGGTGAAAAAAAGGCAGCTGGACTTGTGTAGTGAATTTCCCTGCTTTTGTTGCTGCCATCTCCTTGTCCCAGCCTCCTCTTAATCTTGGAATCTGAGGTCAAGAAAGTGAAATAGAAGCCTTGACATATCTCATACATCAGTTCCCTAAAGTCAGGAGCCATTTCAGAACAGTGCAGTTACTTCTCTAGTGCGGCCATGTGCAGCGGCTGGGCTGGGCAAGTGGCTACACTTTTTTATCCTATTGTTAGTGCCCTCGCCACCGTGGGACTTTGAAGGGTAGGGTTGGGATTATGGAATTTGGTAGCTAAAATTTATGACATTTTAACATCCCTCTTCCAGCTTTAGAAAATTGTCTTAAAAACTAGAAAATGAGAGAAAGATATGAAAGCATTGCCTATTTCCTTTTTTTAAAAATGCGACAATAGATGGGGTATACTTTTCTGTGTGGTGAGGAGGCGCGGACTGCACAGTTGAGAACTGATCAAGGTTTGTGACATCACCAAAAAGGCCCAACCAGCCAATCAGAACTTGGGACAACTGTTGTCCAGAGGCACCCTCTACTATGGGTGTGATTGCATCACAAGATTGCAGGACACACTGGTGCAATTGGCAGTCTGAATCTGGAATAGCAAGGGATGCTGAGGGCAGGAGCAAAGTACTGGATTAGCAAGAGATAGCACAAGTCAAGATGAGTACCTTGGTATAAGCGTGTACAACACACGGTCTATCAGGCCTTTTCTGCCTCCTGCTGAAGGCGTCAGGGCTTTGACACCTCCTCCTCAAGGAAAACCCACTCAGACCAGTCTGCCACCAAGACGTCTACACTGCTCTACAGTTCAGTTTACAGGAGTGTGAATAGCAGTGCACCAAAGTGCTCTCCCATGTGGATGCTGTGGATGCAAATTTAAAGGTCCCACGGTCACACTAATGTAGTCCTCTTCAAATACTATGCCTGGCTCCACAGGGGGGCATTAGGAAACAGCCACACCTGCCATAATATGTGTAGAGCACCATGTATGTGACCACCAGACACACTTCATTTGCTAGGATTAGACCCCTGGTTTCCAAAGGTAAAAGGAATTATTTCAAGAGTATATCTATCCTAACTCTGCAGAAGCTTTTTAAATAGTCTGTAGAGAGTGAGTAACTACTGTATGCAAATACCCAAGAGTATAGGAATCAAAACCATTCATAAGACAGTAAAACAAACCACCAAACAGTATAAACAGCAAAGTCATGTTTTAATTAAGAATTACTCATTGACTGGTAAGAGCCAAAACACTCACTGACATTTTGGCTAAAAGCCTTTCTCAAAGTGTATTATGAGGGATAGAGACAGAAGCAAAGAACATAAATGAATTCAAGAGATAAGGGACCTGATTCTCTGCCACCATATGCATGTGGAGTCACCAGTACAAAGTGAGTCCAATGTGGCTGTTAAAACATTCCCATTCGATGGTGTTTGGCACCTGCTTTGTAATGTTGTAAACAACTGCACAAGGCATAGCTCAATAGAGGAGCAGGTCCATTTAATTTATTTCTGGAGAAAATGCTGGTATTTAGGCAAACCAAAAGAGTATATAGGACTGGATAGCCTTTTCATGTTCCTAACATTTCTTACCTTCTTATAACACTGCAAATCTGTTTTTAGTGAGAATGGTGCTGATAAAAAACAGTTATGAGATGTACAGCTTTGAAGACTTATGCTGTCCATTTATAATACCCACAGAGCAGGCACAGCTCAGGCAATCGCAGGGACAGTTTCTTCCACATTGCCTCATAAATGTGCTTCAACACAGCTCCGAAGGAAACACCTCTGGCAATGAGAGGGTAGGTCTGTGTCTGTAGCTCATTGAACCCTTTGCCAAGACTGCCAATAAGTGCCATCTGTGGCGGCAGTTATGCAATGTAGATGGGATCTGCACTGATTTCTTACCTGGAATACTGTAGTTAGTTCTGGGCACCTCAGTACCAGAAAATTTTTAAATTGAAAGGAGTTCATGGAAGAGCACCCACATTTTGTACAGGACTAATTAACTTTTGGGAAGGATTAAAATAATTAAACACATACTATTTGATACTATCAGCAAAACTATCACATCCCCTCTCAGTTTTGGTAACTGAGAGGGGATGTGATAATATTTGAATGGTATAAATAAAAAAGAGGAAGAGGAATTATTTACTGTGGTTCAGGAGTGGGATGTATAATTAGAAGTAATGAGATGAAATTTAGAGAGGAAAATATAGGCAATTTCTATTGTATTTTGTAATGGCTTCTGAAAGGAAGGCATGGATGCTTAGAATTTTAGGAGTAGACTGAACTAAGCACTAGGAAATATAACATAGGGAACACTGGTCACAAGGATTGGCTAGATGACCTAGCAGATCTTTTTCATCTGAAATTTCTATTATTTTAACTTATTTCACAGAGGTCACTGAGCAATCAGTCAATTATTGTAACTAGCACTGTTGGCCACCACTGGCCCTGGCTGGATTCCAACTAGTGACAAAGATTTCACTACCACTTCTCTCAGCCATCCAAACTCCTTCCTTTAGATTTTGAATTTCAGATGCATGTGACATTCAAACAAACGTGATGGATTTCCACCTATTTGTTATGACTGAGGAAAAAATAAATAATCACTAGGGTGTCCAGATAGCAAGGGTGAAAAATCGGGACAGGGGGTGGGGAGTAATAGGAGCCCATATGAAAAAAAACCCCAAATAGCAGGACTGTCCCTGTAAAATCAGGACATCTGGTCACCGTAATAGTCACATCATGCTGCATCTTGATATCGCGTGTATCAAAGTATAATATGATGCAATGTCATGATCCCCTCAAAAAACATGTCAAAGTTGGGTCTGACCCACAAGTTTCAAGGAGGAGGCTCCCCTTTTGGTTATATTTGAATCTGTATTTATTTTTCTACCTGAAGTCAGGCACTTTGTCTCCTTGCTATTGCTCCAACACGTTCCAATGCTTGAAGCAACTCTTCTGAAGGCAGCAGCTACAGCAGGGATCTCAAACTCAAATCACCACGAGGGCCACATGAGAACTAGTAAATTGGCCCGAGGGCCGCAGCACTGAAACCTTTTCATACAAAAGTACAGTCAAAAATGAAAAAAGGAAGAGTAATACAGTATTCTATTAAAAGTCAATGTATTAACTTTTTAAAAACTGTAATGCAAAGAGGGGTTTAGAAGCTTGGCTGCCAGTGGAGTCGGCGCGTATGGCGGGCTGAAGGAAATAACTCCGTGGGCCGCATGTGGCCCGCGGGCCGCGTGTTTGAGACCCCTGAGCTACAGCCTGACTGTAAAAATACTGTTTTATAGGATGGACTCACTCTCTCTTTCCTTTTGTCTCTAGGTTCCCTCATCTCTTATGTTTGTGTCTCCTTCTCCCATTCTTCCCATTGCTCTCCTCTCCAGCCCATAACTGCAGGATTCAGGTCTTCTGTAGCCTGCGCAGAAGCCCTCAAGCACTTCTCTTAAATGAAGTTCTCCCCACATCAGTTTCCCCTTCTCTGGTTCCACGTGGATCTTTGCAGTTCATTGCCCCACACTTTCTAAACAGGAAATGTAAACCTCCAGCAGAGCAACAGGCCACCCCACCTAATAGAGGAGGACCAGAATTCTGAGACTGTGGGTCAGGCAATAACACCTGCTCCTCTTCCTGTGAACACTGTTGCCCCAATCTCTCCCCTTGTAGTTCTCAGTGATAGCAAACAATACTTCATTACTTAAGGTCACAAAGTTAGAAAGAGTCCACATTTTCCAGCCTTGTGCCCAGTGCAGACAATCAATAAGTTTTTAAAGAAAACTGCAATGAAATATTTGGACTGTGGCTTCTCCATATATATTTTTAGTGGATCTGTTTACACAAATTAAGCAATGTGTGAAATCCAGCTGATGTAGAACCTTGCTGAGAAACCCTGTCCTCTTGTATTAATTAAGGAAGAAAGAAACCCAAGGTTTCCTTACTGAAATTATAGGAAGTGAAAGCTAAAAGAACAGCAGGAAGCACTGTGGGGGATAAATCCTCTACATTTAATGAGTGGAGACATGCTAGTGAGCCCTCTAAGCTTCCAAGTGATTGTAGTAAAAGGAAGTTCACTGCTGGTCACTGGAGAGAGAGAAGCTGTTCCAGGCTGTGTCCCTCAGATGGGCCTTCACTTGTGGAAGGGAAAAAACCTTCCGCTCCAGGGAATGAAGGAAAATAAGTCTTTTGTTTGCAGTCTACATGAAGCGGACAAACAAATCCCAGTGGATGTAGGCAGAGCACAGGAGGAGACAGCACTTATCCAGGGGTTATGCTCTAGGCTTACAGAAGCACATCTTAATCAGGAGGTGGAAACAGAACAGATAGTCAGAAATATCATCTCCAGAACACAGGTTCTCCAGCTCACCTGCCAGAAGGGACAGCTGCACAAGGGTAGAATTATCCCACTCCGCTGTGTTACCTTTTGTTTTGTTTGGATGGAGGACTCATGTTTGTTTACAGTATTTAAAGATCCTGTTACAGCAATGTGTGAAATCTCACAGATGCAGAACCTCTTTGAACATCAAAGATTTCCTGCATTAATTAAGGAGAAAAGAAATCCAGGAATTCATTTTATTGAAATACTCATTACTGAATGAAGTGAAGGTTAAAATATCAGCAGGAACCACTGGGGCAAAGTCAAGAGGATGGGAGGGGAGATAAAGTCGATGCATTAATTATTTGTGATGCACAAGTCAGCCCCTCCGCCTCTAAGTGATTAGACCAAGAGGAACACTGCTGTTATTGATAAGCTGCCCATGTGTAAAAAGGGGAAAAAGTAGGAGCGGGGGAACTATAGACCAGTCAGCCTGACTTCAATACCTGGGAAACTACTAGAGCAAAGTATAAAACATTCAGTTTGCGAATACCTGGGGATGAAGGGGTGATCTCTAGCCGGCAGCATGGATTTACCAAGAACAAATCATGCCAAACCAGCTTCATTTCCTTCTTTGACAAGGTAACTGGTTTGGTGGATAAGGGCAATGTGGTGGACATAATACACCTGGACTTCAGCAAGGCTTTTGACACAGTCCCACATGACAGTCTGATAAGTAAGCTGAAGAACTGCAAGCTCAACAGCACTACCATTAAGTGCATACATAATTGGTTAAACAACTGCAAACAAACAAAGAGTAACTATTAATGGAATGATGTTGGATTGGAAGAAGGTCTCAAGTGGGATTCCACAGGGATCTGTTCTGGGTTTGGTGTTGTTTAACATCTTTATTAATGACCTGGATGTAGAAATAGAGAACATACTGATCAAGTTTCCAGATGACATAAAGCTGAGGGGGGTGGGGGGAGGGTTGCCAATACTTTGGAGAATCGAACTAATATTTAGAGGGATCTTGATAAATTGGAGAACTGGGCTATAGACAACAAAATGAAATTCAACAAAGACAAAGATAAGGTCCTACACCTAGGGAAGAAAAAACAAATGTGTGGTAGAGCACAACCTCAACATAAGTCAACAATGTGATGCTGTTGTGGGGGGGGAAAGCAAGTGCAATTTAGGTTGCATTAAAGCAGGCATAGCATGAAATTCATGGGAGGTGATAGTACTGGTCTACTTGGCGCTGGTCAGGCCTCAGCTGGAGTACTGCGTCCAATTTTGGTCACCAGTGTATAGAAAGGATGTAGAGAAACTGGAAAGGATCCAGAGGCGAGCAACAAAGATGATCAAACGGGTGGAATGCAAGCCATATGAGCAAAGGCTGAAGGAACTGGGTACGTTTAGTTTGGAAAAGAGGAGATTAATGGGGGGATATGATAGCATCTTCAGCTACTTGAAAGGCTGCCATTAAAAAGATGGAGAAAAGTTGTTCTCTTTTGCCACAGAGGGCAGGACAAGAGGCAATGAGTTCATACTACAGCATAGCAGATTTACATTAAATCTCAGGAAAAACTTCTTAACTGTAAGAACAGTAGGACCATGGAAAAGACTGCTTAGGGAGATTGTGGAAGCTCTCACTGGAGGTTTTCAAAAGGAGGCTGGATTCCCATCTGTCTTGGATGGTTTAGACACAATCCTGTATCTTGGCAGGGTGTTAGACTAGATGACCCTTGCGGTGCCTTCTAACCCTGTGATTCTGTGATACATGGAAGGGGATAGATCTCAGAAGAGGACCAGTAATTTATGGACACCTTTCCTCAGAATAAATAACTGCACACCCTCCTCACTCAGTGGTAGTGAGTAGGGAAAAAGGAAGGGCAAAATAAAGCAGGGACTATATTAACACTCATGGAGAGGCCTGTACTCAGAATAGTGGCACTTGTGCTGGGGTATATGCATGTCTCACAACTGAAGTACAACTGGAGTGGTGGGAGCAGATTTTGCTAAAAGGATAAACATATGAAGCTGCTTTCCCTCTGGTAGGATTTCTATTTCCATGCTCTGAAGGGGAAAAGTTTAATGGGAAATAGCCGTGGAAACCATGAATGACGGGGCTAAGAAGTCCTTTCATCTTTGCTGCTGGGAGGAAAAGAAAATAGAAAAAAAATGTTTGATTTTTAAAAAAAGGTTATACAATGTGCGTGTGCATGTCTCCGCAGCTGGGGTGGAAGCAGCGCAGCCACTCTGTCACTCCCCATGTCGAGGTAAAGCAGCTGGTGACTGCATCTTGTGGGGATGGGCATGCAGCTCCTCCGTGTTCTTCCTCCTCCTGCAGCCAGGCTGGTGGCTAGAAAGTAACCCTCCAGTGCCACTGACCTTATGGACAGAGAGCCTGATTTTTCACTGCCTTGCATCTACTACCCTCTCCCACATGTGAGGCCCCAGGACAGTATTCCATAGTCAATGGTCTCCAGTATTGTAAGCAGTGCAGTTGTAGCCATGCCAGTCCTAGGATATTAGAGAGACAGGTGGGATATTACCTCACCCACTCTGTCTCCAGTGCTGCAGATGAGATGCATGACTCTTGTCCACAGCCAAGAGGAGACAAATCAGTGCCATTTCTCTTCCATGTCCTATCTTGAAGCTTGTCTGGGAGGAATCCAGGATATTGGATCTAGGTGGAATTTGAAATTAACTCTGGTGAACTTCTCATTTAGCTGGCTCTGCCATAGATTAGATAGCAGGTGGTAGATAAAGAGGTCAATTATGCTGAGCGATGGTTTAAGGATTGGGAAGCTGATGGTGTTCTCTAGGCTAGGTGGTAGATTTTTCTTCTTGAAGGAGATGATGGCAACGATGTCACAGTTCATAGGAGTCCCCGGTGCTCTCTAGACTTTTCCACTAGCCAAGAAGTCCATGAACCTGACTGAGTTGCAGGGGGTGACTCAGATTTTCTTCAGTGCTTCTAACACTTCCGGCTGTATGAATGGGTTGATATTAGAGAGGGACAGCATTGTTTTATCAAGCCTGGATCAAGTGTATGGTTCCTAATGTCCCAGAGTGTGGAAGCCACTCTCTGAGAGGTAACTTGATAGTTCATAATTGCAACAGAGGATGGACTGAGTAGGAGTGGAGGAGTGGAGGAACAGGGCTCTCCTAGGGAAGTTTAATATCAAAGGAAATCCTAAGGGCCACAATCAAAAGGGAACTTTTTGGTTTTAGAGCACCTCCAGGTGTCACATAAAACCCAGGGGTTGGCACAATCCCCTTAAAAAAAATTTTTTTTCAATGATTAGGCTAGGCCTCATGGAACTTTTTGGTCAAGTCCATTTGCAGGGACAGCTGTAATTGGAATCTGCATTTTATGCTCTCCACCCAACCCCTCCCTACCTCATTCCAGTGAGGTAAGCAGTCTCATTGATCTGCTGTAGTTTCCTGGGTGGGTGGATAATTCATCCTTGCCCACTCTTCCCTGCCACTTATTTTGTTGCGCGTTTTTCCTTCTAGAGCCCTCCTTCAGCTTGTCTCTCTGAGCTGGGATTGCGTCCTCTGCTAATTATTTATGCAGAAGTGCAGATGGCAGGAGGATTGGATTTTCTCACTCTGTGCATGCTAGCTTACACAGACACTGGATTTTGGAATACAAAGAGGGGGCATAATGCTAACTATAGAAGAAAGAGTGATATTCCAGAGATTGAATCCTGGCTTCCCTTCCGCTTTTTTTTTTCTGCTGAAGTGGGACATATTTTGGGCAACACTGTTCAGTTCTCGGTGTGACTTTGTGCCAGTTATAATATGTAATGCCTGTATCTCTCTTCTCCAGTTTTATAATATTAATAACGCTGAGTGAATAATTCACAGCATCTCACTTAGAAAATGGATTTAGCTTTTTCGGCTCAAGAAATAACTGCAAGCAGATTTCAGTTTAGTCGTTCATTTATTCAAAAACGTTTGAGTGAATATTGTCAACTCTACGGCTTGTGTGCGAACAGTTCTCTGCAAATATTCAATAGCCACGCTATTTTATTTAGGTGTGATGAGCCAAGTCAGTCAGATGCCTTGAGTGGATGAGTGTGCAAGTACTCCTAGTGTGAATGCTCAAAGTTCTGATTCACGTGTGACTTTGAAATTAGCATTCTGAACAGTCATGCCAGTGAAATCTGATTGCTCAAATAGAGTAGCAAACACAAAAGTGACACAACCATGACCAGAGCAACTGTTTTCCAAACAATGTGACACAATAGTCACATTAATTTTTCCACGTGCCGAGCTCCAATTAAGAAATTAATATCCACCACAATCGCGGCCGAAGCTACTATCTGTGACGTCAAAATTAAGGAACAACACTGATGTCTTAGTTAGCATTTTTCGTTACAAAATATGCTTACAGGCTGTGTAACATCACTGAAATGAAGCAAAGTCTAGAGGGATGGTGGAAACTAACTGGCACATAGCAAACAGCACAGGGAGGGAAAAGTTTGGTCAAGGACACTGGGGCAAACCCTACACTTATTGAAAGAACAGTAGGGTTGTTGATAAATTGTAGAGTCAATAGCTTGACGGCACTTTGTGTCATTATGAAATATACTCAAGAGATCAAACAACAAATGTCAATCAGTATTATTGGATTATAGCAATAAACCTATGATACAGGGAAATGGTTCTATACGCTACCAGTTTCTGGGAAGCAATCTCGTGCAGCGATGTTACATTCATCTTATGCAGAAGGTGTGCTCCAAAAGTTACATCCATAAAGCCATCTTTTTATACTCTACCTGTTTATAAGTAAACAGGTACCGTATACATCACCTGAAACTAGATTTAACCAATCAGCTTTCTACTTGGATTTTCCTGATACCATGGTGTACCCCTTATCTCTTTGTTCTGAACACATGCCTTTTAGGTACTAAAGGGAACGAAGCCACTTCCTAGATTTGTACTAGGGTAAAACAATCCAATGTCTTGTCCTCTTCCTTTGGGACACTCCAGTACGGGCCTGTGAGTTTGCTCTGTTGCTATGGTAAAAGCAGTCATCAAACCTGATTTTGACAGCTTCCCTATTTGCTCAAGCCATAACTGTGAATGCTAGGAGTTCTGGGATTCTTAGCATATGTGATCAGGGTGTCACATTCTGAGGTGCAATCCAGACCAGTGAGGAGTTGTGTCAGCACCTTCCCGACAACCTTGGGTGTCTCATAATGTTTTGCTGTTGTAGCTCCCAGCTTGGGCTCACAAACAGCCTAACAGCCTGCATGTCACACCCTGAGCATCTGTGTATAGCTACAGTCCAGGTCCAACAACTCTGACCCCAGAAACCTGACAGCAAGACTCCACTCACACTCTGGCTTCAACCAGCCTTGGCTACTACTTGCACGGTGACTCCCATCACACGCCCCATCCCAATTTTTTTCCAAAACGTGTCCTTCCCTCTCCTGAACAATTCAGATATTAAAGATCTGTTGCTACTATAAAGGGTCAATATTCAACAGTTTGCTACTTTAACTGGAGCTACCAAACAGTTCAGTTTAAACACAGCACTGGATTGGTTTAGATTAAAAAATAGAACAAGTTTAAAAAAATAAGAAGATCAGATTTTAAAGTGAATTCAAATACAGGAGTAAAGTAAAGTAAATAAAGTTAGAAATAGTTATGAGCCATCGAAAGTGAAAACATGCATCTAAAAGTCTAAAGCTCAATCTAGGAAGTTTTGGTTCGAGCCTTTGTTTAAAATGGCCTCTCTCGCCCAGTGTCTTCCTGCAAGATGGTGAATGACCCTTTCCTCAGTCAGGATCTCTCCTGGGGGCCAAAGGTGCTGGTGTCTTTGTCTTCGGAGGGCGGAAGTGGGGAGAAAAAGATATTTGGGGTTCTCTGCCACTTTCTTTTTCAGTCCAGTGGATTCTTCTGAGAGTTACCCCTCAAAGCAAAGTTCATTCAAACAGTAAAGGCGGTGACATGGAGTCTGGTGGTGGAGGCAGCTCCATGTTCTTTCTTTCCCACTGTGTTTGCTGAGATGCTAATTTTGCTTTGGTCTCCTGACATTTCCTCCCCCTGCTGTCTCGAGGACTCAGTTTAAATGTAAATGGAGGTAAACACAAATTCCTTTGTTTAGGAAAGACCCGTTTAACAACCTTTGCCTAGGCAGAGCTGTGTGGTTTTGAACAAGTGCTAATATCATCATACAGGGGGATTCCAATCATCATACAGGAGGATTTCATAACTTTACATATAACGTTGCTACATACATTTCACCATACTATTATTGACCAGTGTGATGGGGTGTGCATACCCCGCACTGGAGAAGAAAGGGTTAACCCCACATTATGTGTGGCAGAAGTCCCACCTCCCAGGCTGTGCTGGACATGCTCCAACTGCTGCCTCAGTATAAAAGGGAGCAGCCCAGCTCATTCTGGGCTGACTGCCGGAGGGGAAGGACCTTTGGCCGGAGCGCCATCTGAAGAGCCTCCACAGCCCTTGCCTGCAAGAGCCAGAGACCCTGCGAGCCGGATTGGAGGTATATAAACAGTATAAACAGCCTCCAGCGAGCAACAGCGTGGGCTTTTTTGAACCGCTTATATTTTCTGACAATACATGACCCTGGAGTGAGTAAAAACTCATTTAATCTATGGTATTTCTGCAGCACCCAAGTTCATCCCCCAAGTATGCAAGTCATGGTCTCCAATTCTATTAGTGTTTGCAAGTTACAATATCAGCAGACCCTTCAGTGTCACCACTGAAAGCAATCCATGACTGTGTATATAGAACACTGTGATTATTCTCCAGTAACTCACACCATTTGATTTCACAATGACCTGTATCATTTGGGGTCATGCATACCTCTCAGCCCAAGACAAGAAGCCTGCAGATCTTTCCATCAGAATCCCCATTTGCCTATACTTCCCTCATACAGAGAGAGCAGCTTTTGTGTGTGAGTGAGTGAGAGATGTGAATGATGCTGTGCAAAGTTTCAGTGCTGGACTGTGCCATTTTATGAATCATTTTCTGAAAGGATTCATTCACCCTTTCACGAAGTCCAGGCCTGCCACTACTATACGTGGCATATTTTGCTGCCTGGAGGCAGGCTGCAAAGGAGACAGCTTTATGGGCAACGCCCAAAATTCTAAAACTCCATCTCAAGTGGTGCCCCCACCTCTTCGCACTATGATTTATATCTTTGATCTCTCCCACCCCTAACATGTTGCAGACTCAGTGAGAGGGTCCCCCTCCACCACCAAGTCATTATAATTTCTCTGAGCTGAGGCCATATTGATTCTTCCAGGATGTGCATAAGTGTCTCAACACAGCTTCCAGGTCTCAATGTCTGTTGCAGAGCATGAGACAGACACACACAGTGGGCCAAACTTACCCCTAGTGTAACTCCACTAGCCGGATGAATTTGGCCCATTGACTCCAAATGCATAGCTCTCCACAAGTGACCCCCTCTGAATTTTGCCCTTAACTTATTCTCTTTTTAGAATCATCACTTTCATAGAATCATAGAATCATAGAATCTCAGGGTTGGAAGGGACCTCAGGAGGTCATCTAGTCCAACCCCCTGCTCAAAGCAGGACCAACTTTCCTAAGAAGTTACACCCTATCTAGATATTTTAGGTGCGTACATGTGCCCCATCCCATCATAATATTATCTGAGCACTTCACTGTCTTCAATGCATTTATCTTCACAACACCCTCACTGTGAGGCAGGGCAGTGCTATTATCTCCCTTTTACAGATTGGGAACTAAGGCATAGAGAGACGAAGGGAGGGATCCATGAAACGCCCACTGAAGCATATAGGTGCCTGAACTTACTGGGTACCTATGTTTTTCAGAGTAAACCCCTCGGGGGTGGGGTTTCTCCTTCCTCTGCAGCATGGGGCACAGGTCACTTGAAGGTTTACACTAGTGTAAATGGTGGATTCTCTGTAACTTGAAGTCTTTAAATCATGATTTGAGGATTTCAATAACTCAGCCAGAGGTTAAGGGTCTATTACAGGAGTGGGTGGGGGAGATTCTGTGGCCTGAAACATGCAGGTCAGAATAAATGATCATGATGGTCCCTTCTGGCCTTAAAGTCAATGAGTCTAAAAGTTTTGCCTCTGAGCATGCACGCTGCTGCCTCAGTGTAAGTGTCCAGATGCTTATCTCCCACCTAACCACTGAGCTCTGGGATATTCTGGTGTGGGACTCCCTTAGTCTCTCCCATTGAAGCTGTTCCTCTGTGGATAAATAACAAATGAGTGATTGGAATGGGGGACCAGACCCAGGGTCACTCATCTCGCAGGAGATGGCCTAATCACTGCAGAGTCATTCCCACACCATTTCACTCTTTCTCTGTCTGGTCCAATGACTGTTCCACTGTGGGTAAATACTTAAATAGTCATTGGGACAATGAAGAATGGGAATGATTGTAGTTCAGTGGTGAGGGCACCCACCTGGGAGGTAGGAGACCCAGGGGCCATTCCCCCTGCTCCACTCACTCTTTCATTAGTTATCTACAGTAGAACAGCTTTAACAGGAGAGATTGAGGGAATCCCCCCGCCAATCAGAATATCTCATAGCTCAGTGGTTAGACACTCTCCTAAGAGGTGGAAGAGCCCTGTTCAAATTCTCTCCCCACCTATGCTAGAGGGGGAAACTGAACCTGGGATTCCCACATCCTGGCTGAATGCACTAACACTGTGATAAAAGTTAAAAGGTGGGGATGTAACCATGGGAGGCCTTCAATGACAACTGGCAGAGGGCCCACCATACTGTAACTCATATCAGGCTTGACACTCACTAACTCCAACACACAGTTGTCATAATATGTATCTAAAAGGAAGAATGTAAGGTATCATATGTAAACTGGTGACAAGCTGGTCCAGAAAATCATTACATGATATATGTATGGGTTGTGTATAAAGCATTGTGTGTGTGTATGCTGGAAATGTGTTCTTAAAATGTGTTTGGGAGGCAGTGCATACACCAACCCTGACAAAGCCTACCCAAAGGAACATGGATTTGCCTGAGCATAATGCAGTACATATAGTAAACAAAGCCATCAAGCTAACGAACAGAGGAGAAGACAACTTAGTAAACACAGAGCAGCCCGATCAATTTCCAGCCATCGTTCCAATCAACATTAATAGTTTCCAAGTTACCAAAGGTGATTAATTCTGGCCATTTGTTATGGACCATGGCAATAATAGCTCCTTACCACTGAGACTTTGGAAATCTCATTATTGGTTAATGGACAAGAGAGGCCATCAGTCATGCACCAATTCACTCCTGTCTATCCAAGCAGTTCCTGTCCACTTTCCAAATCTGTCTCTCTTCCTAGTCCTGTCTCAAGTGTGTCTGAATAATCCAAATTTTTCTCTCTGACTCCAGAGATTCCACACAACAGTACCAGCGACAAAGGGTCCTGTGGCACCTTATAGACTAACAGAGGTATTGAAGCATAAGCTTTTGTGGGTCAATACCCACTTCTTCGGATGTGGGTATTGACCCACGAAAGCTTATGCTTCAATACCTCTGTTAGTCTATAAGGTCCCACAGGACCCTTTGTCGCTTCTGCAGATCCAGACTAACACGGCTACCCCTCTGATACTTGACAACAGTACCAGTATTTCAAATTCACTACTCTCAAACCTTCATTGAAAACAGTCTTTCTAGCCAGCTATGTTATTCACGTAGCTGAAGTTGCATAACTTAGATCGATTCCACACACACACACACCCCCCACACACACACATAGTGTAGACCAGGCCTCAGGCCCAGTCAGGGTTAAGCTAGGTAGAATTGCAGATAATGCTCATTTTTCTGTGTTTTATTAAAAGCTCTCCCATTCATGATTCCTATAGTGGAACCTCTTGGTGACATTCAGCATCTGAACTGCACAGCGAAAATTAATTAGTCCTTCTATTTAACCTTCTCTCATAATATGGGAACAAGTGGGCACGTGGTGAAATTAAAGGTCTATTGTGGGTCATGAGTTGCTTCTATTTGGTGGATCAGAGTCTTTGTACAGAAACTTGTCAAGCAGTGAGAGTCACACTGCTGATAACATTACGATAACAAGGAAACATGTTGGTGGGAATGAAACAGACTGAACAGGACAGACCAAGCTATGAGGCAACCTCACTTCCTTACATACAGACGTTTTTAGACAAAAGCTCTGGTTCGCTGTAGAGGGGGTCGCAAAGCCAGTGTAAAAGGCCCCTGAGGAATGACCATGGCACAGGAACAGCAAAGAGCTAGCATAGGCAACCTTATAACCCTGACTTAACCCCCAATGCAGGGGTAAAGGCACATGTGGAGAGCTTCTCTCTTTTATTAATGCTGGGGGGCCAGAACCCCCAGGACCACCCCAGAATCTCAAAGGTGCAAGCACCTCTGTGCTCTACACTTACTTCCCAGGATTTTCTTTTGCTGCACCTTCGGCAAGGCACTGCACAGAATCTGGTCCCCCCCCCACCCCCAACCCCAACCCCAACCCCCCCGTGAACACTTTCTGCCTCATTCCGGAAAAGGAGCTGTCTTATTCATTTATTTTTACACGAGTACGGTCTCTTTTAATGAACCTCACTTCCAATTTGCAGCTTATTGCTGCTGTTCCAATTCTGGGACACATACAACTTAATCACTTCACTTCAGTCCTGAACAGAAATCCCTTCCCCTGATATTTCAGCCCACGACTTTTCCTGAGCCTGGAATAATACCAGCTGTGCTGACGCTGGTGATGGAGAAGTGAGGGTGGAGAGAACAGGTTGAAATGAAACATCATTTCCTCTAGAACGTAATATGTGTTAGAACTCTGGTCCGGAATGCAAACACACCAACCCATTGCAGCCTCCTGCTGAAAAAGGTGATTAGCACTCAAGCATTAGGAACTGAAGTCCTCTGTTTTACACAGACAGTATAAGGGCTAGAACCTACCAAACAAACTTCCCCTTTGCTTCCACTTACAACTTCAGCCTTGGTTTACAGATCTGTCTATTTCTGACTCACCACAAATTACAAGAAATTACTGAGTAATACAGTTGACCTACGTTTTAGAGTAAAAAAAAATTCTAAATTTTGAATTTGATAACATTTTTCAATTTTCTGCTCAGGAAATTCAAAATGAAAAAAATTGTTTCAAATTGACTATTTGAAATGAAAATTGTCATTCTTTTGGACATTAAATAAAAAAACAAACCTTTTCAATCAAAAATGTCAATACTTTTTTGTTAGAAACCATGTTGGAAATCTTCCAGCAAAGTTTTTTTGCTACCTCAAAACTTTCTGTTCTGATTCATAGTGTTGAAATTCCTTAGGAGATGAAAATTCTCTTTCCAGACGTACACTCCTGAGTACTCTGTATGCTGCCTTGCACTTATGCTTGGAGTGGGTCACTGCAGACTACGTGGCTTTGGGAAGAAGGATAAAGAAGTTTGACGTGCAAGTCGTGTTCTCGTCCATCCTCCCTCTTGAAGGAAAAAGCACAGATGGGGACCATCAGATTGTGGAGGTAAATGTGTGGTTGCGCAGGTGGTGTTGGAGAGAGGGATTTGGATTCTTCGATCATGGGATGTTGTTCCAGGAAGAAGGATTGCTATGAAGAGATGGGATCCACCTAACGAAGAGAGGGAAGAGCATCTTCACAGGCATGCTGGCTTGCTAACCTAGTGAGGAGGGCTTTAAACTAGGTTTGCTGGGAAATGGAGACCTAAGCCCTGAGGGAAGTGGGATACCAGGAGGAAACACAAGGAAGAGGGTGCAAGACGGGAAGCCTCCTGATTCATACTGAGAAAATAGGGCAATTGGCTAGTTATCTTAGGTGCCTGTACACGAATGCAAGAAGCCTGGGAAACAAACAGGAAGAATTGGAAGTCCTGGCACAGTCAAGGAATTATAATGTGACTGGAATAACAGAGACTTGGTGGGGTAACTCACATGACTGAAGCACTGTCATGGATGGGTATAAACTGTTCAGCAAGGACAAGAGGGGGAGAAAAGGTGGAAGAGTTGCACTGTATGTAAGGGAGAACTATGGTTGCTCAGAACTCCAGTGTGAAACTGGAGAAAAGCCTGTTGAGAGTCTTTGGGTTAAGTTTAGAGGCGAGAACAACAAGGGTGATATTGTGGGGGGGAATCTTCTATAGACCACCAGACCAGGAGGATGAGGTAGATGAGGCTTTCTTTGGACAACTAACAGAAGGTTCCAGAACACAGGCCCTGGTTCTCATGGGGGATTTCAGTCACCCTGACATCTGCTGGCAGATCAATACAGCAGTGCACAGACAATCCAGGAAGTTTTTGGAGAGTGTTGGGAACAACTTCCTGGTGCAAGTGCTGGAGGAACCAACTAGGAGCCGTGCTCCTCTTGACCTGCTGCCCACAAACAGGGAAGAATTGGTAGGGGAAGTAGAAGTGGGTGGCAACCCGGGCAACAGTGACCATGAGATGGTCGAGTTCGGGATCCTGGCAAAAGGAAGAAAGGGGAGCAGCAGAATATGAACACTGGACTTCAGAAAAGCAGACTTTGACTCCCTCAGGGAACTGATGGGCAGGATCCCCTGGGAGGCTAATATGATGGGAGAAGGAGTCCAGGAAAGCTGGCTGTATTTTAAAGAAGCCTTATTGAGGGTGCAGGAACAAACCATCCTGATGTGCAAAAAGAATAGCAAATATGGCAGGCGACCAGCTTGGCTTACCAGAGAAATCTCTGGTGAGCTTAAACACAAAAAGGAAGCGTACAAGAAGTGGAAATTTGGACAGATGACTGGGGAGGAGTATAAAAATATTGCTCGAGCATGCAGGGGTGTAATCAGGAAGGCCAAAGCACAATTGGAGTTGCAGCTAGCAAGGGATGTGAAGGGAAACAAGAAGGGTTTCTACAGGTATGTTAGCAACAAAAAGAAGGTCAGGGGAGAAAGTGTGGGATCCTTACTGAATGGGGGAGGCAACCTAGTCACAGATGATGTGGAAAAAGCTGAAGTACTCAATGCTTTTTTTGCTTCTGTCTTCACAGACAAGGTCAACTCCCAGACTCTTTCATTGGGCAGCACAGTTTGAGGAGAAGGGGTGAAAGAACAGGTGAAAGAGCCCGCAGTGGTGAGAGAACAGGTTAAGGACTATTTAGAAAAGCTGGACAATCACAAGTCCATGGAGACAGATCTAATGCATCCAAGGGTGCTAAGGAAGTTGGCTGATGTGATTGAAGAGCCATTGGCCATTATCTTTGAAAACTTGTGGTGATCAGGGGAGGTCCCGGACAATTGGAAAAAGGCAAATATAGTGCCCATCTTTTAAAAAAGGAAGAAGGAGAGTCTGGGGAACTACAGACTGGTCTGCCTCACCTCAGGTCCTCAAAGAATCCATTTTGAAGCCCTTGGAGGAGAGGAGAGGATCCAGAGTGACCTAAACAAATTGGAGGATTGGGCTAAAAGAAATCTGATGAGGTTCAACAAGGACAAGTGCAGAGTCCTGCACTTAGGATGGAAGAATCCCATGCACTGCTACAGGCTGGGGACCGACTGGCTAATCGGCAGTTCTGCAGAAAAGGACCTGGGGAATTACAGTGGATGAGAAGTTGGATCTGAGTCAACAGTGTGCCCTTCTTGCCAAGAAGGCTAACAGCATATTGGGATGCATTAGTAGGAGCATTGCCAGCAGATCGAGGGAAGTGATTATTTCCCTCTATTTGGTACTGGTGAGACCACATCTGAGGAGAGGCTGAGGGAACTGGGTTTATTTAGTCTGCAGAAGAGAAGAGTGAGGAGGGATTTGATAGCAGCCTTCAACTACCTGAAGGGGCGTTCCAAAGAGGATAGAGCTAGGCTGTTTTCAGTGGTACCAGATGACAGAACAAGAAGCAATGGTCTCAAGTTGCAGTGCGGGAGGTCTAGGATGGATATTAGGAAAAACTATTTCACTAGTAGGGTGGTGAAGCACTGGAATGGGTTACCTAGGGAGGTGGTGGAATCTCCATCCTTAGAGGTTTTTAAGCCCCGTCTGGGATAATTTAGTTGGGGTTGGTCCTGCTTTGAGCAGGGGGTTGGACTAGATGACCTCCTGAGGTCACTTTCAACCCCAATCTTCTATGATTCTATGAAAGAGAGCTGAAACCACTAATTCTCATAGAGATAGAAACTGGAATGAACCCAGTTCCATTATTAGGTCACTTAACCCCGAGTCCACAATATACTGCATCATATTAAGCTGTTTGACATCAGACAAAGAGTTTACTTTAAATCAGAAATGACAGATGACTTGACAGTTGCCACAGCTATCAGTTCTGCTGTGCCATGTGCCCTCTTGACTCAGAACCTGCCTGACATCACAGCAGCTCTAGTTTATTGCTGCTAAAATTGAAAGGATGTATTTTTCATGTCACTGGAGCAGAACAGTTGGTAAGCTTCCCAGAGATTATAGCAGCCTGCCAGGCAGCCTTCAGTTCTGACATGGCATTCATGGACTCTGTTTTACTGGAGACCAAATGCCTTCTTCACTGTAGAGAGACTGGAATTACCAGTTGGCATGTGCTTAATATGCTAGTATTTTTGCACTTGCCTGTTCTAACAAGGCTTTAAAGAGGATAAAGCATCCACCAAACAATATTTGTTCATTTAAATAGTTTTTTTAAAAGTGTGTGTGTACATTATATACATACACACACACACACATACACACACACACACACACACCAGCCCCATAATGGAAGTTTGAATTCATCCTCGAAGATTAAATTCTACACATTTTCTGAATCACCTTTTTAACATTTTAAAATAAACATGGAGGTGGGGGAATGTGCCAGATTGACTATAAAAATGAAGAACACTCCCCCGAACAGATGGAGCAGCAGGGAAAATGGCTTATCTTATGACCATCATTACTGGCTCAACCTTACTTGGAGATGGCACCATGGCGAGAAGAAAGGGGAGTTTTGTCTCCATCTCCATTTAGCTCTAGGCTTCTCTCCTCAGACTACTGATGAGTGCTTTAGTGCCAACAGGGATGGTGCTTTGTGTGATATGGACACTTATCTCCTAGAAACTGGACAGAATCTCATTGCATATAGGTCAGTGAATAGCTCTGGTGTGATACTGATGATGGCTTTTGTTACTATCTACCTGGGCTGGAACCGCACCCAGTTTGTTTCAAAGCGACAAGCTTTAAATCCCATTGCCTTCCAGTCTCCCATGCTTGAATTATTAAACTGAACAGAAGTGAGGGAAGAGTGGAAGTGGGTAGAGTTACCCACTGCCCCGGACCTGTGCCTTTACTGGCTACTGAAATCAAAGAGAGAGGTATAGGGTCCATTGGTAGTTAATGCCCCTCTCCTTTTAGGGAGGAAATATCCCACAGAAAAACTATTTCTTGACACCAGGGCCGTCTCTTACAATTTTGCCTCCCCAAGCAGGGGCAGCTGCCCCGCCCCCGATGCAGGCAGTCCCAGTCCGCGGCGGCAAGGGAAGGGCAGCGGACCTGCCGCCCTATTGCCACCGCGGCTGGCGAGCATGGGGCGGCAGTCCGAGTCCCGCGGTGGCAATTCGGCGGCGGGAAGAGCGGATCTGCCGCCGAATTGCCGCCGCGGGACTCGAACTGCTGCCCCATTCTCGCCTGCCGCCCCAAGCACCAGCTTGGAAAGCTGGTGCCTGGAGCCGGCCCTGCTTGACACTCATGCTCTGGCTGACTATTGGCATGTGGAGTCACGTGTTCATATACTTACCCCTCCCAACCTGCTCTACTCAGAGTCTCCATGCAGTTGCTTCCCATAGTTCAGGGCCATCTGAATGCACCACACTTTTTAAAGGGATGGCAACACACACACACACACACACATTCCTAATGGTCTGCTAGAAGGTGCTGTGGTGCTAGCTAGTGGCCAGACATAGCTAATAAGCAGAATCCCGTGTGTGGTGTTTGAATTTTATGTGTCGTATGAGAAAATCTGGAATATATGCCAAGACTGGCCCTTGAAACAAGATCTTACTGGTCAGATGGTAGCAACTCCTATTTCCATTTAACATGTGTTTGATTAACCTGTGGAACTTACTGCTGCAAGACAATATTGAGACAAAAAGCTTAGTAAATTACCAAAAAAGGATGAACATTTAAGGCCTGTTCCAAAGTCCATTGAAGTAGACAAGGGACTTTCCATGGATTCTAATGCGCTTTGGATCAGACCCCCATAATGAATAGGAACAGCAACTTCAATTACATTAGCTAGGATAAAAATGAAGGGCCTGTCATTATTCCTCCTTCAAGTTAGAAAGTGATCATCAGCGGGGGTTAGGTAGATGACCCCTCAGTAGAGTACTGCACAATTAGATACATTATGGATGTTTTATACCTTCCTCTGAAGCATCAAGCTCTAGCAACTGCATAAGATGGACCATATCTCTATTCCAGTGTAGGAGTTCTTATGTTACTACGTGCTGGATGACACACACTGCCTCTCTCACAGAGGGGAGCAGTGAACATATCCAGCGGTCAATACACTGCATGGTAGAACTCCAGCCAACAACAGAGAATTATTTGGCTTCTGCTGCAAATGTGCCATTAGAAAAACAGATCTTGTGCTGCCTCAGTATTGTGCTCCACATAGCATCTGTCACCTTGACATGCCGTTATTATATCTACTACAAGGGAAGGGTATTCCTGCTGGGTGACCACCTCCCACTCCATTAAGTTTCTTATTGCTCAAATCACACAACTAAATGGCTTTTTATTTCATTTTGAAAGAAACTGTGCTTCAGAGCTCCAGATGAAGGGATTTAAAAGGAGCTGGTGTTCTTCTAGATTGTGTCATCCTTCCCTAACATTACATGGATGGTAAATTACATTAGTGCGGCATAAAGTTGGCATGAGAGATGTGATGCAGCCCTAATTATACAGTCCAAGCTGGTTTGGCTGGGAAAACAAAGAATCAAAAACCCTTCTTCCACGCTGCAGTATGCAGGGGAGAAGAAAAGAATGAGTATACTGCACATTTTGGCTGTTGTCCCTCATTTGTCATTAAAGTCACTAGTTATGTTGCATGATGATTCCTTTTTGATCAGTGTTATACAGGTACATAGTTCTGCAGCCTGAGATTATACAAGATGACAAGGTTTGCGTTGTTAGCTTTAACATTAGACATCTCACACTTTATCATTGATCAGAGTGAGCCTCAAGCAGGTGAGCTGATGGAGAGACTCTACCTCCTTCCTCATTTCCTGACAAAAATAATCCTGACCAGTTTAAGATAGATTTGTTTTGCGGGATTTCAATCTAAGGTGGCATTTGCTTGTAGGCCCTAGCCCCATAATATTCCCTCCCAGGGAGCGCTACTGTGATGGCCATCCCCTTGGCCAACACCAGGGATTAAACCAGGGGCCTCCAGAGTTAAAAACACAAGCTGAAGAGCCAAAGCTCTGTAGCTGGGGGATGTAACAACTCATATCTTCTGTGAATCATCACAGAGAGATTCCCTGTAACACCCCGTCATCAGTGGGCAGTACTATCTCACAGCACAGTATGTACTGCAGTAAAACAAAATAATCCAGGAGGGATGGTTGAAAAATTCTCATCAAAATTGTTTTCCAAGGAAAATTGAATTTAACAAAAGATTTTTTTCAAAGAATGTCACTTCCTGCAAAAACAAATTCAACCTTTCGTTGAAGACTGAAAACGTTTTGTGGTTTTGGCTAAGACCAGAACGTTTTCAGCCAAAACCAGAAACATTTCCCCCCTTGGAAGTGCTGAAATATTTTGTTTTGAAATTTTTGATCAAAACAAAATATTTTAAAATCTTTCCTGATGCAATGTGTTTTGCTTCAGCTTAGTTTGATTTGACATTAAACTGTGTCCACCTGAGCTACCATGGTGGTTTATGGGAGTCATTGTTTGGATGCCTCATGCCCTGTTCTCTGTGGGCCAAGGCCCCAGTCACACTACATCTCCCGTGATGCACCACAATGGGTCAGCAACAGGTGAGACTGTGGTGCATTATGGGAAATATAGTTTGGCCAGGGAGACCAGCCCATATGAGAGAATGCGGCACCAAACCTACAACTCCCACAAGGCACTGCAACAGCTCAGGTGGACATATTTAACACTGAACTGTCCTAAAACAAAAAATCAGTTCAAATACTTTCATTTGGGTCCACTGGACATGATCTATGTCATTTTAATTTTCCCAACGGAAGCTTTCAGTTTTCAGCTGAAATTTTTCTTCCATTTTCATCAAAATTTTCTGCCACAATCCCTACCTCATTTTCTGATCAGCTCTGTAAGAAAAGTTTTGTGTATTTCACACATCAGACAACCTGTTTTGAAGCCTAGAATATGTGGTTCTTCTAAAGGAAAATCCCCTTTTATTTTGCTCATCCTAGCAATCAGAAAGCTCAGAAGGTAAGAAGTACTCATCAACAGGAATACATTAGGAAATAGATTTGAAGAGACTATTAACTACAGTTGGCAGCTCTGAGCCTAGGAGGTGGGCTGGCCATCCTGTTAAATTATTATTTGCAACATTAGTATTGTGAGGGAAGCCCATACTTTAGAGATTATTTAAAAAACAACAACTTCCATACCAAATTAATGCTGCTTTGACTATTATAAGGATTAACGGGGAACTGACATGATAGAATTCTGTTCTGTGTGAATAACAACGATCTTGAATTTGAATGTAAGGTCTCCAGATGGCAGGATGGAAACACAATAGGCACCTTTCACATTCTGTTCTTACGCCTGAACAGGAGACAGTTTGCTGAAAGCTTGTATGAAACAGGTGTTCGTCTTTGTCCCCCTCTTTGCTACATGCTTACTCCATTTAAATTGGCAAGAGTACAAGTGAGAGGAGGGACTCCTACACACCTTGCACATAAATGCTTTTAGTTAAAAGATACTACAAAATGAGCAGCATTAGTTCTAATTAGGCCCCTGAGCAGCAGCAATTAGTAAAATTAACTGTAGATCTCAATGGTTTTGTTTAGTGGGCTGCATGCTGAAGCAACGTCAACTTATTCTGCTACTTGGAGTCTTGGTCTTAAATTCCTGGCAGTGCCAAGCACACTAGAACTATTCATGTGTACTTCAGCATAGGTTCTTTGTGGGTTCTTCTGGTAACATTCCCTCCGATGTGTTATATCCCAGTTTACACATGTGGCATCAACGCCTGTGTACTTCAGGAAAATTCCAGGCTATCATAAAGGGAGATGGAGCTAGGCTCTGGACCCGACAGCCTCGAGGGTGTGTCTACACTGCAATTGCACACCTACACCTGGGCCATGTCTGCTGACTTGGACTCTCAGGCTAAGGGGCTGTTTATTTGCGGTGTAGACGTTTGGGCTCAGGCTGCAGCCCAAGCTCTGGGACCCTCCCTCTTTGCAGGGTCCTAGAGCCTGGGCTCCAGCCCAAGCCTGAGCATCTACACCAAGTTAAACAGCCCTTTGGCCTGAGCCCCACGAGCCCAACTCAGCTGACACAGACCAGCTGCAAGATTTTAATTGCCGTATAGGCATACCCCTAGTTACTTTCCATACTGCAGCTTCCAACTTACTGTAGTTTCACTGTCCAAGGTGCTCAGTTTCATCAAACTATGGTCTTAGAAAATGATGACCTTCCTACATACAGTAACTCCTCGCTTAACATTCTAGTTATGTTCCTGAAAAATGTGACTTTAAGTGAAACAATGTCAAGTAAATCCAATTTCCCCATAAGAAGTAATGTAAATAGGGGGGGGTTAGGTTTCAGGGAACTTTTTTTACACACACACACACACACACACACACACACACACACACACACACAGAGTATATGTTTTAAACAAACAATTTAATACTCTACACAGCGATGATGATTGTGAAGCTTGGTTGAAGTGGTGAAGTCAGAGAGTGGAAGAGGGTGGGATATTTCCCAGGGAATGCCTTACTGCTAAATGATGAACTAGCTTTTGACTGAGCCCTCAAGGGTTAACACATTGTTGTTAATGCAGCCTCACACTCTACAAGGCAGCACGAATGGAGGGAGGGGAGACAGCATGGCAGACAGAGACAGAGACACACACCCTGTGTGTGTGTGTGAGAGAGAAAGATGTGCATTGCCCCTTTAAGTATGCTGACCCCACTCTTAAGTACATTGTCTTTTTAAGTCGATCAGGAAGTTGAGACAGCAGCTGTTGCCCCAAGCTCTCTCTGTCTCCCTCCTGTTCCCACCCTGCTCTATATGGAGAAGGGGTAAGCAGGGTGCAGGTGCAGGGGGGAGGGGGACACCGTGACATTAGCTCCCCTCCCCCCCTGCACAGCAAGCAGGAGGCTCCCGGGAGCAGCTCCAAGGCAGAGGGCAGGAGCAGCACACGGCAGTGCGGGGAGGGACAGCTGAACTGCTGGCAATTGATAGCCTGCTGGGCAGCTGCCGCATGAAGTACTGCAGTAACAAGTACTTCCCACGGGTCCAACTGATTTTTTGGAAAGCAGCTCGCAAACTACAAAGCTTTTTCATTAATTAGCAAGAGAATATAACACAGCTATACTCATTAAGCAAATGGGAAGATAGGGTCAGAAAACAGCAGGGTCATGAATTCCATGGTAATTTATTTTGTCACTTGAGAAGAAATGTTGATAACTTAATACTTGGCTAAACTCTAGAGTGAAAATTTGGATCTCACTGGCACAACTAGCACATGCATTCTCCAAAAAGTTCTTCACTGTGCCTGGAGTTCAGATAAATCCAATGCAGGGAATGCAGTTAGTAAAGATGCTTACTTTGCTCAGAACATGATGAATAAAAGTCTTGCTTAGTGCTTGAGAGTGAGAGAAGAAGCTTTCTGATCCAAGGATAGCTCAGTGGTTTGAGCATTGGCCTCAAATCACCCAGTTACTCTTCTTGTGGATAGAAAAGTCCTCCAAATCCTCTTTAGATGAAGCAACCACCTTCTACTATTGAAGTTGCTTAAATGACATGAAATTCCCTCTGCAGTGGTGAATATACAGCACAGAAACTAATTTAAGAATCCTTAGGCTTAATCGACACTTAGGAATAACAGCCTTAATTCAGCAATTGGTCACCAGCCATCCATGTAGCTGCACTGCTCCTGGCCCTTAAGTGTAGAGACAAAGGCAAGCTAGGGTTGGCATCAACTCAGCTAAATCAATGCAAACCCCTATCTTGCCCTTGTCTGTGCTTCAGAATCAGAATTGGTATTTTCCCATTTTGAAGTGCATTAAATTAGGATGCCATTTTCTGAGTCAGGAATATTCCCAAATGTCGACAATGCCTTTGTGTAGTGGTAAAAGTATGGAACAAATTCTTTTGTAGTAACAGCTTCAGGACTTGGATCAGTTCTCTCCTTTTTCTTTCTATTCCAATGAGGAATACCCACGGTCCCTTAGATGGGAAACCCTTGAAGCAGCTAACAGGGCAGAATGCATTTCATTCACATCCCATCTAAAGAGAGTCACACTTGGAGATCAACATGATCTTATGCAGCAATTTGTAAATAGTACATAGCCCATAAAACATGCACAAGAGGGGCAGAACATAAATTGCAGACAGCCTGGGGGAAGTTGGCTATACTTCAAACTTCCAAAGTAGAAAAATCAATTCAGCTGACCAGAAAAAATTATGCCCATAGAGTTGAGGCTGAGAATATTTTAGCAATATGCACTATAAAACAACTCCAAAGACAAATATAATCTTCTGTCACCAGCCTGAAAGATAATACAGGACATAAGCATACAGAGATATATAACTGATACTGTTATTAGTGAGGAGAAAAGTAGAGGAAACCCCTAAACTGTTGCACTCTGGGAAGTCACTAGGCATAGATGGGTATCCAGCAGAGTTTTACAAAAATGTAGTCCCTGCTTGACCTCAGTACTGGGAATAATTACAAAATTCCTTTCTCCACATAGTGTGGGATTTTCAAAGTGCCTGATGAAATAGGACCTGGGGACCTAGGCCCAGATCTTTAAAAAGTATTTAGGTGCTTAACTCCCACTGTGAGTTAGGCACCTTCTGAGAAACTTGGCTCAAACTCCCTTAGACATTTTGAAAATTCTACCCTATGGATCATCTCTCCCAAATGATCTATGAACTTACTCTTAAAATACACAAAGATACAGCAGAGTGAGAGATCTTTAACAATATCTTGACATATGGGTAAACATATGTACCCATCGAATTAAAAAAGAGCTTCAGATGAGACTGGAAGTGGTGGTTCCCATTGTAGTATATATTCAGATCAGTCTGATTTGGTTGAAGGGAGAAGCTGTGGACAATACATACAGTATTAATATGGTATGTTATATGCATACAAAGTCCCTGCCTGTCTTTTCACTCAAAGTGGAAAAAAAGCTTTTGACTCCCAGGGAAATTTCTATTTGAGATTCTGGTTGGTTTTCTCCTTGGTCTTAACTTTATAAATAAGATTAATATGCTATACTCTGCTCCACAAGATGCAGCTCTCTCCAATGGCAGATGTCACCTGGTGATTTCTCTTTCAAAGGGGGCTACTGAATTTCAGTAGTTGCCAGCGTCTCCTCTGTTTTTTGTATTGGTTATGGAGTCTTTTGGTAACATGCAGGAGCAGTTGTATACTAAGGGATCAAGGAAGAGAGATTTATCTTTCTTCTATTTACAAAAAGTGCTGACCAACTTCGGTCTCTCTCAGGAGACAAAATAAACACAAAGAAATGCCAGGGGATAAGATATCCTAAGTGAATTAGGAACAAAAGCTCCATTGAAGGTCAATGGGACTCATGTGCTTAAGTCACTTAAGCACTTCTGAAAAATCTCACTATGTATTGAGCATGACTTATTTACTTCCCATCTCCCCATCAATTTCTCTTGTGCACTATAGAAAGAGTTCAAATATTAATGGTTTACTCCAAAATCTATATCATCTTCAAACAAACATAGCTCCTCTTGTAATATAGTACAAGACAGATACGGAAAAAATGGTTGCATCTTACAGTGCAACAGGTGAGAATGATTAATGGAATTAAGCAGAGTTCTAGGTTTTTCTCTTTTTAAAAATATGTATTTCAACATTAGCTATTGGTAGACTGTTTTCTCTCCAAATTCACAAGCAATCTTGAGTAAATCTGTATGACTGTAGGAGAAGCAGCCTAGGATTCCCTTGGCTACATTATGGCTGCAGAGAGAAAAAGGAGAACTAAAGTACTTTGCAGTAGTATATTATGGAGCATCTCAGTTTCACTTTGTCGAGATGTGGCTACAGCAGAACCTCAGTTCACTATGCAGCAACTGATTCTTGGAAGCACATTTCATCCTTAGAAAATTATCTCCTGGATCCAACTATTGATATACATTCAGGAGAAAGGGAGGCAGTAAATAAGTATTTTCAGATGTAACTGAGTAAGTCATCCTTGCTTAAATTGTCATATAGCACAGATTTTATGCCATCAGCTATGGGCAATAGATTTAATTTATGAGGCTAAGGGGCTCAATTATTCATGACATATTCAGCAGGGACTAATGTAGCATGCCACCCAGCAGCACCTCGTTAGAAATCATTTGCAAAAGAATTAAAATGAATGCAACCTGCAAGAAGGCCCTGATCCTGCAAACACACACATGTACACTTAATTTTACACATGTGCTTAGAGTTAAGCATACACGTAAGTGTTTGCAGGACTGGGGCCCGAACTAACACCTATTATAAAGCATTGGCAAAAAGGGAAGAGTCAAAGCCCATTTTGGCATAGGGATACTTCAAGTCAGGACTGAACTGCCTGGAAAGAGCTTCTGAAGTTGGGGAGATTAATATAACAGAGTATATTGCAGGTCAGGTCTGATGGTTAATTGACGGGGAGAGCTATGAGATGAAAGTGTGTACATTGCCCATCAATACTGCTTCTTCTTATACACCAGGGGTCGGCAACCTTTCAGAAGTGGTGTGCCGAGACTTCATTTATTCACTCTAATTTAAGGTTTTGCGTGCCAGTGATACATTTAAACATTTTTAGAAGGTCTCTTTCTATAAGTCTTTAATATATAACGAAACTATTGTTTTATGTAAAGTAAATAAGGTTTTTAAAATGTTTAAGCAGCTTCACTTAAAATTAAATTAAAATGGAAAGCCCCCCAGACCGGTGGCCAGGACCCAGGTAGTGTGAGTGCCACTGAAAATCAGCTTGTGTGCTGCCTTTGGCACCCGAGCCATAGATTGCCTACCCCTGTTATACACCATATTCACCAACAATTTTAAGATTTTCTATTCCCATCTTTCTTTCATCTCCTGGGAGTCTTCTTCATCACCACTGAAACTAGGGTGACCAGATGTCCCGATTTTATAGGGACAGTCCTGATATTTGGGGCATTTTCTTCTAATGGTGCCTATTACCCCCCAGCCCCTGTCCCGATTTTTCACACTTGCTGTCTGGTCACCCTAACTGAAACCAATCAGAGCAGAAAAAATTGCTCTATTTTCCGCTCAGTACCAGACCATGTGGCTGTTCTTCACCAGAAGGCGCTGTGTGGGTTCCAGCTTCTCACTCTCCGTGTTTGCAATTGGAAATGCAGTTACTGACAGATGTGTCCAAGAGCCGACAGGTACAGTAATTGTTTTGGTGCATGTATCTCTATGGAGCCCATTAGGGACAATTATCTCTGGCTAGAAGTGAGCCCTTGGCAGAGCTGAAATCTTTCAGTTTGTCTATGGGGAATTCTTTCCCCTTCCCTGTGATTCTGGACTTAGATTGACGGTCTGTACCATGATGATGGGCTGCACTGCATTAACTGAACACTGAGCGGATTTCACAGAGCTGCTCCCTTCCTCCCAGCTCAATAATCAGTGCTTGTCACTGCCGAGGAGAGGCCACTATTTATTATGAAAACATTGGCATTTGCTCCAACAAGTCATTTGCTCATTAATGGAAAGCTGTCGTGTTAAATAATTTTTAAAACACATTTCTTTACCTCTGTTATTAATATAAATGCTGTCCATTTATATTCCAGTTTCAGCCTAGTTTACTGGTTGCCATTTATGCAGTTTATATCTTTTTACATTTCTCTCAACTCGCTGAAACCTGATGGGAGGAGCAAGCAAGTGTACTTTAAAAAGGTCATCCTGAAAACCCTCAACCAGCAAAGCACTTATGCACATGTTTAACTTTAAGCAGGTGAGTAGTCCTACTGAAGGCAATGAAACTACTCACCTGCTTTAAGTTAAGCACATGCTGAAATGCTTTGCTGGATCAGGATCTAACATCCTTGTTAAGTTGCAGGGGGAGTGAACAGTGGTTGGGGAAAAAACTGTCTCCACAACCCTGAAGAACACAAGCCTCCTGGAGCAGACACTAAGAGGCTACCCTGGAGTCATGGGAAGGAAGGAAATTCTTCTCCAAGGAGGTAGCATTTCTCCACACCCAAATTCCTGCTCATGGCAGGTAAAGGGCAACTATGACCCAAGAACTCCTTAATGCCAGCTGGCAAGATGGTTAAAGGAATATCCAGATTCTGGTCTGTAAATTCTGGTTAACCAAAGAATATCATGTGAGGTATTAAATGAAAGCCAGAGTCACAATGGTCATTAATATAATTGTGAAAAATATGCACAGATACTATGTGAGGAGTTGTGTGTGTATACTGAAAATATGGTTTTTTTTAGTCTGTATCAAGGTATTGCTCACCAGCAGAAGTGAAAAACAGGTTTTCATCTAGACAGGGTAAGAAATGTCTCTCTCTCTCTCTGTCAGGATGTAAATGAAGCATTGTAAGCTAACACAGTGGATGCCCATTTACGTACAAAGTCAAATGCTAATGAAGAGATATGAAGTCAAAAGGGAAACAGCACACTGAAAAAACAAGCCATAGGTGCTTATCCTGTTTTTGAGTACAGACAATGAACTTTGTGGGTATATGTAGAAGGCATACAAGAGACCCTTCTCCCTCATCCTGCACCTAGCAAGTAAGTGGACAGAGCATTTCCATTTATGAAAACAAGATCTCAGTCAATCTTGTTTGAAAACACTGAAGCAAACTATCGGGTTAACCTCCCATCTACAGAAGTTTTATCTCAACCAAAGTTAAATTTAGTCTCTAGAAAGCACATTATGATTTTGTTTTATATGTAACCATTTGTTTCCAATATACTCTCTCACTATCTCCTGAATCTCTATTCTTTGATAATAAACGTATTCTTGTTTTCACTATGAACATATCTCAGTGCTGTGATGTTAAGTGCTAGTCTTGAGCAGAATCTGACCAACTGGTGTGATGACTGTTCCTTTGGGGACAGCAGACTTGGTATTTCTGTGAGAGTTCACAAGAAAAGGGGCTGGACCCTACAAGTGATTGCTTCCAAGGGACTCGGGGACTGGGGTGCACCTTGTGTGAACCTGCAAGGCAAAGTAAGGACCGACAGCCGAGAGGAGGGTGCTTGGGTGGGTAACAGGTTGGTGGTGTCAGGGAGCAGACACCCAATTAAGCACAAAAAAGACTCCCTCACGCTGGTGACAGGGGCTAATAAGGTGACTCTCAGAATCATCACAGTGACATGGCCCTTTGTGATTGTTGCAGTTCTACTGCTCTGCTATTGGTACCTGATGATCCCACTGTGACGTTGCACCCCATAATGCTTTATATAAATATGCTTATGAATGTAAATATGACATAAATGGAATATGTTTTATGCTACATATGCCATGTAACATATCTTTGCAAAGGTTATGTTCTACTGAATGTATTCATCCTATTCGTATGCATGTATCATTTTTATATCTGAAGTTATGAGCATTGGCTCTAGGCTTGTATTTAAAGTGTTTGCGGTAGGAAGCACCTAAGGCAAATCTGGCCAACATAGTGTGAAGGGGTTATTCAAGTAATTGGGAGCACTTGGCTAACTGTGGACCTTGAGAGAAGCCAATCCACATCTGAGCTTTCCTGGGAACATTTAAATTAGCATGTGGATAATGGCATCGGCCTGTAAAGAACTGAGTCATGCATGGACATGTGACTTGCCCATGTGACTCCAAAACACCATCTTGCAGCTGTAATTTTACACAGGGGGAGAGAGGGGTTTCCATCCACAAGAGAGAGACTATATAAGCCTCTGGGAAACCCCTCCATTTTGGTCTTCAGCTGACTCAAGAGAGAGCCTCTCCACCCCCAAAGGATGCCTGAAAGAAACTGGATCAACGGACAGTAACTACAGGAGTATGAGTGATTGCTGGACCCAGACTAGAAGGCGGCTAGTCTGTCAAAGAAGCTTATTGGAACATCTCTGAGGGTGAGATTTACCTGCATTTAGTTTCCTAATGTATCAGGCCTAGACTTGCGTGTTTTATTTTATTTTGTTTGGTAATTTACTTTGTTCTGTCTGTTATTACTTGGAACCACTTAAATCCTACTTTTTGTATTTAACAAAATCACTTTTTACTTATTAATTAACCCAGAGCACGTATTAATACCGGGGGGGGGGGCAAACAACTGTGCATTTTTCTCTATCAGTGTTATAGAGGGTGAACAGTTTATGAGTAAAACGGATTTATTTGGGGTTTGGACCCCATTGGGAGCTGGGTATCTGAGTGCTGGAGACAGGAACACTTCTCAAGCTGTTTTCAGTTAAGCCTGCAGCTGGTGGGGGATATGGTTCAGACTTGGATCTGTGTTTGCAGCCGGCAAGTGTGTCTGGCTCAAACAAGGCAAGGTACTGAAGTCCCAAGCTGGCAGGGAAAATGGGCTCAAAGGTAGCCTAGGCACATCAGGTGGCAATCCCAAAGGGGTTTCTGTGACCCAACCTGTCACACCCACCCCAAGATACAACTTTAGGTTTCTCTCTCTTGCCCTGTAGTATAGGTGGGAAACGCACACACAGAGTCCCTTTTCTTGCCACCACCACCTTTCTTATCTTAAAGATATTGAGAAGAGTGATAGCAAATCTATAACTTGATACAGAATAGCTGTTGAAAACATGCTTAGAGCATTTTTCCCCTTTAGGGATATGGCTGGAGAACTCTTTGCTCTCTAAACAATATATTGTTACATTACCTTGTAACCTCTAAAGTAACATTTGTAAACCCCAGATTTAATACCAATCTCTAGTTTTTCTGATATAATGCCCCAGCTTTCTATTTTGAAATCAGAAGCTTCATCATTAAGAAAATATAGCCAGTCATGCATCATATCTTCTTTTCCCCCTCAAGCCAAGAAACCTAGGCAAACTGAAAACAAATGCATGCAAAAGGACTCTGAGGATGTGGGCTTGAAGAAAAATGGTTGGCAGGCTGTCAGAGTCAATCAGTTGATGCTGTTGTTGAATGAGGTGGCAGTGAGACCTTGAATACTGCTTGTTCCTAGTAGCACCCACGCAACCTCCTGCAGGCTAAGAGCATATGCACCGTCAGCTGCTGGTACAACTTCTGTCATTAAAAGCACAGCAGAAAGAGACTGGGACTGGATAGCCCAGGGATGGGATATTGTTCCTTTTACTTCTAGGTAACTACTTGAGCCATTTGAATCAGTGATTGGATGGCTGCTTGGTGGTTCATATGAAATCAGTTAAAGTCTCAGTTTAGCTATATGAAATTCTCGGGCCTGCAAGATGAAGGAGGTCAGACTAGATCTAATGGTTCTTTTAGGTCTTGAATTCTTTGAATCTGAGTTCCAACTGGACAAGCGTAGTTCCATAGACCGTGAGTACTATCACCGGCAGTCTCCTTGCTGGCAGTCTCAGCAGAGGCTAAGGATTGAACTATTCTGGAGGTGATCTTCATGTCAGGGTGCAGATATATTGATAGGGCAACATGCAGATTACATTGCTGTTCCTGTGCTGTAAATAGAGTACCTCAGTCTACAGGAAACTCAGTCTGGAACCTCTCATTAACACTCACTTTACTTCCCCTTCGAAACACACCCAAATCTACAACCTCAAAAGAAGTTCTAGGAACAAGAAGAGGCCTTCCAGGCTGCACTCTTTTTGGTTTCTCTCAGTCCCACCTTACTGCTTTTTCACTACCTCAGAGCTTCTTGCTCTAAAGATGAATGAGGATCTTATGAATTCATTTATTCTGTTTCATTCATGATTTCAAGTAGGACATTCTTTTGCATAAAGTAGTTTTGCATCAAATAAATGTGAATTTTGCCTTCACCTACTAGTATTGTACCAGCTTGTACCTGTGAAGCAGAGGCCAGACCTAGTCACATGCAGAGCATGTGAGCAGGGCTGCAGAAGCAAATGAGTTTTGTGGTAGGGGACTTTTGTGAGTTTTCAGTTTTGCTGTTATAAGACTACCAGTAGCTGAAAGTCATGCAATCACATGGGTGTGGCAATTGGACCGTGTAATGCACCATCTGTGCAATCTCCCTCATACAGCCAATTAAACCAATTCATGCAAATTAGCAGTAGAGTAAGGGGGTAATTGATTGAGTTACCTCTGATGTCATCATGGTCTAGGATACAGATACATGCTTCCCCATAGGTGCTGGAACTAGGGGTGCACCTATGGGGAAGCATGCAGCACCCCCAGGCTTGAAGTGGTTTCCATCATATCCAGGGTTTACAGTGTGGCTCAATGGCTCTCAGGACCCCCACTCTAGAAATTGTTCCAGCACCCCTGTGCTTCACTGTAGCTGTACACTGCATGGTTGTAATCTGTAAAGTCAAAATGACTGAGAACTTAAAAATTGGACTGTACAACTCATGAATCCCAGTGATGAGTGAGCCTGGTGATATTCTTAACAAAGAGCTTTCAGCTGTGCTTGGAGCAGCTTCCATTGCTTCCCTCTGACTCAACAGCCAGGGCCGGCTCCACGCACCAGCCGACCAATCATGTGCTTGAGGTGGCCAATCTTGGGGCGGCGGGGCAGTGCTTGGTTTTTTTTTTGGTTTTTTTTTAATTTTGGTGGGACGGCGCTCGGGGGGGAGGGGTTGTTTTTGTTTCAGCGGGGCAGTGCTCCGGGGGTGGGTTATTTGTTTTTGTTTCGGTGGGGCGGGGTGGCGCTCGGTGGTGGCTGGTTTTTTTTTTGCTTGGGGTGGCAAAAAAGTTAGAGCCGGCTGTGACGGTGTTCCCCCATAAAGTTTTATGGGGAACACCGTCACACCAGCCCTGTCAACGGACATTCTAGACATCAGAGTGACAATTCTGGAATCTCATTTTATATATTCACTCCTTCCCAGTTTGCTAAAAAGACTAGTACATATCTGAATGTATTCAAGGTAGTGAAGAAATAGATATGCTTACAATTGGTTATACCCCTCCCACACTTTGTTTTCTGGTGATTTTGGCTACTCTACAATAACTTCACCTTTGTAAGTGTATCCTGTGGCATAAAAGAAATGTGACAGTCACACTGCAACATCTCCAGTTGTCATGATGCATGTCGGGTTTCTATTTCTCCTCAACACAAACTGGGATTTTCATGTCTTGAAAGCAACTCCTGCTGAACATGCCACAAACAGTGATTATGTAAAACTGTAGCAGGTCTGCAAACGGACACGTATCATAGGTAACAGTCTAGTGCACGGGTGGCCAACCTGTAGCTCCAGAGCCACATGCGGCTCTTCCGAAGTTAATATGCGGCTCCTTGTATAGGAACCGACTCCGGGGCTGGAGCTACAGGTGCCAACTTTCCAGTGTGCCAGAGGGTGCTCACTGCTCAACCCCTGGCTCTGCCACAGGCCCTGCCCCCACTCCACCCCTTCCCACCCCCTCTCCTGAGCCTGCCATGCCCTCGCTCCCCCTCCCCTCCCCAAAGCCTCCTGCATGCTACGAAACAGCTAATCCAGAGGTGCGGGGAGGGAGGGGGAGGTGCTGGGAATGGGGTGGGGAAGCTCATGGGGAGGCTGCTGACATATTACTGTGGCTCTTTGGAAATGTACATTGGTAAATTCTGGCTCCTTCTCAGGCTCAGGTTGGCCATCCCTGGTCTAGTGTCATTCACACTCTAGTGCCTGTAGTCCAATGCAGTATCTATCTGAAGAGTAAAACATCACCTTTCACAGGAGGTGTTTTGTCACAACTGAGTTTACTCTGTTAATACCACTGCAAGATGAAGTCTTTAGTTAGCTGTACTGTATGGAAATAGCATAGATTCAGGTAAAGCAAACAAAGTGCTCTCTTTGTATTCAGGCATGTGGCACTTCCAGGGGACCCAATCTTCAGCCATGTGACAATGCCAGGGAACCCAATCGTTTTTGTATTCATAGTGTGATGATACAGCAGTTCTGCCCACATGCCACCTACTCGGTATTGAGAAAGCGGAACCAAGCTGTTTCTTCACAAAGGCTGTTAGAGAAATGGTTTTGCCTATTTTTACTTCCAGTGATGGGTGAAGGAGGCAGCTCAATTCCTGAAGCTGTAATTCACTTTTAGGCTTCTGTTGAACTCTTAAACCACCAGAACCATTTTCTGATATCTATTACACATCCTTAATTGAATTCCTGCTGTGTCTGTCTCCACCTGCTCAGTTAATCAGGGAGGCAGTGACAGCTAGAACAGTGAACACAGGTCTGGAACCCCCATGTTCTGATTTTATTTCTGTCCACTAATTTGCAGCATGGTCTTGGGCGAGAGCCTTCACCTCTGTCTCTTTCCACATCTATAAAATGGGTTAATTGTTCAGGCTGATTGATATATTTTTTTTGAGGGGGGGGGGTCACAATATTTTTCCAACAAAGAAGACTCTTAGACCAAAATTACAATATTTGTAGAAAATCCTCATTTTGATCAATATTTTCTTGCTTTTCAATGAAAAAAAACCAGAAATATCTTCAGTTACCAAAAATCACGAAAGTGTTTTATACTCAGGTATTTTTCCATAGGCTTTCCCCCTCCCCCTTTTTGTTGTTGAAAAAGGAAACAGTTCTCGTGAGAAATTTAGAAAACCTATTTTTTCCTCCACTTTTCCTGTAAAGAGATAATTGGTATTTTCCCCCACCAGCTCTGCTAATAGCTCTAGCTTATCTTACAGAAGTGCTGTGAGAATTAAAATAGCATTTCTACAGCACTTCCAGGAGTTAAGATGGTAAATATTACCTTAAACTGTAAACAAGTCACTTTCATTATCATTTGCTGGTGTTTCATTTCAGCAATCCAACTGCTGTGAGATGTATTATCAGATGCACCAGCCAGGCACTTCTCAACCTGTCACCATCCAGACAATAATTAGCAACCAAGGAGAGCGTTCAGAGCAACTCTTTCATCTCCATTAGTTACTAGAGATTTGAACCCTTTCTTTGTGCTCTCACAGTGGCTGCTGGAGCCCTGACCTACCTCTGCTGATCAAGTTTAAAAGTGTCTCTGGATCAAGCTGTTTTTCAAGCTGGTGCCTCCCAGCCTGGGAGTAAAAGACTGGAACCTAGATTTGAATCTGGATCTCATACCAACCAGCATAATGACCAGCTCTGTATTTTGAAGTTGTTCTAATGAGCACACATCACGTTATCTCTAAAACAATCCATCCCCTATTTTAAGTCTCCTTCTCCCACTTGCCTGAAGCCACTATAAGCTCTTGGAGGCAAAGACTGACATAGTTCTGTTGCGTTCAGGGGGTCTGAGGGCACTCAGAACCTAGCAGAAAAGGGATCAGCCCCTCAGATCTCAGTTCTCAATGGCTGACCATCTTTTTGAACATGCTTTGTTGGGCTGTCTTTAATATGAATTTTTGCTGAAAGTCTCTTGACTGAGGTAAACTGTAAACCAGGCCCCATGACAACTCAGTGGCCTCAGACAGTAGCCAGGCCACCAGCTGAGGGGATAGGTGATAGGTAGATTTAGGAGCATGGGGATCCCTCTAGCCCAAGCTACCCACCTACTTCCCAACTTCCTCCCTTTGGGCATAGGACAAGTGAAGCTCCAAATCCAGCGGTGCCAGAGCCAGGTGCACAGCAGGGGCAGGCTTATCTTAGCAGTGAAAGCCAATGGGCCACAGGGGAAAACTGGCTGCAGCCCCGTGGTTCAGGCTTGCTCTCCTCCCTTCCAGGGCCTTCCTTTCACCCTAGGCCAGGATGGAGACTGCACAGCGATCCTCCCTTCCCCTTGCTCCCACAAAGACACCAGAGACTGGTGCCTATCCATCCCCCACACACACTCAAAAGAGCGAGCTCCTCCCACATGTGCATCAGGGTGAAGAGTGGGACCTGCACCTAGAGAGCTCTTCCCCACAGACGTGGGAGCTTGATCGCTCAATTCCTCCACGCAAGAATATTTTCACCTTCTGCCTATGGTAGAGGATGGGTATTTAAACCCAGTGGGTCAGCCATTGTTGGCAGTTCCAAAAAGGAGCGATAATGGTGGGCTTCGTTTCACCTTTGCAAATGGGCAGTGGTACTGTAATCAGCACTTCCTCCTCCAATCCATGGGATAGTAGGTGTTGTGTGATTACAAGGTTTGCAGCTCCTTAAAACCAGGGCCGGCTCCAGGCACCAGCCGACTAAGCACGTGCTTAGGGTGGCCAATCTTGGGGTGGCGGAGCAGCGCTCGTTTTGTGTGTGTGTGTGTTGGCAGGGCGGTGCTTGGGGGGAGGGGAGGTTGTTTCGGCAGGGCGGGATGGCGCTGGGTTTTTTTGTTTGTTTGTTTGTTTCAGTGGGATGGCTTTTTTTTTTTTTTTTTGCTTGGGGGCGGTGCTGGGGATGGCGCTTGTTTTTTGTTTTTTTGCTTGGGGGGGTGGTGCTCAGGGCGGCACTCGTTTTTGGGGTTTTTTTGCTTGGGGTGGCAAAAAAGTTAGAGCCGGCCCTGCTTAAAACTAAGCTTTTTCGGAGCAGTAACAGTGTTTTACATTTATGTAGTGACTTACACACAGAAGTTCCTCAAGCATTTCACAAGCCACAGCACCACTGAAACACAGCCACCTCAGGGGTGGAGGGCAGTAGCCAACTGCACAAGAGAGGGAAAGGGATGTTTTAGCAAAGGATACTGTGTCGAAGTTGGACTGTTAGAGTACCATGAGATACAGCGATCAGGCGGAGTGCACAGGATGTGAATCATTAACCTTTGCAGCTGAAGGACACCCCCACAGTAAGCTGCCACAACTGATCTGCCTCAGAAAGATGGAGATCTGAGTCTACCGTATCTGAATTTGAACCAGCAGTTCCACAACATCCTTGTGTTACAAATCTGATGACTAGAACTCTGACTAAACCCAACTTTTCTGCGTAAGCTGTTACCAGTGCGCACAGAATTTATGATAGACAGCGCATCTATCACTGAACAAACAAGATGTTTTCCAGAATGGCTCACAGGATACAAAAATGGCACCGGTCATGTAGTACTGAACTGGAGAGGGAAGTTGCCCGACTGGAATGATATTCTCAAACTCCATGGGAAGGTCATACATATAGCCTACCAGTTAAATCGACAAACTATTAACTATCATCTACAGAGCCCTACTTACATATATCATCCATCTACCTCTCCTCACACTATTCATCCCTGCTGAAGATTAGGTTTGTTAAGTCACTTAATGGCTGCCCACCATTCCATTGCTTTGAGTCACAGCAGGTCACCCAGAGGCACAGGAACAAAAGGGTTAAAATCTGAGACTAAATGACATGTATGTTCCGCAAATAGCACTCAGTTGGGCCAATTTAATAAATGTAACAGACTATCAGTGACACCCTCGCCAAAAAATGCACACTCCCAAATTGAATGTGATATATTAATACAGGGCAAGGCCACATGGAGAAGCTACAGAAGGTGCAGGGAGAAGCAAGCCAAATGGGGTTAAGTGTCTCAGATGACAGCTGTTCTTGTCCCTGAAAAGAAAATTTGCTCAATTATTCATGTTCAACTTAAACTGACAATGAAGCCAGTTTCAACAGAGCACTTCTCCTGCATTATTTATACCCTGGAGCCAGCAGGCTCTGCAAAGAGACATTTCTGTGGATGGATGGAACCTGCAAATGGCACGGTAGCCAAGCTTATTCACAAACTGAATGAAGAGAGGGGAAGAAATAAAAAAAACAATTCATTATGAAGCATTTCTTAGAGCTAGTGCTGACACTATGCAATAGCTTTGTAGATTCTCCATCTTGTTTTCCAACCGTATTTTCAGGTCTAAGTGAACAGGGGAGCAGTCAAAACTGCATCTCAGTGCCTGTTCATTGGGGTTTATTATTATAGCCAATATTTGTTTGTTCGTTCAGAGAATCTACAAAGTACAGCATCTGCTTGTTGACATACATTTTTATTTGCCCATATCCTTTCAAACCGGGGTGCCTAGAGGTCTTCCTTTCCCCTAGTCTTCACTGAGTCAGGGACTCCAGCTAATCCTCAACCTCTCTTCAGAGGCATCTCTCAAGCTACTCTTCAACCCAAATTTTCTAGAAGTGGTCTCTAAGTCTGGCCATCAACCCTCCCTGACATCAGTGGGAGCCAGTGGCTGCTCAGCACTCCAGAAAAAGGTTCAAGGTGACTTAAGTCATGCACCCAAATATTGAAATGCCTAAAATTAGAGGCCATTTTGGAAATAGGGACCATATCATAACTGATACTACTGGGCTTTCTAGTTATGTTTCTTGTTTATAACCAGGGAACCTAGTTTTCCCCATGATAAACCCCCACCCCCACCAAATTCTCTGATTTAAAAAAATCCACATTTTTCTGCGATTAAAATGAAACGCTGAACTTTAGTTTCACTAGCCACACTATATATAGGTATCAGTTGAACACAATGTTTTATTGATATACAGTAGAGCCCTGTTAATCTGAGCCTCCATTATCCGGCCCTCCATATTAACCAAACCATCAGCTGCCTGAGCCCCCGCCACATGAGGCTGATCACCCAAGCGCCCACCGCCATCTTAAAATAAGGGAGAGAAACCTCTTTGCCAGTTCTCCTCATTATCCCAATTTTTGATTATATAATCTGGTCCTGGTCCTTATTAGATTGGATAAATGGGGTTCCACTGTAAATTTAAAGCGCATTCAAAAAATCAACTGCAAAAGAGGGAAAAGTTGTGTGCCTTGAATAAGTGACATTAGTACTTTCAGTAAAATGTTTATTTTTTCACAAAACATAAAAACGAAAGATTCTCCGTAAAAATAAATAAAATAAAAATTCCGCGTTGTTCCGTGGGGAAACTGATTTCTAGGATCCATGTTTATAACATCAATAAGGAGCAGTGGGATTCTGGTGAGAATTCATGTGGGAACATAACTGACATAAGCATGTAGTGGCCATAGATAATCGGGTAATTTTCTGTGAAAGGGTATGAATTGCTCCTTTTAAGCCAGTCCTTCCACTGTCCTCTCTTCCCCCATGTTCCTGAAGTGGTATGGGTTTCCTGCATTTAGCCAGGGCTGGCGCGCTCACTAGGCGACCCTAGGCGGTCGCCTAGGGCGCCGCGAGCCGGGGCGGCGGCTGGCCGCGGCTGCCTCCCGCCCTCACGGCTCAGCTGGGAGGGCACCGCTGGGGGTGGGGAGGGAGGCTGCTGCGGGCGGGGGGCTGAGCTGCCAGCCCGCGGGGGGGGGGGGAGCCACCGCAGGGGGTGGGGGTGGGGACGGGACTGGCTGCTGCGGGGGGGGGCGGTGTTAGCTGGGGGGGGCGCAGGGCTGGTGCAAGGAAGTTTTGCCTAGGGCGTGAAACTTCCTTGCACTGGCCCTGCATTTAGCATCCTAAATGCATGCAAATGCACAGCCATTGACATGCATTTTGCTATTGCTTTTAGCTGCTTTAGCAACTGCCCAAGCATTGGAGGGAATGCTCATGCTCTAGAGAAGGGGTAGACAGCCTATGGCACGCGTGCCAAAAGACGGCACACGAACTGATTTTCAGCTGCCTGGGTCCTGGCCACCGGGTCTGGGGGGCTCTGCATTTTAATTTAATTTTAAATGGAACTTCTTAAACATTTAAAAAACCTTATTTACTTTACATACAACAATAGTTTAGTTATATATTATAGACTTGTAGAAAGAGACCTTCTAAAAATGTTAAAATGTATCACTGGCACCAGGGGCGGCTCTCACAATTTTGCCAGCCCAAGCAGGGGTGGCGGCCCCGCCCCCGACGCAGGCAGACATAGTGGGGCCCCGCCCCGCTACGCCTGCCTGCGTCGGGGGCGGGGCCCCGCTACGCCTGCCTGCGTCGGGGGCGGGGCCCCGCTACGCCTGCCTGCGTCGGGGGCGGGGCCCCGCTACGCCTGCCTGCGTCGGGGGCGGGGCCCCGCCCCTGACACCGGCAGTCCCAGTCGGCGGCGGCAAGGGGAGAGTGACAGACCTGCCATCCCATTGCCGCCGCGGCAGGCGAAAATGGGGCGGCAGTCCGAGTCCCGCGGCGACAATTCAGTGGCAGGGCCGCTCTTCCTGCCACCGAATTGCCGCCGCGGGACTCGGACTCCCACCCCATTCTCACCTGCCACCCCAAGCACCAGCTTGGAAAGCTGGTGCCTGGAGCCGGCCCTGACTGGCACACAAAACCTTAAATTAGAGTGAATAAATGAAGACTTGGCACACCACTTCTGAAAGGTTGCCAACCCCTGATCTATAGCAAGTCCATTGGAACAAATGGAATAGGGACTCTGTACCACGGGGTCACAGGAGCACTGTCCTGAAAAAAAGAAGGCTGCCAACCCAGCTAACATGAGGATTTTTCTTCTGCCCCACCATAGTCTGAGATTATTTTTTTTTTTAAATCTCTCTCTGAAGGATCACGGATGGCCATGACTGGACATTGGATGGGGAGGACCAGGGCTCTGAGGTGGCACCAAGTATTTTCTCTCTTTCAGGTTGGCTGGCTGGTTCTTGCTCACATGCTCAGGGACTAACTGATTGCCATAGGTGGGGTCAGAAGAATTTCCCCCCCAGGTCAGATAGGCAAAAAAAAATCCCCAAGGTCTCTGCTATTCTCTTCAGCATGGGGGTGCAGGTCATTTGCCAGGATTCTCTCTCGCAGACATTTCCCTGGCACTGGGGCACCTCGGTCCCTCCTATCCTCTGCTTAATAATAGTCTAGTCTCCTATGGGCTGGAATATTTTGATCTCATTGCAGTTGTTGGGTTTGGTGTGTGGGTCAGCGTTGGTGGCCTGTGATCTACAGGAGGTCAGACTACGTAATCTGGGGGCCCCTTCTGGCCTTAAACTCTGACCGTTCTTTTAGGGCCCTCAGAGGCACGGGCACCTCCCCAGAGTGGCATAGAAGTAATACGTGCCCTTTCACTCCAGCTAAATTATCAGGTGGAAGTGACAGCCCCATAGGAGTCTCACAATGTGTTGCACGCATTTGCAGTCTCTGCAGAACACCACAGCTTTAGAACTAAAATATGTATGGTGTTTGTAAAACATAGCATCCTCACCAGGCCATGTCATTCTATGGTAATCCTTTAGCCACAAGGGTATGAATTGGACTATGAATATGCTATGAATATCCACAGGTGCAGCAATTCAGCCCTGTGGATGGGTGGTGTACATTCATGGGAGAGGTATACAATTCTTTGTACCCTGAGAAAGCATAACAGCTAGTACTAATTCCAACAGGACTCTTCCTTTAACTGAGGTAACCAAGGGGCTTTGAACTCACTCCTACTACTGAGTTATGGCGCAGACACACTGCTGACTATATTGATGCAATAAGCTGCCACAGAGCATTCCTTAAATTATGGGGAATTTATATTGAAAAGCAGATGCAATATTTTCAAGGCTGCACAGAATAACAAAATAAAATCCTCTTACCTCTCCCCCTTCCACAGACCAGCTGAATACTGTAGAGCACCGGTTTTCAGATTTTTTGAGCTAGAGTGCCCCCACCCTTTTGAGTTACAATTTTTGGTTGTGCCCCCCTCACAACCCAGACAATAATAGATAATGCCAGCCCCTTCCCCCTCAGGTTTTCAGGGTAGGGGAAGGCACATGCGACAGTCTCTGGGGGTGGAGCCAGTGCCGGGCGCAGAGACTGTCGGGAACGGAAATTGGCGTGACCGTGGCAGATGTTGACACTGACCCACAGGCTGGGAGGCCCACCGAGGTGAGTCAGGGAGGGTGCGCTACATCCACCTCCTGAGCCCCACCATGTGGGGCTGGCCCCCCAAATGTTCCTCTGTGCCCTCCCTTGTGGGGCATGCCCCACAGTTTGAAAACCTCTACTCTAGAGGAGCCAAAGAGCCAGCAACATCACAGTCCTGAACTTACTAATGTATTACAGCCAAAGAGGAAGATACAAGGAGAAAACTGTACATTCAAAACTATGTTTTTGCTGAATCCCCCTAGTACTTTACTCTTTGGGTCATTCATTACTTAAAAAGATATTTAACTCTTAAAGGGGCTTGCAAAAATCAAATGTAAGACCTGTAGCATATCCTAGGTGGACATCTAGTGGCAAAAGCATGGTTAACAAGATAATACAATCTAAAGAATGTAATTGAACAGACATTTTACCTAGTCTCTCTCTCTCTCACACACACACCACCTGTGACAAGTAGCCATGTGCACAAGCTACATTATAGTCAGCTAGGTGAAAGGCTCAGTTGTTTGGTCAAACTTTTTCAGTTCACATAATAGGAGGGACGGGCAGAGCAAGGAAGCGAGTGCAGTTACAATGCTGGGCCTGTTACTAAATTGAAAGTCTTGTCTATGAATTTTTTTAAAAAGCTAGAAAATAGCAAGACACATTACCACCACAAGGGACCATTATAATAATCTATTCTGACTTCTTGCTTAACAGAGGCCACAGACCATCCCACAGTAATTTCTAAATCAAGCCCATAATTTCTGATTAAACTGTAGTTTCTCTTTTAGAAAGATATCTGGTCTTCAAATCAAGACTTCAGGTAACAGAGAATCCATCACAATCCTAAGTAAATTATTCCAGTGGTTGATTACGCCCAGTTATTTCTAGTCTAGTCACTTATTTCTAGTCTGAATTTGTCCAGCTTCAGCATCCAACTGTTGGATCGCATGATGATGTTTTTCTGCAAGACTAGAGAGCCATCTTACTTTCAAAATTTTCTTCCCCATGTATAGGTTGACCAGATTTCCCGATTTTACAGGGACAGTCCTAATATTTGGGTCTCTTTTTTAAAAAAAATTTAATATGGGCTCCTATTACCCCCCACCCCATCCCAATTTTTCACACTTGCTATCTGATCACCCTACTGTAGGTTCTTCTAGGTGATGATCAAGCCACTTCCTAAACTTCTTTTAGATATATTGAAAGATTTAAGAAGTTCAATTTGTTTATTTTAAAACATGTTTTCCAGATCTCAGATCATTCTAGTAGCTCTTTTCTGAACCCTTTCCAGCTTTTCCAACATCCTTTTTGAAGTATTGCAGGTACTTGAACATCTCACATCAATTCAATTCATCAACCATTTTGGGTGTCAACAGGCATGCATATAGATTAGGGATGTCAAGCGATTAAAAAAATTAATCGTGATTAATCGTGCAATTTTAAAAAGTCTGATTAATTGTACTATTAACCAATAATAGAATACCATTTATTTAAATATTTTGGATGTTTTTCTACATTTTCAAATATATTGATTTCTATTGCATCACAGAATACAAAGTGTACAGTGCTCACTTTATATTTATTTTTGATTACAGATATTTGTGCTGTAAAAAACAAAATAAATAGTATTTTTCAATTCACTTAATACAAGTAGTGTAGTGCAATCTCTTTATCATGAAAGTTGAACTTACAAATGTAGAATAATGTACAAAAAAACCTGCATTCAAAAATAAAACAATGTAAAACTTTAGAGCCTACAAGTCCACTCAGTCCTATTTCAGCTAATCACTCAGACAAACAAGTCTGGTTACAATTTGCAGGAGATAATGCTGCCACTTCTTGTTTACAATGTCACCTGAAAGTGAGAACAGACGTTCGCATGGCACTGTTGTAGCCGGCGTTGCAAGATTCATGCGTCTCTTCATGCTTCAACCACCATTCCAGAGGACAGGACATGCGTCCATGCTGATGATGGATTCTGCTTGATAACGATCCAAAGCAGAGTGGACCGACGCATGTTTATTTTCATCATCTGAGTCAGATGCCACCAGCAGAAGGTTGATTTTCTTTTTTGGTGGTTCGAGTTCTGTAGTTTCCGCATCTGGGTGTTGCTCTTTTAAGACTTCTGAAAGCATGCTCCGTACCTCATCTCTCTCAGATTTTGGAAGGCACTTTAGATTCTTAAACCTTGGGTCGAGTGCTGTAGCTATCTTTAGCAATCTCACATTGGTATCTTCTTTGCGTTTTGTCAAATCTGCTGTCAAAGCGTTCTTAAAACGAACATGTCATTATCCAAGATTGCTATAACATGAAATATATGCACAATGCAGGTAAAACAGAGCAGGAGACATACAATTCTCCCCCAAAGAGTTCAGTCACAAATTTAATTAACACTTAAAACCCCCCAAAAACTAGCATCACCATCATGGACGCATGTCCTCTGGAATGGTGGCCGAAACATGAAGGGGCATACGAATGTTTAGCATATCTGGCACATAAATACCTTGCAACACTGGCTACAAAAGTGCCAGGCAAACACCTGTTCTCACTTTCAGGTGACATTGTAAATAAGAAGCAGGCAGCATTATCTCCTGTAAATGTAAACAAACATGTTTGTCTTGGCGATTGGCTGAACAAGAAGTAGGACTGAGTGGACTTGTAGGCTCTAAAGTTTTACATTGGTTTGTTTTTGAGTGCAGTTATGTAACAAAAAAAAAAAACTACAGTTGTAAGTTACACTTTCACAATAAAGAGATTGCACTATAGTACTTGTATGAGGTGAATTGAAAAATATTATTTATCATTTTTACAGCGCAAATATTTGTAATCAAAATAATAATATAAAGTGGGCACTGTACACTTTGTATTCTGTTTTGTAATAGAAATCAATATATTTGAAAATGTAGAAAAACATTCAAAAATATTTAATCAATTTCAATTGGTATTCTATTGTTGAACAGTGTGATTAATCGCAATTAATTTTTAAAAAATGATCGTGTAAGTTAACTGATTAATTGACAGCCCTAATATAGATATTTACAAACCACTTTACAGTTTCAGTCTCCTCATACTACAGAAAAGCCATGGTTTTGGGGGCATAATTATTTCTAATCTCATTAACAGTTTGATGCTTTTTGGATATTCCCAGTATGCTGCATTCTACATTGATTTTTCTCTGTACTTTTTTTGGGGGGGGGGGGCGCAAGGTAATACATTGGTCTCAGGAGTCTATCTGCAGAAGAGAGCCAGGTTTGGGTCTCAAGCACAAATGAAGCTTACAGAAGCTGAGAATATTGTGAAAGTAACACACTAAATGTTTAGTAGGGAAGAAGTTCCTTACCTTGTAAATCCAATGATATTCCAGTGCTCAAGAAGACACCGATGGATTGTGAAAGAATTTTCAAGCAGCTCTCTGTGGTCAGGAGTCACTTTGATGCAGAGCCTTTGGGGAAAGAGAAGTAAAGTGAAATAAACAGCAGAACCTACACAGAGAAAAAAGTACATCTAAGGTCAAATATTGTAAATCTTACATCCCATACAAGGGTTTTTTGGGGTTTGTTTTTAGTAGATCTTCTATTTGCTATAGGACATTCTTTCTTCCTAGTTTATTCCAAATTTTGCTAAACCTTCTATACTCCAGAAGGACCTTTAAGAAGTAAGAGGGCTGGACTGGGAGTATTGCAAGGAGTTTGTCTCAGGAGTCAGGACTAGTGAGAAGCTTCTGTTTGTACAACGTACAGCAGCTCATCTCTTGAGCAAGCCTAGCCACCGGAGTGCAGCACACCACCACTCTCAGTTCACCACTAAAACCAAATCTTCAAGGCCCTTAACAGTCTGGGACCACAACTGACCCAGTGACAACTTTTCCATCTGCAGCCTACCTAGAAAACCATGCTCATCAGGGACATAAACTAGCAGATTCCCAGTCCTACTCCAGCTAAAGGCTGTACTCACTTTGTGTAAGATCAAAACCTACCCATTTCCTGGGGTAGGGCTTTTAATACCCAAAGTAACTCGCACTAAACAAACGCTTGGTCATGTCATTAAGTTCTTACCACTAACTCCACCCTGAATACAGGAGGTGGGAGTAGCCCCCTTCTAAGGGGGGAGTTAAACAAGCCACATCTGCCCTGGTGAGTCAGCAGTAAGTAACTGGCAGCTCTGTGCAGGGCTCTAAAGTTCTAACACCTGCTAACAGTATGGGGCCAGCAGAAGATTTCTGCCATCTGGTTACACTGCTGAGAGTGGAAGCATTCACCACTGAATGCGAAGCTCATTTATTCTTAGCAGCCTACTAACAATAGCAGAGACTGAAGAATGAAAATGGGGGTAAGAATGGGAGACAATCCAAGTTAAGAGAGAGGCTGTACCCTAGCATGGCGAAAGCAGTGTCTATTCCAAATAATTATCTGCTTTTTATACTTTGTGTTTAATATATGTATATTCTAAATACCAAAGAGGCAAGAGTAGGATTTCATTTGCACGCACCAGTGCAAATCCAAAATAAACTCATTGATTTCAGTTACTCCAGATTTAAAGTTATGAGGATTTGCTCAGAAGCTGTCCCTAAACGTTTGAGAAGAATGCCTGTTCTGTGGAATCATAGGCTGAGCCATTGTGGAAAATCCCATTAGTCCATCTTCTTTGAGATTGTGCCTTTGGCAGTATTAAGGTGACCAGATGTCCTGATTTTATAGGGACAGTCCCGATTTTGTGGTCTTTTTCTTATATAGGCTCCTATTACTCCCCACCCCTGTCCCAATTTTTCACACTTGCTGTCTGGTCACCCTAGGTAGTATGCACTGTACATGATGCAGGATTGCCAAATCATGAGTCTCATGATATGTGATATAAACCCCAGCTCCTGGATTCATGAGAATACGTGAGAAACTCAGCTTTCACTTTTACAGAAAAGTAAATTTCTAGTTTTCATGGCTGTGGAGAAAAGCTTGAAAATGCCACCTGAGTGAAACGTAAAGGCCCAGAAATCAAAAAGGCAAAGGATCCAAAATGTATTTCAAAAAACTAAAACCACTATGATTTATAGCCAATTGCATGATTTGGCAGCCTGGACTCCTGATTTTTGAATTCTTGGGATTAGCAATATTGCTGTTCCAAAATTAGGTGAACCCCATTTCCTTCCTTCCCTCACCCACTGCATTTAGCATGTAAATGGTTTTAGATCAATGTAATATAAGGGGATAAAGAAGTCAGGATCCTTCCTGATCACCACTGGGTCCTAATTTTCAAGGCCCTCAGTATTCAAGGAGCAGATCTCCACTTGCAACCTGCCTAGATAACTGTTTATCAGAGGTATAAAATAATGAATTTCCTATCGTGCACCAACAAGGAGCTATCCACATTTTGTGGAAGGTCAAAAGTTACCCCTTGCTTCCCAGGGCTTGGCTTTTATTAGCACAAGTAACTCAAACTAAATATAAGATTGTAGTTCGTGCCATAGGGTTCCTACTTTAAGCATACACACTCTCCCAGCTCTATGAAGCATGAGATTTGATTAACTTCATGATTATCCTAACAAAGCATAGCTCTCAATATTCTAAATGGCCATACCATTTTTCAGTATATTTTTAAATCCTGCCACAGCAAGGCATTCAAAATGTGATTATTAAGTCCATCAAAATAAAACAAATTAGAAATCTGAAAACCTTACTCGGCAGGAGTCCTACTTAACCATTTTAGTACACTTTTAATGAGGCTTCAGAGTCAACAGAATAGCATTGTGAGGTTAAAAGTGTTGGTGAGTTCAGTGCTATGAATGCACTAAACTCATTAGTGTACGTCCTTGGAACAAGTATGACAGTCTCAAGGACACAGTACATTTATTTTCTGGAACTAAAGTTCTTTTACCCTTTCTCTTGGGTTTTAATCTCCCTAGAATAGAGGTTCTCAAACTGTGGTCCGTGGACCACCAGTGGTCCGTGAGCTCCATTCAGGTGGTCCGTGGATAGTTCCCTCTATGGTGCACATCTGGGCAGCTGCACATGAGAATGAAGGGCCACCCACCTAATTAGTGGAGCCACAGAGGCATGGCTCCACTAATTAGGTGCCTGGACCCTGGAGAAGATGCACATGTAAGGTGAGGTGGTGGCCGTGGGGGGGAATAGGGAGTAGGTGGGAGGGGGCAGTGGGGTAAGAAGAGGGGGTGGGGGGAATTTGGGATGTGCAGGGCTGCAGCAGCCAGAGAAAGAGGCAAATTTCCCAGCTCCAGTGCTGTGGCTGCCAGGGAGAGACCCCCCTCCTTCCCAGCCCCAGCTCGAGGCTGCCACGGTAGGGGAGAGAGGGCACATCCATTGCATTAGAAAGGTAAGACTACTAATATTAAAAATATGAGTTGTGTGCCTTTATTTGTAGCACAAAAAAAATAATTATTTTTTTATTTAGTGCTTTTATCCAAAGCTTTTTACAATAGTTAGCTAACGGTACAAACAACATTTGGAAAGATCATTAAGTGGTCTGCCGAGACCCTCAGCAATTTTCAAGTGATCTGCCAAAAGAAAGTTTGAGAACCACTGCCTAAAGAATAATGATCTGCACACACCATCTAGTGGTGCCAGGAAGGATTACACTTTACAATAGTGATAATTTTCATGGTTTACGGAAAGGCAGCCATTCCAGAAAAAACATGAAGGTCAATTCCTTGTCTGGAAAAATAGATCTATTTTACAAAGTAATAAATAGGTGGCCATGAGCCAGATTCTCAGATGGCATAAATTGGCATTGCTCGATTGATTGCAATGGAGCTACAGTCATTCATGTTGGCTAAAAATCCAGACCAGTAACTGTTGATCTTTGCAAGGGGGTGGATGAACACTGCTTAGGGCCCAGCTGGCAGATGGTAAAACCCATCCAAAGGAATCAGATTCCCTGGCCGAAATTGCTTTGAGATGCAAAGGAAAAGTCATATGAAGCTCAGGCAATCTCCAAAAATAGTAGCAAAGCTAATTGGACAAAATTATTTAATTGTATTTAGTAGATATTAGTCAATAAACAGTTTCAGAATCAGAGTTCCAAATACCATAATATAGGTCTGGAAATCTGGGTTCCCATAATCAAAAACTGAGTTTCTAGTTCCAAAATCTAGGTTGCCACACCAGCTTATGAATGCAAAATTCTGAATGCCGAGTTTTCAAAGCAGAGTTCAAAGATACAAAATTTGAGATGTGAAAGGCAGAGCTCAAGGTTGTAAACACTAGGTTCTGTAAACCAAAATCTAGCTTCCTAGTTCTAAAAAGCAGGTTGAATTTGCCATGTCTCATAAAATGGGCTGTAAAAGCTGGGTCCCCAGCCCCAAAAGCAAATCCTGAAATCCCGAAAAACAAGTTCCAAAAATCAAGTATGAAATTGGAAAATCTGTAACCCAACATCAAAGATCCAAAACCTGGCTTCTGAATTTTGATAGCACCTACCCAGATCTTCAATGGTATTTAGATACTTGACTTCCATTGAAAGCAATGGAAGTTAAGAGCCTAAATACCTCTGAGAATCTGAGCCATAGTTATGAATGCAGAAAAACTAATTGTGAAAACCAATTTGAGGGCCAAATTCCAAATGGCAAGATTCAAAAGCAAACATTCTCAAACCTGGGTTATGAACCTTGAAATGGAAAAATAGTGCTGCATGGTCTGAATTTTTTTTAAAAGGTCTTAAAATTTAGTTGAATCCCAAACACAAAATCTTATGTTCCAAAATCTAGATGCTGGGTTGCCAAAGCTGAGTGCCAAGAACCAAAACCCATGTTCTGCAGGAATAGTTCTGAAATCTGAGCTCCATATTCTAGTCTCCTAAGCCAAGTTCCAAATCTCTAAACCAAGTTCCAAGTCTCAAATTTGGAAATCTAGGTTCTTCATCCTGACAACTGAGCAGGGGCGGCTCCAGGCACCAGCGCAGCAAGCGCGTGCCTGGGGCGGCAAGCCGCTGGGGGCGGCGCTCCTCCCCGCCCGGCTGGGGGAGCAGGGCCATGGGCATGCCGCCCTCCCCGCAGCGCTCCTCCGGCCAGCTGGGGGAGAGCGGGGCATGCCGCCCCTCCCCGCGGCGCTCCTCCGGCCGGGGGAGAGCGGGGGCATGCCGCCGCCCTCCCCGCGGCGCTCCTCCGGCCGGGGGAGAGCGGGGGCATGCCCCCGCCCTCCCCGCGGCGCTCCTCCGGCCGGGGGAGAGCGGGGGCATGTCGCCGCCCTCCCCGCGGCGCTCCTCCGGCCGGGGGAGAGCGGGGCATGCCGCCGCCCTCCCCGCGGCGCTCCTCCGGCCGGGGGAGAGCGGGGACATGCCGCCGCCCTCCCCGCGGCGCTCCTCCGGCCGGGGGAGAGCGGGGGCATGCCGCCGCCCTCCCCGCGGCGCTCCTCCGGCCGGGGGAGAGCGGGGACATGCCGCCGCCCTCCCCGCGGCGCTCCTCCGGCCGGGGGAGAGCGGGGACATGCCGCCGCCCTCCCCGCGGCGCTCCTCCGGCCGGGGGAGAGCGGGGGCATGCCGCCGCCCTCCCCGCGGCGCTCCTCCGGCCGGGGGAGAGCGGGGGCATGCCGCCGCCCTCCCCGCGGCGCTCCTCCGGCCGGGGGAGAGCGGGGGCATGCCGCCGCCCTCCCCGCGGCGCTCCTCCGGCCGGGGGAGAGCGGGGGCATGCCGCCGCCCTCCCCGCGGCGCTTCTCCGGCCGGGGGAGAGCGGGGGCATGCCGCTGACCTCCCCGCAGCGCTCCTCTGGCTGGGGGAGAGCGGAGCATGCTGCCGCCCTCCCCGCTGGCAGCGGCACCTGGAGCTGGGCTGCGGGCATGCCACCCGCCCCGCGGGCGCCCAGGACGGGCAGCTGGGCGGCAGGCATGCCGCGCTCCTGGCTGGGGGCGTGGGGTGGCTGGTGGCTTTTTTGCCTGGGGCGGCAAAAAAGCCAGAGCCGGCCCTGCAACTGAGTTTTTAAATCTGGGCTCTGAGAACTGGGTCCCAAATTCAGAAAACAGAGTCCCAGATTGTGAAATCCAGGATGCAACAAGCCAAGACCTAATAAGCCCTGAGCTGATGATCCACAATCCGAATTCTGAGTTCGGCCAGTAGAGTTCCAAAAACCTGCTTCAGGGAATTTGTTTCCAAAGTCAGAGTTTCTTGCATTATATTATCAGTAGTAGTCAGAACATTTACTTAAGCCAACACGGTAATGCTTGTCACCTTGATGTGTGGGATAAACTTCCTGATCATGTTGGCAACCTATTTCAACACCCTGGACAGTATCTTATGCACAAAATACAGAGGATAAATCAAGAATATGCCTTGATAGGTTTATTGAGAGGAAGTCTATGTAGCGCTGGTCTCTCCTTCAGAAAGCTCAAGCAGCCAAAGTCTGTCAGTTAAAAAGCATACTCAGCCTGAGGGGTGAGAGCTGAGTCAACTTAGGTCTGGTCTCTCTCCTTTGGCTGTAACATCAGCAGGAACTCACCATTCTGACAGTTCCTGCTCCCTCCTGCCTCTCTAATGAGGCTCCCTCCCACTCCACAACGGGTACTGAAAGAGGCTTCTGTAGGCTGGCATCTTTGCTTTGCCAGCCCATCTCCTCCCTACACAGGTGGGTTCCCTAAAAATCCATACCTGTTGCCAGCCTGCCCTCCTGCTGGTTCTCAACCTCAGGGTCACGTACTGCCAGAGGGGGAAGGTGTGGCAATGATGTCTCACTCAAGGCACCCAGAACTCTGAGTCACTATGTTAACACTGCTTTAGCAAGAGTGATATGTATCAGCTCCATGACACACCAGCCTGTCTGCCTGGCCAGCAAACTTTTCAAGACTCTGCCAGTCAAAACCTTGCCTTGCAGGTAACAATCAGAGAACCCCAACTCCCGAGTTCCCCACTGACGTCTCTCTGCAGTGTCCTGTCCCGCTCACTGGACGCTCACAGAAATTATTAAGACAGAGCACACATCAGTCTGTTAGGTTAGCTGAAGACTCACATTTCTCTTTAATATAGAGCACTGAGCACAGGGGCTGACTTCCGGCCCCGCCCGTGGGTGCTGTCACCCGGCATCGGGGGCGGGGCCCCGCCCGACGCCGGGCCCCGCCCCCGACGCCGGGCGACGTTGCGGGGCCCCGCCCCTGAGGCCGGGCGACGTTGCGGGGCCCCGCCCCCGACGCAACGTTGCCCAGCGTTGGGGGCAGGGCCCCGCAACATCTCCCGGTGCCCGATAAGTTTGCCGCGGGTCCGGGGCAGGCAGGGAGTTGCCGGTGGGTGCAGAGCACCCACCAATTTTTCTCCGTGGGTGCTCCAGCACCGGAGCACCCACGGAGTCGGCACCCCTGGCACTGAGATGGTTTTGTTATAAAACAAGAATAAGCTGATTAACAAAGAACAGAGATTTAAGTGATACTAGGCAAGAGAAAACGAGGCAGGGTGGTTCCAAACAAAACAAAACAAACTATCTAGTGACTAAAACTTAATCGTAGCAAGTTACAATCTTTGCCTAAGCACTTTGCTTATTTACATCAATTTACCAGCATCCCTCGCTCTCCAGATTATGGGACCCAACTTTCACAGGCCCAAAGGGTGCTGGACCCTAGGGGTCCCCTCAACGATGGATCACTGAAATGTCTTCTTGCTCCCTTTATATTACCCAAAGTCTATTGTCTCTGTGTCAAGGGCCAGGATGTCTTCCCAGGGTGCAGATTCTGTTCCCCAGCGTGATTAAACAGTCTTCTCCCTTGCTTGGTTAGCTTGATGGCTTTGTTTACTTTACATGTGAATGTACTTTCATTGTTCTCAGCCTGTAACCAAGCCAATAAGACAGGCAAATACTAGGGCTATCAATTAATCGCAGTTAACTCACGCAATTAAAACTGCACTTAATTGTGATTAATTTTTTAAATTGCGATTAATTGCAATTTTAATCGCACAGTTAAACATAGAATACCAATTGAAATGTATTAACTATTTTGGGTGTTTTTCTACATTTTCAGATATATTGATTTCAATTACAACACAGAATACAACGTGTACAGTGCTCACTTTATATTTTTATTACAAATATTTGTACTGTAAAAAAACAAGGAATAATATTTTTCAATTCACATCATACAAGTACTGTAATGCAATCTCTTTATCATGAAAATTGAACTTACAAATGTATAATTAAGTACAAAAAAAATAACTGCATTAAAAATAAAACAATGTAAAACTCTAGAGCCTACAAGTCCACTCAGTCCTACTTTTTGTTCAGCCAGTCAGACAAACAAGTTTGTTTACATTTGCAGGAGATAATGCTGCCCACTTCTTGTTCACAATGTCACCTGAAAGTGAGAATAGACATTTGCATGGCACTGTTGTAGCCAGCTTTGCAAGATATTTACGCGGCAGATGCGCTAAAGATTCCTATATCCCTTCATCTTCAACCACCATTCCAGAGAACGTGCGTCCATGCTGATGACAGGTTTTGTTCAATAACAATCCAAAGCAGTGCGGACCGACGCATGTTCATTTTCATTATCTGAGTCAGATGCCACCAGCAGAAGATTGATTTTCTTTTTCGGTGGTTCAGGTTCTGTAGTTTCCGCATTGGAGTGTTGTTCTTTTAAGACTCCTTAAAGCTCCCGAAAGCATGCTCCACACCTCATCCCTCTCAGATTTTGGAAGGCATTTCAGATTCTTAAACCTTGGGTCGAGTGCTGTAGCTAACTTGAGAAATCTCACATTGGTACCTTCTTTGCGTTTTGTCAAATCTGCTGTGAAAGTGTCCTTAAAACGAACATGTGCTGGGTCATCATCCGAGACTGCTATAATATGAAATACATGGCAGAATGCAGGTAAAACAGAGCAGGGGGACATACAATTCTTCCCCAAGTAGTTCAGTCACAAATTTAATTAACACATTATTTTTTTAACAGGCACCATCCGCATGGAAGCATGTCCTCTGGAATGGTGGCCGAAGCATGAAGAAATATACGATTGTTTAGCATATCTGGCACATAAATACCTTGCAATGCCGTCTACAAACATGCCATGCGAACGCTTGTTCTCACTTTCAGGTGATGTAAATAAGAAGCAGGCAGTATTATCTCCCGTACATGTAAACTAACTTGTTTGTCTTAGCGATTGGCTGAATACGAAGTAGGACTGAGTGGACTTGTATGCTCTAAAGTTTTACATTGTTTTGTTTTTGAGTGCAGTTATGTAACCCCCCCCAAAAATCCACATTTGTAAGTTCAATTTTCATGATAAAGAGATTGCACTATAGTACTTGTACGAGATTAATTGAAAAATATTTATTTTATCATTTTATAGCACAAATATTTGTAATAAAAATAATAATATAAAGTGAGCATTGTACACTTTGTATTCTGTGTTGTAATTGAAATCAATATATTTGAAAATGTAAAAAACATCCAAAAATATTTAAATAAATGGTATTGTTTAACAGCGTGATTAATCGCAATTAATTTTTTTAATCGCTTGACATCCGTAGTAAATACACATTCCTTTGTTTAGGACAGGCTGAACACATTTTAAAAACATATTTCCAGCACCCATCTATAACTGTTTGTACACCATTCATACATACATCACACAATGATTTTTGGGATCAGTGTGTCACCAATTTATCTATGATACTTTACATGACGCCTTTGAGATACATATTATGATAACAGTGTGTTGTGGCAACGAGTGTGTCATGCCTGATGGGAGTTACAGTATGCAGGGGGCCCTCTGCCACTTGGCACTGAGGTCTCTCAAGGTCAAGGTGGCACAGTAGGAGGAAGGGGGTTTTCTGCAGGGGGAAGTAAGACCATTTGGGACTTGCTGCTCTCTTCAGTCCAATACTGTCCCTTAGTGGCCTCCCCAAGCACAAAGAAATTGACCAGTCCCTGTAAGTTAACAATAATAACACCACAGCATTTATAGCAGATGTGTGACACTCCGGTGTGTTGGTAAGACACTGGGACTTCATTTTCTGGCCTCAGTCACTGGTTCTGGGTCGGTTACAAAGGTTAATTCCCCTGTCATAAGTTGGGTCAGTACCTGCTGTCTCCAGTGATTTAAAATTGAACTCGTTGAGCTGCAGGCTTCAGCTCACTGACTACATGGACTATGCGGGTGTATAGGCACTTCTGAGTGGAAGATGCCTTTTTGATCTCTGAGCTGCCTCCTACATACTTGTGTCTACTGCTCAATCCTCTATATAAGAGCTCAGTAGCAGTAGTATTAAGGGATGCTTCCTGTGGCCAATATTTACATGTGGTGTTTCCTAAGCATTAATAAAAGTTAAGCACCATGAAGGAAATCCATAGGAGTGCTTTATGACAGGGCAAAGGGTCCAATCAGAGGTGCAGCTGCAGTATGTGTCCCCCTATCACAGAGAGTTTTAATCTAACTAGCTCACGTAACAACAGTAGTGAAGCCACAGCAACACGGGCTAGCCACCCAAGTACATCCTTGCACTCGCTGGTAGGCTTGTACTTGAGCAGCTAACCCATGCTGCAGCCCATGCTGCCACAGCTTTGCTGCTCTTGGTACCTGTGCTAACTAGATCACAGCTAGCTTGGGTATCTCTACACAATCCTCGGTCGCAGCTCCGATTGCAATGTAGATTTGCCCAAAGTCTCAATAACACTTTTTTCTTGTACATAACTATCCCCACCCCCGCTCCAGGAAATGTAATAAAGACAAGCTGATCAAATAGACCTGTATCATGTTTATGTAAACCTAGGCCTCTGCATTCCTGAACCATAGCCTATTCTCTAGTTGGCTATACCAGCCTGTTTTTTCCTTATAGTCCCTTTGATCAACATTCAGCCTGCCAGAGTATGTCCCACAGCGATAGTTGGCAGAACAAATAAGGAAATGAGCCAGGTTCACCCTTAGTGTAACTGTCTTCTTAACATCAATGGAATTATACCAGGGCTGAATTTGGCTCAGTACCCAAATACGGCAATTAGATTAGTCAGTAATATTTGTGTTAGATATAGCCTGTTATTTTTCATTACGGTTATTTAGAAAGATACAGCAAGAGTGGAACAGAGCAGTCTTACAGCAGCACACCCCGAGATCACAATGAGAAAACAGGAAGCAAGCAGGGAATGTGTCCTGTTGGTTGGAGGAGCGTCAGTACTAGAACAGGCAGGATCACAGGAGGTTCATCTGAGTACAAAGCAGCGATAGAGGAAGCTGTTCAGTCATAACTGTGTCTTTGAGGGTCCTAAGCAGAAGGGTGAGAAGCAGAATCCAGTGACTCGGGAAACAGTCTCTCAAAGGAGCTTGTTTCCCAGCTGCCGGGATGTCACGGGAAAGACAAGAAACTCACAGCATGTTTTTATCAGGTGGGTTTCGTTCTTGTGGAGATACATGGCTTGATTCTCCTCTCCTGCTGGGGAAAAAGAAGAGTAACTCTGGGCATTGGCAGAGCTCTGCCAGTGTATAACTGGGATAGAGAGGGCAATCAATTAATACAGTGGGCTGAATTGTGGCTGTCAATACCCCAGCGCTGGGAAGGGTGGCTTTGTGTGAGGAAGGCTGCACACTGCCCCAAGGCAGGCTCCAAAGGCATTCTACCGGCTTCAGTCCTGAGGCAGGAGCAGTGGCTCTGAGACCATGAACAGCTCAGTAGCAACTGCGATATTCTTGGAAAGGGAGCAATGTTTGTTCCTCACTGTGTTAGCTCAAGCGCCTGGGGTGAAATCCCAGCCCCAACACAGTCAATAGGATTTCTGCCACTGACTTCAGTGGGGCCACGAGTTCACACCTATAGTGTGGGAAAGGGGCACCCAAACCTTTTAGGGAGCCTAGAGTTGCTAGTGCTACTGTTATATAACTTCCTTCTACTCTGCCCCTTCCACTCCAGGGCCAAATTCTCCCCCCCTCCCGACTCCCAACCCCCCGGGATCCTTTGTACTGAGATACAAAAGCACCCTTATTTTAAGACTTTGTCCCACATTTGTAAGGTCTCTGGGGCCTATAGAGTGCTTAGCACAACAGGACTCTGATCATGGGTGGCCCTTAGGCACTCCCATAATAAATGTGATTAATGATTATTTGAGTAGTGGTAGGCTGAGAAATACTGTGCCGGCTCCAGGCACCAGCCGACCAAGCACGTGCTTGAGGCGGCACCTTCTAAGGGGCGGCCAATCTTGGGGCGGCGGGGCAGGGCGGTGCTCGGGGTGTTTGTTTGGTTTTTTACTTCGGCAGGGCTGCGCTCGGCGGAGGTTGTTTTTTTGTTTTTGTTTCAGCGGGGCAGCGCTCGTGAAGCGGGGGTTGTTTTGGTGGGGCGGTGCTTGGGGGGGGTTGGGGTTTTTTTCGGTGGGGCAGCGCTCGGGAGAGGCGGGGGTTGTTTCGGCAGGGTGGCGCTCGGGGGAGGGTAGGGTTGTTTTGGCAGGGTGGCGCTGGGGGTGGGGTTTGTTTCGGTGGGGCAGAGCTCTGGGTTTTTTTTGTTTTGTTTCAGCAGGGTGGCGCGGGGCGGGGGGCGTTGTTTTGGTGGGACCGCACTTGTTTTTTGTTTTGGGGGTTTTTTTTTTGCTGGGGGTGGGGGTGGGGGGCGGCACTCGGTTTTTGGTTTTTTTGCTTGGGGCAGCAAAAAAGTTAGAGCCGGCCCTGAGTACATATCCTGGAACCCCAATCTATATGGTTGGCTTTGTATTTTGCTTGTAGAAAACCACTGCTAGCAAGCTCTAATGAATGGCTTTCCCCTTTCTCCCACTCCAGGGGTCTGGATTTTGGCTGTTTCAGTTACTGTGGCAGTACAAGAAAAAACCCCTCTTGCTCCATGTCTCCCAGGACCCCAAGGTCCTCCTGGGAACAATGGAGTTCCTGGTCATAATGGGCACAATGGGCTCAACGGGGAGAAAGGGGAGAAGGGACTCAAAGGGGAACCAGGTAAGTCACATTTCACCCAATACCAACTTTTGATAGCACCGTTTCACCAGTTTTCTCATTCAGAATTCAGTACATCGCATATTTGGAACAACCAGAATCATTTCATAGCAACGGTTACTTCGTGATAGAATTATGATCCTAACATAAGAGATTTGCCCTTTCTGAAGGGAGGAATATGGTATGTATATATATTAGACACCAGATGTACCGCTGAGAAATGCAGTAAGAGACACGTAGACAACAACAGTTAGGAATGGTTTCATCATGGAGAGGCCTTGCAGTGAAATACAAAATCCTGAACTGGATTTTTGGCAAGTGAAAAAGAAAAATGTCCTCGCAACCCACCTTAATGGCCTCCCCAGGGAGTGAAAATGTTTGACTGACATTTAGTCGTTTATTCGTAATGCCCTGGGTTAGTCTTAGTGTTTAGACTCATGAAGCATTCTCAGGTGGTGGGGGCGTTGAGTGCCCACACATACATGTTTCAGGCAGTTCTGAGGAGGTAAGGGGGCATATCAAGGATGGAGCCAGGGTATTGCTGTCTAGGGTGACCAGACAGCAAGTATGAAAAATCGGGACAGGGGGTGGGGGGTAATAGGAGGCTATACAAGAAAAAGACCCCAAAATCAGGACTGTCCCTATAAAATCAGGACATCTGGTCACCCTGTTGCTGTTCCCCAGTGATTCCCCCATTTTCCAATGCCATAGGAGCTTTAAGGGGGCACAAGAGGGGGAATAGAACTCGTTGAGGGGGAAATTTCCCCTGTGAAATTTTTCTTCAAAGTTTACAATTTTGTTTCCCTCCCACCCCCCAAAAATAAATAATTTGTTTTGTTGTTGAAAGTTTGTTTTGTCAAAAAAAAAATTCTATTGGGGGAGGAAAAAAATTGATAATTTTTTGACCAGCTCTATTAGGGAAGCTCTTGAGCTAAATTAAACTGCTCAGGGGAGGGGGCAATCCAGCCCCCAGCAGCTCCAGCATAGGGGCTGTGCAAATCACCTCCCCTCTGACCCTGCCTTACATCCAGCACTGAATGAATTCCATTGTTTTAGGATAAATGATCGCCTCCTTGCTCTGAGACCCCAGAGAGGGGACAACATCCACCCACAGAAGTGTTAAAGGCAGAGCTCTACTCACTCTTCATCCACATACACACACCTGTATACATACATCCCCCTAAGAATGCTTCATGAGCCTAAACCCTGAGGCACACTCCAGAGCATTAGGAATAAACTGCAAGGAGTGCGTGTCAGTCAAACATTTTCACTCCCAAGGACAGTAATTAAGAGTAGAGTGTTTTTTCTGGAGTTAAAGCTGAGGCTGTTTTACTTTGAACAGAGTTTATGGGTATGGTATGAGTATTTCTCTTACTTTAGGGAGTTTGCAATGCTTTAAATTGTAGTTTATCCCACCCTGGTGGGTAGGGTGACCAAACAGCAAATGTGAAAAATCGGGACAGGGGGTGGGGGGTAATAGGAGCCTATATAAGAAAAATATCCCAAAATCGGGACTGTCCCTATAAAATCGGGACATCTGGTCACCCCATTGGTGGGCCGTGTCTCTAACTGACCCACTGCAGACTGTGGTAAACCCAGGACAAACAGCTACCAAGGGGGAGGTAGTAACTAGTCTCAGGGGGTTAAAAGGCCTCTCCCTGTCCACTGAGGAGAGAGAACTATGGGGAAATAAGGCTCAGGTGGAGTAGGGGTTGCTAGGGAGCTAATTAGGTCCAGCCGGCCGCAAGTGCTGGAGACCTTTTTAAACACTTCCCTGTAGGAATGAGGGGGGAGTCTGAGAGGGTGTGAGAAGCAGGGAAGCTGCCTGTAGGACACCGAAGCCTTCCTGGAAGGAGGGCTGCCTTTCCTCCCCAGAAGGGAAGGAAAACAAACTGAAGGGACTGACATGGGGAAGATATAATCGAACCCTGTGCTACAAGTAAGAGTTTGCCTTTCTGAAGCCTGTGTCTCCGAGGCTAAAAGGACTAAGATTGCTGAGGAGAGACAGGGACTTTGCCACAAGACATTGTCAACAAAGAAGTTTTTGGGGATTTTAAATGAGTCACATTTGAGCAGGATGAGAACAAATGGACAAGTATCTGCTTCTAGATCATTCTTTTTTAATCCTTTTCAGGTTCCACAGGAATGCGTGGGCCACAGGGACCTCCAGGAAAACAAGGTCCAATGGGACCAAAGGGCGTAAGTGGACAACCAGGTCCCACCGGCCCACAAGGAAGCCCGGGAAAATGTTCACCACGTCAGAAATCTGCCTTTGCAGTGAAACTCGCCAAAAACTATCCAGCTGCTAAACAACCCATTATATTTCATCAAATCTTATACAATGATCAGCAACATTTTGATAAGGCCAGAGGAATTTTCACTTGCCAAATACCTGGAGTTTATTACTTTGGCTACAATGTGGAGTTGTACCGGAACACCACAGTCATTCAGCTAATGAAAAACAGCCAGGCGGTGATAGGATCATATCAGACCACCCTAAACTCTTATGAAAATATGTCAGGAAGTACAGTCCTTAAGCTGGAGAAGGGTGACAAGGTCTGGTTAGAAGTGAACCAGGAAAGTAATGGAGCGACACACACAAGCTACTTTTTGGGTTACCTGATATTTGAAATTTAGATTTCTGCAGAACTTCTGAATTAGCCTCATCATTGTGTCAGAATGTAAGAGTTGAGAAAAGTCTACCCGGGGGTGAGGGGGGCAGGAGATTTTGTCAGGGTCTGATACCATATTATAGCGGCATCTGTTATTACGGTAGCACTGCCTGCTATTATGGTTGCCCTACACTTCCCATTATAAGACACAGTTTTCTGTTGTTTATAACTTTCCCAAACTTTAATGGTTTGGGCTCAAAATTTCCATGCTAGGTGTCTGACTCTCGCTGAATGTTTTTGGAAAGTGTCAGCCAAAATACTTTAGTTGATTCTTAGAACGAGCATAAGGGAGAATACATTTTGCCTATGTTAAAAAACTCTGGTGACTTTTTCTTTGAGAAGCTCTAATGCTCTGGAGCAAGGTCTTGATATTTGGCAAGAGAATGGCCTTTGTGTCAGGGATGTTCCTGTTGGCTTCCTTTTGAAAATCTGCCCAAATTTAGCCACATTATAAGGTGTTGAAAATTTGCAGTTCACGCATGCTCAGTAGACACTTACTAGAACTCCACAGCTAAATTCCCAAAAGATTCCATCTGTGATGTTGCACTCTATATGCTTTATAAAAATATGTTTATAAGTGTGAATATGATGTAACTGAAATATGCTTTATGCAAAAGATCTCTTTTAAGGTATCATTACAGATCTTATAATCTACTGAGTGTGTTCATTCTATTTGTATGAATGTATCATTCTTGTCTCTGAAACTAGGTGCTAATCTCCCAGCTCTGGAAACTGATCTTCCCCATCAAAGACCTGGGACAGACTCCCTGCTCCTCTCCTGGGCAGCCTTTATATAGGGCTGAGCCGGCTCTGATTGGCCGCCTCCTGTTCAGCCCTGATTGGCTCTCTAACAGGCCCTCCCTGATCGGTTGCTGCCTTGTGCAGCCTCTCTGGCCTGTCTTAGCCCACTCTTGCAGGGGGGTGGGGCACCCGCCCCACCACAGATGGGCACCATAGAAAAGCCTATGAGGAAATTAATAATTCTATTTTCAGAGCTGGGTTTGAACAGAATGCAGTAAATAATGCTTCGGGCCACACCATGGACAACAAGGAAAAAAATGAAATATTGAATAGCTGCTCACTAAGGTCAAATCTACACTACAAATTTCCATAGATGCAGCTGCACCAATGCAGCTGTGCTGCTGTAGCACATCTGGTGAAGATGCTCTAGCCAATTGGAGAGAACTCTCCCGTCGGCTTCATAACTCCACCTCTGCAAGAGTTATATCGGTGACAGACGCCCTCCCACCAACATAGCGCTGTCTACGTGGGGGGATAAGGTCGGTATAATGTTGCTCAGAGGGGTGGGTTTTTCCACACCCCTGAGATGGATAAGCAACTTTCCCCAGCTGCAGAAAAAAGAGCTGGGAAGACCTGAGGTGGGGGGATAAGAGCTGTTTGCTGGAAAGAGTCAGGGCTCTCACCTGGCGTCTGACCAAAGAATCAGATGGGGAGAAAGATTGAGCTTGACCCAAGGGGCTCACCTGGCAAGGGTTAAGGCTACTAGGGGAAGGGGATTTGGAGCTAGGTAAGGGTTCCTGTGGGTAGGGATCTACGACCGAGGTTTAGGCTTCCTATGGGTGGGACTCCCCAGCCTAGGGTTAGGGTTTCTGTGGGTAGTGTATTTGGAGCTAGGGCCAGGTTTCCTATGGTATGGCAGTTGGAGCTAGAGTTACGATTACTGTGGGTAGCGTACATGGAGTTAGGGGTCCTATGGATAGTGTATTTGAATCTAGGCTTAGGCCTCCTATGGTATGGCACTTGTCACTAGGGTTAGGGTTCCTATGGGTAGGGTACTTGGAGCTACTGTAAAGGTTCCTATGCTTAGGGTTCTTGGAGCTAGACTTGGAGATTCTATGGGTAGGGCTCCCCATCATAAGATTAGGGTAACTATGCATAGGGCACTCTGAGCCAGGGTTAGGGTTCATATAGGTAGGGCTCCCCACCCTATGGTTAAGGTACCTATGCATAGGGCTCCCTAACCTAGGGTTAGGGTACCAAGGGTAAGGTACTTGGAGCAATGGTTAGTGTACCTATGCAGAAGGCTCCTCATCCTAAGGTTAGGGATACTATAGGTATAGGAGTTGGGGCTAGGGTTGGGGTCCTGCCCTAGGGTTAGGGTACCTATGGGTAGGGCTTCCCACCTTAGTATTAGGGTACATACAGTTAGGGGACTTAGGGCTAGGGTTAATATGGTGGGGCTCCCTGGGGCCAGGGCTAGGGTTCCTATGGGTAGAGTACTTGGAGCTAGGGTCAGCATTCCTATTGTTAGGGCTCACTGACCTACGGTTAGGGTACCTATAGGTAGAATACTTGGAGCTATGGTAAGGGTTCCTATGCATACAGTTCTTAGAGCTAGGTTTAGGGATTCTATGGGCAGGGCTCCCCATTGTAAGGTCAGGGTACATACAGGTAGGATAGTTGGAGCTAGCGTCAGGGTACCTGTGGCTAGGGAACTTGGAGCAAGGGTCAGGGTACCTATGGATAGGGCTCCCCGAACTAGGGATAGGGTCCCTATGGATAGGGTACTTGAAACTCAATTTAAATATGGTGATCCCCTGGGAAGCTCAGGGTCACCAGGTTACCCAAAGAAAGAGTGAGAACTCTGTTTTTCTCCGACACTATGCTGAGGGCTTCCCACTCTAAGGTTAGGGTAACTATAGGTATAGAAGTTGGGGCTAGGATTAGAGTTCCTGCAAATAGGGCTTCCTACCCTAGGGTGAGGGTAATTCTGGGAAGGGTTCCCCATCCCAGAGTAAGGGTTACAATGGGTAGGGTAGCTGGGGCTACAGTTAGAGTTAGGGTTTGTATGGGTAGGGCTCCCTGTAGGGTTAGGGTTTCTATGGGTAGGGGATGTGGGGCAAGGATTAGGGTTACTATAGTTAAGCCTCCCAGTCCTAGAATTAAGGTTCCTATGGGTAACTGAATTTAGGCTAGGGTTAGGATTCCCACAAGTAGGACTCACTGCCCTAGGGTTAGGGATTCCTATGGGGGAGTTGGGGCTAGAGTTAGGGTTCCTAGGGTAGGGCTCCCAGCCATAGGGTTAGGGTTCTTACGAGTAGGGGAGGTGGGTCTAGGGTTCCTGTGGGTAAGGGAATTGGGGTTAGGGTTCCTGCGGTTAAGGGAGGTAAGGCTATCCTTACGGTTCCTACAGGAAAGAGAGGTGGATCTAGGGTTAGGTTTCCTATGGCTAGGTGAGTTGGGGCTAGAATTAGGGTTGCTACAGGTATGGCTCCCCACCCTAAGGTTAGGGTTCCTATGGATAGGGCTACCCATGCTAGGGTTAGAGTTCTTAGGGGTAGGGTTCCCCACCCTACGGTTAGGGTTCCTACAGATAGGGGAATTGGGGTTAGGGTTATATCTAGATAGGGTTCCTGTGGGTAGAGCTCCCCATCCTAGGGTTAGAGTTTCTACGCATAGAGATCGTTGCCTTGCGGTTAGGGTTCCTATGCATAGGGCTCATCACCCATGGGTTAGGATTCCTATGGGTAGGGGAGTTGGCGCTAGGATTAGAGTTCCTACGGGTAGGGCTCCCTGCCATGGGGTTAGAGTTACAAAGATTTGGCTCCCTGCCCTACCATTACAGTTCCTAAGACAAGGGCGCCAAACCTTAGAGTTAGGCTTCCTACAGGTAGGAGAGTTGAGTCAGGGCCTATTATTCCTACAGGTAGTGGAGATTGGGCTAGGGATCCTACAGGTGGAACTCCCCTTCCTAAGTGTCTGGTTCCTATGGGTATGGGAGTTCAGGCTAGTATTAGGATTCCTGGGGGTAGGGGAGTTCGGGCTACATGTACACTGCCTATGGGAAAGGGAGTTGAGACTTGCGTTAGGATTCCTATGAGTAGGGCTCCCCACCCTAGGATTCTGGTTCATATGGGTGGGGGACTTGAGCCTATGGTTACGGTTCCTTCAGGTAGGGCTCCCCATCCTAGCGCTAGGGTTCCTATGGGTACGGGGAGTTGAGGCTAGGATTAGGATAACAGTAGGGCAGGGAGCCCTACCCATGGGAACCCCAACCCTAGGGCAAGGGCCACAACCCATAGAACCGTAGCCATAGCCCCCAGTCCCCTACCCATAGGAACCCTAACCCTAGCTCCGGCAGCCCACCAATAGGAACCAAAACCCTAGGTTGGGGAGCCCTACCGCTAGTAACCCTAGCCCTAGGGCAGGAAGCCCTACCCATAGGAATCCTAACCCTAGCCCTGGGAACCCTATCCATAGGAACCCTAACCATGGCTCCAAGTCCCCTACCCATAGGAACTTTAACCCTAGGGCCTGGATTCCTATTCATAGCAACCCTAATTCTAGGGTGGGGACCTTCTAGGGGGAAACCTTAACCTTACAGTGGCAAGACCTACCAATGGGATCCCTAACCCTAGCCCCAAGTCCCCTAGCAATAGGAACCCTAACCCTAGATGCAACTCCCAGACCCATAGGAACCCTACTCTTAGCCCCAGAAGGCCTACCCATAGGAACCCTAACCCTAGTCAAAAGACATTAAAAAAATCACTGCACATAACACGAAAGGTGGCGCTGATTTTACATAATGGCACTGAGAACTTCAGGGATTTGTTTAATATTCAGTGTGGACATTCACAAAGTCAATGCGCATTTCAGAAATTTCACTGCACAAATGTGCATCACTGAACCTTCTTTCAGACCCTGGAACACTAGGTGGAATTAGAAAGGATAAATCATTCCATCAAGATAGGAATTTCCCCTGTCAGTCATAACAGTTCAAAAACAAAACACCCCACCAGCAGTTTGAAGAAGAGTCAAAGATGAGACCACATGCTGGGCTATGACATTTAATCTAACCTAAGGAAAAGCAAATGGCTGGCATTATCACAGGGCAATGCTGCTTATTTCCATTTTCTCCAAAAATAAAATCAAAGAAAGAAAAAGGAATGATTAGATAGCAATGGTCCAGTTGTTAGGGCTCTAGCCTAGGATTTTGGGGAGATAGGTATGTTCCCTGCTCTGCCACAGACTCTTCTATGAGAACACGGGCAAGTCACTTAGCCTCCCTGTGCCTCACTTCCCCATCTGTAATAGGGACAATTGTACTGCCCTACCTCCGCGAGCTGTTGGGATGATAAATACATTAAAAATAATGAAGAGCTCAGCTGCAATGGTAAAGGGAGCCAGATAAACACCTAAAGTAGATTATAAAGTTGAAATGCAGATATCCTGGCTAGGAACTGACACTTGATGAGATCAGGAAAAGTTTTGATCCTGCTCCTGGCATTTTGCATCTGTTGACGTGTATCCCATGGTGGTGGTTGGCTTGCCCTTTTCCAGCTCTTGGCATGATTATTTTGATGAAATGCATTCATAAATCACAGCCCCACTGGAGTCTAATTGACAGAAAGGAACAGAAGCAAACTGGAAAAAAGCAGCACTGCAGCGTGAGCTGAAGATATATGGGACCTACTTACAAGCTCATGTGAAAAATAGGAAAATAATGGCACTTATTTTGTGAGGTATTTGAATTATGAGTCCATACGTCTTAAAATCTTGGCAAATGTGCTGCAAAATGACTTGGAAATATGAGAAATGTACTGCACACTAAACTCTATTTCCCCCTTATGGAAAGAACAGGGCCATCTCTCTCTTTTCCCTCTCTCTTGCCATTCATCACCCAGTGGAGGAAATTCCCAAGCTCCAAAGTCCAGGAGTAGAAATATATTCTCTTTTCCAAGTTTTACCCCTCAATCTACCCCTATTTCAGCAAAAGCTGCTTGGCCGTCAGTCAGCTAGATTCACATGACAGGACAAACATGAGAGCAAACAGATGGAAAGCAAAGAAATGCCCAGTTCCAAAGAGGTACCAAGGAGGAGTGTTTTCGTGCAGTGGTTTATATAAGTGCAGCAGGGTTGCTGCCAGCTGAGGTTGAGGGAATATGTTCATATTATTCAAGTTTGTCAAACTCATGGGGTGAAAGAAAAACATCCACATGCTCCCTAGCACAACCCTATTTATCCAGCTGGAATGGGAGACTGCATTGGGATTTATTCAGAAAAGGGAAGTTTGGGTAACAGGAACATTTCCTTACTAAATCTTGGTTTTAGGGTGTCACAGGTGAGCTGAGCCTCTAAGAGGAGATCAGGCTCAGTCCTCCCTACTCTACCGTCCCTGGATTTCCTCCCAGATTGTGTGACAGAAGGATCATGTGATGACCAAGTTAAAAAAATAAAAAGTGGCTGACAGCCCAGGTGGGTGAGAGACCAGATTGTTGTGGCTGTCTCTAGAGAGAGGTGGGAAACCAGGGTTGAGACAAGTCCTGGAGGCATCACTCCATGAAGACAGCTGAAGAAGTAGCTGGGAAGGGCTGTGGGAAAGAGACTGGGAGGAGTCCTACAAGAACCTGGAGAAGGGGGAAGCAAGAGAAGAAAAAACTGGAGGCCACATAGCAATGTGTGCCCTTGAGGCCTGGCAATAACATCTTTTGTTTTGGGGCCCAAGGCTGGAGCTTCCAGAGAGGTTGTGAAGAAGCCCCCCCCTTAACCATAGGAGTAGTTTAACTTCTATATTTGGGGTGGAGGCAACTCCAGTCAGGCCAGTGGGGCCACGTGTGTGGGGGCAAACTCTGCACCTGCCTAAGACCTGCAGTTTGGGGTGTGGGGAAGCCCCTCTTCCTCCCAAACTATGCCCATGCCCATGCCCTTAACCTCCACCCACCCACCTACTTTCCAAATCCTGCCTCAATGAGGGTAGGATGTGGCTGGACCCTGGGGAAGGACTATTGAGCCCCAGGAGAATAAAGAAACCATTAGATTAGACTGGCACAGTAAAATACTGTTTAGCCTGTGCAAGGCTGAAGGACTATTTTGTTTTGATCCAGACGCTCTCTTTCAGTTGCCATGGAAGGGAGGACTTTATGGTTTGGCTAAAGGGCCAACCTACTCTACCAGAGGGACACTGAAGCATGAATTATCCCCCTGACATATGGACACCCACTCACCAGACAGAAAACTGAAGCATAAATAATTATAGTACTGGCAGATCAGGATGACTCTAACACAAGGGAAACTGAGGCATGGTGCAGGGACAAGCATGGATGATACTTGATGCTGGACATGTAAGAACCCATTGTAGGAGGATAGAACAAAGCCAGGGTTTCTGAGGCAAAAGGAGTTTAATTGTATATTCGGAGATGCCCCACCTATAAGTCCCTGATGAAGCTTCTTTTGACCTTATCTCCTCACTGGTATTTCCCCAAATGCACCATTCAAGCTTTATTATTCTTAGCACTTTTTCAATGGCCTTTCTCTTAATGCCGTGCAGATCCCATGCTACTGTTTTTTAATGAAGGCAATGTTCAGAACTTACTAAAGAAGAAAGTAGGGCCCAATCCTGCAAACTATGCATGCTGGGAACTCACTTTGACTTCAATAGGAATGCCACACATGTAGGATTGGAACCTTAAAGAGGGACTTTCCCTGTTCACCCTGAAGCAAATGTGGAGGCAGAATGCTCTTGCCAGGAATTCTGAGTTCTGATTCCTGCTCTGCTACTGACATCCTGTGTTACCAAGCATGTACTGTCTCAACTTCCTCATTTAAAAAAATTGAAAGAAGGATAATACTTATCTACTTCACAAGGTTGTTGACAGTCTTAATTCATTAATGTTTATAAAGCACTTTCAGGTTCTTGGATACAAGACATTACAGAAATGCGAAGTATTATTTATAATTAGAGGGGGAAAACCCACACTAAGAGAAAGTTAATGTTGCAAACTCAAGTGCTCAAAAGTTAGGAAATGCCAGAATTAAGATTGCCTGTGCCCAACCTGAAGCAAATACTCACCAGCAACCATACAACAAAAACACTAACCCAGGAACCAAACCCTACAACAAACCCCGGTGCCAACTCTGTCCGCATATCTATTCAAGGGACACCATCATAGGACCTAATCACATCAGCCACGCCATCAGGGGCTCGTTCACCTGCACATCTACCAATGTGATATATGCCATCATGTGCCAGCAATGCCCCTCTGCCATGTACATTGGCCAAACCGGAAAGTCTCTACGCAAAAGAATAAACAGACACAAATCTGACATCAGGAATCACAACATTCAAAAACCAGTAGGAGAACACTTCAACCTCTCTAATCACTCAGTGACAGACTTAAGGGTGGCAATTTTGAAACAAAAAAGCTTCAAAAACAGACTCCAAGGAGAAGCTGTTGAATTTGAATTAATATGCAAACTAGATACCATTAACTTAGGTTTGAACAGAGACTGGGAATGGCTCGGTCATTACGTTAATTGAATCTATTTCCCCTAGTTAACTATCCTCACTCACACCTTTGTGTCAACTGTCCTAAATGGGCCATCTTGATTATCACTTCAAAAGTTTTTTCCCCCTGCAGATATAGTTCCTCTTAATTAATTAGCCTCTTAAAGTTGGTATAGGTACTTCCACCTTTTCATGTTTCTCTGAATGTATAAATATCTGCTTAATGTGTGTTCCATTCCATGTGTCTGATGAAGTGAGCTGTAGCCCACAAAAGCTTATGCTGAAATAAATTTGTTAGTCTCTAAGGTGCCACAAGTGATCCTGTTCTTTTTGCTGACACAGACTAACACGGCTGCTACTCTGAAACCAAAAATTTCACACTGGGCACAGCAATCAGGAAACTGCCCCCAAACTGTGATCTTGTACATTTTTTAAAAGTAAAATATCTACCCCAAGTCTTTAATTAAAAAAATTGCTGTAGCTATTCAATTTCAAGGACAGAATGAATTTTACAAGGAAGGTCACTTGTAAAACATCATTCAGTCCTTGAAATTGACTAACTTTATTTGTAAAATGCATTCCATGTGAATGCCATAAAATACTTTGCCATTTACAGTCATGAATTTTCTAAAATAAATAGTGATTTACACAGGGCCCTAATTATGAGACAGTCTTCAATTACACAACAACATAGTATTTTTTTCTATAGGATCCCGGCCTCATTTAGTGCACAGGATGGATGGTGCTCTTGGAATGAAACAGGCTTATGCAGTAATGAGACTGTTGCCTGTAGAATCCCTGCTTCATTTGTTGCAGAAGCTGGAAGGTGTGTAGTGAATGAGGCAGGGAGCTGAAAGACGAAAAAAGATTGTTTCATGGTTATCCCAGCTGAATGCTGCCTCGGAGAATTGGATTCTATCCCTGCCTCTACCACTGAGTTCCTACGTAATGCTGGGCAAGTCATTTATACCAAAATGTTCACAGTTGGCCAGTAGTTGTGTGTTCCTCATTTTCTGGGTGCCCAGCATGAGACACCTGGGGCCAGATTTGCAGAAGTGCTGAGCACTCAGAGCTGTAAACAAAGTGAATGGGAGTTCTCCTATGAACATATAAAATGGTATAAAATGCTAGAGTACACTGGAAAAGCAGGGACTAAGTGTTACCAAGTTTGGCATCCAAAATTAATAGACTTTTTTTTGCAATTTTTGGCTTAATCTTTCTGTACTTCAGTTCTCCCATCTGTACAATGGGGATATCTCCTTGCAGGGGTGTTGTGAAAGTGAATTAATTGTTTATGAAGCACTCAGATACTATGGTGAGAGAGCACCATAGAAACACCCATCAGGAAATTAGTATAGTTTTGTATTCAATGCAGGGTTTGAATAGTGTATGGGAAATAAGCCTGGGACCATACACTGAATGAGGAGGATAAAAAGAAATATTGAATTGCATAAAAGCAGCTGAAATTAAAAAGCTGAAGAAGGCGAAGGGAAGAATCTCGATTGAAACGAAAAGCTTGTTGGAGAAGCAGAGAAACATGAAAAGGAGCTCGGATAACAACCTCGAGTACTCCATTCTGTGCAAGCTTATACGGCGAAAACTGAAGGATGACTTCGAGAACTTCCGGAAAGAAAAGCTCCTTAAAACAGCTGAATCACACAAGAGCCTCAGGACATGCAAGCGGGAATTGACGCAGTATAGATTGAGCGTAACAGCATTGAAGAACAAGGATGGAGAGACAGTAATCGACAGGGCAGGGATGGAGGAGGTCTGCAAGGACTTCTATACAGAACTGTTCAAATCAAGAATCAACGTCCCCCTCCCAACCCTCGAAGAGTCAGAAGAATGTGTCCCCCCAATAATCGTCAGCGAAGTCCGAAGCGCACTACACCAGATGAAGAAGGGAAAAGCTCCAGGCAAAGATGGAATAATGTCAGAAATGATTTATGCAGGAGGCGAAAAACTTTGGAAGGCCCTCGCTTTAAGATTCAGTCGATATCTTGAAGAAGGAAAAATACCATCAAGCTGGAAGGAGTCGAATACCATCTTGCTGCACAAGAAGGGTGATCGAGAAAATCTTAAGAACTACCGCCCTATATGCCTGCTCTCTCACATCTACAAGCTCTTCACAAAGGTGATAACGAATCGACTTTCACAGAGTCTGGATGAACAACAGCCGAGAGAGCAGGCAGGGTTTCGAAGAAATTTCAGTACAATCGACCATATATTTACCCTTAGCCAGCTCCTAGAAAGAGCGAGGGAATACAAACTCCCTCTGTGCATTGCTTTTGTCGACTATGAAAAGGCCTTCGATAGCATTGAGTTTAACGCAATATTAAAGGCGCTCACAGAGCAGGGCATTAACACGCAGTACATTAGTTTGTTGAAGGAAGCGAATACTGGATGTACAATAGACATTACTCTCCTTGAAACTCCCCTCTGCAGCCCAATCGAGAAAGGCGTAAAGCAAGGAGATACAAATTCACCAAAACTATTCACCGCCTGCCTCAAAATGGTTATGAACAAGATCAATTGGAGGAGTGGTGTCAACATAAACGGAGAGAGATTCTCTCATCTCAGATTTGCAGACGACATTGTACTAATTGCTGAAAGCACCAACCAACTGCAGAGCATGCTACGAAGACTCGACAAGAAAAGTAGTCAGGTCGGCCTGAAAATGAACCGCTGCAAAACGAAATATATGCGATCAGACATCTTACGAAAAGCCCGAATAACGGTAACAGGAGAAGACATCGAAGAAGTGGAACAGTACATATATTTGGGCCAAGAAGTTAATATACGCCAAGACCTGAACGGAGAACTCTTGCGAAGGATTCGGGCAGGATGGTGTGCGTTTAATTCCATCAAGGACGTCCTCAAAGGAAAAATTGACAAGACCACACATAAAAATATTTTCAATTCAGCAGTGCTGCCAGCCATGCTGTATGGCAGTGAAATGTGGGCACTGACGAAGAGAGAAGAGCAATGGCTGTTGGTAGCTGAAAGGGCAATGGAACGAGCTATGTTGGGAATCTCCCTTCTGGATCGTATACCAAATGAAATCATCAGAGAACGCAGCGGTGTGAAAGATATTGTCATGGAAAGCAGACATAACAAGGTGCGATGGGTGGGCCATACAGCACGGCTCACGGATAACAGGTTGACCGCAATCATTGCTGAGTGGTACCCGTGAGAACAGAAAAGACCCCCCGGTCGGCTTCCAAGAAGATGGGAAGATGACATCGTTAAACATATCGGACGAACGTGGAGAAGAAAGGCAAGAGTGCGAGAAGAATGGCAGACGTGTTGTGATCGGCGCAGTCTTAACGACAGCTGAAGTCCGATCGATCCAGGTGATCCAGGTGATTGAAGTTACCCATTCACTGAATGAGGCCAGGGATATTTGGAAAAAAATAGTAGGTAATCATGTAATTAAAGACTGCATCATAATGCTTACACCTAAGGGGATGGAATTAAGGTTTCATGAGCAATTTTAATTCTGGCATCTTCCAACTTTTTAGTGTTTGACTTTGCAACCTTAGCAGAGTTTTAATGTAGGGTTTTGGGGATGTAATAATATAAAGACACCAACTTGGCCAGGACCAGTATTTTATTGTGCTCTTTGCGCGGAATGCACTCAAATTCCTGGACTATAGAGGTCCCATAAGCACATCCTCACCTTGTGGGTGCCCCCTCTTCTCTAGTTACAGCCTTACACAGGGGTCCTCATCTCTAGCTCACCCTACCAGGCTCTCACTTGGGCGTGCCAAGGCCTTTCTAAGCTCCCAGCTTCCCCCTCAGGGTATTCTGTGGCTCACATCAAAGTCTAAACCCATTCCAGAGTAGCACAAACAAATCCAAATAAAAGTCCAAACAAATCTTCAAATTAAATACCCCTTCCACCCCCTCAGGCTTCACTGTAGCTCCCCTGCAGAATTCTAATCTATCCCTACAGTGCTCTTCCGCCATAGTTTTCTATCTGTTAGACCCTATCCCAAGGCCCAACCCCTGCAGACTGAGTTCTCTCTGCTGTCTACTTACAAGGCCTAGCTCCACCTCCTCTGGCCAGGAGGCAATTAGTTAATCATCCCCCAGGTACAGAGTGTGACTAACAGGGGTTCTTTCCCTTGCCTTGCAGGTGATGGGGGTTAAGCCCCATCACAGGTTCCTTAAAAATTTTGAGGGGGGAAGTTGCAAAACTTTCCTGTTAAACAAACATATTAAGTTTAATCAAAATAGGATCCCCTTCTATCTTTGCTGGTGCTGATGTGAAAGCTCAGTTTCTGGCAGGGCTTGATCTCTTTTCATTAGATATCAAGAATAAGCTTTTCAGAGGAAGAATAAATCCTTTGTTTGGGGTTCAGGTAGCACAAACTTTAAAAAACCCACCCCTAACTGGTGCATTTCAAAAGTTGCTAAAAAAAATTTAAATTATTCTTTAGAGATGCCATGGATAAAAGTAAACTCTAGCCCAGGGGTGGGCAAACGTTTTGGCCTAAGGGCCACATCTGGGTATGGAAATTGTATGGCGGGCCATGAATGCTCATGAAATTGGGGGTTGGGGATGGGGGGCATGAGGGCTCCAGCTGGGGGTGATGGCTCTGTGATGGGGCTGGGGATGAGGGGTTGGGGGCACAGGAGGATGCTCCGGGCTCCTACTTGGAGGCGTGGCCACACGGCTCTTTGTGCTGCTCTGTCTGCAGACGCCGCCCCTGGAGCTCCCATTGGTTATGGTTTCCGGCCAATGGGAGCTCGGGGTGGGGGCAGCGTGCAGAGCCCCATGGCTGCCCCTATGCATAGGAGCCGGAGGGGGGACATGCCACTGCTTCCGGGAGCCGTGCAGAGCAGGGCAAGCCCTGGACCCCACTCCCTGGTGGGAGCTCAAGGGCTGGATGCGGCCCCCGGGCCGTAGTTTGCCAACCCTTGCTCTAGCAGTACCCATCCTGCTCAATCCTGATACACAAGTGGAAAACACCATCTGTGCACCTGCACTAATATTATGTACAAGTATTGGTAACATCTTGTCTTTCAATTACATAATATATATTTTTAAATTATAGTATACTGCTGCTGCTTCTCTCTATTCTTTCACCCTCCTCTCTCTTCTTCTGCTGTGTTTTGCATCTCTTACTGACTTCCAACATCTGTGTTCTTTTATTCTCTCTCCCTCTGTCCCCTCTCATTCTTCTTCCCCCTTGGCTTTGTGTTCTTTCCTTCCATGGGGGGGAGGGATAGTTCAGTGGTTTGAGCATTGGCCTGCTAAACCCAGGGTTGTGAGTTCAATCCTTGAGGGGGCCATTTAGGGATCTGGAGCAAAAATCTGTCAGAGGACAGTACTTGGTCCTGCTAGTGAAGGCAGGGGACTGGACTCGATGACCTTTCAAGGTCATTCCAGTTCTAGGAGATTGGCATATCTCCATTTAAAAAATAAAAAATAAAAAAAAATGTCCCCCCTGCACCCCAATCTCCTGCCTTCTTGTGTCCCCCATTCACTTTAATCTCCACCCCTCATTTCCCACATCTTACCCTACTGTCCCAACAGCCCTCTTCACTCCTGCCTATCCCCCAATGCCCCCGAATCTGCCCATTCTCCTTCCCTCGCCCTGTCCCCTTAGGTCACGTTCTGGCCTCCCCCTTGAGAGAAAGCAAGGTTAGTTTCAATGGTTTAACACCACTGTAAAAGAGATAAGAATTGCCCCATTGTATTTTAAAGTCATTTGCTTGCCCACCTCCAGCAAGACAGTCTTTCATTAAACGACAAATATTGGCAGGACCCAAATAACAGAATTCAAAGTATACTAACCATCCAAACTGATGCAGCTAGCTTTTTGAAAGGGCAATGCTAGGATCTGAGGCTAAGGGTATAAAGATAGATTTTAGCAGATCAACTGCTCTGAAATGGCCCTGTACAACCCACTAACTTGAGTTACAATGTTTCCAGAAGTGACATTGGGCCAACTATAGCATTTGGAATGAAGGACATGGCATCCTAAAACAATTTCGTCTGATTCCCTGAAGTGATGGAAGTTCATGGGACTGAAGGATAGAGTCCAGTTTGACAAATGAACCTGGTGACTTTAATAAAAAAGTATCAAAGTTCCTTATCTGGGGCTAGATATTGTTCTCTCTCATTGAGGTTAATGGGTCTTGTGACAACCTGCTTCCGCTGTGGTGAACAGCTGCCATATTTTATTATACACACACACACACACACACACACACACTTGGTGACTATCATCTAATATTCACTCCTTGTCTCATTTAAACTTAATTTTTAAAGGTTTTAGCCTTTTCTCCCCAGGAGCTGGAAACCCAGAGATACACTCTAGTATGTGGTAATTATGATGTAGTGTCACTGTTGGAAGTGGCAGTCAGGTGTCCAAATAATTTAATAGCACATATGAGACTTAGTGAAAATAAAGTATCTTATTTATTATGCTAAGAACAAATATAATCTAATATGGAACGTGAAGCATTAATTAAATAGTTTTATATACAGAAAACACACCTTTCCCTGGCTATACAAATCTATTTTGAGCTTCTTAATTCTTTACAAATATACATATTGTGCTGTGACTTCTGTGTGTCTGGTGTCATCTCTCAGCATCAACCATTGCTGAGTAGTTACCGGGATGGCTTTTGGAATCCCTCACTTTCTCTGAGGAATCTCTCCCCTCTAGAGCCCACCAGTATCCACCAATGTGGGAAGCTGCTGGGGCTCAGGACACAAGCTGAGCTCTCTTCAGGTTCCATTCTCACAGCTCTACTAACCCTTGTTAAGTTAGCCCACCTTTCCAGACAAGTCTTGTCAGACCTTCTGACCCTCTGTGACCAAGTGGGAATTTCTGCGAATCCTATGTGTGCGCCTCAATTTCCTTCCGCTATGTGCTGCAGTGTTACCTAGGGAGTAGAAAGGGTTGTTTGCTCTCTGCAGAGGCCCAGAAACTCAGGTGTGAATGGCTCTTAGCTGTCTGGGGTTTGGGTCCTGAATCAATGGAGTTTTTGAGAAGACAATGGCAAATCCAGTTACCGGGACTTTGGTACTTAACAACCAACAACCATGGCTGGCCAATCTTTCGGCAGGAAGCCAAGCAGTGTTTGCCTAGCTGGAGAACAAAGGACTGGGGTGGGGTGTGAGGTAGAAGTTAAGAGTTGGCTGCTGGAAGCAGCCGGGGGCTCACTTGAACTGGGACAAAGAAAGGTCAGAGGGACAGGGCTTTGGGCTCTGTGCTCACCAGGATGGACTATGTGCAACTTTCTTTTCCCTCTGCTAACCTAGGACTTCCTATGCTGTGTGTTCCAGTTGACTAATAAATCCTGCTGTTTGTCAATGCTGTGTTAATGTCACAACAAATGCTGGCAGAGAAACATTGCTCCTTAAGATTGTACAAGTCTCCCTTGGGAGTCTGCCTCCATGGGACTTGCTGAACGGAGCTCACAGTGTGAAGCAGGGGTGCTGAAGGACAGGATATTCAGCCCAAGGAGGTGGTGAAGCTGTGTGGCTTACCTGGAGGAAGAGCGAGATCTATAGGGGGTCCTCCCAGAGGCTGCTCCAAAGCTAGGGTCATAGCACCGGTTCTGTGGATCCATGATATCCTCCAATTTCTTGTTCCCCAAAGGATCGGTGCTATGACCCAGCTTTGAAACAGCCTCTGGGACAGTGGTCATCAACCTTTTTATGCCCAAGATCACTTTTGAATTTAAGGGCAACCCAGGATCTACCTCACCCCTTCTCCGAGGCCCTGTCCCGTCCCCCAAACCCCACTTACTTCATCCCCCCCTCTCGCCATCACTTGCTCTTCCCCACCCTCTCTCACTTTCACTAGGCTGGGATAGAGGGTTGGGGTTCGGGAGGGGGTTGTGAACTTTGGACTGGGGCCGAGGGGTTTACAGTGTGGGAGGGGGCTCTGGGCTGAGCCTGGGGCAGGGGGTTGGGGTGCAGGAGGGGGTACAGGGAGCTGGCTCTGGGAGGGGGGTCAGGGCTGGGGAAGAGTGTTGGGTGCAGGAGGGGGTTCAGAGTGCAGGAGTGGGTTTAGGGTGCTGGCTCCGGGAGGGGGCTCATGGCTGCGGGTTGGGGTGCGACCTCTCGCTGGGCAGCACTTACCTCCAGCAGCTCCTAGTACGTGGTGCAGCGGCGCTGCTGCTAAGGCAGGCTCCCTGCCTACCCCAGCCCCACGTCGTTCCCAGAAGGGGCCAACGCACCCTTGCGGCCCCTGGGGGGAGGGCAGCCCATGGCTCCGCGCACTGCCCCTCTTTGCAAGCACCACCCCCACCGCTTCCATTGGTCACAGCTCCCCATTCTTGGCCAATGGGAGCTGCGGGGGCGGTGCTTGCAGGCAGGAGCAGCGTGTGGGGGGAGACCCCTGCCTCCCCGGGGCCGCAGGGTCATGCTGGCCGCTTCCAGGAGCAGCGTGGGGCTTGGGCAGGCAGGGAGCCTGTCTTAGCGGCAGCCCTGCTGTGCTGCCAGAGATCGCGATCGACTGGTTGCTGACCACTGCTCTAGGAGGACCCTTCAGTGAGCCAGACCCCCTACGGACCTCACTCTTCCTCCAGACTAAGCCACATGGCTTCACTGCCTCCTTAGGCTGGACTTTTGGTCCTTCAGCATCCCTGCTTCATACCGTGAGCTTCGTTCAGCAAGTCCCACTGAGACAGACCCCGAGGGAGACGTGTACAGTCTTAGGAAGCAATGCACATCTGCAGTGATATTCATACAGCATTTTCAAAACAGAAGGGTTTATTAGTCAACTGGAACACAGCCTAGAAAGTCCTAGGTTAGCATAGAGAGAAGAAAGTTACAACATGGTCCATTCTGGTTAGCCCAGAGCCCCAGCCAAGCATTGTCCCCCCTTGGCTCCTGCTCTGTCCCTCTGTGTCATCTTTGTTCAAGTTCCCAGGCCAGCCCCATCTGGACCCTCCGCAGTCCTTTGTTCTCCAGCCGGTCAAACACAGCTGGCTTCCTGCAGAGGGCTGGACCATTCATGGTTGTTAGTTGCTAGGTACCAAACATCCCAGTGATTGCATTTGCCATTGTCTTCCCAAACTCTCCATTGATCTGGACCTCCAACCTGAGACAGCTAGGCATCAGTCAGACCTGTATCTCTGGGCCTTTGCAGAGAGTAAACAGCCCTTTCCCACCATCTAGTTAACAATGCAGCATATGGGGAAACTGAGGCACACTGTATTCATGGAACATATTATAGAAAAGTACCACTCTGTCACACCCTGTGAGTGCCCTGTCACAATTCCCAGATCTGCCTCTCTGGAGATCCACACTCCAACCCCCATGTGGCTCCACCGTATTTGGTGATGTTGCTGCTAGTAATGTCAGCAGTTCTTTCACAGGGGTTTTCCTGCAGACTCCAAAGCAGGATTCGGCCTGGGGTAAAATGTCCATTAGGAATCAGCACAGAGAAAGGCCAGTCAGGATTTGCAGAGTTTATCCACCCTTAAAACTGCCAATTACAGAAATCTCCTTTTCCTCTATTCCAAACTAAGTAAAGTTGCTGTCAAATGAACACAGTACTGTAGCTTTGCTGCAAACCAATACAATTTTCCTTAAGCTCAAGATTGGCTCATTCAGCTCCAGATCTAGAAGAGAAGGCTCCATCTCTCAGCTTATACTGTGAGAAAGCCTTGATATAAAATAATATGCAACTTTCAGTGGTATAATTATACCATTTACAATGTGCATTCTCCATTATTTCTAACATGCTGATTTCTTTTTTAAAAGGGTCTCTTTTCCATTTATTATTTATTGTAAGGGAGATGGCTCCCCAGTGTTAAATTTCAAGAACTTCTTTCTCCAAAACCTGAAATTGTTTCCTTTCCCATGAGGTGGCTTTTGAAAGAGCGACAGAATTGTATTTCCAAAAATACAGGTGTTGCCAAGTCTGCCTAGGCCACTTTCACTCAGATAGGTGGATTCAGTTTAACAGTAGCTTTCACTTGTCACCGTCTAATTACCAGTCCTTCTCCAGCCTTCACTTTGTGCATGTCCTGTCTCCATGTCACTCTGTGTAGAGAGATCTCTAGCAGTGTCTATCCCCAAAGCTCGTTAGCAACCTGTAATCAGGAAGAACTGTTCCACAGTGGCCGAGATCCTCAAAAGGTATTTGGGCACCAAACTCAGATTGAAATCAATACCTAATACCTTTGAGGATCTAGGCCTTCCTCCTTCATAACCTTACCCTCAGCGACACACTGGTACACTCATTTGTTCTAATAATCCATGTCTAAAGAAACAACTCTCCGTTAGGCAGCCCTTCATAATCCGTTAGTATCTCACATGTTTACCGCTCACCAAGGGAAGGAACGCACATCAGCAACATTTTGGAATTTGCGGTAGCAGCGTTTCTGAAATGGATAAATCACAACCAGTGGAAGAATGTGATCCCAGAGCTGGCGTTGGACCTTCCAAGTAATACATTTAAAATAAACTCTGGTCCTGAAGGGTCTCCATTGACCTAGCCTCCTCTACAGCATTAACAGACTGTCCTGACTAAATCGTGCTCATCTTATAGTACCTACAGATTTAGGGTGACTAAAAATACCGAAGGCCCCCTACATTTAAGTGATCTAAATAGCTTGGGACAGTCTCTACTTGAGGGAATGCTTCTCTCTGCATGCCACACTGCTACAGCTGTGATCACCAGATGCCTCTGAGCAGGATCCCCCTCAATTTAAAGGGAGAAGAGGGCTGGCAGCACGGTCTGTGAGGGGCCATGGTGGATGACTTTTAGCAATGGCTGCAGAGTTCCGGCTGCTGTGGAGGGTGAGATTTGATGGGGGGAGGGTGACATCTGCATAGGGGAGGGGAGCTGTGTGTTTGGTTTCATGTTAAATGTTGGGTGTATCACTGTATACAGCCACCCTTTTATACTATACTATATGCACCCATTTAGAAACCTGTGGCAATCCCCGAATTGCCCCTTCATATCAAGTAGTTAAGCATCTAATTGGGTGAACATTTTTCTACTCACATTTAATGGTAGATGCAAAATTGTGCTCACAATACTGAAGGCCAGACTGAGACCTCACGAAGAGTCAAAACCATTTCCTTGGCTGTTGAGGATAAAACCTTGCCCCCTCCTCTCCCCCCCCCCGCCCAAGTGAGTCAAGTCATCTTAAATGAACTCTATCTCCTTAAGCACTTCTGAGTTCAAGAGAAGAGGACTTCAATCCTTTTAACCACCTCTAAATCCCTTTTTAAAAAGTACTGGATTAACAAAACTTGAACATTACCCTGTATCTCCAAGGGGGGTACTGCACAAACAGCAGCATCGCAAGTTTGCCTCTTCCCATAAAAGTTCCTTTTCCCTCATGTGAGAAGATTAGGGCATACATTTTCAAGGGTGACTAGTGATTTTGAGTGCCCAACTCGAGACAGCTTTAAAGGAATCTGATTTTCAGAAAGTGCTGAGCTCTTACTCTCTTTGGGCTCAATGTAGGGAGAACTGAGTAAAATTTTATCGCTCGTGGTATCAAGTTTGACCTCCTGTATAATCTAAGGATCCCTTCTGGCCCTAAATATATATATATAAATAAATAAAATAAATATAAACCTATGATTTCATGCTCCAATTTGGGCGCCAAAAATCCCTAGTTCTTTTGAGAATGTAGGCCCACAACTTTATGGGCACCATATGCAATCAGTCCTTGGCCTCTTCATTAAGACCCAAGCCCTTCTCGTGACTAAAGTCTCTAGGCCAACCATATCACAATGACAGAGAGTCTGACCTTTTACTCTCCCAGTGTTTCCCAGGCATCCTCAGAGATTTTCTCCATCTGATTTGGACTTTCACTGTGGTTTGGGTTGTTGAAGCACTGGCAACTGCTATCAGGGATCCAGGAGAGTGATTGACATTTTCTGATGGCAGAGCACAACAAAACTATAATTAATCATGTGTTTTTGTCCTTCTTCCCCGATTCATTCTCTCTCACACAATACAGGAGACAATAAAAATCATAAGTGGGTGGCACTTTCCATTGCCCAGAACTCAGTAACCCAGCAGCAAGGAGGCAGACAAGGTTTCATATTTAAACAATAAAAATCACTTTAGCAATTATTTCCATAGCAAAAGTGCTTTCTTATCCTGAGGGAACATCTGTTTTCAAAGTATATTACCATCACTGTGTCAGTGACCATTCAGGGGATGGTATTTGGACATCAACCTCTCAAGATTTACATGATTTACCATCTTGTGGGCAGTGGCATAGCCAGGTTTAGAGCACAGGGGGAGCGGAGCTAAAAAAAAAAAGGCACCGGAGCAAAAGGTGCAGGGAGCAAAAAGCATCAGGAGTAAAAAAAGGCGCTGGAAGCAAAATGCGCTGGAGCAAAAAAAAAATGCTCCGCTCTGGCTGCCGCGCAGGAGCAAAAGGCACCGGGGCGCTGCTTCTGCTCAGTGGGGGAGCGGCCACTCCCCTGCTCCCCCGCTGGCTATGCTACTGCTTGTGGGGGTTTTGGTACGCTGGACCTGTGCAGATAATGGTCCTGTATGGCTGTTAAATCACAATGAGCAGGCTGCTGGCTCCAGTGCAACATTATTAATAAGAGAGACCTTAGGAACCATAACAAAAGAGGTGGTTAATAAGACAGAAAATATCATAATGCCACTGTATAAATCCATGGTACACTCAGACCTGGAATACTGTATGCAGTGCCAGGTGTCCCATCTCAAAAAAGATCTATTAGAATTGGAAAAAGGTACAGAGAAGAAAATGATTATGGGTACAGAACAGTTTCCATATGAGGAGAAAAGAGACAACTAAGGGGGGATATGATAGAGGTCTATAAAATCATGACTGGTGTGGAGAGAGTGAATAGGGAAGTGTTATTTACCCCTTCACAGGACAAGAATGAGGGGTTACCTGATGTATTTAATAGCCAGCATGTTTAAAACAAACAAAAGGAAATACTTTGTTATCAATTACTTTATTTTATCATTCATTTATCGTGTGCTGCTACACTTCTATAATCCTAAATTTGATTACTAGTTAGAAGGGACAAGTATGTATTAGGTAGCTAAGTAAGTAGGGCTGAAACGCAGCCTTACAGGCTGAGGCCTGCAAGTTGTTAGCTTAGCCACATTAGTGTTAAGAAATACTTGACATAAGTAAGTGACCGAAGAATAACCCGATGCCATAAGATTACGGGAAAAGAAGTGCCAAGGGGTGGTATTGCAAAAAATTAGCCATAAGATCACAAAATGCCCTAGAGGTACATTTTTTCTAACATGTGCCTTAACCGCAGGATACAGGTGGTGCTTCGGTGCTAATGAGACTAAAAGAAACCATCCACAATCTATGGAAAACAGGTTACACCAATATTCTTGGGGGACACAATACACATAGGGAAAAAGAGGGTTGACACTTTCATGCACATGCGCATGGTGTGAGGTACAGTCAGAATCGCATTATAAAAGAGGGAGCCCAAATTGGAAAATTTGAGTTCCCTACAGGAAAATTCCAGCAGGAATCATCCCCTAATGATCAATTGGCAAGGCATCCATCAGATCCTAAGGGTATGTCTACACTTCCCACCGGATTGGGATAAATCGACCCCTGAGCGCTTTCCCATCAACTCCTGTACTCCACCGCCATGAGAGGTGCAGGCTGAGTCGACGGGGGGGGCGGCAGCAGTCGACTTACTGCAGCAAAGACACCGCGGTGAGTAGATCTAAGTACGTCGACTTCAGCTACGCTATTCTCTTAGATGAAGTTGCGTAACTTAGATCAATTCCTCCCCAGCCTCCAGTGTAGACCAAGGCTAAGAATATCATTAAGGATGTGAGTATTTGTAACTTGTGCATAGGTCCTTATAGGATTTCTATATGCTTGGGTAATCATAATGTAACTTTAATAAAACTTGTAAAACAGACTAGACCTTGTACTTGTGAAATGTACGTGTGGTCAATATCCTTGATCTTTGTGTGTTCCTAGAAACTCTAAATCTGAAGCAAGTAGCAGAGGTGACTTTCACCCTGTTGAGCTTGAAATGTAGCCACCAGAGCCAAACCCACGGTGGTGTAATACCACATTACTAAATTAACTTTAAATAAAATAAAGGCTGCAACTTCTTCACACAACACATAGTCAACCTGTGGAACTCATTGCCAAGGGATGTTGTGAAGGCCAAAACTATAACTGGATTAAAAACAGAATTAGATAAGTTCATGGAGGATATGTTGATCAATGACTATTAGCTAAGAGGGGATCACGAACACAACCCCATACTCTGGGTGTTCCTAAACCTCTGACTGGCAGAAGCTGGGACTGGATGACTGGGGATGGATCACTTGATAAATTGCCCTGTTCTGTTCATTCCCTCCGAAGCATCTGGCACTGGCCGCTGTCAGAGACAGGATACTGGGCTACATGAACCATTGGTCTGACCCACTGTGGCCATTCATAAATTCTTATGCTCGATCCAGATGGAACACACTGATTTGTGAAGAGAGTCAACATAGCCAATCTAGTTGTCTTGGAGGGACTCCAAGAGAAAAGTGGTTGCTGAAGTACCTCAGGCCTAGAGTAATACAGTGAAGCATCCTGTACGGAATACAAATTGATCTTCTTAAACTGAGAACAGACCTTCCCCATATCTTACTGTCATTAGGGAGAACCTCTTATGTTATGTTAAGAGGCAGTGTGGCCTAGGGAATGGAGCCCTGGACTGGGATTTTGAGTGCTTTTAGATATATAGTGCTTTTCATCAGTACAAAAGCTAGGTGGTATTGGTATTATTGTGAGTGATAGTAGTGAGAAAAACCACAAAGCCAGCCTAGATGGAGGAAAATCTATGTACCAATTGTGACACTATTTCATTTAATAAGGAATTGTTAGTAGATGGTTTCCTTTCTGCTTCTGTCGACCTGAGACCAAACTTGAGGGGTAGGATAAAACGATCCTTCCCCTAAACATCTGGGGCCATAATTTCTGTTACCATAACTTCATCGCCTTCAGTGGAGTTACATCAACAAAGAATATGTCCCACTGTCCCTACCCCCAAAAGAAACTTTACTGCTCTCATTCCATTACCTCTCTTTTAATACAATGGGATTGGCTAAATTTATCATGCAGAACATAAGAACGGCCATACTCAGTCACACCAATGGTCCATCTACTAGCCCAGTGTCCTGTCTCTGACAGTGGCCAGTTTAGGTGCTTTGTAGAGAATGAACAGAATAGGGCAATTTATCAAGTGATCCACCATTAGTCTTCCAGTCCCAGCTTCTGGCCGTCAGAGGTTTAGGAACACCCAGAGCATGGAGTTGTGTCCCTAACCATCTTGGCTAATTGCCATTTGATGGACCTACCCTCCATGAACTTATCTAATTCTGTTTTGAACCCAGTTATACTTTTGGCTTTCACAACATCCTCTGGCAAGGAGTGTCACAGGTTGACTGCTTTGTGTGAAGAACTATTTCTTCTTGTTTGTTTTAAACTTGCTGACTATTAATTACATCAGATGATCCCTTGTTCTTGCGCTCTGTGAAGGGGTAAAGTACTCTTCCCTATTCATTTTCTCCACACCATTCATGATTTTATAGACCTCTACCACAACCCCCCAATTTAGTTGTCTCCTTTCTAAGATGAACAATCCTAGTCTTTTTAGCCTCCCCTCATATGGAAGCTGTTCCATACCCCTTGTATGCACCTTTATCAATTCTAATAGATCATTTTTTGAGATGGGAGGACCAGAACTGCATGCAGTATTCCAAATCTGGGCTTACCATGGCTTTATATAGTGGCATACTATTTTCTGTTTTATTATCTATCCCTTTCCTAATGTTGTTAGCTTTTTTGACTGTCGCTGCACACTGAGAGGTTGTTTTCAGAGAACTATCCAGAGTGACTCCAAGATCTCTTTCTTGAGTGGTAACGGCTAATCTAGACTCCATCATTTTATATATATAGTTGGGATTATGTTATCCAATGTGCATTACTTTGCATTTATCAACATTGAATTTCATGTGCCGTTTTGCCACTCAGACATCCAGTTTTGTGAGATCCCTTTGTAACTCTTCGCAGTGTGCCTGGGACTTAACTATGTTGAGCAATTTTGTATCATCTGCAAATTTTGCCACCTCACTGTTTACCCCTTTCTCCAGATCAGTTATGAATATGCTGAATAGGACGTAACTATCCTGAGCTCTTTTGTATTGTGTGCATGTCTGTCTCAGTTCAGGGACCTTGTTTATTGTAACTCCCTCCCCTAGGTATCCCTCAGATTCCCTTGCTGGCTGTGTGTTCAGAGCTTGGAGGAAGATATTTGACTAGAAAGATACTGTACCTTCCTTTCATCCCTAGTTCTTCCTCCTGAATTGTCTCTTCTTTATCTAGTTTTATTGCCTAATTGTAAATAAGCGGGGATGGAGGATATGCCAGCTTGGGTTTAAATTTTGCTTTAAGTTCTTTTGTACAGTGTCCCACATACTGTGTTAGGAGATGAGCACTGTGAATAAAGTATTAAAAAATAAATAATGGTTGGATCTAATATGAGAATGAGTACTATGTTTATGGCTACTATCATCTCCCTCTGGGGGCTAGTTAGTTCTCCAGCCACAGATGTCTGAAATGTTTCAATGGTAACAGCTTGGAAATAAACTAAGACAATGGAAGCAGTAGTAGGGGGAGTGGAGTTCCTCCTATAGTGTAGCTCATGTATACAGGGCTGGAGGCTGTATGCTTCCCTTCTCTCTTCTTGCTCAGGCTTCAGCTCAGTCAGAAGATCACATGCAACCTTGCACCAAAACAGCACAACACCTTCTGAGGTGGAGAAAATAGCAAAAGAAAAATTCAAACAAACCACACGCAGGATAAACAGTGTGGTCCTGCACTAAGGAACCTAGATCTCCTGATGCCCAGGTTAGTACATTTCCCGATTCTGCCACAGATTTCCTGTGACCATGGGCAAGTCAGTTAGCCTCCCTGCCTCAGTTTCCCAACTGTATAGGTGGGTTAATTCTTCCTTCCATTCATCTGCTTTGTGTATTCAAATTACAAATTCTTTATGTCAGGGCTTTCTCTTACAAGGCAAGTTGCACGTTAACACATTAGTTAGACATGCTGCATCCTCATAGGGAAGCCTGCGGCTCATCTTAGAACTAACATTTACTAGCTAATACAGCTTCCCCAGTCTACATTCAGGTTCTAAAATGCATTGGTTAAAACGTGTTAGTTCATATACGTCTTACCCTATTGTGGACAGGCTCAGAGACAACCCATGCCTGCCAATAGCGGGGGAGGGGCAGAGTGAGGGCAGTCAGCTTCAGCAGCATTACTGAGAATGCTCAGCCATGTGACCATGCTCAGTACAAGCAAAGCAGCAAATCGGGGAGGCGGTGGGCATGTGAATCCGCCTGCGTCGCCTCTGGACAGGCTGTGTCTGTACAGTGTCTAGCACCATGTGGCCCTGGAGTTGCTAATAAAATTATATATATATATACACACACACACACACACACACGACAAACAGACAAATGTAAAAATACACAAATGAGGGGAAAATAAGTTTACAACAAAATTTCAAAATCCAGGAGAGAGATAGGTGACAGAGAGAAAGGAGAGCTCTCCTCATCCCCGGCCCAGCTGCCACCAAGGGACACAGGAGAATAGGCTGCCATGCCTTCCCCGCATCCCCCCAATTCAGCTAAATCTATTACAAGGTGTGGGAGAGGGGTGGTTCCAGCAAAAAAAGCATTGAAAGTACTGCCCTAGCTTCTATAGCCAACATGTTCACACACACTTGAGCAAGTCTGAAATGTAAGCCAGCAGAGGGCAGCAACAGCACACATACATGCTAGCTAGTTTACAAATGCAGTTGGGGATGGACCCGTTTGCTCTCTTCTGGGAAAGAGAGACTGTTACACAATCTCGAGGAAAAAACAACCGGGAGTCCTTGTGGCACCTTAGAGACTAACACATTTATTTGTGCATAAGCTTTCAAGGACTAAAATCCACTTCATCAGATGCATGGAGTGAAAATACAGTAGAGAGGTATAAATACACAGCATATGAAAAGATGGGAGCTGCCTTACCAAGTGGGGGGTCAGTGCTAATGAGCCAATTCAATTAAGGTGGAAGAGGGCTATTCTCAACAGTTGACAAGAAGGGGTGGAAGTCACTTTTGCAGTGCTAATGAGGCCAATGTAATCAAGGTGGCCCATTTCAAACAGTTGACAAGAAGGTGTGACTATCAGCAGAGGGGTTTAGTCCATGAAATCTTATGCCCAAATACATTTGTTAGTCTCTAAGGTGCCACAAGGACTCCTTGTTGGTTTTGTCTGATACAGACTAACATGGCTACCACTCTGAAACCTGTCACAATCTAGAGATGCTCTCTCCCTTCCTGGGATCTAGAGGAGTCAGCCCCTTGCGCCTAATTCTCGACTCACTGTAATTCAGGAGTAACACCACTGAACTCCTGGAGATGTGCTGGTGTGAGAGGAGAATCAGCCACTTGGTGTTGCCTTGCAAGCCTCTCAGATGAGAGGAGCTTAAGGGCAGAAGGGTTGGTTTGGGTCTATAAGAAATTCCATTCCGTTCTCTCCAGATGAAGGACAATTCCTGCAATTCAGGGCCTGCCTGGGGCAGGGAAGTGGGCTTTGGCAAACGAGTCAAAGCAGTGCCAGAAAACCCTGTAACACAGACCTGACTTTATTATTATTTTGGCACTCCTAAAATGTATAACCTGTGCAGTGGATTTTTCCAAAACAGCATACGTGACCATCTGAGTTACTGTCAAAATAAATCTTTCTCCTTAAGGGCTCAAAAATTGAACATAGCCAAGACTAAATAGGACATACAGAGAGTGGCAATCCGTAAACAGATGATTCAACACAAAGGACCCTAATCCACAATTGTGTTGTGTCCAGGCCACAAAGAAGCCACGTGCCTCCCTCAGAATACCTTCAGTGTGTGTGTGTGTGTGTGTGTGTGTGTGTGTGTGTGTGTGTGTGTTGCGGGGGGGCGGGGAGCAGGGGCACAGAGCTGGGTCTATACTCCTATGTGAAGAAGCCTCAACAGAGAGAGGTTTCTGGTGTTGGTTTGGGGTGGGAGGGATGTAGCTGGTCTCAGACCATGATTATTCTGCAGCTGCCACAAGGCCCATAGAGGTGGAGGGTCCATGCAGCCGGGGCGGGGTGGAGAGCATGCAAACCAGCCCTTAGCAGCCTCAGGATGAGTGCACGTATGAGCACAAGCTCCCTCCCATCTGTCCTTGTACTGGCACAGGGATGAATGACCTCTAAAGAGAGTCTGATGAAACAGAAACTGTGTTTCAAATACCGCTGGGCAGCCCTTACCTGAAAGTTCTCTCTCCACACTGGAAAGTGGGCAGCTGGTGACAACGTGCAGGTAGACCCGCAAAGAGTTAACAGTCGGGGGGGGAGGGGGGCTGATTGCACCCAAGTAATGGTGCTGACTCTGCTGGATCCCTTTTGAATTATTGTTAAAAAAGTACTGCCCCTCGCTGAACCAGTATGAGCCTTTGTGTCCCCTGCGCTTGCACCACAGCACAACAGGTACAAAGTGTGGCATTCATGTCTGTGAGGGCAAACACATTAATCACAGCAGGGATGAATTTGCCCCAATGAGGTTTTCCCTGCCTAGTTATTTAAAGTGCATAATGAGGTTTGTAGCTTGCAGATTCTTCTGGCTTCAACTGCTATATGTAAAGCTACCTCCTAATGGAAAAATACAAAGACAACTGCTAAAAGAGACATTAAAATAAGATTCAGGCTCCAAGGGGGAATGGAAGGTTTAATTTTTGGCATGAGAATGGACAGAGATTTTAAAAAGGGGGCTGCTGTTTATTCTGCAATGGCATTTCTAGCCCTTGAGTGCAATCTGTGTTAGATGCAGCTGGGCGCCGGCCCGCTGTGTGGAAATGCTTACTCCTTGATTAAAGCCATGTGGGAACCAAGCTGAGAGATAAATGTTAGCAGAGAGTACCTAGCATTTGCTCTCTTTTAGTTAAGAGCTCTTCCTTTGAGGATTCAGTTTGCTAGTGAAAGTGTCTGAAGATGTCTATGTAAAACTGAATGCTCCCAGCTTTATGGGAACTAAAGAATGAAACTTCTTGAGTGATGTGTGATATCTTTGGGAGCTATATGCCTCAACACTGAAGTTTATAGAGATCTCCTTAAAGCTGGAACAAGGGGAAACTAATAAAGACATTCACTATTTGGCTGGCTTTGAGTTTTGAAATTGCTTCTGGGGCCTGTTCTCTGTAATAAGAAACCCTAGATCTGACACATGAAACAAAATTGGTCTGGATGTAGTTCCTAAAGTGAGACTTCTTTTGACTAACCTATGTTGACTTTTGTTTCAGTGTTACAGCCAAACGCTTTGCATATAGGGTCAAATACTCTCCACGTTGCCCAGCCCAAGCACTTAGGTGCATGCACAGGGGAAAGGGAGGGAAGGAATCCTTCACCCAAGACTGCAGAAGCTGTCAGCACAATAGCTGAAGTGAATTGCAAGTTATCTCTTTAAGAGCTAGTGTGGGGGTTCCTGTTCCTGGGCTAGGGGGGTCTGTAGGAAGTGTGCATTCATTATTGCTGGAGGAATTTTGCACCACTGTACATGCACAGAATTCATGTCCCCTGCAGATTTCTTTGCTTCCCTGCAGAAAAATGACTTTGTGATAGGGAAGCAAAGGGAAGGTGCAAGAGCAGTCACACACCACTCCCTAGCTGCACAGGTACATCATTTCAGGCACCCAGAGCAGCCAGTGGAGAGGTAAATCACCACGGGGCTGGAGACACCCCTGAGCCGGGATCAGCTGCTAGTCTCGGCTGGGCTGGAGGCAGGGGAGGACAGGACTTCCTCTTCCCCTGCAAGAAGTGGCTGGGGCTGTGTCAGACCCACACCCAGAAACCTCCAACAGCTGCATGAATCTCAGCATCCTCCCCTGCTTCCTGCCCCCATCGCTCCTCAGCTGTGGGAGGAGAGGTCACTGTATGGGGAGCTGCTCCCACATCCACCCAACCCCTGTGCATCTGTACCTCCCATAGCCAAACATCCCCACCAAGCCTCACCCCATACACCTAGTACCCCCTAGCCCTCCATACCCAAACCCCACTGAACTTCAATCTCTGCACCCAGACCCCCTGCCTCCAGATCCCCACCCCCCACTGAGCTACCTGAACTCAACCCCCCCACTGTGACAAGCCCCACCCCTGCACCACCCTGAGCCCCCCACATCCAGACCTCCATGCCACTGACCCCCAACTAGCTGCATCCAGACTCCCACCCCACCAAGCCCCACTTCCCCAGACTCCCCTGCTGAGACACCCACACCCCTCCGCTGAGCCCCAACCACTTTCACCTGGAAGTCCCTGCAGAGTCCCATTGCCCCTACACCTGGAACCCCCCCAATGAGCCTCTGTGCATCCAGATCCCTCCACACCTAGACCCCCACTGAGCTGCCTGCACCCAGATTGTCCCACACAGAATCTTCTCACCCTACACCTGAATCCCCCCCACACTGAGCCCCTTCAGACTTGGATCCTGCCTGATTGAGCCTGCCTGCCCCACACCTGGTGCACCTGGCACAGAGGGGCAGGGCCCCAGGGTGTTTCTGGGGTAGGCCCAGGCCTTGTGCTGTGTCAGGGTCGGGTCCATGTCCCGGGGGTGGGGAGTCTGCAGGGTGATCTCCCACCTTCATACAACCAGTGGACTGTGCTCCCCACTGCCATGCTGGAGCCTCTGCATTTATTTATTGACAAATAAAACTTGCAGAATTTTACAAATATTGTGTGCAGAATTTTTTATTTTTTGGTGCAGAATGTCCTCAGGAGTAATTCATGTGGTCAGTTTTGCAGACAGACAGCTAAAGTAAGGCAGGGGTGCGTTGTGCAGGTCAGTTTTTAGGGAGAAGCTTGTTTCCTCTCTCTCTCTCTTTTTTTTTGGTTCGTGTGAATTGAATTTCATTTGCAATTCTAAGAACTAAAGTAGTGTTTTGTTGCAACCTCCCAGCAAGAGTTTATATTTTTATCTAATTTCGCTGTGTGTATTCTGTGAACATAACACATCGTAATGCAGCCCTCCCTCTGCAGGTAGGCACTATAGGATCCTCTGGTCCTGAACCCATCCCATTTCCACCCTTCCCCTATTATTGAGTAGTGCCTCAAGATTCTTTTGTGCAGTGGAACCACACCTTTTTCTCTGTGTGGGTAGCGTCCACACCCACGGAGAAAGAAGCAGGATTTATGTCTCAAATTAGCTGAGCTCATGCCGAGGAAAATGGAAACCTATTACACATTCCCCACCTCACCCTGCCACGCATGTGTGTACACACACACAATCCTGTCGTGGGTTATTGAAAGCCTAACCATCTTAATTGATATGTTTGCTCTGGCCCCCACAGCTTGTGCACTCCTTACTTTGGGAAATGCTATCATAAGCACAGAAGTAGTTAGCATAGCTTAAACCTATTGCATTAAATGTTGACAATCTGATTTTCTGGAAATTTCTAAGTGTCTTATGCCTTCCCACTGGTTTATGTAGGCTACCACTACAGACTGTCTAAATTTTACATATATTCTCTGAACTATTTTACAATCAGTGAGATGTGGCATGAAAACAGCTCTTGTCTTGAGTACTATACCATGATGTTGGCTCAAGAGATTTCTCTCCTGCCATCCAAATCCTTGGAGCTGAATAAAGGAACAAAAGTTGCTTGTTTTCTACACCTCCACCCTATCTTATTAAGACTCTTGTTTGTAATAGTATCTCATCCATTGGGAAGGGAATAAGGGCTTGTGTTACTCTAGTTAGTGTGCATTTTGAGACCACCACCAAGGACAACAGAGGGTGCAGCTGGTGGGCTACTTGTGGAAGGTACCACTATTAGCCAGTTCTCAAGAAGAAATATGTGTGAGCAACTCTTTGAAAGAAGAAACCAAGGACTTGCTGTAGGAAGGATGGCAACAGTGCAGTCACTTCATGATGACTTTCTGTGAGGCCCAGGAAGGAGAAAAAGTCAGATCTAAAATGGGTTAGTATGTGTTAAAACAGAGGTCGAATTAAGGCAGTTTGTGCTGGTCAGAAGCTGGCACTGTTCCCTCAGTGGTGGCTGCCATCTTGTGATCCAGAATTTAGACTTAAAAAGAAACCCCTCTAGCCCTTATGTTTGCAAAAGTAATCTTAAAAGTGAAAACCCAATGTAATCAAAGCAGTGATGTATGCAGAGAGCCTGAAACAGTAGTTCTAAGAGGTGTGAACTGCTTCCATTCATCTCAGTGGGGTGTTAACCCCAAAACCTAAATATGGCAATTTAAATGTCAAGAATTAACTATTTCATTCAAAGCATGCAAAGTGACCATCTTAATCTGCTGTTAACAGTATCTTATATTGGTGTCACAGGTGGGCAGAGCTTTCCAGAGTACTGTTTTTTCCCTCCAATTCAACCTCTGCTCTGAAGGAAGCTATACTGTGCCCTTGTCTATGTAAAATGTTTAACGAAGATTTTCAAAAATAGGTTCCTAAAGCTAAGCTCCTACATGCATATTTAGGCAGAAGTGCTGAGCAGCAGCAGCTCCATTGACTGCATGGAAGACTTGTTGGTCAGAAAGCTGTCATGCAGGAGCTGTTCATGGAGTGGGCTCCTAGGGGATAGTTGAGGATGTACTCTTGTGGCATAAAAGAAGGCGGGAAAAGTGGTAGACAAATAGGCTTGTGGAAATCTCGGGGAGCAGAAGTGTGAGACACAAGTTTGGATGATGTAAAAATCCCTTCTTACAGATTTTAAGGCTGATCCTGTAGTCCTTTCTGAGGCAAAACTCCCACAGACATCATCAGCCAGTGTAAAAACTGCAAATTCAGGCCTTGATTTGAAAAATTTGGCCTGAGGTGCAATGAAACACATGCATTTCCCTATCCTTATGTGTCTAATCTATTTGTTAGCTAATAGATTGAATGCTGCTATGTATGTGTCGTAGAGCGTCTTTAAGGGGCCCAAGAGGAAGGGTTGTTGAGGGTATGGCAGTGGCTGACCCGTTGATTAAATTAAGCCAAGGCTGCATGGTGCTTTACAGCCAGGCCCCAGGTGAAATGGAAAAACCCAGTTTGCTACGTTTTAGTCACATACATTGCTAGATGCTGTAGAGACAAGTATCAGATAAGGAATGCACTTTATCCGGGTTTGTGCAACTAACTAACTCTTGAAAACAGAATATATTGGGAAAACAGCTCTCACAAATAGACTTTTTTACCAGGAAGGTAAATTGCTTTTTGCTAACTACCAGAAAATAAATGCATTCAGCTCTGACAAGGTATTAATCAGATAATGGAATCTGTTTGATTGTGTAGCTAGAAGTGTGATTAAGATGTTAGGTAAGTAGAATAAGAAAGTAGCTAACAGTGAATAAGTATAGTACATTATATTTAAAATGCTTTAAACTTATATTAAGGTGTCTAACGAAGGGGGGATGTGAAGTGTTATAATTTCAGTGCCAGGTAGAGACATTCCAGAGGGACAGGACAAGACAAACTGTATTAATCCTTAGCTAACATGTCCTCTGTACCAAGCCATAGCAGGTGCAGGATGTCTCTAAAGTTTTGCTGACTTTTGGAATGCTATGGTCAAACCAAGATAAGAATCTAGCTACAATCTCCATCCTGTTTATTGCATAGTCTGTTCCAGCTTAGCAAATTTGAAAGCATGTGAAAGAAGATAGGTAGGAATGATATCTAAAGTAATGCAAAGAAATGGTGAAGCCCTCACCTGTTGTAAACAACCCTAATATATAGAGAGGTAAGGTGAAGCTCAGATTTTGAGGCAGTCTGACTGCTGCCTTCCAGATGGGTTGGTAATATAGGTACTCTTTTATGGCTGTATTAATCTTTGACTAATAACCTTTTATTAATAAAGTTGATTAAGCCTAGCTATTTGATATCTTATTAAACTAACATTAGACTGAACCCGTAGCACCTCATTTCCATATGTAGATCTGGAGGCATGGCTTGACTCCTTTGATGAAACATAAACTGCTGGGCCAGCGGCAACTGAGCTACCATCTGTCTTCATGATCCTAAAGTGTTAAAGTTTAACAAAGACTCAAAGTCACATTCTCATTTCTAGGGAGAGCTGTTCTTTATTACTGATTTTATCAAAGGATGAATAGGAAGAGGTGTGGCTAAATATGGAAATAGCATCAGTTACAGTATCTCGCGAGTCTGGTTGTTGAGAAGCAGATGCTACTTGCAGAGTAAATGAAACTCATTTCTTGCCGTGGTTTAATCTTTCTTCTGAGAGTGGGCCAAATACATCCCTGGTGTAACTCCATTGGAGTTAAGGGAGCACACCAGGAAATCTTACCATTGACTTCAACGGGAGCAGAGTTAGGTCAACACTGAGTGCTTCTGAAAATCCTACCTGTACATTCCTGGTCCTTTTCTTCTTTCCTCTGTTATTGACAGTTTAATGGTTTCATGCATTTATTTACAATTGCAATAATGAATACAATTATAGTTTTAACAATTTTCCAGTATTTTTCTTCTCTCCTTTTGGCTTCAAATTCTCCCCTTGAAGTCACAGGAAACTAAGAAAAAAGTTTGACACTGAAATAATTGTTTTTTAAAAAACCCAAACAAATTCCAGGAAGTCCTCCTGACTTACACGTGGCTTTGGTCATGTTCACGTGATATTTAATCTTCAATAAAGAGACTCCAGTGTTCTATAATCTATTTTTTCTGGCTTCACATTTTTAGATCTCCTTACTAAAAGTACACCCCATTATCACAACCCAGAAGAGCGGCCATTTTTATAAGCTTCTTCCAGGCTTCCTCTGGCATTGGAGTGTTAGGTTCAGTAAAATGCACAGCAGTCCTCCCACTCTCACTGTTACTCCTTTTGGGGTTTTGTAGTTCCTATGGTTCTTGAGCATGAAGGCTCTTGACCTCCTGGATGGCTTGCCAGAACTGGTTGTCCCATAGGCATAGTCACTACTCATCTTTTGCTGAAAGGATCCCAAGCCGGAAGTGAGACTGTAACAGTAACAGCTGGGAAAACTAACACTGGGGGAGGGCGGGGGTCAATTAAAGGAAACATTCGACCTGCTGGTGCTTACACAGCCTCTTCTGTTGCCAGGAGAGACTTCCGATTAACATGGGAATTGCTCTTACACCTGGCAGATAAATTCTGCAACTGGGCTTGTCTCTGTGAAGTGGGTCTGGCCTCCATCACATTGTAACCAGCTGCTGATCACTGTGCTCCTATGTATGAGTTGACTGCATCCCTAAGTGTGTGTTTGTACGCAAGGGAACAGCCATAAAAGAGAGAACAGGGAAGAGGGTCCACATTCTGCAAAGCACTTAAGCACGTGTTTTAACTTTAAGCAGGTGAGTAGTCTCACTGACCAGTGGCACTACTCATGTGCTTAAGTGCTTTATTGAACTGGGGCCAGGATGAGCAATGAATAATATGAATGGAAAAGAAAACACAAATGCAAAGAAAAAGGTAAACAAACCTCTTTCTCATGCCATCTAGAGAAACACTGCTGCTCTGCGACTCAAACCAACATGCAGCAAGTCAGACATCAGTGGAAAGGAATTGAGAGGATTATTTCACAATTTTATTGCACAACTGAAAATTAAACTTGTTTTGTTTGTTTTTTAATATTTACAAGCCATTTATTTTGCACACACAATCTAAATAGCATTTTCCCCAATAAAATTATCACCTAGAAAACTTACACACAGACTGAAGCATACATGTAAACTAAGTGTTTTGTGTTAAAATGCCAGTTGCCTCAATCTAACAGCCCTGGAGGGATGAGGCGCTTGGGAACAGGGATACAGAGGTCATCCCTCTCTAGGGAGCACTTCTGTTCAAGAGTTGCTTGTAAAACAAAATGGTTGGATTTTCTTTTTCTGTCCTGAAATGTAGCGTAAGGACCACCCCCACTCCCAGTGGGAGAGAAACTGAAGAGTTCACTATTCATTCACACAGGAGGCCTTCCAATAGAGTAATGCACAGACAGGGACATGATTTTAAAATTCAAATCCTTCCGTGTGACATGTCTTGCAAAGAAATGACAAGCATCCCTTCATGCATCACTCACCGTAAGGATTATGAAATTCCAGTTTTCCCCCTGAAGAATGTAAAAATACCTGTGTCATGGCAAAAAGGAGTCTGGTTCAAATCAAGCCCTGCTTGGTGAGGGGAAATGTGGTTTTTCCTTTCATATGGATTCCTTTCTTATGTCATTAGAAGAGAGCCGACAGATATATTACATATGCTGTTCCTGACCTCTGCAAAACCATGCAACAGTAGCATGATGCAATGACAGTTGCATATCCTTGCCCACATTGCCTTGTGTAATATTTTGCTTCAACTATCAACTATTAAGGTCTTCATCACTTTATTCTCTAAAGCAATGCGTTCTTGTCTGTTAGCATGCTGTGTCCATCACAGTGCCCTTGATTTCCAAAGCACACAAGCTGCTCCTTCCATGGCTGGTCAACTCACTCATTCTTAGTCACTTAGGCTAACATTTTCAAAACTGTCCACACTCTTTTGATGCCCAACTTGCAACACTAAGGACTTGATTTCCAGAGAAGCGGGGCACCTTCACCTCCAAATGGAGTCAAAAACAGCAGTGGTTGCTCAGCACCTCTGAGAAGCAAGCTATAGGTAGCTTAAGTTGAAACACCAGAAAATCGAGGCACCCAAAACTTAGCAGACAAATTAGAAAAATGGTCCATTGCCTCTTTAATGCACTCAGCACCTGCTAGCCACCTCCTTCAGGTTGTGAACTCTTCTGAGAATGTCAGCTAAATGGAAAAACTGAAGCTGCAGCAACCTGCAGCAATCTTGGAAAGAGAGTGAATATTTATGTTTTCTGTTACCTGGTGTGCTGTCCATGTGGTCCATTACTACATATGCTACCAAGGGATGGCTTTATGGAGGACAAATCAGCTGGTTGTGTGAAGGGAAAAAAATAAAATGGGCCTTTTCAAATCTTCCAATGCCATTGCTTTCCCCAAAGCTATGCATGGTCATCATTAGGGCCCTACCAAATTCACGGCCATGAAAAATGCATCACGGACCGTGAAAACTGGTCTTTTGTGTGCTTTTACCCTATAGTACTATACCGATTTCATGGGGGAGACCAGAGTTTCTCAACTTGGGGTTCCTGACCCAAGAGGGAGTTGCAGGGGGGTTGTAAGGTTTTTTTAGGGGGGATCGTGGTATTGCCACCATTGCTACTCCCCTACAATAACCTTGCGACCCCCCCCCCCCAACTCCTTTTTGGGTCAGGACCCCTACAATTACAACACCGTGACATTTCAGATTTAAATAGATGAAACCATGACATTTACTATTTTAAAAATCCTATGACCATGAAATTGACCAAAATGAACCACAAATTTGGTAGTGCCCTAGTCATTATTAGCATCTCACACCCAATGGTTGGTAAGGTTGGATGCAGGATTGGTACAGGATTCTGAGCATCTTCAGGCATCTCCCCTTACTCTGAGGCTATTAACATTGTGCTATATTCAAGCCTTGATCCCTCTATTCCTGACATTCAGAGTTTTTGTTTGCTTTAAAGTAGCTCTTCTCCCCTCCCCTCCCCAAGAAGTTTGCAAGGAAAAGGTGCATTCTCTGCACAATAAGTATAAACAGCCCACCAGGCTGTGAGAAGATACTGAACTAGCTTAAAAATATCTGACAAAGTAATGGGAGAGAGGGGCAATATTGCTAGTGATAAATGTGGGGAAGGTGAGGCACAGGTAAAATGTGTGATGGACTGGATGCAAGAGGATCATGGGATTAAGCCTTTTAGAAATTTCACTTGGCATTAAAGAAATTTCATGCTAACATAGGAACTGTATGAAGTGGGGGAAATCTCGAGTGCTCAATGTGCTTGTACATATATGTGCAATTGCTCACGGTGTTACTGCCCTTTGACTAAAAAACAATAATGCCTGGGAATGATGTTTAGAGGCACAGGGGGTCAGGAGCCAGAAAAGTTGCACCAATAGGAATATGTTAAAAAACAAAAACAAAAAAAAAAAACACATCAGGATCCCATCCTTGCGGCTTCCAACCACTCAACTTCCTCTCAAGTTTGGACTTAACTAAAAACTGCCAAAATCAAAGAATAAAGAGAAGGGTATGCAGAAAAGCAGAAGCCTAAAAGTGGAAGAGCACCCAATTGCTTTTCATAAAAGAAAGGGACCGTGCCGGTGTATCTTTAGTAAAGAACTTGCCATATGGAATATCATGAATCTATGTTCTTTCATACGTACAGTCAGAGAAATTACTGAGACAGGAACAGAACCTGTGAAGTCTCAAAGGTCAAGACCAATACTCCAGGCAACAGGGAAGTCTATCCCTTTTATTGAACTGTTTCTTGAAGGATCCCAATGATGCACAATTCTAGTCTTCTGCTTCACACAATGTCCTGAAAACTTCCAAGTGTGATGGGAACTGAAGAGAGCCGTACAAGCCTTTTGCGACAAAACTTCAAAAAGACTCTGAAGTCTGCTTGTTTCTTATATGAATGTGGAAATGAAACCAGCAAAGTTTTTTGTCTGAAATATTTTTGGGCCCAGATAACTGAAACTCAAACTGAACTTTTTTTGCTCGCTTTCTCTATAAGCACAATTTTTTTTAAAAAAGGCTGAGTTCTATGGGTCCATAACAAATTTTCTGACAGTTGGTTATGTGTTATGTCTACTGGCCTGGATGAATCCTCATTAACACAAACTTTTGCAAAATCCATATGCTACTCATGAATCTTAACAAAACTCACTGGTTTTTTAGTTTGTCTTTGCTTTACTTTGAACAAACCCAAAACTTAGAAGCAAAGGATACAAACTCTGCCCAAACAGTTCAGTGTGAACCAATACCAGCAGGATTTGCAAATTTTAAGGCCAGAAGGGACCATTTTGGTCATCTAGTCTAACCTCCTGCATAACACAGGCCCCAGAACCACACTGTTGTGCCTTTCCATTGAACAGCTGTACCATTTGGATTTTTATGCATTCCTGTAAGTGGTAAGCACTGGGCAGGGTGTATGTGTGTGGGGGGAAATTACATAAGTTATATGCCCTCAGTCTGAATCTGCACGGTGGTGAGTCCCAGAAATGCCTAAGCATAATAGGTATCTATCACTCATTGGAGAACTCTTTATGAGCTGTAGTGAAGCACAGCAAAGTCTACCCAAAAAGCAGATTATACGTAGAGCTCACTAGGATCTTCTATAAAAACCAAAACACTCCGCTATGCTACCGCCTACTCATGGCTTGTGTTTTGTTTAGTCTGGATGAGTAGCCAGAGGAACAATCAGGATACACTGGTTTTTAATTTTTCTTCTTTAGATTTCAGTTGCTTTAAAGCACTGCAAGAGAGAACAGATGCAGCAATAAATCTGCCTCAAAATCAGCAAAAGACGCTTCCAAGGACACTAGCTTTGCTTCAGCCATTAACTAACCAACCAACCAACTGTTGACTTCAGGTGGGCAGAGTTTTGAAAGGATGAATGTCCTGACTGCTGCCATTACCATGGCTGCTGTATTCCTCTGGTCTTTCTCCTTTGCTCACAAGCAGCAGTGGAATGCTTGTGGGATCAGCAGAACTAACAAAGATCATGAATCTCTGAGCTGAGACTGGTTTAATCTCAAAGATCGGCTTCACAAACTCTACAATGACCTAGATCATTTAGAATAGGGAGGCCATGTGGTCTAGTGGTTAATAAAAAAAGGGCACAGATCCCTGACAAACCTCAAAACTAATGTTCAATTGTGACCTAACTGACAATTTAAACCTAGGTCTTCAGAGGTAAGAGAACAGGTGTTTTCACTCACTTAATTCTTCCTGTATTTTGTCTCTTTTAAAAAAAATGAGACAGGCCATTATTTACTGCATTTTAGAATTCACACGTTTAGGGTCCAATAGAGTAAGCCCTCCATGTTCTCATGTCTCCATGAGAACTCCCACTGACTACAAAGGGCCCTACACATGAGATGGATTTACAGAATGAAACCCCAAGCATTCTACATGGAAAGCTCAATACATAGGGTTTAATTGATTTTCCCAAAGGTTTTCCAAGACCAAGTTTAAACCTACCCTTTGAAAAAGGAGGCCTGGCTTTGCTCAGAATCAAGGAGACTAAAATATTATTCAAAGATCAATGCCAGTGAGGATAAAAAGAAATTACACAACAGCGGCCACATTCCCTGAGCACCGTCCATCTCGTGCACTAAATGAAGCAGGGGTCTTCTGGAAAAAATAACATGTGATCTTAAATACTGTATTATAAGGCATGCACACAAAGGGTCAGGTTAAGGTTGCATGAGCAACTTTAATTTGGGCATCTCCTAACTTTTCAGTGCTTCACTTTACAGCATTCTTTTAATGTAGCAATTTGTATGGAAAATATACACATGTACTGTTTATATGAGAATTATGTTGCTATAATACCTAGGGAAATAGCCATGGTTTGGTTTGAACTCTTTGGTCTCACCTGTTTAGAGATCTCTGCAATGCTGAAGCATAACTAGCAGAGGGTAAAGACTGTGTGTCCAAGCAGAGTTTCAGCCTGAAGTCAAAACCATTTCTCTTCTTTGGATTTAAACCATGCCCTTAATGCTAGCAGATTATTAGATGCAAATATTGCATTTTTGCACGGCACAATGGTTTCTTGTCAGTATAGGAGGAGTCAAAAGGAGTAGGACATTATTCCCTTATTGAATCAGTAATTAACTGGTGAAAATAAATCAATCTAATCCTTACAGTGGACACTACAATGCGACATGACAGAAAAGGTATAATCTTGTAATTTGGGGTTTATAAAACTCTGCATACTTATGTGATAAACAGGCTAAGAGTTCCACCAGAGCAGTGTTTCCCAAACTTGGGACGCCGCTTGTTCAGGGACAGCCCGTGGCGGGCCGGGCCGGTTTGTTTACCTGCCGCGTCTGCAGGTTCGGCTGCTCAGGGCTCCCACTGGCCGCGGTTCGCTGTGCCCGGCCAATACTGCACTAGAGGAACTATAACTACTTTTGGATAAACAACCGGCATACGTAGTCCATCACGTGAATGAATGTTTTGTCTTTTTTTCTAATTCGCAAATTATTTCTTATACAGCCCATAGCAACTATACTCTGTAGGGAAAGTACACGCTGTGTCCAGGGAATTTTTAAGAGGAAAATGTGTCCAGTTAACTGGCACATACAGTAAGCTCCTTTTGACATTCTGTGTCTGTTTTTGAGAGGTGAGTGTGGATGTTGGGGGTCCCCTAAAAAATAGGGTATTATAGATCCATGACTATAAGCACTTTTCCAAACACCAATGGCTGAACAAGGCCAGTAGTTTCTTTCTACTCTGACTGCTTATAATGTTAATTTGAAAAAATCTTCAGTTAGGTCCTGATTCAGTAAAGCATTTAAACATTTTGATCCACAGTCTAACTACACATTACAGGCTACTAACAAAAAAATAGAATACTTACATGTCAAAGATGTTTCAGCATCTTCAATACCAGAGTGGAAATGTTGGTCAATTTGCTTTTATTGTGCATGGGTGACCCAGTTGTTCCAGTCTGGTCGATTAGAGATACAGAAACTTGATTTTTTTTTTTTTTTTAAACTTTGGGTTTTTTTAACTTGAGGAGCAGACACATACCAAAGACCACAGACTTTTTCCTCCTTTTTTGCTCTCCAACAATCTAACAAAATGGAACCCATTTCACTTCATAGCTATTGATCTTTACTCCACCTGCTGAGTTGCTGTGTCCTATTGATGGTCCATAGAAATCGGATGAATATCCCGTATAGTATCTGGCAGAGTAGGAGGGAGTGTCTTGCAATGCCTAAGACTAGTATCTATGCTGATTAAAAGGCAACAACTCAAGGAGTCCTGCACTAACTTCCTCAGCTAAAAAACAGATGGTGGCCATTAGGCAGGCCACGGTGATAGGGGAATTGGCACAATCTGGAGATCACATTATCTTCCAGGTAGAAGTTTTTAAGTTATATTTGAATAAACAGTCATGTAAAAATAAGAACATTAAAAACATATGTTTATATTTAATAATAACGTTGACTGTTGTACCTAACAGAAAACCACTTGTAATGTGTTTGTACAGGGCATTTATAAAACTGATGGCTCAGTTGTGTTAAGGCCTTATTTTCACCTGTGTAGAGAAATAGCAGCTGCATCCCTGATTAAATTATTATGCTTCTCCCTCTAATACAGAGCTCACTACATTGCAATAAACTACATTGCAATTAATATTAAATGGTGGTGCCATTCGCACCGTTGTCACTGAAGTGGTCTGTGATTTAAATATAAACCACAAGAGAAGCTGTGACAGCCTATTAAATAAATAACCTGTATTTTAAAAATGATGTGAACACATCCAGAGTCTTCACTTCTAACATGGGTGGTGGAAATGAAGGTGAAGCTGCAAATTCCTTCACCCCAATGAGTCCCAGATGATGATTTTAAATCCCACTTGAAAAAAAAAAGCACATATACTATGGGGAGCCAGACTGCTGGCACACAAAACTGGCAAGGTTTGGGGGGATTAGTTAAAGTAGGAACTGAAGAAAATCTCACATGTACCAAGGACGACTCAGGTCGGACAAAGACAGCTGATAGGGTTGTCGGTAATACAAAGATATAGCTTTATCCAGTAAAGGATAGGATGGCAATTAGCGCCAAACTGGAGAAGGGACAGGCTGAGATAACAGAGGTACATTTCAGAAAAGTATCCGAGTGTGAGACTAAGGAATGTAAGAAAAATAAGTACATGGGCAAAACTAGAACGGTCTATATAACAATGTGAGAAGCTTACAGAAAAAATAAGGGAGTTAGGTGAGGACCTTGAGATAATAGGAATTGCTGAAACATGATGGAATGTCAGAAGCCAGTGGGATACTGCCATACCTGCGTATAAACTATCCAGGTTGTAGAGATGGGAGAGGCTCACTATGCTTACAGGATTCCACAGAATTTGATGACTTAAAATTCCTAGGGGAGAGGTCCACAGAGTAGAATGTGCAGGGACATAAACCCCAAATTAGAAGAATACAAATACATTAGTAGGGTTATATTTCTGTCCTCCTGACCAGGAAAAGGATATTAGGTACATAATGTATAGGGAGATTAGAGAGGCTACTAAGCCTAATAAAACAGTAATAATGGACAGCTTCAACTACCCACACATGAGCTGGGCAAATGTAATAAAACAAAAAGTTTCGAGAACCTATTTCTCAATACCTTGAATGACTTCTTCTTGGAACTGCTATTTCTAGAACACACAAGAGGAGAAGCTGTTCTTAGCTGCACCCTAAATAACATACAGGAACTGGTTCAAGAAGGAATTATAGTTGACCCAGACAGTAGCAGTGACTACAGTATAATTCAGTTCCGCATCCTTGGGGGAGGAATCACATCAAAAACTAGTATGGTGACACTTGACTTTGAAAAGCAGGATTTAAAAAGAAGCAGGTCAAAACCGTCCTAAATCAAAATTAAAATCCTTAGACTCGGCATGGAGGATACTTATGCTCATAGACTAGAGAAGGCATGGATACCCCTAAACAAATAAAGAAAGGAAGAGGACATGAAAATAAAAGTATGATTAAATGGTAAGTTTCAAAACCAATGGGAAATCAAAACGTGGTTGAAAGGACTATAAAATGTAAGACGAAAATCAAGAGGGCTCAAAGGGAATTTGAAGAGCAAATAGCCACAATAAATTTGCTCCATCTGCAAGAAGCAGAAAACCTAGGATAACTGTTGGGTCCTCTGGACCATCATGGAGCAGCAGTTCATGACTAAAAGGACATTGTCAAGAATGTAATGCCTTATTTGCATCAGTCTTCCCCACAAAGGATATTGCAGAGATAGCTACCCCAGAGACTCACTCTTTCCAGGAAATAAAGATCAGGAAATGTCATAGACTAAGGTGTCAAAAGAGAAGGTGCTGGAAAAACAATCTACAAATTAAAGAGCATTAAATTACCAGGTCTAGATGGTATTCATCAGAGAGCTCAGAAGGACTTTTTAACAAATTAAGTAACCAAACTGCTAATATAAATATGCAATCTCTCATTAGAATCAGCTACTGTAGCAGAGGACTGGAGGGCAGCACACGTACATTATTTTTTTAATGTTGCCAGGGGGTAATCCTGGGAATTAACCAACAGTCAGCCTTACTTCAGTACCAGGGAACTTGATTGAGATTATAATACAAAACAGCATTAGAACACACCTTGATGAATATGACGATACAAATAAACCAGCACAGCTTCTATAAAGAAAACCTGGGACACTCTAATCTATTGGAAGAGTTTGAGCTGCTCATCTTTACACCAGCCAACATAGCTGAGTCTAAACCAGGGGCGTCAAAATTGCCACCAGTATGGGCCAGCAACAAATTATTACTTGCCCCACCCCCACCCCCACCAGAAGGGGGAGCAGGGACAGAATTATGGCTAATGACGCTAATGGCATGGCACAACAATGCACCTCCCCTTACTATGGGTTGTGTCCTTGTGGTACAATCTAACCTATAACTAGCACTGCAGGAGAATGGTGTTCCCCCTGCCCCAGGCATCATTGTGAAACAAAGAAGAAATTAACATCCAGCACTTAACTAGTGCTATAAAACAGCTTTAGTTATACAGAGGGACTGACTAGGAATTTCAAGAAGGTAAATCAGCACTTCACACCACTGGACTACTTAGGCCTCGTCTACACTAGAAAATTAGGTTAGTTTAACTACGGTGGTCAGGTGTGTGAAACATCCACACCCCTGAGCGGCATTGTTAAGCTGACCTAAGTCCCCGTATACACAGCCCTAGGTCAACAGAAGAATTCTTCCGTTGACCTAGCTACTGCCTCTCAGGGAGGTGGATTACCTAGGCCAATGGAAGAACACTGCCCGTTGGCATAGGTAGTGTCTACACTGCAGCATTTTAAGTGTACACATACCCTTAGGAACAGAATCTGCCACCCTTACTCCTGGTGAAGAATCACTGGGACTATTTGTGGAGTATTGCACTACTCAGTGTGAGAGAGGATGGCAGATTAACAATGAGAGAGGGAGGGGTTGTTTTATTAATATGCCATTGCAAGGGCTTAGCTCCTCACGGGTTTTTAGGTGAGCCATTAAATAAAGGAGAAAAACAATTTGGAAAAGTAAGAAGCAATAGATTCATACACAGTCCACACCCACAGGGGAAAATGTAACAACTACATCCAGACTTCCTCCTGGTCTTATTTCTTGTCTCAAAGAAGTTGCTTTTTTCTTTTGCTGTTCTTTTCTTAAATGTTTGTATGATTAACCAACATTTGTACTGTAAACACCTGGCTTAGTTGTGTTGAAACTGCTGTAAATAAACCCCTCAAAAAGTAGTAGGTTAGAAAGAAAACCAAGATCTAGCATGGGGAGGTGGAGAGGAAGACCCAATGACTGGAAAATAGAATAAAATAATGAGCACAATGAAGTGTGGATCCATTATACAGTCTAGGCAGCGGTGTCTGTAAGTACTGTTCTACATGATCTGGAGTAGGAAGAGGGACACACTTCTCACTTTAGTCGATTCTGCTTCCTCTAGTAACATTGCAAGCGAATACAAATAGCCCAGCTAAGGGCAGTGCATTAAACCTCATCTCCTCATCCCATGTAAACACAACATTAATACTGAAGAATAAAGGAAACGGTAAAAAGTCCAGTGTCTTGGTTTTTGTATGTGTTTTGCTTGTTAGGTTTCTTGTCCACCCTCCAAAATATCGCTATGCATACTGAGGTTGTGACCACCCCACATTCAAGCAAACACTCACACTCAGATTCCCAACACATTCTCTTCTCCCCCTCAAATGGGGAGTTTATGCCTCAGAGTTTCGCTCCTTTTATTATAAACTCCTTTAACGAAGTAGTTCTGAGAGCTTGTAGCAGGCAGCTTGATAGCACTGAGGCTACTGGGCTCTAGTTGCCATGCTTATATTTCCCTGTTCAGCGACGAAAGCCCAAGGCCCAATGCCTTCACAAGTGGGCGTGCACTAAAAGAGCCTACGGGTCAATATCCCCCAGTAGAAAATATATCCCAGGGAAAAATCCAATTCTTGCCTTTAAAATGGTAACTGTGCTACAACATGGCCATTTATTTCACTAGACACATGTGAATGAATTGCTCAGGTGAAAACAGGCCTTACACTGACAGGTTCCTTCACATTCTGGTAGAGGCACCAATCTTTTTTACTGGACCGCTAGAACTGGGGATGGACAAGCAGAATGAAGGCCAAAATTTCCTTTTAAAAGGGAAGGAATGGATTTTATGGCTGGGGTGGGGGAGGTTTCTAGATCAAACAGAATTAACTTGAGGATCAATGACCAGGATATGCATCAGCCTATAGCTCATCTCTTTAGTGGGATATGCTATGTGTTTCCCCTTCGTTTTCAAGGTTATTTCAAATCTTTGCCTTGCCCTTCATTAGAATAGTCATCCGTATCAAGAGGGACAATGTGAAAGTTCACAGGTGAAAGTTCCCCTTTTAGAGCAGTGTGGGTTTAAAATTCACAGGACAGTGACCCGAAGATCTTCCTTTACAGATAAAAAGCATGTGGAATTATTAAATAGCAACATTAAATCCTATTTTCTGGAGATCTGTCTTTGCTCAACTGTTTTGAGAAGAGAAAACATATTCCCATCCCACCCCCGCTCTGCACCGTCTGTGATATGATGGGCGCATGGCTGGCCCCTCTTATTCACAACTTGCGAATGCTAAAGCTGAAAGCCTGGCGGGCGGGGGTGGAAGGGAGGTGGCTAATGAGCACAGTCTGAAGACATGTCGCTTCAAATCTCTACTGTTAGAACTGTTGGGTATGATATAAAAACAAAAAGTGTCTCAGTTCCAAGTTAAAAGACTGGGCCCCAAACATTAAGTGGCTCCTCCCTTGAGTGTCTGTTTCCCGTAAACAGGCTCCGTCGTGCTAGCTGTTGTTCTCTGCCGTGAGATATTTGAGGGCTGCAAAGCCATAGCGGCGTGACATATCCTGCTGGAACTCCTCCTTCAGGGTCTTCAGACAGATGCGGTATTGCTTGTTGGAGCGGAACTTGGTGATGTCAAAGCTGGGAGCATGCGGCATGTGGATCATATAGGCATTGGGCAGCACTATGAACTCATACTCCTAGAAAAGGAAGACACCAGCAGTGAGAGGCAGTTCCAAGATCTCTCTCTCTCTCTCTCTCACACACACATCTTTGCTAAGGCACGGAAGATGGTGCAGTGTAAATCTCAGGGGGAAGAGCAAATCCATAAAGATTTGCTTAACCAACCTCCTTTTTCTTTTAAATGTTTTACTATGCATATGAAAGACATTAGACCTACCTTCCATTTCAAAAAATGTTTACACCCAGGGAAGCCAAAATATTAGGGGACCAGTGCTAGAGCGATGTCTGAGGCCAGGTCTAGCTCACAAACCTTTGCCAGCATAGGTATGTTGGTCAGAGGTCTGCAGAGGTGTGATTTGTGACTGACAGAGCTGGGCTGGCTAAAGCCCCTGGCATAGATGCAGTTGTACTGGCAAGACTTCGCTTTAGCCAGTCTAGCTTCTTTTGCGTGGAGGTAGGTGGGGTGGGGTGGGGTAGAGGGCAGCACTGGAACATACTATACGAGCAAAAGTGCAGTTTTGCTGTTATAAGCTACGTCCACACTAACAGCACTTAATTGATCTAGTCTATTGGTATAGTTATACCAGCAATGCCTTCCATGTGTACCCCTGGCTTCAAAAATCTGCCTTTATGGAAGAATCTGACACATGTCATAGGTCAAATGCAAACCAGGGTTTATTAATCCATATGCTTAAGAGGGTTTTATTAAATGTTTTCAGATCTTATGAAGATTAACTTTGCGCTCAAAGAATTTCCTTTGCATGCAAAGTGCGAACTTTAACTACCACCTAACCCCTCCTCTGCAGGTCTTTCAACCATTTCTATGGTTGTTATGCCTCATTAACAGAACCTCTCCAGCTCCCACAGATGTACCTGCACTAGTTTGCTAAAATTAGCACTGTAGCCGGGGTAATGGCTCAGGCTGGCCACCGGCGTATGCTCTCAGGGGGCCCAGGTGGGTATGTACAGAGGTGGCTGGCCTGAGTCACTGCCTGTATTACCCTGGCTACACTGCTATTTTAGCATGCTAGCTGAAGAGGAGCTAGCGTGGGTACATCTACGCCCAAATGTAGCACCGACGTAGATGTACTCCTGGAGCACCTGTACTCTGCCTTCACTGAGAAGTCATTTCTGGGAGGCTTCCATAGCTTCCCATGGGTTGTGATGAAAAATCCAGTCACTTGCAAATCTAGGAGCCTATGAAGAGGCAATGAATGTTCCTAGCAGGTTTACTAGGACAAATGTATTCTCCCTGTAAATATGTCTTATAATAAAAGCCCGTAAATTCATAGAATCATAGAATATCAGGGTTGGAAGGGACCTTAGGAGGTCATCTAGTCCAACCCCCTGCTCAAAGCAGGACCAATCCCCAATTTTTGCCCCAGATCCCCAAATGGCCCCCTCAAGGATTGAACTCACAACCCTGGGTTTAGCAGGCCAATGCTCAAACCACTGAGCTATCCCTCCCCCACCAAATTGGAGGAGACTTGAAACTCCTGGGTTATACCTCTTCACTGCAGTCCCCAAATTTCATCATAGGAAGCTCTGAGCAGCATTTGTAAGAAATGCCTAAGTATTTTAGGAGAATAAGTCTTTGCTTGTATTTTGTAACCAGCCCCCTATCACTCTTCACAGATTATGAGGCTAGAAGCGGCCACTGTGATCATCAAGTCTGACCTCCTGTATAACACAGACCACAGAACTTCCCTGAATTAATTCCTGTTTAAACTAGAGCATATCTTTCTGGAAAACATCAATCTTGATTCAAAAGTTTCCAGCGATGGAGATTTCACCACAACCTTTAGTAAGTTGTTCCAATGGTTAATTACCCTCATTTACAAAAATGTATGCCTTAATCCTAATCTGAATTTGTCTAACTTCAACTTCCAGCCACTGGATCTTGTTATACCTTTGCTAGATTATCAAGAGCTCATTATTAAAGTTTTGTTGCCCAAGCAGGTGCTTATAAACAGTGATCAAATCACCTCTCAACCTTCTCTTTAATAAGCGAAATGGATAAAGCTCCTTGAGTCTAATGCTATAAGGCATGTTTTTCCAATCCTTTAATTGTTCTCATGACTCTTCTCTGAACCCTCTCCAATCCAGCAACATCCTTCTTGAACTGTGGACACCAGAACTGGACACAGTATTCCAATAGCAGTCACATCAGTGCAGGGCCGGCGCGCCCACTAGGTGACCCTAGGTGGGCTGCCCGCCCTTCCGGCTCTGCGGCTGAGCCGGGAGTGGGGGTGGGGGCACCTGGCCGTGGCTGCCACCCGCCCTCACAGGGGGGTGCCTGGCCGCGGCAGCAGCCCACCGCCCAGCTCCGCAGCTGAGCCCGGGAGCCGGGGGGGGGGGGGGGGGGGCTTGCCGTGGCTGCCGCCCGGCTCCGCAGCTGAGCCGGGCCGGGGGGTGGGGGGGGGAGAGGGGCGGCGCAGCTGGCCGTGGCTGCCGGGAGCAGGAGGGCGCTGTGGGCATGGGGGGGCTGCAGGGCGGGGGGCTGAGCTGCGGGAGGGGGGCGGTGTTAGCTGGGCAGGGGGGCGCAGGGGGGTGGATTGGCTGCGAGGGGGGGTAGTGTTGGTTGGGGTGGGGCGGTGTTAGCTTGGGGGGTGGGGGGCACAGGGCCAGTGCATGGAAGTTTTGCCTAGGGCGCGAAACTTCCTTGCACCGGCCCTGAATCAGTGCCAAATACAGAAGTAATAGAACCTCCTTACTTCTATTTGAGATTCCCCTGTTTATAAATCCAAGATCATAGTAGCCCTTTTGGCCAGAGTCACACTGGGAGCTCATGTTCAGCTGATTATCTACCCCCATGCCACCAAGTTCTTTTCAGAAGAACTGTTTCTCAGCATAGAGTCTCTCACCCTGTAAAAAGTGTGTAATTCTTTGTTTCTACATGCATAGCTTTACATTTAGCTGTATTAAAATGCATATAGTTTCTTTGAGCGCAGTTTACCAAGTGATCCAGATCTCTCTCTATCAGCAATCTGTTCTCTTCATTATTTACCACTCCCCCATTCTTTGTGTCAGCTGCAAACTTTATCAATGATTTTATGTTCTCTTTCACGTCATTGATAGAACTGTTAAATAGCGTAGGACTAAGAACTGATCCCTGTGCCACCCCTCTAGAAATTCCCATTTGATGACGATTCTCCGATTACAGTTACATTTTGAGACCTGTCAGTCAAGTTTTTAATCCATTTAATGTGTGCCATGATAATTTTGTATCAATGTAGTTTCTTAATCAAAATGTCAAGTGGTACCAAGTCAAATAATTTACATAAGTCTAAGTATATTACATCAACACTTTTACCATTATCACACCACTTATAATCTCATCAAAAAAGGTATCTAGTTAGAATCTATTTTCCATAAAACCATGTAGATTGGCATTAATTACATCACCCTCCTTGAATTCTTTATTAATCAAGTCCAGTTTCAGCCATTCGATCATTTTGCCTGGACTGATGTCAGGCTGACAGGCCTATAGTTACCTGGGTCATCCCATTTACCTATTTACAATATTGGCACAAGATTAGTTTCTTCCAGTTGTCTGCTTGTGTCTTTAAGCTATAAGTCCTTCGGGGCAGGAACTGTCTCTCTTCTGTGTTTGTAGAGACCAGCACCATCCCCTTCCCAATTTGGGCCTTTGGGGGGCTCCCAATATATATATAAAATACTATTAAGACCTTTTGAAGGCGGCTGAGAGAGGGGCTGCTAACTGGCTAGATCCAGGAGTCATTGGAAAGCTGGGGAAAGTACCTTAGGGCTTGTCCCTAGAGAAAGGAGAATCCCCTTCAGAAAAAAATCCCACCTGCAGGAACCTCACCCTCTAACTATAAGTTTGTAAGCCCTTAGGAGCAGAGTCTGTCACTAGCTATATATCTGTACAGACCCCAGCACCATGGGCATGTGGTGCTTCCAGAATAATTATAATTATTTCCATCCTGTCTGCCATTTTGACGGGCTATAGCAGCACAGGCCCTCTGTGATGGAGTCTCACATGCAGGCCTCCCACCAGGTGGTGGATTTGCTAAAAGCACTGACATTTTCCCCTGAGCTGGGAGGTGACTCTGTCAGGTGAGGCTAGAATACCGAAGCAGCTGCTTAGGCAAAGACCTGATCAGTGGGAGTGGCACCTCAAATGCAGTGGAAAGCTTCATGGGTGTCCAGCACTATTTCCCCCACCCCCATTTGGGGAGAGAATATTGCCAGAGAGGCCTGGTCAGTCTTATCCCACTCCCTAAGTCCCCTGCTGATGAGCTGAGGGCTGATAAGCAGGTGAGGGTGGGAAGAAGGATCAAAATACAAAAAAAGAGGGGGTAGGGATCCCCTAGCTGAGACCTAGCCAAGAGAGCAAAGCTCTTTGAGGAAAACCCTCTACAGGCTCTCTTTAGGGGGGAGTGTGTCAAGGAGCTGTCTCCAGTGCAAGGAAGACAGAATAATGGGAAGTACTGTAGTCTCAGCCCCAATATAGGGAAAGCCCTGGTTCAAGAAGTTCCTGCGCAGAGCTGCCTCAGTGAGCTGCCATAGGGATGGGTAGCCCAGTAAATCCAAGTTTCCTTCAGGATGACAGATTCTCGATAGGAGAATAGCCCAGTCTCTCAGCCATTATAAACAAAACATCTTTTAAATATTAGTGTGTTTGGAGGCTGGAGGAGCAAGGAAACACATCCCCAGAGACAGTTCCATCTCCATAACCATTTAAAAGAACTATGCTACAATCTCCTTCGAAAGAGCATCCACTTTCCTTTGTGTGACGCTGTACGTTGGCTGAATGCTGCCGCACAAATAAGCGTTAAGCTGTGAGTGCTGTCTGAGAGCAACAACTGGAACTGTGCTCCCAGTTACACAGATTAGCAGATAATAAATCATTACATTGATATTCTCCACAACTGAAGTTTCATTGATCAGTGTTTGAAAATTGCAATGTAAAATCAAGGTGTTATGCACGTGCTAAGTATTATTATTAGGATAATATAGTAGACACTATTTTTATTTGGTTAACAAACATATTTTTCCCTCTACAGCTGAGAATACCCCCATTGGGTATATCCTTATGGAACATAAAGGGTCTGATTGTGGCCCAGCCCAATGTGACTGTGCAGAGGTGTAAGCAAGGGTATAAAAATCCCACTCAATGCACACACAGAGACATGCATACAGGGACACACCCATGCCTGCATAGTCTCCCTGCCTCTCAGCTGCAGGCACGGTGGGGAAAGCAGGGATTGCATGCCTTGTACTCTACCCTTCATAATGTGGCGAACACAAATGAGCCAGTGTATGTTAATAAGTACTTGCTAATGATCAGGGTCAGTAGCCAATTACTAACCCCCACCCCCCGGAAGGAAATGTGCCTCTCTGAGATGACAGACTCCTCATAGATTAGATAAATCAATGAAATGAGGCACAACTTTTAATGCTCAGCCAATACTAAACAAGGGTTTTCGCTCTTAGATGAAAGTAACCAGTTACAGAATCCAGTATGGCTGGCTGAATAATCTGGTGACATGGAATCTGAATCCACTTCCATAGTATAAGGGGTTCATATAAAAACTGTGCATCTCACTAAGAATCTCATTAGAAAATGTCTCCTTACCTGTGCATCCAGTTCCATTATGTGAGCTACTTTGTTCCAGCCGAATCCTACAAACCTTCTGTCGTATTCTGGGCAGTCCCGCCTCACAACAACATATGGCTCAAAGTCTGCTTCCCACTCAACTTGATATGGTGTGGTGGCAGTCCGCCACTTGGCAAAGTTCGTTGGGGCATGCCCTTTTGTCCAGACGTGATACCTTGAATATACATAACTTGCATGGGCGTGGGGAAACAGTGAAATGAGACCCATCTTGGCAAAACCACATAACATTAACTTTTAGATGGAACCCTTGAAAATGAGGACATTAGCTGTGCAGTCCACTATTATTTTTAGGACATATTATAGGCAACTCAATACACTACGACCACTTCTGAAGCATTTTCCAATACTTCCATGTGATTGATGCTTATACATACCGGGCTGATGAAGTTAACTGACAAAAAGACAATGATCAAAAGGGCTATCCATGATTGATACTGGGAAACAAGAATTATGGAAAACACAAAGGATGCATCTACACTACAAAATTTCACATCCATTTCCCAGCAATGGTGCGGTGCCATCAATGCTGGAAAATAGGTATGTAATTGTGTAGTTCATTTAAAGCTTTTAAAAGTTAGCTATTACTGTTCCATAGTGATGAGAGTGATATATTTTAAATTTGCATTTTTAAGTTGTGTAAGAGACACCTGGAGCTCTGGACAATGCCTCTTTTTATTATTACTGTGAAAACCCAAATAATTAAATTAATAGGTAAAAGCCTAAATAAATGGCCTCCATGATACTACAGATATTATTTTATCCAACACGATTCTATGTCAGATCATCAATTCAATTTATAAGAAAGGATCCTTTAATATTTTGTTAATCTTATTTATGTCCCAGCAGGTCTCTTCCAAGCACAGCTTGAATCCACCCCATTAACACAAGGATCAATGATTCTCTTGCCCTTTTACTCTTTTTATACCTTTCCAGAAATCACTGAGACAGGCTCTTGCTGCAGAATCGTGGATTAAATCAAGAAAAAAAACAACATAAGGCAGGTGATCTGTATTGTAGTATTTTGAGATTTATAACAGAAGGAGCAAAAACAAACATGCAGTTGTGCAATATAAGGCACCTTGACTTCAAGGGGACAGACAACTTGTGCATAAAGTGAAGCTTGTGTGTAACTATTTGCAGGTTTAGGGCCTAGATCCTAATATTTTGATCCCATAAGTTTGGATAACATTACAAACCATGAAGAACCAGGAACACAGAGGTAAAAATTACAGCCTTAGTGTTTATATTTCGGGTGTATCTTATTGTTTATAATACCTGGAGAAACCAAAAGAAGCTAAGGTTCACTTTCTCTCTTCATCCTGGAATAGATCAGTGCAGGAGGGACATGGCTATCAGGAAATTATTTTACTATACAGTAACTGATGTTCTTTCAAGCTGTGAAAGTTTCACTTTTATTTGTTGTTGTTATTATCATCATCATAGTTAAACAGGTTGCATCACTTCAATGATACTGGCTAACTAGTAGCACAGAGCCATTCAACTTTAAGTCACTCGTTTGACTTTCCAGGCTGCCAGAGATCAAAGGCTTTACCATCTACCGAGAGAGACAAGGTAAGTAAGGTAATATCTTTTATTGGACCGATTTCTGTTGATGGAAGGTACAAGATTTCAAGCTTCATGGAGCTCTTCTTCAGGTCTGGGCAAAAGATTACACATTCCATCAACAGAAGTTGGTCCAATAAAAGGTATTTCCTCACATACCTTATCTCGCTCATATGCTGGGACCGACACAATGTTACCATCTATTGGCCATTTGATGTCTTTAGGAAATGAGTAGGTAGTCTCATTCCAGGCCCTAGTGAAATAAACCACAATCACAACAGGGGTTTTAAATCTGATGTAGGATTGTGGGGAATGCGGCATTTCCCCTCATCCCTCCTCTAGCATTTTGAAAGTAATAAGTAATAAAATAATAATACTACTTACTATTTAACACTTATTGTGATCTGTATTTTCAAAGCATCATACAAATGATAGCTAATTAACTAATTCCTGCAGAGAATCAGGCTAGCGCTGCTGCTCCTGCCCATAATGCTTCCCCAGTGGCAACAGAAAGAGCAGAACGTGAAACTGACCAGAGTTATATCACTTTCCCATTGACATAGTACTATAGGCAGGAGCAGCAGCACAGGTATCCCCTGGGAGGGAGAGAGAGAGAAGAGAAAACCAAAAGGGAAGAGTAAAACAGGATAAAGAAGAGCACCAGAGAAAAAGATCAGGACGGGAGTGGGGGAGACAAAAGCAAAATAGAAGGGAAGGTAGTGGGGGAAAAGGAAGGGAGAAGGTGAGTGAAAGAAAAGTGGAGACCCTTAAAGGAGGGAGGAGCTACATGCTCCCTGTCCAATCAATGTATTTTCTTTGGGAGGGTCCAAGCCTATGGATGAGAGAGTAGTTCATTCTCTAAGGGCTGGTCTACACTACCCCCCAAGTTCGAAGTAAGATACGCAACTTCAGCTACGTGAATACAGCTGAATCACGCAAGAGCCTCAGGACATGCAAGTGGGAATTGACGCAGTATAGATTGAGCGTAACAGCACTGAAGAACAAGGATGGAGAGACAGTAATCGACAGAGCAGGGATGGAGGAGGTCTGCAAGGACTTCTATACAGAACTGTTCAAATCAAGAATCAACATCCCCCTCCCAACCCTCGAAGAGTCAGAAGAATGTGTCCCCCCAATAATCGTCAGCGAAGTCCGATGCGCACTACACCAGATGAAGAAGGGAAAAGCTCCAGGCAAAGATGGAATAATGTCAGAAATGATTTATGCAGGAGGCGAAAAACTTTGGAAGGCCCTCGCTTTAAGATTCAGTCGATATCTTGAAGAAGGAAAAATACCATCAAGCTGGAAGGAGTCGAATACCATCTTGCTGCACAAGAAGGGTGATCGAGAAAATCTTAAGAACTACCGCCCTATATGCCTGCTCTCTCACATCTACAAGCTCTTCACAAAGGTGATAACGAATCGACTTTTGCAGAGTCTGGATGAACAACAGCCGAGAGAGCAGGCAGGGTTTCGAAGAAATTTCAGTACAATCGACCATATATTTACCCTTAGCCAGCTCCTAGAAAGAGCGAGGGAATACAAACTCCCGCTGTGCATTGCTTTTGTCGACTATGAAAAGGCCTTCGATAGCGTTGAGTTTAACGCAATATTAAAGGCGCTCACAGAGCAGGGCATTAACACGCAGTACATTAGTTTGTTGAAGGAAGCGAATACTGGATGTACAACAGACACTACTCTCCTGGAAACTCCCCTCCGCATCCCAATCGAGAAAGGCATAAAGCAAGGAGATACAATTTCACCGAAACTATTCACCGCCTGCCTCAAAATGGTTATGAACAAGATCAATTGGAGGAGTGGTGTCAACATAAACGGAGAGAGATTATCTCATCTCAGATTTGCAGACGACATTGTACTAATTGCCGAAAGCACCAACCAACTGCAGAGCATGCTACGAAGACTCGACAAGAAAAGTAGTCAGGTCGGCCTGAAAATGAACCGCTGAAAAACGAAATATATGCGATCAGACGTCTTACGAAAAGCCCGAATAACGGTAACAGGAGAAGACATCGAAGAAGTGGAACAGTACATATATTTGGGCCAAGAAGTTGATATGCGCCAAGACCTGAACGGAGAACTCTCACGAAGGATTCGGGCAGGATGGTGTGCGTTTAATTCCATCAAGGACGTCCTCAAAGGAAAAATTGACAAGACCACACGTAAAAATATTTTCAATTCAGCAGTGCTGCCAGCCATGCTGTATGGCAGTGAAACGTGGGCACTGACGAAGAGAGAAGAGCAACGGCTGTTGGTAGCTGAAAGGGCAATGGAACGAGCTATGTTGGGAATCTCCCTTCTGGATCGTATACCAAATGAAATAATCAGAGAACGCAGCGGTGTGAAAGATATTGTCGTGGAAAGCAGACATAACAAGATGCGATGGGTGGGCCACACAGCACGGCTCACGGATAACAGGTGGACCGCAATCATTGCTGAGTGGTACCCACGAGAACAAAAAAGACCCCCCGGTCGGCCTCCAAGAAGATGGGAAGATGACATCGTTAAACATATCGGACGAACGTGGAGAAGAAAGGCAAGAGTGCGAGAAGAATGGCAGACGTGTTGTGATTGGCGCAGTCTTAACGACAGCTGAAGTCCGATCGATCCAGGTGATCCAGGTGATGAAAGAATAATTGGGTTTGTAGCCATCTTTCTGATAGTTCAGGAATATATACATGCGAGAACTGGGTCTTGGCTACAGGCTGACTATCTTGTGAAATTTTAGTTCTGCTGAAGTTATTTAGACACTGTTAAAAAGATCTCCACCCAAAAGGAGCTACCGTAAAATGGTAATTTTTACCAGACATTAGTCACAGAGACATAGTAGTGAGATTCAGCAGTCTTATTGTCTCTTGTATCAGTATTATTCTCTCTTCGGCATGCAAACCAACATCCTCAGTTTTCTCATTCAGATTCTTATCCTCCGAAGTACTTCAACATGCGCTTAACTTTAAGCTCATGAGCAGTCCCATTAACTTCAATGGGAATACTGATGTGGTTATGGGCTAGGGCCTCAATCAGTTTATCAGTCATTGCTGGTTACACTGTCTCAGTATGGAGCTTTCTTTTACCTTCTGTACCTTCATTGTCCTTGTAAGATTCCACCAGAAGCACAGTCCCTCGTCCTTGGGACATTACCTGGTACTAAGTGGATACATCTTGCCAAAGCACAATAAAAACTAATACCATGAAACAAAGCCACAATGATTTCACAAGGTATTCCCCTGGTGCAAAGGTTTTTCACACAGCACCTCCTGGCAACCGTGAAAGCTTAAATGACGTTTTGTGTGTGTGTGTGTGTGTGGGGGGGGGAAGGTAGTTGTGGGAAGGATGTAATTGAGAGCCGCTTTGTATTTTTCAGCAGCCCAGAGGCAGAAAAGGTCACCATTTGGAAAAGAGGTGACAAAAGCAATTTCACTGAGGAAAAGATTGTAATCTAGCATGTGGTGTGAAGATCTGGGATGCTGCAGGCATGATCAGCAATCACTGTCACAGCAGTCCTCCTCCCAGCTCACTCCCGCCAGCTTGGCCTCAACTTGCAGCATTATTAAAAGCACCTTGAAAATGTCGGTGGAAATGCTCGGCCCCGATCCCAGCTGCTGTGTGCCTGCTGATAGATTTGACCAATATGATGAGACAGCAATGATTAGGAGAGTGTTTATAAAATATGTCCTACATAAGTACATAAATCTACTACAGGCCTGACATCTTTCCTCTGTTCTTATTCAGTCCTTACTCAGGTCAAATCCCCAAAGAAGTTACAGGGAGTTTAGAAAGGACTTCAGGATTTGGCTGTGTGCATGTAACATACGTATATACTGTATAGCCTGAAGATGAGGTCTATAGTGGGAAACCACTGTGGTGCAGGCTGAAAATGTGATTGTCAATGGAATATAAGATCTGAAGGAAAATCTTGAGGGTATTATTTCCCACTAGAGGTTATTTTTTCACCTAAGAGGGAAAGTCATTTTCTATAAGCAAACCTCAAGTGAATCTATACATTGCTGCACAGTTACGGAGCAATGGAAGGAGAGAGGAGAGGAAACTTTCCCCACACCCTTGAGGTTTTTTTTCCAGGGGCTGTTATAAACACCTCTATTTTTTCTCCTACCTTTCAGTTGCCTTGAGTTTCCTGTTTCCAAGTGAATCACAGACAGTGGTACCATCAAAACAATGTTCTTCAGGATCGTATGAACCACCTGCTGTGATGTTTGTAGAACGCAGCTGGCAAAAAAGTTGCTAGTGCACCTCAGAAGATGCTGCAGCTTAGCAACATGAAAGAAACCCACTGCAAGTGGAGAGGTATGAAATGCAGGTAATGGGGGAAGAGCGGCATCTGCCACAAAAACAATTTGTGAGAAGAGGAAAGAAAAGGGGAAAGGAGAGGAAGATTTCCACTGAATAATAATAATACCACCTTGCTCTTATATAATGGTTTTCATCTATAGCTTTCATAGCGTTTTAACACAGGAGAGGGAAGCATTATTAACCCCATTTTACAGATGTGAAACTGAGGCACAGGGAGGTGAAGTGGTTTGCCGAAGGTCATCCAGCAGGTCAGAGCTGGGAATAGAACCAAGGTCTCCTGAGGCTCAGTCCGGTGCTGTATCCAGCAGTCACACTGCACGCTTTCTAGCTTCGTGACACTTTCAAAATATCCACTCATCAATCCTAGGTAAGTATTATTAATCTTAATTTACAGATGAGGGGACTGAAGCAGAGAAGGGAAGTGACATGTCCAAGGTAGGGGTGAAAGTAACACAGAAGACTTACCCGTAAGGGGGCCTGGCTCTGGGTCCCTGGAAGGGGCGGGGCCTCAGACAGAAGAGGTGGGGCATCAGCCTCCCCCAGCCAACCCATCTGTGCTGCCTGGCCCGCACGTCAGGGCTCCAGTGGCGATTTAAAAGGGCCAGGGGCTCTGGCCGCTGCCGCAATAACAGCAGCCAGAAGCCCCAGGACCTTTTAAATCACCAGGACCCGGGGCAGCTGCCCCTTTTACCCCCCCCTTTGGTGGCCCTGCCGGTAGGATCCCTACGGGCAGAGCCACCAATGGGAGGGTGGGAGGGGGGGGAAAGGGGCAGCGATGTTAAAGAGCTGCCAGCGCTTTAACGTCGGCTGCGTATGGGCTGGTACCGGCGGCTACTTCCTACCGGTACGCTGTACCAGCCTACATTCACCCCTGGTCCAAGGCCACCGAAGGAGTCTGTTTCACAGATGAGTTTAAACCTCAGGTGTTCCTACCTCCCAGTCTTGTATTCAGACCAACAAAACCGCAATGTTTTTCCTTTGTATTGAGAAACATCATTCACTTATCTAGCTGCTCAGTAACTTATAAAAGACCCATGACCATTCAGCCTTTTAAAAAATTGATTAATCACCAAATATTGGGACCAGCTGGTGAACAGTAGGAAACGATTTTTTGGTCACATGAATGGTAGTTACCTGGACTGTGCTTAGCCAACAAAGGATAACACTCGCTGGTTTAATGCTCTTGCGTGATTTTGTAATGCAATAAAAATGTCAAAAATAAAATGAGATCAATTTAACAATAGGAGGTTAGACTAGAGGGAAGGGCAAGACCCTCAGGGAAATATTAGTAGATAGCATGCAGGGTTTTAAAATGAAATACATGCACCAATCAAGCTGTTGGGGCATTAGATCACTGCCTTTTAATAAAGTGGGGAAAAACCTCAATACATTTCTTAATTGAACTACTGACTGGCCAGGGGAGAGGTGAATCACATGCCCACAGATGAGCAAGAAGCCAAGGTTGATCACTGCCGGAGGTTCAGTGAAAGCTCCTTCTGTTACCTGAATGTGAAGAGAGTTCCCATGTCCAACATAGATAACAGCTCTGCTTTTGACTTGGGGAAGGAGAGGCGGTACCGAAGGGTCTCAAAAGCAGGTACAATCAAAGCTTTCTTGGTATTGGCCAAGTCTAGCTGGATGACAGACTTCCTGGCAGAGAAGAGCAATGAATACAAAGGGGAGAATTTTAACCTGGACAAATCACAGGGCTTTTCATAGTAAAGAACAGAGATGGCAGTTCAAGTGGTACATTCTATCCTGGCACAGCTTTTTCTTGGTGTGGAGTTGTTTCCTCATCTCATTTAACCTGTTGGTCTAGGAAAAAATTAAGCAATACATTGCTACGAAAGTTTGTAAACTCAAGGTGCATTTGGCTGACTGCCCAATGATATAGGTCTATCTGAATAATAAATTTGAGTAGGTCCAATTGCTTGTTCCTATAAGAGACACTCAGCTGAGTAAAGGCCAAATTCCTTGAACGGTTCTGTTTGTTATTACAGATTATGGAAATAACCACCCAAGGAATGGCAGTTCTAAGGTGACATGATTTGGCCAGGACAGTTTGGGACTCTTTATGAGGAGACTGGTTACACTTCAACATAGTTAGTCTCTATGTTCCAAACTCTCTTTCACACTTACACAGGTAAAACCCAGGAAATTAGGAAGAAGTGGTAATTAATTCAGTCAGCGTTTGGATCTTCTGACAATGAAAGCTAGGGCGAGCCCATCAGTAAAAGACATCCATTTCTTTTAGGCAGGGGTTCTCAACCTTTTTCTTTCTAAGCCAGCCCCCCCGCAACATGGTATAAAAACTCCATGGCCCACCTGTGCCACAACAACTGTTTTTCCTACATATAAAAGCCAGGGCTGGCGTTAGGAGGTTGCAAGCAGGGCAGTTGCCTGGGACCCCACGCCACAGGGAGCCCCGTGAAGCTAAGTTGCTCAGGCTTCAACTTCAGCACCTGGTGGCAGGGCTTAGGGCCTCAGGCTTCAGCTTTCTGCACTGAGCCCCAGCAAGTCTAATGCCAGCCCTGCTTGGTGGCCCCCCTGAAACCTGCTCGCGGCCCCCACAAGGAGCCCCGGACTCCTGGTTGAGAACCACTGCTTTAAGGCAATCTGTGTACTGTTTACATGAAAGATCAACGATTCCATTCAGAAGAAACACACTGTAGTAGAGTCTCGATGGGAGTTTAGCTTCTGGTTTTAAAAGACTTAATTTCTGAAAGTGCTTTGTCATGGTAATTTTCCTGGCTCCTGGCCTAAATTTTGTCCCCAACTTTAAAGGGAGAGAGTCACTGCTCAGACCCTACTGCAGGCCTGCACAACTCGTAAAGCAGTGAGGGCCATATTACTCCAAAGAAAACAGCTGAGGGCCAACCCCCCCCCGGCCCTGCGGAAAAACACCCCCCCCAGCGCCGCCCGCCCCACGGAAACAACCCCTCCTTCCCCAGCGCTGGGGTGTGGAAGCCTGTAGAGGGGGAAACAAACAGCGCGCATAGGGTGACCAGATCACAGCAGTAAAATAGGACCCGCCCCCTCCCCGCTCAGCCCCACCATCACACCCCTCTTCACCTCCCGAGGGGTCACTATATTACTGCACACAACAGTCAGTCAATGCAGTTGTAGATAAATCTCTGCATTATGCATTTTTGTATAACTTTTATATGACTTTGTATTGAACCTTGGTAATATGTTATAGCGGGCCCCTATGGTAGTATAGTTAAGGTAAAAGAAAAATGTCTTTTTGCTAGAAGTAGAATAAGATCTTCCCCCCACCTACTCACCCCCCCACGGGCCGCACAGTGAGCCCACGCGGGCCGCATGCGGCCCCCGGGCCACATGTTGTGCAGGCCTGCCCTACTGTGTACTTTTGTACTGTTGCCCTCTACTGGCCCATTGAGCTGTTACTTTGTGCTTGGTTTTAACTCTTGTTTAGAGCTCGCACACCATGCAGACTGGGAGCTGGTGCCAATCTAAAACGTATTTCACAACACACACACATCCTCAAAAATACCACGTGGCACAACTGCTAGTCTCTGCTCAAGGGGAGGCCCAAGTCTGGAGTAACAAGCTCAGAACGGAGGTGTGCTGTCAGATGCTGCAAAGTAAGACTGAGGTCAATTAGCAAAACTGTGTATTATTCTGATTATTTGTACTGTGGTAGTATTTAGTTCCCCAGCCCCATTGTGCTAGGCACACTGGGCAAGCGTAGTACAAAGGGGCAATCCCTGCGCAGAAGAGCTGGGTGTACGTTGCATCCCTTTATCCCCCCCTTTGTCTGTTTGCCTATTTTGACTGGGAGCTATTCAGTGAAGAACTGTACAGCACTTAGCACAATGGGGCCTTCATCCTGGGGACTTCAGATACTGCTGATATTCAAATAATTTTAACTACCCTCTTAATAATAACAGCAACATAGCAATCTGGCATAACACCTGCCTGCACTGCACGCAACTCTAGCCAGAGCTATTGGGCCTTCACTTTCCTAATTAAAAAAAGAAAAAGAAAAAAAGAAGTCAATGCCACTCCAAATTGAATCTTACTATACTTGCCAGTAGAAACAACTCTGCCTCTACTTCCCTTTCATTATCTTTGCATTTCCTATGAAACATCGGCCTCTCTCCCCATGTCAAACTCAGTTCCCCTTAACAGGATTTACTGTACTAACTTTTATGGTACTGCAATGAGCAACGAAGGACAATGTTGACAAGCGACAAACTATCTGCAGCCTTACGAGATGAAGGGTTTGGGAACGCTGTCATAACATCGAAAGGGAACCAACAAGCTACTTTTTTTTAGGTCCAGAATAGCAAGAATTCATTCCCACTGCATCAAAGGAGGAGGAGGAAAGGGTTGTTTAATAAAATTTGAGTTTTAGGGAATTCATATTAGCTTTGCATCCTAGGATTCCCTGTAGCTCTGTTCTATAAAATGAGCCTGTTCTCAGTCAGCTATCTGAAAGTTTGCATTGTTTAAAGAGCCACTGCCACATTCCAACAAACTTTACACAACTGAAAGATTTTTATCAGCCTCCCATTAAAACTTTCCTGTACTTTTTCCTGTTTCCTTCCCCATCACTGCTAATGATCTGCATGTAGATGACTCCTTTAAACAGAGCTTCCTCAGCCTGTCAGAATCACTGAGTGATGCCAAAATCCAGTGTTTATGACACTCCTAATGATTCTTCCCCCTGCTTTAACTTGCAGTTTCTTCTAGCCCCTCTCAGTATGGAAATCACACTAATTTAGTCTCACTGACTCCCTGGGCTTGGTTCATCCCCTCAGTTCGGAGACATGCAAACCTGAGCCAGCAGCCCAGGCTGCTACATCTCAGAGGGTTTCATTCCTGGGGAAGGGCAGACGGTGTTTGCACTGATGTCCTTCCTTGGGTGTTTTGCCAGGAAATGGCAGCTTTAAATTGTGGTTGTTGATATTATTTTTTATTTGTAGGGCGGTAGCACCCAGAAGCCCCAGTCAGGGATTGAGGCCTCATTGTGCTAGGCACTGTGCAAACACCAAGTGCTAGACAATCCTTGCCCCCAAAGAGCTTATGATCCAATTTCAGATACAATAAGTGGGTGTAACAAACAAAGAAGTAAGAGGAAAAGAAGAGGAAGGACAAGGGTGAAAGCAGTAGCACCATGTGGTTATGTAGAGGAGGTTGTCTGCATTACTAGATAGTTGCAGTGCACTCATTTCTTAAGTATCAGAGGGGTAGCCGTGTTAGTCTGGATCAGTAGAAGCGACAAAGGGTCCTGTGGCACCTTATAGACTAACAGAGGTATTGGAGCATAAGTTTTGGGGGTGAATACCCACTTCTTCGGATGTTTTCCACGGCTTGCATCCGAAGAAGTGGGTATTCACCCACGAAAGCTTATGCTCCAATACCTCTGTTAGTCTATAAGGTGCCACAGGACCCTTTGTCGCCTCATTTCTTAAGTTATTAGATAGAAACAAAATAATATTTATATCGGTAATCCTTCCAGCCATTGGCAGTGGGCCATTAACTGTAGGTATCGTGGCAGAGGAGGGACTTGAGGATGGGCTGGAAGGAGGCGAGGACAGTAGTTTTATGGACTAGTAGGGGAAAACATTCTACGCATAGGGGTGGCATGGAGGAAAGAAAAAAGGAATACACAAATGGGTGAAGGAGGCTGGAATCATTGACATGATGGACGGGGTGGGGTCAACGCAAAAAGATGGAAGAGTGGTTAAGTGGCGAGGGGAAGTTCTGAAGGGTCATAAAGATGAGGATAAGAAACTTGAATTGGATGCAGCAGAAGAAGGAGAACCAGTGGAGATGCTCCAAGAGGGAGGCAACATGGTCAGGATGATCCTAGCAGCAGAGCAGCGGTACCGCGGAATGAATGTTAAGGGGGCCAAGGTGGGAATTAGGAAACCCAGACAGGAGGGGGCTGCATTTTAGTCAAGACAGGAGTTGATGCTGGCCCGAGCAAGAGATTTAGCATTGTGGATCTTAGAAATGTCCTGGTGGAGGAAATGCCATGATCTAGATATGGCCTTGACTTGTGGGGCTAGAGAGAGGGGGAGTAAGAGTCACAGATGACATCCAGGTTATAGGCCTGAGTAATGGGGAGGATGATGGCACTGTCGGCTGTGACAAGGAGAGGGGGAAAAGGGGAGGGATGACAGTGAGTTCCACTTTGGACATGTTGAGTGAAAGCGGGTGGTAACACAGCCACAAGCAAAAGCCAGGGAGACAGGCCAAGGTGTGGGAGTGGACAGAGGGAGAGGGGTCAAGAGTAGAGAGGTAAATTTGTGTGTCATCTGCATAAAATGGGAATTGAAGTCATGTGAGTGGATGAGGTTCAGGGAGAGAGTTTGGCAGATGTTCCAACCTGGGATGCAGAAGGGGCACTACAGAGGGCTACTTGCTGCTCCCTAATCCTGAGCTGCCTGGCCCCCTTGCACATTAGAGCTGTAGGGGAGGAGCTCTAATGTGCATAAAGTCTATAGAGGGCTTTAGGCCATGGAGGATCGGGGGGAACAGACGTCCACTCTACCCTGCCTTCTCCCCAACTCACCAGAATGCCCCTTCCCCATACTAGGGGCCGGAGAGGACTGCTGGTGCAGAAAGCTGTGGAGCAGCCTTGGCTGTCTAACTTTGGTTACCTTAAGTCCAATGAGAACTGGAGACCCTAACCTGGCACATAGCAGGAGTAGACAAGGGAACCAAGGATGGAGCCCTGTGGAACCTCCACCAGAAGTGGGAGAGGAGAGGAAGAGGGCCCACAGACTGAAATAATGAAGGAGGGTGGAAGCCAGACTGAAGGGATCTAGGAAGGAGGTGGAGGACAGGAAATGGAGACTGTGGTTCTGGACAGCATTTTCAATGATTTCAGCAGTGACCGAGGTGGTATTTAAAATGGCAGGGGGCATCAAGGCTGGGTAGGGGACATAGCATGTTTGTATTATGAGCTGGAGGTTCCTGAGGAAAGGGAACTGCTGACCAAAAATCTGAGGGCGAGTGGGGACTAGGGAAATGAGGTGGGAAAGGATGTAAGATATGTCATTCTGACATAATGAAGGTTGGGTTAAATTTCTACTCTACCAATAAGCCATAGGAAAGAATATAAAGGTACATTTCTCATTACCAGTTTTTTTGTGTAGTGTGGAAGAAAGTGATCTTAAATCCCAAGAATCCTCTCAGAGGTCAAACTAACTCCAAAATACAGCCACAGAATGTTTCTTCTTCAAAATGTTTACAAGTATTTACTAATTCTCACAACACTCTTGTATGGCAGGTCAATATTATCACCTGCATTTTCGTCTGGAGAAACTGAGGTTTAGGGTACTTACAGTCAGAGGTGTGATTGTAGCTTGTGTGAGCATACGCACACTAGCTTTAATCTAGTTAGTATGGCTAAAAATAGCAGTGAAGTTGTGGCAGCACAGGCTTCATGGGAAAAAGTGATCATGAAATGACAGATTTCATGATTTCAAGGAAAGGAAGGTGTGAGAGGAGCAGCACAAGGCCAATGGATTTCAAAAAAGCAGACTTCCACATTCTCAGAGAACTGCTAGGTAAGGTACCATGGGAAGAAAATCTAAGGGAAAAAGGAGTTCAGGAGAGCTGGTAGTCTGTCAAGGAGACAGTATTAAAGGCACAACAGCAAGCTATCCTGATTCAAAGGAAAGACAGAAAGAATACTAAGAGGCCAATATGGCTCCATTACGAGCTCATGAATTACCTGAAAATCAAAAAGGAACTAACAAAAAGTGGAAACATGGACAAATTGCTAACAAGGAGTACAAAAGAATAGCACAAGCATGTAGAAACAAAATCAGGAAGGCTAAGGCACAAAATGAGTTACACCTAGCAAAGAACATAAAAGGCAATAAGAAGAGGTTCTATAAATACACTAGGAGCAAGGGAAAGTGTAGGTCCACTATTTAGTGGGAATTAAAGGTGAGCTAATAAGGGATGTCATCAAGAAGGCTGAGGTATTTAAGGCCTATTTTGCTTCAGTCTTCACTAAAAAGATTAATTGTGACCAGATACTTAACACAATTAACATTAACAACAAAGGGGAGGGAACACAAGACAAAATAGGGAAAGAAGAGGTTAAATAATATTTAGATAAGTTTGATGTAGTCAAGTTGGCAGGGCCTGAGGAAATTTATCCTAGGATACTTAAGGAACTAGCTGAAGCAATCTCCGAATCATTAGTGATTCTCTTTGAGGGCGGGTAAGATTCTACATGACAGGAGAAGGGCAAACACATAGTACTCTCTTTAAAAAGGGGAACAAAGAGGACCAACGGAATTATAGACCAGTCAGCCTAACTTCAATACCTAGAAAGATATTGGGACAATTTGTTAGCACCTAGAGGATAACAGGGTCATAAGAAAGAGCCAACATGGATCTCTCAAGAACAAATCATGCCAAACCAACTTAATTTCCTTCTTTGACAGGGTTACTGGCCTAGTGATAGGAGGGAAGCTGTAGATGTGATATATCTTCATCTTAGTAAGGCTTTCGACACAGTCCCACATGGCATTCACATAAGCAAACTTGGGAAATATGGTATGGATGCGTGCATAACTGGTTGAAAGACCATACTCAAAGAGCAATTATCAATGGATTTAAGTGGATTTATCTAGTGGAGTCGCATACAGGTCTGTCCTCGGTCTGGTACTATTCAATATTTTCATTAATGACTTGGATAATGAGTGCCACAGAAAAACCCAGAAGGAAATTAATAATTCTCTTTTCAGAGCATGGTTTGAATAGTGTGTAGTTGTGGATGACACCAAGCTGGAAGGGGTTGCAAGCACTTTGGAGGACAGGATTAGAATTCAAAATGACCATGTCAAATTGGAGAATTGGTCTGAAATCAACAAGGTGCAATTCAATAAAGACAAGTTCAAAGTACTACACTTTGGAAGGAAAAATCAAATGCACAAATACAAAATTGGGATTAATTGGCAGGGCAATAGTACTGCAGAAAATGATCTGGGTGTCACAGTGGATCACAAATTGAATATGAGACAACAATGTGATGCAGTTGTGGAAAAGGCTAATATAATTCTAGGGTGTATTAACAGGTCGTTAATGTAAGACACAGGTAGTGACTGTCCAATTGACACTGGTGAGGCCTCAACTTGAGTACTATATCCAGTTCTGGGCACCACACTTTAAGAGAGATGTGGACAAATTGGAGGGAGGCCAGAGGAGAGCAATAAAAATATTAAAGGGTTAGAAAACCTGATCTATAAGGAAATGTTTTTTTTTTTTTAAAAGGGCATGTTTAGTCGTAAGAAAAGCAGACTGAGTAGGAACCAGATAACAGTCTTCAATACGTGAAGGGCTGTTACAGAGAGGACGGTGATCAATTGTTCTCCATGTGCACTGACTGCTGAATCTGCAGCAAGGAAGATTTAGGTTAGATATTAGGGAAAACTTTCTATCTATAAGGATAGTTAAGCTCTGGAACAGGCTTCCAAGGGAGATTGTGAAATCGCCATCACTGGAAGTTTTAAAGAACAGACTGGACAAACACCTGTCAGGGATGATTCAGGTGTACTTGGTCCTGCCTCAGTGCAGGGGACAGGACTACATGACCTGTCGTGGTCCCTTCCAGGCCTACGTTTAGATGATTCCAGCGTAAACTGTTCAAACTCACCCAGAACCCTGGGTACATACCCACATTGCTTCACTTCTATTTTGGGCCATGCTAACTGTATTAAAGCTAGCATGTCTACCTGTGTTACAATCACATCTTCAATTGCAGTGTAGACATTCTCACAGAAAGGTGAATAGCCTAATCCTAAACCCTCTGAATTGAATGGGAATCTTTCCACTGACTCAAATGGGGCTCAGACCAGGCCCAAAGTGACTTGTCCAAGACTAATTTACAAGTCAGTGTCAGAGCTGGGGTTGGAACCCGAGAGTTCTCAGTCCTGTGCTCAGTCCATCAGATCATTCTTCCTCTCTGCAAAACCAACAAATACACCTGACAAATAAAACGAATAGCTACACTGTGAAGTTTGTCTCCCACTGAGGTGTTACCCCCATGCACAGTGCATGGCGGCCAAAAATATTTCACATTTCATGCTAGAGAGGGGCAGGTATAAAACCAGAAGAACACAGTGAAGATATAAACTCCCAGTGTGTCAGTGGATGTGAGGAGTATATCTGAGCCAGGTGAGCCAGGAGGGAACCTTTGCACTAGCCACTGCACCTGTAGATGCTCTAGAGAAAGAGCCTGTCTAGTTAATTCATGCTAAAAATCTTCTATTATGATTCAAATATAGTACTCACAGCTACCAAAAAGGAGCCTTTGGCTTTGGGGCAATGCTGAGGTGATCTGAGGGACAGATGACGGAATGCTGCGGGTGACAAAAGAATTCTACTCAGGACACATTATAAAGGTGACTTTAGTATTGTAAACTGAAAGTCTCTGAACTCTACATGTCTTTCTCCTCATACTGTATAGCGGATGAAGGGAGGGGGGAAAGAGTTTTGATGGAGATCAAATGCACTGACGTGACCTTGTATAAACAGCTGTGAAAAATCTCAAATCTAGCTGCTGGCAACATCTAGAATAATGGCCAGATCTTCTCCAGCCTGGGCCAAGTCACTGACATAGGGTGTTTCTGAAAACGTACATTGGTTTGTCATTACGTCTCCTCTCATCCCATACTCCTTACCAGGTAGGCTGTAGTTATACAGTATGGATACATCAATGTATTATCAGAGGGACTTTCCCTTTATAAGAGCCAGGCCTTAAGCATCATACATTATTTCTGTTAGCCTATTATTACTGTACATGGGGGACAGAAATGAATGCATGCATGGGCAGCCCTAAAGAACAATTTCTGACATTCAGATGTATATTACTAATCAACTACCCACAGAAGGTACCAGTATGAACTCCAATGAAAAAGTACACGGGGGTCACCATTATTTAAAACAGGCTGGCAGCTTGCTATGTATTTTGCTTAAAACTGCTCATTATTTAACAAAAAGCCCTTCACAAAATGCCCTTTTGTAAAGGGCCAGAAGTAACAGATTAGCAATTCTGACCTTCCTGAGCAACAGGGAATCACAATTAGAGTCTGACTGGTGTGAGAGCTGCATGAACATTTGTGGAGCATCACACATCAGCTGCAACATTCAGTGTAAATCTTCTCACTTCCTTATGGCACCACTAGGTGGGACTCTTCATTTAGTCATCTGAAGCAAATTCACACTCCGAAAATTATTTCTATCCTTCAGTGTCTCAAGTATATTTCTCCACATTATCCTCCTGTTCCTCCTTTCTTCTTGTTTTTTAGTGCTGGCTTCCATTACTGTGCCTCTGAGCAGTGGGAAGGAATGAGGTGCTTTCTCTGGAACACATGCCAATGTCATAGCTACAGGGGCCACTTTCAGAGCTCTAACTGGAAGTCAATCTGCAGAAAGCATGGGGCATGTATCATAGAAAACACAGGCACCAAAGAAAAGAAGAGCTAATAATAATAATAATCCCGAGACAGTTGTCTTGGGGGCAAGGGCAGAATTGTTCTTGCACCATAAAGAGCAGAAGGAGATATTCTTAAAATAGGTGAGAAACATAGGGATAAACTGATAGCTGACACCAGAGGGTGTAACTCCCTTGATTTTAATGCAGTTAAGTGCATGTACACCCATATACAGATTTACAAGGTGAATGGGATAAAAGTAGGAATCAGATTGCATCCAAATGGTGCAGGGATCTTCTACAGTCAAACAGGTCACCTCATTGTGTGTCTGTGTGAGACGACAAAAAACTGAATGAGCTGTGAATTTGAGGCGAAGGCTTTTCTGCATCAATCCCATTCACTGAAATGTGTATTTCTCTTTATATTCAGAGAGCTTTATATTAATTGCCTGTGCAATTAAACGGAATGTCTGCATATTTGGAATCCTCCTTGGATGACTTTGATCAAACGTTACCAATTTTTAAGAGAGATGAAGAGCAAAGGAAAAATGAGCTTCAATAGGGATTAAGGAATTGAAATCCTTCTATCTGACCAGAGGGTGTCCTCCTTGCCCCACACACTGGGCTCTGGTGTCAGCCTCTCTTTGCAGAGGGAAAAAGTCTCCATTAAAGGAGGCTGTGTTAAATGATCAGAGGTCCAGAGTTCACTCAGAAAGTGGGTTCACATTCATTACTATACAATACACATTCAAGTCACCCCTTCCAATTTCAGTACACTAATTATTCTGCCTTGACAGGCTCTTGTCTTGCAATCATATATTAAACCTGCTTGGATCACAACCCCATTTCCAGGGTACAGTGCTGGGATAACAGTACCTCACGCGGAGAACAACTTCGGTAACATTTTGCATGTTTCCTCTGTCACAGACATCCTAGAACCCTACACACTAGAGATGGAAAAGACCTAATAGGTCACCCAGCCCTTCTCCCTGCTACTACAGGAAGCTACTACACATTTACTAGTGCTTGGTCCAATATAATTTTCAAATTGCCAAGTAATGAGGGCCTTCCACCACTTCCCTTGGAACTATTCCCCAGTCCAATAGATCTCACTGTTTGTCTCAGTTTCTCCTTTCCTCACTTCATCCAATTATGTCTAGTTATAGCCCCTTCTTCCACCCGAAATAATTCCTCTCCCCTGCTTGGTGTTCACATATTTCTAATATCTGAAGCTATTATGCTCCACTTAGGGCCTGACCCAACTGTTTCACCGTGTGTGTGTGTGTATGTGCGTGAACAGCCTCGCCCTATATTTACCTGAGGTACTCGTAGAGTCCATACATGGGCAAGAAGTCAATGTCAGACAAGAACATGTATGGTGTGCTGATGTGCTTCATGGCCACATTCCGCAGGAGATTCACAGGATAGAACTGGCCCTCCTTGTACACTATATGGTACCCAACATTGCGTCGGCTCATGAGGACTTCCGAGCCCTGGGCGTAGCGCAGGAATTGTTGGGCCTCTGCATCAGAAAGATAGAGTGCCAGGCTGATTGGACCCTCCCAATGTTTGCAGATAGCTTCAAGCATCTGGAGCCTGAAAGAAGAAGGGGAAGAATCAAAAGAGGGAAACAGATATCTCTGGGATTCTTCCTGCCATAGGCCATGATGCGGCATGAAGGCCTGCACAGGTGGCCTCCTGTACCTATGTGAAGTCCCAATGAAGTAAGTGAGGCTCTGTGCAGGTGCAGGGATCTGCCTGTGTAGTTTCACTTACAGATGGGGACCTTATGATCCAAGGTGGTGCTGAGTGCTCTCAGCTTCCACTGAAGTCAAGGTAACCTCAGCTAGTAAGGTTTTGTAGCTCCTTTCAAGCAGCTGGTGGAAGGGAACAGATGTAGAAGTCCATAATGCACTTGGCCTGCTATAATACTACAAGGGCCCTGGAAGGGCAGGGTCCTAAAAGGTTTTGAGAGGGAATGAAATTTTAAGGTCATACAACGTGATGGATTGGGTGATTACAGCATTTTATGAAAATTCCTATCGACCAAAAGAAAACATACTGTCAGGACAATGTCATAAAGATGTCACATCTACAGAAATGGGATGGGGTGGATGGGGTATGTGGGGTGTGTGGAGGAGGTGGAGTGGCAGAGGGGGTTGGACCATGGAGTATAAACAGAAAACATTTCAAACAGAAATAGCCTTTAAAATATAAATTTGTATATTTGGTAATGATTTCTCACCAAGCTTTTATGCCATTGACTTTTAAAAATAGATTTTATGTATAATATTTTTTTAAAACTCATACACCAGTAATGACATTATTGACAAAAACACCACACAGAGATTCCATACACAGAGCTAAATTAAATTCTATCTGGTCAAAATGCTCTAAACGCTCCAGGCAGTTTCTAGAGGGACATATAGAGATTAAGAAATAATGCCTAAAAATACAGCAAGCGCTGGTTAAAAAGCATCTTTAGTTAATGTTAAGTGAAACGAGGCTATACAGGCCAGGTATTCTATTCAAAATCAGCAAGAATAGACTATGGAGTACGATTGTTTTCTCTACCTTCCAAATCTTCACATCAGCAGATTCCCCACCCCCCCGCCATTAATATTCATACAAGACACAAGAAAAGTTTTCTGTATCATAGTAATCAAAGGAAATAATTTCCCACTCCTATGATCTCCCTGAGCTTTGTAGCAGTATGTAGTGTTCATACCAGCAAAACATAAATTCTGAGTTTTATTTAATAGCTTTTTCTTCCAGCTTTGAGTGATCCTGATGACATGCAGGAAGATATAAAGCTTTTTCCCTAGATACGAAAGATTACCTTGACTAGTCCATACTTGGTGCATTATTTTCTTTTTATCTATTATTGAAACAAAGGTTATTATCAGGGTGCAACATGCAGCTGTATTAGAAACAGAGATCGATAAAAAAAGATCTAAAAGGTATGTGAAAGGCTTTAGGCTACTGATTTTAGGAATAATAAATAAAACCTGTACTGTAGCGAAGCAATAAAGAAAAGCATACCTTTTTTTTGCTACACAGTAGAAACCAATTAATCAGCAAAATCCTATTAATCAGATCTCAGATAAAGGGCACCCTTGCTTAAATGGGAAAATTGCCAGGGAACAGATGCAGAGCAATGCCTTTCAAGGACTCTAAGCAACGGATACATGGTACACATCATTCATTTAAACGGCACGCCTGATGATGTCTGCAAACTCTGCATAGTAGTTAGGAGGGAACTGTTTTTTGTTAATATAAATTTCCCACTGTACAGTTTTGCTCACTTCAGGATACTTCTACTCCTGGGGGAATTCTACATTACTGAGCAAGCACAGAATTAATGTTCCCCACGGTTCCCCCCCCCCCCCCCGCCCCGCAGAATAATCGATTCTGATGGGAGGTGAAGAAAAGCTGTGAGAGGGGTCACACTGCAACTACACCTTTCACTCACCAGGGGATGATGTGGTGCCAGAAAAGAGGGCAGCTGGCTCATGGGCCAAAGCAGTCAGCCATGGAGAGGGAGGGGGCAGAGGCTGCCTTCTCACAGCACCCTGCCTGAGGGGCCATGTGAGAAGGCATGGGATAATAGGGGGGATGGACAGAGGGGGCCTCATGGGGCTGCTGGGCGGGGTCACACAGACTGGGATTCAGAGGGCTAGTGGGGAGAGAGACTAGGGCTGGGGCCATGAACTAGTTGGGTGATAACATTGAGTCAGGGACTGAATGGAAATGTGGGTGCAGGACCACATGGGGATGGGGGAGAGGTGCAGGGACATATGGGGACAGGGGCAGCTATGCCTGGCAGAGTGAGGGTGCAGGGACACATGGGGAGGGGAGAGAGTGAGAGTGCAGGGACACATGGGGACATGTGCAGATATGCCGGGCTGAATGCGAAAGGCTCGGAGTCCACCAGGGTCTGCATCGGGGAGGCTCCACAACTCCCTAACAATCCTTCCCCACAAAAAAAACCCTGTTCCATACTTCTCCCACCCACACCTAACAATCCTCCAGGTTCACTCCCAGACTCCTTCTCAGCAATTATTTCCCTCTCCCTCAGCTCCTCCGTTATCCCTGGCTCCTCCAAGCCTTTGCACTGCTTTTGGGGGGTGTGGGAAATAAGTTTCTGTATTTCAGTTTTAATGAATTATTACTCAAAGTTTTGTATTAATATGCCTAATAAGGAATCTATTTGTCAAAAACAGTTTCTGAATCTTTTGTGTTGTCTGTATTGTTACAGCCATACTTGCTGACAGGTATTTTGAAATAAATTACCAAAATAAATTGAAACTCGTGTGATTATATCGTGTTTTTTGACAAATAAAATGTGCAGAATTTTAAAATATTGTGTGCAGAATTTTTTTTGGCACCATTTTTTTTTTTTGGTGCAGGATTTCCCCCAGGGGTAGTACTTCCAGCTCTGTAGTGTCTTTCTAAATGACATGCTCAGACCCACCACAAGTTATTGGGCTTGATGCAGGAATCACAGGGTGAAATTCTATGTCCTGTGTTATGCAGGAGATCAGACTAGATGGTCAAAATTGTTCTTTCTGGCCTTAAAATCAACAAATTATGGCTTCTAAACCAAGAAATATAGTTTCTTTGGTTTTTCAAAAAATTGCTCTGTGCAATGCTTACTTTTAAAGCAGTTCATGAAGTAAACATCTCCCAGCACAATGTAGTCTCTGACAAATCAAGATGATCAGCTGGTACATGTTTGTTTCCAACAGGGTCTATGCCAGTCCAGAGGATTTTACTGTAATTCTTTTTTGTTTGTTTGATTGTTTCTTTGTGATCAACTTCCCCCTTGGGAATCCTTTTGCCACTTGACTCCCTCTTATTCCAGTTTCAATACACTCAACTGGTGTCAACTGTGGCTTTCTTTGTCCGTCCTTCAGGCTTGCACTGTCACAACTACTTCTGACAGCTGAAAGCTAAGGACAGACATTGCCTTAGAATGGCGGTCTAGCCAAGGTATACTCCTGAATAATGCCTGCATAGCTAGTGGTGCAGTCAAGCAATGTCCAGAAGAGAACACATCAGTCTGAAAGACAACATATAACAAGTAACAAACACCAATGAATGTGCCTCCCTCTGTGGGTATCTATTTTGGACTTCTAAAATGTACCTCTGCTTCCCTTTCCTCTCCCCTCGGCCTACACGACAAACATCCGTAAACCTATCACTGCAATCATCCCAGTCTTAGCCCCAGTGGGACTAGATCTGGAGACACTGATAGCTGCTGACTTGGGTTCCCTTTTCTTCTTACAATAGTTTGAAGGAATAATGCTGGTGTATACCATGCAGTATATCATTTATGTACATATCTATCTCTATCTGAGACACTATTCACAAATCTCTATAACTTCTATAGAGGAGCTTAATAAAAGTGGCTAAAGAAGATTAAAAAAAAGCAGCAACTGAAAGACACGAGGGAAAAATCAAACAGCTAAATGCTTCTTTGGTGGTAAGATATTATTTATTCATTTTAGTTGAAAGAGAGTATTTTCAACTCAAATCAATAAATTATAACAACACACCAATGAAGCATGGAAGGATTTTTCCAGCACTGCATTGGAAGGGGTGTTCTTTCTGAATCAAACCGTGCAGCTCTGTCTATCAGTAAAATGTGTGTCCCTGTGAGGATCCAGAACAGATGATCAGACTTTGCATCATTGGCAGTGAAATGGCACAGAGCCGCAGCTCATTCTTTTGAATTAAATTCTGGAGGGAAAACACACACATACCAGCTTTACTGATTTATTATGGCATTCACTCAGAGTCTGGTTTTTTTACTCAAAGGTTTGCAAACACTTAAGAAATGTTTCTTAAATTAAAAATCAATACACGAAGCTCTGGTGAACGTGGCAAATCATAGCTGAATGTGCAGAATATAGTGCTGAGGAGGTGGCTAAATGGTGCCACTTTCATTAGAGTGCATTTATTTTTATAATATTCTGCAAATGTTTTGTCAATCTGAATTGCTTTGGTCCTCCCTGGAATAGTGCTGACCTTCTGCTGGAGCAAAGGAGGTGTGGTGCATGTGTCATGTTGTGTTCTATATATGCTCCACTTAATGCAGCATCAGTTGCCTGTTCATATTAAAGTGGTGCTTTCCCCCTCTTGTAACACATTCTGATAGCAGCCAGAGCGAGGCATGGATGCAGAGTCAGACTAAAAACTGCAGGAAAATGGAGACTGACTTAGGTGGCTAATTTTGGGGTGGGCCTTGTTGTTGTTTTTGATATTAATTTTTAAGTTTCTGAAAGTGGGCCACTAATCGCAATTGCTGGAATTCGACAAGACAAGTACCGTGTACTGGCTGGTCAGCAAATGGAATGTTCATCCCCCAGAAAATTAAAAGTTTCCGCTTCAGAACAGAAAACTGAAATACTGTAAAATTGAGCAGAATGATAAATTCCAAACAGTCTCAAATCATCAATGTTAAAATGAAAACTTTAATTTTTTTCAAGAAATGAAATAATCTGAGATGCTGAAAGAACTTTTTTTTTGGTTGCAAACTGACATTTCAAATTGAAAACATGTTCCATTTCTAAATGTCAACTAGAAACAATATTTTGTTTCAATTCTCCTGATGAAATTCTTTTTAAAAAAATGGATTGAAATTGTTGTGTCGAGAAAATGCACTTGCATATGAGACATTTTTTTATGCTGAACATTTTGACCAGCTCTTGTACTGTGTCAACATCCAGTACACAGTTCTAATTTTTATAGGTTGTTATAAATCACAACAAATAAACCATGCCCCACCGTCCTGAGTGGTAGTACCCTCTGCTATTCCAAACTTCAGCTTCTCATGCAGCTCTGCCAATGCACTTCAGTTCCTGGCATAAATAAACAGTGCATGCTTGTACAACACACCTACTTTTTCATTCAAGAGTGTAAGTCCCCTATTTTCACAATTAAAATGTCATACTTGTCTCTCTAATGCATGGCACTGCTGAAATTCTGGGAAGCTTCTCGGAGTCTGTAGGAGATATTCACTGTATCTGATTTCCTTATAGAACAAAAGAGCTTTCCCTACCTGTCCATTGAGAGCTGAGCCACCAGAGTTACATCAGTGTTGTCTGAGGCAGGCTCGTACTCATAATGTAGAAAATACAAATGAGTGCGATGGACGGTGAAGCGCTCCCGACGAAATTCGTAGCACAGGTCATCCTCATCCAGCTCGGACAGCTGCTTCTGAAGCTGTAAACAAACATCGGGCATAAAGGTGTTGTACTCCATATTTCCTATTGCAAAGCATGGAGAATAATGAGTTCTGGGGGCCCGGTCTTGGCACAACTGAACCACAGGCTGAATGGTTCGGAAAGGGGGCGGGTGGGGGGGGAAGTAGTGCTATTCTCCCAAGCCTCACCTATTTGAGTCATAGAACAAGGTGTCAAAAAGAGCCACTTACAATAGATTGGGCAGAACTTTACAGTATGATTGTCCCTTGCCTTTTTGGATTCTTTAACCAGCAGTGAAACAGCCAACAACACTGGCATTTAAATTACCATTAGGTTTCAGAGTCATCACTCTGATGAGATGAATAAGGCAGTTTACATCTCTCTCAGAGCTAACGTTTCAGACTGTCTGTAGACTCAGGCAGACATCACTGCACTGAACTACATTGAGTTCACACTGTGAAGATTTTCTTTACAACTACAATGGTTCAAGATGTAGGCCTACATTTTGAAATGGGACTACTGATTTGGGGTGCCCAACCTGAAATATTTTAAAGGAGCCTGATTTTCAGAAGTTGGATGCTCAGCACTTTATAAAAATCAGGCCCTTTCAAGGTCAAGATGGGCACCCAAAACCAAAAACACCCCAAATCAGTAGTCACTTTTGAAAATGGAGGCTTTAAATGAAAAAAGAAAAGAGAAGCTTAGGTACTGGAACAGAAAAGTATGCCAAGCCACCATGATCCAGCCCAGTTCCACTCCTGTACCAAATTCTTTAAAAAACAAACAACTGGACTGAATATATAAGTAGGATTAATTTAAAAAGACAAATCCAAGCAATTAGCCTTTCTGGAAGAGTGCTATGGAATTTAGTAAGGATGAAACCTTTAGGGTCCCATAGAAATTAAATAGGGTTCTATGGGAATCACTCTTAAGAACTCTAGAACTTAATAAAGAACGATTGTCTTTTTATACAAGGGATATAATTCTCTAATAAATTACATAGAATGATCTAAAAAGCCTAAGCAAGGCTATCATTCGTTATTACATTTTATAGGATTTTTCTATACAAATTAGCCTAAAGTGCAAGTCACCTTAAAATGGATATGCTCTAGTGATGAATGGTTTATGAGCATTTATTTAAAAAAAGAAAACTGGTTTTTTGGCCAGTTAAGAATATTTTAAAAAGCTTCATTATTTTCACGAAGCAGATTTTTAAATGTGAGAGGTCGCCTGTGCTGACTCGGTGGCAGCAGCAAATATGCTGTTTTCAGAGATGTAAATATAATTGTTGACATCAATGATGAATCACAGAGCTGCATGTTTCCCTCTGCTGCCTGATGGAATAATTAGTGGTACCTTTTCATATATCACTCTTCAGTCTTCTCCTGAATAAACTGCCTTTGCAGCCTGATCGAAGGCCCACTGAAGTCAGTGAAAAGATTCCCTTTGATTCCTCTGGACTTTGGATCAGAACTTAAATCCTTCACTATAGTCCAAATTGTGCAGTCTTTACTCAGGCAAAACTGCCTTGGAAGTCTAGGTCACCTCTGCCTCAAAATAAATAAGAAATTCCGTAATGTTTTGTTGGCGTTTTATCCATTCTGCTTTACAAAACACTGTACAGCATAGGCTCTTCCCTAAAAAACAAAATTGGCAGAGTGACTAGATGGAATATCTTCATCTGTTTTTCCTTTCCTCCCTCGTAAAAAGATGTTAATATTCCCTTATTAGATCAGCCTGAAGTTTAAATGCGTAAAGGAAATAGTTACAGAGCATTTCCTGTAGATACCTTAGGCTCTTGCTTTATTTTACAAATGACCGGGCTATAAGTTTGTAATTGCACAGCTGCTATTAAGTAGGCAGTCATCAGATTTCTTCAGGGTTCCAAACTAAAAGGACTTAAAGACTTAATTATGAGTTGCAGAATAACATTTTGAGCTAAATTACAGCTAGGGGCTCTGTTGAGCGCGAGGGGGAGAGACAACAGCGTATGTGTCCCGGTGCTACGACTGTGAAAGTGATAAAACCACCCAAGGGTGCTGGTGGGGCGTGCAGTGAGTAGCAGAACCTGCTACACCTATAGGCAAGGTGTAGCTTGCTCTTCCTCCTGCACTTCCCAGAGCACAGGGTGTAGACATGTCCTTGTTTCCGCTCTGCCCAGATATGGCTCCTCTGAGCCAGTTAGCAATGCCGACAGTCTCGGAGGCTCTCCTTTGTACTCCCTAATGCCAGTAGCCAAAATTCACTGCCTCTAGCTTTGGGACCCTAGAGGAGGGAATCAAAGGGATCACTTTTATCCTTTCCTCCCCTCTAGGTCATTCACACAGTGGCAGCCATAATTTGACCCCTCATGTTGTGAGTACTTAGAATCTGCAAGACGTCTGCATATATGCTGTAATTACAGGGTAACGCACGACCAGGAAAGCAATAATATATGACCTGATGTATGGAAATGCCCCACGTGTTGGGCTCAATCCTGTAACTTGCTGAGACCTCTGCCCTTGATCCAGCAAAACACTTGCACACAAACTTAATTTTAAGACTGTGACTCATCCCATTGAAGTCAGTGGGACTCTCACATGCTTACAGTGAAGCACATGAGTAATTTCTTCACTGGAGCGCAGCCAGAATGCTCAGCACTGTACAGGACCAGGCCCACTATGAGGCAAAAGGCCAAGCACCTACTGAGCGCAAAGTCAGTAAAAGTTACTCGTGGGACATGTTCAGAAAGCTTGCTAGCCAATCAGATCCCTGTCTTATCCAGCCTATTTCAAGTGACTTGTTTCGTTTTTAAAATGAAATTGCTACAACTGGCACCAGCCACACTGCAACTCCGCAGATATCTTCCAAAGTAACATCTTCCAAGTAACTAAGCGAAGAAAACCAGCCCCTGGAAGGTGGCTTGGTGATATTCCAGCAGAAACACCCATCTTCTCTGGCAACTGCCAATGACAAAAGCTGAAAAAAGAAAGTTTGGGAAGTGAAAATCTCCACGTATATATCTCCTGGGTGTTCTCTTTTCTGGAATTCCAGACTACTGGCACTTTACAACAAATAGCTAAATAACTACAGTGTGTTAAAAGTTAATGAATTAAAACAAGTATTAAGGAGACACTGTCAAGCTGAAAATCACATTTTGTACCTACTAGTGTTACAAGCAGAACCAAGGACTATGCAGCAGAAAAATATTAGAGGGGAAAAAAATTCTGTTGTTTGGTCTTTTTATTTTCTGCATTTGCCAGAATTCTGGCCCAGATCCTCCAAGGTATTTTAGACACCTAGGGTTGCCAACTCTCCCGGTCTGACTGGGAGTCTTCTGGAATGGAGCTTGATCTCCCGGAGGCTACTGAAGCCAATCCGGGAGATTTTAGGATGCTAAAAGTCCGGCGGCGCAGTGGGGCTAAGGAAGGCTCCCTACCTGCCCTGGCTCCATGCCGCTCCCGGAAGCGGCCGGCATGTTTAGCAGCAGCTCCTAGAAGGAGGCGCAGCCAGGGGACCTCTGTGCGCTTCTCCCATGCCGAGCTCCCATTGGCCGGGAACGGGGAACCTCAGCCAATGAGAGCTGCAGGGGCAGTGCTTGAAGGCAGGGGCAGCACGCAGACCCACCCGGTGGCCCGTGATCCTAGGAGCCGATGCCGGACATGCTGCCACTTTCGGGAGCCACCTGAGGTAAGCGCCGCCTGGCTAGAACCTGCCCCCTGAACCTCCTCCTGCATCCCAACCTCCTGCCCCCAAACTCCCTCCCAGAGCCCATACCCGAGCCCCCTCCTGCACCCCAACCCTCTGCCCCAGTTCTGAGCCCCTCCCTCACCCCAAATTCCATCCCGGAACCCGATCCCCTCTCATACCCAACCTCCTGCCCCAGGCTCAGCCCAGAGCCCCCATCCACACTCCAAACCCTTTAGCCCCACCCCCCAGCCCAGAGTCCGCACCCCAACCCTCTGCCCCAGCCCGGTGAAAGTGAATGAGAGTGGGAGAGAGAGCGAGCGATGGAGGGGAGCTGGAATGAGCGGGGGGCGGGGGCTCAGAAAAGGGGCAGGGTAGGGGTTGGGGAAAAGGTGTTTGGGTTTGTGTGATTAGACAGTTGGCAACTCGATGAAAATCATTGTGAATTAGGCTTCTAAATACTTTTGAGGCTCTGAGCCTTTGTGTATAATTAATCTCATTGTTTCATTGCTATCTCTCTCATGCACTTCTTGGGGAGGGGAGAGGAGGTTACACAAACGCTCTTTCCAAGTCTCTGCAAGATCGGGTTTACTGGTGACAAGTAGCAGGAAAATCTAGACTGAAACTGAACAGGCAGGCGTATGTGTAAGACCAACAGACCCCGGTTGTCGGTGGGTGGGATCAAACCGGGGATCTCTGGAGTTTAGTGCATGAGTCTCTACTGCATGAGCTAAAACGCAAGTGGCTCTTAGCTAAGGTTATAGAGCAGACTCATTTTATCTCTCACTCTAAGGGGTCTCAGTGCCACTAGATGGTCAGAATATCACACCCAGAAGGTGAAGTGAAGGTGAAGGTGGAGTGACGAGAGAGGCTGGAGGAAGGGTAGGCCCAAACAAGTTTTTATCTCTCTATCGAAGGTACTTATATGGGCCCCATTACTATAGTATCTGAGCCCCTCACAAACTTGGTAGTACTGTCTTGAGCCTACACAAAAGACGTTTATAAAACCCAGTAGGGGAGTAGAAAAAAGTCTTAACTTTTGTATTTTGAAGATGCAAACAAAATGCAGGTGATGATACTTAATGGATGCCCCATCAGTCAATTTAAAACAAATTCAAATGTAGAGTGTCCTTTGAAGAGACAAGCCCAAACTCTTAGAAGCCATGGGAATCCCAATTCGAGGCAAAGCAGGCAGGCAAAGTCTCCTGGGTTGAATTTAGCCATTTATGAATGTCTTGTGGTGAAGGTGCTGGACTAGGGCTCAGGAGATCTGGGTTAAAATTCTCAGCTCTTTCACAGACTGTGTGTGTGACCCTGGACAAGTCACTGCATCTCTTTGTGCTTCCATTCCCCACATATAAATTGGGGATATAAGTAATTCCTTTTTCCAGATGGGCCTTTACATGCTACTATGTTACAGATGATAATGGTTGATTGGTTGATGTTTAAGGGTGTTTATCTCTCTGTGTGTTCTTTTGTTACACACATGCACACAAAGATAATGCATGTGCACGCACGCACACACAAGTATACACACACATCCCATTCAAATAAAGTATGTTAAGAAAATATTAAGGATGCACAGTTAAGCACTCAAAAGCCAGGAAATTGTCTAAGGCAGAGGTGGGCAAACGTTTTGGCCCAAGGGCCACATCCGGGTATGGAAATTGTATGGTGGGCCATGAATGCTCACGAATTTGGGAGTTGGGGTGCGGGAGGGGGTGAGGGCTCTGGTTGGGGGTGCAGGCTCGGGGGTGGGGCCAGAAATGAGGCATTCAGGGTGTGGGAGGGGGCTCTGGACTGGGACAGGGGATTGGCGTGTGGGTGGGGTGAGGGCTCTGGCAGGAGGTGCAGGTTCTGGGGTGGGGCTGGGGATGAGGGGTTGGGTGCAGGAGGGTGCTCCGGGCTGGGATTGAGGGGTTTGGAGGGTGGGAGGGGGATCAGGGCTGGGGCATGGGGTTGGGGAACGGGAGGGAATCAGGGGTGCAGGCTCTGGGCGGAGCTTACCTCAAGCAGCTCCCAGAAGCAGCAGCATGTCCCGCCTCTGGCTCCTACCCTGCCTGTCCACAGGCTCCGTCCCGCAGCTCCCATTGGCCATGGTTCTTGGCCAATGGGAGCTGTGGGGGCAGCCGCAGTGGGTGGAGCCCCCTGGCTGCCCCTATGCATAGGAGCCGCAGGGGGGACATGCTGCTGCTTCCGGGAGCCGCACAGAGTGGGGAAAGCCCCTGACCCCGCTTCCCGGCGGGAGTTCGAGGGCTGGATTAAAACATCTGGAGGGCTGGATGCGGCCCCCGGGCTGTAGTTTGCCCACCCTGGTCTAAACTAAGGTTCCATGTACAACCCTAATTTTGCCCCATTGGTAGTTGCCTTAAATTATTTTTTGTCATACTATTTCTCAAATGCCACAATCTTATCCATACCTACACTGTGTATATTCAGTATTTACAGGCTGAAAATGTATAGCCTGGTTGAAAGTTTACAGCCATGTTATACATCCATGAAAAGAACGGGTTAGAATGGGAATACTGGCAGATCTATGCAAACAGCCCCTCACTTGAACATAGTGCATCACCAAAATGAAGCTCTTAATACCTGCTATTGTTGAAAAAAGCTGGCATCTCCATTATACATATAACAGTAAGCTTATTACAGCACAGTTTCCTTCCTTCCCTTAGAATGACAGCATGTACTTCCCAGTTGGGACTATTTGATTAACATAATATTCTCCCTTCCCACAAAATCTTTTGCTCTAAGGCTACTGGCCACTGACCATGTAGAGAATACTACCTCTAGGGAAGAATCCTATAGTTTAAAAGCCATGTTCTTTTCAAACGGTGTATAGTAGCTATTCTCCGGAGAGAATCTGTGGTTGGATGCGGCAGCAAGTGCTTTCATTAGCGTCTGCACGTTACATGTCTCCGAAATGAAAATGGCAGCGAGCGGAGGGAGTGTGAGATGCAAGACAGAAAACAAAGAGACAGACAGATACAAAAATAAAATGCATTTGCTAAATTACTTCTCTGGGCAGCCAGCTGTGGCATGTGAGCTGACTTCAGCTCCGGGAAAGTGGCCTTTGAGGCAGGGCTGGACTGACAGGCACAAGCAGCCCAGGCAGTATCTTTTAAGCAGCTCACTGAATTCTACTATAAACCCCCATAATTTACCAGAACTACTTGTCTATATAATTATACCACATGGGTGGTGCTTACTATCTGTGTGATAAAGGGTGGAATCGGGATAAACTTCACATACCATGGACCTCTGACTGACAAACCCATGGTCTGTCCACTAATTCATCTTCCTAGGATTGTTCCAAATCTCTGAGCAGCTTCAAAGAAATGTTCTTCTTAAACTGACATGCCACAGAAATATTTACTTCCTTCAAAAATATGTGGGATTTCCCCCCAAATGATACCGGTCCAACATCTAGGACTGCCCATATTCCATCTGGGATTAGTGATATTTTAAACTCCAATATTTCATGACCATTCCGACTAGAAACATCTGCTGTATCACAGTGGAGAGGAGGAAAACCAGGTTTCCTGATGGTATACAACCTGGCTCACAAGGTTTAAAATAACACAAGTATGTAACACAATTTTAAATCATTTTTAGAAATGTATTAATAATGCATTTTCTCTCCCTCTGTTTTCTGTACTTATCTCCTTACCACAGTATCTGAGGTCCTAAGACCTCCCCCTTACCACAGTATCTGAGCACCTCACAATCTTTAGTGCATTCATCTTTACAACACACCTGTGAGGTAGGGCAGTGCAATTATCCCCATTTTACAGATAGGGGAACTGAGACAGAGAGAGACTAAGGGTACGTCTATACTCACACGTCTTGTTGGAGGAGTCCAATCGATCTTCTGGGTTCGATTTATCGCGTCTTGTCTAGACGCGATAAATCGAACCAGGCAGTGCTCCCCCGTCGACGCTTGTAATCCTGCTCCACGAACGGAGTAGGCGGAGTCGATGGGGGAGCCTGCGTGCCGCGTGTGGACCCCGGGTAAGTACCTTTTCATTCGAACTAAGATAGTTTGACTTCAGCTACGTTATTCACGTAGCTGAAGTTGCGTATCTTAGTTCGAATTGGGGGGTTAGTGTAGACCAGCCCTAAGGGACTTGCCCAAAGTCACATAGAGAGTCTGTGGCAGAGAAGGGAACTGGCCTTCGATCTAGCCCTCTAACTGCATATTCACTCCAAAGCATGTACACTTAAGATTCATAGTGCAAAGGCTTTGCAGTTGGTGAGATAGGACAAATATCAGCACGGGGCCAAACTGTCTGCCAGCCTTAATTGGTGCAGCTTCATTAACTTCAATGCAGCTGCACCAATTTACACCCATAGACAACTTGACCCCTGGTGTTTAGCACTTAAGAAATGTCTACATTAACTGCTCTCTGTAATGCAGCATAAACAAAATAGAAGATAGCGTGGGATGGCGAAAGCATTTACTTGCCCTTGTTTGCGATGATCTACATAATGCACTTCTGGCTTCTCCACTGATTAGTGATAAAGCCAGTCTAATCCCACATCAATTAAACCTTTATTTATCCCACACCATCACAAATTTTGTATCTACATAATGAGCCAAATGATACCTTCAATTAAACTGAGCTGTGATAAGGACAAGGAGGAGGGTCCACTGTCTGAGCAGCAATGTCAGGAGTCATTATACTGTATAAGTAGTAGCCAGTGTTTCCGCAGTGCAGTCATTCTGGCATGCAGGAGGAGACAAGATCATAGCCTCACCCACACCCAGCCCAGAACCACCTTCTCTGCAGCCATGAGGTGGCCCTGCACTCTTACCAGAAATGCCCCCTTTTCTGCAGCTGTTGGCAATGCTAGCTAGCGCAGCTCCACTTGTAGCAATGGTGGGAGCACTAGTGTAGTTAGGGCACCACCATATTTACCACCATACAGTGCTTTTACTAGCATTACCTTGCTTACAACAGAACTAAAATTCTGTCATCATCTCTCTCCCTGTGCAGAGATGAACAGTATGGCTGGGAGTAACAAGTAAAGGTAAGAACAATGGCTAGGTAGATGGTGAGCTGTGACTGCAGCTTATGATGATCATAACTGTCTCATTGTTACCATGTGCTCTCCTTCTTCTGTTTCTTGGAGCCACCTGTGGTTCCTCTGCTTATACTTAGATTGAGGTCGTGTGGAAAAAACAGCATGTGATTGTGTCATTAAAGACTGTATCACAATGCATATGCACAAGGGGGCCGAATTAAGGTTGCACAGGCAACCTTAATCATGGCATTCCACATTAAGTGCTTGACTTTGCAGCCTTAATAATGTTCTTTTTTGTGTATAATTTCTTAAAAGCAAACTGAAAAAACAGAAATTCCATCATCTGGCATCATATTGACACTCACAGGGTTCAAAGCTTTAGAACCACTGCACAAGACCTCTGCCACTTGAGCTAATGGAGTAACATATGAATAGTAGGTTTCAGTGTAGTAGCCGTGTTAGTCTGTGTCAGCAAAACAAAAATAAGAAAGAAAAACTTGTAGCACTTTAGAGACTAACAAATTTATTTCAGCATAAGCTTTCGTGGGTTAGAACCCACTTCATCGGATGCATGGAATGAAACATACAGTAGACAGATATTTATACAGTCAGAGAAACATGATAAGGTGGAGGTGCATAGACCAACCTTAAGAGGCTAATTAATTGAGAATAGTAAGTTGTCCTCCTTCATGTGGACCACCACTAGAGGGGGCATGAGACAGATACTTTGTCAGAGGGTTCCACAGATATTTGCTGACAGCAGGGGAATGGTGAGACTCAGGAATCTTGGGTTCCATTCTTAGGCTCTGTAGGGGAGTGTGCTCTAGGGGACACAGATCCTTCTGCCCATTCCACACAAGCTTGACTGCTCTGCTACTTCCCTCCAACCTTTTTCTGTCCCAGTCCTGTTTCTTCCTCACCTCTGGCTTCTTTTCCCAGTCCTGTTATCCTTACCTACCCAATCCCAATCTCTATTCCTCAGGCTTCCCATATCCGTCCCAATCTCCTTGCCCAACCACTCCTACTCTCCCTCTCTGGGCTTGCTGTCCAAGTCCTAATCTACCCCTCCCACTCCTGGTCCCAGTATTCTTGCCCAGCCAGTCCCAGTCAGTAGCATAGCCGGGGAGGAGCAGGGGGAGCAGCCGCTCCCCCTGTGAGCAGAAGCGGCGGAAGCGGCACCTTTTTTTAGCGGCACTAAAAAAAGGCGCCGCTTCTTTTTAAGTGCCGCTTCTTGCACTCACCTGGCGGCGCTCCGGGTCTTCGGTGGCATTTCGGCAGCGGGTACCACCGAAGACCCGGAGTGAGTGAGGACCCGCCGCCGAAGTGCCGCCGAAGACCCGGAGCGCCGCTGGGTGAGTGCAGGGGGAGGCGCCTCTTTATAGCGCCGCTCCCCCTGCGCTCCGGACCTGGCTGCGCTACTGGTCCCAGTCCCCACTCGCCTGCTCCAATTTGTCCCCAGTCTCCTTGGCAAGCAAGTCCCAGGTCTCATCTCCTGGCTCTTCTTTCAGTTTGTCTCCCCCCTCCTCCACACACACTGGCTTCCAGTCCTAATCTTCCTCCCCTGGCTTCTCATCCAGTCTCATTCGTTTCCCCACTCACTTCCCAACCCCTTGTCCCAGTGTCTTTGCTCAAACAGTCCCAATTCTCCCCCCCACACCTCAGACCCTCTATCACTGGTCTACAATTTTTGAGAAGTCGTCTGCTTCAGAGATAAAATGTGCTATTTAGTATGTATTTTGATGTGCTGAATTCAAATATGACAATTAAAACAACTGATTGGCTACTGTTTCTAAGATATTTAAATTTTTACATTTTATGTCTATGTATATTGTGTAGATAGTAGAGTTTTAATCATAAATTGTAAACCTAGGTCTTTTCATGTGTTTATGGTTGCTTTACATGATACTATTTCACCCGTCCTGTTTATGTAACACTTTAAAAATCAGCAAAGGGGTTATATAAATAAAATGTATTATGAAACAAAAGGCAAAAAACTATTATGTACATAGTTTAGTCCTATTCAGTGTCTACTAGGCGCTTCTTGGCTTGTCTCTTGTATTCATTAAATGGAGCATCTCTTGTCACTGTCCAGAAATAGTCTGCAAGCATTGATGGGCTCCATTTGCCCTGATAGCGTTTCTCCATTGTTGCAATGTCCTGGTGAAATCGCTCGCCGTGCTCGTCGCTCACTGCTCCGCAGTTCGGTGGAAAAAAATCTAGATGAGAGTGCAAAAAATGTATCTTTAGTGACATGTTGCAACCAAGGCTTTTGTATGCCTTGAGGAGGTTTTCCACCAACAACCTGTAGTTGTCTGCCTTGTTGTTTCCGAGAAAATTTATTGCCACTAACTGGAAGGCTTTCCATGCCTTTTTTTCCTTGCCACACAGTGCATGGTCAAATGCATCATCTCGAAGAAGTTCACAAATCTGAGGACCAACAAAGACACCTTCCTTTATCTTAGCTTCACTTAACCTTGGAAATTTTCCACGGAGGTACTTGAAAGCTGTTTGTGTTTTGTCAATGGCCTTGACAAAGTTCTTCATCAGACCCAGCTTGATGTGTAAGGGTGGTAACAAAATCTTCCTTGATTCAACAAGTGGTGGATGCTGAACACTTTTCCTCCCAGGCTCCAATGACTGTTGGAGTGGCCAATCTTTCTTGATGTAGTGGGAACCTCTTGCACGACTATCCCATTCGCAGAGAAAACAGCAGTACTTTGTGTATCCAGTCTGCAGACCAAGCAAGAGAGCAACAACCTTCAAATCGCCACAAAGCTGCCACTGATGTTGGTCATAGTTTATGCACCTCAAAAGTTGTTTCATGTTGTCATAGGTTTCCTTCATATGGACTGCATGACCAACTGGAATTGATGGCAAAACATTGCCATTATGCAGTAAAAAAGCTTTAAGACTCATCTTCGATGAATCAATGAACAGTCTCCACTCATCTGGATCGTGAACGATGTTGAGGGCTGCCATCACACCATCGATGCTGTTGCAGGCTACAAGATCACCTTCCATGAAGAAGAATGGGACAAGATCCTTTTGACGGTCACGGAACATGGAAACCCTAACATCACCTGCCAGGAGATTCCACTGCTGTAGTCTGGAGCTCAAAAGCTCTGCTTTACTCTTGGGTAGTTCCAAATCCCTGACAAAGTCATTCAGTTCACCTTGTGTTATGAGGTGTGGTTCAGAGGAGGAGGATGGGAGAAAATGTGGGTCCTGTGACATTGATGGTTCAGGACCAGAAGTTTCATCCTCTTCCTCGTCTGACTCAAGTGAGAATGATTCTGGTGCATCAGGAACCGGCAGTCCTTCTCCGTGGGGTACTGGGCGTATAGCTGATGGAATGTTTGGATAATGCACAGTCCACTTTTTCTTCTTTGACACACCTTTCCCAACTGGAAGCACCATGCAGAAGTAACAATTGCTGGTATGATCTGTTGGCTCTCTCCAAATGATTGGCACTGCAAAAGGCATAGATTTCCTTTTCCTGTTCAACCACTGGCGAAGATTTGTTGCACAAGTGTTGCAGCATATGTGTGGGGCCCACCTCTTGTCCTGATCTCCAATTTTGCAGCCAAAAGAAAGGTGATAGGCTTTCTTAACCATAGTGGTTATACTGCGCTTTTGTGATGCAAAAGTCACTTCACGTTCACACAAGTACGAGGCATCTCTGCTCACTTTGGCTAAACAGAAATGTGTTCCTTTGCAAAATCAAACACTGACAAATAAGGGAGCATGACACTGTATGATTTCTAGAGCTGATATAGGGCAATTTGTTCAGCAGAGTGATGTAAGCTTCGTTATGATTGCATCATCCATGACTTCCAGGAATAACATGATGCAATTCATATCATGTATGACGCAATACCAGCTTCAGATTGCATCATTCATTGTTTTGCCTAAAAAGCAAGTACTGTCCAAACCCAGTCATAGATTTATTCATAGATCCAGTCAAAGATGTATTTTAGTCATTTCTGGTTTAAATTGAGATCCCTTCCCTTTATAACTCACTTATCCTCCGCCATTCCCAAGTCAAGGGTCGTATATACTGACCCAATAGCATGTCTTGAAAACTAGAGCCAATCAACAATTTTAAGCATCATTTTCGTTCTCAGTGACTCAGAATTAGTAAAGTTTGACTACATTTATTTCAGAAGCATTTTGGCTGTAGAGCAGTGAGCTATCAGATGTGTCTTCTCTCCCCAACCCTATTTCCCCCCACTGGTCCCTCGGCCCAGTCACCTTGCCCAACCAGCTCCAGACTCCCTTGCTCACTTCTCTGACTTCCTTCCCTCACAGCACCCAGCCCCAGTCTTCCTCTGTCCTCCAGGCTCCCTGCTGTCATTTCCCAGTGCCCAGCCCCACTCGTGGAGGGACCACTCGTGCTGGGAGGAGAAGACCCTGCTCAGTCTATCGGCCTGGGAGTTGTTGACTCCTGGCAGGTGGAAAGCCCTGAGGGAGATATCGTGGGCTATACAGAACTCCCACAGGCTGAGGCTTCCTGGCAGAGAGCCGAAGACCTCGTCCCTCCCTGCTTGTTGATGTAAAACATCACGGCCGTGTTGTCTGTAAGGACCCTGATCGTTTTGCCGCTCAGCCGTGGGCTGAACGCCACACAGGCCAAGCGGACTGCCCTGAGCTCCTTGACATTTATATGTAGGGATAGCTCTGTGGCGGACCACAGTCCCTGGGTTTGGGAGTTTCCTACATGGGCTCCCCAGCCCAAGTTCCACGCATCCGACACCAGGTCTAGCGACGGTGGCGGGTCCCGGAAGGGGATCCCTTGCAACACATTGGTCGGGACGGTCCACCACTGAAGGGAGGTTAGCACCCGCCCAGGTACCGTGAGGACCTTGTCCATACCGTGCTGAGCCTGGGAGAATTCTGAGGCCAGCCAAAGCTGGAGAGGCCTCATTCAAAGTCTGGCGTGGCGTACCACATACGTGAACGCCGCCATGTGGCCCAGGAGCTGTAGGCAGGTCCTGGCCATGGTCAGGGGGAACTCCGTGACCGTGGCTAATAGCCCCTTGAGGGTCTGGAATCTGCCCGGTGGGAGAGAGGCCCTGGCCCTGGAAGCGTCCAGTAGAGCCCCAATGAACTCTATGCGCTGGACTGGGACCAACGTCGACTTGGCCTTGTTTACCCGAAGGCCCAGATTGGCACAGATAGTCAAGAGCAGCTGCAGATGCTTCCGCACCTGCGACCTCGAGTTGCCCTTGAGCAGCCAGTCGTCAAGATACGGGAATAATTGGACCCCTCGGCGTCTGAGAAAGGCCGCCACAACCGCCATACGCTTTGTGAACACCCGAGGTGCGGTGGACAGGACAAAGGGGAGGACCGTAAACTGGTAGTGGTCCTGCCCCACCAGGAAACGAAGGAAGCGTCTGTGTCCTTCGAATATGTGTATGTGAAAGTATGCGTCCTGGAGGTCCAGGGCCGCATACCAGTCGCCCGGGTCCAATGTGGCATAATCTTTACCAGGGAGACCATGCGGAATCGGTATTTGACCATGAACCGATTGAGACCGCGCAAGTCTAAGATAGGCCTGAGGCCCCCTTTCACTTTCGGGATCAGGAAATAACGGGAACAGAACCCTTCCCTTGGAATTCCCTTGGGACTCCCTCTATGGCTCTGAGACTGAGGAGCCGGCCCACCTCCTGCTGCAGCGGGGTAGATGTGACGGTTCTACCGTGCCATGCCCGGGAGGGGGTCGGGAGATCGGGGGTGACACGAACTGGAGCGTGTAGCCCCGGGCAATGGTACTCAGGACCCACCGGTCCGAGGTTATATGGGACCATTGCGAAAGGAATGGACGCAAGCGGTTGCTGAAGGCCAACTTTATTTGATGGAGGGTGTCCTCGGGGTTCACCCGGGTACCCTCCTGTCCCCAGTCAAAACCGCCGCTTGCCCTGCTGCTTGCCCTTGGAGGGCCCAGGCTGCGGGGCAGAGCGGGACTGCTGTTGAGGTCGCCTCTTTTGTGGTCTGGACCTCTTGTAGGCTGGCTCGTAGTGCGGTTGGGGCGCCTGGGCGGGAGCCTGCGGCTTAGGCTTTTCCTTAGCCAGTGGGACGTAGAGCCCGAGCATTTGCAGGGTGTCACGGGAGTCCTTCATGCCATGAAGTCTCACGTCTGTTTGCTCCGCGAACAGGTCCTTGCCGTCGAACGGGAGATCCCGCATCACCGACTGCGCCTCCGAGGACAGCCCTGACAGGAGGAGCCACGACGCCCTGCGCATGGACACCGCCGAGGCGATGGATCACGCCGCCGTGTCCGCCGCATCCGATGCCGCCTGCAGAGCAGCCTTCGCAGCGGCAGCCCCTTCCTCCGCCAGCGTCTTAAACTCCTTGCATTCGCGCTCTCGGAGGAAGGGCTCGAATTTTGCAGGGACCCCCACAGATTAACGTCGTAGCAACTGAGAAGGGCCTGGTGATTTGCCACCCTGAGCTGGAAACTCGAGGACGAATAAATCTTTCTCCCAAATGAGTCCAGCCTTTTCGAGTCCTTATTCTTAGGAGTAGGACCCGGTTGACCCTGGCGCTCCCTGTGGTTGACGGATTCCACGACCAAGGAGTTGGGTGCCGGGTGGGTGTACAGGAATTCATGTCCTTTCGTAGGGACGAAATACTTGCGCTCTGCCTTTCTGGATATGGGCGCAAGTGAGGCTGGCGTATGCCAAAGGGCTTTTGTAATATTGGCAACCCCTTCATGTAACGGGAGCGCCACTCTGCCCGGTGCCGAAGGCGAAAGGACATTGAAGAGCGAGTCTGAGGGCCCTTCCATCTCAGCTTGGAGCTGGAGGTTCGAAGAAACTCGCTTCAATAGCTCCTGGTGAGCCCTGTAGTCCTCCTGTGGTACGGAGGGTGGCGGGGCCGCGACCTTGTCCTCCGGTACGGGGGAGGACGCTGGTACGGAGCTTAGTGCATCTGCTGGCACCGCGGGCTCGACGCCTTGCTCGGAGTCCGCATTCGGTGCCGAGGACCCTTGGTCCGCAGATCTATGTCTAGGAGCCCTGAATATAGTGGCCGAAGGAGCCTCGGACGCCCCTGCGACCGATCGAGTATCCGGCTGGGCATGTCCCTGGGGCCAAGGGGTCCACTGACACCACTGTCCCTGCCATGGAACCCCTTGCCACTGACCCTGCTGTGGCACCGGCGGCACCAGCTGGTCAGGTTGGAGCGCGGAGGCCCTGGCGTGGCTCACCGCTGGTGTGAACGCCGTCCAGTTGGTGCTGTGGGAACGGTAAGATCTATGGCGCCAACGATGACGTCTACCTTGGGACCGGGACCCCGACGACGAGGAACGGTACTGTTTCGAGCTACTGCTCCTTGAGATGCTGCGACGCCTATGTCCGTGACGGTGCGGAGTCAGCGACCTCTTATGGGAGTCCACTTCCCGGTGCCTCGAGGCACGGGAGCATCGGCGGCCGTGACGGGAACGGCTGTGGTAGCTCCAACTCGACCGGAAGCGTCTACGGCGCCGGTGCCTGCCGTGTCGCGACTCCCTGCTCAGTCTAGAGCGGTGCCCGGAGCTCTGATCCGACGGCACCTTGCCCGAGAGCCTCACCATCGGTGACTGCGGAGGCTGTGGGCTATGGTCAGACCGGGAGCTGAGGGGCGAGCGGCCCCGGGACCGATCCCTTGATCGGGATTCGCGCCTGGTCGGGGTCGACGGCCTGGAGCCCAACGGCGGCTTGCCTCTGGAACGAACCCCTGGTGCCGGGACTGCCGGGACCTGGAGCGTGAGCAAGTCACTGGCCGCCTGGAAGCCCTCCGGCGTCGAAGGCATTCAGGCTTCCGGAGAGGCCTGCGTCAAGGAAACCGGGCTATTCCGCTCAGCGCGAGTCGGAGCGATGGGGCCCGGGACAGAATTGCGGCGGCCGCACATGGGTTGAGCCTCTTCCTTATCCTTGTCTCGACGACAATGCGTGGACGGTGCCTTCCTCTGCCCTTGCGACGGTGAGCGGTGCCGGCCACTCGAGGACGCCGATGGATCGCTGCGCACCGAAGACAAGGTACCGGGTGCCGATTCCGCTTGGCGCACCGGGGTAGGAGCCAACGTGGACTCCATGAGGAGGGCCCGGAGTCGAATGTCTCTGTCCTTTTTGGTTCTAGGTTTAAAGGACCTGCAGATTTTGCAGCGTGCGCTGACGTGGGACTCACCCAGGCAGCGGAGACAAGCTGAGTGCGGGTCGCTTCTAGGCATAGAGCGCCTGCAGGACTCGCACGATTTGAAGCCCGGGGTCCGGGGCATGCCCCGGCCTGGACACTAACTAAACTGCACTAACTCACAAACTAACTAACGATACCACTAATAACGAACAACAACAGAGTTCTAGGAAAAAAGGCTGCAGCAATGAAGCTGGAGCAGAAGTTCCGACGCACCTACACTGGCAGCAAGAAGGAACTGAGGGTGGGGGGAGCGCGCGGTCCCGTATATAGCGCGCTATAGCGGCGCTACTCCAGGGGTCGCAGCGGCGCTCCCCCCTACGGATACTGCTAAGGGAAAAACGTCCGGCAACGATGCACGTGGCGAGCACGCACACCTATGGTGGAATAGACCTGAGCAATCACTCGAAGAAGAACAGGGTCTTACAAAGGGTTATGTCGGGCAACCTTAATCAGAGGTGGTAGTACCAGCCCCATGTATAATAATAATAATTGTGATGAATGAACAGACAAGGATTCAGCTGGGGAAGACCAAGGTTTCCCACCGCAAATAATTTATGATTTATAGGGGAAAAACTCCATCATGGCAAATCCTACACCCCGATCTTTCCATTAGTGCGGACACTCGTTCCCATGCTGGAGTGCTGCACAGGCACAGGGTTTTTTTCTGCATCGATCTGATTATAAGATCGGGGCCCGATTGTCTGGCTTGAAAGCTGTCTTGACAGTTTATTTTTAGACATGTTTAATTTTTTAAGAAGGAAGCTCACATTAGGTGGGGCATAGCTTGCAACTGTCACCAGCTCTTCTGCTGGAAATGATAACAACACATGCAGAGGTCATTGCTACTACTTAAAATCTTTACATCTCCAACTTGATAAAAACAGTCCCTTCTCAGCGACGGCTAGTTAGAGTGGTTTACATCCAGTGTGTCGCTGTTGTGAAGGGCCAAAAAGAAAATAGTTTGAAAAAGTGCTGCTGTTTCTTTCTTTTACTTTTCTGGAAATTCTTTTAGAAGGGCCTCATTCAAAGCCCACTGAAATCAACTGGAGTCTTTCCATGAATCTTGATGGACTTTGGATCAGGCCCCAAGTCTCATAAATATGGGTTGTCCCACTGCATCTCAAGCTTAAGAAGAGGCACAAAATCCCCCCTTGGCAGGGACTCCTTGTGAGAAATTGTCTGCAGAAAGAAGCTTTTATGGGACAGTGTAAAGGTTGAGTCTTTGTGTCCGTGTACCAAAATCAGGCTCATAGGGGATATTATAGCCTTAGCTATGGAGTCACATTAGGACACTAAACATACTGCTCAAGTATTTGAGGCTTTACAAGTAGGTCTTCTAGTATGAAATGCTGGACATAAACATTATAAGCAAGAGAAAACTCATCACTAAGAGATTATTGTGAGCTTTGCCTTCATGGGTTTCCCTGAAAACTTACTTTTTGCATTAAAAAAAGAGAGGATGGGGGGCAGGCAGATGTGGAAAAGAGCATGAAACAAGTGGGACAGAGTGATTAAGAGTCCGACCCAAAGCCCAATGAAGTCAATGGAAGCCTTTCCAGTGTGCTTAGGCTCAGTTCTTAACTTCCCATCCACATACTGCATGAAGGGAAGGGTAGTGATACGTCACAAATCAGTACAGGAGAGCATGTTCACTCCGATTTTTCTTTTAGTGCCCATGAAAACAAAAGGAACTGATGGCACTGGCTCCACTGCAAGCATAGTATGGGTCTGCTCCTTCCAATCACCTCCAGCTGTTCCTCTATAGACTTGGCAAGGAGCTCTGATAATTTGCCTCATTTCTGACCAGCAGCTGTCCCTTCTATTCCAGCATTGTGCCTCCTTCGTCCCCATTGTGGGAACTAGGCCAGACCCTCAAACATCATTTGCTGTGCTGTCAGTTGTACTAAGGGAAATGAAAGATCCTTTGATTCAAGGAAGTCTCTTCATTTCTGGGTGTGGAAAGAAGAAGAAGAAGAACAGTGGAGCAAGGCAATGACTGAATATTCTAATTCAAGCATTTTCATCCAGGAACTTGTAATCATGGCAATGCAGCAGCAGCAGCCACCACCAATGAACATTTCCACCATCTCAGCTCCAAAGTCCAACAAGCCAGCCTTTTCCTTTTCTCTTTGAAAATCACCACCATCTGTGCATTTGTCACAGCTAAAACAGCCTCTTCCTGTTAGCTGGGAGGATCCGAATCTGACTTAATTCAAAAATGTTAAACCTTTCTCTCTTCTTGTGTACCAAGATGACAACGGACATTTGCCAATGAACCAGGTGATGGTAACTTCACAGGGTTTCCTTTGCTACGGTTGCCATGTTAGGCAGGCTGGTTTTAGAGACGGAAGACCGTAACCAACACACAGGAATTTCTTCCGACTTTAGGATGTGGGCTCACCTGTACATGCTGCCCAAAAGCTACAAGCACTGTAGTCACACTCTATGCTGCACTGCGAGGAAGTTAAAGCTGTCACCGCATGTGCTGTGTGATTCCAATCAAAAATGTGTCAGCTCTGTTTGCCACTGGCAGCAGATTGACAGCACAGCAGTTATAAATGGAAAGAAGGCTCATACATAGTAGCATGCACAGATGTCTATCATTTTTTCTCAGTGCAATACACTGCTCACTGTGGCCTAGGCCAATGGTTCCCAGCCTCTGGTATCCTTACCAGTAGTTAGACTTCTGGCTTTTGGGGCTGGTATTCTAGGTTCCAGCTCCCTGCCATAATGATGAACCTGCATGGGACGTCCCATCGCCCATCTCCCCTTCATGTTCACAGTTTCTAACCCACAGTGGAGCTTGTACTACTTGAAACTCCAGACTCATAACATCCCTGCTGTTTGGTGCAGCTGAAGTGCCATTACTGATTAGAAAAGACTACTAAATACAGGGTCCTGGGGGCACATCACTTCTGTGTGTGGACCCCTGGGTCGTTTAATAAACACTTTAAAAAAGAGGAAAACATATGAGTTAATTTACCTGCACACAGATAGAGATATAGGAGCAGATTATCATTTAAACTAAGGCAGTGTAAAGGGGCCTTACAGTGGGAATAAATGTAATTATACCCTTTTAAAGGCCATCTTTATAATCATCTTCACACTGCCAGAGGGCTGTAAATGGGCCGTAGTGAACTGGGAATAGTGTATAAACTATTGAACTTAATTATATATTTTACAGATATTAACATTCCAAACAAGATACGAAATACATCACCATTACAAGTATTAAATTACAGTCCTGTAATAACCAGCATATTGGATTGAGGCCTTAAGGGTGGCATCTGATAAAGCCAGATTGTGAGTGATGGACACAACAAGCCACTGCTCTTGTAAATTATCACAAGTAGGGTTCAGGGGATTAGTGATCATCTAGCTCTCTCTAGTCTTAAAACAGTCTAGTGTCATGGCAGATGTACCTGCTTACTCAGTTACCTACCAGTATCTACATACCAGCTACAAACTCAGTCAAATGTGCAATTTTAAGCTTTCTGAACTGACAGTTTCAGCACCCAAAATGTACTTTTTCTCTGCACTCTACCAACACAATCTCTGGAATAAATCAGTTTACCAAGGTATTACAGAGGACAGGGAGATACAATGACAAGCACCTGGCTGAACATAAAGCCTTCTAATCCACTAGGAGTATCATCATCTCAGCATAATTCCATCCCCCAGCCTTATTTAAGCAATACAACATGACAAGGGGGTGTGAATCAGGCTGGGATAATGCCATATTGAACCACATGCGCTGTGTGAGTCTAGGAGCAGCATCAAAATGCACACGTGACATATATGCTTGCTTTGCCATGCCATACGACCTTTATAAAATCAGATACCATTAAATCAGAGAGATTCAAGACGTTGCATCTCTATATATATCTTATTATGTGCCCCTTGTTTTGTTTTTTAACCTTCTCTCCCTTTTTATATCCTCCATTTCCCCTTCAATATTTTGATGCCTCTGTTCTTCAGCCTTTCAGTGACCTTTTAACATTTTTCAGTTCATTTTATTCTCTAAAAGTCTCTCTGGAAGAGGTTTTTCCTCTTCTGATTTGACCTTTCCCCTCTATATCTATTTTTTCCTTCACTGTTTCTTATCTTCTCTGTTCCAGGCTCTCTATTTATCCATTTCTCACCACTTTCTTTGATTCCCTATCCTCCCCAAATGCAGGTGAGATGATAACTCTGTGTAACAGTCATGCCTTTGGCTGTACAGCATATACACATCTAGAAGTACTGTAGCTGAGAAACTATTGGTGGCATGTCCTATGGCTGACTTACCCACAGAGGCACCGGGAACACTCTCAGGTGTTACAAATACTAAAGCCTGCTTCTTGCCTCTTGGTTAGTAGTGTGTAAGTGGTACTGTTTTTGCTTTACTGACTTTCATATAGAATATCTCAGGTATTTTACAAGATCCACTGTCCTTTTCTTAAAAAAGCACCATAAAGAGCTACTACTTTTTGCTTCTATCTTTTCAAATTGTGTAGCTGAAAGAATGAACTGTTATAGTTAAGTGGCTTTCTTAGGAAATCTTTAGGGGGAGGTGTGTGCAAATGTAAGCCCTCCAGTTATGCAAAAATTCAGCCTTCTGAAGCTTGGCCCTGAGGAGGGGACCTTTGTCTGCTGATCACCTGTTACATGAGGACAAGATCAGAGGCCCAGGTGGTATAAAGGAGTGACTCACAGATTCATGAGAGTGCTGAGCCAAGGTGGTTATGAACTTGTAAACACAGAAAAAAACCCTGGTGGAGTTTGAGGGAATGACTCCTATCAGATTCTTGGTTGGAGTTGGGGTGATCTCTGGTAAGCTTATTAGCATGCACATAGGTTATTTTATTGTTTTCAATATGTTTTCTCTGTTATGCTCTTATCTTAAGAATAAATGTGCTTGCTTAGGAAGGGCTGTGTGATAACTTACATCTCTGGGCAATTATGCTGTTTATAACCGCTGACGGGAAAGCAAAGCAGGCCTGTTTAGGTAGTCTGACTTGCTGGGGAACTCACAGTATAGGCAGGGAGCTGTGCAGCCTGAAAAAACCCTTGTCAGGAGGTGGAGAGACATGGGTCTCCACCCAAGAGAGGTAACGGTTTGAAAGCCTAGAATATTGTCACTGCTGGACCACAGAAAGGGAATACAGGGGCAGTTGCCCTGAACTGTGACAGAACCCTCCTGTAGTCTCACAGCATAATTGTACATTCATGGGTTAACGCATTGTATACTGTGCAGTATACATGTAAAAGGCAGATTTTTGACTTTCAAACCCAGCATTCTTGATGCTTTCATTTCTTCTTCATTATTTGCATTACAGAAACACCTAGTGGCTCCACCTGACACCAGGGCCCCACTGTGCTGGGCACTGTAAAAACGCATTGTAAGAGACAGTTCCTGCCCCAGAGATCTTAGCCCTAAGGGTGGGATTGTCAAATGTGCCTGATGGAGTTTGGAGCACCAGTCCCATTGATTTTTAACTTGTGCTTCTAAATCTCTTAGAAACTTTTGTCAATCCCACCCTAAATAGAAAAGGCAGCCAAAGAGTGGGAGAAAGGCAGGATTATCACCCCCATTTTACTGACAGGAACTAGAGCAGGGCAAGAATGAATGATTTACCCCAAGTCAGACATGATGTTACGGGAACTGCACCCACATTTCCCGAGTCCCAGTCCAGTCTCTTAACCACAAACCAGCCTTCCAATCATCTGCATTGTCTCTGTGTTAAAAGAAACCCTCGGGCTTCCCACTTACATTTTCACTGTTGACATCTGCCTCACTGGGGCAGCCAAAGAGCTCCCGCCTCAGCAGGTTCCCATCGTACTCTAGGAACGTCAGGTAGAGGTTGCGGAAAAACTCCACATGCTTGTTTTTCACTCGCAGCTTCTTTGGCGAGTTCCAGTGAATCACCTGGTAGGGAAAACAAAAAGGGAACAATCCTGTTGTCAGCATGCAGCCTTGCTCTAGCCATCACCTTTATACATCTTTAATATCCTTCCCTCTTTCTGCCTTTTCATTGGGAAGGTTTTGTGGTACATTCCATAAGTAATGGCATGCACTGTATAGATTCTATGCTTTTTATATCTTCCATACAATGTATTGCATATATATGTGAGCGTCTCATTACACTTTGTGATACAACACCACATGTATGTTGGCAGGGCTGGAGTCACGGACCAGTTATGTTATTGATGTTGGTGAGGGGAGAAGTGTGATGGAGAAAAAGCTGAGGCTATAAAATTTGGTCTGGGATTTCCCAGTGACTGTTTCAGCTGATGAAAATTATTCACTGTCTAGAATCATAGAATCTCAGGGTTGGAAGGGACCTCAGGAGGTCATCTAGTCCAACCCCCTGCTCAAAGCAGGACCAACCCCAACTAGATCATCCCAGCCAGGGCTTTGTCAAGCCTGACCTTAAAAACCTCTAAGGAAGGAGATTCCACCACCTCCCTAGGTAACCCATTCCAGTGCTTCACCACCCTACTAGTGAAAAGGTTTTTCCTAATATCCAACCTAAACCTCCCCCTCTGCAACTTGAGACCATTACTCCTTGTTCTGTCATCTTCTACCACTGAGAACAGTCTAGATCCATCCTCTTTGGAACCCCCTTTTAGGTAGTTGAAAGCAGTTATCAAATCCCCGCTCACTCTTCTCTTCTGCAGGCTAAACAATCCCAGTTCCCTCAGCCTCTCCTCATAAGTCATGTGCTCCAGCCCCCTAATCATTTTTGTTGCCCTCCGTTGGACTCTTTCCAATTTATCCACATCCTTTTTGTAGCGTGGGGCCCAAAACTGGACACAGTACTCCAAATGAGGCCTCACCAGTGCCGAATAGAGGGGAATAATCACGTCCCTCGATCTGCTGGAAATCCCCCTACTTATACAGCCCAAAATGCCGTTAGCCTTCTTGGCAACAAGGGCACACTGTTGACTCATATTCAGCTTTTCGTCCACTGTAACCCCTAGGTCCTTTTCTGCAGAACTGCTGCCCAGCCATTCGGTCCCTAGTCTGTAGCAGTGCATGGGATTCTTCCGTCCTAAGTGCAGGACTCTGCACTTGTCCTTCTTGAACCTCATCAGATTTCTTTTGGCCCAATCCTCTAATTTGTCTAGGTCCCTCTGTATCCTGTCCCTACCCTCCAGCGTATCAACCACTCCTCCCAGTTTAGTGTCATCTGCAAACTTGCTAAGGGTGCAGTCCACACCATCCTCCAGGTCGTTGATGAAGATATTGAACAAAACTGGCCCCAGCACCGACCCTTGGGGCACTCCTCTTGATACCGGCTGCCAACTAGACATGGAGCCATTGATCACTACCCGTTGAGCACGACCATCCAGCCAGTTTTCTATCCACCTTACCGTCCATTCATCCAGCCCATACTTCTTTAACTTGCTGGCAAGAACACTGTGGGAGACTGTATCAAAAGCTTTGCTAAAGTCAAGAAATAGCACATCCACTGCTTTCCCCTCATCCACAGAGCCAGTTATCTCATCATAGAAGGCAATTAGGTTAGTCAGGCATGACTTGCCCTTGGTGACTCACCCGTCTGCCCCTCCAAACCCATGCTGACTGTTCCTGATCACTTTCCCCTCCTTTAAGTGGTTCAGAATTGATTCCTTGAGGACCTGTTCCATGATTTTTCCAGGGACTGAGGTGAGACTGACTGGCCTGTAGCTCCCCGGATCTTCCTTCTTCCCTTTTTTAAAGATGGGCACTACATTCGCTTTTTTCCAGTCATCCGGGACCTCCCCCGATTGCCATGATTTGTCAAAGATAATGGCCAATGGCTCTGCAATCACATCGGCCAACTCCTTTAGCACCCTCGGATGCAGTGCATCCGGCCCCATGGACTTGTGTTCGTCCAGCTTTTCTAAATAGTCCCGAACTACTTCTTTCTCCACAGAGGGCTGGTCACCTCCTCCCCATACCGTGCTGCGGAGTGCAGCCGTCTAGTGTCAGCCTCTTCACTCATTGGCAATTAAAGAGAAAGATCCTCAAATTAATTTCTGTTTCTCTTTACTCACCCCTCTGCCCCTCCAAACAGACTGAATTTGATCCAAAAAGATGCATTAGCTGACAATGCTTCATGTAGGGTAACCCATATTTCCCCCAGCCGATCGCCCGAGCCTCCCCACCCGCCATGAGAGGTTGTTGCCAGTCACTGGAACCCTGCTGGCCCCCTGCATGCTGAAATGCTGCCTTCTTGCCCCCACTCAACCCTACCCGCCCCCCCCCCCCCGCCCCCGTGCGGGCTGGCATCTCCACTCGCCCCCACACACACGTTCCTCCACACCATACCCACTTTTTGACAAAAGTGGGCATTTGTCCCATTGCTCTTGCCCACTGATCAAGTCGGCAAAAGAAAACGGGACAAATGCCCACCTTTGCAAAAAAAAAAAAAAAGTTGGGATGGCCAGGACAGGCCTTAAAAAAGGGACTGTCCTGTCCAAAATGGAACCTATGGTCACCTTAGCTTCATGTGAACTTGGCTGAACTTTGTTGTGTTGCATAGCAACACTGTTTAACTCCAAGTGCCAGCAGGTATTTAGCCATTACTAGCAGGTGATGACTCCTTTACTGGCCTAGGTTTAACTGTGCCCCAGACATAAAGGGTCTGATTCTCATTTATGTCAGCATAAGTGAGAATAAAGCCCAAAGAAAACAGCAAGAGTGGAGCCAGAAGTGGCTTGCAGGAATGATTTCATTTTATGGAGGTTATATTTTAGCCATAAATATGAAAGCTTCGTACTCAAATTTTTTTCTGTTACTTCCAAGGGATTAACTCTCCTCCCACTTTTGGGAGTACTTCCAGATGGGGATTTCTGGAGGTCCTGTGTACCTATTAAAGTAATGACATGACGGCGTGGTATCCCTCACAGTCGGCTGCAACAGACTTCAGTGGGTGCCAACTGCTAACCTAGTAGTGGCTGCTGCATCTCTACACTGTAAACATTGTTCTAACAACCCTCTCTTCTGATATGGAAACCTTCATTCCTTCCCTGGCTATTGATATGGAACCAATCAAAGTTTCAGAGGACCAAATATGCTGTGATGTAAATTCAAGTTGTGAAAAATAAGATCACCTTTAGAAATAAGCAAATAACTTTTTCCATTTAAAGAAACACTTCAAATAAAAACAGTATCTACATACTGTATGATCCCGGGAGACCACTTGGAGCAAAGGTATTGCTCTAAGAATTATTCTTAGGCAGTGTTGCTTTTTGTTGGTGTTGTTTTGCCTTTTTCTATATTCTCAGTGTCTAGTTTAACTCTGAAATAACATCCTCTATGGTATGCAATAAGAAGTGCACATGGTATAGAAAAAAATGAGAGCTTTAACCAGCATTGTTGGGATCTAAAAAAGATGGAAAGCCATACAAGATTTACTACAACAAAAGAGGATCTTGAAGACTCCCTGCTTTAAAAAGGGCTTTATTGGTTTCATCACATTGTGTTTAACTGCAGCAGAGGGCACTGCAAAAACCAAGTCTGAATCCTACCTCAGGGGAAGCAAACCAATATAACTACACAAACAAGGGACTGAAGGAAATCTAAGGGGCTGCTAAACTGTTTTAAAGGGGTCTAGCAGTTTTGTCAAACAGGCATGGAATGCGAATTGTTCATCTGCTGATAACTTGGACTGCTTTAGGATGAGATCAAAGAACAGAGAAACTGGAAAAGTGCAAGAAAAATGCCTACCAATGAAATCTTTTCTGTGCTACTCCCACACTCAGGATGATTTCCTTCCTGCATTCCCCCTGGGTATTGTGTCTCCTGCCTGAGCACCTCAAATCCTCATCTTGGGGATCTGAACCATGTAAATAGTTAATGAGAATAAACTAAATGTCTGTGTATAGGACTGGCTCCCTTCCCCACAGGGTTTTCCCATCATCACACACTATGTCACATTGCAGCAGAATACTAGTGTCATGATGCCTCTATTCTACTACGTGTGTGATGATGTCAAATCTAGACAACTGTAGACAGTAGTGTAGCCGGGGGGGAGCAGGGGGAGCGGCCACTCCCCCTGTGAGAAGAAGCGGCGCCTTGGCGCCTTACCAGCCCTGCTGCCGGAGCCGGGCTGGGGGGGCGGGGGATGCTTTAAAAGGCCCGCGGCTCCTGCCGCTGTGGGGAGCCATGGGCCTTTTAAAGCGCCGCCGGACAGGGCTCCGGCGGTGCTTTAAAGGGCCCGGGGGCTCTGCAGGGGCTGGAGCCCCGGGCCCTTTAAAGCGCCGCCGGGTGAATACAAGGGGTGCGGGGAGGCGCCTTTTTATAGTTCCGCTCCCCCTGTACTCTAAACCTGGCTACGCCACTGACTGTAGATGCCAGCTCTGAGTCTCCTTGCTGCTGCAATTGAAAAGTTATTGCGTCTCCAAAAGCTGGTAAGTGTCAAGGATCTGGTGGTCGGGCTCTGATCATTTTGAAATGTGTGTCAAGATTCTGTATGTGTACAGATGTCAAGGCTGCCTGGAGTAAGCTGAAAAAAGATGAATGGAATTGATTACTGTCCCAAAAACTTGAATTTTTATCAAAACGGACAGGCAGATTTCAACTGGTCAGAGGACAGAAAGAAATGATGTAACCAAGTCAAGGACACTAGAAAAAGCACAATACAGATCTGCTAAAGGAGAGGGGTTATTTTAAAAAGGAGCATAATTAATGAAACTCCCTGTAATACCTGAAAATACAAAAGAATAGCAAGCTTCACAAGGCACTGAGCATCTTAACCACCAGCATCAATTCCTAATATACACAGAAGACAATACGTTTTTTCTAAGTGCCAAGCCCACAAATTCACCATGGGCTCAGACTGAAGCTGGATTGTTTCCATCTTGTGCACCATCACCAATAGCAGAGATTCTACAGGCCAAAGATACCCATGTAACCTTACATGGGTTGGAACAGGCATCGCTGAGGGCATAATATGAAGACAATAGGGTTGCATAGATATAGCTGAAGCCATAATGGGGCTATGAGAACCTTTGTTAATGGGGATGATGCATCATATGGTAACAACTCAGTTTGACTGTTAAGAGTTTAAGGATGATTTGGTGGATAGGGCACTTAGAAATTAAAAATAAATCTTTATGTGCAAGCTGAGCAAATCTGAACTGGAAATTAGAAAGAGACAATGAATGTAAAACCCCAAAATGTCATTTTTGCCATGCCCCTTTTCCATGACTGAACCACACTTTAATATTGTATTTGCTTTTTTCCCCCTTTCTTTTAATTTCCTAGCATTTTAAAAGAAATTGTAAAAAGAGAGAGCTTCAATTTCCCGGACTTTGAAGCTCTGCTGGTGTGGAAAAAAACCCTGCAGCTAGAGCATATAAATTCCACTGCCTGGAACTGCTTGGTTAGACTCCACATAAACAAGGGTATCCTTGACCAAGGCCTCCTCAGAATTAAGGAAAATATACCTCTTAATCTTTATTTAGCAATTTATGTACTAAAAGATCAGATCTTAGAATTCCACACCTATTTAACACCTGATTAATCACCATTAAGCAACTTGGCACTATCTAAATTTCTACTAATACCATCCCCCTTAATCAGCAGCCTTTACCACTCACTGAAATTAGGCTCAATTAGTTCCCTGGAATATATCCAAATATATTGTGCCCAAGTGAAGCAGAGTACATTGTAATGATAGTTTACCTTTATACTGCATCTTTTGTCCCAAAGCACTTGGCCTGTTATACACTTGGCACACCATGAACATTTATTTAACTTTGAGACAGAAGACAGCAGAAAATGCTATACAGCAGTGGAGGAAGGATATGTAGCATAATAATGCAAGCACAAACTCCTACTCTTACAACCCTGGCTCTAACATCCACACAGACATCCGAGTTGCAGTTTTTAAGGTCTGGCCTGAACATTCACACAGTTAACTGCATGGAACTCAGTCGAAGACAAAGTTCTGAGCACCCTTTCCTAGGTTTCAAGTTGCTCCAAGTTGCATCATTTGCTCCAGTGAGACTCAATATTTCAAACCTGATGTTTAGAGCACATAGCCATACCTTCCAGCAGAACACTGTCTCTCTGTGTACCTTCTTCAGGCTTGTCTACATGGTGGGATAATGTGTTCTACCGGAGTGTGATTCCTAAAGCACTCTAACATCCTGCACATTAATGTGAGGTGGTAGGTGATAACTAAAGGTGTGCAATCAGTAGTGTTTTTTTTTTTTTTTTTTAATCGAAGCAGGTTCTCCCTTGGCATTGGAGTGGCCCTTTCCATGATATGATCTACTTCTCTGGTGGAGTGTTCTTGTTTAGTGAAAGCAGATTTAAGTGCACTTCGGTGTATTGCAAACTTTCCCTTCAGAAAAGGTTCTGTGGTCTCTGAGTGCCTGGCTGTAGATAACAGATTTATTGGTGTCTGGGGTGGGTGCTGAATCTGTGGAGGCAAGAGTGGTGATCAGTGAGTTTTTTCAATACAGTCATTTGTAGCGTTCTAATGTTGAATTTAGCTGTAGTGTCCAGGAAGTTGATGCTGGGGTTGGAGTGTTCTAGAGAGAGTTTGATGGATGGGTAGTGATTGTTGAAATTGTGGTGGAAATCGCTGAGAAAGTTTAGGTCTTCTGTCCAGAGGATGAAAATATCCTTGATGTATCTCAGGTATATTGTTGATTTTGTGGTGCATTTTTCAGAAATTCTTCCTTGAGATGGCTCACGAAGAGGCTGGTGTATTGGGAGCCATCTTAGTATCCATCACATTTTGGACAAAGTGTTCCCACATTTTGGGCAAAGTGTTTGTTGTTAAATGTGAAGTTGTTGTGGTTTAGGATAAAATAGATGAGTTTGGTGCTTTGTTTTGGGTGGATAGCTGAGTGTTGTCCATTCTCTTGTAGGTATTTGAGGCAGGAACCAATGCCATCATGGTGACGAATGTCGGTGTATAGGGAGGTGACATCCATGGTGGCAAGGATGGGATTCTGGGGGAGGTTGTTAATGTTGTGGAGTTTGCAGAGGAAATTGCTAGTGTCTTGGAGGAAGCTGGCACTTTGTGTGGTAAATCATGTAAGGATGTGCGATAGGGCCCTCAGTGGCTGGGCAGCCTAGTGGCTAGGTCATTGGTTCTGGGGGCTGTAGGAGGACTTGACCCCTCCTTGTCCCTCAGGTCCTGGCCCAGGGTTCTGTGTTGCTCAATCCCTAAAAAGGGGAGATGGATCTTTCTTCCATTCGTGAGGGGGAGTTCAAGGCCTGTTTTCTTGGCCTGCTCCCTATGCAAGTTATTTTAGTTTGGGGCTTGGCCCCGCTAGTCCAGTTGCCCAGCATTTGGGGATTCTCTGTAGGTTCCCCTTGGCCGGGGAGGACTTACTTGCCTCCAGTGCCTGCGTTGGCAGGCAGGTTGCAAGTCTGTGCCTTCAGGCAGGCACACAGAGAGCTCCTGCCTCTTCGCCAGTCAGCCCCTGACTGAGCCAGGCTCTCTTCTTTTCTCCCCACTCCAGGCCTGGCATTGGCTGCAGGTATAACGGGGCGGGACTAGCTGAACCCACAGGTGTTCTTTAATCCCTGCTGTGTCTGGCTGCAGTCTCTCTGCTCCTTCACAAGATGGTTTCCATGAGTTCTGATATTCCTTCAGTAAGAATGACGAGGCCAGATATGATGGATCTGCCTGGGTTCCCTTGTTTGTGTATCTTGGGGTGCATGGAGAAGGTCCCTGGGGCGGGTTGATGGGGAATGAGGTTGTAGAGTTTCTCTTGGAGTTGTTTGTGGAAGGATTTGATTGTATCCATGGACTTAACAGGGACACTGCTTTCATGGATTATTACAACAATCTGTAACATACACCTGCCTGCTGACAGTTAATGGTTCACTTCAAACTCCTTTTGCATAACAATCTAATTCATGCATCCGATGAAGTGGGTTCTTAACCCACGAAAGCTTATGCTGAAATAAATTTGTTAGTCTCTAAGGTGCCACAGGTATTTTTCTTGTTTTCTTTTTGCTGACACAGACTAACACGGCTACTACACTGAAATCTAATTCTTATTGCCCACTCCATCTCAACTGACTTGCTACATGTTACTCCTTATGATTATCTGTCACAACTTGTATTTAGCTCAGACACTCTGATTTCTTTCCCCAGATCTGAAGAACTCTGTGTAGTTTGAAAACTATGGCCCTTCCACCAACACAAGTTGGTCCAATAAAAGAAATTATCATATCTACCTTGCCTCTCTCGTATCCTAGGACCAACATGACTGCAACAACACTGCTAATAATAATTTAGCCAATTCCCTGGGTCTTTTTACCATGACTGAATTACCAGAATCCTTGTGTGTAAACAGAAGTTGAATAATTTACAATCAGCCTTCACCTCATGCATGACTCATTCATTAAGGTCACAATTCATTGTCCGAGACATTATAATTGTTTACTTTCTTTCATAGGATCTCTGTTGCCATTTGGTCTTTGCCTATGGTTGCCAAGTACCTGGTTTTGGACCGGACTTTCTGGTTGAAAAGGGGACCTAGCAGTGTCCTGGCAGTGCTGACTGGACACCAAAGGTCTGGTTACCGTGGGGCGGGGGGAGGTGCCAGGTCATTAACCCTCACCAGCTCCTGCTCAGCCGGGGCTGCCTCCTACCTGCAGGCAGGCTCCTTGTCAGACTGCAGCAGCTTCCATCCTAGCCCAGGTGCAGATGGAGTCCAGTTGTGGTGGGAGGGAAGTGGAGATGAGCGAGCAACATGGGGAGGGGGTAAGAGGAGTGAGCAACAGGGCCTTGGGGGGTGGGGCCTCTGAGGAACAGGAGGAGCCTTGGAGGAAGAGGTTGGCAGGGGCAGGGCCTTGGGGGTCCAGTTACCAGCAATTAGAAATGTGGCAACCCTATCTTTGCCAGACCACAGTAACTGAGCCGGATCCTCAGCTGATATAAATTTGGATCGCTAATTTCAACAAAAACAACGTGGAGTCCGGTGGCACCTTAAAGACTAACAGATTTATTTGGGTATAAGCTTTTGTGGGTAAAAAACCCACTTCTTCAGATGCATGGAGTCTCCATGCATGTCTCCATGCATCTGAAGAAGTGGGTTTTTTAGCCACGAACGCTTATGCCCAAATAAATCTGTTAGTCTTTAAGGAGCCACCGGACTCCTCATTGTTTTTGTGGATACAGACTAACACAGCTACCCCTCTGATACTAATTTCAACAGCCACCAAAAATCTGGGCCTCTCCAATTTAAAACAATAAGAATTGCTAAAGAAGATATAAATACAACTTAAGGGGGAAATGCAGAGAGAAAAATAATGATTAGAATCCTATGCAGTTGACAGGATATACGCAAGAGCTTCCTACACCTTCATAAAGCATGCGGACCACATTGTGCTTCCATTATTCAGGGCTGTGAACAGAGCGGCAGAGAAGTATATACATACTTGAATAGCAGCTAACTATGAAGCCTCCCTACGTTTATTTGACATAATGTTGTATGTAATGATGACAAATCCTCAAATCCTACGGACTTTGAGACCAGATGGAATTAAACTGGTGTATTTTCAGCTTGACGGGAAAAAATGCAGTTTCATTTGACTTGAATAATACTAAGGCCTGGACCAGCTTTAGTCTGGAATTTAAATCTCTTCTAGTATTTCCTTTTCCCCCACAACATCCTTCTTAATCCTCCAGCACCAACTTTACAATTCATCTTTCTTTCTCCCCTGGAGGCCTCTACTACCTTATTCTTTACTCCAGTCTTTTTCACCATGAAATACAGGATGTGTCAAATATATTGTGTTGTACCATTTATATCAAATGTCATGGAAACGGACTAATTTACAGATTTAAAAAATTGTTTTCAAACTTGTGTTAAATATGTCCGCTGCACAGTTCATGTAAAGACCACATACTGACACAGCTCGCATTTTGCTAGAAACTAGAATCTTGCTAAATGCCATAATGCTAATCAACAAATTAAAAAATGCTCAGAAAAATAAAATAAAAATCCCAATCCTGTGGTGTCACATTATGGACCAGTTCCTCAGCTTGTGCACATTGGCACAGCTTCACTGAAGTCAATGGAGCTACGTCTATTTACATCAGCTAAGCACTGACCCGATAACTCAGCAAAGATTTATGCCCCTGATTTAGTAAGGTACTTAAATTCATGCCTGATTTTAGGCTTGTAAGCACAGGCGCAGTTTGCGGGAAGTTATTGTCCCCCCACTAAATAGAGGCAAAGTCTGGGGGGGTGTCACACGGGGTCACGTGTCACTCCCCTCCCCCATTTCTGCAAATGCTAAGCTGCCCTGCAGGGCTTGCTTTGCTTGGCCTACCTGTAAGGTGACCAGACAGCAAGTGTGAAAAATCGGGACGGGGGTGGGGGGTAATAGGCGCCTATATAAGAAAAAGCCCCCAAAATCGGGACTGTCCCTATAAAATCAGGACATCTGGTCACTCTACCTGCCTGGGAGTGGGGCTCTGACCTTCCCACGCTGTGCCTCCTTCCCCGCACCCTCCCTGGCATGTTTCAGTTCAAGGGAAGCGAAGGAGGCGGTGGGACGGAGCAGCTATTCTCCAGTGCTCAGGTCGCTGCCTTGGCAGCTGGACGCCACCTCCTTGGTCCTAGTGCCTGACTATTTCCTGTACAATGGTGAGTGCCCGTGGGGGGGCCGGGCAAGGGAGCAAGGTGGTGCTAGGGGAAGGAGGGATGGGATGTGGGGAAGCAAGAGCCTGGCATGTGGTGTCCCCTCGGTGGCAGCCGCAGCCCCTGCAGGGAGGCAGCCCCAGCAGCCCCAGAGCAGTGACATTGCTACAGCAGCTGGTGCCGGAGTGTCCGCCAGCAGCAGCTGGGGCTCCCCGGTTAAGCCAGCCCATCCCCCACAGCACCGGCAGCCCAGGTACCCCTCAAGGCGGCGGGGGGGGGGGGGGAGGGGGGAAGCCAGTGAGCCAAGGGGACTGGCTTCAGTGTTCACACGCGTGTGTGTGATTTGCCCCCCTCCCCAAATATAGCAGTCACACAATGCCTATGCTTGTAAGTACAACTGACGCCGGAGGGACTACTCATGGGGTTAAAATTAGGCAAGTACTAAAGTACCTTGCTGAGTCGGGGGCTAACTCCAGGGTGCCTGAATTAGGTTCCTCTGTATCGAATTAACGTTACATTATTCTATTGTATATGGAAGATATAACATTTTTTCCACAAGAGGGGCATTTTGACAGAATTCTTCCTTTAAAAGCATTTTTGCTTCTACTCCAAGATCTCTTTTTTTGTTCTGATCCTGGCAATCACTCTTATACATTGTTCTTACCAGAAGTGTAAAGGACCCAGAATGTCTGCCAGCACTTTACAACAGGACAGAGTGCGATGACACTATGAATCCCTGCTGCTTGGGTCCTGCCTATACATGAACAGTAAAATGCTTATTGCCTGCATTAATTTTTCAGCAACCCTCTAGATCACTCCACCTAGATTTGTAATGTAACTCCATCAAAAAAATCAGTTTTCCTCCATACAATTCTGAATAGCACTGAGTGAATAATTCACAACAAATAATGTAGTTGATGATTTTCACCTCTATTGTTCTTTGTGTATTGTCTACAAGCAGTTTATGGTTTTCTAAAATTTGTTCTTTGTTTTAAATTATTTACTGTATAAGTTTGGCAAATAATGTTTGATCTGTAGATTGCATAAGCAGTTTGTTGCAAATATCTGATCTAGGAAATTCAAACTGTGTTAGTTACCTTTGACTGGACATGTAGGTCATATGCCATGTTTCTGGTCCCTTTTTGGATGCATGTAACTTTTGGAATCAGGGTTTCCAAAGTGATTACTTACATTTATGAATCTAAAATTTGCTGTTTCTATGAGCACTCTCACCAAAAAATTCATTTGATAGAACATTCAGAGAGCAAATATAAAGATGGGCTCAGCCGAAATGAACTTGTTTTAACATTTGAAAAAAACAGTCAGAATTTTTTTTTGCAAAATTCAAACAGTTCTAACTGTGACTAGCCTGTAATGACAATGCTTTCCTACTGCTGCTTATGTAGACTGTACTATGCTAGACCTTGTAGAATAATTTCCACTCTCTGGCCCCAGATGTCCTGCATGCAACATTTGAATCTAGCATTTCAGAATTACAACTGTACAACTAATCTTGGGTCATCTGGATTTGTTTAAATCCATCCAACCTGTCTTGTAGTATGGAAATCACTACAGAACTAACTGAAATTCTTTTATAACCCAGTTTAGAAACTTATTCTGATCCACAGAGACAGACTAACATTCGCCATTTATGATGTAGCTATTATTCTTCTTTTCCTGCCTTGCTTCTATTTCTCCTCCTACCCTTCAAGAGTCAGTCTTAGGGGTCCTCCTGGAGCTTGTCTTCAGGGGGTAAGTCGACCTAAATTACGCTACTCCGGCTATGTGAATAAGGTAGCAGGAGTCAATGTAGCTTAGGTCAACCTACCCCAGTGTCTTCACTGTGCTGCGTCAACGGGAGACGCTCTCCGGTCGACTTCCCTTACTCTTCTCGAAGAGCTGGAGTACTGGGGTTGACCGGAGAGCGCCCTGCCCTCAATTTAGCAGGTCTTCACTAGATAGGTAAATATGGTCACCCTAAGCTGAATACGGGACATCTGGTAAAATTATTCGTATTCAAGCGAGTTCAATAGCAATCAATCAGAACTATGCAGTACAAACATTCAAATTAACATAAAGTTGACTGAGCTCCTGTTAAAAAGAAATACTACATAGCTGGATTCTTTTTATTTATGTTCTTATCTTTAATGCTTTAGGGTTCACATGGGGAGAGGTGACACACACTCCCGTACACCTCTCTCACACAGGGAGGGTGACTGACTGGCCCAATCCCCTTGCACCGCGCTCTCCGCTCTCCATGCCTGGCTGGGCCCCTGGGACGGACCTGCCTCTCCTGGTACCTGGCACCGTGTCTTCCCAAGGCAACACATGTGGGGGCACTCCGGGTCACGTCCCTGCCCCCACTGATTTCTGCCAGGGTTCATGCCAGAATGTGGCCAGCAGCAGCCTTTTGCCACTGTCTATGGGGGAGGGAAGGGACAGGAGCTGCTTCCAGCTGCAGGGGAGGAGGAGGAGGGGGGGAAGGGATGACCTGGCCTGTGTCTTTGCAAAGCTCATCTTCCCCGCCCCCCAGGACTCCCCTTCCCCCTGGGGCTGGAATCAGCTTGTCCCTTTCTGCCTGCACAGTGTCAAAAGGCAGCTAACACCTCCAGGCTGCTGCTGGCCTCCGACATAACCCAGCCGCCTCCTGTCTCCCGGCTACAGCGTGGGCAGGAAGGGATTAAGCCAGTGGTGGGAAACCTGCGGCCCATCAGGGTAATCTGATTGTGGGCCACGAGACATTTTGCTGGCGTTGACCATCCACAGACACACCCCTCCCCCCTGCAGCTCCCAGTGGCCGTGGTTCACCATTACCGGCCAATGGGAGCTGTGGGAAGCAGTGGTCAGCACGCCCCTGCGGCACGCCGCTTCCCACAGCTCCCATTGGCCGGGAACAGTGAACTGTGGCCACTGGGAGCTGCAGGGGGCTGTGCCTGCAGACGGTCAATGTAAACAAAATGTCTTGCGGCCCAAAGTCCGATTACCCTGATTGGCCCCGCATGCAGCCCGCGGGCCACAGGTTGCCCCACCACTGGATTAAGCCCTAAGGATGCATTATGCACCAGGCCCCAGGGAACCTGACTGCAGGGGCTTCAGCAAACCTGGCCAGAGAGGTGGCTCAGCAGGGGAGAGTTCCAAGGAAACAGAGCAGTCCCGTGCTGCCTGGGGGCAGGACCCAGAGCGAGGTGGGTGGGTGAAGAGGGTGATAAGCCCCTGCCCGGAGGGCTGCTGTGAAGCCTGCAGGGCCAGGGCGTGAACAGGCTGGAAATTGCGTCCCCTTGACATTCCAGAGCTTACCTGAGGGGAAGAGAGGCTTTCCCATACCAGCTCTGTGCGGGGCTTTGGCACATACAGGGCTTGGCTTCTCCTGACCAGCGCCCTGGACCAGAGGGTCTTGGGCTTTCCCGGGGCGCTGGCCCAGCCAGAGGCAGTGGGGGAAGGAAGGCACCTGCCAGCGAGGCTATTGGTGAGTTGAGAGCTCTGATTGGGGCTGGTTCTCCGCACAGCACTGGGAGTGGGATGCGCGCCGCTGTGGAAGGAATATGGAGGAGAAGCGGGGCTGGGAGTGTGAAGGGGCAAAGCAGGGAGAGGACAGCAAGAGGGGGAGCACATAAAGGGCTGATGGGTGGGCAGCAGAGGTGATACGTAATCAGTCGCTGCCTGGCACCTGCCTGCACTTACCAGCCACCGCAGATCGAAGCGCACAGCCAGTGCTTCACCCCCCACCAGCCTTGCACACCCACCCCCATCGTTGGCCACTGGACCCCCACACTCACGGCTGCTGGGTAGGTGGCTGGCGACCAGGGATTTGGCCAGCACCAAGACCCGCCAATACTGATGGCGGAGGAGACAGAAAATATGGGACAATTTACTCGTTTTTAAGAAAAAGTCAGGACACCCGCAGGAGGGTTTAAATGCGGGACTATCCCTTTAAAAACGGGATATCTGGTCACCCTATCACTAGATTCACTAAATCGATCCCTGCTGCATCGATTGCAGCAGTGTCGATCTTCCCAGAGTGAAGTCACCTATCGATTTCCTCTTCTGCACTCTATTTCATCACAGTGAAAAAATGTGTTACTGATTATTCTATTGATATTGTAGCCTTACTTTTATTGAGCTATATCCTGTTATCCTTACTTGGTTTCTACTCAGTCCTTACTCAGGGGAAGTCTTAGCGAAGTCAGTAGGAGTTTGCCAGAGTAAAGAGCTGGTAAACGCTGAGTAGGAACTGCGTAATGTACTTAGGATTTGGTCCCCCATACACCATAGAAACAGGCCCGGAGAGGAGGACAAGAGTTCACCCTCCTTCCCCGCCTTATCTCCCCACCCCCGCCCCAGCTGAGGAGACAGTTCAGTGTTACACCATCCTTCCGCTTCTCTTTGTGAGACTCTATATCAAACAATTCTGTTTAAAATCTCTTGCAGCACGCTCAGAATACAAGGGTGATATCATTCCCTGTTCAGGAGTAGTAAAGTACTGAAACAGCAGTGAGCGCTGCAGGTCATGCTTAAGTACATTGGCAGAGACATAGTGAGTGTGGGTAAGGAGGCGGTGCAGCATCTGTCTGCACCCAGCCTAGCTCTGGGCAGTGTTATCCATCTTCCATTTTCACGATTACGAACATGCAGACCAAAACAAAAGCACATTTGTTCCCTCATCGTTAACTGCACAAAGAATGCACACAGGCCATCCCTTATGCTTCGTCTCCCTGCCACTGTGGGAACTTCCATTTTATCTCCCAAAACACAAGCAAGATCCAAGTCACTGGGTTGCAGCTTCAGCTAAATATACCTTTAGGTCAGACACATCCCTGTAGCACTGTTCAGAACGGGTGTGGTCAGACAGCTGCACATTCCAGAAACATGGAAGCTGGTAGACAAGGAACGGGTTTTGTTTGATGACTGCATTGAAGATATCCTGGCAGACAAAAACAGAAAAACAATCAGGTGCATCATTTCAGCAGACAGATGATCAATCACATCTCTCCGAACTTACTCTCGTCAGTCCTTTGCTCAGAGAGCAAGTGAGAGGGAGAATAGGGAGTTATTACATTAAGCTGTCAGCTCTGCAAACCTAGCTTCACAATTCTGCTTTGGTTAAAGGTGCTGGAACCCCAAGGGCTGACTTGTAGGTCTGAACTAGAGGAAAACAGACTTTTTCATGCAGAATGCTAGCAGACTGCACCTGGGTTTTCAAAACAAGTATTTTGTACCACTGGCAAAAACTGTTTTTTCCCCATCATGGGGAGTACTATGTGGCAGATGGTGAACTGCCTGCTGTTCCTAAGTACAGCATCGATTTTCAATAAAAGAAAGAAGAGTGATCCTGGCAGTTACTGTCCCTTATGATGAACTATTGGTAGGAGTATTAGTTATTATTTTATATTGCCCGTAAGCGCTCTAAGTGTTTCACAGAAAACACATGTGAGACGGGGCTACAAAACAGCTTGCAGTGTAAGTGCCACTATGATCTGTTCTTACAAAGCTATGCAGTGGGAGGGGGAAAATGGTCTTTGTGCTTAAGGTACCTAGAGTAAGCATCCAGGGCTCTGGGTTCAATTCCCACCTTTGCTACATGCTCTCCATGTGATTTTGGGCAAGTCACTTATGATCTGACTCAAAGGCCACTGAAATCAGTGGGAGTCTTTTCATAGACTTCGGTGGGCTTTGGATCAGCTCCTTAGTTTCTCCAGTTCCCATCAGTAAAATGGGGACAGTAATCCTTCCTCAGTTAACAGAGGTACTGTGAGGATAAATATATTAATGTTTGTGAGATGCTCATATTCTACAGCGATGCAGACAACAGAAGTATCTAGAGACTGACAGAATCAAAATCACCATTTGTCAAAATGAAAATAACAAAAGCAGTAGAGAAACAGTTTTTTTCAAGCTTCAAAAGTCTGGAGTCTTTCAAAGAAAGAATGAAAGGCTAAAGTAAAGGCTATAAAAAAGAAAAAAGTCTCCAACTGTGTGGAGAAAAAAGTCTCCAACTTTTTAAAGCACAGATGCTTTAAAAAGCATCTGTGCATCAGAGGTAAAAGTTTCAGTTTGTAAATAGGAGTCTAATGGAAAAATCTCTATCTCTCACATACAAAAATGTCTCCAGAATGACATGACAATGAGTTCTGCCTGTTTAAGAGGACATGGCAGGACACCTATCTATCTACCTACCTTCCTCTCTCCCTCCCCACTCCAAATCCAAGGAGCAATGTTTGTACCATGTCTTCAAAATTGCCTGCCCAACCCACCTGGTCAGCCAGTGAGGTTGACAGCATGCTCATTAATTCTCTTTCAGCTGTGAGTCTCCACATCTGTTCCCATTTCATCTTTCGCAACTTATCCAGAAGTAGCAGGATAACCCCTAAAGAGACAATGCAATGCAGGGAAAGAAGGCATAATGTAATGTGCAAAGCAAGGACCTTCATGCCTAAGTGTTGCATTACTGCAGTGAAAAGAAGAACATTTTGCAAAGACCAGAGTTGGAAGCTATTCCATCTGCCAACCCGTGCTTTTGATTGAAATCAGGATAAATATTTTCATGACAAATTACTTACAGACATAAACTAGCTCTAATAAATAATTCTGAAGGAGAATGTATTATTATTATTATTAAAGTACTTCTCTGTTACAGTGGTGCCCAAAGGTTCCACTCAGGATTGTTACCTCATTGTGCTGGGTGCCATAAAAACACAATAAAATAAAGTGTGTCTGCCCCAGAAAGCTTACAACCTCAGTAAGGACAAGACACAACAGGGAGTTATAGAACATCACGTGGCTGGGGAAAACTGTGCTTGAAATGCAGAGGAAAAACTGAGAGGCAACAGAGAAAAGGAAGTTGGTTCATCTAGACTCAGCAAAGGGGCAGCTGGGCCAGAGAGTGGTGTTACAGGCAGGGAGGGGAGCAGGTGAAGAGCTGGGGGCGGGGAGAGGTGCTGTACATCCAGCAGGCCCATTACATTGACCCTAGACTTAAGCCTGATTTCAGTATGACTGGCCTGAACACTAGGGTATTGCTGACAAACTGAGCTGGTACACCTGGCCACATTAAAGAGAGTATTTTCCAAGTCAGCTTTTTCATTCCAAAGGGGCTTAGATGGTAGTTTCCAAGTGAGAAAAAAATGTGTCTCATGTCATTCAATAGTGACCCCCACTGCAGCTGCTTTAAGAAGGGAAGTTATGGGCTCCAAAGGGAACCCTGTCAGATTACTGTCTGCCAGAGAAATGGTGGTGATAATGCTGGTTCTTGAGAATGGGTGTATCTATTACCAGCCAGAGTCTGCCATCCTTACTCACACTGAGCAGAAGATTACTCCATGAAAAGTCCTGCTGATTTAAATGAGTAGACATTTAATTCTGGCCCCATTAAGGGCAATGGGAGTTTTGCCATTGGCTTCAGTGGGACTGGGACTTCACCCCTAAAGTGAAAAGTATTACTCAGTGTAAGCGTGGTAGAATCTGGCCCCATGTATTTATTTTAATCACTTACGGCCAGGTTGCGAATCCCTTACTTTCAATGGTGAGCAGTCCCACTGATTCCTATGAGATCACCATTGTAAGTAATGGGGGGAGGGGTCATAATTTAGCCCTCATAGAGAGCCTATCGCTGTGGCAATGAGCATTAAGCAAGGAAAAATGGGAGAGAGAACAGGATTCTCAGATCAGAAAGTAACATTTAGTGGGAAAAACAGATGGCTCAACATTCATTCTTCTCCTTTGGTTGTTTTGTTTCTGGATAGAATTGTACTACTTGTGGATGCAGAAAATGCAGTAGAAGCAATGTAGCTGGATTTAAGTAAAACCTTTAATACCATGCCTCACAAAACCTTGCTTGAAAAAATTAATTCACATGGACTTAGATAAGAATGCTGTCATGGGGAATGAAAACTGTCTTAAGGACCATAAACAAAGAGTATTGATAAATGGCAATGTATCAAGTTGGTGGAGGTGTCTAGTGGGATCAGTGATAGGTTTTAATTTGTGTTCTGGAAGGAGGAGTAAACAGAATATTAATGACATTTGCAAGTGATACAAAACTGAAGGCTTTGTAAAAATTAGCACATTTAAATGATAACTAAGGGGGATTATAGCAACTACCCTCAAATATTTGAAGAAGCAAATTCCAAACAGGGAAAAAAATTATTTGGGGGAGCCCCGGGGGATATAAGTAGAAGTAATAGGAAGACATTATGAAAAGGGAAATAAATGCAGGCTGAATATTAAGAAAAACATCTTAAGAGTTCCTATTAGTTTGTGACATAATCTACAAAGGGAAGCGATACAAGCCCCATTGCTTCGTAGGGACGCACCAGCTATAGAATCTGGAAAGTACGCCCAAAATTATATAGTCTTGCGCTGTAGAGAAAACTATAAAATGTAAATTCATAAATTCGCCCCTTCCCTCAATGTGGAGGAAGATATGTACAACTTCGTGCCCCCCCAGTTATAAATTGCACAAACTGGGTTTAATAATAAACAAAAACAAGTTTATTAACAAAAAAGGTAGATTTTAAGTGGTTATAAGGGATAGCAAACAGAACAAAGCAGATTACAAACCAAATAAAACAAAACATGCATACTAAGATTAAGATCTTAAAGAGACTGGTTTCGAGAAGTAATTTCTCACCCTAAACGTTGTTTTAGAAAAGTTGAAGAGTTCCTGTAGTTTAGAGTTCCAGTTATTTCTCTTTAGAGACTAGACTTCTGTCTTAGTCTGGACTCAGCCCTTGCCTTTCCCACTGCTCAGTTCCTTTGTCTCTTCAGGTACTCTCAGCAGTCTTTCTTCTTGGGCAGGAAGGCAATGGAGAAAAGCCCTGTTTGCCTTACTCCCCAGCTTTAAATAGAATTTACATAAGGCGGGAAGCCTTTGTTTCCTGTGGAAAAGTACCAGTAGTGTCCCAGGTGGTGTTTAGTACCAGGTGACATGACTACATGACCTAGTAGAGTCACTGCAATGTCCCAGGATGCCTCTCAGGAAGTAGAGAGATTAGTATCTTTAAAGTCTTATTGTTTCTTCCTAATGGCCCATCAAGGTTGATGGACTGTTGTCTGGTGGGTGTTTCCCAAGTAAACACCCATTTGTAATTGTTACAAAGTCAATATTCCTAACTTTAGATACAGTAATGATACACGCATACAAATTGGATAATCACATTCAGTAAATCAGAACCTTTCCAATGATACCTTACAAGACCCATCTTGCATAAAATATATCTCAGTTATGCCATATCCATCATTTAAGCATATTTCCATAAAGAATATGGGGTGTAATGTCACAAGTAAAACTACTAATCCCAAATTAGGAGGAAGCCGCCACACGTCTTAATCTGATTGAAATTTGAGAACTGAAATCTTTTGCTGCCTAGTGAATTGTGCAAAAGAAAGAATATATTCCGGCAGTGTAGTCTGTGGCCAAGTTTAGTGCTGTTCTCCACTTCAGTCCATCTGGTTCCTAAGCACACTGGAGCCTTTACTGGAGGAATCCCCTTTTATCTTCAATCTGCCTTTCAGCTGCAATTGGTTATACTGGAAATGAACAAACTGCCACAACATGCCACAACACATTTTTGCCAAACTGTTCGTTTTCTATCCAACATAATTGAATTTTTTGTTCCAAGCAGATCTATGAGCATTGGACTGGAAACAGAGCTTGAATCCTATCTGGAGTTTGCATGCGTGCGTGTATATTTTTGAGCGCATTACTGTGGATTGGCCGAGATTGAAGGTCAACAGGCAGCAAATTCTTCCCACTGCAGCGGCAGATTAGGTGAGATAACCTCCCATCCTGCTGTAGGTTATTTCCAGATGGCAAGAACTGTCAACTTTGTTTTAACAATATAATATACCCGAGGCAATGAACTATCCATTTATTTAAAAAAAAATCTCATTGCAGGATTCAATTCATTCTGCTACATTTGTAAAATGTGTTTTATTATATATCTCTATATATGAACTACTAAATTTTGCTTTCTAATAAATCTTCTTTAAAAGCCCAATGTGAAGAGGGATGGGGAAAGTACTTTACATCTGCAGTAGTCTCCATTTATTCACCCTCTCCCAGTCTTCTGTCAGGCGGTATTTTACGGTGTCACAACTAAAGAGATTATGAGTTCCTGAGGGGTTATCACAGTGGCAGCTGAGAGGCAAAAGCTGTAGGGAAGGGAGGAGAGAAACCAGAGCAGATGCAAATGTATATGAATTATGATCCAGTGCAGCACAGGAAATATGTTTACAGCTTTTAAATACAATGGTATTGAGCTTACTGATGATTTCTACTCTAATTTACCTAAAGGTTTGGTTTAACATATGATACAATCACCATTCAGGGCTTCTACATTGCAGAATTGTAATTTACTGCTACTGTAAAAATAAAGGGGAGTATTTATAGCAGTTTAAACATTCATTAAAATTATACAATTCTCATTAGTATTAGTGAGAATAAGGGATTTGCATTGAGGGGAGAGTTAATTCAATTCATTGAATTAATCTTATTTAGTGTGAAAGCAAAAATAAATGTGAATAGGAAACTTTTAAAATGATAATGCAAAAGATCAGTGCTTTCTCTTTAGAATCCAGTGCACTTTCATAAAGCTCTTCCATTGCTAAAAGGACACAAAATCAATGTCCCAGCATCCTGTAAGTCTGAACTAGCTCTGTTCGACACTTAGAATGCAGACAAAGTGCCTGGGACCATAGGAGGGAAAGATTTGCCTCAGGAGCCCGCTCCCAGAGCCAAATTGACTGAAATTTCAGGTTGGATTCAAGATGACAACTGGCAGAATGCAGAGGGCTCAGGGATTTACCCTCAGCTGCTGTGCTGGGGGAGGAAGAGGTGAGGACTCTCCTCCCCCAAAAGGAATCGTTCAAGAACATCTGGCCCCAGTTATGGAGCTTTTCATTTTTAGATGAGAGTGTATCATTTTCTTTCCCCACACTCCCAAACAGAAGCAGAAGAAAAAGTCTAGCAGAAAGAAAACACAAAAGAGAAAAGGGGGAACCCAACTGGCTTATGAGTATTAGCCAGGCTATGATTAACTGCAGAATGCCTCACTATAAAAAACAAGCAAAGGCAAATATTACAAAGCTGTGAATGCCTTGAAGAGCTCTTTGGAAAGCATTCTGTTTCTGTGGGGCTTTAATATTTTTTGTGTTTCTCTTTCCTTGTGCCTTATTACTAAGGACCATTGACATGTTAACAGATTCCTTGCTTCTTAGAAGTCCATTTACTCCTACTACTCCATGGGTCTCAACCTGGGCTATTTGAAGAGTTACAGCCACTGAGTAGATGCCGTAGGGCCAGGGGGCTAGGAGGAAGGCTCCCTTTGGTTTATAAAAACAAGACTCAAAATGCTGAATGCTTCAGACTTTGCAGAAGAGAGGGCTTTTATTACAGTTTTTAATTTTTTATTTGACTTGATAAAAGGTGAGGGTTTTCCCCCCGATTGTTTAAACTAAAATCTCCTGTTGACTCTATACTAGATTCATATTTGATGAGCAAAATAAAATAATCCTGTATTTTGCTATTTTCAGGAACTACTGTCTCTGAGACAGAATGAAACAATCCCCCCGCCCCCCCATCTTTGATTTTGCTGGGGTTTGGAAAGTTCATGAGGGTCAAACTTCAGACTGGTGATCCCTGGGGAGCCATGTGCTTATTTCCAATCTTAAAGCCATAGCCCTCTGTTTGCAGGGCTGACAGTGTACTCACCACCCTCTTCTCCTGCCATCAGTTCCATTCCTCACTGTAACATTGGCATGAAGGGATGGAACTTGGGCAGGTGAGGCAAGGAAGGAGGAAGGGAAAACAAAAGACTCCCTTTCTTCTCACCCTCATCGTACGGATACTTGGTATCACCCTCATTTTCCTTCTGAAAAGTCGACAGGTAACACATTTGTGACATCATAAGTGGTTGTTGTCGAGATGCTTCTAGCTTGAGGCGAGCGATAATTGGAACTTCTGTCCCGCAGGAAATTCAGCCGTGTCAACCTTTGTTTTTGTCCCAAATCAGGATGAAAAGTTGAAATTTTGAAATTTTTCGCAGACCAGAAATTCTGAAAAAATTCAGTTTGGAAGTGTTGAAATGTTTCTGCATTTTCCCAGTGTAATTCACTGCCTCGTGGGAGCTGAAGTGCAGGAGCCTGCTGCCCCCACTCTTCTCTATGGGCCAGGCTCCCTGACTGAATTACATCTGCCAAGACACACCCAGAGGTATGTGACTCCTATCATGCACCAAGCAGAGCGTGGCTAGACATTAAACTGTACTTCCTTATCAGTGCATTGCATTATGGGAAATTCAATCCTCCAGAGAGCTCAGCCCATAGGAGAGAATTGGGGCTCGTAAGGCAGTGCACTGACAGGAGAATACAGTTTAATGTTTTAATGAACTGCTGTGAAACAAAATGTTTTGGGTCAGTTTAGCAAAATGAAATATTTTGATTTAGGTTGAACTGACCTGAAACAAAATATTTCATTTTGATTTCTGGCAAAAATTGAGATTTTTCCGCTGGAAAATTTGGATTTTGCACAAACTGCTTTTCCCATCAGAAAGCCATTCAGATGGGGAATTCTTGACCAGATCTCCTTCTAGCATAGGGAACATGGGGGTTTCTACTGAAATTCACAAAGGCATGTGAATATAGGAAGTTATAAAACAGCTATTTAGCAAAGGAAACACAGGTCATATAGTGAAACTTTCAAATTAAATCCATTCATTAAAGTTGTCATTTTAAGGCAGGTGCAAAAATATTCAATACCGAGTTAAGAAAGTTTAGCTGTATTTGAAGTTTTTTATTTAGCTGTAAGTGTGACCCTGCCTCTTTCTTTCAGCCAGTACAAAGTGGTTTTGTGAGTTGTTTAGGTGATAGCAAAATATGTGAACAGCATCTCAGAATCCATCTATTTTAGCTATTTATATAGTGCCTATCACCATACTGTCCAAGTACTGGATCACCTAAAGCAGTATAGTACCTGATAGAGATAGGCAGGGACTCACTTTAAAATTCATTATAAAGCATCAGCGAGATTTAAAAAACTCACTGGGATTTTACAATGTATGACAAGCATGCCAAAGACCACACTTCAGACCACCCAATCCAGAGTGTGGTAAGGGGTAATGTGCCAATCGTAGGCTGGCACTGTGAAGGTTTAGATTAAGCTTGTAGACTCAGCAGAATGTGTGAACCAGGAGGAATGGCAGGAAGGAAATGTGAAACAGAGATTCACATTTCCTCCCTTGCTCCAAGGGAGAGGAGAAATTTGCCACTCTATTTGTACTATACGGTGATGATCTTCCAAAGATTATGCACATGCTTATAACTTTCACTTTACACACTTAACGTGAAGTCAATGGGACTTCTCATAATGCATAAAGTTACGCACATGCATAAGTCTTTGCAGATGACCAAAACATTGGGGGAGAGTGGTAAATAACAAAGACGACAGGTCACCAGTAATGAGTGATCTAGTTCATTTGGTAAACTGGGCACAAGAAACCACTATGAGTTTCAATACAGCTAAATGTAAATGTTTATATCTAGGGACAAAGAATGTAGGCCATACTTATGCAATGTGGGACCCTATCCTGGGAAGCAGTGACCCTAAAAGATTTGGGGGTCATGGTGGATAATCAGCTGACAATGAACTGCTCTCACTGTGACACTGTGGCCAAAAGGGCTAATGCAGTCCTTGGATGCATAAACATGAGAATCTCATGGAGATTATTGTAGAGAGGTTATTTTACGTCTGTATTTGGCACTTGTGCGACTACTGTTGGAATACAGTGCCCAGTTCTGATGTCCACAATTCAAGAAGGATGTTGATAATTAAAGAGGGCTCAGAGAAGAGCCATGAGAATGATTAAAGGATTAGAAAACATGCCTTAGAATGACAGACTCAAAGAACTCAACCTATTTAGCTTAAAAAGTGAAGGATAACAGCTGGCTTGATTACAGTCTCTAAGTACTCACATAGGAAATAAATATTTAATAATGGGCTCTTTAATCTAGCAGAAAAAGGTATAGCATATCCAATGGTTGCTAGACAAATTCAGACTGGAGATATGGCATAAATTTTTAACAGTGGCAGTAATTAACCACTGGAATAACGTATCAAGGGCTTGTGGTGGAGTCTCCATCATGGACAACTTTCAAATCAAGGGCTAATGGGATCCTTGGATTTATTCTAAAAGATATGCTCTAGGAATTAATCTGAGGAAGTTCGATGGCCTGTGTTATACAGGATGTCTGACTAGATGATCATAATTGTGCGTTCTGGCCTTGGAATCTATTCATCTATGAAGATCATGTCCTAAATAACCAATTGTACCATTTGCTGATACGGAATCTGCTGGGCCAGACCAAAAGGTGTGATTCTTATTCACACCAGGAGATTATGAAGTTAAGCAACATGCAGTTAAGTGGAGTATACTGTGGTAAATTCTGCACAGAATAATATGTTTGTATATACATGTACATAAACATGAATGCACACACTTATTTACTGTGATGGGGGGGCCTCTAGGCAGTACCGTGATATAAATAATAAATAGTAACAATAACAAATATGTTGATATATTAAATTAGAAGCCCATGAAATTCAGAGTTTAAGATGCGCAGACACATTCAAATAGCCACCACAACCATAACTCTGCCCCAGCTGGGATGTGACAGTGTATATAAGTCTGAGATTTAGAAATCTCTGCATAGTTTTTTAAGTAGTTCATCTTAAGGAAGCCCTGTGGGCAGTTGGTATCCTTAAGTGAAAGATATCAGTTCAGAGAGTGATGGTGAAATTGTTGACTTGATTTATGGACCTGTCTAACTCTTGGTCATAACACTCTTGCCTGGAAATAATTTGGATTGTTTTCTGCTGTTGCTGGTAAAATAAAGACCATATCTTATTAATGTGTTTTTTAATACTTAGTAAGTGGAGGATTGCACAATAATACATTTCTATTGCATCTTGATGTATCACTTAGCCATGCATTTATGTACACAACGCTTGTGTTTTTAAAAAGGCTTTAATAATGTATGACACCTAAAGAAGATTTGCAATTGTGTGTAATTTGTTAAATGAGAACACAGAATGCATCCACATTTGAATGTGTCCCTCTTAAAAAAGGAGCCGAGTAAAAAATCTGTTTTGAATTTAAAAGTGGGTATCCCTCTGGGCATAATGATGGAATGCATAACCCTGGTATTCTGGATGTGCGTATGTAAAAAGAGGCTATGATGGAGTGCATTTTGAAGTAAGTTTATCACAGCTATTCTGCAGGGAGCCTAGTTCCTCTTGCAGCATTATGAGCACTTTATTTACACTTCCCGATGACCACTTAGTGTAATGGAACACTCTTAGTTTATGTTTTCTTCCCCCAAAGTATGAGTTATGGCTTGTTGTTTCTTCTCGGGCAAAGTTAAGATTGTGGTAGCTATCTGAGTGTGACTCTGGCTTATTATACAGGTGCAATCTTTACTCTGAATTTCCTGAGTTTCTAACATTTTATATATTTATTTTAACTCCAACCAACCTTCTTGAAAGATTTAAAATGCAATATATGTGCCTATAAGCTTAGCTTCTCATTAACTATATTTTTGGTCGAGGAATTTTCCTATTTTTTAAAAATTCTCTAAAAATACTGCTGGAAAAGAGCCTTCTTACTCTACAAGGAGGAAGAAGGAAGCCCCAACCGGTGATGGAGAATCTACCACAACCGTTGGTAAATTATTCCAATGGTTAATTACTTTCACTCTTAAAAGAATTTCATCTTGTTTCTAGACTGAATTTGTTTAGCTTCAACTTCTAGCCACTGGATCGTGTTATACCCTTCTCTGATAGCTTGAAGACCCCTCTGTTATCAAATGTCTGCTCCCCAGATAGGTATTTATAAGGGGTGACTTGATCACAGTCTAATCTTCTCTTTGTTAAGCTAAACAGGTAGAGCTTCTTGGGTCTATCATTATAAGGCATGTTTTCCAATTCTTTAACCATTCTCATAGTTCTTTTCTGAATTCTTTCCAATTTATCTAAATCCTTCTTGAATTGTGGACACCAGAACTGGACACAGTATTCTAAGAGCAGTCACACTAGTGTTATATACAGAGGTAATATAACCTCCCAACTCCTATTCAATATTCCTGTTTATACATCCAAGGATCACATTAGCCTTTTTGGCCACAGTGTCACACTGGAACCTCATGTTCAGCTGATTATCCACCATGAACCCCAAGTACTTTTTAGAGTCACTGCCTCTCAGGATAGAGTCCCCCTATCCTGTAAGCATGGCCTGCATTGTTTGTTCCTAGATGCATAACTTTACATTTGGGCATACTGAAATGCATAAATGTTGAATGAATTACTGAAATCCTGCAGAAAGACAGAGAAACTGGGAATTATGTGTCTGTTCTGTACAGGGTTTTATGGGGAACAACAATCAACCTCCTAATCCAGGAGCAGTGCAGGCTCTCCAAGGTCCCTATGCGGGGGCTCCCAGCCTCTGAACTTGCTCCCTTATGCACAGACTTATTTGGAGCTAGGGATCCGATGCAGAGCCCACTTCCCCAATGCATACGTAGTGAAGAGGATCCCTGATGCACCTGCTCTACCCATGTGCCCTTCACTTACAAGTTCAATGGGGCTGCCACAGTGACTTTCTTGAACTCAAATCCAACGAATTGATTTCATATGTGGAGAAAAAAATTGGGGCAGATTCGCAGCTGGTACAAATCAGCTTAGCTCTACAGAAGTCAATGGACACCCTTGTACCTCAGTTGAGGACCTGACCCACTCTGGTGGGTTCTTTTTAAAACTTCCCCAGTATGTGACAAGAGATGAAAATTAACTTGGAAGGTTGTTCTTGACTGCACTGTCCTTTCAAAAATGTCATATTTAATGTGGGGTGAAATGTCACTGATTTAACAGATTTTACACTCTAGGTTAAGTGAGGGGGAAATAACCGCACATAGCTCAGGTAAGTCATTATCCCAGCCGGCTTCTAATAATAACAACAGACCACAGTTTTAATTGGAGGGATGGGCACAGTGTCTGAGAGCTGGTCACAGCCTTCCTTGGCTGGGTGCTCAGTGTTTTACGAAAACAAAGGCGTAGGGTGTGTGTGTGTGTGTGTGTGTGCGTGTACGCTTAATGAAACAATTGTACAGTATCTGTAGTTTTTCTGTGAATCAGAATGGATAATTCATGCAATGAATCAGGTTCCAAAGAAAAAGAAATGTAGTAGGAGAGGGAGAACAGGGATACAACATGAAAACATTATCTTTAGAGTTTTTTAAACCAGATTATTTCCCATAACTTCTACTACCCACCTGTTTTGTTCTCTGGTGGTTCAGATAAAATGAGACCCAGATATGAACCACACCTTTTGCAAAACCAGAACTACCTCCGATTTTGCCAATTAAACTTTTTAAACAGCATTTTAGTTGCTTATTATCAGTTTGTTATTTGGTTGCTTTATAAAATGTCCCCCTAACCTTGTCTGTCCCCGCCTCCACCGGGGCCTGGATGTGGACAGGAGTAAGGGGGCCGAGGCTGGGGCCACAGGTAGGGGCAGGGGTGGGGCTGGCAGCCAGGACTCTGGGTGCAGAGCTGGCAGCCATGACCCCAGGAGCAGAGCCCCGGATAAGGGGCTGGCAGCTGGAGCTGGGGCTGGGGCCAGGAGCAGAGCTGGGTAGTGCTCCCTCCCCACTTCCCCGCCCATGAGGTTGGCCTGGGCCCCAGCCGCACTCCCCCCCGAATGTTCTTCCGTGCCCCCAATGGGTGGTGCACCCCACAGTTTGGGGACCTCTGTTCCAAGGGCTTGTTCACATAGCACTTTATGGCAAGCCAGGGTGTGGATCTAAAGCACACCACACCAGCTTGCTACACAGTAATGTCCCCTGTGGACACTGCAATAGCACAGTGAAAATCCTGGAGTGTGGCTTGACTTATGTGCAGCAAGCTGGTGCACTGTAGATTCACTCCCTGGCTTGCCACACAGTTACTTGCCTCACAGACAAAGACTGTACATTACCACCAAGCGGACAGTATTTTCTAATGCAGCGGTTTTCACTCTGGGTCCTAAAGGCCACTCATTACTGCAATCCACCCACTCGCACAACCCTTTCCGTTCTCATAAAAGTTGGGTTCACAGCAGAAATACATAGCTGGTTTTGTGTGAGGAGTAGGTTTGTGGGCTTTTGCCTGGAACTTTTTCTGGCTGCTAGGTGGATGGCTGCAAGTGGGGATGCTCCTCTCTTCACCATCCCCTGCTGGTGACTGAGACTGGGGACAACACATTTTGACAGGATGTTGAGACCAACTATATAGACTCTTGAACCTATTGTGGTTGGTGGAAGATGGCCTGCCCATAGTTAAAGGCACTCCCCCTCATCTGAGGGGGAAGGGGCCAGTGTATCAAGGCCACAAGTAAATACTGGGGACAACAAATGAAAAAACAGGGATGGGTGTGAAGGTCATAGGGTGAAAATCAAGTAACTAGAAGGGGACACCAAGCAGAGAACCCCTGACAGTACCCACTGCTCCTCAAAGGCATTGAAGGAGTCAGTGGACACTGCCCAGAGGAATGCTGCTCAGGGGTGTGACTTCACAGGATCAGAAATAGGCCCAACAGTCACAGAACGCCCTCTTGTCCAGCTTCCTCCTCCTGATGTGATGGATGTCCATCAGTTTAAAAAGAGTTCTCACAAGTCTGTGGGGCCACAGATGGGGTATGAGTAGAGCAGGAGCAGTGGAGAGAATTGCAGCCAGAACCTCAGTAAGAGGTTCTGGAGGACCCGGAAGAGGGGTTGTAGTCTGACACACAGACATGTGCCAGGGTCTCTCTATCGCTGCAGAAAGGACAGGTGGCAGGGGAGTTAGTGAACTGTGTCACATACATGCCCGTGACCTCAACTCCATGGAGGAGCCGACAACTGATATCCCTAGCGGGCCGTGGAACCAAAGTGGAGTACAGGCTGGCCCATAGCTACAGACTCTTGAAGTGCTTGGAACTCTGTTCTGTGCAGGCAGATGGAGGAGGGGAGGGCTGAAGGACTGGATCTGGAATGGTTTGGGGTAGGAAAGGGTCAGAGCAGAGAAAGCAGGGGAGGGGAATGGACTGAAGTGCTCCTTCTGAGACCTAGCACTGCCTATTTTGCAGATTTTTTTCTCCCTCACCACCTCAACTAGAAAGAAACTCAGTGGGTTCCCCATCATGACACACATGTGGTTAGCGCCCCACATGCTGAGAAGTCCTGCATTAATGGTTGGGAGAGGCAAAATGGAGTCTAATCTGGACTTTGCCACTTCCTGCTAGGTGAACTTGGGCAAGTTACACAATCTCTCTGTTTCCCCAGCTATAAAAAGATGATATAATTATTTAATTGTCTTTGTAAAGCACTATGAGAACCTGGGATAAAAGATGCTCTGTAAGAGAGAAGTTTTGTTGTTATTACGATATATTTGTAAGGGATTCTCCTTGTGTATTCCAGAGGTGTTTTTTTTCTGTGATTAGGCACTAGGATAGTTTTGCTCATTTTTATGCATAATTCTTTCTTCATCTAAGCTTAATGTACTATGGAGGGACCCCCTATAATAGAGAGAGGGCAGCTCAGAGTGCTGGACAACTGACTCATAAGTCTCTCTTGTTCATACTAATTACTCAAGAGCTGTCCCTAAAAAGCCAAAAATACTGCACTTCAAAACGACCTCCTAAATGGATTGGAAAGAAGATTAGGATTATTTTTTTTGCATAACTTAATTTATGGTGCATATGTATGTCTAGGTATTAACATTACACACATCTAAAATATTATGGCTAGATTCTGATCTCAGTAAACCACTTTAAAGTTGGGCCAACTTCATCAACTTTAAATGAGTTACTCTGTATTTACACCAGTGTTATTCAAATTAGAATATGATCCAACGTGCATCTATGCTACAGCTTTTTCATCACAGGTTCCTTGGGAGATGAAGGTAATGAGTGCTCCAATAAAGCTAGGTGTTGTTCTAAAGAATGCAATTATAACAAGGCTTGATGGAGTTAATTGCCAAGGAGCAGTGGCTGTATCTCAGAGAATGCTATGAACAGTGGATCAATTCATTCACAACTATGCCATTATTTCCCGGATAGGCCTCAAACTGGATACACCATTTTTAGAAATGAAATACACATTGACCTGCATTTCTGAAATGTCAAGCGTGTTGTAAACTAGTTCACAGGACGTCAAATGCTTTAGAAACTGAGAAGGGGAGATTGGAAAGGGAGCTGCTCTTAATCTGCAGCCAGTTTTTAGATATCTTATTTTTAAGTGCAAGCTGTAGATTACAGAGAGAACAAGACACAGGGAACTGGTCATTAAAAAGCAAAATTACCATTTCAGTGTTCCACTGATGACACAAATAGATTGAGCTTTCTGCTCAAGGCTGAGTGCATTAATGCCTTGACAGAATTACATACTTACAAAATCACTACTTAAACCGCACACACATTACCCAGATTTTTCATAAACCAGTTAATGCAGTTGTGTAAAACAGAGTGCATGGGTGTAAAAATGTTACACGCAGACTACAAGACTCCCCAAATAAGAAGACAGCCAGGGAAAAATCTAGCACAAAAATCTGAAGAGCTACTACAATAAAAAACTGATTAAACAGACATGATGTTATCTTTTTTCTTGGCACTAGCGTTTGACCTCATTCTTCCTCTATTTTTTTTAACCATATAAAGTGAATTTTCAGCTGTTTTCAAAGGATCCTGTGCTCATGGTCAAGCCTAATAAAAATTCCTGTGGGGCCAGTACCCATAGTAGTTAATGCTTTGTGTAACAGGAGGTGTGCATGTTACACTGGCTTTCAGAGAGGGTGTGGATAAACTTAGTGAAATTGTCTAGAATGAGTTCCTTTACATGCTGTATAGCTCAGGGTTCTGTGACCGACTAGTTCTCAAACCTTTTCACGCTGTAGAACATCCCTTGAGAGATTCACTCCTGAATTACCTCCTCTCCTAAACATCCGCTGCTTGATTTTCAAAATACTCCTCCCTACAGACCACTAGGAACGGCTCTATTTGTGGTCAACATCCACAGACTACAGTCTGAGAATCAGTGCTGTAACTAGATTGCTCAGGTTGATTTCTGGGTCTTACGGGAAAACAAATGATGGTAGGTAAGCTATTTTTCTGTATGCCAGGTCTGTGCTGGATTAAGCAGTGGTATCCACAAGACGTGATCCTGAGGATTGATGACCACCAGAAACTTCCACCAAAGTCATTGGGAGTTACAAATGCTCAGAACCTCTCAGGGATCACATCAAATACTTGGTTTCTTCCAATATAATCAGGGCCCTATCCTGCAAACATGCATATGTAACATTGTGGACAATAATAGTTGCACTGAGCAGAATGGAGCACTCATGTAATCAAAATTAAGCGCATGTACATCTGCGGGTCAGGACCTTAGATAGCTCCATTTTCGAATGGTTTATATATATACACATTACAATTCTTTGCTGTCCTGGGTAATTTATTTGTTCTATCGAAGACACACAGTATCACTCCTGGCAAGCCCAAAAGGTGATAAAACATTATTTTATATACACAATCTGCTCTGCAAGAGGCCTTATATGTTATTAAGGATTGCACAAATCTTCATGCAAAGTCTATATAATTCTTTATGTATGTTTCCCACTCCAAATACATCTTTCGGTGGTCTTTTCTCAAAGAATGAAAAAACAGGCCAATGTCAGCAGTCCACTACTCATGAAATACACTGAAATAATAAACCAGTGTGCAGTCCATTAATCACTGTGTGCTATGCTTGCCTTTCTATGCCCAATCCACAGATATGGTGTATTACAGCTCTGAGTTTGAGAGTCTGGCTCTTTAGCTCAAGCTGTAGCAAATACTGATTTTTTAGCTCTGAAGGTCCTTGTTTCAGTCCACAGTGGGTCAGCCAAGATGGTGGCTATCACATAATGGGGGCTAGTCTGGGATTCAAAATGCTGTGGGTCTCAGATGCTGAGAACGAGTTCTCTCTGTTGAGAGGAAGTATATAATCCCTCTGGTCAGTATATGTTACGTGTTCCTTTCTGTGCCCAACCCATGGAGGATATGTTTTTTATACAGCCTAGCTCTGTAGATCAAGCTGTAGAGACTCCTGCTTCTAGCTCAGATGGTCCCCCTGGTCAATCCCTAGTAATGATTCAGACGACAGTTGTCACATAGACATGATGCACGAAAGGAATTTTTTTGGTATGAAAACATTTCAGTTTCAAGTTTCCAGGAGATAGGATAGAACATATCATAATTAACTGCAGGGAATTATTATTTTTCCAAAGAAAAATGATTTTTCAAATTAACAAAACTCTCAGGCTGAATTTTTCTGTGTAAATAAATTGTCTCCGTTCTTTAAATGCCAAGCCTTTTCTTCGTCTTAACCTTGTTCCTCCTTATTCTGCATTTGGCATTAGTTCACATAGTCTCTCTGCTCCCTTTAGAATTTCATATTCCATACTGGGATGGGTGTCCCCAAAGAAAGGACTCCTGTGCTGTGGCATGATAGGGGAGGGATTACAAGCTGTGCTGCCAACAGCGGGCATTGTTGTAAATAGACAAAACTCTCTCAGGCCCTGAAAGCACAATACTAAAAATATCGCATGGCATAATTTTGTTTGAACCATTCTACAACTCCATTTGAAGTCTCGGGGTCCGATCCTCAGCTGCTGTACATTGGCCTACCGCCACTAGAATTAAAGAACTACGGGTGATTTACACAAACTGAGTATCTGGCCTGAAGTCACTACAATGAAATCACCAGAAACTGCTTTTAAAAAGTGTTTTCCACCATTTGGGAAAGTATAACATAGACAGACCGATAAGTCAAATAAATTACCAGGCCCTGAGAGTTTACACCCCTGAGTCTTAAAAGAAAAGAAGAGAGATTAGAGAAGCCTTCACTTTTATGTTCAGAATTTCATTGAGAAGATAGTTTCCTGAGGACTCAGAAGACCATTATTCCAGAAAAGAATGACAAGGCTGTAGAAAACAATTCTAGAGCGATCAGCGCAACATTGGTAGAGGGAAAAAGCCCAGAAAAGATTATGCAGAGAAACACTAGTAGTTGGGAAACACTTTCAAAAGCACAGTTTAATTAGAGACAGCCAGCATGGATTTAAAAGAGGGAAAGTTTGTTTTAACTAACAACATACTGGGGTCTTTCAAGTATTACTGCCACTGTAGACAAGAGAAATGCGGTGGATGTTATATACAGTACTTAGACTTTCCACAAAGCATTTGATAAGATACCACACTGAGTTTTATTGGACAAAGCACAGAAAAAACTGGTACAGTGGTTAAAACAGCTTGCTGAGCTGAAAACTGTGTCAAACAATGGAAATAAAGAGTGGCTGTAAATGGGAACTTCTCAAGCTGAAAATGAAGTTTTCATTGAGGTCTACCCTCCCACATGCTGGATATTAAGCCCTCTCCGGTTTTCTTTAGATGGGAATATCACAGGCTGGGTTGTGACTTCGACTGTCTGCCTGTGCAAATGAATAAGAGAAAATAAACCCGCCTCTGATAAACCTACATGGAATATCTGGACATTTCGTCTGGGTACATAGGAATGGGGATATTCATTTACAGACATGGTTCAAAGAGCAAGTGAGCAAGGGGTGACAAGTGTAGTCGATACCCGGTGTTGGTGGTGATGGGGCATATCTAAAACACAAAGACACATGGAAGGCAGCTATGATGTAAAAAACCTAGATGTGAGTGACAGATGAGAGCAAATTAAATACAAACTTGCCAGTGTAACATGGTGGAAAATATCTCTTGCCACAAATCTGAAATAAGGGTGTATATTCTGCAGGGCTATAACAGAAAAATGAATGGAGTAGAAGAGAATAAAAATCTCATGAAGTGATACTAGTGCTGTACAAGATATTGGTGAGATGCTATCTAGAACACTGCACTCAATCAGTCTGAATATTGGAGATTTGGTCCTTTGCTTTTAACTTCATTAGATGGGGCTGGATTATTCCCTCACACTAAATGACTGTGCAGGGTAGTAAGGCTCCCTCCGTGTAACCCTCTGCAAGGCTGTGTTAACCTTGCCTGGCTTATGGGTTTGGGCGTGATGGGACAGAGCAGGAGCTATGCACACAACACTCCCTCTGCAAGAAATTGGATAGGCAGGGGGGAAATGGCTGGGCATGGTGGGGGAAGTATACTGCACCCTTAATAGGGCTGTAGCAAAGCACTCCCACCAGAACAAGAGGGGAGCAGGGGAGAAATTATGCCTCTGAGGCCTTACTTACACAATCATTTAGTCCATGGCAAGCTGGGGTGTGACTTTACGCCACACTAGCCTGCTGCATGCTAACTGCCCATATGGACCCTGCTGATGCGTTCTTTGTCCCACTCGGCTTTAACACGGAGGTGCACGAAGGAACTCTTAGCATGCATCAGCAGGGTCCACGCAGACACTTACTGCGGGGTAGATTTACACCCCAGCTTGCCGCGAACTGAATGTTTGTGTCAACAAGCTCTGAGACACAATTCCTCCCTGGAGATCCTACCAGAGTGGCTTAGCTACACATAGCTCCTCACACAGGCTCTGGCTTAAAGGCTCAGTCTAGCTCTTAGTTTAAAGGCAGAATATTAATGTTAGACTGTTGCGCTAGTTTAAATATGGCTTCACTAGCCGCTTACAAAGGGGGTTAGAATAATTCTCTCTGGCTTATATTCAATACCTCTATTTACCTAGTCAACACTTTAGGATTTGCTCTTTTCCCACTCTCCTTCAGCACTCTGCCAATTATTCAAAGACCTGGGCCCTCCACTTCCCCTTCCCTGCCCGTTGGTTTTCAGTGCAGCATTTTGCTAATAGTTCTCATCTCTTTGGCCACTTCCTTCAGAATTCTGGAACCCTCCTGGCCTTAGAACTGTGTTATGGGTCAGCTGTTTTAATTTGCTTATCACATAACAGATAAGGCTCTGATTTCCTTCAGTATTTCTTCTTCCTCTCGGGAGATTTATGTTTCTGGTCTCTTCTAGGAATATTGAGGCAAACAATAGATTTAATTTTTACATTTTTTACAGCCATTTGTGCTGATTCTGTCCATAATCCATCTTCACTATCTCAGAGATTGCAATGTCTCACTTAATGACCTCTTGTTGCATGTGCTTGAAAAATGTCTTTCCATTTATTGTAACCTCCTATGTAATCTTTCTTTCACTCTCCACCTTTTGGTTTTCTCTCTTCTCTTTTTACACTCTCATGAGCTGTAAAGGGCTGAATTTTAATGGATCTGTCAGGAATGACTGAAAAATGGGTCTCTGAGCAGACTAAAATCTATGGGAAAGATTATGCATGACCATGTAACAATGCATGTATATAGTTCTGTCAAGAATTACCATATGTAACGCACGCAAAGTACTATAGACATTCAATTATTTTAGCTTCAACCAAGACAGAATTTAGTAATGTACTAAAGTTTCTTTGGTACTTTTACAATCTATTTGGATCAGTGTCTTGTGCCAAGATAGAATAAAGTTACACAGCTCTCCAAGTAACAGGAGCTGATCAAATCAATGTTAAGATCCTGGGTGTGGGTCATTGCTGTGCTACTCTAGTTTTATGCTGGTGAAATGAATGGAGTTTAGACAATGTCAGACTGAAGTAACTCAGTGACGATCAAGGCCCTCTATGTCCACTTGTGCCTCAAAGCCGCCAGAATGGAAAATACATACAAAAATGAGGAGAAATAGATATAAATGGTGGCCACCTTTCAGTGGAACAAAAAGTATTGCATGGTGATGTGGCTTTGAAAAGGCCTCCCCCCCCCCCCTCCTCCTCCACAGCCTGCAAGGTAACTGCAGGTCGTGGGACACACCTGTGAAAATCGGCATTCTGTCAGGTAGTTTAGGATGGGTGTTAGTACTACTGTTTGCTCCAAAACTTTGGGGAATTCAGAACCAGGTGCTCCCTTCTTACAATTTAGTAAATGACATCCACTAAAAATCTTACATCCTTAGGTTACGTCTACACTGTGAGTTAAGAGTGTGAATCTCAGCTCACGTACACGTACTCACGCTAGCTCACCTGAACTAACAAGCGTATAAATAGGAGTGTAGACATGGTAGTATGGGCAGTGGCAGCAGGGGCACAGCTAAGCCATGCCGACTACATACCTACGGGGTTCAGGCAGGTTTGTACTTGGCATGGCTAAACTGTGCTGCTGCTGCCCATACTATCAGGGCTATGCTGCTACTTATACTTGCAGTAGCTCGATGTTTATTTGTAAGGAACTGGAAACCACATCCCTAGCTCATAGTGTAGATGAAGCCTTACCCAGAAGTCTGTTTGATCTTGTATAGGTTAGGAGCACACTCTCATTAGAATAAATATAGACATAAGTGAGATGCTTTGTGGAGGATGAAGTTCCCCAATATTTGTCATGATTTCCAGTTGATCGTACACAGCAGGGTAGAATATGAATGACCGAACTACTTCAGCACAGTGCAACCCTATGGAACCCTTTTTTAAAAATAGGGAATCCATTTAATACAGCCCAATGTATTTTTGTGAAGCAAAGCCTAGTTACAGTGAAGAATTGTTTCATGTAGCGTTATTTAAATGGACACATCTTTTTTCAAATGGAGCCTTCACCAGCTGTTCTGCCCTTTTATTACAAATGCAGAAGGAACATAATTCACTACCCTAGCATATAAAATCCGAGCTAGAAGTGATTTAGATGCAGGTGTGTGTTCTTTATACACCTGGTGTGTTTTCTCACATTTCAAACACAAATCAGTGGGAAAACGTGTCTCTCCTGTTATAATAAACGCTGTGATATAGTGCATTTTCTCCCCCCATAACAAGCAGAAATTGACAATCAGCGGTTTGCATTTTACTAGGACAATAATGGGCCTATTGCTGTTCTGGAGGAATTACATTTTTCTTACTCTGAAATTTTGTGGTGCCATTTATCTCCAGTGACTGGAAACGAGCCTTTGCTCCTATTCCTTTCCTCTTGCTGGGCCCAGACATGCATCTGGGGTACATCGTTAAGAGTGCTGTGTGTAGTGGAGATGGAAGGATGGGGTGTCAGCCCATTCAAGAGCTCTGCCCCTCCCAAAATAGGTCGCATAACCTCCCCAGGAACTGCACAGGCACCTGCAATTGTAACATGAACATGTTCCTTAGTGTAACATATAGGGCAACACCATAATAGCAGGTACCGTACGAAATGAACCATAAAGCATCCGTTTCTGTACTTTCAACTGCAAATTCTTGCAGCATAATGGGAAGGAAAGGGTGAATGGCTGTATCTGACACCCCCTACGTTCAAAAGAAATTTTATGCTAACCGCAACTCCTCGTTGATTTGTCTTTATCCAGCTGTTATCTCTTGTCTTATACGTAGATTGGAAGCTCTGTGGAACAGGGACCATCTTTTTGTCCTCTGTTTGTACAGCACCTAGCACAATGTAGTAATGGTTCATGACTAGGGCTCCTAAGGGCTGTGGTAACACAAAATAAATAATAGAAATAACTCATAGAAACATCTTAGGGCCTACCTGTGTTGTAACCCCTCCCAAGAGCTGGCCAGGGACGATGGTTCTTCCAAAGGTTGCCCAGATACCAGTCACTCTGGTTTTCCACCAAGCCAAGAACCTGCTGGCCTGAAAACAAGCAACATGCAAACAGATCATTAAACAGAAGACAATTAGTTTATGGGAATCAAATACAAAACCTGGAGTAGGGCAGGCAGTGGAAACAGAGCCCAGCAGTTCTGATGCTCCCTTCTTTCACGTTATGAAGATGGGTAATCACCTAACTAAAAACAGGAACATCCTGGTAGTGCAAGCTCATCATGGCTCTTTTCTCTCCTTTCTCCGCTGGCTAGTCTGAGTAACTAAACATGGGAATCTTTGTCACGCTGACAAAAATATATATCAACCAGGCAAATCTGAATGCTGCCTGATTTTGGCATACCATGCTGGAGAATCCTTCCGATGAGAAGACAGGGTTGGTACCAGGATACTCTAATATGATGGTCTGTTTATACTTTGATGATAAAAATTCAATTGGAAAATGGGTCTGATATAGAAAATTATTTCCTCTTGCCATTTTCCCCCCTTTAATGTCAGCATTTTGTCTGGCAGAGCAACAGAGGAAATTCGAAGGTTTTAGCTAAAAGAGAAAGTTGCACAGATTTAACGGTGGGCTTGTCTCCACGATGGGGTAATGCACATTACGGGGGTGTGGTTTCTAAAGCGCACTAACGTGCCGAGCATTCACTGGTATGCATAGACCCTGCTGGTGCGCACTTAAAGTACCCTAGTGGACTTTAACATAGTGCCATTTGAAACAGTACCATGTGAAAGTGGACTAGGGAACTTTTAGTGCACACCAGCAGGGTGTATGTGGATCAATTAATGTGCCCTGAGAAATGCTGTATAAGATGGGAGTAAGAAAAGTGACTGTAACAGTCCTTTCGGAGGGAGGGGGAAATTTAATTTGTAACCAGGAAAAGAAAAGGGTGACAATGTTTCAGGGTATGTCTGCACTACAGCTGGGAGATGAAACTTAGGGTAGGTCTACACTTACCCGTCGCGTCGGACGCGTCGGATCGATGTTCTGGGTTCGATTTATCGTGTCTTGTCTAGACGCGATAAATCAAACCAGGAAGTGCTCCCCCGTCGACGCTGGTAATCCAGCTCGACGAACGGAGTAGGCGGAGTCGACGGGGGAGCCTGCGCGCCGTGTGTGGACCCCGGGTAAGTACCTTTTCATTCGAACTAAGATAGTTCGACTTCAGCTACGTTATTCACGTAGCTGAAGTTGCGTATCTTAGTTCGAATTGGGGGGGTTAGTGTAGACCAGCCCTTACACTACTAGCTCAGCTAATGAAGAGCAGTGTGGACACTGGGGCACAGGTGGTGGCTTGGGCTAGCCACCTGACTCCAAGTCTGCCCGACCCCTTGGGTCGGGCTCAGGTGGCTAGTTTGAGCTGCCACCTCTGCCACAATGTCCAGACTGCTATTTTCAATGGAATAGCTCAAGCTAGCGTGAGTCTGCCTGCCCACACTGGGAATCATACCTCCCAGCTGCAATGTAGACACACCCTCAGTGGGTAGGCCCCCTCAGGGAGATTGTGGTGGACAACAGATGAATGACTGAGACTGGAAACAGTATTACCACCTTTTCTAGATATTATATAAACACCATGCTCTGAAAGGTGAGAACATGGTTTCAAACCTAAAGTCCCAACTACCCTAGCAAAACTGCCATGTTTTCAGCTACAATATGCTAGTACCCAGAGATTGGTCAAACATGACACATCCAGTATGGACCAAATCAGCATCACCACAAGGTGTTAGAGCCATATGAAGACAGTGTTTTGAGGGAAGAAATGGTAAGCAGTGTGATTCATTAAAATGTATAAGTACATGGGATGAAGCCCGTTCAGATTAGGTGATCACAAAGGTCTGTTTTGGCCTCATAAACTATAAGACACTGCTATCTAGAGTAGTGTATGAGAGTTCTTTGTTCCAGACCATCTTAAAAGGGATGGTTTGGAATAATAAAATAATATAATGATTATATTATAAATATTATATAACAAAACAAAATGTATATTATGGGAACATTGTATTAATCATGACATGGTTTGTCATCACCTTGACTAATATACTTGTGTGGCCTTTCTTTTTCCATTCCTGTCTGTTAGTCTTTTTAGAATGTGAGCAACTTCGGGCAAGGACCATTTCTTCTTCAAAGGCGGTACATCAAGGATGCTACTGAAAGTTAATAATAATAGCTGTGTGAGGAGGGCATGGCAAGTCAGAGGAGGAGGTCAAAAAGCAGATGTATGTGCTTTAGAGGTTGAGTGAAAAGAAGACAAGCACTGTCTCCTTTCAAAAGAAAAAAATATCCATCTGGAGGACTACAGGGCTAACACCTGTTGATTCAGGGCTGGAAGGCTGACTGTTCCTTATAAACACCACCCCATTAGAGACAGAGTAGAGTAAATCAAAAGAGAAAACTATTAGTAAAGGATGAGAAAACCAGAGAAGAAAATTCAGGGACAGCCCGACTGGAACTGAATGTCACAGGTGATAAGAACTGAATGACCCTGCCCATATTCTAACAGTGCATTTCACAACTCAGCAGTTAGCAGATGCTGCTCAGGATTGTACTTCTCACATCAAAAGAAATGCTAGAATCCCATTTGAAAGAAACAGATATTTAAATTCCTCTCCATGGAACATCAGTCTGCTTTCATTATTTTATCCCTATGCATTACCAAACACAAGTCACAGGGTTCAATCTCCAAACTGATTCATAATAGGTAATGCACAAACCTTGTTGCTGGTTAATGGATTTGCTCTCCCACCTACTGATCCCAACTCTCCATTTTCAAAGATATTCTTATCCCTTGGCTAGTTTTTCCCCAGACAAAGAGAGAGAGGAAGGCTTAGAAAATAATCTATGGCTGTATCCTTTTATTTATGTTTCCTGTTCAAAATAAGGGGAGAACATGAAAAAGAGACTAAAAGAACAACAAAGTACATGAACGGGAAGGGATCTAGAGAGGGAAAAGAAGAGCGACATGTTGGTTTTCATCTGCTAGGAATTAATCAGAATTTTCTAAAAAGTTAAACCAAATCTTTTCCTGTGTCTGATGTTCCTCTTCCCCTAAACGTTATCTGCTCTTTAGCTGCCAGATAAGCCAAGTCGCTGTGCCAAGCATCTATCCCTGGAGGCAGTTCTGCTCTTCCACCTAAGCAATATGAGTCATTTAGCTATAAGCACTGCTTTAGAGAACTAAGCTTTCAGTGGGTTGGAGTGTGTCCAAGATGGCAGGATATATCCCAAAACACAGTTCTGGGAAGTAATTTTTAAGGCGGTATCCATTATCATATTAATCCTCCTGCCGACTTCTAGCCAAAAGGATTGTATGATCCTGGGACAGCCCCAACACATGTGAGCCAGTGTGGCTCTAGGAGACCAACATCTCCTGGAGCAGTCTGTTTTGGAAAGGCTCATGTAGTGTTATCCTATGTGGGGACCAGTGTGAACAAGAGATAATTTTCTGCTGGATCAGCCTTACTCATAGATCAATAGTAGAAAGTTCAATGTTTTGCAAGGCACTTCCCCACTGGCTAGGGTTCAAAGATATACACGAACCTTTGTCCCAGGCTTGGCACAGGCAATCTACATTAGGGAGGGTCTTTGGGGACTGAAAGTCATAACAGGCTACAGCTAGCTGTAGAGCCCTCTCCCATCAAACAGTCTCTGGAGTCTCTGGTGCACCCAGCCCATCAGGACCAACTATGCCCTCCAAGAGGTGATGAAGCTGCAGGTAACGCCATGCAACTGGACCAGGTAGGCTGTACTGTTATTGGAATGTTTGGAATAGCAGAAATTTATTCTTTGAGATCAACCGAGAGACCTAAATTGCTCCCTTATTCACCCGCTCTTTCTGCATTAATGATTTCTCATCAATTTTCAAAAATGGACCACCCCAAAGTACAGCATCAATGTGTGATCAGAGATGGAATTAAAATTTTGTAGCAAAACTGGCCCTTGTTTGTCTGGTAGCTTACACGGCAGGGGACATTTTACAATCAAAACAGTAATAGGCTGAAACCAGTCTTCCTGCCAGTAGAGGGATGGATCAAGTCTCATTCCACAAGCAGCCAGGGAGGGATCTGCTCCATTATGTTGTGGAGACACAGGACTGCCTGGCTAAGGATAAGGGCTGTATGATAACGCTGCCAGTTGGGGAAATGGAAGCCTAGATGTGACTGGGAGTTGCAATCTACACAAAGCCAGTCTTGGTCTCCCACCCACTCCCCAGAGAAATATTTTAAAAATTCCTTTAATTTTCCTAAGATAAAACTGAGGAATAATAACTGGGAGACATCTCAGGATATACAGTATTCAGGGAAACACATTCATTTTGATCATATTAATTTTGCCCAAAAGGCTAAGGGTAAGGATTCTCAGTCTGCCTAAATCTCACACTACCTGGGTTAAAATACGCTCTAGATTCATTTTGACCAGTTTTTCCATCTAACTGGGGGTGAATATCCCTAAATATTTAATATGTTTGAGTTGCCACTTAAAATAAAATAATCTTTGGTTGTATCCTTTTATTTGTATCCTTTCTCCCACCTCTCCCCCAGTCACTTCCTTTTCTTGACAACACTGGTCCAAATTCCATCCTCAGGAGCACCCATGGGGGTTTGACAGGACTTAAAAAAGAAATTAGCACACACTGTCTTTGTTAAACTGATGCAATGACTTCTCTTCCAAGTCTGGAGTAAGTTGTGAGCGCTCACATATTCTTTACTAGTGCATTTCCATTTGCTCTAGACATGGATATTGTCACTGTCTGTTCCAAATTATTCCTTTCTGTAGCATCTGATCTAATGTCAGAGCTAGTTAGAAAACAGAATTTCCATCCCTCAGGACATTCTGACATTTAAAAATATGCTTTCATCCAAAATCGGGACAAAAAGTAAAAATTTTAAAATATTTTGCAGGCCAGAAATTCTTAAATATTTTGATTTGGAAACATCAAAATGACCTATGGAAATGTTTCATTTTGTTAATGTTAAGCGATTTTGTTTCAATAATGTTGAAACATTAGAATATTAAATATATAGTATACAATATCAAAATTTAAAATAAAGTTAAAAGTTTAGAAGTCAAAAGGAAATGATAAAAGTTGGAACTAAATGAGAAAGTCAAAATGAAATACTTCCTTTCAATTTTGAATCATTTTTAAAATTTCCCACCAAAAATTTCATAAAAAATCAACATGTTCCCGCAAAATATGATGTGTATTTCAACAAAACTGCATTTTCTAACAAAAAATTGTTGCATCAAAAAAAAAAAAATGTGACCAGCTCTATTTAATCTGTCTTCTCACTAGCCTTTAACACAGTTTTATTTAGTTACTTTTAAAACTGAATTTAGCACTTATAAATGTGACGGCTAGAGCAATGCATAGCATGGACAGATGCTGTGAAAAACTCACTCCTCCCACAGCTCTGTGACTACATCTCAGTTCTGATCTGCATCACTCCTACCAGTGACCCCCACCATATATACATAGTTCTGCCAATGCTTCTTAATAAAACCTCCAGTAGCCCCTGTTAACAAAGCCTTGGGGTATGTCTACACTACCCGCTGGATTGGCGGGTAGCGATCGATCTTACGGGGATCTATTTTTCGCGTCTAGTGTAGATGTAATAAATCGATCCCCGATCGCTCTGCCATCAATGCTGGTAATCCACCCCGGCGAGAGGCGGAAGCGGAGTCGACGGGGGAACGGCGGCAGTCGACCCTGTGGCGTCCTCACGGCGTGGTAAGTCGATCGAGGTACATCGACTTCAGCTACGTTATTCACATAGCTGAAGTTGCGTACCTTACATCGACCCCCGCCCCTAGTATAGACCAGGCCTTAGTCTTCTCCAGACCAGAGACTGCAGTGCCAAATGCTGATGTGCATTTGTGATGTGGACACACCTCTACCAAGCACTTCCCCAGACTTATTTCACCTCTGACTGTGTTGGCATTTGATCCCTGCTCTTTTGAGGTGAAAGACTAATGCACTAATCTGCTGTGCCACCAAGCATGGAGTCCTTTTTAAAAGGCAAACAAATAGAGCTATTGTTTCGGATGAGAATACAGTGGCTACCATGACGCATTTGAATTGCTCAGTATTCTGCGCTATCTGTCTCTCCTTCTTAAGAGTTATTATAATAAAACACCATGACTAACAGCAAAAGCTTTGTCATTGTTTTCTGCTCTGGCCCTGCAGTTATGATTAAGTGCACTCCTCTCACTCTTTGTTGCTCCAGGCACAAGTTAGCTTATGAAAATGAAGCTGTCTTCTTTACTTATTCATACATCATCACTAACAGCCAGACAACAGAAAACAAGGCTGTGATTCTGGTATGACCAGAGTGAAAATTTATCAAGCAGGCAGAACTAGAGCTCGATCATCCTGAACCAGGTTGCATTCTGCCTGGCTGAGGGAATAGTCTTCCTTTAGAAGACAGCTGCCCATCTACTGTATTTTTCACAGTGCAGCATTCTGACAGCTCACACAATGAAAGGTTCTTCTCACCATGCGTAAGCTCAGTTGTAGTTAGAAAGAGAAAGAACCATGGAAAATGGACATTTCTGAGCCTGACAACTCAGTGTCTTGAATTCTGTTTTTGCTTCATGGATTTGTAATGGCTAACAGAGAGGAAGGATTGTCTTGTGGTTAGGATGATGGACTAGAACTCAGGAAAGCTGGGCTCAATTCCTAGCTCTACTACAGCTTTCTTGTGTGACCCTGGGCATGTCACTTATTCTCCCCATGTCTCAGATCCCCACCAGTGAAACAGGGGCTAATAATACTTCCTATCTCCCAGTTTGTCTGTCACATCTATTTAGATTATAAACTCTTTGGAAAAGGGACTGTATCATACTGCATGTTTACACAGCCCCAGTACGATGGGCCCCTTAGCTCACGTGAGGCCTCTAGGTGATACTGGAATAAAATAAATTTTATCAATATTTTCTAAATTTTAGAATCATAGAATATCAGGGTTGGAAGGGACCTTAGGAGGTCATCTAGTCCAACCCCCTGCTCAAAGCAGGACCAATCCCCAATTTTTGCCCCAGATTCCCAAATGGCCCCCTCAAGGATTGAACTCACAACCCTGGGTTTAGCAGCCCAATGCTCAAACCACTGAGCTATCCCTCCCCCATTTTCCCTAGTGGACATTTGAATCTTTTTTGTCCTAGTGACTTTAACTGCCCCCACCTCCTTTACTGAAGTCACGACAAGAGCAAGGTACCCTTCTAGGGTGGGAGCACTTTAGTAAGCCTGCCACTCCTGCCTCCTCTATCATTCCCATGGCACCAGGCCAGTCACCAAAAGTGAGAGTAAACATGGTCATCAGACACTTGTGGCATGTCACCACCTGGTCCCTACTGGCCTACGGGGAGTGGGATGTCACCTAAAATGTCCTCACCTGCATTTGGTACAGATTTCCACAGTGAATGGTAACCAAAATACACTTCCCCAGCTTTAAAACTACAACATCAGGATTTATGTACTAGAGAGGTTATTACAGCATACTAGAATAGAACTCTATGCTGCTGCTTCTGCCAATGACCTCCACTGCTGTGGTTTAGATCCCTCCCCTCAAAAATACCTCCCCCTAAACTCTGTACAGAATGAGTCTTTCCACCAGAGGTCACTCCCCTGCCATAGCAATATGAATGTCTGTGTTTGTGCTGAGAGCGGGCGAGGGAGGAAACTGGACTTCGAGTTCAAGCTTGGTAGGAGCTAGAAATATTGCAGAGATGATATCCACACACATTTGGGAGAGAGGAATGGAGAATAAAAGGCTGAAGGTGTTGAACAGGGAAAGAAGTAGATATTCCCAATGGCTGGGCCTCTCTGAATTGGCCAGCACTAAGTTATGCAATCATGGTCAGCACTGGATAAACCTACTATGTTACAGTCAGGTGAGGTTATTTTTTGCACCAATATGATTGTAAATAGTTCCATTACCATCCCTCCCAAACTCTTCAGAATCCTCCACCCTCTCTTCCCCATCACTGCTCACAGCTTCACCATCTCCCTATCATTCAGACTTGTAACCTTTGTGAGATGTTTGACTCTCCAGGCTTCTCCAGCTCCTACCGCTCCATCGAGCCCAAGAGATAAAGATGGCAAGCATGAGAATGACTATATAACCCGGTGGTTAGAGCACTCACCTGCAAGGTAGAAGACCAAGATCCAGTCCCAGTACTCCAATGACTAAATTTTTTATTCTATGTGGAACAGCTTCAACAGGAGAGACTGGCCTCACAACATACTATCCTATAGCCCAGTGGTTAGGGCACTCACCTGAGAAGTGGTAGATCCTAGTTCCAAATCCCTTCTCCCCCACAGGTGGAGGGGGGTCTTGAACCTGGTGTCTCCCAGGTGAGTACCCTAACCACTGGACTAAAAGATATGAGGGAGGTGGCCCCTCCTCTCAGTGCTTTGTGCAAATTTACATATGGGACCCAATCCAGCAGGCAAACTCTGAGCATGCTTACCGGATTGAGCCTCGGAACGCCTATCTCCCTCTGGTTCGTATATTGCTCTGGGGCTTGGGTATCTGGATACTTGGCATGGGGGCTGCAGTGCACATGTACAGAGGCAGACACACAGGTGCCTAGGGAACTTTTACTATAAAAACTTAGGCGCTGAACCAGTTTAGGCAACTACAGGATTTGGTGGCAGCTGAGTGGGGGGTTTGTGAATCCCATTGGGTCCTGATTCTGGGATATAGGCAGCTAAAGTATTATTAGCCTCTTTTGTGCCATGCAGGAATACATGATTACTGAATAAAGATTTCCCCTACCTCCACCCCCAAAGATGATGAAACTGTCGTGGAGGAATGTGCTGAAGAAATGAAAGTAATTTTTCATGCACTGTCACTATGTCTTTCACAGTTTTATCAATTTTATCATTCAGAGGCTAAAGTTCTGAGTTACATCAAGTGGGTAGCACAGATCCTGTCTGAGACATACATTTTGGTAATGGAGAACTGAGCAGTGGGTTTATATGTATAACCAATACTTACACTGCACTTTTTATAAGTAGATTTCAAAGCCTTTTATAGAGGAGGGCAGTATCTTTATTCCCATTTTACATATCCGAGAATCATAGAAGATTAGGGCTGGAAGAGACCTCAGGAGGTCATCTAGTCCAACCCCCTGCTCAAAGCAGGACCAACCCCAACTAAATCATCCCAGCCAGGGCTTTGTCAAGCCTGACCTTAAAAACCTCTAAAGAAGGAGAATCCACCACCTCCCTAAGTAACCCATTCCTGTGCTTCACCACCCTGCTAGTGAAACAATTTTTCCTAATATCCAACCTAGACCTCCCCGACTGCAACCTGAGACCATTGCTCCTTGTTCTGTCATCTGCCACCACTGAGAACAGCCTAGCTCCATCCTCTTTGGAACCCCCCTTCCGGTAGTTGAAGGCTGCTATCAAATCCTCCCCCCGCACACACACTCTTCTCTTCTGCAGACTAAATAAGCCCAGTTCCCTCAGCCTCTCCTCATAAGTCATGTACCCTCCGCTGGACTCTCTCCAATTCGTCCACATCCTTTCTGTAGTGGTGGGCCCAAAACTGGAGCGGAGGGCCCAAAACTTGAGGAAATATGGGGGAACTGAGGCACAGTTGACATGATTTGCCAAAGGTCAGTGAGCAGGCCAGTGGCAGAGCCAGGAATAGGACACAGGTCTCCTGAGTACCAATCCAGTGCTCTATTCTTTAGGTCACACTGCCTCTCTATATTACAATCCATGTGTGATGATCTCAGCAGCCAAGAAGCATTCAGAGAGCCCCAGTAGCACTCTTTTGCTAACCGTCATGTTGACCAGCTCTCCCTTTGCTGGGTCAATTGGTGGCTGTGGAGGGTTTTTTTCCCCTCTCTCCACTTTCCTATAACACAGAAGAGTGGGAGTCAGGGCATCAGAATTCTATTTTCTGCCACAGATTTACTATGTGACTTTGGGCACAGCACCTGACCTTCCTCAACTGGCCAGATGCTGATTTCAGCAACATCAGTGTAAACCTGGCGTTAACGCCATTGAATTCAAGTGGTGTAACAGAGATCAGTGTCTGAGTTTCCCCTTTTGTAAAATAGGGATAGCAATCCTTACTTTATAAGGGCATTTGTTGGGTTTAATTCAACAATGTTTGTAAAATGACTCCAGATACTTAGAACAGTAAACTAGTATTTATATTTAACAAAACACTGAAATGAACTAAGCTGGAGAGAGAGAGAGAGAGAGAGAGAGAGAACATATTAGTTACCCAGTTACTGATAGTGGAGGTTTTTCCACAGCCTTTCACTTTATATGCCACAGAATGGGGAAGGAAAGAAAAGCAGCTATCGAAATAAGGGCAAGATATTAAAGGCATGTTTTCCTTCTGAAGTAAAAACTGTCAAGCCTCCTACAAATCGCCCAAACAAGAGTAGATACAACAGGAATGTTTAAAAGTGTGGTTTGATGCAGGTACATCCACAAGAGATTCTTTTTGCTCCATCAGGAGTTGTCCCAGAAGACAGTAGCAGGACAGACGCAGAAAGAGAATGTGACAAGCAAAATGAAAAGGACTTTTGTCCTCAGCTCTCTGAATAGAGAAAAACAGGCCCATGCTTGGTACAGAAGGGCCGCAGTCACACACTTGATAACAAAAAATGTTGCCAAATTAGCACAAGTGGCATTAGAAGTCTAACTGGACCAACATTTCTTTCCCTGTTGGGACTTAGTTCTGTTAAAAAAAATAAACAAGATCTGTGTAGTGTAAGGAAAGTCCCATTGGCTATGTGTGTTAATCAGCCTGAGAGAGAGTCACAAGACGAGAAGGTAGAATTATTCCTCTCTTCAATGGATATATATTGCTGCATGAAAATAATATATGCCTAATGCTTTTTATACTGATGATTGGTCTGTTTATATGAAGAATCTACTCATACTGTTAACTTCAGGCTTTAAGACAAGTTAGGGGCCTCTATCATTATTGTTAAGAATGATTTATGCACTAGGGGTATCAGCTAGCAACTGTTTTAAACTATTTTATTTAGGAAGTTTTAACAAATTTACAGATCCTTGCCTTGTAAATATCAGAAACAAAACAATCACTACATCAGTTAGCTTTTGTTTAAAGAGACATAATACAGGAATATAGTAATCAGATCTGTCTTTTTAATAGGGGGCTACCACATTACAGAGTGAGTATCATTACCCTTATGTCATTTCCAATGATTTTATTAAATTGAGTGAAATCTCTATATACACACATTTAACAGACCAGGTACATCTATCAAATGTTTATATTCAAACAATTAAGTGCTGGGTTTTTTTATTTGCAGGTTAATGTACTTTGTCTGAGTACTGAATAAAAGGTAATCAAATGTCTAGAATATCTATCTGTCCTCTGCCTTTCTTCCTGGGTCTGTTTCCATAATCAAATCCCTCCCATTTTTTTGAATCATTACTCAATGGTTGGGCTATTTTTTTCAATGAGAGGCTATCAATAGCTGAGCAGCTAGCTAACAGTAGATGAGAGATTAATTCTTTCCTTTTGTGTGACCATTTCTACTAGGAAGCCCCTGGAGGGTTACCAAAGGATCATTTGATAATAAATGCAGTCCAGCAATTTGTGGACTGCATCCTAATACTCTCTAATGTCTGGACACATCCACCATATATGCATAATATCTTCTCTTTCACCACAATTTCTCCAACATTTATCCCCATTCAATCTCTCTCTATTTTTTAACCTGACTGGTGTGAGATACCATTGAAACAATATCTGAAAGAAATTTTCTTTTATTGTGCTGGTCCTCTTTTCCAGATCAAACCCCATTCCTCCGGGGTAATTTGTCTAGCCACATCTTATTCCCAGCATGTCATATATGGACACTTTTTTGATAGGAAAGCTGTCTGCAAAGATTGATATCAATTAGTTATATATTTTTTTGGTTCCTAATTGACCAGACGCCATCACTTCTATTAAAGTTAGGTTTCTTATAAAATAGGTTTTCTAGAAAGTTGAGAAAGATAATGCCTGACTTGAAGGTACTGGTACCAAGGGAGAGTGGGCCAGTTAAAGTTAGTTTTGATCTTTCGATAAGTTAGAAAAGTTTCTTTACTGATTAGCGGGCCAACTGCGCATATTCCATGGCTCACTTTGAAGCTCTCTGGTTTGCAATTTGGGTTAAGATCTGGATTATTTGCAATGGGTGTCATTAGTGAGGGAAAAGAACTGATTTTTGCTTTAGTCTACCCCAAACCCACAGAGTAGCTTCTGCTAAAGGATGTGTGTAAATTTCTGGCAGGTGTGATTTTTTATTAATGCATGGTAGCCCACCGATATTTGAACGCCTGCAATTTTCTTGTTCAATAAAGACCCAGTATTTGGTAGGGTTAGAGCACCCCCAATCCACTACTGCTTTGAGTTGGCTGGTTTGATAGCACTATAGAATATTTGGAAGAGCTAGTACAAGCTATTTAATGTCTCTGTTCAAAGTATCAGCTTTCACTCCTGGTCTTTTCCTATTCTATATAAATTCAAACAACACCCTCTGTATTCCTGCAAGGGTTTTATGTGGGATAATCACAGAAAGATTTTGAAACAAGAAAGATGTGCTTGGCAGAATATTCATTTTGACTGTGGCTATTCTTCTTAACCAAGAAATTGCATACTTCCTCCAGCACTTCAGGTCTTTTTTTTCATTTGCCAAAGTAGCAGATTGACATTTAAATCATAGAGCTCTTCTAGGTTGTTTGAGATTTGAATTCCCAGGTATCTTGTAGAATTTTTTTCCTCATTTGTACCCAAATGTTTTCTGGGGCAGTGACTTTTCAGAGTCTGGCAAATTTATAGCTAACATTTCAGATTTGGCATAATTAACTTTAAATCCAAATGCTTTTCCAAGGTCCTGGATTTCTCTAGAAACTAATTTTAAGGAAATATTTGATATAGATAAAAATAATATTACATTATCCGCATCTAATGTTATTTTATGATGTGTTCCTGCAAGGTGTATGCCTGTGATGGATCCATTCTTCCTTATCCTCTGTGGAAAAGGCTCCATAGCTCCAAAAAGTAAAGCTCCAAAAAAGTAAAGTAGACAATGGAAATCCTTGTCTAGTCCTCTGTGTAATTCAAAAAGGGGAGATTTAACTCCATTCACTTGCACAGCTACTCTTGGGCTGGTGTAAAGAGCAGTTATCCATTTAAGGAACCGGGGCCTGTTGCAGGGTAGTTATACCCCATCAGGCCCCTAGGGCAGTATGGCCCCATGGACCGAGTCTCTAAGGCAGGCCTGGGCTTCAGGACAGTAAGGCCTAGTGGCCAAAGTCTATGCAACTGCCCGTCTTCCCAGGGCAGTATGGCCCAATGGCCAGAGTCAATAGGGCTGTCCCAGATCTCAGGACAGTAAAGCCTAGAAGCCAAAGTCTATGCAGTGGCCTTGGACGGCCCAATTCACTTCCCTGACCATCGGCGGTGCTTGCGCCGGGTCAGAGAGGGTAGGAAAACCCGGGCCCACCCTTCACCAGATTCCTAGGAAACCGATACTTTGTTGCTCAATCTTGGTCGCCTGTCACTACTGTCCCATCCCCCATATTGCTTCCTACTCCTTCTTCCAATGTGGGGGTTTCCTTGGCACCTGCTGCCTCATGTCCATTGGCCTCGGCTGGGGTCCTGTTGGGATTCCAACCTGCCTGGCATCAGCATCTGGGAGTTCCGGCTCTCTCCAAACAGGAGCCTGCGATGCACATCTGTTCTCGTCGGCTACCAGCCCAGACTGAGCTGAGCTACTCCCTCTTATACTGTGGTCCCAGATAGAGCATGCCCAGCAGGGGCTATGGGGCGTGGCTTCCTCATTCCACAGCATGGAGTTAACCCCCTCTGGCCCAGTGTGAGGTAGATATATTCCATCACAGGGCCACAGTCCATATGGGACAGAACTTGAAACAGAAAGTTTCGCCCTATTCTATCAATGGCTTTCCTCTGCATTTAGTGATAACAAGAGAAATGGATCTTTTTATGATCTGGCATTAAGGACAATTCCAAGTACTCGCTGAATATTGTCTAAATTAGCTAGTCATTTTAAAGCAGTAAAGGTTTGTCCATTGCTAACAGTTGAACACAGTTGCTCCCATTTGCACATCATGAAGTGGGTTTGCTGCACTACAGACTCAACCAGACAACAATCTTCTGTCTTGTAGCTCTAGTTCATGGTGTACTGTAGGGCATACTTCTGCTTGATGGAACGAAGCAGAGGTTGCACAGAGGGGGGGAAAAAGGAAGCAGAATGGCTTAGAGATTAGAGTAAGGAGATGTGGGTTATTTTCCTCATTCTGCTACTGACTTGTTGTGTAATTTAAGTCACATCTTTATGGTGCTTCAGTATCTCCATCTGTAAAAGGGCTTTATCCTGCAGAGGCTAGCTACAGAAGTGTTGAGCTTATTAGCACAAGAGAATAGGTGATGAGCAGGATGGGGAACCTGATCCTGCACTAATGAGAGTGCTGCAAATTAGTCTTGTCTGCTACCAGAAGGGTGCATGCCTAACTCGCAGGCTGAGGATCATACTTGAGTCCTGACACGGAGTCCATTCTTCATCCAAACTCAGATCGTCTTTTTATCCTGCACTCTTGAGAGAAAGAAAGTAATAGGGTAAGGGGGGTGAGACTTATTTCTCTCAATAAGAGGACCGTGTCTAGCACTTAACTCTAAATGCCACCACCTACCCTCTCAGCTCACTCTTGCACCGACATACAATGACCTTGCACAATGCAAGGACTTGTAGAGTCAAGGCTGGTATGGTGATACCAATAATTACCAGGCACTGTAAAGCACCTGGAGATCCTGGAATGAAAGGCACTATACATACTATTTGTTGCTATTAAATATTTATTACTATTTATTGTTCTCTCTCAGCTGGTCACTCCAGGTAAGGCGCACACCTATAAAATGACGATCAAGTGGTTAATATTTCCTGACAAAGAATCAAATTATTTTTTAGAGAAGGGAAAAAAATCTTCAGACTTTTGCAAATAAATCTTTGCTGATGGCTCTAAGAGATTTTAGGCTGGTTACCTAACCTCCATCTTATCACTGGCATTTCTCATTCTTTCCTGTTTATTTGCTTAGTGCTTAACAGTTCCTTTCATCTTGAGGAACATCACAGCAAAGAGGAAGGAGCTAGTGTTGACTGAGAAAGAAAAGAACCAAGTGCTATGAAAATCAGCTCCTTCAAGCTCTCTCTCTAATTATTCCATTAGCACAGGTCTTACTTTAATTGAGACAAACAGATGAAAAATATGATCAGAACAGTTCACAGGAGAGCAGAATTTTATTACACCACTCTGAGCCAGTGAGACTTTAAAGTGTTATAAAAGGGTTAAAGTTTAAAAGCAAATAGGTGAGAGAGTTAGAGAAGGTGCAAATTTCAGTAGGTGGATATGTTGTTGATAAGGGGAAGAAGCATGGAGGGGGCAAGACTTGCTGTCCAGTGGAATGCAACAACTCTCCTAATGAATTCTGCACACCATCTCATTCAACTCTGTAATATTTCATTCATTGATTTTACTGTCAAATGAAAAGGCGCTTGTTCCAAGTGGCATTTAGTGAGACAGATGGGGAGAGACCTAGACTTCATTACTTGGAGTTTGCTCTGTGGATAATGTTGACGTTACATGGGTAGAAAGCAACAGAGGGCAAAAGTCCACCACTTCCGATGTCTGGAACATCTCTTTGGTTCACTTCCTGGCAGCTGAAGGGCTTTTAGTTTCGTCAGACTAGTCTGCCTTACCTGTCATTTATGAAACAGTTTGGCTCATACTGTCCTTCTCACCCACAAGCTTTATGCAACCAGATCTCATAAGAGTCACTCCAGAAGCAGAATTCACTGCTGGTGTAGATGGCCATTTCTAGACTTCCCTTCCATTTTGGAGGCAGTGGGCGGGTGAAGGTTATGAATTGTTGCATTTTGACTTGGCTAAATGGATGTTATTGAGATGCAGAGTTACGGTAAATCTACCCGAAGTATTTAGCATTGTGCTTAAGAAGATATATAAGTTCTTACTCAGCCGAGCCTGTCCACTCTAGCCCCAGCATTACAAATGCCATCAGAAAAAGCCTGAAGCGTGCTTGCTGATACTCGCTGCCAATGGCTGTATGAAACAGAAGGTGGCTAAGAACTCTGAGCTGCTTTTAGTCACAGCAGTAAATGAAGAGAGAAACCAAAGAGCACCAGCAGGTGGGAGTGCTGCCTATATGCAGAGTAAGCTTGTAGTAGGAACTTACAGAAAACTGAAACTCTGCTGTTTAAAAAGGCACACCGCAAACCCTTTTAGACGAGAAATTAGTACAATTAAAATCCCCCCCTTTGGATACTTATTTGCAGCATCACATGGCCGGAGCGGTAGGACCACATTATCCATTCCTGCATGTAAATGAGATCCAATAAGATGGAGGAGTAGGCCCATCTGCTGTTTACCTATGACAGTCCAACAGCTGCTATTCTAGCTATCAGGGTTGGGGACCCAGAGTTTATACCCGCCCTTTCCCCTTGAAGTCTGATGCAGACAGGGGGAAGAAGTATGGTGAAGCCTCAACCCAGGAGAGTAATAAGCTAGGAGGGTAATTATCAGTGGAGGGTAATTATCAGTCTTACTTTTGAGAGAGATGCTGAGGTGGAGACTGGTCTCCACAGGACTATCTACTGGGAAGCGGGGCAGGGTAGATGTATAATGGCATGGGAAGAATTGGATACATCTTGCGGGTAGTACTGTTGGGATAAGGATAAGGAATGACATCAAGCAGAGTGTGGTCAGAGCCTAGACCAGAACCGAGGACGTTTTGAAGCTATTTTTGTATTTTGTTTTGAGGAAGGGGTGGGGAAAAGGTCTAGAGCAAATTTCGCGGGAAAAGGACAAGAGGGAAGCAGTTGCTGGCCATGGAGGGTCTGTTGTGAGAAGAGCGGAGAGCACAGAGGGTGTGTATTTGAAGAAATACATTGATTTGTAATATTATTAACATGAACATTAACATCATATATTAAAATATCTGTGTAATAATACAGGGCCTGATTCTCCCCTCACACTGGTAAAAATCAAGGGTAAAGCCATTTACATCTTTGGGCCAGATGCTCTATTGGGTTAAACTGTCATAGGCTCCACTGAAGTTAATGAGGGTTATGCCATTTTATACTAGTTGAGGATCTGGCCCAGTGCACATTGGAGTAAGATGCTGTTCTTGTGCTAGTGCACGTGAACCAGGATGTCAAAAACTCTATGTCTTCACATATCTTTAGCTACACACACCCAGGGCTGACGAGAGGGGCGGGGGGGGGGGGGGGGGGAGAAGCCGGTACAAATTACCGCGGCCTGGCGGTCCGGAAGGGGGTCCAAGGCCCGACTATGTTGCATGTTTTTGTCTTTCTCGGTAGTATCATTATCATTATCGTTTGTATACCAGGCAGGGCATATTTGTTTTTTTGGTTTTTTTTGCACATCAATACAAATCCTGTGTAAAGATTTTTAGCTGGTCCGCCCTTGCTGGGGGGGGCCCAAAATTTTTTTTCCACCGGGGCCCAAACCCGCTTTTGGCGGCCCTGCACACACCCCAAAAGTCTGCAAACTCTGTGACAACTAATTCAATCTGAAAACAGATTTTGGTATTGAAGTGACTATAATGTTATTAGCAACAGGACTAAACAAGAGAGTGATTTTTTGAAAAGAGGATTTTAGTCTCTCTTTAAACAATGCTGTCACAGAGTCCAAGATGGTGCAGCAAAAGCACCAGAGGAAAGAAACCATTCCTCTGCACCCCCGCAATAAACAAATAACTAAATGAAGTAAAAGCACCAGAAGTTCTTATGACATCATAGATCCTGTACCCCAGCCGTGCAACCCTTGCAAGAAAGCATTCAAAAGGCAAAAAGCCACTGTACCAATTAATCCTCTTATCCTCTACTAATGCATGAAATGTAAGCAGCATTCCTTTATGATGCAGTAAAACAATTTTTATGGCTTATCTATCCAACTCATGTCAAGATGTATTTTTCAAATAAAAAAGGGTAAGAACAAGGAGTCAAGTGAGCATAAATCCCTATTGCTCATTTCCCTGGTTATCCACCTAGGGGCAATAGGGAAAGCAATATAAAAAGAAAAAAGTTGTAGAATTCATAACTAGCCTTGGCTAACACTCATAGCACAGATGCAAGCTGGCACTCTAAACGCTTCCTTAAAAAGTGAACCTATTAGTTAGATTACATAACAGTTACTGGCAGAAGGTCCACATGATGACCCCTCTTTGCATTCAAAGTGCTATCATGAGTTAAAGTTCATTGGCTCTGCCTCAGCTGAACAAAAAAATCTCAAAAAAATGTATAGAGGATATGTCACTCCTGGCAGGTGGTGTAAGGCTGAGGTGGCTTCTCTTTCAAAGGAGTGCAGCAGATCTAGTAGACTCCATACCTTCAATAATCAACATGAATTACAGTTTGAAACCCATTTAATACTTTGGCAGCAAAGAAAGGGGACGACACAAAGTCCTGAAAGGCAGCAACAATTCAATATGAATTCATAGATCATAAAAAGTACATGCCAAAAGATGCACCACAGGTGTCACCAGGGATTCAACAAAGAGCAGTGGGGCAAAAAGAGTGCAGCATTAAGCTCTCACTTCAAGTCTGATCAATACTAGACTGTGCTTGGCCAACTTTCCAGGGTAAAACTGGAATCTTTGGAGTTAGGGCTGTTAAGTAGCATAGCCCTAAACCAGGCCTGCACAACTCGTAAAGCGGTGAGGGCCACATTACTCCAAAGAAAAAAGCCGAGGGCCGGATGCGAGGAAAGTTGTTGAGCAAAAAAACCAAACGATTTTTTTTTTAAAGGCTGCCTCCCGCGGGCCACACAGAGAGCCTCGGCCCGCGGGCTGTATGTTGTGCAGGCCTGCCCTAAACTTTAAAACTAAGAATGCCTCGAATATTTAATACCTAATGGGTAAAAAGCTCACCCGTTCTAGACTGTTTATTTCCATTTTCCAGCTGTGATTATTTTATTGCTCTTTTTCTTTAAGGATTGTACTTTATTGGTGCATGTGTTTAATAGTTAAGGGGAAGGAGAAACAAGGAAAGTAGCAAGGGAGCTGGAGCCATTTTTATAGTGGGGGTGCTGAAAGACATTGAACAAAACTGCAAACCTTGTGCATGATAGAAGCCATACACTCAGTCGCTGCTCTTGCTTCAAGCCAGGATGCTACTGCACCCCATCTCCCTCCCCCCACCCTCATTCCAGTGCTCCTGGCTGAAGAGACACCTGGGATGATAGAGAAATATAGGCATAAGTTTGTAATGCAAGGTAGCAGCAAAGAAGATTGATGCAAATGTGGGTTAAATATGCAAAGTTATCACCTGAGAAATCAGGCAGGGAACAGATCCTCTGTATAAAGAGCTGGTGCAGCTATACCTGGAACACTGCATTCAGTACTGGGCACCTCATTAGCAGAAAGATACAGATGGTTTGGAGGGAGTACAGAGAACAGAAACAATATGACATTATGAGGAAAGTTTAAAGAGCAAAATATAGGTATGACTTGGCTAAGTAGATAAACAAATTATAATTTATGGGTGTGGGGGGACACAAGAATCTAAATATAACTAAGACTTTGTTTATACAAAACACTTAGTTTGCAGCAAGTGGGGGTGTAAATCTACCCCGCACTAGCTTGCTGTGTACTAAGTGTCCGGCTGGGCCTTGCTGCCATGCACCAGAAGTTCCCTAATGTGTTTTAATCTCACTACGGGACTTCTAGTGTGCGTCAGCAGGGTCCACACAGACACAGTGCACAGCAGGCTAGTGTGGGGTAGATTTACACCCCTGCTTGCTGCGAACTAAGTGTTTGTACAGACAAGCCCTTAAAGTTGTAAACACCAAGAAGGGAAAGGGCAGAGCCAGGGGATAAGTAGGAATACTAGAATGAAATATCACAGTGAAGATTTAGGCTGGATTTCAGTGAGATCTAGTACACGTTAGAGGTGAAATCCAAATTCCTGTTGTCTTCAGTAGAGCCAAGAATTCACCTTAGAAGCATCCATCACTTGGAATGGGACATTTAAAACTAGACTGGTCTAACCACTAGAAAATGCAACGTGGGGAAAATGCCTTACTGGCAGTCATGATGGACTAGAATACTACTGGGTATGACTGTGAATTCCTCCATTGAAGACCTCCATTGACCATCTCTGTCCCTTTAAGAAACTTTTTATAAATGGAGATATGCCAATCTCCTAGAACTGGAAAAACCTTGAAAGCTCATCAAGTCCAGTCCCCTGCCTTCACTAGCAGGACCAAGTACTGTCCCCTGACAGATTTTTTGCCCCAGATCCCTAAGTGGCCCCCTCAAGGATTGAACTCACAACCCTGGGTTTAGCAGGCCAATGCTCAAACCACTGAGCTATCCCTCCCTCCCTCAAACCACACTGACCATTTTAATTTTGGTTCATTGGTAAAGGTTTATTTTCTTTCTTTGCAGTTTATGAGTGGGTGAATCACTTATGAAGTCCCCTTCAGTCTCAACAATCCCAGAGTGGCTTGATCCATCCAGCCCCAGTGAAACCAAATGTTCATGGATATTTTTATCCACACTAATTGGCTCTAATTTCCAGTCTGGTCAGTAGCAGGCTTCTTCAATCTGTGTGAATGGAATCCTTCCCTCAGGGTTCTCTGGAAGAACTCCCATTCCCTTGGTGTTCTGGATGGATCTGTAACTGAGCCCAGGTTGCCTACTTCCTTCCTCTCCCTGACAGGGCTGGAGCTCCCATTAGGCGACCCTAGGCAGTCGCCTAGGGCGCCGGGATTTGGGGGGCGGTGACTCCCGGCCGCGGGCGGGTGGGGAGGCTGCCAGGGGGTGGTTTGCTGCTGGGGGGGAGGGTAGCTGCCGCCGGGGGGGTTGGGCTGACTGCCACGGGGGGGAGAGCATTAGCTGGGGAGGGGGGCGCAGGGCTGGTGCAAGAAACCTTCGCCTAGGGCGCGAAACTTCCTTGCACTGGCCCTGCTCCCTGAGCCTGAATTAGCTCCTTCCCTGCCCTCACAGTTCAGGGGATCTATACACCTTTTTATAAAGTTGTTTCCAGCTCTAATTTCTATGATTCTGCTCACTGCATTCAGTGTGTAAAATTAGACTGTTAATGGTGCTTTATAAAAATCAATCTGAGACCTAGGGTCATTTTGACTGATACACATGACCCCTCAGAATAGAAAAGCATAAACAAACATTATTAAAAAAAGAACACGAGATGTTGACTTCTTCGCATCTAGAATGAGGTGCGACGGTGACTGAATATAAGGCTGTTATTCTGCCACCTGGATTCAGCCCTTAAATTGCAAACACGGAGCTTGCAGCAACAAACTCTGTGGCCTAGATTAAATTCTGGGACCACCTTCCTTTAGTTATCACCACACAAAGAGGAACTCACCTCCTGCCTTCTGTGAAAGGAAAATAAACACTTTCCTGTTTAACATTATAAAATCAATGAGTTGAAAGGAGAAGCGCGCTTGCATGCATGCATTGTAGGAAGGGAAGATTTATGTAACTTGTGACATAAGTCACTAAGGCATTAAAAAAAGATCATTTATCTGGTTTGGTGGAGGAGAATAGGTCTTCCATATATCATTATCAGATTTAGATCAGCTCTCAGAAATGAAAAGTACCAAATGCCATTTTATTTCATGACAGATGGGAAGGCTCCCCCTTCAGAAAGACTGGATGAGGGCCGACTCTGCAGCTGATCATAAATTATTAACTAATTTGAAGGATTTTCTCCCCTCCTCTCTTTCTTCAAGTCCTCTAAACTAATTTGGTGGCTAATTCAAGGACAGATCTAAGGCACTAATTATGAAGCAGGTAAGATAGGATTAAATAAATGCTCCAAGACAAGGCAAGGCTGGGCTTCTATCACTGAATCTTCACATACATTATTTGTGTTCAGGATTAAGGTATTTAATTAAATCATCTTTGTGTAGATAATAGAGAAAATTATTATTTTTTAAATTGCTGCAAAAAGGTAAAAATTATCCTTCTGTTTGGTTTTTAAATTTTTATCAGGATTCTGTAATTTCAAAAACAAAATGTTCAAAACTGCATTGACTCACCATTAAGAATATTAGGATAAATCAAGATACCTTGCAAGTTCCCTCACTTTGTGCTTAGTCTCCTTCCCTCAAGGATTCTAGCAGAGCATTAAAAATGCATGGCTGGGGGTGTTTATGGAACAGCAGCAGCCTCCTGACCACAGAAGCAATATTTTAAAAAGGTCTGGGCCAGCCTTACTAAGGGGGACTTTTCCTTCTATATGTTAGGAGGTTAGCTGCTAACTAAGCCCATGCTTCAATATTACATATTGCTGAGGGGAGAGGGGAGTGTTACGGAAGGAGAGGGGATCAATTTTGAGGGAATGTTTTGTTGTTGTTTTACATCTGTGATATAGGGTGAAAGGGAAGGGGTGGTTATTTTAAAGGATAGGGAGAAGTGAAGGGTCGGGGGAGCTTTTGATCCCTGAGGGAGAGAAAGGGAAGTAACAGACTTCTAAGAGGCTAGACCTATGCTATCAGGAGCTGAGGATACTAAGATCTACACCATGAGGCATGTGGTAGATTCTTCTATCACTGTTCAGGTGGGCAAGGGAGACTCAGCAGTATGAGACCTCCTTCCTTATGATACCATCACAGGTCACTGTGGTATACAGATGGCCTGAGACAGATGAAGCAGGAAGGAAGATTGCCCCCAGAGCTCTAGCTGAGGTTGTAGTCCAAGTCTGACTGAGTGCAACCAAGAACGTTTGAAGTCTTGGCTATGATGGAGACAGAGAGGAGCTTCTTTGCCTCCACCATAGCACCTTTGAAGTCCCAAGCAGCTAAGCTGTTCGGAGATGTCAACATCCCCCCACTTGTCTGCAGAGTTGAATGAAAACATCTCACATTGTGAAACAATCTAGTTGTTGGATAAAATCACATGGAATTGGATTAGACTGTCCAGCCAGTGTCAACCAATATGGTTCCGGAAGCTATTACTTGCTATTTGGACCTAATGTTCTTCTTGGCTGGAACAAAAAATCCAATGTGGAAAGATTGGGTCTATTATTAATGGAGACTCAACATCTTCCTTCAGAAGATAAAGGTGTTATCACCTTTTACAGACCATGTCTACTTGTTTTCACTGGTTCAGTCAGTGTTCTTGCCTTTTTTAATTTCAAGCCACTGCAAAAAGTAGAAAAATAATACCTTGGACAGAATCATGACAGTGACAACAATACGAAGAATCATGAATTGATTTTTGGCCAGACAAATCTTGACAGACTTCCTTTAAATGACAGCTAAGAGCTAAAATCTACATCTGGTAGAACTCTGTTTCCCCCTCTGCTATATTAAAGAATATGAAATACATCTTTTTTCTGTGGGGAAAAAATAAGGTAACTAAAATATTACAAGATCTTTTCATTGTTCACTCCTGCTGACCCCTTACCATTTAAGAAACATTCTTGTGGTATCTGTGGCCAAACATAGTGGAGAGATATTGTTCATTAAGAATATTTCCTTTCATGATAATTAACATATATTATTTCCCTTGTAGGGGTACACCCAAATAACTTCCAGGTATGGATGATACAAATTACGTGCATGTACATGAATGTGTGCACAATGAGGATCACAATCTAAAGCACACTGAAGTAAATATAAAGACTCCCATTGATTTCAGTGGGCTTTGAATCATGGCCCTGTGACATTGCACCCCGTAATGCTTTATGGAAATATGCTTATGAATGTAAATATGACATAACTGGAATTTGTTTTATGCTACATATGCCATGTAACATATCTCTGCAAAGGTTATGATCTACTGAATATATTCAACCTATTTATATGCATGTATCAGTTTTGTATTCAAAGTTATGAATATTGGCTGAGTATGTGTTTGATTTTAAGTAGCCTTAGTAAGGCATTCGGTCAGCTTCTTTAGAAAGGAATGTGCAAGTTAAGCGCCCAATCAAGAAACACTTAACGGACAATGGATCTTGGAAGACTCCAATCCACATAAGAAGTCTACCTGACGCAGTTCAAGGTAGCATGTGAACAATGGCTGCCACTTATAAGGAACTGAGTGATGCATGGACATGTGACTTGCCCATGTGACTCCAAAACTCCATCTTGTAGCTGGGATTCTACACAGGAGGAGGAAGGGGTCCACCCACAAGAGAAAGTCTATTTAAGCCCCTGGAAACCCCTCCATTTTGTCTTCAGCTGGCTCAAGAGATAGCCTTTCAACCCCCAAAGGATACCTGAAAGAAACTGAACAAAGAACAGTAACCACAGGGATGTGAGTGATTGCTGGACCCAGACTAGAAGGAGGTTAGTCTGTAAAAGAAGCTTACTGGAACATCTCTGAGGGTGAGATTTCATCTGTAATCATTTTTTTTACTGTATTAGGTTTAGACTTGTGTGTTTTATTTTATTTTGCTTGGTAATCCACTTTGTTCTGTCTGTTATTACTTGGAACCACTTAAATCGTACTTTTTGTATTTAATAAAATCACTTATTAATTAACCCAGAGTATGTATTAATACAGGGTGGGGGGGTGTTTCGTCAAACAGCTGTGCATATCTATCAGTATTATAGAGGGCGAACAATTTATGAGTTTATCCTGCATATGCTTTTTACAGGGTAAAACTGATTTATTTGGGGTTTGGACCCCATTGGGAGCTGGGCATCTGAGTGTTGAGTGAGAGAGGAAGACTTCTTAGCTGTTTTCAGTTACGCCTGCAGCTTTTAGGGGACATAGTTCAGACCTGGGTCTGTGTTTGTAGCAGGCTAGTGTGTCTGGCTCAAACCAGGCAGGACACTGAAGTCCTAAGCTAGCAGGGAAAACAGACTCAGAGGTAGTCAAAGCACATCAGGTGGCAGTTCCCATGGGGTTTTTTGCAATCCAAACCGTCACAGGCCCTTTGAACACATACACATATACAGATATCATAGCACTAGTCTTACGGACTCTTGAAAGAAGAAAAAAAAAAAGGAACAGAAACAAAGGTCCCATACTCTTTTCATACTGATAATTTCCAGATAAACCCTATCCATCATTCACTGCGAATAACACCAAACTTGAGGAGTGAGTGTATGTGTATGTGCACGCACCCACACCCAGCACCTGCCAATGAAAAAAGAAATCAATAGAAAGTAATACAATTAATTAAACTCTGCATAAGGATGGGAGAGAGGGAGGTTCAGAGAGGAAGCTACAAGATGTGTGCCGTGCTACATACTAAAATGTTCCCACTGTATTACTCAGAGGTGATTCAAAGAGCCACTCAGGCAAACTTTGATATATTTTATCTGGACCATTTAACCATCATGTAGTTGTTCTTCATTTCCTTTTCCATCATTACTGATTGTCAATATATGCGCATGTTTTATTTCATCTCTCAGCTTCATAATTAGTCAGGATCCTCCTGCCAGCTTCATTCACTTGATGCCACAATCGCATATTTGTGACATCAAAATCATTTGTACAATGATGGATTGTGATATGCTTGAATGAAACTGGCAGGAGGGTCAGGTTTGATTAGAAAGGAAAGAGCTTCTGTTTTATATACACACACCTTGGTGATACTAATCAGTAATTAAGGGAAGGGTTAATCCAAGGAAACACACCTGGTTACTCTGAATTTGGGTGGGAGTTGATAGCGATGGGGGTTTAGTAAAATAGTTTTAAGACTATCATGTGGGGGGGCAGAGGCTCTTCAAACCTTTGAGGGCTGACTGAAATTAATTCATAAGAAAATTAATAGATTTGTAGCACATTTATATTGGATTGCTCTGGTAGGGAATGTCACTTTATAATTATTATGTTGCAGCTCTGATCAAGAGTCTGGATCTGGATTTGATGCTACAAAATCCTTGGTTTGTCTCCCGTGGCATGAGGAATATGCTCCATGTCCTTGTTTTTTTCTCTTTATCTGCTCTACTTTGTAGAGCAAAGTATAGACTATTTTGGAGCAACAAGGGTCCTAGGTGCATGGTTAGTGCAGGTATCTGGATGCTGGATTAAAATTAGGTGCATACTGGTGCAAGGGCATCTGTCTATTCAGATGTTACCTCTCTTTCCAGAGTGCCCCCAGTGGAGTTCCAGTACCATCAAGCCCCCTGAAGTGCAGGTTTGCTGGCTTTGAAAAGCTGTTGAATAAAACACCTCAGTGTGGTACAGATGTTAGCAAATGCCAACACTATAGACCCTGGATAAAATGAAACCTATAGTGTGAGAGAGAAACAGAGAATGAAGCCCCTGCATTCAGAAGCACTTTATCACAGAGGATGCATATGGGGCCAAGTTTAGACCTGGTGTAAGCAAAGGTATAACTCTTTACTTCAATGGAGCTATACCGATTTGTACCCAGTCTGAATTTGGCCCATTAATCCTACACTACAGAGGAATGTAGCATTTTTCATACTTTTCCTTATAAAAAACCTTGTAGTTTCATCAGTTAATGTTGGCTTTGCCCTGAACAATAAATAACCCCCTACTCTCCCAATGAGAAGCAGGGTGGTGATGACTCCTGTCAGAAAAGGAGCAGAAGAGTTTGGCCTGAAATCCTGTGGCTGAGGCATGCTTTGAAGAGTGAATGACTGTGTGGGAGGGGCTTTGCCATTGAGCAAACTGTGCTTTATGAACTCTCATCCATACCGCCATAAGACAAAGGAACGAGTTGCTTTGGGGGAAAAAGAGAAATATTAAACCAAATAAAGAACATTCCCAAATGCAAAAGGGTTCAAGGGCTAATACTGCAATTATAACAGGATGGCAGTGCGGGATGTGGGGAATCCCACTTGATATCTGTGAGAATGGTCCAGTGGTTAGAACACTGATCTAAGACTTGGGAGAGAGTGGGTCAAGTCTCTGCTCTGCCACAGAGTCCCTGTGCCTCAGTTCCCCATCTGTAAAGTACAGATAAAGACCACTTCCCTACCTCATACGAACGGCCATACTGGGTCAGACCAATGGTCCATCGAGCCCAGTATCCTGTCTTCCGACAGCGGCCAATGCTAGGTGCTTCAGAGGGAATGAACAGAACAGATAATCATTAAGTGCTCTGTCGTCCACTCCCAGCTTCTGGCAAACATACTAGGGACACTCAGAGCATGGTGTTGCATCCCTGCCCATCCTGGCTAATAGCCGTTGATGGACCTATCCTCCATGAATTTATCTAGTTCTTTTTTGAACCCTGTTATAGTTCTGGCCTTCACAACATCCCCTGGCAAAGAGTTCCACAGATTGACTGTGCATTGTGTGAAGAAATACTTCCTTTTGTTTGTTTTAAACCTGCTGCCTATTAATTTCATTGGGTACCCCCTAGTATTATGTGAAGGAGTAAACAACATTTCCTTATTCACTTTCTCCACATCAGTCAAGATTTTATAGTCCTCTATCATATCCCCCCTTAGTCATCTCTTTTCCAAGCTGAAAAGTCGTAGTCTTTTCAACCTCTCCTCATATGGAAGCTCCCTAATTATTTTAGTTGCCCTTCTCTGTACCTTTTTCAACTCCAATATATCTTTTTTGAGATGGGGCATTCAGATCTTCACACAGTATTCAAGATGTGGATGTACCATAGATTTATATAGAGGCATTATGATATTTTCTGTTTTATCTATCCCTTTCATAATGGTTCCTAACAGTCTGTTAGCATTTTTGACTGCTGCCGCACATTGAGCAGATGTTTTCAGAGAACTATCCACAATGACTCCAAGATTGTTAGACCCCATCATTTTGTATGTATAGCTGGGATTGTGTTCTCCAATGTGCATTACTTTACATATATCAACCCTGAATTTCATCTGACATTTTGTTGCCCAGTCACCCACCTCACGGGGATGTTGTGAGAAGAAATACATCAAGGACTGTGAGATATTCAGTTGCTATATTAATGGGGCTCATATAATTACCTTAGATAGAGTAGTTTTATTGCCATGAATCTCTGCAAGAAGCAAATTTAAAGGTTATGTGTGTGAAACAAAATTTCAAAATTCACTCAGGATAGCATGTGCACCAAAAGTACTTGCACACTTCTCCACTTAGAGAAAAGAAACAGTACAGCTCTAATTTCCAATACAGTGCCTAATCAGTCCACTGAGAACAAATGTTTGTGACCTGCAAGAGGAAAAAGAGGCTCATACAGGTATCAAACAAGATCATGGCTCAATTGTGTTATATATTGTACAAACGCATAGCAAGAGACAACCCCTGCCTCAAAGATTTTGCAAACTAAATAGGCAAGGAAGACAAAGGGAGGGAAATATGTAGTAGTAATAGCCCCATTTCATAAACAGGGAGCTGAAACACAATGGTATAATAAAGGGACTTACCCATGGTCACACAATGAGTCTGTGGCAGAACCAATAACTGAACCCATCTCTTCAGGATTCCCGACTAGTGCCTTAACTACAAGACTATCTTTCCTGTCCGATTATTCACTTAGCTCCAGCTATTAGCTCAGCCTGTCTCTTTTAGTTCAGATAACTCTCCTATCCTTATTCTACCCCTCCACCTACAGGTGGCGTTTGTAACTTCTTATTTTAGGAACAGATACAATAACATTTGCTAATACTTGGACTGCACTGACATGCATACATTTCTAAAGTTTTTGGTTTTAATAAGAAAGTTTTAATAGCTGTTAAGGTTGCAAAGGAGTTCAGCTCCCCTTGAAGTGTTAATTTTTTTAGATCTTCTACAAATCAGAGAGGTTGGGAAAAAAATAAAAAGGAAGTCGTACAAAATTTTCTCAGAAGATGTGCAATGACTCCCACAGCAACTCTGTTTTCAACTGCAATTTCTGCTAACAGAGTGGCAAAGGAACAGCTCTCTACACTGACTCAATGTGTTAGATGTGACTTTGGAAAATGTTTTGTAATACGCCAGGACACACAGAATATATAATTCTGTGGCCTAATAATTAGCAAGCATGCACCAATGTTATATTCATGTTGTATAGATACTGGTGAGCAGACAAACAAAAGGGGAGGGGGAGGAGAAGAGGAGTATGGAATCCATGGCAGGCTGGACAGTCTGTTTGATGAGGGTAGTTAAGAAGATTAATGTATACTCTAAACTCAACTCCCCCAGTCGGCCAATGCTCAATAATTTAAAAGACAACGCCAGAGCCTTCATTTCAAGGTGATACAAAATTCTGATGATAAAAGAAGCAGCTGAAAACTTACTTTTAATTAAAGAACAAGCAGGCTGAAACTCCCATGTGCCTAGTAGGAAGCAATATCATTTAGGCAATGGTGTGGGACACTATTATTTATTTAGTTCCTTTTATTGACTAACGGATTTGAAAGAGAACCAATAACTACTGCTCCTCCCTAAGATCCTTAATAATACATGGGTATTACTCACCTACATAATGAGAAGAAGATGGGGAGTAAGGGAGAGCAATTAGGCAGACAGATGTACAGCTATAAGGCACAGATATAATAATCCCCAGAATGAGGGGTAGGCATGGATAAATGACCAGAATAGTATATGCAATATTACATAGTGGTAAAATGAGTACATTTGTGACAAAAATTAATAGATGGCAGAGAGATGGGCAGATAGGTGATGAGAAAATTGATAGGTGAATGCACAGATGGATAGAGAAGTGACAAATACATTAATGAATTATAGATAAAGAAATTCATGAAGATGAGCAGAGATTAAACAAACAGAGGCCAAAAAACCAGCCCAAGAGATGTGGAATCGGATTAGATTTCCATGAGGTCCCCAGCAGCCTGTTTCACACCTTTGCTGCAAACACCACTTTTAAGCTATTAACGTTTATCAAGAGTCATAAAACTATATTTGTGTTAAGAGTTTGTGAGGCGTGAGTGAGAGCTTTTTTCAGTGTTCTTTGAGGGTTTGTAGCCTCAGGCAGCAGCATCTGCCAAGACCCACGGCAATGGAGAGTGGCCGTTCATCATGGTCATCAGTGACATTTTGCTGACTCTCTCTATCCTTGGTGCCAAAATCAACTATTTTAGATTTCTGCCCAAATTTCAACAACTTGGTGCTAATGGGAAATTAGCACACCCAGTTCTCCCATCAGCAGTGAGAAGGACCAGCACCTAGCAGGTGTTACTGACTGAGTCAGAACAAAGAGGGTGCATACTGGACACCTAAAGGCCATGACTCCCCTGTCTCTGTCAATCATTGCAGGGATAGGTGGTATGGGCTCCGGTTCTGCAAGGCACTTAAGCTCAGGCCTAACGTTCAGCATGTGCGCAATCCCAATGAAGTCAATGAGACTATTTATATGCTTGAAGTCAGGAATGTGATTAAAGCACTTTGCAAAACAGGGCCCCTTGAAAATAGATGCCAATGTCAGTCAGTCCTTCATCCTGGAACATCTTCTCCCTGTGTAGGAAAAGGGGCAGGAATCCCACAGCACCCCATTCTGCTCTCTAGCATCCTTCTATCACACTCAAACATTGCAGGTGAATTGACTCTGGAGGGAGCCACTGCTGGCCTTCTACCGCCTTATGGAAGATCACTAGGGTGCTACGGCTTCTGGTAAGGGATGAGATACGAAGAAGGGGAAAATAAGGGACTTGCACAGCAATATTCAGAACTAGGCAAAATGTTGCTATGAGCTATATAAACCTTCCTTCTTCCTCCCAGAACTCAGCCTATACACCTCAAATCCTCCCCTTCTATTTTCTAGTCCTGGGCAGGCTATCAGTCACGCTGAAGTGTATGCTAGAGCCGTAACAGGGATAACAGTCCATTAAAGACTCGGATGAGACTAACAAACACATTTCATTAATCACAGCACAATCTAGACCTGAACCCAGATCGGCAGGTTTGAAAGGCTAGTTATAGGATCCGTCTGCGTGTCTCCACTGGTTATCATTGGGAGAGGGAATCTTAACTGGATATTGCTATTATCCTGCTTCTTTCTCAAGGAAAAGTGGCCCGTGATGATTACCTTACATTTGGAGGGAGGAGGAGTCACCAGAGCGGGAGAACAAGAGAGTAACAGAAACCAGGCTGTTATCCCCATGTTCAGAGAAAGTCCAGACACTTTGTTCAAGGACGAGGAGCCTGATTTTCAGAGGAGCTGGGTACCCAAAACTCCCATTGACTTTAACAGGAACTCTTCTGAAATTCAGGCCAAAGTTTCCAGCTCTTTCTCAGATGCTGTCTTTATTTAGGACTTTAACAGAAAAACATAAGACACGCAAATGACCGTTCTGCCTAGGGTCCCTTGCCCAGTACTGATTCAGTCACTATTAAACAGCAGCAAGTAAAAGCTAATGGAAACAACCATCTGAAACAGGGAAATCCCCTTTGTACCAGCTCTTATTATTAGCTCTCTGGCTTCTTCCAGTGGCTTCCCAGCCCCTTCCCTGGAAAAGTCAGCAGGTGATTTACATCCTGCTGGGTAATTGGCAGGTTAACAAGGGTTACTTGCCAAGCATATCTAACTGTTTAACCCCTGCTGACCCTGCATGCTTCTCTGCAGTAGATTGAGGGGTATCATTTTTTCCCCCAGGAGCAGATTGGGAAGGGGTTCTTTCAGCCCAGATAGGTTCTCTACTTGAACACTGAAGGGCCAGTATAGTCTATCAAAAAAGGCCTTTTTATCTAAAGGATGAACTGACAAACGTCTGGCCAGGGGGCCAAATCTGAGCAACACTTTTTTTACTCTAGCTTTATCTCATTGATGCTGTGCTAAATTATCTAACTATGCTTTATTATAAAAGCCTCTCCCAAGTGAGCAAAGGGGACTGTCCTTGGTCTCTTTAGATGGATTTTACTATGCAATGTTAAAAAACAACAGGAAAGACAGGCTGAATGGGGAATAAATACTTTAGGAAACACAGTAGCAGTACCAAAGAACAGCCAATGTATTTTTAACATAACTCTGTTCTCAGCTGTAATGAATCTGCTTTGGATTCACATCATTCCCATCTACTAAATTGCCTGCTTCCTGCTTTGTTGAAATTAGTACCATGCAGGATTCTGCAGTACACATCTACACATCAGATCAGAGGTAGGAAAAATCATTTCCTATTTTAGTGGTCCCCCGATTCTTGTTTGTGGGGACATAAACAGCAAAGGCCATACAATAGGTATAATATTAATGCCCAACTGGGCAGATTTTAAACCATGCAACACCTACAGCTCTTATTTGTGCCGTGGTAAATATAGCTGGGTTTACAGGATCAAAGCATTTCTCCTGTATCTGCAAAAAAACTTGCATGTGTGCACTGTACTTGTAGCCATGTTGGTCCTAGGATCTTAAAGAGACAAGGTGGGTGAGGTAATAGCTTTTATTGGACCAACTCCTGTTGGCAAGAGAGACAAGCTTTCAAGCCACACAGAGCTCTTCCCGTCTGGGAAACATACTCCCAGCATCACTGCAAAATGCAAGATGGAACAGATAGTTTAGCATAAGTAGTCACAGGCGCCGACTTCCGGTGGGGGCTGACGCCGGGTGACGTTGCGGGGCCCCGCCCCCGACGCCAACGCAACGTCGCCCAGCGTCGGGGGCGGGGCCCAGCAACGTCTCTTGGTGCTGAGGTGAGTTTGCGGTGGGTCCCGGGGCTGGCGGGGAGCTAGGCGCGGGCCCCGGGGTTGGTGGGGAGCTGCCGGTGGGTGCTCTGCACCCACCAATTTTTCCCCGTGGGTGCTCCAGCCCCAGAGCACCCATGGAGTCGGCGCCTATGTAAGTAGTTAGCACATGTCATAAGGGACCATTCGAGGTAGAGTGGCCTGTTAACACCTCTGCAGCCATAAGACAAAAAAAAAGGGGGGGGGGGGGTTGAGGTTACAGATTGTTATAATAAACCATAAATCCAGTGTCTCTGTCCAGTCCATGATTTTTAGTGCTATCAGAGATATGAATTTAAGCTCCCAGGCTTGTTTTTTGAAAGTGTTGTGCAAGTTTCCTTTGAGGATGAGGACTGATAGGTCAGATATAGAGAGAGATTGCTTTGTGAAAAGTGTTCACCTACAAGTGATAGGTTGTTATTGTCTTTTATCATTTTTCTATGTGAGTTCATTCAAGAACATAGTGATTGTCTGGTTTCACCCACATAGTTGTTTTGGGGGCATTTCCTGCATTGGATGAGTGTCTGGCTGTAGATAACAGGTTCCTTGGTGCCTCTGGGATGCTTACTGGATCTTTGCAGGTAGTTGTGGTGCTCTGTGGGTTTCTTGTATATGGATGTCTGTAGGGTTTCATTGTTGAAGCTGATTGTGGTGTCCAGGAAGTTGATACAAGAAGCCCATGGATCACCATACCCACCCCAAACATCTAGAAATCTGTTATACAACCAGGCACTCATCAAGGAGGCAGGGGATGTAGCAGATGGGAATTGTGTGAATCCACAGCAAAGTCACACAGCTGAGAACAGAGTTACACACCCTTAACACAATCAAAACTGCTTTCACAAACAAGGACACTCCACCAGAGAAGTAGATCCATCATGGAACAGTCCACACAAATACCCGGAGAGATTTATTCTGCTTCAATACAGAAATAAACCCCCCCTCCAACTGCACACCCCTACTTGTCACCTACTATCCTACTCTGGAACCTACACGGGGAATCACCAAAAAACTACAACCTATACTAATAGGCCCCGACTCCGTGGGTGCTCCGGGGCTGGAGCACCCATGGGGAAAAATTGGTGGGTGCCAGCTCCCCGCCCCAGCTCACCTCTGCTCCACCTCCTCCCCTGAGCGTGCCGCCGCTTACTGCTTCTCTCCCCTCCCTCCCAGGCTTGCTGTCAAACAGCTGTTTCCCGCGGCAAGCCTGGGAGGGAGCGGGGAGAAGCGGCGCGGTGGCGGTGTGCTCAGGGGACGAGGTGGAGGGGAGGTGAGCTGGGGAGGGGAGCGGTTCCTCTGCGCCCCCTCCCGGGTTACTTCCTGCGGCCCTCCCCATGCCCCCCTGCCCCAGCTCACCTCTGCTCCGCCTCCTCCCCTGAGCACACCGCCACTCCGCTTCTCCCCCATCCCTCCAAGGCTAGGGGAAGAGGGGAAATGTGGCATGCTCGGGGGAGGAGGCGGGGCCGGGGATTTGGGGAAGGGGTTGGAATGGAGGTGAGGAAGGGGCAGAGTTGGGGCAGGAGGCGCGAGCACCCACCGGTGCTGGGTAAAGTCGGTGCCTATGCCCATACTCGATGAGAACCCCATCCTGAAAGAAATCTTCCCTGAACCCCCACTTTTGACCTTCAAACAACCCCCCAGCCCATCATCATAAGCGGCTCCCCACAAACCAAGACACACCAACTCAACGCAGCACCAGACCCTGTCCAAAACCTGCAGACACATCTCCACTGCTTTAGAGATCAACACCCTCCACAACACACCTTTCAAAATCCATGGATTCTACACATGCCTATCACAACATGCGCTGTACCTCATCCAGTGCACTAAATACCCCCAAAACAACTATGTGGGTGAAACCAGACAATCACTACATTCTTGAATGAACTTACACAGAAAAATGATAAAAGACAAAAACAACCTATCACTTGCAGGTGAACACTTTTCACAAAGCAATTTCTCTATATCTGACCTATCAGTCCTCATTCTCAAAGGAAACCTGCACAATGCTTTCAAAAGATGAACCTGGGAGCTGAAATTCATAACTCTGCTAGACACTAAAAATCATGGACTGAACAGAGACACTGGATTTATGGCTTATTACAACAGTCTGAAACCCACTAACCCCTTTTTTTGTCCTATGACTGCAGAGGTGTTAAAGGGCCACTCTACCTTGAATGGTCCCTTAGAATATGTGCTAACTACTTGTGTGAAACAATCTGTTCCATCCATCCAGCTGTGATGTTGGGAGTACCTTTCCCAGACCTGAAGAAGAGCTGTGGGTGGCTGGAAAGCTGGTCTCTCACCAACAGAAGTTGGTCCAATAAAAGAGATTACGTCACCCACCTTGTCTCTTTAAAGAACTTGCATGAAACTTTGGCCCCACTGTGAAATTTCTTGAACATGCCGTGTCTTGTGGCAAAGGCTGGAATACTCCCTAGAATTCGGAAGTTGAATTTATTGTAAATTAATTCTATTTGGGACTACACCAATCCCTTCAAAATCTTCCTTCCTTCATGGAGTTAGGAAGCACTGGGGTCAACTCATGCATCTTTATTGAGAGTCTCAAAATATCTGGGGTTTCATTAATGCCCCAACTCCTAGAGTTATGTAAGTATGGGAGAAGTTCAGCTTTTGTTTATTTTTTTAAAGGAATTTTCTAGCCCTCGTGGTTTTGAAGAAAAGCCTGAAAATGCAACTTGAGCAAATGCTAAAGGGGCAAGAACTCAAAACTTAGAAAAACAAAACAAAAAACCCCCACACCTCATGATTTTTAAGACTAGCTCATGATTTTATCGGGTCTCATTCATAATTTGGTGTGCTAGCCCCCTTAAAGCTGGTCTAAGGTAAACTATCCTCTAACAGGAGGTATTTGAGACTTACAACTACTTATTCTTTGCATTACGGAGTGTGGAGACCTATGCACAAAATTACATCAATATCATCAATGTCTCACATTGTACTGTTTGCATCATTACTGATGACATGGATCTGTACCATGCAGAATACTCAAGCAGCCAGTCAGGATGTAGTATGGATAAAATGGCACCAGCCCCACTACTGGCAGCTGGCTGGCTGAGTTTGCTTTATCTCAGGGGTCTCAAACATGCGGCCCGCGGAGTTATTTCCTGCGGCCCGCCATAAGTGCCGACTCCACTGGCAGCCAAGCTCCAAACATTACTGAGTGTTTATATTTTATTAAAACCCCTCTTTGCATTACAGTTTTAAAAAAGTTAATACATTGACTTTTAATAGAAAACTATATTACTCTTCCTTTTTTTCATTTTTGACTATACTTTTCTATCATTGTATGAAAAGGTGTCAGTGATGTGGCCCTCGAGCCAATTTACTAGTTCTCATGTGGCCCTCGTGGTGATCTGAGTTTGAGATCCCTGCTTTATCTAATACTTAAATGCAAACAGAACGAGGAGTACTTGTAGCACCTTAGAGACTAACAAAAAGGTGCCACAAGTATGCCTCCTTCTTTTTGCTGATAAAGACTAACAGGGCTACCACTCTGAAACTTGAATGCAAACAGTGACTCATCTGAACTGAAGACAAATCAAATTAACCCCCTTCAGTGATCTAGTAAGCAACAATGTTCATCTGGAAACCTACTGTGTTCTTTTCTAGTAAAAGGGTAAAATAAATACTGCAAGAGGACAGGGATAGTTTCTTCCTCTGTAGATTACTTCTGTCAATTCCCTATAAAAAGGGCTTTATTTGCTTTGAGGATTTGCCCATATTCCAGACACCAGTGTGGATATACCCACTGCAAACCACTAGTATAGGCAGGGAAAGCTGTGAGCACCAATGCAATCTGCCTTTCTTTCAATCAAACACAATCACAGTTCACCTTGTCTACACTAGAACTCTGTAACAATGCCATTATGGCATCCACTGTAGTTGGAATCAGGGCAAATTCCCCATATAAAACAGGTCAAAGTCTTGCATATTCAGTGAAGCTGGCACAGGGCGGGTTAAATAACACCTGCCTGGCCACTTTCTGTGATTCACCTAAGGGACAGCAGGTGGAGGCACCACTATCCCTCTCCCTTGTGGCTTTCTGCCAAACAGAAAAGCTTTGCTTTGAGGCTGGGGGCTCTGCCCTGCCTACATTGCCACATCATTGGAGTGGAGGCTGGTTTTTGGCCACTATAGCCTGATCCTGGTGGATTTTCTGCTGCCAAAGTTCTTTATCGGGTTTTCATAGACCCTGGGGTGAATATGGCCTACAGTATAAAAAATGAGAAAGTCAAAACACAATGGGAAACAAGATGCAGGAAACATCTGGTACTACAAGGCTGCATGAATCAGGTACAGAGTTGAATATTAAACATTAAAGAGAAGGAAGCAGAACCAAGGTGGATTAGAGGCATGTCCCAACTATGGGCTGAAACTAAGGAGACATTTCTTTTTACCATCTAAGAAGGTTTATTGCATGTACTTCAAAGGCAGCTGGCTTAGGGGGCAGCAGAGGTGAATCAGAGAGAATCTTATCAGTGATGCTCAGCATAAAAAGGGAAGCTATAGCCGGGCAGTTACCCCGCTCTTGAGAGAAAAGGCTAGGCTGATTGGGGAAGCAGCCACAGCTGGGGACACGCCCCAGTAAGGCCCTATAAAAGGGCTGTGAGTCAGGAGCTGAGAGCATCCCTCTCTAGCTGTGAAGGGAGAAGGACCTGGCTGCCTGGGAGCTCGGGGTACAGAGAACAGAGCAAGGCTGGGGAAAGACAAGAGGAGCTGGGGAGCTCCAGCTTAGTAAATCCCCAGGCTATGGGCCTTGCTAAAGGCCAAAACAGGTACTGGGGTGGCAGAGGCAGCGGCAACTGGTTCAAACCCCTTTGCCAATGATAAGTGGCCATTACAGACTTGCCCCAGTGAGCGGGGGCTAGATGATGACTGGCAGTAGCCACTGAGGCAAGGTGGGGTTAGAGGGTTGGTGGGTACCCTGGGAGGGGAGACCCAGAGTGTGGGGGCACTGCCAGGGGGCAGCACCCCAAGGTAAAAGGGCAGCGGGGTCCAGGAGGGACACATGGGGGCCAGCAGCAGGCGAGACACCAGCCCACAGAGGGCGCTCTGAAGGCTGCCTACAGAGGGCGCTCTGAAGGCTGCCTACAGAGGGCGCTCTGAAGGCTGCCTACAGAGCGCGCTCTGAAGGCTGCCTACAGAGCGCGCTCTGAAGGCTGCCTACAGAGCGCGCTCTGAAGGCTGCCTACAGAGCGCGCTCTGAAGGCTGCCTACAGAGCGCGCTCTGAAGGCTGCCTACAGAGCGCGCTCTGAAGGCTGGAAAGAGCTAATTCCCAAGAAGACCAGTAGGAGGTGCCGTGCCGGTGAGTCTCACTTTGCTACAGAAGCACTTATACTAGAACAGGTGAACCGGGTATGAAAAAGTATTAGCCCATGACTCCCAAGAAAACTATGGAAAAAAAAACCCCTCAAACCAAATCTTAAAATAAAATGTAGAGAGAGAATGAATGTGGTCCATATGAAAACGCAAGTAGAATACTCTAGCCCTTTCATGGCTAGGAATAGTGTGGGCAGGTGCTATGCAAGCTTTTCACACCTCAGCCAGGACACATACCTCAATCCTGACCTGGAACACCCCTTGAGGTTATAAATCTCTGTTCTCTCTCGAGCAGAGGCAGTCTGCTGAATGTGGTTATTAATGATATGAAAAACAGGGCCACCAGCACAATGTTTACAAATGCAAATGTCACTAAACTGAGAGGTGTTACAAACACCAGTGAGAACAAAGAAACAACACAAAGGGACCCAGCGAGGCCAGAAATGTGTGTGTGGGGAATACAGAGTTCAACCTTGAAAAAAATGCAAGTGAATAAATCTAAGCAATAATAATCCAAAACACAGAGAAATAGTGAATGGGAAAGCAGTAATGCTCTAAAAGACCTAGCAATAACAGAGAGAGAGGAATGGTCTTTCACAGGGCTAGGATACAGGAACTTCTTACATCTAATCTCACTTGTGAGATTCACTCGCATTGTGTCCTCTAGTCTATGCCTCAGTTTCCTAATCCATAAAAATTGGGATAATTGTACAGCCCTAACTTGAAGCGATGCTGTGAGGGTTAATTACATTCTGCACAGCATTGTAAACATAAGTGCTCAGTGCAATGTTATTTCTATACTGCACAGCAAGTTAGACATTAATTTGCAATGGATTATGGAAGCAAAAGAGCCAGCACTGCCGTCGTAGGGTCACGAGTAAGGCACTGGCTTGCTAACAGGGTTTGTGGGGTTTAATTGTATCTGGGTTGAAAAAATATTTATGGCTTTGTGACTAAAAGTACAGTATGTAGTCAGGACGTCTGGATTCTACCTCTGGTTTTGACATGAACTTCTTATGTGGCATTGGACAAGTTACTTAACTTTTCTCTCAGCCTCAACTTATCTGTAAAATGGAAATAATAGTACAACTTTACCTCATGGGTCTTTTGTGAGAATCAATTCACTGGTATTACTAAAGTGCTGTGAAATCCTCAGATCGTGCTGTATAACAATACAATACATTTTAATTATTAATTTGCACTGCATCATAACATGGACCAGGAATCTGAGAGTTTCTCTCTCTAAATCACATTTAAGTTCACATCTAAAATACTATGATTGTGGTTACTTCAAGACCAGAAACATCAGCTTTCAGTAAAATAGTAGGAAATCAGAGAATTGAAAAAAAATAGGGATTGATTTATAAGAAAAAAATAGAATGAAAATATATAGGTATGTACGCTTGATCAAACAATGACTATGGTGAGATATAACAATTGAACAACTGAGGGTTTAAACATCAAGGAGGGAGAAGAATTGACTAGGATGGACCATTGGGAGTAACAGGATGAAACAGAGCTCAGGAAAATAGGGTGAGGTCTACTAGACTGCAAAATAATCCCATCACTTATATCAGTTAAAACTAGATTGACCAAAACACTCCAGGATGTGCTGTAGGGAACAGTGCCACACTGTCAAGGAAATTGGCTAAGTGGGCAGCGTTTTTTACCATCTCTACCATTTTATGACTCTTACTCAGGGGTGAAAGTAAAATGGAGCTCTTACCGGGCCCCCCTGGAAGGGGCGGGGCTTCAGGCAGAAGGGGTGGGGCAGGTCAGCGACCCCCGGCCAGTCCATCTGCGCTCCTTGGCCTGTGCCGCCCGTGGCTCCAGCGGCGATTTAAAGGGCCCGGGGCTCTGGCTGGTGGCAGCAGGAGCCCTGGGCCCTTTTAAATCGCGGCCCTGGGGCAGCTACTTCTTCCGTCGGCGGCTGGGGGGGCGGGAAGGAGAAAGGGGCAATGACGTTAAAGTGCTGCCACGGCGGCGCTGTAAAGTCAGCGGTACGGGCCGGTGCAGCTACCTTTTACTGGTACAGCGTACCGGCCCGTACCGCCTTACTTTCACCCCCTGCTTGTACTGAATTTTGGTTCTGATATGAACACACACCCCACCAGGGGCTAGAGTGAGATCATCATCATTTAACTTGTAAACCACTGCAGACTAAACTGCGGTCTCCGGCAGTGAAATGTTTCCTTTCTAATTATCTTGTTTCTCATTTCCTTTAATGATAACACAATCCAATGGAACACTTGCACTCTAAGTTTCAAATTCGGGGACCCAGCATCTAGCTCAAGCCAGGAGGGTAGCAACGGGCTGTTTCCACTGGGAGTAGGGGAAAAGGGGATAAGAAAATCCTGCCTCTCCCTAAGGCTGAGCAGCAGCTGCAGCAATTCTCCACAGGCCAGCTGCCTCCCGGTTGTACTATGGAGAGAAAACCAGAGTATCCATACAGTAGAAGATCTCTGGTTTTACCCTCTCTGTACTGCCACACTGGAGGATTCCCTGCAAAGCTGGGTTCTCTATAGACTCCTAGATCCAGCCCTTTCTCCCATCCAAGGAATCACAGCTTTTCAACTGGGAGATTGAATTTGCCCCTAGTGGAACTGTGGAGTTTATAAAAACTGGACTGTGCCATTACAATGCTGTATATAGTATAACTATTGTAATAAAAACAGGAGAACCTTAGACTGCAAATCAAGCATATACAGACAATCCCTGCATTGTGCACACATCCCACACTATCCCTAGCTATAACAAGGCTACCAGATCTTCATTTTCAAGAGCATCAAATTCATACATAATGGTATTTTTAATAGCTTGATTTACTATTTTTTTCTTTAAATTTGCCCAAGTCTTATGGGTTATTTTTCAGAAAAACCCAGACCCAGATCAGCTATTCATAATAACTGCTTCCGGTTTTATGCTCAGCATAGTTGGTAAGATTGTTTCTGGCAGACTTCTGCTGCTCACTAAGTCAACCGTCTTAAGTAAAAAATACATTGTATGTCAGATATATGCACTGTTTTCCAATTAAAGGCTGGATTCCTATCTCAGTTCCACTCGCACAAATCCAAGAATGACTTCACTGAAGTCAATGGAGTTAGTCTGGATTCACGCTGGGGTAACCAAGACCAGAATCTGGTCGTAATTTTGTAAATGTCTCCCCCCTGAGTTCTATATTACTCACACTAGTTTGTTCCTGAACTTGCGCAATATTCTCCTGAGATAAAAGTGCTCAAGAGCTCAATGAAGGGAGGAAGACTAGATGACTTTTTGTGTGTTACATCTACACAATTGCATTAGCACATTCTGTTGATCTGGAGTTACAATTTCCTATTAATTTGCCACATTTCCTGGCTGAAAGTACTAAATGTTTGTGCCCACATGCCCTAAACAAAGAAAATGAATTCAGTTTGTGTGTATGTTGTGTTTGGGAGGGAAATGTGTGCGTGTGTTTTAACCAGACCTGTTTTCCCCTGAAAAGAATCATCAGTACTAATTACTTACAACTTCACTACAGACAATTTACTGACTGCTATGGCTTTCAATATACTGCTGCGACTGGTCATAACACACTCTTGAGACAGGAAATGAGTATCAGGAAGAGCTGCTTCAAGCTTGCCAGTCAAGAGTACAGTTCTGGCAAAAGCTTCTTCTGGTTCATAACACACAGTTCACATTCTCCCTACTGTTCACCCAATGGATTCAAAATGAACAATGCATCATGCGTTGGAACGCTGCTGGGAACACACTTGGTTCCATTGTTTCTGACAATGAGGCTAGACAGAGACAGACTTTGAGAGCAGATCAGAAGTGCCAAATATTTTGTGTCTCCTAAAGGACATGTCTCCTTTAAACATTTTTGCAAGGTGGCGTATTTGTAAGTGAATTCTTCTTATTTCCCCAAAGCCTGGGCCTCAAGTCACAGCTCCTCGCTTCTCTGACTGAAGACGTGATGCAGCTCCTTCCTCCAAGCACTACCCAGAAGCAATTGCTCAAGAATGACCAAAGTTGCTCACAGTGAAAAGCTTGACCTCATATGGTCCATTGTCTTTCCAATAACTTCGGGTCTTAGTCTCACCAACATGGAGACTTTATAGATTATTAAATATATATTTTAAATTCCCAACTTCCACCAAGGAATAAATTGAGGTCTGTCTCCTAAGATCTGTGAGAGTGAGACAGACCAGTCCTCGCTTACAGACAGCCCCCCAACCTGAAGCAAATACTCACCAGCAACCACACACCATACAACAAAAACACTATCCCAGGAACCTATCCTTGCAACAAAGCCCGATGCCAACTCTGTCCACATATCTATTCAAGTGACACCATCATAGGACCTAATCACATCAGCCACACCATCAGGGGATCGTTTATCTGCACATCTACCAATGTGATATATGCCATCTTGTGCCAGCAATGCCCCTCTGCCATGTACATTGGCCAAACTGGACAGTCTCTATGCAAAAGAATAAATGGACACAAATCTGACATCAGGAATCACCACATTCAAAAGCCAGTAGGTGAACACTTCAACCTCCCTAATCACGCAATGACAGATTTAAAGGTAGCAATTTTGCAACAGAAAAACTTCAAAAACAGACTCCAACGCGAAGTTGCTGAACTGGATTTAATATGCAAACTAGATACCATTACCTTAGGTCTGAATATTGACTGTGAATGGCTCGGTCATTACGTTAATTGAATTTATTTCCCCCGTTAAATACCCTTAACACCTTTGTGTCAACTGTCTGTAATGGGAATGTTGATTATCACTTCAAAAGTTTCTTTCCTACTGATAACAGTTCCTTTCAATTAATTAGCCTTTTACAGTTGATATGGTTACTTCCACCTTTTCATGTTTCTCTGACTGTATAAATATCCTCTCACTGTGTGTTCCATTCCATGCATCCGATGAAGCGGACTGTAGTCCACAAAAGCTTATGCTGAAATAAATTTGTTAGTCTCTAAGGTGCCACAAGTATTTCTTTCTTATTTTCTTTTTGCTGACACAGACTGACACGGCTACTACACTGACTCCTGTGCTGGTTACTGACCATCCTCCAGCACTGCTTGTTGTACTCACTATTTCAAGCTGCTGCTGCTGCTGCTCTGCAGTGTCAATAATTTGAGCCTGGTGGGGGGTGGGGAGGGGAGGAGATATCTCCTCTTTTGTTATGGGTCTGATTCGGGCACTTTGAGATTTGCAGCTCCTCATGTTTAATAAGATGTCCATAAATTCTTCCCCTAATGTCCCCCACAAAGTCATACTCTGGGTCTGGATATGCTGTCTATTCCCTAATACTCTCCATGGGAATGAAATTCTCCCTCCCTCCACTGAGTTGGCATGACACAGCAATTTGGGACAGGTGAGGCAGGAGAAAAACTCACACAAAGAACCTTGAGTCTTCTCAGGATGGGGTCCAGTCAGATGACTTTAGAGAAGGCCTCAGCTGCTCTAGCACTAGTTGTCTGGGTGAGTTTATCATCACTGTGGACTGATATTACAGCAGAAAGCAGCATTTTAATAGACACACACACTATTTCCTGATGATGTATGTGGGTGAAAGCGCAAAAGCTATCAGCATTTGTGCCTAACTGACCTCTAAATAAAGATCTTTTGGAACCAGCAAGGAAATACAACTGCCTATAACAAAGTAAAGGGTAAAGCAAGACTGTTAGAGAGCACAGGAATAGGCTGAGATGGCCTATTCTAAATTAGAGGTGGGAAGACTGCTGTGAAAATGGATTTGTATTGAATGCAGCTGGTTAGTAAGATTAATGAGGGCAGAAATCACATTGCACGGTGGTCAATCTTCAATAATTTAAAGATAATAGAAACTAATTTCAAGGTGATAAAAAACTCCCTCTTATTTAAAATTTGGCTGAGGCTTCTGAATGGAGCAGGGAGGCCAAACTTTGCGAAGTCGGGATGCCATCAGGTGCAGAGGGAACTAAGAAGTGCTGTAGAAACAATTAGTAATAATAATCTTCACCTATTTTTGACTCTTTCATCTGCAGCATCCCACATTTTGCCTCAGTTTTTAATAAAGGTAATGAGAAACTTCGGGGCAGTGGCAGGGTAGCTAATGTGAATGATGATATGAAAATAGAAATTATCACCTCCAAGGTGGCAAGCCAAACTCAAACAGTTTAATGAGACCAAATTGAGGCGAACAGATAATCTCATTTCAAGAATATTAAAGAAACTGGCACATTACATTACAAGTCCAATAGCCGAGATATATAATGAATCTGTAAACTCGGGGGTGATACCCTGTGACTGGAGAATTGGAAATAAAATACCTACAATTTAAGAAAGGACAAAAAAGTGATCCAGGAAACTACAGGCCCATTAATTTGACCTCGATTGTATGCAAGATCTTAGAACAAATTTTGAAAGAGAGTACTCGAAGACATAAAGGTAAATGGTAACTGGGATAAAATACAACATGGTTTTACTGAAGGTAGATTGTGCCAGACCAACCTGATCTCTTTCTTTGAAAAGATATCTGATTTTCTAGACAAAGACAAAGCATTAGATCTAATCTATCTTAATTTCAGTAAAGCATTTGATACAGTTTCACATGGAAATTAATTAAACTGGAGAAGTTGAGGATTAATATGGGAATTGAAAGGTGGGTGAGGAACAGGTTAAAGGGGAGATTACAATGGGTCATGCTGAAAGGTGAACAGTCAGGCTGGAGGGAGGTTACTTGTGGAGTTCCTCAAGGATCGGTCTTGGGACCAATCTTATTTAATATTTTCACCAATGACCTTGGCACAAAGAGTAGGAGTGTCCCAATTTTTTTTGCAGATGATACAAAGTTGAGTGGGATTGCCAATACAGAGGAGGACTGGAATATCATACAAGAAGATCTGGATGACCTTGAAAATTGAAATAATAGAAATGGGATGAAATTTAATAGTGCAAAGTCATGCACTTATGGACTAACAACAAGAATTTTGCTATAAACTGAGTACTTACCCTTTGAAAACAACAGAGGAGGAAAAAGACTTGGGCGTACTGGTCGATCACAGGATAACTATGAGCTGCCAATATGATGTAGGCATAAAAAAAGGTTAATGCAATTCCTTGACACATCAGGAGAGGTATATACAGCAGATAAAAGGAAGCACTGTCACCATTGTACAAGGCATTGGTGAGACCTCATCTGAAGAACGTGTACAGTTCTGGTCCCCATGTTTTAAAAAGGTGAATTCAAATTGGAACAGATGCAAAGAAGGGCTACTAGAATGATCTGAGGAATGAAGTGTGACGGGTTCGGTGACAGATACCCCCTTGGGAATGTCACCTGATATGCTGAAACTACCTCTGAGCCCATTTTATCTGATGGCTTGGGACTCCAGAACCCTGTCTTGTTGAGCCAGACATGCAAGTCTGCTGCAACAGAGACCCAGGGACTGAACCACATCCCAAAGCTGCAGACAACTGAAAACAGCTCAGAAAGTGCTCCTGTCTCCAGTATCCAGACACTCAGCTCCCAATGGGATCCAAACCCCAAATAAATCCATTTTACTCTGTATAAAGCTTATATGGGGCAAACTCATACACTGTCCACTCTCTATTACACTGATAGAGAGAGATGCACAGCTGTTTGCTCCCCACTGGTATTAATCACTTACTCTGGGTTAATTAATAAACAAAAGTGATTTTATCAAGTATAAAAAGTAGGATTTAAGTGGTTTCAAGTAATAGACAGAACAAAGCAAAATAAAACAAAACATGCAAGTCTAAGCCTAAAACATTTAAGAAACTAAATGCAGGTAAATCTCACCCTCAGAGATGTTCCAATAAGCTTCTTTCACAGACTAGACTCCTTCTTAGTTTGGGTCCAATCCTTTCCCCTGGTACAGTCCTTGTTAGTTTCAGCTCAGGTGGTAACTAGGGGATTTCTCATAACTGGCAGCCCCTTATTGTTCCACTCCCTTTTATATCTTTGGCACAAGGCGGGAATCCTTTGTCTCTCTCTGGGTCCCCACCCCTCCTTTTAAATGGAAAAGCACCAGGTTTAAGATGGATTCCAGTAACAGGTGACATGGTCACATATCCTGTGAGACCCCAAGCCTCCATTCTTTCCGGCCTGACTCACAGGAACACAGGAAAGCTTACATGTAAAGAGAGCCATTAACAACCAACTGTCCAAGTTAATGGGAGCCATCAAGATTCCAAGCCACCATTAATGGCCAACACTTTGCATAGTTACAATAGGACTTCAGAGTAATACTTCATACTTCTAACTTCAGATACAAGAATGATACTTTCATACAAATAGGATGAACACACTCAATAGACTATAAGATTTATAATGATACCTTACAAGAGACCTTTTGCATAAAGCATATTCCAGTTATATTATATTCACATTCCAAGCATATTTTCATAAAGCATATGGAGTGCAACATTACATGGAGAACCTACTTTATGACAGGAGACTTAAGGAGCTTGGCTTGTTTAGCCTAAGAAAACGAGTGCTGAGGATACATATGATTGTTCACTGTAAATACATCAGAGGGATAAACATCAGTTATTTAAGTTAAGCGCCAAGTTAAGGGAGACGAATTATTTAAATTAAGGGCCAATGTTGGCATAAGAACAAATGGATATAAACTGGCCATCAACAGGCTTAATCTTGAAATTAGATGAAGGTTTCCAGGACCGGCTCTAGGCACCAGCAAAGCAAGCACATGCTTGGGGCGTCACATTTCCAGGGGTGGCAGCTGGCATTCTGGCCATCCTTTTTTTTTTCCAGAAAAATCCACCAATGTACGGAAAAAAAATACACGAAGATCAAAAAAATCTCCAGTAGTGTGATAGGAGCATGACGTGAAAAATATTGTGTCACGTTGTGACATGGTCACTCATAATGTGAACGTGCATAAATGTGTTAACGTTAACGGTTACTGATTAATTAATTCAGGAATCACAATTGTGTGTACTGTGCCGCCCGATTGGCGTCATTCGCGCCAATTTCTGTGTCGCATCGGTGCCAGTGGTTATAGGGCTAAAATGCTAATAAGTCCTAAAACTTCTCCTCTAAAAGTATTAGAATTTATAGCAATAAATGATTTTTTCACTCCAAACACTGCTATAGCATTATGCATTCTTTTAACATTATCAGTATCAGTGGGTTCTGGTGAGCGCAGTTTCTCAAAAGTGAAATTACTAAAAAATTATTGAAGTCCACCATGTCTCAAAATCGTTTGTCAGGACTTGCATTAATTTCAGTTGAAAGTACCATTGCAAAAAATTTAGATTTCACTGAATTATTAAAAGACTACGCAAGTATAAAAACCAGAAAAAATCTTTCATATAAATTCTTTTAATTTATGAGAAACTGGGCGCACCGGAAGACACTAAGGTTTTTCATTACCGTGTATAGCTGACCCAAAATTGTTTGTAATTGTGATTTTGTTAAAATTAAATGAGTACACTAGTAGGAAATTGTTTTATTTCACTAACTACAAATTCTCTGTTTTCATTTTTTTTTAAACAGTCAAAAAACCCAAACCAAAACAAAAACACATTGCAAAGTGCAAACATGTGTAAAATACCCCCCCCCCCCCAAAAAAAAGGCGGGGGGGGATTGCGGCCAAATTTTTTTTGCTTGGAGCGGCAAAAAACCTAGAGCCGGCCCTGAAGGTTTCTAAATATTAGAGGTGTGAAGTTCTGGAACAGCCTTCCATGGGGAGGAGTGGGATCATAAAACCTAAGTGGTTTCAAAGACTGAGCCCAGGTCTACAGTAGGGGCGGGGGTCGATGTAAGGTACACAACTTCAGCTACGTGAATAACGTAGCTGAAGTCGACGTACCTCGATCGACTTACGGCACTGTGAGGACGCCGCAGGGTTGACTGCCCGCGCTCCCCCGTCGACTCCGCTTCTTCCTCTCGCCGGGGGTGGATTGCCGGAGTCGACGGCAGAGCGATCAGGGATCGATTTATCGCATCTACACTAGACGCAAAAAATCGATCCCCGAAAGATCGATCGCTCCGGTGGGTAATGCAGACAAGCCCTGAGCTTGATAAGTTTATGGAGGGGATGGTATGACGTGACTTCTTACAATGACATGTAGCCGATCTGTGACAGCCAGTGATTTCCCTACACCCCCCCAGGGGTGTACACCCCCCCCCCCCAGTTTTGTGAACTAGTTACATGCCGTGTTGCCAATTTAGTGATTGTTTGGGAATTTGAATTTAAATTGAAACATTAATACACACTTTAAAAGCATATAATGTATATGATAAAATATGTGTATCTGAAAATGTATAATAGATTTGAAAAGTATGAACACAGACTAGCTTCCTTATACAGCTTTTGTTTTTCGTGACTGTCAGTGCATTCATTTCGGTGATGTTGGCTAACCTAATAATTTCAAATGATGATTTGTAAGCAAAGACTAAAAGAGCTCTCCCTGACAACTAGTGATGAGCTGGGAACTGGGGGGAAAGGCTTCAGGACCAGATTGTATTTACATTCACACCTAATCTACCTAGGTATCCAGCAAACAGAGCTGTGTTGCCCAAGTGATAGATTTTGGCTGAGGTTGGGTTACAAATCACTTGAATGCGGGGGGGGGGGGTAATGAAATGTTGTTGTTTTTATTGTATGAGTAAAGGGCAGTAGAACTGTCCTTAGCCTGTGCTGATTGAGGGCATCAAGAGAGAGGGTGGGGACAGGTGTTTTGCTTTATGGTCTGCCTGAGTCACAAGTACTATTTGACCTGCGCCTCTCCACTGTTTAAAAACAGAGCTGATTAGGCTTCATAGAGAGTCTTTTGGTTTGTTAAGTGACCACTAGAGCGGAAATCTCTGATAATCAGGTCTAAGTGCTTAGACCTGCTGTGGGACAGTGTTTCTATGGACGAGATGCCTCAGTCTGCACTAGCACCGAGGTTTCCCCCACCCCAAAGATCTGAAATCACTGAGAGTCGGGTGGAACCGCGAGAGACCGACTCACAGAGGTCACAGTGGCAGGTGGCAGCAGAAGGTGACAGTGTAGGGTTATTGGGGCAGAGCAATAGAGTGAACAGCAGCCAGGAGCATTGGACTTAGGGTGACCAGATGTCCCAATTTTATAGGGACAGTCCCGATTTTGGGGTCTTTTTCTTATATAGACTCCTATTACTCCCCACCCCCTGTCCCGATTTTTCACACTTGCTTTCTGGTCACCCTAATTGGACTATGTTTTAGTGACCTTTCTTCAGAAGCTATATTTGTGACTGGGAAAGTTATATAAATATATGTTTCCTAGTAGGCCAAGATTTTAAAAATGCATTATTTGCCAAGATCATTATCTCACATAATCGCTATCTCAAGAGGTCATTATCTTGGGGAGTTTCTGTACTAATTTTTTTTATTATTATAATTTTTTATGTAAGAATGGCTATATTGGGTCAGATCAATGGTCCATCTATCCCAGTATCCTGTCTTCCGACAGTGACTGTTCCAGGTGCTTCAGAGGGAATGAACAGAACAGGGAATCATTGAGTGATCCATCCCCTGTCGTCCACTACCAGCTTCTGGTCAACAGAGGCTAGGGACATTCAGATCATGATGTTGCATCCCTGCCCATCCTGGCTAATAGCCATTGATGGACCAATCTTCCATGAACTTATCTAGTTCTTTTTTGAACCCTGTTATAATTTTGGCCTTCACAACATCCCTGGCAAAAAGTTCCATGGGTGACTGTGCGTTGTGTGAAGAAATACTTCCTTTAAAACTTTGTTTTAAACTTACTGCCTATTAATTTCATTGGGTGACCCCTGGTTCTTGTGTTAAGTGAAGGGATACATAACACTTCCTTATTCATTTTCTCCTCACCAATCAAGATTTTATAAGACTCTATCATATCCACTCTTAGTCGTCTCTTTTCGAAGCTGAAAAGGCCCAGTCTTCTCTCCTCATATGGAATCTGCTCCATACCCCTAATCATTTTTGTTGCCCTTCTCTGTACCTTTTTCAATTCCAAGATATCTTTTTTTGAGATGATGTGACCAGAACTACACGCAGTATTTAAGATGTGGGCATGTCATGGATTTATATAGTAAAAGTGGAGGAGCTTGGTTTGCCACACTGATCAGCTAAGCCAATACTGACAACCTATATAAAAAGGCTGCAAAACACCATGCTTCTGGACTGCATCAACATGCAGAAAGCTTTATAAGCCAGTCACTGTCAAAGCCAATTTTAGAAGAACTTAATGAGGCTGTTAAGAATGCTGGAGACACAACTCAGTTTATGTGAACCAACATGGCTATTGCATCATACTTTCTATTTAAGCAAGAGATACCACACACTACAAACTAGAGGCCTATGTTAAGTGGATTGTCACTTGTTAATCCTGAAGTTGGACACTGGTTCCGAACAAGACTGGCAAATGCTCACTATCTTTCTGCAAAAAACTCAGCTGACTCTCTTGAAACATGTGGTGCAACAGTGAAAGACTCAGGAGTTGAAAAAGTGAAGAATTCTCTCACTATATTCAAAATATGTGCATACATGGCCGACAAATGCACCAATGCAAATAGGCCTCAAGTATTAAGTCATTACGTATATTATCTTGATGTCCGTGGTAGGCCAGTAGATGCATTCTAGATGTTCAGTTATAGAAGACACATCAGCTGCATCTGTGACACCTTAGAAGAGTTAAATGCTTGTAAACTGAACCCCAAACAGATGGCTGCTTATGCATTTGATGGAGCTACAAACTTCTCTGGAAGACATAGTGGAGTACAAGCTTTGCTCAGAGAAAAGTGTAACCCTAATCTCTCCTATACACACTGTAGAGGCCATCTACTCCTAGCACTAGTACAAGCTGCAGAATCTTCAAAAGACATTAAAAAGCCACAAATGTAATGGTGTTTTTATACTCTTTTTTTCAGCAAGAGTCCAAAAGGACTGAACATTTTGGAAACAAATAGAAGATACACTGGGATTGAAGTTCAAATGAGTCCAACCTGGGAAAACCTGCTGGCTTTCTCATGAGTAATTCTTGGCAGTTGTCTTAAAATTACTGCAACCGTTATTACTGGCTTTAGAAAGTATCCACCAAGATAGGACAGATCTAAGTAGTGAGGCTGGTGGACTACTTTTGTTACTAAATTCAGAGAAGACTATCGCCATTCTCTCTCTTGTATGTCTACTGTTGAAACCACTTGGGTCATTAAACAATGTAATCCAGGCATCTACTACAACAGTAGTAGATCTTTGTCCAGAAATAGAAGCTATCCTTGGATCAATCAGAGATATCCATTGAAAATGTACTGGAAGAAGCAAAGACTTCAGTCCTGAAGTTGACTAATGAAGGTACTTATATTGACTCCATAAGTGAAGAGGACAAGAAGTGTTTGTTAAGCTACCTGAAAAAGTACAAAGATTTGATTCTTACAAATCTACAATAGAGATTTCTGGATTCTATTCAACCTCCACGTAGTTTTTACAGATGCCTGTCTTATAAAACACCTACAGTTGAGTGGAGCGAGGCACTACCAGCAATGGGGCTGCTATGTGATCAGGGCAGAATAGAGAATTTTGAACACAGAGTGGAATATCATACGACGAACGAATGAAGATTTAACTTCAACTTCTTTATCATCACTAGTGGTTCGACCCCATCTTTGTGCTATGTTTCCTGCCATGAAAATAGGAATTCATCTCTTGCTAATCCCAGTCACAACAGCTACAGCTGAACATAATTTTTCCTCATTGAATAGAATTTTGTGTTCTGAAAGAAGTCGCCTTCTGCCTGATCATGGGCATATAATGAAGGACTGGAAGTAATGGACACACAAGAAGACACCAAGGAGTGCAAAATTACAAGAAACCAAGACTGATGTACATGTAGTGCTTCATAGTAGGCTTGAGTAGCCAACTTTAATTTTTGTGATGGTTTTAAAACATGAGTTAAATCTAATAAAATGGTTGTGAAACATTTTTCTGTTTTTACTATAGTGCCATACAGCCCACCTTTGCCCTCACGGTCTCAGCCCTCATCAGCCCTCATCCCCCCCCCCCCTGAATATTTCAACACCCCCCCTAATTTCAATTCCTGGGGAAGACACTGGTGACAACTAGTAGCAAATATCTGCAATGGCCGGTGATGGGGCACTAGTTGGGGAGGGCTCTGAGTTACTACAGAAAATTCTTTCCAAGGCGTCTGACTGCTGGGTCTTGCCCACATGCTCAGGGTCTATCTGATCACTATATTTGGGGTCAGGAAGGAATTTTCTCCCAGGTCAGATTGGCAGAGACCCTGGGTTTTTTTCGCTTTCTTCTGCAGCATGGGCCATGAGTCACTTGCTGGTTTGAACTAGAATAAACGGTGGATTCACTGTAACTTGAAGTCTTTAAATCAAGATTAGAGGATTTCAGTAACTCAGCCAGAGGTTATGGGCCTACCACAGGAGTGAGTAGGTGAGGTTCAGAGGCCTGCAATATGCAGAAGATAAGACTAGGTGATCACGATTGTCCATTCTGGCCTTAAAGTCTATGACACTTGCCAAAGTTGTTTGGCAAGCCAAGAACCATGGAGAGTTCTTAAGCTTCACAATCTCCTTGCTTCCTTCCTCCCTTTGATGGCCTTCCCACAAGTTCACAGCTAGACACTTCTACAATCATTAAAATATGCAGTACCAGAAATGTCCATTCAAAAGTCACAATCATACTTGCCCATAATAATAATGGCTAGTAATAATCTCCACATCTGGCCAGCTATATCCCTTAGCTTACCGTCTTCCCAAATGCCCCACCTCCAAGATGGCCTTTGTGGCACACCCTAAAAGCAAGGGTCTAGGGATCCAAACAGGAAAGAAAGAATCAGAATCAAACCCCATCAAAGAAAACGCACTGCCACCAGGGTATACTAGTCCAAGCACCTTTGCAGAGCACAGCTGCTAAAGGTATCACACAGAGAGGGAGAGTCTCGGTGGCAGCCAGATCGCAAAACATTTAGGGCTTCATAGGTCAAAACCAACATCCTGAATCTACTAGGCAGCCAGTGCAAACGGCAGAACATAGATCTAATGTGGTTCTCTGCATGAAGCGCTGCTTAATAAGAAACCTGCTTCTTTCTGCAGCTCTAATTTCAGCTTCTGAATAGTCTTAAAGAGTGACCCCATGTCGAGCCCATTAACGCAGTCTAGTCTTTTTAATAACTATAACTATCATGACAAGATCTCTTATGTTAAAGTCACTGATACATACTCCAAGCCTTGGCTTTTTTTTAAACTAATGTTTGTTGTCTGAGGGTTTACTCAAGCAATCGGACTAGATAATGCTGCACTGGGGCTCAGTATTATTGACCTCTGAGGTAAGTACAGTCATAGAAACTTACTGACATCACATGACTGTTTTCAGCTAACCACAAAACAATATTTTCTTCTTGGATTTAACATCTTCTTTATTTTTATCATTCATTAGACAATTCTTTAACTATATTATGAAACTTTTACAGTGGTGTGTGACAGATTTGCCAAAAAGACCTTAGATAAAATAAAGTGGTTTACTACTATTATCACTATCTGAAAACTCTATATTGAGGGGGGAGTGAGAGAGAGAGACTGACAAAACTTTCACCCAAAACAGCATGCTTCTATAGTAATAAAGGACAGCTCTGTGTGATTATGGCAATTAAACCTTTAAAACAATAATATAAAACGAAAGCAGAGAATCACAGAAACCGAACATCACCTCACTGTTGTTCTGAGCTATTCCTCACTGCACAAAACACTCTGAGCCTACTTCCTCCCCACTCTAAGAACATAACTGGTGTTGTATGAGCAAAACCCTTTAGGAAGAAGAGGAAAGCAACAAGGCTTTTCCTGCACAGCAACAGAATTGCCGAGATTTCTTACAGTCCCCTCTTAGAAGCTAGGAATAGCGGCCCATAACTGGGGCTCCCAGGCACTACTACAATACAAATAACAAACAAGGATAATACTACGAGAAATAATTACTCACTCATGCCAGAAGAGGGTGACATTTGCACTACTAATTTGTAGAGCAAAGCAGTGGATTGCAAAGCTCAAAGTTAACTTAAATAAATGCTGAATTTCTCCCTAACTGACAATATTATTCCACTAGTCACATACAAATATTTTCCTTTTTGTTCAACAATTCTGGCAGAGGGATGCAATAAAGCTGGAGAAAGACGTATTGATTTCAATAGAACTATGCCATTTACACCTATTTAGGCCCAAGATAGAGAACATCCACTAACTTTACAGCCATGTGTTTTTTCTTGATTTCTCATTCCCTTTCTCCATTTATTGATTCCTTTCTCTCCTGCTGTCTATACTCCATTTTCATTCCCTCCCCTTATCTCCATACCGTTTTCTCTCTTTTTCTTCCTATAATTTTCACTTTTAAAAATTGTTTATCATGTTTGAATGAATTAGATGATCATTAGAGTCAAACTGATGTCAGTGTGCAAATGTCCTCTTACAGCTCTGCCAAAGTGCTTCAGATCCCGGCCCCTGCAGTTCCAGTCCTAGGTCTCTACACAGCTCTGCTAATCCAATTCAACCCCGACCTGCATTTCTCTTGAACAGAGACAGACAACTGTTCCAAAATGTGTGACAGTTCTGTGACCCAGCTGAGATCAACAAACTCTTTTTATTTGTGATCTACGCCAGATACCTAGAGATGAAAGGATAGCGTATTTAATCGCTATTGCCTCTAGTCACCTCTCGATAATTGTCCTATAAAGGAAGATTCAAGTGCACAGTAAGAATAGTTATGTAAATCCTATAATCAAGGAGCCAGAATCCTCTACTGGTGTAAATTGGCATTACGCTATTGACTTCAATGGTGCAATGCCGATTTACTTCAGCTGAGGATTAGGCCCACGACTTTAAGCAGCACTCATCTTTATTACGTAGCTGCAGCGAAGATCACTTGATTCTCCATGATACTGGTAGAGCTGGTTTTGATATGGCTCAACAATGAGGAATTCCACCATAACTGGCTCTTGAATCCAACATTTGTAGAGGGCTCCGTGGTGCAATGGATTAGTGGAATTCTGGAGACTGTGGGCCACATTCAGAAGGGATGTAAATGTGGCTCATGCTTCAATAAGATGGTGTGAGCATAAATTAGAGTAAATTATGCACTGAGGGGACAGAAGGGCAGAGTTGTAGTGGGAAAGGCTGTCAGCAACAACAGGATGTAAGATAAAGCAGCGTGTTTTATCTTACACCTTCTTACATCCAACTGCTGGTTGTTTTTCTTGCTACATCACCACCTTTCTGTCCCCAGTGGTCAAGATCGCTGGGTGTGTCAGAGCAGCATTCCCTTTCTAGTGTCTCAAATTCTGGAGGATGTCAGGAACCAAATCGGCCCCAGACACAAGTGAGAGCAGCCTCAGGGTTGTTCTAACTTATCCTGCAGACAATGTCTCTCAAGGAGCTACTCTGCTGACACACCTTTCCCAGTTCCAAAATGACCCCCTATGCCAGAGGGACCAGATGTAGCTGATATCAGGCTGGGCCCATATAACTAAAGATTTTCTTAAACTAGGGGAATCCTTAGGTGCTGCCATCAGTCATTGGGTCCCCTTTGCAGCTTTCAAGCCATGCAACGGGGACATAGTAGGGCTGAAGAACTTACCCTGAATATACCATCTTATACTCACTCCAACTTAACAAAGTGTAATTTATACCATCATATACACCACCTATGAATTTGGTCCAAATCTTATACAGAAAACAAGTGAAAATTAATCTGTTATCTCAACCTAGCCTCCATTTGCCACATCACAGAACCACTACACATTTTGGTATGCCTGGCAGTCCCAACCCCGGATAAGCCCAGAACAGAAAGAACAAGGAGCACTGCATCTCACCCCTAACTTGCACCAAAGAAGCTGTAATGGAACCAATCCTAGAAGAATGCTGTGTGCTGTTGGGTCAGAATTGGGGTTCATTGGTACAATTATGCAAGGGGAAGGTTGCATTATGCCTGGCTTAAATCAGTGCTATTATTGCTTCACATCTACAAGCATTTAATATACTAAAGTAAAAGTCTGCGACACACTGGGTTTTAGCCCATCAGGGAGTTTCTGCTGAAAGTTTTTCAACCATCTCTGGTGTATATTTGGAGTGACCAGGACTAAAATTTGTAGCAATGCCTCAGGGCATAGAAAAGATTTACTTCAAGAAAAGAGTTAGAGGAAGAAAAGCCCCTCTATTTAACTGAACTGCTTGGCATGTGCTGAATGCAAGCTGAAGATTACTATAAAGGGCATGGAGAAGAACAAGCTTGAGCCCTAAGTAAAGTACAGACACTTGGGCGGAGGAGTAGGTCATTACACACAAATCTATTTCTTTCTTCTGTCATTGGTCTGGGGTTCAAAGGTCCCTGGTTTTCTAGGATACTAGCCTAGGTTAGAAGTAAACATGAGTGTTCTCTATTATTTCTATAGAAGTGGACTGATTATAGATTTCATTTAAACATATGATTTGTTGTTCGTCCCCCTCACCCCCCTGACTAACACATACAGTGACTTTGTACACAGCATTACTTCAACAGTGTAATACATCAGCTTAATTTGATGAGCCTTTCCTGCCCTTTCCAGGTATTGCAAACAGCAGTATCACAATCTCATACAGCTGATAGGGCAATCATAGCACTGACCTCTGGGCAATGCACTCCACCTTCCAACTCCAGCCTGCATGACAGATGTCCCCTAAGCCATTCTGTCCCCTATGCACATTCTTGTGCCGTTAAGGATAGTATTAGACATGATTTGCAGCATGAAACCCCAAAAGGTGAAACCTCAGATGAGAGCTTTGTAATTGGAAATGGGGCCTTAGGTCCTTAAAAGAATGGATTGTTACTGCTGTGCTAGGTTGGGTAAGAAAATATGTCTGGCCCAGAGCTGGAGAAAATAGAATATCAAGTTATTACAATGCATGTCACAGAGAACAGGGAAAACCAAATGTTTTTGATAGATTACGTGTGATTAGAACAAGGGCCTTAGGCATGGAAATCTATCTATTAGATATCATTATTTCTTTAGTCCCAGTAATATAACTATCAAACCTTAGAGTAAACTTCATTTGTTATGGGAATGACCCATGTGCCTCATCCTCTGGGCTTTTTCACTTATGTCAAGCAAAATCATCATTACAGACTCGTAGCTAAATGTTGTTGGAATGATGGACAGGTAGCTCTTTCCTCCACATTCATGGTCTGTTTATTCATCTGCTCTGGTTACTGAGAATCACTGAATATAGAAGTACTGGCACCAGTATTAGTAAATGGACTAAGAACATATGTTTCCTTCAGGGGAATATTTGACAGTGCATTTTTGAGCCATATAGGAGAAATAAAGTGTAAACAAGTTGTGAATTGATGAGAAACGAAATGCATCAGTAAAAAGTCTGATTATTAGTGCATGAAGTGTATATTGCATCATGGGGGGAGGGGAGTCAACCAACCAAGATGTCTGTCAGCACGCAGCAGCTCCTGATTTGTTCCTTTTATTATTGCAAGCAGGTTTCTCATTTCTGTAGAGTCCTCCACAAATCCTCAGATCCCCAACATTTTTATCCCCACCCCTGAATTGTCCCTCCCCTGCACTGATGAGACAAGGCCATTGTAGAGGCCTTCCCCCCTGCCCATCCTCTGGAGGCTGAATGTTCTGCCTCCTGAAAATTCTCAGCCTGTGTTGGATCCCAGGAGCTTGGGACCTGAATTCTGATCTCAAATTACGTCTATCACCAGGCTGACACTCATCAGGTTTCTTTCAACAAAGGCTTGCAATAAAAGTTGTTCACAGAGTAACTGACAGAAATGTAATTAAACCAGTTTGAATCTTCCACAAAGTGTTCACAGAAGACCAATAATATGTTCCCCTTTAATACTGAATGACTCATACAATATTTAGTGCAGAAGTTTGGTAACTCATAGAATCCCACCATGGAGCTCTAAAATGGATGGCATGCCAACACAGACTTAAGAGAAGAGAACAGAGATGCTGAGAAAGCTCTATATTGGTGCTGAAAAGATAGAAACATTCCTCATTCCTTCTGCATTGCTGAGTTTTGTGATTTTATTGCAAGTCTCATGATATTTGGTGTTTTCTAAAAGTCCCAGTTGCTGAAAGAAACATGAAAGAAGTGTATTCTAAAGGCTCAGAAACCAAAAAGCAAAGAAAAAGAATCATATTTTATATATCAGAATTTCCTCTAAGAGATCTCCAAGTTTCTATACAGCATTGGACCATAGCCTTTAGTTTGTTTGGTTTTTTCCTGGAGCTAGAATTGGATGCAGAACAGTTCCGCTAACAGAACAACTACAGATACTTAAAAATCTGTAACCATTTAATTTGGGTGCAACGTGTACACAAAACTCTGTGGGCAAGAGCCACTTGCTACATCAAAGCCCGTAAGTTGGAATGTGTGCATGCTGAGCAATGTAATAAACTCTCCCCTGTGCATTCATTTGCTGATGTCAACATTCTTGTGAGCTGCATCATCACTAAAGAAATATCCTGGCAAAAGCAGAAGAGCAATTATAAAGGAAAAGGTTCTCTTTGCATACAAATGTCCATACAAATTTGTATGACCAGTGGGAGAATGATTAAGTGTTCTTCCTAGCCCCACGAGGTTAGTAAACCCCATTTCCTTGCTGTATCCCCCCTGCCATCAAAACTTAGTACTTAGTATTTACTTTCAGTCATGCTTTCAGGCTTTTCTATTGTTCACTGAGATTATTTCAGTACGAAGCCCTACAGGCCCTTTGCCAGGGCCTGTCCACATCCCTTGTTAGTCCCACAACTAGAAGTAAATTATCCAGCAGCATATGGAGATACGGAAGTACCACCACAGACCCCAGAATTTCGTATCAGCTATAGCTATCATATAGGATTCTTGTTGATGAGGCTTCAACACTTTTGCAGTGGAAAAATGAGAAAACGTTGCAATCATCAGGAATAGGAAACTTTAAACAGATACAATCTCCACAGGACCCTCTTCAAAGAGAAAATCTATTTCATTTGTGGAATAACCCTAAGAGAATGATATACTGTAATCCAACCATAAAACACTAACACGGGTCTTTCAGAAACTAACAGATGTTTTGTCATAAAAAGAAAAGTGTGATTTGACCTTTTTAGATACCTATAAGAATTCAGATAATTTTCAGTTATTTTAATAGCCACTTTCAGTTATTTTAATGCATGGTGCCACTATCTGATCCTGTTTCCTTCTTAAAATGACCAACTCGTATTGTGGATTTTCATACATGCCAAGGTGCGAGTTGCTAATGCCATCTCTTGATTAGTTAGAAAATGAAAAGCCCTACTGTATGGACCAGAATAAACAGAAACAGGCTGTAGGATTGTTCACAAGTAATGCCTCATGCAGCCTGCACAGATCCAGTCTCAGAACGATCTAGGAAAGCTTTAGTGAATTTACTGTGAATAGATCAGCAGACTGGACTACAGAGCCTTCTGAAAAGCAAACCCTGGTTCACATCCGGTCTTAGGTCCCAGGTGACAATGAATTTTATATTTTCATCTCAGCTTCAAATGGATGTTTGATTGCATCATAAAACTAGCATATACATGTAACCCCCTTGGGGTTTAGAGAGCATGGCACCTTTACAACCTTGCCCTGAGGCAGAGGAAGTGCTGGTTATTCTGGGGGAGAGATGTCGAGAGAGGGAGAGGACAGGTGTATGAGGGTGTCTGTAGCTCCAGACAAGAGGAGCTACAGCGAGCAGGCCCTCACATGGTGAAGCAACCAAGAACTAGCCTGAAGCCTGGGAGGGACAGCGTGGCCAAGCAGGGATGCCCCAGGATGGGAGCCAGGAGGAGCACTGTGCCAGAAGAAATCACCCGAGGAGGACAAACTAGAGTCAGACCCAGTATCACTGTCACCCAGACCTGTCTGGGGCCATGAGTACTAAGGCTTGTGACCTTGCATTGGGAATAAGGAGAGAGGCTGTAGCTAGTTAAGTGGATGAAGGGTTTGTCACTCTGTTGGGTTTGCAGAGAGTGGCAAAAGAGGGGTTTGTTGGGGAAAGTTTATTGGCGCAGAGGATGACCAGGAGCATCCAAGACTTACTGCCGAACTAAAACTCTGCCTAGAATTCTTGAACTCCGAGTCTAGATGCATTGCTCAGTGTGTATCCTTTTATATAGTAGTACCACTGGGCCCGTAAATCCTCGTGTTGTTCCCCCATCTTCTCCTGCTGTCGTTTTTCTCCATTCATTCCTCTTTAAATAAGTATTTCCCTTTCTTATATTTGTTTGTGTGTGTGTGTGGAGAGGGGTTGGAACAGGTGCCCCTGGGGTGAAAGGGAATTTCCCTGATGCATTCCACGTTCAGCTTTTCTTGGCTAGAGCCATCTGCAGAGGAGACTCCATCTTGGCCATGAGGGAACTATAGTTACGTGCAAAAAAGGACTGAGTGTTGTCTTTGTATAGGAAAGGTCAAGGCTAAGGAGCCGAAATGATCAAGAGTGAGCTACTTTAAGAGAGCTACACTGGGGGAAACTGAAAGAGCGCCTTCCTACACTATTCCTGACTCTTAGCTGATTTGTCAGCCCCTCACTTTCAGGCACATTAACGTCACACAAAAATTAAAAGCAACACACACATATGATATATAAACTGTACTGATAATAGTTCTTGTAGGAGCATTACTAAATCACCTACACAGGAATTTCTTTTTTCTGCTAAAGAAGGTGCGAGATTGCATGAATTTAGATTGTTACCTCAGGCAATCTGCAGAGCAATGTGCCAAAGCGCCTACATGCTGAGTGTTTACAATTTTAAAGTTTGGGATTGACTATGTGCCAATCCCTCTTCAGCTGTGGGCACTAGACCCTGCACCCAAATCGCTGTTGACCTTTTCTGGTATTTATGATGTCAGTACAGATTTTTATCACTGTTTGAGCTCTTGACACAAAGCAAACAGGTTCTGTAGCTTGTGTTTATCCATGCAAGGGATAAGAACTGGGATTTCAGTTCCTATCTGTCCACTCTTCTCTTTGGCTGCTTACACAATAGGGGGCGGTGCGTACATCTTAATTGTTTAACAAGCTTTTCAGATTAAATTTTTATACATAGAAAACAAATGTAGACATGCTGGGTAACCTGATCTGCATATGGGATTATGTGAAATATACCATTTATTTTACTTACTACAGTCAGCTGATTTTTAAACAACTTCCAAATATTGATAGTTAAGTACAGCTGCAAAGGCAAGTGGCCAACTGGATTGTGGAATTGACTGACACTGCACATGCATTAGAGTGGCATCAGAGACTAGCTACATTCTCCAAGACTGGCATGCTTAGGGTTTGTCCCAAGAATCACCAAAGTCTAAAATATCAGAGGGGTAGCCGTGTTAGTCTGGATCTGCAGAAGCGACAAAGGGTCCTGAGGCACCTTATAGACTAACAGAGGTATTGAAGCATAAGCTTTTGTGGGTCAATACCCACTTCTTCAAGCTTATGCTTTAATACCTCTGTTAGTCTATAAGGTGCCACAGGACCCTTTGTCGCTTCTGCAAAGTCTAAAACTGACTCTTCAACACCAACCCCCTCCAGGAACTGCTCGACTCTCACACATCCTTCTAAGTTGTTGCTTACACATGACAATGACTAGGCAAAACCAAGAAAGGATAGCAAGTGCTAGCTGCCACTAGGCAATTAGGGTTGCCTAATCCTATCTCTGTGTGGAGACCCATGCCCATCAGAGGCAGCAGAACAGAGGTATAGGTGGTCCCTGCAAGTCTCCCTAGCTTAAATAACATTCACTTGTTAGTTTTGTGGTTCACAGCCTGGGTCATTGTTGGAGGAATATGTTTCTGTCTGGTCATAGCTCTTACACCACAGGTTAGGTTGTAACCTACTGAGATTAAAGGTAAATTGAAGAACCTTGTCCAACAGCAACAACAATCCCAGCTGCTTTATAAAGATACTACTATGTGCTTTTCACTCATCTAATTACCAAGAGGCCAAAGCAAGAGAGGTGGGGATGGGGAAAAGAGAGAGTGAGAGAAAGTAAACAAAATAAAATAAAAGAATGTAGAAGAAAAAAGACTGGTCTACACTACTCCAAAAGGAGAAGGAGATATGGAATTCAACTAGGAAAGAACATGATTAAATGTGCAAGTAAGAGGGAGAGGTCTCTTGAAAACAGTGAATAAATTCTGTATTGGGATCTACAGATATAGGTAGGGGCTTTTAAACATGGCTCTAATATGTTTCGGCCCCATCCATACTGACTTTCAGACTGTATTAGAAGAAGTCATTTTTGATGGAACAATGTTTAAAAGAAACCTGGTTCACATGCCAATACAGTCAGAGAAAAAAATGATTTCATTGTAATGGCACTGGATTGGGACTTGGAAGATCTGGGTTCAGTTCCCAGTTCTGCCACAGACTGGCTGTATGACCGTGGGCAAATCACTTAATCCCTCTGTGCCTCAGTTTTCATCTATAAAAGGAAAGCATTAATACTTCCTTTGTCTATCTTGTCTTTTTAGACTGTAAGTTCTTTGAGGCAGGGACTGTCTCTCACCACCTAGCACCATGGGGTCCTGATCACAGTTGGGGCCTCTGTGTGTAATTCAAATAAGAGTGATAAAGTCAGAGCCAAAATGGCTCTGCCCCATTCAAACCTGGGCTAGGGGAAATCAATGTTTACTAAATAATTAAAAGACAAAATCAGAAACTTGGAGGGGGAAAAATCTTTCATTGCTAAGAGGATGGAAGAATAAATATAACAAAACAATTAGCTGATGGGGCCTTTAAAAAATTCTATGACTGATGGCAGAGAATATAGTTTAGGACTTGTTCTTTTCTCGGCAGAATTCACACAATTACTGCAATGAAAAGTGGATTGGCTACACTAGGTTTTACTGCCTGAAACATTTTACAGCACTTTATCCAAGAATGTATATGTTCCATGGTCTTGTTTTCCTGCCCCTAGGCTAGATGGTTTCTCGAGTTTGGCACTGTCAGAATCCAATGTGAGATGAATGGAAAACCTAACCTGTGTAAATTAAGCCTCAGAAGCCTGCCCGTACCAGTCTGGCTGCAGAGAGAAACCTTTGAAGTTAATATTAATATATTGTTTGTTTAAAAAATCTACCCTACAGAAAAAGTTACTGCAGCATGCTTAACTTTGGGAGACAGGGAGAGAAAGAGGCTAAAGCAGGAATGTCAAACTCATAGCTGACAAGCTGGATCTGCCCCCCTTAATGCATATATCCAGCCCTCAATGACAGATTCAGATTATGCAGACTGAAAATTTCCACTACAATATTAATAAATATCTAGCCCTTATGGTTGCAGAGATAGCCTTCTAAATGTAACACAGCCTGAAGCAATATTTCTAAAACATTCTAAAAGAGGTGTTTCCCATATTAATTTCAATGGTATGTTGACTCTGAAGCCTAATGGTGTCACTTCAGTGAACAGATTTTCAAATAACCAAGTGCACATATTTATATGACTAATGTGTGCACTCAGCTACCCTGATTGAGCAACTCTGGTAACTGCATATGCAGAGGAGCAAATAAGCAAATAACAGAAATAGCAATGGTTCTACAAAGCATTCTGTATCATTTCCCCCTGACTGAGTGATGCTGAATGTAACAGTAACGTTACCAACTACAATATTAGTTATTATATAAGGGCCATATTCTCTCTCCTTGATCTCTGCACAAACCTCCTGTTTGTATTGATGATTTTTTCCTCACAATACCCTGTGAAGGAAGGAACTATACAGGGGTAACAGGGTGAAATTTAAGTGCCTGTGATATACAGGTCAGATGAGATGATCTGTTGGTTCCATCTGGCTTTAAACTCTTTGAATCTGTGAATTAGTGGGAGACCCTTTATGGTGAAGGACACAGGATATCCCTAACTCTATAGCCTTGGGTTACAGGCCATAACCACAAATTTATTTTGGGCCTCTCAAGGTAACACATTTGACATGTCTATGCTGAAAGACCATCCTCAACCTAAACCTCTTCTACATAGGTTGTCCTGGAAAAGAGAATCTGAACCATCAGACTCTCTAAATCACAATCAACTGGAAAATTTAGACCTCCTGGGAACAAACAGAACCGTGTGTGTGTGTGTGTGTGTGTAAACAGGAAGAGGCTGAGCTGGAGTGTAATATCTGCTATCCCCCAGGATCCCACAGAAGGAAGCTCTGTCCCTCTCCATCCTATACCCACCGTGAAAATACTTTTACTTGCTGAAACATCAGATGAAAGTATCACGAGATTTCCAACAGCCATTTCTAGCCAATAATTGGTGTCTGAACATTTCTACTAAGAGAATCAATAGCTCTAAAATTGCCCTCCGGGATGGAGTAGGATATGGTGTCAGACTCCTACAGAGGAGATATCTTTCCTTAACAGCAGTATTACTACTGTTGTGCTAAGTACTGTCTCAGGAACACACTGAATTTTCCCAAAGAGGTCTTTTCCAAGTTATTGTGAGAAGACTAATGGGAAAACTGAGGAATGGACTAGAGAAGCCTAAAATAATTGTTAAAGATTGATTTTATAAGTACATATGTCAGGCATGCAGGAAATTCATGGCTCCATTAAAGAATCAAATCTCTCTGTGATCTGAGAACAAGTGGTAGTCATCCCTCCTAGCCAGTCTGAAGAGAAGAAAAATATCAAACAACAAAAAAGAAGGTTTCAATATTTAAAGAGTGAGCGTGGTGTGGCAGAAGTGATAAACTTGTTAGATTCCTGTGGGAGAGAAAATAGGAGTCCAAAGTCACTGAGTGCTACAGTTTTTAAGGGGAGTTGTGTGGCTAGCTCCTCCTTACCCATTTGCTTTGAAAATGGCTCTCTCCTCCTCAAACTATGTGACAGACTTTGGGGAGGTAATGGCAGTGGATAGGAGTGAGGGAATCTACTCCAGACACTTCATATCCAGCAGATGCCTCTATCAATTTATAAACAGAAGCAGGAAATATTTTACTTTCATTCACATAACTGTAGGCTATAGATCTGCCCTGCCTTGGATCACTCCAAGTAGGTTCTCCTCATTTTCAGTGATAACAAATAGAGGCTATGTTTAAAACAATCCATTTGGATTTATTAATAAAGATAATGTGAAATAATGAGGTTATGTGAGTATTAAACATCTAAAGTTGCCTAGAATCACATTTTAGCAGGTAATAATTCCTCTGCTCACTCTCCACCTTATTCCTGAACTCCCCACACCAACCAAAATAATAGGAAGAACAAAACTGCCCCAAATGAGTGTTGACAACTGAGCCTGCACTGTTGTGAAGAAAAGCAGCAAGCAGAGTACACATATTTCAACACCAGAAACCGCAAGAGTAGAAATATTTAAAAATAAATCTCAGCTTTCCCCCTAGTTTAGTTTACAAAAGAAGCATTAAAAATGGCATTAGAATACCTTTGAACTTGTGAAAGACGGCCCATAGCTCAGCAATGTCAGTGGCAAAGGTTATGTCTGTGTCGAGGACAATGACTCGCTCGAGATTGGAAGGGAGAGTCTTTGTCAGAACCAGCTTCATCAACCCATAAATCCCAGAGTAGTGTTTGTTGGGGATCCAGGATACTTCCGACTAACGGGAAAAAAGGAGTGGGGGGAGGAAGAAAAGGGGGGAAAAGAAGCTTCATTAGAGACATATTGTTTTATAGATACAGGTTTTCAAAATCTTCCTGACGCTAGTTCTTGCAATGGGAGAACTACTACTATTGGGGGCCAACAATAATAGAACCATATGGAGGCAGCCCTGAGCAGACATCTGAAATGCTGGCTTTACGCCAACAGCAGAAATTTACTAACATTTCTAAAAGCTTGAACAAAAAGTAAGTTCTTTGAGGCCCCAGCTTCACTGAATATAATTAAAATTAAACCAGCCTTTCCAACCTTGTTGAATCCTTTTATGAGAAAGTGTGTGTATCTTGGTAAAATTAAAATATACTTTTAATCCAAAACCCCATGTGTATTTTACATTGCTTTCATTTTCAGACCAAAGCAAAACAATTCTGTGTTTGCCATTCCCAGAAACGACCAACTCTGAGGAAACAGAACAAATGCTTTCCCCTCTCTTTATATTTAGCGGGGTTTAGAGGTCTTATGATGGTCAACAGGTCCACATTTCAAAATGTTGGTAACTTGGGAACAATGGGACAAGAAACTGGTATAACCCTTTACTTTGAAAGCTGACAACGGCCTTCCTACCAAATGTCATCTCGCTCCAGTTCTTACCACTCCTAACTGCTGTCATGTGGCATCATATAGAACTGGTCAAAAATGAGGAGGGAATTTCAAAAATTTTCAATGAAAATTTGAAACTTTTTGACCAAAAATGGGACAAAATTCAAAACCTTTTGACAAAGTCTCAGATAATTTTTTCAAAAGTACCTAAAGTGACTTAGGCACCTAAATGTCATTTTTAAAAGTGAAAGACCCTCAGGCTCCTCGGGTCTAGTGTATACTTAAAATATTGGTCAACCTAGTTACACTACGTGGAGGTGGTGTGTGAAAAAATGCAACCCCAGAACACCATAATTAAAATGACTTAAGCACTGGTATCAACCTGGCTAGGGTGACAGAAGAATTCTTCTGTTGACCTAGTTACCACCTCTTGGGGGGGTACATTACCTACATTGACAGAACAACTCTTTCCATCACTGTAGGAAGCATCTACACTGATGTATGTAGCCACTGTAGTGCTTACAGTGTAGACATAACCTGAAAGATCATTGACTTTCAATAAGACGTAGGTTCCTAAATGCTAAAAGCCACATTTGAAAATGGGACTTTGGCTCTTAAGTCACATGCTTTTGAAAATTTTACCTAAGTCTCATATGTCTAATGTCTTACAGAGCATTCACTCAGTCCTGAAGTCCTCACTCAGTTTTTACTCAAGCATGGCTCCCATTGCTTCAGTTACAATTTTGACTGTGGGAGGCCTGGGCATGGACAGACTTCAGGATTTGCCAGCATGCTGAGCGCTGAAGACGTTAGCACCAGGCAGGCATGTATAAAGCTCTCTGACTTCTAACAGTGAGTAGGTTTATTTTATTGCTTCAGATCACTTCACTAGCATCTCTGAATTACTATCTGAGACATTTTTTGCACAAAAGAGCCCATTTCTCTTAACCACCCCCGCCCCCCCAAAAAACCAACAACAACAACCACCATTTCCATTGCACAATGAGTGCCTGACATGACTTGGAATTTGGATGAGTGAGAGAGGAAAGGCTAGGAATAGCTGCTTAGGCTGGACTGCTATAATGCATTTCTCTTCTAATATACAGTACAAGTTTGATTTACACTATAACTAGAGCTCTGCTGATATAAGATGACCTGCTCCATTCCCTTTAAAACAGGGCATAGCTTTCAGCTATATTCTATCAGTTTTCAGCACCAGAGACAGACCTTTACACCCCTGTGCAGTTCATTAGACAGATGGCAGATACTGAAGCAACCTGTCCCATTAACATTTTAGGGAGTAAGGTAGGAAATATCATCATATGATCTCAAAACAAGTCCCAAAGCGAGAGAAATCTGAACAGTACTAAATGAAAATTAAGGTTTTTATCTGAAGGGACCTCAGCCTAGTTTCTATTTGTATACATGAAACTTTACACGCGCAATCACTTGCATACACACTATTGTTTTAGCACTGTCACTTGCACACAGATGCAATCAAATGTACATGCACAAAACTCATTTGCACTCACAAATAGGATTTACACATTTATACACTAGCATTTGCACATAGAAGTGATAATGCACAAAAAACTCACCGACGGATTCTGATTTTACCCTGGCATAAATCATCATAAGAGAAACTAGAGTAAAGGCCTTAGTGAGCAAGTCTCTACAGATACACAAACACAGGCCATGTTGTAAAAAACAAACAAACTGGCTTTAATAGTCCACTTCCTTGCCTCATCTTTTCTCTCTTGCCATTGTCGTATTGTGCATTACCAAACTACAGTGCTTAGTAAAGAAATCTAGTTTCTTTCTTACCTAGATATAAATGAACCTTAAGTGTTTTTCAGAATTGTTTTTTTTTTTTTACCAGGCAGAGCTGGGTAGAACCAAGAGGTTAATTGGGATTCCAACCCTAAAATCAGACATATACCCAAAACGATTTGTTGGTCCAGTTCTCTCCTCTGTATGGTGTCATGGGGAATGGGCCATCACATGATGCTGTTGGTAAAGTAATATCCCCAACCCCAAATTTGGATTTTATCCTGGGTCCTGTGCCTGAAGCACCCGCCCAATATGAACATGGGAACCAGCTCTGCACCTGTACTAGTGTGATAAAAGGGTTAATACAATTTTAAAGACTCAGGCTTGCTTTCATGAACATAATATCATCCATTCCTATGTTATTAATTTTAGATAGTATGTCCCTAGTCTAATTAGTGAAAATGCAATATTGCACTACAGTACCTCATAATATGCTTATGCAAATAAGACTAATACGGCAGGGGGTCAGAGGATTCATATATATGCAGAGACAAGCATGGAAAGAAAAAGGTGGTGAGAATCACAAGAGTCACCTTTCAGGAGTTGCTAATTTCTTTGCATTCAGGATTCCACCCAATTTCTAATACTGCTGCCATGTGTCAATGTAGGGATGAGACCCTTTGCCTGGTAATTCCTTCAGATTTGGCACTGAGAAATGGCCGTCCCACAGAGCTGAAACCTATGCCATTTCTCAGGATCACTGAAAATGACATGAGTAGTCCTCAGTCCAAGTGGTCCCTCAGAGCTGGTTTGTCATTTTACATTTATCCATGAAACTGCATATCCACAAGTATGACTTGGCAATTAATGATAAAGCTTGTGGGTACAATGTATTTTCCTGATGTAGAGTTCTCCATGCCACAAACAGGAGTCCTGGATATCTCCTCCAATTCCCCGTATTCACCTTTAACAAGGTCACCAAACTGCTCCTAAAACTGGATGGGATTCCCTCGGACACCATCAGCACTCTTTCTGGGATGAGCGGCATAATATGCTCATGACTTCACCATCCACGAGTAATGTGGCCATTCCAAACTTGTGCCAAGACCACCGCTTTATATTGCGCAACACAATCATGTATTCTCTCTCTGTGTATGTTTTATATATTCACATGGAAAAAACATTAATTAGAACATAAAGGATGAAAAGACAAGCACTTAAGTTAAGGACAGAATTAAAGTTAAGTAAGGTTTCCTGGCTACAGATTCTTGTAAAATTCTGCAACCTACAAGACATCCCCTATATTTCAGATAACGTGTGACAAAAACAGACTCTTTTATTTGTACAAATATTTTGCTGCAGATTACAAATCACCTTGACTTTTAACATCACACAAAAAAAAATGACCCAGTTACATTATGTTTGAGAATCATTTTGCCTTATATGTAGTATCAGAGTCAGTTCCATAGCAACCAATATCCCCAGAAGATACAGAACAAGTAGGAAAGCAGGGGGACTGAAAAAGACGTGATTGAAAGGGAGGTAGTGATATATGCCATAAATTATACACAAAGAGGATGCTAGGAATCATAGAAATGAAAGACCGGAAGGTACCTTGAGAGGTCAACTAGTCCAGCCCCCTGCACAAAGGCAGGACCAATTATACCTAGACCATCCCTGACAGGTGTTTGTGTAACATATTCTTAAAAACCTCGAATGACAGGAATTCCACAACCTCCCTTGGTATTCTCAACAGTAGAATACCAAGGGAGGAAAAAGAACAGGAGTACTTGTGGCCCACTTCATCAGATGCATAGAATGGAACATATAGTCAGAAGAGATATATATATATATATACATACAGAGAATCATGAAAAGGTGGAATTTGCCACATCAACTTTTGTAGTGGTAATGAGGGTGGCCCATTTCAAACAATTGACAAGAAGGTGTGAGTAACAGTAGGGGGAAATTAGTATGGGGAAATTAATATGTGTCTCTAAGGTGCCACAAAGACTCCTCATTGTTTTTGTTGATACAGACTAACATGGCTACCACTATGAAACCTCCCTTGGAAACTTATTCCAGTGCTTAACTATCCCTATAGTTGGAAAGTTATTCCTATTATCTAACCTAAACCTCCCTTGTTGCAGATTAAAACAATTACTACTTGTCCTACCTTCAGTGAACATGGAGGACAAATGATTACCGTCCTCTTTATAACAGCCCTCAACATACTTGAAAACTTATCAAGTCCACCCTCTTATTTTTGTAGCTCTCCTCTTGACTCTCTCCAATTTGTCCACGTTTGTCCAATTTGTCCAGTTAGCATTCCAGCTGAGGCCTCACTAGTGCCCAGTAGAGTGGGACAATTGCATTTATACAGCATTTATACAGCACCCCTGTTAATACACTCCACAAAGATAGCAGTCTTTCTAGCAACTGGTTCACATTGTTGACTCATCTTCAATTTGTGATCCACCATAACCCCCAGATCTTTTTCAGCAGTACCACTACCTAGCCCAGGGGTCGGCAACTTTTCAGAAGTGGTGTGCCGAGTTTTCATTTATTCACTCTAATTTAAGGTTTCGCGTGCCAGTAATACATTTTAATGTTTTTAGAACGTCTCTTTCTATAAGTCTTTAATATATAACTAAACTATTGTTGTATGTAAAGTAAATAAGGTTTTTAACATGTTTACGACGCTTCATTTAAAATTAAATTAAAATGCAGAGCCCACCAGACCGGTGGCCAGGACCCGGGCAGTGTGAGTGCCACTGAAAATCAGCTCACGTGCCGCCTTCGGCACGCGTGCCATAGGTTGCCTACCTCTGACATAGCCCGTATTCCCAATTTTGTAACTGTGCATTTGATTTTTCCTTCCTAAGTGAAGTACTTTTTATTTGTCTTTATTGAATATCATCTTGCTGATTTCAGACCAATTCTCCAATACGTCAAGGTTGTTTTGAATTCTAATCCTGTCCTCCAAAGTGCTTGTAACCCCTTCTAGTTTGGTGTCATCTGCACATTTTATAAGCGTACTCTCCACTCCATTATCCAAGTTGTTAATGAAAATATTGAATAGTATCAGATACAAGATAGACTCTTGCGGCAGGAACCCCACTAGATAAGTTCCCCCACTTTGACAGCAAACCATTGATAATTAATATTTGATTATGTTTTTTAACAAGTTATGCATCCACTTTATAGTAATTTCATCCAGACCATATTTCCCTAGTTTGTTTATGAGAATGACGTGTGGGACTCTGTGAAAAGCCTTACTAAAACCAGGATATACCTATCACATCTGCACCTTTCCCCCATCCTATAAATCAGTAATCCTGTCAAAGAAGGAAATTAGGTTAATTTGGTATGATTTGCGCTTGACAAATCCATACTGGCTATGACTTATAACCCTATTATTCTAGGGACTTACAAACTGACTGTTAAATAATTTGGTTCAGTATCCTTTCAGGTTAGGCTGATTGGTCTATAATTCCCCAGGTCCTCTTTCTCCCAGCCCCCTTTTTAAAGACAGGTACTATGTCCTCCATGAGTTCTCAAAGATAATCACTAATGGTTCTGAGATTGTTTCACTTAGTTCTGTAAATACCCTATGGTGTATTTCATCAGGCCCTGCAGACCTGAACACATCTAACTTATCTAAATATTCTGTAACCAGTTCTTTCCCTATTTTGACTTACAGTTCTTGCTCATTGTTACTGTTAATTATATTAAGTATCTGGTCATAATTAACCTTTTTAGTGAAGACTGAAGCAAAATATACCTCAGCCTTCTTGATGTCATCTGTTATTAGTTCTCCTTCCCACTAAATAGTGGGTTTACATTTTCCTTCATTTATTATGTCCCTTCCCAGGTATAATTCCTTTTGTGCCTTATCTTTTCTGATTTTATGCCTACATTCTTGTGTTGATCTCTTGTACGCATCTTTTTGCAATTTGACCATATTTTCACTTTTTGTTCAATTCTTTTGTTTAATTTTGAGGTAATTAAAGAGCTCCTGATGGAGCCATATTGACCTCTTACTATTTCTCTTAGCTTTCCTTTGCATCAGGATAATTTGCTGTTCCACATTTAATATGATCTTGTAGAGAAACTGCGAGCTCTCCCGAACTCCTTTTTTCCCTTAGATTTTCTTCCCATTGGACGTTACCTACCAGTTCTCTGAGCCCTGGTCTACACTACGAGTTTCGGTCGAATGTATTAGCATTATATCGATTGATCCGTGCACCCGTCCACACGACGAAGCCCTTAACATCAACTTCTAGGGCTCTTAAAATCGATCTCGCCACTCCACCCCCAAAAAGGGGATTAGCGCTTAAAGCGATATTGCCGAATCGATCTAGGCTTAGTGAGGACGCAATTCGACAGTATTGGCCTCCTGGATCTATCCCACAGTGCAACATTTGACTGCTCTGGACAGCAGTCTGAGCTCGAATGCTCTGCCCAGGTACACAGGAAAAGCCCCAAACTCTCCAAGGGCATGCAGGACAGAGGCTACAACAGGGACGCGCAACAGTGCCGCGTTAAAATTAAGGAGCTCAGGCAAGCCTACCAAAAAACCAGAGATGCAAACAGCCGCTCTGGGTCAGAGCCCCAGACATGCCGCTTCTATGATGAGCTGCATGCCATTCTAGGGGGTGCAGCCAGCACTGACCCATCCATGTGGTATGACTCCGTATGTGGATCATCAGAAACCACCGAGGAGCATTTTCGGGAAGAGGAAGATGATGATAATCATGCTCAAAATAGCACTCAGACACAGCAAGGAAGCGGAGAAGCCCTTTTCCCCAACAGCCAGGAACTTTTTGTCACCCTGGAGCCAGTACCCTACGAACCCACCCAAGGCGTGCTTGATGCCGGAGAAGGGACCTCTGGTGAGTATACCTCTGTGAAAGTAATACATGTTTTATAAACAAGCATGTTTAATGATTAATTCGTGGCCAGTACAGCTACAGCTACTGGAAAAGTCTGTTAACATGTTCGGGGATGGAGCGGAAATCCTCCGGGGACATCTCCGGAAAGCTCTCCTGGATGTACTCCCAAAGCCTGTGCAAAAGGTTTCTGGGGAGGGCAGCCTTATCCTGTGCTCCGTGGTAACACACTCTACCACGCCAGGCCAGTAGCACGTAGTCTGGAATCATGGCATTGCAAAGCATGGCGGCGTATGGTCCCGGTGTTTGCTGGCATTCACGCAACATCCGTTCTTTATCTGTCTGTGTTATACTCACAAGAGTGATATCATTCATGGTCACCTGTTTGAAATAGGGGGATTTTATTAAGGGGGTATTCAGAGGGGTCCATCCCTGCTGGGCTGTTTGCCTGTGGCTGAACGGAAATCTTCCCCGCTGTGACCCACGCGGTGGGGGGAGGAGGAACAGCGAACATCTTGGATGTGTGTGTGTGGGGGGGAGAGGGTGTCGATTAGGTTCGCGCTGCACGTTAACCCGAAAACCGCCGCCCCTCCCTTTTCAATTGCCAACCCTTTTTAAATTGCCAGCCCAAAGGCTGTTTGTTATGGGAAATGAGGGGATTGCTGTTTGAAACCATTCCCAAATGTTATGAAGATTAAAGAAGCCTATAGACTGTGGCTTACCATGGCTGCCTGCAAGCCGAATTCTGTTGCCCGCCGGACCTGCTTGTGTGATCTCTCACACCAAACCGACAGACCCTCAATATAACAGGCAAAGTGCAACCTTGGACCAAATGCACATGTGATATGTAATGTTTGGAGCATTGTTCTCTAATATGTGTCTTTTAAACTACTCCTCTCCCGTTTGTTTCCTCCCTCAGCTGCAAATGTTTCAACGCCACCCCTTTCATCACCATCCCAGAGGCTAGCGAAGATTAGAAGTAAAAAAAAAAGGAATCGAGATGATATGTTCACAGAGCTCATTCAATCCTCCCACACTGAAACTGCCCAGCAGAATGCATGGAGGCAGACACTGTCGGAGTCCAGGAAGGCAGAATTTGATCGCGCGGACAGGTGGCATGCTGAAGACAATGACTGGCGGGATGAAGAGAGACAGCGGCGGGATGAAGAGAGTAGGTGGTGTCAGCATGCAGAGAGAAGGCAGGATGCAATTCTGAGGCTACTGGAGGATCAAACGGAAATCCTCCGGCTTATGGCTGAGGAAAGGCGTAGGGTTCAGGAAAGGCCGCCTGAGCCCAGACCACCGCTACAGCTCCTGTGTAACCAACAGCCCTCCTTCCCGAGTCCCATAACCTCATCCCCGAGACGCCCAAGAACGCGTTTGGGTGGCCTCCGTGCACCCAACCAATCAAGCCAAGAGAACAGTCCAAGCAACAAAAGGCTGGCATTCAATAAGTTTTAAAGTGCTGTGTGTCCTTGTCCTTCCCTCATCCCCTCCCCCACCACCCATCCTGGTGCTTCCCTTCCTCCACCACCCATCCTGGGCGACCATGGCAGTTACCCCCATAGTTCCCGCCCCCCTTTTTTAACGAATTAATAAAGAATGCATGATTTTTAAGCAACAATGACTTTATTGCCTCTGCAAGCGGTGACCGAGGGGGGGAGGGCAGGGCGGTTTGGTTAAAGGGAAGTAGAGTGAATCAAGGGGTGGGGCTTTTCATTAATGGGGAAAAACAGAACTTTCACACAGCATCCTGGCCATTCATGAAACTGGTTTTCAAAGCTTCCCTGATGCGCAACGCACCCTGCTGTACTCTTGTAATAGCCCTGGTGCCTAGCTGCGCATAACCAGCGGCCAGGTGATTTGCCTCAACCTCCCACCCCGCCATAAATGTCTCCCCGTTACTCTCACAGATATTGTGGAGCGCACAGCAAGCAGTGATAATAATGGGAATATTAGTTTCGCTGAGATCTAACCTAGTCAATAAAATGCGCCAGCGAGCTTTTCAATGCCCAAATGCACATTCCACCACCATTCTGCACTTGCTCAGCCTATAGTTGAAAAGGTCCTGACTACTGTCCAGGCTACCTGTGTATGGCTTCATGAGCCATGGCATTAAGGGGTAGGCTGGGTCCCCAAGGATAACTATAGGCATCTCAACATCCCCAACGGTTATTTTCTGGTCTGGGAAGAAAGTCCCTTTTTGCAGCAGCTGAAACAGACCAGAGTTCCTGAAGATGCGAGCATCATGTACCTTTCCCGGCCATCCCATGTTGATGTTGGTGAAACGTCCCTTATGATCCACCACTGCTTGCAGCACTATTGAAAAGTAACCCTTTCGGTTTATGTACTCGCTGGCTTGGTGGTCCGGTGCCAAGATAGGGATATGGGTTCCGTCTATCGCCCCACCACAGTTCGGGAACCCCATTGCTGCAAAGCCATCCAGTATGAGCTGCACATTTCCCAGACTCACAACCCTTGGTACCAGCAGCTCGGTGATCGCCTTGGCTACTTGCATCACAACAGCCCCCACTGTAGATTTTCCCACTCCGAATTGATTCGCGACTGACCGGTAGCTGTCTGGTGTTGCAAGCTTCCACAGGGCTATCGCCAGTTGCTTCTCTACTGTGAGGGCTGCTCTCATCTTGGTGTTCTGGCGCTTCAGGGCAGGGGAAAGCAACTCACAAAGTTCCATGAAAGTGCCCTTACACATGCAAAAGTTTCGCAGCCACTGGGATTCATCCCAGACCTGCAGCACTATGTGGTCCCACCAGTCTGTGCTTGTTTCCCGGGCCCAGAATTGGCGTTCCACTGTATCAACAAGCCCCATTAACACCATGATGTCCACCTTGCGGGGGGGGCCTTTTTTGAGCGAGGTCTGTGTCCATGTCCTCATCACTATCCTCAGGGCGCTGCTGTCGCCTCCTCGCCTGCTGTAGCTGTAGCAGCTCCTGGTTCTCGTTCTCCATATACTCCTGGACAATGCGCGTTGTGTTCATGATCGGGCTCCATGCTTCCCCTGGTATGGTGTCTGAAGGACAGCAGTGTGGGAGCAGAAGCGGCGGGTGGATAACAATGGTGTCAGCAATATGGCGCCCGCATGAAAAAAGGCGTGAAAGGATTTTGGGCTCCCCCCTCCGCTGCTTTCTCGGAGGGAGGGGGGAGCAAGGGTTAGGCTCCTTTCCTTCTAACAGCACATGGTACAATATGCCGGGAAGCAAGGGTTAGGCGCCTTCCCTTCTAGCTGCAGATGGTTCAATAGGCTTGATATCCATCATCATCTCCTGGCCCCCTCAAGGATTGAACTCGCAACCCCGGGTTTAGTGGGCCAACGCTCAGACCGCTGAGCTATCCCTCTGGCCCGTATTATAGGGTGACTGAATCCCCAATAGACCTAATGTCCAGGTGTACGCTGGCTCCATGCTCGCCATAGCAAACACGGAAACCACTGACCGCTGAGCTATCCCTCTGCCCGTGTTCCAGGCAGTACTGAATCTCCCTTAAACAACACGTAAAAAAGAGAATGACCAGAGTCACTCTAGTCACTCCCAGTTATGTCCAAGCACCCCCGGCCAGCCACACCACAGACCGGCCAGGAGCACACAGGGGACGCTGAATTTAAAGCCTATTGCACAATCTGCAGCTAGAAGGCAAGGACCTTTTGCTGTGTAGTCCCACGACTACGATCATTTATGGCATATTGCACCATATGTTGCTAGAAGGCAAGGAGCTGCTGCTGTGTAGTCCTGTGACTACAACCATTTATGGCATATTGCACCATCTGCTGCTAGAAGGAAAGGAGCTTATGCTGTGTAGTCCCATGACTACCAGCCTCAGGTGGAATGGCCCCCTCAAGGATTGAACTCGCAACCCCGCGTTTAGCAGGCCAATGCTCAGAACACTGAGCTATCCCTCTGCCCGTATTACAGCACGACTGAATCCCCACTAGACCTAATGTCCAGGCGTATGCTGGAGATGTACGGTAATTGTGAGCTGAGCAGGCTTCCGTAGCAAATCCGTAAACCCCGTAAACCCCGGAAAAAAGGCGCGAAAAAGATTGCTTTCATGGAGGGAGGGAGGGACGTTTGATGGCTTGATGACATGTACCCAGAACCACCAGCAACAATGTTTTCTGCCCCATCAGGCTTTGGGATCGCAATCCAGAATTCCAATGGGCGGCGGAGACTGCGGGAAATGTGGGATAGCTACCCGCAATGCAACGCTCCGAAAGTCGACCCTAGCCCCGATACTGTGGACACAGTCCGTCGACCTCATGGTCTTAATGCTCTTTAGTGGGGACACACACAATCGATTCCATAAAATCGGGTTTTAAAATATCGACTTCTATAATTTTGACCTAATTCTGTAGTGTAGACGTACCCTTAGTCTGTAAAAGTCTTCTTTTTTTGTGTGTGAAATCCATTGTCCTTATTGTTGTTCCCACTCCCTCCTTTTCTTAAAATCATCAAATCTATCATTTCATGATCGCTTTCAGACAAATGGCCTTCAACCTTCAGAATGACAACCAAGGAAGGGCAGGAGCAATGTAAAAACAAGATTCTCCAGCACTAGGAACAATGGTCAGAGTGTCTAGGAATATAGACCCACATTAGACCTGAGAGAACTATGGCTCTAAATTGAGTTTGGATATTAGCATGAGGAATAGGATGAAAGCATGTGACCAAATGGAACAAAATCATGAAAAAGAAGGATTGTTTGTGTTAAACTTGTAGCGACCCTTGAAATACCAGTATTAGCTTATTTAAGTTTCGGGTTGAGAAAACATGGCTAATTGGTACCGGGTGCAGTAAATAATTAGTTATATAAGCTTTTTTTGAAATGAACTGCTTAATCCAGTAACTAGGAAAAATATGACAAACTGAGATAAGAAGAAAACCTTCAAGGGAGCAAGTTTCAGCCCTAAAGTCACTCATCTAGGTTTAGCAAAGGTCCGATAACCAGCAGTGACATCACTTGTTTGTTATAGTGTATGAAAAGCAAGGTTGTTCATTGGTTTCTTTTTCAGAGCTTTTCCTTACATCTCTGGAGTCACACTATGATGGGAAGGTGTCGTCAGGGCCTCTACCTGTTACGTATTTTGGCCAGTGTTTATAATTGTATTGTTGCTAGGGTATAGAATATAGGCATATATGCTTGTATTTGTATTTTGTTTGTAACCAACACCAAGTGCCCTTTGAGCTGGTAAAGGAGTGATGAATTGTGGTAAACATGAATAAAATTATTGGGAAAAATATTTCCAATACAGTGCTAGTGTAAACTGCTGCTTCAAAAGCATGGTTAACCACGCTGAGACCATATCTGAAAAACAAGGTGGCTGAAACACCATGCCAACAGACATCCTGTCTCCCCCACTGCTGCAAAATGTTAAGAAAATAAGCCTAATGTAGACCACAAGGCCTCAGAATAAAATGAGCCCCTCATTTGCAAATCTGCAGGGTCCTCTCTGTTAATTCAGGACAGCTGCTATTTCAGAGTGAGTCACATACACTGTGCTTTCTCATGGAGCTGTCACGTTTTTTCTTCCACAAAGATGCTTGAGTCTGGTTTTGTACACTCTATATCAACATTCACAATAGCTCTCCCAAAGCTGAACCCTGTGCTGTGCCAGCTCAGAGAACTATAGCAATAATTTAAAAAAAATGATTACTCCCTCCACCTACCGCTCCCCAAAGATAGCCAACAGGAGAGATTCCCCGTGGATTTTTCCACGTGGATACTGATTACCCTCTAAGTTCTAAATGAAGTATATAAATGAGCAGGAGAGGTAGGAAGCACATAGCCCTAGTAATCTGCAGACATTCTGCACTCATTAAGGAAAGCATCTGCCTAAGTCCCACTGGGTTCAATGGAACTTAAAACACATGCTTACACACCCTTCTCAAGAGGGATGCTTTCCTGAATCAGGGTGTTTAAGCAGGGTTGTAAATGTTACTTTTAAGGTGCTTGGATGTGGCTGAGCTATGAGGGAAGGAGCTAAACTGAGGGTCCCAGAGCAGCCTCTAACTGGCTTTCCAGTAAGAGAGGAAAGAGGGGACATAGAGCAGTAGAGGGGGGCAGAGTTCTCTAGTCAATGGTGGGGACGACAGAAGCAGCAGAAGACCAAAAAAAAGCTCCTCCCCCTTCTGAAACATTCCTACTTCTGCTGCTGTGAAGGCCAAGGGAGGACTGAGAAAAGCTCCCTAGTTGAAAAGCTCCCGATACAGGTGGCTGGGAGCAGAATAAATTGGGGACACTACCCCCAGACTGATTACCAGAGGAATGGGGCACTGACTAAGAGGAGGGGACAAAGAAAATAAGGGCGGACCCCAGTTAGAGAGGGTTACAGTGTTATTGTGGATTAGGATAGAAGTCTCAAGTAAGAAAGGAAAAAAAGGGCAGGTTGTAGGGTGGAGGTGCACTGTGAAATTGTATAGGAGCATGGGATCTGATTTAAAATCTGTTTGAAGGCCCATCCAAATATCATTATACTCCTGATTGTAAGCGTTCAAAACTTCCCAGTGCTAAGGGTCATTAATTCTTCTGGATCCCTCTTACATATTAAGAGCGTGCGTCAACTGCGATCTCACTATACTAGATTCCCACCTCTCCCCTTTGGTATATCACTATCTATATAAAGAAAACAGAGCAGTTTTCACATAGTAAGGTAAAACATGAAAAGATGTACTTCATAAATAAATCCTAACACTAGTGTTGGGTTGTATGTAAGCATCCTAGGGAAAGGAAATTGAACTAGGACTTGAAGAACAACAAGAAAAGAATTACTGTACAAGCTAACACTCAAGAACACAGAGGAATGTCAAACCAAAATTATGTTGAGCTGTACAGATTTCTCTTATTCTCTAATTCATGTCTTGAGCATTGGAGATGTAGCTTCAGCAGACAAACCTGCAGCCTGTTCTGTTATTTATTACTGAGTAAGGAGAGGGAAACAAATGTGCCTGCAAGCAAAGCAGTCACCTCTTCAGCCAACTGACCAGATGAGCCTGTGATGTCGCTTCCTTTCCAATCAATGCCTCTGCCCAAATAACCATAGCCAATTGCTATTTCCCTTGGGAGAACTTCTAGAATATGCAGGCTGACTGCTAGAATCCTGTGTATCCTTTGAGTTTCCTTGGCAACCAGAATGTAGCCCATATAGCCATCTCTGGAACATGTCCATTAAAATTCACACAGTAAACTACAATTGTTTAAAATGTTATTTAATGTAAATTCTTCCCTACGTCACTTACAAAGGGGCTATGCTAGAGTATCTATGGCAGAACACAAAGAGCGCCCTGTGTAGTGTTATAAAGCTTGGAAGTTTTGGCCAACGGAGAGCTTTCAATGCTTGTTCAGCCCTCAACGCTTTGGACTAGAAAAATGAAGCCTTCAATCTTTATTTATTTTCGCAGTGTATACCATGAGTAAGGCTACGAGTCAGTCAAGGATTCTGTGATTTTAGGTTACCTCCGCGACTTCAGCCCCGTGGCACTGGCGGTCAGGCTGTCGGTCCCACGGCACTGGGGCTTCAACAAATCTATGAATTATTGTTTATTGCCTACATCCTGTCCGTGACTTTTAATATAAGTACCCGTCACAAAATCTTAGCCTTAACCATAAGCCAAGAGCATTTCTAGGTGCATGAACAATACAATTTTAAGTATCTCTCAGTAAATAAAAAGCCAATGTCACAAAAAAATTTCCCAGCCCCCCAAAAAGGGGGGGGAGGGGAAAGCTCTCAACTTTCTTCCTCAAAAAAAGACTGAGTATAAAGACTTTGCAACATGCCTGAAGGTCAAACTCAGGCTCTGTCAGGCTGCAGTGAAAAGCAAATTCTAGAACTCTCCACTGAAAATGCTGCCCTACCCTAGTAGTACCAAGCCTAAGGACTGTCAGCTCAAGTATCACAAATAATCTCAACTGCCAGATTGGGATGTAAGGAACCGATCCCCGCTCAGGACACGCTGATCAAGGTTTTCAAAAATGGGAGTGTGAATTGAAGCTCCTGAGTTCATTTGTAGGCACCTAATAAGTAAATGGCCTGAATTTCAAGCGCTGAATGTCCCACAGCTCCCGCTGACTTCAACAGTTTTGAAATTCAGGCTGCTTACTTAGGTGCTTACACATGGACTTAAGAGCCTAACTTTACATACTCATTTTTGAAAATCTTGGCCACTGAACACAAGACTTAAAGGGTTTTATAAGTCAAAACAACTATCATAAATTTCACCCAGAAATGAACTGCACTGCACTCTATGGAGCAGAGGTGCCACTCAAAGCCACAAGTGCCGCTAGGTAAACAAACAGCCACATTCTTTGCTAGCTGAAGTCTTCATGAGTATTCCAGGAAGAGAACTCAAATCTACATATGCATTAGGAAATGCTACTGGAAATTCTGATGTGAGTCTAGTGTGAAAAATCAAGACGGGGATGGGGGGTAATAGGAGCCTAAGAAAAAGCCCCAAATATCGTGACTGTCCCTATAAAATCGGGACATCTGGTCATCCTATGTGAGTTAAACTATTACAATAGTGTAGTTTCATTAAACAAAATTACATTTGCTTGGGCTGACAGATATCTTGCTGGAGAAAGTAGATAATTGTGTCCACACCTGTTTTGATTATACTATTGATAGCTTTGTTGCTGCTGTGCACAGAAATATATATATTTACCAATTGAGGATCTGGCAGCTAACCTGTATTTAGCATAGGGCTGTTAGAGCTGTGGTTATCATACTGCTACTAAAATGGAGGAAAATACTGTTTGGTTTCTAGTGACCATCAATTTACTCAGCGGGGTCAGAAAACAACTTGAAATAGCAACACAAAGCTTAAAATGAAAGCGCGGGGGGGGGGGGGGGGGGGGGGAGACAACAGCAAAATCTAATTGTTAACCCTGAATGAGGATGTTTCTTTATGTAATTAACAGAGAAAGCTGGGCCATTTTCCTAATCACAGTATTTTTAAATTCACATAGGGCGAAGCGGTTCTTTCTGCAGTGAATTTTTCCCATGCCCTTCCTCAGACCCATGAAAACATACCTTGTACTCGTGGTACTAATGCAGATCAAGGTTGGCTCCACAACAACTAGTCTCTTCTTCCCTACCACAACAGCCCTCTGAGAAGGGGATTTGGTTTTTTAGGAGTAAGTGGGGGTGGGGAGGGCTGATCTCACTCCCATTATAAAACTCCTATTTCCTTCAAGGGGAGCAGGAATAAAAATCAAGACCTTTGTCAAAACTGGGTTAATTTAGTATTTGTTAATAAACAAGGTTTGGGGTGGGAAGGTGAGAATTCGGTATGAGTGAAACTCATGCCTGTCTGGCACATATTTGATTAGTGTTTTTACAAGTAAGTTTAAAAATATGTTAAAAACCAGGAAAAGAAAAACCCGCTGAGAGATCTATTGTGTGTGAGTGAAGAGCAAAGAATGAAAAATATGATTATTGCCAATAACAATTTCACCAGGACAAGTGCCAGTATGACTCTCTTTGCAAGTCACCTCTGAAAATGCAGTGCCTTTGCTTAGTCCTTGTAGTATATTCAGCAAACATTAACAAAAGGTCATGTTTTAATTTTAAATCCTATAACTTTAACCTTGAATCTGTTTTTTCCCCCTGGATGATTCACAGGCAGCGATTATATTGATATTCCCCCCATAACAGGTCCTTACTATTTATATGAATGGTTGTCAAGGAAACCAGGTGCCAAGGAAAGCTGTATAACTTGTCTAGATTTAGAATTTCTCGTGCATGAGAGCCCAATATAAAAACAGAAAAATAAATGACCCTGAAAAACAACCTCAGGAATACCTGGGCTTTCTGCAATTTTATTATTTTATAATTACTTTATTTTATTTATGTTGGGTTTTTTGTTATGACTCAGAATAAAGTTTGGTGACCTTAACAGAATTCTGACTTATCTCCTGCTTTGAACAGATAATGTCTCCCCTACACATATGAAACAAATCTGGATGTAACTAGTGATAGGCAAAACATTGAGATAAAAGTGGATGATTATCTGAATTTTGGGGGGATGGGTAATGTAGATCAACTGCAGATACCATACAGCAAGATACAACTGGAAAGGAAGATTCAGTATTAAATAACCAACAGCCCCATGCAGCAAAGAAGAATAAATAACTGCAAATTAATTCTCAGTTATTTGCAACATAAGGCAACCTTACTGAAGTCTGGTTTTCCCTCATCTTCTCCAAATCTTTCCCCAGTACACACAAATCAGGTAAGTGAGGAGGAAAACTTGACTTAAGAACGCCTTTTCAGCACTGGCTTCTTTAGTAACAATATAAAGCAGAAATGTCTACAGTGGGCCATGGGAAAGCATGTACCCAATGTGCTTTAATGTGCATAAAATTGCATATGGTCACCATAAAATAAAACAGAGGTTTTCTCTTTCCCCATCTGCAGTAGGGAGATGGCAGGCTCCACAGCATCTTCAGAGGGTCAGTAACAATGTTCGAAACTCCCTCGTGTCATCTACAGGAGCCATCTCCCTCCTCTCAGGTCTCCATTCTGCTTTTCTCCAGAAGGTTTCCACTTCTACTTCCTCATTTCCTCCCTCCAAACCTAAAAGTCCTTATCTGGTTCTTTCCCCTTCCACCTCTCTCTCACTTGCTTGCTTTCTGTCTCTCCCCCACCCCCTGAGGGTCTTATCTCCCCCAGGATCTCTCGCTCTGTCCAAAGCCTGAGTAACCCCTTTGTTATTCCCCACTTCTCAGTGGGAGATCACTAATGCCCAAGTTTGGGAAGATGGAAAGGAGCGGAAGGCATATTGGGCTGCATTAGTAGAAGCATTGCCAGCAGATCAAGGGAAGTGATTATTCCCCTCTATTTGGCACTGATGAGGCCAAATCTTGAGTATTGTGACTAGTTTTGGGCCCCCCACTACAGAAAGGATGTGGACAAATTGGAGAGAGTCCAGCGGAGGGCAGCGAAAATGATTAGGGGGCTGGGGCACATGACTTATGAGGAGAGGCTGAGGGAACTGGGGTTATTTAGTCTGCAGAAGAGAAGAGTGAGGGGGTATTTGATAGCAGCCTTCAACTACCTGAAGGGGGGTTCCAAAGAGGATGGAGCTCAGCTGTTCTCAGTGGTGGCAGATGACAGAACAAGGAGCAATGGTCTCAAGTTGCAGTCGGGGAGGTCTTGGTTGGATATTAGGAAACACTATTTCACTAGGAGGGTGGTGAAGAACTGGAATGGGTTACCTAGGGAGGTGGTGGAATCTCCATCCTTAGAGGTTTTTAAGGCCCGGCTTGACAAAGCCCTGGCTGGGATGATTTAGTTGGTGTTGGTGCTTCTTTGAGCAGGGGGCTGGACTAGATGACCTCCTGAGGTCTCTTCCAATCCTAATCTTCTATGATTCTATGACTCCCACAGCAGGCTGGAGATGAAGGCTGCAAACCACCTTTTTTTTTTCCTGGCAGTCAACCAGGAAAAGCAGAGCCATGGGAGAAGGATTAGGTAAAAGACCAGAAAAACCTGAGCATCTCACCAAAAGCTGGAGGTAAGACAGAGCTGGCTAAAGTTTGGCCAGGCATTAAACACAACCCCCAGCTGCCTTTTTCCTTCATCTCCATGCAAAGAAAAGACAGCTCAATTGCATACGATAACAGTGAACGCAAACAAGCAGTTTGTACTAATCCATCAAGGAAGATTCAAATCCATGAAAATATTATAATTGTCGGCTGTTTAATGTTTTTAAGTACGCAAATACGTGCTATTAACTGCAGCCATCGGAGGTTCTGGCAAGCTTCCAAGCAATTCTTGGGGTCAAAGTGTGGAGCCATCAAATCTACATTTTGCATGCTGTCAAGATATAAACAGGTATGTCGCCAGGGTCCACTGACCAGAATAAAGCACAATATGCTCTCTATAATTGCACATTATTTATTATTCAAGGTTAAGAATACAATCAATCAGTCATGTAACAAAATTATAGTTGAAGTGGGAGCTTTTATTTTAGTGGATTTTTGGGCAAAAGTCTCATGAGCCTATTTTAGGGTGATAAAAGTGGGTAAAATAGCCTTACTTGAAATTAATGGTGTTAGCCAAGAGATGCCTGTCGTAGAAGTGACCATCTAAAATAATAGCTTGCATGTATTTTTTCCCTTTTAATATGGGAGACTCTAGTTGTGTGTGTCTCATATAGGACAGAATATAGTGGGATGCAACTGGCAAGAGGTGCAGAAGAAACTGCTCTAAGGGAGAAGGTGCTCATATGGAGCCAATGGCAGATTGATGACACCATGATAACGCGGATGGAGTGATAAAATAGATAAGTAATTTGTATTTATCTGTAATTTTTGTATTCAGAAGGTAATTATCACAGATTTTTACCCACCCCCACCTCTTTACTTTTAGGTTTTTGCTCCTGGAACATGACTAGAGGGACTTCAAAAGCTCAAAATTCAGTATCAGTAACAGTCTCAACAGCAGGTGGCACACATTTACCTGCTGGTGAGGAATAAATGACTTATCCCGTTAGGAACCACCAGTTCCTTTATTTTCAGCAAAAGCAAAGTATTAGCAGAAAAATAAATCATTCCCATCCCTGCAGGGATAGAGGACAGGTGAGTGGGGAATCTATTACATTGCAATTACTTCTTTAAGAGCTCAAGAATTACAGGAAGGAATTTTATTTTTTCCAACATTAACTATGATAATAGATTCTCATTCTTGGAAACTAAAAGCTCCAGGAATGCAGTCTGGGAAAAAACACACTAATAATTAATAAAACTTATTATAGTTATGAGCAAGCAACACTAACGATAACCCAAAGAGGCACTGAATGTAATGGTACAGAAATGTTTTTGGTTTTTTTTCAATAGAAAGAGACAAAATCTCTCTCAAATAATACAAAACTAGAGAAACATTCTGAAAAAAATAAATACATAATGGGGGTGGGAGAGACGAAACCAAGAAATAACAAGCTAGATACTAACTATGACAATTCACAGCAGTTGAGGATCAGGCCGAGATTCTGTAATAATGGAAGGGAAAATATAATTTCAGATTGCAAAAAAGTCCCAGGAGTGATGTTTTGATAAAGCATTTAAAGGAAAACTCCAAGTGTTTGCCTGCAAATATCCTGGATAGTAACTGATCTGGGGCTGGCTAGGATCATTGGCATGAGTCTGAATACATGTACCTTAGCGTACTATTGTATTTTATCCCTACCTAAGGAATAATAAATGAGAAATGCAGTCAGATAGACATCAAGATATAGTTCTTCAAGAGTCAGTTAAAACAATAAAACTGGATAGATATTCTAATGGCTTTTACCTTCTCTAGACAGAAGCTAAGGGGTCCATTCAGTTGTGGAAAAGAGTTGCACGAGAAAAGGCACAAGCATGGAGAAGATTAACACCATCTTGTCTTTGTGAAACTTACTGTAGATGGAACAACCCCTTGTGTTTGAAGCCTGTTTACTGTGAAAACTGATGTCACCGCCACTAGCAATAAAACTTCACGTTAGGAACTCAAGCTCCCTGATATCAAGTGGCTCAAAAGAAAGCTTTGTCAGCATGGCAAAGACTATACTTATGGGGTGGCCCTTAAGTAATAGGCTTCTCATGAATAGGGTGACCAGATGCGGGAACCTAAAAATCAGGACTTGTCCGAGAGTGGGGGGGGGACCCCTCCCGCCGGACTTGTTGGGCAAAAAAAAACCAACCCTCTCCCGCAGCCGCCAGACTTGTTGAGGAAAAAAAAACCTGGAGGAAGTCTGATATCGGGACAAAAGGCGTCCCGACCGTGCATCGGTCGGGACGCGGGACAAAAGAACAAAAATCGGGATGGTCCCGATTTTATCGGGACGTCTGGTGACCCAACTCATGAACTTCAGCACTAAAGCGTGTACATGAACCCAACGGTAGGAGGACTGTCTGTAACCCACACTGACATGGATATTGAAGATGTGGAAAGACTGAATTTGGCCCATCACACACAGATGCACTGTCAGAGATATGTTGCGGCTTGTAACCACTGAGACCCTAAATGCTCTGGGAAGGTGTTTCATGAGAAGGCAGGTAGGTCATGGGTAAAATGAGCAGCATTTCATCATGAGACCTAATGCTCGTAGCATGGTCCTTCCTGATACATTCTGTCTCTTTATTATCCTCTGTACAATGCAAGGTATCTTGGACTCTTGAAGGGAAAGTGAAACATCCAGGCCTGCAGTGCTTCTATATATTGCAGTTGTTTGTCAGAAACAAGCTAGGGCCAAGCACTTTGTGATGCTTTCTAACAACTTCAGGACCCTGGTTGTGGTTTAGGCTTTTACTTGGATTCCTTCCAGTCTGCCATCTTAGCTCAGCCTATCAGTCAGACATGGCAATATATGCACTTCAGTTCTTTGTAAATCCACTAAACGTTTTGTAAAAACATGGGGACTGATACCAGTCCCCAAAAGAAATACATTGAACTGTGAAATGCTGTCCCGCTATCACTAATCACTAATGTGACAGGGAGCTATCCCTGAGACACATGTAACAGTCTACAAGATCCAGAAAGCATAGCTAATATTTCTCTTTCCAGCTCCTCACCCATTAGTGGCAAGAAAAGAACCGATGGCTGAAAAAGGGCTGACCTTTATCTCTTATCAGCAGTTATAGGAAGTACACACCATTCACTGAAGAGACTGAAACAGCTTAACATTTCAAACAATATAATAGGCATTCCCTCTGAGTCATGCACCAGGAGAATAAATCCAAGAACAGGGATCTACTATAATACTTACATTCGAGAAAAAAAATATGTTCAATACAGCAGACCCCTGATGCAGAAGCAATAAGCTCCCGTAGAATGCAGTTGCAGTACTGGAAAGCAGCACGTATGCAGCAGTCATTTCTGAGCACTTTCTCTTTTACAGCATGTGGGTTTGGATCATTTTAATAAAACTGGATTATTTTTTCTGGAAAAATCTCATGTGCAGTCATATGTCTTTTCTCATCCCCTGGTAAAGATCTTGGCTTGAGATGCTGCGTGTCTTCGTACCATAACAGGAAAACTGGAAGTATGGAATACCAAAGAGGAGTGAGTCTATGCTGCTGAACTTTCAGAAAAGCAATCAATTAGCATGGTGCACATGTGTGTGTAGTGCATGTGTGGTGGTGATGGGGAGGCTTGGCTCATTATTTACTCAGTCTATGCATGAAAGAAAAGAAGAATCAAGGGTAGCTTACCAGTAAAGGTACAATGAGGGCACTGATTTCCCTTTGGTTCCATAACAGAAGGAGCCCCAAAGGGTGCTCACAATTTCTATAGTGTTAAGGTACAAAAATGAACAAAAGATCTCCAAAGATCCCAAGCAGGTCGATCCCAGTGCCAGTAGGTAACATTAATTGGCATAGTGGGCTGGGCACAAGCCTTTACTTTTGAAACTCTGGTTCAATTTCTGACTTGGGACACTGGTGATAATTAGTTTGGGAGTCTCTTAATTCACTCCTGTGAATAGCCCAAAAACTCTATATCACAACACAGCACAGTTAGCAGTCTTTGCTCAGGACAGGCCCCAGGCAGGAGTATTAGGGATTGTTGCAGGTCAGCACTGGGGTATACTGGCAGAACTCTGTGGGGAAATGCTGCACTCCACGTCTCAAATTGACCTACAATGTTTAAAAACCCCCAAGGTTCCATGACACAAAGCGCTGCTGTAGAAGTTCACCTTGCTTTTCAGGTGGCCTGCTCCCCTTCCAGAGACAAGATTACAGGGAAGGCTGCTCGTAGGCCACTCACCCACTTCTAGCAACAGGATTGTAGGTACATGGATATTTCTGGAAGTCTTCTCCAGCAGCAGCAAAAGCCATCCATGCGATTGATATTCCAGTCATTTCTCATCTGCCTTGCTGGATTCCCCCGTTTCACTGCAAGTCTTGTTTTGAACAGAAGAAATCGCAAGACCCACATTTTTATCTTAGTTTTTTTTTTTACCAAAATTCAGGATCTAAATAACGATGGAAAATATTTGTATTTTTAATTTATTATTTTACACGGACTGGTTTGTACATCAGAGAAATTGGGAAAACAGAGGAAGTAGCACTTAGGCTACTGAGTATGTATGAATAGATCTTCTGGGAGCATAACAAAGGCTCTGTTGTGCAACAGATTTTGAATTACCATCCATTTTTTTAGTGGACACACATTCCCTCCCAACTAGTTTGCTGGGAAGAGACATGGCCTTCGAAAACTAGTTTGCTTAAACCCAATCTGTAGCAATGAAAGACAAAGGAAGGAAAACAGTACAGGAAGTTCAACATGATAAGATTGTATTAACCATAAACATTTTTCATAACCTGAATTTCCTGATTTAAGGTGTCTAATGTTAAAAATCTGTAACAAACAACTCCAGATTAGTGTGGGACAGAAGTAAATCCAGATCTAAAATAATATAAGGCTAGTGGTGGGCATCCATTTCCATAGATTTTCTCTGACACAGATTCTATTTTCATGGGTCTGAGATCTCTATTTTGTTTTGCTTTTCCTTTATCATCCCTTAAAAGGAAAAGGCTCAGGGGAAGGAGGAATAGATGTATAATAGAGAACCATATACACAGCTGTGCCACATTACAAAGTCAAATCACTGCGCTCCAGATTTAAAAAGGAGTGTTTGAAGTATTCACAGTAGCAGGATGAAACCAGATTTGTGGGATTGTTGAGAGTAGAAAATCTGGATAATCAGTGGTCTTTGCTTTCTTTTTTTCCCCTTCTTCTTGCAGCGTAGGCCTGCAAGCTTCCCTAAAACCGTAAGAGAGATGTTATCTAGTCAACAGCCTTATTTTCACTCCCTTCCTCTGGGACACTACTTGCTGTAACTCTAGGAAAATAACATACATTTTAGAATCTGCCAAATATTCTAAGCCTCAAATTCTACTTTTTTAAAGTATATAGTCTGGTAGGGAGTGTCCACTGAATCCTAAACAGCTATTTGAAAACAAACATTCCACTACTGAGAAATCCATCTCAAAAGACACTATTTATATAGGACCTACGCAAAACAACCCCCTTCTGTTGGCTCAGCAGAAGCAGTCAAGAACCAAAGACTATTCTCTGGACTTAGTGGAAGCATCATGGATGAAGTAAACAAAAACTCCTAACTCCTACTCTATTAGGAATAATGGGTGTATGTCCCCGTTTACCAAATGGCAAAAGGACAAAAACAGAAAAAAATCATTTCTGAGCTGCTAACATGGTGCTACAAAACACAGCGAATAAAAGGCAAATTATAAAAAAGGTACTTAAGAGCATCTTAAAGCGGGCTGTAACGAGGCAGAGACTGAACGCTTCTAAACTTCAGCAATTGGGACTCACATAGGAACTGAATTATTTCAGTGGAACAGTAGAGGGTCATTAAAAGCAGACATAATACAAACTATACCGTGCATATGTCATTTCTGATAATGCTACAACTGGTAGCAAATTATTCCACAACCCGCATACGCTTTCCCAATACTGACCAAGGTAATAAGGTTCCCACGAGTACATGTGAAAAACAAACCCAAACAAGTCATGCCAAATTCACTACTGAGATTACCTCAGAAACATCAGAGTAGCCTTTTATTGCCCCCTCCAGAAAACGCCAATTTGTTGAAACCAAATGTTCTGCAGAAATGTTTTGGTTTCAACAAACTTCTGTGGAAACACAAGGCAGGGTTCCATCAGAAACCTGGCAGGCTGCTGGGGAGCTCACGCTGCCAGGGCACACAGCTTCCAGTCAGCACTGCCATGCTGACTACCTCGGATTAAGGGACCCCAGAGCTGCCAGGCTGCCTGGCAGCCCAGCTCTAGCAGGAGGCTCACTGTCTAGGCTCCTTGCTCTGCAGCAGGGTGCCTGGAAGCCCAAGCTCAGGATGGTGCTCTCAGGGCTTCCTTATTCCCTGCCCTATAGCTAGGACTCTCAGGGCTTTCAGGCTCCCTGCTTTCTGCAGGGAGGAGTGGTAAATACGCTGGAGGGTAGGGATAGGATACAGAGGGCCCTAGACAAATTAGGGTACATCCACACTACCCGCCCAATTCGGCGGGTAGCAATCGATGTTCTGGGACTGATTTATGGAGTCTCATGTAGACGCGATAAATCGATCCCAGAAGTGCTCCCCGTCAACTCCGGAACTCCAGCTCGGCACGAGGAGTAAGCGGAGTCGACGGGGGAGCCTGCCTGCGCCACGTGGACCCGAGGTAAGTACTTTGTAATTCGATCTAAGATACTTCGACTTCAGCTACGCTATTCACGTAGCTGAAGTTGCGTATCTTAAATCGATCCCCCCCTCCCCCAGTGTGGACCAGGCCTTAGAGGATTGGGCCAAAAGAAATCTGATGAGGTTCAACAAGGACAAGTGCAGAGTCCTGCACTTAGGACGGAAGAATCCCATGCACTGCTACAGACTAGGGACCGAATGGCTAGGCAGCAGTTCTGCAGAAAAAGACCTCGGGGTTACAGTGGACGAGAATCTGGATATGCGTCAACAGGCTGCCCTTGTTGCCAAGAAGGCTAACGGCATTTTGGGCTGTATAAGATGGGGCATTGCCAGCAGATCGAGGGATGTGATCATTCCCCTCTATCTGGCATTGATGAGGCCTCATCTGGAGTAATGTGTCCAGTTTTGGGCCCCACACTACAAAAAGGATGTGGGAAAATTGGAAAGAGTCCAGCGGAGGGCAACAAAAATGATTAGGGGGATGGAGCACATGACTTATGAGGAGAGGCTGAGGGAACTGGGATTGCTTAGTCTGCAGAAGAGAAGAACGAGGAGGGATTTGATAGCTGCTTTCAACTACCTAAAAGGGGGTTCCAAAGAGGATGGTCCTCAGTGGTAACAGATGACAGAACAAAGAGTAATGGTCTCAAGTTGCAGTGGGGGGCATTTAGGTTGGATATTAGGAAAAACTTTTTCACTAGGAGGGTGGTGAAGCACTGGAATGGGTTACCTAGGGAGGAGGTGGAATCTCCTTCCTTAGAGGTTTTTAAGGTCAGGCTTGACAAAGCCCTGTCTGGGATGACTTAGTTGGGGATTGGTCCTGCTTTGAGCAGGGGGTTGGACTAGATGACCTCCTGAGGTCCCTTCCAACCCTGATATTCTATGATTCTGTGAACGCTAAGGGGCAGCTCGAGGAGTCTTCTAGAGTTGGGAAGCAGCTGGCTGCTCCATTTCATTTAGGAAAAAAATAAACTGAAATGTTTTGATTTTTCTGAAACAAAAATGTTTTGGAATTTCTGTTCTATAGAATATTCTGAGTTTCAACCTACTCTTCCTCAGAAACATGTTGGTACATCCAACTGCAAACCTGGCTGAAACTTGCAGGAGGATCTGGATATGATTCAGCATTATACATGCCATGTGTTGTACCCACCCCTTAAAACTCCACTGATATCAATGACTCTTTGCAGTCATGGGGTCTGGTTCGGTACTGTCACATTCACCCATGTTGAGTATTGTTTCATACTCTGTGACTAGGCTCCCTGAAATCACTGAAACTGCTTGTGTTATACGACACACTGTAAGTATAGGTGGTTGTATTGGGATGGTCTACTTTTTGTACATATCAATAATTGCACTACATAAGATCTCTCTGTTACCTTTGACCTAACTAGCTTGGAACAGACCCAAAGGATAATGAGGAAAGGACTAGCAGATCAATCTTGACAAACTGAGACGCTGAACAAATACTGTTTATGCCCTACCATCTACTGTAGGGGACTGTAGCAGGGCGGTCACTCCGCTCTGGTCCTGAAAGGGTTAAAAGCCAGCCCTTGGAGAGGGCTGGGGCTGAGAGCCAATAAGGAGATGCTGGGAGGCAGCCAATCAGGGCCACGCTGGGCCCTATAAAAGAGCTGCAGGGTCAGAAGGCAAGGAGTCTCTCTCTAGCTGTGGAAAGAGAAGGACCTAGCTGCCTGGAAGAAAAGGGTGCCTGGAGTGGAGCAGGGCTGGGGAAAGGCCAGAGGAGCTGGGGAGCTCCATCCTGGCAACTGCCCAGGCTGCAGGCCTTGTTAAAGGTCTACAGAAGGTACTAGGGCTACAGAGGTGCAGTCCAGAGATAGGCAGAGGCAGCTGATCCAACCTCCTTGCCAATTATGAGTGTCCATGACAGACTGCAGTTTGCCCCAGTGAGCGGGAGCTAAATGATGACTGGCAGTAGCCACTGAGGCAAGGTGGGTGAGAGGGTTGGGGGTTCCCCTGGGAGGGGAGAGCCAGAGTGTGGGGGTACTGCTGGGGGCAGAACCCCGAGGTAAAGAGGCACCAGGGTCCGGGAGGGGCATGGGGCCCGAGGCAGGCGAGACACCTGCCAGCAGAGGGCGCTCCAAAGCTGCAAAAGAACTAATTCCCAGATGACCAGAAGGAGGTGCTGCAGCAGTGAGTCTTCGACCTCGCTACAGGGACATATAATATACCTATATACAAACCACAACATCCTTCTCTGCACTGAATGTTCACAGCACTAAGGAAGGTACCTAGCGACCTAAGTTGATATCTGCCTGTTGCTTCATGTGGAAAAGATGTTAAAATAATGCAATGACCAAAGTATTTTTCTCAAGGATCACCTTTCACTTTTACCATCTCTTTCTACAACATTTTGTTCTCAAGATCCTAGCAAGTGGTGTGCTTTGATTTTACTTTAATTAGCACAGCAATTTACTAAAATTTGTTTCCCTTTCTACAGTCTTGATCAAGTTTAGCAATGAGGAGACTGATATGCTATACAAATTATTGCCACCAACTCCAAATCCTAAATTTTGAATAGTGAGATCTACCTGCACAGCTGAAAAAGATGCAGCCCCGAAACTCAATGTTGAACCTCTGTGATCTAATTAAAACTTTGCAACTCTGCTATGGAAAGATCATTACTTTATGTTTGGAATAAGTGATTTTATTTATTTTTTTACACTGACAGAGCCTTCTTCAACTCCTAATTAGTCCTTTTGAAAGGCAGTCCAGACAAAGCAGCAAATTATTTCTAAAAAATTATCAATACACCTCAGAATGTGTGCTGTTATGGTGTCTCCACTGCTTAATTTGTAATGAAAGAGGTGCTGGTGCTCAAGCAATTAGGTGCTGGAGCTCAAATTTTTTACTTTCATAACTGATGAGGCAAACCCAGAGGTGCCGGGGCTATAGACTGCCAACCCTAGAGGTTCCGGGATTCAGCCCTGGCACAAATTAAGCACTGGATGTCTCAGACTATGACTATGATTTTTGTCATGCCAGTTTTTAGTCAATTTCACGGCAGAGGTACAGGGAAAAATCCCAGTCACGGAAAGATTACAGCCCAAGAACGTGGGGGGCAGGAGGAACAAGCCCACTCTGCATTCACCTTGTAACAGTGTCCCTCAGGGCTGAGCCTGGCTCCCCATTCTGGGTGTTGTGACTTCGGGGGCTAGGTTGCAACACCAATCAAGTTTGGCTCGTGCATCCTTCCATCTCCATCTAAGGAGGAGCAGACGTGTCAAACCTAAGTGGTGCTGCGACCACATGGGCCAGGTCGCAACACAGAATCATAGAATATCAGGGTTGGAAGGGACCTCGGGAGGTCATCTAGTCCAACCCCCTGCTCAAAGCAGGACCAATCCCCAACTAAATCATCCCAGCCAGGGTTTTGTCAAGCCTGACCTTAAAAACCTCTAAGAAAGGAGAGGAGAGCCAGACCCACAGGAGCTGCCGCCATGGGGGTCTCAAACGTTATTAAAATTCATGATTACCATGAACATTCAGACCTCTGTGCCAAAATCATAGTCTAAGGGGGATCAACGTGTGGTGATTGATGCATCGGCGCTCGATTTTGTGGGTCTAGTGAAGACCTGCTAAATCGACCGCAGATCGCTCTCCCGTCGACTCCTGTACTCCACCTGAACGAGAAGCACAAGGGGAGTCAACGGGAGAGCGTCTCCAGTCGACATCACATAGTGTGGGCCCCGCAGTAAGTAGATCTAAGTATGCTGACTTCAGCTATGTGAATAACGTAGTTGAAGTTGCATAACTTAGATCGATCTCCCCCCGGAGTGTAGACAAGGCCTTACTAATACACACGACTCAGGAGTGCTAGGAGGCTGAGTACTTACAGTACAAGAGGCTTAAGATTCCGTCTGTTCTGCAAGAAAGCGTTTACAGGGAAGTAATGTTATTCAATATAATTCACCTTGAAGGACAAGAAATCTTCTGCAAGGCAGGTCGAATTTTAAGGTTCCTGGACTAGATGTGGCACTAATCACACAGTGTGGTAGTTGTAATGCTTTGGGCAACACAGAGAGTTCTGGTTAGTTCTGACTGACTTCTCAAACACACAAGCTGGAATTCTTGTCAGCCAATCAGAATGCTACCTCAAAACCAGACAAATAAAGTAGAAATAAAGAAATAAAGTAGAAAAAATAAAACGGCTTGAGTTTGTTTTGTTTCTCTTTACCTTGAGCTCATCTGCATCATAGAAGTCTATGCGCACAGCAGGGACCATCCAGGTCTGGAAGAGAGTAGCCAGGATCTGTTTGGCAATAGCATCTGCAATGAGGTGGAAGTGAAGAGGGTTTCGCCTGGTATAAAAAGGGAGAGAAGGAGATATAGAAACCTTTGAACCAAGCTCCAATTATAAATGAAGGACACCGAAATCTATAAATCTTTACCCAACTCTACGGTAGCATGATAACATACAGGACCTAGTACAATGGAGTCCAGGTCCATGGCTGAGGCTACTAGGTGCTACCACAATCCACATGTATTAGTTAATAATCACAGAAACACAGGATCAGCTTTTCAGCAAAATGTGCATCGGTATGGTTCTATTTACTTCAATGGAGCGATGCTAATTTACACCAGCTGAAGATCTGGCCTATAAAGTCCAATTCGGTCCTCTAAAAGACAACAGTCCCCTTTGGGGACCTGAACTGACAAGGTGATTGCATTTACTCTTCTGGGTCACCCTGGTGGTCTCTCTGTGTGATGACGATACTTGCCCCTGGGGAAGCAGGGAGAAGAGAGGTTCAAAAATAACCCCCAAAACATGGTGCTGTTCCAGTCCCATTTAGCCTGCACGGACCATTGATCCAGAACACACAGTGGGTATGGTGACGCTTGGCAGAATTCTTCTTCTTCTTTTTTTTTTTTTAATTTCAATGGGGAAAAAATCCATTTTTATTTTCAACCCTTCCCCCACTATTTTTATCAATTTTAATTTAATGCAAGTTTCTTCAGCATGTCAGCAGCCTGGATGAGCCCCCAACCGCGGAGAAAGCCACCTGGCTTCTGAATGGCTCCTATCAGGGGCTCGCACTCCTCCTCCTCCTCATAGTCCTGCCCAGAGGGTCTCTACTCCGCCCTACCAGCACCACAGCCACCTCTTCTACACACACCTTGCGCCTGCTGGGATCACGGGTCAGTGGCCCCACAGTCATGCAGAGAGCCCTCTGCAACCCCACTGTCACAGAAGTAAGAGGGGGTCCTGGTCAGCACCCCCAGCTGGTGAGTAAGAGAGCAGATCCATGACAGCGGGCCTAAAGAGGGCCACTATGCTGCCACAGGGCTGGTGACACCCAATCTTCAGGCACAAGGTGCACCGACAACAGATTGATATTTTTTTTTTCATTGATTGCAATGTGTCCACTGAAATCGATGTTGACCGACCTTTATTAATTGAAATTGAATCCTGCCAAAGCTAGGTATGGCCTAGTCATCAATGCTAGAAGAACCTGGAGCTACCTGTCCCAAGCCAATACCTCTCAGTTACTGTAACAATGAAAGGCATCAAGAAATTGATTGACTGGGTATTGTAAACCTCCTCGTGCCCCTACCCCCATAAAGAAGGAAGGGTTGGAGGAAACCAGACACAAAGAGAAAATTTTGTTTAAAAATGTGTCCAACTCGGATTCAAACTAAAATTCATATGAGTAAGGCTAAATCAAATCCATCCAACCAGGATGAGCAATTAACCAGAGTTAACTGAGTTGAAAGGTTTGATAAAACCTACAGAACACTTTCACTGCAATAGCAGCTGTGACATTACAAATGCTTTGGTTAAATCACCTCTCTTTGCTTCCCTCTTTGGGGGAGGGAGAGCAACAGCCTGATTTTTATTCAACTTCCGTGGTAAGAGTATGGAGACCTGTCAGTGAAATTTACCAATGATTTGTAGTAAGAAGGGGTACTGCATATTTATCCATAGGCTGGCAACTTCGCCATCAGCAAAGAGGGATGGGAATTTGTGAAAGCCACTAAGAAGACAGATGGTCCATTTAGCCCTTAGCATCAGCACAACCTTCTTTTGATCCCCTGGGAGGCATAATGGAGTCTCATTTATGTGGAATTTATAAAGGTAAATGGGTGCACTTGTCAAAAGACATTTTTCATCCACAATGGAGGAACGTTTAATTTCAGATGCTGGGGAAGGTGATGGTTGCTACTAAATTCTGCAATGTGAATAAGAATTGGGGAAACCTATGTATGTTTGGGCCCGTGCATGTCTAAGATGGTCCATTATACTTTGCTTTGGTTTCACCCAAAAGGTCAAGTGTCTTCTCTTTCCCTATTCTCTGCCCCAGAGAACAATCTGTCCATTTTTATTGCCATTCCCTTTCTGCTCTAAGGAAGATCATTCAGTTTTTCCTCAATGAACACAGTCCATCAAAAGAGTGTGAACATGTTTTAAATGAACAGGATATAAAATGATAGGACATGTTCCAGCAGAAAAAGACATAGTGACATTAGGTGTCAGCAACACAGTTTTGTAGTACCTCAGACACAAGCTTTCTGCATGTGGGGTTCGACCCAACACTCACTGAAGTCAATGGAGTCATTCAGTGGGGATGTGGATCATGGCACCCGTTTGAGAAAGAGGTATAAAGACTATTAACAGTATAAAAAGTGGATGTACAACAAGATGGTGGAATAATTTCAGAGCTCTAACCTCACCCAATCTGAATTCAACAACATCAAACAAATTAAACTATAGTGGCCCCCAGTGTAGAGGAACTGAGAGTGTTTTAACCTTTAGCATGCCCTGGGGCAGGGAGGGAATGGAGAAGGAATTCAGCCATTTGCCAGCTGCTGAGTATCCCATTAGCAAACCAACTTGGCAACAGTAATATGTCTAGATCTGCTTCACTAACCCAGCACGAGAGGAGAGGATGACACTATGGGTCATCTAAATTCCTCAGTAAGAGAAAACAGGTAGTTTGCTAAGAAATTTTGAGAACAGAGATTAAGAAAAGCATTTCATTAGCAGAGAAAAAGCCTGGGGAAACATAGTACAAAAGCAGTAAATTTGGGAACAGACAAAGCAATATGTCAAGATGTGTTGGTAAGAGTGAAAATTCCATAGGTCCTTCTATCCAGTAGAAGTTGAGGTTGATCTCACTTTGGACATCTAATGTAGTGTTTGCAGATATCTCCCAGTTGCTTTTGTTTTGTAGCCTTTCAGGGCCATTAATTCATATAACTCAAATTGGACTGGAAAAGGAGTAAAACTTAGGAAAACAACAACAAAAAAGTTTCCCTTTACTTTAAACCATGAGCTAATAAAATAAAGTTACACCAAATACTAACAGATGAAATAAAGCAACAAAAAGGAAAAACATAATTCTTATATAAAGAAATTCAAATGTTTAGTGGCATTTCATACTCATTCAAATGACCCAACGTGTATCAAACTTAAATAGAAGTATGTAGGTGACATTTTCTTTAATTTAGCTCCTCCTGGGAAAAAAGGAGTAGCTGTACTACTCAAAAATGTCTTTCAAGATGTTAGATCATGCTGAAGATTCAGCTGGAAGGAAGGTATGCGTCAGAGGCAAAATAGGGGCTTAACAATTATGTTCCTAATACAGATCCCAGTGACCTACTGACAGGTACAACTAAACAGTATACCGGCCAAGGCATGTCTTCAGTGAGGTGATTTAATTCTGTAATGAATTAGGCCAGGATCTACAAATAGATGTAGGTGTTGCAATGCCTCACTTTTAGGCACTGAGAAAAATCACAGTTACAACTTCCCTGGCTTTGTGGATTGCTCTGGGGATTAGGCAGAAGATAGGCATCCTGATGCCTACAGTGAGGCAGCCCCAGCCATGCCCAGAAGCAGAAAGATGGGCAACGAGGGAACTTTTACTGCAATGCCATAAGCGCCAGTTGAGTTTAGGCAGCTACAGGATTCAGCAGCCAAGCCAAGCAGGAGCTGGGTGTATTACAGGGCTACCTATAAATAAGATTTAGACACCTAAGAGCCTTTGTATATAGGGGCCTTAGAGACTAGATCAAACTGTGAATAGTTCATAGCAATGACCAAACCCCACCAAGAATCCCTTAAGAACATAGCAACTGAAGTGTATCTAATAGATAATAATTGAGCCAGATTTAATAAGTAATAACCAAGCCGAAACTAGCAGAACAAGGCTGGAGGGCATTCCATCCAATTTTGAATCTAGTCATTGTTATTTTTTTCCAATGGTGGCATTAAACTACTGGATGTGGTGGGTTGTGTTGTGCGCACGTGGACGTTTGTGGAAGGGAGTAGCATCCTGACTCACTCTGAACTCCTTCTGAAACTCTAAGGCCATTGTCCTGGCATTACTTGGGGACAGGGCCTTGGACCAGATGTGGTGGCTGGACCTTTTCAAGGTCTATAGCGGTGGTTCTCAGAGTTTTGTACTGGTAGCCCCTTTCACATAGCAAGCCTCTGAGTGCGACCCCACTTATAAATTAAAAATGCTTTTTTATATATTTAACACCATTATAAATGCTGGAGGCAAAGCGGGATTTGGGGTGGAGGCTGACAGCTCACGACCCCCCATGTAATAACCTCGCAACCCCCCTGAGGGGTCTCGACCCCAAGTTTGAGAACCCTGGGCTATAGGGTATGGGTTTCCGTGGAATGTTTGTGAAATGGGTTCATAAAGCTCTATGATAAACCAAACTCCACTGTAAGAGTCAATGGTTTGAACTCAGAATCCTTCTCATTACCAGAAGGCATGAGGCAGAGCTATCCTCTTCCCCCTTTATTATTTGCCAGTGATATTGAACTACTAGCTGTAAGAATTGTGAACGCCACAAAAAGTAAAATTTCATTAGACTCAGACGATGCTTTGATGTACCTTTTGGAATCAATGAAATCTATTCCAACACTGAGACTGGTCTTTTTCCAATATGGAGAAACCTTGGGCAAAAAGTATACAAATCTGAAAGAGAGGGTTTCACCTCACTCAGTGGAAAGAGGAATAAGCTGAGAGCTGGCCTTCACATACTTTTGGCAGTGTGTGGTTTGGAGGGATGTTTGTGGGTGGGTGGGGCATCCATCTGTCAAAATGAGGCTGATGGGGGGAGGACACTCACGGTGGGCAAGGACAGTGAAGGAGTTAAGTGGCAGCTGGAAAGAGTGGAAGTTGGGGGTGGGATAGTTATGTATATGGAAAAACTGGGGAAAATTGTACTCTAATTACAAAGTAATGTGCTTTTGGCAAGTTATTCTGTTATTGTTGTATGTCTGTCTTGTCTTTTAAAATGCAAACTCGTCAGGGCAGGGACTGTCTTCTACTCTATGTTTCTACAGCACATGGCACAATGGCACCTGGTTGGGGCCTTTAGGCACTACCAGATGCAAAATAAATAATAAGATTAATTAAAGAGTCTGTCCCTTGTTCTTGTGTCAGATTCAGGAGACAGCTTTCTTGGGGGCTGGTCCAAGTCTCTGGTCTGAACTCCCCCGGAAGCCAGGACCATCACAAATCTCACCACCTTTGGTTCAAGTGCATGGCACAGTTCTTCAACCTGCCTTCACTAACACACAAAGCAGCGCGTACATTTCACAAAACAAAACAAAATTAAAATCCTACCCTACACACACAATTGCCCACACCCCTGGGGGCCCAGTTGAGAGCAAGAATAAATGACAGGTTAATCGTATCACTTAATGAACTATTGGAAGGTGCTCAGATACTACGATAATGGGGGAGGTAGAAGAACCTGAATAAAATAGGACTAGAGAGGCCTTAAACTATCCATGGATAAAGAGTCCTTATAATACATCACAGTTGCAGAATTTAAATTTGTGGTTTTGTGAACATTAAAATCTTTATTAAAACTTTAAAATATTTTCACATAAACTAGGTATTTATTGCATTGATCCTTGTCTTTTTTATTTTAAATATTATTTACTGTAAATGTAAAATATTTATATTGAAGTGATCATTTTGCCAATGATCTGTCACTTTTCACTTTCTCTCCCAGTCCTTTCCCCCATTTAGTGATGGCTTTAGTGTTCTGCATGTTTCCTGCTGCTCTAGAAACCATAGGGACTTTCTATCTTTGTACCATTATTTAAAAAGAAAACAGCACTCATCTGACTCCAGCCAGTGGGTAGAAAGATAGCAACATTATAAATAAACCTCACCATGAATAAGCTGGGATGTTTATTTACTTTGTTAAAATTAATGCACACTGCTGGCTGAGTCCGTCGTACTTAGAAGCGTGACTGGCATAAGGTTAGCAGTACAGCATCTCCCAAAGGGTTTGTCTTGTTTGGTAAAAGTGATCCAGTTTGGGTCTGGTTTAGCTAGCAGGCTAATTACATGTTTCCTAATTTAACTTTTTTTCTAGATGAGATGCAGGGTAACAGCTTTAGCTTGATTTTTAGCTAGTGGAAACACAAGTCATGACACTCAGATCCACCCTGCATAGAAACAACCCCTCTCATTAGGAGCCAAATTCTAAAACCTGCACAGAGAGGGAACAGGAAGGTCTGCGAGGCTCCCTTTCTCATCTTGCTGAACAAGCAAGCAGTGGATCTGTCCCCCTAAATATCAACTGAGGCCAGGGCTATCTATGCAGAGACCCATCCCTTAGCAGCACTCCCTGGTCAGGTCACAGCTGAAGTAACTTTTTCAGGGTACAGGGGAAGGAAAAAAGAAACATTGGATATTTTCAGCTGAAAATTAGTTTAAATTTAAGACAAGGTTCATTACATTGTACTCTGCATGTAAACAATGCTGTCTTGGAAACGGGCATACATTTTAAAGATTAGCTTGATTGGAAAGAAAAGACCTTATGGTTAGTAGGAGCTATTAATCTGGAGAAATGTTCATACAGATCTCCATGGTGCATTATGCGGGTTGAATGGGAGGGGTGCAAGTGGTTGGGTCAGAGGGTGTGAGTACAATTTCATGTCAGCTGTAGTTTCAAAGTCTGACTTGGGAGGCCACAAGTTAAAACTGGTTTGGAGATGTCTCCTATTCCCATTTGTGCACAACACAATTCAGCATGGTCGACAGTCTTTTGGGAGTGGGTGGGATCTGACTAGCAGCAGGCGTTGCAAGTCAGAGCTGAGTTGCATTGAAGGAGCTGTTTGTGCGTGAAAGGTGGAATGGAGGCTTGCTTGTTCTATACCTGGCTTTAAACTAATGTTGTTAGTGCTTCACTTTTACGATCACTATGTTCACTCCCAAATATATTTGTAAAAGAGTGAAATTTACATGCATCCAAGCATGTTGTCAAAGACCTTTTTAGATTCTTCTGATCATCGATGTTCAGGCAGACGTGATCTAGCAGGCGCAAGATTTAACACTGCCAGCAACAAAGAAAAATTGAAGGATTGTGCCAGGTAACTGAAGGAGTAGATTGCAAGACGGTGGGCTGTTTATAATGCGGGCAGACATTGTGCAGCTTCTCTCAGGCTGCTCTGCTAATGCACCTCAGCCTTGCCCTAGAACACCCCCGGAACACATCCTGTTGTCTGAGAGCTTGGCCTCCTCCAGGCAAACGCTCTTGTTGTCACCCCTCCTCCTGCTGTATTTCATTTGGTGTTTGTTGTAAGATCATTGATTTGATTGCAATGAGTTTGTCTGGCATTCATGCGGATGTCACACATGCTTTTATCGGAGTTTCATTGTAATTTAGTAATTAAAGGATGCTTCAGCTAGAGTGTCACTGTGTATTTTAATACAAAAGAGGTCCCTAGACTGCCTTATACAGTCTGTGGCAATTTTCTGAGAAAAGGATGTCATGTCAGTCTAATCATCCTCCCTCCTGTGCATTAACATATTTATTATATCCCTACCTTTGAGCTGGAGTGCACTAAAGAAAGACAAAAGACAGCAGGCGTGCTGGGTCATTAAGAATGTAGACAACAGGAGCTTCTAAAGATGGAGCATGCTATCTCCTCTCCCCTGCTTGAACATGCAGAAAATCTTGCATATTGAGCATGTTAGCGCTCTGTGGGTCTTTCTCTGCCAGCTATTAAAACAGCAAGTTTGTGATTCCAGACATACCATACAGATCATGGGACACAAGTGAAGCTACTTATCCAGTTTGGAAACTATTTTTGTATTCATGCACCAGGGAGTGGGAAGAGAAGGAGGTAGATGGTACAGTGGCATTAGTGGATGTCTTCCTTATAGGAACACCTAAGTTCAAAATGGTACCTCATTCCCCAGTAAAAAGGAGCTGAATCAGAAAACATACTTTCACGCCACAAAATCACAACAGCTTTTAGCACAGTTTGATGTAATCGACACACCTGCATAAGTGTCTGAAGAATTGGGGCCATAAATTATAACATGAAAGCTATGAGAATGGGAATTGATGGTAACTAAACTAACCAGGATAGACAGACAAAAAAACCCCACCCCATTTCTAGATTAAATAATACAGGTGACATCTCATTTCTAAGTAGAGTTACAAGTCAATACTGGATGGTAATTAAAACTTATGTACAGTAATAACTATATCCCATAGAGAACACTTAGCTGTAAAGGAGTTAATTTGAGAGTTCAAGATCTCTGTCATTCTTTGCATCTCACACATCTTAAACTTGTCAAGCTGTTTTTACTGGCATTTCTTTCTGCAACAATTTCAATGTGTGATACATTTTCCTGTTGCTATAAATGTATCTACAATTGCTAACTTTCTTTTACTTTCCAGTGATCCTAGAAATAGAGAACTAAGGGAGGAAACAGTAAATCCCTCGCCCCTCATCGTCTCTAAAAACAACACCACCACCACTATTTATACAAGTGTCAGTTAATTTCCAAAGTTCAGTATATGTCAGTGCAAAACAAACAAACAACAATATGAGAATGGGGTCATTCTTTCCTCTTTATGATCTGTCCAAAAGCTTGGGGAACAGGCAGTTTTTAATCATAGAATAATAGGACTGGAAGGGACCTCGAGAGCTCATCTAGTCCAGTCCCCTGCACTCATGGCAGGACTAAGTATTATCTAGACCATTCCTGACAGGTGTTTGTCTAACCTGCTTTTAAAAATCTCCAATGATGGATATTCCACAACCTCCCTAGGCTATTCATTCCAGTGCTTAACCACCCTGACAGTTAGGAAGTTTTTCCTAATGTCCAACCTAAACCTCCCTTGCTGCAGTTTAAGCCCATTGCTTCTTGTCCTATCCTCAGAGGTTAAGAAGAACATTTTTTCTCCCTCCTCCTTGTAACAACTTTTTATGTACTTGAAAACTGTTATCATGTCCCCTCTCAGTCTTCTCTTTTCCAGACTAAACAAACCCAATTTTTTCAATCTTCCCTCACAGGTCATGTTTTCTAGACCCTTAATCATTTTTGTTGCTCTTCTCTGAACTCTCTCCGATTTGTCCACATTCTTCCTCAAATGTGGCACCCAGAACTGGACACAGCTGAGGCCTAATCAGTGCAGAGTAGTAGGAAGAATTCCTGCTTACAACACTCCTGCTAATACATCCCAGAATGATGTTCACTTTTTTTGCAACAGCATTACATTGTTGACTCATATTTAGCTTGTGGTCCACTATGACCCCCAGATCCCTTTCCGCAGTACTCCTTAAAATCAATAATAGATAATAGTTAAGCCATTGCAAACCCCTGTGTAGACACACATATTTCATTTTAATAGTTTAGCTTAAACCTGTTCCTAATCAACTTAAGTTAAACTGAAATAAGCTTGACTTTGAAATAGTGTCAATACAGCATTTTTCACCTGTTTAAAATTAACATCGCACCCTAAGTGAAACCGGTTCAACTATGTGTATAGATAATCCCGGGATTCTTCTACTACTATCACAGTAAAGGAATGTCTACATTGTAACTGGGAGGTGTCACTGCAGCCACATATAGACATACCCGAGCTAGCTGTGATCTAGCTAAATCAAATCTAGCTCAGGCAATAAGGACAGTGAAGTCTCAGAAGCTCAGAGAGCTACAGGGACTAGCTCGCCCCACCTGGGACCCTGGGTGCATATTAGAGCACCCGGTGCCCATGATCTAGCATTTAATCTATCTAGACCAAGGCTGACTCAAGTATTTCTACACGTGCTGCAGTCATACCCCCAATTGTAGTGTAGACATACCCTTAGGGTCACATTTTGATCCTCTTGTTCACATTGAGTATTCCACAAATGGTCTCACTGGACCTGATCCTCTACTGTCTTGCACTTTGTGCAGTCACTTACAGCCCTTCTGATTTAGGAGTGTTTTACACTCACTTTACTCTGGTAATAAGTGACTACGCAAGCTGCAAGGGAGTGAAGAATCATGCCTACTGGCTTCAATGGGACCACTCCTGGTTCACGGTAACATTGACTATGAGTAAGGGCAAAGCGTTCATGCTCTTAGCACATTTAGATAACCTACTTAGTCTGATTTAGATTAATCATCTCTCTCCCCCCCTTTCCACCCCCTCCCTGCACAGGAAAACATTTCATTACACGCACTCTTACAGTGGTTTGTAGAGTACAGGCATTACAGGCGTAGCTACACTCCGCAGCAAAAGGCAAGCTGCATTCACACTTGATACTGTGATGTGTAGCCATACGCCACAGTGAAAGGCTCTGGCAGTAGAGAGGCAGTGGGGAAAGACTTCCATCATGGCGAGGAAAGGCTGTGGCTGGGGGGAGGAGGCAGGACACTAAACTGCTAAAAATAGCAGTGTAGACGTGGGAGGCACAGCTCGGGCATGTGGAGAGTCACGCAGGGTATAGACCCTGGGGAGGTTCAGGCTTGTAGGGCACTCTACTTGTCTAAGCACTGCCTCCCCAGCTACATTGCTATTTATACCCTGGCTAGCTGGGGCATGCAGCTTCTGTACTCTACACGCCACTCTGAGTGCAGACACACCTTTTCGTTGCCCTTCACCAAGATGACCAATGGACATAAGATGAGTATACACCATTACGCACAATGCCAATATTCTAGGAGTGCCATTTCTTTTGGCAACTGGACATTTCTCCTTCAGTCTCAAACACAGTCACACTCTACTAGCTCTAACTGCACTTGATATGCTAAGACCAGATTGTGAACACCATACGCTCACTGAAGACACAGGAGTGCGCAATCTAGCCCTTGGTGAGTATATTGTGTACAGTAACAGGTCTACTTTGTAAAAATATGATGTAAACTGTAGGCTGGAGCAACATAATCGCCATGTTTGTATATAAATCTCAAATACCTATCTATACCTGTGCCATAAACTATTAGACCTAGACCTAATGAGTATTATATTATTATTTTACATCACTCAAGTGTGGTAGGCATTTTATAGTACAGATAGACAGATACAGTCCCTCTGCTCCCATAATGTATTGGGTGTAACTGACAGGACCACTGATCCATGAGCCCACTCCAGAAGTCCTGGAACAGTGGGGGGTAGATGTAAAACCCAACCTCTCTTGCTTCCAAACAAACAGGATTACTTGCTGTAGCCTGGCAAGGAGAGCTAATCTCCCCCGAAGGGAGAGTTTAGAAAGAGCAAGTGCTTATTTTGTTGGACTCAGACACACGACATACAAGAAGAGAAAGCCACTTTTACCTGTGAAATAAGACTGATTTGACAAGCGTGACAACATCCCGACTGGCGTTGTACCCAGCACAAACAATGGCGACATGGATCGTCTGAGGGAGAAAAGGAAACAAAAGGAACCCAATAAGCATTTTTTGTGTTTTATCATTCATGAACGAGAAAACATACATGACAGGCCTATATTTATTGCAGTAATTGTTGGAGATCGGAGTGGGTGGTCTGCAGCTGTTTGCAGCCCACTTGAGGCAGTTTTGTTAAAAACATTTTAATTGAGTTATAACACCATCATCATTCCAAAGTCATTACTGTTGCTAAATTACATCTGATGTAGAAAAGACATTGTATTTATCAACTGTGCGCGAGTATTTTATATATACACATATATATATAAAATTTATGTGCATACTATTCAAAGTATGCAAATATGTACAGACATTGTAAACACTGTTTTATCTTCTGTACTGAGATTTACAAATGTACGTATGTTTGTTATAAGCAGACACATTCAGGAATTTTACATCATCTAAAAAGTAAATATGGTTATTTAGCTTTAACTAAATATGGTTATTTAGCTTTTAATCACAGGAGCAAGGATGGAGGAAGACACAAGAATAGTTTTACCACTTCTCCCCACCCTCCTTAGAATCTGAGGCAGAGGTTTGGCAAGTTCTTCTTTTAGGCTCAAGGAGGGGTAGGGAAAAGTACCCAGCAATAATTATTAACTAACTTGAACGTCATTCATTTACCCTGCTCTGAATGGTTCACAGTAAATCATTGCCATTGCTTTGGGGAATAGAAAATTAACCTTTACAGGTTTTGATTTGAACATCCCCACTCTTCCTTTTTTTAAAAAAAAATGAAGAAAGAGGGCAAGGAGAGCTCACCACACAGACAGAACAAAGCTCTGAAACAGGACCTAGCTGTGAAACTGTAGGGATGCCTAGCTGGTTTCCATTTGAAGCTTGGCTAGCTAGTTTCTCACTCAGACAGCTCTCACTTTCTGGAGGGAGCCCACTACATGGAGAACAAATAGGAATTGTCACTCCTCACATAGTCAGTAGATCCCAAAAGTGGACTGCAACACAGGCTGGGAAGATCTGTAGGTTTTGAGAGACATGTATTATCCGTACAACCAGAACCTGGAGTGGTGGGTGGCAGGAAGAAGAGCTGCACCACGTGTTAGGTATCAGTAGGACTATGATTTTGTCACAAGGTCACATAAATGATTAATTTGAGTAGAGTTTGTGAAATCTTAGAAATGAGGGTAAAAACATATTTGGTTAGCATCCCTCAGGTTTGACCCATCTGCTCCTCTGTCTCCATCTACATGGGACAGATGGGCCAACCTGATGGGTGCTGTGTCCCCATGCACCAGGTTGCAACGCCCACATTAGGGAGCGGGGCCCAACTCCATGGGACAGGAGCCACTGCTCTGAGGTGATTGCAGGGTGGGCTTGCTCTCCACCCTCACTCCCAGGGCCTCACCTTTCAGTCCCCCACCCCACTATATTATTGTGTATGTTGATGTAGCAAAAACTACCAGTGACCTTTCTGTGACTTATTTTTTCCCTGCATCTCTGCTAAGAAATTTGCTATAAAAAAATCCTTCCAAAATTGTAGCTTTAGGTAGCAGTTACATTTGATTTATTGCAGCAAACTTTGGGAGTGATGCTGTGAGGTATTCAATGCTACAAACTCACACTGAAGTCAGTGGAGTTGAGGCCATTCAGCACTTAGCAAGATCAGACCCCCACATCACCATCCTGATACAACAAAACAAGATAGGTTGTTAGAGTAACAGCAGTTTAACCTATAACTGCTTCATCCATAGACTTGGATTCTGGTATATTCCTGATTGCACTATGCTTGGTTAGTCTCCCATCTGGGTGTCTCCCAATGGCTTTATGGAGATTAAAGTCATGCTAGCAGACCAGTTTTATACACAGCTTAAACTCTACTTTCTTCTGGTGATTGTAGGCCATCTGAAGCCATGTTATAGACTGGGCTTAGACACAATATTGCTTACAAGCACAGATTTGCCTGGTCTGTCCTGACCAGAGAAATCAGATTCTAAACTCTATTAGCATGAGCCTTTCCTGTCTCTAACCTCCATTTTCTAAGCAAGTTGGTTGAGAAGTTACCAAAAAAATTCTCTCTCATGCTATTTGTCAGCTGCCAATGTCCTAGATCCCCCTCAGTCAGGCTTCAGGCCAGAGCATAATAGAGAGACAGTACTTGTTGCTCTGTTGAATTACTTCCTCCGGCCCAGAGGCAAGGGAAACACATCCATATGACTCCTCCTGGACTTCTTTGCAGCACTTGATACTATTGATCACCAGATGCTCCTGTCCTGCCTCCAACATGCTGCGGGAATGAACAAAAATGCCCTGGAATATTTCAAAGGGTTATTATGGATACCTGGTCCCCCAACTTCCAAAGCCTTCACCTGCAGTATGCTGCAAGACTTAGTCCTCTCCCCCATATTATTCAACATTTGTACAAAGCCACTGGGAAAGCTGGTGAGACAAGATGAGCTGCTGCATCAGCAATACACAGACACCACCCTGTTCTATATCTCCTTTCGCTCAAAGGCAAACAGTGCCATCTCCCAGCTTTCTTTATGACTACCCAAATTCAGCACCTGCATGAGGAGCAATTTAAATCCAGGCACGACTGAGCGATGCTGGCAGGAAGAGGTAAGCAATTCAGAGAACTTGCCTCCTCTGTAATATTCCTCACTATCAAGGACATCTCCCTCTGATTACTAAATTGGTCAGCAGCCATAGATCCTTTTGAAATTCCTCAATGCTCCTGGATACCCACTTCCATCTGCAACTGGCTAGAAGATTCTATCCATCCTATCAGACCCAGACCTGGCCACACTGATACATGCATTGTGACCGCCAGGACAATGGTCTTCAAAACAATGTACTCAAGACCAAGACACTGAAGATGCCTTCAAGAAGGACAAAAAAGTTGGTGCTGTCCTGATGGGACTTGTCAGCTGCAGATAACACTGTATGACATGTGGGTGCAGTTCTTCATGGAAATGATAAAGAATTGGACCTTGATCTTGCAAGCTGGAGACAAAGTTAGTGAACTTAGGCATCTCTGTAATACACTTCTGCAAGGATCCATTCTAGCTCCTCTTCTTTTTAATCTATTTACCTATGATCTACCAACAACTAAGGCTGATAAGAACATACACGGGATGATACTGTCTGGCTGACACGGGCAACATTCTATACGCTATTAAAGGATCACTCAGCAAGGACATGAATGCCCCAGCCACTTACCTTCTTCAGTGGACACTTATATTAACTGAGTCTAAGACAGTGGCCACAATGCTATCTGAAAAATCGCTTAGCCAATCAACCCCTTACAGTCTGTGTTGAGGATTATCTACTTCCTTTCCAGTCAGCTGTCACTTATTTAGGAGTCAAACTAAATCATAATTTAACATATCGGTCCCCATCTAGAACATTTGAAGAAAAAGATCACCTCCTGCACTGCTTTGATCCAGAAGTAGGAACCTCCTGGGGAGCATAGGCAAATGTTCTATGAACTTCAGGCCTAGCCCTGGTATTTGCTCCAGTGGAATATTGGGCAGCAGTTTGGGGCAGAAGTCAGCACATGCGTCTCATTGACTTGGCACTGAACACAGCCACCCATACTATTAGTGGTTCTCTTAGCCACACATTAACATCTAATTTATATGTATTGGCCTCTATGGCTCCCCCAAACGTCAACAAGATGCCATCATCCTGAAAACTGCCTGGAGAGCTATGATGGATGAAAACAACCCGCTGCATCCAAGGCTGACAAAAGATGCAAGTAAGCAATGCACACTTCCTGCAAGAAGAGCTGCATGCCTCTGGAAGAAAACACTTACCTGCAATTCCTGCTGACTTACTATGACTGAATTTGCGACATCCTTTAGCAACAGCCACTCATGCACTCATGTCCAGTGTTGCCAGTCCAACACCAATCTCAGATGAACCAGGGCATATTGAGGTCAACAGCTATGTCCTCGCAGAGTGAAAGCCACTCTGGTACAGAGAGGCAGGCATGCTGACAAGCATTAGAAACCCTAACCTATGTCCACTTGTTTGCAGCTTGGGACACAGCTCCTGGACTTGGTTTAACAAGCTGTTGACTGGAACAGCCAGAGTGGCTGCCATAATGCAGACATTTGGCTTAGCCCAATCTTCAGTGTGACCGCAGGGCAGCGATGCGGACGGTCAAACATGTGATGGAGGAGTGCACAAATAGAAGATTGGAGCATGACGTGCAGCATCTTGCTACTTTTGATGATGAAGCCAGATGGCTGAACAATTTAGATATTGATTTGTGGTGCCTCTGACAATAACTTCCACCTCAATTCTGCAACTCATATCCAACTATGAAGCCACATATCCTGAGAAAGCTCCAGCTGTCACAAAATGTAGCAGACACCTCCCCAGTGCTCTGCTCACTATCTCCACGTTGAACGCTAAGTCCAGTTCTAAACCATTGTCTGGATATTCAAAGCCCTCCATAGCATTGCCCATAGCAACTTAACAGTGCCGCTCCCTCTGCAATCATCATCTCCCACAACAGCTACATTCCGCCACAACAATACGTCTGTCCACTAGCAGTGGGAGGTCTATGAGTGCAAGACTTGGATCTAGCTAATGCAAGCAAGAGATTAGAATGACCACAGACCTGATCAGACTTCTCTGCCCCTTGTGCTACATTACCCCATCCGAACAGCTATCCCAGCCCACAGGACACAATAAGAAGTGGTGGCTGGGCTGGAATATGTTGCACATGCTATAAAATGTTAAATATCATCAGCTATCTCATAAATATTATAACGGAAATCATGTTATCAGAGAATAAATTTTAATCAAATTTTATTGCATTTTCAAATGTTTTCTATTATTATTAAAACTACCACAAATGGAGAGTTATTAAATGTTTCAAGATTTAAAGAGCTCCTTGACTGTGATCAACAGTCTAGTACCAGCACTTTTATTCTCCCACAGAGCTCTAGCCTCGCCCCTTCTTTTGTACTGCTTCCCAGGGCCTTCCCCTTCTCTACTCCACAACCCGAGGCCTTGCTACAGGTGCTCTTAGGTCAGGAACATAGAAAGATTCTGTGAACACCTCCAAATTGTGTGTGTGTGTGTGTGAGAGAGAGAGAGAGAGAAGGAACACTGCCCTCACACACAAACTCAGAGAGGGCATCTCCAGTAATAACATAAACAATGAGACCCCTGGCAAATCTGATAATAGGGAGGTTGAAATTAAACTTCCATTGCTGTCACTGAATTATAATGTAAATTCCTTAAGAAGAAGGAAAAGCTATTTCATTATCAATATTGCATATGGTTAGATAGAGGCACGGCATGCACAGTGAGGTTTCATGTTTTATATAACCATTGCCTCCAGCTAAACCCCACAGAGGAAGCACATGTATTTCTGCAAGGCCACTTAAACTATTTTCTTTTTTAACAGCTATTCACTTGCCCTAAATTGGTTGAGGGTACTGAGGCTAGGACTGAGCTAACCAGTACTTGACTAAGAATAAGAAGGAAGGCCAAATTTATTTACTTAGGGCCTTATCCTCCTGCCACTGAATTCTATGGCAAATGTCTCCTGTATTATAGAGAGAGCAAGATCAGTCCCCTCATTGTTCGGAGGAAAACGTCTGACACCCCACCTTTAGCTCCAGTATTACATTTTTTGATTGTCAGGAAAAAAGCCCAACACTGGAAACCTGTGTTTTAGTTTTAATAGATACATCACATTTGTCAGTTGAATAGACAGCAGGCCTAATTTTATATGAAGAGATAATTAGGACTAATTTTTGCCCCTCAATCATTATTATTTTTCACCTTCTATTTTTTCAGTAAAAAAAAAAAAGATAAAAAGGGTGACAGGTATCAGATTAAACGTGCTAATTTTTTAATGGGGGTGGGTAATCTATTTTTGACCCTCCTGTCCCTTCCAGTTTGGCTTCATTTTGAACTAGGCTTCACCCTGGCTTCCCATTTTACACCTGAACATTTGTGGGTGCATGTTGATATCATTTAGACATCCAACTACCTGATTCGCAGGTACAATCAAATAGTTGAATGTCTAAATGACATGCACTGCCCAGTGGTGTAGCCAGGTTTAGAGCACAGAGGGAGTGGAGCTTAAAAAAAGGCACCGGGAGCAAAAAGCGTCGGGAGCAAAAAAAAAGACGCCGGGAGCAAAAACAAATGCTCCGCTCCGGCTGCAGCGCAGGAGCAAAAGGCGTCGGAGCACAAAAGAGGCGCTGCTTCTGCTCAGTGGGGGAGCAGCCGCTCCCCCTGCTCCCGCCCCCCCCCCCCAACTACACTACTGCCACTGCAAACATGCAGGCATAAAATGAACGACCACTCAAAAACAGACACACTCCCTACCCCAAGCCCATGGAATAGACCACACCTCTCCTACAAGAGTCTGCAGTAGCTAATTGTATAGAACATGTGGCTCTGCATCAGTTGCTACTAGATACTCCATTGATAGGCAATTCAGAAAAGCAAACAGATTAGACAGCAGCAATCTAAGGAACAGAAACTCAGAGTTGTGCTGACAGGACGGCTGGTGCACAGACACGGAAGTAAGGTTTTAAAAAGCACTGTGTCCTTATCAGCTCATTTGGAAACATCTGGGGCCAGATTCACAGCTGACGTATATCAGCATTGCTTTAGTGCAGTCAATAGAGGCTGGTTTACACCTGAATCTGGACCATGAGAATAAAAAACAAGACATCAGCCAAATAACAACAGAGACCAACATCAGGAAGAAAAATTCATATTTTCAAGAGTATCAAAAGAGGACAAAAGCAAAGTATAATGTAAATCTATTAGAATTTACTGCACAACATCAAGAGAATTGCAGCATTTTCAGAAGCACAGTCCTTGAGTGAATAAATCCCCCCCGCCCCATGCATTGTTTCTGGTAATGCTTTTTGTTTTACCTCACACTTCTCCACTGCTGGCTGCTGCCCACACTCTGAGCTGTTCCCTGCCACGATGCCAGCCCGCAGGCTCTCACTGTCCCCAGTCCCCTCCTCCATGGAGTAGGTTTTTGAGTGATTGCCACGACGGTGCGTTGGGCTCCGGCTCTGCGCCAGGCTGAGCTGCTTGCGGAGCGCCCGGTTCTCCTCCTCCACCTCCCGCATGCGTATTTCCAAGCTCTCCCGTTCCCGCTGGTTCGAGGCTGTGTAATGAGGACTATGGGGCTGAGATTCGATTGGTGACAGCGACACCGCCTTTCCATCTAAGGGATGGAAAATAATATCTGGATGAGAGCGGAGTTAACATTCTGTGTGTGCTTGACATAGCAAAAACACTGACATTTCTTTCAAATAAATCCACATCTTTATAGACTAAGGTCCCGATTCAAAAAAACACTTAAGCACGTGGTTAACTTTAGACAAGTGCTTCAGGCCTACTGACTTCAAGGGAACTTCAAGGGAACTTAAGTACATACATAAAGATGAGCATCTTTGTCTTGGACGGGGGTGTTTGCCAGAATCAGGGCCTGAACTGGAAGACAATGAGGAACAGGAGGATTTAATATAATGACAATTAATATATTGTTGGAGGAAGTGACAATTAATATACAGCGAGGGAAGAAAAGGTTTTAAAAAAATGTATGAGAAAGTATTTTTTCTATTCCCCCACCCAAAAAATTGCAGCATTTCAGGTGTCACATCTTGCCAAGACTTGACCCTGCATGATTTCATGTGTGAGGGAGTGATTTACATCACCCAGGAGAGACCCAAGATGCATGAGAAGGAAAACATAATTACATATAATGTACCCAAGAGAGGATCATTCCACCATCTGTTCCAGGTGTGTTATTGCCACAAGGGTTTAGAGAGAGAAAATGGAGAGAGGCAGCCAATCTTTTAGTGACAGAGACATTCTTCCAAATTGGTTTCAACAGAGCAATATATTCATGGCAAATGTTTGAGAGGTGATTAAAAAAACCAAAGCCACTGTTAAATAATTTTCCATTAAAATTAAATGAGACCAACACAAATGAATGGTTACAGGTGTCCACAGAGTAGCGAGACAGTCTGCAGTTAACAAGGGCTAAGTTCACTGCAACACGTCACTGCAATGAGGATGATGGGTGAATATCTTGTACTGAGTACTTCTCAAAAATAAACTTTCTGCCCACATGCATTTAAAAAGGCTGCACTGTTTAACAATCCCCCTCACTGTGCACAATCACACTGGCTTCATCAAGCAGTCACCAATTTGTGAGTGGCTTAGAACACACAAAATCATACAATTATTGCTGAGCTATCCTTATTACCAGGACATTACCTCATTCTCAAATTTATCGCCCTGCTGCAAAGACCCTGTTCATCTCCTGCTTCGCTCTACTGTTTCTTACTTCCTTGATAAATGCTAAACTCCTCAGACTGAGGTTATGAAAAACTGCTATAGAAATGACAACCAGTTTTCAAGCCTCCACTGTTGCACATCAGATACACACACACACACACACATGCACGATATATTAAGTTGCCCCCCCCAAATCCTGTTTGATGTTTTTAAAAATATGAATATGTATGATAGGTATGTCTGAGTTTGTAAATATGTGTAAAGACAGAATTCTGATGCTTGTTTACTGATATTTGTAACTTGTTAAAAAAAAACCCAAACAGTTATTTTTTAACTTAAACAAAACAAAACAAAACACAACGTTAAGATTGCAAAGCCAAGCACACAACAGTTAGGAAATGCCAGATTCAGAGTTGCCCTGAACAGCCTTAACCTGCCCCCTTATGAATATGCATTATGACACTATTTTTACGGAACACATCCTTTTCTTTCCACTGGATCCCAGCTCATTTGGGAATAGTCAACACAAAAATCTAACATTAGCAAAATTACCTATTGTTTAGAGCTGGCCAAAACATGTTAAAAAATTAGCAACAATGTTTCCCTCATTATTTCAAAATTTTGTAAAAAAAAAAAAATGCAACCAATTCAATAGTTATTGATGACAATTTTTTTAATGCCCTTTCAACCTTTTTTTTTGGGGGGGGGGGGTAAAAATTCAAAATTTTTGCTGCAGGGCTGGTGACACCCAATCTCTGCAGGCTCAACGGGAGGAGGTTGCACTCCTGCCCACTGTTACCAGTCAATCTTTGTTTCATTGATTTCAGTGTGTCAGCTGAAATCGACGTTTACTGAAATATACTGATTTAACCAAGCCTAGCTATTTGATATGAACTTCGACATAGAAAGTATTAAATACGAAGAGGTTTTTTTTCCTCCGAAGAATCTCATAAGGGCTACTGCAGCAACTCCCTCTGCACAGCACGGCTTTCTTACCAACTCATGATTTTCTCACTGGTCTCGCAATAGATGGTGTTTTCCTGAAAAACCCAACAACTGGAGGCAAGTGACTGTGAAAACCTCAGCTTTCATTTAAAAGACAAGGAAGTTTCTAGCCCTCATGGGTAGATCCCTGCGCGGATACAAATTTATATCCACAGATATAAATTTATATCCACTGATATAAACTGGTATCTGCGGAACTGCAGGGCTCTCCCAGGAATCGCAGTGGCAAAAGGAGTAGAACATGGGGACGCCACTCCCAGGAGCCAGCGCCCCGTGCGGGCTGCTCCTCTCGTGTGGCTGTACCACCCCCAGCCCCGCCCTGCCCTCATCCCTTCCACGCAGCTGTCTGTGTGACTGCGTCTCCTGTCTGGGGTCTGTACAGCTGCACCAAAGGACAGGGCTGTGGGAGGGGCCGGGGGCGGTACAGCTACACCAAAGGACAGGGTTAGGGGAGGGCCTGGGGGCGGTACAGCTGCGCCGAAGGACAGGGCTGGAGGCAGTACAGGAGTGCTGAAGGAGCTGCCAGGGCAGGGCGCTGGCTCCTGGGAGTGGCGGCCCCACATACTGCTCCTTTTGCCGTTGCAGTTCTTGGGAGAGCCCTGAGGATATCGACTTATATCCCCGGATATCCATATACGTGGATATAAATTTGTATCCGCGCAGGGCTCTACTCATTGGTAGAGAGAAAAGTCTGAAAATATGAACTGGTTTGACCTAAAGGCTTAGACCAGAAAGCAAATAAAAAGAATCCAAAACTTATAAACTAAAAACAAAACAAAAATAATCCCAACATGATTATTAAGCCAAATTCATGATTTTGGGGACATGGCTCAGGATTTCTGAAAGCTTAGGGTTGGCAGTACTGGTATTGTGTGGGTTAAATATTCTTGTCTGGATAGAGATTTGCAGAGACATTGGCTTCAGTGCACATATAATTACCAATGAACCTTTCTGAGGAGTTTCTTAATGTTGCAGAGTAGTTTGATACACAGGCTTAAACTCCATGCCCACTTGACATAGCCCATGATCAGTTTTAAGAACGTTATGTATATTTGTTTCACCTGGCCTTTTAAGAGAGGTAGGTGGACTGAGGTACAGGCTGATGTAAAGAAGCACTAGTATTTGATTGATTGAGTATGCTGCTAGATACAAGGGTTGAGTTGGTTGTACTGCACTTTACTTTTATACTTTAAATAGTTGGCAGGATGCTATACGCTGATATATGGGCATTTTTTATTTAATCTAAATCAAAATAAAATAAAACCATTCATAATGAGGACTGTGAGTTTGGCCTGAGAGCTTGCCCAGGTAAGAATATAAGGAACCAGACAGTGTGCTGTGAAGCAACTAGAAAGCTTTTGAATGCTGTAACAAATATGAATAAAGCTATCAATTTTTGTTCTTCACTTGGAGTTGCTGATCCATGTTTGGTCCTAGGCAGGCTCACACCTATTTTATTTTTATATGGGTGTCAAGCCTTTCACTCCAATCCTTCTGTGCTAATAAAATTTTAACAAAGAAATAAAAAATGACTTGCTAAATTTCACTGCTATAGACCACAAATTAAACACTGAAACTGGAGTAATCATGGCATGGTAGCCAGAAGCCAGTGGTTTATCATCACAGTAGGAAGGGTAGATCACAAACTGCTTCCCATGTCTCAACCCTTAATTAATCCATAAAAATATATTAACAGTAAAAAAATTAATTCTACGGTATTATCCCTATCTTACAGATGGGGAAATTGACGATCAAAGAGGTTAAGAACATAAGAACGGCCATACTGGGTCAGATCAATGGTCCATCTAGCCCAATATCCTGTCTTCTAACAGTGGCCAGTGCCAGATGCTTCAGAGAGTATGAACAGAACATGGCAATTATCAAGTGATTCATCCCCTGTCGTCCATTCCCAGTATTTGGCAGTCAGAGGCTATGGGACACCAGAGCATGCAGTTGCATCCCTGACGATCTCGATTAAAAGACCTATACTCTATGAAGAGAGAAGAGTGCCACCTACTGGGCACTTATATCATTTCCTGGAGCACAAGGCGTTTTTCCTTGCAGGCTCCCCCACCCAACCACATTCTCAAAATGACCCTCCTTAGCTTACAAGATCATCCATTCACAGCCCAGGTGTGTATTTTTCTCAATATCACAAACTGAATCAGTGGCAGGGTCAGGAATAGAACCATTGAATTCTTGGCTCCTAATACCATGTTGATGCCACTAGCTAAGTAATTGTCTAGATGTTTCTGCTAAAATGATCAGGAGTGAAAAATTCTTAACATAAAGGCACTGCCTACCATATCTCATTTAACTGAGTTAAATGTCTAGACTAGAAAAATAGGTTGTGTTTAAAAATGCATTAGTTAACATGTTTTTAAACACTAGTGTAGACAGAGCTTAACATCTTTAAATACATATTAGCTGGCCATGGTCAATTCCAAGCTCACTCCTAGATAAGATGAATGATACAATTAACACTTCTCACAGATAACCTTTCAGTCTGTCTGATTGCAGACCCAATAAAACAACGCTCCTTTGGTTTACATTTAGTTCACATTTGAAAGGTTTTTCTTTGCAACTTTAAGGACAATAAACTTAATATTTTAAAAACAGAAGCTGACACTCTGCAGATAGAAATGGGGGTGGCAGTTGGCCACCTTTGCCAGTTTGCCTCTGGATCTCCCATGAGCAAGTTCATTCAAAGCCCATTACGTAGCAATTTATTCCCACAGGGAGTCTTGCACAGAATTACAAGCACTCTAGATAGCAAGAGAAACAAGAGCGGAGTCAGGGGAATGCTAACATAAATGCTTTTTGTAGGTGGGTAGATGGTTTCTTTTGTTTTGGAACGCTGATTCAGCTTTAATCACCTATTACCTCAGCAGCTTCTGGACTTCTGGTTCCGTTAACTCATGGCAGATGTTGGTTACAAGGACCACAAGGATGAAGTCAGGTTTGTTAATAGTTTGGTGTTTTAATGTCTATATCTCCACACAAGGATCCTAAGGGATACTAAGTTTCTCATTCCCACACTCACTGAGAATTTTTTCTCCCCTATGTCTAGGGGACAGTTTGCAAGTCGCTCAGAGGTGATATCAATTGGAATTAGACAACAGTGCCCGATGAGCTGTTTTGGTATGCCTATAGAACTGCAAAGTGAAGCCAAGCAATTTACTGCAGGAGTCTGAAGTGTAAACACAGCACCCTCTAATTCCAATATATTATACTGACCTCCTTTAAAAAAAGAGCGGAGAGGGGGGATGAATTTTGTGCCACTGAGAATGTCATGTTGCCAACACTGAAAATTGAGGTCCTTGGAACAACTGCAGCACAGGAAACAGCAAGTCAAACTTCCCCACATTACCTGGATAAGTTTCCTCACCCCTGACCTGGAGGGACCATTTCCACACGTATTAGCTCGAGTTGGCCTATTCAAAACTCAGTACTGATACTACCAATAAAAGAGCCACTAGTTACTGAACTGAAAGCATCAACTGTTTTCACACAGGACACCGATCGTCAGGTAATTACCACTTTTGGTTGCTTATTGCCCTGGCCTGGATTCAGATTCTGATTCAGCGCTTTAGCAAGTGTTTAACTTTAAGCCCATGTTCAAGTTCCACTGAAGTTAATGGAACTTAAGTTAAGCACATGCTTATGTGTTTTGCTGAACTGGGAGCTCAGTCGTGAAACATCCAGCCCCACTGCATCCCAGCCTAGCCTGCCGCTCTTTGCATTATTCCTTTCTCATCCCCAACAGCAATCCATCACTACAAACATCATTTCTCTTGAGCAAAATATCCATTCATAATTAGTGTGTTTGGAAATTATATACATTATTACACACAAAAAACAACATTAAAAGACTGTAATGGTTGCAAAGTCAAACACACAAAAGTTAGGAAGTGTATGAATTTATTTTGCCAGTGCAACCTTCATTTGGCCCCCTAGGCAAATGCATTATGACAGTCATTAATTACGTAATCACACACTAGAATACCTGCCTCTTCAGTGCACAGGATGGACAGTATTCAATGAAGGAGCAGCCATTCTATATTTTGTTTTTTCCTTCTTACTCAGGCCTCATTTACTGCACAATTCAAACCCCCCTCTGAAGACAGCATTGTTAGTTTCCTCATTGCCTTTTTCTATGGTGGTCACCACTAAAATACAGTAACTCCTCACTTAAAGTCGTCCCGGTTTAACGTTGTTTCGTTGTTACACTGCTGATCAATTAGGGAACATGCTCGTTAAAAGTTGTGCAATGCTCCCTTATAATGTCGTTTGACAGCCTCCTGCTTTGAATCCAATGCTTGCAGGAAGAGCAGCCCGTTGGAGCTAGCTGGTGGGGGCTTGGAACCAGGGTGGATCGACAGCCCCTTAGCAGCTCCCTGCTCCCCTAAGTTCCCCGTGCAGCAGCTTCCTAGCAGGCTATCAATTGCCGGCAGTTCAGCTGTCCCTCCCCTCACTGCCATGTGCTGCTCCTGCCCTCTGCCTTGGAGCTGCTCCCGGGAGCCTCCTGCTTGCTGTGCGGTGGGCGGGGGGGGGGGGTGTAATGTCAGAGTGTACTCCTCCCTCCTGCTCCTGCACCCCGCTTACCCCTTCTCCATATAGAGCAGAGTGGGGACACGGACGGAGAGAGACAGAGAGAGCTTGGGGCAGTAGCTGCTGTCTCAACTTCCTGATCAACTTAAAAAGACAACGTACTTAAGAGTGGGGTCAGCGTACTTAAAGGGGCAATGCGCATCTCTCAGCTCCCCACGGTGGATTTCAGCTGCCTAAACCACTAGACCATACATTCTCTTCCTGCAATTCCCTTTCTCATTTACTACACACCTTCCTACCCCTGTTGTGTGCTCCAGGATGTGAGGGCAGCCTAGGCTCCTGCTTCTCTCACGTTCCTTGAGCAGGTTCTGAGGGAGGGTGCTCCCCGCCCACCATTCACCCCTGGCCCTCCAGAATTCGTCATCAGGCCCCTACCCAGCGAGACTTCCCAGCCGCCCATGACATGTAACTTAAGTCTGTTGAATGCCATCCAGCCAGTTCGCCTCCGAACTGTGCCCAGGAAAGATCTACATGCACTCGTGCTTCACACCATCCACTTCCTTGCGTCCCACCCTGACACCAAGCGGCGGAAACTGCTGCCACCTAAGTAGGGCGAGGAACCCCGGTAGGGCCAGTCTGTGCACCACTCTGGTCTCACGACCCACCAGGGATATTAGTTGCTGGCTCCTTCATGGAGCCATAAGCACAGGTGTGTACCTGGCAAAGTTCATGAACTCCCCCAACACCTGTCCCTTTTGCAACAATTGGGAGACCCAGGCACACATCTACATAGAGTGTCAGGTTGCAGCCCCTCTTCTGACTCCTCCAGAACCTCTTACTGCGGTTCTGGCTGCAGTTTTCCCTGCAGCGCCTGATGGCTGCACACCCCATCCATGGCCCCAGAAAGTCGCAGGACCTCCTCATTAACCTCCTCCTGTCACTTGCCAAGACAGCCATCCATCATACCAAGAGGAGGAAGCTGAATGAGGGAGGGAGGTGTGCTCTGCAACCATGGGGTCTATTTCCGATGCTTTGTCCGCTCCAGTCTTTGGGCAGAGTTTCTCTGGGCGGTGTCCACTGGATTCTTGGACGCCTTTGAGAAGCAGTGGGCACTGTCCAGGGTTCTCTGCTTGTTGTCCACCTTCGACCCCTGATTCTTTACCTCTGACCTCATCCCTGCTCCTGTTTTTTTCATTTGTTGTGCCCAGAAATTAACTGTAACCTGGGCTCAGTGGTTCCTCCCCGTTACTTGAGCAGGCAGGCCTTTAGTTATGGGCCCGCCCGCCCCAGTACTACAAAGACTACACACCTTCCTACTTCTGCAACAAATGAGGCAGAGAGCCAACAAACAATGGCATCATTCACAACTCAGCCCCAATTCATCCCCATAGCACCATCCCTCCTGTGCAGTGAATGACACACCACACAGTTCTGTGGAGAAAATAGTACTTGATCATGTCATTAAGGACTGTATCATAATGCATATGCAGAAGGCTGAATTAATGTTGCATGAGCAACCTTAATTCTTTCATTCCTTAACTGGGGCTTGGGCTATTAAATTGAGAAAGGCTGAGGATAAGGCAGTAAAATACAAAAAGAGTTCACATCAATCTAATGGGCCAAAGGAGAAACCCACTAAACATAGCATGATACATTTGCTAAGCAGGAAATAACCATTCCCACCAACCCCACCCCCACTGACCTATAGCCTTCCAGGGTCACACAGGCACAACCCCGTCCTTGGACAAGAGAGGGAGGGGACAGCATGGCAGCATGGCAAGCCAGGAGCAACAGAGAAGCTGGAGGCAAGGGGAACTGTATACACAGCAGGCTGAAGCAGAAGCCAGGGAACTGTGGGAGAACAGGGTGTGACTTTTGGACATTGCAGATGGAGTCAGGTCTATGAGGAACTCCTGGAAAAGTAACACTGTCTGGGGCAGAGAGGTAGTACAGAGGGGTTCCAATGGCATACCCCACTAACTGATCCTGCCAGGAAACCTGCAAATTCCTCCTTGTTTTTAATATAAGATTGTACTGGAAAGGGCACCCCAGACAATAGGCCTGAAGAGCCCAACCCTCAACGGACTGCTCTGCGGGGGTCCCAACAGGAACATCTATACCTCACTTTGATCAGTAACTGTTTAAGCACTGAACCTAGGGTATCTGCAACTTTTTGCCTTTCGTAAAATACCCCTTCACTTTAGCCATATGTTTGAGTGGCTCTGGGGACCCACCAGGACTACCACCTACAGAGCTTAGCTGTTGAAGCACCTTGAGCGTTTGTCTCCAAGTCACGGCAAGTACCTCAGAGGTTTGGTGTACCACAGCACTGAGCAGCTATAATAGTTACATTATTATGTGTTCTCCTCTGAATGTGGCACTGGTTCTTTCAGTAGTATTCATTTTCTGTAGACAACCAAATTTCCTAACTAAATGTTAAGATTCCCTTTTTTTTTTTTGCAAATTAAAAACAAGAGTCAACAAACATTAACATACCTTGTTAATTTCTTTGCCTACAAAACAGCCTCTCTTTTTTCCCTCCTCCTGTCTCCCTCCTTATCTTCCCCTCCCTGCTTGCATTGCATGGCAAAATTCATGTGTCCACAAGAAAAGGACTAAAAATAACATCTCCCCCCTATTTCTTCCAGAAGCGGAGCTGAAAGAAAATAAGGTTTTATCACGATGGGCATTGAGAGAAAGTAAGATTTTATCAGGGACTTGGCTTGACAAAGATAACATGTTATCAAGAGAGGACCTTGGCAAAGATAACACATTATCAATATCAGGAGCGAAGCTTGGGGAAAATAATGTGTTAATACCTATTAGGTTCTAAATCAAGCATCTGTGCGCTTGATGAATCATTATTTTTTCCAAGCCCCACTCCTGCAAAGAGGTTGATTTTTTGGCAAATGATGCTTCTGGAGAACACTTGGGGAAGTGCTTTCTCTAGTGGCACTAGAGAGATTTTCTTCTTTTTAAAATGTTCTTGGTGAAGGATGCCAGCCTGACAGCCCTCGAGGCTGGAATTTCTACACCCAGAACAGGATAGCAGGGCACACTTCCATGCAAAGTCTCTGCAAGTACTTCAGGGGGGCCACATGTAGGGGAAAGAAGGCCAATCAGGCCCCAGTACCCATTCTGCCCTTGACCTCTCTCTGGGATGTGAGCACTTGCCTACTAAGATGCAGACTGAGAACAGCCATCAGATGGCAATGGCTTTTGGTCACTATCAACCATTTCTGAATAAGGAATGGCCAATTCGAACTGAAAATGCTCCATATCTCATTACTAATCCCTTGAGCTGCCCAGTAGACGAAGTACAATTACAGCCAGCTCCTGAAAATGAGAAACAATTCATAGTAGTGTGAACAAACCCAAATCACTACCTCAGTGTGGCAGAATGTGGGTGCCTACAACTCATTATTTGCCTGGGACAATTATGCTTGGAACCAGGAGGGGAGTTGCGGAAGGGATGTAGGAACATGGGGTGAACAATATGGCACACTAGGGAAATACTCATTAAATGATTTATGCGGGGAAGATATTGTAGCCAGCTGAATTTCATTGGTTTATAGTGGGAGCAGGAGGGAAAACAGCAGCAGCTGCTAATTCTAAGATTTTCTGTGGAAGAATTGCACCTCTTTTTGACATTCTCCACTTTGATACCTCACCCTTGTGCCCAGAAAACTCATCATTCACAGGTGACTATTGAAATGAAAACAGTACCTACTACAGCCCTTATTCAGAAGTCCAGCCCTATTCTGCAAAACACATGCTCAGCTTTAGGCAGGTGCTTAAGTCCCTCTAAAGACTGCCTAAGGGCAGTCAAAGGCTGTTCTTCCTCACAGCTGTACACCCTGCTGCTGCGATCATTAACGACACTCGGGGACAAAGGAGTAGAACTATTCCATGTTGACTTCTGCTCCATAAAAAAAGATAGAGAGGTAGAAAGAGAAAAACAAAACAGGTTAAACCTGTGTTTTCCAATGTGTTTTAAAAGCACAACCAGGGGTGAAAGTAGTTCTACTGACTTACCGGTATGAGGCTGGGCTGGGGCCGGCTCTGGCCCCGGAAGGAGCGGGGCCTCGGGCAGAAGGAGCGGGGCTTGGGGGGTCTGGGGAAACTGGGCCGCCCTGGTACGGCGCACCAGCTCTTGCCGGTACGCCGTACTGGGGCGGACCGGCTTATTTTCACCTCTGAGCACAACATTGGTAAGAAAATAATTTTTGCAAGCTCATAAAAAGGTATTACAGGTACCTTTAGGTTTCTAGAACTACCACAACAGTAACCGCATGCAACAGACAAACATGCTGACTCAGGGCCTAGTAGTAGTTAATTCAGATTCTCCGGATGAGGAGTTGGCTCAGCTGCTCATCAATAGAGACTCCAGCTGATAATTATTAAGTTAAACTTCTGAGCAGTATTTGCATATGTAAAGGGCGCTTTCCCTGCTGTAGCAACAATGAAAACTAGAATCCATTTCCTGATTGTACAGCACTTGCATTTAGGGGATTTGGGTGAGAGGGTCTACTTTGCATATGCTTTCATATACTAATCATGTCAGCCATTAAGGAAAAATAAAAATCTACACTTAAATGTACAGACATATACATGCGGGCGCAAAAACCTGTTGACCTATATTTAAGAGTTAAATACTCTATCACTCAAATTGAGCCAAAACATCCTTAACAAAAACCCTGCCATTTTCTCAAAAAACACAAATGTTAGAATCTCGAAATTCCAAGTTAAGGTTCCATCTTATATAGAAACTCCAAATATTCAAAAGATTGGGTGTCTCACCTGTGTATTGGCCTAATAATAACCTTAACTCTGCTGTTGTAGTGCCATCATGAGAACAACCAGAAACCAGAAGGTAGTTTTCTGGCTAGATAACATTATCTAGGGTGCTTTTGCTGAAATAAGGGATAGTGTTTTCCAGTGTTAGAAAATCTGTTTGCCTGGGAATTTCCTTACATTTTGAAAAATGCTTAAGAATTGCTCTGTGACAAGAGACCCTGCAGACCTTGCAAACCATGCAGAAACTCCCGTGGACAATACAAGTTGAGCATAGATGCAGCCCATTGCTTCCAAGACATCCTCTGACCTCCACATGAAGCTTTTTCCCTCATTCATAATACTGGACCTCTTGTCCGCCAGTGGCTTTCCATTTTCTATTTCCTCCAGACTGGAACCACCTGCCCTCTGTTCTCAGCTAGCCACCCCCCCCATTATGGCCATGCCCACTTTGCAAACCATGCTTCAAACTGAGGCATGCATATAGTGCACATGGATGTTCTTACATGTACAATCTTCCACATTCTGTTATTTTGGTAACACCACCTTCAGTTTACATAATAACTAGACCTGTTTGAATACTAGGTTATTTTTCAATGGAAAATTTCAACTTTTCATTCAAAAAAAATGAAACCAAAAAAAAAAATCACCCATTTTGGGGATTGGGATTTTCTTGATGAAAATTCCAAAATTTTCAAGGAAAGCATATGCCTTCTGTGAAAATGTTTATTTAATCAAAAATCCAATTTAGAAATTTTGGAAGATTTCCAACTAGTCCAATTATAACACCATAGAACCTAGAGAAGGCTCACCTAATGCTCGTATAGCACTCCGGGGAAGTGACATTTGTACTTAAATTTGTCCATGCCCATATATATTGTTATGGCAGTAGTCACGAGATGGCGCTGTTACGTGTGGTCTTGTAAGTTCTTTTTCATAACATGCAAGCATTCTTCAATCTTTGAAGAAATGCTGCAGTTAGTTTTGTGATGCAGTTTGCGCTGGGTGGTGTCGCAAGCAGTAGGAAAGCTTATTCTATGCCTTAATGTTTGTATCTGGAGTCAATTCTTGGGGCAAAGGTGCTGCCTCTAGGGTTGCCAAGCGTCCAGTTTTCGACCAGAACACCTGGTCAAAAAGGGACCTTGTTAGCTCCAGTCAGCACCACCGACCGGGCCGTTAAAAGTCTGGTAGGCGATGGACTGGGGGCCCGGGGCTAAGGCAGGCCCCCCTGCCTGCCCTAGCTCTGCGCGGCTCCCAGAAGCAGCCGCCGGGTCCCTGCAGCCCCTAGACGCATGGGCAGCCAGGGAGGCTCCATGCGCTGCCCCGACCTCGAGGGCCAGCTCCACAGCTCCCATTGGCTGGGAACCACGACCAATGGGAGCTGCAGGGGCAGCGCCTGCGGGTGTGAGGGCAATGCGCTGCGCCTCTCATGCATCTAGAGGCTGCAGGAACCTGGCGGCCACTTCCCAGGAGCTGCAGTAAGCACCGCTGGGAACCTGCACCCTGAACCTCCTGCCCCAGCCCAGTGTCCCCTCCCAGAGCCCGCACCTCGCCACCAGAGCCCGCACCCCGTCAACACCCTGTCCCAGCCCTCTCCTGCACCCCAAATCCCTCATTCCCAGCCCCACCCCAGAGCCCACACCCTCAGCAGAGCACTCACCCCCCACACCCCTGCCTCAGCCCAGAGCCCATCCTTCACACTGAACTCCTCATCCCCAGCTCCACCCCAGAGCTCACACCCCCAACTGGAGCCTGCACCCCCTCCCGCACTCCAAAACCCTCGGCCCCAGCCCAGTGCCCCCTCCTGCATCCCAAGCCCCTCATCCCTGGCCTGCACCCCCAGCCAGAGTCCTCACTCCCCCACATACTCCTGCCCCAGCCAGGAGCCCTTTCCCACACCCTGAACCCCTCATTTCTAGCCCCACCTGGAGCCCCCACCTCCAGTCCAAAGCCCATACCCCCCCACATCCCAACCCCCTGCCTGGAGCTCGCTCCTGCACCCCAAACCCCTCATACTTAGCACCACCCCAGAGCCCGCACACCCAACTGGAGCCATCACCTCCCTCCCACACCCCACACCCCTGCCCCAGCCCAGTGAAAGTGAGTGAGAATGGTGGAGGAGAGCGAGCCACTGAGGGAGGGGAAATGGAGTGAGCAGGGGGCGGGGCCTCAGAAAAGGGGTAGGGCCTCAGGGAAGGGGCAGGGCAGGGGTGTTCGGTTTTGTGCGATTAGAAAGTTGGCAACCCTAGCTGCCTCTGAAATAGGCATAGATGTTTTGACTGAGATTTTTGAAAGAGAGGATTGCCTGTATGCTGATCAACCACCTCTGTCCAAGGACTGGTTTTATTGACAGGTTATATGAAAGTTAAATATGAAAGTTAAATTAAGCAAATACCCAGATTTCACATGACTTATTTATCTTCTGATAGGAAAGTGACCTGCAAGGTCTGCAAGTCTGCTACTGCTCAGCACAGAAGCGACAGTACAAAGAGACACATACCAAAAAAAAACCAACAACAACAAAAAACTAGCTCTCTCTCAAGCAATATGATCCCTCTACTTTCTAAAAAAATATTTTATACATGCATAATACAAGTGGAAATACCACAAGTTTATTTTTCTAATTTAACATACACCTGTGTTATTCAAAGGTGACAGAATAGTGCATAAGTTATTAATAGTCTTCTAGTACTTCTATTCTCCCCACTCATTTCCATCACTTTTCATTCGTTGCACCTGTCATTAAGCCACTTCAGTCCTGAAGAACAGTGAGAGAAAAATGAAAATAACTGCACATTCAGAATACACGATGGCTGATCTCTGTTATGACATTTATCTTCACTTGTGAGGAGAGACAAAATAACTCATGAGTGAGTTCCCCCTCCTTCCTTATGAAGAAAAATGTCATAACAGATCATCTAGCAGATACAGCAAAAAGTCTCACAAGTAGCTAGCAAAAGTAAAATCACTTCATAGCTGTGATGCAAACAGTAAGCTATATTTCACAGCTACGACATCAGAGGGGTGAAATATGACTTTTAAAGTGACAAAAGAAAAAAAAAGCAAGCCAGATTAAAAAATAAAATAAAATGGTGGTGTACAAAATAAAGTGAACTGGATGGGACTGGCTGAATTACTTCTGACAGCATCGCCCAACCATAAGCTGTCCATAAGCGTTCCTGTAAACTGAACTAAATTTGCAAGCATATTTAAAAGTTTTCCTTGTTTCTCTGTGATCCTATGTTTTCTAAACAGAAAGCCAAACAATTGCCAGAGCTGGCCAACATATTGACTGATTCTGATAAAAGCACATTTTTCTTATCAAAAACCTTAGCATATCAATCAGACTATAGCCTTCCAGTTCTGATGAAATCACACACCACAAAGGGTGAAATCCTGACCCCACTGAAGTTAATGGCAGTTTCACCATTAGCTGCAATGGGATCAGAATTTCACCCAAGGGCTTTCCTCCACTAGTTTATGTCACTAGGCGTCACTGAAATGTATTAGCAAAGGAAATCTTTTTTGGGGGGCAAGGTTAAACCCCCCCAGATATTTTGCTATAATTACATAAATAAAAATAAAAGTATCCCTCCTACTGAGGTACAGTTGGCAAGTACGTAGTGAATCTGAGGTGACTCCTACGGAAGCTATTGTAAAGAAAATTAATTCTTTATATGATTTTGCACTGATTTATATCTTGATCATACTTGAAGTCAATGTGAGTGTTGGTCCATTTGCAAATAATGCGCTGCACAAAAAAGAATCATTAGACTAGATTTCATATTTATGGTTACGGTCACAGTCAATATATAGGAAATTTACTGCTCTTTACATTTTTTTGTTATAGAAGCAAAGACAGCACATTAGGAGCATAATCTCATTTCCACCGAAGTCAAAGGCAAAACTCATTGATTTCAATGGAAGCAGGAATGGTTCTAATATTTTATGAAATTTTGCATATGTAGGCCATAGTGTTATTAATCATTTTCATGTAGCACCAGAAATGCACACAGCACTCTACTGTGGTAGGTCAGTATGTGGTCATGTCCCCTGTGCCCCATCATAAACAAACAGTGCAGCAAGCAAAATAAAACCTTTTCAGAAAGGCTGCATTTACTAGGCCCTGGTCTACACTATGAGTTTCGGTCAAATTTATTACCATTATATCGATTGATCCGTGCACCCGTCCACACGACGAAGCCCTTAACATCGACTTCTAGGGCTCTTAAAATCGATCTCGCCACTCCACCCCCAACAAGGGGATTAGCGCTTAAAGCGATATTGCCGAATCGATGTAGGCTTAGTGAGGACGCAATTCGACGGTATTGGCCTCCTGGATCTATCCCACAGTGCAACATTTGACCGCTCTGGACAGCAGTCTGAGCTCGAATGCTCTGCCCAGGTACACAGGAAAAGCCCCGCGAACTTTTGAATTTCATTTCCTGTTTGGCCAGCGTGGTGAGCTGCAGGTGAGTGCAGATCTCATCAGCAGAGGTGACCATGATGGAGTCCCACAACCGAAGACGAGCTCTAGCATGGACCGAGCGTGAGGTACGCGATCTGATCGCTGTATGGGGAGATGAAACTGTGCTAGCAGAACTACGGTAACAAAGGCGAAATGCCAATACATATGCCAAAGTCTCCAAGGGCATGCAGGACAGAGGCTACAACAGGGACGCGCAACAGTGCCGCGTTAAAATTAAGGAGCTCAAGCAAGCCTACCAAAAAACCAGAGATGCAAACAGCTGCTCTGGGTCAGAGCCCCAGACATGCCACTTCTATGATGAGCTGCATGCCATTCTAGGGGGTGCAGCCAGCACTGACCCACCCATGTGGTATGACTCCGTATGTGGATCATCAGAAACCACCGAGGAGCATTTTCGGGAAGAGGAAGATGATGATAATCATGCTCAAAATAGCGCACAGAGAGAGCAAGGAAGCGGAGAAGCCCTTTTCCCCGACAGCCAGGAACTTTTTGTCACCCTGGAGCCAGTACCCTACGAACCCACCCAAGGCATGCTTGATGCCGGAGAAGGGACCTCTGGTGAGTGTACCTCTGTGAAAGTAATACATGTTTTATAAACAAGCGTGTTTAATGATTAATTCGTGGCCAGTACAGCTACAGCTACTGGAAAAGTCTGTTAACATGTTCGGGGATGGAGCGGAAATCCTCCGGGGACATCTCCGGAAAGCTCTCCTGGATGTACTCCCAAAGCCTGTGCAAAAGGTTTCTGTTTCATGGCAGCCTTATCCTGTGCTCCGTGGTAACACACTACCACGCCAGGCCAGTAGCACGTACTCTGGAATCATGGCATTGCAAAGCATGGCGGCGTATGGTCCTGGTGTTTGCTGGCATTCACGCAACATCCGTTCTTTATCTGTCTGTGTTATACTCACAAGAGTGATATCATTCATGGTCACCTGTTTGAAATAGGGGGATTTTATTAAGGGGGTATTCAGAGGGGTCCATCCCTGCTGGGCTGTTTGCCTGTGGCTGAACGGAAATCTTCCCCGCTGTGACCCACGCGGTGGGGGGAGGAGGAACAGCGAACATCTTGGATATGTGTGTGTGGGGGGGAGAGGGTGTCGATTAAGTTCATGCTACACGTTAACCCGAAAACCGCCGCCCCTCCCTTTTCAATTGCCAACCCTTTTTAAATTGCCAGCCCAAAGGCTGTTTGTTATGGGAAATGAGGAGGTTGCTGTTTGAAACCATTCCCAAATGTTATGAAGGTTAAAGAAGCCTATAGACTGTGGCTTACCAGGGCTGCCTGCAAGCCGAATTCTGTTGCCCGTTGGACCTGCTTGTGTGATCTCTCACACCAAACCGGCAGACCCTCAATATAACAGGCAAAGTGCAACCTTGGACCAAATGCACATGTGATATGTAATGTTTGGAGCATTGTTCTCTAATATGTGTCTTATAAACTACTCCTCTCCCGTTTGTTTCCTCCCTCAGCTGCAAATGTTTCAACGCCACCCCTTTCATCACCGTCCCAGAGGCTAGCGAATATTAGAAGTTAAAAAGAAAGGAATCGAGACGATATGTTCTCAGAGCTCATTCAATCCTCCCACACTGAAACTGCCCCGCAGAATGCGTGGAGACAGACACTGTCGGAGTCCAGGAAGGCAGAATTTGATCGCGTGGACAGGAGGCGTGCTGAAGACAATGACTGGCGGGATGAAGAGAGACAGCGCCGGGATGAAGAGAGTAGGTGGCGTCAGCGTGCAGAGAGAAGGCAGGATGCAATTCTGAGGCTACTGGAGGATCAAACGGAAATCCTCCGGCTTATGGCTGAGGAAAGGCGTAGGGTTCAGGAAAGGCCGCCTGAGCCCAGACCGCCGCTACAGCCCCTGTGTAACCAACAGCCCTCCTTCCTGAGTCCCATAACCTCATCCCCGAGATGCCCAAGAACGCGTTTGGGCGGCCTCCGTGCACCCAACCACTCAAGCCAAGAGAACATTCCAAGCAACAAAAGGCTGGCATTCAATAAGTTTTAAAGTGCTGTGTGTCCTTGTCCTTCCCTCATCCCCTCCTCCACCACCCATCCTGGTGCTTCCCTTCCTCCACCACCTATCCTGGTGCTTCCCTTCCTCCACCACCCATCCCGGGCGACTGTGGCAGTTACCCCCATAGTTCCCCCCCCTTTTTTTAACGAATTAATAAAGAATGCATGATTTTTAAGCAACAATGACTTTATTGCCTCTGCAAGCTGTGACCGACGGGGGGAGGGCAGGGCGGTTTGGTTAAAGGGAAGTAGAGTGAATGAAGGGGCGGGGCTTTTCATTAATGGGGAAAAACAGAACTTTCACACAGCATCCTGGCCATTCATGAAACTGGTTTTCAAAGCCTCCCTGATGCGCAACGCACCCTGCTGTACTCTTGTAATAGCCCTGGTGTCTGGCTGCGCATAACCAGCGGCCAGGTGATTTGCCTCAACCTCCCACCCCGCCATAAACATCTCCCCCTTACTCTCACAGATATTGTGGAGCGCACAGGAAGCAGTAATAATAATGGGAATATTGGTTTCGCTGAGATCTAACCTAGTCAATAAAATGCGCCAGCAAGCTTTTAAATGCCCAAATGCACATTCCACCATTCTGCATTTGCTCAGCCTATAGTTGAAAAGGTCCTGACTACTGTCCAGGCTACCTGTGTATGGCTTCATGAGCCATGGCATTAAGGGGTAGGCTGGGTCCCCAAGGATAACTATAGGCATCTCAACATCCCCAACGGTTATTTTCTGGTCTGGGAAGAAAGTCCCTTGCTGCAGCAGCTGAAACAGACCAGAGTTCCTGAAGATGCGAGCGTCATGTACCTTTCCCGGCCATCCCATGTTGATGTTGGTGAAACGTCCCTTATGATCCATCACTGCTTGCAGCACTATTGAAAAGTAACCCTTTCGGTTTATGTACTCGCTGGCTTGGTGGTCCGGTGCCAAGATAGGGATATGGGTTCCGTCTGTCGCCCCACCACAGTTCGGGAACCCCATTGCTGCAAAGCCATCCAGTATGAGCTGCACATTTCCCAGATTCACAACCCTTGGTACCAGCAGCTTGGTGATCGCCCTGGCTACTTGCATGACAACAGCCCTCACTGTAGATTTTCCCACTCCGAATTGATTCACGACTGACTGGTAGCTGTCTGGCGTTGCAAGCTTCCACAGGGCTATCGCCAGTCGCTTCTCTACTGTGAGGGCTGCTCTCATCTTGGTGTTCTGGCGCTTCAGGGCAGGGGAAAGCAACTCACAAAGTTCCATGAAAGTGCCCTTACGCATGCAAAAGTTTCGCAGCCACTGGGATTCATCCCAGACCTGCAGCACTATGTGGTCCCACCAGTCTGTGCTTGTTTCCCGGGCCCAGAATCGGCGTTCCACCATGATGTCCACCTTGCGGGGGAGCCTTTTTTGAGAGAGGTCTGTGTCCATGTCCTCATCACTATCCTCAGGGCGCTGCTGTCGCCTCCTCGCCTGCTGTAGTTGTAGCAGCTCCTGGTTCTCCATATACTCCTGGACAATGCGCGTTGTGTTCATAATGGCGATAACAGCCGCGGTGATCTGATCGGGCTCCATGCTTTCCCTGGTATGGTGTCTGCAGGACAGCAGAGTGGGAGCAGAAGCGGCGGGTGGATAACAATGGTGTCAGCAATATGGCGCCTGCATGAAAAAAGGTGCGGAAGGATTTTGGGCTCCCCCCTCTGCTGCTTTCTCGGAGTAAGCGGGGAGCAAGGGTTAGGCGCCTTCCCTTCTAGCCCTTCTAGTTCAATAGGCTTGATATCCATCATCATCTCCTGGCCCCCTCAAGGATTGAACTCGCAACCCCGGGTTTAGCGGGCCAATGCTCAGACCGCTGAGCTATCCCTCTGCCCGTGTTCTGGGCAGTACTGAATCTCCCTTAAACAAAACGTGAAAATATCCAAGCGCCCCCAGCCAGCCACACCATAGGCCGGCCAGGAGCACACAGGGGACGATGAATTTCAAGCCTATTGCACAATCTGCAGCTAGAAGGCAAGGACCTTCTGCTGTATAGTCCCGCGACTACGATCATTTATGGCATATTGCACCTAGAAGGCAAGGGGCTTATGCTGTGTAGTCCCGCGACTACCAGCCTCAGGCGGAATGGCCCCCTCAAGGATTGAACTCTCAACCCTGGGTTTAGCCGGCCAATGCTCAGACTGCTGAGCTATCCTTCTGCCCATATTATAGCGCGACTGAATCCCCACTAGACCTAATGTCCAGGCATACGCTGGAGATGTACGGTAATTGTGAGCTGAGCAGGCTCCATGTTTGCCGTAGCAAACCCGGAAACCCCGGAAAAAAGGCGCGAAAAAGATTGCTTTCACGGAGGGAGGGAGGGACGGGGGATGGCTTAACGACATGTACCCAGAACCACCAGCGACAATGTTTTCTGCCCCATCAGGCTTTGGGATCGCAACCCAGAATTCCAATGGGCGGCGGAGACTGCAGGAAATGTGGGATAGCTACCCGCAATGCAACGCTCCGAAAGTCGACGCTAGCCCCGATACTGTGGACACAGTCCGTCGACCTCATGGTCTTAATGCTCTTTAGTGGGGACACACACAATCGATTCCATAAAATCGGGTTTTAAAATATCGACTTCTATAATTTCGACCTAATTCTGTAGTGTAGCCATAGCCTAGGTTTAGATATCACCAAACAGAGGAAATCAGATTTTATAGCCTAATGGATGAAGTGTGTATTATATACTAATTCAAGATTAGGCTCTGATTCACAGAAGCACTTAAACATGTTTAAGTCTATCCCTATTCAGGACAATACTTAAGCATGTGCTTAGCTTTAATCATGCATTTAAGTCCTGTGGATGTGCTTAAGTGCTATCCTAAATAGGGATGTTTTTCTGAATCAGAGAAGTAGAGCTCAATTCTTGCAGGCTTTGTTACAGAAATACTCCACATTTTCTTCACCTTTGTCAAATGGATCAATACCTTTCCAACATGTAATTGTCTTCAAATATATTTCTTAGATGCAAAATATTTTTGTGGAAGGATTTAATAAAATAAATACTATTATATATGATTTTACTTAAACTTTTTGTAGGCTAGCTTGTGACTGGAAGTCATAGCCAATGGTCTCTGCACATCACACACACAGTGCACTAATTGTTTGTTTGAGTTGTTTGGCAAGATTTAATTTTTTATTTTCCTTTGTCAATATAAATACATCCACCGCATTCTGAACTGAAGGAACTTTGTCTGGTTGCTGATTATAGCCTTGCAATCTCCCTTAATTTTTGTTGGTGTACTTTTATTGAAATTTCTATTAACCTTCTTTCATCAATGTGATTATACACTAATTCATTCTTACCACTTTTTAAAAACAGAACAGATCAAACCTAATCACAAATATTTCACATGTACAAAAACAAAGTCAAGCCGGAAAATAATAGTTCATCCACATAAAAATACGGAATCTCTGAAAGCAGCCATGTTAGCCTTTAAAGGTCAATTTAAACAAGGCACATAAAAGTAGCTTCCCTTCCCCACTGCTCTGTAATATCTGCCTTGAGACTCATGTCTCTCCGGTTCTGGTAAGAGGAAACTGGTGGCTCAGTGCTCCACAATCAGGTTCTGGAAAAGTCAGCTTTCTGGGTCAACAGAAACAGGTAAGAGCATTTATTCAGAACAGCACTATGCCATACAGGGTTAAGTTTCAACAGGAAGTGTAGAATAGCCATACATCCTGTAGGCTTCTATACAGTGACACATTTCTTGTTCCATTTCACACATACACAGACAGAAATCGATTGTAAAGACTGAGGCAGACAAAGGCAAGCTACATTACAGCAGCATCAGTACTATGTTTATACGTGATTTCTTGTTTTTAGTTAAATTGCCTAGGGCAGTTGTGGAATCTCCTTCACTGGAGATTTTTAGGAGTAGGTTAGACAAACACCTGTTAGGTAGGGATGGTCTAGATAATACTTAGTCCTGCCTCGAATACAGTGAACTGCACTAGAAGACCTCTCGAGGTCTCTTCTAGTTCTACACTTCTATGATTCTATGATAAATAAGTTCTCAAAAGCTGTGTAAGTCATCATTTAAATAATAGAAGCACTAGGTTACAATGGCTGTGATGTCAGTATATTCAGAATTCACATTGGTCCCTATTACATAAAAGTTTTAGATTCCTGTGTGTAAGAGCATAAATGCAGCATGCAGTTTCTTCTGGGGCAGAGAACTTTTCCTTCACCCAAAGCTGCCTGGATAATCTGACACTATCCAACCAACAGGAAGAGAAAAAAATCCCTTGCTCTCTTGAAAGAGCTATGCACTATTAGGTGCTAAAATCATTAAATTGCATCCAATTCAGATCTCCCATATGCAGGATTATAAATGTGTAAGGGAAAGATGGTGCAAGTTAGCCGTATATATCCAATGTTGCCAACCCTTGTTATTTTATCATCAGTCTAACAATGTTTGGGGTTTTTCTTAAAGCCACGGCTACTACAATTATGTGGTTATATGAGACTCTTGGTGGATTTTTAATTTTTTTTAAGTATGTTTCTAGCCTTCATGGTTGCAGAGAAAAACGTGAACCCTCAAGACCCCAAAACTGGAAGCTAAATAAAAAGAACGTCAACATTTAATTTATTCTTTTTGAAATTTCTTGCTTTTTAGTTAACCTCATGATTTTGGGGGAGCTAACTCATGACTTTTAAACACATTCCATTTAAACAGATAACCCTTTACTAAAACAGATTATTTTTGTAATGATGCAGATCTTTATATGCCTAATATGATATGTTTTTGACGAGTATGCTGTCAGTCACAAATTCAGAAGGGCAATTAAGGAGTTAAAAATTCTTGGTTGCTTTGTTGGGAATTTTTAAAGACTACTAAATCAATGCCTTTTCTGAGGTAATAGTTAACATTATTTTGAAGCTTTCAAGAAGGGGACATTAGTCCAGATGGAAGATGTATACAAAAAAACCAAAGGGGAATAGATTTAATTGTTCATTTAGTCAGTCACTCCCTTTTGGTTTGTCTTTAATAGAGACACAATTCAGACTCATACGCATTCAAATTACTATGTAGAGAAAATCATTTATGTACATTGGTGCCTCCCCAATATTTGGTTTTTTTTCATTGTCACCATCTGAACACCTAAGCTGGAGATTCCAGCTGAAAAGTTCAGACCAAACATAAGATAAAACCAACTCAGTTCCATTACACAGGAAAAGGTGCCAACCCTAAACAGGTTGCTAGCTAGTGAAAATTGAACTCTGGCAATAATATACAACGCAAACTCTGACGTAGCAATTACATTTTATTCAATTTAGGGTCTGCTCCTTTTATGAGTGATCTGTCTTTCCCTGCATCACTTGCTCAGGCCTTAACCATGTCCTGGTGATCCTTAATACTTTAAGGCAGGCCTACTCTTCAAACGCTGCAGCGGCGCACCTGCTCCAGTGCAGCTGCACCGCTGTAGCGCTCCAGTGAAGATGCTACTACGCCGACAGGGGAGCTTCTCCAGTTGGCGTCGTTAATCCACCTCCATGAGCGGCAGTAGCTGCGACGATGAGAGAATCTCTCCTGCCGACACAGCACTGTCTACAGTACACCGTGGACTAGGTTGGTATAATCCCATCGCTTTGGGCTGTGGATTTTCACACCCCTGCGTGATGTAGTTATACAGATGTAAGTTTATACTGTAGACCTTACCTTAATGTCAAAGCCCACCATTCCCCAAATACCCTCTTCAGTTCTAAATTTCTGCAAACTCTATCTTCATGCTCTGGGTAGCTGTGCAAACAGTAATTATTCATCATAGACTGATACTGATCCTGCTCCATGGGATTAGCCAGAAAAAAAAAAGTTTTGAATTCTCCAGCCCCCCTCTCTCAAATTTAGCCTTCAGCAGCCCAAGCAGAGCTCAGTTGGTTAGATTAGATATATCAGTCATGCATGAGAGACCTGAAATCAAGCCTAAACCCAAGTCTCCCACAATCACACAGCTACCACCACATTTTATTTAACAAAGGAGGCCATGTAGGACGTCTATGGTGCATTCTTTGCTACATTCCTTGGCAATACATCTTCTAAATTTAGCATGCCATATAATTTACACTGCTTGAACATCTACTGTTTTAAGAAGCAAAGCTGTGAACCCTGCTTGTGACTATTTTTGGTTAAAAAAATTAGCTAAATTTCATGTGTAATTTTGTTGGGTTCTTTTTAGTGAAATGTATAATTCCTTGCCAGATGGTGTTTGCGTTATCTAAACTATTACCCTAAATTTAATTAGGAATGAACTAAGGTAATTAAGCATGGGGTGAGGTGGCAGAAGTATTCAAGACATCCAACATCCGATATAAAATATGACTTTATACATCTGAGCTGGGAATTAATCTTAAAAGTGTGCTTAAAGAAATGCAAATTCATTCAGAAACAAGCTTGACTTAAACAGTAGTTACTTGCAAATAGTTTAAGATGTGACAAATTCTGAACTAGCTTAAGTGGGCACAACTCCCACTGAGATCTTTAAAGAGTGTGGCTCACTTATAAATATTATCGGTATACTATAATTGAAAGTCACCAGATGGTGCTATTTCAGATAGTCTTAACAGCGGTTCTTGAAGAAATGCTCCATTGTTAATGGTGGTGCAGTTCTTTTAGACTGTTGCATGACAAGTGAAATTTGTTCCCTAATTAAGTCTTGACAGGAATTGTTTCATAGTTGTAGGACTAATGGAATTGCTGCTCACAGTATACATAGACAAATATATAATGGGTGCCTTTGAATAAGTGATAAGGAAGTTAATGGAGAGATTGAGTGGACAAAGCTGTGCTGTTAACATTTTAAGTGATCTCTTTTTTGTTGCCAATTAATTCTAGATAAGTTGGGACTGAACTGGCAAGACAGACAGATAAGGCTACAGGAAAAAATAAAAGTTTCAAATGCATTTGGGGAGCAGTTTCAAACAAAACTTTTTAAACTATAAACTAAAGGCTACTTGAAGAAGAAATGTCTATTAAAACCTGGTGAAAATATTCCTATTTTATTATTTAAAATCCAGCTCCGCAAAGCCTGTGTTGGCAAGAATCATACATTTCTGGATAAAAGCAGTTTAGGATAATTTGTTAGCTCTGTGTCTGCTATCCACTCTCTTAAAAGGATATATATTTCAGGACTGTTAGACATTTTTACATGAAATTGGATGGCAAGGGAAATATAGATATGTTATGTTTCTGGAATACACAGGCAGAGCCATAACTAAGAATTTTAGCACTCACAGGCGACGTGGGGGGCATGCAGGGTCATGGGTCCCCCAATCCCGATTTCTGCCTCCAATTTAGTACAGAGGTTTTCAAACTGTGGGACGTGCCTCCTTAAGGGAATGAAAGAGTGTAGCAAGGTGACTTGGTGAACGAAATCAAAGCATATTAGAAACCATATGGATCACTTAGGACAATTAAGTGTAGCAGTAATGATGACAAGAGTAACAGGATTCTGCTTGGTTCTATGTTATAGTCCCAACTGAGTATTTTTTTATTACCATACACTAACCAATATTGCCTCATTTGGATATGAGAAGATAATTTCTGCAGGGGACCATAATTTAGAATCTCAAGCTCTTTGAAGGTTGATATAGCCAAAGTTCTAAACTAAAATATATCATGAAGAAACAAGGAAGGATAGATTTACGGAGACTTCTGCATCCCTTGGGATATAGCAGATCAAGCATCCATATTTTGGGAGTCTGGAGTGACCCCTAGGGGTTCCTGTATGTGGAGATTCCTGAATGCAGGTCTAAAAGATTACATTTTATGCGTATGTTTAGGGAACATATCTCAAATTATTTTAAGGAAAAGAAGAATGTGAGACCAGTGAAGCAGTGCTATAGGAAATATCAAAACCAGAAATCCAGAGCCATATTTCATATACTCCTCCTAAAAACAGACTAGCAAAAGAGACACAAGCCAATTTGGAATAGATATCATATGACCCAAAAACTAAGTACAATCAATCCCCAACAACACAACTGTTAAGCAAGGTGAAGATGTCAAAACATCTATTTGAGGTTAGGACAAGCACAGGATAACCTGACCTTAATTCAAATTTTACAAAGGAGAAACAGATCTGGTACACCTTAAGTCAACTCGTTGAGAAAAAGGAATACACAAATGCTATGAACGAATATACTTTATTTTAGGAGTGTTTTATAAATTTTAAATAATTAATGTACTACTCCTTATCAATAATGGGTCACCTTTCCTGCACCCAGGGGATCATGAATCTATCCAGCAATATTTACAACATTGTACTTGATCAGTTCAGAGAAAATGAAATAAGCCCATGGCAACGGAAGATGTCAAGGTAGCTATTATATATATACACCTTTGCAGGAGCAACTCCCCAGGATCAGAAACATGTTAAGCTGTTGAATATTTCCTTTTCAGGAGAACCATTATCAGCGTCATTAAATTAAGCAACAGTGATTCCTTTTCATGATAAGGTTGGTGAGGACAAAGCCAGTGCTAATCCAACAGGCAGTGTCATTCACAGAGCTTCTTGAACATTTTGCCAACACAATTTTCAATTAAGAATGGCTTTTCAACCAAAACAAACATTTTCCCAGAATTTTTTTTGGCAATTATTGTTGTTCATGTTGTTTTTCAAGTAAATAAACAAACAAACAAATATGAGGGCTTTTTCCCCTTGCTTCCCTTATCCCCCTCCTCCCTTTTCCAGTGGGGAAAAAAGTAGGGTGAGGGGAGGAGGGAGAAAATGGAAAGAAAGGAACAAAGTAGGACACAAAAATGAACATTTTTGTTCAGTTGAGAAAAAGAATAACATTTTTTGTTTTATTGAAAATTTTGATAAAAATTCTCAAATGAAACACTTTTTTTGTTTCTTTCTAAATTTTCCATGGAAAATATTTAAATTTTTTTGACCAGGCTAAAATTTTCTAAAGCACTTAGGGCCTTAGGGCCTACATCTCATTTTCAAAAGTGACTTGGAGACTAAGGGTATGTCTACACTACGAAATTAGGTCGATTTTATAGAAGTCGATTTTTCTGAAGAGATTTTATACAGTCGATTGTGTGTGTCCACACTAAGCACATTAAGTCAGTGGAGTGTGCCCTCACTACCGTGGCTAGCATCGACTTACAGAGCGGTGCACTTTGGGTAGCTATCTCAGTTTCCGCAGTCTCCGCTGCCCATTGAAATACTGGGTTAAGCTCCCAATGCCTGATGGGGCAAAAACATTGTCGCGGGTGGTTTTGGGTACATGTCGTCAGTCACCCCTCCCTCTGTGAAAGCAACGGCAGACAATCATTTCACACCTTTTTTCCTGGGTTACCAGGGAGCCCGCTCAGCTCACCGTCACCACTGCAGCTCCTGGGTGCCTTCTCAGCAGATGGTGCAGTAGGACTGGTAGCCGTCCTCGGAGGACATGTAGCTTGGCCGAGGGTTCTGGGAACGTCTTCCTTGCCCGGCTCTTAGCAACCTTCATGGCATGGTGTACGGCTTCCGCTGCAACTCTGCTCTCCTGCGAGCTGGAGGCTTCTGGCTCAGGCTGCTTTCCCAGCCGGCAGCACTGCGTGGTCGCACCTATCCCAACCTACCCCTTGCTCCCATGGCTCATGAAGCCTGGACAGTAGTAAGGAGCAGTTCAACTATAGTCTGAGCTAGTGCAGAATGGTGGTAGAATGTGCCTTTGGTTGTTTAAAAGCTGGCTGGCACTTTTGGTCAGACCTCAGCACAACCAACATTCCCATTGTTATTGCTGCTTGCTGTGTGCTCCATAATATCTGTGAGAGTAAGGGGGAGACATTTATGGCAGGGTGGGAGGTTGAGGCAAATCGCCTGGCGTCCGATTTTGAGCAGCCAGACACCAGGGCGATTAGAAGAGCACAGCAAAGTGCACTGCGCATCAGAGAGGCTTTGAAAACCAGTTTCATGACTGGCCAGGCTACGGTGTGACAGTTGTGTGTGTTTCTCTTGATGCAAACCCTTCCTCTTTGTTGATTTTAATTTCCTGTAAGCCAACCACCCTCCCCCCTTCGAAATAAAGTAACTATTGTTTTGAAACTATGCATTCTTTCTTTATTAATTTAAAAAAATGAGATAACGGACAAGGTAGCCCGGGTGGGGTGGAGGAGGAGGAAAGGAGAAGGCCACATTGCTTATTGTAGCCACACTAAAAATCAAATTGTTTGAATGACAGCCTTCTGTTGCTTGGGCCATCCTCTGGAGTGGAGTGGCTGGGTGCCCGGAGCCTCCCCCGCCGCGTTCTTGGGCGTCTGGGTGAGGAGGCTATGGAACATGGGGAGGAGAGTAGGCGGTTATACAGTGGATGCAGTGGGGGTCTGTGCTCTTGTTGGCTTTCCTGCAGCTCCACAGACACTTTATCATGTCCGTTTGCTCCCCCATTAGCCTCAGCATCGCGTCCTGCCTCCGCTCTTCGCGCTCACTTAATTCTTTCCTGGCCTCTGCCACCGAATGCCTCCATGCATTAAGCTGTGCCCTATCATTGCGGGAGGACTCCATGAGCTCGGAAAACACGTCATCGCGAGTGTGGTTTTTTCGCCTTCTAATCTTCGATAACTTTAGGGACGGAGATGATAGGGGGAGCACGGAAACATTCTACGCTCTACGATTCAGGGGGGACTACGATTCTGGGCTTGCCTGAGCTCCTTAATTTTCATGCGGCACTGTTGTGCGTCCCTGTTGTAGCCTCTGTCCATCATGCCCTTGGAGATTTTGGCATATATATTGGCAGTACGTCTTTTGGAACGGAGTTCTGCCTGCACAGATTCTTCTCCCCATAAAGCGAACAGATCCAGTACCTCCCATTCGGTCAATGCTGGAGCTCTTTTGCGATTCTGGGACTGCATGGTCACCTGTGCTGATCAGCTCGCCACGCTGGCCAAACAGGAAATGAAATTCAAAAGTTCCCAGGGCTTTTCCTGTCTACCTGGCCAGTGCATCTGAGTTCCAAATGCTGTCCAGGGCGGTCACAATGGAGCACCCTGGGATAGCTCCCGGAGGCCAATACCGTCAAATTCCATCCACACTACCCGAAATTCGACCCAGCGAGGTCGATTGTAGCACTAAACCCCTTGTTGGGGAAGAGTACAGAAAACGGTTTTAAGAGCCCTTTAAGTCGACAAAACAGGCTTTGTTGTGTGGACGAGTGCAGAGTTAATTGACCTAACGCTGCTAAATTCGACCTAAACTTGTAGTGTAGACCAGGGCTAAGTAATGAGACTAAGGGCCAGATTTTCAAAGGAAATTAGGCGCCTAAAGACATAGGTAAGTGCATAATTGTAGTTTTCAAAGCCCCTAGGTATCTAACCCCGTAAAAATCAATGAGAATTAGGTGCTTTTGAAAATACCACTAGAAGCCAATCTGCAAATTTAGGCATCTAAATACCTTGGGAAAAACCTAACTTTAGGTGTCTAAGGGTAGGTCTACACTTACCCGTCGCGTCGGACGTGTCGGATAGATGTTCTGGGTTCGATTTATCGCGTCTTGTCTAGACGCGATAAATCGAACCAGGAAGTGCTCCCCCGTCGACGCTGGTAATCCAGCTCGACGAACGGAGTAGGCGGAGTCGACGGGGGAGCCTGCGCACCGCGTGTGGACCCCGGGTAAGTACCTTTTCATTCGAACTAAGATAGTTTGACTTCAGTTACGTTATTCACGTAGCTGAAGTTGCGTATCTTAGTTCGAATTGGGAGGTTAGTGTAGACCAGCCCTAAGTCTCTTTGGAAAATGGGACTTAAGCCCTTTTGAAACTTTCACCCAGAACTAATCATTAATTAGTCCTGAGAGCAAGGTTAAAAAAAGCCTCAGGAAACATAAAAAGAGTTTAAAGGAGGAAACAAAAAACTAAGAAACGCAAATTGGAACATGCTTTGTATGTCTATGACTGTCACCAAAGGGTCTGACCATGTCAAATTCTAATTTTTGTGTTAAGTACTGGAACAATTGTGCTTTGAAGAGCACGACTTTGATGACTCCTGCTTTATATTTTTATAGTGATAATGAATAGGCTGCCAGTATAAACATTCCAACTGATCACTTTCAAGCTTCATACCTGAATTGGTTATAGAGCTTGTGATAAAGATACAGTACATACTGCTCCTTTTAGTAAATGAGGAAGAGTACTGCCTTGTCTTATGTATTGATGACTGGCGTTGTGTGGGTAAGAGAACAAGGGCTTGTCTACATGGTGCTTTGGTCTGCACTAGAAGGGTGTAAATCCTAGTACGCACAAGCATGTTGTACATTAAGTGCCCTGTGTGGATCCTTGCTGGTGCACACTAAAAGTTTCCTAGCGCGCGTTGATGTTGTCCTGTTTCAAACAGTAATACATTAACATAACTAGGGAACTTGTATTGCACGCCAGCGATCCACATGTGTCATTTAGTGCACAATATGTTAGTACACATTAGAATTAACACCCCTATAATTGGACTAAAGCATCACCAAGATAGCTCAATCACCACTTTATTAATAGTTATTGATAAATGTAGACCAGTTTTAGGCTAGTTGATTATATTTTAATAGGTCTGAGGTCATGCATTATGATTTCAGGATTTCAACTAATGTTACTACGCTGTAGGTTCTAACGTGTCAAATAGCAGTTAAGCTATTTGCGAATAACAGTTCTAGGAAACTTTACAAAATTATATAAATTGAACAACTTCCCTAATGTGGAATACCTATAAAAGGAATCCTAAAAGAATGGCTCGTTTACTACTTATTAGGTAAGAACTTATTAATTAAAATGACCATCCTTCCCGATTTGATCAACCATCTCTATATAGAGTCATAGAACTGGAAGGGACCTTGAGAGGTCATCTAGTCTACTCCCCTGCACTCATGGCAGGACTAAGTATTTTCTAGACCATCCTTGATAGGTATTGGTCTAACCTGCTCTTAAAAATTTCCAATGATGGAGATTCCACCACTCCCTTGTGCAATTTATTCCAGTGCTTAACCACCCTGACAGTTAAATTTTTTTCCTAATGTCCAACCTAAACCTTCCTTGCTGCAATTTAAGCCCATCGCTTCTTGTCCTATCCTCAGAGGTTAATCAGAACAATTTTTCTCCCTCCTTCATGTAAGTAATCTCTTGGTCACCACCACAGAAAAGCAGCAAGATGCGTATGCTACATCCTGCAAAAAAATTCTGTTCGAATTCTCCCCAAAATCTTATGCCAGACATTACAAAGTAAAAATGCTCCTTGTTAGAGGACAGACTGGCATAAGCAAAGCTTTTCATGGGTAGCTGGAAAGGACACCCTGTCAAGTAGCTTTGGCCCAGAATTTTCGTTGTTCCAAGCTGGCGAAGAAGCAAGCGATCTAGAATTTAAAAAAATCGAAGGAAGCTTTTTTAAAAAGAAAATTCCCCTTTGCTATCACTGATAAATTCACCAAATAGCCACCGTTTTTGGAAGTTCACAAAAAAAGTGTGAGTTTTCATGTCCCCAGCTCAGTAGTGATCGGAAGGTAACATTTACTTTACATTTAGGGTCTCAGCTGTAATTCTGAAACTTAGTACATATAAAACTAAAAGCACTGGGAATGAGCTGCAAATACAATAGATTTCCCTTTAAAAAAATGCATTGCATGGCACAATTGGACAAAGCCATGTGCTGCCAACTGTCTTGGCAACAGGTAGGAATGTTGCTGGCAATTGTCAAAAAAGAGCACATGCAGTACAGCTGTTACAGTTGCTATAATGTTGGCAGCTAGCTATCTTCAGTCCTTCTATCCCATTGCTTCTCCTTCCAAATCACTAAAGGCTGGATTATGGCCTATGTGCTGCTGTCAGGCGAGTCAGAGGGGGAGTCAAGAGACCACGCAGCAGCTGGAGTCCTCAGAAGGAATACTGGATAAACTGATGGAGGTGCAGCATATTTCTCACGTCTGTACCCCACCAGCTTAGATAGTGTGGAAGGAAGAGCAAAGCCATGACTCTATCCTCACACCCCACCCTTCTGGTACTTACCACTTGCAGGGGTGGGAGCAAAGATAAGGTTCCCAACTAGTATTCTGGTCAGCCCTTGTAGAGAAGTGCAGGGGAGATTAGGGAAGATCCTTGCTAACTCTAGAAGTGGCTGGACAGTGATTGTAGGACTGGATATGACCTTGGTAGGTCTTCTAGTCCAGTCCCCTGCACTGAGGCAGGACTAAATATTATCTAGACCAGTGGTTCTCAACCTATTTACCATTATGGGATGCATATGGAGCCCACAATGTGTTATGTGGGGCACATCCAATAGTACCTGCATGGCCCTGAAGATGTCACATGGGCCGCAGCTGAGTGCTGATTGGGCCGCAAGTTGAGAACCACTGATCCAGACCATCCTGACAGGTGTTTGTTTAACCTGCTCTTAAAAACCTCCCTAGGTAATTTGTTCCAGTGCTTAACTACCCTTATAGTTAGGAAGTTTTTCCTAATGTCTAACTTAAAGCTTCCTTGCTACAATTTAAGACCATTACTTCTTGTCCTGTCCTCAGTGGTTAAGGAGAACAAAACATCACCCTCCTCTTTATAACAACCTTTTACCTACTTGAAGACTTATGTCCCACCTCAATCCTCTCTTCTCCAGCCTAAACAAACCCATTTTTTTCCCAATCTTTCTTAGTAGGTCATGTTTTCTAGAACTTTAATCATTTTTGTTGCTTTCCTCTGGACTTTCTCCAGTTTATCCAGATCTCTCCTGAAGCATGGTGCCCAGAACTGGACACAGCACTCCAAAAGGCCTTATCAGTGCTGAGTAGAGTAGAAGAATTACTTCTTGTATCCAGGGGCGGCGCTAACGTTTTTGCCGCCCCAAGCAAAAAAAAACAAACCCCCAATGCCGCCCCCCCCCAAACAACCCCCCCCCCACGCCCGCCAAAACAACCCTCCCCCCCTCCTACCTGGAGCGCCGGCGAGGAGGACAGCGCGCCCGCGGCCCCGCTGCCCCGGCCAGGGCGCTGGTGGGGAGCGCGGCAGGCCCTGCCACCCCGGCTGGGGAGTGCGGCGGGCCCACGGCAGGCCCCACAGCCCCGGCCGGGGCGATGCCGTGCTCCGCAGCTGCTGGGCGCCGGCGGGGAGCGCGGCATCCCCGCGGCCCCGGTCCCCTGGCCGGGGCGATGCCGCTCCCCGCTGCCGCCCCGGCCAGGGGGCCAGCGGCATCCCTGCTACCACCCCGCCGGCCGACGGGGAGGGCGGCTTCCCTGCTGCCGGGGCCGGCGGGGACCGCGTATTCCCCGGCCCCGCGGTCCCGGTCGGGGCGCCGGCAGGGAGCGCGTCTTCCCCGCTGCCCCGGTCGAGGCGCCGGCGGGGAGCGCGTCTTCCCCGCAGCCCCAGCCAGGGTGCCGCCTGGGAGCGGGACTGGCCTGGGGCTCCGCTGCCCCAGCCGGGGCAAGCGGGGCTTGCCCACTGACCTAGCTGGGAAGAGTGTTTTAAAAAAAAAACAACACCTCAGCGCCGCCCCCCTCCAGGTGCCGCCCCAAGCACGTGCTTGGTTGGCTGGTGCCTGGAGCCGGCCCTGCTTGTATCTTGCTTACAACATTCCTGAGAATGAAGTTTTCATATGAGAGGCACTGAGGGGAGGGAAGGAATCTAAACAGGATATACAACTAGCTGCATTTCAGCCTAAATCACCATCACTGTTATTCATTGAAGCGTGGCTAAATTATAATAATGAATTGCCATAAACATGGAACAATGGAAGAGCATGCAGAGCATTATGCTACTCAGCTGGCAATTTAGGATTTTAGCATGAGACTTGTGATATTTACAATTGTCCCAGCTCCTGGAGTCATGTATTTACATAATAATCTCAGCTTTCATAATAAAAAAAATGCATTTCAAACCATCATGGTCATGGAAAAAAGTTTGAAACCATTAATACTAAAGACACAAAAGACCAGTAGACAAATAAAAAGCACCCAAAACTTAATGGATGAAATCCTGACTCCACTGAAGTCAACAGCAAAATTCTCACTGACTTCAGTGGAGTCAGTCTTTTTCTCTTTACATAGCAAAAACAACATGAAGAAACCATAGCTGGATCCTACATAACCATATTTACTAAATAACTATTTATAAATACATGAAGGATAGCTACATACATACTGGTGCTCTGGCTGTTTTCTGGGAGTTTCTAAAATAAAAAATATAGAGTGAGCACCAGTAGAGGGCTTGCAAAAGGAATACTACCCAATTCCTATAAACTAAACATTTTTGTTTAAAGACTCTCATGATTTTTAGGCTAATCTGATGTTTTGGAGCAAGGCAGTGACCTGTGATTTTATAACTTTGGGTTTGGCAATACTGAGCATATTGGAAGTGAACGCAGATCTTTTGTACCTATAGACTGTGAAGCCCAATGCACAATATGTCAATCAGAGAGGACACGGTTGGATAACATGCTCTCTGAAGACACAAGGATCAAACAGGATGTTGGGGAGACAGCAAAAACCCCAAATCATTTCATACCAGCTATAGGTAAGAGAAAACTCCACAGCAATCAGCCTCCTTGCTTAAGTGAAAAAGGTCACCGAGAAGCTTGCCAACAATTAGGGACCTGTTAACTATGCAGGTTCTCAATCACTATTAATTGGAATCAAAGTAGCTTTTCATAGAGTCTTCTGTATCCCCTCGAAACCTTGAGATTGTGAGCTCAGGGAACTGTAACCAACCTGACACACCAGAAAGGATCCTTGATCTGTCTGTCTGAGATATAAAATGTCCTTTGAAAAGTAGTGGGGGTGGAGGAAAAAAGGCTGCCTTCTTTAGAAAGATGTGCATTGCTTCTCAAAGTCAAAAAGAAAGGTAGCTTAGACCTGTATATCTTACAGCAGAGGTGAAGCTCACTGTAGAATCCAGCAGTAGGACTGGGATACAGCGGGTCCCGCAGGACCTGTTGCCGTAACAGTGGGAGTGGGATAAAAAATCAACAAACACTGCGGGAGTGGGTGGGATTGGGTATCGTGGGGCAAGACGGGAGCAGGATTAAAAAAAAATAGTCTAGTGCAGGGCTCTTACTCACTGGTACCCACGTACGTTAGCTAGCCTTAACGGCACAAATGCTTATGTGCACATACTCAGTTGGCATTCCATCTGGTTGGTGGAAATAATACTTCGCACTTCTACAGTTCCTGTTATTCCAGGATCTCAACGTGCTTTACAAATATTAACTAAGCTTTGCAACACCCCTGTGAGGAGGGTAGGGGTATCACTTCACCTATTGCTGAAATGAAGCCACTTCTGGAGTGGAACACAGCAGCTGTTTACCAGCATGCAGAAATGCTACACAATCACTGAAAAGTAAGGCTGGGGGCTGCTGGGCATGTAACTGAGAATGAGCCTTAAGTAAAGAAACATACTGCATTCAGTTGAAACTGCAAAAGTGAACAGCACATTCCCCAGCAACAGAAAGACTAATAAATATGGAGAGATGCTTCCAAAGTATAGCTCTAAAGACCGAGTACCTGCTGCTGTAGATTTAGCACCAATATTCCTCGCTTTCCCCAATCCACCCTCTTTTCTTTTTTGTCCTGTAACAGAATAGTCTCTCTGATGGCAATTGCATTCTCACTCATCCAGAATACTACAACAACATGGTACTAAGACATTGAGAGTATTATATACCACTGAACACTAAACTATAAACATTATAGGACTGTATTTTTATGTATGTTTGGGTGGCATTTTCAAAAGAGCTCAACATCAGACCAATTCAGTTCCCATTAAAGTCAATGGGAGTTTTACAACAATTGAGTTCAGTGGGGGCAGAGTTAGGCCAATGCCAAGTGCTTGTTTCTTTCTTGTTTAAATTGTGCTCATTTCCTTTTTTGTGGTTTATAGTGTTCTTACAAATCCTTGATAAATATCCAGCCTCAGGTTCCAACTCTGCAAAAATGTATGTGTGTGCTTAACGGAAGCCACATGAATGGTCCTATTAAAGTCAACGTGCTTATTCATATGCTTAAAGTTAAACACACACATAAGCGTTTGCAGAATCAGGACATTATATTGTAAAACTGGATATCGTTCATTGTATGCATTATGGATTCAATGGGAAAAATCCACATATGCCGTTTTAGGGTTCTTAGTTTAAAATCTGAAAATTCAAAGTTAGACTGTAATTCGCACAGCACTCATTACTCTTTCCTTCTCTACATCTGTAGTATTTTGTATTACTGTTTATGCAGGTAAATTTATGCCCTAATGTACATGTAAAATATTGCCAGCTTCTGTTTCCCACAGCAGCTGTAACTTGGAAGTACTTGTCTTTTGTGCATTTAAATTATCAATCATAATAACACAACCAAGTAGTTTTTTGCACTGAAATTCAACTTGAAATGCATTTTTAAGAATAAACAAAGTGAATGTCCAGATTGATCTCACCCAAAACTAGCTCCGCTTCTCAGTGCATGCTGAAAAATTAGTGGAAGATCATTTACTAATGCTCATGCACAATCTTTGATTTTTCTAATCAAAGGGGGGAGGGATAGCTCAGTGGTTTGAGCATTGGCCTGCTAAACCCAGGATTGTGAGTTCAATCCTTGAGGAGGCCATTTGGGGATCTGGGGCAAAAATTCGGGATTGGTCCTGCTTTGAGCAGGGGGTTGGACTAGATGACCTCCTAAGGTCTCTTCCAACCCTGATATTCTATGATTCTATGAAATGTAACATTTTCTATACCATGTTTTTTCTAACATGTCAAAAGCCTTTGTCTTCATGAAAGACTACGTCCACAGCAAGTATGAAGATTAAAATTAACCCCTTTTAGAATTATTCATGCACAAAAGATGACAACTGAACAATTAGCTAATGTGTGAAAAACACTATTTCATCCCATATTCTGATAACTCAAAAACAACCAAATAGTATTTTATCGGACTCATTCATACCCATCTCACACCAAAAGAATTCACCTTTGGATTAAGAATAAGCACTGGAAATTTCAACTCAAAAGGTAATTTCTTCAGAAAAGTTAAAATTGACTAAAAATAGGAGCACAGAAAAATAACCTCCTCTTAATGCGCCTATCACAGCTCCATAACCCATACAGATTACTCCCAGGGGAATTCTGTGCCACTGTGCATGTATTATAGTTTAAATGAATTATTACTCAAAGTTCTGTATTAGTATACTAGTAAGGAATCTATTTGTCAAAAAACATTTCCCTGAAACTTTCTTGTTGGCTGTATTGTTACAGCCATACTTGCTGACAGGTATTTTGAAATAAATTTCCAAAATAATTGAAACTGAAAATAATTCACCGCCTGCCTCGAAATGGTTATGAACAAGATCAATTGGAGGAGTGGTGTCAACATAAACGGAGAGAGATTATCTCATCTCAGATTTGCAGACGACATTGTACTAATTGCCGAAAGCACCAACCAACTGCAGAGCATGCTACGAAGACTCGACAAGAAAAGTAGTCAGGTCGGCCTGAAAATGAACCGCTGCAAAACGAAATATATGTGATCAGACGTCTTATGAAAAGCCCGAATAACAGTAACAGGAGAAGACATCGAAGAAGTGGAACAGTACATATATTTGGGCCAAGAAGTTAATATGCGCCAAGACCTGAACGGAGAACTCTCGCGAAGGATTCGGGCAGGATGGTGTGCGTTTAATTCCATCAAGGACGTCCTCAAAGGAAAAATTGACAAGACCACACGTAAAAATATTTTCAATTCAGCAGTGCTGCCAGCCATGCTGTATGGCAGTGAAACGTGGGCACTGACGAAGAGAGAAGAGCAACGGCTGTTGGTAGCTGAAAGGGCAATGGAACGAGCTATGTTGGGAATCTCCCTTCTGGATCATATACCAAATGAAATCATCAGAGAATGCAGCGGTGTGAAAGATATTGTCGTGGAAAGCAGACATAACAAGATGCGATGGGCGGGCCACACAGCACGGCTCACGGATAACAGGTGGACCGCAATCATTGCTGAGTGGTACCCGCGAGAACAGAAAAGACCCCCCGGTTGGCCTCCAAGAAGATGGGAAGATGACATCGTTAAACATTTCGAACGAACGTGGAGAAGAAAGGCAAGAGTGCGAGAAGAATGGCAGACGTGTTGTGATCGGCGCAGTCTTAACGACAGCTGAAGTCCGATCGATCCAGGTGATCCAGGTGAATTGAAACTGGCATGATTATATTGTGTTATTTTGACAAATAAAATATGCAGAATTTTAAAACATTGTGTACAGATTTTTTTTTTTATTTGGCTCAGAATACCCCCAGGAGTAATAGATGCATAATATCTTTGAGTGGATGATATTTGCAAAATAAATAAATACTCTCCATCACACATTTTATTCATACCTGAAAATGGTTGAACTATTTTTGCTCAAATTTTTTTTTTTAAATCTTTTTCAGGTGTAGCACAAAAATGAAATATTTCAGCCTGAATGGTCAAAATTTGACAGAGTTTAAGCACCTGAAAGGGACCCTTTAGAATGGAAACACGTAGGTACCCTTAACTCTAGGCATTGCTCCATACTCCACCTATTACTTTGTTATGCAATATACATGCACGGAGAATGTGGAAAGTACTCATGTATGTTAAATGTGTGTCATCAGCAGTATGATAACATACGTACAATCTCTATTATTAGAATTTTGGTTATGAATGACCATAAACAGGGAGATGTACCCAGTTATCTCTTAATTACGCTAAAAATCCTCTCAATGATCCAAAAGCTCAATTATCTGTACTTATTATTCTATGCATCCAACAGCATTTGAGTATTTGAGGTTGTTTTGCATTTGCTGTTTGACTCATTTACAATCACTACTATGGATGTAATATTCTATCATATGTAATTTTCACTTTCAATACTTTATTTTCAGTACATAGGTCTTCAGTGTTAACTGAACTAGCATTCATCAGGGATGTTTTGGTTTTGTTAATAAATTAGATTGTAAAACTGAGATCTAGCCTTATTCGCTGGGGAACAGTTGCACAACTGAACTCCTGCTAAAAACACACACACAAAAAACATATCTTAATAAGCTCCACTAGCTGCTAGAATTAAGTAGCAGATCTTGGTTACTTACTGGTTAATAAACAAAAATGTCAATAGCAAACAATTACAATCAGCCAATAAGTTTTACTGTTGTTTTTAATGCTGGAAATCATGGGATAGCAGTGCCGCTTGTCTTTAATAATAGATTCTAATTCAGCCTCCCAAACTATAACTTTCTAGACTGTGCAGGATCTACACTCTCTGTTCAGTGGAAACTTTTTCATTTACAATGGGAAGAGAGATATTATACTTTTTTTTTTCATTATCTGTGTGATGCTGGTGTTCATGAAAGTGGAGGGCTAATGGCACAAGCTAGAACTGGGGACAACGCAGGGTGAGGCAGTGAAAGCTGCTCCCATGTATCTATACCACTGTACCTGAATTCAAAACCATAGCGCCTCCCATTCGTTCCAGTCTGGGGCTGCTACTAAACAGAAGCTTCAAATGTGGCAAACTATTCTAAGGTTTTAGACTTGTAAACCAATATGATTCCACTCTATTTATTTTTCTCTGTGACCCAAGCGGGAGTTGAACCTTGCCTTAACCCAGTGCATCACCTTGATTCTCTTTGTATAAGAAATTCACTAACCCAAACAAACTTTGTGCTTTAATTTTAATGGCCACGACCAAACAAAGAAAAAAGCAATATAAATGTTAATGAGAAGCTGTCTGCTTCACTTTATTTAAAAGTCAGACTAATCTCATAATCCTAACAAACCAAAATATTAGGCTATCCTCAATTGCAACATAAAGATGTCCAGATGGTGCCTGTCTAAAGGGAACAACAAGAACAGGAATGTGACCAGCTAACATCCAAAGGAAAGTCTGAGTCCCAAGGAAAATGGAGTCAGGATAGACTCAGCGACAAAGATGCTTTGGAAAAGTGACCCAATCTCAAGGGAGAGTGGATCTCTGTTGAAAAAGGAAGCTTCCATTTCAGTTACGAGGTGAAAATCTCACTGCACAGCGAACAAGGGAGTAGGACACCCTCTCATGTCTCAGGAGGAAGCACTGCCTGTGTAGTGTAGCTTGTGTTTTTATTAAATCAGTGTTTGTTTTTTAGAGATATAAAAATTATAAATCAGCCATTGAAGCATTAACGATAGCCAGCAAGGCAGATAATACATTGCTTTAACAACAAACAAATGGATGGCTGCAAAGACAAAAAGAAAGAAGATAAAAGGAGTTCATATTTTTTCCCCTGTGACACTTGAATGTTCTGCTATTTCAGTCACGCTAAAGCGGAATTATTACACACAGATTAATTCGTTGAGCTCTTTCTAACATAATATCCCATTGGTGTAAGTCCAACTCACAATGTTCCAACATGGGCTCTGAATGGGGCCACTGCAAGAGTTGAAAAGGAATCTTGAAGCTAGACATCAAAGCAGGAACTACAAAACCCTAAGCAAAGCTTCTTCTGTGATTCAGCTGACTAGAACATGGACACTAATGTACCAGGGTTCTGTTCCAGATAGTTACTTTGTTTAGAGTTTCTAGTTATCCCCAAACCAACTGTACCCAAGGTCTAGCTCAGGGGTCGGCAACCTTTCAGAAGTGGTGTGCCGAGTCTTCATTTATTCACTCTAATTTAAGGTTTCGCATGCCAGTAATACATTTTAAAGTTTTTAGAAGGTCCCTTTCTATAAGTCTTTAATATATAACTAAACTATTGTTGTATGTAAAGTAAATAAGGTTTTTAAAATGTTTAAGAAGCCTCACTTAAAATTAAATTAAAATGGAAGACCCCCCAGACCTGTGGCCAGGACCCAGGTAGTGCCTTTGGCACCCGTGCCATAGGTTGCCTACTCCTGGTCTAGCTGAATACCAGCACCCTCAGAACTTAGGACCCATTTCTCATGCTGACTAGCATCTTACTCGACAAGCAGTCTCATTCCAGTCAGGTGGCAGAATTGGTTCTTTAATAAATACGAAAATTAATCAGGAGACCTTATCTCCTCTGGTCCAAAGGAGTAGAAAAAAACCCAAATCCAAAGCATTCAGAATATTTGTTAAAGGGAATGTGTTCACTAAAGTGCCAAGAACGCAATTTAATTTCCTCCCATATAGGAAAAGATGCTTCAGGGACAAGAGTGCTGATGTTATGACAAGAATGCTGATGATGTGCCAATACTCAAAAAGGGCAAGCGGGATGCCTGGGGTAACTATAGGCTGGTAAGCCTGACATCAGTCCCCATCAAAATAACAGAAAAGCAGATACAGTCAGACGACAGGGTTTAATGGAAAATAGGTCTTTTTGACCAATCCTCATTCATTCTTTTATGAGATTACACATTTTGTCGATAAAAGTAACAGTGTAGATATAATATACTTAGACTGTAAGGTGTTTGTTTTAGCACTGCACCATATTGTTAAAAAAATTAGCACTGAACAATATCAATAAAGCACACATTAAATAGATTAAGAACTAGATAACTGGAAAAAGACACAATTTTTTCATAGGTAGGGTAATTTCCATTGGAAAAACTTTCTAAGGATTGTGTTGGGTTCTCTTTCACAGAATATTTTTGAATCAAGATTAGATATTTTTCCAAAAGACAAGATCTAGTTCAAACAGGAATTAATTCAGGGAAGTCCTGTGGCCTGTACTGTATAGGAAGTCACACTAGATAATCACAGTGGTCCCTTATAGCTTTAAAATTTTTGAATATATGAATTTACAGATCTCAAAAAATAGTGGTCATCATCAAATGTGGGTGTTTCTAATGGTGTTCCCAAGAGATTGGTACTAGGGCCGATGCTATTCAACATTTTTATCAATCATGTGCAAGTAAATATAAAATCACTGTTGATAAAATTTGCAGATTACAATGATTGGTGGAATGGTAGATAATGATGAGGACAAGACAGTCATGCAGAGCAATCTGACTTGCTTGGTAAAATGGGCCCATTCAAACAAAATGCAAAGTTATTCGTTTAGGTACCAGGAATGCAGGTCATACCTACAGAATGGAAGACTGTCTTGGAATCAGTGACTCTGAAAAGGGATTTAGGGGTTAGGATGAACAAGTAATTCAAAACACACTCCCAGTGTGATGCTGAGGCAAAAAGAGCTAATGTGACCCTCGGATGTATAAACAAGAGAGTGGAGAATAGGAGTAGGGAGGGGATTTTACCTCTGTATACTGCATTGTTGTGAGATACTATACTGGAATTCTGCATGCAGTTCTGATGTTCCCATTTTAGAAAGGATGTAGAAAACTTGGAAATGGTGCCAAAAAAAAAAAAAAGAGAGAGATTCGAGGTTCTGCAGAAAAGTATTTACAGAGAGAGACTTAAAGAGTTCAATCTGTTTAATTTATCAAAAAGAAGATTTAGAGGTGACTTGATGACAATGTAGAAGACCCTTGTGAGGGGAAAAAATACCAGGCACTAAAGGACCTTTTAGTCTAGTGGAAAAAGGCTTAACACGAACCAAAGTCCAATGTCTGGGAACCGAAGTCAGACAAACTCAAATTAGACACAAATATTTGAGTGAGAGAGAGATATGAATCATGAGAACCACTACCAGGGGAAGTAGCTAATTCTCTATCCCTTGATGTCTTCAGATCAAGACTGGATGCCTTTCTGGAAGATATTTCTTCATCAAACAGAAATCATGCTTTAGCCAAACACAAGTTATTGGGCTAAACACAGCGGTAACTGGGTGAAATTTAATGGTCTGTGATATACAGGTTAGACTAGATGCTCAAATGTTCCCTCTGGCCTTAATCTCTATGAAACTATTACAATACTCATCCCTATTACTGCACACCACAGACCCAGTCCTGAGAAATACTGAGCACCTAAAATTCTCAACTGGAGTTGCACGTGCTTAGCACCTCTCAAGATCAGGCTCTGTATGACTCACACAACCACCATCACAGAAAATCAGACCTAAAATAGGTCCCCACATGGCTTCCATGCCAATCCAAAGATCTACCATCACAATGGGCTAACATCATCCTATCAAGGGAGGATTCAGGTATTTTACAACACTTTGGAGGCTAATTGAATAGGTAACTTAATAAATAACTGTTGTCATATAGGAGTGTGGCAGCCAAGTACTACAGAATCTGAAGAGTTGCCCTCATAGCATCTTTGCAGCAATCTATGGCTACACATTCTGGAGCAACGTCTCAGCTAGTGCAAATTGGCATTATCCCTCTGAAGTCAGTGAAACAATGACAGTTAACACCAGCTGAGGATCTGACCCTTTGTGCATCTTCTCTCTGGGAATTAACAGTTTCCAAGTTCATGTTTTACCTAAACCATGAGGATACTCGGTGTTCCAACTCTCTAAGTGATGGAAAGGCTGATCGAATCTTTTAGTTAAACTCCTCTCCTCCTCCCTAAAACTACCATGCAGATTAAAGAAGGAATCCCAAAAGACTTCCAAATGACCAGTCTTAAATGTTATGTCTTTGTGCGACATTATTAGTAAAACTTATAAAAACAGATTTAGATAAGGTGATGGGTGTAGTGTTGCCAACCTTCACCAATTTGTTGCAGGTCTCATGATATTTAATGTTATATTTAAAGCCCCAGCTTCAAGAAACAAGTGATTACATGAGAATTTCAGCTTTTATATGAAAAAATAGTAAGTTTTCATGGTTGCAGAGAAAAGCTTGAAAATGCATCCTAAGTGTATCCTAAATGTTCTCAAACCAAAAAGCAAATAAAGAGAAACTGAAATGTTGGTTGTTTTGTTTTTGTTTTGTTTTAGAAAAAAAATATTTTTAAGACAACCTCCTGATTTATGAATGTTTGAGGTTTTCAATATTGTAAGTGATCATTTTTAGTTAAAGGGATATCATCAAAGTGAATTCTAGTCAATTTTAAAAACAAGTTAAAAGTAATTTGAGGTTTTATTCCCATCCCTATGTCCTTCAGCCTATATTTGTGGTTTCACAATCCCACTTTTTGCTTATTTAAACTTTTTTTTTCTCTCTCCACACAAACAAAGACAGATAGATATATTCTATTTCCTCACATGAGAAAGAACTTCATTCCTTTTAGGGCAGGGATCTCAAACTCAAATCACCACGAGGGCCACGTGAGAACTAGTAAATTGGCCTGAGGGCCGCATCACTGAAACCTGTTCATACAATGATACAAAAGCATAGTCAAAAATGAAAAAAATGAAGAGTAATATAGTATTCTATTAAAAGTCAATGTATTCACTTTTTAAAAACTGTAATGCAAAGAGGGGTTTTAATAAAATATAAACACTCAGTAATGTTTGGAGCTTGGCTGCCAGTGGAGTCGGCACCTATGGTGGGCCACAGGAAAGACCCCTGTTTTAGGGCATCTGGTCCCAATACCAGAATCTGTAGGATAAGCTTTCCTATGGCTGGTTTTAATTACATTCATGATGTTTACCTGGTGCCATGAATCCCAACCATTATTTATACAGGTAATTTTTTAAAATGCATTCCTAGCTTAGAAAAATTCCAATAAAAAAATTAAATTGCAAGAGATAAAATTTATCAGTTTCAGGCTAGGATTCAACAAGATGCCTAAAGGCATTCTAGTATCCATCTTCTTATAATTAATCAGTTTTTTATTAAAAGAAAGAAAAGGAAAAAATCTACAGAATGGAGAAAATAGATAAGACTCAGAGAGTTATTAAACATACTTGCCCCAAAAGGTTAAAGATGTTCAGATACTCATTAAAAAAATGAATGGAACTGGTTTCAAAAATACAATTCTGGCTTTTTCCCTGATAAATTTAAAGAAAAATGAGAGGTCTGCTTTGATTAACATAATAAAAATGTATCTCAAATGTCCTGCCTCTATCGCCTCCGGTGAATTGAGAGCTCACCCTTCACCATTTGGTTGCTTGAAGAGATAGCAACTGGAATCTGGACTCATTTGATGCAGCAGGTTAACAAACAAACAAAACAAGCTTGTATTGATATTTACCAGGAAAACCCCCATGTACAAAAACCTCATAAACAAATGCCCTGCATTCCCAGTCTACCACCCAGCCTCACTGCAGGCTGCTGTTGGCTTTATCACCAGGGACTGAGGTGTGCTAGTCAGGAACAATCTGGGTAAAGAACAGTTTCCCAGCACAATGCTTCATGGCAATACATTTACCTTTCACACTCTCATTGTTTTCAGCAGATGATGAAAGCTACAAATATAACTGAGTAACTTCCCTTATTTTACGCTAAAAACAAAGCCATGCCTTCTAGTATTTTACATACAATACTTTTATGGCTGTTTCTCACTTGCATGTAACATCTTCTCGTTTGCTGCTGAGGCATTATAAATGCACAAAATTTTGCTTGCCATTTCTCTAAGCCAAACTGTTCATTGCTCCTCAGAGTAAAATGCACTTCTATCTCTGCATATACATTTATCACATGGGCTCTGTCTATAATTCAAACAATCCAAGACTCAAAAAGAAGCCTTGAAGATAAGGAATAGCACTTGTTTCTCCCAACTCAAAAGCAAAGCACAAACTTGCATGATCTATTTAAATTCCCATCATTCCGAAATTAGGGGGGCTTTTGGTCATCGCGGGAAGCAAAATAATAATCTATCTTTAGTTACCTTCATTGATTACATTCACTCTAAATATCTCCAAAAAAAAATTTACTGTCTTGGTTATCGGAATTCTATATAGGCTTGTGCCAAGCTAACCTTATGGATACCAAAAACATCCAGAGTTGTCATTATTAATGAAAACAAAAATACTGGAAGTCTGTTACACTTCATGCTTCAGGATTTAAACCAATCTCTAACTATTAGAGATGAAGATAAAACCAAATTGCGGGGCACAGATTATCCCCACGTCTGCCTACTGCAGTGTTCTTATACCTCCGTCTGAAGCATCTGGTGCTGTTCACCATCAGATACAGGATACTGGGCTAGATGAACTAAGAGTCTGATCCAGTATGGTAATTCCTACGTTCTCCTCCAACTGCTCTCTCAAGTCCTCTTCTCTTGGAGGTCCTTTTCTCCCCTAACTCCCTAATCTCGCTTGTGCCCCTTGTATATCTCCCCACCTTGGAGCCCCTTCTCTTCTTTGCCAGTTATCTAAGCCTCTCCTTCCCCTTCTAGCTCACCATTGTCTCAGGGTACGTCTATACTTACCCACTGCTTCGGCGGCGAGCAATCGATCTTCTGGGATCGATTTATCGCGTCTTGTGTAGACGCGATAAATCGAACCCGGAAGTGCTCGCCGTCGACGCCAGTAATCCTGCTCCGCGAACGGAGCAGGCAGAGTTGACGGGGGAGCCTGCGCGCCGCCGTGTGGACCAGCGGTAAGTACCTTTTCGTTCGAACTAAGATACTTCGACTTCAGCTACATTATTCACGTAGCTGAAGTTGCATATCTTAGTTCGAATTGGGGCGTTAGTGTAGACCAGCCCTCACTGTCAGACATTCTGAGATTTGCTATAGGATGCTGATATTAAAGTACTGAACTGCAGAGACACAACTTTCTCTGTGTGCAAAAATATTCCAAGTCCTCATCTATAGTTTCTTTCCAATCACATTGGTTATACCGATATTTATTTATAATCAGGCTTCTTATCACTACATTGAAGCAAGCACAAACCATGGGTACAAATGCCCTCAGACATCAATACTGCTGCTGGGAGACATTTACTGGACTAAATTCTAAATACAGGCAAGTCTCATTTTACGCGGGGGTTCCGTTCCGCGGTTCGCACGTAAAGCAAAAACCGTGTATAGTAAAACGCCATTGAGTTGAATGGCGGACGGAATTGGCCGCAGTACCGATGGAGTTTTTAAATTGTTATTTTTCTTATTTTTTCTGGTTTTGCCGACCGCGCAAAGCTGAATTTGCGCATGTTAAATGTGCCTAAGATGCAACTCGCCTGTATTGGGCAGAAAGAAATAAGGCAAGGATTTATAAAGAGATTTTCAGCTATCTAAAAACACTGGACATTCCTAATTAACCTTGGCTGGCAATACAACATTAAATTACATCACATTTTCTCCAGTGAAAGCCCTATACATGGTTCCAGCTAAACAACTATTAAGCTGTGCTTGTAAACCAGAGAAAATGGATGCCACAAAACAATGTGAGAGGGTAACATGCTAAAAAAATAGGACAGAAAGCTACAAACAAACCAGTGAGTAAGTGGTTGGGAGAAAAATTTATTCATAAGGAGAGTAATCAATTAATGTATGGACAGACTCCCAAAGCAAAAACAGAAGCTGCAATCTGTGAATTGTTTTGTTAACGTTAAGTAGAACTAGACAGCACTTAGAGGGTTGGACACAGTTGCTTGGCCTGTCCATTCTAAAACATTACTGTTTTACTGAGAGAAGAAGGTCTGACCCTATCTGATTTATCATATCACTGTTATAATTGTGATGATTTGGGTAGCAATGTTCTATTTTAGCTCCATTTCCAGGCTCCTTGGCACTGTCATGAAGACTGCATTACTTTAAAATTATGTTTTGTGTCTGGCAAAAATTACTTTGCTAGCAGAAACCTATTTGAGTAGAAGAAAGAAAGAAGACTGGAAAAAACAAAAACAAAAAAAGAGAGAGAAGTAACAAACAGTGCACATGTGAAGGAAAACTAGATGTTGAGGATTTCTGATTGCAGCACAGTTTGTATCAAACTAGGCACATAAATGCTATTAGAGATACACCAGAATAGCAGCCCCAAATCCCCATGGGAAATGCTGCCAATGTACCCCTAGGAGTTCAGTGATAAAATGCAGAAGGTTGAACATGTGTGACAAAGAGTCAGGGTGAAATGAAGTATAAAAGGAAGTACACAAGAAAGAGCCTAAAAGGGTGAGCGTGAAAACATTCAGAAAAGTGTGAGGGTGCGAGGGAAGTGTGAACTGGTGCAAGTGTAAAAGGAAAATACGGGTAGAATTTTGAGTGAGCAGGAGCGAGACTGACAGAGGGTAACAGAGCATAAGTGTGAAAGAAAAATCAGGCGTACGAATGAGTGTACGAGTGGGCAATGGAGTGTGACAGAGTGACAGGTTGTGATACAGTGAGAGACAGCAAAAGTACGAAACCAGACAGAAAAGAGCTTCCGATGATGAATTTCATATTTTTTAAACTTTGGCATGTATCAGAAAAGAAGTTCAGCTATGTGAAAACAGAACAACGAACTAAGTACAAGCAGAGTAGGAAGGAAAGAAGAGGCATGGTGGCTATTAAGGACACTGGATACACAAAGTTTTTGGACTCTGCTGTAATTGTTCTCTGTGACACGTCAATTTGAGGGGTGACCTTGCAGAGGGCCAATCATACCACAACAAACTTGAAGAAAAGGGAACCAGTAGCTTTCAATATTCTTGGTGTCACAGAAAAGTAAGTGCAGGTAAACATGTTTGATTAAAAGCTTCCTCTATGACATTATGGATTATTTTTCTGCCTGATTCTACAAGGAAATCCTAATATGCCCATTAAAAAAAAAACTTCAACAAACCAGTGTTAAAGTTGAGAGTGCATTTCAGCACCAGAAAGTCATGGCTAAGAAAAATATTACAAAAATGTTGTAGTTACCCTCAAAATAGCCATTAGAAACTCAAGAAATATTTTTGAGTTAAGGTTAAACTTAAAAGAAAGTAAACCTAGACTATCCCTGACAAGTATCTGTCCAATGTGTTCTTAAAAATCTCCAAAATGTATTAGACAATTTAAAAAAATTATCTAGCACTTATTTTTAAGTTCTGTGTCTCAAAAACAAAATTTGGCAAAAATCTATCCTTAGCCCACAGATAATGTATCCAAAATTTGAAGTGAAAGTGAACATTTTAGGATTTTGGTATGATAGGGCCAAAATTACGCTTATAATGTTAAGCAAGTTTCAACCTTAAAATGTGGCTCAATTATAAATAGTAACTTTGTAAAAATTGTATTGTGGAACTCAAGCTGGAATACAAAAATAAAGGATTATTTCTCTCATGCAACATCAGAACTAAAGAGCTGTGGATCAGAATGTTGTTAGCAATTCTGCTTTTGACATGCAAGACAGAACATTTTCCATCTCATTCTCCTATATCTGTATTACTGGCTCTGCAGTGCTAAGAGGAAAAGTACTAAAATGTTAGTCAGTAAAATAAGAAGATATAACTGAATACACACAGGATATCGGTCTAAAGAGTAAGAAGACTCCATTTTTGCCTAATCACTTCCAGAGTATAACTGTACATTAAGTATGAAGAGGCTACATCCTCTCCTGGTTATCAGTCTGGTGGCCATAGATTATTTTGATGTCATAAATTTAGTATTATGACCGCACTAAATGAAGAAAGAAGAAAAGATGAACTTGTATCTGAGCCAGGTTTTGTGTCATCTAACTTTTGATAATCAGGAAAACTTATGGAAACCATGCTAGACGGATATTTTATGGCTCATATATGTAAATCAGAGACAAAACAGGACGCTTATTACCATACCACCTGAAAGGAGCTAAATGAGCTGCATCAGAGATCCAATCCTGCAAGGAACTGTTATGGGTTGAGTTAAAGCTCACTATAGTGGGTGTCACAGCTGTCTTTCATTCAGGATACATGTAAAAAGCAACTGAGCTCCTTTATGGAATAGGCAGCTGAAACCAAAGGGGCCTGGGACATGCTGTACCTCAGAGTAGCACCTTGGAACCCCTATATTCACCATTGTCACATAATTATTATATATTTTGTACAAACTATGCCTTGTTAAGGTATCATTTTAAAAGTCTTGATGTGTTTAACTTTAATATCCTGTTGAATTGTATGTGCTATCATTGTATGTGAAGTTATGAAGTTTTGCTATGTGTGTGTAACTGAAATATGTTGTGAGGTTGGGAACACCCGCAACCAGCCATTCAGGTACAACAGTGGAGTAGCCAGACAGCGGTTAATGGCTCATCAACATCCATCAAAGAACAATCCATTATCCAAGGAACTGTATACCATGGAGACTTCTCAGAGAGAAAACATGTAGACAATGGAAACTGCTTGACCAATGGGGGCAGACCCCATGTCACAAGCATAGATCTTTCCAGCAAGCTGGAAGAAACTATAAAAGAGGGGAAGTGTCATCATCACTTGGCCTCACTCCCGCCACAACTCAACACTGGAAGAAACGTCTGAAGGACAAAGACTTTGCATTGGGGGAGGGTGGTCCCAAGCTGAAAGGCAGTTTCAGCCTGTGTGATGAGGATCTACGACTTGTTTGTACCATCTGTCAGGGTGACAGACTGTTTGATTCAAATCCTGAGTTAGAACTCAGACTGTGAATTTATTTTTATTTCTTAAGTAACCAACTTTGCTCTCCATGCTTGCTACTTAAAATCTATCTTTCTGTAGTTAATAAATCTATTTTATATTTTACCTAAAACAGTATGTTTAGGTTGAAGTGCTTGGGAAATCTCAGCTCACTTTACAAAGGCTAGTGTGTGTCCTCTCTACATTAAGGGAGGGGCGGACTGTGTAATGAACTTACACTGGCCAGGGTGCTGAGCAATGCAAGATGGTACAGTTCTGGGGTGCACGGCTGGGAAGCTGGGGGGAATTGGCTGGAGCTTTTCTATTGTTGGCTCATGAGTGTCTGGGGAAAGCATTCATGTAACTCAGTTGGGTGTGTCCCTGCCTGTGGATTTCTGTATAAGTGGAGTACCTGCTAGAGGTTTGTGGCTTGACACAGCGTCAGAGAGTGAGAGGGATAGCCCAGGTTGGTGAGACAGAGGGCTCAGCAGTCCCACAGTCCAGGCTGCACCCGGGACCCCATCACATGGCCTCTACCCAAAAGAAAGCTACATAAAAGACTGAAGCAGGAGTTCACCATGCGGTGTCCTATTGTGACCTGACAAACTTGGGGGTGAGAAATTGATAGGATTGGAGTGCTATATGTCTGTGTATGTGTGCAAGAAGCATCACAAAAACAGACACAAAAGGAGCAGAAAGCCAAGGAGACAGCAGAACAAGCACTGGGAGCGTGGTCCTGAGAAAAAGTCTAGAGAGAGTTTCTGGGCAGAATGCTGGCTGAAAGAGGCTTGAAACTGTGCGCAAAGAAACTGTCTCTGGTTATTTGATTCCTACTATGTTTTGGGAAACAGGACTTTGTACATTCTTTTAAATAAACAGGATTATATCAAAGAAATACCTGACTCCATCATCAATGTCTCCTTACTAACCAAAACAACCCACAGCCCCTCCCCCCCAAATGACTAATCACTCATGTTAGAAACGGGCAGCCATGTTAAGAGCCAATACTCCCATTCACAATGATCAAATAGGTCCTTTGCATGTCTAATTTCTGTGGTCATAGGAATACAGATCCTGATTACTTGTAATTAAAGATGCCACTACACTTTTAGCAAGAGTACGGCTGCTAGTGTGAGTGTCCCGGTCAAATTCCAATGCAATAACTATATGCCATCCCCTTAATATTCCCCCTGCCGCTTCCGTTTGCTACAATAGGATTCTTCACTTCCAGACCTAACCTCTTATACCGTACTTTGGCGCACTTTTGTGACATGATAACAACAGATGTTGACTGCCCTCAACTCAAATCAAAGTAACTGGGAACTACAGGTGCTCAGCATCTCTCAGGACCAAGCCGATAGTCTACAGAACACTTTTGGATTCTTCACAATAGAAAGAATAGCAGGAAGAAATCAACATGCCAGGCAAACGAAATGGGATGAATCATCCCCAAGTTACCTTTGAGCCTAATCCTGCTTGAGGGTACGTCTACACTGCAAAAAAGACCTGCGGCAGCGAGTCTCAGAACCTGGGTCAACTGACTCAGGCTCCTGCTGTGGGGCTAAAAATAGATGCTCAGGCTTGGGCTGGAGCCGGGCTCTGAAACCTGGAGAGCGGGATGGGTCTCAGAGCCCGGACACCAGCCCAAACCCAAACCTCTACATCACTATTATTAGCCCCTTAGCGCAAGCCCAAGTCAGCTGAACAGGTCCCAGGCTCTGAGACTCACTGCTGCAAGTCTTGTATGGATGTACCCTGAGTTACCTCTGAGCCTGAACCTGCTTGAGTGTGAGGACTCACCTCTGAGCCTGAGCAGGTGAGGTCCCACCCATGTGATCCTAAGGCAGATATATAGGATCCTAAAGGAAGCAGCCTCTCCTGTCTGCTCACTGCCACTATCTGGCTGGGAACACTGCCTTTACCAGTAGTCTGAAGTCTGCCTTTACTCCTCCGCCAGCCTGCTTCTGCTCTAGCCCATGCCTGTTTCTACCCCAGCCACCCCTTGTTCCACCCTGCATCTGCTTCTGCCTCAGCTGGCAGGAAAAAACAGGAGGATCAGCGTTTCTTCAATGCTTGCTGTGTGTTTCCTTACAAATTGCATTCCTTGAACCACCCACTTCGAAAGAAATTCACTTTCTCACGCCACTGCATTGTGCAGCTATGGTTATAGGAAGAGAAGAATGTCATTTGAGGGAGAATTCCGAGTAGCTTTTCAAGAGCTCAGTAGCACTGGGAGCATTCTCCTTTCTCCCTCAACACTTCCTCCTTACCTTCTGAGGCAGGTGTGATAAATCCCCATTGCCCGCACTGTAACAATAATACTACCTAGCTTTTATACAGGCATGCAGGAGTGAAATTAGGAAGGCCAAATCACACTTGGAGTTGCAGCAAGCTGGAGATGTTAGGAGTAACAAGAAGGGTTTCTTCAGGTATGTTAGCAACAAGAAGAAAGTCAAGGAAAGTGTGGGCCCCTTGCTGAATGAGGGAGGGAACCTTGTAACAGAGGATGTGGAGAAAGCTAGTGTACTCAATGCTTTTTTTGCCTCTGTCTTCACAGACAAGGTCAGCTCCCAGACAGCTGCACTCCGCAGCACGGTATGGGGAGGAGGTGACCAGCCCTCTGTGGAGAAAGAAGTAGTTCGGGACTATTTAGAAAAGCTGGACGAACACAAGTCCATGGGGCCGGATGCACTGCATCCGAGGGTGCTAAAGGAGTTGGCCGATGTGATTGCAGAGCCATTGGCCATTATCTTTGACAAATCATGGCTATCAGGGGAGGTCCCGGATGACTGGAAAAAAGCGAATGTAGTGCCCATCTTTAAAAAAGGGAAGAAGGAAGATCCGGGGAACTACAGGCCAGTCAGTCTCACCTCAATCCCTGGAAAAATCATGGAACAGGTCCTCAAGGAATCAATTCTGAACCACTTAAAGGAGGGGAAAGTGATCAGGAACAGTCAGCATGGATTCACCAAGGGCAAGTCATGCCTGACTAACCTAATTGCCTTCTATGATGAGATAACTGGCTCTGTGGATGAGGGGAAAGCAGTGGATGTGCTATTTCTTGACTTTAGCAAAGCTTTTGATACAGTCTCGCACAGTGTTCTTGCCAGCAAGTTAAAGAAGTATGGGCTGGATGAATGGACAGTAAGGTGGATAGAAAACTGGCTGGATGGTCGTGCTCAACGGGTAGTGATCAATGGCTCCATGTCTAGTTGGCAGCCGGTATCAAGTGGAGTGCCCCAAGGGTCGGTGCTGGGGCCGGTTTTGTTCAATATCTTCATCAACGACCTGGAGGATGGTGTGGACTGCACCCTTAGCAAGTTTGCAGATGACACTAAACTGGGAGGGGTGGCTGATACGCTGGAGAGTAGGGATAGGATACAGAGGGACCTAGACAAATTAGAGGATTGGGCCAAAAGAAATCTGATGAGGTTCAACAAGGACAAGTGCAGAGTCCTGCACTTAGGACGGAAGAATCCCATGCACTGCTACAGACTAGGGACCGAATGGCTGGGCAGCAGTTCTGCAGAAAAGGACCTAGGGGTTACAGTGGACGAAAAGCTGAATATGAGTCAACAGTGTGCCCTTGTTTCCAAGAAGGCTAACGGCATTTTGGGTTGTATAAGTAGGGGCATTTCCAGCAGATCGAGGGACGTGATTATTCCCCTCTATTCGGCACTGGTGAGGCCTCATTTGGAGTACTGTGTCCAGTTTTGGGCCCCACACTACAAAAAGGATGTGGATAAATTGGAAAGAGTCCAACGGAGGGCAACAAAAATGATTAGGGGGCTGGAGCACATGACTTATGAGGAGAGGCTGAGGGAACTGGGATTGTTTAGCCTGCAGAAGAGAAGAGTGAGGGGGGATTTGATAGCTGCTTTCAACTACCTAAAAGGGGGTTCCAAAGAGGATGGATCTAGACTGTTCTCAGTGGTAGAAGATGACAGAACAAGGAGTAATGGTCTCAAGTTGCAGAGGGGGAGGTTTAGGTTGGATATTAGGAAAAACCTTTTCACTAGTAGGGTGGTGAAGCACTGGAATGGGTTACCTAGGGAGGTGGTGGAATCTCCTTCCTTAGAGGTTTTTAAGGTCAGGCTTGACAAAGCCCTGGCTGGGATGATCTAGTTGGGGTTGGTCCTGCTTTGAGCAGGGGGTTGGACTAGATGACCTCCTGAGGTCCCTTCCAACGCTGAAATTCTATGATTCTATGATACAGTGCTTTATGAACATCAGTAGATCTCAAGTGCTTTACAAAGGAAGTAAGTGTCATTATTGTTACCATGTTACACATACTGAACTATCGGATCCTACAGGGTTAAGCCTTAAAACTGATGTTTTTTAAACTTGAGGCCAAAAACCAAGCCCCAAGTAGGACCCACTCTCCAACAGAGAGGAGATTCTTGCCTGTCTAACAGAACCTTGAGATGAACCAGGGAAGCAGGAAGAGGGCAGAATAGGTCAAAAGACAGAGAAAATGGGACTGACTCAACAGCCTGGTGATTAAGGCACTCAGCTGAGAGGCAGGGAATGTGGATTCAAATCTTCTCTCTGCCTGATTCAGAGGAGTGATTTGAATCCCCCTCTCCTACCTCCCAGCTGAGTACTTTAATCACCAGGCTATAGAACTGTTCTCTCTCTTGGGCCCAATGAATACTTATGTATGTATACAAAGTGGATCAGCTTTAACTATAGAGATTTGGAGCCACCCACTCCAGAACAGCCTACAGCCTGGTGGTTAAAGCAGTCACTTGGGTGGGGGGAGTTCTGAGTTCAAAGTGCCTACTCCAGAGTGGGGATTCAAACCTGGGTCTTCCACATCCCATGCGAGTGCCCTACCCACCGGGCAAAATTAGAAGGGGAGAGGGGCAGACGGATGGACACACAAGCACAGTTTTCTGGCCAGAACTAACGTGTCCAATTTGTCAGCCAATTCCAAACAGAACCAAGCCAAATATTACCCGATTTTTCGATTTGCTGGGTCAAGAGAAAAAAAATAAATTATTTGCTCAGCCCTAGAGTCATAATGTTCCCAAGGGTTCCACTGGCATCAGTGTGAAGCTGGCACATCAGTCGACACTCTTCAGTCAACCAAGCAAGGGGCTGAGTGTGGCTGCAGAAGATATTTTTTGAACTTTTACAATGTGCTTTTAAGACTGTGCAAGGTTTAACTTCTTTCTCCACAAGTTTCATCCAGAACATACGTCATACATCAAAATTCCAGGATGACTGCATTTGAAGTTCTCCGATCCTTTTTGTTTTATCTTCACTGCCTGAACAAATGGGATATACTTTTCTTCCTGCATTCTTGGATGGCATCTCCAGTAATGTGTAAACAACATTCTGCTGTGTCCTTTTCAGACATAGAATCGATAGCATTAAGTAGGAATGCATTTTTCACTGTATGGATTCTTGCAGCCATTATCTGGTCATTACTTGTGTTCGATCAACCATCTTGCATTAAAGTCCATGTTTATTCTTTTACTTCTTTCTTTATTTTTACCTCACTTTTTTCAGTTGCAGCATCCAGTCATGTACCTGTCTGTTTCAATCTGTCTTGAGGAGTACACCCAAGGCTACATGCTTTAATTGCTTCCTTAAATTGCTCATTTTGTGATACATTGAAGGTGATAATTTTAGCATGGAGGAAGGTTGCAACATTCTTGTAAAGTTCAAGTCTTTGCCTTTCGCAGTTGTTTTTATGACATAATCTCTGATTGATCTTGGTCTTTTATTGGGGAGTTGAAGATGCAGAGACACTGCTCCTGAATGAAACTGATATTGAACTACAGTATCATGAGTCCTGAAACAGGGTCTTAAATTATTATCATTGCAGCTATGTTTCAGTGACAACTAAGGAACCAAAAATATCTCACTGGCAGGATTATTCCACTTCAATAAATGTATCATTCAATGGCTCATTTGATCACGAGAAATCCAGATAAGCGGAATTTCTGCATTTTAAAATTAATATGAATCTTTCTCTCTTGCTACTTAACTAGTTTTGACAATGTTTACATTATCTGTATATTTAATTGCTTTATAATGTCTGTGTTCAGTACTTCAGTTCACTCAATCACTTGTTTCCTAATGCGTCCTTCAATTTTAGGTATGTTGATTCAGTTAAATTCACACACAGTTTGATAGCCACTATATACCAGCCACTCATTTACGGCATTGGCCAGCAGCTTTCATATTAACTACCTTTGGAAGGGGAAAACCAACTACTGAATTCAAAAGAGTGAAGAATGAAAAATAACATGGAGCTATAGCCAGCTTTGTACAGAACCACATTATCAAAATACCCTCTATCTTCTAGAAGTTTCTAGATCCTACCAAACCACGCTCCTCAATAGTTCACAACTCCACTTAGTCCCCTCATTTCAGCATCCAATGACAGTTAATTCCACATATTAGTCATCGACTGTAACCATTCCAAAGGCTAAGATTTAGTATTTTTAGTAAAAGTCATGGACAGGTCATGGGCAGTAAACAAAAATTCACAGCCTGTGACCTGTCCATGATTTGTAGCATATACCCCTGACTAAATCTTGGGTGCTCTGGAAGGGGGGACTCTGGGATGGGAGGCAGCCCAGTGGCAGAGGGCCCGGGACCGCAGCTGGTGCTCTGGGGGTGGGGGGGCGGGGAAGGGGTAGCAACGCATGGCTCGGGAACACAACTGGTGCTGGGGGGAGAGGGGCGCACGGCAGCCCAAGACTACCCCAGCAGCTGTTTGGGCAGCTCTGGGGTCAGTCACACCCACCATTGCAGAAGTCACAGAAAGTCATGAAATCCCTGACTTCCGTGACCTCCATGACAGACTCACAGACTTACCCATTCCCCTATAAACTTTCTAGACAGTTCTATAATTTTCTTGTTGACTCCTAATAGGCCAGCAAACATGGCAAGAATCCCAAGGTGTGCATTATTTCCATCTTAATTTTTTGTTCCAAAATATTTTTTGTATGGAAAGTTTTACAAGAACATTTTCATTCACAGCCTGAACTCTGAGTCTAATCTTTCTAGTATGAAAAAAATCCTTGTTATGTTCAAGTAAATTAATATAGACACAGCTTCCTTTTTGTTTTTCGTCCAGTGAGATTGCTTTCAGAAACCCCACAAATGACATCATCAGTCTTTGAGTTCAGCACCTTCCCCATCTCCAGCACAATGCCCTTTCCTGATACCCTCCAATATCAGTGCAATCATCTTCCATCCTCACATCCTCTCCCCCTCCATCATTAGTAAAATGCCAGGATCACCCTTTCTGTTGTCTCAGTCACTACAAGCATCCCCACCTCCCTGCTCTCCCCAATGGGATTATTTCTAATAAACACAGCAAACAACAATCAAATAGTTCAATGCCCTGCAATTCACCAGCTCCTCCATCCCTAGAAAAAACCCCATTTTAACCCATACAGCCACTACCCAGATTCTACCCAGATCCTTTCTTCCCCATCATCAGTTCAACAATATCACCACAGCCTCAGCTATCCATCATAACTTTTCTATCATCAGCATAACTTCTGCACCATTGCCAATACTTTCACCAACAGTGTCTTTTCATTTCCTGCCTGCCACTGTTCAGCACCCCTGCATCACCCTACCTCCTAAATCAAGCATTTTACTACCAGACATCCAGTCCTGAAACACAAAGCCATGCCTGATCACAGAGCATTCTCTCCCTGTAGTCAGAGAGCACTGCCCTCAGGTTTCCCAGCACGGCTGTTCGGTTAGGCTGTGACTAAAGCTCCATGAATTTACAGGAATACTTCTAGCCAACATCTGCATAATACATCTTCCTCCTCCATGCTCTTTACTGGTGGATATACGAGGTAAACAAGCGCTTTCATTATTAAAAATATACGCTGTTTATTTAAATATGCAAATAATTCCAAAACAAGCTGTTGCCAAAGGCATTATCTTGCCCTTAAGAATAAATAAAACAGCATGTTTTATCCTTCCTGGCGTATGGGGCTTTCTATTTGTAGGTTGGAGCCCAATATGCTCCACAAATTTTTCCTATAAAACACTATTACGCTTTGCCTCCGGCTGACACTAATATTATTATTTATCCAGCTCCCTCAAGTCAACCTGCAAAAAAACAACAATGCCAATTAAAAGGAAAATGGTGTTAATTGTTTTAGATGTGTTGTTTCCTTTTCCTTCACAGCCAGCAATTGCCGTGTGTAATAACATTTTCTTCTGAGAGCTCATGTCATTTTGTCCTAATTTACTGGCATATCGGGGCTTCAGTCCCCAGGTGGAAAAGTGGATATTGATAGCAACGAAGTCCTCTTTTTAAAAAGGCCACTTTCAATAAAATTCAGGAGGGTTCAGTGTCTGGAAAACTTACAGACATTCTGCAGTTAAAGGGTTAATCCAAAAAGACCGAAGTACAAAGGTGCTTTTAGGAGATGGAAAAACTGCAGTTATGTGAGAGTCTTCATTGTGGAAGGAAAGAATTCAACGACAAATTTTCAGAAGTAACTACTGATTCTGAGAGAGAGAGATTTGGGGTGCCCAACAAAAGATACCTCAAATTAAAGAGGCCTGATTTTCAGAGAGAGTTGGTGTAGAGCATTTTTTGAAAATCAGGCCCTTTTAAGATGTCTCAATCTGGTCAGTCAAACACTAAGTCACCCAAAATCACGTGTCACTTAAAAACACGGTTTGTCAGAATTAATCTGATTTCAGATCACACACTGTAGAAGCCACTCTGCTGAGTCATTGTTATACCTAAAAATCTCCCATCTGATAAATGTGAACTATGCCACCAGTTAGAGGTAGCTAACCACGTTTTACAACCAATAATGGCTCTCTTAGCGCAATAAGTGGAAGAAATGCAAAAAAATACACGCTAATGCTGACGACTAGAGGATTCTGGTGTCCTTTGGATATCCAGAAAAACGTCACTATTTGCTTGATCTTATGGACCATCCTGGTATTTTTTAGAATAACTGTAATGGCTCTTAGGGCCTGTCTACATGGGAAAGTTATACCACTATAAGGTAGGATGTGAATTTAAGGGCCTGGCTACACTTGCAGATGTAGAGCGCTTTGAGTTAAACCAGCCTTCGGAGAGCGCAGCAGGGAAAGCGCTGCAGTGTGTCCACACTGACAGCTGCAAGCGCACTGGTGTGGCCACATTTGCAGCACTTGCAGTGGCATTGAGAGCGGTGCATTATGGGCAGCTATCCCACAGAGCACCTCTTCCCATTCTGGCGCTGTGGCTGGTGGGAAGGGAGTAGGGAGTGCGGGGCATTCTGGGTCCTATCCCAACGCCCCGTGGTGCATTAGTCCACATCCCAGCAATCCCTGTGCTTCCATCCACATTTGGCGCCATCTTTCAACGTTTTTTGTGCTGCGCGCTCTGTCTTCCCTTTCAGTCTGCGGGAATGGAGCCCGAACTGCTGAGGAATATGCTGACAAGTCTCGCCAGCACGTCATGTTTGGCAGTCGAATTACTCCTTAAGATCCAAACTGACAGTGAGGACTCCAACGATGATATCGACTCAAGTAACGCATACGACATGAGATTGCTTGTGGCATTCACAGACAGGCTCACCACCGTGGAACGCCGCTTTTGGGCTCGGGAAACAAGCACTGAGTGGTGGGATCACATCGTCACAAGTCTGGGATGACGAGCAGTGGCTGCAGAATTTTCAGATGAGAAAAGCCACTTTCATGGAACTGTGTGATGAGCTCACCCCCATCCTGCGGCGCAAGGACACGAGATTGAGAGCTGCCCTGACGATGGAGAAGCGGGTGGTTATTGCAATTTGGAAGCTGGCAACTCCAAACAGCAACCGATCGGTTGCTAACCAGTTTGGAGTGGGAAAATCGACCATTGGAATCGTGTGGATGCAGGTTTGCAGGGCCATTAATCGCATCCTGCTCAGAAGAACCATGACTCTGGGTAACATGCATGACATTGTGGCTGGCTTTGCACAAATGGGTTTCCCTAACTGTGGAGGGGCAATAGATGGGACGCATATTCCAATTCTGGCACCAGCCCACCTAATCTCCGAGTACGTTAATCAGAAGGGGTATTTCTCTATGGTTCTCCAGGCGCTTGTGGATCACCGTGGGCATTTCACTGACATTAACGCAGGCTGGCCCGGAAAGGTGCATGACGCACGCATCTTTCGTAACACTGGCCTGTTCAGGAAGCTGAAAGCCGGGAGTTTTTTCCCAGACCAGAAGATCACGTAGGGGAAGTCGAAATGCCCATTGTGATCCTTGGAGACCCTGGTTACCCTTTAATCCCATGGCTCATGAAACCCTACACAGAGAGCCTTGACAGCAGCATGGAGTGGTTCAACAACAGGCTGAGTCACTGCAGAATGACTGTGGAGTGTGCTTCTGACTGTTTAAAGGGCCACTGGAGCTCTCTGTATGGGAAGCTGGACTTGGCCAATGACAACATCCCTACGGTTATATCCACGTGCTGTACCCTCCATAACATTTGTGAAGCGAAGGATGAAAGATTCACTCAGGCATGGAACTTGGAAGTTCAACACCTGGAGGCTGAATTTAAACAGCCAGAGAGCAGGGCTATTAGAGGAGCCCAGTGCAGGGCTGCAAGGATTAGGGATGTCTTGAGGGAGCAATTTGAGGCTGAAAGCCACCAGTAATGTTTGGTGCCCTGCACGGGAGTGAAGTGCAGCGGTTCAAATGTTAGTAAGAATCTGTGTTTGCAATGCTGACTTCCAGTGCCTGACAAGAAACACAACTGCTTGGGAAACAAGAAAGGTGGGGTGGGGAATGGTACAATCACAGATTTGCGTATGTCCTGTTATCATACTCAGCCTTCCTGTCTAGAGTGCTGTGCAATGAGTGCTGCCCTTCAGGCTGGCTATAATGCATGGTGATGGGGGTTGAGTGCAGTGGGTAAGGGTCGTAGTTTTCAGGGCTGGGTGGTGAAGCTACAGGTGTTGGAGGCAGCTGGTGGCGGTACGAACCCAGATGTTGGGGAAAGTGGATTGGAGGTGACAAGAGGGCACAAGGGAAAGAGTTTTGGGACAAGGGCTGTAGGGGGGCGGGGCAGGCGTGGTAGTGCTCCGCCTGCATGCTTATGAGCACCCGGATAGAGTCCGCTTGGCGCTCCATGATGCTTATCAGCCGATCTGTGCTTTGCTGCTGGAGCACCGCGCTTTTGTGCTGGCGCTCGTCATTCCACTGGCGGATCCTCCTTTCACTCTCCCTCCACTCCTGCGCTTTTAGATTCTCGTTAAGTGACTGCTGCATTACTTCATGCAGCATGTCCTCTTTGCTTCTACAGTGCCTGTTCCTGCTTCTTTGCAGTCTCTCGGCTGGTGATAACACAGACAGCTGAGATCTCAAGGTTGCATCTGTAAAGGCAAAATGCAACACTTAACAGAGGCAGCATTGTTCACACCAGACAGAGCAATGATTCCCCCGTACTTAAGGAGGGGCAAGCATAGTCTACACAATAACATAATCTGCCCTTCCCAACATGAGCACACATAACCTACAGGAGCCCCAAAATGGTGAGTAAGCACAGGGTCAAGGGGGACTGATGGTTTCATGGCTGTACTGTCCTCTGGGTTTCTGTGCCTTGAGGAGAGCCAACAGCTGCAGGGGGCACCTATACTGAACACTGTCACCACATTTTCCACAGGTGTTCATCCTGGAAGATATCTCGCTGCTGAGGGTGACCTGAGAAGCAAGGGAGGGTCTTCTACTGCAATGCAGCTTCCGCCCTAGCCCATATGCAGCTTGCCTGTGTGCAGCAATGGTCCCCCCACCCCTCACGGCACAGTGGCGCGGACATGTTAGGCTGACTGGGGCAAGGACCACAGTGGCTCTCCCAATAAACCTGCGCAAGCGCATTGCCCAAGTTCTGGATGAGACCTTTGAAGAGATCACTGAGGCCAATTACTGCGATGTGAGAGAGCACATCAACGCCCTATTCCGCATCTAGGCATGCATGCAGCCCAAACCTCCTTGCCCCAAGAGCCTGCACCGAATAACTTCCTTCCCAAAATAAAAGCCGCTTACCGGGAACCTCCTCTGGTGTTTGTCCTTCCCCAAGCACCGGCCACTCCGACTGGCTACCTTCCTCCTGGCTTGAGAAGAGCTCCTGGCTGAGGCCGCCTCAGCACTCTCAGTCCTGCTTTGCTCCTCCTCCTCCTTCTGCCTTGTTGGACTGGGCTCTGAAGTGTCCATGGTGGTCCTGGGAGTGGAGGTGGGGTCACCCCCAAGTATCGCATCCAGCTCTTTGTAGAAACGGCAGGTCACGGGGGCACCACCAGAGCGGCCGTTTGCCTCGCAGGCTTTGTGGTAGGCATTCCGCAGCTCCTTCACTTTAACCTGCACTGCTGTGTGTCCTGGTCATGGCCCCTTTCCATCACGTCCCTTGATATCTGCCCGAAGGTATCGTAATTCTTATGGCTTGAGCGCAGCTGGGACTGGACAGCTTCCTCCCCCCAAACACTGATGAGGTCCAGCACCTCACCATTGCTCCATACTGGGGATCGCCTGGCATGTGGAGGCATGGTCACCTGGAAAGATGCGCTGAGAGCACTCCATATGTGGCTGAGCAAACAGGAAGGAGATTTTCAAAATTCCCAGATAATTTAAAGGGCGGGTCTGACGGTTGGTCACCTGAGGACAGGGCAGTAGAGTTCAAAGTGATGACCAGAGTAGCTAGAACAGGCATTGTGGGACACTTCTGGAGGCCGATCAGAGCGCATTAACAGACCAGGGCATCCACACTGGTGCCATGACGCTCCAGCAGAGGCACATCAAACGTTATTCCATTCGCTGAGATGGATTGCCAGGAGCGCTCTACGTGCCTTGCCAGTGTGGACATGTCGTGAGTTAGAGTGCACAGGGCTGCTTTAATGCGCTCTAACTCGCAAGTGTAGCCATGCCCTAAACCAATATAGTTATACTGGTATAATTCCCAGTGTGGACACTTTTATTCCAGGATACTTTGCTTTGGAAACAATTTAAGCTAAGCTGAAAAAAGCCACTCTTATTCAAAAATAAGACTGTCCACACAGGGAGTTATTCCAGGATTATTACAGTGGTTTAACTATACTGATATAGTTATACCAATATAACTGATGAAACTTTTCTGTTCAGTCAATCCCCTAGCGTTAAAGGATTTATGGTTTTTCCACATCACCAGCACACAATGAAACTAATCATAGTAATGAAGAAAAAGAAAAAAAAAACACCCCCCACACACAAGGGGTACTTCTGAGGGGCCCAAATAGGATTTCACATACCAAAACTACAAGTCTCCGCTATTTCAATGCCCTGATCTAATTTATCCAGTCTCTGAATACAATAAAAACCATGAGCTCCAGAGCCAGCTTTGTGCAGGGGAGAATTTTCTTCCCTCCATCTCTTGACAGTGGTCTTCAATTAGAGTCTACAACGATGACACTCACTGAGACTGACGGAGGAAATAAAAGGAGCGAAATTACTGAAATGCATCTGCAGAAGCAGATTATTCAATGTCCCGCAGACATCGGTGCGAGTGACAGCCACCAGAGCTTAGTGGAAAAAAAGAGAAGCGGAAAATTAAACTTCTCATTGGGCCTGATGATGATTAATATCTTCTCTCTGACGAGCTGAGACGGCTTAATCTCTGCTATTAAAATTAAATCACTGAGGTGCAAATATGGCCGCTGAAGCGGGGCGGGAGGTGTGTGTGAGAGTGTTTCAGATCTGGGGAGAAAGAAAAATCTGAAGAGAAATAACAGAGGTACGTTCTGCACACCTCTTAACCCTGCTGAAACTAGGCATCAAAATTGAAACAGACAATCATTAGCAAAAGCACTGAAGCCAGGTCATCACTAGAGGAGGCAGGACTCCTGGACAATGCAAATATCTTATGATCTAAAACAGACAAACAGTAAGTTTCAGAAAATTGGAAGGCATTGCCATTCTTCAGAAAGATTCTACTTCATAGCTCCATGTTCCACTTCAAATGTACACAAACTGGCAACTAATACCCTCACACAGAAACTATATGCAAAATAACTTATTCAACACAGATAAGATTTTTGCATGTGGCTCCTTTTAAAATATTCTTCAATCTGTAACCTTTCCTTTGAGATCATTATTTTAAGTCCCAGACTCTCGAACACATTGCAGCAAAGGGTGAAATAACTAACAATCATTATTATTCATACTTCTGGAAAAGAATACTGCCTCACATTAAGCTTTCAGACTAACAGAAGACATTGTTAAAATCAGTGCAGATTATTTTGGAAGGATATCATTATTTGGGGATAAAAAAGGAGTTTCCATGTTAACATTTAATTTGGAAACCGTCATTAATGCTATAGTTAAGAAATACTATCACCTTTTCGGAAATAATATGACTTAGTTAAATTAAATCCTGTGACAGGGATGTGGCTTACTGATTGCAACTTACTAAAATCCTGGTATTAGTTTAAATAACTCTTGAGTACTTAGGGCATTAATCCTGTGAAAAATAAAAGAGTAATATCTTCTATCTTTTAATACAATAAGGGTAACCTGTAAAGATTGTTTCTTTGTAAAAAAGTGTGTTGTTTTATTTGGAGAATCCGACACAGAGATGCTGTTAAGATATAAGATTACAAATCACAAACAGTTAACTGCCAAATTTCTGCTATAGTAATCTTGTTTCCTAAAGTGAATAATCACTCTTAAAATGCTGCTAAAATTGTGTTTGATTTGATCCTATCTGACGAGTTATTTTTAAAACTTAAAAGGGTGATAAGATATGGCTTAAAAGAAAGAAATCTAGTTGGGCTATTAGTTTTCCTGATCAGGTGGCAAGTGATCATTCATGCCTTACAAGTCTTCTAGTAACTAGCCTCTAATAATGTCGGTACAGTTAATAATTATCCTATAAAATTACCTGATGCTTGAAATGGCAACACATTTTATTGTCTGTAGCAGTGTAATATTTATAGTTCTTAGGAAAATATTTACTATAGTCCCCTTCATGCACTATAGTGCAGTTTATTCTACATTAGATGGAAATGGTACTGTCTTATTTAATCGAAGTGCAGGATACTGTACAGTTACTAGTGCACGTCTGTACAATTTTTTCTCCCATAATTATGTCCCTGAAAAAATAATGATTTTTGGACTACACGGGTATCACAAAAAAAAGCCCAACACCATGATTTTTCCAACAGTGGGGAAGCAGAAGCAGGCATCAGCACGTCAGGTAGCCAATGGGATATGCAGTGTCCCTTGGGGTGGCCCCCCATTGGCTGTGTGCCTGTCCTCCTCCCCATCCCCCCATAGGCTCTGTCCCACTCTATATATTAATGAGCCCATAGGACAGCAGAAATGGAAGCATTGCAGGGAGATGGTTTCTGAGAAGCCCAGTATAATTTAAAATGGCTGCTGCTGCTGCCCAGTCCTTCCTGCTCCCTCCTAACCCACGCTGACCCACCCGAGAACTGCTGCTATTTTTCCAGCAGCAGGGAGGCAGATTGAATCCACACACGAGTCTCAGGACTGGACAGACCTGAGTGACCTTTTGCTGACTGTGTTCTCTGCATATCCCCTGAAAATTGCTACTTAACCCAGGACATTGTCATGAATAAAAAATTTTTTTTTTAAATCTCTGAGATTTTTTCCCTACTATTATGCAATCCCATTAGCTCCGATTAGCTGTAGGTGTCTAATTTCCATAATTGCTCTATCATGGGGCAACTAGCCCCTCTAAGAGGGAGCAGAGTGCAGTGCACCTGTGGCTGATTAGTTGCCTCCCAAGTGGGCTTAAAAGAAGGCACTTGGGCCCTAGAGGGGAGGAGAAAGGGTGAGTTGGAGACCTGGAGAGTCAAAGAGCTGTCTGCTGAGAGTACAGACTGGATCAGCAAAGAAACAGGCAGGTGAGAGCTGCCTGGGAGAGACAGAGAAGCTGCAGAGAGCAGAAAGCTCTACAGGCCATCCTTAGAAATAGGGAGGAATTGCTAGGAAGCCGCAGAGGGATTAACCTGCTGGCCTTCCTGAGCTGCATACTGGGTTTTCAGTAGGACAGTCATGAGACTGGTCATTCTCGGTCGGATAGGTGTGGGAGTGGGGCCCCGGAACAAAGGCAGAAAGGAACTGGGACCAAGTGCTGGTGAATTCAGGCATGTAAGGGATGTCCCTAGAGAAGGAGGACAGAAAAAATCATAGTACGTTTATATGCTTTACTCTGGGAATTAGGAGAACACTTTTACTATGAGGGTTCTACACATTATTGTACCTGTACATAAATAAATGCCTAGCGGTGGGACTTTGTATCCGACAGTGAAAGTCTGTACTCTTTTTATGCCTGGGCTGAGGAGAAATGTAGGCAGGCACACATATCCAGGGCCGGCGCTACCATTAGGCGACCCTAGGCGGTCGCTTAGGGCGCCAGGATTTGGGGGACGGCATCTCAGGTCCCTTGGCGGCCGCCGGCGGGAGAGGCTGCCGCTGAAATGCCGCCAAGGACTCCGGCGGCCAAAGAAGCTGCCGCCGAGGACTCCGCCGGCAGCCTCTCTCGCCGCCACAGCCTGGGGCGGCAAAAAAGCTGGCGCTGCCCCTGCACGTATCCATGCCTGGCCTGCCACAAAAGGGGACCCTGGGTGGGGGGCCACCTTATCACACACTGTATGGTTGTTTCTCAGTCATAACAACATGAACATGAAAAATCTCTGTTCCAACTGGCTCATATACTCAGAATTTTCAAGCTGTTGGTCAGCAGTAAAAGTGGCCACTTAACCCCTGCTTCTCACTACCTGCGGCTGAAATAGAGAAACTAAAATGTTCACATGAGGAAGGACTGGGGGGAGAGATATAAAAAAACAACCCAATGAAAATGGGACTGGCTAACTGTTGAAATGGAAATAGTCGGTTTTGGGGGTTTTTTTAATGTTTAAAAACTAGTTCTTATCTCCTTCTCATCCTTCTTCTCCCCTCCTGAAGCTAGACAAATTCAGGCTCCCTTAGAAATAAGGCACACATTTTTCACAGTGCAGGGTAATCCCACTGGAGCCACTTACCATGGGCGGTGGTGGAATCTCCATCCCTTTTTAAATCTTTAACCCAAGATTAGCAGTCTTTCTAAAAGATATGATCTTGCTCAACAAGAAGTTATGGGCCTGATGCAGGAATTACTGAGTGAGGTTCCTTGGCCTGTTTTATACAGGAGGTCAGACTAGATTATGGGAATGGACTCATCTGACCTTAAAAATCCATGAATCCTCACAAACCAGGAAGGCTCTTGCAACTGTTGCATGTGTTTACATTGGAAGAATCCCAAACCCTCCCTGTCAGTTCAGTTCTGAAAAACAAATTAGATAAAAAAACAAAAAAACGATTACAGCTATTCTGAAGAGAGGCTTACTGACATGTAGGGGAGGAAAGATGAATGGGTGAAGGAAAAAAAGAGGGAAGGAAGAAAATCAAGTGGGGGCCGGGGGGCAATCAGCCACGGATTTTTTGTTGTAGTTTATTCAGCCCACAATGTAGTCACTACTCTGTAAACAGAAAGCACCCCCATGTTATCATTCCAGCACTTACTAGTTTCTTTTCAGGAACCTGCAGTCAATATTATAAAGCATTAGAGAGCATATACTATCTCATTACTTCAGCTTCGGCAATAACATTTCCAATAACAATCTACTATATATTGGATCTCCTTGAACACTACACCAGTATTAAATTGCACAGTGACTACCTCTACTGTTACACTTGGTATTTTTCCACTTGAGGACACTAGTATTCTAAATCTGATTCTGCAAGCTACTACATGTGGCAAGCCAGCTATGCCTGTGTAGAGCCCCACTAGTTTCATTATGTTTCTGCACAAGCTCATGGGTCCATCTGCAAAGAGCAGTTTGGAAGACTGGGGTTTAATTTGTTGTTCCTTTTTAGAAGAATTATAAAATTACTATTAAAAGTGTACTGAGATACGGCACCTTGTCATTAATTCCTACTTTAACATAAAGCGCATTGTGTCTGTCCATATTCTTGCCAATTAACATATTCACTAGCCTATTTATTGAAAGTAAACATAAAAAAGGGTGAAAACAGCATCAAAGTGAATCTGTTTAAACATTACAATGAGACATAGCATCATTATTTATTTATTTATTTGTGTTCAGTATTCATCCAACTCTGGCTCTAACTCTGATCCTACTGATTGCCTGGCCCAAAAATGAATCTATATGGAAACGATGTCAGCCATGAGGCATTTAACAAAGTCACATGGAGCTGGAGGCAACAGAGTCTTTCAGAAGGATGACGGCCCAGTCATTAAAGTACTAGTCCGGGACTTAGAAACACCAGGTTCAATTCCCCACTCTGCGACAGATGTTCCTGACCTTGGGCAGGTAAATTAGTCTTTCTAGGCCTCAGTTTCTGTAAAAAGAAGTTAATGCCTCTTCCCCTCCTCACAACGGTATTGAGGGTAAATGTGTTGAAGACTGTGAAGCACTGAGATATTACAGTAATGGGGCCAAATGGGTACCTAAGATAGATAGTCTAGAGAGCACTTGCCCAATGACAATCCCATATATCTGTTTCACATGGTCCCCAGGGTAGAGGGAACGGGAGAGACAGAGCCCACATGCTATATTTGGGGGTATTGTGTCAGGATCAAGAGAGAGGACATCGAATGACAAAAGGAAGGAGGTAGTCTAAGGAGGAGTGAAATCTGTCCTTATGCAGCTTTCAAAGTCCCCTGGAATCTCTCAGAAGCTTCTGTAGGAACTACTATGCCGGGCCATTTTTAAATGTGCTGTAAAAACTAAGGAAATTTCCAGGAAAAACACCCGCCTCCTTAAACTGGAGTTAAAAACAAAACAAAAAAAATCTGTTGAAAATACAGCACAAAAGTAGGGTTATTCATTTCATGATCACACAAAACTGAGCAATGTGACATACAGTGTTTTGCATATACTATAAAATACATTTCCAAACATATGAATTTAAGCTGGAATCAAGGTTGTGAAGGACCACACACAGAGATCACTTTCTAAGAAGTGGGAAGAGAGAACCTGTTCCACCAAAAGGGCAATCCCTGGGAGTCTAATTACTCAAGTTTTATGACAGTATCCACACAGATAGAAGGCCAAAAAGAATGGTCATGATAACCCACAGCTAAAAGGAGATCCAAGATAAAAGTAATGCTTTTGTCTTGTGTCATCCTCATATCAAAGGTAAAAATGTTTCAAAAACATCTGTGACTAGGTAGATAAAAGCCTGCATTATTGAATCCTGCACAGTCAAGGGTTCGAAGCCATGGTAGGACATCATGGCCCATTCCACTAGACTAGTGACTACTTCCATGCTCACATACCTTATGAAGAGATATGCAAAGATGCCACCTGGTTGAGAAACATATCTTCTCCAGACACTACGAGTCTGACCTCCAGTTTTCAGCAGATACTGCCTATAACAGGGATCTGGATGCTGCTATCTCTGATGGTGCTGGAGGTGTCTTCCACAAATTTTATTTAAATTTTTAAATATTACTTGGTAATTTTCTTTTGCCTATTTAAACACCTGGCACTTCACCCCCCAGTCCCCCGTTCCACACTCCCCCCCCCGCCCCCCCCCGCCCCACACACACTCTATTCCTTTGCTTTTCTGGGATAATTTAAGGATTGCAAGCCATTAGCTCAGATTTCTCATTCCAAATAACTGATACCTGATGTTATCTTGCCGTTGTATACAATCTTAAAAACAACAACTGGAATCAGATACATTAAAAAACCACACAGTATTCAGAATCCTCTTTAGTATGGTGGGTCATAACCTTAATAATTATTTATATGTGCTAACCAAGGTTTTTAGTAGTGTTTGCTTTCAAAGCTTGGGTAGTGTTCCACTCTCGTGTTATTTCAAGGGGGCTGAGTGACAGATGTGAAAAGAGAGAGCGAATCAATCATCTATTGTAGGAATGTAATATACTTAAAAAAACAGGAGCTAGGAAATGATAAGGTCAAATATAGTTATACTGGTCACAGTTTATATCAAGGTTCTATTAACAAGTAATTTATTTTAAAAGGTTATACATGAGCTCCCGGTGAAATGTTGTGTCAAATAGGTCCAATGTGATCGTCAGATGCATAAAGAGGGGAGTAGTGTTTAGGAGTAGGAAGGTAATTTTACCTCTGTATACAGCGCTTGTGAGACCACTACTGGAATACTGTGTACAGTTCTAGAGCCCACATTTTTTAAAGGATGTTGAAAAATTGGGGAGGGTGCAGAAAAGGGCCATAAAAATGATACAAGAGATGGAGAATTGCTTACAGTGAAAAATTTAAACAGCTCAATCTGTTTAGCTTATCAAAAAGCCTGAAAGGTGACTTAATTACAGTGCATAAGTACCTTCTTGGGGAAAAAGTACCAGATACAAAAGGACTTTTTAAGCTGGCAGAGAAAGGCATAACAAGCATCAGTGTCTGGAAGCTAAAGCCAGACCAATACAAATTAGAAATTAGACATGAATTTTTAACAATGAAGGGGATTAACAACTGCAATCACTACCGGGGAAGTGGTGGATTCTCCATCTCTTGGATGTCTTCAGATCAAGACTGAAGATCTTTCTGGAAAATATGCTATGGCCAAACACAAGTTATGCTTTAGTCAGACAAGTTATTGGGCTCAACACAAGAGTAAATGGGTAAAATTTTATAGCTTATGATATACAGATGACTAGATGATCTAATTATCCCTTCCAGCTTTAAACTCTGAATCTCTGAAAATGATGATTAGATGCTTAAATAATTGGCTAATCAATTGTTATAAATTGTTGAGTTGAAAATCTCAATAACTTCGTTATAACCTTGGTTTATAACCATTTGTAATACCTTCCAAGGATGTGCTTATAACCATCTACAACACATATTACTCATGTCTCTAACTTGCTTATAACATCATTTATAAACCGTTTGTAAAAAGGAACCTTGATATAACGTGTGACCATAATTATTTTTCTAAAACTCAAAAGGAGGCCCAAACTTGCTCAACTATTGCAATTAAACAAAATCATGACCCTTCAGCATGTAAGACCATCTGTTTTCAAGCAACCATCTACTGCCCCTTACGGTTCTAGTTTACTGTGACTCCTATAAATGTTTCATCCTAGGAAGACCTCACACAGTGATTGTACATTAGAGATGAATCACTAAATACAATCACACAAGCACACGTGTATACATACTCAGCTTTTTGAAATGTCAGAGAGAAAGCTAGAATCTGAACAAATTTTAAGTGGCCGAAACACCTTTTCTCATGCTAGGATAACTCAAAAATTGCTGAACAGATGTTCTTTAAGCTTTCAAAAGCGAAATCACCTGTTGACCAAGCATAAAATGTTCCATCCCAATTTTTCAAGCTACAAAGTAAAAGAAAATAAGATTGGGAATCACAGTTCCTTCTGACCCCACCTAAATGAAGTGCCACTAATGAAATCCTTTAATGCCAGAAACCTAGTTCATCATATTTAGAACTTAATTGGCAAATTGGTGGTTTTTTCCAAGTCACTAATATACAGCTGCAAGTCAGTGCACATACTATATTGAGCATTTCCACCTGCAGTGGAAAGGAGATAGAAAGACATTCCCACCACTGCCAGAGCAAGCAAGAGCTGGCCAGAGACAGTGCATCAAAGCTGGTTTTATATAGTAAGATCCTTGAGATACAGATTGATTTTCTGTGCTCAATATTTGTTTCACCTGCCAGGCACTGATAAATGGATTGAAAAGCTGTCCACTTGGACTGTAGATAGCTCTGCATACTTTACTGAAATGTTATTTTGTAACCTCATACAGAAATACTCAGCAAATCCTAGCAAACATTTTTACAACAGCTCCTAAACAAGGGAAGGGAAGAAGGAACTCATTTGAAAACTGGCCTACATCTGATCTCAGCCATGTTCACAATGACACTAACATGCCTACCTCACTGGTATAAGGTGAGAGTAACAGAAGTTCTCAAACTGGAGCTCCACTAGTATACCTGAGAAGTGGCTTCTGGTGGGGCTTTGTCTGAGTGCTCCATGGTTCTGCAATTTGTTCTCCTCCTCCTCCTCTACCCCACCTCAAATCTGATGACAGTCAGGGCTCATTGCAACGTCATCGCCCCCCTCAGCCCCATCTGAAGGCAAAGGGATGTGGGGGAGGGATTGTAATTGTAGGGGTGGAAAACTCTTAAAAGGGGAGGGAGAATTGTGGCAAGTTGTCTTAAATTGCTGCTCTTGTGTTTTAAAGTTGTGTCTCAAGAGTTCCTAGAGCATATGGATGGGTGCTCTTTTTAAGTACTTCTATACCCTTTCCCGCATTCTGTGTCTGTCTTGTCTATTCAGATTATAAGATCTTTGGGGTAGAGACCATCAACAACTCTGTGTTTGTCTTGGTTGCCCCTTAGGCACTGCTGTAATAAACATGATTATTAAGAACCATAAAATCTACATAAACAAACATTTCTCTTTTTAGAGCTGCTCTTAAATTACGATTTTATCATCATAATTATCTACCACCAAGGCACGGGCTACAGACAATGAAATGCCAGGAAGCACAGAGAAGAAAAAGAATAAGGAGAAATAATTTCTAACCGTGCTTTTTAAGTACAAAGTGGAAGAGAAAAAGCAAACTACTGATGCCAGGATCTACATCCTCCTCATCTGTCAAATAGTGGCAAGGACTCCTGTTGTTAAGAGCTGCACACAGGAAGCCATTTGCAGTGCATGACAACAGCTTTATTTAACCTATAATGATTGAAATCCTGCCATTTGTCAGCTCCCATCCTCCTCATTCATCAGTTCCCACCAGGTTTTTTTACTCTTACCTTCAAAACTCCCAGAAAACAGGTAAATCCAGGTAAAGGCTGGCACAAAAAGGAGAGTCAGAGAGGCAGCCAGGAATTTCCGTCTCCCTCTGCAGATTCCCAGCATTCTCTCAGAAGTAGAGATTCCCAACCCAGTGCTGTTCCTATGTCGGAAGCGCGTAGTCCACAGCTTCCCACATATTACTCTCTGAAAGGGAAAGGAGGAAAGGTTACCAGTTTATACTACTATATGAAGCCAGACTCTTCCAATGTCCTGCAGAGCTACAGAATGAGGCTGAAAATGGGGTTGCTCACATTGCAAAACAGTTCCCATTTCAACATTCTGCAAAACAAATATAATGAATGTCTGAGAAGTGGCCTAAAAGAGCATAAATCAATAAAATATATCACATCAGCTAAACACACACTGAGCTCATCTTATAAAGAGCAACATTTATATGCCACCCTTTGAACAGAAAAAGACTCCATTTTCCTTGATGTCTCTGGGCAGAAAAGAGAGAGACACCTGTATCTCTACCTCTACTCCTGAAGAGCAGGAAAAACACTGGTCCACTGCTGGCCTAGCTGCTGGTAGTGAAGGACTCAGAAAAATAATCAGGAAAGGGAGAGTGGGAATTATGGTAGCCACTAAAATGACAGGGTTTGCCAATCACACAGTGACACTGATGTACATGTAAATGGAAGGAAAAGGGAAGGTTTACAATGGCTAAAGACAGAAAACAGAAGGAAACAGTAGCAGCTGGTGGCAGGAGCTTCAGACTATATTAAATAAGAGAGATAAAGATGCAGTTTCCCTCTTTCAGGAATGCCATTTCCACCTGATTCCAGTATTTTAATTATCTTAACATAGTTTAATGTCATTTAACAGGTATTTCCTTCTCTTTTATATTATGGAAAATGTAAGACTTTGATATTTTAAGGGAGTTACCACTATATGAAAAGAAAAAAGAAAATCTGGACTTGTTTAAAATAAAAATAAGTAGCACTTTTGCACTTCATAGATTAGTTGGCAACACTATCTCAAACCCTTTATTCATTACAGGCATTTTCAGTAAATGATTATGTGTACACCCGAGAGGCACACATGGAGCATTAAAGACATTTTCACATCTCTCTCTCTCTCTTTTCCCTAAAAAGGAAGGAATATTGAGAAATACCAGTATTTGGGTAGGGCAATAGGGGAGAAAACAGGTATCAAATCCATGCAAATCTATTTGTTTCAGGATTTTGCAGGGTTCACATGCAGGCAAAGCAACCTCCACAGAAAACGTTTGTGATTTCAAATAAAAATTGGTGCAATGTGGTGATAGGGATTGTTAGAGCTAAACTCAAGGTACTGTGAAGTCTTTAATAATAGTGCCTTTTGGTGCATGCTGAAATAGAACATTCCGACAGAGATTTACATTTTTTTAAATCACCACTGCGTGCAATGAAAACACATTTGATCTTTAAGATCATACATGTATTAAATTTACAGTGAAAGTAAATTCAACTTAAAACAAAAGTAAGAGATAAATTAAAGATAGGAAAGATGGGCTCAGAAAAAGAATTTTCCAATCATTTTCTACTTTAGGTTCCCACCACTTGGGGTCTCAAGCAGGGAACAGTGAAGACTACAAAAATTTACCAAGCTCTTCCAACATGTTACCGGATAGCATCAGCTTTGCAAACTAACTAAAAGAGCAATTCTGCAGCCCACAAAGTAGCAATGAAACATGCAAGTAACAATTACTGCACAGGTGCCAACCACCAACTCTGCGCTAGCACCCCTCCACCTCCCAGCAGCCAGGCTAGGCCCTTCGCTCTGGCCCGACCCAAGCCCCTGCCACCTCAGGCATTACGAGGAGGTGGAGGTGGAGGTCATGCTCCAGGGTGGGGCCTGCGAAGGTTGTGCAGTAATAAAGGCCTGGCAGTGACCACTACTGTCACCTCCTCAGAACCAGCACCCCCTGAGCCAGCTCCTCAGCATCCCCCTTTTCCCACAGGCAGCCTGGAGAGGCAGCACTGCCCCTACCAGCTGGCAGTAGTAACCGCTCAAGCTCCTACACGTTGTGGTTGCCATTCTCTACGGGCAGAGGGAGGAGACCTGTCCGCTCAGCATAGCACTGCCCCGGAGGCTGCAGCTGCACTACCAGCTGAGGGACAACATTTTACAGAAGGTCAGAAGCAGGTGCTTCAGTGACAGCTGGATGCTGGAAACCTTTAAGCCGGTGCCCTCGAAGGACCACGGAGGGTGCAGTTACCCTGAAACTGTGACACCGGTTATATATTTCATCTTTTTTTAAAAACACATCCCACCAGAAGTACTACCATGATGAGAGGAATGCTGTTTATGCTCATCTAAAAAATACAGATAATTTTGCCTGGCTTTTGATCCTTTTCACACTAGTCTTACGTGTACACAGTACAGTGTACAGCATATATGTAACTTTGTTGTGTAGAGATGGCAAAAATTCTATACCATTTTCATGGAGCGCATCACTGCTATGCTTCGGTACTATATAAAAACATACATTGCTCTCGAAGGGTGGGATTTTCCAAAGCACTTTGCACTGGCCTAGCCATGCTCTCAGTCAGTCAGTGGTAGAACTCTCAAGCAAAGCACAGGTAAGGACAATCATGGACGCTTTTGAAAATCCAACCCTATATGCACTGCCATGAGCATTCTGATGCACGTTGCGATAGATGATAATACACCGACTAGGAAGAGCACCAACAGAGTTGGCAGCATGCAAATTCATATTTGACCTGCATGTTTAAGGAATAATTCAGTTTTTCCTGAGTTACTGTCTCTTTTATTAAATACCCATGAAAATGTAGTTTGTGAATTGGCCAGTACATAAGCCCCATCCTGGCCCATGCTCTAACTGCTCGGCACCACTTCACTGGTGCAAAGTAGCCTCAGAATCGGAAGCACAAAGGACATGTTTGCACCCTCACGTCAGCTGCACTGGGGATATCTTGGCTGCAGATCAGGACCTGGCCCAGACAATTCTCTGCCTTTATATGTGACTGCCATCTTTCAAACAAAACAGTCAAATAATTCTGCACACTCATGTAGGACTTTTATCTAACTAGGGGAGCTGTTTGGGAAGTTCCCAGGCAGACAAGCCAGGTTGTGATGGATCATTCCAAGAAACCTAGAAAGATTTCATCTAATGGTGCTAAAAATAAATAAATAAATAAAAGTGCCACAAGTTGTTTTAAAAGTTTCCATCATATCCCCACCTTCCCAAGATTCTGAGTGGCTTCCTCAAGTCTTCAATCGTAGCTTTTCAAAGTATAAAATCACCATGCTTGCTGGCGTGTTAATGTTCCCAACTAGTAAATGCATCATGTGAAAAACCCACACCAGCAGTTTTGCAAATGACCCATGGATAGCAATGAAGATACTTTGCTTATGGCAGAGCTTCAAATTCAGTAGTTTATTTATTGAAGTATTCACTTAAGAAGATTTCACCTCATTTACAATCTTCAAATACACAAGAACAAGGCACAGTTATTCTTTGATTATGTTGTCATGTCAATTCACAGAGTATAAATTTGTTACTCTTGAAAGAGTGGCAGACAGCACTGGCTAGAGCAATGGCTGAACATAGCAAATGTTAGTATTGTGTTTGCTTCCCCCACACAGCTAAACCATTAGATCTTAATCCTGACCTACAGCATCCACTGCTATTCCAACCATGGATCTCTCCTAAGCACGATGCCAGCTACCGAGTGGTTTTATAATATGAACTAAACATCAGGTGGGAGAGGAGAGGATGTGGTCCCATTAACTAAATCCATATCTCCAGTGATCAAGATAAAAATCTCCCACAGATTATAATGCCAGAAGAGACCACTGTGGTCATTAGTCTGATCTCCTGTATAATACAGGCCATAGAACGTCCCTGAATTAATTCCTCTTTGAGCCATACCATATCTTTTATAAAACATCCAATCTAGATTTTTACATGTCCAGCGATTTTTAAATGTCCACCCCAACCCTTAGTAAAGGCCATTGTCATTTAAACAGATTTCAGGACCTTTCATTATTGCACTCAGCATTTGAACTGAGCGCGGTAACAATTTATCTCATTATCTCTAAAAAAAGAATATTGTGGACTGTGATGGAAGGAAAACAAGGAAGAGAAAGCACTGGCCAGGCTGTGGACAGGGTGCAGGGCAAGACAGTCCAAGGAAACAGAACCCAAATAATTCCTCTTAACCTGCTGCTGAATTTACACAGCTGCAGAAAAAAGCTGTTGGGCCACATTCTACACATTCAACCCCACTGATTTCCATGTGTTTACATGAGTATAACTGAGGGCTGAATGTGTCCCGTTATGTCTATCATAATGGGAGGGAGCTGCTGGCAGGGTGTTCTGGGAGGAGTCCTCAGGATTAGAACTCCCTCCTATATAGTCTTTCAGAGCATAAATGTATTAGCCTTCTGGGCATATATTTTCTCTCTTCACTAAGGAAGAGGGGATGGGCCATCTTTATGGATGAGCTATATTTTGCTTGTTTTGTGGTTTTAAAGTAAGGGATACGTGCCAGAGCACAGGATGGGAACCGACAGTGACATTTTAGAAATATGAAAACATAAATACCGCAAATGAGGCTTGCTTATTGCATTAAGGGAATGTATGTGCTGCACACAGTCAGTTTTCAAATGCTGATAAATCTGATTTCAAAACATAGATCCAATCTTATAAATCTGTGTTGCAACAGTGAATTCGACAGAAATATGCCCAGTTAAACCAGCTGAGATCTGGCTCAACATTTTTCAAACTTAGCAAAGACTGAACTCCTCATTGAAGACTACATGCAAATGAAGATGGAAAGTGGACCCTCTATATTCTCAGAACTTTTTTCTAAAGTTAGAACCAATTTCAAAAGAGAAAATATTTATAGTTTTTTAAGATTATGTAACTCAAAAACCCAGCTGAATAGATTTTGTTCCAGATTTTCTTTTTTTTTTAAAAAGTAACCTTTGGGCTAAGGCAAAGCAAAAGTAATTTCATAAAAAAGAATTCTTGTTTCTGAACATCATGAACTGAGAAGAAGGATTTTAATGGAATGGCTTTCTCCTCCTTGATTACTGCCAACATCACCACAATACTGCACCCCCTTGAAAATACCTGGGTGACAAATCACAGTGGAAATAGAAGCCATTGGTTCCTGAAATAGACAACTTCATCTGCATCTCTCTCTCCCCTCACACAAACTTAATCAAGGTCCTCCCTGCCATCAGTCAACTGTGTACTGAGGAACTTGGTCCCTGTACTCACCCTTCCCTTATGTACACACACAGTTTCATACAGTTTAAGGCCACAACAAGATCATGAGATCATATACTTCAACCTCCTGTATATCACAAGCCATTGCATTTCACCTAGATACCCCTATATGGGTCCAATAACTTCAGTTAGACTAAAGCATTTCAGTATCCAGGAGACCAAACTATTGAGTACCAACGGCACAGAACAAGTGAGATCAAGGTGTGACCAATAGCTGAGACCCCTGCAATGGCAGGAAATTGATCAGCTGAGATATGCCCGAATAATCTTAGCAGTGACCCATCCCCCATGCTACAAAGGAAAGTTTAAAAAAAAAAAAAGACACAAGGTCCCTGCCTATCTGATCTATGGGGAAATTCCTTCTTGATTCCAAATCTTGCATCAGTTTGACCCTGAGCATGTCAACAAGACACACCAGCCAAGCGGAGAAGCAAACAGGTGGAGTTAGCCTGGGAGTTCGCCTGGAGAGAGCCTACTGCGGCATCCCCCTTGCAGGTTCCCTGAGTAGCTTCTGCCACAAGTGAGGAAACTCTTCGAAGGAAGGGACTATGGATGCTGAGCGATCCGCTGTCGTGACCTGCACAGGATGTGCCATGTTTGTCTTTCTTCCACAGGATAGAAGCGACTTTGTCTGAACAAAGTGCAAGCTGATCTCCATATTGGAGGAGAAGATTCAAGGTCTGGAGAAACGGGTATCAACCCTGCGTTCCATAAAAGAAAATGAGGAGTTCCTGGATAGACGTCAGGATAGGCTTCAGCGGGCACAGTGTTCTGAGGATTCAGAGCAGGCTACGCAGCGGGGACAGAAGGCCAGTGAGGATAATTGGCGGCATGTGACCTCCAGAAGAGGAAAGAGTATGAGACCAGTCCATGTACCAGAAACGCATATTCAGATGAGCAACCGTTTTCATGTTCTATCCAGAGGTACTAGTGCAGAGAGTGGAGTGAATGATATATCTGAGGGAACAGAGCAGAAGGAGACTCCACTGATTGGAAGGCATGAGATGCACAGTCCTAGGGAGGGGGGTTCCACGACCACCACTCCCAAGAGGAGGAGGAGGAGGGTGGTGGTGGTCGGGGACTCTCTCCTCAGGGGGACTGAGTCATCTATCCGCCGCCCTGACCGGGAAAACCGAGAGGTGTGCTGCTTGCCAGGGGCTAGAATTCGTGATGTGACGGAGAGACTGCCGAGACTCATCAAGCCCTCAGATCGCTACCCCTTCCTGCTTCTCCACGTGGGCACCAATGATACTGCCAAGAATGACCTTGAGTGTATTACTGCAGACTACGTGGCTCTGGGAAGAAGGATAAAGGCGTTTGAGGCGCAAGTGGTGTTCTCGTCCATTCTCCCTGTGGCAGGAAAAGGCCGGGGTAGAGACCGTCGAATCGTGGAAGTCAACGAATGGCTATGCAGATGGTGTCGGAGAGAAGGATTTGGATTCTTTGACCATGGGATGGTGTTCCAAGAAGAAGGAGTGCTAGGCAGAGATGGGCTCCACCTGACGAAGAGAGGGAAGAGCATCTTTGGAAGCAGGCTGGCCAACCTAGTGAGGAGGGCTTTAAACTAGGTTCACCGGGGGAAGGAGACCAAAGCCCCGAGGTAAGTGGGGAAGTGGGATACCGGGAGGAAGCACAAGTAGGTGAGTGCAAGAGGGGAGGGCTCCTGCCCCATACTGGGACAGCAGGACAATCGGTGAGTTATCTTAAATGCCTATACACAAATGCAAGAAGCCTGGGGAACAAGCAGGGAGAACTGGAAGTCCTGGCACAGTCAAGGAATTTTGATGTAATTGGAATAACAGAGACTTGGTGGGATAACTCACATGATTGGAGTACTGTCATGGATGGATAGGCAGGGCAGAAAAGGTGGGGGAGTTGCGTTGTATGTAAGAGAGCAGTATGACTGCTCAGAGCTCCAGTATGAAACTGCAGAAAAACCTGAGAGTCTCTGGATTAAATTTAGAAGTGTGAGCAACAAGGGTAATGTCGTGGTGGGAGTCTGCTACAGACCACCAGACCAGGGGGATGAGGTGGACGAGGCTTTCTTCCAGCAACTAACAGAAGTTACTAGATCACAGGCCCTGGTTCTCATGGGTGACTTTAATCACCCCGATATCTGCTGGGAGAGCAATACAGCGGTCCACAGACAATCCAGGAAGTTTTTGGAAAGTGTAGGGGACAATTTCCTGGTGCAAGTGCTGGAGGAACCAACTAGGGGAAAAGCTCTTCTTGACCTGCTGCTCACAAACAGGGAGGAAATAGTAGAGGAAGCAATAGTGGATGGGAACCTGGGAGGCAGTGACCATGAGATGGTCGAGTTCAGGATCCTGACACAAGGAAGAAAGGAGAGCAGTAGAATACAGAGCCTGGACTTCAGAAAAGCAGACTTTGACTCCCTCAGGGAACTGATGGGCAAGGTCCCCTGGGAGAATAACATGAGGGGGAAAGGAGTCGAGGAAAGCTGGCTGTATTTTAAAGAATCCTTATTGAGGTTGCAGGAACAAACCATCCCGATGTGTAGAAAGAAAAGTAAATATGGCAGGCGACCAGCTTGGCTTAACAGTGAAATCCTTGCTCGTCTTAAACACAAAAAAGCAGCTTACAAGAAGTGGAAGATTGGACAAATGACCAGGGAGGAGTATAAAAATATTGTTCAGGCATGCAGGAGTGAAATTAGGAAGGCCAAATCACACTTGGAGTTGCAGCTAGCCGGAGATGTTAGGAGTAACAAGAAGGGTTTCTTCAGGTATGTGAGCAACAAGAAGAAAGTCAAGGAAAGTGTGGGCCCCTTGCTGAATAAGGGAGGGAACCTAGTGACAGAGGATGTGGAGAAAGCTAGTGTACTCAATGCTTTTTTTGCCTCTGTCTTCACAGACAAGGTCAGCTCCCAGGCAGCTGCACTCCGCAGCACGGTATGGGGAGGAGGTGACCAGCCCTCTGTGGAGAAAGAAGTAGTTCGGGACTATTTAGAAAAGCTGGACGAACACAAGTCCATGGGGCCGGATGCACTGCATCCGAGGGTGCTAAAGGAGTTGGCCGATGTGATTCCAGAGCCATTGGCCATTATCTTTAACAAATCATGGCAATCGGGGGAGGTCCCGGATGACTGGAAAAAAGCTAACGTAGTGCCCATCTTTAAAAAAGGGAAGAAGGAAGATCCGGGGAACTACAGGCCAGTCAGTCTCACCTCAGTCCCTGGAAAAATCATGGAACAGGTCCTCAAGGAATCAATTCTGAACCACTTAAAGGAGGGGAAAGTGATCAGGAACAGTCAGCATGGATTCACCAAGGGCAAGTCATGCCTGACTAACCTAATTGCCTTCTATGATGAGATAACTGGCTCTGTGGATGAGGGGAAAGCAGTGGATGTGCTATTTCTTGACTTTAGCAAAGCTTTTGATACAGTCTCCCACAGCGTTCTTGCCAGCAAGTTAAAGAAGTATGGGCTGGATGAATGGACGGTAAGGTGGATAGAAAACTGGCTGGATGGTCGTGCTCAACGGGTAGTGATCAATGGCTCCATGTCTAGTTGGCAGCCGGTATCAAGTGGAGTGCCCCAAGGGTCGGTGCTGGGGCCGGTTTTGTTCAATATCTTCATCAACGACCTGGAGGATGGTGTGGACTGCACCCTTAGCAAGTTTGCAGATGACACTAAACTGGGAGGAGTGGTTGATACGCTGGAGGGTAGGGATAGGATACAGAGGGACCTAGACAAATTAGAGGATTGGGCCAAAAGAAATCTGATGAGGTTCAACAAGGACAAGTGCAGAGTCCTGCACTTAGGACGGAAGAATCCCATGCACTGCTACAGACTAGGGACCGAATGGCTGGGCAGCAGTTCTGCAGAAAAGGACCTAGGGGTTACAGTGGACGAAAAGCTGAATATGAGTCAACAGTGTGCCCTTGTTGCCAAGAAGGCTAATGGCATTTTGGGCTGTATAAGTAGGGGCATTTCCAGCAGATCGAGGGACGTGATTATTCCCCTCTATTCGGCACTGGTGAGGCCTCATTTGGAGTACTGTGTCCAGTTTTGGGCCCCACACTACAAGAAGGATGTGGATAAATTGGAAAGAGTCCAGCGGAGGGCAACAAAAATGATTAGGGGGCTGGAGCACATGACTTATGAGGAGAGGCTGAGGGAACTGGGATTGTTTAGCCTGCAGAAGAGAAGAGTGAGGGGGGATTTGATAGCTGCTTTCAACTACCTAAAAGGGGGTTCCAAAGAGGATGGATCTAGACTGTTCTCAGTGGTAGTAGATGACAAAACAAGGAGTAATGGTCTCAAGTTGCAGAGGGGGAGGTTTAGGTTGGATATTAGGAAAAACTTTTTCACTAGTAGGGTGGTGAAGCACTGGAATGGGTTACCTAGGGAGGTGGTGGAATCTCCTTCCTTAGAGGTTTTTAAGGTCAGGCTTGACAAAGCCCTGGCTGGGATGATCTAGTTGGGGTTGGTCCTGCTTTGAGCAGGGGGTTGGACTAGATGACCTCCTGAGGTCCCTTCCAACCCTGAGATTCTATGATTCTATGATTCTATGAAAGCGGATTCTCTGTACCACCTCAAAGCACTGGTCAACCCCACCTTGTGTCCTGACTCCAGCTCTGGTCAATCCCTGATGCCACAGAGGATACTGAACAAAACAGCCACACAACATCTGGACAATTGTGCATTAGGGGGAAAACGCTGCAGGCAACAGGCTGAAGACGTGAAGTATAAGATTGGGTTATAGTTAGCGTCATAATGCAGAACAGCAAATGTTATGAGCATTCTGAGGGCAATGTAAGCAATCCTGTTCTCCCTGTGAGCCATGAAGGAAGAGGATGAACAGAGGGATTCAAACTCAGACTCCGAGACAAGAAGGGCCCGTTACAACCCTCCAGCCTGAATCCCTGCACACACAGGTTACAGAACTTCTCCCAGAAGATGGATAGAAGGATTTTTAATTAGAAAGACCTTGAGTCTCGTTTTAAAGACTCCAAGCAACGTTGAGTCTCTCCACCTCCTCTGTCAATGTTTAATTATTCTCATTGCTAGAAAACTCTGTCTTATTTAAGGTTGACTTTGTATAACTTCAATTTCTACCCATTGGATCGTGTTATGCCTTTGTTAGCAGAATTGAAAAGCCAACCACTAGCAGATTTTTTTGTCTCTAGGCACTTACACATGGAAAGTGATCAAGTCAACTCTCAACCTTCTCTTCAGTAAGAATAGGGTGAATTCCTTAAGATACACATCATAAAGTTTGTTTTCTAGCTGCTGAATCATTCTTGGGTCCCTCCTTTGAACTCTCTCCAGTATTTCCACAACATTCTTTAAGTGTGCTCACTAGAACTGGACACCGTCTTCTAGTAGCTGTCTTACCAACATACAGAGGAAAGATCACTTCCCTACTTCTACTTGATATTCCCTTTTCTATATGTGTGTAGTGGGGTGGCTGCCCCACTCCTGGAGAACAGGGGATAAAAGCAGCCAAGCTAGGCTGGGCATGGCCCCAACTTTTGTTTTCCGAAGTTTACACCCCGCAAGGGCCCTTCTCTGGCCCCCGAGACCGTCCCCCCCGTGGCCGGGGGCAGAGGCAGCCAGAGGGCTATGGCCGAACCCCAGCGAGCCCCGGGGCAACCCCTCTGCCCGCGCCCCGCAGCAGCAGCCGATGCCACCTACCTCGGTGGGTCCCGGGGAGCAGCAAGCAAGCGCGCGGCGTGTAATCCTGTGGCTCCAGCAGCACCCGCTGCCTGCTCCGGAGCGCCGCCCACCCTTCAGTCACCGCACAAGGCGGGGAGGGGAAGGGAGCGGGTAGGGGTGAGGGCGCATCAAACCCGCACCGACCCCCCCCCCCTCCGCGCTCCACCGGTCGCCAACCACGCTACGGAGCTCGCCGCTGGCTGCGCGCCAGCAGCCCCCGCCCGCCCGCCGGGGCAGTTGTAGCGCTCTGAGCCCCCCCATGCTTGGCGAGGGGCCACCCCCCTGCACACACAGGCTAGGAGTAGGGGGGCGCCGGCGAGGGGCCAGGGCTTGCTAATGGGCCCATACCTCTCCCCCGAGGCGCCGCCCCGCTGCGCTTTCCCCCGCGGCCCCGCCGAACAGCTGAGAGGCAGCGGCTGGGCTAAAAAAAGCCGCGGCTTTTCAGCGGGAGGCGGGAACTGGCCGGAAGGTGAGTTGGGCATGGGTGGGGGGGCTGGCAGGGAGCTGCAGGTGGGTGCTCAGCACCCACCAATTTTTCCCCATGGGTGCTCCAGCCCCGGAGCACCCATGGAGTCGGCGCCTATGGCCATGCCAATCAGGGCCCAGCTGGCCCTGATAAAAGGGCTGTGGGTCAGGAGCTGTGAGAGTCTCACTCTAGCCCTGGATTGGGAAGGGAGAGCTGCCTGAGAACAAAGTACCTGAAGTGGAGCACTGTTGGGGAAGGGCAAGAGGAGCTGGGAAGCTCCAGCCTGGTAAAACCCCAGGCTGCAGGCCTTGGTGAAGGCCTACAGAGGTACTGGGGCTGCAGAGATACAGCCTGGGAATAGGCAAAGGCAGCAGGTCCAAACCCCTTTGCCAATGATGAGTGGCCATTACACTGCAGTCTGCCCCGGTGAGCAGGGGCTAGATGATGACTGGCAGCAGCCACTGAGGCAAGGAGGGTTAGAGGGTTGGGGGTTCCCCTGGGAGCGGAGACCGAGAGTGTGGGGGTATTGGTGGGGCAGAACCCCAGGGCAAAGGGCACCGTGGTCCGGGAGGGACACGGGGTCCAGCAGTGGGGACGAGACAGGCCACCAGGAGGCGCTTTGAGGCTGAAGAGCTAATTCCTGAGATGACCAGCAGGAGGCGCCACGCCGGTGAGTCTTAACGTCGCTACAATGTGCAAAGATTGTATTAGCGCTTTTTGCCACAGCACTGGACTAAGAGCTCATGCTGACGTGATTATCTGGGATGGCCCCTAGTCCTTCTCTGAGTCACTGATTGCCAAAGACAATCTCCCATCCTGCAGCTGTAATCTGAATTTTTTTGTTCAGATATATTACTTTGAATTTGGCTGGATTAAAATGCATGTTCTTGGATTGTGACCATTAACCCAGGTGATTCAGATCACTCTATCACAATAACCTGTCCTCCTCATTATTTACTACCCTAGCAATCTGTGTGTCATCTACAAACTTTACTAATAAAGATGCACACGCTTCTATTACTGTGTCACTGTGTCAGAGTGTGCTTCATCTTCAGCCAAGGATTATCAGATCAGCAAAGTGCTAGGCAGCTCTCAACTAGTATGAGCAGTTCATAATAAAGTGTAGCATATAACATACCACTAATCATTTTAGTATTCAGTTTCTATTAGCAATTTTAATTATGGCATGACAGCTCGAGTGCAGTTGAGCAGTGTTAAGAATTATGACAACAAAATCAACACAATTAACTAGATTTAACAATTTGACTATAAAAGCTTTCCCTATTGCCTTATACATTCGTCACTGTTAATGTTATCCCAGTAATCTTCCATTTGTTTTCAGATTCACTGAAATGAAAATATACAGTTAAAGCAATCTATATGCCAACCCTGTGTCTTGGTTTTACCAAATAGCTTGAATGAATGCAGTGCAATCTTCCCTACTTTTCCATACTTGCAATAACAGGTTCAAGGAACAATTTCTACTTTAAAGCTTTTCCCTTGGCTCTCAAGACTGATGTGTCGTTGGAGCATCCATCCTTTAAGTGAGACTTTCACACTATACCAGACTTAAAATAAAAAAAACCTATAGAAAACTCCGTTCAGTTAGCCAGTATTTTTCCTTTTTCATTTTCAAAAAAATTGTAATAATTTATGTTAAAACAGGAGTTCTCTCCCTTGCACCCACCTTTTTATTTTGCAGTAAAGCTGTAGTCCACTAGCTATAAAAGTTTGCTGCCATGTGCCAAGGTGTTTGCCATGTCAAAAGAGAGACTGTTGCCATAAAAAGATTCTGATGGCATAAATCCAGCATGGTGGCCAGAATATGGAATAAAAGATGATGAACTCTCAAAGGGCAGGTCCTTATTCAAATAAATGCCCTCTTTGCCCATATGTGCTACCTCTAGATTTCTTATAGGAGAAATGGTATTTTGAAAAAGGACAGTGCCATCTTTTCTCCACCCCCTACTCTGATTCCTCTACATGGAGGGAGCTCCATGCTCCAAAACCAAAGCCTACACAACAGTTCAGACTCCCTTCACACAGAAAATCTCTCTCTTAGAACCATAGTTCAAGGCATCCTGAGGTCAGGATTTTGAAGAAAGGCCTGGAGTCTATTCAGACCAGAGGTGCAAGTAAGCCGGTATGGCGTACCGACAAGAGCCGGTGCGCCGTACCATGGCAGACCGGCTTCCCCAGGCAGCAATTTAAAGCAGCAGCTGGAGCCCCAGGCCCTTTAAATAGTGCAAGAGCCCCGCTGACGGAGCCCTGGGGAGGCAGCAGCGGGGCTCCAGGGACGATTTAAAGGGTCCAGGGCTCCGGCTGCCGATATCGCTCCGGGCCCTTTAAATCGTCCCTGGAGCCCTGAGGTAGCGGCAGCGGCTCTGGTGGCTATTTAAAGGGACCGGGCCTCTGGCCACCGCTACGCCCCGAGCCCTTTAAATAGCCACCGGAGCGCCGACACCGCTACTCCAGGGCTCTGGCAGCAAGGCTTCGGGGACAATTTAAAGGGCCCAGGGCGGTAGAGGCAGCGGGAGCCCCGGGCCCTTTAAATCGCCCCCCTGAGCCTGCCAGAGCCCTGGTATAGTGGTGGCAGGGCTCTGGCGGCTATTTAAAGGGTCCAGGACTCCCGCTGCCTCTACCGCCCCGGGCCCTTTAAATCGCCGCCCGAGCTCTGCTGCTGGAGTCCCAGTGGTGGCGGTGGCAGCCGGGACCCCCGGGCTCCGTCGGCAATTTAAAGGGCCCAGGGCTCCGCTGTGGTAGCGGCAGCTAGAGCTCTGAGCCCTTTAAATCTCCCCCTTTAAATCGCCCCCCGAGCCCCAGGGCTCCCAGCCGCCTCTGCAGCTGGGAGCTCAGGGAGTGATTTAAAGGGCCCGGGGCTCCCAGCTGCTGCTACCACAGCCCTAGCCCCGGGCCCTTTAAATCATCATTTAAAGGGCCCGGGGATTTAAAGCCCCACCTCTTCTGGTAGAGGCCATGCCTATTCCGGTTGAGGTCCCGCCCCCTCCTCAGGACTCCGGAGTACCAGTAAGTCCTTTAAGTTACTTTCACCCCTGATTCAGACACAGAATCTGCTCCAGAAGGTCTATTAACCCACTCCATAGGAATAGTCTATAGCAGAAACTCCACATCCTTGCAGGATCAGGAGGTAAAATTAAGGCATATGGAGCACTGCTCAGGTAAATACACTTCACCAAAGCATCTAAATCATCGATGATTAGAGGCTGAGACTAAGAAATGTCATCATACAAAACAGTCAGTTGTTGGACCTGCCGTCCATAAGTGAAGTAACTGGAACCAAAGCTCCCCTGGCCAAAAAATAAATAAAAATAAAACATTTCCCTCCTGGGACAAGAACGGTCTTTTAAAACTTTCTATACTGAGTTTCAGCTAGTTACAAGAAAGTAGCTCTAACTATGGGAGAAAAACAGACAACATGTTGACAAGCTGAAGGTCCAAATGGAGTTCTAGTTGACCTGCCTGCTGGCGGGCTAGAACGGACGGCATGTGGGAACCACACTACCTCATAACACCTCACGGGGAATGTTTCCAGTGCTCAAGCAGAAGTCCATTTGGCCCCCAATGGTCAGAGTTTTTGAGAAGGTTCCAGGACAGGGTGCAGTGAGCGGCCCATCTCATGTAGGGTTGCCAATTTAGACTGGATGTATTCAGGGAGGTTTCATCACATGACAATCTTTAATGAAAGATTCATTTTTAATTCCCGGAGACTCCAGGGCAATCATGGAGGGCTGGCAACCCTAATCTCAAAAGTGGGGATCTGTCCTGACAATACGCCGAGGAGAAACACCTCTTCTTCCATGTACCACTCCTTCTGCTAGAAGTACAGTATATGAGTAACCACTGGCCTAGTTAATGAAGAAAATAAGAGGCTGGTGTTCAAAGCAGAAAACAGAGTTTTTGTAGTGCTTCCCCTTGACTGTATGTTGGTTTCAATAAAAACATTGCTCTCAGCCCTCTCTTGAGAACCTCCATATTAAAAACACTCTCGTGTACGAAATTCCAACTTCACTGAGTTATAAACATAATGAAGATTACAGAAAAGTAACAGTAATAGCTGTGGGGTGTAACTTTCCCTACAGAAGCAAATCCCTCCAGAATCATAACTTACATTTATATCAATCAGAACACTATTCTGCAGCAAAAAGTTTCACACTTAAAAAAAAAAAACAACTTTGACAAAAAACAAAACAAAACACACCACACCACATTTCTTGATCAAGGAAGGAAAATGCCATCCTTAGAGTGCTATTGCTTCATATTTTTCATTACCAGTGCATTTTCCTTCATCAGGAACCAATGACGGAGGAGTTATGGGTTTCTGCATTCACTGCCCCTCCTTTCATGCTGCGCACGCACCCCACACAAAAAGTAAGGTTCCATCTTTACAGTCAAAAACTTCAGATTCAACACACAACATTAAAACACATACAGAGTATCTTTAGTTAAACTCTCAGCTGGAGTAAATCAGCATAGGTCCATTGAAGTCAATTAATCTATGTCGATTCACATCAGTTAAGGATCTGGCACCATGTGATTAATGGGTGTGATGTCACATCCATGATTTAGAACACATAACCTCCACTTATAATTCTTACATATTGCTTAGGTATTACTAAAGCCAGGTAAACAAATTTGTCTTTATTTTTGTTCAAAATCAAGTTATCCATCTCATGGAGAATTCCAAAGACAGGAAATTCCCTTCACTCCTATCTGTATAATCATAGTACTGGCAAGAGATTTAGAACATTTCACTAAAGCTGGACATGACCAAGAGCATACAGAGGACAGACCCTTTGTTAAGTCTATACTTTTACATAATGGAAAAGAATTTTTGGTAAGACAATTTATAAGGGTTTCAGAAGTGTCTTGGTGTATTATTACAGAACATCAGATGTTACCATGAGCTGCAAGCTACATTTTCAGTTAGCACTTGGAGGACTGTAATGAGGATTAACGTTGTTTTGGAGCAAACTTCCAAGAAGTTTATATTGGAAATAAAGTATTAGCACCAAGGCTCTTCAAAGAAGTGGATAGATAATTCATGTTGAATCTGGAGCCTTGGTGTCTGAGATTTCCTGCTACAATTCTTCTGTCCACTGCGTGCTAAGATATGATATCAATTTGTTGTTAACCATTATGCCTTTCAGGCATGCTGCAGAGTCTATCCGTTTTCCCAGGTTTTACTTGGTTGAGTGAGGAGTGAATAGGTTGAAGGGAAAGATTTTTTTCTTTAAGATCTTTGAAAAGCTCTTGCAGAGTGGTTTGAGGATCAGGATTTATTTTTTTAATAGGAGAGATCAATTTGGATGTAAAATGTTGTTTTGTATGCTTTATTCCACTGGATAGGTACTTAATAAACTGGAATAAAACAATAAATGTTTATCTTCGTTTCTTATTGCTGTACTACACAGATTATACTCATCTGTGTACTAGTCTAATATGGCATGGGTGAGTTTAATGGATCTTCAAAAGGTGTATGAAAGATTATTGAAGGCCAAGCAAAAGCTAAAATGAAAAAGTCTCAAGGGGACATATTGACAAGAGATGATCAAAGAATCTGAAATTTTCATTTGTCTAGTTAGCATTTAAACTCGGTTCTTTCAAATAAATCTATAGTTTGGATAGCTCTTCTTACCCTTCCCTTAGAATACACCTCTGTTATGAAGGCAGTATGATCTAAAGTCAGAATATGGGACTGGGAATCAGGATTTCTGGGTTCTCTTCCCACTGCAGCCAACAGTTCATCCGTTTTAATTAATCTCATTGAATGTCCCCTTGTTCTTATGTTATGAAAAAGGGAGAAGAGAAGCTCCCAATCTGCCTTCTCTGCACCTTTCATAATTACATATACTTACAATATGTCCTGTCTTGTCTCCTTTTTAAGGTGAACAGTCCCAATCTTTTCAATCTCTCTACATATGAGAGCGTTTTAACATATTCCTTATCATTATCATCACCCTTCTCTTAAACCCCTATAATTCTGTAAGTACAGAGGTTATAAATACAAGATTACAAATTTACTTCAATGTTCAGTAAGTCTCTTGAAAAGAAAATTTATATATATATATTAAATTGCATGATTAGAATGTGCATAATTAAAATTTCAGTTTGGGGTCCTATTATATCGCAATCAAGCGCGTGTGTGTGTATTTTGGAGGGAGGGTGGGGTGGGGGAGAGGAGGCAGACAGCTGGACATTTTTTCAAGGGAAGTTAAAGGACAGCAGATAACACAGAGGGGGACTTATCACCACTCTTAGTACTTTTCAGGTAATTTGGCTCTCCTTGTCCTACATGGACCCTCGCTAATCTCTTTACAGCACTTTTGATGAAGGAAGTTTTCCTATATTGCTAGCACCTAAATCCTACAAAAATAGGCATTTGGAGAAGTGTGGAGAGTACTCTCACTCTCTCGCTCTCTCTGTGGCTCTGATTCAGGGTAGCACTTAAAAACTTAGGGCTGGTCTACACTAGCCCCGAAGTTTGAAGTAAGATACGCGACTTCAGCTACGTAAATAACGTAGCTGAAGTCGAAGTATCTTAGTTCGAACTTCGAAGTACTCACCCCTGGTCCACACTGCGGCGCGCAGGCTCCCCCATCGACTCTGCCGGCTCCGTTCGTGGAGCAGGATTACCAGCGTCGACGGGGGAGCACTTCCTGGTTCGATTTATCGCGTCTAGACAAGACGCGATAAATTGAACCCAGAAGATCGATCTGACGCATCCGACAGAGCTGGTAAGTGTAGACTAGCCCTTACTTAACTTTAAGCATATACTTAAATTCCATTGCCCTCAATAAGGGTTAAGCAGATGGTTAAGTACTTTCCTGAATGAGGGTGAGAGTGCAGCATTGTCAAACCAAAGTGTTTAAAAATCAGTCAAGCCCCCCAAAATCATGAGATTTTAAAAATGATAAATGTTGGGTTCTTTTAATTTGCCTTCAAGTTTCTGAGCTTTAATGGAGTCCCATTATCAAACTTTTCTCTGCAACCTTGAGGGCTAAAAATCTACTCTCTTTTCTTTTAGATGCACACTAAAAGTCTCATGTATCATCTGACGCCAGGAGCTCGGGCTCGAAGAAAAACACCAACTATTGCAAGGCTTGCAATAAAATTGTGAGAATCAGCAATAGTGAGGGGGGAGAGAAGGTATGCATGTGTGTCTACGGGTCCATGCCACCAACATGCAATCCTTGACCATGTATTGGGGTTGTTACTACTCAGCTCCTGAGTGTATCTCCAGAATTCACTCAGTTTCTCATCAAGATACTATCAATTAGGCCTGCTCAAGTTTTGTTTGTTACTTATTCAGACATGTTTTGGGAGTAACAAACCATTTATGAGCCTTGAGACAAATCCCATTTTGCCCAATAGCTGGAACATTCTATGTCCAATCAAGTAAATGAAAAGCTCCCTCAAGGTTTGTGATGACCAAACCTTCTCCAATATTCACACGGGAATAAGATTATACATGGAAAGACTTTGTTCAAATTAATAATACTGGAACTCAATAGTGTAAAATCAAGTAGTCTTTAAATATTTCTGAGTCAGCTCGTGTCTTGACGTGAAAATCCATACAAAGAATGAATACAGACTGCCAACCTCAGAAGGTTTATCCTCCTATTTTGTAGTCTCCAAAGCTAAAATCAGAGGGATGATCTGGCCCAGTATTTTTAATTCTTTTAATACACGTAACTGTAGCTCTGGCAAATGACTTCAAGTCAGTGTCCAACAGTAAAATTGGCTTGTATGAGCAAAATTATCTTGGCTGTTTACCAGGCTCGCAAAACTGCAAAATAGAGGCAAATATAGAAATTTGGGAGAGTGTCTATTTGCTACTTGTGACAGAAGAATACTTTAGCAATAATAGCAGTATTTTGTATTTATGTAGCACCTTTGATTTGAGGATCTCAAAACTTCTTACAAACACTAAACTTTAGAAATGGTAAGTAGTATTATCCCTAGTTTACAGAACCAAAGCCTGAAGAAAAGTGAGTTGACCACAGTCATACAGCAAGTGAAAGGCAAAGCCAGGAATAGCATCCAAAACACTTGACTTCAGTTAAAACGCCCTGTTTATTATTAGATCATACCTCATTCCTTATTAATACTTCGCAGTGTTTTGTTCACTAACCTGTTCAGTGCACCACTAACAAAGATTAATTAACCTAGGCACTTTTTGATAACTTTAAAAGTGATCTGTTGTATTTCTCCTTTGTTCATATCTTGTTTAGTTGTTAACCCCATGTGTGGTCTTAGAGATTTTGGATCACAACATCTAACAAACTATTACAGTATCTGAGTCACATGACACACTAGATGGCTAGCATTTCAAATGTTTATAAAAAGTTCAGTCAATATGCCAAGCGGTAGGACACTTTCATTTTGAAACTCTAAACCAGGCACGTTATGTACCTGAAATTCAGCGCACATGCCTTTTGGTGAATCCCAGCTGAACTTTATCATTAATCTCTTTCTTATTCACTGATGCAAGGCAAGGATTCGAGTGTTCAGATGGAAGCCACACATGGTTTTGTGCATTTTCAGCCTCAAACCAGGCAAAACTCAACATCATATATAGCAGCATACTGAGCCAAAACAAAAGAGTCCCACAATGCTGGGTGGACTGAAATCACAAAGTTTTACAGCTATATTAATAAGGACTAAATCACTAGTTGTGGCCCTATCAGCTGTGATAACATGAAAAACTTTTCTCATCTCAAAAGCTAGGCTACAGAAGGCTTCCATTTTATCATCAAATTCATAACCTGTCTTGTGTTAAGGCTCAGTAGTTCAGCTACTTTGGCATTTAATAAATGTAGCTTATTTGGGACATTTTCCAACTCCAACACCAGTGGTTCTCAACCTATTTACTATTATGGGCCGCATATGAAGCCCTCCATGTGTCATGTGGGCTGCATCCACACTATATACTACCTGTATGGCCCTGAGGATGTCACATGGGCCGCAGCTGTGTGCTGATTGGGCTGCAAGCAGTCCATGGGCTGAGTACCATTGTCCTACACTATACCAGGCAAGCATGGTGAAGTGGTTCTCAACCAGAGGTCCGGGGACCCCTGGAGGGCCATGAACAGGTTTCAGGGGGTCCACCAAGCAAAGCCAGCGTTAGACTCGCTGGGGCCTCAGGCAGAAAGCCAAAGCCTCATCGCATGGGGCTGAAGCCCAGGGCCCTGAGCCCCGCCACCTGGGAATGAAACCAAAGTCTGAGCAACGTAGCTTTGTGGGGGCCCCGTGACATAGGGCCCCAGGTAATTGCCCTGTGTGCCATCCCCTAACGCCAGTCCTGGCTTTTATATGCAGAAAACCAGTTGTTGTGGCACAAGTGGCACAAGCTGTGGGTTTTTATAGCATGTTGGGAGCGGGGGGAGGGGGAGGCTCAGAAAGAAAACGTTTAAAAACCCCTAAAGCAATTTACTTGGTCAACAGTTTGACTCGTTTTCTTTGTTTTTCCAAATCTATAATACTATATAGTTATTCCCTCAGATCTTTAAATGCTTCTGAGAAAACAGATGCGGTTTTAACTAAAGAAGAGCTCCATTTGAAAGTCAACTACTTTTACTTTTATAAAATGCTTTTATTTATCAGTGAATATTAAAGGATTGCAGTGCCACAATTGGACAGTAGATGTCATATGGTTTAGCAAGATGACTGAACTAAGAGCAGAACTATATTAGATTGGGGGAGGAGGGGAAGAGAGACAGAAGGGAAATAAGAGGCAGCCAATCTCTCTAACAACAGTTTGCAATAAAAAAGTAATGACGCACATTTGTTGGTTGCAGGAAAACATATAGTAACCACATACTGGAAGAAACTATAGAATCCCTGAAGGGAATGGCTGGCTTGCCCGATTATTGGATAAACCGTGTAAAGAAAAAACTAACATCCAGAGAAGAATACATCTTTTTGATGGTTTTGATCCCTTTAGAATATTATTAATAACTAGTAGCTGAAAGCCTGGGCTGTCGCACAGGTATAATTTGTAAAGTTGTATGTGTAAAAAAGCCAAATGTGGTTGAGAACTCAAAAATGGGATGGTAACAGATCGCGAATCCCAGGGATGATTGAACCTGGTGATAGTCTGAACAAAAAGAGCTCTCAGCCATGCTTGTAGCTGTTTCCATTGCTTGACACTGACTGAACAGACCTTCTAGGCTTCAGACTGACACACAGAATGACAACCCTGGAATCATATTATACCGATTATTTCTATTACAATAGCACCTAAAGGTCTCAACTAAGATCAGGGCCTACTTGTGCTATGTGCTATACAAACACATAGTAAGAGACAGTCCCTGCTGCCGCAAAGAGTTTGCCCTCTAAATAGACCAGGCAGAAAGAGTACTCTTATCCTCATTATGCAGATGGGAAACTGCAGCACAGAGTAGTTAAGTGACTTGCCCAAGGTCATACAGGACATCTGTGGCAATGCTGAGAAATGAACCCAAGTCTCCTGAGTCCCACTTCCGTGCCTTTACTGCATAATCGTCCTTCCTCTCTAGAGCATCCCTAATATCACACTGCTAATGCCATGTTCCTGCCCAGCCCCATTCGCCTCCTAGTCACTGTAACAGAGGAAGTCAACGCAGACTTAGATTCTCTGTCTCATTATATTGCATCCAACAACACCTCCCTAGTACTTAAAAATGCAAATTACAGTAACATTCTCTGTCCTTCCTTCCAAGCCTGTAAGGGAAATAACTTGATTGGCTTATCAAGGGTTTAGGGGGTGATATTGTTTTGGGGTGGTATTGTGAGCGAAAGAGAGAGCACGTGTATGCACAAGCGATCATGTGCTGTGTTTTTGTATTGAGGAGCAATTTATTGAAGTAAAGCTTACTCAAAGAAGTTAATTTTTCATTTAATTCTAAGAGTAGGGAGGTCTGTGGTCATTTGTGGAAGTCATTTCTTTAGTTTGAAGCCCAGTTCTTGTGAAAGTACTGTTCCTTGCACCCACGAGCTTCATCTGATTGGTCAAAAGTTTCACTGCTCCAGGGGAGCTCAAGGTTGTGGAAGGAGTGGTGATGTCTCAGGCAGCTGGGGCCCATCCCACCGCAGTGACTCTGTCAGCGGGGACGCTCCACTTTTGCAAAAGTGGGGTCTGGATTTACCCTGAGTGCAGTTATTCACACGCACAGTAGAGGATTAGAATTTCTACCTTAACTAAAGATACACCTACAGTGCCGCTGGAGATGTAATTTCTAGCTAGGGTAAACATTCAAATGCTGGCTTTGATTGCTATTTTTAGTGCGCTAGATCAGCATGGCTGCAGCAGTACAGGCAGCAGCTCAGGCGAGTCACCCGAGTACAATCCCATCTGAGATCTTAGGTATGTACTCAGGCGACTAGCCCAAGCGTCTGCCCATGCAGCTGTGGCCACACTGCTATTTTTGATGCGTTAGCACAAGCAGAGCTAGCATGCATATGCCTACCTGAGGTGGTAATTACACCTCCAGCTTCAAAGACAACGTACCCTAAAAGGCTACAATAAAAGTTACCACTACCATTTCCTTTTGTTTTTGAAGTACGCTGACTGAAAAGGAATAAGGACTTTGGGAAAACTGATTGGCGTGACACTACAAGCTGCCATGAGGCCCCCAAAATATCATATTTGTTATGCTCTTGGGTTGTTAAAAATCACAGTTCACCTGTTTTCACAGAGACTTTGAAACTGTAAATCAGAGTAAAGTTCCATATGCACTAACTCAGATCCTATTTTCCCCACATTCATTAACATCTCATAAATGGAAGGAGTTGTTCTGGTTATTAATTTAGACCCCTATATCTTCTCAAAGGTACTAAAATTATACTGCTAGGCAGTGGTGGATTAGCCACTGGGCCAACGGGGCCCATGCCCAGGGTCCCCGGCCAATTGGGGGGCCCTGGAAAATGGGCATCCCTACGCCCCAACCCACCCGGTGCTCCTGCCAGGGCACAGGACATGACCCCATTTTTCTGACAGGAGTGCTGGGGTGGGAGGGACTGCAGGTGGAAGGGGTGGGGAGGAACCCCTACTTGCTCTGGCCCAGGGCCACACAAAACCATAATCCACCTCTGCTGCTAGGACAGTAAAGAAACAATCTGATTCCATTTGCATATGTGTGTGCAACCAGTTAACTAATGCTGGCTGCTGCTGGAGATCAGACACGATCAGAATGATCCCTTCTGGCATTGGAATCTATGAAACTATGAAAGACATCACTTAACTTTTTTTTAATGAATAAAACAGGATAATTAAGAAAAACAGCAGTGGATTAGAAGAAGAAACACATGATGGAAACCAATGTTAAACTCAAATTACATTAAGCACAGTCTCTATAAAACTATTTAAGCAATTTAAAGACTGTCTTCTCCTTACCTTTCATCACATGCCTATCAAAAACAGTCCAGTCCCTGCACAGCCAAATACTAATGGCTTTAAGATCATGTTAGAAGGTAGCAGTAAGTCAGCCCAAAATGTGACTGTCACTGCAACGGTTTAATATCTGGTGACAAAGGCTGTCTGGTTTCTAAGTATGTATCTTAGAAGTCCATTTCAATACCAAGGAATGTATTTATAGTTTTATAGTTTTATATACTGTTATGAAGAACCATGGGCAAAAAACAATTTTTAGTATACACAAATGAGTGATTAGGGCCACAGACTACAATGAGAGTTATGGATCCTCAGTACCTTTGGAAAAAACAGGCCCTAGGTGTCTTAAGTTGACCCTCAAAAACCGAAACATCTAAAATTAGCGATACTTTTGAAAATGTAGGTCTAAGCAATTGTGACCTAAATTGTAATGCGAAAACAGATCCCAGAGGTGACATTTCAGCTATTACACAGATCCACTGTGCAACTGCAATCCTTTCTCATAATTAAAAAAATATGGAGCTGGCAGGGACATTACAAATGTTTTGAAAATAAAAACAAATCATCATACTCCTGCCCCACCTACACCACTTTTCAACCAGCTCTATAGTTGGTTAGAAAATTGCAAACGTTCCTGCCCCCAAAAAGGGGTGAGGTGAGTTTCACAGAAATTTCTGCAAAATCGGAGGGGGAGGCTGTTTTTCCAACCAGTTCTAGCTAAATACTTTATGTCTGAAAAAACTAGAATCCAATAAAATATATACAAGACTCAGCAAATGGAAAATTAATCTAAGCTACTACCATGCATATATAATAACTAAAAACAGAAACCCTCCATAAAAAGGAACATAGCTTTAAATTATTTTTCCTCAGCTTTTTAATTTAAGCGGCAATTAAATTTATTTTGCTTTCATCACCACAAATTTATTTGGGGAAAAAAAAGGCCAAATAGCTAATTCAAACTAAAGTAAAAGAAAAATATCTAAACCATTGCAGAACAAACGAGTGAAGCAGCTCTCAGGGAAATGGCTGTTATTCTAAACCACGGATTGCTGCTGTCACTTCAAGAGCTGCTATGCTTCTCTGAAAAAAAAAAATTTGTTTCTAAAGAGAACATTTTTCAACTCTGCTCACTGTATAATTTATGCACCTCGCTTTGCCGATGTCCTTGTTACTTAGGATATTTAATTACTAAATAAATAAATAAAATAAAATAAAAACCAGAATTTCTCTCTTAGGCTTTCATATGGTTCCTGTTGCTCGTTCCCTACATGAGGGAGCAAAGATCCTGTTTTTCATGCAAAGACCCCTAGTAGTAAAGAACAAGGGAAGAGAAATATAGAAAATATAATACAGAAGAATAATTTTTTTCTAAGTGTAATATTTGTCGAGAGGCATCAAATTATCAGCTATTACAGCCAACTAAACTGGTCTTTACTAATTCCAAGGGGGAGATGGGGGAGGGGGGCAAGAGAACACTGTGCTAAATCTAGAGCACAAAGTAGAGCAATATGCAGTGTACACCCATCATTTCCATCACATATCCCAAACCTTCCAACAAACAGGTATTTCAAGGGGATTTGGGCACCTAGTCCCATCAGTCTCCTTTGAAAATCCCGACCAGAGTTCCCAGCAAGCTACTTCACTCTGTTCACTTTTCAAACACTGCTCTGCTATGCAACAATGAAGTGAAACAGGTACCATGGAGAAAAATAAATGCCCCTTGACCCAAGACTCTCCCCTGGGAAGTTAGCTAAAACTACAATAATAGAATTAATAGGAGTCACCTGTTCTTCTGTTATTGCTAATACTGTACTACTATTGTAATGAACTGAGTAGTGTGTATGCTTACCTCTCAGCTACTGGATGGGATCAGGCTCATACTGCTTAATAGCAAAAAGAGAATGCATTTTTACTTCTAGTGGTAGGGGCCTGAGATTTTGGAGCAAGCAGATTCACTTCCCGCTGTCACTGTGAAATTCCATGTAGTCATGGTGTACAGCATAATGACAACCATGAATCAGCCAGAGATTTGTTACAGTCCTAACCCTGATTAACAAGAACCTGAGAAACATTTGTGTTTGTATTAGAGTTGGTATCCTCCATAGGCTGCTGAAACTGAAGGGACACCTGATCACAAACATTTCTGTAAGTCTGATATTATTATTAACGTATTATATTAATCATATTATTATTCTTATTAAGCACTTACATTGCCACAGTGCCTAAAGCTCAACCAGGCTGGGCCCCCACTGTGGATGGCGTTGTACAATAATTTCGTAAATAACAGTCCCTGCTCCAAAGAGCTTACAGTCTACAAGACAAGACATAACAGGCGGATGTTCCATCTAGGAAAAAACAGTGGTAAACAAAACTGGGAAAGCACAGACCACACAGCTCATTATTATATAAATGACTTCATTACCTGTAAGTGCTGAGTTGCATGGTTAGTATTGTAACAGTAGAAACACTACCCATTAAAGTGTTAATTCAATAAATTGCAGCTACAGTAGGGATTTTGTCTATGATGTAGAATCGTACTACATTTTGTTAATACACTAGTGCTGAAAATAATAATGAGCTAACATAGACAGGTTTTGCAACACAGGAAGACATTTTTTATTATTATTTTTAACACAAACAGGGGGGAAAAGGGAGCTTTGAGAGTAAAGGAAGTAGCCTGTGTTTGTTGTAATGAGAGGTAAAGAAAGAACAAAGGAACTTCTGACCCCAGGCGTAACCAAAAATAAAAGTGATAATGTGGCTTCTTCATCCACACAACTGCTGACTCGGTACTCACTTATTCCCTTTATGTATCATTCTGAAACATAACAGAATTAGGTAACTGCTTTTTGTTTTTTGGATAGGCGGGGGTGGATTTTTGCCATGTTATTTATAAACTGGGAAATATTTTCTGACACTGAATTTTGACAGACTTGCTCAGTTTTGACTCAGCCTTTGATAATTACACAGCAACAAAGCTGATGATTATGGGTAATTTCTGTTTGCTGCTTACGCTATGGCTATTCCAAAGTTTTCTTGATAGCAGTAGTCGAGTCATTTCAGATACTATTTAATTTTACAGACATCTTACTACATTTTTTTGTTTGTGTTTGGTTTGTCTTAATCTAGACACATGGATGGATGTTAGTGTTTGTGAAAATGAATGACTAGTGACTACTTATACCATGAGCAGATGTTGTGCATACTCCCTCACATGCTGTAGCTCTGCAGTACACCTCACTCCTGACCTTTAACACCTTCTGCTGTTCCACTCCTAAGTAGAGAAGCCCACATTTTCAAACACAAGTAGTGATTTTGGATGCCTCTATTCTTGGGTGCCCAACGTGAGACAATGTAAGGAGGTCTAATTGTCAGAGGATGGGTACTCAAGACTTTCTGAAAGTCACACCCCTTTAAGGTGCCTGTTCATGGACAGAACTGGCCTTGGATTCTAAAGAAGGGAACTAAAGTTTAAGAATAAAAGAAAATTAAATATATTATAGTAGAGCATTTACTCTACTTATAGTTAAGAATGTTGTTTTCTGTTTAAAAGTTGAATATTCGATGTGATCTAAAGTCCTGAGAGCAGGCATGCTCAGTGGATGGTACAGGCATACATTGCAGAGATCAGGCAGAGGAACATGTTTGGTGCATGGTACACTACACAGCATTGAGCTCATAGCTGGGAGCTGAGAACAGACATGCTTGGAGAATCATGCATCAAGCACACAACACAGACTTGAGTGATGAGCTGAGAACAGGCATATTCAGTGCATAGCAGATTCCCACAAGCACTGATATCATGGGAGGGAGGGGATAAGAACACACCGAGATGAATGGAGCAATTCACACCCCTCAGGGCTATTGTTTCAGGCTGTATTAATCGTGATGGAGTGCTTTCATTCAGATGAGAATATCTCAGTGTGATGATTGGGCTACCTCACACCTCTGTGAGCCTCCTATGCTGCAGATGGATGTGTAAGGCCCCCTTCCCCAGACACTAGACCCAAATTTGGAGTAGGGACTCAGTCTCCTGGGACTAAAGACTTCTGGTCCTCTTTGCCTCATGCTGGTACATGTACTCCTCACAGCCCTACCACCTTCCCATGGTCCCTCCAAGCTTACCCGGGGCATACAATGGTAAGAAGGAGGGTGGAGCTGACTGCGGGGGACCGAGGCAATCAGACCAATGAGCATGATGACGGGAATATTGAAGGAGCTGGACAGGGTTGGAGCAGTGGTGGGGGATGTCATATAATTAGGATATGCCTTGTACAAAGTATGCCTTGTGAGGTATCATTCTAAAAGTCTTGATCCGCTAGACATTAATATCTCATTGGATTGTATGTGCTACCGTTGTATGTGAAGTTATGAAGTTTGGCTATGTGTGTGTTACTGAAACATGTTGTGAGGCACAGGGGCTGACTTCTGGCCCCGCCCGTGGGTGCTGTCACCCGGCGTCGGGGGCGGGGCCCCGCAACGTCTCCCGGTGCCCAGTAAGTTTGCCGCGGGTCCATGGCGGGCGGGGAGTTGCCGGTGGGTGCAGAGCACCCACCAATTTTTCTCCGTGGGTGCTCCAGCACCGGAGCACCCACGGAGTCAGCACCTATGTTGTGAGGCTGAAAGCAACCCACAAGCAGCCTTTCAGGTAAAACAGTAACAAGGCCAAACAATGTTAATGGCTTACTGGGGAAATGCACACAAGCACAAGGATTACCCCAGGAACAGGCTTCAGCTCTGTGCCTCAAAACCCCCACAGCCATGCTCCCCAACGTCTGTCTCCCCGCCTCCAAAAATATCCCTATTTACTCCCTGCATTATTCCTGCATCTTTTCCCCAGCTCCTACATCGCAGGTCCCATTCTAACACCTGCCTCTCTGAGGGCAGGTGGGCTGAAGACAGAGAACCAGGCTGCGCTGGACAGGTGGAGACAGGAAACAAGGAGGTAATGCAGGGGCAATGAAGAGACTACTGCAGGCAGGGCATTCTGTGGCTAGGATATCACTACCAAGGAACCAGAGACAGTGGAGGTGCTGGCTGTGGTGCATAAGGATGCTGAGCAATTGTTTTTAAATAATAAAGGAAATTAAACATCCAAAACATTTTTAAATACAGAGTTAAGGTTGCCTGTGGTGATGCCTCGTACCCTTCCAGAATATTTATTTCAGTTGCACTCAAGCCTTTAATGTCCCCTCTTCCGTCAGTAAGCCAAGTGTAGATAGCTCCTGTTTGCTACATCTGACCTAACCCCACGTTTTGTCTTAGGAAAGAGAAGGAGATAGACTTTGTCTTAAAATGCTTATGTGCTCCCTTCCCAGAGTGTTACATAGTTTCTGTAAGAGTAGAGTGCTCGTATGCATGTTATTGGCATCACGAGGCATCGCTCAAGAGGGCACAGTTAAGGTTGTGTTGCAGGGGTGACTTGTTCCTTAATTTGCATTTGCTGTTTTCAGATGTTTAAAGTAATTCAAACTTGACTCTTGATATCCTAATTTTCAGTTTCAAATGTAGCTGAATGAGGCACTACTGAGCAAACAATTGTGTTAATAATGTGTTGGGGCATGGAATGTTTTCTAGCTCAGTCACAAGCTATTGGGTTTGATGCAAGAATCAACGGACTTCGATCTATTGCCTAGTTTTGCAGGAGATCAGAAAAGATTATCATAATGATCCGTTCTGACCTTTGAATCTATTAATATTAACCTCAGACTCCAGAAAACATATATTGGGCCAGAATTTCAGCTGATTTAAATTGGTGTGGCCCCACTGCCACTGATGGAACTATACTGATTTACACCAGCTGAGGATCCAGTCCCTGATGTGCAATATTCCCCATAGGACTACTCTTCAAGATTTGCCTTGGAGCCCACTCCTTCAAGGTACTGTGCATCATGGAAGGGGGTAGAGGGCAATCAGCATCTTGTTGGAGATTCTCAGGAACTCAGAAGATCATGAGTTTTAGGCAGTTGATTTTACAGTGCTTGGCAGGGACATGAAAAGGGTCCCAGCTAAGATCACAAAATTATCCCACACCCATCTATTTTAATCTATACTATACACACCTCTGAGCAGTAGAAGAAGAGGGATTGGATGGTTACCAACAAGATATTGGTGATGAGATATGGAGTCTTTCATCTCTAGGTCACTGGCTCAATTCCAGCCAGTTCAGCAAGGACTGGACGTCTTTACCGTCTAACTGCTGTTTGATGGTCTCTGTGAAAAGTTTTGTTGGTAACAAGTTCCCAAATAGCACAAACATCTTAATGGGCAATTTGAGTAATGCTGTATCTGTACATTCTGGGCCATAACCTCACCTGACAAAAATGGGTGTGGCTCCTCTGAAGGTAATGGAGCTATGACAATTTACACCAGCTCAGCATCTGGCCCAGAATCTTTATTGCCCATTTCCTATGCTGTATGCCTTCTGTCTTGCAAATAACATTAATAAATGCTGTAACTATAATTCTCTTTGACAGCATCTTATTTAAGGGAACACCCTTTCAAAATGTCTCTTGGAAAGATGATATCTTAAACAGTGTACGTGCGGCATGGATGGAGCTGTCTGTCCTCGTTAGCCAAGCAAACAGGAAAGGATGTGAAACACAGACCCCAGAGCAGAGCAAAGCACTTGTCACATTCCGTGATAAGTCAGGGAGCATATACCACAGGGCTGCAACCTTTGGAGCCTCTTAGTGTCTCAAACCGCTTTATGGACACCTCCTGGACAGGTATGATATCCAGGCATCTGAGAGTGCAGCCTGTTGTAGCACTGGAAGATGGCTATTTCTACTTAGCCTTTTGGCTATGGTAAAACCTAATATCAGTTTAATATCTGATATGTCCACTGTGTGAGGACTACAGGCTGCATTTTCACAGGGACAGATTATGATCTAATGCATTTTCCATGGCAATTTCCACGGTCTAATATTCAAGCTCCTGGTGGGCACCTTTACATAAACTGTCATCATGATTCATAAGCTTGGCTCGGATCCTGCAAACCCTGGTGTACGTCCCTAGTTTTACTCATGTGAGAGAAGTTATGCCCATAGTTCCACAGATGTAACAGTTTCATAGAGTTTAAGGCCAAAGGGCACCTTATGATCATCTAGGTTGACGTGCTGTATATCACAAGCATTACATTTCACCCTAATACCCCTATATTGAGTCCAATATCTTAAGTTGGACTAACACATTTCAGTCCACAGGAGATTAAACTATTGTGTTCCACAGGCAGGGAATAGGAGGGACTGAGGTGCACCAACACCCATGGCCTCTGCAAGGAAAGGGAATTCATTCAGTGTGATATGCCCAGATACGTCTATCAGGCAATCTATACTGCAGACAGAAAGGGAGGGGAAGTCCCTGCCAATCTGACCGGGAGGAAGAGTCAAGCACAAATAAGCATTTGCAGGACAGGGGCCTTTGCAGCCTGACAGAGGCCAAGGACCGAATGCTCTTCCCAGACTAAGCTCCCCCGACTCCACCCCACCCCACAAGTCCTAGAGATGATCCACTCCAAGGTTGGGTTGAGGAACACTGGCAGGACCGTTTGAGGAAACTTGCACTTCCACTGTGCTCTCCATCTTCTGTACATAAACAGAAGGTTCAGTTTTCACATACTATCAATCCAGCTCCTTTAACTCGCACTAAAAGAGAGAGAGAGACACACACAAATCACAGATCAACAATTTCAAGTCTACAGTGCACCCGAGCTGGGGAATTGGTCTCTCTATTTCAAATATGCAATGGAAACTGCTCGCTCAGGCTATTAAGGGAGTTGCCAGCAACATGATTAGGCCAAGTTAAAAATCTAGAAAAAAAAATGATTTTAACGTACATCACAAAAGAGCTTCCTTTTGCCAGGTTTTAACTGTTCTATCATTTACCAATCAAACCCATCAAAAACATAGCACACCAAACAAAGTAGTCTGAAATGCACACATTTGTTTCACATAGCTCCAAAATGTTCAGTTTCACTGAAGAGGAAACCATTTCTCCTTTTTGATGAACATGCCCACTGATTCTGGACCTGGTATTGGAAGCCAGTGGACCTAGGATAATGTCTCTGATACTGGAAGGAAGATGAGGAAGGAACCTTACCTCTTTAGGCCCTCCCATTCCAGTTGCAGGAAGCCGACAGATCAAACAATGGACATGATGTACTTCATTTTCTCCGGTGTTTCATCCGTTCTGTGGGTGAAGAGAAGCTCCCTTTTGAATACATCAGCTTCTCAGCATTACCCTGAGCCTCAGGCTAAAAGGCCCATTGATTTGAGAAATAGCTGATGTCCCCATCCAAGCCAGAGTCTGAAGCCTTATATGTGTTTGGACACTTCAAATCCATCAGCCACTAGTTCCTTTGCTATCTTCTCCTCAGGAAGACAGGGAGGGAAGAGGGATCATTCACTCCCCAAAAGACGGAATTGGTATTTGACCATAACTGCTTGGTATCTGGCCTCGGTGATGCCTAAGCAGCCATCTGATAACAGCTAGGCAGGGGGTTACACTTACTACTCTGTTTGGCTAACGACTGCACACACAGCTAGTCCGTGCTAAAGCATCCTATTATTTTTGTTACCCCATCCTCCTCCTCCCCCTTCCTCCCCCATCGCATCCACTGCCGATGTCTTGTCTCAGACAAGGACTGAGATTTATTATATGTTTGTACAGTACCTAGCACAATAGGACACCAAATTGCATGAGGCCTCTAGGTGCTACGGCAAGACAAATGTTAAACAACAGCAACGGAGGAATAGACCTTTCTCCCCCCAAAAGCCAATCTTTTTGATGTCTTTGATGGGAAGGTCTGATCTATCTGGAGCTCTTCAATACTTTTATAGACTTGTGGCATTACCAATGAACTGGAAGTAAGATGAATGAAAAAAATACTGGAGCCCTCATGACACCAAGTGCGGATGAGCCACCTTGTCAATCAAATATCTTTGGTTCAGCAGCCCATCACTAAAGAGATTTTCCCTTTGTCCTTGTTCTCTAGAATGTCAAACACCAAGCACATACTCTCCTGGGCCACCACACTTCTTAGTTATAGCACCTTTTCTATAGAGTCCAACAGCTCCCAAAACTGTGAAAACAAGAAACAGATATGGTCAGGGGACATTATTCTGAGCGGAAGTTGTGAAGGAGGCAGCCACTTCCTGCTCCTCAGGAATAGGTGGTTCCATGTCTCCAAACCCTTCCTTCTCATCTGACCCAGATAGGTGATCATGAATTATGGACACAGCAGGAGACAATGCGGGAACTGGCAGGGGTGGAGGAAATGGAGATAACACCTTAGTTGCACAAAGAAAAGCAGAACTGTGGGGTGGAGTGGCAGGCTTCACAGCTGTATTTTATGATTCCCCAAGTATCAAAGTTAAAGGGAGGCCCCTGAGAATAAGGCCACAGAATCCTCAAACTCTAAAGGCAAGGCAGGGGAAGGGAGTCCATGACGGATTGCCAACTTGACTGGAGAAGCCTCTGAGTAAGAGTTCCTCATAGATGCACTGGGAAAACGCGAGCCCCAACTTCTCAAAGCACCCCTGCTGCTTAGAGTTTTCCCAGTGAACCTTCAAGCCCACCTCAGGCAGTATCAGGGCTGACTAAGAGTAAGAAGCTGATTCAGTGCTAGATCCAGTGACTAAGCCCATAAGACTCTCTTCCCTCCTTATGAAGGTCAGGTCCTCTACTGCCAATAGGTGAGGGCTAAGATAGGAAGACCCCAACATGCCAAGCAGCAATCCAGTGAATGGGTTTCTCCGAGGTAGGACAAACAGTGGGTTTTTATATCTACTTCCATGAACACACAGTAACACTATGCAGACCACTTAAAGCTGCTCTTCTAATTTGAATCCTTGGGACACAGATTGGCCATAATGCACTTGCCCTGGGTAAGAGCCAAGCTGAAAACTAACCATGCAATGGGACAGGAATTGAAGGACAACAGGGGCTTTGGATATAGATGTTTATTAATAACAACTACCTAATCACCACCATATAAAATGAGAGGAAAATGTGTGTATAAAACTCCAGAAATCATTCTGGACACACAGAGATGGTCCCACAGATAGGGGAGGAACTGAGGTGGACAGGATCACAAGGATCTCCAAGTGTTCAGTGCTACAGAAAGGCATTCTAGCACTCCAACAGTAACTGCCTTCCAGTGCGTTCCTACAGTTCAGTGGCAACGGGGTTTGCAAATGTGGGAATGTGCAGAGGCCACCTTAGAGAGGAAAGTGGCTTTATCTGGGTTTTGTTTTTAAATTATGTGGACAGACCCTGCAGAAAAATAATATTATCAGGACATCAGCGAAGAGAAAATGTGACTTTAACAAGAAAAGCAAGGAAGGTCTTGCATTAAGGCAATGGCCTGGAACGCAAGAGATCTGAGATTCTGCCACAGATCCCCTGCATGACCTTGGGCAAATCACTTAAGCCCTCTGAGCCTTGATCCTTATCTGTAAAACAGGGATGATAATAATAATACTCTGTCACTGAGATATTGTGATGATAAATTCATTCATGGCTGTGAGGTGCATGATGATCATTGTAGAAGAGCCTATAAAGAAATGTACCATATAGACATTAAAAATAACTTGGCTCTTTAAGATGTATCTTATTATCCACTTACTCCTAGCCCCACAGGATGTGATGCCCTAAGTGGCAGTGCATACGCCTCCGAGATGCAGAGGGCTGGCTACAGCACCGAGGAGATCTCGCTATCCTTTCTACTCTAGCCAGAGCAGGGAAGACGAGGTACAAAACTCTACTGATGTTTAAAATAGCAGCACCTTTCAGCACACCACTGTGCCCTATAATATCAATACTTTTTATCCTTTAAAGCAAGGATCTCAAACTCAAATCACCACGAGGGCCACATGAGAACTAGTAAATTGTCCCGAGGGCCGCCGCACTGAAATCTTTTCATACAATGATACAAAAGTATAGTCAAAAATGAAAAAAAATGAAGAGTAATATAGTATGCTATTAAAAGTCAATGTATTAACTTTTTAAAAACTGTAATGCAAAGAGCGGTTTTAATAAAATATAAACACTCAGTAATGTTTGGCGCTTGGCTGCCAGTGGAGTCGGCGCCTATGGCGGGCCGCAGGAAATAACTCCGCGGGCCGCATGTGGGCCGCATGTGGCCCGCGGGCCGCATGTGGGCCGCGGGCCGCATGTGGGCCGCGGGCCGCATGTGGCCCGCGGGCCGCGTGTTTGAGACCCCTGCTTTAAAGTAAAAAGAGAGAGCAAAAAGCTTCCCTTCCCAGGCAAAGTAATTTTATTTGCTAAACCAAAATGAAAACACACAAGTGAGGGAGGAAAATCACCAGCGGTCTTTAGCACAATCTCTTCCGCCCCAAATTATTAAATAGAGTTTTAATCTTAGTCTGTCCAGTGTCCATTGTCAGATCTGAGGCATGCAAATGTACAGCACCAGTAAGCAGCAACTTCAGGCCTTTCAGAGGCTGAGCAGGAGGTGCCTGGTGCTGCAGGAAGCGGAATGATCCTCCCTGAACTCATCAAATCTTCTGTGTCACCTAGCTACAGAATGAACAGCAGCCTCAGTGAGCTGGAGTCACCTTGTTGCTTATGTGTATTAATGAGGTCAGGGGCTGACAGAGACTGCTTTCTGTACATGGAAGCCGGATGCAAGGCTATTAAACTGCCAGAAGCTGAATGGTCTGATTTCACTCCTATTGGTATTACTGTATTTCTTACAAATAGTTAATTAAAGCCATTATCAATTGTTAGCACAGTAGCCTGAATATCCATAAAACACATTAATAGGCATAAGGCATAATAATAATAAGGCAGAGTTTGGCTAAGTTAATGAATGCATAACAAATACTTTGATTCCCCCCGAGACACTGCTGTAGTTGAAGGACATGTCATTAAAAAGGCAAGGGGAACTTGGGTCTAATTACCCAATCTTCCAAAATATTTATCCAGTTCTTTGTCATTGTAAGTTATACTAAGACTAGAGTGTGTAAATGGATTTTCCACATGGTGGGAGTGGAAACCGGCAGGACTGCAAAAACAGACTCTAGAAGTCTCCTTCATCTATATTTCAAACAATATATTTACTTATATATAAAGTGCACTGTGAAATCCTGGCCCCACAATGAAGTCAATAGCCAAATTCCCAATTATATCAATGGGGCCAGGATACCACCCAAAGTTTTCCAACAGGCTTGGCACTTACCTAATCACCACTGATCTGGGACAGAAGGATTGAAAATCCTGGTGCCACACTATTAGAAAACCCAATACTGTAATTTTCATATAATTATGGAGGTGTGGTAGGGTGACCAGATGTCCCGATTTTATAGGGACAGTCCTGATATTCGGGGCTTTTTCTTATATAGGTGCCTATTACCACCCGTCCTGTCCTGATTTTTCACACTTGCTGTCTGGTCACCCTAAAGTGTGGTGACAGCAGCTAGTTAATCTCCCATTCCACTCTAAAGTAATCTTGACCCCTTTTGCCCCATTTTACAATAAAATTAAACTATTCTGTCTGAAAATTGATATACATGGCTCTATGCTACAGCAGATTTTTTCCCCTCAGAAAATGGAGGCAGATTGCATAAGGTGCTTCCAATGTTGAACTGTTCCCATTTAAAAATAAAAATCTAAAACTATTTTATCCCCTCCTAACTCAAGACTGCTAAACCTAGAAAGTCTACATTGTTCAGCTGGACTAACTGAAGAGGGATGACTGACTAATTTGGGTGCAGAGGAGATGGGGCTAGATATTAAAAGAGGAAAAAATGCATCCTTCTGTATATGTACCTTCTTTTATAAAGTCTGCATTGATCCCCCTTCTCACATTAAAATGTGTGCATGAGTCTGCTTCTGACACCAGAATATGCACCCCATGCTTATTTTAAAATCCATTCTCTCCAAATGAGTGACATAATTAAATGCACAAGTCAGATTTATCTAATGCTACAAATTCATGTGGGATCTTGCAGAGTTGGTAAACTTCACAAAATTTACAAGCCCTGCATGGACTCCGGTCTATATAGAGCCAATAAAAGGATAAACTGTAATGAATGGAGTAATTTTTAGCAATTTATGAACATTAAAAAAAACCCTAGAAATTCCCAGGCAAAAGACTTCATTAGGATGAAGTTAAAGTTGAAGGAACAAACTAAGGCACTTCAAGGGAAAGAAAAAACAAACAAACCAAACAACCCCAACTCTTATTAGGAGAACATTATAATTTTATTTTAAAAAGGAAGGAACACACATCATTAGTAACACACAAACACAACTTTAGAAACCCTGGAAATTAAAAGTTGAAAAACACTTATGTATGGAAATGCATATTGCAGTTATCCAAATTGCTTTGGCTCTGGCCCTCTACCACGGCTTTGACAACAGCCATAAACTTGAGATAGTGAGCACTGCTAACACTAGAGTAAGTTTATCAGTGGCTTCTAAAACTAAAACTACAAGACTACAATACATTGAGTTTTAGTATGACAGCACACTGTCATCTTACTGAAACCAAACTCCACCTGTGCTTCCATCATAAACTCACATATCTCCTGGCTTTTTAAAGCTTATACTTAGTACACAGAAATATATGTGTAATGATTGTCCACTTTGTGCATCAAACAAGATTGTACTGGAAAAGTGTTGCACTGAGTTCCAAAGGTACACATAGCTCCAAATATAGATGTTATTAAACATATTCCTAACTTATTTACAAACACAAACCCCCTTAGCCTAGAAAATTTAATTACAGGAATTTCACATTACAAGCACAGCGGTAGTACGTGGTGAAGAATACTGGAAACAAGGTATGTATAAATGCCATGAATTTCAGTATGTATTACAATATTTCATTCTTCATACAAATGCTAGAAATACAATGGTTCCTCCAAATTTAAGATATCAGCAGTCTTATGAAAACTCACTTTGAAGCTTTGTAAACCCATTCATGTTTATTCATGCTATAGAAGGGCTATTGAAAATTAGGTCCAAAGGATATGCCAGAGGACCGGGGGGCATCAAAAGTTGGTGGTAGCACAGTGATACAGTTTAAGGTTATTCAAGTGACCTTCTGTGTACATGTTTACACTTCCAAATGTATGGAGGGAGTTTTGTTTGTTTTAGTTCTTATGTGGAACCTTAACTTTTTATTTACAAGCTCATGTTTGTAAAGACAACATATAAAGATGGGATCTTCAGAAGTGCTCTGTGTTGGACTGACTCTCCTCTTATTGAAGTTAATGGGAATTTTATTATTCACGTCAATGAAAAACAGAAGTAGGCCAATGCTGAGTACTTTTGAAAAACATCAGTTGTTTTGAAAAAACAACACTCTCATAGGTTTTATTCCTAAAGCGTTCTTTATTCTCCAGCCTTAATTCTAGGTTAAAGCTTTTGATGGAAGGTATAAAGTAAATAGGTATTTTAACCACTTAATTCTTTAAGCATCAAATTAAAGATGCAATTCTAACCATATATATGTGCTTTGTTCCTAGAATCATCCATATAAAATTGTTCAATAAAAGCAACAAACAGAGGAAAGGGGAAATATTAAAAAAAACACAGTAAGGTAAATAACAGTGCAATGTACATTGCTTCATTATAACCCTCTCTCCCTCTCCCCCCTCCCTCCCCACACATAGATAAACCTTCCACAGAGAAAAAGGGCAAAGCCCATTCCTGCTCCTATTTTGCCAGTGAGGTCAATAATAGGAGAATGCACTGCAAATTAGAGCTTTAATCTGTCTCTCCAATGTCAATAAGAGAAGAATCAAACCGTTAGAAGCCAACAGCCAATGTTTCCATTTTAGGGTATGTCTGTACGGCAGCTGGGAGGATGCTTCCCAGCACGGGTAGGCAAACACATGCTACCTCTTTTCAAGTTAATATGCTAAAAATAACAGTATGGTCATGGCAACATGGGCAATAGTTCAGACTAGCTGCCCAAGTACATAGCCAACGGGTCAAATGGGATTGTACTTGTGCGGCTAGCCCAAGCTGCCACCTCTGCCACTATGACCATACTGCTATTTTTAGCACGCTAGCCCGAACAGAACTAGCGCCCGTCTGCTTGTCCACACTCCCAGCTGCTAGGTAGACATGCCCTAAGTGCTATCCACATGCCAGACAGACAGACAATCTAGCCCTCCCAATAAGAGCCACTGAACCACACTCTCTGTAACAGCTCTTTTCTACAGACCCAGGGTTCCAGAAGAGAGACTCCTTCCTCTTGAAACGTATAGTGCTGCTTAAACAATGATGCTTCAATAATTCCTCCCGCCTATTTGATTTACCTTTCCCTGCCTCCAGCCCAATTCAAGGCCAGCCATGCAAAGCAAAAGAAAAACCTTAGACACACAGGCAACAGAATATTTTAAATATAAAGAGAAACTATTTTTCTGTTTTAAAACAAACATTCTCAATGGACCCAAGAAAAATTACACAAAGACTCATTGTTCTACAAGGCTCCGTACCTTTAGGCACACTTGATCTAAACAAAGTTGTCAGTGGCATTAATTCAGAACAACACCAAGAACAGTTACGTACAATCACAGAGACTAGAGATGATGGAGAAGATCGTTAACCATTCCAAGCCAATGCAGAGTTTTTCCACAATATATTTTGAATAGTGCAATGTTTCTGAAAATCGTCACTAAGCCTATCCCACAGATTCCATGGCAGTGAAACTCCATATGTCACATCAGAGATCAAAATGTCTGGGTCTAGTTAAGTCGTTCACTTTTGATCTAATAAGCCTAGTGGAGAGAGAGTCCTTCACATCACATTCTGTTGACCAAACCTCCTTATAGCAAAGCTGAAACGGAATAAAAAATAACTTCCAAACACTTGGACCAACGTAACGTATTCCTAAATCCCAAAATACGACCCTCCCCTCCAGCCAGCCAGTCACCTTCTCCACTCCAGGGAGAAAGTGATGTTGGTGATGAAGTAGGTAGTGCTCTTCCCCTTGTGTTAGCAATAAAATTATGCCCTAGTGGAGATGCAGCCTTTTGGATGAGATGCATAGTATTGGAACATTTGTGTTCATGACAGTTCTCACAGCACTTTAAGCAAAGGAAGGATGCTAATTCAGTCGCTCTGGCCAAATACCAGTTTGGGACAGTGATATTCTGCCGAACTAGATTCCCCCTGCAATTATAATTTTAAAAGGCATTCCTGTTCTAAACTGTTGTGCACTGCTGCTGTGAGCTCTTAAAACAGTCGCCATGCTTTTGCCCAGGAATGGCTACATTTAAGTGGTGGGTGAATCACTGGTTTTATGGATAGTAAAGTGCCTTGGGATCCTTTTAGATAACAGGTGCCATATAAGCATGTGTTATATACATATTAAACCGATCAAAGTACTCCTAAATTAAGTCCCATGTCCCTCTTCTCCCCTCCCCCCATCACACACACACACAAAACTTACATGGACATGTAGATCCATGAGGAAGAAAGCCTTGTTCCATTTTGCGGCAGGTGGGCGGGGGGAGTAATGCTCAGTACTTACACATTGCATTACATTTACAAAGTGTAGTATAAGCACTATCTAATGAATCCTCAAATATGGCTTACGATTAGCTCAAGGTCATACAGTGAGTCCATTGCAGAAGTAGGATAAAAACGCCTAAGTTCCTGGCATCACAGCCTGTGATCAGTCCACAGTGATTCTTTAAAAATAATATTCTGTATTAGTGGCATGAGGCAAGTGTGTTCCGAAGACAAATGTGGGAAGAGGACTGCCAAAGACCCTAGACCCCTAAACCGGGATGCATGTCTAGCCCACTCCTGACAAAGGATGAGTCCCAGGCACGCGCTCTCTTCCTCATTCTTTTCATTTGGTCAAAACTAGCACTCAGACATGAGCTTGCTTGAACCCCCTACACAAGCGCCAACACCAACAGCTCAAGACATATTTGACATCAAAGAAGTTAGCTGCTGTTGTGCAATTTCTCTTTACGATGACACGAGTGACTTTTTCAAGTCTGTATATCCTACTAAAGTACCTTTAAGTAAGTTTACTACAGAAGTGGTATGAATTAAAAAAATAGAAACCTTCTAAATCAGTACTAGCATCACAATATTTGAGAGCTCAGTGCAAATTAAATACTATTTGACTAATGGTATCTTCAACACCATCCATCCTTACTACTAACTCACATAATTATGCACCTGCATGATATATAAAAGCACACATATATCACTTGCATACACAGACTGTATTGATATTACATCTCTCGTGCACGCGCGCGCGCACACACACACACACACACACAGTCTGTTTTAGTCTACTGTATTCATACATGTCAATAAACAGGCCAGTCTTTTAAAAACACTACCTACTATATGCAGTACAACTTTAGGAGCAAGAAATCTAGCTCCAAAGCCATTACAAATTCTATATATCAAAAGTACTTTTATGAGAACATCAACAGTTTATCTACTTGGGGGGGAGTGGGGAAGAAAAGAAAACCTCCTGAGCCCAATTATCTCAAAATTTATCCTCTTTCGTTCAGTTTTCTCATTAAACTGGCCACAGAAATATGGATCAGTTGCTTCAGATTTCAGTACAAAGTGCCTGATTCTGATCTTAATTACACCACTGTAAGTAAGGAGTAACTCAGATGAAGTCAGTTGAATCTCACTACTGTAAAAACGATTCAAGTGAGAGGATAATCTGATTGTGAAGTGAAGAGTGTGGGTCACAAAGGAAATGTGTCTTCTAGAGGTCTCTAACCCTTTGGTTTTGATCCCTGGAGGTGATCTTAGGAATTCAGCTCACCTGGAAATCAATGTGTCTCTCACCCCTGTCATCTGGGGATGGATACAGAGCAGCTAGTTCCACTCACATTTGATTGCTTGAAAAGGAGAGTTTTTCTCCTGCTAATACATTTCTGAGCTATGCTTTCCACCAGTACAGACCAATGGACAATTCTATGCAGATCGAGGCAGGGAGGCAACCAATCAGAAGTTCTCGTTTCTGAAACATTGAGCCTTCTGGCTCCTCCTCTTCCCTTACTCCTCAATGCAAGTCTTTTCAAAGCTGAAACTTCAAGACACCCTGCAAGGGAGAAAAAGTGGCTTTGTGGTCTTCTTTATGATGTGTGATAGCATGAAAGGGTTGTAGATTTGTTTCTGTTTGCTCTGAAAGGCTCTTTTTCCTACTTGTTTTCCTACTTGTCTGCCATGGAGCTCTAAGGATAGCAGGAGAACAAGTGCGACAAAGACATCAAGAGAGATTGAAAGCTGAGCAACTGAGAAGGGAAGGTCTTTTTAGTCATAATTCTTACTCTGTAGTGATATGGATCCTACAAGAAGCAGCTCAGAGCTCAGCCTGCTAAGCAATCATTTGAGGGATGTCTTTACTGAGAGAAAGGGCACAGAGTCCTATCTAACTTGAAGAACTATCAAAGGAGATGGTTGTGAGTAGGGTTGCTAGGTGTCCGGTTTTCAATCAGACCACCCGGTCAAAAAGGGACCCTGACAGCTCGAGTCAGCACTGCCAACCGGGCCGTTAAAAGTCCAGTCGGCAGCGGTGCGGGGCTAAGGCAGGCTAGTCCCTACTTTTCTTGGCACCGCGCTGCGCCCCGGAAGCAGACAGCAGATCTGGCTCCTAGGCTGGGGGGCCGTGGGGCTCCATGCACTGCCCCCACCCTGAGCACCAGCTCCGCACTCCCATTAGCCAGGAATCAGGCAATAGGAGCTGGGGGGTGGGGGGGCGGTGCCTGCAGGTGAGAGCAGCACGCGGAACCTCCTGGCCCCCCGCCTAGGACCTGGACCTGCTAGCTACATCCGGGGTGCAGCACGGTGCCAAGACAGGCAGGGAGCCTGCCTTAGCCCTGCTGCGCCGCTGACTGGGAGCCGCCCAAGGTAAGCCCGTGCCTCAACCCGAGCCCCAACCCCCTGCCCTAAGCCCCCCCCCCCCAGCCTGGAGCCCCCTACTGCATCCCAAACCCCTCATCCCCAGCCCCACCCCAGAGCCCACTCCCCCCAGCCAGAGCGCTCACCCCTCCAGGACCTTTAACTCCTCCTTTCTGGCCCCACCCTGGAGCCCGCACCCCCAGTTAGAGCCCTCACCCCCCTCCCACATCCCAACCCCCTGCCCCAGCCCAGTGAAAATGAGTGAGGGTGGGGGAGAGCGAGCCACTGAGGGAGGGAGAATGTAGTGAGTGGGGGGCGGGGTCTCGGGGAAGGGGTGAGGCTAGGGTGTTCGGTTTTGTGCAATTAGAAAGTTGGCAACTCTAGTTGTGAGATGAGATCCGAAAACTCAGCCCAAGGGATGGAATAGGTGCTTCTATTCATTCACTGAAGACAGAGCTTCCTGACAGATATGGGCTTGAATAAGCCAATTGCCCAGATAAGGCACTACACAATATACCTTTCTGTTAATGGCTACCACAACCACCCTCATGTTTTTTGTGAATTTTCTTCGTCCTTTTGCTAGTTCAAATGGCAGAGTCCTGTTCTGGAAAAGGTGTACTCCTACTCCAAATGCAGGCACATTTTGATGTACCTGAGTAAAGGGGGCATGCAGGTACACCAGGAAGTCCTTTGGACTAGCAATAATCATAATGGACCCACAAAATTCCATCTTGAATCTCTGACAGAAACTGGTTCATTCATTTAAGGTGGAGGACCAAGCATTTTGGTAACTGGATACAGTCCAGAGTATGTGCCCTGAAAGAGGTGTCCTAGACCAACCTCACAGATGACACCTTTGTCAATGAGATTCCACAGTTTGGGGAGAAAAGGTGGTTCTCTTGGGAGAAAGGAGGAGGGACAGACAAGGTAACAAACCAGCAGGGAAAAAGAGAAGGGAGCAGAAATCTGTAAAACAGTCTTTCTTGAGCCATTATGCAGGGTACCTACTTGTCCCAGGTGATCACTTAGCTGAATGGCATGGAAATGCCATGAAAGAGCTTCTAGACAGCTTGTCTTGCTGTCTGAATCTGTACAAAATAGGAGCCACCCACTAGTCTGCACTGGTGACAAACCAGAGATCAGAATGTGCCTTGAATGATCTGCTATGCTAGCGACCATCAAACATACCACACGGAACAATAGGAGTCACTGAATTAATCCCAGTGAAAAGACAGCCTGAGAAGTTGTAAAACAGCACAGAGCAGCGGAATGCTGAAAACTGGACTCTGGAGATCAGCAGAGCCAATAGAAATTTGTGGGGGAGAGGCAATGAAGCAGGTCATGCCATAGCAAAAGAGTTTTTCAGCCTATTGTAATTTTTGTTAATTAATCTACAACTTCATGTCACAGGCTGTTAACTGATTATTTTTCTTCCCTTCACGACAGCAAATACCTGATGAAAATGCTAACACATGGACTTGAACAATTTAGAGTAGTGATGGATTCTGTTGTCCTGTGCTAAGACCAGCTAAATATGAGTCAACAGTGTAACTCTGTTGCAAAAAAAGCAAACATCATTCTGGGATGTATTAGCAGGAGTATTGTAAGCAAGACACAAGAAGTAATTCTTCCGCTCTACTCTGCACTGTTTAGGCCTCAGCTGGAGTTTTGTGTCCAGTTCTGGGCACCACATTTCAGGAAAGATGTGGACAAATTGGAGAAAGTCCAAAGAAGAGCAACAAAAATGATTAAAGGTCTAGAAAACATGACCTATGAGGGAAGATTGAAAAAATTGGGTTTGTTTGGTCAGGAGAAGAGAAGACTAAGAGGGGACATGATAGCAGTTTTCAAATACATAAAAGGTTGTTACAAGGAGGAGGGAGAAAAATAGTTCTTCTTAACCTCTGAAGATAGAACAAGAAGCAATGGGCTTTAATTGCGGCAAGGGAGGTTTAGGTTGGACATTAGGAAAAACTTCCTAACTGTCAGAGTGGTTAAGCACTGGAATGAATAGCCTAGGGAGGTTGTGGAATCTCCATCACTGGGATTTTTAAGAGCAGGTTGGACAAACACCTGTCAGGGATGGTCTAGATAATACATAGCCCTCCCATGAGTGCAGGGGACTGGACTAGATGACCTCTCGAGGTGTCCCTTCCAGTTCTATGATTGTTACCTAGCACCTAAGATAAGAGCAGGAAGTTTAAAAAAAGTCTCCCCATACTCCTGCAGCAAGCCCAGGACCAAACTGACCAAATGTATTGGACCTAGTGTGCAAGTGCATTGGACCTAGTGTCCAAATGCATTGGACCTAGTGTGCAAGTCATTTGAATGCCATCTAATGGGCCATAAAAAATCAAATAGAAGAAAAATTTAACACAATTTATGCAACTTATTTATCTTTTCTTGTTCTCTTACTTGCTTTTGAGCACTTGATGTTGCCCTGGGTCTTGGACCACAGATAAATACAGCCCTGAGATCGTGTTTGTTAGCTATTTTGTATATGTTGGTGCTCGGTGGAGTCTCCCAGGGCTTCCTAGGATCATTTCCATAATTACTGGTAAGGCTTTGCAACCCAAAGAGTTGCCAGTGACACCACCACCCTCTGATGCATAAAGGCACTCTCTCCAAGTCATGGCATGTCTCCTCCAATCGCTTCAATAAAGAACTTCCTGCCAGCGAGGCCAGCTTCACCAAAATTCCTTTCCCCCACGAGATTACTGCTCTCTCTACCTCTGAGGGGACTTCCAAGTTCCTGTGCGCACACTGAAACTCTCTCTATTATCAATCTTCCTGACAATGTCCCTAATGCTTTAGCTTCTCTCTATCTCTTAAATGATGACTAGTAACTGAGTCTGTTGTCAGAAACAGGAAACAAATTCTGTCCCTTATCTCAGAATGTAATTCCAGATTGTCATTGGGGCTGAAATTTACGCCCATTTTTTGTTTTGTTTTTAAAACAAGCAGCTATGTAACCTTAAAATTTCCTACTTACGGGGGTGTTCTATTTCTCAGATTTCTGAACGTGTGCTATTTACAGAAGGCTCTGATGTCAGTTCTGAAATACGGGAATGGCTCATCTTTATCCCACATATGAAAGGACTAAAATGATTTCTCCAGCACACACAGAAAAATCCTTTGACTGGCTCTCTCATGCTATCTGTACAGTGAGGAAAAGCACCACTATGCATTGCCTGGGTGAGGAGTGAACTTACTCGCTTCACCATACCATGCATGCCATATGCAGAGCATTAGCAAAGAGGCTATATGTAATAGTTTGATATACTAATCATACAGTCGTCAGATTTCAACAGTTGGTAAATACAAAAAAAAGGTGCTTTACTTATTAAGATAATTACTCAGAGGGTTGCACAATACAGGGAAAGATGTGTATAAACCAATGGGGAGGACATCTTCCTTCCCCACTCCTAAAAGCTCTTTCTCGCTCCTGAGGGAAATCCACATCTTTTCTCCTCTAATTCTTTTGGTCATCAGACCATCATCTAAGGAGCTACTCAATGGACTATCTGCAGAACACAAAAAGTGCTGCTACTTAAACAGGCCAGTTGATGGGCCTCTCAATGGCTGAGTACACTGCCTCTGCAATGCATGCATTTTCCTTTCAGACAGGTTTATCTTCCCATCGCTTGCTACAGTTGCCAATGGATACATTGTATTTAAAGTGAAATGTTTCTGTTTAGGGCTGGGTGCAATGATGAATTCCCCAGACTAAACGGTTGGGTGGGAATGCACTCAAAACATCAGGAAAACTGGTCAAAGTGACTAAAAGTAGTCTCATCATCAAGTTTTAATTTTTTCTGAAGATTTTTAAGTTAATTTGATGCTTATGAAAATGAGGGAATTGCAATATTGGCAAAAGAACTAAGTACAATGCAGGTAAGTACCATGAAAGCTTCTCCTACACAGCTTTGCCAATATACCGAAGTCCTGATCACCAATACCTATACAATTCTAGTTACAGACTCTCTTGAAAAGAGGCTGTCTGTGATGTCAAAGTGTATAGTGGTTTGGGGCTGTGGAAAGAAGTCCAGCAGGGACTAGGATGAGGCCACCAAACTCATGTCTCTTGTGACCTATCCTGAATTTGAGATGTACTGTGTTGATATTTGCCCAAGCAGATTTATAACATTACACAGAAAAGCTCAATTTTAATGTTACTATTTACTGAGTAACATCAGCATGTATGGCACTCTGCAAACAGAGGAAGAGGTGACCTCTGCCCCAGGAAATGTAGACATATAATAGAATAAAATTAGATGACTTTGGCATACAGTACAATTCAGAAATTTAAATTCACCAGACTGACAGATGCTAGTCTAATAAAAGAGTTATGAAATTTTATCCTTTAAAAAAAATAACTTCTTTCCTTAGGGGAATTAACAGTGATAGGTTTCTCAGGAGATGTTCGTTTTAAGGAGGAATTTGAATTAAGAAAGCTGAATGAAAAGAGGACAGTAGTTTGATGCATTGGGAGAGGGAGGATCGGTAGGTATAAGGGCCAGTATGGAAGAAGGCATGAAAAAAAGAGCAGGAGGCTACAGTAAAGAACATTAAGTAGAGTATTATTGGTGCAGCATTAGTAGTGGGAAAGAGAGGAAATCCAATCAGTTGGGGCAGATTCCAGTACATTGATGACCACTCAGTGCCATCAAATGCCTAGCCCAGTGTTTGGTAGATTGGAGCATGGAGGAGGGCTAGCTGGTTGACTCTTAGACCCCAATTCAGCAAGGCACTTAAGCACATGAGCTGTAGTCTCATTAACTACGCACACAGGGGCTGACTTCCGGCCCCGCCCGTGGGTGCTGTCACCCGGCGTCGGGGGCGGGGCCCCGCCCGACGCCGGGCGATGTTGCAGGGCCCCGCCCCCGACGCCGACGCAACATTGCCCAGCGTCGGGGGCGGGGCCCCGCAACATCTCCCGGTGCCCGGTAAGTTTGCCGCGGGTCCAGGGCGGGCGGGGAGTTGCCGGTGGGTGCAGAGCACCCACCAATTTTTCTCCGTGGGTGCTCCAGCACCGGAGCACCCACGGAGTCGGCACCCCTGACTACGCATGTGCTTAAAAAGTTAGGACTGAGCTGAAATTCTTTCCTGAGTTGGAGCCTTGAACTGGATAAGACAGAAGTGATATATGTAGGATGTAAGAAGCAAGCAGAAGATATGGGATTATATTTGTTCCTTTAATTACAAGAACATATCCACCATTTGTTACTAGAGTCCGCAATCCAGGGAGATTGTTCGATTCTCATTTGCTGTTAGAGACTCATAGATAAGCAGTGTCCAATGTCCAGGGTGGCAGAGTTTTTGCCATGAGCACATGACACCAGTGCGATCTGCACTGGGTTGCCTATTGATTTTGAAGCCCTAACTATAAAGCCCTAAATTGCTTGGGACTGGCTTACTGAAGAGACAGCTTCACTGCCCATGTCCTGATGCTACAGTTGTGATCAGTGGAGGCACTCAAGCTTAAACTAATGGGGTTCGAAAGAGTGGGAGGGGCTCTGAACTTTGGGATTCATCTCCTCTTTTGATCTAAATCTCACTCTTCAGTTCAGGACAGAAAGCCCACCTTGTTTCCGAGGTTCCTGTGGACAGAGGGGGACCCTGAGAGCTGGGATTTGTGCACTGGTGACAGATATCTCTAAATACGATGGGCTTTGGTTTCTCTTGGTTTCTTGCTGCATTTAGATGAGCTGGGTTTTATTTGTATGATATAGAAAAGGTGCCAGAAGCCCTGAATGGACACGTTAAGTGTTTTGTATTTATTTTCATTTACAGACTCTTTATCTTATGCAAATTATCCTTGCAGCCCAGTGCCTGCTGGGGATTTCATTAGGCTCTGCATAAAACAAAAAACAAAAACCCCCACACTACATACCAACCCAAACACACACACAAATACACTTAGTGGATTAATGGATGCCTACTGAGCATACTCAGAGATAATTTCAGTTGCTCATGACTTTATTATATTTCCCCCCTAACTTTGGTCAAGCATAGACCTCAGTAAATGCTATTTCCACATCAACATGACCCATTCCACCATTTTTAAAGTTATCTGGGTAGGAAAAACAAAAGTGTGGTCACTTTATTTTATTTGCAGTGGGACGAGAATATTTTTCAGCCTCACATAACTCATACTTTGCAAAAATTAAATTTTCACCCAAAGCCAAATACGGAAAATAAAAAAAAAAATTTTTTCAAAACATTACAAATGAGGGAAAACAGGAGGTAGAGCTGAAAAGGTTTTCCTGCCTTAACTGTGTAATTCACTACCAAAGAAATGATATAATAGTTTCATTATTATTAAAAATCTCAAGGATGAGAGACTTGATAAACTAATACTGCATGAACTATATTATCGCAACGCATCATTATATAAACTGATAGATGCAAGAAATTAGCAATCCACATGATTAGTTTTCCTACTAAAAAAATCAATCCCTATTTAAAAGAGGTTTTGATAGTGTGGTGAACTATCTTGACTGCACTTAGCAAAAACAAAACATCAGGTTTGACTGTATACAAGGACTGTTAGCAGCAGTGTTATGGGGGTGTTATAGTGCTTAAGAGTACAGGAGAGAATTTTCTAGAAGGAAAATAAGGACTTACAAGACTGGTGCCTCGCAGGAAAATTCAATCCTTTAGAGAAAGTCAAGTTGCCTCCTTCTGCAAAATGGGATTTGACAGAGTTGGTGGTATGAGATCGATATTTTGTAAATTCAATCATGTGTATTTATCAAATGCAACACAAACATGGCATGTCTTCCAGTTGTTTGCACTCCATCTCAGACACTATGTTGGTAATCATAACAAGAGCACCACTGACCATTCCTTTGCCTGTCCACACGTTTGTTTTCAGTGCAACTCTGGTACCAATACAAGATGCAGCTTAGGTTCAAGCACTCATACTGCATCAGTCTGATTTAGGAGAAGCAACATTATTGTGCTTTGCAGGTATTCATGCAATAGGACTCTAGAGATTGAAGATTTTCAAGGTTAAATTCAGAAACTAATGCATCTGGGGGAAATAACTTGATGACATTCGAAGACTATTCCATGAAATTTTGGAATGAATAAGATGTGGCATTCAAAAGCTATCATATTGTATCCAAACAGACAAATATATGCCATTAAGTGACGTGCAGAGGACGTTAGTTCACTTGGCCAATTTTTTTCCCCCCCCAGCATCTGGCATCATCTAGTTGTCAGCACTGAACCAACTTTAGTTCTCAAGCATGTGTAAACATATCCTTCCCTCTGAGGGGAAGGTAAAGTACCACAACGACAGCAGGAGTAGGCTGGAATAAAGGAGAAGAACAGGGGGCAAAATATAACACCAGAATGGCAAGGTGGAGGAAGTCCAAGGATATCATCCACATTTGGGTCAGAGCCCAGGGTGGCAAGCAGGAACCGACACCTGATGTCAGGGGGAAGAAAAGGTGGGCGCACACAGCAAAGCTACACTCTGGGCATAGGAATCAGTTTCAGCGTGGGGGAATTCATGCCAAGCTGTGGGAATTTTAAACACCGGTTCTGCAAAGTCTGATGTCTCAAAGAAGCCATCAGTGCTCTTACTAGACTATTTATCTAGTCCCTGTATAAGATTGCCGGGGGGAAAAACATGGGCAAAAAAGATTTTACTTTTCTCAGAACCTTTTACAGAGAATGAGCATGATAATCATTTCTCGCTCAGTAAAAGCCCCAACAGAAGGGAATGTAATGCATTAATTATGTTAGCAAAGGGGGTGACTTGGGGAAGTAGATAATAAAGAATTCTTCTTCTCCCTTCCTCATCAAAAAAAGAAAGATTATGACTAACAGAAAAATCAGACTGCCATCTGGCTAGTCAGGGACCCTCCTGAGCACAGACAGCATTGTTATGCAGATAATGAAGATTAAAATAACATTCATTCCCCAGACAAGCTTACAGGAGATAACCTACTGCTGCTGCTTAACTCCTTCAAAGGCAGGGCTACTAGGAACATGCATGGAGGGAAGAAAAGTTAGAGCTTCCCTGGAACAGTCAACTCCTGGCCACAGCTAGCTAGCCAGAAAATCTCCCTTAGGATGAACGATAAGGAGGAGAAAGGGACAGTTGCTGCATAAAGTGAGCATGACCTGGCACTAAATGGGGCAGGTCAGTGACTGAAAAGAGCAAAGAGAAATCTGAAGTTGCAATGAAATTCATGCTGCAAGGCGATGAACACACGGAGGTAATAGATGTGAGAGGACTGACAGGTAGTGATGTATCTGTAAGCAGAGTCAGGATGAGCCCCACCCTGACATCTGGTGGTGAGTGGTGGAAAAGCACTCCAGGGGCTGATCCCATTTACATAGGCACACCCACCCTGCCTGGTACGAACCATAGTGGCCCAAATGGGCATTTTGGGCTGCTGTAGGATCCCGTTTTCTGTATGGGGGCAGGAATTTCTGTTATTGGGGCAGGAAGAATAAACTGTTATACTGCTTATGTAAATCATGGACAGTGGAAATGTACTTGGCCTTTTGTCACGATAAAGGGCAATCCGCCATTAGTTAAGCAGCACTCACCAGCCAAGGGACATGGGTTCCAAAGCGCAGTGAGGGGAGAGAGGCTGGGGATAGATATCTTGATCTGGCCTTTTGGCTAAAAGCAAGGATTTTAAATCCGGTGGTGTAGGCCCCTTGTGAGGGTCTGAGACACCAATTGCACCCCCTCTTCTCTCCACTGTGGAATATCAGAGCTAATGTTGAGTTCTTTGAGAGTCTGGTTTCAGGCTGCTGAATTGAAATCACTCTGGGCTAATAGTGCAAATGGGCACTAAGGCTCCCCTAAACTACAAGCTGAAATCACTAAAGAGCTAAAAGTCTTATGAGCTGAAATCACTGAGCTGAAATTGCTGAGCACTGTGTTAAGTAGGGGGGGAGCCTGAAGATAAATTGCTGAGTGGCTGGTGGAGCAGTTGGCAAGACAGCTGATGGTGTGGTGCTGCTGGCAGAGCGGAGCAGTTTGTGGGGGCAGTTGGAGCAGCTTGCCGGACAGCTGGTGGAGCGGTGCTGTTGGTGGGGTGGAGCAGTTCGTGGAGACAGCTGTAGCGGCTTGCAGAACGGCTGGTGGTGTGGTGCTGCTGGCAGAGCGGAGCAGTTCGTGGGGACAGTCGGCGCGGTGCTGCTGACAGAGCGGAGCAGTTCGTGGGGACAGTCGGCGCGGTGCTGCTGGCAGAGCGGAGCAGTTTGTGGGGGCAGTTGGAGCAGCTTGCCGGACGGCTGGTGGAGCGGCGCTGTTGGTGAGGTGGAGCAGTTCGTGGAGACAGCTGTAGCGGCTTGCAGAACGGCTGGCGGAGCGGAGCGAGGCCCCATGGAGGGGTGAGGCAATCATCTTCATGCCACGTAAGGTGCCCCTTCCCTCCCCATTGCTGCCCAGGCGGGTGGCGTGTAGCACCCTGCAGATGAACTTTTGAACTCTGGGACTGGACTTTTGGGTTGCTGGACTCAAGAACCCAAGGGACAGGACATGGCCCAATTGTCTGGGGTGGGTCTTGCTCACCGTTTGGTTTATGGATCCTAGTTGTGGTGTTTTTCCCAATTTAAGGCTGGTGTCGTTTACCTGCTGCTATTAAAGATTTCCTGTTACACCAAGGCTCTGTGCTTGCGAGAGGGGAAGTATTGCCTCTCTGAGGCGCCCAGGGGTGTGTATAAGATTTTCCCAGGTTACTGGGTGGGGGCTCGAGCCGGTGTTGCATTGCATTGTTGAGAAGGGGACCCCTATATACTGAACCTGGCCCTTGCTGCTGTCAACTCGTCCTGGCAGAAGGGTTACATATCTATTGTCCATCACTAGCACAAAAAGGTCCTAACAGCTAGGAACCAGTAATGCTTTCAAACAATTTACAAAAAAGCAGCTGGTGTATTTGCAGCCATATTATTTGCAGTGCATGAAATTTGGAGAAATTTCCATTAGAGCTCAGCACTCTCAGTTCCTTGGGTAGGAGTCATCAATGGTTAAATTATGAAAAAAACTGAAACGTATTTTCCTGTTAACAGATAAGTGGCATTTGGCAAAATATAAAGGGCCAGACAGTCAGCTGGTAGCAGCTCCATCAACAGCCCAGAATTAGCTCTTTGGGGAATTATCAGATTTCTCTGTTTTGTACTAAGTGGGTACATACAGATGAAAGCTTAAGTTCAGTACTTACAAATTCAAACTCCCACAGACAACAGCCTTCACCGAATTTGTAAAGAGTCAAAAGCAAAATGACATTGCAGTCTCACAGCATCCTTTAATACCATCTCATCAAGGTATATGCCTGCATTCTAGGAATATCAGCCTATTGAAGCAGTGCCTACTGGACAAAAGCTAGGGCTGATGGAAGGTATCAGAAAAACTATAAGCACGGGAGTGGCACAAATGTATTCACAATGAATAGATGAGAAAACAAAAGTGGCCTCTTGAAATTTTTCAAAATTTCTGATTCACATCTTCTCCACTATCACTTCTCCTTCCCCTGTTGTTTTGGATCCCAAACCCCAAGGGTATCCGGTGCATTCTGCCAGGCTTGTTAAATAACATTGCCCAATGGGGTTGCTGATGAGTCACCCATCTTCATAAGGGGATTGCAGGCAACAGAGTTTCCATGTGGCTCCTTCTCTTTGATATGTCTGTGGGAACTTTTCCTTGTCTAAGATGCAGTTAACCTTTTCTATCCTGGGTGGCCTAATCACACTTCTTTTTTTATATGCCACATTTTCCCCTTTCTACCGTTCTTGCCTAGGAGGACCATATTTCACAATGAAAATCCAAGACATCTAGTACAGGGGATCTAGGACAAGGGGTATGAGTCACCCATCTTCATAAGGGGATTGCAGGCAACAGAGTTTCCATGTGGCTCCTTCTCTTTGATATGTCTGTGGGAACTTTTCCTTGTCTAAGATGCAGTTAACCTTTGATGGGAAGTCAAGGAGGTCAGCAAGGCAGGGTTGCCAATTCTAGTAATTTGTTTTGGTGGGTCTCACAATATTTGACATTTTTCTTAAAGCCTCAGCTCTTGGAGCCATGCAAATACATAAGAAGCTCAGCTTTCCTTTTTTAAAAGTGAATCACTAGCCCTCATGGTTGTGTAGAAAAAGCTTGAAAATGTGACCCAAGAGCCAAATAAAGGCTCAAAAGACAAATAAGAAGAGCCCAACTTTTATTTAATCTCATGGGTTTTGAGGCCTTACTCGCGATTTTTTTAACAACTGGAGTTGGTAATACTGCAAAGGAAGATTCTGACATAGAATTATGTGGACCTGATTTTTCCAGAACCGTTGAGCACCTGCAGCTTACACTTACTTGAATTGGAGTTGTGGGTGCTCAGCACCACTTGGAGGTAGGGAGGGAAGGAGGGAGAATCAGATCTTATGTGTTGGGTAGGGCTGGTTCTGAAATGGTGTGGTGGTTTGGTGGGACTCTCTAATAGACCTTATACAGAGAGGCAACATGTGGGAGGTCTGGCTGGGGTTGATCACTGATGGGAAGATGCATTCAGCTGCCCTACTGTCAGTTTCACTGGTTGCCTGAGGGAGTTGAGCCAAGTCAGCAGGGGTTTACAAGAAGGGGGAGAAAAAAACTTTATATATCTATTTTGTAAAGCAACTGGGGTGCCAGTAAAGAGCCTGGAAATAGGGACATTCCCAGTCTCCAGGGACACACTGTTACTTGATTCATACCATCAATTTAAAAGGCTGAAAAACAGCAGGGTATTTTTCCAATCAATTTTGTTCTTTTGCTTTTGACAAACTTATTTTTTCCTCCCCAGCATCTCTAATGGAATTAGAAATTAACACAGCTCAGTTTTATGCAGTTCCTCATTTGTGCATTGCCTTGATGTATTGTATCAAACACAGGACAATAAATACATAGCTACCTGCTCCCATGAGTGATACAGCTCTTGGGTTAGCATTTGTTCATTAAGCCAACAGAAGCATAAATTTTGTGTAGGTCCTATAGTGGGTTTTGTGCTCTGAGATTTATTAAGTACATTCCTCAACAACAGAGCTGTAGGGTTTTTTTTAAAAGTGGTTTACAAGGACCCAAAAAACCATTCCCCTTCAGACAGTATCACTTTTAAAGGTAGATCACGTTTTGTGCCAAAGCTACACAATAGTCTTATTATAAAAAGATAAAATATATATTTCTTCATCTAACTGTACTTTTGAAATGGGTTCTTTTCATCCAGAAGAGGACAAAACAGCAGACATTCCATTCCGTGGGAATTCTCTCAAACCTGGATTTAGCCAAATGGAACATTAGAGCTTGGGCTCATGCATAAACTATTACATATTTATACAGTTTTGTGTCTATACAATATTTTATTGTTGTAAGAGTGTTTGTACAATGTGTGGCATCTATAACTGAGTCTGTGTTTCTTTTCAATTCAGCATTTGGAGGTTTGTATGACATGAAATCCCAATTGAACATTACATTATCTTTACTCTCTAGGATAGCAAGGCATGCCTGCAATGACTCACATTAGACAAGAAAAACCCTAGTAGCATTTAGAATAGAACTGAAAACTTGGAGGTGTCAGACGCCATTCCTCAACCCACCCCTCTCATTCTGCCAAACCTGCTATTGCAATTCAGCAATGCAGAGCACTGCAATGAAAGTAGCAACACATCAAGTCCAGATGCAGCATTCGGTCTTCCCCAGAGGTTATATGCCAAGTCCAACAGAGCAGCTTTTAGTGCCAGGAGAAGGTAAGTCAGAGAGATGGAAAAGAGCCACAACACAGAGTGGCAGCACACTGGAGAGGAGAGCAGCAAGACAGGTTTCTAAAGAGACAATACAGATTCGAAACAGGGGCTGAAGCATGGGGGGAAATAACAGAATTTTTTACCATCACTTGTGTTAGAATTAAACATTTACAGCCATTATTCAGGTGGCCATTGAGGGCACAGAGCAAGGAGGTAAGAGTCTGCACACAGGAAATAAAGGCAGTCTTGCCTTAATCAACCATGGCATCCTGGGTCTATAATCTTTACATGGTGCTAATAGTGGGATCAAATAAAGACCCCAGTGCATCCTCCAGATCATCTCCCTGCAAGGAGAGATGCAACTAGAGCAAGACAACTTCCTGCATTCCTGGAGGATTACAGAGGAAGTACATCTGACACTTTTGTCACCCTTCCCCCTTTCTTTCTATCTGATCGCAATCCTTTACTTTTTCAGTTCCTCTATCCTTTTCTACTTTGTGACATGTTCTCCCTCTGCCTCTGGCACCTAAGGTAAGTCTACACTATGCACCTTGCAGCAGCACAGCTGTGCTGATACAGCAGTACCACTGTGAGGTATGCACTGTAGCCGCTCTGTCGCCAGCAGAGAGCTCTCCTGCCCAACAAAATAAAACCACCCCCAATGAGCGGTGGGAGCTTTGTCGTCAAGAGAGCAACTCCCACCAAAAAAGCGCTATCCACACCGGTGCTTTACATCGGTAAAACTTTTGTCGGTCAGGAGTGTGTTTTTTTCACATCCCTGACCAATAAAAGTTTTACCGACAAAAGCGTAGTGTAGACATAGCCTTAGATATTGTGGCAAGGTCTTTGCTAGAAATGCTTGATGCATTAGATGAGCAGATGACTTTTCCACTATCCTTGCATAAGAGCATACCTTAATCCCTTCCTGGGGTAAAGCTTGAGTAACAACAAATGTAAGGAACAGCCCAAACCTTTTCTCCAAGTTTGTCTGCTCCTAGGATTCCTAATGCAGAGCTGCTCAACTTATCCCACAGTTCCTTTCTACCTCAGATGCAAGGCCCATCTGTTAAGACAGTCTAACTCTGAAGACCTCTTCCCTTTTATGTTCCCTCTCACGCTGGAGAGCCACCATACACAGTTATTTCCTTCTTTCCTCCCTGTTTGCTCTTCTTCTGCTGGATTTTGCTGTGTGGCTCCCCTTTGCCTTTTTCCAGGTTCCCTGCACAAATGATTGTATAGAATGAAACCAAGTAGGGATCTAATTAATTTCTCTGTGCAGCTGCTCTGACTTTGAGGCAAAGTGGAAATTGACTAACCTAGTCAGTTGTATTCTGCAAAAGCATTACATACAGAGCTTACTGCAAAGAGAAACTCACTAGGAGCAGTCAATTCCCCTTTGCAGCTTGATTTCACATTGCTGCACAGCTTACTCTTCGAGATGAACGGTGGAGATGGTAGGGTAAAAAAAGGTGTTTCCAAGTTCCCATTTCAGACCCTATTGCACTGTGAAGCAAGCCACTGGCGGAATGCACCTTATTGATTTATCAAGTCTCCCATCAGTGTACCTACCCTACCACCACTAAGAGGCTGCCACATCATTCAGGATATAAATAAGCAGGCATGAAGGTAGTTAAAGAAATTGGATCAGTGTTCGCATCGTACTCCCCATCAGTATCCAGACTGGACCGGGGAAGCTAATGAGTCAACCAGTGGACCAAATTCGGTGATGAATCCTGGTCACATGCCACTGAGGCACATTGCGCATATGCTAAGGAGAAGTTAGATTACTAATGACAATTTGAGGAAGTGTTGCTGCTGAGCTGAGGAAGTACCTTCACCATGAAGTTTAATATAATTATTTGGGATCTTAAAGCTCAGTATACATAGAAGAGACTTTGCAAAAATGCAGCACTGCCAACTCTTATGACTTTATTACAAGTCTCACAATATTTAGTGTTTTTCTTTAGCCCAAGCTCCTGGAGCCATGGGATTGCATGTAACTATCAGTTTATTTAAAAAACACTTTCTAAGCCTCATAGTACAGAAAAAAAAAATTGAACACACAAACCCTTATGAGGTTCAAAAAACGAAGGCAAATAAAAAGAACTCCACATTTATTATTTAAAATCTCATGATTTTTCATCCCATTTTGTGATTTGGGGGGGGGCCCAATTCATGATTTTTAAATCCTTGAGGTTGCCATTACTGAAAAATGGCACCTTCTTACCTCAGCAAATCTGCTACTTATTTGTATTCAAAGTCCTATCTGCTAACTTCAGTGATTGATGGTATATCTGCACTGCAATCAGAGGTGTGACTGCAGCATATGCAGGCATACCCAAGCGAGCTTTAATCCAGCTAGCACAAGTACTAATAGCAGTGAAACCATGGCAGCATAGATTTCAGCACTGGCTACCTGCCTGAGTACGTACCCAGGGTTCCCCGCGGGCTTGTACTGCCTGCGCTGAAGCTCATGGTGCCCCAGCTTCATTTCTATTGCTACTTGTGCAAGCTAGATTAAAAGGAGTTCTGGTATGACTATGCACTACAATAACACCTGACTGCAGCATAGACATAGCCTGAGGTAAATGTTTGCAAATGTTTTACTCCTACAAAGACAACACAGCTATGGAAGCAGGCTCGATTCTTTATCAGACTCTCACATCAGAGTGAGAACTGATAATCAAGATCCCAATCCCATTGTGGGGCTTCACCCACCCAGAATTCACTGCAGGATGGGGACCTAAACTTCAGCTGCAGAATTTTTATTTCTGTTTCTGATGCCCAAGGCAGAAAAAGCACAGTTCAGCTTTCAGATCCCATGCTGGGTATCTTTTTGCATGTATTTGTCTTTTTTTTTACTTCTCGGCAGAACAAATTTGAAATGGAAGCCATTAGGAGAAAAACATGAACTCATTCCAATTCTACAATTGCTTTTCAGAATATACCTGAACTTTGAGCAGTTTAGCCTGAATACATGCATAGATTTAAAAGATATAAATAATTACAATTTAAGACAAGAATATTTGACAATCAGCTTCTCCTGGACTTACCAGGCAGAGCCCAAGTTTGAGATAGCCCACGTTTGCTATGCAACAGCAAGTCTTTTATTCAAATATTGGTGATGTCATGCACCACTGAAGAAACACCACAAAGCCATGAACTCAGTCAGGACTTGGTGGCTAAGGTCTCCATCCTGCAAACACTTATGCACATTCTTACCTTTACTACTGTGAGTAGCGCTGTTGACTTCAATGGCACTATTCACAGTAAGTAACCTTAAACACATGCATAAGTGTTTGCAAGCTGGGGGCTTAAGTGAGAAGCAATTAATTTTCAAATTGTTTGTTCTTATCTGAGTGTTGCCAGCTCTTGTGATTTTATTATGAGTCTTGTAATATTTGTCTTTTTTTTTCTTAAAGCCCCAGCTCTTGGGATCAGGTTATTCTATAAGAATATCACCTTTCACTTAAAAAAGCATCTTCCTAGCCCACATGATTGCAAAGAAAAGCTTGAACGAGTGACTCCTAAGGGCTCAAAAACAGAAGGCAAATAAAAAAACCCCAATGTTTATTATTGTTAAAATCTTGTGATTTTTAAGCACATCTCATAATTTTGGGGGGCCTGAGTCATGATTTTTGAAATCTTGTGCTCAGCAAAGCTGATATTTTTACACCTGCACATAGATTCTGATAGCTATTGGAGGAGTTGAAGCAGGTTTAATTTTTTTTCTCTATTTAAACAAAAGTTTCCAGTTCACCTTTGAAAGCTACCACAGTTTCTAGCTAGCTAGAGCAAAGTCACACTACCAGATAGGGAGCTAGGGTGGCCAGGTGTCCGGTTTTTGACTGGAAAGTCCAGTCGAAAAGGGGACCTGGGGATGTCTGGTCAGATCTACTGATTGAACACCCAAAGTCTGATTACTGCGGGAGGGGGAGGCACTGAGTCATCACCTGCGCCAGCCCCTTCTTAACTGCGGCTGCCTCCTACCTGCATCGGGAGGCTGCAGCTCCCAGCCCTGGCTCTGCAGGCGAGTCCCTCCCAACCCACTGGGGAAGAAAGGGGAAATCAGTGAGCGAGGAAGGGAGGGGGAAAGAGGAGCAAACAGGAGGCAGGAACTCAGGGGGAAGAGGTAGGGCAGAGGCGGGGCCTCGGGGGAAAGGGAGGTTCTGGAACTGCTGCTGGAGTGTCCAGTTTTTAAATATTACAAAGTTGGCAACCCTATAGGGAGCAAAATTTACAATGGTCTGCAATCTGGCATACCTCTACTCTATAAGCAAAATATAAGTAGCTGCCATGCTACTGTAATCAACATGTAATATTTCATGTTTCCATGTTCAAGGGAAGCTACAGCGGCACAATGAAGTTATGTGGAGAAAACAGTGGCCTTTATATTTTATTTCTCCCTAAATCCAATAGTGTCTTCACTTCATTGAGCCTCTGTAGTTCCTCTGGCATGCGGAAACAGCAACTGCTTATAAGAGCAAATAAAATCTAAACAGCTTTTCAGACCTCCCTGGGAGAGGGACCTCACAGCGGAGAGAAAAATATTAATATTTTTGCTGTGTGGAATCATTGAGATTTACACAGTTAACATTCAGAAACAAAAATATGAACCATTGTAATAAGCTAGGTGATACCCATTATTTTAGAGTCCAATGCTGCAAAACCTGCCAAGGTTAGAAACACTTGGCAGACCAGTGCAAATGTTTTTGGAACCAGTAACCTTTTCCAAGGCCTAGCCTGGAACAATGATAAAAAAAAAAAAATCTTTCAATCCCTGGATCTGGGGACTGAGCTCAGATTTAGCTTAAATAGTTCAGATTTAGTTCTACTACTTCTAAAGTCAGCATTTGTAGGCACATATACACATGTTAGATAACTATGAGGGTTAGGATGGGGGATATTACAATGAATGGCAATCTCACAGCACTGGAGTCAGCTTTGTATTCTGTGTGCTTTCATGACCCTGAAAGACAGGGAATAACTTAAATAACTCTACCCCACATTCCTCACTTTTACAGAGCACAGATAAACAAGAACATTGATTGAAATGGACAAAGAAAGCAACTGTTCCCAGTGTTGCACGGTCTCCTCTTCCCAGTCATGCTACCCATCAGGCAGAGCCCCAAGGAGCCTGAATATGGAATGCAACTAAAAAACCCCACCCGTCTTCCTTTTGCTACAGGTCCCCTCTGAACGTTTGGCTCAATGGCAAGATCCTTAGTTAACTCTGTTTCCCTTCTCCTACATGCCCACACGTTAACACTGTTCTGCTTAATTTTTCTCTATTTGCACTTCATCTAATCTCCCCAGTGAGTTTACCTGTAATCTAGAAAAAAAAATCCCATCCTATGAATTCTCTACTTTAAGAGAGTTGCTATGGCAACCGCCATAATTCAGAACTTTAACAACATTTCTAATAGGTGATATTGAGAGGGACAAGTTAGTACCTGGTTTTACAGTATTCAAAAATGTGTACTTAATCAGGAAGGATTACTCTTGCAATTCATTTCTGCAAAGGAAACATTTGAGGGTACTCTGCTGCTGTTTGACCTGGTATTCAGATATGACAATGATGGACTGGTTGATAAAAGGCACACACAATAGATAGTCAGATAAGCAGACATGCTTTTGGGGGGACTGAAAAACAGGAAATGTTACAATTACAGTAACTCCTAACTTAACGTTGTAGTTATGGTCCTGAAAAATGCGACTTTAAGCAAAACGATGTTAGGCGAATCCAATTTCCCCATAAAAATTAATATAAATAGGGAGGTTTACATTCCAGGGAAATTATTTTCACCAGACAAAAGATTATATATATTATATATATATATATATACATACAGATATACATACACACACACACACACACACACAGAGAGAGAGTATAAGTTTTAAACAAACAATTTAATACTAGTACACAGCGATAATGACTGTGAAGCTTGATTGAGGTGGTGAAGTCAGAGGGTGGGATATTTCCCAGGGAATGCCTTACTGCTAAATGATGAACTAGCAATTGGCTGAGCCCTCAAGGGTTAACTCATTATTGTTAATGTAGCCTCACACTCTACAAGGCAGCACGAATGGAAAGAGGGGAGACAGCATGGCAGACAGAGACACAGTGTGTGTGTGTGTGTGTGCGTGTGTGCGTGTGCGTGTGCGTGTCAGAGAGAGAGAGAGAGAGATATGCATTGCCCCTTTAAGAACGCTGACACCCACTCTTAAGTACACTGCCTTGATAAGTAGATCAGCAAGCTGAGACTGCAGCTGTCCTGAGCCCTGTCGTGTGACCCCCCTGCTCTATGGAAGACGGGGTAAGCGGGGTGCAGAGCAGGGGGAAGACGGAAACCCTGACATTAGACCCCCTTTTCCCCTCCTCTCCCCCACACAGCAAGCAGGAGGCTCAGGGAGCAGCTCCAAGGCAGAGGGCAGGAGCAGCACATGGCAGTGGGGGAAGGGACAGCTGAACTGCTGGCAATTGATAGCCTGCTGGGCAGCTGCTGCACAGGGAACTTAGGGGAGTGGGGAGCTGATAGGTGGGCTGTCAGTCCACCCTGGTTCCAAGTCCCCACCAGCTAGCTCCAATGGGCTGCTCTTCCTGCAAGCAGTGGACAAAGCAGGCGGCTGCCAAACAACATTATAAGGGAGCATTGCACAACTTTAAACAAGCATGTTCCCTAATTGATCAACAACGAAACGTTAACCAGGATGACTTTAAATGAAGAGTTACTGTATTGGGCAAAAGGTCAAAATAAAAGAGCAGTAGAAGGTCCCTCCCTCTCTGGTTTGACCTTCCAAAACATTCACAATTAGGATTTAGCACAATTTTCAGTGAAACAAAAACACCCTTGTTTATCCCTTAGCTGCCAGACAAGGGAATTGGGGAAGGATAGTTTTGTGGTGTAGGGAATGGACTGGGAATCAGGGGATCTGGGTTTTCTTCCTGGCCATATCACAGGCCTGCTGTGTGACCCTGGTCCCAAGTTACATAATCTCTCTGTCTCAGTTCCCTATCTGTAAAATGGGAATAATAATACTTCCCCTTTTCTACCCTTTGTCTGTCTTGTCTATTTAGATAAGAACAGCCTCTGCCGCAAAGAGCTTACAATGTATTTGTATAGTGCCCAGCACAAAAGGGCCCAGATCTCAATTGGGGCTTTTAGACACTATTGCAATACAGTCCATATATAAATAATAATGTTATTTGGAACCTGATTATCCAAAGGAAAAGCACACCTCAGAAACTGAGCTGGGGTACAAGAATTCTATCTATGGAAAAACAATAAAGTAATAACAAAGTATTAGTTCTTGCAGATTTACATTAGTGAGAGTGAAATCAGGATTATCTCTGATTCAACCATACAATTCTTTTTTAAAAGAGAAAAAAGTTGATCTTTCAACACATCTTTCTTTCAACACTAATTCTGGCCTTTCAAAGGACATTTTACACATACTCCTTTAAAGGAAAACTGCAATGTAATTTACAAGATATTTTGATCTTTACAACTAATCTTTACAACTAAATACAAATAAGAGTAAATCACTACTGAACCTTCTTCTAAAGTGTTTTAATATCATAAAGAATAATTAACAATCCAATTGGAAAATGACATCTTGACAGTTTGATGATAGAGTATGTAACAAGAATATCCAGAATTTTAATGTTTGAACACACAAGAGTTTTGGAAGGAATATAGATCTTCATGATTTAGGGCTTAAGCCAAACTGACTAAAGAGGGGGTGGAGAGAAGCTTTCCCTGTAAGTAGGTAATCCCATAACTGCCTACTGCATGGTTTCTTGCACCTTTCTTTGAAACATCTAGTAGTGGCTACTCACTGACAAACGACACTGGACTAGAAAGACCACCTCTCTGATTCAGTATGGCAATTCATATGCTACAATGTGTACCACCGGGACTAAGGGAATACAGATCTTATTTGAATCCATAACAAATATTTTTTTCTTTAAATTGTTATTTTGTTAATGGCAGCATCCCACACACACACAGCGTTACCAATAAATCTCATTCCTCAGCTGCAGCACCTTCTGCTATTCTAGTCTTGAGCCTCCAGTCCAGGTCTGCCAAGACACATCTCAAGCTACAACATCTGCTGTCCCAGTTTTGGGTCTCTCCTGAGCAGCCACAAAACAGCTGGACAATTAGCATGATGGTTTGAGTATACATATTACCTACCAAACTAATTTTCATTTGGGACCTAAGCAAGAGAAAAATCTATAGTATGCTTCAGATATGTTTTCATGAATTGTAGCAAGTATGCAGGTCACTCTTCCCTACCCACACAGTGCAATGGGCACCTATCCAAAAGTAGCAGCTGTACCAAATGATGGAAAGACTAATGTTTGTTACATACCACTGATTGTTGTGCCAGTTCTTGAGAATGTTACTCCATAACTGATGCCTGTGAAACTTCTTAAAGCAGCACTCCTATCAAGTAATGTAGATACCTTTAAAAAGTTACATTGGAAAATTATTCTCTGGACTCTAAAATCTGGTTTTAAAATAAAATAATTCAGTACTGGTGTGCCAGATACTAAGAAATGGATTTTTTAAAAAGCCAGTTTTTATAAGATCCACACAAAAACAAAGTTTTTTGCTTGCTCTGCAACTAACAAGCTATTCCCAGATCTTTGCTGAGATCAGTTAGTGATTACCCTGTGCAAATACAGGAAATAAACAAAACCATGTGTCATGTTAAGTTCTATATTCAGTAGAAGCTTTTCGGGGAGAGGGGGAAAAAAGAGGTAAAATAATCAAATGGAAAAAAAAGTCAACTGAAAGAAAATTGTATAACACCCTCTTGATGGCTGAAAATATAAGGAGCACAAAAATAGCAGTATCAAATACACATTAGAGTAGAACCTCAAAGTTATGAATACCTCAGGAATGGAGGTTGTTCATAACTCTGAGATGTTTGTAACTGAACAAAATGTTATGGCTGTTCTTTCAAAAGTATACAACTGAACATTGACTTAATACAGCTTTGAAACTTTACTATGCAGAAGAAAAATGCGGCTTTCCCTGTGGTTTTTAGTAGTTTCCGTTTAACACGGTACTGTACTGTATTGGCTTCTATTTTTTCTCTCTGATGCTGCCTGATTGTGTACTTTTGGTTCCAAATGAGGTTGTGGTCAGTTCGTAGCTCTGGTGTTCGTAACTCTGAGGTTCTACTGTACTGCCAATTTCTGCGGCGCTCCTGTCAATTTCACATCACTGATCTGTTCAGCTAAGAGCCAGTACTGATGAAGAACTATATAGCAATTGGCAGCAGATCATTTTCATGTAAGAAATCCCTCCCCCAACTGTCCCATTTAGTTATTTATAATGTATATGCAAGTCCATTTCTGAATTTCACGCAGCGTTGCCAACTCTCACCATTTTATCGAAAGTCTCACGATATTCGGTGTTTTTCTTAAAGCCCCACCTGCTTGAATTAAGAGAATGTGTGAAAATACCATATTTCATTCAAAAAGAAAATATAAAGTAAGTTTCTCATGTCTGGGTAGAAAAAAAAAACTTCAAAGTGTCCAGTGAGTGCACCCTGAAGGTTCAGAAACCAGAAAGTAAATAAATAGAACCCAACATTTAAAAATAAACCTCATAATTTTTAAGCCAATTTCATGGGGCCACAAATGTCTTGGAATGGATGGTGTTGACAAATGGCAACACTGAATTTGAATGGAATAGACAGGTGACTTAACTGGGGATTTTTCAAAGTAGGCCCTTTGAGAGTGTGTCTTCACCAATGCAACAATCTCCTGCTCAGCAGAGAGACTGCTCTCTGACATCATGGTAAAAATCCAGAGAAAGTTATTGCAGAATAAAACAGCTCAAGCCTTACAGAAAAACACATGCACCACATACAGCATTTGCAAGTGGAGTCCATGCTGTATTCCCTTATTTCCATAGGGAAGGACTTCAGTTCCTGAGCAATCAGGTATTCTGTGGGCTGCGAATCATACTTCTCTAAATACTGTATATCAGATGGGATTTTGTTTGTTTCTGTCTCATGTGTGTGTATTTATTTTTAAACTATACACCTGTGTTTACAGCCTATATTAAGGAAGTTGTTACCTAACAGCTACATTTACTTTGGGTTATTTTTTACTTTTCATGTTGCCATTCACCACCCCCTTTTATCCCAGTAAGTTAATGAAGAAAGGTCAGAGAGCACAGAAGCAAATTTGGTATTCTCTGCTGAGCACCATATTCAAGAGAAAAATGCAACCTACAAGGCAATAAATAGTAACTCATTTTCACTCGGTTAACTTCTGTGGCAGACAGACTAACTTTCCTTATTACATGTCACGCAGGTATTTGAGACCTGACATTAGTAGCAAATAGATCTGAGCTAGTTACTTGTTCCACAGGTTGATGTTCCCACAGATGTCTCACTGGAAGAAAGTATATTTTATAGAAAAGAAGAACCATGGGGAAGGGAAGGTATTAGATTCATATTTTATGACTCAAGATTGGGGTTCACTCTTGGGACTAAAAGCAAGTCATCAACTGCACCCACCCATTGCTGGGAAATTGAAATAAACTGCAATCAGTGATGACCAACTACATTAGGGGAATGAGGGAAAGACATATTTAAGGTCAATGATCTAAGTGTCATACCCTTTACACTTACTGTGATAGCATCTTGCTTGTGCTGAAAATAGGTGTGGAATTCATACCAACCAAAGCACAGTGTTCAGTGCATGTGCTTAGTCATGAGGCTTCACCAAGAGGAGAAACAGAAGAACAAGATTATCCTTTCCAGAATTGAACCAAAAAAAAACAACAAACCACCACTCAGTAAATGGTTCCGATGCCATTTAGCTCTGATCCTGCAAACAGTTAAGCACGTGTGTACCTTTTCTCATGTAACTACTCACACAAGTAAAATTATGCATGTGCTTAAGTGTTTGCAGAATCAGGTCCTTACACAGTTTAAGTATTACTCACAGGCCAAAATTTGCTCTCGTATATTGGCCCTAAAGTGAAAGGTCAGAAAAAGAACCATTTTTAGAAATTTTTCCACCATTGTTTTGGTATCTCTATAAATGAATAGGTGTCTCAGTGGAAGCTGCAATTGGATACATTTTCTCCCAGCAAGACTTCCAGTCTTTTGACGTAGATTACAACTGGGACAGTATTTCTGCTTAGTTTAACTATGGTATAATCACTTGAAAACTAACCAAACAAAAAAATAGAAATTACCTTCCAGCAACTTTATTGTCCTTACTATCTCTTGCATACAAAATAGCAAAAGAATTTTCTCAATTGGATTTTACATCAGACTGCCAAAATGACAGCCTCCTCCTTGATTGTTAATTATCTTTTTTATTATATTTAAAGCACTTACTTTTTTTAAGTGATCTACTCTTCTTTGTAATTAGATGTAATGATTCTAATTGTGTCTATATGACACTGCAGTCTCCTTGTAACCATGAAGAAAGATTTTCAAAGGCACAGAAACCTACTTCCTATTGAAAGCCATGGGGAGTTAGGCACCTATGTGGCATCTATAGCTTTGAAAATCTCCCCTGAAGGGAACACAAAAAACAAATTACACTATTCTAGGAACTATGTTCCAAAAGCCTATGACTGAATTAGAAAATTGTAATAAAAAAAACACCCAAAAGCAAATTTTAAAAAAACCCATCCTGACTTGCCTCATTGTTAGTTTCATTTTGGGACATTTTCTCCCTAAATAATCTTCACCCCAAACCAGTTTTGAAGGCTCCTTACCAGGAGACAAGAGTTGTGTCATTTACCCTTAACACAAAAATAATATTATGAAAAAAATAGTTTACTAAATATACACGACATGCAAGGCCTATTTACATACACACATTGCTGTTCTGACAGATGTTTCTAAAACACAAAACACAGTAAGCACTATTAGAGGGCTCACATTATTTAACAGGACACTACCCAGTTCCTACATGTAAGGTGGTGGTTCTTAACTGTGGTCCACCGCTTCTTCAGGGAAAGCCTCTGGTGGGCCGGGCCGGTTTGTTGACCTGCTGTGTCCGCAGGTTCGGCCGGTCGCGGCTCCCACTGGCCGCGGTTCGCTGCTCCAGGCCAATGGGGGCTGCGGGATGTGGCGGACAGCACATCCCCTGGCCCATGCAACATCCTGCGGCCCCCACTGGCCTGGAACGGCAAACCACAGCCAGTGGGAGCTGCGACCGGCCGAACCTGCGGACACGGCAGGTCAACAAACCAGCCTGGCGCACCAGGGGCTTTCCCTGAAGAAGCGGTGGACCACAGTTGAGAACCACCAATGTAAGGGGACTGTTGTCCCCTTACTAAAACTCAGTGGGGGTGTTTTGGTTGGCTAGCTCCCAGTACCAAGGGGAAGGGTCGATGGGAAATCAGAACCCTGAGACTGACAGTCCCCAGGAACAATGGGCAGAGGCCAATGCTCCAGGTCAGCCTGATTGACAGGGCAGACAGGCTAATCAGGGAGTCAGGAGGACAGGGAGGGGGTCCCGTCCTCTGTGTGAGCTGGAATTGCCTGGGTCAGACGGACTGGGGCCGAGCTAAGGAGAAAGCAGGGACCCAAGCTGAGCTGGGAGCAGAGCTGTGACAGCCAGAGGGGCCAGAGAGAAGCAGCCCAGGAAGCAGGTCAGTGCTGGGAGCAGAGTCACAGAAACAGCCCACAGAGCAGACGTGTGCTGGGAGCAGAGCTGCAGCAACCAGAGCCAGAAGGGCCAGAGAAGCAGCCCAGGGAGCTGGAGGCAGAGCAGCAGCTGTGCTGAGATAAAGTGGTGGAGCTGGAGCTGAGACACAGTGGAGCTGGGGCTGGCGCAGTCCGGAGCCAGGTGCGGTGAGCAGCTGGAAAGAACAAGGGGGACCCTGGGCAGTGGGCCCAGCACAGGGAGACACTCCCAGCCAAGAGGCCCTGCAGGCCAGACTTGGAGGGGGATCATAACCCCGACGGGGCAGGGGCGACCCTGGGAAGAAGGGTCCTGCCACCTAAAGCCTGAGAGCGTGTGGCCACCGCCAGAGCAAGTGTCCGACCCGCAGCATCCCTGCAGCACAGCCAGGGCCTGAGAAGGGGCCTGGCACTTGTGAGGAACAGACTGAACTTCCCTGACATTCCACAGACGCTGGTTGTGACGTCCCCGTGCCACAGAGCAGGGTGACGGGTTTTCCTTTAACCTTTCCCATGTCTTCCTTATTTTTTTAATTGATTGCTGTTTAATAAATTGTATTTGCTTTGAACTGTATGTAATGATCAGTGGGTCAGGGAAGCATCCAGTGCAGAGAGAGCACCCCAGAGTAGGGACACCCTAACCCCTGTCCTAAGTGACCATAACAAGGTTGGGGGTCGAGCCCAGCCCCCCCCAGGAATCCTGGGCTCAGCCTTGTTGGAGTTACAAGGACTCTGCCACTCAGAAGAGTGAAAGGGGAGCCCTTGAGGTCAGGCAGGCGTCTGGGTAAAGGAAGTGGGAGCGAGGACTCAGATCCTTTTGCTAGCCCATTTCACTAGGGTGGTGTATAAGCCAGGAAAGTTCGCCACAATAGCAGGACCATTCCCCTGCTTACATACACACTACAGCAACCCTCTCTCAAACCATCCCTGTGGGAGAGGAGAGGAAAGAAAGTCACCTCAGAATAGCTGCTGGCTGCCTAATGGCTGATACTTTAAGTCAACGTTCACTCCTGATATGTTCAAGACCAGTATCAGAACTACATCCTTTTCGACTCTCTCCCACTAATGCCTTGTCTAGACTAGGTTTTTTTGGTCCTGTTGTAACTTGAGTTAGTTGGCAACCAATTAACATGCTCAGGCTAGCGTAAACCATTATCAGGAACAAAAAATGTGTGTCCTGGAATAAGCATTGGTGGAGTGCATTTATACTGGCACATACAAACACGTTTGTTAACTTAAATTAACTGACAGTCAGTTAACTCAAGTTACAACTTGACCAAACGCTCTAATCTAGGCAAGGCCTACCAGAAGTATAAAAAAGTACAAGGCGGCATGACCAGTTATAGAACCACCAAAATGAGTCTTCTCTGTAGGTCATTGTAAATTTTGGTAGTCCTCCACCCACATATTTATCAAAAGAAACATTTCAGATGGAAAACTTCTCGGTTGTTCTTTCCACTACTTTAGAATTGTATGTGGTAAATCAAACTAGGCAACAAACTTGTTGACCTCATCTACATCCATCCTAAAGATGTAATTCTATCAAGAAATGGTGGAGTCATCATAAATCAGGAGATCAAAACTCAAATGGCTTGTTCCCGTCACCACAACCTCTCAGTAAAATGACATTCTAATATAACATCAGACCATTTATGATAACATTTAATTTTGAACTGTATAACTTATCATTGAAGACACTCTGATGGCCTCCTGCTCTACAGAGCGAACGTAAAATCTGAAGTTAATAAAAAGGAATTGTAATGTGTGACAGCCTGAGTTACCAACCGCAGACAAGGATATTTGATAGGGATATTGGATAATTTTGTTTTCTGACACACTCATCTGGTTTTATATACTGTCTACATAAATAACTTGTACCAGAAGTAGTTGTGGTAAACAGCTTCTATAGTGTGTGCACAGACAAATGTTTCTACAGATATGTTCTGGTCTAAAGTAGATAAAGTTGCCTGTTTCAAGGAAAGAATACAGAAAAGGGAGATTATTTATGGTCCAACATAATGGGGGGGATTAGGAAAGAACTATGACTCCTCCATTAAACAGGTTTTGCTGGAAGACTGCTGCACAGCCCAAAAATTAATTTGAGATTGGATTTAAAATACAGCCAATAAAAGTGTGTCTTTGGCTAACACAGGACAAATGTCACACTGCAGCTAAAACAGACAGGAGGGAGAGAGATCAGGATAAGGAATATGAAAAAAATAGCTCTAGGGAGTTCAAGGAAGGACTTTTTCCAGATACACCAAAGGTATCATGCGAAGTTATAACCCCCAGGTCCTAATCTGGCAAGCTAGGCTTTGCATAATCTCTAGCCTCAGCAAAGTTTACTCAGTTTAACTTCTAATTTTCTTGAATTTCCTATTACATAATAAAGATTGCTTTCTTTAAAATAATCTTGGTTTATGGACTGTTACTGACAGAGCTTGACAAATGCATTCTCCCACTCACCAGCTGTGGGTATGAAACTTTGCCTGGAAAATGGGATGGAATATTTGTCACTTTCTGCAGAATTCTAAGCTTTCATTTAAAAAAAGCCCCTCAGATCAAATAGTTGCCAAGGCATCCTCCTGAATGTGACCTAGTGCAAAGGCTATCCTCCTGAGGATGCAGACAGAGAGCCTGAAACAACAGAATAGGCTAAACTGCCCCTCAGAAGTGGAGCCTAGCTGTACCCCCTCAAATCTGGTAAATGCTGAGAACTTCCAGAAGGTGACAATCTCCCTGTCTACCCCTCAAACTCTTCTGTGCACTTGGAACTCTAGTGGTAAGAGTAAGATAAACCTTTGGGTTACTGAGAGGGCTACCGGGATGATTCATCAAGGGAGGATTACTGGAGCAGGCACTTTGGGCCTCTGCAATGAGAAGGAAAATGAACTTTAACTTCTGTGTAAGAGAGAAGAGGGGTGAAAGGTACCTGGCCTAGAATATTCTGTCAAAGGCAGTGCACAAAGGTGTCCCATTCCCAAAAGGTTCTGCAATCAGAGGGGACATGGGGAAAGCCTAAGGATCAAAAGGAGTAAGTGGCAGACCTAGTGACACACCTCATTTCTTCAGTTAGGACACCGCAATTCTGCAGTTTAACTCTAGGAACCTCCCACGCTGAGGTGTAAAATTCTGTGTCCCCTCACCGCTGCCCTGGGTCATCCTGTGTCCCATTAAATCCTCTCTTCAAATACCACGCACTGCTTAAAATCAGTGTCATTCCTGCTCATGTTGCAATAAGCGTAGCAAGGCACTATCTACACAGATAATTCCTTTCATTCCATTTTGGCTGACCAAAGGAAAAGAGACCTGACTATATCATGCATTTCAAAATAGTCATTTTACTACAAAGATCGATATAAAAGGATAGATGGCAGACAATGGAGCTCCTTGTTTTATTTTAAGATAAACACTCACAATGTCGCTTTGTCTAGTAACTGAAATACTGAAACATTTTGTTTGGTTTCTTCTGGGGAGGGGGAAATATAGGAATGTATTTTAGTGCTCACAGAAGTGAGGGATTGATAGCATAGTGCAGAAAGGTGCTGTGCAAGTTTCTCCACATGCAGCTCTCTCAGCACACTTTAATAATGACCCGTGACTCATGCCTGTCAGCAGAAAACACTCTCCCTGTTACAGTTGCCAAGCCTCATGTATTTATCAGCACCTCTCCCCTACCTTCCTCCTAAGAAGAGTTATTTTGCCCTATTCACAGCCTTTAGGGATAAAGCTTTATCTCTACAAGGTCTTTGCACACTCTGCCTTGATCTACAGAATACAATTCTGTCAGCCACACTTCCAGTATGGACAAGAAATGCTGCAGAGGGACTTATGTCAGTTGTTCTCAACCTTTTCCATACTGGGACCACCCGCTGCCCCCCCAATTCCTTTCTATTGTCTTTTCCATACAGGGGTTCTAGCCAGGATGTAGCTGGGACCTCTCTTCTGATTCAGCAATATGGAACAGCCAGGTGGTCACGACACCCCTCCCCCTGAACACCTGTTTTGAACTCCACGTTGAGAACTTCTATACAATGAAAAGGCCACTGGGTGAAGGCAGGTCATGCACAGGCTCTTCCAGGGCTGGAGAGGAACTACCCATGGCAGAAAAAGCAGGGCTGGGGTGAGAAGGACAAGAGAGGCGGTAAGGAAATAGGGGGAGGGGAGAAAAGGAAAATGTGATGGAAACAGCCCTTTAGTGACAGGGAGAAAAATTGAAGGGGGAAAGGGCGGAGAGTTAGGAGAGGTTTACTGGGGGAAGAGACGAAAACACCTCTGTAGTGTAGGGTAAAGGAAAACAAGTATACAGGAAAAGAAATGGAAAAATGGAATAATCCATAGGAAAAACACTAAGAGGGGAAGGTGGAAACAAGGCCACCCTTGGTCTATTTAATAGTACACACTATTGTGGTGTGTAGTTTTCCTAAGAGAACAGCTTGTGTGTGATAATTGCACAGCAACAGAATCAGCATGATCATTGACCTGTTTGATTAAAGGGACATCATTAACTTAATCATGTGTTATAAACAAAATTTACCTAGGTTCTTAATCAGCCTTAGATTCATAAAAGTGAGCACTTTAAAAATCCATTGTGTGTGTCACCAACTATACGCAGTTTGCTTTTTTCCCCCCTCTCAGGTTGGACACTGAACACCAATGAAATCAGCTTCACTTTCATGTTCTTATGGCTACAACCTTTGGATGTCAGATACTTCACAGTGATATTTTGTTTTGTTTTCCTTTAAACTAAACCCAACAAGACAACAATTTTTACACCGCTCTACAAAAACAAGTTTTTACAACATTTAAATTCAGGGTCATATTTAAGCTGACACTTTCCCATTAACGACTGAAGCAGACAAGATGTGAAGAGGTGTTCTATCCAATTCCCATGGAATAAATTCGGCTGTGATCTGTGGTTTCTAGGTTAGGGACGGGCACGAGCACTAACAACAGTTTGCTGTTTGCCGGCCTGCCATGCTAATATCTAGTGGCTGGCACATGGGGAGGGAGTGGAAATGACTGATGGGAACAAAATTTATCTCCTGCTCTACAGGAAAAAAATAGCACAACACATCCCCAACAAATTAAGCCCGTAGAAACTGAGAGGCAGAGACTTAAAGGTGGGACATTCAAAGGCACCTAGGAGAGTAAGGAGCACATGTCCCACTTTCAATAGACTCATGCTCTTTAAGTCATTTAGACTTTGTCTTCATTACCCCTCAAAAGGTGTTTTTACGGACAGTTAAATCCGGCATATAGTTATCCCGATGTAAAATCCTGGTGGAGACAAGGCCTCTGTAGCTTTTATCTTGATGCAGCTAGGCAAGATCAACCTCAAGTGGGGGTTATACTGTTGATCATGACTGGCAACCCTGAAAATTACCTGCATCTTGTCTCCACGAAGATTAAACATTGAGATAACTAATCCATGTTTGTTTTCCAGAGAGATAATTAATTTTTTTTTAGCAGTGAAGGCATAGCCTTACAGATTTTCAGAAACATCTAACATGAGAAATCTGCAGCAGGAGAACTGGTATCCCTCAACATGCATTAAACAAGCTGTGGCACTCCCACCAGACAATGTAGAAATATAAAAGTACAAATGGACTCACCTCTGCTTTCAGAAAAAAGCTCCCACTTTCACCCATGCCTGTTTAAGGATCACACAAACAATTCTGCAAGGAGCATCTCGCTGCCACACTCAAATTGTCCAGCTCTCAAGCACAGTCTTATAAATCAAGGCATATAATAGTATGCATTCTAGCCCTCTCTAAATGGTCTGAGTTCACATTTTGGGGTTATTTCCACTCCATCCAAAAAAAGTCTTTGGCTTAGTTATAGGTATTTCTTTTTTTAAACTTGCTGGTAGTAATAACACACTATGTAAGCACCACTAGATTAGCTCTTCCCTGTGCTAATAATTTACACTGTATTCTGCCACAGTTAATTTGTATGGTGTATTCTAATTGGTAGAAAGTGAAACTCCACGGATATGCTACAGCAAGGAAAAGATTCTGGGTTAGAACAATCCTGACCAATCAGAAGCTTAGTATTCTAGCTATAGATAAAAGTAGAGAATGTTTAAGGGAGGAAGGAGGAGAAAGAATCAGATAATTAATCCAACACAGTTTTGGCAAAGAATAGAGATAAAATGTCCTCATGTTATACGTGCTGAAGGCAGTGACGCCTAGAGTAAAGGTTGCATGGCACTTTCCATTTTAAGATCCTATTTAAAGCTGCTTATAAACTTTCCAAACTTTAACCATTTGGTCTGAGGTTTTTCATGCTGGATGTCTTCTCCCTCCGGTGGAATTAAATAAAAAAAATACCAAAAACAGTCCAGACTTTTCGCAGAAGAGGTTACGGAAAAATATGTTGTTTTCCCCTATTATGAAATTATTTTAAATGTTTCATTAAAAAATCCTTGTGCCGCCATGCTTTGGAACAGGGACTTGAAATTTGGCAGAATTTGTATTGAACGGGGGAAGCCAGGTGCAGGTTTTGATTTACAGTAGAACCTCAGATTTACGAACACCCCGGGAATGGAGGTCATTAGCGCCTCTGAAATGTTCGTAACCCTGAACAAAATGTTATGGTTATTCATTCAAAAGTTTACAACTGAACAGTGACTTAATACAGCTTTGAAACTTTACTATGCAGAAGAAAAATACTGCTTTCCCCTTTGTTTTAGTAGTTTACATTTAACACAGTACTGTATTTGCTTTTCCCTGCCACCGCCGTATTGCATACTTCCGGTTCCAAATGAGGTGTGTTTGTAACTCTGAGATTCTACTGTACCATCAAGAAAACCTAAATGAAATATTTCATTTTTGGGTCAGCATGACATTCATCTCTTTCCACCAGAGCTGCCACAGTTCTTCATGCCCCCATTTTCTGCTTTTGGCTGGGCTCCCTCGCTAGACTTCATCTCCCATGATGTACTGCAATCACCTCTCGCGTGCAGAACTAAATCATAGAAGTCATATGATGACAGTGCATCAAGGGAGATACAGTCTGGCCAGAGAACCTGGCCCATAGAGGAGAATGGGGCATGAGGCACCTGGACTATAGCTCTCAAAAGGCACCATAGTAGTTCAGAGAGAGACAAATTAATGTAGCACTGACCCAACACAAAACGTTTTCAAATATATTGTTTTCAAATACAACACAGAATACAAAGTATACAGTGCTCACTTTATATTTATTTTTTATTACAAATATTTGAACTGTAAAAAAGAAAAATAAATAGTATTTTTCAATTCACCTAATACAAGTACTGTAGTGCAATCTCTTTATCATGAAAGTTGAACTTACGAATGTAGAATTATGTACAAAAAAAACTGCATTCAAAAATAAAACAATGTAAAATTTTAGAGGCTGCAAGTCCACTCAGTCCTACTTCTTGTTCAGCCAATCACTCAGACAAACAAATTTGTTTAGGTTTGCAGGAGATAATGCTATTTCTTGTTTAGAATGTCACCTGAAAGTAAGAACAGGCGTTCTCATGGCACTGTTGTAGCTGGCGTCACAAGATATTTAAGTGCCAGATGCGCTAAAAATCCATATGTCCCTTCATGCTTCAACCACCATTCCAGGGGACATGCATCCATGCTGATGACAGGTTCTGCTTGGTAACAATCAAAAACAGTGCAGACCGTCGCGTGATCATTTTCATTATCTGTGTCAGACGTCACCAGCAGAAGGTTGATTTTCTTTTTTGGTGGATCGGGTTCTGTAGTTTCCCCATCGGAGCGTAGCTCTTTTAAGACTTCTAAAAGCATGCTCCACACCTTGTTCCGCTCAGATTTTGGAAGGCACTTCAGATTCTTGAATCTTGGGTCGAGTGCTGTAGCTATCTTTAGAAATCTCACATTGGTACCTTCTTTGCATTTTGTGAAATCTACAGTGAAAGTGTTCTTAAAATGAACAACATATGCTGGGTCATCATCCGAGACTGCTATAACGAAGTATATGGCAGAATGCGGGTAAAACAGAGCAGGGGACATACAATTCTCCCCCACCCAATGAGTTCAGTCACAAATTTAATTAACGCATTATTTTTTTAACGAGCATCATCAGCATGGAAGCATGTCCTTTGGAATGGTGGCCAAAGCATGAAGGAGCATACGAATGTTTAGCATATCTGGCGCGTAAATATCTTGCAATGCCAGCTACAAAAATGACATGTAAATGCCTGTTCTCACTTTCTGGTGACTTTGTAAGTAAGAAGAGAGCAGCATTATCTCGTGCAAATGTAAACAAACTTGTTTGTCTTAGTGATTGGCTGGACAAGAAGTAGGACTGAGTTGACTTGTAGGCTCTGAAGTTTTATATTGTTTTGTTTTTGAGTGCAGTTATGTTACAAAAAAAGTCGACATTGTTAAGTTGCACTTTCACGACAAAGAGATTGCCCTACAGTACTTGTAGGAGGTGAACTGAAAAATACTATTGCTTTTTGTTTATAATTTTTACAGTGCAAATATTTGTAATCAAAAATAATATACGCTTTGATTTCCATTAAAACACAGAATACAATGTATATGAAAACATAGAAAAACATCAAAAATATTTAATAAATTTCAATTGCTATTCTATTGTTTAACAGTTGTGACAGACCCAGGCCAGTTGGGTACAACAAAGTAGCAGCATGCAGATATACTGGCCACTGGATTACCAGTTTTCTGTTCTCTGACTGACCAGAGCAGGGACTGCTCCAGGCTAATGAGGACACCTGACTCTAATTAACCTGTAAAGAGTCAGGTGAGGCCATTAAGGTGATGTGAACACCTGACTCTAATTAAGGCTCTTCTGAGCATATAAAAGGGCTCACTCCAGTCAGGCTGGGGAGAGCCAGGGAGCCAGAGGAGAGGAAGTGCTGGTGCTACTGAAGGACTGAGTAAATGAGGACACGCTCGCGCCATCAGTAAGGGAGCCCTAAAGTAAAGGTGAAGAAGTGAGAAGCAGGAGAGCTGTGGGGAAGTGGCCCAGGGAAACATAGCAACTCTGGCAGTGAAAGGTCAGCTGCCAACAGCTGCTACCACTAGGGTCCCTGGGCCGGAACCCGGAGTAGAGGGCGGGCCCGGGTTCCCCCAACCTGTCACTACAGAAACACCTCCTGGGAGGGGAAGACAGGCCCCTATCAGGACAGGAAGCTAATCTGTTCTGAGATAAGCTCATAGGGACAACAGAGACTGTGGGAGTTCTCTCGCCAACCTTGTGCTGGCTTATGATGAAAAGGGCTCAGTAGACTGTAACCCTGGTCCTAGAGAGAGAAGGGCTACGTGGAGGATTGCAGTGAGCCTCTGAGGCTAGTATAAACCACCTAGAAGCGCGGGACCCACCAGGACAGGGTCGGAGCTCTGCCACACAGTGCAATTAAAACGGCGATTAATCGCAATTAATTTTTTTTTTAGTTAATCACGAGTTAACTGCGATTAATCGACAGCCTTACCATTAATCTCAGGCATTAACTGCGATTAATTGATGGCCATAATAATTTGTAATTCAGTAGTGCCCAGAAGCTCCATTAAGGATCAAGGTCCCATTATGGTAGGCACTGTACAAGCACTGAAAAACAAAGGGTACCTCATTTATAGTCTTTAAGAGAGTCTGGTAGTGCTGGAAAGTGGGATCCTATGGATCAGTTAGTTCAGGCAAACAGGTTCAATGCAAAGAACATTTCCACACTGAACAGCCAGCTCAGCCCCCAACTGGAGAGACCATTCTGCATCACCATTTTGTTTTTATTAGCATGGACTGGTAGCTGTGTTTAAGAAGCTGAAATTTCTCTTCATTTAAAATCTCAAGTCGAATGGAAGCTGAATCTAGGAGCTGAAATCGGTGTTTCATTCACTAACCTCTCTCAGCCCACTAGGGGTTAGAACTTTTGATCTTGTGACTAATTACTGATTTGTATGCCAGTTCTGCACATAAAACAAATGTTATTACTTCACTGCTCATGCTGACAGCGCCAATGAATAGTTAAAAAAAAAAAAAATACTTGGCAGGGAAAGCATGCTGGCCGAACAAACTAACGCAGCAGTCTATTAGCCCTTTTGCTCTTGAGTTTGCAAGTCCAGTCTGGGTCAGTATTTTCAAACCTGTATGGCTTAAGGGGAAAAAGTGTGTTCGAAAAAGTTGCTGATTGTCTCTCAGCAAAGATCTCTATGCCGATTTACACCAGCTGAGGACCTGACCCCCTATCAGTAAGAACCATTCACCTAATAAATATCTGTTTTTCAACTTTGACTTGTTAATTAAATACCCATGGCCAAGGGTACCTCTTGCTGTATGAACCAGGAAGCGTATCATCTCTTGTGATATGGGCTATCCCTGGAGTGGCATGGCTGAGATCTGTGAAGCTGCACACCACTGCTGAAAATTAGATGACACTTGTACCACAAGAGAGATCTCCCAAGAGTATTTTGCTTTGGTTCCAGGATGGTTAGTCTATTTTATAGGGGGAATAATCTCTCCTTAAAGTTAAAAATGCACAGCCGAGAAAGCCTAAAGGGCTATTCTGATAACAGTGAGAAGCTGAAGTGGCTAGACCTAGTTTAGAGCATCAGCATTGCAAAAGCTTCTCCATACTAGACTACCAACTATGGCTATTTCTAGGATACAGCATTTGGAATGCCAAAAATGTACTGTGTACCGTAAGCACCACCCCACCCTGCACAGATGACAAAAAGGAGAGGATTCTTGCAAATGGAGTCAGACTGTGTGCATCTGAAAAACATCTTTAGGATAGATAGGGGAAGGAACCCAGATGGCAGACCTCTCCACAGGCAGCGCAGGAAGGAAACACACCTTTTGATTCTGCCTCAGATTTACAGGAGTCAACAGAGCTGGGGAGCCCCGGTGCCTTTACTAGACCTGGGAAGCCCTCTATAGAACATAAGAACAGCAATACTGGGTCAGACCAAAGGCATCTAGCCCAGTATCCTGTTTTCCGACAGTGGCCAATGCCAGGTGCTTCAGAGGGAATGAATAGAATAGGCATCATCAAGTGATCCATCTCATCGCCCATTCCCAGCTTCTGACAAACAGAGTCTAGGGAAACCATCACTGTGAATCCTGGCTAATAGCCATTGATGGACCTATCCTCCATGAACTTATCTAGTTCTTTTTTGAACCCTGTTGTAGTCTTGGCCTTCACAACATCCTGACAAGGAGTTCCACAGGTTGACTGTGCAATGTATGAAAAAATACTTCCTTTTATTCATTTTAAATCTGCTGCCTATTAATTTCATTTGGTGATGCCTAGTTCTTGTGTTATGAGAAGGAGTAAATAACACTTCCTTATTTACTCTCTCCACATCAGTCATGATTTTATAGACCTCTATCATATCACCCCTCATCTCATCTCTTTTCCAAGCTGAAAAATCCCAGTCTTATTAATCTCTCTTCCTATGGCAGCCGTTCCATACCCCTAATAATTTTTGTTGCCCTTCTCTGAACCTTTTCCAATTCTAATACATCTTTTTTTAAGATGTGGCAACCACATCTGCACGCAGTATTCAAGCTGTGGGCATACCATGTATTTATATAGCTGCAATATGATATTTTCTGTCTTATTATCTATCCCTTTCTTAATGATTCCCAACATTCTGTTCCCTTTTTTGACAGCCACTGCACATTGAGTGGATGTTTTCAGAGAACTATCCACAATGACTCCAAGATCTTTCTTGAGTGGTAACAGCCAATTTAGACCCCATCATTTTATATGTATAGTTGGGATTATGTTTTCCAATGTGCATTACTTTGCATTTATCAACATTGAATTTCATCTGCCATTTTGTTGCCCAGTCACCCAGCTTGAGAGATCCTTCGCAGTTTGCCTGGGACTTAACTATCTTGAGTAGTTTTGTATCATCTGCAAATTTTGCCACCTCACCATTTACCCCTTTTTCCAGATCATTTATGAATATATTGAATAGGACTGGCCCTAGTACAGTGGTGTCCCCCCAGGGTCTGTATACTTCTCTCCATTCTGAAAACTGACCACTTATTCCTACCCTTTGTTTCCTGTCTTTTAAACAGTTACCGATCCAAGAGAGGACCTTCCTTCTTATCCCATGACAGCTTACTTTGCTTAAGAGCCTTCGGTGAGGGACGTTGTCAAAGGCTTTCTGAAAACCTAAGTACATTATATCCACTGGATCACCCTTGTCCACATGATTGCTGACCCTGTCAAAGAATTCTAGTAGATTGGTGAGGCATGATTTCCCTTTACAAAAACCATGTTGACTCTTCCCCCAACAAATTATGTTCATTACTATAGTTTCAACCAGTTTGCCCAGTACTGAAGTCAGGCTTATCAGCCTGCAATTGCCGGGGTCACTTCTGGAGCCCTTTTTAAAAATTGGCATCACATTAGCTATCCTCCAGTCATTTGGTACAGAAGCTGATTTAAATGATAGGTTACAAACTACAGAGGAGAAACAGGATAGTCTTCCATGGAAAATAGATCTGCATATTTCAAGTATGGCTAGTTTAGCTCAAAAGGTATAAATAACCATCCAAAAGATTTCTTAAGAGACGGTCCTGAGATTACAATTTTTTTTACTTAAATTACAAGTCATCTTGAAGAAGAACAAACCTATTTTTTCCACAGTACCAAATCTTTGGCTGCCCAATCGGAGGTAAGGGGAAAACCGATTAGATCTACCTATTGTAAATTATACCCCACCAGACATTATAAGCATACATTTTTCCACCTTGCTTCTGGAAACTAATCTGAGATTTATTTTCAAGTGCTGGTGTGTGCTATGATTAGCTGGTTTCCCTTTCTATGAGGTGGTGTTGGATGCATTTATGCTTTGGCTTTTTGGGAAATTTGTCTTATCATACTTCTAGAACTACTGATAAAAATGTACCCTCCCTAACCCTGAAGCTATTTTTATATTTTTACATTGTTTGTTCAAATTGAGGACTTGCTGCTACTCAGCATGAGTAACGGTACAGCAATCTGGCCCTTGATCGCCTACAGTTTTTTTAACTATCATGCTCTTTAATTAATCATACGTTTTTAAGGTCAGTAGGGACCACTTTGATCATCTAGTCTGCTTCTTGCATTCCACAAGCCATAGAATTTCACCCAGGAATTCCTGCACCATGTCTATAGCTTCTGTTTGAGCAAGAATATATCTTCAGAAAAACTTCCAATTTTGAGTGAAAGATTTCAGGTAATGAAGATTCCATCGCATCCCTTAGTGTACTGTTCCAATGGTTAATTACAAAAATTGTACGGTATTGTATTTCAGACTGAATATAAGGTGCAAATTTTTGACAACAAGAGTAAGTCAACCATTGGATCAATTTACCATGTTATGTGGTGCATTCTCTATCACTGGAAATATTTAAATCAAAAGTGGATGTCTTTCTAGAGTATGCTCTTGTTCAACCTTAATTTATTGGGCTATATGTAAGAATCACTGGCTGGAATTCTATGGCCTGTGTTATGCAGGATGCCAAAACAGAGATCACAATGGTCCCTTCTGCCTTAAAATCTATCAGATATTTTTGATTAAAAATAAAAATTCTAAATCAAGACTTTTGGGCCCCCTTCCCTCTCCCAAGAAAAGAGAGAAGGAAAGTAAAAACCAAATCAAACCAAAGCCTTAGATATCTTGAGAAGGAAACCATCTGGAAAGTCTTACCTTTCAGATGCTTTCCTCATGTATTTCACTTTCCAGCTAATCATTGCAACCACCCGCTGGGGAAAAACAAAATATTGCACTACTTTCTGTCATGCTAACAATTTGGTGCACACACTACACAAGAAACAGTGTGCATTGGATTATTTATATTGGGCCTCACTATAAGTCACATCCTGCAACTGCAATAAACAGAAAATTAATTAAACCAGAAGAATCTGGAATATATTAAAGTAAAAAACCTCACACGGATACAATGGAAAAGCTGCACAGTTGAAAATCACAACCAAGGCAGGAAATACTACAATCAAGGTTCAAACACCCACATTAACATGGTTACACTACATGTCACCCGTATTTTGTGGTCTACATTTTATGCCCAACCATAATGTATTATCATAACAAAAAAACAGGATTAACTATGGGCTACCTCACTGCCTCCTATGGGAAAAACCACAGAGTTCTCCCAAGACCTTCCTGAGGAGAGTTGGCCCTTACCCCTCATGTCCAGTGCAAACCAAGGTCACGATCCATCCCCAACTGAAGTGGATGGGAGTCTTTCCATTCACTTCAACATGATTTGGATATGGTCTCCAAATAAGCAGCAAAGAGAATTGATTAAACTTGGAAATGAGACAGAGCCCATTGTTGTTCACATTGAAGACTTGTGTTCTGGGTTCCCCTGCTGTCCATTTGGCCCCTTCTCAGCTCCACTGGAGTCACACTGTCAAGAACGGCCCTGCCCACAGCTGCCCTCGGAATGCTGTTTAAAGGGAGTTCTATGGCACAGAAAGAAGTTAATGCATTCATCGCAATGAGCTCTACCATATACCCAGCAGAGGATGACTTTTATTGTTACTGATGGTTTTTTTGTTATTTGACTGTGACTAAATTTATGTAACACCACTCACCAATGTCAAGGGGTTTTACAGCATGCAAAGAGGTGAGGAACTCAGTCAAAATATAAGCAGAGTGAAATAGCAAAACGTTTTGATTTAAAGGGGCAAAAAAAGAGTCTTGCTGTGTAAATTTGGTTCACATTTGTACCACTTCCACCCCCCGCTTTGTTTCTTATATACGCATGGAACCCTGCCGAAAGCAACTGGACACAACTTCTCTTATGTATTCATCTCCAAACAAGCACTTTTCTGTCCAATGTATCTGTATTCCATTTGGTTAAACTATTAGCTTTCAAACTCTCAGCAGTTTATAAGTAGAAAAGATTAAGGAAAGTTATTGAGGGCAGGGCATCAGAACTTGAGACTGCAACTCAAACTCAAATTAAAAAAACACTTTGACCATCAGGACAGTACGCTTCAGAGCCACTGGTGCCATACTAGCTGAGTATAACAAAGAGGAGGGAGAGAGGCCAACAAGAGCTTGTACCCCTTCTCCCAAGCTCCAAATCCTGCTACTCCTCCCCTGAAGTGACAAGGCCTGACCCCCATACCTTCCACCTGGCAGAATCTTCTTCAGGTTATGCCTACATGGCATACTAAGCTCTGGCTTTGACTCAGGTTCAAACCTGAGCTCAAGCCCCCCTTCCATCCACACACAAATCAGCCTGACTCAGGCTAGCGAGCACTCAGGACCCAGGTCCTGGGACCTTGCAAAGGGGGGTGGGGTCAGAGCCTGAGTCCCACAGCAACTTAGGTGCAAGCCCTGTCATCATGGAGTGTGGACGCAGGTCACGCTGCAGAACCAAGTCCGAAAGTCTGCATAATGAAGTATGGATGTGTTAGCACAGGTGTAAGACCCAGGTCCAGCAGCTGTTAACCTAGGTTTACAGTGCAGTATGGACACTGAAGTATGGGCTTGAAAACACCAGTCCACAAACCTGATTCCCACCAGGGTTTACAATGCAGTGTAAACATATCTTCAGAATGTAAATCTTCATCCATGCCTCTGTGACACATAAGGTTACAAAAAACTTCCTACGGTTCTGCAACCCTTACAGCAGGTGCTATCAACATGGGAGATAGCCTGGTGCAACGAGAGGTCATTGGAAGCACAGGGGTCTATTCCTGGCTCTGCCACCAACTACTATGTGACCTTGGGCAAGATACGTCTCCTCTCTGTGCCTCTGCTTCCCCTCCCATCATCTATTGGTCTTGTTTATTAAGATCGTAAGCTGTTTGAAGCAGGGACTGTCACTTACTATGTGTGTGTGCAGCACCTAGCACAATGGGGCATCTGACCTCAGTGGGGGTCCCTAAGCACCACTGTAACACAAACAAAACGAGTACAAACTCAAGCACAGAATAAAAAACGTCTCTAATTTTCAAGATTTAAACTATTTTAGTTTGTGATAACCAGGATTTGCACATGGGTTTTAAAGTATAGGCACTGGTAGTCAAATAAGCACTCAATACATAGAATTAGCAGCTATAATTTTCATTGTAATAACCACTGACTCTCATACCTCAATGTTAGTCTGGATCTCCAGACACAGAAATCTGCTGCATGAGGATTAAAACCTTACCTACTCTAGATATACAGCCATGTCAGGGAACCCGATTACAGCACACTTGCCCCCAATTCAGTTGTAAACATTGTTCCAATTTGTACCCGGGACTGGATCATAATAGTGCTTCATAACCAGGACACTTATGTTCTATCTATACTACAAATTGGAACAGGGTTTGTATCAGAGTTAGGAGAGAACCACATTGTACTTGACTGTACATTAACCGATACTGTTGTCATTCTAGCACCATGTCTGAAGTCCCCTTGTGCCACAAGGCTAAAATTGAATAGACTCACAGCAAATTCCTACAGAAATGAAGGTCTTTTAAGTGTAATCAACCTGAAAAATCTGGAGCACTGCATAGAGGTACATAGAGGTACAATGCTTCTGAAAATGAAGCAGAAAATTCAATATGCATGCTCAGAACACAGTTTTAAAATTGCACTGAGCCCCTCCTAGAACACGGGGTCCGGGAGCCATGCGCAGTACCGCATTAATGCCGGGGGGAGGAGGGTGTTACCATGGATCCCAATATAAACAATTTATTTTGGGATCCATGGTCACCCCCGCGCTCAAGTGGCACGCGGTATAGCAGGGGGGTCTCCTGTACTAACTTTCTTACACCATCAATCTTTCCTCCACATAATGGGAGAAACTGAAGTCCTCATTCAGAACGGCATATATACCATGTTTGAAACTTCAAAAATAAAGCCATTTGAGTTATCATAGCATGGACAGCATCCAAAAAAAGTCTTAGCTGAAAAATAATCTGTCCTCACCTCCTTCCTCACCATGTTCAGATAAAAATCCATTCAGCTGCGTTTTGAATTATGAAAAACTTTTCAAACAGAAAAGTAACTTCTGAAAGGCATGGAAAATTTCCGCAAAAATTGTTGTTGTGTTGCGGGGGAGGGGGAGAGAAAGTAACTGAAAATAGACCTTTATGGGATGTTATAATTCAGCAGAGCTACAGAAGACACTTTCATTTGCAATAGTATCATTTTCATTTGCTCCAGAATCATCCTCACCAGCCAAGCTATTTACATCCATAGAGCAGTGGTCCTCAAACTTTTTTTTTTGCGGCCCACTTGAAAATTGCTGTGAGTCTCAGCAGACCACTTAATGGTCTTTCCAAATGTTGTTTGTACCGTTAGCTAACTATTGTAAAGCGCTTTTATCCTAAAAAAACCCCCAAACAATAATAATAAACCTTTTTTTTTCTACAAATAAAAGCACACAACTCATATTTTAATATCAGTAGTCTTACTCATAGACTCATAGACTCATAGACTTTAAGGTCAGAAGGGACCATTATGATCATCTAGTCTGACCTCCTGCACAATGCAGGCCACAGAATGTCACCCACCCACTCCTGGAATAATCCTCTCACCTATGTCTCAGCTACTGAAGTCCTCAAATCATGGTTTAAAGACTTCAAGATGCAGAGATCCTCCGGTAAGTGACCCGTGCCCCATGCTGCAGAGGAAGGCAAATAACCTCCAGGGCCTCTGCCAATCTCCCCTGGAGGAAAATTCCTTCCCGACCCCAAATATGGCGCTCAGCTGAACCCCGAGCATGTGGGCAAGACTCACCAGCCAGACACCCAGGAAAAAGTTCTCTGTAGTAACTTCTAACATCCCATCATTGACCATTGGTCCTCTTTACCACTGATGGCAATTTTACCACTGACTAAAATCATGTTATCCCATCAAACCATCCCCCCCATAAATGTATCTAGCTTAATCTTGATGCCAGATAGGTCTTTTGCCCCCACTGCTTCCCTTGGAAGGCTGTTCCAGAACTTCACTCCTCTGATGGTTAGAAATCTTCGTCTAATTTCAAGTCTAAACTTCCTGATGGCCAGTTTATATCCATTTGTTCTTGTGTCCACATTGGTACTGAGCTGAAATAATTCCTCTCCCTCCCTGGTATTTATCCCTCTGATATATTTAAAGAGAGCAATCATATCTCCCCTCAGCCTTCTTTTGGTTAAGGTAAACAAACCAAGCTCCTTGAGTCTCCTTTCATACGACAGGTTTTCCATTCCTCGGATCATCCTAGTGGCCCTTCTTTGTACCTGTTCCACTTTGAATTCATCCTTCTTAAACATGGGAGACCAGAACTGCACACAGTATTCCAAATGAGGTCTCACCAATGCCTTGTATAATGGTACTAACACCTCCTTATCTCTACTAGAAATACCTCACCTAATGCATCCCAAGACCGCATTAGCTTTTTTCATGGCCACATCACATTGGCGACTCATAGTCATCCTGTGATCAACCAGGACTCCGAGGTCCTTCTCCTCTTCCGTTACTTCCAACTGATGCGTCCCCAGCTTATAACTAAAATTCTTGTTATTAATCCCTAAATGCATAACCTTACAATTCTCACTATTAAATTTCATCCTATTACTATTACTCCAGTTTACAAGGTCATCCAGATCTTCCTGTAGGATATCCCGATCCTTTTCTGAATTGGCAATACCTCCCAACTTTGTGTCATCTGCAAACTTTATTAGCACACTCCCACTTTTGGTGCCGAGGTCAGTAATAAAAAGATTAAATAAAATTGGTCCCAAAACTGAACCTTGAGGAACTCCACTAGTAACCTCCCGCCAACCTGACAGTTCACCTTTCAGTATGACCCGCTGTAGTCTCCCCTTTAACCAGTTACTTATCCACCTCTCAATTTTCATATTGATCCCCATCTTTTCCAATTTAACCAATAATTCCTCATGTGGTACTGTATCAAATGCCTTACTGAAATCGAGGTAGATTAGATCCACTGCGTTTCCTTTATCTAAAAAATCTGTTACTTTCTCAAAGCAGGAGATCAAGTTGGTTTGGCATGATCTACCTTTTGTAAAACCATGTTGTAATTTGTCCCAATTGCCATTGACCTCAAGGTCCTTAACTACTTTCTCCTTCAAAAAATTTTCCAAGACCTTGCATACTACAGATGTCAAACTAACAGGCCTGTAGTTACCCGGGTCACTTTTTTTCCCTTTCTTAAAAACAGGAACTATATTAGCTATTCTCCAGTCAAATGGTACAACCCCTGAGTTTAGAGATTCATTAAAAATTTTTGCTAATGGGCTTGCAATTTCATGTGCCAGCTCCTTTAATATACCTTTCTAATGCAATGGATGTGCCAGCTCTCCCATGCCGCGGCAGCCACCAAGCTGGGACTGGGAAGGAGGGAGGTCTCTCCCTCTCTCCCCCACCACAGAAGCCCCTGAGCTGGGGCTGGGAAGGAAGGGGGTCTCTCCACCACCACATCAGCCACAGAGCTAAGGCTGGGAAGAAGGGCAGTCTCTCCCCAGCAGCCGCAGCCCTGAAGCTGGGGAAAGTCGCCTCTTTCTCTGGCCACCACAGCCCTGCACATCCCAAATTCTCCCCATCCCTTCTTCTAACCGCACTGCCCCCTCTCATCTGCCCCCATTCCCCCCCACCCAAGGTTACCACCTTACATGTGCATCTTCTCCAGGGTCCAGGCACCTAATTAGTGGAGCCACACCTGCGCAGCTCCACTAATTAGGTGGGTGGCCCTTCATTCTCTCGTGTGCGGCCGCCCAGGTGCGCACCTTATAGGGAACTATCTGCAGACCAGCTGAATGGAGCCGCGGACCACAGTTTGAGAACCTCATCACAGAGACAGAACTGCTTGCCTGTCTCATCATAGTAACTGTGTCTCATGGTTTTCCATGGACCTTTGTTCATAAAGTGTTTATCAATATGCATGCACACACAACACCTAGGAAAGAAGAGGCAAGGAGCAGATGCTTTTGAACATTGGGAGGGGGAGGGGGCGGGAGAGTGGAAATGAAGCTGGCAGGGGACAGGTCTTTGCATCCAACCTGTTATAGTTATTTTGCTTTTAACCATCTAATTGAGACTCACAGATCCACCAGAAACACATTAAATCCTTTGAACCTCTGAAATGATGCATTATTGAAGTCACAGTAGGGGAGTCAACTCAGTTTAGAAGACATAAAAGACTAACTTTAGAACAAGTGTCTTTTTCCATTACAAGGTAATGGCTAAAAAAAGACATTTTAATTTAGTAAGAAGATGCAATCACAAAGGGAAGAGGGAAAAAGAGGGAGGGTTGGGGGAGAAAAACCCCCCAGAACGTAATGCTTCCTTCCAGAATGCACCAAAGAAACACTCCCTCCCAAGTCAACTCTCTCTTTTAAATATATCAAAATGAGATAAGCAACACCCCAACTTCTCACTATCCCTAATCCACAAATACTCCTCACAAGGTATCTGTTCGATCACTGCAGTGTATGCTCTCTCCAGAGCCTCAAGTGTATGTTACTAGAATAAGTTATTCATTTAAGATCTTAAAATTTGCCTCTATAGACACTATCATTGCGTTGTTTATTGTTGTAAGTCAGTGACATCAGAAATACTGAATCATGAAACTCAGGTTACAGAAAATTTTATACATATTAAAGAAATGAATCCAATATAGTTTCCAACTTCCGCCTCCTCTTAGGTGATATTTCGCTCATTTTGGGTTTTTATTGGTTATAGCAATCCAAGTAGCAAATGCTCCTGAAGGAATAATACATGCAAACTACAAATACCTCTAATGTATGTGCAATACACAAATACCTCCCCACTGTTCCAATCCCGCTGCAGATGGGGGGAAAGAGGGGGAGGCGAGGAGAAAGAGAACATAACCATCCCACTTAAATATCTGGTCCCCTGTGGCTTAATGGGAGAGAACTCAACAGACAAAGTCCTTATCTAGTTCTATATAATCTGTCTACTGAAGGTGAGATCAGAGGTGAAATGCAGCAAATGAAAATGACTTGAACCCAGCTGAATCTCTAAGTGGCCAAAATTTTGTTGTTTTTTTATCGGAGTATTAATGACTACTAATATGCTAGCCAGGCTATTATCAAATCTCTTCAGTGACAGAGCTCTCTGCTGAAGGGGACAAATAAAAATAAGTGCATTAAATAACAAATCACAGGAACAAGTTGTTTAGACTAGAGCCATTCTCCCAGAGAATTACAGAGTTGGTTTTGACCCCCTATCTATTTGTTGTTAGTTTTCCATCTTTATTGTAATACTGTAGCCATTATTACCAAATGCCACCAATAGCCTAGTGTTCCTCGGTAGTTCTGGATGGCAAGCACATAATCTCTTTAATTTGTATAGCGAGGCTTTGGGTTTGCTTTAAAGATGCATACAATAACGTTAGTGATAACAGCCCAATTTTTAAATGAGTTCTGCCAGTCTTGTCAAACTGTCTAATGCTTTAATTATTAATTGCTTTTGTTTGTTTTGTTTTACTGTAGTCCCTACAGGCCCCAAATCAGAGATCACGGACCCATCCTGCAAGGTGCTGTAAAAACACAAACCAAAAAAACAGTTATTGCTGCAAGGAGCTTTCAGTCTATAATGTAAGACAATAAACAACAGAAGGATAAGGCAGACTGGGGAGCACAGGATGACAGTGAGAAGATTTGGGGAAGTTTAATAAGCAGTGGTCACAGCACAACAACTCTGTGCATCTCAAAGGGAGTAGTGACTTTCTCAAGTAGTCCCCATTGTTTAAATGTAAATGCTCCACAGGGGGTGTAACAACTCCACAATCTGGTCCAAAATGCAAACTAGGGTTGATAAGAGAACCCAAATGTACTTAGGCTATGTCTACACTACACCACTACATCTGAGCCTGCAGTGTAGCTGCTGTTTGTTGGCTCTCCTGCGGACAAAAAAAAAAAAAAACTTCCACCCCCCCAATGAGTGGTGTTAGTGTTGTTGACAGAAGAGCGCTCTTGCCGACAAAGCACTGTTCACACCGATGCTTGGGTCGGCAAAACTTCTGTGTTTCGGGGGGGGGGGCGGGGGGAGTTTTAACACCTCTGAAAGACAAAAGTTTTGTCATTCAGTTGCCAGTGTAGACATAGCCTTAGGATCTTAACCATGGACTCTAGAGGAAATAAAGTATTACACTGAGCCCCAAAAGCAAACTTTTAGAAGGTTTAACCAAATAGTCATTAAACTAGTGCATGCCGCTCAACCTCTTTTTATAAACTGCAGACAACACAATAAACAAGATCTCCCTGATCTCGAAGAACATTTTTGAAAAGATATTGTGATGCACAAAATAAAAAAAATGAAGTAACCATCTTTTTTGTATTTATCAGAAACACTGCTTCTAATCTAGAGATCATAAACCACTGTTATAAGAACTTGCATATTAAACGAACTGTTTAGTGTTTAAAACGGGGGTAGGGGTAGGATCTGATTGCTAAAACCGGTATTTTCTGAATAGTAAGCAGGAAGGAACTGGTTTTATATCTCCAGCATTAGAGTTTGCTTCAAATTAAGGAACTTTTTTTCAGCAAGATTGTTGCCGACTCTAGCATTGCTGTGTGGTAATTAAGATATTTCATTTAAAGTATAACTTGCACATTTGCACATGCTGTGATGTGCTTCTCACTATGTGAAATTTACGAACACTGAATTCAAGCATATAGGTACCCTATGTTATTATTAATCACGTTGTATTATGATAATGCCTAAGGACCAATTTGTCTTGTGAGATAAGTAATCCTTTCTCAGGACAACCACCAAGAAAACTCATAGCTGAATTAAAAAACAAAAACCACAATTCTTATTAACGGATGGATCTTGAGAGGCAATGAGTGCCACTGAGCACACAAAAGAAGTTACTTATCCTAAAAACCTTTCAGGATCAGACACTAAGGGCTTGTCTACACTGGCACTTTACAGTGCTGCAACTTTCTCGCTCAGAGATGTGAAAAAACACCCCTCTGAGCGCAGCAAGTTTCAGCGCTGTAAAGCGCTACTGTAGACAGTACACCAGGTCTGGGCACCGTGCTCCCAGCGCTAGTAGCTATGCCCCTCATGAAGGTGGTTTTTTTAGAGCCGCAGCAGAGCTTTAACGTTGCCAGTGTACACTAGCCCTAAAGTTCTGATCCAAAGCTCAAGTCAATGAGAGAGTCTTGCCACTGATTCCCATGGGCCCTGGATTGTGCCCTCGGGCCCTGGAATATGACTGAGATAATGTTATAAATTATTATATTTCTAAAAAATTGACCCCATGTAAGGTTTTATTGATCCTCTATCAAGAACAATTCATCAGGCTTGGAATAAAAGTCAGCCTTTTGTCCATGTTGTATTCCATATGAAGCACATTTTTCTAACCAACACTGAGTTGGTTCTCGATTTATATTACATGAGGCGTATGGGACGATATGCCAGTGTTTTAATCAGAACCTTGTGTCTTTGTCTTCCTGTCTGTAGTCTTAAAGGTAGACACAAACTGGTATTTTTACACAAACTGGGCCAAGCTAGGAAGGAGATTCTCTGCTTTTCGGAATCCTCAGCATTTTCTGATGCAAAACTATAAGAATGCCAGAGAATCTCAATTCTTAGGCTAGGTCTACACTACCCCCCCCTGTCGAACTAAGGTACGCAACTTCAGCTACGTGAATAACGTAGCTGAAGTCGAAGTACCTTAGTTCGAATGAAAAAGCACTTACCCGGGATCCACACGCGGTGCGCAGGCTCCCCCGTCGACTCCACCTACTCCGTTCGTCGAGCTGGATTACCAGCGTCGACGAGGGAGCACTTCCTGGTTCGATTTATCGCGTCTTGACAAGACGCGATAAATCGAACCCAGAACATCGATCCCGCGCCTCCGACGCGACGGGTAAGTATAGACCTACCCTTAGTCAACTGGTCTCATGCAGATATGGAGAGGGTGGGAGGAAAAAACAAAGCTGTAGGAATGAGAGAAGCTTGGACCTTCACAGCTGTTGTCAGAGACATGTTAACACACACACACACCACTCACGCTACATGTTCTGCACAGAATATTCAAGACATAAAAAGTAATCTCAGGATTCACTTCTGAGCCAGGCCTCCGTGGAGCAAGCTTCCAGAATACAGATGCTCATCTGCATCAGAAAGCTATTCCTGAGCCACAGATTGCAATGACACCTCACATGTCTACATTTGTGCTTTGCCAGAAAAACAAACACACCAAACACACTTAAAATCATCACAGTCCCATTGTTTTCCCACCAAGTACAAACCATTACCGGAGCCTCTTTAATCAAAACTACTCTCAAATGAAAACTATCATAGCACTTAGTACTTATCTAAAGCATTTAATCTTCAAAGCACTTTACTAACATTAATTAAAATGCCAGGGTAAAAAGATTGTAATTTTTAGGGGGAGGATTGAAGTGGAAGAAAAGGTAGATCTTGGTAGCAAACCAGATTAATGCGCTAATGTTGTTTCACTTTGGAGACTTGGGTTTTATTCCCACTCTTCCGACTCCAGTGGAAATGAGTTCTGCTCAAGACAGAGTGTATTAAAAAATGTTAATTTAAAGAAAAAAGAGGCAAATTTCATTCATACATTTTAAACTCCATCCCCCTGTGATGCTGTGTATAGGAAAGGTAACCATTATGTCACTGTTGTTACCACTGTTACACAATTTCCATAAATCTTATACAGAGTGTGTCATGTAAGGAGTCAATAGAAAAGTTATGATTTGCTAAATATGATTATCCTGTTTATATGCATGTATCATCTTTGTATCTGAAGTTATGAATATTGGCTATGTACTTGGATCTTACACATGTGTTGTGTTCCTGGGTGATACCCACCAGATAGAATTTACATCAAGGCTAGACAGCTATATGTTGATGGCCCATTAAGGATTCTCCAATCTCACAATGGACTATAGAAGAAACTAATCCCATCCAGACAGCTCTTCCTGAGGATGCCTCAGACAGCGAGGGGCCTTTGGCCATCTCCTGTGAGTCAGCAAACCATGTAAGGACATGTGATATGCTCCTGTGACCTTGGACTCCATCTTGAGCCAGTAACTTTCCACAAACAGGGGCTGTGGGCTTTGTTTGAGACTGTAAAATTCCATGCACATGGCAGAGAATATAAGACCCCTGAAACATCTCTATTTTGTCTTCATTTCCTGCTTCATTTCTCTGGACTGGATTTCTAACAAGGAAGCTCTGAACAAGGACTGATGAACCCTAATCTGTTTGAGTGATTCCAGCGAGACTTTTGCAAACCAGCAGTTTATTTCATCACTGCTACAAACCTGATATAAGGACTTTGCAATCACTTGTATGTATATGATTCCTTAACCACTCTTTTCTTTTTTTTATTAAATCTTTAACTAGTTTACTAAGGATTGGCTGACAGCATGATATTTGGGTAAGATCTGAGATTCATACTGACCTGGGGATGTGTGTCTGGTCCTTTGGGATTAGAAAGGACCTCACACATGGTGAAATGGGTTTTCAATAATCCCTCACTATATTAGACTCGGTTGTCTGGATGGAAGCCAAGGGCTGGAATGCCTACAGGGGACTGTGTTTGGCTTCTAGTTAACCAGTGGGGTGTTGCAGAAGCACTTTTACTACTGGTTTGGCAAATTTAGGCCTTGGCTACACTTACAAGTTACAGCGCAATAAAACTGCCGGCAGCGCTGTAACTCATTAACTGGCTACACTTGCAAGGCACGTGCAACGCTCTATCTCCTCAGATACAGCGCTGCATGTACACCACCTCCCCGAGAGAAATAGCAACTGTTGCGAAGTGGATGGAACGCTGGTCTTTCAGTGTAGCCGAGGAACAATGCAGTTACTGATCTCCGGAAGCTGCTTTGTTTTGAAACGGCACTTCCGGGTTGGTGTTCAGAGCTCCGTCTGGAGCTACTACAAACACAGCTTTACAAACACAGCTATTGTTTGCAGGCAGGGGGGGGAAAGAGGGGAGGGCTCCGTTAGGAATGCCGGCAGCAAAGCCTTGGACAGAGACGGGGGGGGGGGGGGGAGGGGGAAGGCTCCGTTTCCTCTCTTTTATCTGCTCTTTAAAAACAAACAAAGCCCCTGCTGTTTGCTTTCAGTGATTGAGAGAGAGGCAGGGGATGTGGAGGTGTGGAAATAATGAGCTGACACTCTGTGGAGATTTCAAAAACCCCCTCTCTCTCTCAAAACGCTCCCTGTCAAAGTCCCCCTCGTCCCCCCCCCCCATTTGAAAAGCACGTTGCAGCTACCTGAATGCCCATAATGCACCGCTCCCAATACAGCTGCAAGTGCCGCAAATGTAGCCACGTCAGTGGTAGTTACTGCGCTGGCGGCTGCCAGTGTGGACAGGCTGCAGCGCTTTCCCTACTCAGCTGTACGAACACGGGTTTAACTAACAGCGCTGTACAGCTGCAAGTGTAGCCAAGGCCTAAATTATAGTGAAAAAAATCCCCAGTTATTGGGGATTGCCTGCCCTATTTCTTGCAGTCTGCCCTGAGTATGGCATTTTCAGTGTGGTCCATCCCACGCAACCGGTCACACCCCACCCTTGCTATAATAAGAAAAGCTTTAACATCAGTAATCTGTTCAGAATGAAGGACCATTTCCTTTGCCATCCCTCACTACCTTAAGAATTTCTAAAAGCACTGGTAGCATCAAGGCATTAGATACAAAATTGTGATTTGCACAAGTTTGTCCATTACGTGCCCTCCTGGATTTCAACTATTTTCTTTATCTAGGATGCTCCGTTGCTCATTAGCCACAGTGCAAAAGAATGTGTCATGCAGCATACTATCAAGTGGTCCAGGTTTAGGCTCATCATGGGCTCTGGTAATAGAGTAGTTCTATGCTGGGGACCCTCCATTGAGACCTCTCTGCCCCCCAGAAGTTTCACCCTATTCTCTGTAGGCCAAATATCACAGCTGAGCTCAGTTCTGTTCATGGGCCACAGATGGAGAAACAGTCTCTGAGAGCAAGATTCTGCCATCCTTATAATGGATAGTACCTCACTCCATGACTAGCTGCATTGATTTCAGTAAGACTACTCACAGAGGAAGTTACTACTAAGCATAAGCAGTGGCAGAAACAGATGCCACTGCAAGATATTTAAGATCCAGATAATTAAGGGTCTGCTCCAAAGCCCATTGAAGTCAGTGTAAATATTCTCATTGACTTCAATGGGCTTTGGATCAAGCAGTGGCACTTTGAGTAAAATGATCAAGAACTTGAATTAGATCCAGATAGGAACTGGAAGCCAGTGAAGCATGAATCATAGAATCATAGAATCTCAGGGTTGGAAGGGACCTCAGGAGGTCATCTAGTCTAACCCCCTGCTCAAAGCAGGACCAAACCCAACTAAATCATCCCAGCCAGGGCTATGTCAAGCCTGACCTTAAAAACCTCTAAGGAAGGAGATTCCACCACCTCCCTAGGTAACCCATTCCAGTTCTTCACCACCCTACTAGTGAAAAAGTTTTTCCTAATGTCCAACCTAAACCTCCCCCTCTGCAACTTGAGACCATTACTCCTTGTTCTGTCATCTTCTACCACTGAGAACAGTCTAGATCCATCCTCTTTGGAACCCCCTTTCAGGTAGCCAAAAGCAGCTATCAAATCCCCCCTCATTCTTCTCTTCTGCAGGCTAAACAATCCCAGTTCTCTCAGCCTCTCCTCATAAGTCATGTGCTCCAGCCCCCTAATCATTTTTGTTGCCCTCCGCTGGACTTTTTCCAGTTTATCCACATCCTTCTTGTAGTGTGGGGCCCAAAACTGGACACAGTACTCCAAATGAGGCCTCACCAGTGCCGAATAGAGGGGAATGATCACGTCCCTCGATCTGCTGGAAATGCCCCTACTTATACAACCCAAAATGCCATTAGCCTTCTTGGCAACAAGGGCACACTGTTGACTCATATCCAGCTTATCGTCCATGAGGAGCATTGGAGTGATGACCTCACTTTGATTTGTATATCTTAGAAAGCACGTTGTTTGAACTAGCTAGAACTTTCACAGTCATCCCCAGGCAGAGTGAGCTGCAATCAGTGACAAATTCATGAATCACAGTGGGTGGGTCTACATTGCAGAGGAATGACTAGCTGAAGATGGAAGAGGGTATTTCCTTGCACTGTGACAATCTGCTTATTTAGGAGCAGCAGCGAGTCTAATAAGAACCTCAGACTATGCACTACCATGAAAACAAGAGAATGGATTCTCTCTGCAATGGCTGAAGCCAGTGTCATAACCAGCTCCTCTAAGTGTTTCTCTCTTCCTATCAACATTATCTGTGTCTTGCCAGAATACTACTATTCTGTCCACAGCTTAAATTTTCACCAGCAAGTTATACCTGCATTCCTGATTTAAAACAGACATTATGGACCCAGTCTTCAGTGATCAGAGAGTTATTATATGATGAATTCAGACACTGTATGCATGTGTCATACAGCTGAGGGGGAGTGGGGACAGGAAAACACAGGGGAACCTGGATTGCCAGCCATATGGGATGATTGACTCAGCATCTGCCATGTTAGATTCACTTCACCTGCATAAATTACCATCACTGGACAGATGCAGTGGGACCTGTCTTCATCCTGCAAAACTAGCTTTTTTGACCAATTTATTCTAAGATTATATTTTAGTATTTTCAAGAAACATATAAAGTTAATACAAATAAATATATGATTAAGTCCCAAACCTACAACGCAGTCTGCTAGAGTGTCACTGTCTGCCAATGGATCACAATGCAGGATCTTGGCCTTAATTACTATTCAAGAACATTTAAGAAATCTACCATTACATAAATCAGTGTTATATAAATGACAACATCAAAATTACAATAAAATCACAACTGAAAATAATAAAATAAATACAAACAGTAACAGATATCACTGAACCACCTCAATACGCTTCTACCTCAGCAATCTAATCAGGAGCCTCTAATCAGGAGCTGTTTCTTCCTATGTTTATGAGGAGAGATTAATAAGACTGAGACTTTTCAGCTTGGAAAAGAGATGACTAAGGGGGATATGACAGATATATCTAGAAAATCATGACTGGTGTGGAGAGAGTAAATAAGGAAGTGTTATTTACTCCTGATAACAAGAACTAGGACTCACCAAATGAAATGAATAGGCAGCAGGTTTAAAACAAACAAAAGGAAGTATTTTTTCCACACAATGCATAGTCAACCTGTGGAATTCCTTGCCAGGGGATGCTGTGAAGGCCAAGACTATAACAGGGTTCAAAAAAGAACTAGGTAAGTTCACGGAGGATAGGTCCATCAATGGCTATTAGCCAGGATAGGCAGGGATGGTTTCCCTAGCCTCTGTTTGCCAGAAGCTGGGAATGGGAGACAGGAGATAGATCACTTGATGATTGCCTGTTCATTCCCTCTGGGGCACCTGGCATCGGACACTGTCAGAAGACAGGATACTGGGTTAGATGGACCTTTGGTCTGACCCAGTATGGCCGTTCCTACATTCTTATGTTATGTATGTACTCTGCCTAGCACAGTAGGACTCGTCTCTCAGTTGCAGCCTCTAGATGCTACTATAATACAAATAAATGAAGAAGAAGAACCACTTACTACAGTGACATTTGCAACTCCATTGTTTGAACCAGAAAAGTCAAAATGTTTTTTTTCCAAATCACATAACATTTGGACAGTCAGCCTATAACCTAAAGACTCAGGGCCCAGTTATCTGACACTGTCAAGTTGACAAGACCAAATGTGGGACAGACCCAAAATAAGGAATGCAAAAAACAAACAAAAAATTACCCATGCTAGAAACTTAAAGCGCTCTGGCACTGATTCCTCTCATGTCAGTTATTCTCTCTTTCTAGCCTCAGGATTCCTTATTTCTGACATAAATAGTTTTCTACAACAACAGTGAGGGGGGCAACCAAATCTGCATGGAACTTTAGTACTAAAATAAGGCCTGGTCTACACTGGGGGGGTGGGGTGGGGGGGGTGGAATCGATCTAGGATACGCAACTTCAGCTACGAGAATAGTGTAGCTGAAGTTGACGTATCCTACATCGAAGTAATTTTACTTACTTCAGGTCCACGCGGCCCAGGCTCACTCCCCCGTCGACTCCACTTCCTCCTCTCGCCGTTGTGGAGTTCCAGAGTCGACGGGGAGCGCTTCTGGGATCGATTTATCGCGTCTAGATGAGACGCGATAAATCGATCCCCAGTAGATCGATTATTACCCTACATGGTTTGAGAGGTTTGTTCTCTCAGGCTTTGCACCTTAGAAAGTCATTTACCGCAGTGCAAAGAAAATTTAAAATGCTACCACTAATGAGAATGGAGAATTCCAACCTGGAAGCATTTTACACCTACTCTGCATAGGTATAAACAACTCATTGGAGACGGCCCCTAATGTTCATTTATAGTGACTTCTGCCATAGCTCTATACCAGCTTCTAGTTGTCTATGCGAACTTAGTTCTCCAGTTTCCTAAACTAGACTATTTTGAAAAAAATATTAAGTTACAACTTTAAAAGAGCAAGGAAGTATTTTTATCCAAGCACTTTAAATATTTTATTTCCTTTCAGATATTTAAAAGGTAAGAACACTACCTTATTCTTTTGGCATTTTCATTATCTTGGAAGCAAAGTAGATCATATGCTTTAAAAAACAGCACAAATAATGTTTTAAAACCCTTTTTTACTACTGGTTTACTTTTTACACTTTTATTACTGCTCTTACTTTTATTACGGCTAATACTTAGTCCTGCCATGAGTGCAGAGGACTGGATGACCTCTCAAGGTCCCTTCCAGCCATATGATTCTATGATTATTTAATATTTAATACTGCAGTAGCACCGGGAGAGATCAAGCAGATTGGGCCCCATTTTATTATCTACTGTTTACTAGATGTTTGTACAACAGTCCCTGCCCCCCAAAATAACTCCTTTCGCATAGGAAACTACTCTGGTCAATTTCAGTTTCTCATGCACTAGTAGCACAAGGGTGTCATTTATGTTCCCCATGATTAAATGAAAATGTTAAAGCTTTTGGCTTCTCTTCCTGCTTCCCCCATTCTTCATTTATTATTTTTTAAAATAAATTAACACATGTAATATATATTGAACAACATGCAAAAATGAGACCTAAAGCCAGTAGACAGTCTATCTTCAGCACTTCAGACTTGTTATGCAAGTAGTCATAAAAGAAAACTTTGATGGAAAAAGAGGAAAATTTGCTTTGAAACACAACCTTCTTCATGAATGTATAATTTTGGGGCAGAAATCCGTATCTTTAATCTGAAATGCCACAAGAGAAGGAAGGAACTCAAGACTATGCTCTATCAGTAACATTTCAACCTCTTCTCCCTGTTCTGTGCTCAACCTATTGTATGATGCCCTATATATCTGGGATCAGTCCTGTGGAATCACTGGTGGAAAGGTTTCATAGCTTCGCTGTATAGCTTTTTGATTTTGTCCTTGTGTGTTTCTAGTTCTTTGTTGTTATTTAGATCACTATTTTTCCACTGAGACTGTTACAGTAGTGTACTTAACCTTTAATCTCACATGACCCTCCAAAAATCCTCTTCCAGTTGGAAACTTTAGCGATTCTCTAGGCTCCCTGCTTATGTAAATGAGTGCCACGTTCGAATCTGTCATCCTTGTGCTCAACGGAAATTTCAACATTCCTATGGTAGTTGGATGAAGTGGTTGAAACATGGGACTTGATCTTGCCCCCCACTCCCAGCATCTTAAAGCAGTTAGAAAGACAGCTGATCTGGTTTCCTGGGGAGTCTGCTTGTGTGAGAGAATTCTCTGGTGGCATAGCAGCCACTGCCACTACTCATGGATACCAAGAAAGGGGGCGTGGCAGGGAGAAAGAGGGCCTGGCCACTGTCTGAGCATCCTGGCAACCCCCATCAGCCACAATAGCCCTGGGCTGTTGCTGACAGCCAAAGTTTAGCCCAGCAGCCCTGAGACGGCTCTACTTACACAAAAGGAACTAGTCAAATGGCAGGCCAGCCTCAAGAGTGGGGAGTGTGGATGGTGACTTAAAGCCACCTTCATTGTCTCCCTTCCCCCCTCAAATTCCTGAGCTGTGTGGGTAATTGTGGATGAATTTTTTAAAAAATTTGCATAACATCCTTTAGGCCCATGTTAGATGTTACGTCTTTCTCAATGAAGTTTGAACAGTGAATGCTCAAACCTCAAAAGTTTAGGATGACTGCACCCAAGAAGTTCTTTTTTTTTTTTTAATTATGTATTTTTGCTGTCAGAGCAAATGGCAAAGACCTATCATACTTTTCTCTGCATTTCCTCAGCAGCTTGGTATAGAATCAATACCATTAAGTAAGGAGGAATCTTTTCCTATATGAATTCTTGAAGCCATTATCAGGTCATTTTTCATAAATGGCTAACAGTCTTGCCTTAGGGCTTGTCTATATGTCACGGCAATGTGCACTAGAGAGGTGTGATTTCAAAAGCATATCAACATTCTGCACACTAACTGATCCATGTAGACCCTGCTGGTGTGAACTAAAAGTTCCTTAGTGTGTGTTGACATCCACAACATTAACATGCATGAGACAACCATGCATGAGGTTCACACCAATAGGGTCTACATGGGCCAATTAATGCACAATATTTCGGTGTGCTTTAGAAATCACTTCCCTCTAGCGTGTATTGCTCAACCGTGTAGACAAGTGCTTAATGTCAATGCGGATTCTTTCAGTTTTTCCTATAATTTTTTCTCTTCCTATTTTTGTAGTACCTACTAGCATGCCTGCGAGTTTAAATCTTTCTGAAGGAGTACATCCAAAGCCAAGTGCTTCAACCATTTCTCTAAATTGATCATTTTGCGCAACACTGAAGGTGATGTTGTCAGCATAAAAGAAGGTTGCAACTTTCTTATCAAGTTCAAGTCTTTGCCTTTCATTTATTTTTATGGCATAATCATTGATTGATCTATGTCATTTTGGGGTGGTTGTTGAAGATGGACACAGTCTGCTCCTGAATGAAACTGATGTTGAATAGCTGCCTGAAGAGCTACTGGAAGGCCTAGAGCATGGATTTAAATTACAATATTTCAGTGAGAATGATAGCATCAGAAGTTTCTTCCTTGCAGGATCCTCAAACTCATCATTGTTCCGCTCTTCCACTTCAATTAAAAAAAAAGCATTTCATTCAATGGCACATTTGATCTTGAAGAATCCAAATAAGTGCAGAAAATCTAATTTTTTTGAGATGAGCACAAATCCTTGCTCTCTTTCTACTAAAAATGTGTGAAAATGTCTACATTTTACTGTAGAATAGCAGTATTGCTAGTGCCAAGTATTTCAAAATTCATGAGTCAGGTTCCAAAAAGTCATAAATGTTGGATTTTTAAAAATAATAAATGTTGGATCTGACTTTTGGTTACTGAGCCTTTAGGGTTCATGTTTTTAACTTGCTCTCTGTAACCCTGAGGTCTAGGAACTTAAAAAAAAAAAAAAAAGCTGAGTTTCTCACATAACTACATGACTCCAAGAACTGGGGCTTTAAGAAAAAACAGAAAATACTGCAGGAGTTGGCAACACTAGAATAATCACTTTTCGTTACATCCATCCATCCAATGACTTGTTTTCTTCCACTACCTTCAACTTCAGATATGTGGACTCAGACAAATTCATACACTGATGTCTGGTAATTTCTTAACATTATTCATCCATTCGCAGTATTGATTAGCAGCAGTTTTTACTAAAGATAGAATGAGAAACAGCTATCAAGTGAATTCAGTAATGTGATGACTGAAGAAATGAGTTGTAGCCAGCTTTATATAAAACCATCTTACTGAGCTGTCCTAACCACCTTCCAGAAGTTTCTAGATTCTGCAAACCAAACCTCACATTACAAGTTCAAAACTCCACCCACTCCCCTCTCTTCTGCGTACATTGACAGTTTATTCTTCCCATTAGCAATTCCTCTCACTCTAATCACCAATGACTTTACCTGTCCTATCCCTCTCCAGGTTTCTAGACAGCTCTGTAACTTTCTTATTGCTTCCTAATGACCTAACAAGAACCTTGATGTTCTCTTCATTTTGCTTTTAGCTTTTTAGAATAACATTTTCATTCACAGACTGAAATTACAGTAATGTGTCTAGTATTAAAAACATAAAATGTTTAAATACTAAATACTTCAATGACAGATTTCAACAATGAAAAAAAAATACACATTAACCCCGTTTCTCTCCAGAAGTTCACTGCCAAAAATGTCCTTGATTTTCAGAGTCATGTTTCAGGGTGAACACTGCTCAACAACACCCTTTCCCCCAAATATAACCCTTCTTAACTCTCAAACTTTTCATTTGCATCAGTCTATAGAATCTAAAATTAATGGTATAAAACTGAAATGATTGTATTTTGAATATATAAGCACATTCTGGGATAAAGAAACAGTTAAGTTACAACTGAAAGTGACAGAGCTTGAACATTCCATTGGGAAGTGGTGAGTCGTAAAACTTCCCTGGTTAACGGAGGTGGCAGAGTATCAGCGTTTGCAGGTTATAAGCTTTGATTTAAAAAATAAATTAAGGTTCTAGCACTTATCATTGAAAAGATAGACTGGTGAAGTACTGCCTTTCTGAATTTACAGACCTACAGTTCTGGTGTCAGTACTGCTGCTCATAGCTTCTCCAAACAGTAGCAGAGTGAAACTGATATGACACTCCTTAGGTTCAGAGTTTTGCGAAACTGACCAGAGTCTTAATTGATGAAAGACTGGTTGGTTGATGCTTAGGAAAACTACAAGCAGGCAGGCACAGGAGCTATTCACACAGAATAATGCTTAACATAAAACCAATAAAGGGGAGAGGCGAGGGAATGGCAAGTAGCTTAGTTCCCTGCCCCCAGGAGAAGACTTAAGGGCTGTGGAGGGGTAGAGTAACATAGAAAACCCTCTCCCAGCTTCCTCTCACCTCCATTCTACAACAGCCAAGAGGCTTGGCAAAGGATAGAGTGGTGTAACCCACCTACTGCACTCAGTTAGAAAGCCAGAGGTGTGAAGAAAAGAGTTCTTCTTTCCTTCCAAAAGCTAGAGAGGGACTTCAAGTTTATCAAAGGACCACTAGATCAAACTCGCTAATGAAGATGGAGCTCCCCCAGCAGAGTCAGGGACAGCACTCTGATGGGAATCCCAACATCTTCCCTCTTCCCAGCGCGTACAGTTTGGATGGATTGTGCATACTCCAAAAGCCTCCAAGAAAAGAAATTTATATCGCGTTTTTAAAAAATAATGGCAATGCGGCTAACAAGAGGGTCCCCAAATATAACTGGTGATGGCTCATTAATATAGAAGTTTTAATGCACGCCTACCTGTCTGGACAAAAAAAAGGAAAAGGGCCATATGCTGCCCTTGATTCATACACACAACTCCCATTGACATCAATAGGAGTTCTACCTGTGGATCGAGATCAGCATACCTTACAAAGGCTTTGTAGTCAGGTTACAAGTTTCACCCCTCATTAGCCATCAGCTTTGCAGACACCAGGCAAGGTCACAAAAAGAGAGAGTTTATATCAAGGCACAGAAAGGAATGCAGACAGACTGAGTGAAAAAATACTTCATTAAGGATCCGATTCTGCCAAGCACAATGCAATGATTCCCACTGAAGTCAACACGACTACTGCTTTGAATAAGGATCAGTCACATTAGTAAGAGTTTGGAGGACTGCCTCAGTTTAGCTTGTACAGGAATCTATCAGTTCAGTAACATAAATGTACAGAGAGAGAGAGAGATAAATTTCCCCTCTCCAAAATAATCTCTTTGGCAGAAATAGTACTATAGCCAATACAAAGCCTTACATTGATCATTTTCTCCAGATCAGACACTAGTAGGAATTGGGAGTCCTTGTGGCACCTTAGAGACTATCAAATTTATTTGGACATAAGCTTTCGTGGGCTAGAACCCACTTCATCAGATGCATGGAGTGGAAAATATGTATGGAGTAGGAATTGATTACCTTAAGCTGCCTAAAGACATGGGTATATTCACCCAATGTCCAGCAGGCTTATTTCCATCCGTCTAAATACAGTACTGTTTAATGTCACAGTGATACAAGTCTATGCCCCTACAACAAACTATGACGATGAGCAAATTGAAGATTTTTACAATCAGCTCCAAGACATCATCGATAAGGTACACAAAAAAGATATCCTGAATTGTACAGGGAGATTGGAATGCTAAAGTGGGTACTGATGCACAGGCAGATTGGCAAGATTATTGTGGCCCTTTCTGTAATGTGGTAACCAATGAGAGAGGATTGAGACTTTTGGAGTTTGCCAGCTAGAGCAATCTGGTTCTTGCCAACAAATTAGGAGCACATAAAGCATCCAGATGATCAGCATGCACCTGATGGTCTACATCAGCCAGATTGACTACATCATGGTGCAAACCCAATTTCATTCTAGGATTAACAGAACTAAAACAATGAGCTTCCCCGGTGCTGATACTGGAAGTGGTCACAACCTTGTGATGCTAAACTTTTGGCTCCGGCTAAGGAAAATCATCAGGCCAAAGTTCACTACAACCAAATTTGACTTAGAAAGACTCAGAGACCAAAACATTGCAGTTATTCCAAGCAATGATCAGCGGAAAATTTGCCCCGCTGCTTGCTCTAGAGGAAGACGTAGAAACAATGACCAACAATTTCGAATGAGGCAGCAATGGACATCCTTCAGAAACACCATAAGACAAAACCATGGGTCACAAAAGAAGTACTACAAATGTGTGATATTAGAAGAGAACTTAAGATAGACAAGAACAGCACTGAGGGAGCTGATAAATACAGAGCGATTGGCAGAAAGTTCAAGAAAGGAATGAAGGTGGCCAAGGAGATAAGGATTGAAAAACAATGCTCTAAAATTGAAGAGTGTATCAATAATAAAAATAGCAAATGAGCCTTCCAGGTTGTAAAAGTTCTGACGAAGGACAGATGGACCAAAGCTAATGCAATTCAACAAGACAAAGAAGGGAACAGTCTTACAGAGGAAAGAGACATCATCAATAGGTGGACCAACTACTGCTTTGATCTATACAACCACCAGACAAGTGGAGATCCTAGTGTCCTAGACAGCTCAGGTTCAACAGAGGAGGATGACTTTCCAATAGAGTGAAGAAGTGGAGACAGCTGTGAAATCACCCAAGAATGAAAAGGCTATAGGATTGACAACATCCCAGCTGTACTGTTGAAATTCAGAGGAGAAATAGTAATAGATGGACTCACCAAGATCTGCAACTAGATCTGGCAGACCGGTGAGTGGCCATCCACATGGCTACAGTCACTAATCATCTCTCTGCCAAAGAAAGACAACCTGCAATTGTGTCAAAATTACCGGACCGTAAGCTTAATTAGCCATCCCAGCAAAGTGATGTTGAAAGTCATATTGAACAGACTGAAGCCACAAGAGGAAAATATCATTGCTGAAGAACAGGCTGGCTTTCGTGCTGGAAGAAGTACCACAGAACAGATTTTCAACCTTCGTGTTCTATGTGAGAAGTACTTACAACACCAGCAGGACATCTTCCATGTCTTTGTTGACTTCAAGAAGGCATTTGACAGAGTACGGCACAAAGCACTCTGGGCAACCATGAAGAAGTACAATGTTGGTCATAAGCTTATTCTTACCATTAAACAACTGTATGCCAAGGCCAGCAGTGCGGTTCTCGTCAATGGTACAAGAGGAGTGTGGTTTTGCACCACTGTTGGAGTCCGGCAAGGCTGCCCTCTTTCACCCACACTGTTCACATCTACTTGGAGCGCAATGACTGATGCCCTAGAAGATCACATATGCAAAGTAGGCACTGGGGAGCGAACAATCTCAAATCTTCGGATCGTTGATGACATTGACGGCCTGGCAGGCAGCGAAGATGAAGTTGCCAACCTTGTGAAACAATTAGATGAAAACTCTGCAAAATACGGCATGGAAATCAGTGCAGAGAAAACCAAGCTGATGACAAACAAACATGATGGGATCAGCTCACATATCACTGTCAGTGGACAAGAGCTAGAGACAATGAAACAGTTCAAGTATTTGGGGGCAATCATCACTGATGAAGGATCAAAGGCACAAATACTGGCAAGAACTGCGAAAACAGCAGCAGCGGCAAAGCTAAAGCCAATTTGAAGGAATAAGAACATCTCCCTGGAATCCAAAATGAAACTGCTGCACACATTGGTCATCTCCATTTTTCTGTATGCGTGCGAGACATGGACCCTTATGGCAGAACTTGAACGGAAAATACAGGTAGTAGAGATGAGATACTTCCGTAAAATCCTGGGCATCTCCTACTTCGAGAACGTCACTAATGAAGAGGTCCACAACATCATACCAATGCGCTGTGTCATATGAAGACCTCCTGACGAAGGAGAACCGCAAGTGGAAATGATACGGCCGTGTAACAAGATCATCTGGCCTATCCAAGACCATCCTCCAAGGGACAGTACAGGGGAAGAGAAGAAGAGGAGGACAGAAGAAGAGATGGACTGACAACATAAAAGAGTGAACAGGAATGGACTTTGTGGAGACTCAAGCACTGACACAATCGTCTGGGGAGGAGACAACTGGTTGATTGCTCATCGGTGATGGTGCCCCAACGACCAATGCGGTTATGGGAGTGATGATGATATTCACCATTGCTCTATCTATACTGTGGTTTATTAGGGACCACACCTGGACTTTCAGGTAAATTCAATAGCTGGCACAGGCTATCTGACATATTGCTATTCAATACTACTCTTTATTCTCCTTCTAGCAAACTTGGTGCAAATGCCTCCAAAAGCTGAAATAATTAACTATCCTGTTGTATAATCGAAATCCAACCTGTTTTGTGCAAATGGAGCACAGAGCTGCCATACTCATATTAGCTATTTTGTTAAATCTCTAACCACACACACTAGTACCAAAATATCTGCAAATTATGCTTCCTTCTTTAACTATCAGTTAAAGGGGGGTACTTACTAATGCACTACATCAGAGATGCAAAGCACAGCACAGACTCTGAGCATTAAATGTAGAGGGGACAGGGGACAGAAGGAAAGCTAACCTGTTCCACAGTGGGAGATTAAAAATACCAATCTAATTAGCCACAAGTGATTATGCAGCCACTGAGGAGTTTACATGCCTTGCAGGCCAGGGATTTTCCAATTTAGGATTTCCAGTCCCAGGGTGCCTGCCCAATGAGAATTTTTAAACCTGGATGTATCTATCTATATTTTTCAGACTTCAAAAGTCTAGTTCATAAGGACATCTGCCCAATAGTGGATTTTTAACTTCATTTTTTCATTTTGGTAATGGCTAAAAGACTGTAGTAGAGTTCTTTATAAACTACTGCTTCAATAGCCTACTTTCATTTGTAGCAGAAACCAGCATTTTTCTACTGGAATTTAGTTAAATATTTTTTCCTCTGTGAACTCACCACTTACATTTGCACATATAGATTTTCCTTTCAAGTGTAGGACCCTAATGGTGTTAGTGAGAGAGGGTTGGGGGTCTTCATGTGTATTAGTTTGTATTACATTAATTTTGGTGCTTCCACCATTGGAGAAAGAAAAAGCTAGTCCCCCTAGTGTACTGTTGCAGTAGGATGTTGAAAAATGTGTGTAGCAATGCACTGACTAAACTGTATATCCACATGTAGTAACAAAACTAGCTTTTTTTTTTTAAAGGCAGAGGACACAGTCATTTAAAGAATCTACAGTGAAACTAGGCAACCTTTCAATCCATTTATCAATTTTTCTGCTGTTCCTCTTTATGGGCAAATGCAATAATAAATGCTGTACAAAGAAAATTAATCTGTATACAGAGGATTTCATTAAATAAAAAGTGTGGACCTGTTGGGAATTACCAACTCTGGTTTTAATACAGTATTTTGTTTCAGATTGTGTTCTAGCCCAATTCTTTCCCCTTTTCAATGCAATAATCCAAGGAGAGCTGCAATATTTAGAGATATCTGACTTTACTGGTATTTCTCTCAAAGTCCACACCTTTGAGATAGGAAAGTAACAGCATTTAGCCCTAAAACACACTTTCCTCTAGCAATTTTAAATAGATGCTATAGAAGCCAAGTTCTACACACAAAAGATAAGATCAGTACAGAAATAGTATGAGAACTGTTCAGATTCTTTTTTTGGGTCCATTTGTCACATTGGTGAGAATTAACTATGTGTGACTGAAAAATAAGGCTCCATTTGCTTTTTGGCAATAACCCACCTCCAAAATAGAAAAAGAAAGATGCTGCATTCAGGTGAAACTCCTCAGAAGTAAAGAAGATTGCTTGGTTTGATGCTGTACCAGGGAGTGAACTTGCTTTCATACTAGCCAAATCAGATGGTCTTGTGAGCACATAGCACAAAATAGGACTCTCTCCAAAAGCGCTTATAGAAGAGATTGTCAAACTTCAGGTTACCTCCACAGAGGCAGCAAATTGCTGTGTGTTCCCTAGGGATTTTGGCTTAATGAATTAAATGACAATTCACAGACATGGGATAACAGCAGAAATCTATCTGTCCAAGTGACACACCTAGCAGGGGGCTGTGTATGTACCTGGGGGTGCATCCACCCCCATTATCAGAATGTTCCAACCAAAAGCAGTAATTTAGCCCTGAATTAACAAGCATGATAGAATCTGTTCCCTGAAAGGGTCCTGTTTCACTAGATTGTCTATCAGGAGTAAGTGACTATTTAATAAATGTAGATAGATGGAAGTTGTTTAAAGCCTATTGATCCTCCAGAAGAAGTGGACAAGGCTGATAATGAATCACTTTTTTTATTTAACTTAATCAATTATATCAAACCAGCCAAAAAGATCTCTTCTTCGGGTGTTAAAGTGACCTTCCTGGACACAGGCAAGTATATTTTAAGCTATTTGACAGCACAGTAAAAAGACATTGAATGATCTGCCATGTCTAATACACTAAAGGCATGTTTTTTTCTCTCTCTCAGCCCCCACTTCCTATACAGTGAAATGCTGTATTGTGTGAGCCCCACTCAGTCTATCTGCTAGCCCCCAAACTGAAGTCTACCGTACAAAGTAGTTGAGGTGCAGAAAGTTCTTAGACATATACTGAACTATGGAGAGACTGACATACAACAGAAACTCTTCCTAAATAGAAGTTTTACTCAAAGCCCACCTGCGACACCTTTCTCTCTCCTCCCAGCCCCTCTCCCTCCAAAAAAGTCTCTCACCTGTTTCTCCAACTCCACTAGGGCTCCTGTGACTTGAAGGAAATCCCTCCATGCCAAAAGGCAGACGCCCAACAGTACAATTGGCAACGGCCACCTTTCTGACTTTTGTAAGTACCGGGCAAGACACGAGAAAGAGAGAGGAGAGGGGACAACAAATGAAAATAGTCCCACCAGGAGTTGATGCAAGGAAACTCCTTGCTCAGGTCTTGGCCAGCGGATTTAAGTGGTAAGCCAGATGAGGGAAGAATGCGCTTTCCGAGAGGTATCCCGGTTTGAGCATCTGGTCGGCCCCAGATCTGATGGGGATTAAAGTCCAGGATCGAAAACAATAAACCCCCCCAGCCTTTGTTTGTCGTGCTTGCTCGAGAGGCGGGCGGGAGAGGTGGTAAGACACCCACGATTTCTTTCTATTTCCCTCCCCGTCCCCATTTACAAACCATTTGTCTCTAAAGCAGCAGCGACCCAGCCCGGCACCTTACCTTCTCGGCGCGGCTGCGGAGAAGCAGGAGGCTCCCGGTGGGGTGGATGCCGGGCTCGCGGGCTCTCTCCGTGCACCTCGGGACGGGTGCGGACACAGGGGCAGGCAGGAAGCGGACACAACCCCCGCTCCTGGCCCCAGCACAAGGAAGCTTTTCCTCCTCCGCTCCGGGGAGGCGGGTCCCGTTCAGTCCCTGCAGCCCGGCGCTCCGGGGGGGTCTCTCCGGGCAAGGGAGGCGCCGGTTTCCCTGCTCTTCATGGGACGCAGGAGCAGCCAGGAGGGGGGGTCCCCTCTCCTTCCGAGACGCGGAGCCGACGGCTCCTTCCTCTCCTGCCTGCCCGGCTCTCTCTTCAGGGCCTGCCCGCTCGCTCCTCCATGCTGCCCTGGGATGCAGCCCGCCGCCCCCCTCGCCAATCCCCGGCGGCGATGCGCGCTGTGCACAGGCCCTGCCCGGCGGCCAGCGGGACCCGGAGGCGGGGGCTCCGGTCCAGCCTCCTGCCCCCTCCCCGGGGCCTGCAGACACGCTCCGCGGGGAGAGGAGGCCCTGCCCCGGCCTGGGAGGCGGCGGGGAGCCCCGGGAAGGTCACGGGCAGCAAGGAGCCGGGCTGGAAAGGCTCCTCCGGCGCCGCACCCGCAGCTGCTGGCCCGGCCTCAGCGGCTGCTGGGCGCGACGCTCCACCCGGGCTCGCTCAGTGCCTGCTCGCGCTGCCCGGCTGGGTCCCGCTGCTGCCAGGCTGTCCCCGCCGGGTCCCGCTGCTGCCAGGCTGCCCCCGCCGGCTCTCTCCGGCTCCCGGGGCCAGGCTGCCCCCTGCGGGTCTCCGCGCCAGGCTGCCCCCGCTGCCGCCTCTCCGCGGCTCCGGTGCCAGGCTGCCCCCTGTGGCCGTGCGGCTCCCGGTGCCAGGCTGCCCGCCGCGCGCCCCGGGCTCAGCGGCAGCTGCAGTGACTGTGTGTCTGTGTCATGTCTGTGCAGCGAAGGGCTGAGAGCAGCCGGAGCCGAGGCGGGGCCAGCCCGCTGACACGCCGCCCAGTGACAGGCGGCGAGGGCCCAACCAGGAGCAGCCCCCTGCTGCAGAGTCCCTCCCCCTCCTCGCCGAGCCTCGGGAAGGGGCGGCTACACCTGGGCACCGGGAGCCAGGCGTTCACACGCGGCCCCCTGCCTCGCGGAGGCACCGGCTGGTCCTATTGGGCTTCCTCCATTGCCCTCTGGAAAGTCCCCTTCTCTCTCATCCCTGTAGGAAGCTAGTCCCAGCAGCCCCTGACTGGGCTTCACTCCCCCCTCTGTGCAGGGCAATGGGCTGTAAACCACAAACTGGGTGTTGTTATAATATCTGGTACGTTAATTATTTCACCTGAGAGCGCGTTCAAACCAGCGAGCTGCTGCAACCCCCCGAGTAGGACAGGGAAGCACTGTGGTAAGAGGGGGGAAGAAAGAGGAGTCACCAAGTAATCATCCGAAAGGATAAGAACTGAACAGTACTTACAGTGTCAGCGATAAAGCCAGAGCCAACTCCTCTGTCAACTGAGGTCCCTTTTCCTCACTCCTCCACTGACTGGGAATAATCCCATCCCCTGCCCCGCAGGTGCTGATTACATATTGTGGGTATGTTTCAGGGAAACTCAGTAGCATCTAATATTTCTAATGCCATTCAAATGTCAACTTTTAGTATAATAAAATAATATCTAATTTCCTGGTGCCATTAACATATCAAAATGTAATATCACGTCTTTTAGCTGAAATGCGGCAGAATTTGTCTCTGGGATGTTATGCTGCATTCTGGAAACGGCTGAGAACCAAGTGATAAAAGTGTGGGCTTTCTTTCTCTCCTTTCTCCCCACAGACATGGAACTAGCATTTACACTTTATTTTTATTCATTGCTTTCATTTCACTTCATTAATGGTTTTGTATAATGGATTATCGTAATAAATTAGCGTGTTAAGAAGGGAGTGTGTGATAAACTGTGGGGGAGGGAGAAGGAGGGGGAGGATCTGAAATTGGCAAGGCAAAAGTATAATCAGAGCAGAAACTGTAAAGCCAGGGAGCAAAATGTAAAAAGAAGTAAACATGATTTTATTTAAAAATAAAAAACCCTTTCAGTTTTTAGAGGTTAGTACAACCATCCACATAAAGAGAAGAAAAGCATACACACCCTATGAATAATAATCTAAATAATCATGGATAGCAATAATATGGACACAATTCAACATTCATTGCTTTAGTTTTCCAAGGCAATAACAGAATATTAACGGTAGGAAATGACATCTTTGGAAAATGTCATTCTACAACAGAAACTTCAGCTGTTAATTTGTTCTGCTTTATCAACTATTTAAACACCAGGTCTTATTCAAAGATTGTTTTATGACAGGTTAAAAGAAATCTGCCCAGTGCCTGATGCTTCAGAATCAGAATTATATCAGATGAACTGAAGTAAATCATGAAGTTGAACGTGCCAGTGATACCGTTTTAAGTGTCATCGATTGTGATGTTTGACGTGTAATGACACCCAGGAAAGTAATTTGAAAAGAATATCTGTGTGTATCTGTAAAAGCTGAATTCTACCCAGAAATGATGATTTGGAGAAACTATATATGACATGCTGGATGAGCTCTGTTATAATAGCTATTATTCCCATGAGCAAAGAGAACTCACAAATGACTGACCTATATAAGTGAGTTACTCTGTCCATGCTCCTGGGTGAAGCTAAAGGATCAGCAGCCATCATGAATAACATGTGTCTCTATATTTTCTTTCCTTGCTGTAGGATTGAAACTACTTTGACAGGTGTGATGAAAGAAAATTGCTGGGGCTGTATGGAGGAGGAAATAGACAGTTCTGAATACTGTTAAATTATTAATAAAACAAGGTCACATGTCTATTACTGGAATTATCAACAAATGCATATTGTGAGTCTCACACTTCGCCATGCAGACCAGCAATCTTTAAGGGTTTGATCCTTCAAGATGCTAAACAATTCCTGCAGGAGCAATATAACCGTGTTCATACAGGAGGAGGGGGAGGGGTTGTACTGCTTTAGTTACACCAGTATAGTTAAAGTCGTACAAATTCTGTGTGTAGACAAGCCCTAAAATATTTACAGATTAGTTAGGTTTTGACCAAGAAAACTAAAATCTCTTTTCCATTTATTTGTTATTCATGATAACGTCTAAATTCAGCAAGTCTTTGCAGGTGGTACTGGAGGAAATTAAGACTGAAGCAATAGGCATAAGGGGCCAAATTCATCCCTCATATAATTCAATTGACGTCCTTTTTACTAGAGTTAAAGCACAGATGAATTTCTCTCAAGGGTTTGCTGTTTCTTCATCACTCTGGCTGAAATGAATGGCCAGTAGACCTTAAGAAAAAGAGAACACTATCAGTGGATGAGTGAAAAATGGTATATTGTATCTAGTGAATTATGGGACAGCTCAATAGCTACCAACTGTATGCTTTAAAAACAACCATATACATTTTATTACATGCAAAAATCTATGTTAAAAGAAGATTATTATGGTTTCAGAGTCAAGCATTTATAAATTAGGAGGAAATGTCAGAATTAAGATTACCTTGCAACCTTAGTTTAGCCCCCTTGTGTATAGGCATTACGATACAGTCTTTACGTGATCACATGCTATTTTCCACAAGACCCTTGCCTCATTCAGTGTATAGAAAGGACGGTGCTCACTTAATCGGCAGCTATTCAATATTTTGTTTTCTCCTCATTGTTCAATGTGTGGTCCCAGGCCTTATTTATTGAACATTATTCCAACCCTGCTCTGAAGATAGAATTATTAATTTCTTCATAGGCTTTTCTGAGGCACTCATCGCTATAGTATTTGAGCGCTTCACAAACATTAATGCATTTATTTTCACAACGCCTGTGTGGGATGAGAGAGTGGTATTATCCCCATTTTACAGATGGAGAGCTGAGGCACACTGAGATTAAGGTCAACAGTGTTCACTAACTGTGGCTCCCCAATGGAGATCCCTAAAACCTGATTTTTATAGAGCACTTTGTATGTTCAAAGTACAGCTCCCATTGACTTCAACTGCAGCTGTGAATGCTCAGTGCTTCTGCAAGTCAGAACACAGGGTTTCATATCGGGCACTCAGAAATGAGGACCACACAAGTGTAGGGTATGTCTACACTGCAGTTAAACACCCACGGCTGGTCTGTGTCAGCTAGCTCAGGCTCATGGGGCTTGGGCCTCGGGCCTGTTTAATTATGATGTAGGTGTTTGGGCACAGGCTTGTGGGGTCCCAGAGCCCAGGCTCCAGCCTGAGCCGGAAATCTAAACCACAATTAAATGGACCTGTAGCATGAGCCCAATGAGTGCAAGTCAGCTGACGTGGCCCAGCTGTGGGTGTTTCATTGCAGTGTAGACATATCCTTAGTGACCAGCTCTGAAAAGTTTGCTTTAAGTGACTTCCCCAGTAATCCATAGGAAATCTGTGTCAGAGGCAGGGATAGAATCCAATTCTCCAGGTCCGCATTCAACTGCCTGAACCGTGAGACCATCCTCTCTCTTCCCACAATCCCCTGCCTTATTCACTACAAACCTTCCTACCTCTGTCCTGTGCTCCTAGAGGTGACAGCAGACTTGCTTCCAGCTTCTCTCACTTTCCTCAAGAGGGTCCTGTGTGAGGGTGCTCCCTGCCTACCCCTCAACCCTGGCCCCCTGGTACATGTCATCGAGCTCCTACCCAGCGAGCCTCCCAGGCTTCCCTGACATGCCACCAGAGACAGCTGCGCAATATCCAGCCTATTTGCCTCTGAACCGAGCCCAGAGAACATCTTGACATGCTCGTGCTTCATATCGTCCACTTCCTCCTCCTTGTGTCCCACCCTGACACCAAGTGGGAGGACCTGTTGCCATCTAAGGAGGACGAGGAACCTTGGTTAGCCAGCCGGTACTCCATTCTGGTCCCATGACCCGCAGGGGATAATCAGCTGGCAGTTCCTCCATGGCTCCATGAGCATGGTTCTGTACCTGGTGTGGTTCATGAACTCCCCAACATCAAGCCTTTCTGTGGTGAGAGGGAGACCCTGGCGCACATCTCTGTAGATTGCACCAGATTGCTGCCCCTCTTCTGGCTCCTCCAGAAACTCAGTAAGAGGTTCTGGTTGCACTTATCCCTGCACCCCCTGATTTTCACACACCCTATCTGCGGCCCCATTAATTTATGAGACCTTCTCATCACTCTCCTGGTGCTGGCCAAGATGGCCATCCATCATACCAGGAGGAGGATGCTGGATGGGGGGGAAGGGGATGCTCTGCGACTGTGGGACCTACTTCTGATCCCTTGTTGATCATGCCTCTGAGCAGAGTTCCTTTGTCCACTACCTCCTTGAATGCCTTTGAGGAGCAGTGGGCGCTGTCAGAGGTTCTCCGCTAAGTTTCTCCTTCCAGTTCCCTGATTTTTACCTTATGACTTTCACTCTCGTCCCTTTTTTTTATTTGTTGTCCCAGCATTCAGTTGTGACTTGGGTCCACTGGCCCCTTCTGTCAGCTAAGGGGGAGGGCCTTCAGCTATTGGTGGTCTTAAGCCCACTGTCTCCCAGTACCCACAATAGGTATACACCTTCCTACCCCTGTTGTGTGCTCCAGGAGGTGATGGCAGCCTTGCCTACTGCTGCTTTCATTTTCTTCAAGTGGGTCCTATGTGAGAGCGCATCTTGACGACCCCTCACCCCAGTCCTCCGGAAACTCATTATAGGCCCCCTGCCTCGCAAGCCTCCCTGGCCACCCCCAACATGCAACCTGAGCTGGCTGCATAACATCCAGCCAGTCTGCCTTCAAACCACACCCAGAGAACATCTGTATGCTCTTGTGCTTCACACCATCCACTTCCTCACCGTTGTGTCCCACCACGCCACCAAGTGGTGGGATTTGCTACTACATAAGAAGGGTGAGGAACCCCAGTGGGCCAGTCTGTACTCAGCTCTCAGCCCATGGCCCTCCAGGGATATTAGTTGTGGCTCCTTCATGAAGCTATGAGCACAGAGCCGTGAGAACTCCCACAACACCTGTCCCATCTGTGGCAAGAGGGAGACCCTGGCACACATCTATGTAGAGTGTGTTGCAGCCCCTCTTCTGGCTCCTCCAGAATCACATATGGAGGTTCTGGCTTCACAGTTCCTGGCACCTCCTGATCCTTGCACACCCCATCTGTGGCCCCACAAAGTTGTGGGACCTCCTCATCAGCCTCCTCCTGGTGCGGGCCAAGATGGCCACCCATCATTCCAGAAGGAGGAAGCTGGAGTGGGGTGTGTGGATATCCTTCAACTGCTGGGCCTATTTCAAGTTCCTTGTCTGCTCATGTCTTCAGGCAGAATACCTCTGGTCAGTGATCACTGACTTCTGGGACTTCTTTCAGGAGCACTGGGTGCTGCTGGAGGTTCTCTTCTCGGTGTCCTCCATAATCAACCGGAGCCTGGACTCAGTGGTGCCTCCCCTTAGTTGAAAGGAGGGCAGTTAGTTTTGATCAGGCCTAGACCTGCCTGTCCAAGTCGTGAAAATAGTACATACCTTCCTACTTCTGCAACAAATCAGGCAGGGAACCCTACAGACAACAGCCTCCTCATTACGCAACCCTGATTCATTCCCAGAGCAGGTCCATCTTTTGCACTGCATGAGACAGGGGATACAGTGTGATCAGACCAGCCTATAATTCTGCTTATTTAACTGGTGCTTCAAACACGCAATAAAGCAAGCACTGTCACATTATGTTCAAGACATACAACTTTCATGAGCTACTCTTAAATCAGGGGTTGATAGTATAGCCCTCTACATGCTCATATATTTTATCTAATGCTCAGGGTATTCCCAGATGAACCGACAGAAGAGAGATTCAAATCTGATTTAGCAGGGCCTGGCCAGATTTAGGGCGGTGGGGGGCGGGTTACAGGACGGGAGCAGGAGAGGTGGACACCAAACACGCAGCTAAAAATAATTACTACAAATTGGGTTTCTGGTTCCCACTCTGCCAATGCATTGGACAGTTACAGCTACTGCAGGATGTGCTTCCCCTCCCTTACCTTTTGCAGCAGGAGAGCTCTCCATTAGAGAACAGCTGGAAGCTTTCAAACAGAAAACAGATAAGATGTAATCCACTCTGGGAAGCAATTTCCCACTTCTGGATCATAAAGTGGAAGCGCTGTTGCTTCAGCTCTCCACGGTGGGCATTAAATTGAAAAGTCTGGAGGTTCCTCACCAGCATGTGGAAAAAACAAGAGGCAAGATGGTGATGGAGACTGAGGAAATTAAGATGACTGGCAAAACAAGGCCTGTGGACCAACTGGTGTGTGTAACTCAAGAATCTAAAATCTGAGAATCCCGAAGGGAAAGTAGTTAGACAACGGCTATGCAGATGCTGCAAAGGATGAATTTAATTTTCTACAATATCTTTCATCCTTTTGCAGAATCCAGTAGCATTACTGGTTCCATACAAAGTAGGGCTCTCAAGCGATTAAAAAAATTAGTCGCGATTAATCATGCTCTTTATAATAGAATACCATTATTTACATATTTTGGATGTTTTCTACATTTTCAAATATGTTGATTTCAATTACAACACAGAATACAAAGTGTACAGTGCTCACTTTATATTTATTTTTGATTAAAATATTTTCACAGTAAAAAACAAAAGAAATAGTATTTTTCAATTCATCTAATACCGTAGTGCAATCTCTTTATCATGAAAGTTGAATTTACAAATGTAGAATTATATACAAAAAAAACTGCATTCAAAAATAAAACTATGTAAAATTTTAGAGCCTACAAGTCAACTTAGTCCTACTTCATCCAATCGCTCAGACAAACAAGTTTGGTTACAATTTGCAGGAGATAATGCTGCCCGCTTCTTGTTTACAATGTCACCTGAAAGTGAGCACAGGCATTCACATGGCACTGTTGTAGCTGGCGTCACAATATATTTACATGCCGGATGGGCTAAAGATTCATATGTCCCTTCATGCTTCAACCACCATTCCAGAGGGCATGTGTTCATGCTGATGATGGATTTTGCTCTATAACGATCCAAAAGCAGAGTGGACCGATGCATGTTCATTTTCATCATCTGAGTCAGATGCTACCAGTAGGTTGATTTTCTATGTTTTGGTGGTTCGGGTTCTGTAGTTTCTGCATCAGAGTGTTGCTCTTTTAAGACTTCTGAAAGCATGATCCACACCCCGTTCCGATCAGATTTTGGAAGGCACTTCAGATTTGTAAATCTTGGGTTGAGTGCTGTAGCTATTTTTAGAAATCTCACATTGGAACCTTCTTTGTGTTGTGTCAAATCTGCTGTGAAAGTGTCCTTAAAACTAACATGTGCTGAGTCATCATCCGAGGCTGCTTTAACATGAAATATATGGCAGAATACAGGTAAAACAGAACAGGAGACATACAATTCTCCCCCACCCAATGAGTTCAGTCACAAATTTAATTAACGCACTATTTTTTTAACGAGCATCATCAGCATGGAAGCATGTCCTCTGGAATGGTGGCCAAAGCATGAATGTTTAGCATATCTGACACGTAAATACTTTGCAACACCGGCTACAAATGTGCTATGCAAATGCCTATTCTCACTTTCAGATGACATTGTAAATAAGAAGCAGGTAGCAGTATCTCCCTAAGGGCTTGTCTTCACTATCTGCCGGATCGGCGGGTAGCAATCGATCTTTTGGGGATCGATTTTTCACGTCTCGTTTAGACGCGATTAATCGATCCCCGAAAGCGCTCCCCGTCGGCTCCGGAAATCCACCTCATCGAGCGGCGGAAGCGGAGTCGACGGGGGAGCGGCAGCGATCGACTCGCCGCCGTCCTCATGGCCAGGTAAGTCGATTACAATACGCCAACTTCAGCTACGTTATTCACGTAGCTGAAGCTGCGTATCGTAGATCGACCCCCTCCCCTAGTGTAGCCCTGAGCTAAATGTAAAGAAACTTGTTTGTCTTAGCGATTGGCTGGACAAGAAGTAGACCTGAGTGGATTTGTAGGCTCAAAAGTTTTACATAGTTTTGTTTTTGAGTGCAGTTATGTAATAAAAATAATCTACTTTTGTAAATTACACTTTCATAATAAAGAGATTGCACTAGAGTACTTGTATGAGGTGAACTGAAAAATACTATTTATTTTGTTTCTCATTTTCACAGTGAAAGTATTTGTAATAAAAAATAATATGAAGTGACCACTCTGCACTTTGTATTCTGTGTTGTAATAGAAATCAATATATTTGAAAATGTAGAAAAACATCCAAAATATTTAATAAATTTCAATTGGTATTCTATTGTTTAACAGTGCGATTAATTGCAAATAATTTTTTTATTGCGATTAATTTTTTGAGTTAATTGTGTGAGTTAACTGCAACTAATCAACAGTCCTAATACAAAGATAAATTTGTTACCACTGGTATTTTGAAAGGACACCATTTTGCTATAGCTGAAAGATTAGTAGAACAAATATTTTTCTCAATTTGTTTACTTTGTGCATTTGACAGCACTGTGTGTGTAGAATGGTTCTACCAAATAGAGTCACTTATTAATTCCCTCCTGGGGGGGGGGGGGGTATTTACACAGCAGTAGGAGAGAAAACAACATTTTTTAAACTAGGACAATGCAATTGTAAAACCACAAAAATTGGCAGGGGCACTGAGATTTCAGGTTGATAGTGTCCCTTTAATAGGACCCTTATAGATACTTAAATCAGGGAGAGACTCCTGTATAAGAAAAGGAATTAAAACAGGAGACAATATTTTACTAGTTTTTCCTAATACAATTCCTGCAACTCAGCTAGGGCTTGATCCTGGACCTACTGAAGTCAATGGCAGAGCTCCCTTTGGCCCGAATGGTGCAGGATCAGGTCCTTAATAAAGAAAATGCCGAGTGCTCAATGCAGTTAGAGATTTTATTGATGAAGGGTCTCCAGCTCTATCCTGTTTGCAGTGAAGTTCTGGGTAATGCACAGCAGTAAGACTTTTCCATTTTGGTATGTATGTTCTCTGTACAGAAACTTCTGAAGAACATGAAGACAGGAAACAATATACAGCCTCTGAAATGGAACTATGTGGGGGGAGATTAAATTGACTTTTTATGCCTTTAGGGCCTGACACAAATCCTGTTGAAGTCAGTGGCATGATTCCCATTGACTTCAATGGGGTTTGGACCAGGCCCTCACTTCCTATATCACAATCCGTGTTCCAGCAGAGAATTGTACTTGAATACGTTTTCTTTTCTATCAGATATAACTTCCTCCCCCTGATTTCTTTACCTCATGCCCCACAAATGATGGACAGATTTTAGTTTCCTTGTTACCTCCCCTCAGTTTGGATGCTTCATTTATTGTTCTGCAGTGTAGACAAAAAGACTGAGAAAAGTCTTACCTGAATTGTGTTGCTGTGTAATTAATATCTGCTTCTCTTTCTAGAGATATTACAAAGCAGGGAGTATATCTATGTTTAATTCTTAGTTTTATTTTTTAAAATAAAATTTGATTTAGTTAAGGACGACCTCCACAACTAAGACAAGAATTGAGGTCCTTATTCCTACTCAAAACAAGACATTTTGTTTCCATTTAAATAGTCTGTTTTATGCATAGAAGATTTAATTGTTCTCAGAGTACTTTCATTACCTTCAGAAAGTGTTACCAAGACAGATCCCAAAGCCAGGATGCTAATTAGAGGAATACTGGCTCTACTGTAGCTAAAGAGTTGTGTCTTCTTTAAGCGCAAGAAGGCTCATTGAATCACTGACTGAGCGCGTCCGCCAGGGAGTAGAAATAACTGCCAGGTATATAAGCTCAAAGAATACCTATGACAAACGAGTCAGTGCCAGAGCCAAATGTCCTTTTCAAACAGGATACTAGAAAAAGTCCCTGTGATGAGTAAGCAAACAATGTTAAGCTGTCAGGTTCTGCACCACCCAAACAAGACTAGTCACAGCCAGTCTTGCAGCAATCCGCTCCATTTCTACCTAACCAATGCGGTTACAGTCTCCACAATGTGTGTGTTTGAAGTGTGCCATATGTACTCCCTAGCTGTATCTGAGTTCATAGACAGATAAGGTGACAGGAGCACTACTGGAATCCCTTGAACATGTATTGTATAAGATCATAGAAGTATAATTTCACTGCCTATAGTGAAGTGAACATAAGTTTGTGCAGGGCTAAAGTGAGAATGCAGACAAAAATGGAGAAGTCTTTATAATTAAAAACAGATGGATGAGAGACACCATACATCCTGCCATGAAATCTAGTATATGAAGGCTATGTTCTCATGTGGATTCATTACAGTGGGGTGGTGGGCCGCTCCCAAGGATGAAAAGGAGCATGATTAGATGTGTTGTCTTTGCTGACATTATTTTGCCATTTCCGCCATTTATGTACTAATCCCTGTTCACTACGCACTTCTGACAAGGACTTCCATTTTTATGCTTCCCAAATGGTCTTCATGGAACTCTTGGAGTGTGGCTGACCTGAATTTCATAAAAATATCTCTGTTGCCACATATTCAGCAACCTTAATATACATGCAACTATACTTTTGGAGCAAAGAAAGCTGGAAATAGCTGTTCGTGTGCATAAGTTCATCTATTCCTTGTAATGTCACACTCTTTAATAGCAACATAGGTGCCGACTTCCCTGCTTTCCCCCAGGTGCTCGACCCCCCCCTCTGCCCCTGTCTCTGCCCCCACTCCACCCCTTCCATGCAGCCCCGCCCCTGCCCTGCCTCTTCCCACCCCTGCCCCTCCCCCATTTCAACCTCTTCCTCAAAGTCCCTGCCCCAACTCCGCCCCCTCCCTGCCCCTATTCCAACTCCTTCCCCAAATGCCCACCCCGGCTCTGCCTCTGTTCCGCCTCCTCCCCTGATCGCACCATGTTCCCACTCCTCCCCCTCCCTCCCAGCACACCACCAAACAGCTGTTTGGCTGCGGTTGAGGGGAAGCACTGGGAGGTAGGTGGAGGAGCGGGGACATGGTGCGCTCAGGGCGGGATGGGAGGAGGAGGAGGAGCAGGTGGTGGGGTGAGGGGAGCTTGGTGTTCCAGCCCCAGAGCACCCACGGAGTCGGCGCCTATGAACAGCAGTTGATCATTTTGAACTTTGCATTGCATGGTGGCATTTGTCATTGGCAAGGATTCACTTTGTACCCTATAGAATGTATTAATGGTCTCTGATTCCATTTCAGTATCCTTACCTTCCACTTCTAATGGCAAGCATGGCAAAGAATCTACATTTTATTTAAGTTGTCCCCTGCAAGGAATCCCTTTGTTCAGGTGCTTCCAAAACAGATCCCATGAAGTTTAGTTTCAACAGGAAAGAGTAGATACTTCTCAAGTGATAAGAAAACATTTTAAAAGTGAGGTGAAAGCCAGCAGCAGTTTTTATTACATCTTTCCTGGACTAGTTTTGGAAACCTAGATCAGATCATGAAGATGAGCTGTTATCTCTTCCAGGCAACTGGTAAATACTGTTTGTGATGCCTAGAGTGTAATATATTTCTCTGTGTGTGTGTGCGCGCACATGTGTGCACATGAGAGAGAGCAATTGTGATGTGAAAGTTGTGTCTCCTAAATCCAAAGCTTAGAATTGGTCCTGTTAAGGCAAAAAGTATTCCAAAATGAACATCTACTGTAGAAAAAGGATTATCCAAAAGAGATTTACTGAACCTTCTAAATGCAGGAAAAAAAGGAAATCTATATCCTGTAAAGGTAGCAGAAATGGACCCTCATTCTCCATTAGGTGTGAGCAAAGGAGTTGGCTGTACTGTTGCTATTTGAGAAAAAAAACACCCCCTTTCCTGGCAGAAGTCTGGGAAGAGGTTAATACAAAACTGGCCCTTTGGAGAAGGAACCAAAGGATACACAGGAAAAGGAAATAGTGTATAAGAACTGTCTCTGTATTAACAGTACATAAAAGTTTCTGGTTGCTACTAGCATAGACACTTTCCATATTGGGGACAGCAGGACAATGAGATTTAGACATCCAGGAGATATCATCTTGTCTCTTCAAATTTTGCCACGAGGTCATCTGCTTTAAAGTTAAAGACATTAGGATTTTCCAAGGCAAGTCTAGCACTGCATATTAACTTCAAGGTAGAGTTCCAAAGTACGGAACCAAGGATGCTGTCTCAGCAATTGCATAGCAGGAAATCTAGAGATATATTTGACATACTAAAAGCAGCTCTTATAAAATCATTTGAATGGAGTAATTCTTCTTGAATTGACACTTAAAGGGACGCATAAATGATTTTGTTCAAATCAGCAATATCTTGGACCAAAGCAGCTGGTATGTCTTTATTTTTTCAGTGAGAGCTATTGAATATATCCCCGTCCTTTTTTAACCCTCAGTGTAGCCACAATAGCATGGGCAGTGGCGAGCAGCAGCACAGAGTAGCCGCTCGGAGTATAAACTTGCCCTGATCTCGTAGCTACATACGTGGGGCAGCTAGCCTGTGCTGCTGCTCGCAGCTGCCAGTGTCACGGAGGCTACACCACATTTTGCTCCTTAGCCAGGGCTGAGGTGCGACACTAAATTGAACCCAGCTATTTTTCATCCAAGCCTGTCAATGCTGAAGAAACGTCCCGTGTTCTTGTTGGCATTTGAGAAGGTGTGACCTATAAGCTGGACTCACTCTGCTGGCAGAAGACTAGGAAAGATCACCTCATCTTTTATAATCCTCTTCATCCTCATTAGCATTTGCAGGGAAGTTGATACTAAGGTCAAGCAACAAGGCAATGCTAATACTACGCCAATGGATCTGTCAATACCAAACACTTCTTTACAGTCGCACTCCAACATTCTGAGAGTCAAGCTGCTTCATGACACCATGGGATTTTTCCTCGATTTTTTAGATGGCAATAAAGCTGCCAGAAATACTAAAGCCCAAGTTGATGAAACTGGCTAAATAAGTGGAATTTCCTTCAAAGCCCAAGGTTGACAATGAGGTGACCCAGCAGCAAATACAAAGATAAAACATATACAGAGGACGACATTATAAGGGTCTTTCCTCATGTGTCCTGACTTTTGGCAGCTATACAGATGTTGTCACTAGTACTGGCTGTATGCTTGCAGCCTCGACGTCTTTATCAGGGTGTAAAATGAAAATAGCATTTTAAGCGTTTTTACTATGATGTAATGTATTCACTTCTGTGGAGCAAAAAACTTGGATCGTTCCTGTAATAGTTAAAGAAAAGACCAAAAGCAAAGCTGACAGCCCTTAATTGAGGAAAACCTCCCATTCAAGTCAATGGATGTGTTACTCAATTAAAGACTGAAGAATTTGGTCTCAAGACAGGGAGGATGGCTTCAAAGATTATTTCTCCAGCCAACACACAATATTTTAGTGACTGATTTGAGGCTGATGTTGGTATTGACTCCAGGATAGCCCTTGGTCTGTGTTTACAATAGTTCCAAGTGCTCTGCTTGAGTGTTATCAGGAAAGAGGTTGATACCACAACTCCAATTAAAAGGAGTGGCTTGAGAGATTTAAATGCTAGGCATGATGCCAATGTTGTTGTTTTTAAAACCTGTTACTATTTGGTATGAACATTGGCACCAGACATTTCCAGCAGCAAAAGATATAGAGATTTGTCCCCCTTTGACTCAAGGTGAAAATGACCTGCCTTCTTGAGAGCAGTATCTTCTTCCCAACACTACTGTCATAGCAAAGCTGGTCTGTGACAGACACTATACGAGACATTTCTCAGAGATCTTCAACCAGTTTTGCGGGTTTTTTTCAAATGTCCCCAAGGGAGCAATTTGAGAGAACAGGTAGGGTCAAAGGTTCTCTGACTGGGGAGGAAAAAACTCCATTAAAAATTCTATGGCAGACATAGTTAAACTTCAAGTATCAGAGGGGTAGCTGTGTTAGTCTGGATCTGTAGAAGCGACAAAGAGTCCTGTGGCACCTTATAGACTAACAGGCGTATTGGAGCATAAGCTTTCGTGGATGAATACCCACTTCATCGGATGCAAGTGAATACCCACTTCATCGGATGTCCACTGGACATTTCCACTGCATGCATCTGATGAAGTGAGTATTCACCCACGAAAGCTTATGCTCCAATACGTCTGTTAGTCTATAAGGTACCACAGGACTCTTTGTCGCTTCTATAGTTAAACGTGTTACTCTACTAGAAAAAGCACAAAATACTAATCAAATATACATTTTAAAGTGTGAAAATAGAGAATTCATCAGAGATTAGTCCTTCTTTATTAAACAGGCAGGTAGAATTAAGAGTAAGAGAAAGTAGGTTAAGTGCTTGCTTGTGTAGATACCTGTGAATTCAGCTAGTGGTTGCTTTGACATTTTGGTCCCTTAACAGCTGGATTGTTTTTAGGCCTTAGGCATTTAGGCCACTTTTCAAGAATGTGGAGCTATGCAGGTGCCTTCATTGAGAAAAATAATACATGGTGTAATCACGTATATTGTATAATACAGTGAGCTAATGAAGGATATATATAGGGTCTTAAAAAGTTTTTAGTTCTAGAAGTCTGGGATAACCACACTGCTCACGCGTGATATAAGCACAAGTAAGTTTTTCTGTTTCTTTATAGCAAGTGACATTTAAGAGGGAGACTGTCAAAGGCACAAAAGGGAGATGAGCTCCTACCTCCCACAGATTTTAAATTGGAGCATCAAGGTCCCTGTAGTGTCTCACAGCTAAGAGTGCCAAACTCAGGTCAGACTGTCAGAAATAGGGGGAAGACACCCCAGACAGGTAGTAAATTCTATCGTCGGATTTTACCAAGCTAGTAACAAAAGTGTACTCCTGGACCATTATATTGGTTTTACCATGGAGCCACACAGACAGACCCCTTTAGGCACTTCAGCCCCTATTTTACCTCCCAGACAGACTAGACTTTATGATGAAGGTTATTAAAATCAAATTCAGCACACATTAGGTTACTTCCTGCCCCAAAGGGCCAATCACTTATCCCCAGGTCAAAATATGCTCCAGATCTCAAAGATAAAGCTGTAGCCAATCCTTTAGTAAACTAAAGCTAAAGATTTATTAATTAGGAACAAGTAGTGAGAGTTATAGCAAAGGTTAAAGCAGATAAAATACATTACAGATAGATCAGAGTATGTAGTTCAAAATGATAGCAGAGATGTAGTAGTCTGTCAGTCTCTTAGAGTCTTTTCATAATGTATTTGGGAAACTCTGTCTTGTATCTGGAAAGCCTCCTGATAGCATCCAAAAAAAAACACCCCAAAACAAATCAGAGATGGCAGGATCGTTCCCAAGGTCTAGAATTTATAATTGAAAACAGCCTGTCAAGTGTTTTTAACACAGCATGTGTCCGGAGATTTCCCTTTGTTGAGCGCACAATGCCCCACGCTTTGAAGTCAATGTTCCTCCTTGCTGAGCAACTTTGGACAAATGGGTGCAGGTAAACGGGAACAATATGATAGCCAAAAACATTAGCTTTCATGCAGTTTTACAGATCAAATGAATTCAAAACTAAACAGTAACACACATTCTTGTTCCAGGGTTAATTAAGTATACAGACAGCAATCACAGGTAAACTTAGTGTAAATGTAATTAGTAGGGCCTGTCCATGTAAACGCGGTGTGACAATATTTTCCTTTGTTCTATTCTAACAAGTGGATACAATAACATTAGCAACCAACAGGTTCATAGACAAGCGGATACAATAACATTATTAGTATTTCTTTTGATCTAGGGTTATAGGATCTAGGGCATGCATAATAGCAAATAAGCAACTGGGATATAGCCAAACTTAACAATTCAGTTACATTTTACAAGTGGGTTGGTTGGCACATTACAATGACTCTTGACATTCCTCTGAGGTTCACAGACAGGTGAACTGCCTATTGCTTTTAATCTAAACTGGTTTGCCTGTGTCACAGGAAGATGGGTGTCTTGCTGTCCTTTATGCCTTTGAAAATTTCCTCCTAGACTGTTATAGTACTAAACATGCATGTATTTTCTTTATGGGCTACATTTTCAAAGGGTTTCCACCACTAAATTGGGGGTTCGCCCCTAAAACAGCAGGTACAACTGGAATTTGCACCCTCTGAATATTTTCTAAAGACAGTACAAACTGTGGTCTGTGATGGGGTGTCCACCCCACACAAGGCTTGAAGGGGTAAATTAGGCCAATTAACCTATAGGACGCACCTGGAGGAAAGCTAGGTGTGCTAAGGCCTAATTTGCTAATGAAGTCCAGCTGCGGGAAGGAGCAAGGCCAGGTTAATAAAGCCAGGGAGCTGGCAACAGAAATAGGCTGCAGGGAAGCAGTCTGCAGTCACTCCCTGGGAGGAGGGATTTAAGGAGGGATACCCATAGAAGGTTGGGGGAAACAGAAGCTGTAAGAAGGAGTCGAGGGAAGGAGCAACAGCGGCTGAGGAAAAGCACAGTTGCCAGGTACAGCGTCCCTGGACTGGAACCTGGAAGAGTGGCCAGGCCCCAGTTCCCCTACCAGCCACTGAGGAAGTGGCACCATCAGGGCGCAGTGCATGAGAAGACTGCCTGAGTCTGTTAGTGCAGAAGGACTTTGATACCTCGAAAGGAGGAAACACATATAGTGACCTAGCCAGAGGGCAAATCATGAAGAAGGAGCACCCAGAGTTGCAGAGACAGAGAGCAGCAGCAGGGCAGGTCAGACCTGAGTGGTGCTAACCCCCAGACATGGCCATGAGGTGCCCCTAGCGGTGAGTGGACCCTATGACCGGGCACAAATTAGTTGTGCTTACCAAACGTTGCTCCTTCCAGAAGCATTGATGATGAGGTGAGGATAGACTGGAGAATGCCCCTGCCATAGGATTTCCACAAGGACGTACCAGATGCAAGTGGTACATGCATACCACATTATATGCCATAAAATCCACCTATTAGTGCCTCCAACAGGTGAGAAATTGCACGCCACCTCCCCATTCATTAAACTGTTTGATTAGACCAGCCATTGTATAAACTGCAGCCAGTGACAAATAGATATTGCACTGACAGCACTTCGTACCTACTTGTACAATCACCGCAGTGTTCATCTTCCTAACACTGGGAACTGGCTCAGTCTCAGAATAAACTGGCACAGGGAGGAAGAAGAGGTCTGCTGTTCCCAGGAAGCCCCGGAGCATGATTATATTCCTATAACTGGATTTACAGAGCACATTGTACCAAGTTTCTATTGCCAGAGAAGCAAGTCTAGCAAAGGTACAGGCGGGACATACATAACTATCATTAATACCTGGAGAAGTTACAAGGTGTTCTGGAAAGGAAACACACAAGAAACAGTGCGCTTTGGTCAGTACCCCTTGAGCGGCATCTGGGAATAAGCATCCATCAGGGGAGATGGTCTTTGGGAAGAGAAAGGGATTGCATTCTATCCTCATTCAGGTTTCCTTTGATGCAAATCCTAGATGTAGTGGCACAATACCCAGGAGTGTCTCATGAATTGTGTAGTCTCAAAAAAGGAACATATCCTGAAGCAGGGAGTTTTTGTTTGTTTGTTTGTTTGTTTGTTTGTTTTTTACATGAAAGGACAATATTTATTTAAACAGCTCAATGGATAACCATGGTATCTGAGTGCATCCAGAGGAAAAGGGGATCAAATGTGACTTCAATCAACGGCACTCCCACACTTTTACTGTTTGATCTACACTGCCAGTAACCACATATGGTGCTGTCTTGTGGAAATCCAAAGAGGTAACAAAGTGTTCGTGCGCATTAAGGGTTTTCATACATCGTTTGTTCTTGTAGACTAAGCAAATGTATGTGGGGGGCATTGTGGGTACACGGTGGGGTAAAGTCCCAGTATGATACAACAGAGAGCAATCCCTTAACCCTAACAGATATGTCAATGCAATGTCATCCTTTAAAGCAGGGATCTCAAACTCAAATTACCACGAGGGCCACATGAGAACTAGTAAATTGGCCCAAGGGCCACATCACTGAAACCTTTTCATACAATGATACAGAAGTATAGTCAAAAATGAAAAAAAAATGAAGAGTAATATAGTATTCTATTAAAAGTCAATGTATTAACTTTTTAAAGACTGTAATGCAAAGAGGGGTTTTAATAAAATATAAACACTCAGTAAAGTTTGGGGCTTGGCTGCCAGTGGAGTCGGCGCCTACGGCGGGCCGCAGGAAATAACTCCGCGGGCTGCACGTGGCCCGCGTGCCGCATGTTTGAGACCCCTGCTTTAAAGGCAGTGACTATGACTGTGGGTTCAAACTGCCCACAGGTTAGTTCTACTGCTCCACACCTAGAGTTCAAGAAGCACATCTCCTCTGGTATGAAAGCATTACTTCCTGCACTGGTAGCCTCTATGTTATCCTGCATAGGTCAGCACTCTGTCTATAATGGGATTATGCAGCTGTGTTAACTGACACACGGTTGAAGGTTATTCTAAAATTACCATCTAATTGTGCTACAGAGTATGTTTTAATTTAAAACAGTCACTCTCTTGGCTGGGAATAAAGCCTTCAAAATATGAACAGAATGTAAAATGATGTAGGGGTAATCTGCCTGAGTCTGCAGGCACACTGAGAGAATCTCACAGAGATGTGAATCACCTCATTCCCCTGAGAGGGCTGCTAACTTTGAATTCTGATGATAATTTAAATGTTAGTTTTGTTAATTATGTTACTGATGATCATTTTAGCAAAAACACTAAGTTATGGTGCGATGGGGTGTTCACCCCACACTTGCCCTGAAGGGGTTAATGTAGGCTAAGAAGGGGGCCAATTAACCAGCACAAATTAGTTGTGCTTACCAAAAGTTGCTCCTTCCAGAAGCATTGATGATGCCACAATTGAATGGAATTGGGGGGTGGGGGTTAAGTAATCCCCTGACTGAATAATGGAGGAGCCCATCTGAGGAGGAACCAGCTGGGTTGGGTTTATAAAGACAGAAAGTTGGCAGCAGAGAGGGGAGTGCAGGGAAGTAGTCAGTAGTCACTCTCTGGGATAAGGGAGGTGTGTTTGAGGGCTACAGAGGTAAAGTTACTTACAATTACTCCTGGGGTGGGGGAGACTTTTGGGGCTGGCAAATCCAGAGAAGGGTGGGGAGCCAGAAGGTTAGGAAAGGCTCAGGGAAAATAAGGCCCAGAATGGAAAAGACCTTGGCTGCTGGTTATATCAGTGGTTCTCAGGTATGTGTACCCCTGGGGGTATGTAGAGGTCTTCCAGGGGGTACATCAGCTCATCTATATATTTGTCTAGTTTTACAGCAGGCTACATAAAAAGCACTAGCGAAGTCAGTACAAACTAAAATTTCACACAATGACTTGTTTATATTGCTCTATATACTATACACTGAAATGTAAGTACAATATTTATATCCCAGTTGATGTATTTTATAGTTATATGGTAAAAATGAGAAAGTGAGCAATTTTTCAGTAAGAGTGTGCTGTGACACTTTTGTATTTTTATGTGTCTTTTTGTAAGCAAGTAGTTTTTAAGTGAGGTGAAACGTGGGCTACACAAGACAAATCAGACTCCTGGAAGGGGTAAAGTAGTCTGGAAAGGTTGAGAGCCATTGGTGTAGAGGGTCCCTGAGCTGGAAACTGGAGTAGAAGGTGGGCCCAGGTTCCCCTACCAGCTGCTGGGGAAGTGGCACTAGCTGGGCAGTGAAGGGGAAGCCTGTCTGGGCCTGTTTGTAAGAAGAGACTTTGATACCCTGAAAGAAGATGACACACATGCCTTGGCCAATGGGTTAAGGCACAGACACAGAGCCTCTAGCCCCTCTGAGAGCCAGGAACAGAAGGCAGGGCGAGAGGCAGAAAGGAGGTGTCTGACCTGGAATCAGCTAATCCCCAGAGTGACCAGGAGGAGGCGCACTAGCAGTGAGCAGACTGTCATATGGGCTTACTGCCCGATGAAATGACAGACATTAGGGTGGCAGGGCAGCTTGTTGCTGTGAATGTGGCAGGGGGATGAAGGGAAAGAGGAGATGAATTCCCGTCTCACTACCAAAAGCCTCAACTGTCCCCTAGATAACAAGGCCCAAATCCTCAGCTGGTGGAGATGAGCAGCAGTGAAGTCAATAGAGATACAGCTGTTTATATCAGCTGAGGATTTAGTCCTAAATGCCAAATTGCCTTTCTGGGTGTCAAACCCCCATATGCCTCCAAACCAGCTGTCCAAACTCTCTGACACAGGCTTTCCTCTGCAATGCAGTTACTCTCAATACAAAACTCCTCAGCACATTGACCATTTACTCTGGGGCCAGTGCAAGATCAAAATAAACACCACAAATAATACTGCACTGATTGGGCTGGACTGGGAGGAGGCAATGAGTAAGGAGGAGGGAGTTTGGGGAGGTTGTGCCACATAGTTCTGGGGTTCCTGCTGCCCAATTTAGGTCTAATGTGCCATACAAGACATGGGGTCTTGGACGTAATTGGGGAAAATGTGGGCAGAAATGTGTTTCCGGCTGGTTAGTGTTGTTAATGAGAAAAATTATATAGGCTCTTAATTGGCATGTTACTGTAAAAAACCTGCGCCCCTAACAGATGAAAATTAGATAGGATTTCGCACATGCTGGGTAACAGGAGTCCAATTGCAGAGGACTCAAGGGGAGAGGAAAATCATTACTAATACATTTTAGCAACCTCTAAAAATGACCTCAGATAGCTTTTTATACTTTCTCCATGATATTAAGGTCCAATAGCTCAGGAATTTATAGGACTAGATGAAAGTACTGTGGCCCATTGGAAAGCTCAAAATCTCTCTTTTTGAATGGTATGTAGTTCCCATTTCTAGCATCGATGATTCACATACTGGACCTTAAAGTCTCGATTCTGCAAAGACATATGCACACATTTAACTTCTCACTCTTTGAGTAGTGCCAAATAATTAGTTCATGAATTATGCCCTGTCTTCTTAAATGAAGGTAAAATTACAGCCTCACTGCCGTCCATTTCTTGTATACTAGTTCATTCTTAGGATCTTTGGAATATTTTTATTAATGTAAAATAACTTGGAAACAGCTGAAATGCTACAGGTCCCCCTCCCCCCCCTTTTAGGTGATTTTCTCTTATAATGACTGTTCTATTATAGTGTGTGGCTATATGTCAGTTGTGATCAGGGGTGAAAGTAACTTAAAGGACTTACCGGTACGCCGGAGTCCTGAGCAGGGGGGTGGGGCCTCAACCAGAAGAGGCGGGGTCTTTAAATCCCCGGGGCTCTGCTGTGGCAGCGGTGGCCAGAGCCCCAGGCCCTTTAAATCACTGACGGAGCCCTGGGGGCTCCCGGCTGCCACCGCTACCCCAGAGTTCCGGCAGAGATTAAAAGGGCTCGGGGCTCTGCTGCGGTAGTGGCGGCTGGGAGCCCCATGCCCTTTAAATCACCACCAGAGCTCTGGGCCGCTGCCGCTACCGCAGGGCTCCAGCAGCGGGGCTCGGTTGGTGATTTATAGGGCCTGGGGCTCCAGCCACTGCCGGGAGCCCCAGGCCCTTTAAATCACCAGCCTGGGGAAGCTGGTATGGTTGGGGGTGTACAGGTCCTTGCCGGTACGCTGTACTGGACCGGACCGGCTTACTTTCACCTCTGGTTGTGATGCTGGCAGACCAGCTGCCACCTCATCCCCAGGCCTCACTGAACTCTTACAAATGCCTAGCTGGAAACCAATCTGCTCACCTGTGTGTTAGCATAAGCAACAAAGATATTCGATGTTAAGTTGATAAGACTGTTTTTAGACCAGTGGTCCCGAAACTTTTTCTGTCATGCCCCCCCTTTACCAATAATGGAGCCTATCTGCGCACACACACACACCCGAGATCCAGGGCTGTAGCCAGGGGCTGGAGAGTGGGGGTGGGGCCGGAGTGGAGCTGGGGGCAGAGAGAGGCTGGGTCGCACTCCCTCCCTGCCCCCGCCACCACATGTGGACTGGCCCAGGCTCCGCCATCTCCCCCACAATGTTCCTCCACGCCCCCCTGGGGGCATGCCTCACAATTTGGGGACCACTGGCTTAGACTCTGTAAAATGCTTATAGGATGCTGCATGTGTTGATCTCACTTACATTTCTATAGCCCATACTTTAAAGTTATACTGAGTGTTTGCATTGTAAACCTCTGTAATTGTGTAACTCACCAACATGAAAAGCAGCATTGATTACGGTAAAGCGCTGGATATGACCCATTAAAAGCAAATAAGGTATTGTGTGGCATCAAAGGAGAGAGGCCCTGTTGATTGCATTCCTAACTCCCTAAGGAAGGGGAGATTTATGGATGAACTCATCCCATCAGTTTGGACTCAGGAGTAGAGGGGATAAAAATCCCTGACAAGGAGAAACTGAATCTCTGTGTTTGAACCCTTGAAAAGGCTGGAGTTAAGAAACAAGAAGGCAGAACTCCCCAGGATCAACCTGGGTTAGCATTAGAAGGCATTCGGAGCTGACAGATTACTAATCTGTCACCTTTTGGAACCATAGACTGAATTTATTTGTGTATATGTGTTGCCGGCTTTAGCCTATAAATAACTCTTTCATTTTTTATAATTAATAAATCCTTAATTAGTTTACTATACAATTGGCTACCAGAATTGTCTTTGGTGTGAGAGGTAAGGTAAAAATTTATCTGGGGTAACTGACTGGTCTCTTGGATCTGGGAGCAGCTTGAATATTTTGTGATTTCTTCGGTGTAAATGACCATTTATCACCAAGGCCAGCTTGCCTGGGTGGCAAGATAGGCTGGAGAGCCCAAGGGGACTGTCTGTGACTCTATGGAAAGATTGTTATAGTGATCCAAGAGTTCATATTTGTTTCTGTGTTGGTTACACCTAATTATAGAACTGCGGTTCTCAACTGGGGGTCTGTGTCCCACTAGAGAGCTACTAGCAGGTTTCGGGGGTCTGCCTAAGTAAATCAGAGAGCATACAAAGAAAAAAGCTGTTTCACCTTGCACTATTTGGACACATTGCTTTTTTATACACACCAGAGAGTGTGTTAATTTTCCTGGATGATAAATTGAAACCTATTGTCTTCAGCAGGGCAGGTGTTAGGGGGCAACAAGCAGGGCAATTGCTCAGGGCCGCAGGGGCTTCAACCTTGGACAGTGGGACTTCAGGCATATTCATATTTGAATATAATCATTTTTTTATTTTTGTAGCTATATCATCCTTTTCTTTAGATATGTGTTTGTTTAACTGTATAACTATCAATTTAATACAGTTGTTAATCTACTGGATATGCAGAAAAACAGTTGTTGTGGCACAGGTGCACCATGGAGTCTTTAAAGCATGTTTAAGGGGCCTGAGAAAGAAAAAGGTTGAGAACCCATATTATAGACTATACCCCCCACTTGGGGTGTCTGCCCTGCTTTTAATAGTCTGCCCTGAAGTAGGCATGCACAGTCGTGAACCACTCCAGACAGCGTGACAATTAGCTCCTTAAATGGTTATATATTTAACATGATTGGCTGGGCTTTTACATATTGGGAAGGTGGGTAGTGTGGCTAGATGGCCATTAGAATGTGGAACAGAGGAGAGATTGAAGGCTTTTGTGTGTGGATAAGCAAAAAAAGAATGTAAAGAACAGAATGAATGCATTATTCTAGGTAGCAGAACATTCTGAATAAACCTGCTGAGACAGGAGCTGTCCTATCAAAAAATGGCATGGTTCCTCCCAGGTGCAAGTTTCAATTTCTCTATGGGCTTGTTCCAAAGCCCATTGAAGTCAATGTATATTGATTTCAATGGGCTTTGGATCAGGCTCTGTATGTCTGGCAGGTATTTTATCTGAAAGATGAAGAAAGATATTACACTGAACATAATGGAGGTAATAACTGTTTTGGAGAGTTTGCTAGGAGCTGAAATGTGTAGTAGCACGGACGAATGGGTTAGATGGACTCCACTTTTGGCATTTCTAAAATAGTTATGATTGCTTTGGGAAGGAAAATCTCATGTAGTAATTTAGGTGAGCATATATAGACTTAGTCTCTAAATTTGGTGCAACTCCTCTTTACAGGACAATTACATTTTTTACTGACCTTTGCAGAGGAAACATTTAAAATTGGCAGTGTTTCCCTCACATTTCTTTGGATTCCTTCCTTTAGTTAAACTAGGAGTTCTGGGGCATCCATGTGGTGTTCAGGGATAGGTGGAGATGTGTAGGCTGTGGGTGGTAGAAGGGAAGTAGCTGAGGTTAAGAAGAACTGACAAATGGAGTGTAGATGGGGAGCTGAATCACTTACTTGCTTATTTCCCTGCATTTTTTTAGAGGTTGCATTGGTGGGATATATGGTCCAGAAACCTGAACTCAAAGTTAATACAGCTTCTTGTGTGGGAATATACACATTTAAATATGTACATTATAGAAATGATCACATGCACTGAAGATTAGCAGCCTCTTTGACACAGTGTATTACAAAAAAAGCAAAGAGCAGACCCATATTGAGGCTCATTTTCTTTTGGCAAAAAGGTGCAATGTGACTAGAACGTCACTTCATTTTGCAAAATGTTAACACTACAGTACTTCGGCGTTTGGTATCTTATGCCAAGCAAGAAAGCAAGTCTGCTCTTTCACAATGGCGATGGTAACTGTGGTGCATAAAGCCTGCAATTGCAGGCCTAATTGTTTTCTGGGCCCTCCAGAACTGATTCAGAATGGCAGTTGGGGAGGGAGGGAGGAAGCACCTCATGGAAAACTGCCAACAGTGCAAGAGCCACCTCACGCTCCTTCCCAGCTATTCCTCTCCTCAGCTGAGCTGCCAGCATAGTCTCCAGCCACAAGAGGGAGGCAGTAGAAGTGGCAGGTACTGTGCACAAATGGGGGAGCAGAAAAAGAAGATGGCTGCTTCTCTAATATAAATGCTGAAAAGCAGCAGTAATAGCCCTCAAGAGGAAGAAAACTGGCAACATGGGAGGAGAGAAAAAGGAAATCTTGTTCCCTATACCCTGTGTCAATATCCCCTCTGCTGAGTGGGGAGCCAGGGGGCAACAAAGGATGGACACAGATTTTCCCTCAAAATGAACAACCACACCAGCAGATTTCCTGAGGGAGAGAGGTGCCTTGGAGAAGACAGGTAAACACGGTGAGAAGCAAAGGAAAGGCTCAGACTTCAGCTGGGCAGAGAGAGAGGTGGATGTGACATTCCACTCCATATTCTTTATGAAAATATGCTTATGATACGGATATGACATAACTGAGATCTACTTTATGCAAGATGGCTCATGTAAGGTTCATTGGAAAGGTTATAGTTTTACTGAATGTGATTATCCAATTTGTAGGCTTGTATCATTTCTGTATCTGAAGTTAGGAATATTCACTATGTATCTGTATTTCAAATGGGTTACTTTGGGTGTCACCCCTAACTAGCCTTTCTGGTACAACAGTGAAAAAGCCAGACAGTGCTAACGGCCCATTAGCAAAGACAACGGACTGTAAAAGAGCATAGTCTTCATGTGGATGCTCGAGACAGCCTACGAGCAATGGCTGCCACAGCCATGCAGAGACATGGGTCCGAGTCACCTGGTACTGGATACCCCTTCCCCCATTTTGGAATGTCAGTGTTTTTCCACTGGGAGATAACAAGAGCTGTATAAGGCAGGGAAGTGACATCATCGAGGTTCTCCTCTGCTTCCTCACCCAAAGAGACACTGAAAAACACCTGGAAGCAAGAACTGAACTGGGGGGAGAAGGGTTGAGCCCAAGATGGAAGGGCGTTTAGCTTGTGAGTAATAATATCTGAGGTCTCAAGCTGCAGACGAGTGTAGCTGCCTTTAAAAACTTTCTGTAATCTGTCTGCAACAATATCTAAGGTGAGAAATTACTATTTGTAACCAATTTCTTTAGTGAAACAAGCTTAGTTTGCATATTTTATTTGCTCAGTAATCTGCTTTGTTCTGTCCGTTATCTCTTATATTCACTTAAAATTTTGTAGTTAATCAACGTATTTTTGCTTATAATATAACCCAGTTTGTGCAATTCATAATTGGGGGAATGGGGGAGGTAAGCGGCTGTGCATACCTTCTTCCCCATTGAGGGAGGAGGCGGATTTCAAAATATGCCTTTGGGTCTGCGCTCCAAGGGAGGTGGACCCCTGAGTGTTGGGGCAAGTCCCTTAAGATGAGCCTTCCCAGAGCTGATCTCAGAGTCTGTGTTGTTCTGCAGTTGGGTGTGACCCTGCCTGTGTGTGTGCTGGAGGAGGCTTAATAGCCTGGCTCAGCAAGACAGGTAAATAGGGTGCCCAGGCTGGCAGAACAGGCAGACTCAATAACACCTCAGCAGGTCAGCTGGCATCCTAAGCGGGGTGAACTGTCACAGTGGAGTCCCAGGGAGATGGAAAGAGAAGAGGGGGAAACCACCCTGGAACCAAACTAAAAAGAGTGGGGAGGAATGTGGGACAGAAAAAGGAGAGTGGGAGGGGGAAGAGACATCATAGCATGAAAAAAAGAAAAAACAGTACCAACAGCCAGTGCAGTGGATATGGCCTGATGTGTAGAACCATTTATACTGCCTCTTTTTTTTACCTCCCTACTTGAAACACTGTGAAATTTCTATACCACTGAACAAACATTTGTCCAATGAACATAATGATTAATTTCACTAGCAGAAAATTGGCTAAACTATTGATCCAAATGTCCCATCAGTAAAGCAATCCTAATTATGTACTTGAAAGGAGAGTCCAATAAGAGCCATGGTGATAACAGGTACAGAAATTAGTAAAAAGACGATAATCCTATAGCTCTCAAATGGGGGTGATGCCCCTGTGTTTGCCTTTTGCCATTCTGACCTTCTATGTCAAATTGGTATGGTAAGCACTGTTCCCTCTAAGCTGTGCGCGTGTGTGCGCACTCACAGATCCTAAACCCCATGCACATGGCGAAAAACCGTGCGCACAAAAATTTGCACAGAAGCACAGTTTGCACAGAAGCAACTTTTTGTGCACACAGCCTGTCAAAAATTAGAGGGAACATTGATGGTAGGACACCTTCCCATTTGCTCCTGTTAAAGTAAAAAATAAAAGGTCTAAACCTGTCCCATTAACTGTTGTTCCCTCATAAGCAGGAGATGGAGTTTCATGAGTACAGCCCAACCTCTTGCTCCTGATCTGTTCAAATAAACTTAGCATTTAAGTAGGAACTAGCATATACATTTTATAAATATGGTTTAGAGACTAATTCCATATTTTATTAATTGATTTGCATCCAGCATGTGGCTCTTGCTCCAGTATGGAGAGCGCTACAAGCTTTAGTCTGTCTCACTTTATGAACAGTAAATTCCTCTCTGAAATGTCAACATTGCCAATAAATACATTAAAATCTTATCCAAACAGATTGTTTCAAGAGATTTTAAAATGTTTTGCACATTTTATGTGCAATAACGTTCCTTAGAGATGTCTGTTTATCTTGTTTTTTCTCACTAATTTGGCAAGATTTGAAGCGTGAGGGTTCATCACAGGCCAAAACCACGGCAAACACGATGAATTTCTGATGAACACACACTGCTGAGACCAATAATGTCTAATTACAGCACATGCCACTCTCAAATGCACACTTCCAATTCCCCACACAACCACCGTTGGACAGCCATTAGTGTGTTCTCAACTGCTGTGGGGTATCCCTGTAAAGTGATGGAGTTCCCACTCAATTGCAAATAAAAGCTACGCCGTCATTGTAGAGTCAAATAGTTATCCCTTTTGAGATACCTTTTAATTAATAAAATTGTAGTTCTAAAAGACAGCTACGTTAACCGTAGGTTAACCCTAGGATGCTCCTAGGGTTCTTTGCCTCAGGGCCGGTCTAATTCAAACCTCCTTCCAAAGGGTTACTCCCATTGCCTTTATATTCCAGCACTACTGAGTCAGCAATAACTTGCCAGCAGCTCCCTGCAAGGTTCCAACACTTGATAAAAGTGTGGGGGCAACAGGAGAATTTCTGTGTGTCCCCCCATTACAGTCCAGCTAGAGGTTCAACTGAAGGGAATTGTGTTAAATACAATTGCAGGAGTATTTTTAAGAAAGAAAATTGTTACTTTAGGGTGACAGCCCCTCTCAGAGAGAGTGAGATGGATCTCTGGAACTTAAAGGGAAATTGAAAATTGGCAATTTGTTTCTTGGAGTAACAGAAACAACAACAAAAATGGGGTAGATGGGGATGGTAATGGTGAGAGGCTTGCACTGCTGTCCCTGCTCTGGGATAGTAGTGGGAGCAGATGGAGTGAGGGAAACACCCTCAAGTATAATATAAAGCACTCTGCCCTTTTTTGCTTTGGTGGCGCTCCGGCCGGCTTTTTTTTTTTTTTGCCTGGGGTGGCAAAAAAGCCAGAGCTGGCCCTGGGTGTAAGTTTCAAGTGGGGATGCTGGTAAAACGTATATGTTGAAGGTATAGTAGTGTGTGGTTGTAGCAGAAACAGCAACCAACAGGAGTGTTTCACATGAAGTACAATGACAAATTTACACACATTTTATTGATATGTAACTTGCACCTCCATTGAGGTCACATCTGAATTTGTCCCTATGCCTAAGTAGGTATCTGGTTATACAATATGTATAACTAGTAGGGATACTTCATATCAGGAAGATATCTCACAGGAGAGGAATCTAAGCTAGATGTTTGTCCTGTAACAAGCAGTTGCTAATAATAAAATATTCAGACTATTACACCTCCCTCACTCCATGACTGGCAGTGAGAGGCTCCAACATCATATAAGCCCCTGACTGATATGCAAGCTACAGTGGGCTAACCATACTGGCCAGTCCCAGCCCCTAAATAAGCAGTGCCTTGAATTTTACCTGTCTTAAAAACAAGATCACCTAAACAACACTCACTGATTTTAAGGGGAAAAATGTCAGTAAGCAGTTGCCCCCTATGATAATTCATTTTAACTACCCTCATGGCATTTCTTTCTTTCACTCACCTCTCTTCCCCTAGATCCTGTTTCACTAAAGGCATTGTGGTTTTAGAGGGAATAGCAATAGGTTCACACCTGACCGTCTGGGCCACAAAACCAATAGGACCCTATGGAGCATTCTTGGTCAGTGGCAGAAGCAGGAGTGGAAAGTATCGCAATCCCACTTTTCCTTAGCAATCAGGGAAGCAGCCTCTTTCCCTTGCACAGCTTTGTCTGACTACCATTAAGGTCTGGTCTAAACCTAAGCTTAGGTTGACATAGCTACATTGCTCAGGGCGGCGAAAAATGTTGTGAGTAGTTAGGACAACCTAACCATCTCCCCCTTCATCCCATAGACACCATTTAGTCCACAGAACAATTCTTCCATAAACCTAGCTACTGCCTCTCAGATACATGGGTTAACTACATCAATGGAAAAATCCCCTTCTGTCAATATAGGAAGCATCTACACTACAGCCCAACAACTACAGTACCATAGCTGTGCCCTGTAGTGTAGACATACTTTAAGAGACTGAAAAGTTTCTCAATGCTCAAGCGACTACCACTCTACCCCTCTCTGACTGCCTCTCACTGTTGCTGTCTTAGAACCTTCTCCCCAGGTTTCCTTTCAGTGAAATCATTGAAAACATACTCTTCTAGAATCTTCTACTCAGGTCTCAGTGACATCAGTAACTAAATAACCTAATGTTTTTTGATGTTCTACCTACTGTTCTAGAATGTTTTTCCCAGATGCACGTTGCATCACCATCTGCCATTTTGCCCTACTCCTACAAGTGATACATAAAAAAGTGACTGAGGAAAGCCAACCAAATGTCTGGGAGATAATAGGTTTTGAGATAACATAAGGCACACCAGCTATTATCACAGGGTTGAGAGTTACAGTATTAGAAAGATGGGAAAATTTAATGTTCCTTTACAAAATGATTTAATAAAAACATGAATTTTGAAAGGAAATTTCTGTCTTTTGTTTTTAATGAGTTAACCTTGGGGACTAGAGAAAGAGCATGACATCATAAGTGATGTGTTTGGAAAGCCGGCTCAGTGTAATAGTGGATGAGGCCATGATTACTTATGGGACGACCCTGCAATATGCTTTTACCTACAGTTTACCAAAAAAAAGTACATTCTTAGGGATTTATTTGTTCCCACACTTACATTTTAAAAAATGTCTAAGGGAAGTACTGGTTCTCAGATCAAGCAAATATGATGTCTTTGTGTAGCTAAATATCTATCAGTACAAACAGAAAACAGCTTATATCCTCCCAGGAAATACCAGATATTCTTTTTTGAGGCAGTTATTTGAAAGTCAAGGAATGTGTATCTCAATCTGGTGTTTCTGTGTTTGTACACATACAGTACTACAGGTATATTGTCAAATGGTGATAACACTTTGCACCTAGGGCTTCTCTACATGAACAACTACACCTCACTAGGCTGCTGTGTGTCTAAATGTACCAGTGCACCCTGCTGACTGATGTGTTAACAGTTCATTAGAGCACTTTGAGCTAGTCCCCTTTCAAAGAGGACTAGATCAAAGCACTCTAATGGACTGTTAAGGTGTGTCAACAGTGTGTACGTGGACAGTTACACCATGGAAGACTAGTGCAGGGTAGACTCACAATCCAGCTTGCTGTGGTCTGCTTGTTTGGACCAGCCCTTACATATAGCACTAGCCTGTTCTTTGTTATGTGCTTGCATTGCACAATGAGGGTGATTCCTCTAAGTCGGGCCTGCACAACATGTGGCCTGGGGGCCACATGCGGCCCTCGTGGGCTCACTGTGCAGCCCGCGGGGGGGGTGAGTAGGCAAGCGGCGGGGTGGGGCAAGCCAACAGCCGGCTGGCCGGCTGGCGGGTGTGCGGGCTGGTGAAGAGGCCAGTGGCAGGCTGGGGAGTGAGGGTGATCCAGCGGCAGGGGGCGGGGGCAGCAGCAGAAGGTAAGAGGCCAGCAGCGGGCAGGTAGGTGAACTGGCGGCAGGGGGAGCCGGCGAGCTGGTGGCGGGGGGAGCTGGCGAGCCAGGTGGGGTGGGGGATGACGAGCCGAGCGAGCGGGCAGTGACAGCGAGGCTTTATATGGCGGGGCGGGGTGAGAAGGAGAGCGGCGAGTCGCTGGCTGGAGGGGGGCAAATCTCCCAGATTCAAAATCTGGGACTGTGTCCATTGGCCTTTTTGCTGCTTGTCTCTGGGCTGGGGGTTGTCCCAATGCTGCAAAGAGGGTGTTCCCAAAGGAAGGTGCTTGCTTCTAACCCCCGAGGCCGTCAGTATAGCTGCTCTTCTCTAGTCAGCCCACTTGACACGTCTGATTGTCCTTGGTCTAGTTCGCATCCCCTCTCCAAGGGTTGCAGCTGTCTGGAGGTGCCTGCCTTCCACGCCTTCCTCATTCACACCTCATTCATTCAACAGGGCAATTGAATACAAAGTGGGGGGAAGATCTTATTCTACTTCTAGCAAAAAGACATTTTTCTTTTACCTTAATTATACTACCTTAGGGGCCCGCTATAACATATTACCAAGGTTCAATACAAAGTCATATAAAAGTTACACAAAAATGCATAATGCAGAGATTTATCTACAACTGCATCGATTGACTGTTGTGTGCAGTAACATAGTGACCCCTGGGGGGGTGAAGACGGGTGTGATGGTGGGGCCGAGCGGGGACGGGGTGGGTCTTATTTGACTGCTGTGATCTGGTCACCCTATGTGCGCTGTTTCTTTCCCCCTCTACAGGTTTCCACACCCCAGCGTGGGGGAAGGAGGGATTGCTTCCGCGGGGTGGGTGGCGCTGGTGGGGGGGGGCGGGGAGTGTTTCCGTGGGGCCGGGGGGTTTCGGCCCTCAGCTGTTTTCTTTGGAGTAATATGGCCCTTGCCGCTTTACGAGTTGTGCAGGCCTGCTCTAAGTCCCAGTAATAATAATCAAAGAATTTTGGTGTTATTAGCTCCATTTTACTAATAGGAATCTAAGGCACAATGAGGTGAACTGATCCACCCAAGGTCGCACACAGAGTAAGTGACAGAGTCTGAGAGAGAATCCAAGAGACCGATCCTCCACTGGGTAAATCAGTATAGCCCCATTGATCTGGCCCAAGGTGTCTTGACTCCCAGTCCCCTGTATTAATCATTAATTAACACTGCCTTGGATTCTGCAGCTAAGGCATCTATTTCTCCTTGTCCAGAAGGACAAACTTTATGGTGTAATGGAAATAAAGAGGGGAAAAGAAGTTCCCATTCAAATCTCATGTATATTTTTAATCCACTACAAATATGATATTCTAGAAGGTTTGTAGTTTGGGGTGTGTTCTAAAATTGGAGTTCTAGATTTTCCCATTTCTAAATTTTAATTGGTACGAATGAGTGATCTGCTTCCAACATGCAAATAATACATATACAAATTAAGCAGTATTTCTCACCTACTAGGTGACCTTGGTAAGTCCCTCTCTGTGCTTCAGTTTCCCCATCTGTACAATGTAAAGCGCTTTGAGATCTACTGATAAAAGCTCAATATAGGAACTAGGCATTATTATTAATTATTATTGCATACGTTATTTTACACAGTGCTTGGCTGTTACCTCTGTCTACACTGGAAGGTGTCTCATGAGCAGTTATTGGATTAAAGGAACACTAGCAAATTAAAATACTTTTTCCTTAGTTACAATAATAACACCTTAGAAACCACAGAGTGAAATTGGTTTCCAAATGAGGTCTAACCTTTACAGTTTGTTTTCATATGTTAATCCCTGTGCACATTGGAAGAGTTTCCAGCTACCTGCTGCGCTCATGCCCCGGTATGATGATATTATTTCACCTGCCTCAAAAGTTATGTGGAGTCTCTCGCCTTCATTCTGTAGGGAGACTGGGTGAGCAGAGGAACTTATGTGTTGGACAAGGGAACACGAATGCATTGACTATTTGACTGGGCAACAAACTGGCACATGAAATTCAATGTTGATAAATGCAAAGTAATGCACATTGGAAAACACAATCCCACCTATACATACAAAATGATGGAGTCCAAATTAGCTATTACCACTCAAGAAAGAGTGTAATGGCAAGGCACCCACTCTTGTGAGCACCCTCGTCTGGTCAGGTGTGTCTGCAGTCTTTAAACAGTCCTGGCCCTGGTGTCAGGCCATAACCCCAGGAGGCAATACCTCTCTGGAGGCAATGGTTTCACCATCTCTGGGCCCAGACCTCCAGATCCTCCTTTGGGGGTTTAATCATTGTCCAACTGTAGGCCACTTCCCCAGGGGGAGGGGGAGACCCAGGCCCACCCACTACTCTGGGTCCCAGCCCAGCGACCCTAAGAATAGCAGCCACACACCACCATTTCCCTTTAGCAAAACTGCTTTCAGTTCCCTGGGCCACTTCCCCACAGCCCCAGCCTTCACAAATGTTTTACCCTTAGCTCAGCACTGTTCTGTGTTCAGTCCCTGCAGCCAGCTAGGAGCTCTCTCTCATTCTCCCATAGAGCCCTGTGTGGATAGAACATTTGTATCCACACCCAATCCGTGATCCACAAACATGGTCTGAGGATATCCCCAGCTGCAGATATAAAGTGGATATCTGCAAAATTGCAGGGCTCTACTCCCAGGGGGCTGTGCCAGCACTGAGCTGTCTATGGTGCTGCAGTCCCTTTAGCTAGCCAGAAGCACTACCTGCACTCTTTCAACTCCTGCAAAAAACTGAACAGTGGTGTGCTCTGCAGCTCCTTTTATACTAGCCTGCAACCCTCTGATTGGCTAGCCCCTTGCAGCCTCCCACAGATTGGCTGCTTCCTGCACAATTTCTCTAGGCTACTTGGAGGACTTAGCTCCACTGCTCCTTTCCTGGGATGGGTGTGGTAGGACCCTGAGGCCTCCAGCAGGGGGCCTCTGGACCTACTCCAACTCATCACACTGAGATCTTGGAGTTGTCATGGATAGTTATATGAAACCATCTTCTCAATGTACAGCAGCAGTTTAAAAGTCTAACAGACTATTAGGAACCATTAGGAAAGGGATAAATAATAAGATAGATAATATCATGGTGTCACTATATAAATACATGGGATGCCCACACCTTGAATACTGCATGCAGTTCTGGTTGCTCTATCTCAAAAAAAAATATTAGAATTGGAAAAAGTACAGAGAAGGGCTATGGAAATCATTAGGGGGTATGGAACAGCTTCCATATAAGGAGAGATTAAAAAGACTGGGACTGTTCAGTTTAGAAAAGATATGTCTGAGAGGGGATATGATAGAGGTCTATAAATCATGAATTGTGTGGAGAAAAGCAAATAAGGAAATTTGATTTACTCCTTCACATAACACAAGAACTAGGGGTCCCCTACTGCAATTAATTGGCAGCAGGTTTAAACAAACAAAAGGAAGTACTTCTTTACACAATGCACGGTCAACCTGTGGAACTCATTGCAGGGGATGTTGTGAAGGCCAAAAGTATAACTCTGATTCAAAAAACTGGGTTCAAAAAAGAATTAGATAAGTTCACGGAGGATAGGTCTGTCAATGGCTACTAGTCAAGATGGTCGAGGACACAACCCCGTGCTCTGAGTGTCCCTAAAACTGTGACTACTAGAAGCTGGGACTGGCCGACGGGATGGATCACTCAATAATTGCCCTGTTCTATTCATTCCCTCTGATGTCTCTGGCACTGGCCACTGTCAGATGACAGGATACTGGGCTAGATGAACATTGGTCTGACCCAGTATGGCCATTCTGATGTTGATTATATAATATCACTGATAATTTAACTTTCTAAGGAGTGTGTTTCCTCTGGCTTAATTCAGTTCTATTTACATAGCTCTCTGAGCCTCTCTCATGGCCTACCTAGCCCACAGTTGCCACCAAAACATGGGGCCAGTTGCAATTCTCCTCTCACCCAATCCCCTTTCCAACTCCAAAACCCCTGTCAAAGTTACCACACATGGGATTTTTGAGTCCTTGACCCTGGATGCATGAGATTGAAGTCCCTATTCCCATTGACACATACAATTGTGGAGGTCTTCTTTATCAGCTCATGGGATTTTGGGGGATCCTAGTTAACAAAACATGGGATTTTTGTCCCCATAAGAACATTTTTCTTGCTGAGGGCAAATGCTTACTATGAAGTTCTTTTCCCCACTGACTGTGGTGTAGGGAGAGGAACAAGAATAGATCTGAAGGTTTTTTTATTATCCATTGATTCTCCAGCAGAAAATTCTGTTGTCCCTCTTGAAGAAGATGTGTAGGTGGCAGCAGCCCAGGCCTCGGGTGCTCCTGATTAATGTTTTAATGGGTCATGCTCCATAAGCACATGCACATGCAGACCTGAAGAAGAGCTCTGTGTAAGCTGGAAAGCTTGTTTCTGTCACCAACAGAAGTTGGTCCAATAAAAGATATTACCTCACCCACCTTGTCTCTCTAATATCCTGGGACCAATATAGCTACAAAAACACTGCACGAGACAACGGGAAATACTTTCATATGAGTATGGGCAAACTCTAGTAATCATATAAATATTATAATGAATTGGCTAGGGTATATGTTACTACTCCCCTCTGTGGGATAGAACCAAAATTGCTCATCTGTGTGTCATGGGCCTTGCACTGCCAGTAGCAGGTAGATATTCTCCTTTAGATTACACAGTTGGAGCCCCTGTGCTTCTGGAGATGGCGTTTATGAGAGCTATATCTGCTGTTGACATGAAGTGCCCTGTGGTCCTGATGCACATCTATGTGGCCACAGATATGTTACATTATTATATGACAAGATTATTTTTTGACATTTTTAAACAATCTTTAAAATGTATTCCTTTAAATGATATATTCCCTCCACAATGTTCCCAGCTGCTACCATTAATGTCTTATTCTTCCCACGTGGGAGCTCTGAATGTGGAAAAGTCTCTTCTTCTAGCACCTATCACATTGCATGAGGCACCCTCTGTTTAATATGAAAAGGTTACACATATTCAGCCAATCAAGGCAACCGACAAGCTGAACATTCTTAATCACTTTATAATTGGATTCTCTTTTAGTATGGTTTGTGTGCATTTATCAGCAAAGTCCATATCAAGAGAGGTCAACCAAAGCATTCCCCAGATCTCCATTGCCCTTTCCACAATTGAGATTGCTCATTTAAACTTTGGCGACCATCCCTGTTCTTTACACAAGCTGTGACATGCGGTAACATTTACTTCAGATGAAATTTACTCACACAAGAGTGACGGAATGCCCCCAAAGTCTGGCTTGACTATGGGGGCAGGGCAAAAGGAAATGCCAAGGGAAGATCTCTTACAGACATGAAGTCTTGTTTCTTTTTGATCAAGTATACATTTCTTTTTTTTATTTTTCTACTAAGAAGTGCAATGGGCTCCTGAAGTAGAGGAGATATTATGAACGTATTGAGTATACATACAGTGTAAAGGGCATTTCTATCAAAAAAAGGTTTGTTCCCTAAATTATGTGTGTGCAATCAGAAGAGGAAACTGCTTCCTATACACAAATGGATCGAAAGCGAGCTCCTCTGTAGGGCGCAAACAATAATAATTAAAGATTAGTAGTAGTATTGCAGTACTGCCTGGGAGACCCAGTCATAGACCAGGATCCCACTGTGCTAGGCATTGTACAAACAGAAGAAAAAAAGTTCAGACTAATAATAATATTATTTATTATTATTATTAATAATAATAATTAATAATGCAACACTTTATGGACATTAATATATTAACCCTCACAGTACACTGTTAGGTAAATAAATATTCTCATGTCCATTTTACAGATAGTGAAATGAAGGCATAGTGAGTTCATATGACTTGCCAAAGGTCAGACCATAAACTGCGGCTGGGCTGGATCCAAAATGCAGAACTCCTGATTCCCAATCATATTTTTTAATTTACAGATTATGCTTCCTCCTTATTCTCATGTTGGGTTTGCATATATAAGCTTGATGGAGCAGAAGGGCAAAAGCTCATTTGATCTTGATTTTCAATATGAATACAGACTGAAAGCAGGGCCTCACAGTCCTTTATGACTTTCTGAGTTTTAAGCAGATGGTGCGAGAAAAGTTATGCACTTCTATAGATATTCGATTTCGAGTTAAGAATGTGTGTTATAAGAAGCGGGTCAGTAAGGGACTTCAGTAGAGTTCACAATCAGAATTCAGGAGTCTTATTTCAAGGAGAGCTTGTAAAAGTCTAAAGCAATGAAACTACTCGTGTGACCTTTTCACCAATGTGCATGAGAGGTTCACAATCTGGCCCTACATTTTCAAAATACAACTCCTATTTGTATCATGTGACTTTGTGAACAAAAACATTTACGCACACAAGCTACAGCACTAGCATGGTATGTGCTGGTGACAGAATTTATACCCGCAAAACCCATTTATCCAACAGAGTCTTGCTGAGGCAAGTTCTCCCACCTGCTCACAAAATTTCTAGTCCTCAAAAACTGTGCATTCAAGTACACTTCTACCCCGATATAACGCAATCTGATATAACACGGATTCGGTTATAATGCAGTAAAGCATTTCCCCTCCTCCCCCCTCCCTCCCAGGTTTGTGCAAGCCTGTGGGGGCGGGAGAAGCGGAGCAGCAGCGCACTCAGGGGAGGCGGCGGAGCGGAGGTGAGCTGTGGTGGGGGAGGGGGCGCGGGGAGGGCCACAGCAAGTAACGGGGGGAGGGGCAGAGGAACCGCTCTCCGCCCCAGCTCACCTCCGCTCTGCCTCCGCCTCCTCCCCCGAGCGCGCCGCCACTCCGCTTCTTCCCCCTCTCTCCCTTCCTCCCAGGCTTGCCGCACCAAACAGCTGATTCGCGGCAAGCCTTGGAGGGAGCTCCCCACGCCCCCTATGCCCCAGCTCACCTCCGCTCTGCCACCTCCCCTGAGTGCACCACCACTCCCCTTCTCCCTTTCTCCCTCCATAGCAAGTTCGATATAAGCAAGTTTCCCCTATAACATGGTAAGATTTTTTTTGGCTCCCGAGGACCGCATTATATCGGGGTAGAGGTGTATTTATTACATAAAGTTTCACATACACAAAAAGAGACCACAGGTTAATGAAACTTTGAAAATGTGATTCTTTGTTGCAAGTACTAAGGAAAGAAGTATTTAGAAAGTAGGCAAAGAGGAAATCACTGGGGTCAGCAGAAATCCGAGTTCACTTCCTAATAATACCCCAACTTACTGTACATGCACAGATAAGCTTTGCTAGTCTCTTCTTAGGCTAGGAGTTACCAACGTATCTTCATTTATTCCTGGGGCAAAATTGCATTATAATATCATACATTTTGTATCATATTTCACTGTCATTTTGCTTTGCAACATGCTAATGATGCAGCAGAATATTACAACACTGCATTATGCCACGAAGCAGCATCTTACTTGAAATCTGTCTGGAGCTCTTCAAAGGCAAACTTGGCCATGCCTACACTACCAACTTTGGACCGATGCAAGTTACGCTGGCATAATGCCACCACAGTTAGTACATTGCTCATGTGCATGCATACTTGGTTCCTTGCATTGGCACTGTGCATACTCACCAGGAGCGCTTGTGTCGATGCATAGTGTGGTGCACCGTGGGTAGGTATCCCAGTGTGCCACTCCCCATCATCCAGCACACTAGTCTTGCAAGATGCAGGAAAGATCTGTGGAAAGTAGAACTGTCATTTGAATTTCAGAACCGGTGGCAAACATATTTCAAGCTCAAACACTTTAGCAAGCATTCAGTTCCCATTTAGTGAGCGTTACAAACTTTACTCCTGTGCAGGTGAAGTAGTACACGCCTCTCCGGTGGCTTGAGCACTGAGAGTTTCAGGTGCTATAGCTACACTGCAGCTCAGATCAAAGGCTGTGGGAAGGGCAGCAAAGATACACAGAGTTCTAACATCACAGATGCCTACAACTCTGCCTGGCTGGCTTTGGTTCACACACATTCTGTCCCTCTTTTGCTAGCATTAGTCTGTAAAAGAGGGCTGCTAGCCACACATCTTGGGCTGAGTTAAAGGAAAATAGCCATATGGAGCTAGCACAGTGCCAAAGTCAGAGACCACCTCAGGCTGTATATCAAAGATAATACAAAATAATAGTCATGAAAGAAATCAGATTCCTAGCCATGGTGATTGTTGTACCTCAGGCTACTGGGAACTCCATAGAAAACTGAGATTTATTAGTGAAGTACGTAATTATGCACTTTATTGATCATGTCTGCACTTTAGGAGTGACAATTACTAGAGCTGGATGAAACTCTTAGCCTCACCTTTTTTTTACCCCAAAATGCGGATTCGGGTTGACCAAATCATTCCATGTATTTGTGTTGATTTTGACTAATTGTGTTAGTAAAAAGAACCCCAAAACCTAAAAACAAATTTAAAAAAATCAAACTTTTTCAATTTTTTTTTTACTTGGAATGACTCTTTCGACAATTACTTCAGTTTTATATGAAAAAAATTAAAACATTTTACAAAGCTCAAAAAGAAATGTTTTGTTCAATCCAAAATGATTTTCCCCCCTGACTTTTCAGTTCTCTGAAAAAATTCAAAAAATGTTCATCTAGGGTTGACGCAAAACAACTGCCATCCCAATTTTTCAAGTACTGCAAGAGAAGTGAAAAATCAGTTCTTCACACAGTTGTAGTGACTGTGCAGCACCGACCGAATTCACAATATCCTATCCCAGCATGCACTGAGGCCCAGATCTTCAAAAGTGTTTAGGTATCCCAGTTTTGATCATCAGAATATGGTCACCTTATCTGAGCACTCCCTGCCCATGACCCCCACCTTGCCCCCTCTTAGCACCAGCCCTGCCCCCGGCCCTGCTGGCTCCTATGCTGGTGACTGCACAGGAGGGTGTCAGAGGGCTGCCTGCATTGGCCCTATATTGCCTGTCTGCTGGTGAAATTCCCATGGGGGCCGTTCCAAACCCTTGATGTTATATTTATACCACCAGAGCAGCACGTGTAGTAACCCTGGCCCTGGCACTAGCACCTGCTGTCCTGGGAGAAAGACAGCCAATGAGAGGGCAGCTCGAGCTGGGGAGGTGGCTTGGAATCTGCCCGAAGGGGACAGTGGGAAGGCGTTTAGAGAAGAAGGAGGTGAAAAAAGACTGCGCTGGGGTGAAAAGGGAATGTGCTGAGGAAACTGTGTTAGAGGAAGCTGGACCATGAAGAGCAGTGTGCAAGGAGCCCGGTGTGGGGGGGCACAGAGCGTATGACAGGTGAGGTTGACCAATGGGACGCTGACAGAGGGAATACTACTTGGGTGCCTGGGGAAAGCTGTGGCTTTCCGGGTGAGGAGCTTTGGTTTGCAGGTGGGCCTGTTGGAAAGAGGTGTGGTTATCGCCACATGAAAGAAAAGGAGCATCGTAAGCCGGAGAGAGGCGAAGGTGGGAGAACTGGGGAGAAGCTGGACTTTGCAGCCAGGGAGAGGAGGAGATGATTGTATCACCCCAAGAAGCAGAGTGGTTTTTGAAAAATTTCTTGTGATGGGAATTTACAGTTTATTATTTTCCTAAGCAAATATTTGATGTTACTTTATATGACTATTCTATTATTTATATTATATTACCATTCCTGCCAAATTATCTTGGTTTTTGCTTTATAAAGTTTAAAATTTAAGGTTATCTCTATTCTATTGATTTGCCTCTGCCTCTCCTCAAATTAGACAGCCATAGCCTGGTCACTGCACATGAAGGGGGACCAGCTGATGAGGGGCAGAATCTGATCCAGTGTCACCATTAGAGCTAGTGAGAAAAACCTGCGTGTGAGGTAACACTGGGGTTCTCAGTGAGGAAGCACCAAGACTGGTTTGACAAGAATGATCTGGAAATCCATTACCTGATCGACCGTAAGCGCAAGGCCTTCTGTGCAGGTCAGAATGACATTGAATTATTGGGTAACCAACCAATAAACAATAAATGAAACCAGTAAACTGACGAAACAGTGCATTTTGACATTACTGAAACACTTCAGGTTTTCATTTCAGTCAAAAGTATTCAGCAAACATGAATTAATTAACAGCTTTGGGTCGATCAAAGCTGTATTTTTTGGTGAATAAGCTATTTGTTGAAAAAATGTCACCCAGCTCTATGCTGTACTTCCCAGGATTGGGCCCTTAGTTATAGAGGACATGCATGAGTAAAATATCACTTTGTGGCAAAGAGTACACGGAGTAGGGAAAGAGTGGCATGACAAGAGAAAGAGCCATACAAATTAATAGTTTTACAGTGAGGATCAAAACACGGAAGTGGAGCGGAGCTGTGCTACTCTGCACTAATGGATGCTCAGTCCTGAATGTCAGCATGTCTAGTTCATCAGTGACGAGGCAAATGAGTGAGCAATTGCCTTATATCCGTGGAGGCTGTGGTGACTGATTTAGCTGCTCACATCAGAACTGTTGCCACCTCACCTCTAATGAACTAACACTTTAATGAACACAGCTCCCTTTGCAGAACACTTGCTTTAAGTGTTGAATTAGGCTTGTTAGACAAACCCCAGAGAGGGTTTTCTTTTCTTTTTTCTTTCTCATGATCAGCCAAAGTTAAAAGCCTGTTGTTCTTTCACATAGTCACAGATTTGTCTTTTTACTATTTCATGAAGGCAATTTTTTTTGGCTGCCTGAAATGTCATATTGACACTGATGTCAATGTAAATGCAAGGAGGTTTTAAACCTCTCTTTCACCTGCTGCTCTGCCAGTGACATCACTACTTGTTGTCTGGAAACCACTGTGATGGCACAACGATTAGCATCGCTAAGAGCTAAGTCCTTAACTCCTTACCCAAGCTAAACCAAGATTAGAACTGCCTTTGTATTTTTGGGAGCCCGTGAAACAAATTTTACTCCTACTCCTTAACCCCAAATATAACTAACTCGCATCTACTGTGATAACATCACAATGTACTGGGCTAGACTGAGAAAAGCTAAACACGATGACTATCTGGGACAACTCCAAATTTCAATGACTAATAAAAAATAAATGAACAAATAAAACGGGGAAATCTTTGGGTCGCCCCAGCACTCTCTTGCTGCAAGAGCAGTGCAGCCAGCTGCTTGCGCTGGGATCTGTGCACAATTGCCAAGTTTTGAGAGGAACTATTCTCCAGGCAAACTGGGAATGACCCACTGAAGGCTTTGTGGGCAGCCTGGTGAATTTAGTACCGATATAGTTGCTTTATCAGCACTGACTAACTTATCACAGCACCTCAATGCTTGCCTACCTCATGATCATCTCCGTGTTTACAGAGAGAAACTATGCAAAGACGTCAAGTGAGCTCATATGAGTCCTAGAAGAAACCACTATCCATGGCAGGATGCGAATGCAGGAATTTCTTGCTCTCAATCCCATGCCTAGTCCATTAGACCAGACTGCCTCTCATGTTACTGAGTTGCTTCCCTTGTGAGCTGAGGCCACACTGGCTGCTCAGCAGAGGTGCCAACTCATTTGCTGACAGAGGGATGGGAGAGAGCTTGTGGCAGCTTGAGCATCACACAAGGGTGTGGCTATGGTTTTCATGGGACCCAAGTGCTACCCTTAGGTGTCTTGTAGGGGAGAAATGTGCATAATCTAAGACAAATCAGTGACAAACTCTCCACCCTAGAAACTGGCTTACCTTATTAAGAGTATTGTGACAGGGTGGCAGAGTTCATTTCTTACCCCACCCTATAAGGAGATGTTGGAAGGAGATACAGGTAAATTCTTGCTGTTGCTTGGGACAAAGTGTGGCTGATTAGGGGCCATTCAAAATATAAGGGAGGTCAATATAGCTCATTGACAGTGGCAGCTAGGGTCTGGGACAGATGGATTGTGAGGGCAGGAAGCCTAGGAGAAGCCAAACCTGGAGAGAAAGTACAGACTGTAGTGTTATAGTGTTATTTTGGAGTCACCTACTTGTTAATCAAACCAGACTCCACGAAGGGTGATTTTATGAGTCTACAATGCGTGTGTGGCTTTTGTTTGCTTCTTGATGGGGACTTCACCATTTTAGAGCTGTCTTTGCAAGGAAATGGACCAGATTTTCAAATGGAAGTTAGGTGCCTAACCTGCTGAAGTTCTTTTGAAAATCCCCTAGGTGCCTATCTGCACCTTTAGGCACCTAAATGACTTTGAAAATATGACCCTATAAGCTTACTTTAAAAACAACTGAAAGCGGAGATTAGCTTTGACATTTAGAGGTCTCCAAACTTAAAGAGTTACGGCTGAGGGCATTAGTAAATTTCAAAGGCTGATCATGATTACCATTGACTCAAATGAGAGTTTAGCCTGAGTATGGGCTTCAGGATTTGTTCCACAATGCATAAATAAGCATCAAAGGTAGGCAAGAAAAATTCCTAGCTATTGGAATTTTGCAACCTTGGACATCAAGAGAACAGAAAGACAAATTCCTGAGAACACTTTTGCTCCTATTTTTTCGATTAACAATTAAAAATAGACAAGATGATAACCCCCCATCATTACCAGAGTGGGGTAGACAGTCCTGGCACAGGATAGCAGGGATATGTATAAACTCATCCAGTAATTCAGACCAAGCCATCAAACTGACTGATCCATGACCACGTTTCACAGATTATTTAAAAAAGAACTCATCCGTCGCATTGCAGTAAATAATGCATGAGAGCGTTTACCTACACTTTTCTTCCTTTTTTCTATATTTACTTGCTCTTTAAACAGCTCCAGTGCTGTGTATAATGTAACTGACTGTGGCTCAGTCCCTGTATGACAATATAATGCAGGTAATTTGCTTTGGCTGTGTTACTCTATCATTAGTTAGGCTCTCTGTTAAATATGTCATACTAATGACTGTACAAAAATCCATGCTAACTTTTGCACTGCTTTTCTAGTAGCTATTAAAATTAGAGGGGAATAGAGAGACAGAAGTCTAATTAATAATATGTTCATTTCAGCTTTGTGACAAGAGAGAGGAAAATGGGAAGAAGGTTGTTTATGTCTTAAATCGGTATAGTTTCAATCAATGATTATTGCCTACAATGTTGCTATGTGTGGATACTTCTTTCTGGATGCATAATAAACAACTATAAAAATAAAATGTAAAAAAAACCCCAGGCAAGTAGCAAGAAGAAAACATTTTGTCTTGTACACAACTATTTGGGCAAAGGAGACAAGAAGGCAACAGATGACAGATGAATGGGCCTATGATGGACTGTATTTTTGTGTCGAAACAGAGCCTACTCTCTCTAACAGTTATTCACACAGTTGGTAAGTTACCACACAGCTTGATTTCCAGATCAGCTGGCATATAGAAGCTTAATTATACACATGGTAAATATTCAGGGAGGACAATATTCTGGCTTCAGATCTGGGCACCCAAACCTAAGGCCAGAGTCTAGCCTTGCCTCTCCTACTGGTCTCAGCTGTATTTGAACTGACGTGACATTGCTCCTTGAATACCAGTGAAGGGGAAGGTCTCAGCTGCACTGTGATCGATTTTTGCTACCTCTTTTATCTATCTGTGCTTTGATCATACCGGCTACCTAGATGAAGAGCAGGGGGATTAATTTTAACCTATTTGTTACCCAGGCAGATTTCGATTCTGCTATCTGACTTGAACTGTTTTTTGGAAAAATAAGGTTGACAAACTAATATTCAGAGGCGCGCTTTGCTGTGAAAAGTGAATGTAACTGACACTGTTTTCACTTTCCCTGCTTTTCTTTGTACAAGTTATAATCTGAGCAGTGCAGGTGTGAACATATGGTTCCATTAAAAATGAATTGACACTAAAAAAAAAAGGAACTTTCGAAGTACTAGACTGAGGGGTCTGGAAATTGGAAATAAGGGTTTCAACTCATTTAGCTTTCATGAGCAGAACCTGTTAGGAGTTGCATAATCAGGAAGCAATTTGCAGTGCACAACAGCAACTTTATTGAACCTATCCATCTATAAATACCATTGTGTATAAAAATATTTCCAGCTCAGTTCATGGTAATCCGGGATGTCGATTCCTGGTACTCCTAATGGAAACTGGGTGCATAGTTCCTCTCCTACTGGCTCTAATTCTCCTCTTACTTCCACTGGTGTAAATCAGGAATAACTCCATTGAAGTCAATGGTGTGGCCAAGACTATAAGATTGGATATTGAGTATATTTAGGATATAGAGGTGAAACGTGAGTATTTTATTAATGTTGTAACACAGGGCCTACAGGTCTCAGGCCTGTAAAATATTCAGCTTAGCCACACAAGGCCGTAGGCTTGAAACAGGTTGGTATGACTAGCTGACCGAAAGATAATCCTGTACCAGTAAAGTAAAAGATTACAGTAAAAGATGGGTTTACTCCTGATGTTCTGTAAACTATGCAGCAATGTGCCAATTAACACTACAAGAGGCCCCATAGTAACATTTTTGGGGCTTCTGTAATAACCTCAAGTTGCTATGGTAAGTCATTGATAAAGATGGTAATGAGAAGAAGGGGAACTAAGAGGATAGCCAGTGAGAAATGGGGCACCCAGAAATTAGTGAGGTATGGAAGTGTGGATAAGGAACCCTTATGCATATGTATGAACCTTCATATGCATAAATATAACTCGGTACAGTATAAAAAGGAGTTGCTTGGCCTGTGTGCTGAATGCGGGGGAAGGGGAGGACACATGGAAAGATGCAAGGATTACAACCATATGTGAAGATTAGGGTGACCAGATAGCAACTGTGAAAAAACGGGACAGGGGTGGGCAGTAATAGGCACTTATATAAGAAAAAGTCCCCAAAAATGCAACTGTCCCTTTAAAAACGGGACATCTGGTCACCCTATGATGATGATGGTGATGAAGAAGAAGATAATGACTGACAATACAGGCTTCCCCAGCAGGAGATATGAGATGTGAGTGATGCCAGACATGGGGCTAAACACTTAGCACTCTCTCTCCATGTACTATTGTATTTTAGTTTTTGTAGGATTGTTTATATGCTTAATAGATTTGTTAATAAAGGGATGTGTGCTTCTAAGGCCTCCCATTCTAATGATACTGATAATAATTCCAGATGCTATAGCCCTCAGGAGCCTGAATCTTTATTGACCACTGGGGTCTAAGAGATAATTCACTAATTAATTAATCAATCAATCACCAATCCCTCAATAAGGCTACAATGGAGTTAAACCATTGTAACTCCATTGTAGCACCATTATAAATCTAGTGTCAGGTCAAAATCAGGCTGACTGAGACAGATGCATAAAATCATGGTGGAGGGACCCAATTTTGTTTTTTGTTTTGTTTTTGGTTTGCTGAGACCCAGAAGGATGGTTTATCTGGGTCTTTATTTATTTATAGCTTTCCCTGGAGAGGTAGCCAGTTCAGCATGAACCAAGAAAGGAAAGGGGAGGTCATGGGGTAGTTGGTGTTGATTCTTTTTCCCGCTTGATTGAGCTAGTGATCCTTGATGATCTCCTCTGTATATGCTGCCCTTATAGGTAACCACTTTAAATGGATGACACGCAACAGATTACATGAATGGGACAGAAGTCAGAGCACCGGTGACTATTTACACATTCAGAATCTGAACTATTTTGAAGTACCGTGTGGCGGCTATGTGAAAAGCTAAGCAAGTGTTGTTCTCCTCTACCATAGTGCCTGTGGAGCTCTGACCAATGAACATGTTTCAGATAGTGTGGTAAATCCAGGCTGCCTTTGAGAGGAAAAGGTCAGCTTTGTCATACACCGACGAATCTTCCATCTAATTAATGAATATGACTGATCAGAGTCAGAGCAGATTTTCTTGCCCTCGCTGAGCCAGTCAGAGTCAGGAGGCAGCGGTTGCAGTGTCTCCTGTGGTGGAGTTTCTCCTGCTTTTGCTCAGTGAGGTTTTGGATGTTCTCAGAGAGCTGGAGCCTGCAGGATGGACCCATGATCTTCCTGACTTGTACAAGAACGTAGAGGATGTGAGGGTTGGAATGGGATGTGAAATTACCATCCTGTCTCTCACCTTCCAAATCTGGGAGGAAGGTGATTGAGGATGTTGTAACAAGGACACTTTAATTCCTTTTACTTTTTGCAACATGAGCATGGTACAGAGCCCTCACTGGGTTCATTGATTAAGTTCCTCTTAGCAATGAATAAAAGTCAGTTGTCCATGCTGATGCCTTTAGATCTGTCCGCTGTAATCCATATGTTGATTCCAGCAAGGATGGGCAGGGCTTCAGTGACTTCAGTGGCTCCATTCCTTCTTCACTGAGAAGCCCCAGAGTTTGGTATTCGGCAATTGTTCATTTGCCTCAAGGGCTCCCTAATAGGTCCCACAGGATTCCATTCTGTCATCCTTGTTCTCTGTATGTGTGAAGCCACTAACGGAGACAGTGAGACAACTGGGTGCTGACAGAGCTGGTTGCAAAACTGGATTCCCTCCCCATCCAAAAAAGATTCTACAAATTCTTTGTGTTTTTAGAAATTTTATTAGACTTTTTCATTTTTCTTTAAAACACTGAAAATCTAAAATTTTGCTTCATTTTTTATCACCCCAAAACTGAAAATTTTCCTCCAAAACCCAAATAAAGTTTGGTTTTCAGTTGTCCTTAACTCCCCCCCACACACACCAAAAACAAGAACAAGAAAACACGGAAAGCAGACACTTTCTGCAAAAATTCTCGTTTACTCAAAACCCCAGTTTTCCACTGACACATTTTTTCAACAGAAAATTGCCAAACAAGCCTAGGTGCAGTGCTAGCAATATGCAGCTAACATGCAGCTTTACATCAGCTATTCACCAGTCTGTAAGGATGTGATTCCTCTTGGTTTCCTAGTGCTTGGCCAAGTATGGTCTAGGATGAGAGAGAGTTAGCTGAATCCAGGGGTTAAAGTAAGAGGCAGTGGGAAGCATAGCTCCCATTGTTCTGCTAAAAGCACCCCCAACTCTTGGCTTGGGTAAATAGTGTTCCCCCAGAGCTCTTCCTTCTCCGTGGTTGGCACAGACAGAGCTCCCCCTCCTGTTTCTGGTAAATCTGCAGAATTATCTGTGGGTTGTGGCAGGGACGGTGTCTTCCCCATTACTGAGGAGGAGTCCCACCAATTGCCAATGAGGTTTGTGATCTGGGGATGCTTCTGGATCTCCAATTAGCCCTGGGTTGGGTTCCCAGGTTTAGCCATGAACAAAAGCATTTTTCTCCATTTGGATTTGGCAAGAAGGTGATGAACTTTCGGTGCAGTTACTCAGGCCGAGACATTCTGGTTTGAATGAATGCAATGTGCTCTACATAGGACTGTCCTTGAAAATGTTTGTAAGCTTCATCTAGTACAGAACATATCTGTCTTCTTACTTCGCAATGGTAGCCATAGAGAACACCACACATTTCTCCTCCACTGTGTGTGCTGCTTCCTATTAGTTTATGGGGGAAATTCAGGAAGCTGTTTTGGATCCACCAAGCCATTCATGATGTGGGCCTTGATTTACCTTTAAAGATCATCTTTCTCTTTACATGCCATCATAGCACTTGAGAGAAGCTCAGGCATTTCTTCATAGAGTCCCTAGATTTGAGGGCTGGATGCAGGGCATTCTTGTTGGAGGGCCTTCGACTCTGGAATTTGCCTCTCTGCTGCTCTAATAGGAACAAAGTTTATTCACCATCAGGGCATGGTGCTAGTCTGGTAATGTTAAAGGCTTTCAGTCCAGTAAATATATTGCAGCTCATCTCATTTTGTTATTGTATCTGTGTTCAAGAATTCAGTGGTGGAAAACATTGAAAAATAAATAGATAATTAGCTATTAATAGTGGAGATGAACTGAACAAGGGTACGCTTTGATCTCGCAAACCCAAAATCAGAAATGGATTTGATCCATGTCCCATTCTGTAAGAACCCCCAAGATCGGCCATTTCAGATACACTGAAACCAGTTTAGCCCATCGCTAAGCAACAGGGATAGGATTTCATGCTCTATCCCCCTATTGCCAATTAACCTTTCTATATACAGTACATGCTGACAGAGAGAGTTCTATAGTCCTTTAATGGACACCACTTTACTACTGCACTGCATTAACCAAGCCTTCCAGTTGGAATATGCAATTTCAGTAAGTTCACAACCAATGATTTCTATTTATTTGTCAGTTGTTTTCCTGCCATTTGCTACTCAGAAGGGAAGAAGGTTGCTGAGATGTCAGTATCTGAGGAAATAAAATGTACTGGTAAAATGACTTATTAGGTTGCAGTAACAGAAACTGTCTAAACTCTTTGCTATCAGAATCTAGTCATGATAAATTACATCGCTGCATTTTAAAATACCCACCCCCGTTCCCTAATAATAACCTTTCCAGATGAATCTGCGCAGCAAAAAAATATGTTTCTCTTTATGGAAGACCCATGCTAGGTCCATTTGAAGAATGACAACCTCCATAGCCACTGCAAATTCAATTTGTCCTCCACACCACGAGATAAATATTTTCCCTTGTGTTGAACATTAACTCTTAGAGCACTGAGATGTCACAGACTGCCAACAAAACGAATGCTTAGGAGAAAGTCAGTGTATAGACTGTATGTCTGCATTCCCCGAGGGTTATAAGTGGCTGTCAGAAGCATTGTGGCCTTGATTTGGGCACTGAGGCTGGAGAGGAATAACACTTTTGTTTAACCCTGAGGTGCTCTTGTTGCTTATCCTGCACGGCTGCCAATTCCTATGTAGATTGCCAAGTACCATTGCAGCAGATTTGTTTCCCTGCTAGGTCTGAGGTACTTGCTTAAAAAAAGAAAATATCAAGTGGTCCTGCAGTGGCTTAAGAGCATGAGTACCAGCCTCTCAGGGCAGACTGTTGAGAACCAGGGCACAAACCCCAAACTGGTCATAAGTTCTGTCTTTAGATTTCACCAGCTAATTATCAAGTGCAAACTCTTCAGGCACAGCATAAAGATAGAATTCCTCCTTTTTAAGAGTTTTTATTCCCTTCCACCCCCTTCTGCTTTGAGCTGCAAACTCAGCTGATGGGAGGAATTCATTTGCAAGACTCATCTTCCTGGGTGGAGAGTAAACAACTACGTCTTGTGTCCCCTTTAACGGCCTACTCTAGTCCATCTGGTGTTGACGAGCCTTTGTTGTTGGGCAGGAGTGAGGACATATGAAGCTAGAATGCCAGAGTCTAATTTGTTTGGTTATGACCAATTTCCACAGCCTTAATTTCTGGCAGCAATATCGCTTGTCTCCTTTCATAAAGACTACTATGTTAGTGAAAACACTTGCTCTTCAGGCTTATACTTTACCACACATCCTAGGTAGACTCAGGGCTTGAATTCAACCGGAGCCATCCCGAGTGGAGTGCTGTCAAACCCGCAGGAGCCCCGGCACCTCCCACGGGGCTGAAAGTCTGAGCCCTGCCAGGCCCTGCAGCGCAGAAGCTCCAAGCCCCAGTGCCCCCCGCAGGGTTGAAGTCCCAAGCCCTGGCGCCTACCACGGGGGTCAAACCCTGAGCCTCGGCACACCTCCCCCCCCAGTGCTAAAGCCCCGAGACCCTTGGCCCTGCATCTGAAGCCTGGAGCCCCAAATGGGGGGAGGGCACGGGGGGCTCCGGGAAATAATCTCTGAGAATTTAGGCCCTGGGTAGACTGATATTAACATTCCTTCAATATGGAGAGTCCTATCACTTACATGGAGACTGTCATGATTTTTAAGCTTCATCTTAAAAATTGTTCAGTTCTTATTGGAGAAAGTCTTCCCAATTCTATATACTCCAGATTTCTTTTAAATACCTTTTCATTATCTAGATATTGTGTCTGATCCTTAGCTGGTGTAAACTAGTATAACGCTTGGAGGTCAGACTAGGTGATTATGATGGTCCCTTCTGGCTTCAATATCCATGAGTCTATGAAGATTTGGTCCACTGTATATAGTAACAACCAGTTGTCTTTCTGTCTGCCTACAGCCTGAAGTTTAATGGGGACATACTTGCCAGAGATGTTATGCCAGCTGTGGAGAACGTTATGGTTGCAAGGAAACTCACAACATACTGGTACTAGCACAGGCGGTGACTTTCTTCTCTCTGGGTGGGTGCTCCACCCCCACCCTGCCCCTTACCTCAATGCCCCACCCTCGCTCCACCTCTTCTCACCCCTCCCTGCCCCCTCTGTGAGGCCTCGCCCCCTCTCGCCTCTTCCCACCCCCACTCCGCACCCTGCTACCAGCGCCTCCTGCCTGTTGCCAAACAGCTGATCAGCGGGTGGCTGGTGGAAGCTGAGCACCCACTATTTTTTTCTGTGGGTACTCCAGCCTCGAAGCGCCCATGGAGTTGGTGCCTATGGGTACTAGCATTTTCCAAAGGGGAAAGGGAGTCTTGGAATGGAAGCAGAATCTCTTGTTATTGGGTGAGTGGACAGAGAAAATCTGAGGCCAAGATTTTCAAAAGTGACTAGTGATTTTGGGTATCTCCATTTTTGAGTGCTCAACCAGAAACACCTTCAAAGGACCTGATTTTCACAGAATGAGTGCTCAGCTCTTCCTGACAATCAGGCCCCTTTAAAGCGTCTCAGGTTGGGCACCCAAAATCTGAGGCACCCAAATCACTTGTCACATTAAGCTTAAACATTAGCCCTTCTTGGGAGCAAACAGCTGGTCAAAATGCAGCTGGTCAGGATTCTAAGGGGTAGACAGCATCTACAGTTCTCAAGTTAAAGACCAGGGGCAAGAGAAAATTAGCTTGTGCTGTTACTGAGGAACACCGCTATCATTTACAAACTGGATCTTAGTTTGCTATTTCTGTATGCTCTTAAGTGCTGGTAATTTATCTTGTTGCCATGTAAGACCTAACTTAATTATTTATTATTCTTAAATGCCTCATTCCAGCTCCTGTGACAGTCAGTGGAAAGGCTCCCATTGATTTCAATGGGATTTGGGTAGTTTTTTAAGAGCATTGCTCAAGCAGCATATTCAGCCCTCGGGAAAAGGGAATGCCCCATGTTGCACTTGAGTGAAAGTCTTCCAGCCATCCCAGAAGCAGTGCTGATGGAAAACTGGTAAAAGTCAGCTGCAGCCTTTCAGGAACAATGGATTGGTCTGATGTAGAGCTTAGAGGAAGGACAGCTAATAGGGAAAATAGGGAGTAAGAGAGGACCTTCTCCCCAAAACTATGAAAAATACCTTGAGTGGCCTTTTAATTAATTAATATGACAAGGTGCAAAAAGTGGGACACTCAGGGTTGTCTGTCCATTAGTCCCCCCACAAAGAAATGCTCTCCTACATCTGTGAAATGCATTAATCAATGCCCTGCACAAGAAACCTCTGGAGGCTTTGAAGAGCACTCAGGCTGCTTTCATATGACCTTATCCAAGTGAAGCCCCTTTCCACATGGCTAGTGTCAATAACACTGAAAGTATTGTTTTAACAGCCTGGCTTTACAGCAAGACTGATATGCACTTTCCTTCCGCTGAGTGTTCTCATCTCTGCTCTGAACTCTGGAAATCAGCAGGGACTGAGCAGCTGTTTTTCTAACAAGAAAGGAATATAAGAAGTGATGGGCTTCCAACTTTAACGGGAAAGTTAAATCTTCAAAGCGGTCCCCATTTCCTACCTGCTCCTTTCCCTAGAAATGCAAGATGACCTAGTAGCTTGAGATTCGTATAGAGAAGAATAATGCACAGGGCAAAGCTTCCTTTTCTACACACCGAAAGAAGCCCAGGGATGAAAACGAAGTGAGACTGTTTCAGAACATTACGTTTGTGTCTGTGTACATTACTATAGTTACCTGTCAGAATTACATGGCTGAATTCACAAGGGTTAAAGAGCAGAGGCTGAGATGATTAGAGGACTAGCAGCACATTGCAGTGCCTTTCTGAAAGATCACTTGTTGAAGTGTAGACATGGTAATTTCTACATTTGTTTTGCCTAGGATTTGCCATTGAAACGTCAGTCCAAATTCAGCAAGCACGTGTTTAATGCCATCCTTATTCAGCAAAGTACTTAAGTATATGCTTAAATTTGAGCATGGGTTTAAGTCCCATTGATTTCAATAGGACTTCAGCACATGCTTAAATGCGCCACTGAATTGTGGACTGTGATGCTCTGGGGGTCACCCAGACCAGTAAGGTGTTCTGTCACTACCCACCCTGTAATCTTGGGTGGCTCTGTGCTGTGCACCTCTGACTCAGAGCCCTGACACCAGCAGCGTGCTTACAGCTTACCATGGTCTCACCTTGGCTTCCACCAGCCCAGTTATTCCTTGCAGGGTGACACCAACAGCCATTCTAATAATAGGTGCCGACTCTGTGGGTGGTCCGGGGCTGGAGCACCCATGGAAAAAAAATAGTGGGTGCTCAACACCCACCCGCAGTCCTGTGGATCAGCTCCTCCCCCTTCCTCACAGCTCCTACCTGCTGCGATCAGCTGTTTAGCAGTGTGCAGGAGACGCTGGGGGAAAGGGGAGGGATGGGAAGAGGCAGGGCAGGGGTGTGGGTTTGGGGGAAGGGGTGGAGTGGGGGCAGGACCTGGGGCAGAGCGGGGGTCAATCACCCCCTGGCAAATCATAAAGTTGGCGCCTCTGCTTCCAACCCAGGGTCTCCTCAAAATCATTTCACCTGCAGTGCCCAGTCCCTCTTATTGGACACTCATAGAGGTAACACCAAGTTCTCTGCCTCCAAGGAGCCAGTACATACACCAGCTCGTTAGCTCAGTGGGGGTTATACACTCCACCTCGATACACAGGACTCGGATGGTTTGTAGGAAAACTAAGAATCAGTTTATTAACAAAGAGCATAGATTTAAATGATTTCAAGCGAGAGTGAAAAAGATATGAAAGGGTTACAAACAAAACAACACGCTTTTTAGCATCTATAGTTTAATTCTAGCAAGATATAGTTTTGCCTAACATAGATTCTTACTCACTTCAAATTGTCATCATTCTCCAGCCTGTGTAGCAGAAGGACCCATCTTTCACAGATACCAAGTTCTGGCTTCTTTGTTCTCTCAGGTGACGGATAACCCAAATGTCTCTCCCCGCCCCCGCCCGTTTATATGATGCGATGTTTCTTGTCCCTGTTTCAACAGCCAGGAAGGTTTCCTGGGGTGCAGATTCTGTCTCCTGGTGTGATCATTAAGTGGTCTTCACCCTCAATTGTAAGCTTGATGGCTTTGTTTACCTTATATGTAAATGTGCTTCTATTGTCCTCTGCTGATGATCAAGCCAGTCAGACAAGTAAATACACATTCGTTTGTCTAAGGCAGGCTGGGGCTTATGCACTGTATCCCAAACACAGTTTAAGAACATATTTCCAGCAGACTCCTATAACTCTTTGTATACAACTCATATATATGTCACACAATGATTTTGGGGACCAGCGTGCCACCAGTTTACATATGATATTTTACAGGACACCTTTGAGATATATATTATGACAGCAGTGTGTTGGAGTAATATGTTTGTCAGGCCTGAGATGAGTTACAGTATGGCAGGCTTTCTGCCAGTTGGTCTTGAGGGGCCCTCCATGGTCAGGGGACATTATGCTGTCCTTTTAAAATAAAAACATTACATAGGAACAGAGGAATTGGCATACTGAGACAGACTGGAAGACTATCTAATAAGATACCCTGTCACCATCAGTGGCCAATAATGCCCTTGACTGTGTAAAGCTGTACCCTGGGGAAAAATTCTTCCTGATCTTAGCACATACTCATGTCCTGAAGCATGAGGATTGATAGTCCTTGTAATTTTATTTTAGCTACAAACCCTGCAGATGTTCTTCTGAGGTATATAAATGCCCAGTCTTTTCTTGAGCCTAAAAAGTCATCTGTCTCAATAGTCTCTTGGAGCAGTGAATATCATAGTTTAATTATACCTTGTGTAAACAATATTACTTGTTATCCATTTGAAATGTATTATCTTCACACTACGGGGGTGTGACTTGCAGCACATTGCAAAGTGCTGGGCCATAACTCCTCCATGTAGACACTGTAGGCATGAACTTAAAGGTCCTTAGTTTGCACTATTGTAGTCCTCTTCAAACAGATCTACATGAGTTCGTGGCCACAATGTACACATAGGGAAGTTATAGTGTAGCACTTTGGTGCACACCACTATTCATAGACCCCCTACTCCAAATTGCGGGGCAGTGTAGATACCCTAGGAGCACTTGCATGGCCTTTTTTCTAGCATTTGTTATTGTATAAACCATTACTATAGCCTCTTCTACTCTTCTATTTTCCAAGTTATTATTATTGTTTCTTTTCTTTTACAGTGTCCTAAAGTGTGCTGGATGCCCCACAGTGAATATAAATAGCACAGGATCCTGACGAGTTGACAGTCTAGGGGCTCAATCATTGCTTTGCCACTTGCCCCAACTAAGGAGCAGCATAAAATTGTGCTGTCCCAGGAGCAGGTTGTGACTCCGAGAGCCAACATCCAGTCCCTGCTTCTCCCCTTGCTGTGCCAGCCCTTCACCCAGTGTAGCTTATTTTGGCACATCAGTACTGGCAAAATCTCTACCCATTTCCCTTGCACTTGCATGGAGGCTGGAGACTGCTTTCCCCACTGTGCTGATACCCTAAATATGGGCAGCTGGCATAGGAGTAAAGGGGCCCCTTACCCCTCAGTCAACAATGTTGCCTTAAGGTCCAGAGACTGACACCCTTTTATATTGAGTGGCATCTTACTGCACAAGTAGCCCCATTGAAATCAATGGGGTGGAGGAGTATGCAGTTCAACATGAGTAAGGTTATAAGACTCTGGCCCTATGCGACATACTAATGCAATGAAGGGGTGACAAGACAGGTGGATGGGAATGAGGGAGGAGAGGCAGGGGACACAGTGACAAGATACCACAGTTTTCAGCAAAGGCGGATGGGCAGAATAAGCTTACTTTTTTTTGGAGGGGAGGAGTTTGCTTTGTTTAGTCATTCGAACATTTGGATAATCAGTTACGGAAGCAATGAGGCTGCAGTAATGAAAACTGGAGAGGATAAAGGCCTTTGGGGGAGGTTTTCCCCCCATGTGGACAGAGAGGTCAGATCTTAGAAATATTTTGGAGGGAAAAGATGCAGAATTCAAACACAGGCTGGATGTGAGAGACGAAAGAGGGGAAGATGCCAAAGATGATCCCAGGCTATGAGGCCTCTTTGACAGGGAGGAGAGTGGTTCTGTCTTCGGAGAAAGGAGAATGGGGAGAATTTTAAAGGAAAAAATCAGCAACTCAGTTTTGGCCATGTCAAATGTGGCCAAATTAAATAATGTTAGTCCTTTTTAATCTCTCCTTGTATGGAAACTCTCTCAGGCCTTCCTAACCTCTGCAGGCAATCATTTTATGCTCTGAAGCATGAGATATGATTAGCATTATAATTATCTGAGCTTGCATAGAGACAAATGTTGCTAATGGTCATAAAATTATTCAGTGTGGGGTGGTTTTTCCATACCCAGCCTCTGTGTTTGTCTTGATAACCTCTTGTGCCAGTGAATTCCAGAGGGAGACTGTACGCTGCACAAAGTAGCACTTCCTTGTATTTGTTCTAAATATACGTCTCTTAGAAGCCCCAGCCCATAAACTCCCATTGGTTTCTAAAGAATTCAGAATATTAAAAGCCGAACAGGGAATGAACTATTGTTATGGGTGAATGTTATCAGATAGTTTTATGGAAATTGGGGGATTATTTATATATACTATAATTATTATACAATTCACTAAATATATTTGAAAGCTAAATGCACTGCTTATTAATTTACATTTTAAGCGTCCTTTTGTTCTTGTATTATGTGACAGAATAAAAAGCAGGGGCTGATTAGTGCTCACTATGTCCAAAATAATTATGAATGCCTCACTCAAGTCTCTTCTAACTCTTCTTTTCAGGAGAAATTCAAGGGTGGCCTGTCACCGGATGACTGGCCCTTTAAGGGAAGATGCACCTGTGACACACTTAGCTGGCCTCCCCAGGTGTAAAAAGTGAGGAATGTGTCATGACAGGCAGGCCATGTGGCTAAAGCAGACCTTCTGGGATGGAGATAAGGCAGAAGCCTGTAGAGAGCAAGGAGACTCCCAGGAGTTGCTGCTCAATAGAGAGTAGGGAGAAACTCAGAGGAGCCCAGGAAGGGCTCAGGAGACGCGACAGACCCCCAGGAAGGAGGGGAAGGGCCCAGTTTGAGTCTGGGGTGAAGACCTTTGTTTAGGATACCCTGAAAGGAGTGGACTTTTTTGTTAATGACTTAGCTGGAGGGCCAAGTTGCTGCAGCAAGGATGAATGCAATTGTGGGAGGAAAGGGAGCTAATACTGATGTCCCTGTTGGGACTACCAGAACTCTAAGGCCTTGTCTGACTTGGAATTAGTCCTGATTTCAGCCATCAGTGCAAACCCCTGGTGTTGAGAAGGAAAAATCACAGTTTGCACCCCAGTTTCAAGCAGGGTTGAGCTCCAACAACAGTACAAATCGCAGCTACAGTAAGGATTTGCACTGGTGCAGCAACTTCCTGGATGGATGAATGCAGGACTCATTCTAAGTGCAGACAAAGCCTAAGGATGTGCCTGTTAAGCAGGGCTGGCTCTAGGCACCAGCCTAGGAAGCAGGCGCCTGGGGCAGCAAACTGTAAGGGCCAGCCTCCCGGACGTTCTTAGGGCGGCACTCTGGCGGCTTTCGGCGGCACTCCAGTGGCAGCTCCACCGCTCTTCCGTCTTCGGCAGCACGGCTGCAGGACCTTTTTTTTTCCTCCGCTACTTGGGGCGGCAAAAAAGGTAGAGCTGGTCCTGCTGTTAAGTGGCCCACTCTTTGGGCTAGTCTACACTTACCCGCTGCGTCGGAGGTGTCGGATCGATCTTCTGGGTTCAATTTATCGCGTCTTGTCTAGACGCGATAAATCGAACCAGGAAGTGCTCCCCCGTCGACGCCGGTAATCCTGCTCTGCGAACGGAGCAGGCGGAGTCAACGGGGGAGCCTGCGCGCCGCCGTGTGGACAATGGGTAAGTACTTTTAAGTTCGAAATAAGATACTTTGACTTCAGCTACGTTATTCACGTAGCTGAAGTTGCGTATCTTACTTCGAACTTGGGGGCTAGTGTAGACCAGCCCTCTGTCTCTTCCCTCGTGTCTCTTTTCTGTTCCTTTGCTTGCTCTCTGTCTGGCCCTTTGCGGCTCTTTCTAAAGGAGGGTTTGACTGTGAAAGCTGGACACCTTGAGCTGGACTCTTCCCTGGTGCTGACACCACTGTTCTACATCAGCGAGATGCTGCACTGGCAGGAGCTGCCATCCTGCCGGTGAGACATCATCCGTCAGATGGAGCATTAAGCTACGTGCTATGGAGGCCAAGCCTATTAAAATACAATCCATCTCAGGAATATAGCAAGGGATGCATTGACCAGCCTTAACATTAAGAGCAACAGCAGACTTCCTGCACTCAGCATTTCCCTCTGAAAACAAGCTTGCTAAATGACTCCTCTGCAAGTTCCCTCATCTGCATCCCCAGGAGACGGCCTGTCTCCCATGCCAGTGCATTTACTGTATCCACTGGCTGCATCCTAATACATTTTTCTTCTTGTCATGAAAAAGATTAACACATTAATAATTCTGATTAACTACAAATGGCTGGTTACCAGTGGTATCCCCATAGTACAATTACCTACTTCCTCCTGCGTTGTCATGTAAAAGGATCTCTTTATGTGGATGTCAGACTAAGTTATTGCAATAGCTCAGTACTCTGCTGCCAAATCCCATAGCCATGGGTAGTCTCGTGCACCTCTGCTCTGGTGGAAAGTCTCAGAGAAGAGGATTCTGAGGGAAGAAATCATGGAGGCGCTCTCCTGGAGTTCCACCCTATCGTAAGGCAGCCCACCCGCAGCACCCTTTTGCATCAAGGTGCAGCATGACAGGCACACTTGCCTCAGTTTCCCCTCTCAGGTGACCCAGTAACTTCACTTCTGGCTTTCTTGTCTCAATACTACACCACCTTGGGGCTGGCTTATTATGAAACATTGTGCAAATGGTCCAAAACACAAGTCCCAAACCTGTAGTTCATTTCTCATCCCTGTGCAAGCAGTCATTAAAACTCAGAACATCTCACTCCTCAACGCCTTACACACTGGTACCTTCAGCTTCACCCAGACTTTGTCAGTCCTCTCCTGTCCTTGTACCAGGACAGCCATCACAGCCCTTTCAACTGGAATGCAACCTTATTCTTCCCAGCAGGAACCCCCCACAGCCTCTCTTCTGGGAGCATCCTTCACGTCCCTGGCCCTCTCTTGGTTCCTCTAGGTCCAGCTCTCCAGCCCAGGAGATGTCAGCAAGTAAGCCCTTGGCTACAGCTCCCCCACCTTCATCCTTCCCTGGCCCTTGGTTACAGCTCTCCAGATTATAGCCAGCAGGCAACTCCCTCTGCTGCTTTTCCTGCCTTCTGCCATCCAGCCTTGGTTTCTGGTTTGGGGACATCAGCCAGAAGCCCCTCTTGCTGCTCTCCTGCCTTTGGCCTTCCCCCAGGAACCACCATTTGCTTCCTTCTAGGACCCCTCCAGTTTTCTAGCAGCATTCCCCTCCTCCTCATTGAATCAATCCGTTCTGACTCATTGGCTCTCTCCCTGATCCTTTATAGCTCCTAGGTGCTGCCCCGCCCTCTTAATTGGCACAGGAGTGCTGGGCCTACATCACTTCCAGGGGCCAGCCATCCTGTGATACTCCCTTATTGTTCTCTCAGGGGACAGGCTTGCACTTTCTCCATCCCTGTGCAATAGGCTATGGGGCCCACCCCCAAAGCAGCTGGATCCCTCGGGGCCAGAGCTATCCATATAGAAACCCCATTGCTATGTTTCAGCTCTAGCATTTCTCATCCTTGGCAGAATAGCTCCACTGGAGCAGTACTAACAAGGACTCCCCCTGAGCTGCTCCCTGGGCTGCTAGGTGGGAGTTCCATGAAAAAATAATGTAGACTAGGGTTATATTATCTTTTCAGCAGAATGTTTTGGGTCTGGATAGGGAACAATATAATTCCCCTCTGGCCCTACCTCTGGCCCATCTATTCCTCCCCTTCGTTTTTCTTGCTCACTCTCCATCCCTTTCCCTATACAGACAGACCTGATCCTGCAGAGCACCTCTGGCAGGGTCCAGAGCAGAGGGTGAGGAATTCCCCAAGAGGAGGACAACACCTCCTGCTATGAGGGAGGGAGGAAATCCATATGTAGAGTGCACTCTCTCTCTGTGCATGGTTCTAGCAGGGACAATCTGGCCCTGGCTCTTAACTATCCACACATAGACAACATTCAAGCGATCTAACGCAGAGCATTTCTTTATAACGTATACTGCTCCCCAACCCAATAAGGTAGAGAAGCAACTTCAACCATTCTGATAGTAGAGAGATCTGTGACATCCGAGCAGCATCTCTGTTATTCATAGTGAAGAAACAAAAGATGACAGTGAATTATGGGGCTATAATCCCACACAGGAATTCCCATGATGTCATCAATCATGCATGTCAACCTTGAGCAATTTGTGTAGCTACAAGAGCACTGATATGGAGTTATAGAGCCAATATTCAAAACCTGCTGATTTTTATTTTCTATAATACAGAGGTGTGTGACCCACATACATACAAGTGTGTTATGGTCACCAGCTGAGCACAGGGAATAGTATTCAGGGCCGGTGTCCCAGAATACCGGGGTTCTACCAAAAGGAGTGCTTGAGCAGCCCATAGTGATAGGATGTATGCCCTCTTTGAAGGACTAGCTAGGCAGTGGTGTATGTATCTAGATTTATTGATGCACACCCCTACCTGTGCATTACGTATCATGATGAACCATATTTGTGAACTGTGATGATTTAGTATATTTCCATATCTATATTCAACTACAAACTTCCTTTTGCTTTCTGAGTGCCATTTTGGTTGTAAGATGACACCGTCCCTTTCCGGTTGTCTTTTTGTCTCTATCTTGGACTGAAATCCCAAGAGGTATTGACAGCATAGGCGCCGACTCCGTGGGTGCTCCGGGGCTGGAGCACCCACCAGGAAAAATTAGTGGGTGCTCTGCACCCACTGGCACTAGTCAAGTGTTTAAGGGACTCGTGGGGTCCCAGGGCCCCCATCAGCTGTTCAGCGAGGCTGCGGGGGGTGAGCAATCAGCAGTTTGTTTCAGCCCCGGAGCCGGGAGCGCCGCCGATCAGCTGTTCCCCCCTGCTGAGCAGCTGTTTCAGGCTCTGAGTCATAGACTTGCTGCATTCAAAACAGCTCTTTCCAGATTTGCTGTTGAGGGTTTTTTTTGGCCACCAGCCAGTCAGTGGGAAGGGAACTCTGCTCCTGGGTGGGAGGGGCAGAGAGAGTGACCCCCCACCACCACTGGTGCCTCTCTGTCTGTCTCCTGCTCCTAGCAGCTTCTTGTGGCAGGCATGCTTTCTCTGGCTCTCCAGCTGCAAAACTTTCTCCAGTCTCCTCTCACACAACTAAAGGCATTAGTACCAGCAGCAGGTAAGAAGTGTATTTAAAAGGGGGTCTTGGGGTGAGGGTGGCTGGGGACACTTCTGTTTTATATGGTTTATATGTTAAAGTCCATGTGCTCACTCTGGCAAACACAACCAGGCACCGGGGTGGCGGGGAGGGGAGGAGAGGGAAACTCAGGCTAACAGAGGAAACCTTCCTAGCAGTGCAATCTCTGCCTTGGGGTTTGGATGGAAGTCTCCCAAGGGAAGGGCTAGTGATCATGTTGTGGGGACAGGGCATTGCTCAATCCCAGGGTTGAGTAATTCTCTGGTGATGATCATCGAATTGCTAATTGTCATTCACTTGCTGCACAATGGCTGGTGATGGTTGTTTAACATTCACCCAGCCATTTGGTCAAGTGCCTTGTTGTTTCTGGGGAGTTGTCTTCTGGGCTGCTCCCAAATTTGCAGCATATTTCATTAACACCATACAGCACAATCTCATAACTTTATACACTTTAATGATATACATATTTCGACAGAACAGTGGGTTTCAGCAAATCATAATCTTTCCCATGATACCTTACATTGCATGCTTTATATGAAATATAAAGAATATATACAAATGAAGAATATGGGGCTTACGAAGCACAGCATGCCGCTCCCCTGAGGTATAGAGCAATGGCTCTCAAACTTTTGTATTGATGACCCCTTTCACATAGCAAGCATCTGAGTGCGACTCCCCCCTTATAAATTAAAAACACTTTTTATATATTTAACCTTATTATAAATGCTGGAGGCAAAGCGGGGTTTGGGGTGGAGGTTGACAGCTCATGACCCCCCATATAATAACCTTGTGACCCCCTGAGGGGTCCTGACACCCAGTTTGAGAACCCCTGGTAGAGAGTGTCACAGCTAGAAACTCCAAGACTTACGACTTTTAAAAGGAGACTGGACAAAACATGCAGTAAGGATCAGCCCTGCATTGGCAGGGAGATGGACTGTGCCAGGGTGATCACAGAGCTTTCCCCCCTGTAACTTCTACAATTCCATCCCACTCTCCTAGGAGTACAAAGTCTGGTACTAAAGACCTGGTGCCTGGATTCCATATGGCCTTGCACTGGGATTGGGAATTAGTGCCCTGACATGCAACTCCTCCTATTGGGCCAGTGTCGATCCTGCTGTTAGTACAGCTATTTGCAGGTGCCCTTGTATTTAGCTGAACCCTTGGACTCAGTCCCTGAGTGTATCCCCACTAAACTGAGAGCTAAACTGACACTACTATCCTGCTGTGTGGATCTCAGTGTGCTTGTACTGTGAATTTTTGGCATGCACACGTGGCTATATTCATCTCAGTGTGCTGGTAGTGCTACTTCCTTGATGTGATGATGACATTATGCTAAGATGAATCCTGACAATAGTGCCCTGGTGTGATGGTGCTCACTCTGTGCTGTTCATGTGAATCCTGCATTTTTGTATGCTGTGGTGTTGTAGCCCTGTTGTTCCCAGGAAATTAGAGAAAAATGGTGAATGAGGTAATAACTTTTATTGGAACAACTTTTGTTGGTTAGAGAGAGAGACAAGCTTTTGAACTTTCACAGAGCTCTTCTTTCCTGAAGACCTTCTTTCCTGAAGAAGAGCTCTGTGAAAGTTCAAAAGCTTGTCTCTCTCTCTCACCAACAAAAGTTGCTCCAATAAAAGTTATTACCTCACTCACCTTTTTTTCTCTAATGTGAATCCTGTCATTATGGCCATCTTGGGTGCATCCTAATATACAGAGAGCATGACTCTTGACCACTAGAGGTGGAGTGTAAATCTTGATGCTAGTTGCCTGCTGTTTAGATCTTACTCCACTTTGAGCCTGGGAGTTTTAAATTTTGGCATGGGTACACATGCCAATCCATGAAGGCAGTGGAGTTTGGGAAAAAGGTGAATGCAGGGCCAGCCTTATGGGTGGGTGCTTACAGGAGGGCGCTGTGGTCAAGACGTAAGGAATGGGGTGGGCCTGGGGTGCGAGACTGTGGAAGGGACGTGTTTTTCATTTGTTCGTACTATAATTATAGGGCCAGGTTGAAAGATGGATAAATTTGTGGTGAAAATCAACCATGGGAATTTTAATTATTTTAAATGTACTGTAATTTATGTAATTAGGTTGTTCTTTACTATTTTAATAATTAAATTGTTAAGATACCAATGATAGTTGCATTCAATAACTAGAATATGAAAGAACTGTATAAATATGCAAAAATTAGCCTCCCAAAACTGGCAGACGTACTCAGAGGAGGGGGCGTAGAGGAGCGAGCGGTGGAAAGGCGGGGGAAGGGGCGGAGTAGGGGTGGGGCCTAAGGAGGGCACCCACCGGCAAAACCAAAAGTCAGCACCTATGATTGACAGATCATGAACCACGCAAGGCAATCTAGGGTCATTAATCTTGAGGGTCTTCTATTCAAATGCAAGTATCCTTGGACAAAGAGTCAGCTACCGCCCAGAGTCTGGTGACCGAGCTGCAGATTATCTGATGGGGGACACTGATCACCTGCGGGAAGGACTGCAAGGCTGACCAGGAGAGTCACCTGTCATTTACCATGTCGCTTCCCCATCCTTCATCTGCTACATCCCATTCACAGTTTGGTGTCAATGGGTAGCATAGCCTGAGTCCTACGGTGCACTGAGGCAAGCCTGTCTCCAGTCCCTTGGGAAGTGTTTCCAGGTGCTGTCCTGAGGTGCCACCACCTAAACCAGCTACAGTGATTCCAGTTTTACTTAGTGGTTGGGTTGGAGGGGCCTCAGGTGAGTTCATGCAACTCTTTACTATTCTCTGTGGCTTCAGTAGAGAGCCCTCTCTGCAGTGCATCTCAACAAGGAGCTGTTTCTGTATCATATCCTATCAGAAACAGACAGAACCCTCAGTGGGGAAGTATCATATAGGACTCCCCGGAAGACTCCATACCACTGGCATGTGCTCCTTGACACAAGGTAGAAGCCCCCTTGCAATTCACTTCCACTACCCAACCAATTATGAGTCCCTGAACTAGTTTTGCCAATCCCAAATGTTCAAAAATCATGAGTCAGCCTCACCAAAAATCACGAGATTGGCTTTAAAATCATGAGATTATATAAAAAGAATAGATTTGGTGTTTTTATTTGCTTTTTGCTTTTTGAGCCTTTAGGGTGCACTGGGGTCACATTTTGAAGCTTTTTCCACAGCCATAAGGGCCAGAAACTTACTTTTTGTTGAAGAATGAAGGCTGAAATCAAAACATATCCACTGGACTCCAGGGCTGGGGTTTTGAGGAAAACGATAATTATCATGTGACTCGTGACAAAATCATGGGAGTTGGCAACACTTGTATACTGTCATAGTGATTCCTAGAGTGTCACTGGAAGAATTCTGTGCAGAAAGCTTATGCAAATGAAGTTTTCTCTGTAGGTATACTTTCCCTTGTTCGCCAATAGATGGGGGCAGAGCTCCTTACCCTCTAGAACAATGGTCCCCAAACTGTGGGGCTGTTCAGGAATGTTTTTGGGCGAGGGTGAGACAGGGGCTCGGCGAGCCCCCACGATGGGGTGGGGACGGGGTGCCACCCAGCCTCGCTCTGCCCCCAGCCACAGCTCCGCTCCACCCCCAGGCCAGCTTTGCCCTCATTTCCTCTCTGCCCTCAGGCCAGGTCCACCTTCAGTCCTAGCTCCTCTGCTGAGCCAACTGTACAGTAATGGGCGGGGGCGGGGGCGGGGGGGGGGCGGACACAGATTCCATTACTGCTAAGGGGGGCACGACAGGAAAAGTTTGGGCACCACTGCTGTAGAACTTCAGCCCACAGGGCTTATATATACAACCTCTGGAATGTTAGAGTCCTGCTACCCCATCTCTGAAGTATCATTTTGCCCTATTCTAGTTTTCTCCACTCTTCTCTATTTTCCTTTTTGTCTTGTCTCTACTCTGTTCCAAACTTGGGCCCTGATCCTGCAGTCAGAACTGCCTGGGTGGACCCTTGCACCTACATGGAACCCCATTGCCTCCAATGGAGTTCCTTGGCATGGGCATACAGAGTCTGCAGATCCAATTGCAGAACCGTGGGGCCTTGCCCAGCTTTGGAAATGACTCCTCTGCCTTATACCATTGCTTTATTCAGCGTGGCAGGCTAAAATAGCATGAGTCATCCTGTTCTGGGGAGAAGAAACCATGGCGAGCCAGCCAGATGTTGTCCCCAGCTGGAAAAGTGAGCCAGGATTCAGAGGCTGAGTGAGCCATCCTGCATGCAGCATGCCAGTGAAGCACAAGCACATACAGAAGTTCTATTCTTTTCCATCCTTTCAGTTTTCCTCCTGTGTGTGTTTGTCACCTCTGTCCTAAAAGCAGGATTAATTTTAACAAAAATGATTGAGGGGCCAAAATTCAACATATAACTGGCTCTTCCTTTCCCCAAAGAGAACATTTGGTGTTACCAGAGCGCTTTCACTAAAAACCCTAATTAAAAGGCTTTATGTAAATAAAGGAGGAAAAAAAGGGATTCCCCCGCCCCCCAAAATTAATGTTCATTCAACTTTGATTTCCAGATATTTTAATATTTAAACTTTTTTTCTTTTTATCTGTTTAATAAATTTTAACAAGGATCTCTTTGTCTGGTTGCTCAGAATAAGGAGGCCACACCTCTTTGCAACAACCCATGAACCCCAAATTAACTCTAATGTGGCAGGAAAAAAGGCCTTATTTAATATATTTTTTCAGTCCAAAATCTATCTGTACAAGAACCCATCCTGCCATACTTCTCTCTATTTCTCTCCGTGTTATGAGTATTCATTACTTGTATTGCAGTAGCACCTCAAAGTCCCAATCGGGGATCAGGGCTCCGCTGTGCTAGGCGCTATACAGACATATCACAAAAAGATAGTCCCTGCCCCAGAGCTGACAGTCTAACTAAACTGAGAGACAACAGGTGGATATGACAAAGGGATTGATGCTGGGCAGGGGCACAAGGTAATTAGTTTTAATTAGTGTAATAAGCAGTGGTTATTAATGGCTGCTCAACCACTGTCCATTGTTTTGTAGGCTTCACACAACAGGAGGCTTGTAAGGAGACGTTTGGAGGAGGACAATGTAAGGGGCATTGTGGATTATCACAGGGAGCTTTTCCCAGGCAGAAGGGGCAACATGGGAGGAAAGCGCCATGGTGCTTTCTAGAAAACTTGATAAATGAGGAATGAAAGGTGGCAGCACTGACACAACCAAGGCAAATTACACCCCCACACACTATATTCTTCTGACCCTTCCCCTTCACTGCTGCTGAAGGGGAATTTGTTCTTCTGATGGGTTGTTTCTATTTTATTTCAAAACTTGTAAGCATGAGGTCTCACCTGCGTGTAACGAGACTGACAGGTTATAAAAGAGGTAGTGTCAGTGTGAGGTCAGATCTCAGTGTGTGAAGGTTAATACCCCTGCTCACAGCAATAACTTATAGTTATTCATATAAGGGACATTCACCCCTATACAGAAGATCAGCACAGGGTTTACCTAAGTCCTATTTAAGCTGTGTTTTAAGGGCTTATGTGAGACTTATGTTGTGTGTGGTCCATATGCTGTCCTCTTCCATAGGATGAATTTCATCCATAATTGTTATTAACATGTACAATATCAACAAGACCAGAACACTGGCTCTTTGGTGCCCAAGCACCTCAGTAAGGTGAAAGGCACCTCCAGTGCCTCAGACAGTAGAAAGAGTTGCTGTACTTGTGTCCATCTAGTGTACTTTAATCAGAGGCCACTGGTACGCATGCTAACTGCAGGTCAGCTTATTCCAATATGTATGGACAGTAGCAGTATAGCCACTCTACCAAAAAAATAAAGGGCGTGTTCTTAACCCATGTTGGCTAACTCACATTAGCTAAATCAGGTTAAAACAGCAATGAAGACTCAAACTCAGCTTTTAAAAAGGATTAACCGCTTTCATTAAAGCCTAAAGGACAACCAGGGGTTGAACTCAAGCTGCTAACCTGAGTGAAAAGCAGAGTTACTGTGTCTTCATGGATATTTTAATATGAGATATCTAAGGGTGCAGGGGGCTGGACTCGATGACCTCTCGAGGTCCCTTCTAGCCCTAGAATCTATGATTCTATGAAAGACAGGTTAGCTAACCTGTGTTAAGAACACACCTTTTTTTGCAGTGCAGATGTACCCTAAATTGGAATTCAGCTACCACTCTCACATAGTCTGATCTTCCATCGCAAGAGTTACTAGGAGACTCTCTAAAAAACTACAGCAACTCTTTCCTCCACAATTGTTTTAGTGGAAGTTTTAGTATCTCACCAATCACACTGATAGTTTGCCGGATCTGGTTGTGATGCTAAAGTGCACAGGAGTAGATCATAGCAAGGAGTTGGAAGGAGACAGCAGCAGCCCCTGAGTCAACACAAGCTTAGATTAGAGACGTGGACACAGATCCTCGGGGCAGGAGGGTTGCGGGGGGGTGGGGTGGGGGGGAGGAGAATTGTCATAGCTCCATTGAAATTGATGGAACTGTGACAGTTTATATTAGCTAAGGATCTCCCCCACCAACACCATTAGAAATAGCTCCATTCTATCAGACATTAATATGCTGCAGCTTGGGAGCACTGCTCTCAGCATAAAAAGGGTGTGCATGTCTAAAAGGTGGCATTCAGCCACCTGCACTCTCCTAGGGTGACCAGATGTCCCGATTTTATAGGGACAGTTCCGATTTTTGGGTCTTTTTCTTATATAGCCTTCTATTACCCCCCACCCCCTGTCCTGATTTTTCACACTTGCTGTCTGATCACCCTACACTCCCCTGATCCTGCGCTCATCTTCCTACAGGCTGGTCCCCTGGTGCAACTTGGAGCAGCCTAAGGGCTGCTCTAAATTGTGTTGTCTCCCTACGTTTCCAAGAGGCTGTTCCAAAAGCCAGGGATCACCAGGGCGCAAGGATAGTCTAGCCATGTTCCTTGTCCTGGTCATAGGGTGGAGGGAATGGTGCAGTATAGGAGTGACTCTGTGGAGTGGTATGGAGATCCATACCATCTGAGGCTACCTCTATGCAAGGTGAATTGTTCAGTGGTTGGATGATCTGTTGGCTTTCCCCTCAATACACTGGAGAATCAGGCCTGTTGTATTTATCTATTTTGCTGATTTATAGACCACCTAAAGCTGTGGCAGCTGGGTGTTTAGTTACCAGCTGAAAAATATAAATTCTGTTAACTTCCATAAAACTCTGAGAAAGGACAATGCTTAAGAAAAAAACAAAAATCCAGTGGAAGCTAAACATCTGGTATTGTGCCCCCAGTTCACAACATTCAAGATATAATGAGCTGCAGATTTTTTAACATTTGGAGCTGTCGTGGACTGGGAAGTGGGTAGTCATGCCTAGTGGTTGTAGCAGTGGCAGCCAGAGTCCGAATCTAGTCAATCGGGGGGGTTGACTGTAGGTCAATTTGCTGGTCTCGGGTTCAGCTGCAGGCCCTAATTCCTGATGGGGTTTTGAGAAAATGACAGCGCTCTAATAATATTTTGGCCTAAAGTAAAACAATAGAGGGTAACATTTCAAGACGCATCTAAGGCCAGGTCTACACTAGGACTTTATGTCGAATTTAGCAGCGTTAACTCAATTTAACCCTTCACCCGTCCACATTAGGAAGCAATTTATTTCGACAGAAATGGCTCTTTAATTCGATTTCTGTACTCCTCCCCGACGAGGGGAGTAGCACCAAATTCAACATGGCCATGTCGAATTCGAGGTACTGTGGACGGAATTCGACGCTAATAGCTCCGGGAGCTATCCCACAGTGCACCACTCAGTGGACGCTCAGGACAGCAATCTGTACTTAGATGCTCTGACCTGCCACTCATGGAAAGCCCCGGGAAAATTTGAATTCCTTCTCCTGTCTGGCCAGTTTGAATCCCATTTCCTGTTTGGACATCGTGGCGAGCTCTGCAGCACTGGCAACGATGCAGAGCTCTACAGCAGAGGTTACCATGCAATCCCAGAATAGAAAGAGGGCTCCAGCATGGAGTGATCGGGAAGTTTTGGATCTGATCGCTGTGTGGGGAGATGAATCCGTCCTATCCGAGCTCCGATCCAAAAGACGGAATGCAAAAATTTATGAAAAAGTATCCCAGGCTATGACGGAGAGAGGATACAGCCGGGATGCAACGCAGTGCCGCGTGAAAATCAAGGAGCTGCGACAGGCGTACCAGAAAATCAAGGAGTCCAACAGATGCTCCGGATCGCAGCCACACACTTGCCGATTTTACGAGGCACTGCATGCTATGCTCGGTGGTGCTGCCACAACTACCCCACCAGTGTCCGTGGACTCCGACGACGGGGTCTTATCTACGGCCACGTCGTCGGAGGTTTTTGCGGACGGTGAAGATGAGGAAGGAGAGGAGGAGGACGAGGCAGTCGACAGCGCTTTCACTGCTGATTTCCCCAACAGCCAGGATCTATTCATCACCCTGACTGAGCTCCCCTACGAACCCTCCCAAGGCAGCATCCCTGACCAGGAATCAGGCGAAGGATCAGCAGGTCAGTGTTTTAGACATTTATTTGGAACACAATAGGCATGGTGTGTAAGCAATGTGTTAGTATTGCTTAATTGGCCTTATGCGCTTCAGCTTGGAGTCGCTTTCCCATGCAACTATTCGAAAAGTCTGTCAATATGTATGGGGATAGAGGAGTAATCCCCATCGGAGATCTCTGCGAAGCTCTCCTGGAGGTACAGTGAGAGCTTGTGTATCACGTTCACGGGGAGAGCGGCCTTATTGTCTCCTCCATGGTAGGATACTTTCCCGCGCCATGCAAGCTGCAGGTACTCTGGTATCATTGCCTTGCATAGCATGGCTGCATATGGCCCCGGGGTTTGCTGGCATTGACGCATCATGCAGTCTTTCTCTGTCTCGGTAATCCTCATCAGAGTGATATCAGTCATGGTGCCCTGGTTTGAATGAGTGGTTTCATTAGTATAGGGAATGTTTCATTTTCCCTTTAAAGAAAGACATCCGGCGGTTTCCATTAACGCGTGGTGGGAGGGAGTTGGGAGCAAAACCATTCACACTTAGCAGTGCGCAGGCAGGGAGAGTTCCCGGGACCGGCCACGCGAAGCGGGGGAAAGGTTACACGAGCCGTTCATACAGAGCGGTTCACGGGCACTTTTGGTTCCCTGGAACGGCCACGCAGAGGGGGGGGAAGGGTAGGCGAGCCGTTCATACTGAGCGGTTCGCGGGCAATTTTGGTTCCCGGTAGCGGCCACGCGGAGGGGGTGCAAGGGTAGGCGAGCCGTTCAAACACAGCGGTTCGCGGGCACTTTTGGTTCCCTGGAACGGCCACGCAGAGCGGGGGGGAAGGGTAGGCGAGCCGTTCAAACACAGCAGTTCGCGGGCACTTTTGGTTCCCGGGAGCGGCCACGCGGAAGGGGGGTAAAGGATTGGCAAGCCGCTGTAGATGAGCGGTTTGGGCAGTAGCAGTTCCTGGCCGCAGCCAGGAACAGTGATTGAGACATGGGTGTAGAGCACTGCTGTGAAGTAATCTCTCAGCAGTCCAAACTCATCACCTTACCATGGTCTTCAGAGAGCTGATTTTCAGTGTTCGGCAAGGCTTCTGGGATCTGTACACCGGGACCCCAGACACTCAGGATAAAGACCTAATATTTGACCTTGTAGTACGTGAACATGTGATAGGTACTGTGCTTGGTCCTATTCACAGGGAAAGACTATGGGCATTGTTCTGGAAAAAGTATCTTTCTGAGGAATTCACTCCCTTTCTCTCATCCCACAGCTGCGAGTGTCTCCCGCCCTACCCGTGGTTCTCCCTCCCATGGGCTATTGCAGATAAGCGGCGCAAAAAGAGAACCCGGGACGACATGTTCTCCGAATTGATGGTCTGTTCCCGAAGGGAGGCAGCACAGCGGAGAGAGGACGTCTCAAGGTCCGAGTGAGCAGCCAGGGAACGGGAGCAGAGGGCTGAAGCTCGCGAGGACAGGTGGCAGCAGGAAGACCAGCAGGCGACTCAAATGCTGCTGGGACTAATGAGGGAGCAAACGGACACGCTCCGGCGCCTGGTGGACGTTCTCCAGGACAGGAGACAGGAGGAAAGAGCCCCTCTATATGTAATTTCCAACTGCCCTCCCCCACCACCAAGTCCAGTCGTCTACTCACCCAAAGTGACTAGGACGAGGGGAGGAGGGGCCGTGGAAATATTCACTCCACCCCTGCAGACTGCTCCAGTAGCAGAAGGCTCTCATTCCCAAAACCTTAGATTGGTCCTTTCCCTCCCTCCAGCCGCACCCCTCAACACTTCCCTGCCCAGGTTGCATCTCAAAACAATGCTCACCTTAATAAAAATGTTTTTTTTGTTCAGTGCTGTTTCCCTGACTTTCTTTCACAGGACCGTTTGGTTTTCGGGTTAGTGGGTAAGGGGGTTTGTAATTGGAGACGACTGGCACCTGACCCAGGGTACAGACAGGGGGAAAGGATCAACAGAAAGTCACACTAAAAATTGCATGCACTAGGCACACTTGTCATTCTGGGAGGGGGTTTTCATGTTCTCTACGGGGGGTGGGGGGGGGGTTAACTTTCTGGTGGGGGAGGGTGGCTGCTGATCTTTAGCTGCCGGCGATAGCCTGCATGACAGATCCATGCAGCAGGGGATCTGTGGCCGCAATTCACGGCCAAAAAGTCACAGAGTCCCCACCACACACAGTTGCGAATAGGAGGGGTTGATGGCTCCCTTGAAACAAGCAGTCCAGCACTTCGGACTGCTCTGGGAGCAGGAGCATGTCATTCCCCAAGCTTGGAAGCGTACTTTCCAACACTCCACCCACTCCCCAACCGCGGTATGCGTCCCAGGTTAAAACCTTAACCGAGAAACCAGTAATGGAGATGGTTCAAATAAACAATGTTTCCTTTATTGTACTTTTAAAGCGTTGAATGAAGGGGGGGGGAAGGGGGTTGTTAATGGGAGAGGATAGGCAACAGAAGCAGGGTAAAGAAACGGGGGCAGGTTCAGCATCTGTTTAAGCAAGTGTAACAGTCACTGGTTACCCCGCTCGCTCTGGAAGCTAGCTTTCAAAGCTTCCCGGATGCGCAGCGCGTCCCGCTGTGATCTTCTAATCACCCTGGTGTCCGGCTGTGCATAATCAGCTGCCAGGCGATTTGCCTCAACCTCCCACCCCACCATAAACATCTCCCCCTTGCTCTCACAGAGATTGTGGAGCACACAGCACGCTGCAATCACAATGGGGATATTTTTTTGGCTGAGATCGGAGCGAGTAAGTAAGCTTCTCCAAGGACCCTTCAGACGGCCAAAGGCACACTCCACCACCATTCTGCACTTGCTCAGCCGGTAGTTGAAGAGCTCCTTTTCAGTGTCCAGGGCTCCCGTGTATGGCTTCATGAGCCATGGCATTAGCGGGTAGGCAGGGTCCCCGAGGATCACTGTAGGCATCTCCACATCCCCAACAGTTATTTTGCGGTCCGGGAAATAAACACCCTGTTGCAGCCGTCTCAAGAGACCAGAGTTTTTGAAAACACGAGCATCATGAACCTTGCCTGGCCATCCAACATTGATGTTGGTAAAACGTCCTTTGTGGTCCACTAGTGCTTGCAGCACCATAGAAAAATAGCCCTTTCGGTTAATGTACTGGCTGCCCTGGTGGTCCGGTCCCAGGATAGGGATGTGTGTCCCATCAATAGCCCCGCCGCAGTTTGGGAATCCCATAGCGGAAAAGCCATCTATGATCACCTGCACGTCTCCAAGGGTCACTACCTTTGAGAGCAGCAGGTCAACAATTGCATGGGCTACCTGCATCACAGCAACCCCCACGGTAGACTTGCCCACTCCAAATTGGTTCACGACTGACCGGTAGCTGTCAGGCGTTGCAAGCTTCCACAGGGCTATGGCCACTCGCTTCTGGATAGTCAGGGCTGCTCGCATCCGGGTGTCCTGGCGCTTCAGGGCAGGGGACAGCAAGTCAAAGTTCCATGAAAGTGCCCTTACGCATCCGAAAGTTTCGCAGCCACTGGGATTCATCCCAGACCTGCAGCACTATGCGGTCCCACCAGTCAGTGCTTGTTTCCCTTGCCCAGAATCGCCGTTCCACAGGATCAACGTGCCCCATTGCCACCATGATTTCTACGGTCCGGGGTCCCGTGCTTTGCGAGAGGTTTATGCCCCTCTCAGAGTTCATGTACTCCCGGAGCTTCCGTTGCCTCCTCGCCCAATTTCTCTGCATCTGATTCTGGAAAAGGTGCACGATAAGGCGCGAGGTGTTGACAACGGACAGAACAGCAGCGATAATCGCGGAGGGCTCCATGCTCACTGTCCTGTGGCGTCCGAGCTGTCAATCACCGGAAAAGGGCGCAAATGAATTGCCCGCCGGCGCTTTCACGTAGGGAGGGCGGGAGTGTGGGTCTAGTGACGACATTTACGTATAACCACCCTTGACACATTTTCGGCCCCACAAGGCACTGGGAGCTACACCCAGAATTCCAGTGGGCAGCGGGGACTGTGGGAACTGTGGGATAGCTACCCACAGTGCACCGCTTGCAATGTCGACGCTTGCCCCCTTACTGTGGACTCACAAATTCGAATTAAGGTCCTTGATGTGGATTCGCACGATCGACCTTGCAATATCGGTTTCACAAGTTCGGTTTAACAAAAATCGAACTAGTCTCGTAGTGTAGACATACCCTAAGTGATTTAGATGGCTATGTCCCATTTTAAAAAGTGACTTTGGCACTTACGATACTAAAGCCCATTGACATTGAAAGGGACTTAGGCTCCTAAATCATGATGTGCTTTGGAAAATATTACTGAGTCTTTCAACCTTAACTCCTGGTTTATAACAATTTTTGCCTGGGAATTTCCTTAGGCTTTCAAAACTGTTCAAATAACAGGAATTCATGCAGGCCTTGCAAGCTGCTCAGACACATTTTTCAGGACACTTGGAGTATCCCTACGCTGAAATAAAAGACCTACAGTACCAAGTCTCAGCACCTGGGTCCACTGACTGGGGCTTGCAGGGCTTGGGTGGTAGGGCTAAAAATAGCACTACAGATGTTCCAGCTTGGGCTGGGGCCCAGGCTCTGAAGGCTAGTGAGAGGTCAGCATCTTAGAGCCCAAGCTCCAGTCTGAGCTAGTATCAGAGGGGTAGCCGGGTTAGTCTGGATCTGTAGAAGCGACAAAGAATCTTGTGGCACCTTATAGACTAACGGACGTATTGGAGCATAAGCTTTCGTGGGTGAATACCCACTTCTTCAGATGCATGCATTTCCACTGTTAGTCTATAAGTCTGAGCTAGAACGTCTATGTTTCCGTCTGTTAGTCTATAAGTCTGACCTAGGAACGACTACACCTACATTTTCATTGAAGTATATTTTCATTCCATGCATCCGATGAAGTGGGTACTAACCCACGAAAGCTTATGCTGAAATAAATTTGTTAGTCTCTAAGGTGCTACAAGTTTTTCTTTCTTATTTTCATTTTGCTGACACAGACTAACACGGCTACTACACTTAAACCTACACCTACACTGCTATTTTTACCTCCACAGCCTGAACCAGGCGAGCCCAAGTCAGTTGACCTGGACTCTGGGCCTTGGTGCTGTGGGTTTTTCTTCACAGTGTAGACGTACCCTTAAGGACTCAACTGACCCTTGCAAGCCTGGTAGGGTGGACCCCAATTCTTCTCAGACAGATTCCCATCTCCACATGACTTCCTCCTTCTCATTGCGCTTTCTTGCTCCTCCATGGCTGTGCTGCTGTCTCTCCTTCCAGAACATAACCACCTGCCTCCTGAGGAGATTCTGTGCCCGACACTCCTCCCATCCTGGCCTTCAGCAGCCAGGCCAGGCCATGCCATGCCATACAGAGTCAGTCCCTGGAGACTGCATCAGGCAGCCCACACCTAACAGTCTGCACTGAGGCACAAACTCACTATTGAAATACAGCATATCCTCACAGTAGCCCCCTGCTCTTACCCTGACAACACAACTCTGTGCATTCGACATGGGAAAGGGACCAGGGGAAAGATTATCTCTCCTCACAGTTAGGGCTAGACTGTCCCTGACCCTTGTGTAGGGGGTGGGGTGAGAGAGAGGGTGCAAGGAAGGAACCTTCCACTCTCTTGTGTTGCCCGTGTAAGGACTGAGGCAGAACTGCAGTCCCCCTCAGTGCCCTCTGAGGGTGATAGTGATGCCAAAGGGAGGGGAAGAGGCAGGCTCATGGGATCACCCTCCCTTTGAATCAGCCGGAATTGCTGGCTGAATACAGAGGAACACCCCCCACAGGGACAAGGCGGTGTTAGGGTTGCCACCTTTCTAATTGCTGGTAACTGTACCCCTGAGGCCCTGTCCCCCTCTTCCCCCCCAAGGCCCTGCCCTTGCCCCACCTCTTCCCCCCAAGGCCCTGCCCCCATCACTTACTCCTCTCCACCTCACCTCCTGTCGCTCGCTGGATCATCTCAAGGAGCCTGCTTGCAGGTAGGAGGTGGCCCTGGCTGAGCAGGGGCTCATGTGGGTTAATGACCCGGCACCTCCCCCCGCTCTGTGGTAACCAGACTTTTGGTTCAGGTGCCATTTAGGCTTGCCAGGTCCCCAAAAATCAGGCAGAGAAGCCAAAACCCAGATGGATGGTAACCCTCAGCAGTGTGCGCACCTCACCTCCATGCCTGAACATTTCAGGAGCGATCATGCTTCTGGGAGGCAATTCCTACCTGGGCTCCCCCAGGGGTGAGAGAATCTGCATCACTCCCAGCCCATGACAGTGCCTCTCAGGCACAAGTTGGCCCTTCATCAGTGATTCTGGAACCCAGGGAGACCCTTGCAAGGCGGATGTGATCCTTGTGGGCAATGCAATATTCCAGGGCTTAGGAGCTAAGGGGTGGGTTTCTTTCTGACTGTACACCCACCTTCTGAATTTTTAAATCCTGTTATAGTTCAGTGTCTGTTTAACCTGCTTAAACCTCTGCTGACAGCTTTATAACTTCCATGGCCATTGGTGTCAGTGGCTGCTCCTATACTAAAAGGGCAGCAGGGGAAGGAAATCAACTTTCAGCTTGTCTCAGGAACATTTAGAAGTCCCATCCCCCGCTCCATTACCCACTGCCCAGGTTGTTTCCTAGCCATTTACTTTGCTTATCTACATTTTCTCAGGCCCTGGAGATGTGTAAGGGGTGTACAGTAAATTACACTGTCAAATTGGCTGGTCTGAAGGAAAGTCTTCGGGAGATGAGTGTTAGAGCCTCTTGAGATAGCACCACAATGGAAATAGGTTATAAATAAGGAAGCCAGGACCAGGGGCAGAGGTGACATATTAAAAATGCTGCCCTTGACATTTATACAGGGGCACCACATTCTTGGCACCTGTGAGAAGGCTTGTCTGCTGTTGATTTATTTCTCCAAACTTCTAAATATGTTATCATTTCCCGTAACACACACATCCCCAGCAGACACCCCTTGATGTGTAAATATCCACACAGCACTCCCTACTCCAGCAGACACCCTTCTCTTCAGGGGAAAAACTACAGGCATGCACCCAACCCGGTACCTGGGACCTCAGGAGCACCCTGTCACCAACCAGGCCAGGATCAGCTCAGATTCTCCACTCCCACTCCACCACTTATACTTAACACCCCTTCACCCCTTCTTTGTGACAAGGCAATAAGAGAAACTGTAGGCAAATGATAAACTAACTATACTCCTTACCTTAAAGAGGATGGATCACTTGATGATTACCTGTTCTATTAATTCCCTCTGTGGTACCATGCATTGGCCACTATCGGAAGACAGGATACTGGGCTAGATGGATCTTTGGTCTGACCCAGTATGGCTGTTCTTATGCTCTTATCCCTGCTATTTCCTTCCTGTCATTTCTTTATTCCTTTCACCAGTTCTCACCTTCCATCTCCCATTTTCATTTTTTTGTATCCATTTTCTCTCCTATGATTCCCTCCCCTCTGTCTCTCTCCCTACATCTCATTTCCATTTCAATCTCTACTCCTCCTACATACTCTCTCTGTCCCATGCCTCTCCTGAGTTTACACAGGGGAGCTCTAAAAAGAGCTCACAGAAGCACCTTAAAGTTCTGCCACCAAGAGGATGTCCCAGCATGTGACTATCAGCAAGAGAGACATATGCTGTGCTAAATTCCTGCTTCCTCCTAGCAGCAGGCAACGGTACTGCTCTCCCATCTCCTCTGTAGCTGACTGCAGCACAGTGGAAGTGGACAGGCTGTCACAGACATCGTGGGAGAGGGTGAAATATGAATGTGTCTCGCCCAAAATCTCAAGACAAGACCACCCCCCGTAAAGCAAAATTTTCCAGTCTGAACACGGTACAGACGTGGAGAAGACAGAACTCAATGTGCCTCAGAGCAGTGCCTACTGTGTTCGCCATTGAAATAATAATGTTTTACAGTTCTACAGCAGCTGCCATCCGAGGATGATGTTGGTAATTCAGACCTGGCCCAAGTTAGAGCAGCCCTGAAGCTGTTCTAACATAAATTGGCTTGTAATGGCCACTTATTGACCATCAGGACTGACAGAAGACCCTGGCCCATGAGGGGGGGCCTTCAGGTTGGTTGAAGAGCCTGCACCCACCATGAGTGAAGTTGGAGGGGAGAGCAGGCTAGTTTTACTGATGACCCTGTGGCCAGAAACCCGTTCTGAGCACAGGCAGAAGTTGAAGAGGAGGCTGGATTGGTTGAAGTGCCTCTGTCCAGTTCCATTTCCATCTCTCTCTCTCCCATTACCATTTCCTTTCTGCTCTATTCTACTGTCTCATTATTTTGTTTCATTCACTTCCCTCCTCCTCCACTCCCATCGTCAAAGTCACTTCCTTTTCTCTCTTCCCCTCTGGGTCTCATTTCTTTTTCTCCCGTGAGGTCCCCTTCACTTATGTACCTCTCATCTTTCTCCTGGAACAATCCCTCCTTGGTCTTCATCCCCTCTTCCAGTCACAGAATCATCAGAGGAATGGGAGTGGAGAGTGTTTTAGGCTGTGTTGAATGAAGCAGTCGGTTACTATAATCATAAGGCTGTGCCCTAGACATTTACCTCTAGGTTTGATGGTTGGAATTTTCGCCCTTGTTGGTAGTTAATTGAAGTTATCACCACTTGCCAGCTGTTCAGTGCCCTGTGTGAAATAAACTGGGAATCCTCCATGTCTCTTTCACACACACAAAAACCTATCTTATTTTGTAACAAGGGGCCCCTTTGTTTATAGTTTCAGCAGAGAATTTAAGGACTGAAAGTTTCACAGAGAATGAGAAACCTTCTCATGTCTAGAGGTGATTCCTCGTGGCCCAGTTTCTTTACAATTATTTTTCAGTGTTTAAAAACAAAATGTCCTGGTCACTTAATAGCTCACCTTCTATAGTTTAAGGGGGTGATTTTCACAAGCACCTAAGGGATTTAGATGTACAAGTCCCATAGATAGTCAATGGAATTTATTCATTTAAGTCCCTTGGGCTCTTTTTTGCCTGCCTCTGCAGCACGGGGTACAGTTAACTTTCCAGTTTAAACTAGAGTAAATGGTGGACTCTCTGTAAATTGAAGTTTTTAAATCATGATTTGAGGACTTCAGTAACTCAGCCAGAGGCTATGGTCTAATACAGAAGGAGGTGGGTGAGGTTCTGTGGCCTGCGATATTCAGGAGGTCAGACTAGATGATCACGATGGTCCCTTTTGGCCATAAAGTCTATGAATCTCCTCATTAGATTTCTTCCTCTCTGAAGGGACCATTGTTTCCTCAGTGTGTGTGAATAACTCCCACTAACAGGAGAACAGGGATTAATTTTAGAAACTAGTTGCATGGAAACTTGGAAAGTTCAGGGAGGAAATTGCAAGGCAGAGGGAGTGTGTCAAATGTTTACTATGGGCTGGATCTCTTCTGAGAGAGGGACCTGGGATAGACGTACATCACATGACCATCTCTGAAATTTACCACCCTTCATTCCACTAGTGACCCTTTTCTTCCGAAAAAGACCATTTCGCTTTGGTGCTGGATTATAGAAATGGAATGGCTAAACTGTTCCCCATTAACATACTGTCTATCTCCTTAATTGTGTTTCCTATACATCTCTATAAATAGATTTAAGCAACACACTCACTATGATCTTTAAGCTGTGAATTTCTTTTGCCAGGGAGATTTTTTTTTTAAAGCCTAGCCATAGAAACACCAAACTTTGACTGTAAGCTCTTTCGGGCAGGGAGTGTTATTGTGTATTGTTCACTGCCAAACACATCATCAGTACTAGATAGCCAATAAATAGGTAGCACCTCTTTTCCAGTCATGGCTACGAACCTTTTCCATCTGGTGAGATTCCTTTCCCCAGGCCAAAGCAACCCTTTTGGAAGTGGCTTTTTATGGATGAAGCTATACCAGATGGGACAACAGAATGCCCTAGAAGTGCCATTGTGCCATTCTCCCTCCAGTAGAAGGGTGAAGCCTGAGCCTATATGGTTTCTCCCTCTGCTTTTGTGAATCAAACCTAGAAGAACTCATGCGGCTTCTATTAAACACTGGGCTAATCTGAATGACATCGGGATTTGCATACACTTACCCTCAGTTTTCTGAAATAGCATTGCTGTCATCTGCCTCTAGAATGCAGCTCTCATGGGAACTGGGAAACGTCTGTATTAAGTCTGAATTAAACACTGACTTCAATTACTACATGTTAATAAACTCTCCACTGAGCGTGAGGGAGCCTCTATCAAGCTTGAGTACATCCTTAACTTTCAGAAACAGGAAATCAAGATGCTATTTTTTTCTGAGTGGGGAGGGGACTCCATAACACTTCAGACTATTCAGAAGACAAATGAATCATTCTGTGGGTGTAAAGTTGGAAATCATCCCAGGATTTAGAAGGAAAAATAATCAGGGTTTTAAACAAAGGAAATGCCGCAGAAGTAAAGCTCGTCAAACCATGTCAGTTTCTGACTAGCCTCATGTTTTTGTACTTAAAATGCAATGAGGCTCAGTCAGCGGATGAGGACAGAAGTTATTCTTTAACTCTGTTGCTCTGCCTAGCTCAATAACCCGTATGATATGAAGTGATTTGTTGAATGGAATGGATCTGCTGAATGGGAAGCACAAATGTCGTGACGGGGCAGACAGTGGTGGATTAGCCACCTGTAATGAGAAAGATAAAGAAAGCCAGTGGACCCAGGTGACCCTGCCCTGTTACACCCGTGGCCAATGTCAGGAGTGGAGAGGAATGCTAAATGTCGAGAACTAGCCCAGTTTGGGGCCGATGAAGAAGGAGAACAGACCTCTGCTTGGTGGGAGAAAAGCCTCATTACAGCCCTGATACAACGCTTGCTTGCCAGCTGCATCAGCCCTCCTGGAAGGGATGAAGAAACCCTGCGGGGAAACAATCTGCAGAAACACAGATGGTTTGACAGACAAGCCCTGAATTGAAGGGTGGGGCCCCCCGAAGACTCCTGGGGTGACCCTGTTTTTGAGTTGTTTGGTTTGTTCCTGATTACCGTTGAACCTTAAATCCCCTAAACAGGTATGACTGAGGGGGGCTTTGTCTGGAGAGCTACAGCACCTTTGCCCTGGACCTCACAGAGAAGAGACATAGCCATGGAGACTTGCAGTTGGGTGAGTTATGCCCTGGAGGGACACACGAGGGTGCTGCCCCAACAAAGTGGTTACAGGCATGGGTAATACCAGGAGCTAGAGGGCTGGGTTCACTGCTGGAGAGCTGATCAAATCCTGCACGAGTTCACAAGACACAATGAGACACAGCTCATCCTCCTTGTCCACACAGTTTTTGTCTGGCTGTCTCTGCTCAAGAGAACCCTAGAAAGGACTAGCATGAGCTCTTATAGGTCAGGATCGGTATATTAGCAGCTTTGGAGCCGGAAATCCTTTGTTTTTCCGCAGAAGAGGTTTAGCATGGGTAGTGGCAGTACAACCATCCCCATATTGCCCTATGGAAGTGCCTCAAAGCAGACTTAAAGGAAACTGCTCTAGGAATGAGAAGCAGCTGTGAATTTAAGTGTGCATATAAATTAGGTGGTTAAATTGTAGAGCCTGGCCTGGTGCTTAGAAAATTTCTGGTGGAGAGGGAGAGGTATAGCAGGGGGCTGGGAATCAGGAGGATCAGTCGCTCAAAGGCTGGAGAAGGCTGCTAAGGCTGGGAAGTAGCACAGCACAGGCCAGGGGTGGGAGTGTAAGCAGTCATTCAGTCTGAACCCACAATTTACCAGAATTATGCCCATTCCCATTCCGTACGGATGTTTGGCAGAAGACTCTCCAGACTGTAAATTAAATATAATGCACTTACCCTGTCTCCCTTGCTTTCATTCTTCCTTTTCTTTTCCTTCACTCCACTTTTCCCTTACATCTGCTTTGTAATGTACAGGGCTCTCTCATTCAGTCCAACTTTCCTGTGGTAAATTGGCCAGTCTTTTTCTTTCTCTCTCTCCAACCTCAATTTCCCTGTGATGTGTTCTCTCCTTCTCCCATGCCTTCAGTTCTCTTGTCTTACCCCTCCCTTCTTCCCCTCTTGTATTCCCTCCCTTCTCACAGTCAGTGTCTTGTTCCTTCCATTCTGTCTCTTCCACTGTCTCTCCACTCCCCCCTCACTTTCACTTTGTTAGCCAACTGTACCTCTCACAGTCAATCTGCAGGACAACAGTTCTTGGGCATGACCAATCCTTTCCCCTCATTGGCCCTCACCTTTTCCATGTATTGAGTTATTATATTAATAAAATTCACCCTTATTCTTATATACTGACATTCCTCTTATCAATGGCAAAAGATAAAAAGGACAATCCCCACAAACAAGCAATCTTTTCCTACCATTCCCACAGCATGGCCTTCAAGCAAACAACCGAGAAAAGAGTCAAAACGTTGACTCTTATTCAAGGCCAACACAAATTTGGTCTCTGTCAGATCAAGTCAACAGAGCAAATTACATAATGGAGGAACCTGCACTGAGAACACCCTGTCACCAGCCCAACAACACTGAAAACTAGAGACCATTGGAGCAAGCATATCATGGCCATGGTGCATCAGAGGCTGAGCGGGGATGACTCAGATAGCCACAGAGGGCTGTATAAACCAAAATAAACACCTTGAATTGCAACCAGAAATGAATATGAAGCCAGTGCATCGTATTCTTTATTAGTTAAGCATCAACAGTGCACATATGCTGAGAATTGGTGTTATATAGACGTGTGTTCTAGCGAGGGTCCGGTGTACTGATAAAGCACAGGTACACTGGCCCTGCTCCCTCTTATAGGGCCAGGGTCACCCTGTGACAGGGCCACAGATCTTAAACAAGAGAGGAGATGAGAGACCTTTGCCAAACCCTATACATGAGAGCCTTCATGATCTCACAAAGAGGAAGGAATGGAACTTCTGAGTGACACCAGTCACCCCAGCCAGAGTCCGTGGAGGAGTTAATGGGGCATGTGGTCAGTGTTGTCAAAGACTACTGAGAGCTCTGAAAGCATCCACATGGACACCTGGCCATTTTTCACTGCAAAGGAGGAAGTCGTCACTGCAGAAGCCTCTCTTCCATACCTTAGCCAGCTCTTATCTTCAAATGTGCAGGTTTTATCTGTTGCTGTTGGAGGGTAACAGGATCACTGCATCACAACTGGTATCTCAGTGACTGTATACAGGTGTTGAATCCAAAACAGAGCCATACAGATGGACAGGAGGATGGAAATTGTGTGCTTCTAAGCCCAGGTGACTGATTCCAGTTGTCCTCCCCTCCTTACTCTGGTGTCTTGAGGATGAGCATGCTGCAGGGCTCCATCTGGTTCTGTGATAAAACATAAATTATTAAAACATATACAATATTGATGAACTGTTCTATAAAACAGAAGGACTTTAAAGTATTGATTAAGAAGTGAGAAAGCCATAATGAGTTTCAGCCAGAGAAATAATAAGGAAATGATTGTTTTGTATCCCTTTTCATGGAAGTGCTAAGAGACAGTTTTTATGTTGGACTGAACTGTCACGTGTATAGTTTATACATCATCATCATAATGCTTTGCACTTATATGGTATCTTTCATCAAAGAATCTCACAGCACTTTACAAACAATAATGAATTAGGAATACAATAATTCTGGGAAACTGGTAAGCATCATTGTAACTACAATGAGGCAATGGCTGAACAAGAAGACCCTGAGATTTCCCACATATTGCAATTTATATTTAAATGGAATAATCTTTGAAAATCTAATAATGATAAAGCAACAAAAAGAGAGAGGCTTCCATGTAAAAGATACACAGATCCATGCAGCAGCAGCAAAATGTTAAAGACAAAGAGAAGTGCTTTGCTTCAAATAAAGAGTAAATACATACGAATGTGTGTGTATGGTGCCCCGTACAATGGGGACCCATTCTCAATTGATCCCTTGGCAGTACCGTAATAAACATGATTAATAATACATATGGAATTGCAAGACCTACAAAAAGCTGTTCACCACCCCATGTCATTAGAGACAGGTATGAAGAACTTTCAATCAGAACTGAAGAGGCTGCGATGAAATTAAAACTTAATGTCTGACCCAACGGATAATGATTTACAATGAAATTACTACCCACTGTAGAACTTGATCCTGCACAGAGCGAGTGCTGAATGATGCATTTATAAGTGCAAGATAAAGAGTGATGGGCAGGTAGCACAAGGGAATCCAAAACAGATTGGATTCCCTTGTGTTTATGATCCTGCGTAAGGAACATGCTGCTGTGGAGACAATGGGTGTTAGGTGCCTAACTTGAAATCAGAGGCAGTTACACACCTTAAAAAAATTGTCCTGTAGACACTTGGGAGCCTGAAAATGGATTTAGCCATCTAAGTCATGTAGGCCTTGCAACGCTGAGTGTAACAATGCAGTAATACCTTTAAAAATCTGGGGCTAAGTCCCTCTTGCCCATTAGCAGGAGTAAAGCTTAAGGCAAACGGAGAGCCCAGTGAAATCAATGGACTGAATTTGGCCCATTTAGTTCTTTTAATCTTTTCTGCATCACTTATTATCTCCAGGTGCATGCAACTCATTATTACATTGGCTTTTCCCTCTAGCATATTGCACTGCAAACTCACGCCTAATTTATTCATTACCATCCTCCATTTCTTCTAGCATTACTGTTTTCGAAGTATCTCCCTTTCCATTGAATAAAATTCCTGTTTCAGATCAGTTTCCCCTGTATGACTTTTCCCAGTCTGGATCTAATTTTGTCTTATTTTCAAACTATATTTCTTATCTATAAAATGCACAGATGCAATGGAGAACCCAGAGTTTAATAGAATTTGTATTAGTTCTCTGTCCTCACTAGTATTAGCAACACCTCCTGAGTTAATATCTGTGAATTTAATTAGCTTTCTATTTCTCTTCTTCAAGAATGATCATTAATACGATTGTTCAATAAAACGCAGCTTAAACTGATGTCTGTGCCATCCCCCCCAAGACCTCTTACTCCCTCAAATAGATACATTGACTTTCATTACTGTTCTTTTTTATACTTAAGTTTCTATTGCAAATATGAATAAATGGCATCTCTTTTTCTCACTAATCTTATCATGCGATGAAGAGTGATCAGGTTAATGGGCATGATTTGTTCTTTATAACTCCATGCTGCTTATTTCTCTATTGGCTTCACTATTGTATAGATGCTTACAGATTCTTTTTCTTTAATGACAACACTGTCGACAGCTAATGCAACTAGGTCTTCTCTTGCCTAAATATCTATGTGTTGTGTACCAGTCCGACCAACAGATTCACATGGCTTTGGCTTTTACTGAACTACTGCTTCAGAGCCACCAGGGGGAGCACAAAACATTGGTGTTAGGAGTGTCACTGATTGGTGAGTGGCTGTTGCTTTGTTTTTTCTTAATGAATAAAAAAAAATAAGTGTTACCTGTTTAAAGCAGCTGGATTTTTTTAAAGTCAGGAGGACATTTCCCATCACTGTTAAACTCAGACTACCACTAACCCACTTATGGATTTACTGCTCCTTTAATGAAATTGTCATGGCCTTTAAGAGGTATGCGTATTTAAAGTGACAGGCAACTGCTTTACTCTCAGTTATAACACCACTGAATGGGAGTAGCCCATTGGACACCAGTTCTGCTGGCATGGCAGGGCCTGTGAGATAGTTGCTGAGGAGCTAGACCTGCATGGAAATCATGATAGCACAGTATGTAGGCAGGTGCACACTGAAACTTTTGAGGAAGGTAGAACACAGGGGACTACCAGGCCTATCAGCAAACCATGGAAGAATCCAAATGCATGTAGGACCTGAGAGATGCTCAAAGAGCTCAGTGTATGTGAGCAACAATAAATAAGCTGGATGTTCCTATAACTGAGAGTCCATATCTTGTGCCAATTCTGGATTGTCCTGAGGTGAGGAAAAAAATACTCAGTGGTACCTGGTAGTACCAGCAGGCAAAGCTGAAATGCTGTGGACACTGCTTATCATCTCATTGTTACCTTGTGCTCCTACTGTGTCTTATGTCCACCTGTTGTCTCATCTTAGACATAGACTGTTAGCTCTCCGAGGCAGGGACTATTTTCTTGTCATATCTTTGTACAGTGCTTGGGGCAGCTGGGCCCCAATCCCGATTGGCCACTAATAAAATAATAATAGTAGCATCTGATGACCTGCTTGCCTGACTTCACAGTAGAACAACTTTTGGGCCTAATATAAGTTAGTGTTGTTTTGACCAAACTAAGATACTGCGTCAGAAAATTCTACCTCCTACTTTCTTTGACAGGTTAGATTCTAGGACATGTGGGAGATAGGAATTAATTTATTCTTTTAAAATTTCCAACACTTATCTGGAACTCTAGGCACAAATACAAAGTGCATGTCCTATCTACCAAATGTAAAAGCATCTGTTAACATCGTTACATTGAATGATAAAAGAAGCAGGGCAGGACTTCAGAAATTCTTTAAATATTCATATTCCAGTTCCATAGCTTTGACACAGAATTAAAAATAATAAAAAGCAACTCGTGGAATAACAGAGGTAGAGGGCACTTTATTCCTGGGTCTTCAGTGGGAAGGGATTGCAGGTAGAATATATAAAAGCTGACTTTACTTGAACAAAATTAAAAAATAAGGAAGAAGGATAAGTGTGTGTGTGTGTGGGGGGTAGCTTCTGACTTCCATCTGAAAGGGAAAAAATGGACAGTAATATCAAATCACACCACTGTCTGCAACTTGATGGCAACTCAATATAAATTGTTGTTATACTCCTAAGAAGGCTGTGGTCCATAAAACACAACCCATCAGAGCCAGGTGGGTCTGGTGATTAGGGTGCTCAACTGGAACTCAGTTTCATTTCCCTGCTTCACCACTGTAAGGAACTGGGTTGTAGGTGGTTTTGCCTAGTGTTCACAGCTGAGCTGTAGTCTGCCCACCAGGGATGGTAGTCATCAAGCAGGAGTTGGAGGAATCAAAAGAGCCAGCTCCTGTAAGCAAGAGTGAGGCTGAAGTCGTAGGCCAGAGGTAGTACCAGGCTTCAGACAGGAATCAGAGTCAGGCTGGAGAAAAACCAGAGATCAGGAGATCATGCAAAGTCTGGCATTGCAACAGGCCAAAATTTGTGTGGTTCCCCGGACAACTCCCCGGGGTTAAATAAGGCAGCTGGCTAACCAGAGGGCTACAGGATATCATCACTCTGTGTCTCTTGGGTGGTACTTCCTGCAGTGCTTACTCTCCACAGTGCTCCTTGGCTCTACCTGTGCATGGCCTCCTGGTCACACTGGGAATATCAGCTGTCCCAGGCTCTGCAGACCTGGGTTCTAGTCCCTGGATCCTTACAACCACAGACTTTTTGTGTGACCTTGGGCAAGTCACTTATTGTCTTAATACCTCAGGTACTCCTCTGTAAAATGGGGATAATAACACATTCCGTACAGAGGCGTTGTGAGGAGAATACATTAAAGATAGTGAGGTGCTCAGATACTACAGTGATCAGAACCATGTAAGTATCCTAGATCAACAGAAAGTACTTTTACACAAGTGGTGTTGAAGAAATTGCAACTGGGAAGGAAATTTGAAATATACAATCTGGTATTGCCAAGAACACAGACAAATTGACAGAAAACTACAACTGTTACCAAAAATATCATGGGAATGAGAAATGTTGAGTTCTCCCTACCTGTGGTAGCCTCAGGAATACACAACACCAGTATAATGATTGAATGCATCAGCACTATGTAATAATGTAGCTTTTCATTAAAGTCAAGAATCGCATAACCCTAACTGTTCACTGCAGACATTTATGACAGGGGTCTAAAATCAGACACTCAAGTTCAAAGCATTTAGCACAAGAGCAATCAAATTAGGCTTCGCTGAGTGTATGGAGGTGTGAAATGTTGAAGAAAACAGAGCTGTTAAATTTCAACTTCAACCTCCATAACTCACCTGGAAAATAATGTAGAAAAATCTAGTTATATTAATAAAATTGATCCGAGCCAGGTCAGTAACAAGGGTAGAAGAAATCAAATAAATAAGATAAATGATACCTCCAGCAACCTCGAACACTGTATTGATAGAAGGGTGGATGGAGAGATTTGAGGATCAATGCCTCTATCTCTAAAAGTTCAAGGTAATTAATGGAAAAAACTGTAAAGAAAACATCAGAGAAACCACTTCAGCCTTTGATCTTTACAAGAAAGACCTTGGTCTTGATCTTCTCACTTGAATAAGACTCTGGATACGGACTCACAAATGGAAAGTGCATTAGGGAAACAGAGTTAGACAAGGCCTCTGTATTCAGGAATGGAAATCCGTCTAGTTCAAGGGCTTCAAAAATTATTGGTGATTCTGTGTATGGAGACACATGAAATTTATACTGTGCATGGAATGAGAATAGATGTGGCCTATTGCCATAAAAAAAACAGTTTCCTGAGGAACACAAAGGCTGAGACAAGAGGGAATGAGTGATACTATAGACACTTTAAATGTTTGACACTAGTATATTTCATACTGGGTCAGCAGAGTCTTCTCAGAATAACCTAGTTAAAGATTTAGGGACATTCCCTACTCTTCCCTATTCCATAATAATGACACTAATTTTGCGAAGAACAAGACCCTAGGGAGGTGGAAGGTGACATCAAGCAGCCAATGAATGAACAGGGCAGTTGCTGGATAGAGCAGGAAAGTAATGGCAAGTAAGGGATGAAATTCTGGCTCTGCTGAAGTCACTAGGGGTTTACCATTGATTTAAATGGGGCCAGGATTTCACTCAAAATGTCCGCGAAGAGAGTAATGCCTTTGGGGCATTGGGGTGCATGGAAAGAAAAAGACAAGGTAGAAAACAAGCCAGACAGCTAGAAACAGAACAGCTCTCCAGCTATATGTAGGCACCTATGTAACCCACACACCTCCTCGGTGTGGTGTTCTGTCCCATCTAGTGGTACTGAGACCACTTAAAAAGAGAGATAAAGTGAGTCTGCTCCACAGCCTTAGCTAACAGCCACTTGGCTTTTAGCTCATGCTGTAGAGGCTCATGCACTAAGCTCCAGAGGCCCCAGGTTCGATCCCGCCCACTGACAACCGGGGTCTGTCGCGTTACACCTGCACCAAGAGCCTACAGCACATTCTTGCACATATATTAAAAACAGTAGGAAACAGAGTATCACTCTTTCCCCCCTTCAGTGTCATTCGTCTAATAGGATAGTGTCCCCTCATGTTCACATGAGACAACCATGTGCTAAGGATAGCAATACATTGCATGCATTTTGCTTGGGGATTTAAATGAGGGTATGGTATCAGCAATGTGCCCTAACCAAACAGACAGAACCTGGGGGACTGATTCTCAGTCACTCTGTTCCTGCACTTGGAGCAAGGAGAGAGGGTGGGACGGGACATGGCAAAGATGGATTCAAGCCCCCTTCCTGCACCCTGGGGCCATTTCGGAGCCTGCCCAAACCCTGTTGTAAGTTAGAGCAGCTGTTACGGATCATAAGAAGTGGAGAGTAGCTGTCTGGCCTACCTCAGGGGATGGGAATAGGGCTGGCATAGTGCTCTTACTTCAGCTCTACACTGGCCAAGGCAGACCCCTGATCAGGGGAGTCTTCTCAGAGGCTTCAGAACTCTGGCACAGTTGGAGCTTTCTAATTGGCGTGTGATGTCACATTTATACCTGTATGCGGCTCTGTTCTTCTTTTCATGTGTGAGTATAGCTTCCTAATAGCAATAAGGCTCCCCTTACCAGAGCATGTGTCTCAAGGTGATTATTACATTTCTTGGAGCGTTAATGCCACTCATGCCTTCAGCCTCTTGCTTTCTAGCACCCCCTGCGGTGTGTAATAATCACCGTGCAATGCACTGCGGACTATGTCTTATTCCTTGATTAAAATTCAGATGGGGTAAACCTAGTCAGAACGAAAGGTCTTTTCACATGTATTAAAATCTTTAAATGTAACCGGCACTATTAAGTCTCCAAATTGTCTGAAATATTTAACTCCAGCAAAATGAAAAGATACAACAGACGGCTGGGAAACTGGACGATAATCTCTGGAGAGCTACAAAGCAAATTGCACACACGCACACACATACACACGCAGACCCCAACCAAACCTACAACAACAAAAAGGATGTGAAAGTTTGTTGTTGGAGTTTAGCGTGACCGAAACCGCACTGAGGGGAAGACAGAAGGAGGCAGGAGAGCTTTCAAATGACATTTTAAAACCGGTGTCGGAAGTCCCCCAGAGGCTCTCCATCCTCTGCTTGACAGCCCTTCCCCATGTGCTGAATGCCAAACATCCTGACACAGAGCTAAAGTGGAGACTATTGAGGATTATTTACCTTAACTAGCCGTTCTAATTCCCATAATTCTGATGCTTAAATGAGGGCTGACCTTTGACCCTCTTCCTCCACTAGGATCCAGAGTGTTCTCTCTCCAATTTAGGAAGTTACAGAGGCACATTTGAAATAGAGGTTCCTTTGAATTACCACTAATAAAAATATCGAGGAGCTCTGTTAGCTTTGATCTCTTATCACATTGTGTACAGAGCTCTCTTTTGCCAAGCATGGCTGCTCCTAGAGTCTCTGTGTCTAATCAGACGTGTCACACCTCCACAGAGGTAAATTGTGTTTATTTGAGAAGGAAAATTAAATTACGCCTGTTTAGGAATTAATTATGACTACCTTGCTTTAATCTGTCATATTATCCCATTGTGGGCACATCAGGACAAAAATCCGCTGACTCAGTTAAAAAATAACATTACAAATGTAACCTGTTGGCGAGAAAGGGCAGGGAGCAGGAGGAGGATGGTCTAGAGCAGGGGTTCTCAACCTTTTTCTTTCTGAGGCCCCCCCAACACGCTAGAGAAACTCCATGGCCCACCTGTGCCACAACAACTGGTTTTCTGCATATAAGAGCCGGGGCCGGTGTTAGGGGGTAGCAAGCAGGGCAATTGCCCAGGGCCCATAACACAAGGGGCATTGCGAAGCTACGTTGCTCAGGTTTTGGCTTTAGCACTGGGTGGTGAGGCTTGGGGCCCCAGGCTGTAGTCCTGCACAGTGGGGCTTTGGCTTTCTGCTCTGGGCACTAGCAAGTCTAACACCAACCATGCTCGATGGACCCCCTTTAAACCTGCTCACAGCCCCCACAGGTGGCCCTGGACCCCTGGTTGAGAACCACTGGTGTAGAGGCCTTTTATTAATCCTTTGCAGCTACTAAAAGCATGGGGAATCAACTGCTCCTTTGACCAGCAGAATCTGTCCTCTTTTTGGAATGAAGAAACCGAGTTGGGTACATGTCAGCTGAAATATCTGAAATGTTCTATGTTTGACAACTTGCAGAATACACACACGTACACACACTGGCCAACATTTCCAAATCTGACAGCCTACAGTGAGGCATGTATTGTAGGATTTTCAAAAACACCTAAGCAGGTTAGGTGCCAAACTCCCAATGGAGTTGAGATTTCCAAAAGTGCCTAAATAATTTAGGAACTGAAGTCCCATTTTCAAAAGTCATTTAGGAATGTAATTGTCATGGAAAGTCAGTGGTTCCTAAGTAGGGCTGCTTGAAAATGTTCTGTCAAAACTGCTTTTCAATGGAAATGTTGATATTTTGTCAAACGTGAATGGCCAAACCCCAAAATATTTTGGCTGAAAATGAAAAACTGTCCTGAAAATGACATCTTTTTTCAGGAGTTGTTTGGAAACCTACATCTCCTATTATAGCCAAGGGATTTCTCTGACGCACTACCTCCACTCACCAAGAGAGGAGAAAGTGATGATCACGGCAGATGTAGTCCAGCCAGAGAGCCCAACCCATAGAGGGAATACAGGAGCATAAAGCACTTAAACTACAGTTCCCATGAACCAAGGCTGTGCCATTTTGAATCATTTTGAAATATTGGTATTTTGATAGTTTGATGAAACGACAAATTTTTCTGCAGGGAGAAAAAAACCCAATCCTATTTCCAACCAGCTCTATTCGTGAGTGCCTATGTCACTTTTGCAAATGGTATTTAGGATCCCAAGTCACTTATGGACTTTTGAAAAGTATACCCCTAGATCCCTAGTTTTTGTACCTGAATTAAAAACAGCCTTATTTTCAGAGGGACTGGATACCCACAAAGATGTTTGGAGACCGCAGAATGGTGACAAGCTGGAATTCTAATCAGTCACAGATGTCATATCTAGCTAGTGTAGCTAGCTCTGTTATTATTGTAGTTTGTAACAGCAGTAGATGTCCCTGCCCAGGCCATAGAAGTTGTCAGGGTTCCCTCCCCACTCTAAACTCTAGGGTAAAGACATGGGGACCCGCATGAAGAGCTCCTAAGCTTATTTTTACCAGCTTAGGTTAAAATCCCCAAGGTACAAAATTCCCTTCTTCCACTGCCACCATCAAGTGTTTTAAACAGGAATCCAGGAAAGGAGACCACTTGAAGTTCCCTTTCCCCCCCAAAAATACCCTCTCAAGCCCGTACCCCCCTTTCCTGGAAAGCTTGAGAATAATCTCCTAACCAATTGGTTATACAATGATCTAAAAAAAGCCTCACCCTCGGGGTTTTAACACCATAGAAAACAGTCAGCTTCTTAAAAGAAGGATTTTATTAAAACAAAGAAGGTAAAATCAGCTCTGTAAAATCAAGATGGTAACTATTTTACAGGATACTCAATTTCCAGACTCAGAGGGATTTCCCCGCTGGACAAACCCTTAAAGTTACAGAAAAAAAAAAAAGGAATAATCCCTCCCTCTCACACAGGGAACGTACCAAGCAAAAATAAACAGAAATCTACTCGCTATGCTATCTAAACTTACTTTAGAAAAGTGAGGATTTGATGAAAAGATGACTGGTTCCTTCTGACTCCAAGGTCATGCTGAGTCTGACAAAGACCCACACACAAAGCTTTCCCCCTCCCAAGATTTGAAAGTATCTTGTCCCCTTATTGGTCAGATGCCGGCCAGGTCAGGTGTCGGTCTGGTTACCTGCATTTCTTAACCCTTTACTGGTAAGAGGATTTTATCTGCATCAGACCCTCTCCCCCTTCCCTTTATATTTATGACAGAAGTTAATAGGAAATGCAAGTGCCCAACTACTCTGAAAATCAGGCCACTGTTATTAATATGCCCAAATAAGGATTTAGGTACTTAGCAGCAAGCACCCAGATTTCAACATTCTGACCTGTGCTTCTGGGATACATCTAGGCTTGGAAGGATTAGATTAAAGGGAAATGGTAAACATTGATTTTCCTGTACACACACACAAACTGATGGAAAAATAATAATTGATTATCAATAAAAGAAATTTACAGATAGGCAAAGTAAGAAAAATGCTGCTTGACAAATAAGTTTGATTTAAAGATATTTACTTTGTATATTTTGACATGTGATGTTGCCAATTTGTGTTTCAACAGCATGAGTTTTAATTTTTGTTGAATCTCAATGCCATTAAAAAATTGTTTGACCTACACCCCCATTATTCCCACAACTGTGAAAATTTAAATTGATAAGAATAAAACAAAATTACTTAAAACCCACAAGACATAAGGATAACAGAGCTAGATGCAGCTCAGTTACTTAGTGTAATTCTGGAGTAATTCCATTGTCTTAAATCGAGTTACTCTGGATTTATGCCACTGAAACTCAGGTGGTAATGATAAGAGAATTTTGATGCTGGTGAGGGTATTGTATTGACTACTCGGGAAGCATGATTCCTGTTTTTTCCATAGGAAAAAATGGTTCCAAAATGAAAATGTAATGTCATACAATACACATGCACACTGCTGACAGAGTGCTTCGATGTCTTACGGGGTGAGAAGGCGCTCCAGTCTTTGCATGCACCTGCTAAAGTGAATGGCATTGCAGGCTACAGTCTTTTTACTGAGATTGCCAGGAAAGGTCCTGGTTATTGCCAGTTGTGGTCATGGTGTTTGCATTGTTGACCACTGTCCACTAGGAACTGCAGTGAGGCCACGAACTCATTTCACATAGATCTCTGCATAGCTGCCTAGGAGTAGTGATTTGTCAAAAAGTGTCCTGAAAGTGAAAGATGGTTCATCCCATTATCAGTTACCCAAACCATCCAGTCTGTATCAAAACCTTTTCAAAGTGAACGTCTGCCCTATTGTTTAAAAGGGTGTTTAATCTGGACAGAAAAGGCGGCACAGCCAAGGGAACTGAACATGCAAGTGAGAGTGACATGCTCCTGAGTTTTAATCCCACCTCTGGCACTGCTTTGTGTGGCCTAGGGCAAGTCACCTTCCTATGTTTTAGTTTCCCCATCTGTAAAATGGGTCTAATAATATTTTATCTCAAAGAGTGTTGTGAAGGTTAATTAGCTACTGTTTATACAGCATTTTGATGTAAATGGCTATATGAATTTTAAATACTGGTGAAAAGACCAGTGCCAAAATGTAGCCTTCATTTCCAGCCAATCGGATCCTGGACTGGGACTTTCTAAATAAGGGGCACCATAGAAATTGTAGCATGCTGAAAACCCAGATATGGAGACTGACCTATTCCAGAGTCATGCCTTGGAATGACTGGCTGTATTATCACTAAAGGATAGTTATCACTTCCAGATGTGCTAAATACTGTACACCCGTTACAGGCTGAAAGTGGGTGGCATGAGCCCAGCACAGGATTTTAAAGTGGCTAGCAATGGCATAATAGAATAAAGAAGCCTCCACTGGTGATAGACAATGGGCATGCTCTCATGTTCTAGGAATAGTGGATGTCTGCCCCATTGTCAGAAGGACTCTATGGACTCTTTAGTTTGGGGATAAGTCTACAAGAGTGTTAAACAGGGAGGGGACACTATGGAGCTCCTCCAAGACGATCCACCGTGCCTTATTGCACAATCACAGTTGAATGTAAGCTCACACTAAGACTCAGTCCAGAGAGGAGTAACGTGACTACTGACTATGAGAAAACAGAATTTCATAAGGGAAGACAGCTAGATGGGGACAGACGGCTTAGAGGTCAAATCACAGGTATATGGTATGTAGTATATGCAGAGCACTGGGTCAGGCTCCCAGACATAGGGCTGGCCAGGCATTGTTATAGGTTGAAGACTTTTAAAAAAAAATACCAAACAGTTTGAATAAACTTTTAATCAGGATCCAGTATTGGAGAAATTTATCCAAACCTACTGGAAACTTACAAGGTTTGTTTGAATATCACTAAGTCTGAACTGAATGTGTGTGTCACAAATGACCTTTGGGTACAGTCCTGTGGAAGAGACAAAACTGAATTAGATTCACTTCTCTGCTTGAAATGGACTCTAGGCCAGCACTTGAGGAAAGGAGAACCTGAACTGGATTCCTGTGCTCACCTGGAATGGACAAAGACATCAAATTGTCCGTCTTGGGTACTTCAAACTAACCACCTTAATGGATAGCTGTAGCTCAGTGAAGCACAACCAGGCCAATGGAATCAATGTTTCCCTGTAAGATGTTGACTTTTTGTTATAATCTTTATCCCCTGTCGCATCAGGTTATATGCAATGTTGATCTTGTCTAGGGGGAATAAATAGAAATGATGGACGGAATCTGAAGGAGATAATAGACCCAACTCATTTTCAGAACAGTTCAGATCAGCTGGAGGACTGGATCAGCATTTTTTGACCAGAGGCAATCAGAATGTCTTCAAAAAGAAGGTAATTAGACATCGTAGAATTGTGCATTCCCCTGTTGGGAGCTAATGAGTTATGGAGCCCAAATGAAGGAGAAACAGAGCCTAATTAGGCTAAATGGAAATTCCTACAGGAACAGGGAAATGTCAAGGAGCAGAGAGAAAAACCTGTTCCAGCACTATTTTAAACAAAAGAAATCAATTTGTCTTTTTAGTATAATCATTTCTATTTTTACTGCAAAACTAAAACAATCATTTCTTTCTCTCACTGTCTCTCCCCTTCTCCTGCCCCACCGTCCCATTTTGAATGCTTTTTTGCACTTTTGGTGTAAAGGACCCACAGTGGTTTTCCCCTCAGACATCGTAACATGTTATCATGAAGGTTACTGTGATGTTAAAATCCAAGGTGTGGAGAGAGTGAGCAGAAGGGGATTGACAATGCAGTGGTGGCGGGCTTTCGCTTGGACACCCTAATTTGTATTTTATCACCTCTGATGAAGCTTTATAGAAAACTGTCAAAGTCATCCAGTTTAGAACTATGGTTCTGCCTATATATATTCTCGGAGGTTATTTCCTCCCCCATCTTCTCCCCCTCCCCCCCTCAGCACTCTCAAACTTCGGGGAAGTTTGGATTTAGATACAAATGTTGTGGCTGGCTCCTACATAATGTGCCAAACCAAAGCCTTAGCTCTGAACATTTCCCCCCAAAATGCTGTTGAATTTTGAGTCGGGATCTGGATCCAAACTTTGCATCTCCAGCCCATTTTCTTAACCTGCTATGGAGATTTGCATGAAACCAGAAGCTTGACTGTTTAAAGAAATGCATGTGTATGTCTGTGCCAGTTTTATGCCTCTTGAAGAAGGTACACATTCATAATTAAAGCTGCCATGAGTAAGTAAACTAGATGTGAAAACCTCTCTGAAAAGAAGACGTGTTCTTCTCAGTCAACCGCTTCCATTGGTCCACGTTTACTATCCTGGAACAGCTAACGTCAGGGGATGGGAAAGAGCTAGAAGTGTTCATTGAGGCTCACGGTGCGACACATGGGTGAATGGCAAATGACATGGAGAAAAGCAAATCACACCAACAATCCTTTTTTGCCTTTGTTTTGCTAGAACAGACATTGGGTAGCTCCAGAAGCCAGACAATTTCATGGTATGTTTTTAATTCCAGAGGAAAGGCAGAGGGAATTCTGGGTGCCAGAGGACAAAAAGGGAAGTGCTATTATTTATATTATGTTAGCACTTAGTGGGACAGAGGAGGGCAACTGAGATTGTGGCCCCATGTATTGCACAAACATATAGTGACAGACAGTCCCTGCCCCAAAGATCTTACAATGTTAATAGATGAGACAGCTAAAAAGGCTGAAAAATATACTCCATTTTACAGATAAGGAACTGAAGCAGAGAGATCAGGTGACTTGCCCATGGTCTTTGACAGAGGGGGAAACTGAACCCCCATCCTTCTGAGTTATCTTCAGTCCAGTACCTTCCTTCCAAGGATATCCTTCTTGGGCTTTGACCCAAATGGGAAAGTTATGAAGGCAGTGATTCCTCTGTGTTGTCTTATGAGTCATAGGGTTTCCTGCTTGCCCTTATAGGGAAGAGCTGCAGCACACATCTAAAACCTCTGTAATTAATCAGGAAGTGTTCTCCAGAACAGTGTTTCTGTACCGTGAGCTGTGGACTATTCAGGAAACTGATGGAGCAAAATGGGAAATTTGGCCCATTCTTTGACGATAAACACCCAGCAGGTAGCTCTTGCAGCAGTGGAGGCTGATGGGAAGACAAATATGATTTGTCCTCTCCAAGGGGCAGGAGGCAAGGCTCCTTGGGACAATTTTTGTTGGTATGGATTTAAACAATGTTCTTTCTTCTTTCCTGTGTTTCTCTCTCCCTCTCTCATTCTTGAGACCCTGTTCCCCTTGTGCTCACCTTCCTGATTTCATCCTCTCTCTATTTCTCTTCCCCTCCCCCCTTAGAGCAAAGCCATCCTCTTCTCTCATCACCCCTTAGCCCAGAGTCTCCATTTCCCTGCCACCCAAGTCCCCATTAAAACCTACCTCCTGCATCTCCAGCCCCCAAGTCCCAAAGCAGAGGGCCTGTTTGCTTGCTCCTTGGCCTGCCAGAACTACTTACTATCTTGTCTGCACAGTTCTGGTAGCTGTCATCCAGGCTTCCTGGATGCCCCAGCCAGCTGTGTGCACAAACCTGTCAGTCACACTGGCGTGGCTCAGTCGAAATGCCTGCTGGGGTTTCCCCAACAGCAATGAAGCCAGCCACCAGCAGCACAGAGAGGAAATGCTACCCTGGCGGTGGGCTGCTGGGGAGCAGAGACGGGGAGGGAAACAGTAAAAGCAGAGCTAGGGGCAGGAATAGATGAGTCCGAGCCACCCAGCTGATCCCAGCTTTGTACAGAGGGTGCCAGCTGTCTGCTGCGGTGACCACCAGCACTAGCATGTCTCCTTAGGCTTTATAAACTCTTTTGTCCCCCTCATCAGTCTTCTAAGTGATTGTCCCTGGACAGTTTCATTACAGCCGCTGGCTCATACTAAGGAATGGTGCCTAGCTGGCATTTGCTGAATGGGAACATCATGTAGACTAGGCCCCACCCATCCACGGATGAACCAGCATTGCACTTGACTTATCCAGCATCAGTGGCACAGATGAATACCACTCACTTTTCACTCTCCTGGGTGTCTAGTTGCAATGCAAAGATACACTTCTATTGCCATTTGAGCTAATTGAGCCTTTTAGACCAAATTCAGAACTGGTGCATTTCAGGGCAGCTCCAATGACATCAGTGCATCTTCATCCGTGTACATGATGTCTGGATTTTCTTTGATCTAGTGACAGGATTTTCTACGGGGCTCAACATAGTATCCAAACGCTCCACAAGCACTAATGAATTCATCCACACACCACCACTTTGAGGTAGGGAAGCCAGACCAGACTAGGCAAACAAAAGTGGAGATGTTGCGGGGAGACAAATATTAAGTTGGTGGCTCTCAACTGTGGTCCAGCGCTTCTTCAGGGAAAGCCCCTGGTGCGCCGGGCTGGTTTGTTGTCCTGCCGCGTCCTCAGGTTCAGCCAGTCGTGGCTCCCACTGGCCGCAGTTCGCCGCTCCAGGCTAATGGGGGCTGCGGGACGCGGAGGACAGCACATCCCTCGGCCCGCGTCGCGTCCTACACCCCCATTGGCCTGGAGCGGCAAACTGCGGCCAGTGGGAGCCGTGACCGGCCGAACCTGCGGATGTGGCAGGTGAACAAACCGGCCCGGCCCGCCAGGGGCTTTCCCTGAAGAAGCAGTGGACCACAGTTGAGAACCATCATATTAAGTGATGGAGAATAGGATGCTGTCCCAAGAAGCTACAAAATACTAGGGACACTTTCCTGAATCTAAAAATATTTTAGCTATATTATAGGCAGGAAAAACGGGCAGGGGGAGAAGGAAGCCCATCTATTGTTGATTTGGAATTCTAAGGTAATATGATAGTAATAAGTTATATTCTATTAGAATGCCAACAAAGTAAAATGCTGGTGTCACATTTAAAGTAAGTGTCAACTGTAACCCATACCTGCTCAGTGTGGCACTCTGCCCTCCTCTAGCTGTGTGGGTTACACACAGCTGCACCCCGGGGTGGATCGCCATTGGCAGGGATCACAAATTGCACCCCTGGATCTAAAATTTCAGCATGAGCTGTTATTGCCTGTGCTAGAGGAGACAACTCTGTTAGTCAGTGCTGAAGCAGGCTCATCAACCTCTCTATATGGCCCAGCCACCACTAAAGGGAGACAGAACACAACATTGTGTAGCTGTTGTTTTGGATAATATAGCAGGTTATCACTTTTCTCTCACATATTGCAGGAATTCTAGAGTCCCATACCCACCTTCCATCTACAGTCAAATCTCTAATTTCCCCTCTCACCTCACGGAAGAAAAGGTACCATGCACACAAACATTTTAATTTATATAACGATTTTCTACTAAACAAACCAATTGGAAACTTACTGCGCCTCCATTTTTTTCTTCCTTTCTCATCCTCCCCTTTTCCCTTTCCCTTGTCTCTTTCTCCTACAGATAGCTTTCTCCCTTTAAGGCCCCAGTGAGGATCTGGGCCATTGTGTCTGATGAGAAACCGCAAGTCAGTACACTCCAGCAGTAGAACCTTTGAATGCGGAATACATTTGGTGTAATAGTGTTAGCGAATCCATAAGTGAATCCAAAATATTACAACAGCTTTTTTAAGAGCTAAATTCCGTTGCATGAGCAAGATGGCAACTCCCCTAAGCTGATGATGTAGGGTCTGGAAATACTCTCAATTTATGCACATGAGAGGGGAATTAGGCACATAGACTCCACTCAGAAAACTCCCCCAGCATGGTGAAGGATAATAACCATTCTTGCAGTATTCTATCTTGTGTTTTACTGGATCATTAGAATCTTCTCACCAGGAAACTTAGAGAACAAAAGTGTTACCAAGCAACTAATTTTACTGTATTAATTACTACTATTAACCCTTGTGTAGGTGTCACACTGTGATGGGGTTACGACTCACCACTGCGGCACCCCCTGCCAGTCGGTCTGGGAATTAGCTCACAGCAGTCCCGGAGCGCCCTCCACTGGTGATGTTCCGTCCGCCGCTCCCTTGCCGGCGTCTGGACCCGCGTTGCTCCTGGCGTCCTCTTCAGGACGCTGCCCTCCGGCAGTGGCCCCTAGTCCACGCTCTCCCCTTTCCGGGGGGGGGTTAACAGCAGTCCTCCGGTTTGCCCCTGCCGCAGTGGCCAGCCACACCGCAAAGTCTATCCCCTTCTGTTAGGGGTCTAGTGCAGTCTGTTATGGCCCTCTCTCACGGCCAGGTGCATGATAAGGGGGAAGGGGGGGACCCAGGCCCGGCCACTACTCTGGGTTCCGACCCAGGGACCCTCTAGCAGCAGCCTCCCTGCTCTCCCCTCATCTGCTCGCTTTCCCTGGGTCACTTCCCCGCTGACCCCTTTGCACCCTCCAGGCCCTTTCAGCCAGGGCCTGCAGCCTGTCAGGTAACAGGCTGGAGCTCTCCTAGGCTCACCTGCACCTGCACCTGCACCTGCACCTGCACCTGCACCTGCACCTGCACCTGCACCTGCACCTGCACCTGCACCTGCACCTGCCCAAGGTGCTGGTCTCCTGAGCAGGAGACAGTCCTTCCCCTCCGAAGGCCTGGGAGAGACTCCTTGCTCCGCTGCTGAGCAGCCTTTTTATAGGGCTGAGCCTGGCCCTGCTTGGCTGTCCCCAATCTGGGCCCCGATTGGCTCCCTATAAGCCCTTCTCTCATTGGCTGCCCGTCTGCGCAGGTTCACTGGCCTGCTGCAGCCCACTTACGCAAGGGGGTGGGGCACCCGCCCCACCACACCCGCCCCACCACAGTTATTCTGTTATCACCCGTCACAATTAGTGTATTCTAAACCTTAGCTCATGTGGACCTTTTAAAAATACCAAGGGACAACTTATACATGGTTTTGGAAAAGGCCTTGTGATTGACAACTCAGTGTTTGTGCGTTCCAGACCTGTGAGCATAAAAAATGATGCTGAACCATAATCATTGATAGTTCACTTGAATAATTGCCCCTTATTATTTGAAGGGATGAGCCAAGATTATGCAAAGAGCAACATCTGGCTGAGACAAATTAGGCACATTTTAACCAAAGAGAGGTTCATTTTTTGTTCCACTGGGAAAGGTACCATAGTGGTCAAAGCTACCAGGGTTTGAGATTCACTTGCACTAAGAAGTATGGAGCTGTCAGAAACCAGGCCCAGTAGTTAGAGCAGGGGTCAGTAGCCAGGACTCAGAGCTGAGGATCAGACCTGGAGTCAGAGGCCAGATGCTGAGCCAAGGGTCAGAGCCAAAGTCAGAAATTGGAGCCAAGGGCCAGAGCTGGGTTACCTGGAGTGAGGGCTGGGTCCACGGCTGGACCAAGGCCAGATCAAGGCTGGGAACTAGGATGGCCACTCATGTATTCCTGGAATACTGGACATTCCAGTACTTCCAGGTGTGCCCCTGCTAGCATGATCTTTCACACACACTGCGTGCAAGGTCACACCGCACAGCAGGCCCCATTCTGAAGAGCATGCTGCCCTGCTCCTGCCGGCAGATGTGGTTTTCTTTGGTATTGGATGGGTCTGCCATTTTGAAGAGCAGAGCAGCACACTCTTCAAAATGGTGCCCCCCATCCAATACCAGACAAATACACGTTCAGTTTTGTCTCAGTACCAGATGGGGGACAAACCACCCCAAAAGATGCCTGTTTGGTTCAAAACCAGACAAGTGGCCTTCCTAACCGGCAACAGGGAGATACTATCACAGCCATGATCAAATGCTGCAATCACCAAGCTGGTGCTGCTGCTGGGTTTAAGAGCTGGTCTGCTGACTCTTCCCACCAATCAGGCACTCTGGCCAATCAGGCAGCCTACTACAGGCCAGTTGCACTCCTTAGGTGGCCTGGAGACTGACTCTGCTACAGACTCTGATTCCTGACAGGGGGACACACCTGCACGCTGCAAATCCAGTCATTAATTGGAGGAACTCTAATGGGCCAAATCCATCCTAGTGTCTGGCTACCAGTTCAAGGACAGTGCATTACCTGCTGCAAATGAAGCAGTTGCAGACAGGTGGCCTCGAAGAATGATAAAGAGAATCTTAGGGTAGGTCTATACTTACGCGTCGCGTCGAACGCGTCGGATCGATGTTCTGGGTTCGATTTATCGCGTCTTGTCAAGACGCGATAAATCGAACCAGGAAGTGCTCCGTTGTCGACGCTGGTACTCCAGCTCGACGAACGGAGTAGGCGGAGTCGACGGGGGAGCCTGCGCGCCGCGTCTGGACCCCGGGTAAGTGCTTTTTCCTTCGAACTAAGGTACTTCGACTTCAGCTACGTTATTCACGTAGCTGAAGTTGCGTACCTTAGTTCGATAGGGGGGGGTAGTGTAGACCTAGCCTTAGAATGGTAGAGACTATAGACTTCAAAGGAAGGGATTGTTCACTGGGTGTTCAAGGAAATACTCTTTCTGAAATTAAAAATATTGCATCCAGTCTTTGCACTGCTGTTGGGCTAATTGCTCCATTCAGGGAAACCGGCTGTTCACAATAGACGCCAGCTGGAAAGACATGGGCTGGGAGATGAAGAAATATGCACCATCAGTGAGCACTGTAATAGGATCAAGCAGAGTTTCATCTCTTCTCACTACTGTCGCTGCCTCTGTCACTTCCATCTCCATCCCCTCAAGCCCAGGTAGAGGGCAAAGGGACTTTGAAAACATGTATCAGTAGGTGGGAAAGAAAGGATCAAGAGTCAAGACATAAAATACAACAGAGAGATTCCAACCTCCGGTGTTTGAATCCCTCCCAATCAGTGCTCAAAGTGGCTTTTGGAAAATAACCCTCAAGCCCAGGTTTTGTTGCTGTTTGATGACGCTAATGCTCTCACAGCTGCACTAGTAACTTCATGACAAGGAATGGGGATATTCTAGCTGACACAACAGCTTCCCATAAGGGATTTTAGGAAGCAAACAGGCATGCTACGGTGCCAATAAAGCACAGACTAGGATTTCACTGGCTACTCATTGGGCATAGACTGCACAATGCAATCGACTGAATTTTAATGGCAACCTAGCAAGTACTTTTGAAAGATCTGTTGTTTTCTGTGTTTTAAAACTGTTTTTCTCATATAGGTACAGTATTTTTTCAGGGGATTTTGCTTATTTTTCACCTGCTTTTACACCACCTATGGTTAGGGTGACCAGATGTCCCGATTTTATAGGGACAGTCCCGATTTTGGGGTCTTATTCTTATATAGGCTCCTATTACCCCTCACCCCCTGTCCCGATTTTTCAAACTTGCTGTCTGGTCACCCTACCTATGGTGTACCTGCTGGCTCATCTCAATCCAGATCTGCAGCACCTCCTGCTATTCCAGCCCATCGATGGCTCTCTCAGTCAACTCTGCCAATCCGTTTTGCTTCTGACATTGAGCCCAGGGATACACTGGGGGGGCGGGGGGGTCGATCTACGATATGCAGCTTCAGCTATGTGAATAACGTAGCTGAAGTCGGTGTATCGTAATCGACTTACCTGGCCGTGAGGACGGCGGCGAGTCGATCGCTGCCGCTCCCACGTCGACTCCGCTTCCGCCTTTCGATGAGGTGGATTTCCGGAGCCGACGGGGAGCGCTTTCGGGGATCGATTAATCGCGTCTAAACGAGACGCGAAAAATCGATCCCCGATAGATCGATTGTTACCCGCCGATCCGGGAGGTAGTGAAGACAAGCCCTAAGCGTCCCCTGCTATTCCAGCCCAGTCTCTCGCATGCTCATATCAACACAGTTTACAAAACTCCCCACTGTTCAAGTCCTGATCCCAATCTCTCCTCCAGATACCTCTGTCAATACCCCTCAGTCCTGAGCTGCAAAGGCCTGCTATACTTGTCCTTCAGCCTCTGGCAAGATAAGACTGCTGATCATGCCAAAATATTTGCACAAATGGGACTAGGATGAGAGCATCAAAATCTTCTTTATTTATGACACAAGCTCTAACATTGTGAGGTCATTGCAATCCCATTTGGCTTCTGTGCACTATGCCCCCCGCAACTGCAGTTTGAAGAAAGGAAGATCCTGTGGGGGCAATTCTCTTGGTGCACCTAGTTCTGGTTGAACATCTAGTAGATGAGGGCAGAATCCTCACTGGCTCTGGTTGCGGTCAATGGTAGGCTGTGTTCTTAAGAAACTGGGCTTCTTGCTGCTTCTGCTTTCCTAACCTATTGGCTGCTTTCCGTCTGGGTCAGTACAGTATTAAGAAATACAAAAAGCATCCAGAGCCTTGTGTTGAAGCAGACAAAGAAGGAAAACCCCTCGTGTCTTGAAAAGGCAGACTCGAAAAAACTTTTCTATTTGGAAGCCACTAGCACTTAGTGAGTCTCCTGACATGTCTTCAGATTTTAACCCCAGAGCAGGGCTTAATTTGTGCCAGGGCTTGCCAAGGCTGAGCCCTGGCACCTCTAGGCTTGGCAATTCATATCCCTGGCACCTCTGAGGCTTGCTGCATCAGTTATGAAAGTAACAAACTTGCTTGAGCCCCGGCATCTCTTTCATTACAAATTAAGCACTGTCCCAGAGGCACGTGTCGACACAGGACTGCAGAACGCATAAGAGGTTACAAGAAAAATCAGGGTCTGACAAGAGGTAGAGAAGGAAAAGGGGAAGATCAGGGAGTGGGATAGGAGAGGAATAGGCTGTGTTTATGTTGACAATGTTGGGGAAGCTGCCCGTGTAAAAGGAAGAGCTGTGGGAGCTGATGAATTATCTCTGGGAGGCAGCAAAACACCAGCGACTAGTTGACGCTAGAGCGCCCACTAGTCAACTTGTACCAGAGCTATTTTTTATTTGCATTACAGTGGCACCTATAGGCTCAATGAGAACAGGATCTCACTGTGCTAGGTGCTGTCTGAGGAGACATCATAGGAGACAGTCTCTGCCCTGGAGAAGTGAAAGTCTAAACAAATTAGACAAAGTGTGTGAGAAAGGAAGCTTTATTATTCTCATTGTACAGATGGGGAGCTGAGGCACAAATAAAGTGACTTGCCCAAAGACCTAGATAGTTGAAACCCTGGTCCTAAAGTCAGAATGGTACAGGATTTAATGGTGAATCAGAGTCTGAGGGCCTCAGATGCTACAGTGATTAGTGTGGTATAAATGCCTTGCTAGATAAGATAACGCTGGTGAAGCACATGGCTGATGGTTGCTGGCCTGCTACCTGTTGGGCTCCCTCACTTGGGTGGAAGATAAGAGTTTATCCAGGAAGGCTGGGAAGAGTCTGCCTCTGGATAAGTGGTTATAAGCCTAGGAAGAGGCTCCACGGTGCTCTTATGTTCCTAAAAGCTCATGCTTCAGGGCTTCAGCTGGTCACTTGCAAAGGTCAGGAAGGGAGTTTTTCCTCCCATGGTATTCTGGGCTGTTTTGGGGGGTTTTTTGGTCTCCTTCTTTTGAAGCATCAGGGATGACCATGGCTGGAGATGGGACACTTGAGCGGGGAGGGCCAGTGCTCTGAGGTGGCACTGAGCATTCTCTTTCTCGGGTGTTCGGCTGGCTGGCTCTTGCTCACATGCTCAGGGTTTAACTGATCGCTGTATGTGCAGTTGGGAAGTTTTCCCCCAGGTCACATTGGCAGTGTCCTTTCAGGGTTTTTGCCTTCCTCTGTGGTGGGTGGCTGCAGGTCACTTGCCGCACAGGAGCTGACTTTCGTCGGCGCCGGTGGGTGCTGTCACCCGAGTCCCCGCCTCCGACACCGGGCGATGTTGCGGGGCCCCGCCCCCGATGCCAGGCCCCGCCCCTGCCCCCGGGCAACGTTGCGGGGCCCCACCCCCAACGCCGACGCAACGTCGCTCAGCGTCGGGCGCGGGGCCCCACAACATCACCTGGCGGTGAGGTGAGCTGGGCGTGGGCCCCAGGGCTGGCGGGGAGCTGCTGGTGGGTGCTCAGCACCCACCAATTTTTCCCCGTGGGTGCTCCAGCCCCGGAGCACCCACAGAGTCGGCGCCTATGCTTGCCAAGATTATCCAGGTATATCTCACTTAATAATTTCCCTGCCACTGCAGGGGCTTCAAGACAAGCACTGGTGTACCTCAGCCCCTCTATTCTTTGCCTATGGCACATAACAGTCTAGTCTCCTGTGGGCTGTAACACTTAAGTCTAGTTTTGGTTGTTGGGTTTAACGTTTGGGTGCTGGGTGGGTGCTATTAGCCTGTGATATACTGGAAGTCAGACTAGATGATCTGGTAGTCCCTTAAACTCTATGATTCCATGACACACCCAACACATTTTTGGAACTCTACAAATAATAATAATTAATAAAACCTGACAATATGTTGTGGTAGAGCTAGCCACATTTCACCTTAATCTAGGGTTGAGTTTGTGCCTCCACTGTAGGATGAGAGAAGAGACAGGCAGCTGGGTTACTATTTGGGATATAAAAATAAGGCAGATATCATGACCTTTAATATTGCCTCACCATCACCAGTACGGATAGAGGATCATGTTCTCGCCAATGTAGAAACATTCACCTACTTGGGCAGCACCATCAGCCAGGCTGGTGAAACAAGACAGGACATCTGGAACAGAATCTGTAAAACCAGGAATACCTTCAGGAGCTTAAATACAGTCTGGAAATCATCAAAATACAACACCAAGACCAAACTCAAGATTTATCAGAGCTGCATACTTTCAACACTACTTTATAGTGCAGAATGCGGGGGAATGACAACGTGCGACATGTCCAAACTGTCTTCATTCCATACAACCTGCCTCAGTAAAATCCTCTGTATCTTTTGGCCTAGAACAATCTCAAACCAAGACCTATTCATACAGTGCAGCCAAGAAGATATAAGCACCATCATTACCAGGAGGTGTTGGAAATAGATTGGCCGTGTGCTTCAGACAGAAACTGATTCCATTGCCAGAATAGCAATAAGATGGATACCTGAAAGCAAGCAAAAACCAAAAAGCAAGCAAAAACCTAAAGACAACATGGCGAAGAGCTGTGGAAGCCGAGCTGAAAAACCTGGGGCAGAGGTGGGGAACCATTGAAAGACTTGCCAGAACAAACAGGAGTGGAGGAGCTTCATCGCTGTCCTAAACACTGACTAGAGGTGTGATGGGTACTAACTAACTAATGTGTGACAAGGCCCCACAGAATGAGAGTCCTGATTCTGACATCACAGACACAGGCTTAGAAATGACTTCCAAGGCTAAATTGCTCTTTTAAATGGATGAACAGAAGGGGATCAATGCTTTTAAACTCCAGACAGTATCTTTTTTCAAAATTTGTATTTAAGTAACTTCCCCTCCCTTCCTCTCTCTCTCTCTCTCTCTCTCTCTCCATCAGAGCTGTAAACTCAAATAGGGGTTACAGCTTCTTCTGAAGATGAATATTGGATAGGAAGGCGATCTAGTGGAAATGAAAGATCCTCTTAACCCTTATTAATAAGCCTTAATCTTAAGCTTATTCATCGTTGAAGTCTTAAAATTAGCTGCAATATTTAAATGAGGTGAAATCAAAAAGATTGAAGAGGCGACTGAAATCTCTTTGGGGAACTGAAAAATAATCCCTAGAGATTGAGACATTGACAGTGACTGAACCTGCAAGAAAAAAAAAAGATCTTAAGACTCAAAGCAAGTTGCTAATTAGATCCTATTTATAATATTAGTCTCCTTCAAAGGCTTATGGGGAAGGGGAAAAAAACCCAGTGATTAATCTCCTTGTAGATTTAAACACACTAAAATAACACAAATGTTTAAATTAGATTTACATTAGCCTTTCCATTGGACCAAGACAAGGATACAGAAACAGGGCAATGAATACCTAACTAAAGTGTTGCTAATAGCCACGGGTTCATGCCAGGCACCTCTGTTTAATAGATTAGGTAACATGTAAAGAGTCCTCCTTCAGACATTGCATCTTGATCAGGATTTGTTTTAGTATTTTTATTACATAAACCCCTTGATGCATCAACCTGCTACATGCTGCACATTATTTGTTAGTATTATTAATCATGTTCATTATGGTAATGCCTAAGGGCCAAACAAGAATGGGGGGGCTGTGATGGGGTGTTCACCCACACAAAGGCAAAGCAGGTTACGTGAGGTCAATTATCCTGATAGCTGCACCTGGGGAAAAGCCAGGGCTTGAACTGCTGATTGAAGATGGAGCCTAGCTGAGAAGGAAGAGGCAGGGCTGGTATAAAGGCAGGAAGCTGGCAACAGAAAGGGGCGGCAGGGAAGTAGTCTGCAGTCATTCTCCGGAAGGAGGGAGGTTGGGCTGGTAAACTCAGAGAGGGGAAAGGCCAGAAGATAAGAGCAGAGAAGTAGAAGGAGTCCAGAGAGACAGCAACAGGGGCTGGGTGTAAGCAGACCATAGTTGCTGTACATGGGATCCCTGGACTGAACCCTGGAGTAGTGGATGGGCCTGGGTTCTCCTACCAGCCACTGGGGAAGTGGCACAGACTGGACACTGAAATGGAAGACTGCCTGAAACAGCTGATCCAGTGGGACTTTGATACACTGTAAAGGAAGGACTGTACAGTGACCTGGCTGGAGGGCTGGGTTATGAAGAGCAGCTCCTCAGCCCACACTGGTCTACAGTTCCCAGGGCATTTTCCCCTTTGCCTTTCTCGGGCCTAGTCCATACCTAAAACTTAGGTGTATCACTATGTGAAAAATGTTGCACCCTGAGCACTGTAGTTGGGTCAACCTAACCTCCAGTGTAGACATGGCTAGGTCGACAGAAGCATCCTTTGTGACCTAGCTACTGGCTCTCAGAGAGGTGGATAACCTACATGATGGGACAAACTCCTTCCGCCGCTACAGGAAGTGCCTACACTATGGCACAGCTGCAGTGCTGTTGCAGTTGTGGTGTCTGCTTCTGTCCTTTCTGCTTCAGGGTCCATTACAGGATTCTTCCTTGCTCTTTTAACTGAGCCCCACTTCCCAGGACATTCTCCCTGGAGACCCTTTTGACCTAGCACGTTCCCACTGCCTCCCCTCCCAGAGGACTCTGGCAGCCTCTCGCAGGAAACTCACTCCTGCTCCTCTTCCTTACTGACAGCCTGGCTCCTTATAGCCCCAGGTGTGTCCCACGCTCTTAATTGGCCAGACTGCACAGGGGTGCTGGACCTGCTTCACCAAAAGGGGCCAGCCACCTTGTGGCAGGTAAGGCTAGAGCATACTGCATTCTAGCAGTCCCTGGCTACTGCCATGGGCTGCGGCAGGTGTCCATGGGTCACATCAGCTTCTGGCAGCCCCAGAGAGAGATGAGTGTAAAGATGGTATAAAGCTCTAAGACTGGGGCCAAATTCTTTATCCATTAGGAAGGAACTGGAAATCCCAGCTTTCCAATGAGGATACAGGATTCCTAGGCCCTGTAGATGGCAAGATAGCTCATCGTAAAAATCATTGCATTGTTATGTATAGAAAAGCTACTTTAGAGGAATTTTCCTAAACTTTATCAGTGATAACTTACCTCTCCACTTGTCTGTACAGTTGAGCTTGTGTTACCAAGGAAACTGGCTTTCCAGACAGAGGGAAACTAAAGCAGTGCCAATGACATTTTAAAAAAAAATGTATAAAACATTCCAAACATAGGGGTTTTTCCTGGAATTAATATGGCATATACAGAACACAGGATGGTAAAGCTTTTTCTGGCACTTTTTTGGGATGATCTACAGAATTCATTCCTGCCTTTCCTGCAGCTAATAATTAGTGAAAAGGCCCTGAATCTTGGGGCATTATAACACTTGTAATTTTACCCTAGCTAGGGTCATCACAGATGTGATGCTTACTATGTAGATTAAGGGCCTGATTCTCATTTACATTAAGGCTCCTTTACACCACGGTGGCAGTGAAAAGGAGGCCCTAGTGTAAATGCGAATCACTCCCATAAATGTCTTATCACTCTCTTTGCTTTGATTTTTCCCTTGCAGCGCTGGTTCTGCGGGTTAATTTTACGATGTATAAAATGGTATTTCCTTTTATCCTTTTAAAATGTGTTGCTTTTCGAGGGCCCTTCTTGTACATGCTTGTACTATGGGAAAGGTTAGGCAGGAGCATATGACTGGCCTCCTCTATATACCCTTTGGTATTTTACAGACCCTTATGGTAATGTCCTGCCTCTTTAAATGGTACTTGGAGCAGAGCTTTACTTCCATTTGTTTCTGTTTGTTGCTAGAATAATAAAGTCACCACAGCAGGTAGCTGTGTGTAAATCAGCTCCCCTGGGTCTATATAAGAGCAGCCATAACTGGTTCATACCAATGGTCCACCTAGCCCAGTATCCTGTTTTCAGACAGTGGCCAATGCCAGGTGCTTCAGAGGGAACGAACAGAACAGGCAATCATCGCGTGATCCATCCCCCTTCACCCAGTCCCAGCTTCTGGCACTATCTCCTTCATTGCTGGGTCCAAATATAACACTTATCCTAGCTCCGCTTGTCATGTACTTCTGTGCAAGGTATGGACTGGTCATAAGCTTGCTTATGCACACCAGATGTGTTCATCAGGTATAGCTGAGGTTCGTTTAAATAAGGTATTTTACACACAGTGCCACCTAGTGGTGGAACAGTATAATACAGATTAGCATTCCATTACATCTCCCCCTTTAAGTTTTACATTCCTACTGTCCCACTGTCTGGAGTGGCTCACAACTGTGAGTGCCAACCTCAGGGCAGACTGTCAAGAAGCAGTTTGGGGCTCTCTGCCCTGGTTGTATGTTCTATAATTAGATTTCACCAACCCTATAACAAATGTGAACTCCTAAAGCACTATCAGTCTTACCATGGAGTCACAGACAGTCCTCTTGGACCTTCCAGTCTATCTTGCCACTCAGGCAAGCTGGACTTAGTGATAAATGGTTATTATACATCAAAGATCACAAAATATCCAGGTTTCTCCCAGTCCCAAGAGACCAGTCACTTATCCCAGGTCAATCTGTACCTTCGATTTTTCGCTTGTAATCACTTGTGTAATCAACTATTTAAGGATTTACTAACAAAGAAAAGACATGAGTTATTTACAGGTTAAAGTAGGCAAACACATATAAACAAATAAGTTACAGTCTGTGGTTTCAAAAGGCGACAGAGTTGCAGTAATCTGTCAGCAATGAATGTCTTTTAGGGCTAACCCAGGTTGACCCTGGGGATCTTTGCTTCTGTTTTGTAGCTCCGGCCCTGTGAGAGTCCAAACAGCAAAAGATGAAAACATTTCTTGTCAGATATTTGTATTTCCTTTTTCCATCAGTCAAGATGATGGGATGAGCCCTTTGGCATGTAGCCTCTTCATAGGTGTAAGGGGGCATTTAACAAAATCTTTGTATTGTGATGTTTCAAATTGGCTCTGTAATGGAGTGGCACCCACTTCTCATGAGTGCCCTCTGGTCAAGTGCATGTACCTGCAGCCTCTCAGTTTGTGGTGACCTCTGTCAATGGTTTAGCAGGTACATTTTCAGTGACTCAGTCCTGCGGCCAAGTCTCACACACTATCTGTATGTGAAACAGAACAAAACCCTTTCGGTGTAAAAAGTCTTTAACTTGTCCTGGCCCTGGTATGGGGGCCATACCCTGAGGGCTTCCTCCCTGGAGACATTGTCTCTGTGGCCCTCGCCGGTCCCAGTCCCAGCAGCCAGACAGGAGCTTCTTCCTTGCTCCCCTGGTCCTTGCCAGCAACTGATCTATCTGTGGTCCAGCTGCTCCTTCAGCCAGCCAGGAACACAGCTCTCACTCCTCCAGCTCCAGGCAGCAACTGACTGACTCTTGCCCTGCAGCTCCTTTTATATGAGTCTGCTGGGCCCTGATTAGCTACTCCCTGAAGCCTCCCTCATTGTCTGACTCCCCTGCATCCACTCTAGGCCATTTGGAGGATTTCTCTTCTGTTTCTCTCTGGGACGGGGCGTGGCAGGACCCTGAGGCCTCCAACAGGGGGCCTCTGGGCCTAGTACACCCCAAATCACTGGCCTATTTAATTTTGAGAGGCCTGCTTGATGGGAAGGAGATGATCCCTCCTGACTGAGTTCACAATTTTAGAGCAAAATTTTTTTCAGTTACAAAGCAAAAACTTAAATATTACCTTATAGCATGTGATGAAGATAATTGAGATAAATGCATGCAGCAACTTACAAGAATTTCGTGAAATCTAAACACTAAACATTTTGTTATAAGTCCAGTACCCATCTTAACCATATTAATACACAGGTGAAACAGACTGGTTTCCTGCAATGAATTTGTCAGTGCTCAGCTAAGGCCTAAAGCCTTGGCAAGAGCTGGCACCTGGTCTACCAGCGTCAAATTTACCATTTACAATATTTACACTATCACACTGTCTTTGAAGTTCAGTATGTATTGGTCTGTTAAGTGTCTCTAAAACGTATTGGTTTTCTAATTACATCACCCAAACAGGTAACAACGTGGTCATCTGGCTGTCCATTAGTTGCAATGACTGACTGTGGTCAGTTTGTAATCCTTGAGTCATCGTCCCTTTGTTCTGCATCTGCCACCTGTAGAGTTTGTTCTGTTGATTGTTCTTTCTGAGGAACAAACTGTAGATGTCAATGGTTTCTGTTGCTCTCTCCACAGCTGGAGGGTTACATATGATTACGTATGATCTGGGTGCTGAATTCTCTTTTTTTTATGACAGCAGGGGTTGTCCAGCCTTTTCTCCATCCAATTTGATGTGAACACAGTCACCAGGTTCTAGACCTGGCAGCTCTCTAACTGAGTGACATCCATTGGAAAAGTGGTCATAAGCTCTTTTTATCTGATTTGGCTACTCTCTTCGTGTCTGGTCACTTTGGAGATAGATTCATTTCCAAAGTTGGAACAGAATTGTCCTCCCATCAGGAGTTGTGCTGGACTATATCCAGTAGATGTTATTGATGATGATCTGTAAATCAGAAGAACAAAGAATGGTTTCTGCTGTAGGATTTTCTTAGTTGTCTGTACAGCTCTTTCAGCCTCTCATAAGAACATAAGAACGACTGACCCTACTGGGTCAGACCAACGGTCCATCTAGCCCAGTATCCTGTCTTCTGACAGTGGCCAATGCCAGGCGTCCAGAGGAATGAACAAAACAGAACAATCAGCAAGTGATCCATCCACTGTCGCCCATTCCCAGCTTCTGGCAAACAGAGGCCAGGGACACTTCAGGGCAGTGGTCCCCAACCTTTTTGTGGCCAAGAGCACATTCATGTTTTCAGAAGAGTGTGGCAGGCGCCAACAATTTTTCAATACTTATTTTGTATTTGTACATTAAATAATATGAAAACCATCATATTTAATATTACATAATATATGAATCCATAAGATACAAAAGGTAATTTTACATGTAAAAGGTATTAATTAAATTATTTGACAATTATTCTTTCACCTTACCATGTGAATGTGCTCTTTTTTTATTTACCTTTTTTGGGGGGGAGTAGTTCTGGGCAGTGGAGAGGGAAGCCGCAGCCCCCCACCTGCCGGGGACAGAGAACACCAGCACCTGCAGCCCCGGAGTTCTCTGCAGTAGTGTAGCCAGGTCTTGAGCACAGGGGGAGCGGCGCTATAAAAAGGCGCCTCCCCTCCCCCTCCCCCATACTCACCCTGGGACGCTTTAAAGGGCCCGGGGCTCCAGCCGCTGCGGAGCCCCGGGACCTTTAAAGTGCCGCCGCCGGAGCTCCGGCAGCGGGGCTCCGGCGGCGCTTTAAAAGGCCTGCCGCTCCCCAGCAGCACGAGCAGCTGGCAGGGCCGGCACGCCCACTAGGCGACCCTAGGCGGTCGCCTAGGGCGCCAAGATTTGGGGGGCGGCGGGCAGCTGCCCGCTGACTCCCCGCTCATTGGCTGAGCTGCTGAGCGGAGAGACAAGGGGCGGCTTGCCATGGCTGGCTGCTCCTTGTCTCTCTGCTCAGCAGCTCAGCGGGGAGACAAGGGGCGGCTTGCTGCAGCTGCCCCTTGTCTCCCTGCTAAGCTGCTGAGTGGGGAGAGAAGGGGCGGCTTGCCATGGCTGCTCCTTGTCTCCCTGCTAAGCTGCTGAGTGGGGAGACAAGGGGCGGCTTGCCCTGGCTGGCTGCTCCTTGTCTCTCTGCTCAGCAGCTCAGCGGGGAGTCAAGGGGCGGCTCGCTGCGGCTGCCCCTTGTCTCCCCGCTCAGCAGCTCAGCGGGGAGACAAGGGGCGGCTCGCTGCGGCTGCCCCTTGTCTCCCTGCTAAGCTGCTGAGTGGGGAGACAAGGGGCGGCTTGCCCTGGCTGGCTGCTCCTTGTCTCTCCGCTCAGCAGCTCAGCGGGGAGATAAAGGGCGGCTCGCCGTGGCTGCCCCTTGTCTCCCCGCTCAGCAGCTCAGCGGGGAGACAAGGGGCGGCTCGCCGTGGCTGCCCCTTGTCTCCCTGCTAAGCTGCTGAGCGGAGAGACAAGGGGCGGCTTGCCCTGGCTGGCTGCTCCTTGTCTCTCCACTCAGCAGCTCAGCGGGGAGACAAGGCGCGGCTCGCCGCGGCTGCCGCTTGTCTCCCCACTGAGCTGCTGAGTTGGGAGACAAGGGGCGGCTTGCCCTGGCTGGCTGCTCTTTGTCTCCCCGCTGAGCTGCTGAACGGGGAGACAAGGGGCGGCTTGCCGGGGCTGCGGGCGCCGGTGTTCTCTGTCCCCGGCAGGCCGGGGCAGCGTGGAGAGAGAAGCCGCAGCCCCGCGCCTGCCAGGGACAGAGCTCACCGGCGCCCGCAGCCCGGCCTGCCGGGGACAGAGAACTCCGGGATCTGCGGGCGCCTGTGTTCTCTGTCCCCGGCAGGCGCGGGGCTGCGGCTTCTCTCCGCGCTGTCCCAGCCTGCCGGGGACAGAGAACACCGGCGCCTGCAGCCCCGGAGTTCTCTGTCCCCGGCAGGCCGGGGCAGCATGGAGAGAAGCCGCAGCCCCACGCCTGCCGGGGACAGAGATCACCGGCGCCCGCAGCCCGGCCTGCCGGGGACAGAGAACTCTGGGGCTGTGGGCGCCTGTGTTCTCTGTCCCCGGCAGGCGCGGGGCTGCGGCTTCTCTCCGCGCTGCCCCGGCCTGCCGGGGACAGAGATCACCGGCGCGGGCGCCCATAAATGCCCCGGCGGGCGCCATGGCGCCCGCGGGCACCGCGTTGGGGACCACTGCTTCAGAGCATGGTTTTGTATCCCTGTCCATCCTGGCTAATAGTCATTGATGGACCTATCCTCCATGAACTTACCTAATTCTTCTTTGAACCCTGTTATAGTCTTGGCCTTCATAACATTCTCTGGCAAAAAGTTCCACGGGATCTCCTTTCAAAAGTCCAGTATCACCAAATGTTCCATTGAGTCCTTTCACGTTTTTCACTAGGCCCATCATGGCTGCCATACTGCAGCTTGAGAAGGCTGTTGGTCTCTGTCCCTTTGATCACAGACACACTTTTGTCTTTGTAAATTGTTTGTGTGGTGAACTGGCCCATGCAGTTCGGAATACCTCCAGGGCTAGTCAGAGCTGTGTCAGGTGACCTCAGCTCTGGGAGGGGTTGAAGGTGATTGTAAGTCCCTTCTGAAATGACTATGACATCAGCTCTTGAGTTAATTTTAAAATTAATACTCTTTCCAGGAATATTCGATTTCACTCTACCAGGCAGGTTGTCTGTCATCACAATTGAAAAAATGGCTCTTAATAGTCTGTAATAAGAGTCTACTCCCTGACTGCTTTAGTGTGGTGAACAGCTGCAAAATGTCCATATTTCATACATTTATTACACAGTGTACCTCTGGCTGGAAATGCATCACCTCTTGGGATGTGACTATTTCCAAACCTTGTGCATGTAGGATGGAATTTGTCCTTCTTTACCTGGGAGTTCTCTCTCATTGCCTCAGGGGTTCTGTGACTTTTAACACTCAAGTGTCTGTTTACAGTTTCTAAGCTGGTTTCAGGTTTTTCAAGTTTGTCAAGTTTCTCAAACTGTGGCTGTTTCACCATTTCAGACTGTTTTGCTATTTGAATAGCTGTGGCTAGGATTAAATCTTTTTTCAATTGTAGCTGCTATGAAAGGTTTTATTTGTTAACCCAACAATCAGCCTGTCTCTGATTTTTGCATGTTTTGCATTCCCAAAATCACAGCTTTCAGCCAAAGTATGCAGTGCTCTTATAAAACATCAGCATTCCCCCCTGGTTCTTGAATTCTCTGGTGACAACATGCTCTTTCATAAACCACGTTTCTCTGAGGTATAAAATATGTGTCAAACATCACCAGAACTCTTTCATAGGTATCTTTGTGACTGTCTTCAGTAAAATCAAAGGATTCAAAGATATACTCTGCTTTGTTCCCCATAGCATAAATTAAAGACGACACCTGTATATATCCAGTTTCTTTGTGGAGTGTGTTTGCAATTCAAAATCTTGCAAAATACTGCTTCCAATCTGTTGTGAAGGTTTGTCAAAGCTGAAGTTCTCTGGAGCATTGAAGAGTATCATGTTGATGAGATACTGCAACCTTTCTAGCTGTTCCTTCTGTTTCTGTTCTTAGTATACTCCTGACACCGTGTCATGTACTTCTGTATGAGATATAGACTGGTCACAAGCTTGCGTATGCACACTAGATGTGTTCAGCATAAGATCCTTTAATGCTCTGCTAGGTATGGCTGAGGATTCTTTAAATAAGATATTTTACACACAGAGCCACCTACTTGCTGAACAGTATAATACAGATTAGCATTCCATTACAAGACTTTCCAAATGACGGACTCCTAGGCCTGGTCTACACTAGAGTTTATGTTGAATTTAGCAGCGTTAAATCGAATTACCTCTGCACCCGTCCACACAACGATGCCATTTATTTCGACATAAAGGGCTCTTAAAATCGATTTCTGTACTCCTCCCCGATGAGGGGATTAGCGCTAAAATCGATATGGCCATGTCAAATTAGGGTTAGTGTGGACAGAATTTGACAGTATTGGTCTCCGGGAGCTATCCCACAGTGCACCACTGTGACTGCTCTGGACAGCACTCCAAGCTCGAATGCTCTGGCCAAGTACACAGGAAAAGCCCAGGGAACATTTGAATTTCATTTCCTGTTTGGCCATCGTGGTGAGCTCAGCAGCACTGGTAACAATGCAGAGCTCTTCAGCAGAGGTGACCATGCAATCCCAGAATCGAAAGAGGGCTCCAGCATGGACAGAACGGGAGGTGTTAGATCTGATAGCTGTATGGGGAGATGAATCCGTGCTATCAGAACTACGATCGAAAAAACGAAATGCCAAAATCTACGAAAAAATCTCCAAGGCCATGATGGACAGAGGATGCAGCAGGGATGCAACGCAGTGCCGCGTGAAAATTAAGGAGCTGAGACAAGCATACCAGAAGACCAAAGAGTCAAACAGACGCTCCGAGTCACAGCTCCAGACATGCCGCTTCTACGCTGCGCTGCATGCCATCCTAGGGGGGGCCGCCACCACTACCCCACCCCTGTCCGTGGACTCCGACGATGGGGTATTCTCATCAATCGCTTCCTCTGATGTTTTTGCGGACGGGGAAGATGATGAAGGAGATGATGAGGACGAGGTAGTCGACAGCGCTCTGCACTCCGATTTCCCCGAAAGCCAGGAACTCTTCCTCACCCTGACAGAGATACCCTCCCAAGGCGGTATCCCGGACCGTGAAGCCAGAGAAGGCACATCAGGTGAGTGTATCTTTTGAATTGAAAAGACATGGTTTTAAAGCAAGTGATTTTAATGATTACTTTGCCCTGAGGACTTGGGATGCATTCGTGGGGAGGGGGACCCTTCATGCTGAGCGGTTGGCGTTCGGTTAGCAGGGATCTTCCCTGATACCAGCCACGCGGTGGGGTGAAGGCTAAAGTGATCATCCCAGAGAATGGGATGGCTGGGGTTACTTTGGTTTCTGCCGCTGCACATTAACCCGCAAAGCGCAGCACTAACTGGCCAACTCAAGAAGCTTTGCTTTGAATGGGAAAGGAGGGCGCTGCTGTTAATTAAGGTTTCAGAAGCTGAATGTCTATGGCTTACCATGGCCGCCTGCTAGCTGAATTCCGTTGCCCGGCCCTGCTTGTGTGATCTGTACACCAAGCCCCAGGCACTCAATATAAAGATGCAAAATGCGACCTTGTACTGAGAGCACATGTGCTAGGTACTGTGAATGGTGTTGTTCACTGCGAAAGAGTATATGCATTGTTCTGTAAAATGTATCTTTTTAAAACATTCACTCCCTTTTTTTCATCCTGCAGCTGCAACTCTTTCTAGGCTTCCTCCGGCATCTCCCTCTGTGGCAGGGCCGGACTCCCCCTGCGGCGCCTCCTGCTGGTTTCAGTCGGGAATTAGCTCACCAGCCTCTGGAGCGCCCTCTGCAGGCCAGTGATCCGCCTGTCCACTCTGGCCCCGTGTCCCTCCCAGGACCCGGTGCTCTTTTAACTGGGGTGTTGCCCCCTGGCAGTACCCCTAGTTCTGGGTCTCCCCTCCCCAGGGGAACCCCCAACCCACTATCCCCACCTCGCCTCAGTCGTAGGCTACTGCCAGTCACCAGCTAGCCCCCGCGCCCTGGGGCAGACTGCAGTATAAGCCACTCATCACAGGCAAAGGGGGTTTGGACCTGCTGCCTCAGCCTACCCGTGGGTTGCCCCCTGCAACCCCAGTACCCGGTCGGGCCTTACCAGGCCTGCAGCCTGGGCTTTCCTAGGCCAGAGCTCCCCAGCTCCCTTGGCCTTTCCCCAGCCCTGCTCCACTCCAGGTACCCTGCTTAGGTCCTACAGCCAGGCCCTTCTCCCTCTACATGCAGAGGGAGAGTGTCTGCTCCAGGCCCACTGCCCTCTTATAAGGGCCAGCTGGGCCCTGATTAAACTGGCCCCAGCTGTGGCTGCTTTGCTCATCAGCCCAGCTTCTGAGCCTCAGCCCTCTCCCAGGGCTATTTCCAGCCCCTCCAGGCAGGAGCAGGGTTCCACCCTGCTACACCCTCCCAAAGGCTATCCTAGATAAGGTGGCGAAAAAAACACACATGCGACAAGATGTTCTCAGAGGGCGACTGAGGCGATGCTGGGGCTACTGTGGGAGCAAACCGACACACTCCGACGTCTGGTGGATGTTCTGCAGGAACAGAAGCAGGATGATAGACCACCGCTGCATCCCATCTGTAACCGCCCTCACCCCTCCCCAAGTCCCATAGCCTCCTCACCCAGAGTCCCAAAAACGCAGGGGTAGGGGGGGAGGAGGCTCCATGCGACCAACCACTCCACCCCGGCGGATTGCCCAAGCAGCAGAAGGCTGTCATTCCCCAAGTTTTGAAGCGGCCTTTCCTTCCCTCCTCCCTCCACCCCTCCACGCACACCCCACCCTGGCCACCATCCCAGTTCTCTCCCTTTGTTAATAAATCTTGAATAAAGAATACTTGTTTGTTAAACAATGGTGCTTTTGTTTCCTTTCAAAGCAAGGTGTGCTCGAAGGGGGGGAGGGCGGTTGTTAATTAGAGAGGATAGGCAATATAAACAGAGTAAACAAAGGGGGCAGGTTCTCATCAAGGAGAAACAAACATAAGAGTCACTCAGTACCCTGGCCAGTCAGGAAGCTAGTTTTCAAAGCTTCCCTGATGCGCAGCGCGTCCTGCTGTGCTCTTCTAATCATTCTGGTGTCTGGCTGTGCGTAAGCTGTGGCCAGGCAATTTGCCTCAACCTCCCACCCCATCATAAACGTCTCTCCCTTACTCTCACAGAGCTTGTGGAGCACACAGCAAGCAGCAATAACAATGGGTATACTGGTTTCGCTGAGGTCTGAGAGAGTCAGTAAGCTGCGCCAGCGCCCTTTCAAACATCCAAATGCACACTCCACCACCATTCTGCACTTGCTCAGCCTGTAGTTGAACAGTTCCTTACTACTGTCCAGGGCGCCTGTGTATGGCTTCATGAGCCAGGGCATTAGTGGGTAGGCTGGGTCCCCAAGGATCACTATAGGCATTTCAACATCCCCAACCATTATTTTCTTGTCTGGGAAGTAAATACCTTCCTGCAGCCGTCTAAACAGACCAGAGTTCCTGAAGACGCGAGCGTCATGAACCTTTCCCGGCCATCTGACATTGATGTTGGTGAAACGTCCCTTGTGATCCACCACTGCTTGCAGCACCATTGAAAAGTACCCCTTGCGGTTAATGTACTGGCTGCCCTGGTGCTCCGGTCCCAGGATAGGGATATGCATTCCGTCTATAGCCCCACCACAGTTAGTAGATGGCTTCGCTGCGATGGGATTCCCTATCACCGGCACATTTCCCAGGGTCACTACCTTTGACAGCAGCAGATCAACGATTGCATTGGCTACTTGCATCACAGCAACCCCCATAGTTGATTTGCCCACTCAAAATTGATTCGTGACTGACTGGTAGCTGTCAGGCATTGCAAGCTTCCAGAGGGCTATCGCCACTCGCTTCTCAACTGTCAGGGCTGCTCTCATCCTGCTGTTCTGGCGCTTCAAGGCAGGGGACAGCAAGTCACAAAGTTCCAGGAAAGTGCCCTTACGCATGCGAAAGTTTCGCAGCCACTGGGATTCATCCCAGACCTGCAACACTATGCGGTCCCACCAGTCTGTGCTCGTTTCCCGGGCCCAGAATCGGCTTTCCACGGCATGAGCCTGCCCCATTGCCACCAGGATGTCCAATTTGCGGGGTCCTGGTCTCTGAGAGAGGTCTGTGTCCATGTCCTCGTCACTGTCGTCACCGTGCTGCCATAGCCTCCTCGCCTGATTTCTCAAGTTCAGGTTATGCATAAAGTGCATGATAATGCGCGAGGTGTTGACAATGGCCATAACTGCTGTGATGATCTCACTGGGCTCCATGCTTGCCGCGCTATGGCATCCGCGCTTTCAATCCAGGGAAAAGGGCACGAAATGATTGTCTGCCATTGCTTTCACGGGGGGAGCAGGGGAGTGAGGGTTGAATGACGACATGTACCCATAACCACCCACAACAAATTTCTTGCTCTATCAGGCATTGGGAGCTCAACCCAGAATTCAAATGGGCAGCGGGGACCGCGGGAACTGTGGGATACCTACGCACAGTGCACCGCTTGGAATGTCGATGCTTGCCCCGGTACTGTGGACTCACACCGCTGAATTAATGTGCTTAGTGTGGACACACACATTCGACTTTATAATATCGGTTCCCAAAAATCGGTTTTGGTAAAATCGGACTATTGTCATAGTGTAGACATACCCCTAGTCTCCTCACCGTGTAGTCTCCTCCTAGGTCTCTAATAATTTTTGTTTGCCCTTTCTCTAGCCCTTTCCTATTTCTCATGTCCTCTTCGAGATGAGGTGACCACCCTCAAATGCAGTATTCAATGTGAGGACATACTGTACTGTGGTTTTATATAATAACATCATATAATTTTGTTCATGCTATTCACTATCTCCTTGCCAAGGCAGCCTAACCTAACATTGAATTTGCTTTTTTGACTGCTGCTGCCGCATACTGAGCCTTCATTGAGCTATTTGTAATGATACCTAGGTGTGTTTCCTGAGAAGTTACAGCTAATTCAAAATTAATCAGTGTAAACAAGTAGGTTAAATTGTTCCTTCCAATATGCATTACCTTGCATGTGTCTACAGTGAATTTAATCTGCCATTGTGGTTTTGATAGGGCTTTCTGAAATTCTTCAATCCTCAGTCTAGCCTCATCTTCACTAAATAATTTTTGGTGACCAGCAAATATAGCTACTTTAGTCATCGTCCTCTTGGATTAAAATATACCCAGCAGGCTCAGTTCATTGTCCATATTCCTCTGATAAAACCTGGTCTGAGGGCCTCCCAGTTGTGGGAAGTTCTCCAGAAGTGGAGATGCATCAGTGTAGTCCTGCTCTACTGAAGGGTACAGAGACAGCTGGTTCAATCCAGAAAGTGAGGATAGCTGGCCTGGGATGGGGGAGGGCTGACCTGCTGATACACTAATTCACTGCATCTCCAGAGCAGCCTCTATAAATGGTGCTTTTATGGAGCCCAGCCTGGAATTTATAGTGGCACTACTTTGGATGGTGGCATTGCTACAGCTCTGCTCTCCTGAGGGCAAATCCTCCTTCCAGTGCAGCTGCACCCAGGAGAGTGAATCTGGTGCAGTCTGTTAAACATCTGTCCTAGCAATGCGGATTTCTTCATCACTATTATTAGTCCCTTTCTGCATTGAGAAGAGGGTGGGTTTTTTGCTGCTGTTGTCTTTAACCCATGGCAGGATTCTACCCTACACTGCATGATTTGCAGTTTTCCTGAATAAACTTGTATGAAGACCAAAGAATTCTAACAAATTAGAAAAGCACAGCTGATGCTTATGGAAGATTTGTCCCCATTATAGTCTACTTATCTAGATGCTTTGTAGTTAGCATTAAAAACATATTTAAACACTCAGAGATGGATTGCCCCTGGGTGCTTGGGATGCTGAAAATACCCCTATCTTTCTGGTAAGTGGACAGTAGTTTCTCCTGGACTGGCCAGACAATACATTTCTGATTTCTCTGCTTTGTCAAACCACATTATGTCATACCATAAAATGGAGGCTGTTCAGAGAAGAGCTACAAAAATGATCAGGGGTTGGAGATTTTTCTAAACGTGAATAGATACAGTTCAGTTGAACAATGGCTAAGGGGAAGAGTATACATGACAATGTAACAATGTCCCTGGATGAGTCATCTATGGGGACTGAGCTCAAGACCTATGGATCTAAAACTATGAGCTTCTACTGCTTGAACTAAAATACTAACTTCATCAACTTGGAGGCAGTAGCTAACTTAAAAGCTGTTATTACAGGGTCTAGCTACCAGAGGGAGACAAAGTGGTTTAGTGTGGATTACAATAACAGTACTGTGTACTCATTATATGTTTGTACACAGATAGATAGAGATAGATAGATAGAGAGGATTAAGTGAGGTACACAGGTTTTTATTTAGCTATAATAGTATTAAATTAAGAAAGGGGACATTTAGACTGAATACCAGTGATAGTGATATCTTTTATCCTGTGGAGTAGTGTCCCCTGGGAAATTATTGAAGTCCTATCACTTGGGCCATTTAAAACCAAGCTGGACAGAACATTCAAAAATCTGCTCTAGGGAAGGGTCCAGCACTAGCCAGGCAATGAAATGAAAGATCTAATAGGTCAAATTAAGACCCCGTTTCTAGATACATCTGGATAAAAAAGTATTGAGTCTTCTCAAAGAATGCCAGACCTCCATCCCACCTAATTCCTCTGTGACATAAAAGGGTACAATCTAGACTAGTAAATAGCTGTGCCACACCTGTCCTTTAATGTGGGGTGCCCTTTACACGTCTTTGCTGCTGTAGCCTCCAGTCAGGCCTGCTCACAAACACCTCCAACATGTAAGTCACTCCCAGCTTGGTCTGTGTGTACCTGCAGCCTGCCAGTCACACCAAGCCTCTTACCAGCCTGAATTATACTATAGGGTGACCCCAGCACACTCCCAGTCCCAGATTTCCCCCTAGAAATATATGTCCTGTACTCTCCAGCCCTCTGCTGGACAAGACAAGCTCATATAAAGTCCATCATTTTATTAATAGAAATGGTATGCACAAATCTTCTTATCCCAAATGGAGTTTCCCAAACACTTCAGTTCAAACACAGTGGATTAGATAAAACAAGTTTATTAACTACAAAGAAACAGATTTTATGTGAATACAAGTAATGAGGCAAAACAGTCAGAAATGATTACAAGAAAAATAAAGATAAAACACAATTAGTGTCTAACTTAGTCAACTAGGCTAAACTCAAAGTACAGTTTTTCTCACCATATGCTCTCAACAGTCTTATTGGCCAAAATTCTTAGGCCAGGACCCCATCCCCAGTTGAATGGCTGCTCCCTTTGTTCCTTCTGTTGTAATGAATCGTTGGGCAGAGAGTGAGAGAGGAGGAGGAGGGGTAGGAGGTACATTGGAGTGTCTACCCCTTCTTTTTATAGGCCTGTCCTCTGTTTGAGAAGCATCTCCAGCTGGGAGCATGGCAAGAGGCAGACTGTGTGGATGGGAACTCCATGCTGTTTCTTTGCTAAGATGTAGATTTTTCATGGCTGTCCCCTTCCCTGCCAAAGACTAGCCACTTGGCAGGTAATGGCCAATTGACCTTGTTTACATGTGGCTCAGGCATCAGCTTGCTCTTTGTCTCTGAGGAACTGGTTTGGCCACTCCCCAGACTTGGCACATGTGTAAGTAAAACCATACAGTGGAATCTTATAACTTTACGTACAATGTTGCCACACTTCTTTTACCAGCACAACAATGACCAGCAAATTATGAGTTTTCAAATGATACCTCACAAGGCATACTTTGTACAAAGATTATTACAGTCGTGTGCAAGGAGTGAATACACGGGTACAGTCTGTCACACTTTCCTCTTCCCTCACTTCCATGATCGCCTCTTTTTCCTCCCCACCTTAACATGAGATATTTTTGTAGCATTGTCCAATTTTATATTGTCTGGTCTTGCAGCTTTGTTGCATAATTGCTTCATTCTATTGGAGATCTTGTGAAAGGTGCAGTATTCAGAAACATATATTAGCTCGAACGTCATTCACCTTTTTGTACTTTTCATTTTAAAAAATAATCAATACAAAAGTATTCACAAAAACATAATAATCTAATAAGTGTTTTCCATCCTTCTATGAAATTATTGATTTCTTTTGCTTAGGAAAAAATGCTGCACAGGTTCTTTTTATACAGGATAAATTTCTTACTTTGGTGACATACTAAGGAACAAAGAAAATCATAAGCACTACGTCACCACACCGGGTCTTGTGACATATAACCAAGACTCTATTTAAATACAGCACTTAGAATCGTGTTCCCCACTGAATAAGAAATAAAACAATTGTCCAGCATTTGTGCCAAATTGGCTTTGCTGCTGCACAGAATGACCCATTTTGCTATTCCATTAGATATTTTGACCATTATATCCAAAAGAAAGAAAAGGAAAGAACTCCTGGTGAACTATTAATTAAGAATTGAAAATACTATTTATTGTAGAACATATAGGGCAAAATTCTGCCCGTGGATATGCATGCAAAACTCTAGTTGTCTTTAATGGGATATGAATGGATCTCTCCAAGGGCAAAATTGGACTATTATTATTTGAAGAAGAAAAAAGCCAGGTAATAATGAGGCACAGCGCTTACAGGAGCTTAATCAATAACATTGCAACCTCAAACTGAATATATTTTCAGATTTCACCTGAGATCGTTGTACAGCATGCATTTAACCTGACAAAATATCGTTTCAAGTCTCATTCATTAAGGCCTTGATACTGTTATTTTTTCTGTTACCATCTTGTAGCTTTCACTGATGGCAGATCCCCAAAGATAAAAGTTGATCCATTATGGTTGACCTGGAGGCTCACAGGGCAGGAACATTAGGCCCATTTCTCCTCTCATTTGCATCATTGTAAATCAGGAATCTGTTGGCGTCACATTTGTGTAACTCGATGGAAAATCTGTCCTATTGCATCAGTTGTTTGATCATTTACCATAAGCTCCTTTTATCATAACAGGATGACTATCGAGCTTTGTTCTGGAAAAAAATCACAAGTTGATGCCCCTTGAAATCAGTGAAAACCAGCAGCGCTGAAAACCAGGCCACTTATTTAGATGTTTAAATATAGATTTAAAGTAGAAGCCTTACATTAGGCACCCATGTTTGGAAATTTTGGCCATAGCGGCCACACTATTTCTTGATTTGACTGGATGAGTGTAACTCTTGGAATCAGGGCCTAAAGTTTCAGAAGTGAGTAATGATTTTGGATGCCTGACTTGAGACACCTTAAAGGTTTTGATGTTCAGAAATCTCTGAGTACCTGCCCTCTGAAAATCAGGCCCCTTTAAGGTTTACTTGGTCCTGCCTCAGTGCAGGGGGCTGGACTTGATGGCTTCTTGAGGTCCCTTCCAGATCTACATGTCTATGATTCTACAATCTTAAGTGGGGCACCCAAAATCACTAGTCGCTTTTAAAAATTCAGGTTTTTTTTAAATTTTGAAGGCTGCTAGTGAAAGACTGTACAGCAGGCCTGCACAACTCGTAAAGCGGCGAGGGCCATATTACTCCAAGGAAAACAGCTGAGGGCCGAAACCCCCCGGCCCCGTGGAAACACCCCCTCCCCCAGCGCCGCCCACCCCGCAGAAACAACCCCTCCTTCCCCAGCGCTGTGGTGTGGAAGCCTGTAGAGGGGGAAAGAAACAGCGCGCATAGGGTGACCAGATCACAGCAGTCAAATAAGACCTACCTCCTCGGCCCCACCATCACACCCGTCTTCACCCACCCAGGGGTTATTATATTACTGCACACAGCAGTCAATCAATGCAGTTGTAGATAAATCTCTGCATTATGCATTTTTGTATAACTTTGTATTGAACCTTGGTAATATGTTATAGCGGGCCCCTAAGGTAGTATAATTAAGGTAAAAGAAAAATGTCTTTTTGCTAGAAGTAGAATAAGATCTTCCCCCCACTTTGTATTCAGTTGCCCTGTTGAATGAATGAGGTGTGAATGAGGAAGGCGTGAAGGCAGGCACCTCCAGACAGCTGCAACCCTTGGAGAGGGGATGGGAACCAGACCAAGGACAATCAAACTTGTCAAGTGGGCTGACTAGAGAAGAGCAGCTATACTGACGGCCTCGGGGGTTAGAAGCAAGCACCTTCCTTTGGGAACACCCTCTTTGCAGCATTGGGCCAACCCCCAGCCCAGAGACAAGCAGCAAAAAGGCCAACAGACACAGTCCCAGATTTTGAATCTGGGAGATTTGCTGCCAGCTCACCTGCCTGCCCGCTGCTGGCCTCTTACCTTCTGCCACTGCCCCTGCCCCTGCCCCCTGCCGCTGGCTTACCCTCACTCCCCAGCCTGCCACTGGCCTCTTCATGAGCCCGGCCAGCCGGCCGTTGGCTTGCCCCACCCCGCTGTTTGCCTACTCACCCCCCCCCGCGGGCCACAAGTAAGCCCACCTACTCACACCCCTGCGGGCCGCACAGTGAGCCCACGTGGGCCGCCTGCGACCCCTGGGCCGCATGTTGTGCAGGCCTGCTGTACAGGGATAGGGGCTATGCACTGCAGAGAAATGTCTTGGAGGAACTCGGGGGTTGGGGTCCACTGATTGTCACCTGCTAGGCAAGGTTTGAGCTGGGAGAGCCCTGAAGAGTTTGCTGGCAAGCAGACAAGCTGGTAGAGCAGGCAGCTATCACACAGCTTAGCTGCAGCAAAGCTCCCACTTGCTGAGGTTGAGAGGCGTAGCACAGTGTCTCACAGCTCTGGATATCCCCAGCAGCTTGTCACAGTGGGTAAGAATTTTTCCAAACAAGTTTGGGACTGTTCGCTTTGCTCTAGCTAACAAGAATTGAAGCTGGTTCCATGTATTATAATAGCAGTTCTGGGCTTAGACTCTGATCCAATGTCCATTGGAGTCAATGGAAAACCTCCCATTGACGTCAAAGGGCAATTAGATCGATACCATAGGATGCAGAAATGCCTCTCTCATAACAATAATAACATTCATTCCTTTTTCAACATGCGTAAATCAAAACCGTCATCTGTAAAGCTTTGGGTGACAGCAATGCTGCTTTTGACCTTCATCAGGGAAATTCTCCTTGGCGAATTTTGATCATAGCTTCGTGTGCTTTATTGCACCTGAGCATGTGTAGACAAATAATGGAAGCTATCACTTCATTGATTCCTCGGAGCATGTGTAGGACAGCTGCAATCCTGTTAATAGCTCTGCCCTGCGGTGTAAGTGCTGAATTTCCTTCGAATGTGATTTTTCTTGTACTGACTTGTCATCAGAGAAGAATTTTGGTTCTTTAACTCAGGTGGATTATTACATTAGCACATTTGGTTTTTATTTCCATGTCCCAGTATGCAGTATTTTATTGTCTATTATCTAATGTCCTGGTGTGTTTAAAAGATTTTGGAAGCAGTTGCAAGAAAACTGCATTGGAATATAAAATAGTTTCTAATCACTTTTTATAAACCAGGTCTAAATTACTAAAACAATATTTCTTTGCAGTATTACAAATGTAGGTCCCAGACCTGCAAAGACTTTCATGTGTACCTAATTTGTGCACTGTGAATAGCTCCACTGCAGTAAAAATCAAGTCAATTTAAGGGGTCTCAAGTTGTGGGCACCCAAAAATTGAGGATCAGCAAATCATTATCAGTCCTTTCTGAAAACTGAAGCCCTGATTCCGATGGGACTACTCACAGAGCTTATCATTCTACATGCGTTTAAGTCTTTGCATGACCAGGTCCTGAAATATGAAATCAAGCAGAAAGAAGCAGCCATATTGTCAGTCTGGGCTGATGACATGTACCAGCACTGGTAAAATAGAAGTGTACGCTATAGGGTTGCAGATGCAAACCATATTTTTCCGATATGTCTGGAGCTGACAAGAAAGTAAGTATTATGTGGAAGTACACAATAAGGCAAAGACAACACAGAAAAAAATGTAGAATTTACCAAAAAATAGCTGTGGGAATCTTCTACTGCTCCTTTTCTCTCTGGCTGCAGCTTCTGGTGTCTCTAGCCTCAAATCTGAGCTTTCTATCTTGCTATATGACATCAAGTCGTGTTTCTACTTGTCCAAAGCTGACGCAAAGAGCTGCACAGAGGAAGCCATTTGCAGTAGCCAAGTTTTATTTACAAATCCCCAGGAAACAGGCTCCATATTCTTGAGTGCCATCGCTTGGCAATTTACCTGTTAACTTATTTGCATGTACATACATATAGAGTACTCCTGCAACACTTGCTATCATTAAAATGTCAGCACCCAGGGGTTACACAGCTGCCTAACTGGTATCAGTGGTTGTTCCAAGTATTTTAAATGACTGTTTTGTAGTTTCCTTGTTTTATTTCTATATTGTCAGTAAGTGACTTTTTGGTAGTTATGGATGTATGTAGTAAAAATAAATAATTACATAAAAACCATTGCCCTCTTCCCCTTTTTTACTTTTCTTTGCTCTTTATGACAATAGGTGCCTGCTGTCAGAGAGCCTGATTCTCCACTGCCTTGAGCTGTTTGTAAGGGTACGTCTATACTTACCTCCGGGTTCGGCGGCAAGCAATCGATCTTCTGGGATCGATTTATCGTGTCTTGTCTAGACGCGATAAATCGATCCCGGAAGTGCTCGCCGTCGACACCGGTACTCCTGCTCCGCGAGAGGAGTAGGCGGAGTCGACGGGGGAGCCTGCCTGCCGTGTGTGGACCCGCGGTAAGTGCCTTGTAGTTCGAACTAAGATACTTCGACTTCAGCTACGTTATTCACGTAGCTGAAGTTGCGTATCTTAGTTCGAACCGGGGGGTTAGTGTGGACCAGCAGGTCAGTGTGTTACAGGTCCCCCTTGATGCCTGATCCACAGCGGAGATTAGTCCATTATAGCACTAGATTGAGAATGATAGCTCAAGCTGTAGCAACTCACCTGTTTAGCTTGGGGAAGTCCCCGGTTCTACTCCTGGCGTGCCAGGCAAGAGAATGCCTGTCATGTAGTCGTTTACACCTGTGCAAAGTGAGTCTAAGGTAGGTGTAAAATGCCACCATGCTGTTGGGGTAGCATTTCACGCCCACTTCACACACAGCTGTATATGGGTACATAGAGTGCAAGGCCATGGGGAATCACGTTGAGTAAGAGCGCGTGTGTGTACTGGGAGAAAGGAATATGCTGCCATAGCACCTGTTAACATGGGGCCTGAGTCTCAGTTACATTGAGTGCCCCCAATACGCTGTTCTGGAAGTGTAAGGGAGCCGGTAAGGGGATGTAGTTGGAATTTACACCCCCTTTAAGGCATCTTGACGGTGCCAGAACTAGGTGAAAGGGACTGGGTGGAACTGAGAATTCAGCCCACTGGTTTGTTTTTCAACCCCAGGGAAATCAAATATTCAGAAAAGGAAGAACCGTGTCTCTTCTGATACTTCGAGTTACTCAGCAGTATAACACAACACATGGGTGACCATTGAAATCAAGCTGTAACCTGTCCATTATACAAATCATGTTACTCTTCTGCAATATCTTCTTCCTCTTTGATTTGATTTAGATTTGTAATGGTTTAGCAAAGTCACTGACGCTCTCCCACAAGCTTCTTACTTCAGATATTCTCAGGGTGTTATTTTCTTTTTTAAAAACACCCTTCTCTTTTCATTAGTTTTTCAAGGCAAACCTATAACATACGCAGGTCAAAAGGAATGATAAAAGCATCTGCATAGACATCATGCAGTGAATTTTCAATATGCCTTAGACTTGTGTGAAGCCTCGAGCACAGTTTTATCTGGATAGTCCCATCTTTATTACAGGCTGAAGGGTGTCCTTGGAGTGGAGAAGGGGGTGAGAAAGTGAAACACATTTCCAAGGGGCTTCAAAGTTAAACGGAAACTGTCAACTTAAAAAGTACTTCTCTGTCTGAAATTGTTTGACCTGTTAGGACTACAAATACTTAGTGTTGCCAACTCCTGTGATTTCGCCGTGAGTCGCGCAACATTTGGCATTTTTCTTAAAGGCCCCGCTCCTAGAATGATGAAACTACTTGACAATCTCAGCTCTCATTTTTAAAAATTGAATTTGTACCTCTCATCTTGGTGGAGTAAAGCTTGAAAATGTGACCTCGGTGCAAATTTAAGGCTCAGAAGTCAGAAGACACAGAAAAAAGACCTCAAATCTACTATTTTAAAAAGGATTTTTAATCGAATATCATGATTTTTGGGAGCTTAACTCATGAATTTTTTAACATTTGGGACTAGTGATACTAAGTATCTCTGTCATGGCTATAAGTGATAGTGATTAGAAAGAGATGTCTTTCGTTATATTTGCAGTGTGTTTACTTTGTACATTTGACAGCACTTTGTGTATAGTTTCCCTGTATAGTCAACTGGACCTGGATCTTGTGTCAGGCGCATCTAACTCAGAACCCTCCACCTATGCCAGTTCCCATTGACTTCACTGGAACTCTGCTTGAGCACAGGGGTTCATGCTGGCAGACCATGCATGATTGCAACCCTCAATTTCCCTAATAGAATGGGTGCTTTTCATATCAAATGAAGAGAGAAAAATTCTTTATGAAAACAGGAAAATATGACTGTAAAAACCACAAAGAGTGGCACAGGACTGCAGGATTTGACTCTGCTTTTAACTTTTTTTATTGTTATATTTACAAGATTTCAAGCTGACACTGTCCCTTTAAGGACAGACTGCTTGTTCTGTAGGATCAACTTTCAAAATAGTCACTTCTGGTTAATCTTGTGGGTTAGCACACCCTGTGCAGTGTAATGGGCATGCGCCAAAGAATGTCACGCTGGCTACATGCCAGCTGCCAGAGATTTCACACAATGCAGATTCTAGAAGTTTTCATAAGGGGAAAGAGAAATCTGTTTTAGGGAACGTGAAGGGAGGCTTTGCTGGGAGTAAAAGCAAAATTCTAGGGCTCAACTTGCAACTACGCAGCTGAGGGGGAGTGAGGAGAAAGGTGGCCATGTGCCTTCTTCACATTCCCCTGATCTGGGACCCATATGGCCCCAATATATAACTTAGAGCAGCCTAACGGGGAACTGTGCATCTTTGCCCCACCACCTCCCACCTTACCATCTCCCCACTCCTGTCATGCCCCCTATGTGGATTGAGTCAGGATAGCGTGTGGTATTCCATCTGCTGTATCGGGGCAATGCTTGGCTGTCCTTCTAGGGCAGCTTTCCGCTCCTTGCATTATTTAAAATATCAGCACTAATGTCTAAACGGGGGAATGGAGCCTAGCATGACTGTCATCCAAGCACACCACTCAATATTGTAAGAGGGACATAGGGACACAGCCTTTAGCCCTTAGAACTGTAAGCCTTAAAATAAGGGTAATTGGGAGGTAGCGAAAACCTAATTTATTTTACCCTCTGTTGAGAGGAGTAAAATTGCATTGCACAGGTGGCTGATCAGTTAGGGACTAGTGGCCATCACATACTGTGTGCTAGATTAAAAATGAAAAGGTAGGTATCGGAAAAATCTCTCTGAAACAAATGAGCAGGAATGGGGCAGATTTATACCAGCTGCAGCTGTGGCCCAACGTAGCCAGTCAACTGAAATGCTAAAATGCTAACTGTCAACCCCCACAGTTATGTCTAGCAAATGCAGAGCGCCCAGTACTGCCAACCACATGGGTTCAAATGTCAAGAGTCAAGGCCCCAGAATCATGACATTTGCTTACAAATCACGAAGGGTTTTTTTTTTTAAATGATGTAAATTTGAGGGGGTTATTTTTGTGTGTGCCTTCTGGTTTACGGGCCTGTAGGGTTTACTCAGGGTTATGTTGTCAGGCTTTTCTCTGCAATTAGGAGCACTAGAAAGTGACTTTATTTGTAATGCAAAGTGAGATTCTCACATAATCACATGCCTTCAGGAGCGGGAGCTTTAAGCAAAACACCAAATCTCAGGAGATGCTTGATAAAATCAAGAGAGTTTTCAACACTGCCCATTTAGGCCTGATCTGGGGCCCATGGCAAGGGGACCTGGTGTCACCTTTAAATGGTGGGAGAATCCTGAGCTGCTGTAAAGCACTTTATACCATCCACTCCCTAGCTTTGATATAGGGAATTGTACCAGGAGTGGCCCCCGAGAGAAACAGCATCTGGCTAACTCCTAGCCTGCAGAAAGGTTCACGGGCAGTCATCACTGCCTGCCCAGATTAGACGGCCACTGAGGCTGTTCTAATTTATTCCAGAGACCATATTGCCCCAAGATTGCAGAGTGCAGACAGGTGGGGTAATGCAACTTCCTACCCTTCAGGTGTGCCAAGGTCAGCTCAGGCACACCCAGCATTGAGACTCTGGTGGTTAAATTATCTAATGCTGAACATCAGAGGAGTACATTAAAATGAAGTGCTCATCACTAGAGCACTGGACTCAGGGAGACCTAGGTTCTAGTCCCAGCTGTGCCCCAGGCCTGCTGGATCACCTTGGGCAAGTCACGTCACTGCTTCGTGCCTCAGTTTCCCCACCAGGAACCAGCCTGAAGGGAAAGTTGGGCTATTAAAATCCAGAGAAGCCACATGGCGGCTGTTTAGGAATAGCTTATTAGAATCACAGACCGTCTATGGCATACTTCTGAGCCAGAAGTGGGGGAAATGTGATGAAATGGTAAGGTATGAGAATGTAGATGGAATTGAGGATAAATGCTGCCAGGGGTAAAATGGAAATTAAGGCCTTGATTCAGGAAAGCATCCCTATTCAGGACAACTCTTAAGTTAAGCATGTGCTTCCCAGTGGGTTTCTTGAGAAATGACTCTGAAGGCTGGTCCATACTACCAGGGTCGGCTCCAGGCACCAGCAAAACAAGCTGGTGCTTGGGGCGGCACATTTCTAGGGGTGGCATTCTGGCCACTGTCAATGATAGACTACTGGGCTAGGTGGAGTACTTTTTATGACAATTTTTGTTATGTGTGCACTCAAGTGATAATGCACCAAAAGCAGCGGGAGCAGAAACAGAGGCCATATTTTGAAGCTTTGACTTGTCACATTTTTCACCTTCACCTCTGGGACCATATCCCTGCAACATGAACAGGATCAGAAAGCAGCCATATAAGGAATTGACTTGCTTCCCAGTAGCTTCAGAAGGGGACTGGGGAGAGTACAAGGAGGTCGGAGCTTCCAACTGGTGAACTGGGGAGGGTGGAGAGACCTCACTTGTTACCAAAGAGATGCACGTATTTGAATTGAATTTGTTATTATTATTTTGTAAAGCAGGATGGATTTTAGGGGAACGGAGAATTAAAGAGGGGGAAGGGGAGAAATAAGGAACAAAAAGGGAGGAGTGATGGCTGCCAATTTAACAATCATTTGTACTTATATGGTATCATCCATCTAGGTTCTAAAAGTGCTGTTCAAATGCAGCATTGCTGGTGAGTCTTGTGATAGTCAGTTAAAGATCGTTTTTTGTTAAATCCCCAGCTCCTGGAGTCATGTGATGATGTGAGACGCTCAACTTTTATTTAAAAACAAAAAAAATGTCTAGACCGCATGGTTGTGCGGAAAAGATGAACAATTTGTTCTGAGTGCACCCTGGAGGCTCAGAAACAAATCAAAAGACAAATAAGAAGAACCCTACATTTATTATTAAAAAAATAAATCTAATGAATTTTTTAGGGCTGACTCATGAGTTTTTAACACTTGGGGCTGGCAATAACCGCAAATATTACTATTTATATGACCTAGTATAAGACCATAGTACCTAGGAGCCTAGTCATGGACTAGGACCCCATTGGGCCAGGCGCTGTACAAACCCAGAACAAAAAGGCAGTCCCTGCTCCAAGGAGCCTACAATCTAAATATAAGTCAACAGACAGCTGATGAGTACAGATGGGGAGTACAAGGAAACAATGGGTCAGTACGATAGTCAGTGGTCTCTGCACACCAACAATGTAACTGTTAAGTTTTTGTAGGCCTCCTGGCAAAGGAGAGTTGCGAAGTGGGATTTGAGATGGAAGAATGAATGAATTTAGCCTAACACTACGGGTGGAAAGTGGCTAATTGTGTGTGTGTATATATATATATATATATATATATATATATACACACATAACCTGATGCAGAATCTGAAGCAGAGAGAGGGTAAGGCCAAATTTCCAAAAGTGTTCACTAATTATATGGGCACCGAAACACTTAGGCATTCATAAAAGATCTAGTGAATATAACTTACCTAAAGGCCACATAGGAAATCTCTGCAGATTTTGGAGTATAACCCACATCTGCTAAGTCATAAACCTGTGCCTTAAGTAAAAGACAATCTTGCTTTCCACAACAGGAAGCCTAGAACGAGACTTTCTGCTCCCCCAGGCAGCAAAGGATGTCAGTCAGCCAGTCACATCTTTTTCTAGGATATTCAGATCCCAGGCACAGAAAAGCAAGGGCAAAGAAGTCTTTACTTTGCTGACATCTGGGTCTTTTTGGATGCTGTCTGCTCTGTACTTAAGCTAAATTAATTGGCTGTGCATATGCGCTGGATAACATAATTACATTTATTTTGATTCTGTTGTTAATTGGAGTTGTTCTGGTTTCTAGATGTTAATTGCTCTAGGGTAATTTTTTAAAAATCTATTGCATTAAGAACCTAGAATCATTAGCACCCAAAGAGACGTACATGACAGCATAGAATTATTTTGTCTTTTTCCTCCCTGGGTCACTTTGACAAATCTCCATATTGGCCTGTTACCAGTTATAGGATCACTCTCTTCTTAAGGAGCTCCTTCTCTTTTCCCTTCTGCTTGTTTTCGGATGTGAGACACAGAGGGCTTTGTCCAAAGGCCAGTGAAGTTAACGAGTCTTTCCATTGACTTCAATGGTGTGATGGGTTGGATCACAGAAACCCCGTTGGGAATTGCCAACTGATGTGCTGAGGCGACTTCTAACCCGTTTTCCCTGCCAGCTTGGGACTCCAGAAACTTGCCTTGTTTGAGCCAGACACGCTTGCCTGCTGCAAACACAGACCCAGGTCTGAACCATGTCCCCTAGAAAGCTGCAGGCTTAACTGAAAACAGCTTAAGAAGTGTTCCTGTCTTTAACACTCAAATGCCCAACTCCCAATGGGGTTCAAACCCCAAATAAATCTGTTTTACCCTGTATAAAGCTTATACAGGGTAAACTCATAAATTGTTTGCCCTCTATAACACTGATAGAGAGATATGCACAGCTGTTTGCCTCCTCCCCCCCCCACAGGTATTAATACATACTCTGGGTTAAATAATAAGTGATTTTATTAAATACAGCAAATAGGATTTAAGTGGTTCCAAGTAGTAATAGACAGAACAAAGTGACTTACCAAGTAAAATAAAATAAAACACGCAAGTCTAAGCCTAATACAGTAATAAAACTGAATACAGATAAAATCTCACCCTCAGAGATGTTTCAATAAGTTTCGTTCACAGACTGGATGCCTTCCTAGTCCGAGCACCATCCTTTCCCCTGATACAGCCCTTGTTCCAGCTCAGGTGGTAGCTAGGGGATTTCTCATAATTGCAGCCCCCCTTTGTTCTGTTCCACCCCCTTATATAGCTTTGGCACAAGGCGGGAATCTTTTGTCTCTCTGGGTCCCCTCCCTTCTAAATGGAAAAGCACCAGGTTTAAGATAGATTTCAGTACCAGGTGACATGGCCACATGTCCTGTGAGACCCCGAGCCTTCATTCCTCCCAGACTGACTCACAGGAAGGCCTGCAAGCAAACAGAGACATCCACAGTCAATTGTCCTGGTTAATGGGAGCCATCAAGATTCCAAACCACCATTAATGGCCCACAATTTGCATAATTACAATAGGCCCTCAGAGTTATATTTCATATTTCTAGTTTCAGATACAGAATGATACATACATACAAATAGGATGACCACAGTCAGTAGATTATAAGCTTTGTTATGATACCTTACAAGAGACCTTTTGCATGAAGCATATTCTAGTTACATTATATTCACACTCATTAGCATATTTTCATAAAATCATATAGAGTGCAACTTCACAAATGCACTTTGAATCAGACCCCTAATTCTGGATCTGCTCACTTAGCTTTGCATTATGGACAAATGCGTATGCCATCAGTCAGTGGGACTTAAGCATGTGCTTAAAAGTTTTGATGAACAGGATGGACTTAACTGCTTTGCTGAAACAAGACCTTAAAATGGTACTTTAAGGAGGCTTTCTATCAGTATTTCTAGCATATTTTTAGTTTTTTTGTTAGGAACAACTGTGAGTTCTGAAATGCTTTAACACCATAGTTAAAGTTACAGATGGATTTCAGGCATAGCCCCTTGTTTTCACTTGCTTATAACTTTCAGAAAAAATTGCCTTTGCGGCTGAAACTTTTCATGTTCCTTGGTGTGGTGTTCTGTCCTCTCTAGTGGCACCAAGACCACTTAGAGATTAATGCGTCTGCTATAGCCTTATCTAGGGACGATGTAGCTTTTAGCTCATGCAGTAGAAACTCATGCACTATGCTTCACGGGTTCCAGGTTTGATCCTACCTGCTGACAACTGGGGTTTGTCATTGTTACACTTAGTCTTAGCCCAATGATGTGTTTGAGGTTTGTTTGCTTGTTTTGAAAGTTTGATGGTCACCCCTGTAGCTGTTGAGTAATGAGAGCCTAAGAAAATACATTTGTTCCCATTAAAAAAAGAGTAGCTTGTCCCCGTCCTAGGTTGTACCTCTACTGCATCCCCTTTAGGGTGAGGACAGGCATTGTTCACGTCACTGATATCTTTGCCTGTAGGGTGTGCTGGAGAGTCAGTCTGAAGTATAGGCTATGCTCCCTGGGCTGCCATCCTTAGGGAAATGCCTGTCCCCCTCCCTTCTGGGGTTTACCGAACAAAAAGGGCAAACAAAACAATCCTGCAGCCCTCAAAACGGCTTGGGCTCGCCCTGCTGTTCCTTGCAAGGCAAGTGGGGATAAATAGCACCTGTGGCAGGGTGGGGTGTCTAACCCCTTGTCTGTCTGAAGGGCCCAGGATGAACCTCTTGAGCGCTAAGAAAAAGAAAAAAAAGAAAAGAAAGGGGCTTTGTACTATTTCTCAGTCCAGCAGCAGAGGCGCTTCAGTAGCTTTGCCAGCCAGCCAGCTAAGAAGCCCTCACTCAGCTTCCCTCCAAATGCCACCCTGCCCTGGGCTTGAGCACTCCTTTTGACAGATCTGCTTCCTCTTCAGGTGCACCAAGCCCCACAGGCGCACTGGGTTGGAGCTGACTGTGCCCAGAGGAGCTTCTTAACCCCTTCTTGACTGGCGTGGGGCCCTGTCCTTCCTCTCTCCCCTCCCCAATAGTTCTAATATGACCGAACTAACAACTCTAGTCTTTGGATGCATCTTTTCCTCCGTGAAGCTAAAGTGTCTTTGCTAAATCCCAGGTGAGAGAGAGGTTGTAAAAGAAAATAAAAAATGTAACAAGGAATTGAAAAATCACTGCTGAGGATGCTCAATGGCCGTCTGCTCAAATGTTAGCATCTGAATAAAGCCCTTCTGCCACGTGCCATCTCTAGGATGTTGGGCGAGTGCAAATTCGCTCTGCTAATCCCGACAGAAACTTTGATTTCTGCTGCAGTTACTTGCTTGAGTAAGAGTGTAAGGCCCCAATCTTGTGAACAATTATGCATGTAACTTAGCATCACAGATGGGAGATAATTGCAGCCACGAAAAGCCCCAATTGGATACAGTGTTTTTCAAAAGAAGGATTTATTACTTCCTTATTAATCAAGTTTGCCTGTAGGGAACTCCTGATGTTTGAGATATCTGGGAAACATACAGCTCACAAATATTCGCCCATCCATCTATCCAATCTAGTGGCTGCTGCTGTCAACCCTGACACTTTAACACTTATGGGTTGGGACACCCCAGATTGCCAGTAGCCTACTGCATTCTAGTGGAGTACCCCAGCGTTAATAGGCTGGAGTAGTGCAGCAGGACTTCTAGGATGAATGTTCTCTGGTTTGTTGTTTCAGAATAGGGTGGGAGGCTGTAACGGGGTTCACTCCCCTCTCTGGCACCTCCTACCATCTGTCTTGGGAATTAGCTCTGTGGTTGAGTGTGCCCCCTCCAGGTGTGCATCGCCTGCAGGACTCCCACTCTTAGGACCCATGTCTCTCCAAGGACTGCAGCGTCCTCTTCAGCGACACCACTCTCCTGCTGTGCCACACTCTGTGCTCCCCCCTTTTGTGGGGCCTGCTGTCCGCTGTTCAGCCACTTCCCCTCAGTGGCAAACTGCTGTCTACAGTTTAGCCACTTCCTACATGGCTCCAGGCAGCATCCTCCTAACCCTTGTATCAAGGCCTCCGTCTGCAACCCTCCCTTGTATCAGGGCCTCTGTTTGCAGCACTGCTCTGTCCAGGGTGCTGGCAGTTCTCTCAGCCCATCAGGGACACAATCCTTCCTCCCTGAACTCCCAGCAGAGAACTACCTTCTTCTGCCTTGCAGCTTCCTTTTTATATGGGTCTACTTGGCCCTGATTGGCTGATCCTCTCAGCCCTCCTCTGATTGGCTGCCTCCGCCGTAGGCTCCCTAGGGCTGCTTTTAATCCCCTTTTTGCCAGTGAAGGTCAGATGCCCCATCACAGAGGACAACAAGCCACTCTCACCCATTAAAGATGTTTACTATGAACTTGAGGAACACCAGGCCTATCAAACAGCCTGGAGCGATGGGACAACCCAGATCAAGATGTCAGGGTAAGGTTAGCAGACCACCAGGTTGCTCCTCTCAAGTTAAAAGATAAGAATACTTGGCCTGCTGGAATGGAGAAGTCTTGTGTGAAGAGGGATCCAATGCTGGGCCATACTGGGGAAGGGGATGAAAGAGGCTAGGAGGAGAGGGGTCAAAGAGGCTGATATTTGGGGTCTGAATAATAGGAACCTTGAATATGACAAATATCTGAATCCCAATATTCGCCTGTTCATCCATGCTTTGGCCTGCTGGGATTTACTTTCCAATAGAACTACCTTTCCTTTTTTAAAGTGTTTTAAAAACAATTCTCTGTGTAGAAATGGAAATTCTTGCAACCACAACTACTCCTACCCCCACTCCATCATTCTCACCCAGACGTACACTTTGCCTGATGTGGCGAAGGAGGGAAGAGCCCAGATCACCTTAGTCTGGTACTGGCTACTTTCTCTCCCTCTGGCTGTTTATTTGGTTTGAATGGCCAAAGGGTGGTAAATCAGGTGGAGCGATTCCACCAACAGTTCTGCCCTGAAAATCTTGCTTGGGTAGCAAGGAGAGAGTGGGCTGGGGGGAAGCACAAATAATCATGCCAAGTATAATAATACAGTCCTTATTCTGCTTGGCATAAGCGAGGCAGCAGTGCATGGTTTATGCAACGTGCCATTGTGAGGCCCCTTCAAGCCTCTGCCAGGACATGAAAGCTATGTCAGCCATGCTTGAAGGAGACACAAAGCATCTTCCATTCACACATACACAGGGTGCCGTGGTAACAGGCATTTTCCCTTTGTTTGTTTGACAGCCTGGCAATTGGATTAATAAATACAAGGTTCCAGGGGATCTGATCTGCTGATGCTGAGGACCTGACAGAGAACAAAATGGGTCATGGGCTCCGTGTCAAGATGAAAGGGAAAGCTCCCCTCTGTTTTGCCCAGAAAGCTTTTAATTGCCACTGGTACATCTAAGCCTCCTGCTAGGGCTCTCAGAGCTCTGGGCAGAGCAAAAGTGGGCAGACATAACTGTTGGATTTGTGTTCCATTTGCTCACTGATGGGACAAGGAGGGTACATGCCATCTAAGGTTCATCATTTGTGGTGTATTTGAAAACTTGCTGTTCTTAGATATACCCTCCTTCTCGCCTTTCTGCATACAAAGACTGGGAAAGTCTCTAAGGAGAACACCATTTATAAATGGTCCAATCCTATTTTGACATAGCTACGGTCATGTTGCTGACCTACATCACATGGACTCCACAGAATTGCGGCAAAGGAAGATGCAGCGTGAGCATTGCCAACCCGAAGCATTTGAAAATCAGGAGGCCGGGCTAAAAAAGCATGAAGTTGGCTTAAAAATCATAAAACGTGTATTCCTTTAATAGCTTCTTGCCTTTTGAGCCTTTAGGTTACATTGAGCTCATATTTTTAAACTTTTCCCCACAACTGTGTGGGCTAGAAACGCACTTTTTTTAAAATGGAAACTGAGACTCTGCTGTAATCATGGGATTCCAGGAACTGGAGCTTCAAGAAAAGCAATAAATATTGCAAGACTCATGATAAAATTGTGACAGTCACTGCACTAGTCAGCCTTAATTTGACATTCTCAACCATGTACAGCCTAGAGTGGTACAATAATTGCCTCCAAAGTCTCTGGCCAGAGACAGGGAGAGACATTGACTGTGATGGTGAGAAATTGAAAATGAGGAGGCTAGTGATGCTAGGGGTCAGCACAATGGGTTTTTATTGCTGGAGAACTTGGTTCAATTTCCAATCTTGGTCAAGGGAAATGAATGTGGTGGATGTTGCCCAGCCCCAATTAGTTGACATTGCAAAATGTGACACAGTTGACAAGTCCTACCAAGCTGTGACCATCAATGCAAGATGCCGAGCAGCCTCCATTCCTATTCAATTAAAGAGCAGCTCAGGATGCTCAACACCATCCAGGATTGGATCCCTAGGGAGGTCCAGGACTAGAATAGAAAAAAGATGCAGCAGGTGAGGACTGAGACATATAAACAACTTAAGTATCAGGGGGTAGCCGTGTTAGTAAACAACTTAGTTACTGTGACTCTGAGAGCTCTTAATACCCGCTGGCCTAGGGTACACTGTCTCTCATCAGATGCAACCAACTCACTACACCCAACACTCTGCTTTCATGATATTAATCCAAAAGGTATTGTGTTAGGTATCATATGAAAGCTAATAACATGCTGGTTATTACTGCCATTGTAAAATGCACGAGTTAACGTTATATGTGAATGTGATGGGGTGTCCGCTCCACACTGGCATGCAAGGGATTAATAGAGCCCTAGGGAGGCTGCGCAAAAAGCAGCCAATAAAAGACGGGCTGTGAGGAGCGGCCAATCGGGGCCATATAAAAGAGAGTCAGTAGCTGCGTAGAGTTTGAGGACTGTGTCTGAAGTAGGCAGCAACTCTGTAACACCATGGACAGCTCAGTGCAGGCAGGAACCTGGGGAGAAGGAGCTCCAGATCGGAGACTGAGGAGGGTGCTGTGGCCATGGGGAAGCAATAGTAGAGGCACCGCAGGAGGCTGCGATCCACAGGGTTCCTAGGCTGGGACCCGGAGTAGTGAGCAGGCCTCGGTCTCCCCCACTCGCCACTGGGGAAGTGGCTGGACTACTGAGGAGCCAGACCTCCCCTGGAAGGGGGGAACATGGACAGCGACACGGTCGGGGGGCTGAGCAACAAAGGGATGCTGTGGTTCCGGAGCTGAGAGAGGAGCTGTAGGTTAGAGCAACAGAGTGCCGGTGTGCAGACTGGCCTGGGTATTGGTCTTGAATTAATCCCCAGAGTGACCAGGAGGAGGCACCGTCCCAGCAGTGCGTGATGCACACTGTGACAGTGAAGTTATGAATTCCCTTGGTATGGTGTTACTAGAACATGTTTAAGGCCAGACAGCCTAACCTAAGTAAAGGTGATAAACAGGTCTGTCTTGGACACAGGAATGTGGGTTTACCTCAATTTACACATTAGTAGTAAACAAAGCCATCGAGATAAACCAGAGGGGGTCATCCTGAGCCTGAACTTGAGAGACAGAAAATTAACATGGCTCCTACACCCCAGAGAGACACAGGAGACGGAAACTCCAGGAGGCCTTCCTGACTTGTAAGACAAAGGGCTTATCTACACTTGAAATGCTGCAGCACTTAGACACTGCCTACGTCCCCTCTAAGCTGTGTGGCCGTGCGGCAGCCTTCTTAGCACTGTGCAGACCCTCAGGTAACCCGCCTGGGGACTTGCAGCGGCCGGGGGAGGGGAGCCCCTCTCCCAGCCCTAACCTAGCCCAGCCTCCAATCTGCTTTGCCCGGGGCATCCTTCCCCCGGGCCCCAACCCAGCTGCGGCCGGGACACCCCTGCCCCAGCCTTGGACCAGACCTGCTGGGGGAGGGGCACCTATCCTGCGGCCCCAGCCCTGAGGCGTATCTCCCCCCAACCCAGCCCAGGTGCTGCTGCGGGGAGAGAGAGCTGGGGGGAGTCCTCTCTCCCCGCTGTAGCCCTGGAGCACCCTCCTGCCCCCCAAACTCCTCTTCCCCTGCCCCACCCCAGAGCCCACACCCCCAGCTGGAGCACTCACACCCCTGCACCCCAACTCTCTGCCCTAGCTCTGAGCCCCTTCCCACACTCCGAACCCCTCGGTCCCACCCCCACCACATGAATTTTCTTGTGTGCACCAATATGAAGGTGACGCGTCACACATCACCTTCATATACGTGCACATAACAAAATTCATTCCATACATGGGTGAGAAATATTAGAGGGAACACTGGATACTACCTATGCGGAAGGGAGGGCTTCTCCCATTGGCATAGGTGATCCACCTCCCCAAGAGGCAGTAGCTAGGTCGACAGAAGAATTCTCCCATCGGCCTAGCGCTGTCTACACTAGGGGTTTGGTTGGCTTAACCATATTGCTCAGAGGTGTGGACTTTTCACACCATGTGTCAAATAGCTATGCTGATGGAAGAACTGGTCAGAACTGAGGTGAATGTGCAGAGATATGCATGGGGAAGCTTCCATAGCTCCTGCTTGCATGCTCTGGCTCAGAGATATTAGACCCTCAAAACCACATCCAAAAATTTGAAAATAAGACCCATTCATTTATATATTTTAAGTTTGCATTGAGGGGAATTAAGTATAGAAAAGAATCCCCCTTGGAAATTTGCCCATGGGTAAAGTAACACCACTGCCATAACAAAGGAAAAGAAAGTGAGTGTGAAGCAGCCATGCTCAAGTTCATGCAGAGGGTGCTGAACATTTCCAGAGCTGAAATCTTACCTAGTGGAGACCATTTAGTATTTCATGCTGATATTTTTCTCAAGTTGGCTTTAAACTGGCGTCCCACCTTGAAAGCTGAAAAATATTAAACCTGACACTTGCCTTTTATTGTCAATTCAGAATGGCTGCGGGGATATCTGTGTGGCTTTCTTGTCGCTTTTGGGTTTCCATTTAAACGTCCTTTCACTTTACTCCCAAAACCTTTGCTGGCCCTCAAGTGGCTCCTGCATTCGGGCTCTTTAATCAGCAAGGCAAGCAGTAGTGAATGGATGGCCTCCTTCAATGCATGCAGGACTTGTTTTGAAGAGTCTCCAGTGCTTCTGCTGCTGCCAATGAGATTTTCTGGAAGGCTGTTCATGATAATTAAAAAGCTGTTTTTGTAAACCCAGTGTTAGTTTTCAAGCAGTTACCTGGCATGCATCCCCACAACTCAGTGTTAAGAATAGCAGGATGATGAGCTGTCACTTTAATAACCTGGGGCAAGGGCTGGTTTGCTGATGCCCAGGCCACCGCTGCGGGAATGTCCCACTTGTGTCCCCCTGCTGGGAACATCAACTAGATACGGTGCTTTGAACTTTTGGGTGCGCATGAAAGTGAGGAGCAAACATTGCTGGCTAGCATCAGGCATGATATAAACTAGCACGGGAAAAGCTTCTCTCACACCCTCTGCCAATATTCCTCAGTCCTGGCCTGCAGCATCCCCTGCTAGTCCAGTCCATGGCAAGACACAAATAACAGACTTTTAATGTGATTCATTCTTCTTCCTTTCTGCATTCTCCGTGTATAGATCAAGTGACAGAACTGCAGTTATCAGTGAGAACTGTTCGCTAGCCTTCATTGTTCCCTGACCCTTTTTTTCAGCTTGAACCTTGATATTGGCATCTCATGAGTAGACACTGCAAATCTTCCTGAAGAGGCTGGTGGTTTCCTGATGTGAACAAATGTGCATGAGTTAGGAACTAAGATGAGGTCACCAAGCTCATTTGACTCTCCCCGATGCGAATATTAACCTAGGTCTCCACACGTTTCGGATGCATTAGCCCAATGAATCAAGACAGCTCTCAAAAACTGTCAATGAACTCCTCTTCCTTCCCACTTGCCAGGGTTTTAAGTGCAAGGGTAAGGAGACGCAGAGCATTCTCCCTGTTTAGGAAAAGAAAGTGAAGCTAAATAGTTCGGGCTAAATCTTAGTCCTTCTGAAGTGAATGGAAAAATTCAAACAATGGAACAAAATTTTGCCCCGGGCATCTGACTTTAAATGAGTTGTGGGTGCTCAGCACTTCTGAAAATCAGGGCTCTCACCTCTGCACTAGGGACAAAGGATGATAGAGCGCTGTCTCTTCTGCTTATGTGAGGCCTTCTTAAGAATTCTTTGTGTTTAAACTACAGGTGGGTGAACTAAGATCCTCCTTTCCTCCCCCCTTCTCAAATTATCACCTTTCCCTCAAACCTAGGGTTCGTTGAAAAAAAGGGGGGGGAATTCTAAAAAAATTTTTAAATTGTTTTCATTTCACAAGGTTTGAAGCAAACCTATTCTTCAGTCTTCTGAAATTTTCCACAAGCCTTTTTTTCTTGAAATTTTCATCACAAATGTTCTAAAAATCGTGATTTTACTTTTTTGGTTTACAAAAATCAAAATGTTGCTTGCTGAAACCCTGATTTCTTTGTAAACAAAAATCTTTTGATGATATTTTCAATAAAAAAATTAAAGCAAAAATGTCACAAATAATTTCTTTAAATACCCTAAAAACGTCTAAGTCAACTTTTTGTGGGGAAAAAATTGTTTGTTTTTTTAAAAAAGGGGCCATTACTTCAACAACAACAGAATTTTGTCTGAAAAATGTAGATCAACTCTACGCCAACAGAATGTTTTTGCAGGTTCAAAAGAGTTCTGTTCATTGCATTTTTTTAAAAAAAATTCAGGGCAGCCAGAATTTTTTGGCTGTGAGTATGCACACTACAGCCTTAATGACTGACCAAAGCCTCCAATGCCGAACCCAGCAAAACAGTCAGATATGAGCCCCTTCTCTGACCTCAGTTGTACAAATAAGTTAACAGAGAGGTTGAACAAGGTCACTTCAGGCTGAGCTGAGACTAGAAGGCAGGTCCTTAAGTGGTAGACACAAGTCTTAACCACTCAGACACATACTGCCTTTTGGATTATGTATGATGTGGTTACCTTATCTATAACCACCACACCACATTCCCCTCCCAAAGCCAAGGACAGAAGCCAGGATTGCTGATTTCCAGTATCCTTCAGCTGTCTAACAAATAGTTATGTAACTCACTGTCAAAGAGAGCATCACATCTCCATCTACTGGCTGTTCCACAGAGAAGATGACAATTTCTCCCACACCTCAAGAGACAGAGGTCTGTACGGCGGACCGGAAGGTATTCAAAATCTTGTGAGAAAACATTCTTTCTTATGAGATTCCTTTTCAACTACAGGTGCCCTGGAGATTTTCATTTCAGGGAAGGATAGAGACTTGATTCTGTGAGCTGAACTTTGCTTGCTTACTGTTACTATTAAACATTTATGTTGCAATAACACCTAGAGATATCCAGGTTGGGGCCCCATTGTGCGGGGCATTATACAGATCTGTAATACATGACAGTCCCTGTCCCAAAGGGATTACAACCTAACAGACAAGTCCTGACAGTTTTTTTTGTTTCTCATCTGAGTAGGTAGGGGTGGGAGAGAGAACATAAATATGATGTTTGAGCACTGATTAGGGTTGGGTTTTTTTTGTTGTGTCCTTGCTCTCTACGTAACTTTAAAAATAATGGGAAGCCACACAGACACAGCTGGATTCCAAATAACTGTGTTTATTAATTATGTATCAATATATAAGGTCTAGGTATTGATGTACACTGCTTCTGCAGGGTTCTAGTGGCTTCTGCCATAGAAGACTGGGAGGTGGGCTCGAGGGGCTATTTAAAGGGCTATAAGCCAATTCCCATACACTACATATTCCTCCCTCTTTAACGTGAAAGGGAATACAAAATATTATAAATGTATTAGTATCATAACAACTATGAATAATACACAACATGTTAAGTCTGAGAGGTGGTTTATGATTTCTTTCAGGATAACATCTCATAGGCATCACAACCGCATCTGGAACTGACTGGTTTTTTGCTCTAAGATTTTAGAGCTCATAGCAAGAGCACTGAGTTCCCTACAAAAGTCCTCAAATGAATCTGTAAGCATCACCTTTTTCAATTCTGTGTAACTGCGTGGGTGAGCCTTTTCTAAGGGCTCGTCTACACTTCACATGCCACAGCTGTGCTGCTGTAGTGCTTCAGTGTAGACACTACCTACACAGATGGGAGGGGTTTGCCGTCAGTGTAGGTAGTTCACCTCCCTGAGAGGCAGTAGCGAGGCTGACAGAAGAATTCTTCTGTCAACCTAGCACTGTCTACATGGAGATTTATATTGACTTAATTAGCCAGCTCAGGCATGTGGATTTTTTTACATCCCGGACCGTGGTAGTTAAACTGACCTAATTTTCTACTGTAGACCAGGTCAGTCTAGACATGAAATCACATTCTCACTGAGCAGAATACACTTCTTCCACCAGAACTGCTGTCTTTTCTGCAGTCTTAACTTCTGGAGCTCTCACTTGCTGTTCTAAGTCCACCTCTATTGTCTTCAGCTCGTTCTTTTCTACCAACTTACCTTGAAGCTTTTTATTGTCGGCCTGTAGGGAGGCGTTCTGGTTCCCAGCCGCCCCGGAGAGGCACGAGCCTCTCTGGACACCAAAGTGGGCGGAGCCAGTGAATCCTGCGCCCGTCCCTCAGAGGTCAAGGTGCACGACAGGAAGCATAAAAGCCAGGCCTCAGAGCTCAGTTGAAGCCCAGCTATTGGAGAGGCTGGATGCCTGTGGCGTAGCTCCCAGCTGCGAGGCCACAGCGGCTGGCAGCCGACCCGAGGACTGACCTGACCAGCCAAGCCTGCCGCTCGCCCGTTACCCCGAGGAGCCGCCAAGCCTGCCGCTCGCCCGTTACCCCGAGGAGCCGCCAAGCCTGCCGCTCGCCCGTTACCCCGAGGAGCCGCCAAGCCTGCCGCTCGCCCGTTACCCCGAGGAGCCCATGGTGTGTGACCCCTTGGAGGATGCCGCCCTGACCCAGAAGAGGGGGACGTTGGAAGTAGCCCAGGGGCAACTGACCCAAATCTGGCTGCAACACTGCCAGAGCCAATGTCAGTGTGTTGTGGCTAGGATCCTCACTGACACAGCAGCGGGGCTTCTGCCACTGCTAGGGCCCCGGGCTGGGACGCAGTGGAGCGGGTGGGCCTGCGTCCCCCCTGCCACCCAACATGTGGGTGGCAATCTACCCCTCTCCCAGGTCCTCCGGAGCCAGGGCCTGGGCTTGCTACAACCACTACTGTTTGCTCAGCCCCTGCCTGAGGGCTTGAGCCCTGACTGTTTGTTGCCCGCCCTGACCCAGGGTCTGGGCTTGCTAACAGCGAACTGTTTGCTCGGCCCCTCTCTAGGAGGGCCTGAGCTGCTGACTGACTACTGCACAGCCAAGTTAATTCCCCGACACACCTGACTGAAATAGCGAGGCGGTCTGGTTCCCAGCTGCCTCAGAATGGGGGCCGAAACCTCTACAGGGCCCTTAGAGTGTCCAAGTCGTCTAAAAAGAATGCAATACTCTTCTCTTCATCTAGGTCTTCAGAATCCCTAGATTTTAAAGTCAGAGAGCATTCAGCCACCTTGTTTTTCCTGCAATACTTGATTCTTCAGCAGTATAATGGGCAATAACATGATCTAAACATACTTTTGGACACTAACAGTCTGAATGCTTTGTGGACTGGCTGGTGGCAAATCTTACAATTTCACTGCTTCAGCAGTTGCCTGGATGACCAATTCATGTTTTTGTTGCAAGCTTTTGGAAGAACTTTGAAAAACCTGATATTTGGAACAAAAGTTTTTTCTGTGTGGTCTTTTGTTCCAGATCTCACTCAGCCATTCTTTCTCAAGAAATGCATGACCCACTCACTTCACAATGTAGAGGTTTAACATATGCTGTTGGCTTTACTGTAAAAATCCCCATAGGAGCAAGTTTTCCCTGTATATGTTTTTTAGAAGCACTGAGGTTTACTGCAACTTCACCTTTTTAAGTACTGTCTGATAATCCTGCTGTGAAATTACAGAAACAGTAGACCCTCTCAAGCTCCATTTTATGTCTCACTTCTACCACTTGTAAAGGAATCCAAGTAATACTTTGTTTATTTCTTGTTAATTAAACAGTTGTAAAGCTGCTACAGCATTCTCAGAGGAGTCGATGTTGTCATCTGGAAGTTGATGAATCTGAAAATCTGCTGGTATTGGCCTTAGAAAGTGATGGTTTTGCTTTTTGGACTGACCTGCACATTTTATGTGTGTCCTAATTTATTACAGTTTCTACAGGGTTTGTCTCGGAACCTACAATCATTTGCATTGGGAGACTGTTTCCCACAAAGCAATCACACCGTCTTTGAGTGTTTGCCATATTGTGCTGTCTGCCTTGACTCCTTCCCCACCAGTGTATTTGTTGCACAGATTTCATGATGCTGTTACAACTCTCTGGGTCTGTCATAGCAGTCTTCGTTGAAACACTAACTGCTAGTGCACATTTTAGGGTCAAATGAGCCTCGGTCAATAACCATTTTTGGGTTGCTTCATTCTGCATACCACACACTAACCAGTTCCTTACTGAATCATGTAAACTGTCTCCAAATTGGCAAAGCTCTGTTAATGGTCTTAATCCAGCCACATATTCAGGATTGTTTCTTTTTCTTCTTGAGTCTCTCTATAAAAGTGGAGACATTCTGCAGTCACCAGTGGTTTTGGGGAGAGATGATTTTTCTAGAATTTCCACTAGCTGAGCAAATGTTTTGTCTGCTGATTTAATAGTTAGGCTGTGCCGCAAGTTACAGGTTTTTGCACACATTACATTCAGTAAATCTGCCATCTTTTTCTCATCGCTGATATCATCAGCTACCGCATACTGTTCCAGTCGCTCGATATGAGTTGCCCAGTCCTCGACTGAGCTATCAAACAAGTCCATTTTCCTCACATGGTCAGCCAGGCATTTTTAACACTTTTTCTATCTACAGGAGTAGGCTTCCCACAGTCCCAGTGCTGCAGGCTGCAGTTTTAGTCTCACTTTCCTTAATCTTCTATTCCATTATATTCCTGGGTTAGGATCCCATGCTCACAGCTAATGGTTGTGTTTTTGATGTCTATACAACATTAAGAATATGGGGAAACCACGTGGGCACAGCTGAATTCCTAATAACTGTGTTTATTAACTATGTACAAATATACAAGGCCTAGTTACCTGTGCGCACTGCTTCTCTGGTAGAGTTCTGATGGCTTGTGTCATAAAGGGCAGGGAGTCCACTAGAGGGCTCCCAAACTATTTAAAGGGATATTATCCAATTGGTAGACACTACAGGTACCCTTGCAGCAGTTGCATGATACATAATTAGTTTTTCCAGTTTTTCATTTAAAAAAAACACCTGATTGATTTATTTCACACAGTGAGAAAACGTTCTTTAAAAAAGGTTTTATAGGTAGAATATTCATACTCTGTCAGTTATTGTCTGACATGCAACAAAATACACATCCCCCATTTTGGTTGCAGGTCTCCCACACTGGCAAGTTTGAAAGTTGAGTGTTATGACAGTTATAGGCATGGGCGGGGGTGGCAGCCACCAGTGGAGACCCTTGACATAGATAATCAGTATTTGTGCCAGCAGAGCCTGCCTTTGCTTGAATCTGGGGAGAAGCTGAACCCCTGCATGTCACATCTGCTTATCTCAACTACATGGATTGCAGCAGTGCAGCTCTACCAATGGCTGCCCACTGTTGCCTGAAATCAGTGCAAATCACCACTTATGTGACAGCAGCCATCATGACCAACATACCAGAAAGTGAACCAGAGATCTCCACAGCTCGACACCGGAGTCTCTACATCTTGAGCTAAAGGACTAGGCTCTATAGCTGGGGGCTGTTTCAAACACATCCTCTGTGGATCAGGCACAGAGGGGGGTGCATCACAGACACTGACCTGTGAGGTACATAGATGTTGTTGGAGTCCGTTAGTCTCGAGAGACGATGGATATGCGCCCATGGGGAATGTTTAGTTGATGGTTGTGCAGCATCTGTTGTGGCTGTCGAGCCCCACACGAGAGTGGCAGTCTCGATTGCATTTGCTGCATTTGAAGGCGGTGTCAGCTGTGGGTTGGAGCCACTGCTTCCTTTTTCGTTTAACCCGCTTTTCCTCGGCAAGCTGCCGCAGCTTGTCTTCGCCAGTTTTCAATCCAGTGGTCAGAGCGTGTCTCCATCTGCATCTGTCCTGGGCGAGCTCTTCCCAACTGTTGATGTCGATTTGAACAATCTTCAGGTCCCTCTTACAAACATCCTTGAAGCGAAGGTGGGGCTGTCCTGTAGCTCTGTTTCCAGAGGCAAGTTAGGCATACAACAGGTCTTTGGGGATCTGTCCATCTTCCATGTGACTTAGATGGCCAAGCCATCTGAGGCGGCGTTGACGGAGAAGAGTGAACATGCTGGAGATCTTGGCACGTTCCAGCACCTCGTTGTTCGTTATTCGATCACTCCAAGTGATCCCGAGTATGTGACGGAGGCAGCGCATGTGGAAGGTGTTCAGTCTCTTTTCTTGCGAAGCGTAGAGGGTCCAAGTTTCGCTGGCATAGAGAAGAGTGTTTAGCACACATGCACGGTACACAGCGACCTTTGTGTTGATGGTCAGCATGTTGTTGTTCCATACTCTCTGTGACAATCTGGCCAAAATTGTGAAGGCCTTGCCGATTCTACGGTTGATAGGTCCAGTGAAAGGTTGTCCGTGATGGTAGATCCAGGGTAGGTGAACTGACTGACCACCTCTAGCACATAGTCATTGATGGCAATGCTTGGATGTTCTGCATCCTGGGCCATAACTTTGGTCTTCTGAAGACTGATTGTCAACCCGAACTCTTCGCAAGCTCTGGAAAAGCGATCAATCAGATGCTGGAGATCGATTTCTGTGTGGGTGGCCAGGGCAGCGTCGTCTGCAAACAGCATGTCTCTGATTGTTGCCTCCCGTACCTTGCTTTTGGCCTTTAGTCGAGCCAGATTGAAAAGTCTCCTGTCAGACCGGGTGGGGAGATAGACTCCCTCTGTGGAATTTCCAAAGGCACGTTTCAGCAATGCTGCGAAGAAGATGCCGAAGAGTGTGGGAGCGAGAACGCAGCCTTGTTTTACTCCACTGTGGATGTCGAAGGCATCAGAGGACGAGCCATCATACAGTACTGTGCCTTTCATGTTGTCGTGAAAAGACTGGATCACGCTCAGCAGCTTCGGTGGGCAGCCAACCTTTACCAGGATCTTGAACAGCCCATCTCTGTTCACAAGGTCGAAAGCTTTGGTCAGGTCTATGAAGGCAAGGAGTAGCGGTACATAGATAGAACTGTAAATAAGATGTTCTCTTGGGTAAACCTAGGGGCGGAGGGAGTCTGGGTGTTTGTGGAAAGTCAGAAAAGCCACTTTCACACAAAGCCCCACACTTGTGAATGCTGAAGAACGTGCATCCCTGGATAGTCTGAAGTGCTGAATTATCAGACTTAGCTGGAATCTGAGAGATTTTATATTTACTTTTAAATGTGTTGTGGCAGTGGAATGATGTAAGAGCAACAATGAACTTCCTGAAAAGTTCATTGTTGGGTGACCATACATCCTGTTTGGCCGGGACAGTCCCTTTTGTAAGCCCTGTCCCAGCCATCCTGACTTTTTTGGCAAAACTGGGCACTTGTGATGTAAATTGTTCTTGCCAACTGATCATTCATTGGCAACAGCAAACAGGACAAATGCAGTTTTGCCAAAAACATGGGATGTGACCCCTAGCGAGGCGTGGAGGAACGTGCAAGGGGAAGGGGGACAAGCGGCAACACAGCCCCATGTGGGTGGATTGCAGAGGAGGGCCTCGGGTTGGCCCCATGTGCAGGAGGGGAGGGGAGAGGGGGGTCTCAGGCCGGGCCCATGGGGGCAGGCTGCAGGGTGCCTAGGGACGGACAAGCATGCAAGGAGAAGAGGGGGGCCTAGGGCCAGCCCCATGCGGGGCAGGAGGCAAGGGGACTCGGGGCCCCGCAAAGGTGAGGAGCCTCAGGCTAGCTCTCTGTGGTGTCCCTTTTTCCCTCTGAGAAAAAATGGTCGCCCTATTGAAAAGCCTCAATATATGCAAATTCTTGTTATCCGGTTCCAGTCCTGCATGTAGCAGGATAAAGGGGTGTTGTCTAAAATAGCAAGGCTTATTGAAGTCAAAAGAAACAGGAAAGAACTATGAATGAAACATTATTAATAATAAAGCTAAATGCAAAATCTAAACAAAGATAAAATCCAGCTCCTCTCTCGACGAGAGTCAAGCATAAGTAAAAATGTAAACATAAAGAAAATGGCTCATTATCCTTAGTATAAGTCAGTTAAACTTTAATAGACAGCAGGGTTAAATCTGGCTCACAATCTATGAGGCGTAGCAGAGCTGATTAACTCTGAGAAATTCACAACTGCATTTTCAATAGAGCTTGTTCACAATTTTTTTATGAAAATGGTATTTCAACTAAAACAATTTTTTGTGCAAAAAATTCATTTTGGTTGAAATTTTTGGTTTCTCAGTAACAAAACAAAACAAAAGCAAACAAAAAACCCTAGAAACCAAAGCCTGGAAACGTTTCAGTTAAAATGTCCAATTTTTGGTAAAAATACTCAATTTTTGTTTTTTGAAAACTGAAAACTTTTACCAAAATACCATTTTTTACTTTTACTGTTTTCAGTAATTCAATGTTTCATTTTTGATTTTAATTGAAAAAACAGATACATTTTCATGAGACATTTACAACAAATTTTAAAAAATTCCAGTGAAAAATTGGCATTTTCCAACCAGTTCTAATTTTTAAACTTCCAAAGCTCTGATTAAGAATGGCTTTGTGAGAAATGGCCTGGTTGGCTAGCAGCTGTGGTGTGGTGTAGTTTTTATTTATTTAATTTATTGATTTATAATGAGGGCTGGCCCACCATGTAAACATACCCTCTGCTCAGTTTGTATAATGAAAACTGCATGAACTAGAAACCTATTCAAACTGACTTTCACTCAGAATCCTTTTGTAATCTAAATTTGAGAATACAGTCTATTCTCCCATGGACCTGCTAGAGCAATCTTTACTAAATTAAGTGGGAGTTACATTTGCATACAGAGGAGAGAAACGATAGACCCCCTAGTAAACAGACGTCTGTGTTGGAAGATTTAATTTAGGATGGATGATTTTTCTAGTCAGCAAGCTTCTTCAGTAGACTCAACAAGTTGCATCAGCAGTTCTCCCATGACTCTGAGGCCATGTCTAGACTAGAAAAAAGGTTGTGCTTACAAATGTGTTAGTTAGCCATGGTGGATGCTAGCAGGGAGCATCGATTTGAAAATGACCTGCTCAAACAGGTGCTATCCTTGAACAGGCTGGCAGCTGGGATGGTTGAAGTTGAATCTAGACTAAGGTTCTTCTTCAGACATGTAGAGGAAGACAGGCGTGAGGAAGGGGAAGACACAGAACAAGGATTGGGAGGTGACATGGCAAGAAAGAGGAAAGAAGGGTTGCGGGAGCTTTTTATGGAATTATTTGCTTGTGTCGTGCTGCAGACCATCCATTATTCTCGGCATTACAAAGTGAGCTTAACATTTTTGAAGGAAAAGTAATTACCCAGTCGCAGCAGCACAATCTGGAATAGAAGCCGTTTGATTTAAAACATTTTCTGTTCAAAATTAAGTTAGAAACAGGCATATCAAGACAGTTGAGTGACTGAACATCTCAATGTAATACATACATGTGTGTGTGTGAATTTGTTACGTGTGGCTGGCATTGTTTCCAGCCTCTGTGAAACCAATGGCCTACTTTTTTTTTGTTTTTAAAAAAAAGCAAGCCGAATTTCACTAAGATTTTGAATTTTTAGGATAGTCTCTTAAGATCAGTCACTAAGCTATATAGCCAGCCAGGTCTCAAAAAAGGAGAAACGTCCTGCATGCTGAGGGGAATGATAGATCCAAACCAGCATGGAACATCATTTTTTAAACCAGCAGATGCCTTAACGTAATACAAACAAGCCTCAGTAGCGTTAAAATACTTCTTACACACCTGCTTTCATCAGGATGTGACAGATGACTAACAGGAGACATACATAAAGAAGAAGGAAACTAAATGGATACATCACTAGCTTCTACGCATGTGTATGTGTGTGTCTAGTGTTATGTATCATGCATTCATGTGTCTGTGTAACTATCAGTCTACATATTTGCACTCCGACTGGCACAAAATTGTACCCAACAATGATTTCTCATCTCTCCAGTTTTCTGTGGTGATTGGAGGGTTTGAGAGGAGAAAGACGGCATCCTTTAAAACAAAACATCCCCCCAAAAAACCTGGGACTTGTTTTTTAAAATGGAAATGAACCTCGCTGCAGGTGGAGACTGAGCTCCCTAGCTCGGCATGTTCTGACATAGAAAACAGAGCTCTTCACACTGGATGTTGTTGTGTGCCAGCAGGATAGAGTTCTGATGTATTTCAAGGTTGTCATTTGACTTTAATACAGTTTTATTTTGAAGTGTTTTGCTTTTGTTTTTTCCTGGGGATGTTTCTTGCAAGGTTGCAGGGGGTCCTCTTATATCCTGGCTGAAAGCCCGAGAATTGCTCCCATTTTAACCAAACTCACTCACTGATCCCCACAATTCAGCCAGTATTGTTGCAGAGGAGGACAAGTGGATGGTAGGCAGGATTTTCAAAAGTCCTTAAGGGAAAGTCAGCGGACTTATGCTCCTAAATTGACAATCTCCCCCTGAATTCATGTCCAAGTCTTCGATTAAGCAAAGAATGTAAGAACTCATTTAATAGAGATGGCTGAAATTTCATTGATGGTGAGGTTTTGTTGTTGAAAAATAGGATTTCATCTAAAATGTTCTTTAAAAAAAAATCTGTTTGACAAAATGTTTTATCTTTAAGAAATTCTGAACAATTTTTGGTAAGTATTTTTGAAAAAAAATATTTTGCAATTGTTGGAAAATTTAGGCATGGATTAAGTCACTTTCTCTTGGGCTCTTTTTTGGTTTTTTACTCAATTTCTTTTTTTCCCACTGAATAAATGGGAGGGGAGAGCAAATGGAGGGGATGGAATAAAAGAATGTGAAAAAGTGGGCATTTTCCTAAAATTTCAAAAGATTCCAAAAATATAGAAAAAAATTGACTTTTGAATATTTTATTAAATACAGAAATATTTGTTTGAACCTTAGTCCATAAGCACCCTCTGTAACTTCCACGGGACCACACATGGAGTCAGGGCTGGCTCTACCATTTTTGCTGCCCCAAGCAGCACGCCGAATTGCCACTGTGGACGGCTGAAGACAGAAGCTGCCGTGAAATTGCCGCTGCCGCGGAAATGTGCGTGCCACCCTAACAGCACACGGACTGCCGCCCTTGCAGATTGCCGCCACAAGCACCTGCTTGGAACGCTGGTGCCTGGAGCCAGCCGTGCATGGAGTACGGTACTACTGACCATGAGCAAAGGTAGCAACACCAGACTACCATGGAAGTGGATGCAAGACAGTAGTTGTGGGGAATAAGAGCTGATGTTTGGATTGGAATCTAGTTAAGTAAAGTATTTGTCATTATATTATATGCATCAGTTTATACTTTGTTCAAATCCCCGGAGGCTGCATGAATCCACCATTCTTTGTAATGACTATTGAGCTTTCCAGTGGATTAGATGGAGAACAATATTTCAGGCCTGTTTTGATCATTTTGTTTAGTTTGGAGGCTTGCAAACTACTTAAATCTTCTCCCAAATGTTTAAACTGTAGCTGTTTGATGAAGCAGTTAGTGCTTTGTGCAAAAGATTTGCATGGGAAATGGCTAAGAACTCAATAAAAATGTTTTGGTTTAAAAAAAATCCCCCGAAACATAGTGTAGAAATATTTGCTTATCACATGAAGGGGAAAATGAAAATAATGTCACAACTGAAAGCTGCCATGTCTAGTTGATTTTTCTCAGTGTTCTCTTTGGAGGGTCTGTCCCAAGAACTCACTACATGGTAGTGGTGATGAGAGTGATTTGCCCCTCTCTATCTGCCCTACTGTTAGCTGGAGAGCAAACAAGCAGAGGACTTGTTATGTTACTCTTCATGTGTTGGACTCCTTAATGCCTCAGGTAATGGGTGACTCCAGGTGATGTGCTGAGTCTGCCTTTAGAAGCCTTTAGAAGCTTTCTGAGAGTGTGTATTGCAAACTAGAAAAATCAGGGTTGCTACGCATTGGTATAGAAGTGTATTTGGCAGAGCTGCATGGGGAACCAAGATTGGAATGACAGTTCAGCATTGAGTTTTGAGGCTCGTTGGCTGAGCCCTGTAGGCCTTCAGGCCTGGAATAGCAGGGGGCACTGTAGAGCAGGATTGAAGTGTAACAGAAAAGCTGCATGATGGCCCAAGGGTGCAATAGCAGGGGGTGCCACAGGTCAGGAGTGAGGGGCATTGGCAGCGGAAGGAAAGCGTGTTCAGTATCTCCCTGCCCTCTGACACAGTCTTGTCAGTGCCGACAGTCTGTCTGTTTCATAAGCATCTAATTAATCCCAGTATTAAAATTAAACTCAAATCAAACTACAACCGCTAAAGAATCCAAAGCATGTTCTTACTCCCCCTGTACGTGCATCTGTCTCTTGTCTCTGCTGGAAATGCTCCTTAACCAGCTCTGTGTGCAGCCAGATGGGAAGTGACTGAATCCAGTGATCTCCTTTCCCTCCGGTGCCTCGACTGCTCTAGAGTGTGACACATGGAGGAGCCCACTGGTGGGGCTTACATGACAATTTCAGTTTAAGGAATGAGGCCACGTATGTTTCTGGCAGTTGTATAATTAGTTCAGTTTCTCAGCAGATGATCCATTGTTATTCGTGCTTTTTATAGCGAGAGCTAAGGAAGTGAGACATGACAGACGTATTTTAGTGGACGCCAACTTTATGTATATAGACATAGGGATAGATCCTCGGCTGCTCCCGAAAGGGCGGGGAGGGGGTACCATTGAGGTCTGCCCACTGCAGTGCCATGAGGGAGACTGAAGGTAGATCTACACTGCAATGAGAGGTGTGATTTGCAGCGTGTGTACGCATACCTGAGCCAGTAGTGTAGCTGGGGGGGAGCAGGGGGAGCAGGGGGAGCGGCCGCTCTCCCTGAGCACATTATCCAAAAGTGGCGCCTTTTTGAAAGGGTGGAGACGGAGTGGATGGAGGTGGATCCACAAAATAACGCAGGGCCGACAAAAGAATGTCGGGGTCCTGCTGCTGGCCTGGGTGAAAGAACCCAGCCTGGCAGCGGGCTGAGAGAGACCCCAGCTGAGAGAGACCCCGGCTGGCAGGAACCCACGAGGGGAATCCTAGAGCGGCGGCTGGCTGAGCCGCTGCTCAGCCCGCCAGCTCAGCAGAGACCCCGCTGCTCAGCCCGCCCTGCTCTGGGATTCCCCCCGCAGGCTCTCCTGCTAGCCGGGGTCTCTCAGCCCACTGCTGGCCTGGGTTCTTTCACCCAGGCTGGGAGCAGGCTGAGAGTCGGGGTGGCACCTTTATTTATGTGTTCACTCCCCCTGGTGTTAGAACCTGGCTACACCGCTGACCTGAGCTAGCTTTAATCTAGCTAGCATGGCTAAAAATAGCACAGAAGACTCTTCAGCATGGGCTAGGAATGGGAGTATGTATCCAGGGTTCCAAGGTGGGCCTGTACTGCCTACGCCACCATGTGTTCACTGCAGTTTTTAGTGAGCTAGTTAGATTAAAGCTAGCATGGGTACGCCAAGCCGGGCTGCAATCACACCTCTCATTGCTGTGAAGACAGCCGAAGAACTGATTGTCACTCCCTCAGCTTGGAAATGCTTTAAAGTCTGGCCCTTGAGTCCCATTCTTTGCATTTAGATATGTCCTAGAAGGTGACACTTGTTTCCCTGTTCCTGAATTTGGGAATGCCCTGGAGGCTGGCCCAGTTCTCTAATACGTATTATGCCGTACAGCCATGTGGAAACCTTGAGTCTGGGTCTCTCGCTTACTGAGCAGCAGTGGTTGGCTACATAGCTCGTACTGCACCTCAGCTGAGCTACCACACATATTTCAGAGCCAGATTCATTTCTTTTTCAACCAAAACTTTTGTTCCTCCAACTTATTAACATCAAAAATACAAAACTCTTAAAACTGAAGTTAAAGCCAATGTTAGAGAGGGTAAAGAAAAGAATGTGAATCATTTAAAAATTTCTTCCTGTATTATTCTTTTCCCCCATGCCTGCAGCCTTTTGCCAGACTGCTAGGTGGGTCTCACCTCTGCCCAGCCAGAGAGAAAAGAGGCACTGAGAACAAAAGCAAGGAGATGGGGAAAAATTGTCATGACTGGAGAAATTCCATGGATCACTAAAACTGCACCTATTGCTATCAATGCTTTACTTTCACCTCTGCAAATGGGTTTGATGCCTGCTTCAAAGCCTCTGTGAGCTGAGTTCAGGTGGAGGTCAGCCCATCTCCTAGAAGAATGGAGTGAGTACAGTGGAATGGAATGTGAGGTGCATTGCCATATGGAGAATGGCTGTGCAGTTCGCCCCTAGAGGGTAGCACTTTAGTGGTTATCCCTTGACTCAGTGGTGTAACATCTGTAAAGTGCTTTGAGCCCCCAAAAAGATGCCAAATGCTAAAAAGATGCAACTGTGTTTAATTCATCCTGTCTTGTGGCATTTCCTTCTGGGAGGGAGAAAATGAAGGAAACAAGGTTTAAAGGGAATTGCCCAAAAGTAAAAATCAACAGATGGGTGGATAAGTCTTAATGCCTTCACCCCACCCCAAATTGACACAATTGTTTGAATTTAAGGCTAGAGTCTAGCTCCTGCTAGCACAAACTCCTATCTCCCAACCAAGTCTTTGGAAGGAACTACAGGCCTATGAGTAAAGTTTAGCTACAAATGAGTTTGCTTCTTTTTTTATTGCTTCCTGCTTGCTTTTATTTTTTGTTGAATTGTGTTGAGACTGTGCATCTCTCTGCCTCTTTAATCTTCCTCTTTTGAATTCATTTACAATGCGATAGATCTAGTTTGTGTTTAAGGATCTGTCAGTGGGACCAGCATAATGCATCTCAAATGGTAAAAGTTTGCATCTTAATTGATTACCCATGATGCTGCTTGGCCGAGTCCTCTGCTACAAATAGAGCATCAACAGGCACAGAGGGAGGAAAGAGGGGGGGGAATGTCACTGAAGAGTTTTAAAAGGATTTGTGTTAATTCCTCCAAGGCGTCTCTATGTGATGTTTCTCAGTCAATAGGAGATTAGATCGGAGATCGGATTTAAACAAAGTGCTGGCTCATCATAGCCATCGTTAATCCTTTTCTATCCATTCCCACAATAGGCATTAATGTAGGAACAAAACAAACACACACACACAAAAGCATAAGAATGCACTCCTGCAGAGGACTTTTCATTCTTCTTTTTATTTCACTGCACATCAAGGAGAGCACCATAGATCTGAATATTTCTGGTCTCTTTGTTCCCAGGAAGAGGAGGTTTCTGTTCCTAGGTAGTCGAGAGGAACTTAAAATGTCACGCTCCAACTGAATGCAAGGCTGCCCGGCTGTCAGGTTTCCACTGCAATCACAAACCTCCTGAGTTCACCCTGGTTGTAGCCAGGTTAGAAGCCAGAATGAGCCCTCCATACTCCAGGGAAGGGTGAGGGGAATGAATAGTGAGCCAGGGCTGGTTTGGACTTTAAGCACTGGGGTCCCTTAGACAGACTGTACAGCTCAAAGCCAACCATGAGAATAATGACGTGACCTGATGGTGTAGTAGAAAAGGTCCCAATTTCCCTTGGATTCAATTCAGTGCCAGGCCAGCGCAAAGATTGAGGGAGCTTACTGCCAGCCAGAGCCTGGCATGCTGTAAATCAGTGCTGTGCTGGTTTGCGGATAAGGCACATGTACTCCAGTCTCAGTACTATCTCTTCTGTAATAATGTCTCCTAGTAGGGTTGCCAACTTTGTAATATTTAAAAACCAGATACTCCAGCAGGAGTGCTGGAACCTCCCGTGCACCCAGGGCCAGCCTGAGGCACGGGCAAACTGGGCAAAAGCCCAGGGCGCCGTTATAAATGGGGCATCTCCAGAGCAGGGGTGCCCCTACCCCTGCTGCTCTGCTGGTGTCTGTAGCCCTGCAGCTCCTGCTCCCTGCCTTGGAGCTGCCCCTGCTAGCTACTTCTCAGGGGGGCAGGGGTGGCGGGAAGAGGATGGGCACTGATGTCAGGGTGTCCCCTGGCCCCTCCTGCCCATGTACCCCACCCCCACAGAGAGGAGTGGGGTGGAGGGACAGGGCTCACCAAGAGGGGGACAGAGCTACTGCTGTGCCTGAAGGAGCTTTCCTTCAGACTGGTGAGTGCCACGCTCTTAAAGGAGCAGCACGCAGTCTCACACACTCCCCCAGCTCGCACATTCTGTCTCTTTCACACTCACCCCTCACCACATATATTATTGTTGTTGTTACTTATTGGTACTTCCTGCAATTCACATATATTCTCTGTAATTTTATTCTTTCAAAGTGCTATTATTTTAGTTTTTGACTGGTCTATGCATTTCATAATTTTATTTCTCTCCTACGCTTAAATTTAGTTCTTTGAGTAGTGAGTTCTAAAACGCCTAATCTGTCCTGTCTGGAGTAATTATCATTATTACTTTTATTATCATATTGTGCTTTGTCATTCATCATTTAAAGTGGTACAATCAAATAATAGTATCCTTCTAGAATGTAACTTTAGCTTGTTCTAACCTTAGCAGTGCCAGTCTGAAAAACATTAGCTAAACACATAACTTTAGACACTGGGCAGATGAAGGTTGCTTATTTTCAAATTGTATTTTTAGTTATATCTGTAAAATAACTTGCATGAAAATAAATGCAGTTCCTACTATGATACTAGTAGCAATGATGGAGTCAAATGTTAGTGAGTCACGTGAAGGATTGTGATCAGTAAACTTAAATGCCAAAATAATTAGAAAAATAAATTCCCTTTCTGAATAAAAGAGAAAAAAAACCTTAATCACATATGTTAAAATTATGTTTTTAGTGAAAAGCAATTGTCTAAAATAGAGTAGATAATGGCAGTAACACAGAGGGTGTCTGCTAGAGAAAGTAAGCAGATTTTATTTATTTCTACTAAAGATAGTGTACAAAGTATCAAATGTGTGTTTCTAATATCTGTTAAAGCTTCAGAACTGATACCTCAAGGCTTGGGATTGGGAATATTTTGCTGTATTATCTCCTGATTGTTTTAAATTTACATATAAACTTTAAACATGGCTTTAATTGGAGTTTGTACATATTTTTTTTCTTTAGAGTGCTCCTGTCAGCAAATTCCTAAGTTATTATCTGCAAAAACTCTAGAGTTTTCAGGTGCCTACGTAGTCCCTGGAATCATGGTTAAAGTTTCCTCCCACCTCCCAAAATCTGAAATGGTGCCCTGGTGAGCCAGGAGTTGCCAGAGGGCTGCAGGAGGGCCTTCAGCTCTGGCAAAATGCAGCCCCACTGTGACAGTACGAAGCTCACCTTGAGCCACATGCCGAGCACCAAGCATCACAAGCCACAACAGCAGTGCAGAAGTCAGGGTGGCAATACACCATATACCATGCCACCCTGAGTTCTGCGCTGCTGCTGGCGGCGGCGTTGCCCTCAGAGCTGGGCACCCAACCAGCACCTGCCAGCAGGGTTGCCAACTTTCTAATTACCAAAAACCGAACACCCTAGCCCCACCCCTTCCCCAAGGCCCCACTCCTCACTCACTACATTCCCCCTCCCTCTGTGGCTCGCTCTCCCCCACCCTCACTCACTTTCACTGGGATGGGGCAGGGGCTTGGAGTGTGAGAGCGGGTGAGAGCTCTAGCTGGGGGTACGGGCTCAGGGACTCGAAATGTGGAAGGGGGCTGCAGATTGAGGCAGGGGATTGGGGTGTGGGAGGTGTAAAGGCTCTGGGGTGGGGATGGGGATGAGGCGTTTGTGGTGCAGGATGGTGTCCAGGCTGGTGAGTGGGGCCAAGGGATTCGGAGTGTAGGAGAACGCTGTGGGTTGAGGCAGAGTGTTGGAGTGTGGGGAGTGAGGGCTCTGGGCTGGGAGTGCTGGCTCTGGGGTGGGGATGGGGATGAGCGGTTTGGGGTACAGGAGGGGGCAGGTGGTTTGGGCATGGGGTTGGGGCATGGGCTTACCTCCGGCGGTTCCCGGTCAGCGGTGCAACGGAGGTGCTAAGGCAGGCTGCCTGCCTGTCCTGGCACCACAGACCATGCTGGGCCCCGGAAGCAGCCAGTTTGAGGTCCGGCTCCTAGGCGGAGGCACGCAGGTGACTGCGTGCTGCTCTCGCCCGCAGGCACTGCCCCCCCCCCAGCTCCCATTGGTGGTTCCTGGCCAATGAGTGTGTGGAACTGGTGCTCGGCGCAGGGACAGCAAGCGAAGCCCCGTGGGGCGCCCCCCGCCTAGGAGCCAGACCTGCTGGCCACTTCTGGGGCACAGCATGGTGTCAGAACAGGTAGGGACTACCTTGCCTTAGCCAGGCAGCACCACTGACCAGACTTTTAATGGCTGACCGGAGCTGCCAGGGTCCCTTTTTGACCGGGTGGTCTGGTAGAAAACTGGACACCTGGTCACCCTACCCACCAGTATCAGGCCACCCTGCCAGTGTCTAATTTGTGCCGGGACTGAGCTCTGGCATCTCTTTCAATACAAATTAAACACTGGGGGAGGCAGCGGGCCCCAGAAGTGATGGGGGCGTGGAAAGCCCAGGGAGTCCATGGAGGCCAGGAGTGATTGGGGGGGCACCAAAATACAAGTTCGCCCAGGGTGCCATTTTCACTAACACCGTCCCTGTCGTTCCTGCCTGCCTCTATCACCTTTGAGGCCCCACCTCTTTCCCCAAGGCCCCCCATTCTCTCCACTCCTCCCCCCATCGCTTGCAGCTTTTCCCGTCTCCCCCACTCTGCCTGGGTCAGGAGGGACTCACCTGCAGAGCTGGGGCTGGGAGCTGCAGCCACCCAATGCAGGAAGGAGGTGGCCCTGGCTGAGTAGGGGCTGGTACGGGCGACTCAGCAGCTCCCTGCCTCCCCCATCCGCAGTAGCCGGACTTCGGGTGTCTGGTCAGTAGATCTGATCAGACACTGTCAGGTCCCCTTTCCAACTGGACTTTCTGGTCAAAAACCGGACACCTTGCAACCCTATCTCCTAGGAATGCTAGTGAGGAAACAGGACTTTAGTGCCTGGCTCCAGTCACACGATCTGGTTCATGTCACATGACTGGGGTCAGTTTCTACAGCCTCTAGTGCAGTGGTTCCCAAACTTTAACCACCTATGAACCCCTTTAACTAAAATGTCACGTCTCATGAACCCCCTCCTAAAAATGAACATTTCCAGGGATTTTTCTCCTTTACTGGAGTATAAATTATCAAAGCAGTGATATTGGAAATATAAAATTTGTTTTTATGACATGCTTATTAAATAATAATTAATAATAAATAGTGTGTATCATTACAGTATATTCATTACATTATGAAAATGGCAACACTCTTCCAAGATCTCACTTTTGTAGCTTGTATCACTTTGAATAAGCCTGTTATAAGACAAGGCTCCTATGTTTCATCAAGGAGTATCAGATGTGAAACAGCATGAAGGTATTTAAGAAGCCAACTAGGAGTTCCTCCTACATGAATATTCAGGTCTTGAGCAGTCCAGGCAAACAACACATGTTACAACAAAGCTTAAACTTGTTCTTCATAATAATTTTAAAAACAATATTAGCAGCCTATTTAATTTTAAAAATAGCAAAAAATATCCACCTCCCTTTTCATTTCTTAGAAGGAGTCTTAAAGTTCAAATCTCCTCAGTGTGACTGATATGCTTTCTTTGATCTGCTTAGCTCTTGCAAGTCCAGGGGGCTCCAGGCTGCTGGCCCCATGCTGCCCAGAGTCCGTAGAGACAGCTCTGTCCGCCATTAAGGAAGTTTTTCCCGAGAACCCCCTGTAACATTTTGAGAACCCCCAGGGGTTCCCAAACCCCAGTTTGGGAACCACTGCTCTAGTGGTTACTGTTACACCCTCCACCTCCCTGCTCTGGGCAGGAGATCTCTGATTGCTGCATAGTAGAGTGACCAGATAGCAAGTGTGAGAAATCAGGACAGAGGGTGGGCAGTAATAGGCGCCTATATAAGAAAAAGGCCCAAATATCGGAACTGTCCCTATAAAATCGGGACACCTGGTTACTCTACTTCATAGGGCTCCCATGTCTCAGCCCAATCTGTTGCATCTCCTCCTATAGAGAAACTGCATGTTTTAAAGTAGGCTACTGTATGCTCACTTGTCTTGTGGGGTGGAGAAGGGAGCAAGAAAAGGCATTCTACAGGCTCCCTCCTATTTTCTTTTCCTCTTGAGACAAAAGAAAGGAGCACAAAGTGGCTAATACTACGTTTGCATCCATTGTATTTCAGAAGATCCTTGCTAGACTTAAATGTCCCTGATTTTTGTCTGCAGATTCCCTATGTTCTTTCAGTATTGTCTCACCATGAAGGACTGAGATTAATTGATAATTAATATACCACCTTCCATCAAAGAATATCAAAGTGCTTCACAAATATTAACTAACTTACCTTCACAACACCTTCAGGAGGCCAGTAGGGATCATTAGTCCCATCTTACAGATGGGGAAACTTAGTCACAAAGAAATTATGTGACTTGTCCAAGGTCACACAAGGAGTCTGTGGCATAGTCAGGAATAAAACCCCAGATCTCGACACCCATTCTGATTCTTTAAACTCAAGACCATCCTTCTCCCAAATACTGACTGATGTTATCTAAACAGTAGGAGTTTCATTCCTAACCTCCAAAGCTGCTAGCACAGGAGTGCTGAGTCTCTCTTGTCCTTTTTTGATGGACACACTCAGGGAGTTGAGTCTATTCCCTGCAGGAAAATAAATAATCCATTTACTGTTGCTGTTTGACATTATCTAACAAACTTTTCTCAGACATCTAAAACACAGGTGACCAGAAACAGAATCTGTTTAAAATATATTTGTCCAATTTCCATCAAGGTTCTGGACAAATATTCCCTCTGACACACAGCAACCTTATATGCATCTTTCATAGGCACTCCCTGTCCTTCAAGGAGTGATCAGTTGTGGCATAAGCTTGCTCCACTGTCTCCTCTTCTTCCCACCCACCCCCCATCCCTGAACACTCTTTTGCCCTTTACCCCAGCATCTAACTCTGATGAGACTCGTGCTCTCTATTTCCAGCCTGTTTACCTGTACCCATAACCCCATTCCCTTCCAACTACAGACTTATTTTGCCTCTGCTACAACCCCTCCCTCTCCCTTTCTCCTGGCTCCTTCTCCTCAGTATATAAGCATGCTTTAGAATAACCCCATCTTCAAAACTACTCTTAAGACCACCTGCTCTCTAGCCAGCATCCCATCTCCCTTCTTTTCTTCACTTCTTAATTCCTTTACACCTCTTCACAACTGCTGAATAGACTTCCTCTCCTCTGATTCCCTTCCAACCTGGCTTCTGCCTTCTCCACGCCACCAAATCCCCTCTTATCAAGGTCCCTGGCCAAGTCTCAGGACCTGTATTCTTTCCTCATTCTCCTTGATCTGTCTGCAGCCTCCAGTACTGTAGATCACACTGGTCTACTTGCAACACTGTCCACCTTCAGCTTCTGTGAATTTAGTCCTTTCTTGGTTCTTCTCCCTCTCCAATTGCTCTTTTAACACCTCCTTGGGTAGCTCCTGCTCCTGTCCTGTCTGTCTAGGTTTTTATACCATGCCCATTGTCATGGTACCTGAGTACCTCCTCTCTCCATCTGTTCTGATGTCCAGTAGGACTCTGTCCTTGATCCCTTCCCTCCTCACGTTATCCTTGGGTGACCTCCTCTGAGTTAGCACAAACCCACTTACTATCTCCATGTGCATGGCGCATGGATTTACTTCTCCAGATCTGACCTGTTCCATCCATCCAGTCCCATGTATCTGACGGTTGCTCTGTAATACCATCCTGAATAATTCACCTTCAGATCAAGCTCAACATAATAAAAGCAAGCTCTTTATTTTCCTTCCAAAGCCTTCTCTTCTTCAACCACCCCTCACTGCTGAAGATACAGTACCGCCATCTTTTTTCCTTTCTGCTTCTTCCCACTCATCCAAACTGTGTCCAAGCCCTGTTGCTTGTTTCTTTGCTGGAACTGTTGGGAAAAACAAGCAGGAAAAGAAAGAATGACTCAAGATAAACCACTTATGTGCAAACACTTGGGGTTTGTTAAGAGACAATGCCAGGAGAGGAAAAGAGGGAAAATCAGATAAAAATAACTGTTGCTGGATTTAAAAGGGATGTGCAAGAAAGAGGGAGTTGTTTGGGGTAACCAGTCTGAGACACGATACACCCCACTGGCAGTGTTTGAAGAAGTTATGCCTGCCCAGGTTACCATCAGGGAATGGTAAGCCTTTAGTTAAGATAGACCTGCACTGTCAGGGTTCCCTCCCCACTCTAAACTCTAGGGTAAAGACTTTCTTTCTCCTCCATAGCATACTTCCTCTCTCTTTCTTTTTCATCAATCTCCATCTGTCTAAGTTGTAGCAGTCTTGCATGTTTCCTCTCCTCCTCAGCATGTTCTTTATCTTTCTCATTGGCTTGCAGTCTAGCTAGCTCAAGTTTAAAAGCTGCTTCACTGGCAGTCATCTTAGCCTTTCTGTTTTTAATCTGTCTTAACCCGAGAGAGTTAGAAGAAAAAAAAAAACTTGCTTGGGTATTCCCTGTAGGGGGTTAATTACCTGCTTTCATATGTAGATACTCTAGCTCCTAGCAGCTTAACCCCTCCCCCCTCCCTGCTTCCAAGCAGCTACAGGGAAGAGCCAGAGAGAAGAATTTTTTTTTCTAAACTCCCTGTCTCTGGTTCTAAAAAAATCTCTGGTTCAATATATATCCCACCGCTCTGCCACCATGTCAGGGTTCCTCCCCACTCTAAACTCTAGGGTAAAGATGTGGGGACCCGCATGAAGAGCTCCTAAGCTTAACTCTACCATCTTAGGTTAAAACCCCCAAGGTACAAAATTCCCTGCACCCTGAGAAATGCTTCTCTCACTGCCACCATCAAGTGTTTTAAACAGGAATCCAGGAAAGGAAACCACTTGAAGCTTCCTCTCCCGCCCCCAAAATACCCTCTCAAGCCCGTACCCCCCTTTCCTGGGAAGCTTGAGAATAATCTCCTAACCAATTGGTTACACAGTGATCTAAGAAAAACCCACCCCCGGGGTTTTAACACCATAGAAAACAGTCAACTTCTTAAAAGAAGGATTTTATTAACACAAAGAAGGTAAAATCATCTCTGTAAAATCAGGATGGTAACTATCTTACAGGGTACTCAATTTCCAAACTCAGAGGGATTCCCCCTCTGGACAAAACCTTAAAGTTACAAAAAAAAAAAAAAAAAAAAAAAAGGGAATAACCCCTCTCTCTCACACAGGGAACGTACACCAAGCAAAATAAACAGAAATCTACTCGCTATGCTGACTAAACTTACTTTAGAAAAGTGAGGATTTGATGAAAAGATGACTGGTTCCTTCTGACTCCAAGATCACTCTGAGTCTGACAAAGACCCACACACAAAGCTTTCCCCCTCCCAAGATTTGAAAGTATCTTGTCCCCTTATTGGTCAGATGCCGGCCAGGTCAGGTGTCGGTCTGGTTACCTGCATTTCTTAACCCTTTACTGGTAAGAGGATTTTATCTGCATCAGACCCTCTCCCCCTTCCCTTTATATTTATGACATGCACATAGACTGCTTGTCGTATGAAAATCCTTTTCTTTCTCTGAATGCTTTGTTCCTACTGCCAAAACAATACTTTGGTTTAAGAAGGCAGCTTGGTCACTATATTCACCACTGGTCACAGACCCTGAAGGAAGAAAACCCAGCTGCTGAATCTCATTGGCCCTGCTGGGTAAGTACAGTTGATATACAGGGTAGTGTAATCCAGGGCCTGGTCTAGAAGAGGGAGACTTGTGGAATTCCATCCCAAGATAGGTTAAAGCACCAGGCCTGACACCAGAAGAGCTACACTCCCAGAGACCAGAAAAGGGATGTTTGCAGTAGAAGACCGGACGCTAGGATATCTACATTTGTAGCTGATCAAATGATGGGTAAAATGCCCCTGGTAACTTCGCACCTGTTTTGACTCAGAGTAATTACTACTACCTCAGCTATTCTCTGCCTTTAGCAGGGCAGCAAGCTCTTTAGTGCTATACCTGGCTAGTCCATTTCTGCACAACCCAAAAGACTGGAAGAGCGCAGGGTGCTGCAGATCAGGACCAAGGCACAACTGTGTAGACCTCTACCATGGAGAGAGCAGAGAATGCTGCAGGACAGAAAGGCAGAGGTGCAGTGGCAGGCGTGTGTGGAGGAAGTTTGCACAGCAGCTGCCTGTGCTATAGGACTGGCTAGAACAGGTGAGGACCTTTTATGAGCATCAAATTTACATAATTTAGAAAAACAGAACATCCCCCCCGCCCCGTCCTTCTCCGTGCACACACAAACAGCAAATGAGAACTGGAGTAAAGAAAGGAAAAGGGTCCTTAAACATTAAACTATTTAGTCTTGAGGACAAAAACCCTTCAGGGGACAACACTTTAAAAGAAAAGACTTGATCTGTCATCTACTTTAATAACTACACTCTCTCCCATAAATTCCCCAGTTCCTCCGGCAATCCTCTCTCCTCAGAGAGCCCTGCTGGGAAGAGATGGGCTGGAAACAATGCAAGCTGACTCCTGCCAGCCCCAGACTGGTGCACAGAGAGCTCTGCCATCAGTAGCAAGACGTAGCCTGTGTTCACACAGACGGACCCAGCTGGCGTTGCCCTCCCCTGTGGGAAGGGGGGAAAAGGGTAAGAGGCTGAAATCTCTACTGAGCAATAGCAGCTGAGAGGAAAGGAGTGGAAAGCCTCTCTACTGCCATAAAAGCAAAATAAAAGAACCTCTTCTGAATTTCAAAGGTGACATTTCTTTAGGAGGGAAGTGGAATTCCACTAGCTGCTATTAGACAGATAGATCTCTCTTACTCACAATGCCTTAATGGTGGGCAGTGGGAGTTCTGCTTCCAGCATATAACCCAGCTTGTCACAACACTGTTTAAAGGGTACTGTGCTATAGTTCTTATCAGTCATTAATGAGTGAATACATACATTTGTCAAGTGGGCAGGGGATGACTCAAGAATTGGAAAATGGAGTGTGACTTATGGAGCATTTTTACATGGAGGGCACTGGAGTGAATCCAGATCTGTATGGAATGACTAGGTGGGCCTCAGTCAATTGCGTAATAGACAAATGTCTACACCAGCGGTTTTCAGACTATTTTTTTAACGGACCATTTGAAAATTGCTGAGGGTCTCAGCGGACCACTTAATGATCTTTCCAAATGTTGTTTGTACCATTAGCTAACTATTGTAAAGTGCTTTGGATAAAAGCGCAATATAAAAAAAACCTTAATAATTAACTTTTTTTGTTCTACAAATAAAAGCACACAACTCATATTTTAATATCAGTAGCCTTACCTTTCTAATGCAATGGATGTGCCCTCTCTCCCCCGCCATGGCAGCCCCCGAGCTGGGGCTGGGAAGGAAGGGGTTCTCTCCCCAGCCACAGAGCTGAGGCTGGGAAGGAGGGGGGGGGGGTGTCTCCCCTGCCACAGCAGCCACAGAGCTGAGGCTGGGAAGAAGGGGGGGATCCTCTCCCCTGCCACAGAAGCCACAGAGCTGAGGCTGGGAAGGAGGGGGATCTCTCCCCTGCCACAACAGGTACAGAGCTGAGGCTGGGAAGGAGGACCATTTCTCCCTGGCATCCGCAGCCCTGGAGCTCAGAAAAGTTGCCTCTTTCTCTGGCCACTGCAGCCCTGCACGTCCCAAATTCCCCCCACCCCCTCTTCTCACCCCACTGCCCCCTCCCACCTACTCCCTATTCCCCCCAAGGCCACCACCTCACCTTACATGTGCGTCTTCTCCAGGGTCCAGGCACCTAATTAGTGGAGCCTTGCCTGCACGACTCCACTAACTAGGTGGGTGGCCCTTCATTCTCTCCCGTGTGGCCACCCAGGCGCACACCTTAGAGGGAACTATCCACGGACCACCTGAATGGAGCTCGCGGACCACAGTTTGAGAACCTCTGTTCTACACCAAATGAACCACATCTCCCGGTTGGAAGTTTCAGCAGAAACTATACATGTACCACAAACAAAACCTGTACATCAACACTATAAAAACTTACAGAAACAACATATGCCAACCATAATTCTGAGCACTCTGTCTGGATGCTATAACACCCATCCTTTGACTGTCTTGTCTAGATGAGTGGTTCTCAACCTTTTTTCATGTGCGAACTCCTAAAAAAAACTTTGAATGGAGGTGTGGACCCCTTTAGAAATCTATTGTCGGTCTATATAGCTGAATTCTGTTCAGTCAGGTGTCTGTCTAAAAGCCTTTTACGGACTCCTTAGACATAGTCTGCAGACCCCCAGGGCAGCAAGCTCTTTAGTGCTATACCTGGCTAGTCCATTCCTGAAAAACCCAAAAGACAGGAATAGCGCAGGGTGCTGCAGATCAGGACCAAGGCACAACTGTGTAGACCTCTAGCATGGAGAGAGCAGAGTGTGCTGCAGGACAGAAAGACAGAGCCACTGGTCTAGATCAGGAGTTCTTCACTACCATGGATGGGGGGTTAGAGGCGGCGGTCCTTGCACCATGGTCCACAGAGTGATAAGTCACTAGTAAATTCCAACCTGCTACCCAGTGCCCTGCTAACGGTTACTAGAATTGAAACTGAACCCTGACAAAGGACTCCTGTCCTGGACTGCAACTGGAAGAATGCTAGGGGCTCGGATTGGTTCACAATCTCTACAGAAACCCAGCTCAGAAACACAAAGTTGTCCGTGCAGTTGGGATCTCCCTGTTTAGGATTGCTTTCCCTGTAATACCTGCTCCTGACACCTGACTCTTGGTTTTGCTGTCTGGCTTGCCTTGGACTGACCTCCTGGTAGCTGAGCAGACTCCGGCTCTAAGTCAGAGTGCCCACACCCCAGTCATGAATTCAGGGAAAGGGTTGTCTTTTATTATGCCTGTATACAGCGCCTAGCACCCTGGGCTCTGATCTTGGTTGCGGCCTCTAGAATGATACTGGAATACAAACAAAGAGGCCCAAGACTGAATAGGCCAGAGAGACTTCACTTCCCTCTCAGCCTCAGAGATTGTATCTCTTTCAGGTTTTGAGTAGAGCAGGGGAGATGATATGTGGGGAAGATTTCATTGCATTCCTGTGCTGTACCTGATCTGCAGCTAAATGGCCCTAATTCTCTAGGGCTGTCAATCCATCTCCTTTCACCAGGAATGCATTCATAATTTGCTCTGTCAGAAAGTTAATGCATTTCATGGCCAATTTAGAAACGGCACTGCATGGAGAAGAAGATACAAATACATTTTGTATCATTAACTGCAGACACATATTCACTAGCGCCATCAGCCCAGCCCAAGCTCTCCCGCCTCCTCAGAAACTGGTGCCAGCCTCCTTCCCCCTCCCCCACCTCACCCTAAGAATGCAGTGTCATGAGAGGATCCTTTCCCTGGAGGCCCACCTCCCCCACTTGCTACATCCCTGCAACACGAAAGAACTGACTGTGTTAGAGAATGTGTGTGTGTGTGTTTGTGGGGCGGGGGGAGTGGGGGAGAGATGATGACACAGACAATTAACACAGGAGGGTTTAAGAGGCTGGGCTCAGGAACTAGCTCCACTGGCTGGTGGGGCCTGAAAGCAGTGTGGAACGGCATGCTCAATCCCACGGGGAAAAGGTGTGCATGGCCGAGTCGCTAGAGACTGCCCGTGCGAGATCTCGAGGCATGCAGCCCTCCTCAGCCACAGGGAAGTGTTTGTGTGAGAAAAAGTGCGGAAGAAAAGAGGAATTCTCAAGGGGGAACCATCTCCCCGCAAATGTGACACCATGAAGACAAGAAGGGATGGATGTCCTCCTGAAGGGGGAATTGAAGAACCGTGTTGCAGATAGTAATGTCTGTGGGATCCGGTGCTCATTAAACCAGCCCCGCCCTGACACTCAGAGAGCCAGCCCCTCACAGGGCTGCTGGCCAACAACAGAAAAGTTGTCATCTCTTTGGAAGTCTTAGATATTCAAACCTGTGCCAGGTAGAACATGTGAACTTAGGGCAGCTGTGCCCCGGTAGCAATTGAGGGAAGACTCTCCTATGCTGACAAGAGAGCTTCTCCCGTCGGCATAGCTAATCCATCTCCCTGAGAGGCAGTAGCTATTTCGATGGGAGAAGCTCTCCTGTCAACAGAGCACTGTCTACACAGGTGCTTAGGTCAGTAGAACTACGTCGCTCAGGTGTGTGGATTTTTCACACCCCTGAGTGACGTAGTTATACTGATACAGGTCTGTAATATAGACCTGGCCTTAGAGGCCTCTCACTGTTTCAGCTGCATTTTTTATTGTAAACCCACTGCTTTCCTGCTCTTCTGCCTCAACAGTTTACATTAATGCACCACTGACCATATCTCCCTGGGATTGTGGCCAGACAGACTCAGATAATCACCCCTCCAAAGGTGTGAATTTTTGGCTTTCCTCCTACGCCATTGTAACGGGGTGTTGACTTTGAAGTGCAATTGCAGCCACTTAGATGCCCACCTTGTTCACCTCTTCCCTGCCGGATAAAATCCCTGACACGTGCTCCAAAGACTCTCCGTCAGCACAGCTGCGACAATAGCAATCGTTGAGTGCTGCAGCAGCGGGGAGGTTGAACAACAAGCTAGGACAGAGCAGCCCAGGTCTGAAAACAATGCTGAGGCCCCAGGAGGAGCAGGCACAGACAAGTGAGCATTGCCAACACAGCTGACTGAAGTGCAAACAAAATCTATTTTAAGCTGCCACCTTCAACCTCCTCCCTTGTTGCAAGGGGCATGTATTGTTTAAACTGATGGGCAGGTTAGCCAAGTTTCGGTCACTTACCAACTCTTGCGAGGGAGCGGGACGAGGGGCAGAGAGGAGGCATTTATTTATTTTTCCTGACAAAATACGAGACACATCTGCAGAGTCCCCTTTTATTCTTCTACCACCTCTTTAGTTCTGGCACCTAGGCGTTGTCCCTAAAACAGAATCCCTTTGGAAAGTGGGCTGTGGGGAGAAGACACAACCCAGCTATCATAAGAACTCAGTCATGTCCTAGAGGAACAGATAATCATAACGTTGCTGCTCTCTATGTGGGGTGGGGGTGGGGGCTTTGTAAGGTCAAGTCTTGTTTTGTTCATTTTTCTTTGTAAATCTTAGCTTACATCCCCCTGATTGGGTCTCAAGTGGGGACTCAACCTGGGATGTCTCAGCATAAAAACATAAGCTTCTCCTTTCTGAGTAGTTGCTAGTGTGCTCATTAACCTTCTATATGGACCAACCCCCTCGTCCAGTGGCTCTCAACCTTTCCAGACTACTGTACCCCTTTCATGAGTCTGCTTTGTCTTGTGTGCCCCCAAGTTTCACCTCACTTAAAAACTGCTTGCTTACAAAATCAGACATAAAAATAAAAAAGCGTCACAGCACGCTGTCACTGAAAAATTGCTCACTTTCTCATATTTACCATATAATTATAAAATAAATCGATTGGAATATAAATATTGTGTGATACTTGAGCCTGTTTTTCTCTTATAAGCCTTGTCCAGTGGCGTAGCCAGGTTTAGAGCACAGGGGGAGTGGCGGCGCTATAAAAAGGTGCTGTTCCCCCTGTACTCACCCCGGCGGCGCTTTAAAGGGCCCGGGGCTCCAGCCGCTGTGGAGCCCCCGGGCCTTTTAAATCCCCTCCCGAGCCCGGCTCCGGCAGCGGGGCTGGGCACTTTAAAAGGTCTGCAGCTCCCCGCAGCGGCAGGAGCCGCGGGCCTTTTAAAGCGCTGCCCCCCCAGCCCGGGTCCGGCAGTGGGGCTGGGGGGGGGGGGCGCTTTAAAGGGCCGGTGGCTCCCCGCAGCGGCGGGAGCCACGGGCCTTTTAAAGCGCCACCCCCCCAGCCCGGGTCCGGCAGCGGAGGTGTGGGGGGCGCTTTAAAGGGCCCGTGGCTCCCGCAGTGGCAGGAGCCGCGGGCCTTTTAAAGAGCCCCCGAGCCCGGCTCCCGCAGCGGGGCTCGGGCGGCGCCTTAGCGCTGCTTGTCTTTACAGGGGGAGCGGCCGCTCCTCCTACTCCCACCCTGGCTATGCTACTGGCCTTGTCTGAACCCGAGCCCCGCTACCCAGAGCTGAAGTATGTAACTTAGCTTCCTGGGGCCTCCTGTGGTGTGGGGGCCATGGCAATTGCCCTGCTTGCCACCCCTAATGCTGACCCTACACTTGGGACCCCCCTAAACCCATCCTGGGACCCCCCGGGGGGGTCACAACCCCTAGTTTGAGAAGCACTGATCTATATGAGTTAACTACTCAGTGGAAGACCTCTGCATACCCCTAGTTGAGAACCATTGCTCTAGAGAAAGACAGCGACCCACACTCCGTGGGGAACATTAATCCATTTACCAGCCTGGGAGTCTGACCCTAGAGGCTTTTACTCATAGGAGCAGTCTTTACTCACACAGGCAATTCAGTTGAAGTCAGCAGTACTACTTGCATAAGCAGTGCTTACCCACCCATGTAAAGATTTGCAGAATATATTTCATTATTAATATAGCATTGGATTCAGTTCAGCAGCCCCATCTACATTTCACTGGTGTTTTTTCCCCTCTCTCATAGTTTTTAAAAATGATGATCTGTAATCAAGAAAAACAAAACCTCCCTATGCCAAATGCTGAAGCACCACGCACTGACTGACAGAGCAGTTAACCGAGCCAAACGATAATTAGGCATCTTTCAAAGGCTTGCTGTTCCATTTTCTCTAAGCTCACTCTCCTGTATCTCACTAAGGGGGAGGTCCAGTGCTGTCCTCCAGGCATGCATTACTTCCTGTTAGTGTCAGGGGTAGTCACAAACACTCATCAAAGGTTGAATGAACCCTTCGGGAATGAACTTGTTCCAGGAATACAGTCATCTCATGTTAAGGCTTTGTATAAATCCCAAGCTGTTTAATCTAAAAAGAATGGGGTCTATATCTGCCCAAGAATTTCTCTAGAGCAACTGAGCACTGTCCCGGTTTTGTTGTCTGGGGTTTGTATTTGAACAGTTCAGGTAAGAGGCCAGTTAGGATACAACATTGCCCAGCAAAATAGGGTCCTTACCCTGCTCCAGAGAAAGTCTGCATATGCCATGCAAGATCCAACTCAACTCCTTCAAGGGGTTGAGTTTATTAACAAGATAAAATATGAGTAACAGTCTAAATCTAGATCCAAGCCACCTTGCTAGGTTTGGTTGTTCTTAGAGTTACTCCTGGAGGACCTCTGTCCTTGATCCTACTTTTTTCTGCTCAGTGAGCCACTTCCATCTACCTTTGTATCCAGGGTGGTATCAGCTGGCCCCACTGTGTCAGCAGGAATCAGCAGGTATTTGTAGGGTTCTACCAGTGACTGACAGGGTGTGCTAACTGAAGACTCTGAAACAAATGCCTCTGAACCACTGCAGCTATATATTCCTATATAGGAATGGCCTATATTCCATAGAGGAATTGCCAAAGCTGTAGCATACTTGGGACTTGATGCTCCCTTCAGTAGAAAAGAAGGTATTGCACATGAACAGAAGCCATAAATCCCAAATGGAGAATCTGAAATGGCAGCGGCAAGGAAGGTCTAAGAATCATCAAGCAGTTACTGGTTTTCCAGGGGCTGTATCAAGTCATGTCTTCATGATTTTTTATCAAATAAAATCAGGATGTTCCTGAAATTCAGAGGAAAGGGTTCAGAGCAGAGCTGGGTAAAATTTTTTGATCAAAACTTTTTTTTGGTAAAAATGTGGAGTAATTGACACTGAACCATTTCACACTTCCATTTTGGTTTTTGCAGAGCTGTTCATTGAGGACCACCCCATTTAAAAATAATCAAAACTTTTAATTTCAGCATTTTCCAAATGAAACATTTTTATCTGAAACTACTTTTAATTTTAAAATTCCTTTACTGTCATTTAAAAATTCAAAAACATTAAACTGTCAAAATGGAAACGAAAAACGTTTCATTCAACTGAACAGTTTTTTTTACTTTTCGAAGTTGCCAATGAACTGAAAAATCTGTTATTCACCAGCTCTAGTTGAGTCCAAACTGCTGATCTGCCATTAAAATTAATTCAGATCAATTGAAAGCACCACCAAAAGACCTAGTGCAATAGTGAAGATAGAAAAGGGGATGAAGACGTATTCAGAGAAGGATGGTGCTGAAGAACGACGACAGGTAAAAAAAAAACAAGCGCAGGATCTCCCATATGGGAAAAGGCAAGGAAATTCCCTGCAGGAAAAAATGTGTGCTTGTGGTCTCCAAAGGGCAGAAGAGAAACCATCACAGGAGGAGAGGTCTAAGGTCTCCACCCTAAGAGGATAGGGCAACTTGCTGTTCACTGAGTCGCAGTCATTTCTAAAGGTGAAGTACACTATTTCTGCAGCCAGTTCTAATTTCTGTGCCTTTCTAAGCAGGTTAAGTGTAACCAGACCTGTCTGGCTGAACAGCAGCCTCATTAGCAGCCTAATTTGTGTCTGAGTGAAGTGTACACTAGCATGTTTTGTATACATTACTAAAAAACCCCACTGAAACGGCCTCATCCCCATAATTACCTCTGGTTTCCAATTAACAGGAGGGTAACAACATCTGTACAATATGACAAGGAAACAAAGCCCTCTCCTGCTCCAGTGCAAAAAGGCGACAATGAAACAAACAAGGAAAAGGCACTAGTTAAATTGTACATTAGTCAGCATTCTTCTTTACTTCTGGCAGGAGATGAAGGGAATCAACCTCTCCCACCTCTGTGCTCACTGCTGCTTCCCCAGGGAGATGCATCAGACATTCCTTCTGAGGCTCTGTTACAGCATTGCGTTTTTGCTATCTGTTGTCAGTTACTCTGGTGTAAATCAAAGGTAACTCTACTGACTTCAGTGGAGTTCTTCCAGATTTACACAAGGGTAAGATCAGAATTTTTGGCCTCCAATACTCATTTTCTGGATTAAATGGAACAACACTTCTCATATTTGTTCTTCCTTTCATTAGAAGAGGATAGCTTTGTGTAATTAACATGCCAATAATGAAAGATTCCAAGATTATGTACTAATTTCTCTCTCTCAAAATTTTATCAGCAGTAATTGCATTATCAATTCCCCCCATCCCCCTTGGGAGTTTATTAAACTTTCATTTGGCCCTAATTCTCCACCCCCCTTTCCTTGCTCCTCTGAAAATTTGCCAGAGACATCAAGAAGTTCAAGCAGCTTGACTTTCTTGAGAACAAAGGGAAAAACTGCAGTACCTTTCCGTTTTTAAAACCTCCCTGAAGAGTAGGGAAAGCTTTCTGGAGATGCTCATAAAAGCTGCATTTAATTCGGTTTCAGAAATGGGGACTAGAGCCAGTGGGGAATTTATTAACAAAATGTTTTTGCACTGCAAAAAGGTAGTTTCGCCAAAACCGAAACTTTTTTCAGAACCAGAACAGAGTCAATAAAAAGTTTGTGAGGAAGGTCTTAGACTAGCCAATAGTTCAGGAGTTACATGCATTATCTTGGTACATAAGAGAGACAGGTTCAAATCCCTCCACTGACTGACCTTGGCTATTTTGGATGGTCCTCTCTCACTCTGTCTTGATGAAAAATTTCAAAAGGTCTAGTTATTGTTCTGAGGTGGAATGAAAACAAAATGTTGACACTTTGAAATCTGTCATAACACAAAATTCTTGTTTTCCAGCTAGCCCTAATGGGCTCACTCATTCCTTGTGATAATGGGACCAGCAGCTTCCTACTGATAGGAGTTATGAAGGGGTTGACTCACTGTTGGTGGCTCTTTCTGGCCGGGTATGGCTTAGCAGCTCTCTCTCCACTGATCTGCCTCCAGTGGCTGCTCTGCCTCTGCAGTGGCCTGCCTCTTCCTGTGACTTGGCCTTCCAGCCAAGTCACTTCAAAGTCTCTCCCCTTCCAGAGTGGTCTGTGAACAAAAAGCAAGGGGAAGTAATTCCAATAAGCGGAATTAATACGAGGGTGGAGGGGAATTACTCCCTCTCAGGGTGCAACAGGATCTGGCTCCCCCTTCCCTCAAGGAGGGGCCTTCAGGCAGTGGTTGTCTGGGAAGCTCCTGCCTTCGATCAGCCCTTTCCTCAGGAGCTGAGGGTTGAAGGTCTGTTTTCTTCCCTGGTCCACCCACAAGTGAGCTATTCTGGCCGGGTATGGCTTGGCAGCTCTCTCGCCACTGATCTGCCACCAGTGGCAGCGAACAGCAGAGAGGCAAACAGGAGGAGTTTGCCTGGGATCTGTCTGAGCGGAGGTACGCTAAGTGCTGCATTAGGGGGACTGCGCTGGTGAGTATCTGAGTGTCTGTTGAGGGGACTGTTTGGCAGTTTGACCGTGTGCTTGATTGTTTGATTGCTTGTTTGAGCAGTGTGAATTGGGAGTGCTTTGTTCCAGGTGGGCCTGACTGTTATAAAAAGGCAGTCAGCTGCGAACCAGCTGAGCAGCGAACAGCAGAGAGGCAAACAGAAGGAGTTTGCCGGGAGAGAGCCTACTGAGGCTTCCCTCTTTCCCAGGTTTCTCTGAGTAGCTTCTGTCACAAGTAAGGAAGCTCTTAGAAGGAAGAGACTATGGATGCTGAGCGATCCGCTGTTGTGACCTGCACAGGATGTGCCATGTTTGTCTTTCTTCCACAGGATAGAAGCGACTTTGTCTGTACAAAGTGCAAGCTGATCTCCATATTGGAAGAGAAGATTCAAGGTCTGGAGAAACGAGTATCAACCCTGCGTTCCATAAAAGAAAATGAGGAGTTCCTGGATAGACGTCAGGATAGGCTTCAGCAGGCACAATGTTCTGAAGATTCAGAGCAGGCTATGCAGCAGGGACAGCAGGCCAGCGAGGATAATTGGTGGCATGTGACTTCCAGAAGAGGAAAGAGTATGAGACCAGTCCATGTACCAGAAACGCATATTCAGATGAGCAACCGTTTTAATGTTCTCTCCACAGGTACTAGTGCAGAGAGTGGAGTGGATGATACATCTGAGGGAACAGAGCAGAAGGAGACTCCACTGATTGGAAGGCATGAGATGCACCATCCTAGGGATGGGGGTTCCATGACCACCACTCCTAAGAGGAGGAAGAGGGTGGTGGTGGTCTGGGACTCTCTCCTCACGGGGACTGAGTCATTTATCTGCCACCCTGACCGGGAAAACCGAGAGGTGTGCTGCTTGCCAGGGGCTAGGATTCCTGATGTGACGGAGAGACTGCCGAGACTCATCAAGCCCTCAGATCGCTACCCCTTCCTGCTTCTCCATGTGGGCACCAATGATACTGCCAAGAATGACATAGAGCGTATCATTGCAGGCTACGTGGCTCTGGGAAGAAGGATAAAGGAGTTTGAGGCACAAGTGGTGTTCTCGTCTATCCTCCCTGTGGCAGGAAAAGGCCGGGGTAGAGACCGTCGAATCGTGGAAGTCAACGAATGGCTTCGGTGTCAGAGAGAAGGGTTTGGATTCTTTGACCATGGGATGGTGTTCCAAGAAGGAGTGCTAGGCAGAGAACGGGCTCCACCTAACGAAGAGAGGGAAGAGCATCTTTGCAAGCAGGCTGGCTAACCTAGTGAAGAGGGCTTTAAACTAGGTTCACCGGGGGAAGGAGACCAAAGCCCCGAGGTAAGTGGGGAAGTGGGATACCGGGAGGAAGCACAAGTAGGTGAGTGCAAGAGGGGAGGGCTCCTGCCCCATACTGGGACAGCAGGATGATTAGTGAGTTATCTTAAATGCCTATACACAAATGCAAGAAGCCTGGGGAACAAGCAGGGAGAACTGGAAGTCCTGGCACAGTCAAGGAATTATGATGTAATTGGAATAACAGAGACTTGGTGGGATAACTCACATGATTGGAGTACTGTCATGGATGGATATAAACTGTTCAGGAAGGATAGGCAGGGCAGAAAAGGTGGGGGAGTTGCATTGTATGTAAGAGAGCAGTATGACTGTTCAGAGCTCCAGTATGAAACGGCAGAAAAACCTGAGAGTCTCTGGATTAAATTTAGAAGTGTGAGCAACAAGGGTAATGTCATGGTGGGAGTCTGCTACAGACCACCAGACCCAGGGGATGAGGTGGACAAGGCTTTCTTCCAGCAATTAACAGAAGTTGCTAGATCACAGGCTCTGGTTCTCATGGGTGACTTTAATCACCCCGATATCTGCTGGGAGAGCAATACAGCAGTGCACAGACAATCCAGGAAGTTTTTGGAAAGTGTAGGGGACAATTTCCTGGTGCAAGTGCTGGAGAAACCAACTAGGAGAAAAGCTCTTCTTGACCTGCTGCTCACAAACAGGGAAGAAATAGTAGAGGAAGCAATAGTGGATGGGAACCTGGGAGGCAGTGACCATGAGATGGTCGAGTTCAGGATCCTGACACAAGGAAGAAAGGAGAGCAGTAGAACAGAGACCCTGGACTTCAGAAAAGCAGATTTCGACTCCCTCAGGGAACTGATGGGCAAGGTCCCCTGGGAGAATAACATGACGGGGAAAGGAGTCGAGGAAAGCTGGCTGTATTATAAAGAATCCTTATTGAGGTTGCAGGAACAAACCATCCCGATGTGTAGAAAGAAAAGTAAATATGGCAGGCGATCAGCTTGGCTTAACAGTGAAATCCTTGCTCGTATTAAACACAAAAAAGCAGCTTACAAGAAGTGGAAGATTGGACAAATGACCAGGGAGGAGTATAAAAGTATTGTTCAGGCATGCAGGAGTGAAATTAGGAAGGCCAAATCACACTTGGAGTTGCAGCTAGCAGGAGATGTTAGGAGTAACAAGAAGGGTTTCTTTAGCAACAAGAAGAAAGTCAAGGAACGTGTGGGCCCCTTGCTGAATGAGAGAGGGAACCTAGTGACAGAGGATGTGGAGAAAGCTAGTGTACTCAATGCTTTTTTTGCCTCTGTCTTCACAGATAAGGTCAGCTCCCAGACAGCTGCACTCCGCAGCATGGTATGGGGAGGAGGTGACCAGCCCTCTGTGGAGAAAGTAGTAGTTCGGGACTATTTAGAAAAGCTGGATAAGCACAAGTCCATGGGGCCGGATGCACTGCATCCAAGGGTGCTAAAGGAGTTGGCCGATGTGATTGCAGAGCCATTGGCCATTATCTTTAACAAATCATGGCAATCGGGGGAGGTCCCGGATGATTGGAAAAAAGCTAATGTAGTGCCCATCTTTAAAAAAGGGAAGAAGGAAGATCCGGGGAACTACAGGCCAGTCAGTCTCAGCTCAGTCCCTGGAAAAATCATTGAACAGGTCCTCAAGGAATCAATTCTGAACCACTTAAAGGAGGGGAAAGTGATCAGGAACAGTCAGCATGGATTCACCAAGGGCAAGTCATGCCTGACTAACCTAATTGCCTTCTATGATGAGATAACCGGCTCTGTGGATGAGGGGAAAGCAGTGGATGTGCTATTTCTTGACTTTAGCAAAGCTTTTGATACAGTCTCCCACAGTATTCTTGCCAGCAAGTTAAAGAAGTATGGGCTGGATGAATGGACGGTAAGGTGGCTAGATGGTCGGGCTCAACGGGTAGTGATCAATGGCTCCATGTCTAGTTGGCAGCCGGTATCAAGTGGAGTGCCCCTAGGGTCGGTGCTGGGGCCAATTTTGTTCAATATCTTCATTAACGATCTGGAGGATGGTGTGGACTGCATCCTTAGCAAGTTTGCAGATGACACTAAACTGGGAGGAGTGGTTGATACGCTGGAGGGTAGGGATAGGATACAGAGGGACCTAGACAAAATAGAGGATTGGGCCAAAAGAAATATGATGAGGTTCAACAAGGACAAGTGCAGAGTCCTGCACTTGGGACAGAAGAATCCCATGCACTGCTACAGACTAGGGACCGAATGGCTGGGCAGCAGTTCTGCAGAAAAGGACCTAGGGGTTACGGTGGACGAAAAGCTGAATACGAGTTAACAGTGTGCCTTTGTTGCCAAGAAGGCTAATGGCATTTTGGGTTGTAGAAGTAGGGGCATTTCTAGCAGATCGAGGGACGTGATCATTCCCCTCTATTTGGCACTGGTGAGGCCTCATTTGGAGTACTGTGTCCAGTTTTGGGCCACACACTACAAGAAGGATGTGGATAAATTGGAAAGAGTCCAGCGGAGGGCAACAAAAATGATTAGGGGGCTGGAGCACACGACTTATGAGGAGAGGCTGAGGGAACTGGGATTGTTTAGCCTGCAGAAGAGAAGAATGAGGGGGGATTTGATAGCTGCTTTCAACTACCTGAAAGGAGGTTCCAAAGAGGATGGATCTAGACTGTTCTCAGTGGCAGAAGATGACAAAACAAGGAGTAATGGTCTCAAGTTGCAGAGGGGGAGGTTTAGGTTGGATATTAGGAAAAACTTTTTCACTAGTAGGGTGATGAAGAACTGCAATGGGTTACCTAGGGAGGTGGTGAAATCTCCTTCCTTAGAGGTTTTTAAGGTCAGGCTTGACAAAGCCCTGGCTGGGATGATTTAGTTGGGGTTGGTCCTGCTTTGAGCAGGGGGTTGGACTAGATGACCTCCTGAGGTCCCTTTCAAACCCTGAGATTCTATGATTCTGCTCCCCTTTTAAGCTCCTCCTCCAGCCTGTACATGCCTTGAATGTGCAGCGAGGCAGAGCTGAGTGAACCCAGAGCAGCTCCTTAACACCTGGTTGTCTAGTGTGGGGGTTGTATACCGCATCAGAGTGAAAATGTAATGCATTTAAAGTCTATGGGTGTAACCATGTGATCACTCACCACCAGACCATAAAAAAGCACACCTATTATTTTCCCCCTTCTGCTGCATTTCATCTTTCATCTACATTTTTCTGTCAGTCTCTTTCTGGTTGGGGAAACTGACTTGATAAAATTAAGACCTCAGCGAGTAAGATGACAATGTTTCATGGTATGCTAATTAATGTTTCCATCATTTAAGAAAAGAGTTAAGAAAAAACAACTGATTTTATAAATTATATTTTTTCTGCATGCTGTTAATACAATAGGAGGTTTACATCACATGTGATTAGGGAGTAACTCAGTTTTAGACTGTGAAACCACCCCAGAGTTTAGCACTAGCCATGGGGTGCAGGAAGTAATAACATCTAATAATTCATAAGCCATGACATCTGCCCTCTCTTCTGCCACACTGGGGGCCATCTTCAAGGACTGAACTCAGGGCTCTGGTTCTAAGAATGAGACTTTACTACTTGACCTCAAGGACCAGATTCATTGGGTTGGAAGCAGCTGCAGACTGATAAATATCTATCAGTCATCTAACCACTAGAGGGGGACAACGACCCTCACCATGGGTTATAATGCTACAGTATGTATGTAAACATTTCAAATGCTTACATGGTATTAAATTGCTATTGTTTGGGCTGCTAGAACTTTGTGGACACTGTCTTTGTGTCAGACTAGGCAGCTGGTGCTGATTCAAACAACAAAAGCAAAATGGGAGTTCTTTGAGTGGTTGCCCAAAGGTAGCTTAGACATGGATCTGTCAGCTGCATTCTGTCTGGTTCTGCCAACAGGCTACACCACAGTGAAGGAGGGAACTAGATTCTAAGGTGCAATCAGTTGTTCATGGCGACTGCTGACATCTGAAGGGGATGAAGGTTTCAGGGGCAGACTAATATGTCCTTGTATAGCTGAAAATTTGGAATCAAAGTGATTAACCTAAATTAGCTGCATAGATTGCCCAGAGCTAAAGGATGAGTCCAGTTACCGAAGAGATCCAAACCTGAAAGCTGAGTTGAAAGACTGAATACATCAAAGGAACATAAGATTTACTATTCAGGATTAGACCATTGGTTCTGTAATTTGTCTCTAGCCAGGGTTTATACTGGGTATTCCTGAAGTAGGTGAAACAGTCCACATCACTGGCCAACTGAATAGTGCTGTATGTTGGGCAGAAGGGCTCCTTCCTGAGAGAAGGGGAGGAGGAGAAAGAACATGAGGGAAGCAAACAGAACTTTGTTTTAGTCAGAATAGAAAAGGTAACCTGCTCCCTTTGCTGCAGCCTTATTTGTTTTTCTTTTATGCATAAGCATGATGCACCCTCCATTAATTCAGTGGAGAGGGAAGATTTCCATGGAAACAGCAGGACTCCATTTCTTTTAAACTCTGCTGCCTGATTTCCTTCTTGAATGGAAATCAATGCAATGGCAATGGTATAAACATTCAGAGCCTGGCATAGAGATAATGTATGTTCAGAAGCCTTCTGGAAGGGTACAGTGGTCTGTTCCATTCCTTCATTCTTCACCTCACCCTACAGATCCTCCACCACTTCATTCTCTCCTCTCCTTTCTATCTATCTATCAGTTTTCCTCTCCATTCCATTGGTGATCTTCTCTGCATATCCTCTTCCCAACCATGTTGTTTTTCTTTCTATTTTGGGGTTGTTTAAAACATGTTTTAAATAACAGCATGGATGGTGGCATGGGCTCATTGCCTGAATGCAAGTCTTTGGGTACATACTGGAGTGGCCAGCCCATGTCACTGCCTATGCTTCCAGGGAGTCACTGTTACTGTTATTTGAGCTAGTTAGATCAAAGCTAACTCAGGTATGTCTACACATGCTGCAGTCACGCCTCTGATTGCTGTGTATACACGGAGAGAATTGCCAGTGCCTATATAAATATTCCAACCCTCCATTAGAGACTGGGACATTCCTACCAGTTGGTGATGAGTGTAGTTTGAATAATTTTGTAATAATCATCCAGAGCTATTTACATGTATACTTTCTCGGTTGCTTAGGTAGGGGAGTGAGAGAGAGAGAGAATCCACTGTTGGACCCACTAACCCCCCACACAACTGCTCCTAAGTTTAAATGTATTTGCCCTCAAGTCTTAATGCTGTGGCAACCTTTCTTCTATCCAAGGAGAAGCGGACAAGAACTGCAGAGCTCTCTGTGGAGCATGCTAACAAGAGGTGCATGTGGTTTCCCTTCTCACTGCACTCCAGTGATCCTGAGATTGACATGACAGGGCCAGGGAAGGGAAAAAAAATACTCCAGGAAAGACAGTCAAGACACTGATTTTCTGTCAGGACCTGTCAAATCTTTGATCCTGAGAAGGGAAACGAAGCAGGTGGATGGGTGGGTTTACATATGAGGGCCCAGGTTGGTTTCTCCTGGAGGAACATTTATGGGAAGAGGCCAAGTGTGTGGCAGCTGAAGGAGGACTCCCCAAGGTGAACCCCAGAGTTTCCTTTGAACCATTCCTTCCTGAGGGAGGAGTTTGGGCAGCACAGATAATGGTGGTTTCCCCTCCAAGCCCCATGGATATCCGGGCTCTGTGGAGTCCTACAAGGAGGCTTGCCCTGCTGGCTCCTGCAGAAGCTGCATTGCCATTTGCTGGGTCCCCCTGGTGTGATCAGTAGCCACTGCAGAAAGGGTCCAGAAGGAAGTAACAACTCCCACCAAGATTTCAATATGGAAGCCGCTGAGCTCTGGAGGGGATGATACCACAGAGAGCAGCACCTCTGCTGCTCCCTCCATCCCACCTTCTGAACTCTGTGGAGATCCATCTTTATGGAGGCAACACACCCTCACTCTGTACAGGAAAGGAGAGAGGGGATCTGCACCCAGAGTATCCATGGATTAAAATATGGACCCATTCAAGAGTTGCAAGATCGGCATTGACTGTAGTTTGGAAGGAGAAGAGCAAGAATAGATGTGACATGAGTGTAATGTTGGTACCCGTTTGGGCTGTTGGCAGCAGGGACTAAACATAGGACTTCTGGATCTTCAAGCACAAACCTCTAGTGCCTAAAAGATCTGGCTCAGTTAGCCATGGCTGTGACAGGCTCATCAATCTCTAGTTGGCCAAGCACCACCAGAGGGAGGACAGAGCACCATACTGAGTGGGCATGGTGTTACATAAAGGTATAGGCATCATTGTTAGTTAGAAATAATGGTGTTTATTCATCAGGGGTTTGACTTAACAAGAATCCTTTTTGCTGCCACTGTCAAGTGACCTCTTCCTCATATGAATCCAAAACACCACCATCACCAAAATGCAACCCAGAAACCTTGTTTGGTTAAAATGGTATCTATCCATCTGCCTCTTTCTCTCTCTCCAGTGTAAGAACAAGCAATATACGTGTTCCAGTCCTCTGGGAAAGGAGAAGTTGAATGGCCGGATGCACAGTCCTGATCAGTACTTAGAAAGAGGAATGTGGTTTAACTCGGTTGAAAAACACACCTGCATGTGCGCGCGCGCACACACACACACACACACACACACACACACACACACCAGCCTAAAGGTTCCCTGTTGTCAAAATGTTTTTAAAAACTGCTAGATGGTGGAGAGAGAGAGAGAGAGAGAGAGATTCCACTCTAGATCAAAGGAAATAGGATTCAACAGAGCTGGAGTGGCATAGGGCAGATGAAAGTTGGTTTCAGTCAGTCATGAAAAGTAACAGCTTTTATTAGCATCACAGAAACAACGAAAAAGAGAAAATGAAAGAACAAAGAGCATAGAACAAAGGGTTACTCCAGAATGAGTGGAGAGGGTTCCCACTAAATGACAGACATGGTTGCTATTCGAATGATGGATAACTCCATCACTAAGTACAGTCACACGTCGCCTCACAAGTGTTTCAAGAATGTGACGTGCTGTGTTTGAGCAGGCTTTATAAGACAGGTTTTCCAGACCTTAAGTCATTCTGGGAACTCTTTTTTGAACCCTTTCCAACTTTTCAACCTCCTTTTGGAAGTGTGAACACCAGAACTGGACACAATATTCCAGTAATTACACATCAGTGATTGCAGGTGATGAGTTATTTTACAGGTGGGTGAAGTGAGGTCAAATGATTTCCCCAAAATTCAAGTAAGTCGGTGGCAGAGCTGGGACTAGAACCCGGAAGGCTCAGTCATGTGCTTGAAACACTGAATAATTCTGCCTCTCTTGTCTTCGGGTTCAACCTGAACTTGTAACCTTCTAGTCCAGAGGTAAGCACTACAAACAGCCACAGAGATACCAGCCAAAGAGGAAAGCACTGGCTGTGGATTGGCATAAATACACATGCCCTCGTCATGCTAAAGTCTCATTTGAAAAGGGATTTACTATTTATATGTCTGCTTTCCTTATCCATATAGATCTAATACCTCTTAACCTGCTAGCTAATGGCACTTCACTCTGCTTGTCCTCAATACATGCTGCGGAAACCCCCCAACTCTTCTTCCCTAACCACATAGCTGAAACAATGGGAAAGCCAGAACAATTTGCCTTTAACAAAGCTAAAAATCAAACTGCTTGGTTATCCATGTCAGCCTTCCTACACGTTACAAATTACACCTTCTGCCAAGCCCGTCAATCAGGAGCTGTCCAGCATGCAGGAAGGGGCCTGCCTCTGGCGGACAAGTATTTCCAAGGTGGAGGAAGAGGGAGGAACCTAACCAGCCTTACAATCAATCTCACACAGTTTCACCTGACAAGAAAATCAGCAACTGGAGACACTCTGCTGCCAAGGGCAGCAGGAAACAGGAGAACAAGCTAGAGATATCACTGGGGAAAACACTACACAGAGCACTTCCCAGGGCATGGCTGTATTCTAGTTAAGATATAGTATAAGGACACAGGCACTGGCCTTTGATTACCACAGTCCATTTTCATCACCACGACAAATGCAGATGATCTTTGTGTGTTATCCACAACCCCTCTTGCCCTGTCTCTACTGCCCAAATCTCTATAGGTCTGCACCGCACAGGATTTTATGTGCCTCTCAATATTTGTCTTTCTAGTCTTATCTTGCTTACACTGAGTGACATAGGCAGACACATCTCAGCTCTTCAGCTGAATCTACCCAATCTACACATGCTGGTTTGCTCTGTTCTGCTGTGGGCTGGGCTTGTGCCCCATGAATAAGGGATAGAAAGAGCTCCAAGGGGTTTTCATTAAATGTTTTCATTAAAAAGACAGAAGCTTTGCTTTTTGCAGGAATATTCACTGATACTGCCACTTGCTTCTAAAGGCCAGGCTATAGGGTTGCCAGGTGTCCAGTTTTTGACTGGAACGCCTGGTAAAAAAGGACCCTGGCAGCTCCGGTCAGCACCACTGACCGGGCTGTTAAAAGTCCTGTCGGCGGTGCACCAGGGCTAAGGCAGGCTCCCTGCCTGCCATGGCTTTGCGCAGCTCCCGGAAGCAGCGGCATGTCCTCCTTCCGGCTCCTACTCGAAGGGGCACCCAGGGGACTCCGCACGCTGTCCCTGCCCCAAGCACCAGCTCTGCAGCTCCCATGGGCCATGATTCCTGGCCTATGGGAGTTGCGGGGATGGCGCCTGTGGACAGGACAGCACACAGAGCCCCCTGCCCATACCTCCACATAGGAGCCGCAGGGGGGACATGCCACTGCTTCCGGGAGCTGCCTGAGGTAAGCACCGCCTGAAGCCTGCATCCCTGACCTCCTCCCACGCCCCAACCCCCTGCCCCAACCCTGATCCCCCTCCTGCCCTCCAAATCCCTCAGTCCCAGCCCAGAGAACCAACCTGCACCCCAAGCCCCTCATCTCTAGCCCCAACCAAGAGCCTGCAGCCCCAGCCAGACAGGGCCGGCTCCAGGCACCAGCCTACCAAGCACATGCTTGGGGAGGCACCTGGAGGGGGGTGGCACTCAGGGTTTTTTTTTTTTTTTTTTAAACATACTGCACCCCATGGCGCTCTGGGAGAGCGGGGCAGCGCCCGGGCTCGCTGCCCTCCCCATGGTGCTCCGGCTGGCAGGGAGAGTGAGGCCACAGCCAGGCTCGCCACCCACCCCACAGCGCTCAGACTGCCCGGGAGAATCAGGCCGTGGCCAGGCTCGTCGCCCTCCCTGCGGCGCTCCCCGCCGGTGCCCCGTGGCCCCAGCCGGGGCGCCAGCGGGAAGCACGGCGCACCCGCCGCCCCACTCCCCCGGCAGCCAGTGGGGAGCGGGCCCCAGCGGGGAGGGCGGCATGGCCGCTGCCCCGCCCGCCTACCCAGAGCGGAAGGGTTTTTTGTTGTTTTTTTAAAAAAACAAAAAAACCCGACCCCTGAGCACTGCCCCGCTCGCAGGTGCCACCCCAAGCACGTGCTTGGTGGGCTGGTGCCTGGAGCCGGCCCTGGGTCAGACCACAGACTGCTGCTGTTGCTGACCTTCAGGAGGTGGAGGAAGCCTGAACTAAATGGAGCCTGATCTCTAGGGAAGCCACATGGAATATGATTGCTGCCAAGCTGAGAGAGTGGCTCAGCCACAGGAGAGGAGTTCTGACCAGCATGGCCACTGGGACAGGCACCATCAACATAGCAGAGACTGGGATTCATGGGAGATGAGCCATTTGGTCCTACTGGGAGGCAAGCAGTCCTGGGTTGGGATTTGGGATCCACGTAACAAACCCAGCTCTAATTCTGACTACGTGCAATGGACTGTTTAAGAGCAAGCTACAGACTAAGCATTATTCACAGACATTATTCAGTGAATAACTTTTAAATAATATAGGAACATGTGGGAAACATGATCTGCTCATGGACAAACTGAGAACAGAAAGAGAGGTGAAACTTGGCAAACAACTTGTTAATCACAAACCATACTCACACCACTCCAGGGTTTATCCGGAAGGTGGTTATTACCATCTACCAGAGGGGTGTAGATTCCAAGACCCCCCATAAGGATGCAGGGCTCTTTTGTTGAGTCATCCTGATGACAAATGCTTGAAGCCTGTAGGAAAGTGCAGTATAATTACTGCTGAGGAATAGTAGCAGGTGGATCTTTTCAGTTCCAAACAGCGTGTCAGAGGAGTTGGTTTCAATCTTGGTAGAGGGGACTATGGCCTGAGAGGGAGGAAAGTCATGCAGGAAAAACTATAGGAACAGCCTAGATGTATGTTTGGTTTACTGTTATTTTAATAATAAATCCAACTCCAGAAAGGGAGTAAACTGCAACTGTATGCAATTTGGAATGAAGTGGCAACTACACCTGTTTGAACAAGGTGTGGGATAAAAGCTTTCCCTGGACGAAGCGGAGAAATGGAAGTGGTTGTAAAACACATGCCAGAACATCAGAAACAACTGCCCGGCCTGCAGCTCTCCAACAAAAGCTGCAGGCTCTTCGTGAAGGTTGTTAATGGTCTTAACACCAGTCAAGCCAGGAAGGGAGTGTGCTTGTGGATTCTGTTTAGAGCAGGATGGCAGCTACACCTGCTGATTCCATTTTTTTTCCTTCCCTGCTGGAAGGTGCCATAAACTCTCAATTACTCTAAAAGCACACTAAACTCTTGGATTTAAACAGCCTTTTCTTCAAGTCTACGTGGTAAACTTCATAATGTGCGACTATTGGTGAACAATACAGACATATCCCAAAAACGATACGTTCAAACAGTGACTCCCCCTCCCCCACCCGGAATTGTTGCAAAGTAGTGATGCCAATCCTTGAATCCAGCCATGCTGTGCTTTGCACAGGAACTACGGGTGGGCTGGGAGACAAAAGGGAGTGTTGCAGAGGCTACGGATGGACAAAGCTCAGTGTTCTGTGGCTATCCTCTTTCCTTTTCTTGATCCTGAGACAATCAGTGGGACAATCTCCCAAGGGGAGACCAGAGATCTGAACTCCAAAGAGTAAGCAATTGAATCAACTGGTTGTATACAATGTTATTGTGTATAAAAATAGGTTAAGGTCTTTTATGAAAGCTTGTAATAAGGTTCTGAACTTGATGGTCTTTATAAATATGTAGAGACCATGGTTATGAATCTATGCATTTGTGTATCTAGAATACCTGTAATATGCTTGTGACCTGTACTACATTTCAAATATTCCTCGCAGCAGGGTGGGGCTCCTCCCAAGCCAGGGGTTTACACAAAGCCAAATGCAAGTAATGAGCCATCATACAACCCAGGAAAAGACAAAGGGAACAGTACAATTAATGGGAAGACATTGAGATGTCCCGGCCATCAAGTCAAGAGGGAATTTCCTCCCCCTGGCCCAGTTCTGAATAACCATGAGCTACCATAGTCCGAGGGAGAGAGAGAGAAAAAAAGTCAGCAAAAAGGAAAGAGGTTTGAAGTGAAATGTATCCAGAACTGAGGGACAGTCTAGATTCGAAGGTTGTCTGTGAATGGTAGATTCCCCCGAGGGTTAAGGGACATTCTGGGAAACTGTTCAGAGGCAATAGATAACTGATATTAGAAAAGGGAATTGAGTTAATGTAGAAGTGCAAAGCCAGAAGTTGCATCTTGATATTTATTTTCTGTGTAACTTATACATGTTTGCTTTTCCTTACTATTTAATTTTTGAATCTGATTTTTTTGTATTAAACTTTTTGTTTAGTTTTACCCGAAGCAGGTATCTGCTGTGCAAACTGTGTGTGCCAAAGTGAACCGATAACTGTGGCCAGATTTCACTGCTTTGGGGGTGGTGAACTAGAGGGGAAAAGTCCGAGTGTCTGGTAGTTAAGAACTTGGGGTAGACAGATCTGGGGAGAGTCGTGACTGGAAGGGCTGTTGGGGTCATTATGCAAGGAGTAAGTAGGCTGGTGGAGGCCACCATGCTGGTGTGCTGGCTATTTCTGTCAGGGCACTGAGTCACAACAACATAGTATTAGGGCACCGAAAGTTACAAGGCAAGTACTGACAACCCTTCACTGCTCTGGGTGTTCCCCAAAATGTAACAGACCCCTACAACTCATGCCCCCAGCATGTTCCCCACAGTAGGAGGTTGGGAGGAAGGTGTGCTACAGGGGCACAGTCCAGCTGTGCCAGCAATACAGCACCTTGAGCTTCCCCTCCCTTGGGAGAATCTTCCTTTGCCCTCCTGATGTAACTCCATGGGCCCCGTATGCGGACGTTGCAGCACAAAGCACCATAACTTGGGCCGTATTCTAGCCCACTGTATTAAGTGCTGTTGATGTGCTTGGCTCCATAGAAGACACAAATAAAGACAGCCCTGCCCGAGGAGTTCCCCATCTGTAGAACTCTTATAAAACTCCGCAGAAGATGTTAACATAGGATATTAAACATTCTCTCTCGCCGTGTCTCTCAAAATGTTTCAGTCAAGGGGACATTTCACTGCTGTAACCGCCTGTTTGTGGGCCCCATACAGTAAGAACATCTGGAGACACCTGAATTAGGAGGGGGCAGTAGCCTGGTGTACTAGTTTTAGGAGCTAATTCCATGTATCCTGGAGGAAAGTATGGGGATTAAAGACAGAGAAGAGACAATGGAGTGGTGAGGCTAGAATTGTTCGCAGAAGAAAGCAGACGGAGTGGACACACAATTGGAAACAAGATCCAAAACAAAAAGACAGGTCTGAAGCTTGCAGGACTTTTAAAGGCAAGGACAAATTGAACTCTGATCTAGTAGTCAAGGGGGAGCCACGGATTCAAAGAGGAGAGCAACTCAGTGAGCTTGACAGATGCAGAGGATAATCTTAGCAGCTGCAATTTGAATAGATTGGAGCCGAGAGAGATGGGAATCAAGAAGGTAGGATAAGAGGTTTCAGCAATTGAGACAGGGCGTGACTGGGGCATGGGCAAGTTGTGTTTCAGCTGTCAGGACAGAAATGTAAGGTCAGTTTCAATATGTTGTTCCCTATTAAACCAAATTATGATCATGAATCGTAACTCTCCCTTCTCACTATTTATACCCTACAAGGTTTTTTAGATTTAGTCATTTCTTGGCCAAATTGTAAACAGAGCTCTTTCCTAGTCCAGTCAGCCTCTCCAAGACCCTAATTAATTTTCTTCTCTGAACTTTCACCAGTTAGTTAATACCTTGCTGGTAATGAGGTCTCAAAAAGTGAATTCACTAGTCCAGATGTGGGCACATTGAAGGACTATTATCTCCCTGATTTGAGGCCTCTGTGCATGCCAACATTTTTTTTTAAAGTATCTCACATTGCAAATGCCTATCTGAGGTGCTTTCCCCTATTACCCCTCAGCTTCTTTCAACATTACTGCTTCCTCTACTTTTCCTTTCCACTTCATATTTATATTTCAGGTGAGTTCCCCATCACCTCCCCTGCCCTATGTATTAGCTACATTTTCTAAGTCATTTTCTCTTTATACTTGTTTACTTCAGCTAGGAGTGGGGCACCTCATCCAACGACAAACAAACAAAAACCCTGTACCCATGAAAACTTGCCTGTCAAGATTTAGGTAGGTAGATGAATGCTGGAAATTTCCCCCCTGCATTAAACCCTACTCCTTAGAAGCATTTGTCCTCCCTTGATGCTCAGGAAGCTCTTTTTATAGTGTGACTTGACTTTCCTGATTGGATCTTCAGCTCCAAGTCCTGCTTAAATACCTGCTCAATTATCTGACCCTGTACACCTGCATGAGAGCTGAGTTAGTTGTGGGTGCTGAGCACTTGAAAAAAAATCTTTGTATGGCACTCTGCTGCTGGTGCTCAGATAGGACCTTCATACCTTACCATGGTACCCTTATAGCATTTTCTTGTCCTTGCTGGTGGGGTGTGGCAACTCACTTTAGTATCATCTGAACATTTCATTAATGTTCTGTTTATTCCCTCTTATATAGGAGGTGGACTTTAAAAGAAGCTGGGAGGTATGCAGACCTGCACTAGCTCTGCTTATAGAATAGAATATCAGGGTTGGAAGGGACCTTAGGAGGTCATTTAGTCCAACTGCCTGCTCAAAGCAGGACTGATCCCCAATTTTTGCCCCAGATGGCCCCCTCAAGGATTGAACTCACAACGCTAGGTTTAGCAGGCCAATGCTCAAGCCACTGAGCTATCCCTCTCCCCCGAATTCAGCTAGAGCACTAAAAATAGTAGCATGGATATTACAGCACAGGCAGTGGCTCGGGTTAGCCACCTGACTCCAAGCTTGAGTGGCTAGCCCAAGCTGTCGCCCATGCCACAAAGCCCACACTGCTATTTTTAGCATGCTAGCTTGATGGGAATCACATCTCCTAGCTGCAGTGTAGACATACCCGGGTAGACTCTGAGTTGTGGTTCAGACATAATAGTAATTTGGTTTTGGTATCAAAATATTTAACCAGCTTCAAGTTACAAATCAGACTGACTTGGATAAAACACATTAGTTGGGACAAATGGACAGCCACACTCTTAGATATTTTAGGATTTATAAGGATTAATTATTGGTTGAGTTAATCTGATGATTTAACGAATTCATTCATTCCAATCTAATATTGATGCTAATTTGTTGACTTGATTAGATCATAGAATTATAGAATCACAGAAAAGTAGGGCTAGAAGAGACCTTGAGAAGTCATCAAGTCCAGTCCCCTGTACTGTGGCATGACCAAATAGACCATCCCTGAGAGGTGTTTGTTCAACCCATTCTTAAAAACTTCCAGTGACGGGGATTCCACAACCTCCTGTGGAAGCCTGCTCCAGAGTTTAACTACCCTTATAGTTATAAAGATTTTTCCTATTATTTAACCTAAATCTTGCTGCACATTAAGCCCATTACTTGTGGTATTCCTTTTAGTGGATGTGGAGAACAATTGATCACCATCCTTTTTATAACAGCTCTTAACATATTTGAAGACTATCAGATTTCCCCTCAGTTGTCTTTTCTCAAGTCTAAATAAATCCACTTTTTTGGAATCTTTCTTTGTAGGTCAAGTTTTCTAAACCTTTTTATTGCTCTGCAATTTGTCCACATCTTTCCTAAAGGGAAGTGCCCAGAAAGTGCCAAGCAGAGTGGGACAATTACCTCTCATGTCTTACATATGACCTCTTCCTGTTAATACACCCCCAGAATATTAGCTTTTTCCACAGCTGCATTAAATAGCTCCTGATGGAGCCATATTGACCTATTACTATTCTTCCTCTGTGTTAGGATACTTTGCAGTTGTGCCTTGAATATTGTCTCCTTGAAAATCTGGCAGGTCTCCTGAATGCCTTTTCCCTTAGACCTTCTTCCTATTGGACCTTACCTACCAGTTCTATACATTTGTTAAAATCTAATTTTTTAAAGTCCATTGACCTGCTGCTTCTGTTCTCACTCTCTCCTTTCCTTAGAATCATGAAATCTATCATTTCATGATCACTTTCACCCAAATTACCTTCTATCTTCAGATTTGCAATTCCTTCCTGTTGGTCAGGATCAAGTTTAAAATGGCTGTCCCCTAAGTTACTTCCTCCACTTTCTAAAACAAAAAATGTACCCACTACATTCCAAGAACTTTGTATTTTGTTGTATTACTTTTCCAAAAGGTGTCTGGGTAGTTAGTCTCCCATTACTATCAGGTCTTGTATTTTGGATATTGCTGTTATTTGTTCTAGAAACGCCTCATCCAAAACATCTTTCTGATTTGGTGGTCTCTAGTAGACCCCGTACCATGGCATCACTCTTATTTTTTACCCAGAGACTCTCAACTGGTCTGCCTCCCACTTCCTTCTGGACCACAGAACATATATATATATATATATTCTTGATGTATAATGTAACACCTCCTCCCTTTTTACCCTTCCTGTCTTTCCTGAACAAGATATACCCTTCTATACTAATATTCCAGTCCTGAGACTTGTCCCACCAAGTCTCTGTGATGCCAGTTAAGTAATAATTTAGCTTATGTACCAATACTTCCAGTTCTTCCTGTTTATTCCCCATACTCCTTGCATTTGTGTATAGACATCCCCTCACTAACTTCCCTCTTGTTGTTCCTATGACCCTACTATAATTTTCCCAACATCTAACCCTCTATTAATTTCACTTTTTATTATGTATCTGTGGGCTTTTGACAGCTGCCGCCACTGAACCTAGTATAACGCTTTCCTCACTAGGTTGGCGAATCGGTGTGTGAAGATGCTCTTCCCTTTCTTGGCCAGGTGGCTCCCATCTCTTCCCAGCAGACCATCCCAGAACAGCACCCCATGGTTGAGGAAGATGAAGCCCTCTTGCTAACAGTCAGTGCAGCCATGCATTCATCTCCAGGATGTGCATGTCCCTGCCTGGGCCCTTACTTTCAACTGGAAGGATGGACAGGAACACAACCTGTACCCTGACCCCCTTTGCCTTTGCTCCCAGAGCCCTATAATCACTGCTGATCTGCTCAGGGTCAGACCTGTCAGTATCATTAGTGCCCACGTGGATGGCCAGCACGGGATAGTAATCAGAGGGACAGATGAGCCTTGACAATGTTTCTGTAATGTCTCAGACACAGACTCCAGGCAGGGAGCACACCTCCCAGGACGGCATGTCAGGTTGGCAGATGGAAGCCTCCATTTCCCTCAGAAAGGAATCCCTGACAACCCTCACTCTGTCTCCTCCTCTTGGGTGTAGTGGACAGGAGCCTCACAGCCTTGGGGGCAAATGGCTCTCCCCCCGCCAGCTACTGGGGTCTGCTCCTCACTCCTGTTGCCTGTACAGCATACCGATTCTTCACCTCGATGGACAGGTGGCCTGGGTGGAGCACTTTGTACTGTCTGAGGTGGCCAGTAGCTAGTCACCTCCTCACAGAGCAGCCAGTAATCTTTCCTCCTCTGGTGCTGCTGTAGTTATCTGTAGTCAGCTAGCATCCTCCATCCCATATGTCTCCGTGTGAATCCTGTCAATGAAGTCCTTGCATTCTTGGTTGCTACACAGATGAGTCACTTCCTCCTGCGTCTCTTTTACCTGCTTCCTGATGGACTTCACTGACAGATACCTCTACACCCGGTGATTCCCCCTACCTGGCTTTCATTGGCAGGGATATGCAGGCCACATCCCCAGCAAGTCAAGAGCAGGGCCTGGGTTGAAGCCACCAAGATCAGGATGCCTGTCTGGTAGGAGCCCCTACAGGTGCAGGCAGAGGAAGAGCTAGCCGTTTTCCTCCCAGGGTGGGTTCTTCCTTGTAGAGCACCTGTTAGTTAAGGAAACAAAAGAACTAAAAACCAACTCACAACCCTACCTCCCTGCTTCCCTCCACTGGTGAAGTCAGGTTGCTAATTCCTTTGTCTTCCAGGTGCCTTCATTCACCATCTGTGTTGTATTGCTTTGTTCATAGTTTAGTATTGTTGATAGGATCTTAGCTCTTATGTTGTTTTCTTGATGTTATTTTTGTTTGTATGAGAGGTGTAATAAAACTTTCAAAAGTCACATTCTAAGTTGCATTCCTTTCAATAAGCTATGTGGGTCCAGACTCTCTGAGGACCCAGCTGGATATCAACCGGTCAACCTAAAAGCCTAATCAGCTCCCCCTAATTAGTCTTTGGTTATCACAGAAGGGATGGAAAAGAAAGAGAGCTGTCATTCTGCATTGAAACTGAGGCTAAGTAAAAAGCTCTCTGAATCAGTGTAGCCATCCCTCAGAATCACCTCCAATTTAATAACACCAGATGTATGAAAAGCCAGACAGCGATTTTGTCTCTCAGCCTCAAACAAACTAGTGAAAGATAAATTGCTGAGATGTGAATCAGTATAATCTTCATTTGCTGCCCAGCATGTGGGCTGGTATTGCACTGCAAAAAGAAGTAAGAGACTGAGGCACATGAACTAGGAGCACACAGGTCCAGAGCCTGAAAGTTATTTAGATGCCTAACTTCCATTGATTTCCCTAGCCCCAAAACCTAGCCTTTAATGGGGTACACTGGAATGTGAACTAGCTTGGCTAGAAGAGGCCACATCCTAATGCCCTGGCTATTTTGCTTAAATAGTTTGAGCTCTTTTTTTTTTTTTGTAATAGCTACTGACAAAAGCTGCTTCATATTCAGAGGAACTGAAAACCTTGACATCCATTATGTCCAGGAAAGGACTAAACTTATAAGGAATCTGGACAGATGGTGCAATATATTTCACTATGATGTTGCAATGGACAATGGTAATATGGTGGTATAGGCGGTGGGGCTTTCAGAGCAGATCCCACAGCCACTTTGCAACTTTGTACTTTGCCTGCATTTGGAACAACACTGGCCCACCAGGGACCTAGTCCTGTAGCCCTTATTCGACTGAGAAGTCCAGTGATCTCAATGGCATTACTCACAAAAGTAAGGGCTATATGGTGTCGGGTTGTACCTCTGGGTCCCTTTGTGAACCAAGGGTAGAAGAGTGTGAGTTGTTGGTTTAATTTTATTTTTAGCATGTGTGTGCATGTATTACTGTGGCAAGGCAAGTCCTTTGCTGACTCAGCATTTCTCCTTCTCGTGGTGGGGGCCTGGAGTAAATCAGTCTTACTCCAGAAGATTTTAGTTCTTTTGCTTTAGTTTATTTTTACATTTACAAAATGAAAATCAAGGTCGACCGGAGTAGTTCCTTTAAGCAAAAAAGCAAACTCACAACTCAAAAGATGTGCATTTCCTTGTCCCTCTCACAAGGCGTTGACTTAGTATACTGGCTTCTGGTTGCCAGCCCTTCCCCAAACATGTAAATTTGATTGTTTCTCCTGTAGGGAGGAGAGCAACTTTTTCTCTCTGCTGCCCCGAATCCAGGAATCGGCGCCTGAATGCTGATAGCTACTATTCAGTGTTTGATCTAATAGTAAAAATAGGGACTCACTACATTCCTATACATTTAGCCATTGAGTTTGCAAAAAGCACCTTCACTATGTGAAGCCAACGCAGTGATGTCTGCCTGAGCCTGCAGCCAGTCTGAAACGTTAGCTAATTAGCAAACTAACTGGATAGTTATATAGTAATCACAAGCTTTTGCAGATCATTGTGGGTGCTTTAGAGGTCTAGCATCCACACTGAAGGAAGGGGTGGAGACTGGGCAGGCTAGGGTGGGTGAACTGGTGGGCAGCGTACCATTTCCCTTCCAGCCCTGTGGAAATTACCCAGCCTGAGCCTCAGTTATATTTTCCATGGAGGCTGTCCCCATCCTAACATGGGCCAAAGGAGAAGCTACAGCCAAGGGGAGTCCTTAGTAGCACAGTTCCAATGGAGCTGCGCTGTCGTGGACGGTGTGGGAGACCAGGGCCAATCCAGAGGCATAGGGCTTCCGTGTGGATGATCCAGGTCCCTGCTAATCTTTGGGGATCATCCAGATTTGTGGGCATGAAGGGATTCTTGTGGAGATTTCCTCCCCCAGAACCCCCTCTCATGGGTTTTATTGTGGGAGGAGGTGATCCAGTGCTGTGTAGTTATAATAAATCTAGTAGAAAGAAGCCTACTGCTTAGGCCTAGTGGTGCTCAGCACCATAGGAACTGAGAGCTCTTGAGTTCTACATGTCTGGCTTTGCCCACAGCCTTAGGCAAGTCACATCACTTCTTTATCTTCATTTCCCCTTTTGTAAAGACCATAGGTAATAACGCAGCCATCTACCTCAGAGGGATGTAGGAATTAATTAATGTTAGTAAAATGCTTTGAAGGCAAGATCCGAGTATTATTAATAATTTACCTCCAATTTGCACTGTGCCTTAGAAGACAGAAGTAATTTACCATGTAATGATGCAATACTTACCTAATGCCAACTTAAGCCCATGAATGCATGTGCAGGCTTGCACTGACATTAATGGAAACATTAACATTAATGGAAACTGCTATATAAAGGCTTCCGAGTAGAACTGGTCAGGAATTTTTCAGTTCAGACCAGAACTGCCATGACCCTGTGCCATACATTCCATGACCCAGTACTGGATCCCAACCTGCAGTTTGAAAATCACTGTTCTAGAGACAGAGACACATCCACCCTAATGTCGCCAATTGGCTAGGGTGCTCACCTGTGATTTGGGAGACCTATGAGTAAGTATAGACTTGATCCTGGCTCTTCCCCATCCAAGGAGAGTACCCTAACCACTGGGCTACTGGCTATTCTGGGAAAGCTCTCTTGCTCTCATGTGTTTTCATGAAACATTTCAAAAGATCTTGGTTTCATTCCCATGTGGAACAAAATTTGAAACCTTGACATTTTTCACAACATGGCCAGCTTTACGTCTCTGGGCAAAATTTAGCTCCATATAAATACTCAGCTGCTACCTTGTTTAAGCACATGAAATTAGTATTTATAGGATATGAGCGTCTTGTGTATTATGTTACCCAGATCCTATGGTTAACACTGTGATTTAGATTGATAAACTACATAATGTGTATGCAATTTAAAATCTATTTATTAATATATGAATTTAAAAAATGATAGAGAGGGCTACAGGGATTTTTAGCTTATAAGGCAACATGCATGGGGTTTTCATTTTCTTCTTCAGACTATTCCAACGAACGTCCGCATAGGATTTATCTCCTACTGTTTACCCCATTCATTACCATACCTAGGCACTGTATGGAAACATCATCAGAAGTATTTGCTGGGCTACAAAAGGGCAAGTTTAAGTTTCAAGGGAGCTAGATTTAGTGCAGAAAAGCCAAGAGACCCATAAACCTAAGTAGCTGTTAGAGGAAATGGAGGGAAAAAAGCGGTGCTTTAACTCAGCTCCCTAGTTTATAGGTGAGAGAACTGCAGCCTGCAGATATGTCTACCTGCTTCCTTGCTGTCAGAAGCTGAATGAGGGTGAATGTGAATAAATCTGGTTAGCCCAGAGGTAGCTCTGCTACGGAGAGGGAGAGCTGGCACCCACTGTAATAACCTGCACCAGAGTCATCCTTCCTTTGTGCAGTACATGGAGACCTGCAAGCAAGACTTCATGAATGTCCCCTTTAAACCCTTTCTGCAGCTCTAGACACATTTTACTTCTCTGGTTTATGAAGACACGGCCCATACACATCAAGGGGGTTGACGGGGTGTATATACCCTGCACTAGCCCTGGAAGGGTTAGCTGTGCTTTGCAGGCTGAGGAAGCTGCAGGCCTCCGACACTACTGGGTACGCTCAGCCTGGAGGCAGAGTATAAAAGGAAGCAGCCCAACTCACTCCTGGCAAGCTGCTGAATGGGGAGGATGCAGATTGCAGCCTCTCTCTGTTACAGGCGCTGACTACAGAGCCATGGCACAGATTTCCAGACAGACTTCAGGCTGCCTCATGAGCCTGGAGAAGAGTCTGCGCCAGCAGGAGCTATGTCATCTGAGGACCCCAGAGGAACCATATAGCATCGTAGAGGGAGAAAGGGTAGGAAGCAGCCATGGGGACTTAAACTCTTCTCTGGTGAGTGAACCGGGGAATCAGTCAATTTGTTATGGGAGGATCCCCCTGACTGAGTGGTGAGCACCCCCACCACTGCCTGGGCTGGGACTCTGAGGAGCAGAGGGTACCTGAGTCCCCCTACCGTGGGTGCCACACACCCCTGAGTGGCACCCCCACCACTGCCTGGGCTGGGACTCTGAGGAGCAGAGGGTACCTGAGTCCCCCTACCGTGGGTGCCACACACCCCTGAGTGGTGCCCCACTTCCCCAACAGGCCAATAGACCACAATTCCACAGAGTGAGGAGACTTTATTGACTGACCATTAGGCCATGCTCTCCTGGGTGGAAGGGTGACCTTATTGATGCTGGCCACTAGGCCATACTACCATGTTTATATTAAGGGGAATCCGCATAAGAACTGTCTGTGGTACAGCGTTTTCCCTTCTTTTTGACCACATGTGACCCGACACCCTGTGATGGGGTGTACCTACCCTGTGACAAGGGGGAAAGAAATATGCCCATCTGAACAAAGCATTCTTGGCAGCAGCCAGAGAGACTGAAATTCAACAGGTTAATGCTGGTGCCCATGTAGAGGAGTCCCAATTTGAGGGTCAAACTCTGTTATGCATGGAAAGTAGCAAGCGGCATGAGGAAGTATTCACATTTTTAATAGCATTGTCCAAGTTTTTACATGGAGTACAAAAGCCTCCAGTAGCCTAATCGTAAGCATCTAAGGTTAATGGAAGGAAAGACTAATGAGGATGAGATGGCAAGGGGAATGAAGTTCACCTGGTGAGGAGGAGATGAGGAAATCAATCACTGTTGTGGGAGCCAGCCACCCATACAGGGAGATGGAAGTTGTACTGCTTGTTACAACACAATAGAGGAGTGGTTTTCAACCTGCTTACCAGTGTGGGCTACATATGCAGCTCTGTGTGTGTTATGTGGGCCATGTTCACACAATATATACACTGCCTGTACATCTACAGGAAAAATAAGGTTTAGTATTTATTATATGACAGCAATATGATTCAGATTGATAGAGAAATTTTGAAAGGTACTATATCTTCAGATTTTACAGCATTCTCCTCTGGAGCAGCTTCTCATTCCATTTCTTTATTCATTTTGGTTTGTTTATCTTAGGGTTTTTCTATAGAACCCACCATAGTATTTAAGGAAAGTAAATGGTGGCAACAGGCAAATTTCAACACAGGCAAATGTCTACCAAGAGCATTTTATTTTAGCAAAATAAGTCAGTACATACATGGTTAAAAATTAATTTGTTGTAAGTGTAAGCAGAGTCAAGATGAGCTCCACCCTGACATCTGGTGGTTAGTCGTGGCAAAGCACTCCAGGGGCTGATTTCATTTGCATAGGCACACCCACCCCACTTAGTACAAACCCATAATAGGGCCCTTTGGGCTGCTGTAGGATCCCCAGTTTCTGTATTGGGGCAGGAATTTCTGTTATTGGGGCAGGAAGAATAAACTGTTATACTGATTATGTAAATCAAGGACAGTGGAAGGGTACTTGGCCTTTTGTCATGATGAAGGGGAACTCGCCATCAACTAAGCAGCATTTGTCAGCCAAGGGTCATGGGTTCCAAAACCCAGTGAATTGAGAGAGGCTTGGGACAGATATCAGTACTTGGTGGTGTGGGCCCCTTGTGGGGGGTCTGAGACACCAATTGCATCTCCTCCGCTCACCACTGTGGAATATCAGAGCTAATGTTGAGTTCATTGGGAGTCTGGTTCAGGCTGCTGAGTTGAAATCACTCTGGGCTAAGGGTGCAAATGAGCACTAAGGCTCCCCTAACTACAAGCTGAAATCACTAAAGAGCTAAAAGTCTTATGAGCTGAAATCACTGAGCTGAAATCACTGAGCAGTGTGTTAAGCAGTGGGGAAGCCTGAAGATCTATTGCTGAGTGGCTGGCGGAGTGGAGCAGCTCGTGGGGACAGCTGTAGCGGCTTGCAGGACAGCTGGCGGAGCGGAGCTACCGGCAGAGCGGAGCAGTTCGTGGGAACAGCTGTAGCGGCTTGCGGGACAGCTGGCGGAGCGGCCCATGGGACGGCTGGCGGAGCACAGCGAAGCCCCACGGAGGGGTGAGGCAATCATCTTCAAGCCACGTAAGGTGTCCCTTATCTCTCCCCTCCCCATTTCTGCCCAGACTGATGAACTTTTGAACTCTGGGACTGGACTTTTGGGTTCTTGGACTTTTGGGGACTTTGGGTGACTTCTGGGTTGCTGGACTCAAGAACCAAAGGGACCGGACATGGCCCAATTGGCTGGGGTGGGTCTTGCTCACAGTTTGGTTTATGAATCCCAGTTGCGGTGTTTTCCCAATTTAATACTGGTGTCGTTTACCTGCTGTTATTAAAGATTTTCTGTTACACCGAGGCTCTGTGCTTGCGAGAGGGGAAGTATTGCCTCTTTGAGGCACCCAGGGGTGTGTGTAAAGATTTTCCAGGGTTACTGGGTGGGGGTTCAAGCCGGTTTTACATTGTGTTGTTGAAAAGGGAACCCCTATGTACTGAACCAAGCCCTTGCTGCTGTCAACTCGTCCTGGCAGAAGGGTTACAAAAGGGTGGCATGGCATGGTGTATTGCCACCTTCACTTGTGTGCTGCGGTTGGGCTGAGCACCTGGAGAGTGCAGCTGTGGAGCCTGCCTGCAAGGTTGGGAAGCCTGGCTGAGTGTGGGGCACCCCCCCACCCAAGGACAGCCCCCACAGCTTCTCCCCAGGCTGCCCCTCCAGCCAGGGAATGTCTCTCCATCACCTCAGCCCCCTGGGACTATCCCCTCCCAACATCCAGAGCTCCCACGACTGGGCTGGCACATATGCCTGCCCTGCAGAAACAGGGTGCCCTGTCCAGAGCAGCACAGTTCCCCCAAGGGACTGTCCCCTCCAGCATCCAGTTGCCCACCCGGGGACTGCCCACTCTGGCACCCACCCAGGGACTACATCCCCTTCCCAGCACCAGTCTTCCATCCAAGGACTGTGCCCCACTATCTAGCCCCCCATCCAGGGACTGCCTCCAGCCACCAGTCCTCCCACCTAGAGTGTGTCCCCCCATCCACTGGCTGCACCCCCATCCCTGTGCCCCACTGGTCTCCTACCTTGGCTGCCCATAACTGAGTTTTACAGCCTGCCCTGACCGCCAGTCGCTGCGGTCCTAGCGCCGGGGAGCATGCTCCAGCTGGGGTCACTGGACCCACAATTCTGCAGGGTGGGAGGGTGAGTGCTGAGCACCCAGGCCTCCTGCTGATGCTGCTGGGCCCAATCCTGCTGGGGGTAGGGGGCTGATGCCACTGGGCTTGATCCTGCCCTGGGGAGGTGACACTGGGCCTGATCCTGTGCAACCCCATTTTTGCACCCCCTCACTGACTCTGCGCCTGGGGCAGGTGCCCCTCCCCCCCTAACCTAGTGACAGGTCTGAGAATGTCACATGGGCTACAGCTGTGTGCTGATTGGGCCACAGGTTAAGAACCACTGCGAGGGAAGCTCACACAGTTCTCATTGGCTCTCGGGTGAAGGTTCAGGATTGGCGTGCACTATGGCATGCACTGAGAATCTCAGACTCTGAGTGACACCAGGGCACATGGCCAAAACTTTGGTTTGTGTCTGCCAAATTCTCTGAGTGGGTTTGTACAGTATTTTTTCCTCTGAAGAGGCAAAAAATACTGCACGTTTAGGCCTAGATTCAGGGCGAGCGCTTAAGCATATGCCTAACTTTTTAAGCATGTGCTTAGGTCCTACTGAAGTCAATAGGACTTAAGAATGTACTTAAATACTTTCCTTAAATACTATGGTGGGTTCTATAGAAAAACCCTAAGATAAACAAACCAAAATGAATAAAGAAATGGAATGAAAAGCTGATCCAGAGGAGAATGCTGTGAAATCTGAAGATAAAGAAATTTTCCTTTTCAGGATGTGAAAGCAAATGGAACACTGTTCATAGGCCAAATGTATAAAGGAAATTTCTGAGTTTTTTCTATCCCCACACCTCTAATATTTCAATTGTGTTGAGTCTGATTAGCACGTTAATTCCATATAGACTTTTACCTTCAGCGCTGTGTTAAAACCCAGTCTCCTCAAATGCATCATTATGTCTCAGTCTTTGTATTATTGAAATATTCATTGTGAGAGATGTAACTCGGGCTGTTGCTAAATGATTGGTATTCGTAGCTGCTGTCTCTGAGGGGATTTGGTGAGATCAGCTTCATGTAAGCAGCGATTCTGACCAGGCTAGAATTCTTTAGTAATCCGTGGAAGCAGTTTTCTCATGGTTAGTGGAATGGGCTGAATTATAAAAATAATGGAGTGGTTTTTGTTTCAGATGTCTTTTTATTGGAGTTGTATATTCACATTGTTTTGAATGGAGTAATGCAAAATAACATTTTTGCTGGGTATATTAAAGACTGGCTAATGGAACTCCCATTACCAAACAAACACACTTTTGCATAATAGAGCTGATAACATAACCTCTTTCAAGCGAAGCAAATCTCTAGGGTTTACTTGGGTTGCACATATGGAGTTCTGATCCTCCTGTTTTACATACAAAGGTAGCTTTTCAGTAATTTGTATAAAAACATTCTCTGGACACACTGAAACGGTTGCTGCTGTTAACTGAACTTGTATAGAGGAGCCATGATTAAACAATACTAATTGTACATTTATATTAACAGCAGGGTGACAGCAATAGATACACATAGGATTAAGCTATCTATAGACTTGCAACTAAATAGAGAGCCCATGGTTCCTTTCTTAATTTGTGCAACTTCAACAAATAGTATTCACTGATAAACAGACTTTGGAATAATGTTATGGTAGAGTACAAGGAATGTTAATTGTTGGGAAAACATAGGGGCTGAAAGGAGTTGCTGCCTCTTCTGTTTTTGTTTTTTTTTAATTCTCACACACAGTTACATATTTATGCTCCTGAAAACACTGACATCTTAAGGTACATCCACACTACCCGCCCGATTCGGTGGGTAGCGATCGATGTTCTGGGATCGATTTATCGTGTCTGCGTGAGACGCGATAAATCAATCCCAGAAGCGCTCCCCGTCGACTCCAGAACTCCAGCTCAGCGCGAGGAATAAGCGGAGTCAACGGGGGAGCCTGCTTGCGCCGCGTGGACCCAAGGTAAGTACTTTGTAATTCGATCTAAGATACTTCGACTTCAGCTACGCTATTCACGTAGCTGAAGTTGTGTATCTTAGATTGATCCCCCCCCCTAGTGTGGACCAGCCCTTATTGGAGTCTTCCCCTTAACAGAGAATTGGGAAGTTAGTATTTTTCAATTGTTTGGTTACATTGTATCGTAATAGGTAGAGCTGTGCTGTTAGTTAATACACACATTAGGCATAGTATATTCTATTAATACCATGTTAATAGGTATTATGTGCATGGTATTAATAGAAAGTGTTGAAGTTATGTTAACTGAATGTATTATGTTCATCCATGTCAGGCATCCCACAAAGCTGAGAGCTTAAGAGCCTGGGACTGGAGAATCTCAGGGCTGCCAGGCTCTTGGCTTCCAGTCTGCTCCAGGAGCCAGAAGCCTGGAGGCACAAGCTGCCAAGGAGCCGGATGGGCAAGCTAGCAAGAAACCAGACCAGTGTCCTGTGGCAACCAGGCAGATTTTTGAAACCCACGTGGATTTTCCAGGGCAACGTCATTGGGATCAAACGGTCTCCGTGAAATGTTTAGATTTCAGCAACTTGCAATGTTCCAGTGGAGAATTCGCAAGCAGCTTTAATAACATGGTTATTCCCCACTTAGTCTGACTCTCTAAAAGTAAGAGGTGTCCTTGAACCCAATGGGGGAAGAGCTATTTCTGGAGATGTGCATTTGTAAATTGCATCCAGTTATTATGGGATGGGTGCCTTAGAAAATGCATCATTGATATTACAACTGTATATCAGTAAGAGATGTGGCAGGCAGGCAGAGTTGTAGGAAAGTGATCTTTATTTGGCCTTCTGAGTGACCAATGGTACATGATGAGGCTCCAGAGTTTGAGTGCAAGCAGCTCCTGCCCCAGCTTGAATCACTGAGCCGCTGTTTCTCTAGCTTCTCTCCTGAGAATTCTTCTCCAGTTCCACTCATCAGACTACAATCTTCACCACTGTCGTTATTATTCCTTGGGAAAGCTAAACACATAGTTTACTGATAGGACCTGGACGTCACCTTTTTGTTACTGCTACGCTCCTAGCCGTGGATATAATGGACCAAATTCTCTCTGAGTGTAACTCTATTAACTTCAATGGAGTTACTTTAACAGAACATTTTGGGCCAATGGTACATTGGAAAGGAAACTCATCCTACGTGCTACCAGAAGTGACACCCACAATAGTGTGATAATGACAGGTCCCTAGGAACGCAGTGGGCTTTGTCTGGAGGTATAAGAGTTATAGTTTCCTATTTGGTAAACCCTGATTTTAAATGTCATCTACTGTGTTGCTAATGGAGCTTAAATTAAATGGCTCCGAGGGCCAAATTCAGATCTCTCACTGATTTAAATCTGCAATGAACTTGTTGATGACAATGGCATTACACTGAATTTGCACCCATTGAGCTGAGAGCAAATGTAGCCCTTGTTTTGGTCATTTCTTGGTGAATGTCACTGAGATGTCCTCAGTGATGTCCATACAATGCTGGGGAAAAGAGTTTGCTTGTTAACTGGAGCTCCCTCTGGTGGCTATTTGGTTCTCTCTGTAGCAGCAGCTCACAAAATTCTTCCCATTAATACCGGCTAATAGCTGTTGCTGGGATTTTTATTTATTTATAATTTATTTACTGATCATGTAGTGACTTTTTTTTAAATTTTAAGATACCTAAAATCCACAGGTTTCTCCCTGTCTAATTCTAATTACTTCAAAACAGGTGGGAATTTGATGGCCTAGTAAAATGGTTGGCCCTTTTAACCCTGGCACAGTTGAGAATGATTTGGAAGATTCAGATCACCTGAAACTCTATTAACTTTATGGGCATGTGTGGGTAATTATATTAAATGGGGAAAGAAGTGAGATGTGTTTTAAAAATTGTAAGTAAAAGCTATTTTATTGGTTGCAGTCTGAGGCCTAGTCTACATACACATTTTTGAACCATTATAACTATTAATTTGGGGTGTGACTATTATATTTTTTTAAACCAAAATAATTATACAGTACAATCAGGGCTAGCCTTACCATAAGGTGAACTGAGGCAGCCACTTCAGGTGTCAGACTATGGAGGGGAGGGGCACCACTAGGACCCAGAGTGTAGAAAATTGTCTGCTGCTGGTGCATATGTATTCTCTCTGCTCTAGATGCACAGAGGTGGTGGAGTGCTGTGCTGGAGGAAGGCGGGCACAAGAGACATAACTGGCAGGCAGGAGAAAAGGTGAGATGGAATAACAGAAAGCAGCAGGAGCTGCAGGGAGAGAGAGGCAGAGGAGCCTATTATGTACCTTTCTAGCACCCCCAGGAGCCTGGACTGATTAACACCAGCTTCTCAGGGAACTTCCTGTTTCCTACTGCTTCCCTGAACCCACTTGAGGAGAACAGGCAGTCAACTGAAGTAGTAGGAGCCAGTTAGGCCCTTAAGACGCTGATATCTTCCCTCACTCAGGCCCTGCTACCAGCCTGCTTATTTGTCCCCTTCAACTGAGTGTTGAGAGCCACTATAGCTGGCACAGAACAGCAGTCATGAGAGAAAGAAGAAAACGCACCTCTGGGGCAGCATTCAGAAAGAGAGAAAAGCTTCCTTTGCTTTCTATCTAAGCAGGAAGGAACTCTCCTGAGATACATAGACAGAAATGTTCACGGTGAGCCTTCTGTCCCCAGTGAGGATGTGAGTGGTGAGGAGATGCATGATTTTCCAGTTAGTCAGAGTGCAGGTGACCTGGCAGCTACTGCAGCATCCATATCTCCATCTCAAATGGATGTAACCATGCACATTCCTGAAGAAAAGTGTAGATCAGAGAAGAGTGTGGTGGAGGCGCAAGGAACAGCTGCTGCTGAGTTTAGTTCCTTAACTCTAGATGATCCAGGACTGTGGACCCACTTGAGCAGTAGCTTGAGGGACGTCTTTGTACTGCATGGGCCACAGCAAGTGAAAAACTTCATGTTCCCCAAAGACAATGAAAATAGAAGTTTCCATCCTATGCATTACTGGTGTGAAATCCCCAGTGGTGACAAAGTGGAGAGGCCATGGCTTATGTACTCAAAAACCCAATATGTTGCATACTGTTTTTGTTGCAAACTCTTCCAGTCTAATGTTCCAGCCACACTGGGTTCTACAGGAACAAAGGACTGGAAAAATTTGGTGAGAAATCTGGCATGCCACAAGAAGGCAGCAAATCACCAGAGAGCATTCCATAGGTGGAAAGAGCTTGAGATGAGACTAAGGTTAAAGGCCACCATAGATCAGCATCAAGAGAAGATTGCATCAGTCTCTCTTTACTGACAAAATATTCTGAAAAGGCTCATTGCCATTGCGAGAATGCTTACTACCCAAAACCTACCACTGCATGGCACTTCAGATCAGCTGTATGTGCCAAACAATGGAAACTTCCTTAAAATTGTGGAGCTCACGGCTGAGTTTGATGCTATACTCCAGGAACATCTACGAAGAGTCACCACCCAAGAAATGTGTACACACCACTACCTTGGAAAAACAATTCAAAATGAGATAGTTACTGGCAACAAAAGTCAAACATAAGATTGTGGCAGATCTGAAGTCAGCAAGATATTACTCTGTTATTCTGGACTGCACACCTGACATCAGCCATACAGAACAAATGACTTTAATGGTGCGTTTTGTAACAACAACAGAACCTAGTGAAAATGTCCCTGCAATGGTGACTGTCAGAGAGCATTTTCTAGAATGTATTGACATTGATGATACTACAGGAACTGGGATGACAAATGTGCTTCTTAAAAAGCTGGAAGATACAGGAATTGCAATAACTGACATGAGAGGTCAGGGCTACGATAATGGTGCCAACATGAGAGGAAAGAACAGAGGAGTGCAGACACGGATCCGAGAGTTAAACCCTCGAGCTTTTTTTGTCCCATGCAGTTCTCCTTCATTGAGCTTGGTGGTCAGTGATGCAGCATCAGCTTCTAGTGAGGCTGCTGAATTTTTTTAAATTTAATTCAAAACATCTATGTATTTTTCTCTGCATCAACTCATCGATGGCAAATTTTGAAGCAACATCTGGGAACATCCTCTCTGACACTGAAACCACTGAGTGCCACATGATGGGAAAGTCGAGTGGAGGCGATAAAGCCTATCAAACACCAAATTGGGAAGATAGATGATGCCATAGTTGCCATTATGGAGCAATGGAACAACTGGACAAAGCAAAGTCATACCTACAGTCTTACCGGTCAGATGAGGGATTTCAAAACATTCTGAAGAGTGCACAGCAGTTGGCAGAGGAACTTCACGCTGAAGCTATTTTCCCACCCATTCAAGAATACAAGAAGACATTTTGATTGAGGCACGGGATAATCCCATAAGAGACCCCAAACAACAATTAAAAGTTGAATTCTTTAACCAGGTGCTAGGTTGTGCAATACAGTCAGTTGAACATTTCATGCAGCTCAAGGAACACAGCAGTGTATTTGGGATGTTGTGTGATATTCCAAAACTCCTCCCTATACCCGAAGAAGACCTACACCAGCAATGCAGGGCAGTAGAGACAGTGTTGGCACATGATGACATGCACGATATTGATGCAAATGATTTAGGTGATGAACTGAAAGCCCTTTCAAGATACATTTCAGCAGGATCAACTCCAAAGGCTGTTCTGGAATATATGTGCACAAATAAGATGACCACCATCTTTCCAGTAGCGCAGCCAGGTCCAGAGCGCAGGGGGAGCGGCGCTATAAAAAGGCGCCTCCCCCTGTACTCACCTGGCGGTGCTCCGGATCTTCGGCGGCTCACTCCGGGTCTTTCGTGTGGTACCCCCACCAGGGCCGGCGTGCCCACTAGGTGACCCTAGGAGGTTGCCTAGGGTGCCAAGATTTGGGGGGCTGCGGGTGGCTTCCCCTTGTCTCCATGCTCAGAGGCTGAGCTGCAGAGCGGGGAGACAAGGGGCAACTTGCCGTGGCTGCCCCTTGTCTCCCTGCAGAGCGGGGAGACAAGGAGCGGCTTGCCGCAGCTGCCCCTTGTCTCCCCGCTCAGCGTCTGAGTGGGGAGCTGGGGGCAGCCAGCAGGGCAGCCACGGCGAGCCCCCCACTTTGCTGCCCCCCCTCAGCGCCTGCGTGGCTCCCCGCTCAGCTTCCGCCGCTGGGTGAGTGCAAGAAGCAGCGCTTAAAAAGAAGCGGAGCCTTTTTTTAGTGCTGCTAAAAGAAGGTGCCGCTTTCGCCGCTTCTGCTCAAGGGGGAGCAGCCGCTGCCCCCCTGGCTACGCTACTGCATCTTTCCAAATGCTTTTGTTGCTCTGCACATACTTCTAACACTTCTTGTAACAGGTGCCAGTGGAGAACACAGCTTCTCCAAGCTGAAGTTAATAAAAACACATTTACGCTCCACGATGACACAGGAGAGGCTGGTCGGCCTTGCAACCATCTCAATAGAGCATGAGCTGGCCCAGACTGTGGACCTTCAGGAAGCAGTTTAAATCTTTGCAACCACGAAGGGACGGAAAGCACCACTTTGATTATTCAAAGAGATAAAAATGCCAGCGTTTACGATGCAGACAAGAAAAGTTACATTTGCTGTTCAGGCATTTGAAAGTTAAGTGTTACTTAAAATTTTTGAACAAGGCATTTTAAGTTGTTAGGTCTCCTTTTATTGGGGTAGGTAGCAGAGCAGTACCATGAGAGGAGTAGAACAGGAAGAAGGCAGAATTGAGACCTTTCAAAGTTCTGGCCCAAACGAGGGGGCATGGGGGCGTCATTTGAGCTCCCCGCCACAGGTGCCAAAATGTTGTGGGCCGGCCCTGCTGAGCCTGCTGCCTCATCGCAGAGGAGGAAGACTGCTGCGACACACTGTGGAGGGGGTTGGTTGGCATTATTGGACTGAGTGACTTTAACACCTGTGCTCCTGGGGTGTTGGTAGCCTTTGCTGCTGTGGAGGGCCGGGAGAGAGACGTGGAGCCCTCCCCCTAGCCCAGCTTCCTGCCCCCCGCCCACTTTCCTCCTCCACCACCCCCACCCCCACCGCCCCCTCCACCAACCCAGCTAACACCTGCTGCTCGTCCCTTGGCGGGGCTCTTTGCTCATCTTCCCCTCCCCCCCCCCAATCTGGAATTGTTTCTAGCAGCAAGCAAGGACTGGAGTGAGCCTCACAAGTACTCATGGGTACACTCCCCCTGTTGGACCTATCACCCCTCCCCCAGTTGCATTGGGTGGGAGGACTCCCTACTATTCCTCCTATAGCCCAGTAGCCTAGCAGGGAGGAGTGGTTACCCATTTCCCTCTCCCCCATCCTCCTACTCCTCCCACTAAACCCTCCTCCCCTGCGCGTTGTCTAGCGGGGAGGAGTGGCAGCCCATCGCCCCAACCCTATATTAGGGCCTCCTGTTGCCACCCTGGAGGAGGACCCTGCCCCTACTCCTGCCATTGCTGACCCCATAGTCTCCCCCCCCCCTTTGCCACCGCCCCGCCCACCCCTGCGGCTGACCTCTTGGCCACCACCGGTCCAGACTCTACCGCTGCCATGCCCTCCCCCCCATGCCACAAGCAAAAAGAGCCAGGGGAACAAAAAGGGCAAAGGCCCCGCCCGGAAAGCTGTCCTTCCCCTGCCATTCCTTCCACCAGCTCTGGGGGCACTCCATCTCAGGCCCCCAGAGCCTATGCCCAGGTGGCCGCCGCCCCGCCACATGCCACCACACTGTCTGCCCCAACTGCCACCTCCAGTACCATTCCTGGCAGCCGGGGCGCCTTCCCCTCGCTGACCAGGAGGCACAGCGTCCACTGCCTCCTGGTGCCCTCCTCGCCCCACATCAAAATATATGTGCGGGGATTGGTGCGGGTGGTGGGGCCCATGGCCTTCGGGGCGGCTCTATGTTTTGTGCCGCCCCAAGCTAGGGTGACCAGACAGCAAGTGTGAAAAATCAGGACAGGGGATGGTGGGGTAATAGGTGCCTATATAAGAAAAAGACCCCAAAATCGGGACTCTCCCTATAAAATCGGGACATCTGGTCACCCTACCACAAGCACGGCAGTCAGGCAGTGGTCGCCCTCCATCATGTTCTATCCTTCCCCTGGCAGGTGCAAATCCAACTGCTGCCGGTGGTGCGTGATGGGGTGGTGCTCGAGGGGTCCTTCCTGGTGCCTTACCAGGGGACCCACTACCGGGTCCATTATAAGACGGGAGAGGCCTGGTGCTTCCTCGGCTGGGCGACTGGACACGTCAGGAGGGACAACCCCCTGCCCGACACAGAGGGGCATCCAGGACCCCTGAGACCCGGGAGGATGCCGGCCCTGTCATCGCCAGCGACCCTGGTGGCCCGGCTACCACTGTTGCTGCCCCTCCTCCTCCTGCCGTAGCCCCCTCTTAGGCCATGGGAACAGCCCCCCCCTGTCGTGCCCAGACGAGCGGGTGGGCCTCGCCTCCATCAGCTGCAGTTCAGTGGGGCCCATGGAGGAGAGGGTGGCGAGACCCTTGCCAGACAAGGGAGAGGGCCTGCCCCAGGGGGATGTTTCCCTTTTCCCCTGCTGTCCCACCTTTGCCGCCCTGAGCCCTGGAATCATTGCCCTTGCCTCCTGGCCCTGGCCCTGCCCCTGCTGTCCGGCCCTCCACCTCCACCTTGGAGGGCTGGGTGCTCGTCCAGGGAAAGCGCGGTGCCCGCAAATCGCGGGCTCAATCCCTCCCCTCCAATGAGCAGGGAGAGGAGGCCCCTGAAAGATGCTGTGGGCAGCTGACGCCACTGCATTTTCCACCGCACCCCCGGAAGGAGCCCAGCAGGAGGTGCTGGCCATGGAAGCCATGGCAGCAGAGGGGGGCGGTACCACCCCCCTCGTGGAGTCCCCATTCCCCCAAGGAGGCCTCTGCAAGAGTTCGCCCAGCCCCTTTGCCACCTGTTGCCCCAGTTGCTGGCAGGGAGGACTCTGGGGCTGCGGGGACTGATTTTACATCCATATTTGAGGAGATCGAGGCCCTGGGTCTGACCCCGGTCATCCACGGGGAGGACGACCCCATGCCAGTGGGCCTCGATCAGGGCGGCGGCTTAGTCCCACCACCCCCTCCTCTTCCATTCCCCTCACCCATAGCTGTCACCCCCGGTCTAGTCCTTGGGGCACCTCTGGCCTTACCTATCTGCCCGGCCGCGGATGGCACCTTGTCCGAGGCCGCCGAACCCTTCGGGGTGAAGGCCGACACTGAGCGGCCAGGCCCCAAGCCTGTGGGTGCACCCTCTACCTGAAGCCCACCAGGGACATCATCTGGCAGCTCCTTCATGGAGTCGTGAGCATGGGTGTGTACTTGGCGCGGTTCACTCCCTTCCCAGACACCTGCCCCTTTTACAGCGTGAGGGAGACCCTGGCGCACATATACCTGGAGTGAGCCAGGTTGCAGCCCCTATTCCGGCTCCTCTTGGAATTATTAATATCTTTTTTGGTTGCACTTCTCCCCTCACCTGTTCATCTACACACCCCCTTTCCATGGCCCCACAAAGTCGTGGGACCTCCTTGTCAACCTCCTCCTAGCCCTGGCCAAAATGGCCATCTACAAAATCAGGAAGAGGAGGTTGGCTGATGGGGTTTCTGCTCCTCAGTCCGTTCACGCGTCTGGGCAGAGTTCCTCTGGGTGGCATCTGCTGGCTCCCTTGACACCTTCGAGGAGCAGTGGGCTCTATCTGGGGTTCTCTGCTCGGTGTCCCTGTCAGGGTTCCCTTCGTTTAGTCCTGTGACCTCACTCCCATTCCTGTTATCTCCTTAGTTGTCCCCTGCAATTATTTGGAATCCCGGACCTGTGGATCATCCCCTTAGGCTGGGGGGAGGTCCTTTAGCAGTGGGCGGGCTTCCACCGCCCACTTCTTGGATCCCAACAGGACCAGACTCCTGTACTCCACTGGTTTGGGTCTGTCACAGTAGGGAGGCATCTTATGCCATCCAGCCACAATTTGACTCCTATTTGGAAAATACAAAAGGTTCATCACAGTGTTGCCAGCTCTCAGGATACCCAGTGTTTTTCTTTAGGCCCCCACCTCTTGGAGCCATATTATTACATTAGAATTTCAGCTTTCATTAAAAAAAAAAAAGAATAAGCCTTCACAGCTGCTGAGAGAAGCTTGAAAATAGAAACCCTAAAAGCTCAAAAACCAGAAAGCTAATAAATGCTCCAAAATTATTTCCCCATTTCATGATTAAAAAATTTTTTTTTTCAATATCTGAGTTTGACAATACTGACCATTGCAATACAGCAATTGTTTTTCATAGCAGAAGATCATAGAATCATAGAATCTCAGGGTTGGAAGGGACCTCAGGAGGTCATCTAGTCCAACCCCCTGCTCAAAGCAGGACCAACCCCAACTAGATCATCCCAGCCAGGGCTTTGTCAAGCCTGACCTTAAAAACCTCTAAGGAAGGAGATTCCACCGCCTCCCTAGGTAACCCATTCCAGTGCTTCACCACCCTACTAGTGAAAAAGTTTTTCCTAATATCCAACCTAAACCTCCCCCTCTGCAACTTGAGACCATTACTCCTTGTTCTGTCATCTTCTACCACTGAGAACAGTCTAGATCCATCCTCTTTGGAACCCCCTTTTAGGTAGTTGAAAGCAGCTATCAAATCCCCCCTCGCTCTTCTCTTCTGCAGGCTAAACAATCCCAGTTCCCTCAGCCTCTCCTCATAAGGCTGAAATCACATGTCGATTCTTATCCCCTAATTTTTCCGCAATAAAATATCATAGGATAGTATTAATATTATGATGGTAGTGAGGGAGCAAAGAAGGTGTCACCATGTTTCTGACCAATCACATTTGTCAGGATTATTGAGGCTCCACAGGCCTACAGTAACTGTTTATTTGGAATCTCTGGGCAAATTTTCACAAATTCGGGAAGTCTCAAGCAGACAGTGAATCTTCTGTTACATTGTCTTACAGTACATGTCTTTTTATAAAGTGTACAGTAACTCTGACTTGGCCTTTCAGATAATGCCATGTGCTGAAACTTGCAAGGGAAAAGGCATATTTTAGTTCTGTGACTACAGAAAAGGTTTCTGCCTTTGATTTTGTGTGGGGGGCGGGGCGGGAGGGGACTGCGGGGAATAGGAGGCTTCTTTATGAATTTGAATAGAAAGATTCTCAAAATAGATGGAAATTCCACACATTTTGCTCAGCGGAGCCATCAGAAGCAGGGCCGGCTTTAGGAAGTGTGGGGCCACATGCGAACAGTGTTGATTGGGGTCCCGCCGCCGAACACAGCGACAGCAATCGAGCTGCCACCGAAGTTCTGCCAAAGATGGCGGCAGCTATTGAACTGCCGCCAAAGCGCCACCGAAGAGTCGGACGTTGCAGGGCCCTGACACGGATGTTGCGGGGCCCTCTTAGGCGCGGGGCCCGGTTCGGTGGAATCTGGTGAATCGGCCTAAAGCCGGCCCTGATCGGAAGGTTCAGAAATAGATAAGAAGCACTTGTCTCCTGCATGACTTGTGAAATTGTTGTTGGTTTGAGGTTTTATTTATTTAAAATTTTTTTATTACCATTGCATTCCAGAGCCATGGTGGCAGTAGCAGCCACCTTCCAGTGACATGATTTGTGACACTGGCAAGGACCAACATCAGAGACTGCAGACTGGTTTCCATACTGCTTCTAACACTGGCTTACCAATGGAATAGGAAGACACTTGCATGTGTAAAAATGGGATTTTCCCAGCATTTTCCTTGCTTAACAAGGATGCCTAGAAATATTGGTTTTTATTTAGTTTACATAGTACCTCAACATGTATTACGCAGTTCATAGCTGTGTGGCCTAACTGGGTAGAGCACTGGGACTCAGGAAATTTGGGTTCTATTCCTGTCTCTGTCACTGGCTGGCTGGGTAGCCTTGGATAAGTCACTTTCACCTCTCTGTGCCTCAGTTTTCCCATCTGTAAAATGGGAATTATGATACTGATGTGGTTTGTAAAGCCCTTTGAGATCTACTGATATATGAATTTGAAATTTATGTGATATATGAATTACTACTTCTGCTTTATAATAAAGAATAGCTTTAAGGAGACAGGTCCCTCCCCTAGAGTTTACAATCCAAGGCCCTCAACTTGCAAAGACTAATGCATGTGTTTAACTTTACACACTGTGAGTACTCCAACTGATTTCAGTGGGACTAGACAAAGTGCATAGAATTAAGCATATGTGTAAGTCTTTGGAGCTTTGGGCCCTGATACTGCAATCTTGTAAGCTGCCCTGTATGGGTGCATCCTTTTTCTTGCATGGAGCCCCACTGAAATCAGTAGAGTTCTGTGCCACCACATGGGTCCATTTTCATGACTGAAGGCTAACGGTATGCAGTGTATCCTTTCTTATATTGAATAATACCTGACTCCATGATTAGCCCCATTCAAATAATGGGAATGCTCTTGAAGTCATGTACTGCCTCATGACAAGGTGGCAGAATCAGTCCAAAAATGATCTGCATGTTGTCTGAGGACAGCTGAAGCAGAAACAGGGCTGGGATGCAACCCTTGACAAAATTTACTAGGGCTGGCAGAAAAGGAAAGGTTACAAATCACCTAGGTATTGTGGCTTAAGCTGTTACACTTGAAGATGAAACACAGCAATTCCTAGTTTGGCCCCTGGGGAGAGCTCCTCGGGTCTACTACCCTTTTGAGTCTATTTCTCTCTGTGGCAATTAGGTGAACTGTAGGTTTCCTGCCCAGGATCAGTCCACAGTGTGTTTCGCTGGGGCCCCTTCCGTGTTGTCCCTCCACTGCTGCAACAGTACTGCCTGCATGGAACCTGCCAAAGCAAATGAACTCCCTAAATTGTTTAGTTTTTAAAAGTGGCTTAAAAATCATGTGACTCGTGGTTTGGGGGGACTGACTCGTGACTTTGACTGGTTGGGGTTGGCAATACGGCATCGCTAGCATACCATACTCACTGGTTTTACATTGTGACTTGTTTGCGCTTTCAACATCAGCCCTTCCTCTTTCCAAGGTAGGTAGATTGAGCTCAGTGCAATTTAACACACCTGCGTCTTTCAAATGAAGCCTTAAAAATGGCCAGATTCTCCTCTCATCACATCAGTGTCACTCAGTGGACTTCACTGGAGTTACTCCTGATTTACACTGGTGTCAGAATCAGGCCCCCTATTAAAAGTCCTATGGCTCTTCCCATAAAGGCAGGGGTTTTCCCTGGCATGCCTAGCCAAAATTTCCCCCTTGCTGTTGTGGGGTATGCTGTGTGCCGGTGAGTTACTGCCCTTACCATTTCAGTGGTGCTGAAGGTGTCCTGGGCTTCTTTAAGATGGAAGGGGCTGCATATGAACACATTTGACTTATTACTAAATGTAATGGAAGACCCACACTCAGAGCAGCAAGGAGCACTCCAACATGGCAGGGGGTGAGAGACTCCCACTAGCAAAGCAAGGTGAGTTTCAGAGTCTCTCTCTAATTGTGAGGCTGAAGTTGAAAGGAGGAGTTGGATTTTGATAGATATGGGCGAGGCAAGAGAGACAGAAGTAGGTGAAGGTAGGAGAGGGATGGGTGGGAGAGGACAAAGAGAAGAGAGAGAGAGAGCTTCTGAAGCATAGGGGCTTGGAAGGGGATCCAGGACTTTCTAGAGTGAAGGGGCAGCAGAATCTCTCCTGCAAGGAGTGAAAGGATGCATCAGACATGTAAAGCATAGTTTCATAAGAATATGGATAATCACCAATGAGGCAGAGATGATGTGATGGCAACTCATTGTGTGCTAAAGTAAATGACAAAGAGAAAATAAGTCAATAGGTCTTAAAAGGAAAAACAAAGTTAGCCCCGCACAATCATTTTTCATGATCTGTGGCTTTCATAAATGTGCACTAGGCAACACAGCTGTCACGGTGTGCTGAGAAGGAGAGCGCAGTAATGAGGCTGCCCTCACAGTGGCAGCTGGCTGGAGCCAGGAAAGGTAGGGCCATCATTTCTCAACACCAGAAACCCAGATCAATGGATGCTGCGCAGGCTTGACAGTGAAATGATAGAGAGAAAGGAGCCTTAATTGGAATTCACAACGGAGTGAAATACCCTGGCTAGATTTATGAGCCTTCCCTACTTTTGAACAGTTTCACTTCTCTGTTTTCCTGCTATTGGAAAAGGAGGCAGCAGCCATTTCGAGTCCAGCCCCTCCTGTGGCCTCCCGAACTCTAGCTCCTAATTTATTTATCTACGCTGGTGCAGTTAAGCGCCTCTCGAATATTTATTTCTGCTGCTGTTTACTTGTATGCTAAATACCAGTCTTTGCTCCTCTACAGTCTCCTAAGCTCCCACACACCGCCTCTTCCCACCAGAGCCGGAGGAGCAATTTCACAGCCTTAACTAGATGTTATCATCATTTCTGTTTTAATGTGTTATTGCTAATTTGCCTCCTGAGTCCCCTAACTTCCAATTGAACGGAGCTCCAGGGCTGCCTTCCTTTTTAGCCTTTTTAAAAATATATATTTTTATAAAGGAAAAGACACAAACAAGGGGAGGAAATAAATATCAATAGCTGAGCAGCTCCAGACGTAAGGCAGCAGAGAGACTGTCTATGGCCTCTCCCACTGACTGGCAGCACCTTGCCCTCTTTTGCACTGCACTGAAGTACATAGCCTGGCTGCTTCCAATAACCTGGGACTTCTCCATGTGCTCTGCAAGATTTGTTTAACTCCTATTACTTGCAAATATATTATGCCTGAATGGTTGGGTATTTGGGCTTCAGATCAACCTGGCCAGCCCTAGCCCAATCATCTGTTTCCCGGTCAGCTGTGTGGGGGGTGTAGAATCAGACAGGAAAGGGTTAAGGAGTATAGTGTACATACACCTGGGCTCTATAACCTATCAAGCCTAGCTCCAGCTAGGTATACAAAAGGGAGTGAGCCGTGGTAGTTGAGATGTTTGCTGTACTTCATACAAAGGGTTGAGCTTGGGTGTAGGCTGTGCCCACCCTGTGAAAATTCCCCACTCAGGTGCCAATCACCCCCTTTGCACTTCACCAGTCTGCAGTGCAAATGGATTGCATGTCCCGCTCCGACAGGGGGAGGAGGCATGATTCCTAATGCGCATCGTGTGTCTCAGCTGCAGCCACAGCTTTGAAGTCAATGAGGCAACTGTCCTGTGCAAATTACACACCAGTTACTGAAACCCCCTTTGCTGAGTTTTAACTGTGCTGGAATGGAGCCTGGATCACAATATAGCTGCAGTTAGCATTGCAGCCTTCAAACCACTATAAAAACTCTTGTTACAAAATCTGTTCGTGTTTAGTTAACAGGCCATACAACTGCCGTCCTCTCCAGTTGACGTGAATTATGTAACTCCCTTCGTTTAGGATATTGCACAGACATTCTTACCACAAACAGCAAGCACTGCTGTCTTCTTGCATCCCCCCGCATAGACCTCACAAATCTTCCCCTTCCATCCCCACCTATGGGCACAGTACCCGACCAGCCACAGGGCTCTCCTCTCCTCTCACTGTTCCCTGACCCCACAAAAACCCAGTTCATTCCCCTTCCACATGCATTGACCCCTGCATTGTCCCATGTCACATCCATGTCACTCTTGCTATGCATAGACTCCACTGTGCTCTCCTCCCCCACCTCAATGCACACATCAATCCCTTCCCCATGCACAGATGCCAGCCCTATCCCTGGTCATGCCTAGGTCATTCTCACTATGCACGGCCTCCACTGCACTGTTCCCAGTCATCTCTCCATCCACAGCCCCTCACACTCTACCCCTCTCTATGAGCATTCCTCCATGTCCCCATGATCTTTAAACACTGTTTTCCCTCTATAGCATCATCCTGGTCCTCTTGAGCCATAGTCAACTCCCAGGGCTATAATAATGTTAACAAGAGGAAGTGAAAAAACAAATAATAAAGCAACTGAAAACACCAACTGCCTCTGTTACCCATTAAACTCCCTGGCCTAGGGTGACCAGACAGCAAGTGTGAAAAATCGGGATGGGGGTGGGGGGTAACAGGAGCCTGTATAAGAAAAAGACCCCAAAATCGGGACTGTCCCTATAAAATCGGGATATCTGGTCACCCTACCCTGGCCCTAAACCCCTACAGATTTACTGAGTTTTAACCTGGATTTATTTTTCTAATGGAACAGGGGAAATAAAACACAAAGCATCATTTGCTTCCACCCTGAGTGAAGTCTAGGCCTGTGCATGGACCCTTATGGAATCAGGAGCTTAGATATTAATTAAGTGACCCCAGACTGACCCAGCTCTGTGAGATCAAACATGCCCAAGGGAGGGGGAGTTCCACAAAGTCCACAAGCAACTCTCCGTACCTGCATCCTGCCCCTCTGTGTTGGAAGCAGCTGAAATGCCTCCACAGGAATGTCCTCACCAGAGAGGCCACCAGAAAGCACTTTTTCTCCTCAACTCCTCCCTCTGTGAACCCCCACCACCTGCATTGTTCTCTACGTTACACCCTATGTCCCAAAAGGGGATACAACAAGCATCTGTCCAGCCTGGGAGAAACAAATGCTAATCAAAGCCTTCTAATGCTGCCCCTCCATCAGCCAGAAAGGCTGCTGCTGAGAGGAGCTCCCTTCCCTGTGGGAACTAAGCAGGTAATGTTGATTCAGCCTTTCTCCTGGACTCTGGGGAGCAAGAGCCTGGGACCCGTAATTGAACCTGACGTTTCCATATGGTAGTGCAGAGCGCTAAGCCCCTCGCCCACTGCACTGGCTCAGGGGATGCTTTTCGCTCTGTGTTCTGTCATTAATAATTCATTTGGCATATCGTGTAATGACTTTCTTGATCATTACGAATTCATTTGGGGCTAATGTGCATGTCATATCCACTGCTATGGGAGACAGCAAAGCAAAACAAACCAGCTAGCCAACCGGCATCTTTCTCACACTGCTTTATTCATTGCTATGTCATTGATTTGCTGTTGGTTGATTTTTCAATTACTCTTTTCAGGGTTGGGTTGCATTTATTAATATCTTTCTTTGGGGTTGTCATTATTAATTTGGACCTCGATTTCCATCTGTTTGTCTATGTCTCACCACTGGGCATTCCCCAGATAGACAGACAGACATATCATTCAGTCAGACAGGCATTTTTTCCCCCTGAGTATCAGAAGCAGGTGCATCAGTGAGTACAAAAGGCTAGGTCTAGGGGCAGATTTTCAAAAGAATCTCACCTACCACTTAGGCCCCACAATACATGGCCAGCTTTTCAAAATGTTCAGTACGCTTGGCACTAAGCTCATTTGAAAAGCTGGCCATTAAGGAGTTAAGGACAGGTAAATGTCTCCGTATAATTGTGGTCTAGGCTGGTCTTCTGCTGAGCTCTCCACAGAACAAGAGAGCAGAGACAGTGCAAGAATTCTCTACTCACAGCTCCCTATCAATGTCTCATTCACTGGACCAGCTCTAAAAATGAGAAAGAAGCATAGGCTCCAGATAGTCTTATATAGTCCTTGGCCTCTCTGCTGAGATTCTGGCAATGATGCTAGTTCTGAGGGTGCATATTTAAAAACTGGGCTGAGACCATCAACCCATTTCCACATAAACCACTGATCACCTACAGATGGTATTGACTTTCAGTCACTACTATATGGGGTTGGATATGAACTGATGACTTAGAGGTGAAAGGCCCTGCAGTTTATTGTCAATCCCAGAGCTATCCCTTGCCGCCTTCTACTCTTAAAATGAAAAAGAAAAGAAAAAATAGCTCTTAAGACATCATATCAAGTGATTTGATAGATGCAATGCAGAGAAAGGGTGATCCAGGGGTTAGGATACTAGTCAGGGACTCAAGAAACCTGGAGTGAAGTGCCTGCTCTGCCACAGATGTCCCGTGAAACCTCAGACAAGTCACTTAAGCCCAGCTCTCAAAGGTACCTCCGCACCTAGCTTCCTCTGCTTTCAATGACAGTTAGGGCTAGCGTACACTACCGCATTACATCAGCACAGCTGCACTGATGCAGCTGCGCCACTGTAGTATATCTGGTGAAGAAGCACTATGCTGATGAGAGAGCGCTTTCCTGTCAGCAGAATTACTCCACCTCCGTGAGAGGCGGATGCTATGTTGGCGGGAAAGCGTCTCCCGCTGACTTAGTGCTGGTGTGGACAGTGCTTAGGTCGATGTAACTTGCGTCACTCGGCGGGGACGGGGGTGTATGGCTTTTTCACACCCCTGAGCGATGTAAATCGCATCGACTTAAGTGGTAGTGTAGACAAACCCTTAGTCTCTCTGTTCCTCAGGTCCTCGTCAGTAAAATGCGAATAATAATGCTTCCCTATCACACAGATGTGCTGTGAGGATAATACACTAACCGCTGTGAGGCCCTCAGATACTATGGTAATGGGGCCTGCCATGGGCTGGCCTGGCTGGCCCTCTGAGGCAAGCTGGGCTCAGCACTGCTAGTGACTTAGCAGCTATTCCTGTGCCTCACTGATGAACTAGCAACATAGGGCTAATTAGTAACCATGGCTGGACCTGCTATGGAGATTTAATTGTGATGACTGACCCCAACTGCAGGGAATCAGGAAGGGCTATTTAAATAAAGCTGGGGCTGCATTATGCATGTCATGCATGCTGACTGACTATGGGGGAAAGTGCTGCAGTTTGGGGCTAGCTGTGCGTGAGGCGCTGACCTACAGGAATAGAGTTAACTCCTGTGGTGGGCCCCTGAAACCAGTGGCCAGTGTTCAAGGTTGGAGACAGTCCTGGGACTGGTGTTCTGGAAGGGGAATAGAAGAGACACACGGGGAGCCGTGCAGGCTCCTGTGGGGGAGCCCTGAGACAGGGCATACAAGGAGCAGCAAGATCCCTAAAGGAAGCTGCCAGAGTCACTGGGGAAAGGAGGCAGTGGGGGAATCCTACTGAGGAGGAACAAAGATAAAAGAAGCTTTGAAGGAGCCAGGAAACAGAGGACTCCAGTGGAGCCTGAGGGGCAGGAGAATGAATTAGTTTGAATATTTGTTTTAGACTTTGTTAGGCCTCTTGTTACCCTCGAAGGGGGCTGAAATTTTATGTGACCTAGCCAGGCAATGGAAGACCTCAAGAGAGAATCACAGGGCCAAGGAAGTGTTCAAAGGGGGCGCAAGAGGCAGATTTCTGCAACACTTTCTCCAGGCACAGGGGGGTGCTAGTAATTGTGAGTGTGCACCATTACAGGGTCATGTAAGTACTCAAGAGAGAGAGTCCTCTGTTCTTTGAGATTTGGGGCTAAATTCCTTCCTTTGTGGCCTTCAATGAGGCAATTCTCCCTACTCCATCATCTGAAAATGCCACTTACTATAGTTAAGAGCAATTGTCAGACTCTTCAGTTCTCCAGTCTCAGGAGACACGTGCACCTGTGTGAATGGACACAGAGAACGTACAAAGAGAGGTGCTCCATGCACACAGAAAACTCATCCATAACAATGAGCTGCCTGATGTACTGTGATGGTGTAAATAAATCCCTATGGAGTGAAGTGTTTGCAAAAATCCTGGTAGTAATACATTCTGGGTAAAGAGCTTTCTGGGGAGTGAAGTAGCTCAGGTTCCATGATATATAGGGTCTGAGAGGCCGCAACAGTGTTGTCATAATTCAGTGCTTTTGCTTGAAAATAAATCTTGCCATAAGTGGCATGAAATGAGGAAAGGAAGAAGCAGGGGAGAGGAAAGAGATTTCACAGGAGAGAAAGGGATAATTGCTGTTGTGCACTGATTTTTTGTCTTAATTCAGTTCTTATATTTTGCAGACACTCTCTTCTCATCCCTCCTCCCCTGCCTCCATTGGACAGTGGTCTTCTAGGTTCCTTACAGACTAGGGTGTGAAGCTCTGTGAATTTCCTTGTGGATGATTCTTTGATCCCACGCAGCTCACTATGAAAGGAAGGTAGGTCTGGTGGTTAAGGCCCTAGACTGGATTCAGGAGGTCTGGATTCAGTTCCTGACTGCTACAGTCTCCCTACACGACCTTGGACAGGTCATTACTCTTTCTCCCACCCTTGGTCTCTCTTGTCTGTGTAGTTCGTTAGCTCTTCAGGGCATTGGTGGTTGCTTCCTACATGTGTATACAGCACTTACTGCAACATGGCTCTGATCTCAATTAGCACCTTTAGGTGCTACTGTAATATAAATGGCAGTTACTACTAATCATCATTATGAGTGCTTATGACGGGCAGTGGAAGACTCTAGGGATTGGGAATGGCATTGTTGGGTTCGAGGGAGGCTACGGGCCTACCCAGAGTGCTCTGCAAGAACGAGGCCCACACACACTGTGCGTTATTGGCTTTATTGAAGGTAAAGTGACACACCCGCAACGGGGACTCCTGGCGTTGCTGTCACGGAGGCGGGGAACCCAGCGCACCGAAGCTCGGCCTGGTGTGGAGTCCAAAGGCGGGGCTGGGCCCACACAGCTATATAGAAAAAACTAGAAACAGCTCATACATATGTAAATAGGGGCTTTCCACAGGCCGGGTCCGCCCCTTGGCAACAAGCCATACAAAGCGGTACAAACCGGTACAAAGCAGGTTATAGCTGGCGTACTGTGCCCTATAGTAACCGGCCGCCGAGAAAGCGCAGCTAGCCTAACTAGGCCGTAACATAATCTTCCACGGTTCCCTACAGGCATATAGAAGTTTTCCCCACCAATTCAATGCTGCTTGTTTGATGACCTTTGTAAAATGAGGTGGTGGGTTTCATGCCACCATTTGTTCAATGTAGTCCTAAAGTCTGTATTGTAAATCTAGTTTAAAAATAACCAAGTAATACATAAGATGTTAAAGCAAACAAACCCAAACCAAGGGAGTGACATGACCTGGCCCTTTGGAAACAAGAAACCTCTTTAATTTTATTTTCTATAAATCTGCCCTCCTACCATACCCCTGGATCTGGTGTCTCTCTCCCACTGTGTCCTGGCAGGTAGTATCTAAACTAAGGACTGATCCTACAGTCCCCACTGAATGTAATGCTTACCACCACCTGTGATGCCTCTGGAGACAATGGGACAACTCCCAGTAGCAAGCACTAGGGGTGATATTCAGCCTTGCTGTAGAGGGCTGTCATAGCACTTAGGCATGGCACAGGGGAGCCATGGGTAGACAGCTGTGCTGGGATGCCTGCTTACCCCTAGCTGCTAGGAGAGAGGCTGGGGACCAGTGAGGAATGCCACACTCAAAAGGGGTGGGCTGGAGGCATGTCAGGAGCGGGACCACAGGATTAATAGTTATGAAGCTACTATGGACCACTCCCAGCTGGCTCCAGGGGGTATTCCAGCCTGGAAGCTCGAATAGCAGATATGTGGGGGAGGAGTGGGGCCCACACAGGAGGCTCACTTACTGGTCCAGGGGTGGGGCAGTGTGTGGATTTAATTGCTTCAATGTCTCCTCAGCCCACTTGCATATAGACCATTTAATTGGGCTTTATGTTGGTTGACAGTAGATTTTACCCATCCTCGTTTTTCTCTAGCCGTGTGCACCCTCAGGTGCACTGGGCATCTATCCCAATTTCTGCTATTTATTTTGGTTTTGTGCTGGTCTGCTCAGGCTTCTGGGTGTCACGTTGAAGGACTTACGTTCTTTCTTTATAATGCTTCTCTAGATCATCCTCTTTTTCTCTTTCCAGCTGATGTCCATGTTATCACTTGGTGTGGAAGTTGTGTTGGTAGCATCCTTAAAGCATATTCTAAATAGGTCCATCTTGCCATGTTTGAAACTTTAAGTTGGTGTGCTATACTTAGAATTCCTAATATTGTAACAAACTCTTTCCAATGGACTCTGAAAATCTTCTGCGGGCATCTGGCCTCATCAGTCAGCTTAACTTCAATACCTGGAAAGATACTGGAACAAATTATTTAACAATCAGTTTGTAAGCACCTAGAGGATAACAGGGTTATAAGAAATAGCAATCATGGATTTGTCAAGAACAAATCATGTCAAACTTTGACAGTTACTGATGTAATGGAGGGTGGCGGAGTAGTAGATGTGATATATCTTGATTTTTAGTAAGGTTTATGAGACACTCTTACATGAGCTTCTCATAAGCAAACTAGGGAAATGTGGTCTAGATGAAATTGCTATGAGATGGGTGCACAACTGGTTGAAAGATTGGACTCAAAGAATAGTTGTCAATAGTTTTGGATTTGGTATTAGTCAATATATTAATGACCTGGATAAGAGAGTGGAGAGTATGCATATAAAATTTGCAGCTGACACCACACCGGGAGGGATTGCAAGTACTCTTGAGGACAGGATTAGAATTCAAAATGACCTTCACAAATCGGAGAATTGGTCTGAACTCAACAAAATGAAATTAAATAAAGACAAGTGCAAAGTACTTCACTTAGAAAATAAAAATAAAATGCACAACTACAAAATGGGGATTAACTGGTTAGGTGGAAGTACTACTGAAGAGGTTCTGGGAGTTACAGTGGCTCACAAATTAAATACGAGTCAACAATGTGATGCAGCTGCAAAAAAGGCCAATGTCATTCTGGGATGTATTAACAGAAGTGTCATATGTAAGACATGGGAGGTAATTGCCCCAATATACTCAGCACTTGGGAGGCCTCAGATGGAGTATTATACCCAATTCTGGGCACCACACTTTAGGAAAGATGTGGACAAATTGCAGAGCAACTAAAATGATAAATGATTTAGAAACTATGAGGACAAGTTAAACTGGGCATGTTTAGTCTTGAGAAAACAAGACTGAATGGGGACCTGATAAATCTTCAAATATGTTAAGGGCTCTTATGAAGAGGCTGGTGATCAATTGTTCTCCATGTCCACTGAAGGTAGGTTCAGAAGAAATGGGCTTAATCTGCAGCAAGGAGGTTCAGGTTAGATATTAGGAAAAACTTTCTAACTTTCTATAAGGACAGTAAAGCTCTGGAACATGCTTCCAAGTGAGGTTGGGGAATCCCCGTCCTTGGAAATTGTTAAAAATAGGTTGGACAAACACTTGTCAGGTCTAGATTTACTTGGTGCTGCTACAATGCAGAGGGCTGAACTTGATGACTTCTCAAGGTTCCTTCCAGCTCTACATTTCTGTGATTGATGTATGTCTAATTTATTTATGTACGATTGATCAAAATTTTCTCATAGGAAAGATTTGATTTGCAGGGCATACTTTTAAGAGGCTCAGTGGGCAATGCATGTTTAGGGGCACAGGAAGTGAAAATTGATGGCAGAAGATTGAGGCAGAAAAACAAGATTGTGGCTGGCTAATGTAGTATCCTGCGTTGATCAAAAGGATTATTAATCCACCAAGAGATTATCAGAAGACTAAGCCGAATAGGCTACCCTGTTGGCAAACCTCCAGTAATGGAGATACTACATAAAAATTCCAAAATTATGGTTTACAAAACATAGCTAATGTTACATCTTTTCAATGGGCCCATATGAAACAAGCAGTTAATGTTGTCTGTAGCCTTCCATCTCTGTGTGTTTGGCTTCCAGTCCTCCTTTGGGTTACAGGGAAAACAATGTTGATTATTTTAACCTACACCCTGTTTGTGCACATCACAAAATCATAACTCTGGGTAAAATTGAGCCTCTCTAATTGGAAGATGTCCAGTGCTGGAGTAGCAGGAGGAAGTGCAAATCAGATGTGAGTTGCACTAATGCATCAGTGTACGAGAAGCTTGAACAGAGGGTGTAAGTACTGATGTTGGTTCCTCAGTTGCATGAACACTGGACTCTCTTTATAAAAGTTTCCTCTGTGATACCTCTTCACTCATCAAAAAGACAGGACGTGCTACTGGAGTCTCATAGATGAATCTGTTCTAACAAATCCCACTAGTCTGGCAGACAGTATTGTCTTACCAGCACATTTTTTACATCATATCCATGTAAAATATTCTCCTGATCAATAAGGACCTGCAGTATGCATAGGGAAGAATTTGTACCTTTCAATGAGAGCCTCCTGAATCAATTTCTTTTAGAGCAGAATGGGTCTAAAATTGAAAATAGATGTCCAGAGCTTTCAATGAATGAATAAGATGAACAACTGTGCGTTTATGGATATTGTATTACACATCTTGATGCTCTATCCTGAATACCAAACATATCTGAAAAAGCTGAGCCCATTAGCAGGGCCTGACACAGTGTGAGCATGGTTGCTCTACACAGTTCTAGCAATGCGTTTCTGCCTTGACCTGAAGTTCACTTACTGTTCCAGTCCTGAAAACCCTCTCTCTCCCACAGCTCTGCTAATGCACCTCCGATCTGGCCTGCAGAAACCTCTGCTATTACTGTCCAAGGTTCCTTCCACCCATAGCTCTGCTAATGCCCCCTGTGCTGTCCTGTCCTGTATCACCCTGCGCTTCTCTCTATTTTATTAAAGACCACGCAGCCTGGCTGACATGCGATGCTCCCTGTGGTGCTTGCTTGCTGCTGCTATTAGCCCAGCTGCCAGCAGCAGAGCCATGTGGGGAGTGTCTGGCTCCAGGGGGCAGCACCGGCTGGCACCAGGCTCCTTCGGGGGAGAGAGACGCACGTGCCAGGGTGCAGTTTGTAGCTGTGCCACTTACACTGCCTGGGGAGTGCCTGACTGTGCTGTCAGAGGCAGCCTGGCTTGGGGAACAGGGCAGGGAGGGCTGCCAGGCAATGCCCCAGCTCCCCCATCACGGAGAGCCAGGGGCCCGAGCATGCTGTGGGGCTCCCCCCAGCTTCTGATCTGCCAGCTCCTGGCTGGAGGTGATGGTTTTCTAACTGAGAGGCGCAATATGCTTGCTCACCCCGGGTGCTAAAATGCCTAATTAGAGCTCTGCTTTTCAATTACTCTGTGTACAAACAGTGCCCAATGCAATGGGGTCTCAGCTGGAGTCTTTAGGGAGTGCTGTAATACAAATAACCATGTAAATGTGCTACTGTCCTAAACCAAACAGCAAAACTACCCAAGGCATCCATGAACTATTACACACTCCCCAGACGGCTAATAACTTTTCATGATCCATATAAACACCTTTTAAGATGTTTGTTGACAGTATTTTCTACTCCCTTTTCTCTTTACCCAGTCCCCTCAGCTGCATTAATAATGCAATCAGGAGGGGAAAATAGCAACTTAGTCATTCTTTGTCTATTTCCTCGCGCCATTGATCATCTACTTCATCTTATCACTACCTTTATACAAGCTTTTTCCTTTGCCGGCCATTGGAATACGAAGAATAGAGCTGGCTGAAAGTTTTTGAACTATAATTTGACCAAAAAAACCCCACATGAAAAACTGTGACAAAAAACATTCCTAGAAACGCTTCAGACGTTTTAATCAGCTATACAAATGGTTGACATTTTGTCTACATTTCTGGAAATGTTCTTGAACTTTTACCCCCCTCCCCCAACTCTAATAAAGATATATCCAACCTAACTCATTCTAAGGAGATTCTCACCTTTTTGAGTAGTTGTTGCTTGTCTGATGCATATCCTTCCCTCCTTTACAAAAGGGAAGCGGTACGTTCTGGATTGATACCTTGCCATTGTTCCTTGGTAGCGTGTTAGTCTCTAACGCTTAGGCAGCTCTTAGGATACTGTCTCCACTGAGGACTAATTTCAAGACTACCTGGACTGCACAGGAGCTTGATGAAGAGGCAGTTTCCTTGGAAAGGAGCTTCTAGGGGAAAGATCAGTCAGGACAGGCTACTTAGTTGAGTCCCTCAAATAGTTCTTCAGGGTAAGCTTCTTTAACTGTTTTTCCCTGGGGATGCTGAGTCCCCTTTGGTTTCTTACATGAAACTTGTTCTCACAATCATCCACTTAGCTCTTAAGAACAGTGTTATCTGTCATCTTGGCAGTTATAATAACTTTGTATCTTGAATCAGAAATCTGCATTTATCACTCAAGGGTCTAGTCCTTGAATATTGGCCTCTCTTACCGCTGTTATTTTTGTCAATGGCAGTTAGGGTCCTGAACTCATCTAGTCACTTGGGTAAGGATAATTTTCCTTTATCAGTTGTGTCCTCTGGCCCTTCAAGGCTCACATCTGAGAAGAGTGTGCATCTCTCTCTCTCTCTCTGCCAACCAATCTTGAGAAGCTGCCCTACCAGTTTAAAAAAACATCTCTGGGCAGAGAGATCTTTTTTCTGGGCACACTAATGGCTAGATCCTTTAGGCATAGATCTGAGCAAGAGGTGGTGCGTGAATTGTGTTGCCTCATGAATAACCCCGAGGACATTGTGTGTCTGATGCAATGTGACAGTCCCCGGGGTACCCAGGATTGTGAGACACTTCACCACCATCTCCCCTTAGCATGAGGAAGTCTTGTCTGTGCTTGCTGTGGATCAGATCCCTGAAACCACTCACCTCTGACAATACAAGCGCTGCCTTCCAGGCCTCTGCAGTCCTTGTCCTCTCTGAACAGGCAGCGATAGGCACATACCAACCCCTGAGTCCACTGGATACCCACAGAATTACCAGGCCTGCTGTTCTCAAAGGAACAATACACACCAGTTTGCAAGATTCAACTCAGGACCAGCACCTTGCTTAATACCTTGCACAGCACTTAGAGATATATTTATAGTGAAAACAAGAATAAGCTTACTATCAAAGAACAGAAATTCAAGTGATAGTGAGTAGGGATATTGGAAACAAATGTTAAATATAAAACCAAGTCATCATATGCTTTCTAGAGACTGAACTTAAGTAACAAATTACCCTCCTGTCTTCAGAAGCTTATCTCACCCAAAGTTCTCTGCAGTGTTTTCAACCAAGCTTGGTTAACACTGCTCTTTCATGAAGCAAATGTGCTGTCCATTTACTTCCTAGGTGAGGGATGATAGAAAGTCTCCTTTGATCCTCAAATACACTAGATCAAACCTTTGATGTGCAACTCAAGATAGGGATCCCCCCGCACTCCATATCCTTCTTCCTATTAGTTTTCTCTCTTTTAAGTTGTCACAATCCTTCATTGGTATTTGGTTCAGACTGATGAGATGGGACCCAGCGTGAACCACACAATACTTAATTTACATTCAACAGTCAGATGGATTAAACGTTTGTCTGACAGAAAACCTGTTTGTGTCTTTGCTGGTGGCCAGTCCCTAGTCACAGACCTTAACAACATAATATTCAGTGTATATGCATAACTCCCTATGCAATATCCACACATGCATTTCACAAATATATGGATGGCTATTGTAAAACCAGCCTTTATTTGAGACCTCACATGACCCTTTTTGGTGAACTAGAATGTACATACCAGGCCCAGGAGATCTTACTGAGCTGAAAAGTGTCAGGGTAGTCCTTGCCCCTCAGCTCACTGAATGAGATGATGACACAATCTAGCCCATGGGGATTAAGGGATAGTAATATATGTTATCTGTTGTAGCAATCAAGCAGTACTCTAGTCGGAGCAGGCAAACATCTTTACATCAAATTAAGTTCCAGCTGTAGTAGAGCAGGCTTAACCTGCAGCTGTTTACGATACTCACAAATGTGCTCTGTCACTGCCATGGTTGATAAACTCCAAGCTTGGTCAACGCTGCTACTTCTTATTCCAGTGCTAGATACCATGCACACAGAACACTGCTGCCTCTGCTCAACCCTGGCCTGCAGCACTCCTTGCTCTTCCAGTCCTGTACCTCTTCTGAGAAGAGATGAGCCATGCAGAATTGTGCGACGTTTGGGGCCTGAGCCAAAGCCCATTTAAATGAGTAGAAAGACTCTCTGATTTCAGTTGGCATTTGGATCAGGTCCTTTGTGATGGTTGTTGTGATGTGAACAAAGGTGTAATGTTTATTAAACACTCAAGGGGCAAATTGCTCGGATTATTAATACTGGTATTAGCACAGCCAGTCCCAACTAACTAGCCCTATACAATTAACGCCACATCATCCTTCCACCGTAAGCACTGCCCCACAAGCAACATAGTTACCTTTACAAAATGCTTTCCTGAGACTGGAATGAGGCCAACCATACCCGCTTCACTTTTGATCTGCATCAGATTGCAACCCTGGATTTATTCTAAAGGCTAGTAAAGGAATTCACTGTGCCCCCAAGAACTTAATGTACTGTTCTAGGTGGGTGTTCTCTGCTGTGTGTATTGCAGGCCAAATGTGGCAGCACAGGACATAGATTCAGATTTAGTTTCCAAAGCCAGAAGGGACCACTGTTGTCATCTCATCTGACCAACTGTATAACACAGGCCACAGAACTTCCCCAAAATAACTCCAATCTAAATGACATGCCATATCTGTTTACTGTATCCTCTCCTAAAGGTGAGATCCAATACAATTGTATTGCTGTTGGACTGAACTTAAAAGACACTTTGTCCTCTCAATAGTCAGTTATTTCACAGCGGTGGCTTGACTTTGACCATGTAAGAGACCAATCCATATAAAACTCATTAGCACTTAAGCTGCAGAGAGAATGGACATTTGTTGCTGTTTGGTTGAAGGCTTGCTGCTTTTATTTTATTTATTTATTTTGGAAGAACATGTTACCTGCACTCCAGTTAAATCTTTAGCTGGAGAAACTTCAGTTAAACCAGCTGACAGGGCCAGTCCTAGATACTGCATTGGCATGTCATTTGAAGAAGGATGGAGTTCACTCTCAATATCAGTATCCCATTCCCCTTGTAATCGGGCATACTGGCAATTTAAGAGCAAGGAGGAAAGTCTACTACCCTCTTCCAGGGACTGAGTTTCAAAGACAGAACTGTGGGACAAAAGAAACATTCACTAGAGTGGAAATGTCCTGGGGTGGGTGTCTGTGGTTTGAGAGAAAACCAAGGCTGCTGACTTTGTCACAGGGTCCAGGATTAGAGCCTTCATGTGTGACCAGGTGAAAACTACCCTTTTCTTTCAGCCAGAAAGAATTCTGGGAAGGTCAGGAGTGCTGGGATTTGTAGAGCATGGTGGCAAGGATGTAAGGACCTGTCTCCTCTATCACAGGGGAGACTGCAGGGGGAGCTGGAGTTCTTGGCAGTCTCTCCCAGAATCAGGAAGAACTATACCTGCTTGGGTTTGGATGATAACTGCATGACCTCTGTGGAGAATGTGAATCCCCAGTGAGAACATATGGAGGAGAGAAATCATAGAATCTCAGGGTTGGAAGGGACCTCAGGAGGTCATCTAGTCCAACCCCCTGCTCAAAGCAGGACCAACCCCAACTAGATCATCCCAGCCAGGGCTTTGTCAAGCCTGACCTTAAAAACCTCTAAGGAAGGAGATTCCACCGCCTCCCTAGGTAACCCATTCCAGTGCTTCACCACCCTACTAGTGAAAAAGTTTTTCCTAATATCCAACCTAAACCTCCCCCTCTGCAACTTGAGACCATTACTCCTTGTTCTGTCATCTTCTACCACTGAGAACAGTCTAGATCCATCCTCTTTGGAACCCCCTTTTAGGTAGTTGAAAGCAGCTATCAAATCCCCCCTCACTCTTCTCTTCTGCAGGCTAAACAATCCCAGTTCCCTCAGCCTCTCCTCATAAGTCATGTGCTCCAGCCCCCTAATCATTTTTGTTGCCCTCCGCTGGACTCTTTCCAATTTATCCACATCCTTCTTGTAGTGTGGGGCCCAAAACTGGACACAGTACTCCAAATGAGGCCTCACCAGTGCCGAATAGAGGGGAATAATCACGTCCCTCGATCTGCTGGAAATGCCCCTACTTATACAGCCCAAAATGCCGTTAGCCTTCTTGGCAACAAGGGCACACTGTTGACTCATATTCAGCTTTTCGTCCACTGTAACCCCTAGGTCCTTTTCTGCAGAACTGCTGCCCAGCCATTCGGTCCCTAGTCTGTAGCAGTGCATGGGATTCTTCCGTCCTAAGTGCAGGACTCTGCACTTGTCCTTGTTGAACCTCATCAGATTTCTTTTGGCCCAATCCTCTAATTTGTCTAGGTCCCTCTGTATCCTGTCCGTACCCTCCAGCGTATCAACCACTCCTCCCAGTTTAGTGTCATCTGCAAACTTGCTAAGGGTGCAGTCCACACCATCCTCCAGGTCGTTGATGAAGATATTGAACAAAACCGGCCCCAGCACCGACCCTTGGGGCACTCCACTTGATACCGGCTGCCAACTAGACATGGAGCCATTGATCACTACCCGTTGAGCACGACCATCCAGCCACTTTTCTATCCACCTTACCGTCCATTCATCCAGCCCATACTTCTTTAACTTGCTGGCAAGAACACTGTGGGAGACTGTATCAAAAGCTTTGCTAAAGTCAAGAAATAGCACATCCACTGCTTTCCCCTCATCCACAGAGCCAGTTATCTCATCATAGAAGGCAATTAGGTTAGTCAGGCATGACTTGCCCTTGGTGAATCCATGCTGACTGTTCCTGATCACTTTCCCCTCCTTTAAGTGGTTCAGAATTGATTCCTTGAGGACCTGTTCAATGATTTTTCCAGGGCCTGAGCTGAAACTGACTGGCCTGTAGTTCCCCGGATCTTCCTTCTTCCCTTTTTTAAAGATGGGCACTACATTAGCTTTTTTCCAGTCATCCGGGACCTCCCCCGATTGCCATGATTTGTCAAAGATAATGGCCAATGGCTCTGCAATCACATCGGCCAACTCCTTTAGCACCCTTGGATGCAGTGCATCCGGTCCCATGGACTTGTGTTCGTCCAGCTTTTCTAAATAGTCCCGAACTACTTCTTTCTCCACAGAGGGCTGGTCACCTCCTCCCCATACTGTGCTGCGGAGTGCAGCTGCCTGGGAGCTGACCTTGTCTGTGAAGACAGAGGCAAAAAAAGCATTGAGTACACTAGCTTTCTCCACATCCTCTGTCACTAGGTTTCCTCCCTCATTCAGCAAGGGGCCCACACTTTCCTTGACCTTCTTCTTGTTGCTCACATATCTGAAGAAACCCTTCTTGTTACTCCTAACATCTTCGGCTAGCTGCAACTCCAAGTGTGATTTGGCCTTCCTAATTTCACTCCTGCATGCCTGAACAATATTTTTATACTCCTCCCTGGTCATTTGTCCAATCTTCCACTTCTTGTAAGCTGCTTTTTTGTGTTTAAGACGAGCAAGGATTTCACTGTTAAGCCAAGCTGGTCGCCTGCCATATTTACTTTTCTTTCTACACATCAGGATGGTTTGTTCCTGCAACCTCAATAAGGTTTTTTTAAAATACAGCCAGCTTTCCTCGACTCCTTTCCCCTTCATGTTATTCTCCCAGGGGACCTTGCCCATCAGTTCCCTGAGGGAGTCAAAGTCTGCTTTTCTGAAGTCCAGGCTCTGTATTCTACTGCTCTCTTTTCTTCCTTGTGTCAGGATCCTGAACTCGACCATGTCATGGTCACTGCCTCCCAGGTTCCCATCCACTATTGCTTCCTCTACTATTTCTTCCCTGTTTGTGAGCAGCAGGTCAAGAAGAGCTTTTCCCCTAGTTGGTTCCTCCAGCACTTGCACCAGGAAATTGTCCCCTACACTTTCCAAAAACTTCCTGGATTGTCTGTGGACCGCTGTATTGCTCTCCCAGCAGATATCGGGGTGATTAAAGTCACCCATGAGAACCAGGGCCTGTGATCTAGTAACTTCTGTTAGTTGCTGGAAGAAAGCCTCGTCCACCTCATCCCCCTGGTCTGGTGGTCTGTAGCAGACTCCCACCACAACATTACCCTTGTTGCTCACACTTCTAAATTTAATCCAGAGACTCTCAGGTTTTTCTGCAGTTTCATACTGGAACTCTGAGCAGTCATACTGCTCTCTTACATACAACGCAACTCCCCCACCTTTTCTGCCCTGCCTATCCTTCCTGAACAGTTTATATCCGTCCATGACAGTACTCCACTCGTGTGAGTTATCCCACCAAGTCGCTGTTATTCCAATTACGTCATAATTCCTTGACTGTGCCAGGACTTCCAGTTCTCCCTGCTTGTTCCCCAGGCTTCTTGCATTTGTGTATAGGCATTTAAGATAACTCACCGATTGTCCTGCTGTCCCAGTATGGGGCAGGAGCCCTCCCCTCTTGCACTCACCTACTTGTGCTTCCTCCCGATATCCCACTTCCCCACTTACCTCGGGGCTTTGGTCCTTCCCCCGGTGAACCTAGTTTAAAGCCCTCCTCACTAGGTTGGCCAGCCTGCTTCCAAAGATGCTCTTCCCTCTCTTCGTCAGGTGGAGCCCGTCTCTGCCTAGCACTCCTTGTTCTTGGAACACCATCCCATGGTCAAAGAATCCAAACCCTTCTCTCCGACACCATCTGCATAGCCATTCGTTGACTTCCACGATTCGTTGACTTCCGGTCTCTACCCCGGCCTTTTCCTGCCACAGGGAGAATGGACGAGAACACCACTTGCGCCTCAAACGCCTTTATCCTTCTTCCCAGAGCCACGTAGTCTGCAGTGATACGCTCAAGGTCATTCTTGGCAGTATCATTGGTGCCCACGTGGAGAAGCAGGAAGGGGTAGCGATCTGAGGGCTTGATGAGTCTCGGCAGTCTCTCCATCACATCACGAATCCTAGCCCCTGGCAAGCAGCACACCTCTCGGTTTTCCCGGTCAGGGCGGCAGATAGATGACTCAGTCCCCCTGAGGAGAGAGTCCTCGACCACGACCACCTCCTCCTCTTGGGAGTGGTGGTCGTGGAACCCCCATCCCTAGGACTGTGCATTTCATGCCTTCCAATCAGTGGAGTCTCCTTCTGCTCTGTTCCCTCAGATGCATCATTCACTCCACTCTCTGCACTAGTGCCTGTGGAGAGAACATGAAAACGGTTGCTCATCTGAATATGCGTTTCTTGTACATGGACTTGTCTCATACTCTTTCCTCTTCTGGAGGTCACATGCCACCAATTATCCTCGCTGGCCTTCTGTCCCCGCTGCGCAGCCTGCTCTGAATCCTCACAACACTGTGCCCGCTGAAGCCTATCCTGACGTCTATCCAGGAACTCCTCATTTTCTTTTATGGAACGCAGGGTTGATACTCGTTTCTCCAGACCTTGAATCTTCTCCTCCAATATGGAGATCAGCTTGCACTTTGTACAGACAAAGTCGCTTCTATCCTGTGGAAGAAGGACAAACATGGCACATCCTGTGCAGGTCACGACAGCGGATCGCTCAGCATCCATAGTCCCTTCCTTCAAAGAGTTTCCTCACTTGTGGCAGAAGCTACTCAGGGAAACCTGCAAGGGGGATGCCGCAGTAGGCTCTCTCCAGGCGAACTCCCAGGCTAACTCCACCTGTTTGCTTCTCTGCTATGCGCTGCTCTGCTGGTGCACAGCTGACTGACTGTCTTTTTAGAAGAGCCTGCAATGAAGCACTCCCAATTCACACTATTCAAACAGGAAATCAAACACTCAACCACACGGTCAAAGTGCCAAACTGTCCCCTCAACAGATACTCACTCCCCCGTCTGCAGCCACCTGGTTGCTCTGCCTCTCCCTTTAGTTTGGGTAAAAAGAGTTAGGAATGGCAAGGATAGCTTGCCCCCTTCGCAACTCCCTCTCAAACTCCCCTGTTTGCAGCCCCTGGTCGCAAAGCTCCCTGGTCGCTTGCTCACTGCTTTATAAAGCCATGGCCTGCCTGATTGATTAGCCCCGCCCCCTGGTGTAGAAGCTCACAGCTTCCAACTGCCAGCCACAGCACACGGTCCTGCAAACAAACAAATGAATGAACACACAGACAGACACAAGTACCCTCAAACACACACTACAGACAGCCACTTACCCCAAGGGTCCTGTATTTGCTCCTGCTTTACCTGGAGCAATTCCTCTCAGACTGTCCTCAGAGAAAGCCCGGGACTTTGTTTGTTTGCCTTGGACTTTGATTGCCATTCCTCGGGGTGGGGGGCATCCAGGTTCCCAGTGCGACAGTGGGAGGACGGAACTCCTCAGGGAGGGTTTTTTTTCCTTTTATGAGAGTTGTACTGGCATGACCGTCTGTGGATTTCAGCTGGCAACAGCCCATAGTTCAGCAATCCATCTAGTTCTCAAAGGAGGCCACAGGAGAGATGGACAGAGCCCCATATCAGACTATCCCAGAGCTCAGTGGTTAGAGCACTCTTCTTTCTCCTTTGGCAGAGGTGGGAATTGAACCTGGGTCTCCCACATCCTAGGTGAGTAGTAACCACTGGGCTAAAAGTTATGAGATGGGCACTGCTACCACCTTCCCTGATAGGCAGATTTTGAATGGGATCTGACCTGGTAGGTAGCCTCTGAGCATGCCTACTACATCAGGCCCCACACATGACTGAGGCCTGGCCTACACTACAGAGTAAGGTCGTGTAAGGCAGCTTACATCAGCCTAACTCTGTACGCATCTATACTAAAATGTAGCTCCCACTGATGTAACACTCCCAATCCACTGATTTAATAATTCCACCTCCATAAGAGGCGTAGCACTTAGGTTGATGTAGTTAGGTCGATGTAGCATCAGTGTAGACACTGAATTGCTTACATTGACTTGCTGCCTTTCAGAAGCCACCCCACAATGCCCAACACTGACAGTTAAATCGGTGCAAGCGCTCCTGGTGAGGACGCGCACCGCCGACACAAGGAGCGTAGTGTGGATGTGCAAAAGGGATGTAATTACTGTCGTGGCTGTATGTCAACATAACTTAGGTTAACTTAATTTTGTAGTATAGACTTGCCTTTAGGCAGACTGTGGTGGGGCGGGTGCGCCACCCCCCTGCAAGAGTGGGCTAAGACAGGCCAGAGAGGCTGCGCAAGGTGGCAGCCAATCAGAGAGGGCCTGTTAAAGAGCCAATCAGGGCTGAGCAGGAGGCGGCCAATCAGAGCCTGGCTCAGCCCTATATAAAGGCTGCTCAGGAGAGGAGCAGGGAGTCTGTCCCAGGCCTTTGACAGGGGAAGATCAGTCTCCAGAGCTGGGAGACTAACACCACAGACAGCACAGTGCTGGGCAGGCTCGGGGAGCAGAAGGGAGCTCTAGCCCGTAGCCTGCCAAGCTGCAGGCCCTGAATGGAAGGGCCTAGCGGGTGCAAGGGGCCATAGCGGAAGTGGTCCAGGGAAGTGGACAGACGAGGGGAGTGAAGGAGGACAGCGAGGCTGCCGTCAGAGGTCCCTGGGCCGGGACACAGAGTAGAGGGCGGGCCTGGGTCCCCTCCCTACCCCGCCTTTGCAGTACACCCAGCCATTGGCCGTAGGGAGCGGCCATTACAGACTACACCAGATCCCTGACAGGAAGGATTAGACTTTGGAGGTGAGGTTGGACATGGTGGCTGGGGCACAGAGAGACTGCTGATCAACCCCCTCCCCCCCCCCCCCCGGGAGGGGGTGTGGATGGACAAAGGGGCACTGCCAGAGGGCAGTGGTCCCGAAGAGGATGCCGCGGGCTGGAGAGCGACGCGAGCTCAGACGCCAACCTAGGGCGAGACAACGGGCGGAACACCACCAGGAGAGGGCGCTCCACTGGACTGAGCTAATTCCCGGAGGCAACCAGCAGGAGGTGCTGGGTGGTGAGTCCCAACCCTGTCACACAGACGAATGCCTTTCTTCCCTCAATGTGTAAATCGCTCTGGGGCTCAGGTGGGAGATAGGCATCTGGATGTTTAGGAGAGGCAGCAGTGCGCGTGCCCAGAGGCAGATACTTGGATTCTGACTGAGTTTAGGCACCTACAGAGTTCAGTGGGAGTTCTGTGGATCACAGTGGAGCCAAAGCTGGTACTTAGGTACCTAAATCGCAGACTCAGGTACCCAAGTAGCTTTGTGGATCTGGACCTAAGAGCTTTCTAGTAGTGCAATAAATGACTTGAGTAGCATCTGTCAGGAGTGCTTCTTTCTCCCTTCTTCCCTCTCCACAGGGGGAAGTTGGGAGGGGATTTTGTTTTTGATTGAATACATCACATGTACGTGGTGCTATATGCTTGTATTAGCAAAGGTGAAGTACTTGGTACTTCCACCAGGTACTGAGCCACCAGTACCTGAAGATGCCAGGTGCTGGTGGCTCCACTGGAAGTTGTCTGAAAATGTAAGAGATATTCCCACATAACTCATTACTTTTTTACTATATAGGAAATAGAGAAAGCTACTAGTGGAGTTTTTGGCTTCCGGGAAGACACAGGAGTTACTTCCGGATAACATCGCTTGAGGAGCTGGCAGTGGTAGCTGTATAGCAAAGTGAGAGGTAAAGTCTAGGCAAATATACTTGATAAGCAACAGAGCAATGATAGAAATGTTCCCAAGAATCCAATGTTCTAGATGAGCATGACACATGCACAAAGTAAGACTTAAATATAACAGAATGAAAAGGGATATTTAAATATACAACTAAGCAGCATTTTTTTTTTGCACCATGACTAGACAGTATACCATAGACCTTGTACATCTGCCTTCTCTGGTACCACTTGATCTCTAATATATGTAGTACTTTGATGGACACTGATCCCTACTGTGGCTGTGAGACAGTAAAATATGGGAAAAGTAAAAACTCATTGATTTTGGTGCATAATTCATAAAAATTCTCTATACTAGATCCAGTTCATGAATTCTAACTCGATGAAATATTAAAAGGAAGATAAATATATTTGCAGGTATAAGACTCTCTCTTAAAATCTCCCATGACATTGTGCCAAAGTGTTCCTAGCTCCGTTAATCATTCGCAATGTAACTAACACACTGTACGGTATGCCCTCCGACAGCTACAGTAACCTTTGGGTGGCTGGGCTGTGATAGAACAGGGATGGTGTGGCAGCTGGCATGGTGTGGGGGCAGCTGGGATGGAATGGGCATGCACATTTGTGTGTGTGCATGTATGTTGCAAAATTGTTGTGAGGCTCCCAGAGAAATTTGTTTGTTCTTTGCAAGTTTAACCATTAGATTGTGTCTCCTAGATCACCATCCAGATACTGTACATGCTTAGCATGAAGTGCATTATATACTTTATACCCAGGGGATATTAGTAAGTGTAATAAGATAAAACTGAATAAGGAAGAGTGATCCAAAAACACTGCCTAACTGTGGGGTCTATTCAACTGTGGAATAGTCTCCCAAAGAAAATGGTGAAATTCTCATCACTCAAGTCATTTAAGACTGGACAAACCACTAGAAAATGTACTGAGAAAAATATCCCAGCATTAGCGGCGGTGGGATTAGATGGCCTAATATGTATGTTCCATCTCTAATTTCTCTATGTCCATAATCTCCCAAAGGTTATTCCAGTGCCAAATGTAGGAAATTGCAATGTTTTCTCTCCTCAGGGAATTGTATGAACAGAAATGTTGTCCCTTTACATTTTTCTTTGATTTTATGCAAACTCTCACAAATTCAGCACGTCTTTCTCAGGGAATTCCATAGGATCCATTGTATGTCTTGATGCCTGGTTTATAGGAGTCATATAGATTTTATTGCAGGGTGAGCTTGCTAGGGCTCATGGTAGATATTTAAGCTGTCACGGTGGTATATTTTACCAGAGTTTGGAGCAAGGAGAAAGGAATATCTGCAGAATGGGATTAGAAGAAGAGCAGCTATTTTGTGGTCATGGTCTGTTGGTGTTTCAGAGCAGTGCACAGCTCCATGCGTGTTCTCACTGCTCCGTGTATGTGTAAAACATCCCACAGAAAAAGACTATACCATCCTTCATCCATCACCTCAGAAGTTTTAAAAGAAACCATATGATCTCCAGGGTGCTGTCCTATTTCCTCTACTAATGCACTTCAACTGTGACTTGACACTCTCTTTGGTAGTTCAGCTTTGGGTCTGTGCTTTATCAATACTCCCAGTCAGGTTGGTCTGTGTGGTGGTTCTGTGATGCGGACAAATGTCCAGGTGGGGCTTAGTTAAGGTCATCAGATTAATTTCTACTTGTGACCTAAACCACCTTTGAATCCAAGTTTATTGTGTTTGATGACTAGTGCAACCCCAACCCCAAACTTCCACCTGCCCAGCTCTTCCATAAGCCATCCTCTTAATTCAGAGCTAACGGATGTCTTGTATATACAAACATAAGAACGGCCATACTGGGTCAGACCAAAGGACCATCTAACTCAGTATCCTGTCTTCCGACAGTGGCCAATGCCAGGTCATTCAGAGGGAATGAACAGAACAGGTAATCATCAAGTGATCCATCCCCTGTTACCCATTCCCAGCTTCTGGCAAACAGAGGCTAGGGACACCATCCCTACTCATCCTGGCTAATAGCCTTTGATGGACCTATTCTCCATGAATTTATCTAGTTCTTTTTTAAATCCTGTTATAGTATTGGCCTTCACAACATCCTCTGGCAAAGAGTTCCACAGGTTGACTGTGGGTTGTGTGAAGAAATACTTCCCATTGTTTGTTTTAAACCTGCTGCCTATTAATTTCATTTGGTGACCCCAAGTTCTTGTGTTTTTGTATGGGCAAAAAGTCTCAAGCAGCAAGAGAAACAACCATCTTAAATGCACAGAACCATGTTGCCTTTGTCCATGAGTTATTTAAGAGAAATAAAAAATTACACAGCTCAACAGCAATACACTAGACTGTACAAAACATTGTCTTAATAAAAATCAACCAAGCAACAGGCAACAACCTAGTCAGCAAAATGTAGAATATAAAAACTTTTTGTCATTGTGAGGAAAATGCTATTCTGTGCCTCAAGGCTGATGACTGCAGGACTGTATGAACAGCACCACTGCCAAATAGACCTTCCAGGTTGCTAATAAATACACAAGACAAACAGCATAATAAGATCCCTCCCTTTTTATTATGAGAGGACAGCAAGTATACGTTTCACAGACTGGTGTGTGTAATAAAGGAAGCCCAATGTCAGCACTCAGAAAAGTCTAGTAAGGAAAATAGCCAATAATCAATAGCTGCAAGGATAAAATAACGCCACACTACAAGCCCTGGGTCTCTCATTGCCTCCTTTTTTTACACCGTACACAGAAGAACAGAGTCATGCACAGAAGGGGCAAGAGACAGTAAAAGTATACAACCAGACTCTGCGATACTGAAGAGCACAGAGGGAGAAGTGGCAATGGTGTCATTCTGAAATGCAAGAGGAAGGTCTTCAAAACAAATGAAGAAGGGAAAAATAATGAATACAGAGAAGTGAAGGATTGGAGAGAAAGTGGCTGTCCTGGGGATTGTTAGCAATGAGTTATCGTAAGCCTTCTTGCAGACTCAGCCCTGTCTCTCTTTCTGCGGCTTGGCATGTGGTTGGATATGGAATATCAAACAGTTCTCATCTCCTTGCCAATTATGGGATCATAAAACCACGCTTATGACTAAATAATAAACTGCATTTCTTTCTGTGCTGCCTGAGGGAATTGCTGAATGGGGTAAATTGTTGCTTACACAGGGGAAGATGGCTTAAGAGGCAAACATCCAGAATACCGAGGACTCAGCCTCTCACTTCCTGGGCCTCCAGTGTAGGGGAGAAGGGGTGTTTACAGTCTTCAAGAGAGCTCCTCCTCCTGACCAGAATGACATTAAGCATCTTTTTCCTCACCCCGTCTTGGATAATGGTTTGTGCCCTGCTCCTGGTAGTCTAGTATATGGCTGTTGAGCTGTGTATCAGGATGCCATCGCAGAGGTGGCGAGATAAAGGCCATCCAAGAGATACAATTTTTAGTTTTAAAACCTGCTGTTTATCAGAACACCACAACGCAGATGACTAACAACACCGCAACCGTTCCATGCAGCAAAGTGTAACAATTGTGAACATAGACCCAAAAAACATACTCCTAAAACACGGGAATTTTCTTCTCTCCCGTACCCTAATATGACCATTTGTTGGCCTCATGATCTGTAGCATCACAGTCATTCTTACACAGGGGGCATTTAATAATGAATAGAGCTACCAGTGCAGACAAACAAAGAGGCTTCCACACAGGTAGGGTTCCAGTTTTGTTTCACTTGTTTTCCAGGGACTTCACCCAGTCTGGAGATCTCCGTGGCACGGAGAGAAAACTAATGGCTGACTAATATGTTCCAAGCAAACATGGCACTACAGTGGGAGGTTGTTAGCTGTTACCAGAGTGATAAATCCTTCAGGGCCCCTTCTTGCCCTTCCCTTGATTCTCTTACATAGGGTTGCTATCAGTCAGGCACCTGCCTCTTTTCCGCTGTCTTCTCTGTTCATTCCAGGGAGTGAGGAGAATCTGTGTTTAAGGGTCCTAGATTCCTCCCCTTTTCCCATCATGCTCAGCAGCTGCTAAAAGATGAGAGAATGCCAGGCCTCTTCCCTTCTTCATTCTAGTTTCAGAGGGTAGGTCTACAATGCAATAAAAGACCCGTGGCAGGGTTGCAGCTGGCCCGGGTCAGCTGACTTGAGCTCGCAGAACTTGGGCTGCAGGGCTAAAAATTCAGTGTAGATTTTAGACTGGGCTGGAGCCTGGGCTCTGAAACCCCACGAGGGGGATGGGCCTTGGATCCCAGGTTTAAACCCAAGCCCAAATGTCTACATTGCAATTTTTAGCCATGCAGCCCAAGCCCTTAGTCAGTTGACCTGGGCTTTGAGACTTGGCCTGCGGGAATTTGATTGCAGTGTAGATGTATCCAGAGTAATTCAGTCAAACCTTAAGTGGCCTCCTCCTTCACCCATAGCTCTGAAGTACTAGCTCATTCTGTTCCACAAGCCCAAGGCTCCTATAGTTAAGTAAGAGGCTATTCATTTATATTGGGATCTGCTGTCTGGCTTATTCCCACTAAAGCTGGGAATCCTCCAACCACCTAACACTGGTAGAGAAAGGAAATGGGAGCTCTGAACCACCTTTCTCTCAGAATTATGGTGTTGGGCCCCAGCAAAACACATATCAGGAAAATAAGATAAACCTTAATAATGAGATTACATGGCTACTCACAAACCTAGTGTATGGTTAAACTTGGAAGGATTAGATTTTTATTGGTAAATGTAGGCAAAACATCGATTTCACTGCACACATACAAACAAACAAATTTTTTCCCCCATCAATGATAATCACAATTTACAGATAAGCAAAGTCAGAAAAATGCAGCTTGAAAACTTATGAGAGTTTGATTTAAGGATATTTACTGTGTATATTTTGACATGTGATGTTGACAATTTGTGTTTTAACCATTATATGTTGAGATCCAAAAAGTTAAAAGTTTATATGGTCATTAAATAATTATTGTCTGAACCCCCTATTGTCTCACACACACACACACCCCGCACACAATTTCCCGCAATTCTGAAAATTTTAATTGGTTTTTAAAAAGTGCTTAACACCCATAATTTTCTACAATTGTGAACATTTAAATCAATAGAAATAGAAAAAATGCTTAAAAATAAACTGATATGCATTGAAGTTATAAAATAAAAATTGAATTCTGCCAATCCTATGCCTGGTACATCAAGCCTCTGTTTGTTTTATATAAATAAATGCCACCTAATCCTCACGCCATCCCTGTATGGCACCAGTAGATATTTAGTATACAAGGAAATTGAGAGCTTGTAAATTATTCTGGGCTACAGAGTGAGTCAGTGTCAAAGCTGCTGTTAGAACTGAAGAGTTACCTGGCTCTTGGATCTATGCTTAGACCTCTGAACTCTGCCTCTCTCAAGGATATTCCCCCAGAGCCAGAAGGGAAAGGATTGTATCATCTTCCAGAGATTTGATGGAATGGTTTTGGACTTGTCTTTTCAGTCTCTTCCAGCAAGCCCTGTTTTCTAAGGATGAATTCCCACAAATTGCAATAGATATTGAGGAAAATATCTTAATCTTTGGCAAATTGCAGTCTCCTTTGAAACCGGGATCCCAGTACAGGCTTCAAATCCAATAAATACTCATATATATTTATGTGGTCATACTGTGTGGATTCTCCAGCCCTCCCTCTCTTCAGAGGGGCCACTTTGGGGAAAGGCTCCAAAGCCATTACAGGTTCTGAAGAAGGCTGGTTCCCTCACAGCTTACCCCACCTGGTTGCTGGGATGAGTAATTGCCTTTACTGTAAATTGCATGGTCATTTTCCACAGCATCTCACCATCTGTGGAACTATGGAAAGTCTACATTAAGCAGGGAAATGATCCCCCTCACTGATTGCCTCAATGCTCAATTCAACACTACAACTGGCTGAATTTTTTAAATAAAGTCTTTTTCACCAAAAAAAATTTGCCTTTTAAAAAAAAAAAGAAAGTTTTTTTGCCCCCAAATCTACTTTTTTTACTGAGAAATTTTAGACTTTTGCAGTCATTTTATGTGGAAATTTTTATTCAAAATATCAAATGCCATAGAAAACATTTGATTGAAAAAACAATTTTCAGTGAACACATGTTTTGATGAAGCGACAGAGTCCTGTGGCACCGTATAGACTAACAGATGTATTGGAGCATAAGATTTCCTGGGTTAATACCTACTTTGTTGCATCCGACGAAGTGGGTATTCACCCACAAAAGCTTATGCTCCAATACGCCTGTTAGTCTATAAGGTGCCACAGGATTCTTTGTCACTTCTACAGATCTAGACTAACACGGCTACCCCTCTGATACTTGACAGCATGTTTTGATAACTTTTATAATGTGTTTGATTTTGAGTTTTTAAATAAACCAAAATTGTGAAAAAATCAAATCTGGTTTTGTTTTAAATACTTTGAAATGAAAACAAGTTCATAACTTCATGCAAAACTATTTTTGATTTTTCAATCACCTGTCCCTACTACTGGAAATTCCACAATGCACTAGATTTCTTCGAGATGTTAGAAAAAAACAGGTATACAGATGTAGAAAGGATGGAGTTTGCTATGGGTCCTTTAACCTTCACAACAGACTAGGAGAAAAATACTCAGTTTAAAGTTCATCCAAACCCCAGCACTCTAGTGGTTCAATGGTCTTCCACTACAGGGCCTTTATTGTGTAGGAGACTAAGTTTTATTCTGGGCCTTGAACCCGTTACCCTTTCTGACTCAGAAGTGAGATCCTGGCCAGCAAACTCATGCCAAAACAAATGCTTCTGGCTGTATTTTAGCATATGTGTGAGGAAAGATAGTTTTGTGGTTAACACTTAGAGCTAGGAATGAGGAGATCTGGGTTTTATTTCTGCCTCTGCCAGACTACTTTCATGACCTTAGGCCTGTCATTTAACCCTACTATGGCTGTTTGCCTTTCTGGAAAACGAGGATACTAAAACTCCCCTACCACAGGGTGTTTGTGGGAGATAGTTCAGAATGTATGCAAAGTCTTTAAAAATCCAAGATAGAAGGTGCTAATAAGGGCAAAGTATTTATTAGTCCCTGCTGTGATGGGTTCTACTGCCTGATATTACACAAGATGGGGATTTTATTCATTTTCAGCAGATGGTGTGAGTTATGGCACATACCCAATGTTAAGATGAATGATTTGATGATGGAGCTTTCCCACACGCAAAGGGAACCCTCAGCATCTCCAGTGCCTACTGGAGACAGTCAAAGTTGCAAGTGCTCTGCACCCCTCAGGATATAGCCTAGTGTCAATCCAAATATGACTTTGACAGGAGATCTTTTGAGACACATTAGCCATGTATCTGCCCTGCCACTGCAGTGTGCATTGTGACTTAGTTCACTTGATGAAAGAGATGGAGCAGCTGCTTAGAGAATAGCAGTTTTATTGGGCATCCAGCATGAATTTGCTCCTCCTGGGAGCTGAAGCTGATTGGCAGAGAGAGCGGGATAATATCTGTTTGATTTGTCCTCCGTCAAGGTCGTGTCTGACTAACAGCCGCTCTAAAGATCCTGGGCATCAGTAATTTAGCACAGCCCCCTCTTCTCCACACATGACAGTTTGTTCTTCCTTTGAAAGTTCTCTTGACTGCACCAAACTCTATGGAGGAAAAGTGAGCGAAGGGGCCTCATTATTTTAAATGGGGCTTGACAGAACGTAACAAAGAGCATAAAACAGAGCAATTTTCACAGGCAATTGCACTGAGGCAGTTAGAGCAAGGCTGAGAACTCAATTACAGCCCATTACTGTCGGAGCTGTCTCTTGCTCTCTGTTTCTCTGTCCATTGGCTTCTGCAACAGGCACTTGGTATAGGCAAAGGTCACTCACTTCAGTCCTAGCTTTTTGGTTAGTGGTTCCCATCAAGCACAGATCAATGGAGGATCTTAGAGCTCCCCTCAAATGTGAGAGAGAAAAGCAAATTGGAAAAATGGTATTTTTAAGAGGGCAGTTTTAACCCTAGCTAAACTGTTACACAGCAAGATAAATAAAGTCAATTCCAGTATATATTTCTTATGATTTATTTGACAAAGTGCCTGGCATGAGCATGTACATATTATACTACATATCTTGGTCCCGGTTCTCTGGTTTGGCCAAATGGTGCTTGGCACAGGTCCCAAATAGAGGATGACTGTTTATGCTACCTTTGTGATTTTTCAGTTCTGGGGCCAGCCACAAGCAGATTCAGCTTCTCAGAGCATCCCAACGTCTGTTTTAATTTATGACTGTCTGTGCAGAGCTCCAAATGGCACTGCCAGCAGTCAGAAAGAGCTGGTGCTCAAATACACTCTGGCCATACTTCCTTCCTTCTGTGCAGGGGCTGTGAACATCAGTGGCACAGAACTCTGCCAACCTGGGAATTCTTTTTGCTAACCAGAAGGACACACTACATCTATATACATTTATTTAAGCAATTATATAGCTTAATCAATATTTATTCAGATTCTTAATTTTTTAATTTTTATTATGTTAGAAAATGGTAAATGATGTATTTCTTATTTATGAGATGATTAATTTTTTACGGGTCTGTCTTGCTCTGCATTTGGATGGAAATTTGAACTCAATTACAAATGAACAAAAATAGTTTTATTTAATTTTTAAAATGCTATCTTAAATGCGCAGGATTCAGAAGAAAAAAAGTTAATAAATCAGTTTAGTATTATATGCAAAACATTTTTGATAAAACTTTGGATAAACAAAAGAAGTATTAGCTATAGTAAATTATTTGAACTGATTGTGTCTGGTCACCATGTCCTTCAAGATTTTAGAACTAGTAGATCTCATCCTCTCACACCTAGTTTTTATTCATAGAATGGGAGAGGAAAACAAACTGTCCTGCTTTTTCATCTCCTAATTGGTTTTTAACTTTGCATGAACTTGTCATTGAACTGAACTAGCTGAATAAACTGAAATGAAGAAAATATTTTCTCTGCACTTTCAGCAGAGGCTACCACTGTAAAAAGTTGGTTTAGTACTTCAACAAACTCAGGTTCCAGATCCTTAGCCAGTGACTTCACCAGTACACTCGTTTAACTTTCTTTAAAACTTGGCAGTAAACATGTATTGCTTAATATTATTATTTAATTTATATTAATAGATTATAGTAAATTTACGTTTAATATAGGTTGTCAATTTCTAGTTTAATTTTAAATAGGTTTATTTTTAAAAAATCCCTATATAATTTAAATAAAATCCTATTTAAATTAAAGAAAAAAGCACAGATGTTTAGGAAGCCTCTAAGAACAAAAGCTGCCAGAAGCTGGCAATGGGTGACAGGGGATGGATCACTTGATGATTACCCGTTCTATTCATTCTCTCTGAAGCACATGGCATTGACCGATGTCGGAAGAGAGGATACTGGGCTAGATGGACCTCTGGTCTGACTCAGTATGGCCATTCTTAGCTTCTTAAGAAGCTCTACTGAACATGTGCAGATGGCAATTTTCAGAAGTTTGTGTCTCAACCAAATCTAGGTGGATTTTCTTGGAGGAAAGGCACTTGGAGGAAAGTGCCACAGGAAAGGCACTTCTCTCACCCAAAAACTGTCCCCGTGTCAAATTTCAAATCATTGCTCCAAGTATGATGGTATTAGAGCTCTTTAAAGAAAAAGGTGGGAATTTTTTTTTAAAAAGTTACACTGTTTTTCCCTAATTTTGTTTTCTGCAACAGCTACCCTTTTTTGTTGAAACGACAAAAACTTCAGCCTGAGGCAGATATTTTGCATGGAAAAGTTTATCCCAAGTTGTTAATATTTGGTAATATTATACAAGCAGTTGAAAAGAGGGGCTTGCAATATAACATGTTAGGCAACCTTAACTATATGCCTCACTACCTAATCTGCCTGTAATATAACTATATTAATGTTGCTATGAAAGGCTTATTATCCATATATATCTTATACTGTGCCAGTCTGTTTTTCCCCATTAACAGCAAACTCTTTTATTTTACCTTCACTGGGGGAACGAAGATCACTTGACCAACAAGATAACAAATCCAAAGTTAAGCATGTCTGCCCTATCCAATCCATCATAGACAAGTCAGAGATTTCCTGCATCTTGTTAAATCCATGTGCTTGCTTGTAAGAGGCAGGTGTTCCTGGAAAGACACTTTAAAAATTACAATGAGCCAGCATCGCATTAATTTTTCAGAGCATCAGCAGAATGGAGCTGAGCTTTGACCAGCTATTTGGAGGGAGCACTAGTGTTGCCTGTGATGTGACCCTTGTGCAGATGTAGGCAATCACTCAGTCTCCTCTCTTCAACCCCTAAAGCTGGCATCCAGCTGAAGAAGGCCTCTCCCAAGCAGCTGTACACACATTCTCTGCTGAGGAAGACATGGAGGTAAGCAAAAATGAAAGGGAATGTACTAAAGAGGTGGAGACAAAAGGCTGAAAATGAACATGTGTCTTAGAATCTTTTATGCTCTGATCACTCTGAGGGAGTCAGGTTGCCTGGCCTTTGCTGGGCTAGTATATTTCCATGCTGGTTAAATCTCATTCTCTGTCTCCTATGTTAACTCATTTTCTTCTCTTTTGCTTTATTGCCAACATATGAAAATCTTTTTTGAGGGACAATCTTGAGGGAGATTTTTGCCTGCTGGGGCCTCAGCTGCCAGAGGGCTTTGTGCACACTCTGGGACATCTGAGGTTACTTTTAATGTGAATATTTTAACTACTAGGGTTAGGTACGTCTCCAGGAATTCGGATGCTTATTGAAACCTAGGCAGGAGCCCCCAAGAAGCGGCACAATCCACCGTTACTGTAGGTATCCCTCTTCAAACCGTGGCATGCCATGGGCCAGCTCTACCCCACTGATATTTTCAGTTCGCTGACAGTAAGCCTCATTCACCACCTGACACGTTCAGGGCTTATTTCTTGTACGCTATTTGCGGCAGTGTCACAGGCCAGCCGGCCCTTTAAGGGGAGTCAGGCTCAGCCTATACCGATCTGCTGTACTCCCAGCTGATCCTAATCAGCTGGGGATCAGGTGGACTTGGGTAATGACTAGACTCCACTAGGAGAGTGAGAGGGTTTGCCCTAAAGGCTGAGAGAGCACAGTTCCCCTCCAGTCACTTGTCCTTGTTCCTCTGAGGCTAGCGATGGGGGTTGGGTGGCAGCTGGTAGATCCATGACTCTTCTCTCTGCTTCAGCAGCTCTGTACTCTTCTCCGCACTCAAACACCCACCAGCAGGAGAGGAGGAGAGTAGCTGAGGGATCTGGGGAGTAGTCCGCTTCTGACCTCCTGCCTCATCAGTGGAATAGCTCCTTATGGCAGGAAGCCAGCAGCTTTTCCTTAAACTGCAACAGTGGCTGCCATGTTGGCAGGGCCTGTCGTTACTCAGGGCTGATTTAAAAAGCCTGGATGAAATAGGAGAGTCAACAAGTCTTTCTGGCATGCCGTGACCAGTAAAACTAAACTTTCCTCCTCACCTGAACAAACTCCCTAGGTAAATGTGAACACTGACTTCAGTGAGATACTTCCCTGATTAAGAATTTCCTGGTTTGGCCCAGTACCAGTAGTTTAATATATTCAGTGATGGGTCATAGTCCCTCTCTCTCATTCTGTCTTGTCTTCCCTTTTCCTTTCATTTTCCTTCCCCTCTCTTTCTTCCCTATGTCATCCCCCTTGCTGTCACTTTCGCCTCTATTCTTTCTTCTCACGCTCTGTGTACGCATCTTCCACTCCACCCCTATGCTGCTGAAATGCCACTTTCAGTTCTTAAATAGGATTATATGAGCCATGTGTTAGAGATTAGAAACAGCCTTTCTGGGTTGTCTTATAATTTATTAAGTCCTTTTATCCCCGTGGTACTAGGGGCCATTATTCCTTTTAAGGTTACTTTAGTCTAGGCCAGAATAGATTATTTATGTGTATTACCGTAGTGCCTAGGAGCCCTAGTTATGTGCTAGGTGCTGTGCGAGCACAGAACAAAAAGATGGGTTTTGCCTCTGTTTGGCCTTGATTTCCAATTTCATAAAGAGAGAAGAAAGCCTATTTGTGAGCTTTTGATTCCTGCTGTATGAATGTGCTTCCCATTGATAAGTGGATGGAGGGAACCCCCACTTTTTGTCACACCATACCCCCCAAAAAATAGATGGTTTGCATTTTTAGGCACTTTTCTACTGGTCCAATTCCAAATTTTGCTTTGTTTATTAAACTACAGGTTTGAAGGTCCAAAATCCGGACGTATCTCTTTACATTCTTCTAATGTAGAAAGAGAAAAATAGCTGTAATTCGTCTTTAAGGGCCTGTGCTACCTCCCATTGAAGTCGATAAGAATCCTTTCAGTGACTTCAATGGAAGCTGGATCAGGCCCTGACACAGTAGTGATCAAAGGAATGATTCAAGATTTTAGTGCTTGGTTGTAGTGGCTGTTACACAGCAACCGAGTGTGCGTAATGGATACTCATGCACTTCACCATAGCAATAACCTGTGGACCAAGGAGGAGTTACATGAAGAATTGCGATAGGCTAGTGGGGAAAAGTAACTTCAGGTTTTGCCTCACACTTTTGGTGGAAAAATAAAATAAAACCGCACAATTTTGCAAAAGTTGCCCTAGTTGTATTTAAACATGCACATTTTGTGTAATCCTGGACATTGGCAATCTGTTTTTAAGCAGTATTGTGATTATTTCCAGGATTATAGAACATTTTCAATTTTCCTGGTTTCACCATAAATATTTTCTTGTCTTGATAAATACCCCATGTTACGTTCAGAAAACTACAGGGATTCTCCTAGATCCTTTGGACCACTCCTGCAAAAAGGTATTTCAAGTAGATTTATAAATACCTGAAGATAATGAGTAAGTCTGGCTAATAAGAACCAACCCATAAGTTGGCCCATAATTCAAACCAAACTTGACTTGAGATTTGAAAAATAATTGAACTTTTAAACAAACAAACTATATTTCATACATTCCTTGGTTCTCTGTGACCAGAAGCAAAAGCGTGAAATGCTGTAAGAAAGACTGGACTTGTGATATTTCTGGTCTTGCTGGAAACAGGAAGTGCTAGATTTCATGACAGAGCCTGTTTTCAAGGGATTTCCTGCCCAGTTTTGTATCCAAGGGGTGTACATAAACATTCCACCTTTTGATTCCTCATCTTTTACATCTTTTAAGTTAGATGTACTGTATTAAGCCCTCAAGTATCAGAGGGGTAGCCGTGTTAGTCTGGATCTGCAGAAGCGACAAAGGGTCCTGTGGCATCTTATAGACTAACAGAGGTATTGAAGCATAAGCTTTCGTGGGTCAATACCCACTTCTTCGGATGCAAGTTTTTCCACTGCTTGCATCCGAAGAAGTGGGTATTGACCCACGAAAGCTTATGCTTCAATACCTCTGTTAGTCTATAAGGTGCCACAGGACCCTTTGTCGCTTCTGTATGAAGCCCTGATCCTGCAGTCAGATCTGGGCTGATGGGCCCTTGAGCATCAGATCTGTGTACCTGCCGGGGTCTGCCCATTCAGATCTGATTGCAACCCCAGGGCCATATTAATTATGCATCTTAATATGATGGACTGTCTTCCAGAATCCAGGTCAGAAATGCAATTGTTGCCATAAGATTTGTGAACATTTTGGGCTGTTTAATAGTCTTAAGCTCCGGTAGAACACTTAGTATGGAAAAAGCAGGCGACAATGTGTCTCTAGCCTGTGGGTATTCTTCATAGAACAACTGGGAATGGAATCGATTTCTAATTGTTTAGCTACTCAATCCCCGTAAATTATGACAGAGATGATTTAATTATTCCTAAACTATCCCTCCCAGATGGATATTCCTAAACTATCCCTCCCCTCAGCCCCACCTTTCATGATTCCCATTAAGGTGAATTCACAGAAATGCTTGCTTTTCTTTAAAAAATTAAAATATTGCATTATCTTACAGTAATAAGCCATCCCACTGTAGCAATGGTTACCAGCCTTTGCCATACAGGGACATTGTTTTCCATAGTGGGACCCCGACACTTCATGCTTGGGATGCTGTGAGGGATTGTGGGTCTTGTACCTAGGTCCTCAGGCCATCCTCAGACTGCAGCCACCATCCAGCAGCTCACTGGTACTAGCAGGGAGTGTGGGCTGGTTAACTCTAGCTCACCATAGGCACCGCCCATGAAGCTCCCAACTGGAGGCAATGTCCAGCCTCTCTCATTGGATCAGACTTGCTATTTAAGCCAGAAAGAAGCAGAGGAAGTTGTCTGAGCAACTAGCTGAATCCCTGGCTGGCTACTACATCGGACCCTGCCTTTTTGCCTGACTCGTGAGCCCTGCCTTGTTCCTGCCCTTTTGCCTTGTTCCAGCTCCCTACTTCTGTGTCCCACCCCTGGCTACTGACTCTAACTCTGACCCCTGGGTCAATTCCTGACTCTGAATCTGGCTTGGACCCTTGGCTTGACTCCCAACTCCGTCACTGACCTCAGTTTTCTCGATCCTGCTCTGACCACTAGGCGTGGCCGCCTACATCCTGGACTATGACAGTTTACTTGGACCACCAAACCCTCTGAGTGGGGCAGGGGCACTGGAACAATTTGTGTAGTGGGGGTGCTGAGAGCCATTGAACCAAACTGTAAACTATGTATATGATGGAAACCACTTCAAGACAGGGGGTGTGGCAGCACCACCCACCCCCACCCCTAGTTCCAGAACCTATGGAGTGTGGTCCAGCCAGGTATGGACCCAGCAGTGCTCCCCCTACTCCAAGGAGCACAGGCATTCCACGAAGAGGTGACCCGCCTCCAGATGGGCAACCAAGCCATGCAGGTGCAGATCACGCAGCTGGATGCTGAGAATCGGGCACTGCAGGGCAAGTCCATCAACTCTGTGCAGAGAACGAAGTGCTCTGGGTCCTACTGGCCACATCACCCCTGAGCCAGGACCTGTCGTCCCCCTCCAGAAGCCCTTCAATGGTGATGGTTCCAAATCTCGAGGTTTTGGGAACTCTTCTTCTTTCACCCTCAAACATACTTGTCCAACCAAGCTCAGGTACTCAGCCTGCTGACTGGGGACGCATTGGACTGCACCTCCCTGCTGTTGGAGGGCAGCAGTTTGGTGCTGTTTAGCTAGGACACTTTCCAGCAGGCAGTACTAACCATCTTTGGTGACCCCAGACGTGCTCGCTCTACCGAGGCCACCTTGTGGAAGCCCTGGGAGGGGTCAGGCACAGCCACCTCCTATGCAGCACACTTCCACCATCTCACATCAGGCACAGAGTGAAATGAGGCCGCCCAGCTGTTCCAGTTCTGGTAGGGCCTGCGGGATGAGATCAAGGATGAGTTGGTGAGAGTGGAGACCCTGATGGATCTGGTTGCCTTTATCAATCTTGTTATCAGTACCAACAATCAGCTCGTCACACTGTGATGAGTTGGGGCCACAGAGACCTGCTTGGTGCTGCCACCTGGTGTGCCAAGGCTGCTTCTGCCCCTGCTTCCAGGCCTTTTCCAGTTTGGGACTCCCAAATCCTGTCTGTTTTGAGCCAGATTCCACTGATCTGCTGCAAACACAGACCCAGGTCCGAACCAAGTCCACTCACCACTGTAAGGCCCCTGGAAGCGCTCTTGCCTTTGACACCCAGCTGCTCAACTCCAAGGAGGCTCAAACCCTTAATAAATCCGTTTTACCCTGTATAAAGCTTATGCAGGGTAAACTCATAAATAGTTCGCTTTCTATTACAAAGACAGAAAGATATGCACAGCTGTTTGCGTTCCCCCAGGTAACAACTCAACTCCAGGAAACTTAATAAGTAAAAAGTGATTTTAATAAGTACAGAAAATAGGATTTAAGTGATTTCAAGTAGTAACAGACAGAATAAAGTGAATTACCGAATAAAATAAAAAAGAACACGCAGTTCTATGTCTAATCACCCTGTGTACAGATAAACCCCTCACTAGGTCCAGTAAACAGGCTATCTTCCTTCTAGTCTGGGCCCAGCAATCACTCACCCCCCTAATGTCTTTGTCCTTTGTTCAGTTCCCCTCAGGAATGTCCTTGGGGGGGGTGGAGAGCTTCTTCCTTTAGCCAGCTGAAGACAAAATGGAAGGGTCTTGCAAGGGCTTTTATAGCCTTTCTTCCTCTCCCTGCGTAGGATCCAGTAGCCCTGGAGTTTTGGGATCACATGGGCAAGTCACCTGTCCATGTGCCCTAACCAGTCTAACCAGTTGCATCCTTGACTGGGGCCCCGATGTGGATTGGGGTCTGCACCTTCTTTTGTCTGTTAAGTACTTGTACTCAACTTGCACATTCCTTCCTCTGGACCTGGCCCCATGTTCTTACAAAAGCTATGCATAAAACCAGCAAATATAAAACCAATGTTCATAACTACCACCACAACAATGATACATGCCTACAAACAGGAGGAATAAATTCAGTAGGTCATAACTTTCACAGAGATATGTTACATGGCACATGTAGCATAAAACGTTACACATATATAGTTATAAGCATCTCCCCATAAAGTTTTATGGGGACACTGTCACACCCTCCTCCTGAACGTACTGCCAGAGACTTGGACACTGTCCATGGTGGAGGCAGTACACCTAAAATTCCTCTTTCCTGGACAGGGCATCGGCTACCCAGTTCTCCTTTCCTTTAATATGCATAATCTCCATGTCAAACTCCTGTAGGACCAGACTCCAGCGTAGCAGCTTGGAGTTTGTGCCCTTAGTGCGGTGAAGCCACACCAGCGGTGAATGGTCAGTTAGAATTCTGAACCGCTTATTAAAGAGGTATGGCCTTAGTTGTTTGACAGCCCACACAATGGCATAGCACTCCTTCTCTATGACGGAGTAATTCTGTTCGGCAGAGGACAGCTTTTTGCTCAGGAAAGCAATGGGATGCTTCCTGCTGTCTTCCCCCGTTTGCATCAGCACAGCCCCCAACCCTGTGTCTGACGCATCGGTGCACAAATCAAAAGGCTTATCGAAGTCCGGGCTGGCCAGCACAGGCTCCGCAGACAGGAGTGCTTTTACCTTATCGAAGCCTTCCTGGCACGCCTTTGACCAAATTACCTTGTTAGGCTGATGCTTTTTCATAACTACCACCACAACAATGATACATGCATACAAACAGGAGGAATAAATTCAGTAGGTCATAACTTTCACAGAGATATGTTACATGGCACATGTAGCATAAAACGTTACACATATATAGTTATAAGCATCTCCCCATAAAGTTTTATGGGGACACTGTCACAACCCCCTATCTTCTTCATGCCATTTTTAGAACCATAGAAAAGGACCAGATCTGCAGCTCGTGTAAACTGGTGTAGCTCCATTGAAGTCAGTAGAACTACACAGATCTACCCCAGCTAAGGAGCTATCCCAGGATATTTTGACAAACTGCAAAGTCTGTAAGCTTAGTGTCCTCCGTCATTCCATTTTCAATCCTCTTGTTTTAAGTTTTGCTGATTCTTTCCTCCATTTGGTCCTTTTCTTACCTTCTGGATGTCCTGTTCTACCCACCACAGTATATCGGGAACTCACACTAAAGACAATGGGAATTACTCCCATCCTGTGGTGGGATAATATGGCACCTGGGAGAGAAGATTGTCTTGTTCACTTTCACCTTGCTTTTCAGTTACTGATTTTTCCTTCCCCCATTTGTTTGTTCTCTCTTCTTCTCCAGTCCTATTCTCTCTCTTGTCTGATGTCCTGTTTTGTTTTACTGGGACACATTCTCGGGGGTAAATTGGCATGATTCAATTGAAATCAAGAGAATTCGTTCTTTATTTAGCCCCACTGCTTCACTCAAACTTGTGGCTGTGATGCCGCTGCTGAGGTTGAGATTGCACTTCCACTCTAAATTGAACTCATTTATAACTTTCTCAAAAATATTACCTTTGGGACTGGATTTTTGCATGCTTGGTCTCAGTACAGAAGTGAATTTGTTTTGGAAAGTTTGATAAACATCAATTCAGCTGCCTTTTTGAGTTATCCACTGGGGGTAGGGGGGAGAGAGTGATTTTTCAATAGTTAAGACATTTTGCATATGCTTTTCATCCCCAAACCAACATTAGTTTGAAAATTCATCCTTGGAGTGCATGTACTGCTGAATGATGCACTGCCTTGTTTGAAGAAATTTGGTTTGGAAATTACATAGTTATAAGCATTAGAAAATTGTGTGCTGAGCATGCACAATACATTATTTCCTGCTCTGATTTAAGCCACTTCCCAAGTTTGATTAATGTTCCCAGGTGTGGATATTTGTTTGTATTCTCATAAAAATTAGAGATGGAAAAGATCTATTACATCATTTAATTCTCCCCGTGCTAAAGGATTGTTCCCTACAATACATATGTCATATGGCAATGGTTAAGAACCACAGAAAGTCACTTTCTTCTAATAGTGAACAAGGAACATTGTTAGAATAAGGAAAACAGTATTATCTCTAAAAAGTCTCTGTGTCTAACTCTGCTTCACAGTAGAACGTTCATCTTAAACATTCCCCAACACCCCTCTTCTCTGGTTTCCTGCTACAGATTTAAAGAAACAGTGAACATATCATCACAGAGTTTGAGGGTATTGTCCGGTCTAATTCAAACATCTTGAACAATGGGGTTTGCACCACATACTGTGGCAGTTTGTACAGCCTAAATATCTTGAATTCATGATCCTTGCCACTTAACATTAAGAACTAGACAATTTAAGATATCACATTAGTTCTCATAACAACCCGTTGTGCTACCCTAAACAACTCCATTCCCTTGCTGGTGTTTACACCTTACCTAGAAATATATAATTTGTTATGCTGTCCTCAATTCATTTTCACTTAGACAAGCTAGACATATTTAGCTCTTCTTAATCTTTTTTCACAAGTCAGTTCCTCCTCCAGTCCCTTAATCATCTGATCTTTATTTTCTTTTTTTACCATGGTAGCTAGGTATAAAAAATTTCTGTTGCTTTTCTCTGACCTCCCTCCAATCTTTCTGGTAATGAACACAGTATTTCAAGTACTGTCCTTTGGGCACGTCTAGACTCGGAAAATAGAACTGGTTGGAAAATGGTAAGTATTTTCCATGAAAAATTCTGAAAATTAAAAAAAAATTAGAATCTTGTAAATCTTAGGTTTCTTTTAAGAAAATGTTGGTGAAAAAACAGAATTCTCAGAAACAAATTTTCCACAAAAAGACCATTTTTTGAAAAACAAAAAAAAGTTTTGTGTGAAAAAATGTTGACATGTTCTGGAAAATAGGTTACGTTTTAAAGCTGGTAGCTAATACAATATTAAACAGGAATATGCATCTAGGGAAGACAGAGCAAAGCATGTTTAATATTGTGTTAGCTGCTCATGGTCACCCCTTCTTTCCCCTGTTAGATTAATCATGATCAGCTAACTTGTTTTGGGGGAAACCATATAGTCAGAATTTTTCTCCTTAACTTCCCAACATAACAAGGACCAGTTCCCAAATTCCTTCTCCATAAAGCAGAGCTTTAAATGACTGCAAGTATTTAGTCTTTGAAGCTAGGAAGTCCTAGCCCCATTCTTGGTTGGGGCCTCTGGGTGCTACTACACAACCAATAATAATAATAATAATAATAATTTCTATAGCAACAAACTGATCATCAGCATAGGATTATAACTTCACCGCAGGGTCAAGAGGAAAGATAAGCTCTAGATATTTTCATTGGATAGTAATAATACCAAGGGGAACTGTGAAAACTTACAAAGGAGTTACAAAATACGATATGGGAAAAGCATTCCGTAATTTCCCATCTTCCCTAGTATAACAGTTCATCTTTAAATCACAGCCTACTTCAGTCCTATCTCTATAAGTGGCCTAACTGGAATTCCAAATCTGAACAACCCTGAACTTTAGAAGGTTGGGGAAAGAGGACCAAACCTGGAACTGCATTTTGTGGCTAAGGTCTGTTGCTAGCCTTCAACGCATTGTGGCTAGAGGAAACATATGATCATCACATGACAACTCAGGACTACTGTGAGTCTGGCTCTCCAACGGAAGGTTGATGGCAGTAGTGCAAGACTTTATGATAAATAGTAGCTAAAGATTGCAGGGAAATGGTGGGATCTTGCAGTATATAGGGCACAGAGGTTCCACCTAAGGGGGAAAAGGTGCAGAAATCGAGACTAGCTATGTAGACTAACTACTAAACTTGTCTGAGCCACCAGCATGGCTTGATGTAGAAGTACAATGAAAGACAGCCTTTTGTGGGCCCCTGTGTTCATATGGCAATTGTGAATAACGCAGAGAGGTAATTTGTCACCTTGTTCTTATAGGGGGAGAGAAGAAGTGGGGAACAGATGGGGGCCAATATTCCATTTCTTCATCGTCCTAATGGAATTGTCAGTGACTTATGATCTGGCAGTTGCTCGGGAATTTTCATGGGGAAAAATTATCGGGAAGCCATGTCTTTGATAGAAGGGAGGACAGACATTTAATAGCACATGAAATCCATTCCCTCTGGACTGTACAAGGACATCATCTTACAATGAGATGGACAGGCCCAGGGAGCATTTAAAAAACCTTTATTCTTCTTGGGTTTGAAAAAAATTTAAAATAGAGCAAATCATTCTGGCACATCCACAAGCCTCCTCCTATTAACAAACTGTTCTCCTTCCTCATTATTTCCCCTCAGTATTTTGATTAGCTATTACAGACTATGTCACAGTACAGACTCCTCCCGCTTTTTCCTGAATTGTTAGCAATGGAGTCAGCTGTAGGCAGCCGGGGAATAGAATTATAATGCGTCAATTGATTTAGCAATGTTTGAATACTTGCCTTGGCTGTGGGCGTGTTAGGATATTTCTGCTTTTTTGCCCACCTGGAAGAGAAGGTGCTGAACACAGGAAAAGGCTCATAAAGGCAGATAAACTGTTTCCTATGTAATAGGATTTCCTTTGAGATCAGAGCTCTGCTGGTAGCCATAGAAATATATTAAAGGAAGGACCATGGTCCACCAGTGATGAGGCCCCTGTAATCACAGGACGTAATGGGGGATATATGCACCTGATCCTAAAAATGGATTCTCGCTCAAGGCTCCAGAGGAGGGTGAGGAAAAGCCAAGGACTCTGGCAATGTGCCGTGGGGCAGGGGAAGGGACCTCTACTTCATTTCTGTTTGTGTCTGTGAATAAAATGAAAGCCATCTCAAAAATATCAGTGGGACAGAGCTGCAAAGTCTGGATACGAATTTCCCCAAAAGCATGGAGGTGTTTGGGTCTGGAATTCCTGTTTGGGCCATTATAGAGCAAGGGAAAAGCTATGGGGAAAAAAAGCTGGGGATAGACCATCCCAGAGTTTGGGGGTGTTTGAAAACAGGTTGGTTTGACTTGGGCCTTTCTCTACTCAAAATGTTTGAAAATGTGATGAAAGTCCTTAAGGTATATATTTTTAAAAGTTTTCGTTAATATTTTGGAAAGGATCCCGGGTTTATGTGAAAGGAAAGATCCTGTTTTTACAAATACTGCACTGCCGTATTTGATAACTAAATTCTATGTAGACTAGGAAAGAAACTCCAGCTTGGGATTTGTCTGGGATTGGCCAATTGCATAAAAGTAACGTAATCACTGAAGAGACAAGCGGTGCCGCAGTGTCAAAATCTCTAAGCATCCTGTGACGCGTTGGGGCCACAGAAACCTGCTTGGTGCTGCCACCTGGTGTGCCAAGGCTGCTTCTGCCCCTGCTTCCAGGCCTTTTCCAGCTTGGGACTCCCGAATCCTGTCTGTTTTGAGCCAGATTCCACTGATCTGCTGCAAACACAGACCCAGGTCCGAACCAAGTCCACTCACCACTGTAAGGCCCCTGGAAGCGCTCTTGCCTTTGACACCCAGCTGCTCAACTCCAAGGAGGTCCAAACCCTTAATAAATCCGTTTTACCCTGTATAAAGCTTATACAGGGTAAACTCATAAATAGTTCGCTTTCTATTTCAAAGATAGAAAGATATGCACCACTGTTTGCTTTCCCCTCGGCACCAACTCGTACTCAAGGAAACTTAATAAGTAAAAAGTGATTTTAATAAGTACAGAAAATAGGATTTAAGTGAGTTCAATTAGTGACAGACAGAACAAAGCAAGTTACTTAGTAAAATAAAATAAAACACGCACGTCTATGTCTATTCAAAGTTAACACAGATAAAAGCCTCACCGGATTCGGATATTTTCCTTTTTACAGGCTGTAGAATCAGCCTGGGTCCAGCTGAGCCCAGCAGCCTCTCACACCCCCCTAGTGTCTTTGTCCTTTGTTCAGTTCCCCTCAGGAATGTCCTTGGGGGGGTGGAGAGCCTCTCCCTTTAGCCAGCTGAAGACAAAATGGAAGGGTCTTGCAAGGGCTTTTATAGCCTTTCTTCCTCTCCCTGCGTAGGATCCAGTTGCCCTGGAGTTTTGGGATCACATGGGCAAGTCACCTGCCCATGCGCCCTAACCAGTCTAACCAGTTGCATTCCAGACCCAGCCCCTATGTGGATTGGGGTCTGCAACGTCTTTTGTCTGTCAAGTGCTCCCATTTAACAGGCATTCTTTGCTCCAAAGATGATCCCATGCACTTACAGAGGCTGTGTACAAAACCAGCAAATATAAAACCAATCTTCATAACTCCCACTACAACAATGATACATGCATACAAACAGGAGGAGTAAATTCAGTAGGTCATAACTTTCACAGAGATATGTTACATGGCACATGTAGCATAAAACATATTTTAGTTACATATATACATTTATAAGCATCTCCCCATAAAGTTTTATGGGGAACACCGTCACACATCCCTTGATTGATGCAGCTGACTCTGATAGGAGCAGGGCTGGCTTTAGGAAGTGCGGGGCCCAATTTCGACGGGGCCCTACCGATGAAGTCCCGCCAAAGCAGCAGCAGTGATTGAGCTGCTGCTGAAGTGCCGCCGACGGACGTTGCGGGGCCCCTCTCGAACATTGCGGGGCCCCTCTTAGGGCTGGTCTACACTAAACTCCCCTGTCGAACTAAGATACGCAACTTCAGCTACGCTAATAACGTAGCTGAAGTCGAAGTCTCTTAGTTCGAACTTACCTGTGGTCCACACCGCGGCGCGCAGGCTCCCCCGTCGACTCCGCCTGCTCCGTTCGTGGAGCAGGATTACCAGCGTCGACGGGGGAGCACTTCCTGGTTCGATTTAGCGCGTCTAGACAAGACGCGATAAATCGAACCCAGAAGATCGATTGGACTCCTCCGATGCGACGGGTGAGTATAGACGTACCCTTAGGCACGGGGCCTGATTCCGGGGAATTGGCCTAAAGCTGGCCCTGGATAGGAGTCCCTGTCCAGTCCTCCTCCTCTGGCAAATAGTGACAACAAATTATGGCTATAAGGCAGCATGCTGGGGGGAGATGAAAGGGAATTTTGTGAGATGCAGAGAAACGCCTGAAGAAAGAGAGGAAAGGAGCCTTTGTTCCATAGCTGTATGTGAAGTTAAAGCCTCTGAATGACACATCTCCTTAAAATCCTCTACTAGACACAATCACATTGTTCCAATAAGCTGAGCCACTTGATCATTCCCTTGCTATGTTCCGCATCATCAGTCTCCTTGACCTGCAGCCTTGGTTGTCTTCAGCGGGCTTCCAAAGACCCATGCATCTTTTGTGTTGCCATGCTTCTCTAAGCTGACCTTTCATCAGCTCAATTCAAAAGGCTGTTTGATTGTCTCCAAATGTAGAGATGTTAACAAGCCTTTAATAGCTGCCACCCGTGCAGTTTACATGTACACTGTATGATTAAATTCAACCACTTCTCTGCCCCCAGCACCCTATTACAATAATGTCAAGTTCTGATAATCTAGCCAAGGGGTGGGGGGGGGGGCGGAAATCTGAGTTAGGGCTGCCTGTCTATTTCTGACTTGCTCCGCTGTGTGGTTAGATAGAGTGAACTGCTATCAGACACAATGTTCACCCGCCAGGCAGCACCCACCCACAGAACAGGTTGAATAAAGGTGGCACCGAGTTAAAAAGAAGCAGAGTACTATGAAAGCTGTAAGGTTGTTATTGTTCTGACTGAGTTTTTACTTACTCAGGAAAACTCCCACTCATGTCAGTTTGTAGTGGATCTACGTAAAAATGGAGCAAAATCAGAGCAAGGACTTCAGGTTTTGCTTCTGTGATGGGGAGTTGAGCACCCACACCAGCCTAGAAGGGGTTAATGAGGTTGAGGAGAGGCCAATTAACTGGATAGACTACGGATGGTGGAATTAGTTAGCCTAAGTAATCCATGAACAATGATAGAACCTAGCTGGGGAAGGAACAGGTGGAGCTAGAATAAAGCCGGGAAGCTTCTAGTAGAAGGGGGCTGCAGTGAGGTAGCCTGTAGTTACTCTCTGGACCATAGAGAGGGAGAATAGGTGGAGAGGGCATAGGGAAAGGCAGCAAGGTTTAAGAAGGTTCAGACCTTGACTGTTGATTTAGAGGGTCCCTGAGCTGGAACCCAGAGTAGAGGGCAGGCCTAGGTTCCCCTACCAGCCACTGGGAAAGTGGCATGGTTTGGGCAGTGAAGGGAGGACTGCCATCTGGGATGAAGAGCCATTGATACCCCAGAAGGGGGAAAACATACAGTGACCTGGCCAGAGTAACAAGCCAGGAGAGCATCCTTAGTCACAGAGAGTGAGAGAGAGCAGCCACAAGGAGGCACCCCAGTGGTGAGTGGACTCCATGATAGTGTTCTTGGGATGAAGTTCTGGCCCTATTGAAATCAATAACTAACCTCCCATTGTCTTCAAGTGGACCAGGATGTCACCCCTGGTTATTAATGATAGTGCAACCCTTCTGCCAGATACCAAAGTAGCAACAAGGGCTGATTCAATCTGTCTAGGGCTCCTTTGCTAAAATAAATAAAACAATGGCTTGAGTCATGCTCCGAACTCTGGCTCTGGGAAGTTAAAATTTAACCTCTCTAATGACTTTTGCAGGTGGCTCTGCGGTGATCTGGCTAGGCTAAGTGTGAGAAGAGGCCGAGGCAAGCCAAGACAAAAGGGATACTTTTAAATGTTTAGAACTTTATAAGGGGAAAAAACCCCAAATTATACCAGGAGCATAAATAATATAGAACATAATAAACTATAGGTTACCAGCTCATGAATCTTTGTGAGCTAGTACACATTGTGCAGTTAGTACCAAACCTTGTTTTTAACAAGAACAAACGAGATTGCTTAACAATATGCAGTGTCACTTCGGAGAAGAATAAACTTTTCCTCTCCTTGGCTCTGCTCTTGCTGTCTTGTTTGTTGCTTCTTTTTGTTGTGAAGTGCTCCTTAGATTTGATGTTCCTGCGGCTGTTCCTCTTTTCATTGAGTTTGTCCACAAGAGGGGTTTCTTCACCTACTGGGCCCTCACTTGTCCATTAGGCACCTTTGAACTGTATTCCATCAATAGATGTTCAGTCACTCTCTCTGTTCACGTACTTTAGGTCCCCGGTGAATAGGCTTCTTGTTTACCATTTTCAGGATCTGTTTGCATCCAACACAGCTTTTTGATCAATTCCTTTTTTCACCAGTTAGATTTCCTCTCAGTTTTCTTCCTTTGACACACTCTTTCTCTGGTAAGTCTGTACATTTTATTTCTCTCTGCTTCCCTTCTCTAATAGCATCTGCTCACATACCCAGGGTTTTTTTCCCCCCTGCCTCTATTGAGCTAAAACCTTTCCTATTTTCCTTCTTTCCTCCTCCTCACTTTCCAGTCCCCTACTTTAATTCTCCTGTTCTTGTATTTTATCCCCTCACCTCCTACCCCAGCTCCGGTTCATCCACTAGCTCAGCATCTCCATTCTTCTCCTTCTCTAACAGCTTTGTCCAACTGCCCCCTTCGGGTGGATTCTGAACCCCCTCCCCAGCTTGAGCTGCCCTCTCACTGTCCGTCTCTCTCCCCAGGACAGCATTCTGTGCTGCTGCATCACAACTGCAGCAGGTCCAATGCCAGGATGTGGGTTACTACGGCTCTTCCCCACACACTGGCACTCAGAAGTCCTTGGGAACATGGAACGACAAGTGCCTTTTATTTAGGGAAAACCCCAAACAGAAAAACCCCCTTTTTCTATATTTACATACATAGGATAAAAGGAACAAAACCCAACCCATGTGTCAGGAGTTTAACCAACCCCACAGTTGCAATATATTAGTTATCTGGCTTGCTGAGCCTACCTAAAACCTACTCACAGGTCCAATTTGACTCAAGAGTAGCCAGGGGCATCAGGTGTTGGCTCCCCTCCTACCGTCTACTCCAGTCCAGAGACGTCCACAGCACCTGCTCCTATGCGCAGCAACCTGATCCATTGCTCTGATGTCAGTTCTGCCATTGCTGGTCTGGTTGGGCCTCACTGTGAAGTCAGTTCTGTGCTGCCTGTCAGGGCATCATGCAATTAGCTGTGTGCTGCTGCCGGCAGGTGGGGCCTTGTGACGTCAGCTGTGTGCACTGCCACCACTTGGAGTCCTGCAGAATCACGCCACGTAAGATTTTCAGAATCTCATATGGGGAACTCAGAGCAAAACAGGGTCCATGGACAGAGTCCCTGCTCTCTGGGATAGCACATCTAACCACCAAGGTAAAGTCCTCCACCCTCTCTTTTAAATCCCATTCCCTAGCCAGAGTTCACTGCCTGTAGAGTCAGTGTGACCCTTTCACTCCAGGGCATATCTTGCACAATTCCTATACGGTTTCAGGAGTATAGTTACTGTAACAATGTAGTGTTATTTATACAATCAGAACCCCACGTTCCCACTAAAGCAACAAAACTCAGTATGTGGAATTTTGGGTAAACAACATTAAAATTCATGTAAGGCTGGCCAGAGCTGATTTTTTCCCCCGGTGGAGCCAGAAGAATGTTCCATCCATGTAATCCTTCTAGCTCTGGGGCTTGCAGCAGCAAATATTCACACAGAGTTAGAGCTGGTCAGAAAAATTCTGTTTAGTTGGAATTTGCCAATTTGGTAAAATTGAAATGTTTTGTGGAGATCGTCCAATTTTACCAAAGACCTGACAGAACTTTCTTGCCTACCCACCCTTCCTGGCTTCTTAGCAGACCTCCTGGTGGGCTGCTGCGGTACTTGGGCTCCCAGAGTCTGCAGCTCTGGAGCAGCCAGCCATATAGACTGCTCCAGGGACTGGGGGCAGGGCCGGCTTTAGCGGGTGCGGGGCCCCACATGAAGAACAACGGTGGGGCCCTGCACCCTCTCGCCGGACTTGTCGGAGCAAAAAAACCCCAAAAAACTGCCGGACTTGTCGGAGCAAAAAAAAGGCCCCCTTGGGTGCGGGGCCCGATTCCGTGGAATCGGACAAATCGGCTTAAAGCCGGCCCTGACTGGGGGCCTCTTGATTGCCAGGATCCATGACTCCTAGAGCACCCAGCCATGTAGATTTCCCTTGGTGCCAGAAACCCCATAGCTTCCAAGGCCTGCTCCATTCCCTTTTGTGGAGAACTTTGAAATGTTTGTTTTTCATGCCTAATCAGAACAAAAACAAAATCTGAAATATCGAAATCCTCCCCGAAATAGAATTAACTTTCTCCATGCAGCTCTATGCAAGGAAACTCATCCCTGTGCAGAGGGCTAACACAAGGCCTATGTTCCACATAAGTCTTACTTTCAGGATCCCAGGAGTTGGTCCACACAGCAGAAATTTGAGGGTTTAAGTGAGACTTAAATGTTGTACAAGCCTTGTGCTGGCCCTCTGAGGAGAGATGAATTTCACCTACAGAGATAACGCCATGCTGTTGGCATAGTGCAGTTAGAAAATATATTATGGTTCAGGGGACTATAAAGGTATTTTTGCCTTGAGTTTGGGGAGACCACATTACTCATGAGTGGTGAAGCCTCAGATCCACTCGTATGGGGTTTTCAGAAAAAGCTATCAGTTAAGACACTAGCGCACGCCACACCTTTATACTCTTACTTATGACACTATTATATGTTCAGTTTGTCTTATTTTGTTCATATTTTGCCCCCTTTTAGGCTCCTCTTTAACTAACAACCAACGATAAAATAGATAATAAGCACTGACCGCCCCTGTTTGTGACAATATGTGGTTTTCCTCTTTCAAGTACTTTAGTTACTTGGTACTAAGTAACATTAGTTACTATAGAAACAAGTTTTATTGGTATGCGGGCAGAGCTTAGTGACATCCACAAGTGTACTATAAAGTCTCTGTGTATAAAGGTTTGAAACTTACACCGGGGTTTGTGAAATGTAGCTGATCATATGCAGCATGCTGTATAAATATATATAATATAAAAGCTGAAAATGAAAGAAGAAAGGGAAACAATTTTCCATGGACTTGGTATTGCATTTGTGGATCCTTTGAAACGGGTATGATCGCAATTCAACAATTAAGTTCTTTCCATTCCCTTTTTCTCCTATTATCAAGGTGAGTCTATCCATACTTGGAAAATTATCCTTTGGCAGAAATAGGACCTCCTTACTCTGTTCAGCAGATGTTGAAAATAGTTTAGATGTAGATGAGACAAAAGCATTTTCAACACCACTACAGAAAGTGGGTGGACAGAGATCTGGTGGCATATAATGTCAGTCACACTTTATACAACAGTGTTGACAACTGTTTTGGCCTCTTTACAGTAGTAGCTAAAATGTCCCAATAGGAAAAATTTTCAAAGCCACCTAAGTGACTTAGGAGCCTAAGGAATATTACTTATGCTCCTGAGTCACACAGGGCTTGCCTATGTGAACACTTAGTTTGTGGCAAGCTGGGTGTAAAGCTACCTCCCTCTAGCCTGTTGTGCACTAAGTATCCTTGTGGACCCTGCTTCTACTCACTAAAAGTTCCCTTGTGATTTGTCGTACTGCATTTTGAAACAGTATCTCGGAGTGGGGTAGATCAAAGCACTATAGGAACTTTTAGTGCACAGCAGCAGGGTCCACATGGACACACACAGTGCAACAGGGCCAGCTAGTGCAAAGTAGCTTTACACTCCAGTTTGCTGCGAACTAAATGTTCATATAAACAAGCCCTTAGGAACTCATCAAAATATTAACTGACACCCCAATAAGAGGGTCCACATGAACCTTTTGCTGATAAGCCCAGCCAGCAACAATTTATTTCCCTAATGTTGATAGACTCTCCCATCAAACTTTTCAGCTGTGGCTGCCTAAAATTATGCCCCACAATCCATATTTACACACCCAAGTAACTTGCCTGATTTTCAGAGTTGCTGAGCGCTATTAACATCAATGGGAGCGGGAGGCACTTTTGAAAATTGGGGCACTTTACTTTAATGTCCTTTTGTCTTGGTAGGAGGAACTGAACTCATGAGCCCAAATTCAGCTCAGGCATAAATGAATGCAACCACTGGAAGTCAGTAGGACATCAAGCCACTTTTACTGAGATGAATTTTTATGTATATTTATTGCACTGGTTTTGTGTCCGAGCGAGTGGTGATGTGCTTTGGTAGCTGTCTACAAAGAGAGTAAGAGACCTGTTACTAATGCTTGCTAAAGGAGGTCTCCTACCATGTAAGTGGTAGCAGCCTATGTTTTCGGAGTTAAAGGGCTAGGGATCTAATCTTAGCTTTCCTGTGTAATGTTTGTGTGGTTCCTACAGTATTGTAATTGTGTCTGTTGTCTGCAACACATGAATTAGTTGCACATTGTGTTGCTCATTTTTAAATTGTGTGGCTTTGCTTCTGCAACAAAACAGCCAATGAGGCCCGAATCTGATTCTGACTGGAGGCCTGGCCTAAAGATGTGCATTTTATATTTGTGAGGGTAGTGTGAGCTTTGACCTGAGGCCTGTGGAAAAAGCAGTTTAGTAGGTCTACGGCTATTTTGATGCAGGCATCAGTTTTGGTTGAATCGATGAAAGAATGTGTGACAGCATGGTGGTGACTTACATCCCAAGTCTGCATCCCATATGAATGAATGAGTTTTTTTATTAAGATGATTTTAGTTCTTTTGCTTGGGGAATATGGAAAATCTCTTCCTATATGAACGACTGGGTAAACAGCCAGTCACGACCTCTAGTAGATAAGTACTACTGAAGGAAACATGGGAGCAGGCAGAAGTTTGGATCGGGCAATAAACTCTAGGCCAGAAGTAGTTATATTAATTTGTGCTGTAATTATAGCTGGGTGGTGGGTGGCTGTTGTGTTTGGTGTGTGGATTTTTTTCTTGTTTAATTTTAAAATAGGTTTTTTACAGAGTTTACATAATCCTTTCCCAGTTTTTAATGAAATATTCCCACTTCTCACGCAGAGATTTATAATTGTTTTTTAATTAAGAAGTCATCAATTTGCATTTGACAGGCCATTTTCTGCCTTGCTACAAATGTGTTCTTGATTAAATTTCAGATATAGTCAATGTCCTGCAAATCAAGTAGCAATGAATTCCCCTTTCCATAATTCCATAGTAAGGATGACAGAACTGGTATCTGTCAATAATGTGTACTTAATATAGTGTACAATTAATTTTAACATTGAGTGGTGGAATTATATAAAACTTTATCTGTAAAAGCAGAGAAGATGTTGTTTGCCCCCTAAGCTGGCAGACATTAGAAACAAATTAATTGGCATCTCAAAGGGGTGTCTTCCCTACAGTCCTAGATGGAGAGGCGTTTTCTCCAGCTATGAGATTTACCTTGAAAAAAGACATTAGGGGAAGGTAAGGAGCAAAGTTGCAATACAATACTAAACAAAGATGGAGAAATCCAACTTGCTGAGGCAGTTTTTTCTTGTATGCTGATAAGTCAGAGCATCTTTGCAGAAACGATGTGGGTGGGGGGGTGTGAAAGAGAAAATTTCTGGATATGGTAGTGGACTCTGAAGCACCTTGGATATCAAAAGAGTTGGGAAGATGTAACCAGAGAGGAAGGTGTTGAAAAAAGCCCAAGGTCCTAGGACAGTGAAGACACAAGGGACCAGTGGGTGCCTGAGAACCTTCCCCAAAAAAGGATTGACAAGCTAAGAGACTGATAGGGAGAGTGAAGGTTCTCTCTCTCTCTCTCTCTGGGAAAATGTAAAGTCTCTTTTATTCACTGTAACCTAGTTTAGTATTTCAGTGTAGTTCAACATTTCAGCATATAATCTTCATGAGCAGCTATGTCATGCAAAACTACTTCTTGTTTGAATTTGCTTTTCTTTTTCTAGTCTTAATAAATTTAGTTTTAATTTGACCAACTGGGGGACTTCAGTTAATTCTCTCCTACTGTCCCCATGAGAGGACACCACCCCTCAGACAAGAAAGTGTGGGAAGCCTCTCCACACTCAGGTTCTTAGTCAGAGGGGCATACGCTGCTGTGTCATCTCCCCTGAGGTGTGCTGCTAGCAAGTTCTGGCAGATGCCTAAAGGCCACTGAACAGATGGGCTTGCAAGTGACAGCAAGGATCAGAAATGTCTACTCACCAATGTTCTTTGCTCTATCCATCCTTGGATCCCCCAGTGCAGTTTGGCCTAGCCTTAGAGCCCTTGTCTGCTTCTCAGTGCAATCATTCTCATGATATAGTCTACAATAACCTCCTAAGTATTACTAATCAAATTTCATTCTTTACTGACAATGTTCTGTTCTATCTGACTGCCTCCAATTTAACACTCCCCTCAACTCTTACAGCAATCAGTAATTTTGATGAATTCTCTGGGCTCAAAACCAGGGTGACTAGCACTGACCTCGCAGTAGTTTTACTCGGTCTCCCAAAAAAGGAAAATATGGGCTGAAAACAGAATTTATTTCACATTTGTTAGCGGCAGCACTAGGTGAAATTGCAATGAACTGGAAACAAAGAGAAGTTTTGTGTCTAGAAAAGTAGTGTGAAAGAATACTGGAAGTGTGGATAATGGAAAAACTAACTGAGGCCAGAAATAATTATACAACAGGCTTCTACACAGTATGGCTACCCTTCTGTAACTTTATTGACAAAATCAGATGCAATCAATAGCCAGATCCAAAATAAAAAAAAATACTAATCTGTCACAGTTCTGTAAACATCAGAGAACTGATAGGATTTCCTGCTCTGCTGCTTGAAGAGATATATCAAAAAGATCATTAATCTCAGAAGTTTTGTGATGTGTAATATGGACATGTTTCATCTGTAGTCCTCTGCTGATTCTTTGTCCAGAACACTTTGTTTGAACACATTGTGATCCATCAGCTCTGAATCTGGATATATATTATAATTATGTTTTTCCTTTGATTTAAAAAAAGTGATATGAAAAACGTAGCGAGATCAAATCCAATTTATTTTTATGGAAAGATATGACTCACAAATGCAAAGGCCCTGATACTGAACCAAAGTGGTAGATGGTATCACATTTAAACTACCTGCAAATAGAGGCATCAGGAAATGATCAGACCTAAATTATTACTTCCTACCTCAGCATCTATTAAAACACCCCAGGAACTGAATACAACATGTCTTAGTTCAGAGTCTAACATTAAAAAAAATATATATATCAAAGTAGCACAAACATAGCTGATTGGGGATTTCTGATGGATTGTTTTTCCACCAGAAAATGCAGATTTGATAAAAGCGAAATGTTTTGCAGAAACGTGTTTATTTTGATGAAATTTCCTTTGACGGGGAAAAAAGAAGAAAAAAACATTGTGATAAGGTTGAAACATTGTGTTTCAGTGTTTTAGGAACAGAATTTTTGATTTTTCACTTAGAAATTATTTCTTTAAAAAAAATTGAAACTTTTAAAATGTGAAAATCAGAACAAAATGTTTTGATTTTTATTGAAATGAAAAGTTTTGAAAGTTCCAAAAGACCCCCCCAAAATCATAATTTTCTGTTGTAGGAAGTTTTAAAAGATTTTGTTTTTCATTGTGGAGTAGAAAAAAAAAACTTTAAACTTGTAGAATTTCCTGAGACATGGAAAATCCAGCTCCTGTCTAGCTCTATTCAGCAGTGAAACTCCCCTATCCCTTTTTTGAACTCTCAATTCCATACCCGTGAGGTTAATTTTGGATTACCAAAACTTCATGAAAAAAAATTAAGACATTGCCGTTACCAATAGATTATAAAGAGCTCACTTTACCCTACTTTCACAAATACGACATGGCCTGCAAGATTGATCTCCTGGTTCAAAACCTTATTCATGCAAACAACTTGAATTCTACAAACTGTAGTCAAAGTTTTGCCCCTGAAAAAAATGACCAGACTCTGGAAATCAGATAAAACTGCAGTCCCTAAATCCTGATTTGCTACTGTTAAAAATGTTGGTTTTTGGAGAAAGCAGGTCACTGCCATCCCAAAGTCAATCTTTACACTTCTATAATGTTGAATACTCTGGCCCCATCTTGAACTCCCACTCTGTCCCCTTTGTACAACTTCTGCAGCACAAAGGGGATGTAAAGCTGTCCTGACAGGGTAGCTGAGGATTCCCCTTTCATAGGGAAATCTCCAGTTAATGTAGAACTGCCTATGTTGCTGGTCCCTCCCCAGCAACGTGGGCTCCTCATCTCAAAAAAGATATACTGGCATTAGAAAAGGTTCAGAGAAGGGTGACTAAAATGATTAGGGGTTTGGAACGGGTCCCATATGAGGAGAGATTAAAGAGGCTAGGACTTTTCAGCTTGGAAAAGAGGAGGCTAAGGGGGGATATGAGAGAGGTATATAAAATCACAAGTGGTGTGGAGAAAGTGAATAAGGAAATGTTATTTACTTGTTCCCATAATATAAGAACTAGGGGCCACCAAATGAAATTAATGAGCAGCAAGTTTAAAAGGAAGTTCTTCTTCACACAGTGCACAGTCAACCTGTGGAACTCCTTGCCTGAGGAGGTTGTGAAGGCTAGGACTATAACAGGGTTTAAAAGAGAACTGGATAAATTCATGCAGGTTAAGTCCATTAATGGCTATTAGCCAGGATGGGTAAGGAATGGTGTCCCTAGCCTCTGTTTGTCAGGGGGTGGAGATGGATGGCAGGAGAGAGATCACTTGATCATTACCTATTAGGTACACTCCCTCTGGGGCACCTGGCATTGGTCATTGTCAGTAGACAGGATACTGGGCTGGATGGACCTTTTGTCTGACCCAGTATGGCCATTCTTATGTTCTTATGACATTTCACGGGCAGGAAGGGGGATGCTGCAGACAGGAGATACGGTAGTTGGAGCTCCTAACCTTGCCCTGAGGTGGCATAACTAGCCAGTCCTGAGGCTGCTCTTAAGTGTGTGTGTGTGTGTGTGTGTGAGAGAGAGAAAGAGAGAGAGAGGGAGATCTGGGCCCTAGTCTGCAATACTGTAACCAATAAAATAAATCATCATATCAGACTACTACCTTAAATACTCTTTTTTAGTTCATTGGTAATAGGTATATGCATTGTTTTGATATCACCCTTTCCAAGCTGGAAAGATCAGGTAGCTTGCAATGCTTTTATGGTCTCATTATTGTAGGCTAAACTACATATATTAAGTTCTGTTCATGTTTTAATGCTCTGTCACGTTTATCATGTAGGAAAACAATAATGACCTTTTTTTCTGAAATGTGGCATGAGTGCTGCTCAGCTAAATTCAGTGTGGACTGCAGTTCCTGGCATGCCACGTTGTCAGTAACTATAACTGGGAATTCAGAGTCTCTCTTTCTGTGATTCTGTCATGTTGGCTCTCCTTTTCCCTAGCACTTGATTGCATTAGCTGTTCAAATCCTTCAACAATAAGAATTCCTGGTCTCAATGTGGGCTGCTTAAATAGAATCTGTGACAGTAATACCTTCAGTGTCAGAAAGTATGTGGAGGATATCAGAGATAGATCTAATAGATGTGGCACTTGTGATAGGCTAAGGCCCAGATGGTGTTGCATTCCGCATTGCAGCGCCTAATGGATTTAGGAGACTAGGTCTCCTTTTCAAAAGGGATTTGGGCACGTAGGAGCCAAAATCCTATTTAGAGTCAATGAGATTTAGGTTCCTCAGTGCTTAAATCACTTTTGAAAATGAGACTTAGGCTTCTAAATCAGTTAGGTGCTACAACACTGAGTGACACAAGGTCTAAATTCCTTTAAAAATCTGGGCCTAAATCCGTATATCCTTCATTTTAAATGTAATTATAGGTCCAGATTCACTGGTGCACTCTGGCTGCTGTGAGCTGCTCTCCTAACACAGCCATTAACCCATTTGAATTGTCTGGCTAGATCACGTTAACAGTTGCTTTGCACTGCCAGAGCATCACAGTTAATGTAGACCATGATTTACCGTTATCAAGGGAAGCATGTCACAGTGTCATCAACACTTAACAATGGTGGAACAGGTGAGCTACCTTATGCATTCTTATAAGAAGAGATGTACAGGTCCAGTGGTTTACCCCTACCCAGGGAGTGGATACCAAGTACATAATGCTTTATCTGATGCCAAGGGTGTGGTGCCTTAATGTTTTGTATTATTTCACTGTGTAGGGGCTGCCTCGTATATGTGGTGTGTGGCCAAATGTTTGGCTGCTCAGCGTTTTCAAGATCCATTAGAACTGAAATGAGAACTATTAAGTAATCAAATTGCTTTGTGTTTTAGGATAATGTGTGGTGTGTTTAAACAGTCCTCAGTACTAATAACATCCATCTAAGGTTTTTAGTGAGCATTGCAATATAGCCATATGTAGGGGTGAAAGTCTTCTCCAAACATCACTGCGAGTGCAATTGCCTTATATTTCTCATCCCCTTTTGCATTGATGCAGAATGCCACAGTCACTGTGTCCTTTAGTTTTTCTTCTTTTGACAAAGGACAAGTTGCCAAGGTTGCTTTAGATTCCATTTCAAAATAAATCCAAATGAGGTCATCACATTAGGCCATAACTCTTACTGCTGCTTTCAGTCTAATTCGCCCTTCGCTCCCACGTGACGGATTCCCACTTGCAGGTGCAGCTTCCCCCTGCAGTTTCTTTTGCTTTGTCATGATGCTCTTTGGATCTCTGCTGCAAGGCCACAGAACAGAAGTGTGTTTCTGGGACATTGGAGCACTGGGCCAGATTCTCAGCTGTGTCTTGCTCCCACACTGGGCACAGTGAGCGCAGCCAAAAGACTGATTGCAGCTCCCCTATTCTGGGGCCAGCTCTAAACTGGCTCCAGCCCAGATTAGAGCAGCCCGGGGGCTGTTATATCCTACTCCAGCTGGTGATGATTCCCAAAGAGCCAGGAATAGCCAGAGCGCAGCGTACCCTGCCCCCAACACACCCCCTCTGTGAGGTGGTGATGCTGCTTGTATGCCTGCTGCAAACTTCCCCATATTAGGGGAATCTCCAGCAAGGGAGGTGCAGCTGCTATCCTCTCATTTCAATGTCTGGAGTGCTGCAAAGGGAGGGGAGTGGGCCAGACGATGAGGCCAACTTATGTTGTTATTGATTGCCTTACAGAACCCCACAAACGACGCCTCCCCTAGCTAATGTTGTTTTCCTTCTGTAGCAGTGCACAGTAGCCATGTTGGTCCCAGGATATCAGAGAGACAAAGTGGGTGAAGTAATATCTTTTATTGGATCAACTTCAGTTGGTGAGAGAGAGAGAGAGAGAATGTTGTGCTACACAGAGCTCTTCACGTCTGAGAAATGTACCCAGAGTGCCACAGTTAAATACAAGGTGGCTCAGATTATCACAGAATCATAGGGTTAGAAGGGACTGCAAGGGTCATTTAGTCTAACCCCCTGCCAAGATGCAGGATTTGTTGTGTCTAAACCATCCAAGACAGGTGGGTATCCAGCCTCTTTTTGAAAACCTCCAGTGAAGGAGCTTCCATTACCTCCCTAAGCAGCCTGTTCCATTTTCCTACTGTTCTTACAGTTAGGAAGTTTTTCCTGAGATTTATGTAAATCTGCTATGCTGTAGTATGAACTCATTGCCTCTTGTCCTGCCCTCTGTGGCAAAAGAGAACAACTTTCAAGTATCTGAAGACCACTATCATGTCTCCCTTAATCTCCTCTTTTCCAAACTAGACAGACCCAGTTCCTTCAGCCTTTGCTCATGTGGCTTACATTCCATCCTTTGATCATCTTTGTTGCTTGCCTCTGGTTCCTTTCCAGCTTCTCTACACCCTTTCTATACATTGGTGACCAAAACTGGACACAATACTCCAGCTGAGGCCTGACCAGCACCAAATAGAGCAGTACTATTGCCTCCCATGACTTGCATGCTATGCCTCTGTTAATACAACTTATTTTTCTGTGTGAGTTCATTACAGAGTATAGTGATTGTCTAGTTTCACCCACATAGTTGTTATTGGGGCATTTAATGCACTGGGTGAGGTACACTACCTGTTGTGATAGGCATGTGTAGGACCCACTGATCTTGAAGTGTGCGGGGTATTGATCATTGTAACAGGAGATATGTCTACAGGTTTCCATCTGCCAGGGTCTGGTACTGCTTTGAGTTGGTATGTCCTGGTCTGTGGGGCGCTTACTTTTAATGAGTTTGGGGAGATTGGGTAGTAGAAGGCCAGAAGAGTGGGTTCAGGAAGTGGAATAAGCACCTTAGTCACTTTTCCTCATCTGAAAATGTCTGAAACAGCCAAAAAGCAAGCAAGAATTTGTATCCTTACAAAGCAAAGGAAAATCAATAACTACATGCTGAAATCCATTTGTTTTCTTAACATGGAACAATCACATCTTCTGCTTCACTGATAGATTTGCAAACATTCTTCAATATCTGTTCCCTGGTATTTTTATAAGTCTCGGTTCCCTTCATTGTTTGGTGCATCCTTGAGATGGGGTGTGCATTTGTTGACATGGAAACAATACGCTCCATGCTCTTAAATAAGCCCGCTGGTTTTCATGACAAATAGAAAACTGGGGGTAATAGCATTAGAATTGCAGCCGGCATCATAGAAAACCCATGATGAAGGTGGATATAAGAATAATTCATACCTACAGCATGAATGAATTGGTGAATATTTTGTTCCATAGCATTTGGGTCAGATCCTTGCAACTGATGGTATAAGGAACATATATGAGTATGGACTGCAATATGACCACATGCCTCCCTAGTTCCCCAGCTGCAGGGAAGGTTCAATGTGAATTGAAGAGCCTCTCTGTGAATGTAGAAATCTCATTTTCACTAACTCTGGAATGAACATAATCAGCAGTATGCATTAGTCTTAGTGACAGAACAAGCCTCCAGAAGAAGAGGGCCCATTATCAGACCCAACACAGTTCTCCTCATTGCAAAGAAAAAGAAAATAAATAAGGAGGGAGAAGTGGACATTTCCCAGCAGTCTGGGAAGAATACTCCGGTGAATTTTGAATAGTATGTTGCTGTGCAGAAGGTGAAACCCTTAAGGCAATGCAAGATAGCATACATTTGGAAAGGCCACATAGCGAAATTTATTTAATGCAGTATCTTGTTTGGTCATGGAACTTCTCAAATATTCTCTATTACATTAGGGTATTATAGCCTCTGAAAATTCCCCCAATCATTGGAGTGCCTCAAATATATAATTGCAGATTTTCTATTCTCCCCTTACTTCTGAAAAAAAAATCTGTGTGTGTGTGTATTATATTACACACACACATGCACGCATATTAATAATTGCATATTTTGCCGAGACTTGCAACAGTTTTGAAGGGGCTGTCCCAGCAGGACAGTGAGCCTGACAGGACAATGAAATGGTCCTAAAGTATCTTTGAGGCTAAGGGACTGTCATTCCTTATGGACTGTACTATTGTCATGACAACATATTGATGTGATAAGGTTTGCATCATCTTGTTAGAACACAACATATGATTTTTCTGGTGGCTGCATGCAGACAGAAAAACACAATTATTGCTCAAATTGTCAGAGCCATCACTCAGAAGAGGACAAATTTCATTTACGTGTAGAGTTCCTGATGCCCTTTGGGAAACTTTGAAGAGTATTCTACTCATAGGCAATTCTGCTTCTATTCTACGTGTTCCTGTAACCCCCTAGCCTATTAGGTAGTGCTAGGTGATATGTATGAGGGTCCTGGACTCACAGGATGGGATGGTGTTGCGCTGGTGTGTGGCATTGTTTGTTTAGTGGTAACTGGATCTGCGCAATCAAGCCGTACTGCGAAAGCAGTGCCTCCAGCATTCCTGAAGACGTGTACACAGCAGATGTCACCCTGACTCCAAGAACAATTTCAATTAGAGCTGGTTGGAAATTTTCCAGCAGAACATTTTTCCATCAGGAAAATGCCAATTTGTTGAAAGAGAAATGTTTCACGGAAATGTGTCAATTCCAATGACATTTTGTTTTGGGGGAAAAAATGGAACGGAGCATTCTGATAATGTTGAAACACTCTATTTTTATAGAGTTGAAACACTCTATTTTTATGTTTATGGAATGGAATGTTTTGATTTTTTCCATTTTTGTTTTTAAAATTTCCTATTATAAAATAGTCCAAATAGTCAGTTTTATCCCCAAAAAAGTCTTTCAACAGATCCAATTTTTTTTTTAATTTCATTATGTGGGAAATTTTGATTTCTTTTCATTCCATGTCAGAATGGGGGGAAAAATCTAAAATTATGCAATTTCCTGTGCATGGAAATAGAGTTCCTGCCTAGCTCTGCTTTTAATGCACAATATACACACTGCTCTAAGGATCCAAGAAAACACTCAAGAGGCAAATAAAAGAACTTAGTTCTAGAATCAAAGTCTTCCACGTATTCCGCCTGCCCTTCCCCAGATCCTGGTGGCCTCATAAGGTGACCCTTGTGGTATTTCTAGAACACACATACATAGCTAATGCTTCTGAGAGCCCTACTTTTCTTTGGGCTCAGTACCAGCAGATAGGTGTGGCTGGAAGATGCAGTTTATGCATAAGGAACAGTGTTAAATAGGGCTGTCGATTAATTGCAGTTAAATCACACAATTAACTAAAAAAAATAATTTAATCGTGATTTAAAAAATTAATCACGATTAATCCCAGTTTTAATTGCACTGTTAAACAATAGAATACCAACTGAAATGTATTTAACATTTTTGGATGCTTTTCTACATTTTCAGATATATTGATTTCAGTTACAACACAGAATACAAAGTGTACAGTGCTTACTTTATATTATTATTTTGACTTACAATATTTGCACTATAAAAATGATAAACAAAAGAAATAGTATTTTTCAATTCACCTCATACAAGTACTGTAGTGCAATCTGTTTATCGTGAAAGTGCAATTTACAAATGTAGATTTTTTTTGTTAAATAACTGCACCCAAAACCAAAACAATGTAAAACTTTAGAGCCTACAAGTCCACTCAGTCCTACTTCTTGGTCAGCCAATCGCTAAGACAAACATGTTTGTTTATATTTACGGGAGATATTGCTGCCAGTTTCTTATTTATAATGTCATCCAAAAGTGAGAACAGGAGTTTGCATGGTACTTTTGTAGCCGGCATTGCAAGGTATTTATGTGCCAGATATGCTAAACATTCACATGCCCCTTCATGCTTTGGCCACCATTCCAGAGGACATGCTTCCATGCTGATGACGCTGGTTAAAAAATAATGTGTTAATTAAATTTGTGACTGAACTCCTTGGGGGAAAATTGTATGTCTCCTGCTCTGTTTTACCTGCATTCTGCCATATATTTCATGTTATAGCAGTCTCGGATGACAATCCAGCGCATGTTCATTTTAAGAACGCTTTCCCTGCAGATTTGACAAAACACAAAGAAGATACCAATGTGAGATTTCTAAAGATAGCTACAATACTTGACCCAAAGTTTAAGAATCTGAAGTGCCTTCCAAAATCTGAGAGGGATGAGGTGTGGAGCATGCTTTCAGAAGTCTTAAAAGAGCAACATTCTGATGTGGAAACTACAGAACCAGAACCACTAAAAAAGAAAATCAACCTTCTGCTGGTGGCATCTGACTCAGATGATGAAAATGAACATGCGTTGGTCTGCACTGCTTTGGATCGTTATCGAGCAGAACCCGTCATCAGCATGGACGCATGTCCTCTGGAATGGTGGTGGAAGCATGAAGGGCCATAGGAATCTTTAGTGCATGTGGCATGTAAATATCTTGGAACACCAGCTACAACAGTGCCATGCAAACGCCTGTTCTCACTTTCAGGTGACATTGTAAACACGAAGCGGGCAGCATTATCTCCTGCAAATGGAAACAAACTTTTTTGGCTGAACAAGAAGTAGGACTGAGTAGACCTGTAGGCGCTAAAGTTTTACATTGTTTTATTTTTGAATGCAGTTATTTTTGTACATAATTATGCATTTGTAAGTTCAACTTTCATGATACAAATACTGTAGTGCAATCTCTTTATTAGGTGAATTGAAAAATACTATTTTTTTTTGTTTTTTATAGTGCAAATATTTGTAATAAAAATTAATATAAAGTGAGCACTGTATACTTTGCATGATCTGTTGTAATTGAAATCAATATATTTGAAAATGTAGAAAATGTCCAAAATATTTAAATATTTAAATATAAAAATATAAAATATTTTAAAATGGTATTCTATTATTAACACAGCGATTAATCGCGATTCATTTTTTTAATCGTGCGATTAATCATGATTGTTTTTTTTAAATCGCTTGACAGCCTTAGTGTTGAACAATAACAGGATTCCAACAGGTAACAGTGAGCTGAGTGCTTCTGATAAATATACAGCCTATAGTAAGGTCCTTGGCGGACTGGGTGGCCTAGGGGTTAGCATCCACTCAGTTGTGGGATACTGATAGGGGAGCCCGGGCCCACTCATTCCACTGAGCTCTGACCCAGGGCCCTAGGAGGGTTGACACCATTGACCCCTGGGGTGGGGGCAGGTGGAGGAGAGGGACTCATTGAGTTATCCTCCCTGGGTCGCTTCCTACCACTGCTCCCTCTACTTCTGGTCCCAGATAACGAATAATAGAAAGGAAACCAAACCATCAGCCCCCAACTAGGCTCAGCATGGAGTCCTGGTACTTCAGGGAGGCGTGTCTAGCCCCATTTGTTAGGAGCCTGCAGGGGAGGTCTGTACTTCTCTCCAGCTATCTGAACTGGGTTGCTCCTTTTTCAACACTGTCTCTAGCTGGAGTATTCTCTGCAGGGTTGGAGGAGCAGGGCTAGCTGGGCCCCAGGCTGTTCTTGCACCCCTTCCACCCCAGTAGGGGGTTAGCATATCCATCATATGGCCCAACACAGATGTTCAGGGCATTTGTACAGAGTAAAGTCCAGCACCCAGGCTGTCCTTTCCCCTAGGGATTCTCTGAACCTAACTAAATAAACAGATGATGATTTGCAGGATCATCTCCTGGCATACTCACAAAAGCAGCCACAGAGCAGAAGCTGGCTGATTGGGCGTCTCATCAGGCCACCCAGTTTTAACTCCACACAGGAATGAAAACAGCACTCAGTGTCTGGACAGTGAATCCTCCTCTCTCAGCAGGCCAGGCAAAGTTTCCTTGGCTGGATCAACGGATCAGGTTCAAGACCCGGAAGGCAATTTGTCTTCCAAGCCCTGCCAGTACTGGAGCTGGCTGGAGGACCAGCAGGAAAAGAGTGAGGGGTGAGCTCAGCCTCTCTCAGAAACTGTTCTTCTGTGTCCTTGCTTTCATGCTCAGTCCTCTCACACCCCATTCTCTCACCCAGCATTGCTTAAAGGGAGAAACAACAGGTTGAAAGAGCAAATGTTTCCTCTCTCAGTGATTCCTTTGTTCTGGTGGGGAGAGCTTCACTCCACAGCTAAGGGCTAACCATGCAATGCCTCTCATAGAAGAAAGATGGATGTGCAACCTTGCTATATTTTTACCCTGTTCTCCTTTATTATTCAGAGTGTTTCCATAGAAATAGGATCTTATGTTATGCGGGGGTGAGTAATCAGCCCAGATCAGCTCATCCATTTGAAACTATATCACAGCACCTCCATAATGTTGAAAGGTACCAGTCAGGTACTGGCCAATAAAGAGTACTTCCAAACAGAATATCATTGCACCAGCCAATGGTTTCCCAGGGGTGGTACTTCCAGAGTGATATCCATACAAGTCTTACATAAACTGGGGCAGGGGCTGTCTTTTTCTTATGGTTTGTATAATGCTTAGCACAATGGGGCTGGGACCTTTTGGTGCTACCACAATACAAATACTACAAGTCGGCACCATTAATCAGTTTGAGGAGGTTGGGCTGGGAGGTTAGACGCTGAACATGCTTCTGGGTAGGTAGCAAGTACTTCATTATTTGGAAGTATGTAAAGGTTTCTTATAACAAATGGTCTCACTACTGATTATTGCATCCTCCAGAAATGGATGCTAGTTGTGGTCTCGCACGATCTGTATACTGTGCCATTCAATCGCTGCTGAGTAGCAGAGACATTGTGCTGGGAAGCAAAAGTTAGAAGTGGAAGAATAACCTAGTGGGGCTTCAGATTTGGGAACAGCTATTTTTTTTAACTCTGCAGCAAGAGCCAAGGAGAGGTGAAGAGAGAAAGAGAAATCTGATGGGCTGAGGAACCGAGAGAGCTGGAAAGAAGGAGAGATAGGGCACAGCCAGTCTGAGGAGGAGACAAGACTGAGATAAGGAGCTCTATCTATCTAATACATATTCCTTTTCTAGTTCCATCTCCCTGAGCCTGTCAATGGAAACCTTATCCACCGCCAAGGGATACACGGTGTTGCAAAAAGCAGAATCCCGGGGACGTCAAGGTCATTCTTGTCTCATCTGCTACAAGGCAATAGCCACTGTCTCTCTCCTTCTCTCGCAGAGGCTGAGAAGGGAAGAACAAGTTGAGTGACAGGTAACATTTCTGTGATGTAGAACAGAATTCATTTGCTGCTTCTTTCTGACAAGGAGAGAACTCACATTTCCAGCTGCTGTTTATTCAGTGTGACTCCTTCCTCCGCTGCAGAACCCAAAACAAACAGGGGAGCAGCTTCTCCATGGAAAAGCAAAGATTATAAAACTGCCAGGAGATACTTCTTTACCCACCTTATAATAAAGCGGAGGTATTCACTGCCAAGGGAAATCACTGAGGAAAATGGGTTATTTGGATATAAAAGGAGATCAAATAAACATATGAACAAGTGTATAAACAGCTTCACTAAGCCTAAAGTTTCAATCAAAGACTATATCACAAGGGATGATAATCCTCATGTTTCAGGGTCAGAAAGAAATTTCCTCTCCCCTTCCTTCACCTAATATTGTAGCATTGCACATTTTGTCAGGTGCATTATTGGTTTTATTTCTTTAGCCTCCCACTGAAGGAATATACAGTGGGCCAGATCCTCAGCTGTACTGAATTTACAATAAGCTCCTGCTTCTCTCTGCTCCTCTGATGCTGACTGGGCAAGGGCCAAAACAGCCCCCAGGATAATTTAGAGCAGACTGGGGGCTGCTCTAAGTCATACTAGCTTCAGGAACCACGGTGCCAATTGGAGATTTGGTGAAAAGCCATGTATTCTGGTCCTCCCTTGGCATGCTGCTGTCTCCACACTGACATGTCTGCTATGTGGGAGTGGGGAGCAGGGTGGTGTCCCTTTAGGGCAGCTTTCAGGATGCTTTGCATCACTGAAGCAGTGCAAGGCAGCTGGAGCCAGGGCTGAGAATCTGGCTCAGTCTGTGTATTACCAGAAACAGAATAGCAGATTCAATTCACAAATGGTCTGCTCCAGTATGGAAACTCTCGTGCTCCTTTGAGTGATCAGATTAGCTAATAAGAACTCTGAGCCATTACTGAAATTAACAGAAATCATAGCTCAGAAAAAGATCCACCAACATTGCAAAGTTAAATATACTTGTTATCCCAGAAAGAAACTTCAGTCGAAAATGGCTATGGTCTCAAAACACACCTATCCCATTGGCAGCAGTTGATGTTTCATGCCTGGGAATATAGAGGAGTGAGTTAATCCATCCAATTCATGCCCTGATCTCGTGTTTTATCCCTTTAATTGCACTGCATAAATATAGATGAACTGCTACGTTTAAAATACTGCATTCCGTTGTTATGGCAACCGATGTTCTAAATATGATGCTTAAAAAAAAAGAAAAGCTATATAGAAATAAGTGCATCATGTTGTTATAGCAACCATTTAATTCCAAGTAGTTATAAGATGGAGTTACAAGTATGTTAGGCATTGCTCTGAGCATCTCTTATCCTAAGAATGTGCAAGAGACAATCATGTGCTACTGTATTGTATGTTTCTCGGAGTTTAACCTTATTGGAATTATAGGATGCCATGTGTGTGCGTCAACACTGGACCAGAAAATGCAAAGTCAAATTGAATGGTTTTTATTTCCATTTTGTTAGACCCAAATGGTTAAAAAAACATACACAAACTCACAAGATTTTCTATAAAAATTGTGAGAGGCTCCCTGGAGCATCTTTTATTTTCTCAGCCCTTTCTCACCTCCTGAGAAGCCCAAATCTGTTCTCTCTCTTACCCCTGGTTGTCTCTTTCACCACCCCCCTCGGTTGTCTTGCCCCTGAGAGTGACAATGTGCTTTGTGCATGGCAGACGCAAAGTAAAATTTACAAGAACACTAACCTCTGAAGGGCTTTGTCCCAGCTCTTAAGAAATCAGGCCTCTTGTCAGTTTCACTTTTCAAGTGGAACAAAACATTGGGAGAAGAATGCAAAGTTGTGAAGCAGTATTGTGTGAGCAGAGGACTGAGCAGGTAATTACACTTTAATATATCATGAGACATCCATCAATGCACATATGAATACCCTGAAAGCATCCCGGAGAACAACTAAGTGGTAAAGACCCATAAAGAGCACTCCTCAGTTATAAACATTGAGTCTGACACTCCTATCAGTTACAACTGTTTAAATCAAGAGTAACTCCATTACCGTCAATGGAGTTACACCAGTGTAAAACAGGTGCAAGTGAGAGGAGAATCAGGCCTGGTGCCTGTCTTTATTTTGGGTTCCAACTGTTAGACCACAGACAGGGAGTGACACCAGAACTAACTAGTCCCGATTAAAAGGGAGATGCTGACTTCAAATTCAACCTTGATTATTATTATTTTTTGCAGGGCAGAATATTAGCCACTCAGTTTCTGCTCAGTGTGCCTGATATGCCCAAGTGTGGACTAAGGCAGGATCCCTGTGATCTCGGGCCCTGGGATAGGGTGTTCACCCCATACTTGCCCTGAATGGGTTAATGTAGGCTAAAATGGTGGCTAATTAACCATACAGGCCACAGCTGAGAGGAATCAGGGGGCTTAAGTAATCCCCTGCCTGACTAATGAGGGAGCCCAGCTGAGGAGGAACCAGCTGGGCTGGGTTTATAAGGACAGGTAGTTGGCAGCAGTGTGGGGGCTGTAAAGTGGTCTGCAATCATTTTCTGGGAGGTGTATTTGGGTGCTATGGAGTCAAAGTAGACTACAGTTACTCCTGAGAGGAGGGATTTTGGGGGCTGGTAAACCCAGAGAAGGGGTGGGGTGGGAAGCCAGAGAGTTAGGAAGGGCTCAGGGAAAAGGCAATAAGGTCTAGAATGGAACAGACTTTGGCTGCTGTTTAGAAGATCCTTGAGCTGGAACTCAGAATAGAGGGCGGGTCTGGGTTCCTCTCTCCGGTAGTGGGGAGGTGGCACCAGCTGGGCAGTGAATGGGAAGACTGCCTGAGCCTGTTCATAAGAAGAGACTTTGATACCCTGGAAGGGGAGGACATGTGACTTGGCTAGAGGACTAAGCCATGAACACAGAGTTTCTTGTCTGGCTGAGAGCCAGGAAAAGAAGGCAGGGCATGTAGCAAGAGATGGAAAGGAGGCATTGGACCTGGAATTAGCTAATTCCCAGAGTAACCAGGAGGAGGTGCACTAGTGGTGAGCGGACCCCGTGACAGGCCCACAGTCAGAGGTGGCCTGAACTCAGCAGTGAATTAGAGACAGAGTACCGAGCAGCAGTCCAGCACACAGCTCATTGCTGGCAGCTGTCTGGCTACTGGGATGGATCTAGACTGCCTCCTTTGGGAAGGTTAAGGGCTATATTCAACTCTGGTGCAACTCCAGTGGCTTCAAGTTTCCATGGGACCAGACAAGTTACCCCAGTGATCAATTCATTCCATTCATCTCAGAAGTGGTGTGTGGAACAGCTGTGATTGTTCTGTAAGGATGTAGAGGGGTGGCTGCAGTCAACCAGAAGCCAACTTCCACTTTGAAGGGCAGGGCTTTTGACTACAGCGAGCTGCCAAAATAACAGTCAGTAAATATCAACCATCTGTGCCTTGATAAAAAGAACATGACTGCTAGAGAAAGGGGTAGTGTTAGGATGGGAGAAGTGCCTGTTGGGGAATTCCTGAAATCTTGCTGGATCCAAATCCTGTTGAACCTCAAGCCACCTTCACATGTGCCCAGGATCCTGAGGTTTCATTGGAATGGTTATGGTTGACAGCTGCACATCAGGAGTGGATAGGTGATCATCTTAAAATGGATGCTGCAGCTTTCCAAGCAGATGGCATATACTGTGTGGTCTGTGAATAACAATCTCCCTGTTTAGTTTCTATGGAGTGCACATTTTCTGCAATTCCAGTGCAAAAGAATAGAAATGATCACTACGATGGGGGGCTAGGTTGGCCTAGATGCACTGCTCCAGGAGGCATTGTGAGTGAGACGCAACCCTCTGAGTCACAGCTAGAGCTGCTTGACATCTTTCATTCGAAGTATTTTTTTTTTTCCCAACAAAAAATGTCTTTTCGCCAGAATGGAAATATCTGCAGGAAAAGCCTGGTTTGGATTACATTTTGGACTTTTTACTGGAAAGCAAAAACTGAAATTTCAGTTGAGAAATTTTCAGATTTGAGGTTTTTTGGTATTTTGACTAAACCTGAAACTTTTTTTTTGACAAAAAAACTAAGCTTTTTTATTGTTAATTTTTTTGGTGGGAACAACTCCCCTCCCCCCAAACATTTCCCAACCAGCTCTAATCACAATTCCTCCACTGCTTCTTCCTTGCTCCTGTGGAGCAGTAAGGCCTTGTCTATACACAAGTGGTACCACTTTAACTATAGCTGTGTCCTTAAAGCAGTATGGTGTCTTCCACCCCTGCCCCCGGTGGATGCAGTTATATCAGTATAAATACCAGGATAATTTATTCCTGTATAGGAAGGGGAATAAGCTATCCCAGTGTAAGGTTCCTTTATAGTTCTATAACTGCTTCCCCACTAGGTCTTGTTCTGGTATAACTATATTAGCAGAAAAATCACACTTCTAACCCAAATAGTAGAATCAGTACAAAAACTGTGGGTAGACAAGGCCTAAATCAGCAATAGGGGGCCCAAAGCCAAGGTTCACCAATTCCCTGTTACTCCCCACCCACTTGCTTTGCAGAGAGATTATGCAGCAAATAATCCTACTTAGTGCCATGTGCCTAGACCGAAGGTCTGGATTACTCATGTTAGGGCATTGGGGGATTCTTGCTCCCTTCTACTCCTTTGCAAAGGCAGGTAGATGTGAGTCTGAATCGCCAGCTATCATAGTAAAGCAGGGAGAGTGTATAATTAGCCGGAATACCATTTGTTGTAAACTTGGAAAAAATAGTACAATGATCTCGTTTTGTCTGTTCTGAGCACGGCCTGTTCTCTCAGCGCTATTGAATATATTAAACCCCAACAAGATGCCTCTTCTCTCTAATCAGACTTGAAGGATTAGTTTCTGAAAACAAATGGGATATTATTTTGTCATAATGGGGTTTCATTTTCCTATCACTGGGTTTGAAAGTAATTACAAAAATAAAAAAAGTATGTCCTAAATGGTTAATGATCCTCAGCAAGCAATCTGTCCAAAGAAGGAAAGATTTCTTTCCCAATCTGACAACTGATCTATAATCTTGTTCTACTTGGTTGGTGTTACTGGCCCCTCCCCATAATGCCTGTAGGGTTTCTAGTAAACTTCATGGAAATGTCAAATTCTACTACTCACTGTGTGAACACAGGGCTGAGTCCATCATTCAGACACATTTCTGTTAAGTGCCAGGGGAGTGAGGCCTGGGTGCAGACTTCAGGACCAAGCCTAACATTGATGGATGGACTAGAGGTGCTAGGGCAGATCTTCTGCTGTGGCCTAGAAGCATGTGGCACAGTCGGGGGGAATGACCCAAAGGTGCCTTGAAGCCACCTTTCAATATCCCCATCTGTGATCCTGGGACCACTCTGTTCCAGTTCCTTTCCTCTTGCTCTAGTGAGAGCAGCCTGAGGGCTGTCCTAACTTGTGTCAGCTGCCACTGGCTCCAAGGGACCATTTTGGCAACTGGGTTATCATTGGGGCTCAGGGGTTAAGTCCCCTTGCCTCTGGCCATGCTTCCTGCACTAGGTCTGGGAGAAGGGGCATATAGGAGCCACTACACTGGGTCCATGCTGTGATGGTGTACCCCATAAGGCTTTATGGGGAGAGGCTTATAAATGTATACATGATGTAACTGGAATATGTTTTATGCTACATGTGCCATGTAACATATCTCTGTGAAAGTTATGACCTACTGAATCTATTCCTCCTGTTTGTATGCATGTATCATTGTTGTAGTTGGAGTTATGAATATTGGTTTTATATTTGCTGGTTTTGTACATAGCCTTTGTAAGAGCCTGGGATCATGTCTTGAGAATGGTCTCTTTACATGCACATACCTATCAAGAAACCCTTACACAGACAATAGGAGGTGCAGATCCCAATCCACATCTGGGCCCGGACAGGAATGCAACTGGCTGGGCTGGTTAGGGTGCATGGACATGAGACTTGCCCATGTGATCCCAAAACTCCAGGGTAAGATGATGCTACACAGGGAGTAGGGGAAAGGCTATAAAAACCCTTGGAAGACCCCTCCATGTTGTCTTCAGCTGGCTAAAGAGAGACTCTCCACCCCCCAAGGACACACCTGAAAGATACTGAACAAAGGACAAAGACAATAGGGGGTGTGAGCGATTGCTGGACCCAGGCTAGGAGGAAGATAGCCTGTGAAGGGAAGTTTACTGGACCTGGTGAGGTTTTTATCTGTACACAGGGTGATTAGACATAGACTTGCGTGTTCTATTTTATTTTATTTAGTAATTCACTTTGTTCTGTCTGTAACTACTTGGAATCACTTAAATCCTACTTTCTGTACTTATTAAAATCACTTTTTACTTATTAAGTTACGTGGAGTACGTGTTGGTACCTAGGGGAGGGGCAAATAGCTGTGCATATCTTTCTATCTTTAAAATAGAAGGCGAACCATTTATGAGTTTACCCTGTATAAGTTTTATACAGGGTAAAATGGATTTATTAAGGGTTTGAACCTCATTGGGAGTTGGGCACCTGGTTGTCAAAGGCAAGCGCACTTCCTGAGCTGCTTCCAGGGGCCTTACAGTGGTGAGTGGACTTGGTTCGAACCTGGGTCTGTGTTTGCCTCAGATCAGTGGATCTGGCTCAAAACAGACAGGATTCCGGAGTCCCAAGTTGCAAAGGGCAGGGAAGCAGGGGCAGAAGTAGCCTTGGCACACCAGGTGGCAGCACCAAGGTGGTTTCTGTGATCCCAACCCGTCACACACACCAACTGGGTATGTCCCTGTGCAGTGGTGATTTTCCTGTGGCCAGCTAAGACGGCTTCAGAGCTGCTTTGCACTAATGGATGATGCAAAGCCATCCCAATGCAGAGGAAGATCTGGCCCTATGGATATTTGGTAGGTGTTTGACATCAGCAGACAGCCAATCCAGAAGCAAAATGGAGACCATTGTGAAGAAGTCCTTCTCCTTAAAAGGGTTTGAATGTGGTATTTCCACCATGTTCCCAACCCCTGCCACTCCAGTGGGAAACTGTTTTATTTTTTAGGTTACAGTGTAGTAGCCGTGTTAGTCTGTGTCAGCAAAAAGAAAATAAGAAAGAAAGAAATACTTGTGGCACCTTAGAGACTAACAAATTTATTTCAGCATAAGCTTTCGTGGGTTAGAACCCACTTCATCGGATGCATGGAATGAAACATACAGTAGACAGATATTTATACAGTCAGAGAAACATGATAAGGTGGAGGTGCGTATACCAACCTTAAGAGGCTAATTAATTGAGAGGAACCATAACAGCAGGGGAAGAAAAACCTTTGAAGTGATAAACAAGATGGCCATTGTGGACAGTTGATACACAGGTGTGAATGAGGATCGTTAACTTGAGGGAAATAGATTCAATTAATGTAATGGCCAAGCCATTCCAAGTCTCTATTTAATCCTGAGTTGATGGTATCTAGTTTGCATATCAATTCAAGTTCAACAGCTTCTCGTTGTAGTCTGTTTTTGAAGTTTATTTGTTGCAAAATGACTACCTTCAAGTCTGTCACTGAGTGGTTAGGGAGGTTGAAATGTTCTCCTACTGGTTTTTGAATGTTTTATTTTTTGTTGCCTATCTCCTTTGGCATCCTAACGAGTTTCCAAGGGTGTGTTCCAACATCTGAAATAAATGTGAGGGGACAGGTGTGAGAGAGAGATGTTATTCACAACTACCTTCCTTCCAAAAAGAGACCATATAAAGTCAAAGGTTAAGTCCACAACGAGTTTAATAACATTCTCTACCTTCACATGAGGCTTCATTCTGCTCCCACTGATGCTGGTGAGCAAGCTCCCATTGACTTTGGTAGATGCAGGATCAGGAGCATCATTGGTGGCTCTCCAGCATGAAACTGGTGGTTAATGTAGATGTGGCATCACCAGAGAGGCTTGCTGAAAGAAGCGGGTATTAGCATGGAGCACCTTCCTTACCTCACTCCAGATGGCTCTTTGAAGAGCTGCTATTATGTTTTGTTCTACCACAGCAACAGCTCCCGTTAGTGTTTTTGATTTGTTTGATTATTAGGCTCTGGAGACCAGGAAGCACATGTTTGTGCTGTGTTCCTGATGTACGCAGTTCAGTCACCACCAGTGTCACCCTCTAATTTCCAGGGCAATGTGCTAAACACTATTAACAGATGGCTGTTACAGGATCAGAGAGAGAGAGAGAGCCCGCTGAAGTTCAGTAGCCTTGAGGGGTAGCAAATGGTCCCAGCAGGAAGCTATCAATGGAGCTTTACTTTCCATGTGCAGCCTGCCTCTTCTCTTTTCAGGCTCCAAGTGAACTGCAGCCTCAGCAAATGCCTACTGCTCACAACAGGGGGCTTTCAGCTGTTACCCGAAGCCCTGCTTTGCAGGCGCAAGAATATTAACAGCAGTAGTTAACTCTCAGCACTTCCCTTAGCAGCTTCACAGCAAGTGAAACCCAGTAAACAGAACTGGACAACATATTGACACACATTCCCCATGACTTCACATTTTGCTCTATCACTACTTTTCACACAAAACTAGAGATGGGCATAAACCCAAATCCCAGACCTGAAACACCCACTGGGAGAGTCCCGTGCTCCTAGGGCTCATCTTTATCCAAATCAATGTCCAGTTAGCAACAATATATCCGTATTTCTTCAGTGAATCTGAACCCTCTCTTTTAAACCTTGTGTATAATGCAGATATATGCATCCTCCCCAGCATTTGACTGGCAGGCTGGAGAATGCTAAATGCAGTTCTCAAAATTTTTCACACAACATGGCATTCAACCCTTTTAACAGAACATTATAATCTACCTTAACAATGTAGCATTATGTTTTATCTTAGCAGCACATCCAAGCATTAGTTTGTATGCCTGATGTACCGTATTGTTCTTTCCAAACAATGATGTTATTTTCTTGCACTACAATTTATTTTTCTGGCAAATGGGGAAGCACCTAGCACCTAGAAATTCCCCTAAACGGGGAAGCACCTAGAACTCACGCAGCTTCCCATCCATGCAAGTGAAGTGGTCAGAGCAAGTACAAGGAGCAAAGGCCATAGATGCTCTAAGCAGGAGGGAAAAGGGGTGGTAGTATTACAGGAAATACATATTTTGAACAAAAAACAACTAACCAGGGCCTACGTTTTTAAAAGTAACTAGTGATTTTGGGTTCCTAACCTGACATGCCTTAAAGGAGCCTGATTGTCAGAAGAAAGGTGCTCAGCACTGTCAGGAAATCTAGCTCCTTCGAGGTCTCTCAAACTGTGCACTTAAAAATGAGTAATTTATAGTCACATTTGAAAATATAGGTCTTGGAGAAAATTTAATGGTGTATGTCACTCAAAGATGTCCAATGACATCTGTGTTTTGGATGAAAAATAAAACTAAGTGCCTGATCATTTGTGGCCACTGAAAATCCCATCATGCTTTTTGAAAGAAGAATGAGACCCATGTTCTGGCCAAATTCTATTTTGGGTAACTACATCGTGGTTGACTGAATTTCTCTTGCAATGTGATTGGAAACAACACTATAGAATTTCCTCTAGTAGTTGGTACAAACTGAAGATGAAACACTAACTCCTTCTAGAAAACCTGGAAAGAATTTGAGACAAATAGACAGAACCAAAAATCCTGTAATCCAGAATGGTAAAATTTGGACAGAACACTTCCAAGACCTCTACAAACCCAGAAATCTGACATTTAAAAAAAAGGCAATATCATTAGAAAAATAACTACACTTGGAAACACCACTAGGAACTAGCACATCCCCTTAAACAACATGAACTAAAGTAAAATCTCTACCAACTCAAGTCCAGGAAATCACGTGGTCCAGACAATATATCCAATGGCATTCTGAAACTTCAGTCTGAATGCATCCAGAAGGCCTTTCTAAAATTATTTACACCAAATCTTCAATCCTTACATTTCCCTGAGAAGTGGTAAAATGGACTAAATTTCCCCCAAATGCAAAAGTAGAGATGCTCTCAACCCAAACAATTCCAGGGATACCTGTGTTAGCTGCAACATGAGCAAACTGTTCTGTAGCATCCTCCACAAAAGGACCAGCAACAGCATAATTAATAAAATCCAAATTAGTTTCCTCTTTGAGAAATGAAGGATGGACCACATCTTAACCCTATACATGCAAATTAACAAACACATAAAAAACACAAAACTAGGAGGATATTTATCTACTTCATAGACTTTAAATAAGCTTTTGACTCAGTCTGGCTCCCAGGATGAACTTAGAAGTGCTACAAAGTCAAATTGGTGGGCAAACACAGCCACTTACCAATATGCATCCTCACCAGCATTTGACTGGCAGGCTGGAGAACACTAATGATCTACTCTAAACATTAAGCCTCTTTCCTAAATGCAGGAATACCAATATCACATACCAATGAAATCACATGCAAGATAAAAATAAAGAAAATGCAAATGGAGGCCTACAAGCAAGAAAAGAGAGTAAAACGGGGATGCAAGCTTATTCCAAAGCTCTTCAACCTGTCCATCAATGACTTGTTAATCTTACTGGAACAATCTCCAGTCCCAGGATAAAATTCTTTCTCTATGCTGATTATCTAGTTATACTATCACCCTGAGTGAGATGGTCTTCAGAGGAATTTACACTTTCTAGAAAGCTAATGGACCCTAGGGGTTAACGGGGGGCGGCGGGGGGGGGGGGGGGAAAGAGAGGAAAGCAAAAACCATATAGCGGAAAAAGCGTCAAAACACACTACGCTTTTTTTTTAAGTCTTTATTTTTTTTAGGAAGTTTTAACACATTTACAAATCATTGCCATGTAAATATCAGACACAAAATGATAGTCATTAGAAATCATTGCCGTGTAAATATCAGACACAAAATGATAATCATAACAGCGAGCTTTTTTTGGAGAAACATTTTACAGTAATATAAATCATCCAATCTCTGTATTTAACGGGGTGTTACCACAGTGAGCCTCTTTAGGCTACACAGGGCATGTTGTTTCTGGTGATTTAATTAAACTGACTAAAACCTCGGATTACACAGGTTTATCAAACCAGGCATACCTATCATTTTAATATTTTTTAAAAATGGACACGTGTGCTGGGTGTTTTTTGCAGGCAAATGTACTTAGTCTGAGTAGTCAATAAACGGTAGCCAAATATCTAATCTTTTCACTACAAGAGACATAGACATTGAAGACATGCTAAACGGTACATACCAAGGGCTCATAATAGAAGCCACAGGGAGCCTCAGTCTGGCTATGGACGCATTACAAAAAAGGCTCTGTAACCCTATGTTGTAATCAACTGTGATGGATCTGCTAAGCAGGGGGCTATAACTCTCAGCAGCTCCCTTCCACGCTGCAAATCCCCTTTCCCTGGCCAGGTCAGGTGATGGGTCCCAAACCATGAATTGGCTGGGCTCTGGTTTGGAAATGCTGGCGGCATGGTGAGCCAGGAGCTGCAGAGAAGTTGGAGGCAGAAAAGATTCCCCAGGAACCATACGCAGAGCCATCTGACTATCAGGACTCATAGAAGACTTCTTACCAAAAAGTGAAAGGAAAAATGGCTCCTAACCCCGGGAGAAATGAAAGAGATGGCATTGTGCGGTGCAGGAACCTGCCACTGGATCAAGTGCACCCAATGCCTAACTGGCCAGATGCATTCTAGGGTGGGATTGATCACAGCAGGAGATGGGACACCAGATGGGATGAGCCAGTGCTCTGATGCAGTAGAGAGAATCCTCTTTCTTAGATGCCTGGCTGGTGTGTCTTGCTCACGTGCTAAGGGTCAAACAGGTGGATGATGGGAAGGAATTTTCCCCCAGGTCGGATTGGCTGGAACCTTGGGATTTTTTTGGTTTGTTTTTGCCTTCCTCTACAGCATGGAGTGTGAATTGCCTGCTAGGATCATATCTCACCTAATGAATTTTCTGCCATCGGTGGGGCATCAGGCACTGGTGGGACTTTGAGTCTCTTCTGTTCTCTGCCTGTGGCACACAATGGTTCAATTTCCTGAGGACTAGACTCAATACATAGATGTCTGGGTGAAATGTAATGGCCTGTACTATACAGAAGGTCAGACAAGATTATCTACTGGTCCCTTCTGACCTTACATGCTATGAAACCTCTATTAAAATCTGTTAGATGATTACCTATATTGCACAGGGATTTAAAAGATGTTGCGGTAGTGACAACTTCCTTGGAAATATTACTGACTGTAAACTGTATGGAACTGTGTGCTTTGCTCCCCTGGGTTTGCTTGCTTGTTGTAATGCACATTTTTTAGGCATTTGTTCATAAGTCACTGATGGCCTCAAATCAGTTCCTAGTGGACGGGCATCCTCATGATCCACCATTTCAGTTGTCACTAGCTGGCAATCTAAGCAGAGTGGACAAGGACTAAAAGAAAATCAGAGAGGATGAGAATTCAATATTCTCTCCTTCCTCCACTGTGAAATACAGACGAGTCGCATCTTAGGTGCCTTTAACATGCGCGAATTCAGCTTTGCGCGGTCGGCAAAACCAGAAAAAAAAAGAAAAATAACTATTTAAAAGCTGAATTGGTACTGTGGGTGATTCCGTCCGCCATTCAACTCAATGGCGTTTCACTATACGCGGTTTTTCGCTTTATGCACGAACTGCGGAACGGAACCCCCGGGTAAAATGACACTTGACTGTAATTGCTGGTTAGATCCATGCAGGTTGTATGCAGGAATAATGAGCATACCTGTCAGAACAAACTACTACTGCTTTTCCCTCCATTCCGCAACACAAGAGAGGCATTTCTGACTGGTAAACATGATTGTTATTTTAACAAGTTGCTTTCGCAGCCAGCCTTGAATACTGTCTGGGGGAGGAGAGATCTAGGGGACACATGATAGCAATGACAGATGCAAGGATTACAAGCTTATTTAATGTCATACAGTGCTAGCCAACAATATAAAGATCTCTGCCACTGCCGGTCTTCACAGGGTGTCTGACAGGATCATGATCAGACCCTTGAGGCTGATGGGAATGAAAATTTGGGATACTACTGGTTGTTAATTTTCAAGAAACTCCCACTTCAGCCACAACAACCTCAAGTGCCGTATCCTGAGAACATCAGCTCTTTTAGCAGGTCATTAAGCCCAAGGAAACTCCTTAGCTGTTGATTGTCACAGTTTGATAATTTATAGCATGGTTATGCTCCGAGAAGCTGGATGGCCGCATGGATTAATAACAGATTGCTGTCTCAAAGCCAGCTGGGGGTATAGATGTGAGTTGGGTAGAGACTGAAAGTCGTTTTTGTTGGATATGTGGCTTGTGGATGTCCTGTGAGCTGACTTGGTGGGCTCAGTTCCTAGAGGACAGATGTCAGCATCTCAACCCTCAACATCACAATTGGTGCTTGTTGACTGTCTCAGCAGAGTGAACAAGGACTGAGTAGGGCGTGGAGGCTAAACTTCTCTTTTACCCTTAGAGATGGTCACATGGCAATAGGTGGAGGCACATTCGCAGGGTAATATGGGAAGCTTCCACTACCTACATTGTGCCTCTTTTGGGGATAAATAGAGGACCTTATTCTACAGGACTAACAGTTGGGTGCCTTTCAGCACTTAAATTCACTCCAATTTCTTTGTCAAAGTGTGGGCATGGTCTGAGAAGTAACTCAGTAAAATGACATCTGGGTGTTCCCGATTTATTTCCTTCTCAGTGTTTTCCATATAAAGCTCTGTTCAAAGCTGAAAATAAGGCTTTTACCTGCCAGCAAGTACAAGTTCAAAGTGATATCTCGCAAGCTGTGTTCTTCCTGCTTCATATGTTGCCACTAACAATAATGACTGTGGGGTCAAAAGGGAGGGAGCTAGTGCTTTGCTGATGGATGTGGCAGCATGGAATACAGCTAACTTTTCCCTAACTGTAGCACCCACAGTAGGGAGATTCTGTTTGTGTCAATAAACCAAGAGCTGTAACTAAGACAGCAGGAGCTAATGTATGTAGTACTGAAGGACTATTTTTATGCTCACTTTCCTGATTGTAACCTCACTTTAAACGAAACAAGCAAGAAAAAATGCTTCCCCTATGCCACATTTAATTTAGGTATGGTTAGCCAGAGCACAAGCCTCCTCTGTCATAGATGAAGACTTAATTGTCATGGTATTCTTGTGACCCGTAATCAACGTGATTTATTTAAGGTTTCTGATTATTGGTTCGGGGGCGATTTCAAAAGGCACAACAAATGGCAGATGGCCCACCTCTCACTTACTTTGTGCTTTGGAGAATCTCCTTCTGACACATGTATTTCTGAAATTAGAGTCCCCCGCCGTCATGACTATTTTTGGCCATTTCTAAAATTCTTTTTAATGCTCCCTGTGGTTTGTATTATAATTCTTTGGACGCTTGAAACAAATCTGTTCCTAAGAGGACGTGCAAGCACACTTGTTTGCTCCCCAAGAGTTCTTCCTAAAGTGCCAGGTTTCCTGGCACTGATTTTTTTTGTTTTTCCTCAAATAAAAGAAAGCATTAAGTAAGATTTGTTTTGGAAAAAATACTTATATGGATTTTGCCAACTAATATAAGCTCTGGTGCTCCAAGCTGTTGCATGCTATACAGAGCGGATTCCCATTGTCTTCAGTGAAGCTCAGGGCATGCACAGGGATCCACATGCATCAAACAATTTGCAGGATCAGAGTCATAATTTGGGGAGGCTTCACGTCGCAAGCCCTTACGTGATCAATGAGTAAGAGCAGTGAGTATTTGCAGGTTCAGGGCCTCCCATTTTAAGATATTCTGGGGACAGCCCATGTCTTCCTCTATGTTCTGTAAAGCTGAGAGCATATTGCTGGCGCTCAATAGGTAATTAAAACAAATATATAAGAAACTAAAATTAGGTCAAGTTTCAGGGCTTCCAGCCCCGGCACTGCCCCTTTAAAGGAAAGACTTGCCATCAAGTGCTTAAATAATGGAAAAAACTCAGAATTGCTCACGCTGCTTATAATAGCCACATGTCTGCTTCTGCTTAATTAGTTCACACTGTGAAGCGAATCAGGGCCAAGATTAAAGGGTGTCCATATCAGAGGTATGCGTGTGTATAGATTAGGGTGTGAAGGATAAGGAAAAGCAAAAAATGAGATGTTTTAAATTGACATTCTCTGCTCAACGTGTTCTGTCCAATTTAGCTAAATAGATAATCAAAGGTGAACTTTTTATTGCCTGCAATGGGAAAGCTAAAATGCCAGAAAGCATCCTATTAATTCAGAGGGTCCCTCTTCATAATGATTTCAATGAGCAACTTTCCTCGGTACAGGACACAACAAGGTATTGGCTAGGCACTGCCTAAAAGTGCTATGATGCCATGGGTTACTAACCTATATGAAATGAGTTGGTGATCTGCATATAACTAGCATTGGTTGGAAAATGGCCAAAGCAGAGAGATGAGGAATGTCCATGGTCAATTTTGGTGTAAACAAAACCAAAAAAATTCAGTGCTGTTGAAATTTTCTGTGGAAAAGTTTTCATCAAAAAATCAAAATCCAGAGTATCTCAGCAGAAAACTGAAATATTTCGATTCTGAAATGCCACCACAGTAACTCATGCTTCCATTCCCTTCTATGGGCTGGTTGTCCTGGTCTGACTACATTTCCCATGATGCACCACAGTCTTCCCATTGGTGAGGGGAGTTGGTGCATTGTGGCTGTCACACAGCCACCATGGATCATGGAAGACGAAGTCTGGCTGAGGAGCCCAGCTACGGTTGCCACCTTTGAAATGCAAAAAAAAAAAAAAAAAAAAGCAGTAGCACCCCTCAAACAAGGCAAACACACTGCAACCTCAACCCCTAACCTCAAGGCAACTTCTCAACCTCCCCCCCTTCAACAGCCACTTAGAGTCTCTAGAGAGAGAGAACACATATAGAGAAGATTGATAACATCATTTTCTTACTTAACTGGGGAAGTGGGAACACTGCAGCATCTTTAGCTGGACACAGAAGCTTTTAACATTAGATATCCCAGTGTATTGTGATAATCACGCAAATCTTTAGACCCACATCAAAAACCCTGGCAGATTAAATTATTTTTCTGGCAACTGGCAAATCAGAACAGTTTGGTTTTGGGACAAAATATTTCAAATGCTGATTTTATGTTGAGAAAAAATCTATTTTTTCCATGGAAAGCAGACACTTTTCACAAGGAATTTTGTTTAATTGAAAACCATATTTTCTTTGAAAATCAGTTATGGAAATTTGTTGATGACCAGCCCTACATCTAGCTCATTGTGGAAACAACACCACAACTGGCAGTAACTGGCACTTTTGTTGGTAGATTCAACACCGAGTCCAGGGGCTATAAGGGATTTTAGCCTGATCCAGATTCCATTTTGGTTATTGTAAAGAACACACCTTGTGACCCCAAACCATCTCCCAGCTCTGGAGACAGTTCCTCCAGGACAGAAGGGATGAACAGCAGAAGAGAGGACTGACAGGAGAAGGAGCAGCTTGCAGTGCTGTTCTGTACTTGCTCTGAGGGTAAACTGAGAGCTTCAGTCTCCAGTGCTGTCAGTTTAGTGCTCATAAAATAGGCTAAATGTACTTTACATCTTTTTTTAAAGCAGTAAGCATATGAAATGTGGCAGTGCAGAGTTTTAAACTAGTCAAATCTTTTGAATAACAACATCCTGCCTTCCAAAATCTCAGTCTTGTTTGCTTTACGCCATTGATTCATTCTTTCAGTCTTTGCATCATTTTCCTCTGACTTCTCGAAACAGTCATTCATATGAATGAGGGGCTTGGGAGGAATGAATGCTGGAGCTTAGCTCTTTGTTTACTTTCTATATTCTGCATTCTCTTACTTAGTCTCTCTACTTAGGTGACAATCCTACTGACATCAAATGAGTATTTTGCCTGTGTAAGTACTTCTGGCAGGGCCAGTGCTCCCACTAGGCGACCCTAGGTGGTCGCCTAGGGCCCCAGGATTTGGGGGGCGGCGGGCAGCTGCCTCCTGCCTCCACGCTCAGCGGCTGAGTGTGGAGCCGGGAGCTGGGAATGCGGCTCGCTGCGGCTGCCTCCTGCCTCCCAGCTCTGTGGCTGAGCGTGGAGCTGGGAACTGGAGAGGTGCCGCGGGCGGGGGGGAGGCTGCTGCAGCCCGCGGGTTGGGGGGCTGAGCTGCCACGGCCCACAGGGGGGGTGGGGAGCCAAGCTGCCGTGGCCTGCAGGGGGGAGGGAGGGAGCTGCCACGGGGGGCAGGGAGCTGCCGTGTTAGCTGGGTGGGGCGGGGGGGGGGGAGCGCAGGGCTGGTGCAAGGAAGTTTCACCTAGGGTGCGAAACTTCCTTGCACCAGCCCTGACTTCTGGATTTGGTCTACTGCATGCATACTGTGACTGTGTCACCTATAAAAACTGAAGCCATCAGTCATTGGTGAGGGCAGAATTGAGGAAACTTGGTTGAAACCAACTGGTTGGCCTGTAGCCCCCTGGGGGGGTACAATTTACTATTGTAAGAGGTATTGTTAGTCTAAGGAGTGGAATCCTTTCTGTGGCAGTACAAAGCATTCCCTGAATGTGGAAACAGTTGCTCTCGTTGTTCCTCTCATCCCTTTCCCCATTTCCCCTTACCCTACATCCTGATGGAAAAGTAAATGGGACTGAGAACGCACGAATGATGCAAGGGGAGAGCAGAGATAGTTTTTGGAGGGAAAAGAGGGAGGCAGTGGAAGGAGAACTTCTGCAGCCCCTTGTCCTCTGTCCTGCTGGCTCCCCATCTGGCCCTCAGCGTTTTCTCCCTTAGAAGAGGGAAAACAGCAAATGGCATGAAGGGCTGGTTCCACAGCTCAGACTACCTGCTGGGGCCCGACCATGTGACTCAATCTCCATTCCAGCTGCTGATGCGAATATGCTTGGGGATGTCCCTGCAACTACTGTCTATTCCATAGGGTTGACAGAAACTTTGTGGGAAGAAGAGCCTAGTTGCTGCATTTCGATTCATATTGGACTCTTACAGCCTGGAATTTTGGCACAGGAGAGCTGTGTTGGACTGTGTTTGCAATGGTATGTGTTACCATTGGGCTTGGATACCTGAAAACTATAGCTGTTCCTACTTCACTACCTGCACTTTCCAGCCCCAAGCCTAAAGAAAGGGGGGTGCTCTCAAAACTGGTATTTGAGGACAAAGCTCTGAGGCCTCGGGGAACAGGGGAATTTCTGGTTGCAGATGGAGGAGGTGTGAATTGGTAAAACTGACAATTTTTTAGAGTTAAGCTTTACTGGAGGAAAAGGGTAAAAGGAAAAAGTTATCCTCCATAGTACTTTGAACTCAGAACTATTATTATTGGTGGCCTGACTATGCCTGTTTTTACTGCTTAGCGCATGGTGTATTGCAATTATTCCCCGAGGCAAAGTGAACCCATAAAAAGAGCTGGTGCCACCACTAGTTGCTTAGCCCAATTTTAGTTGGCTACTAAATGGGTGACGTCGCAAAACAGGACAGCACCATCCTGACTACATATCTAGACAATGTCACTGGTATCCTTTAAATGCTTTCAGCACTCTTTGGAAACATGGTGGTTGGGGTGAAGTTAGTCACCAGCCTTCTTGCCTTCCTGTTGGCACAGAATTACATTAGTGCATGCACCTTGTTAGAGAGAGGGTTATTCTCTTGGGGAGTCATATTCCCCTGGGAGAAAGGTGGGATTTGTACCACTGTAGAGGGAAGCATTGCCTCTGGATGGCACTATGCCATGGGGGGCAGGTTCAGATATTGGTAACAGATAGAGGGGGTGGGTCTATATTGAAACCTTGCCTGTGCATTAAGCGTTCTGGTAGTATTTCAGAATACTACTTAACTCATCTAAAAGGAAAACATCTCGCCTTTTTTCTTTTTTTTTATTTCCGCAGTGACCCTCCCCAGCTCTTTTAATGGATAGACTTATAGTAACAGCAGCATTTCCACATAAAAGTAGGCCCAATGTTGAAGCTGAGTTATTTGACAGTATCCTGTGAAATAATAAACATGATTTCATTGCCACGATTTGAAAGGGTAATTTAAAGAAACAGTGGCTCCTTTCACAAGAGACTCGCCATCACAGTTCAAAAGCTCATCTGCCACTCTAAGCCGAAGTTGTTTGGTATACTAGTGGAGATAGATCTGTCCAAAAGCACCTTTGGGCAGAAGAAAAGTCCAACTGAAAAGGTTGTGCTGGTTCACAACATGCCTTAGTTCTTATGCTGAAAAGCTGCAATATGGAGAACAGCATCCCTGTGGATATTACTCTTTAAGGTCCAAGGAGCAAGAGTGCAGCAAAGTGCCCTGGACTGATGGATTCACTAGAGCGCCTGTATTTTCCTTCTGTCCAAACACAGAAAGGTTTAAATATTCTTCCAGAGGAATTATTCCAAAGAAGAATACGCAGTGTCAGTGTGCATTCAATATAGTGTTCACACAGCATATATATACACCGTTCTTGTGCACACTTACAATGATACACTGGTAGGCCAAAATCTTCCAATATAAGTGCCTAGAGTTAAGCGTCTAAGTCTATACTTAGTCACCTAAATAAATGGTTTGACTTGCACCCAGCAGTTTCCATTGGGAGCCCAGTTCTTAAATATGGGTAGGTTTAGCAGGGCATTCAGCCTCCCAGATTGAGAGGCTCAGATTGGCCCAAATATGTGTAAATATTCATTTGGCATAGCTAAGGGCCGATTTCAGTGTCAAAAAAGTAGGATTGAAACATCTGTTTAGATCCTCGCATTTAAAACTTGGACCCAAAAATGTACATTCAGTTCAATAGTGTACAGAAAGGCATTCCTGTCAGCAGACACCACTAATTGTTTACACTTCCTCCAGGTGGTTTAACAAAAAATCCCCAACTGTATATGTGTAGACCCCTCACATATGAGCCGCATAGGGACTAGAACCTAGAATGTTCAGTTCCTGGCTCTGGTAAGCAGGGCCAGATTTAAGGGCAAGTGACCACCTGGGGTGCTGGACTCGGGGTGCTATTTTTGTTTTTTGCAACAAAAGGGAAAATAGAATGTTTGAAGTAACATGTTTCAAGTATTCCATATGTGGATTCATTTTTCACTAACCTCCTAGAATTTTCTGGAACTTTGTAGAATCTTATGGAATATTCCAGAATTTCTGAGAACTACATTTTCCTCGAACCAACTAGAATGTTGTCAGCCATGCCCTCGTGGGTATATAAGGTGCTGAGCATCTCCAGTCAGTCAGTGAGATATGAGAATGAACTGAAGTGAAGTGATAGCCCATCTGTGATATTGTGAACCTTGTTTTATTGTGTAATTGTGAAAGTCTACTTGTGGTTTAAGACTTGAAGAGTATCAGAGGGGTAGCCGTGTTAGTCTGGATCTGTAGAAGCGACAAAGAGTCCTGTGGCACCTTATAGACTAACAGACGTATTGGAGCATAAGCTTTCGTGGGTGAATACCCATTTCTTCAGATACATGCAGTGCAAATGTCCAGGGGCAGGTATAAATATGCAGGGAAGAGTCAGGCTAGAGATAACGAGGTTAGCTCAATCAGGGAGGATGAGGCCCTCTTTTAGCAGTTGAGGTGTGAACACCAAGGGAGGAGAAACTGTTTTTGTAGTTGGCTAGCCATTCATAGTCTTTGTTTAATCCTGAGCTGATGGTGTCAAATTTGCAAATGAACTGAAGCTCAGCAGTTTCTCTTTGAAGTCTGCAGGACGGCTACCTTTAAATCTGCTATTGTGTGTCCAGGGAGATTGAAGTGTTCTCCTACAGGTTTTTGTGTCCATTTATCCTTTTGCGTAAGGACTGTCCAGTTTGGCCGATGTACATAGCAGAGGGACATTGCTGGCACCTGATGGCGTATATTACATTGGTGGATGTGCAGGTGAATGAACCGGTAATGGTGTGGCTGATCTGGTTGGGTCCTGTGATGGTGTCCCTGGTGTAGATATGTGGGCAGAGTTGGCATCGAGGTTTGTTGCATGGATTGGTTTCTGAGTTAGAGTTATTATGGTGCGGTGTGTAGTTGCTGGTGAGAATATGCTTCAGGTTGGTGGGTTGTCTGTGGGCGAGGACGATCCTGCCTCCCAAGGCCTGTGAAAGTGAGGGATCGTTGTTCAGGATGGGTTGTAGATCACTGATGATCCATTGGAGACGTTTTAGCTGAGGACTGTAAGTGATGGCCAGTGGAGTTCTGTTGGTTTCTTTCTTCGTTTTGTCTTGCAGCAGGAGGCTTCTGGGTACACGTCTGGCCCTGTTGATCTGTTTCCTTATTTCCTCACTGTGGTATCGTAGTTTTGAGAATGCTTGGTGAAGATCTTGTAGGTGTTGGTCTCTGTCAGAGGGGTTGGAGCAAATACGGTTGTACCTCAGTGCTTGGCTGTAGACAATGGATCGTGTGGTGTGTCCGGGATGGAAGCTGGAGGCATGTAGGTAGGCATAGCGGTCAGTGGGTTTTCGGTATAGGGTGGTGTCAATGTGACCATCGCTTATTTGCACCGTGGTGTCTAGGAAGTGGACTTCCCCTGTAGACTGGTCCAGGCTGAGGTTGATGGTGGGGTGAAAGCTGTTGAAATCATTGTGAAATTGTTCCAGAGTTTCCTTCCCATGGGCCCAGATGATGATGTCATCAATGTAGCATAGGTAGAGAAGGGGCGTGAGTGGATGAGAGCTGAGGAAGCGTTGTTCCAGGTCAGCCATAAAAATGTTGGCATATTGTGGGGCCATGCGGGTGCCCATAGCGGTGCCACTGGTCTGGAGGTATATACATTTGAAGAGTGTAAGTAGCGACTAATAAATGCATAGATACAGAAAACCAGTGCATTATTAACCATTATTAATGCAGAAACACAGCATTGGAGGAATGTGCTTGAGTGTCTGATCTCAATTATCCTCTTCCTTGCAAAGAATAATTTGGCTTTTTAGGGCTTGTCAGATAAGTTGTTCACTGAACATAACGGTAATTTCTTCAGTTTAGTAGAGCTCCTTGGGAAATACGATGATGTCATGCATGAGCACCTACGTCAAGTAGTTCAAAAAGAAGCTATGGACCATTACTGAAACAAAACAATTCAAACAAACAAAACAGTTCAAAATAAATTGATTGACCTTATGGCAAGGAAGGTGCTTGATAACATATTGATGTGGCTCAGCAAAGCACTACACCATAATAATGGACTGCACTCCCAACATTAGTCACAGTGAAAAGATGTCATTTACAGTAAGATTTGTTGATGACGGGGATGGCTGTTTCCAAGAAAAAGAACACTTTATCTGTTTCTGGTCTGTGGATGACTTTATTGAAAAAGGCCTAATAGAACTGTTTATGAACATTTTGAATGAGAATAAAATAAAGGTTCAGGACTGCTGCGACTAAGGCTACAACAATGGCATGAACATGAAGTGAAGAAACAGTGGTGTCCAGGCGCTGAATCCAAGAGCTTTCTTCGTGTCTTGTGGCTGCCATTCCCTCAACCTGGTTGTGTCAGATGCAGCAGCATCTTTTTTAGATTCAGTATCTCTCTTTGGAGTATGGGAAAGAATATACGTCCTGTTTTCAGCATCATCTATCAGGTGGAAGATCCTCACGCACACTATTACAAATCTGACCATGCAGCCGCTAAGTGACACTCGCTGGGAGAGCTGCATTGACAGCATAGGGCCAGTGAGGCACCAAGTGACTGACGTTTACGACAACCTGATGTAACTGGCGCAGTTGAGTAAAGCCGAGGCCAGAATCTGACACAAGCCGGAAAGCCTGGCAAACCAGATCACTGACTTCAAATTTCTGGTGTCAATTGTAGTTTGGCACAATATCCTGTTCCGAGTAAACATTGTAAGCAAGGCAGTACAAACTGAGTTGATGGACATCACGACCACTACTACTTTGATGAGAAGCTGCCTTGATTTCGTTGTGGCCTACAAAAACAACGGATTTGAAAATGCCATCACTGCTGCCAAAGAAATGGTGGAAAACTTAGCAGTTGAGCCTATCTTCAAGGAAACTTTTATTCATCAGAAGAAGAGACAGTTTGGTTATGAGGGGAGAGATGAAGTGATGGAAAGCTCAGAAAAAGAATTCAACAGGGAGTTTTTTTACTTGCTCATTGACACTGCATGAGTGTCCATCGGAGAAAGGTTTGGACAAAGAGGTACCACGAAAAGAACTGGCTTTTTTTGTATGACCTTAGTAAGCTGCCAGTGGACAGGAAAACACTCTTGAACAATTGAACACACCTTCACCGGATGCTGACACACAGGGAATGTTCAGGCATCGATGATGAAGACCTATAAGTCGAAATGGACAACATCCATCACATTTTGCCACATAGGAAGCACTTTCCACTCCAGGTTCTCCAATTCATTCATGATGCAGCACTGAAGGACACTTTTCCTAATGAGCAGATAGCTTTGAGGATTCTGCTCATGCTGCCGGTCACAGTCGCGAGTGGTGAGCGCAGCTTTTCGAAGCTCAGGCTCATTAAACCATATCTTCAGTTGACCATGGCTGATGAGAGATTGACATCACTTGCTCTTTTATCACTTGAAAATGCCATTGGCCATTGGATCTCTCTGATGCTGTGCTTCAGTTCACAAGGACAAAGGCGAGAAAAGTGACCTTTTGAACTAAAGGACTAGGGTTAACAGTCTAAGGCTGTCACCTACTGTGACACTATTTAATACTGCCCCACCCAGTGTTGGTGCAGTTCAATTTCTTGATGTTAGTACACTTCAGTTATTCTTAAAATTAAAAAGTTTCTATAAGCTCAGAGGAAATTATTTTTTATTTGCTTATATATGGCATTAATAAATACAGATTTACAGATCTTAGCATGCAAATTTCTTGTCTTTTATGACAGAGATAAACCATGCATGCAAATCATGCTTCAACGTCGTGAAATGAGCTACAAATGCAATAACAAGATATTCAGAGGTTTAACAACGGGAGGGGGGTACTGAAGATGCTCCTCGCCTGGGGTGCCATTTGGTCTAGGGCCGGCCCTGCTGGCAGTGCCCTGCTGGGTGACCTTGAGCAAGTCAAGAGAAAGACTTTGCCTCTTTGTGCTTCAATTTCCCCATCTGCAAAATGGGGATAATGATACTGACCGCCTTTCATAGAATCTCAGGGTTGGAAGGGACCTCAGGAGGTCATCTAGTCCAACCCCCTACAAAGCCTTTGTAAAGTGCTTTGAGATCTATGGGTGAAAAGTGCTAGATGAGCTTAATAATTACCAACATGTATGGCACACAAATTGAAGTTTGCTGAAGGGTTTGATTGCTATTAATTTAAGCAAACGTACTTGACTTTACAGTTACCTCTTCTATCACCTCTCCTCTGTTTGTCTCATCAGAATCCTAGACCATGTGTCTCTGGGGTAGAGACTTTTTCGGTGGTACTTGTTAGTACAGTGCCCAGGACCATGAGGCCTTCATCACTGCTGCTAGCAGAATATAAATAATTTGACGTTCCTATTTTAAGGAGGGGTGGGGGAGAGAGATATAAGCAAAATGCCTGAGTGATTAAGTTTCCCCAACAAAGATTTTAAGCCTCTCTCTTTGGAATGGTTTAGACTGATGACTCCTAAATATAGTCATCACACTCTGTCCACAATTTGCATGAGAATCTTCATTGTGCTGTCACAAAGGGAGCAGGGTTCTGTGGTCCGCTAAAAAAACGTGGTTGATGCTAAATGAATGTATGTGACTTTTAAAGCTTTCTGACTTCATTATCCCACCAATTTTATAAAGCTTGAACGTGGATGGGCACCTTGCTAATGCACATGATACACAGCAGGTTTAAAACAAACAAAAGGAAGTATTTCTTCACATAAGGCAGTCAACCTGTGGAACTCTTTGCCAGAGGATGTTGTGAAGGCCAAGACTATAATAGGGTTAAAAAAAACCTAGATAAATTCATGGAGGATAGGTCCATCGATGGCTATTAGCCAGAATGGGCAGGGATGCAAAACCATGCTCTGAAGTGTCCATAGCTCCTTTTTGCCAGAAGCTGGGAATGGGCGACAGGGAATGGATCACTTGATGACTACCTGTTCCGTTCATTCCCTCTGAAGCACCTGGCATAGGTCACTGTCAGAAGACAGATACTGGGCTAGATGGACCTTTGGTCTGACCTAGTATGGATGTTCTTATGTTCTTATGGTTGACATCCCAGGCTACAGATTGTGACAGGACTGCTGCTTGCTGAGCACCCACTCCTGGCCAGGGCTATCTCTACAGTCTCCTCACGTCTGTTTTTCCTCTCTTCAGGGCCCTTTAAGAACTCACAGAGGCTGTCTCTGATTAACGATATCCCTGCCTGGGGTGAGTTTAATCCCAGAATCCCAAAGTAAAGTCCATGCCAATAACATAAAGAAAAAAGTCCATACTTAGCTCTGGCATTTTCTGTCAGCCCAAGGACTCTTCTTCCATCCCAGTCTGACCTCCCAGCCAGTCTTCCCAACTCTCTTGCTGGGGCTCTGAAGTTCAGCCCCAGCATAGTCATGGTTTGCCATCCCCCAGGAGCCTCCTGCTTACTGGATTTTATCCTCCAAGCTCCCTGGTATCATAGCCCCAAGCCTCCACATAATTGCAACACCCTGTGTATCTCCCCTTTTCCTTTTACTGGAGCCATTTTCTGCTCCTTATAGGGAATTGCCTGATTCCCCTCACAGGGGACTCATTTCATAATCATGGTTGGCTTAGCCCAAGGCTCTCCAGCCCCAGGAGAAAGCCACCCCTCAGTACTTCAAATAGTACAAGAAAAGTCACCCTGTTACTCAGAGTTAGATGCTTTTTAGTTATCTGTGTCTGGGAATTTGGAGGGAAGTGTGGCCATTTTTTCCCACAGTGGGTGGAGTTCTTTTCAGCTTCACATGGGGCCCAATCTGAAACCCTTTGAAATCAAAGGAAATACTCCCATTGATTCCCAGGGTCATGGGATCAGACCCATAAGGCACAAATAATTGAACAGGTTTTCCTCAAACTTTCCAACAAAATATCACCTGTCAGCCGAGACAGAGCATGAAAAATATTTATTCTCAAAAGCAACTCTTTCAGAAAGTTCTCAGCAAATGAAAGCAGGGGGTAAAAATGGAAACACTTTTGCAACTGTGAGTCTAGCACGTGAGTGCATACAGACACTATAATTTCTGCCTTAAGAGAGTTAGGTATTAGGTACTCCAGTTCTGTGTGTCTTTATTTTGCTAACCCACTTTGCAACGCTATCAATTTTCACTTAATCTTTCTGAATACAAGAAATTCAATTTCTACTAGTGGCCATCGTTTCATAGGGAAAAGTGATAGTCTGTATTTGGCATACTGCATATTTTCAAACACTAATTCTGATAAACATTTGAAATTTTTTCATGGGGGAAAAACCAAATGAACAGGTGGTAAAATGAACTAATGAAGTCTATTCTGCTCATCTTGTGAAAGCTGCCCTAGGCTGATTTCTAAAGATCAACATGTCTGCCAGGTCTACCAATTTAGTAATTTTGTTTTGAAATTTACTTCTGTATGGATTGTTGTAGATACGGGTGAAATTGCCTCTAAGAACTAATGCACTGAAAGCAAATGAAAAGAGATTAGATCTATTTTCCCACACTTTCCCCATCCCTTTTTGTTTGAGGAGCACAGACACCTACGAGTCTGTGATTTTCATTATCACAAACAATGTCTGGAATGATAAACACCTACTGGTTCTGATGACTTGCAATTTTTGGCAGGATCTTATGGGATTTTTAAACAATTCTTAATCCCTTGCAGCTGTGACTGAATGTAGACCAACAGAATTGAGATTCCATCTGCATCCTTTCACTTTAAATATAATCAGTTGGTGGTGGTGATCATGATATTGTTTTAAAATGGGGGGAAATTAGCTTTAATTTAATACACTGATTGCATCTTGGCTTTCAGAGATTCCTATTGCAGCTACTATTTACTCACCCCTTAGCCCAATGAGGGAGAGCAATGGCATATTGGCTAGTGCAATGAATCTGTAACTTTCCACAGGGGATACATTTACACAGCAAAAAAAGACCCGTGGCAGTGAATCTCAGAGCCTGGGTCAATTGACTCAGGCTTGCGCGCTGTGTGGCTAAAAATAGCAGTGTAGACAAGCTGATAGCTCAGGCTCTGAAACCTGATGGATGGGGAAGGTCTCAGATCCCAGCCTCCAGTTCCAGCCTGAGCCCAACCATCTACATGGCTATTTAGCCCCGCAAGCCCACATCACTTGCCCCGGGCTCTGAGTCTTGCCGGTGCAGGTAGGTAGGTTTGTTGTTTGCTAGGTCGGTGTATTAGAAACCTAAAAGGCACTTTGGTTTTAATGACTCAGGAAGAACAGGACCTTTAACAGTGCCCACTCCCGCTTTGCTACTGCCCTGTGTTAGGTATGGATGAAGCTATAAGCGTCTGACACATTTTATAGCTATAGGGTCTGGTGGCCCTGGTTTATCACTATCACCACTATAATTGCCTCCCTGTTTTCTCTTATTCATAAAGAGCCCAATTCATGGATGTATTTAAGTACATATTTTATTTTAAGTATGTGCTTAAGTACTTTCCTGAGTTGGGGGTCAAAAAGGTCCCATAAGAAGAGCACAGGTAAATGCACACCTAATTCCTGCTCAAAGGAATATACAGCAGTTACCATAAACACAAACATTACACAGACTTTTTTTTAAAAATGTATAACACCTCAGGGCAATAACCACTGTGACTGGGTTATTTTGAAATCATTGCCCTATTATTTCCTGTATCTCATATACTCAAACTCCCACCAAAGCTTACTCTGAGGTAAACATTGTTTTATTAAAGTGCCATTTATAACCAGATGCTGAGCGTTCGAGGAAGCAAGAACTTTCCATTCAGAGTAAAGAGGCGTAGTAACTAATGCAAGCATTTTATAATCTGGCTTTTATTCCAGTTACCAAGAAATACAAATATGATTTAGGGAACAACATCTTTATAGCAGAGAGAAACAAGGTCTCTCTCACCCTGTCTGCTTTACCCATTTATAATCCAGAGCACAAACCTAGACAGGGATAACCTAGATGCAAGAGATAAAAAACAATCCCCAGTCAATCAAGTTTAGGAGCTTTTCCCAGTCAATGCTTCCAATTAACTGTGAGAAACCACCAGGTGCAAACCCTTGTGATTGGGGAAAAAAAGAACCATCAACACCTGGAGCAAATTAATCTCTTATATATAATTAACATGCCAAAAATATTGTGAGAACAAACACAAAGGAACAACAAGAGCACAGAACAGATTAATTGAAAGAGGATTGCATGGCAGTGAAATTCAGAGTCTTTCCTCCATATGAGATTTGAGTCTAGATGGATAGTGACCAAAAGTCATTACTGCATGATGCAGTTCATAATGGCTTTCCTGTGGCCTCTATGTATCAACACCACAAATGGGTGCTGTGGGGAGCTGCCATGACTTTTTTTTCCCCCCTCAAGAAGGAGCCAAGCCAAGTAGAGCCCTCTAGTAGAGTGTATTTGAAGCCCTGTGAGGATCACAGCCCCAGTCAAGCTGTGATCATGTTTTGAACATCTGCACAATCTACTGAGAGGAGTTTCCTTTTGGCGCAAGTGGGTGGAGCTTCCTTTGTGGGAAGAGCTAAGTAAAATACCACTACTTTCTCTTCCCCCATTTGACCGCCTGAGTTCAGTGGCCTATGTGAATGGAGTTGTCAAGCTCAGCACAGCTCTTTGCACTGGAGGATCCCTCTGTCCCTGACAACTGATCCCACCCAGTATGGGCTTGATCATTTTAGTGGGCTAAAACTGCACTGGCTCTGCCTGTGAGGTGTTTTTGTCTAGAGCTGCCTTTCACCAGCATTAAATACACTCTGGAATAAATGAGCACAAATAAATGGATAAATTGTGAGAAAAATGAAATGCATACATGTCTAGTTGCATATACACCTACCTACATAGACACGTGAATACTGACACACCCCATACCCCACAAGGTGGAGCCAGATTGGCTGGCTGTGTGTGACAGTGAGGAACAGACCCACAGAGTTGTTCGCACTTTCTGTTTGTTTGAGGTACTATCAAGGGATGTGCTGTTGGATCATGATGCGGTGTCAAGTCATGTTATGCCAGGACAGATGTGAAAAGACAGCTTCTATTATAAAGTGCCACTTCTTTATCTCTTTTACATCCTCTCATCTCTGGCAATTAATGCTGCATTTCGTAGGCTCTGACTTCCCTTTGGGGCCCCTGCAGAAACTGAGCTGTGTAAACTCTGAGGGGGGAGGGGGAACCCACTCCACTCCACTGCCACAGCCCCTTTAAGAGGGAGTAGGAAGGGCTGTTCTTGGAGGCTCCCTTTGCATAGTTCTCTGTAGTGCGGTTAGTCAGTAATAGGGCTTTCTAGGCTGCTCTGATGCTTTCCTTGTAGCTGTGGAGTCAAGCTTTCCCCTGCCCCTTCTGGCCTCTGCCCATATGGCTGCTCACTTGCTCACTCTGCTCTCTTCCTGGGTTGGCTCTATGCCCTTTTGGGCATTTGCAGCTGGATCTTTCCTTTACTACCATTGCCTCTGTCCTTGATGGCTGTCACAGAAGCTCCTTGGCAATTCTCACTTCATTGGTGTTACTGTCACCAGGCTAAAAGGGGTAAAAAGGGTAAAAGGGGTAAAAAACAAGGGTGATGACATGCTAGGAGTCTACTACAGGCCACCTAACCAGGTGGAAGAGGTGGATGAGGCTTTTTTTAAACAACTAACAAAATCATCCAAAGCCCAAGATTTGGTGGTGATGGGGGACTATCCAATAAGTTCTTGGACTGCATTGCAGACAACTTTTTATTTCAGAAGGTTGAGAAAGCTACTAGGGGGAAGCTGTTCTAGATTTGATTTTAACAAATAGGGAGGAACTCGTTGAGAACTTGAAAGTAGAAGGCAGCTTGGGCGAAAGTGATCATGAAATCCTAGAGTTCACAATTCTAAGGAAGGATAGAAGGGAGTACAGCAAAATAGAGACAATGGATTTCAGGAAAGCGGATTTTGGTAAGCTCAGAGAGCTGATAGGTAAGGTCCCATGGGAATCAAGACTGAGGGGAAAAACAACTGAGGAGAGCTGGCAGTATTTCAAAGGGACACTATTAAGGGCCCAAAAGCAAACTATTCCGCTGGGTAGGAAAGATAGAAAATGTGGCAAAAGACCACCTTGGCTTAACCACGAGATCGTGCAAGATCTAAAAAATAAAAAGGAGTCGTATAAAAAATGGAAACTAGGACAAATTACAAAGGATGAATATAGGCAAACAACATGGGAATGCAGGGGCAAGATTAGAAAGGCAAAGGCACAAAATGAGCACAAACTAGCTGCAGGAATAAAGGGAAACAAGAAAACTTTTTATCAATACATTAGAAGCAAGAGGAAGACCAAGGACAGGGTAGGCCCACTACTCAGTGAGGAGGGAGAAACAGTAACAGGAAACTTGGAAATGGCAGAGATGCTTAATGACTTCTTTGTTTCGGTCTTCACCGAGAAGTCTGAGGGAATGCCTAACATAGTGAATGCAAATGGGAAGGGGGAAGGTTTAGAAGATAAAATAAAAAAAGAACAAGTTAAAAATCACTTAGATAAGTTAGATGCCTGCAAGTCACCAGGACCTGATGAAATGCATCCTAGAATACTCAAGGAGCTAATAGAGGAGGTATCTGAGCCTCTAGCTATTATCTTTGGTAAATCATGGGAGACAGGAGAGATCCCAGAAGACTGGAAAAGGGCAAATATAGTGCCCATCTATAAAAAGGGAAATAAAAACAACCCAGGAAAATACAGACCAGTTAGTTTAACTTCTGTGCCAGGGAAAATAATGGAGCAAGTAATTAAGGAAATCATCTGCAAACACTTGGAAGGTGGTAAGGTGATAGGGAATAACCAGCATGGATTTGTAAAGAACAAATCATGTCAAACCAATCTGATAGCTTTCTTTGATAGGATAACGAGTCTTGTGGATAAGGGAGAAGCGGTGGATGTGGTATACCTAGACTTTAGTAAGGCATTTGATACGGTCTCGCATGATATTCTTATCAATAAACTAGGGAAATACAACTTAGATGGGGCTACTATAAGGTGGGTGTGCAACTGGCTGGATAACCGTACTCAGAGAGTAGTTATAAATGGTTCCCAATCCTGCTGGAAAGGTATAACGAGTGGGGTTCCGCAAGGGTCTGTTTTGGGACCGGCTCTGTTCAATATCTTCATCAATGACTTGGATATTGGCATAGAAAGTACGCTTATTAAGTTTGCAGATGATACCAAACTGGGAGGGATTGCAACTGCTTTGGAGGATAGGGTCATAATTCAAAATGATCTGGACAAATTGGAGAAATGGTCAGAGGTAAACAGGATGAAGTTTAATAAGGACAAATGCAAAGTGCTCCACTTAGGTAGGAACAATCCGTTTCACACATACAGAATGGGAGGAGACTGTCTAGGAAGGAGTACGGCAGAAAGGGATCCAGGGGTTATAGTGGACCACAAGCTAAATATGAGTCAACAGTGTGATGCTGTTGCAAAAAAAGCAAACATGATTCTGGGCTGCATTAACAGGTGTGTGGTGAGCAAGACACGAGAAGTCATTCTTCCGCTCTACTCTGCACTGGTTAGGCCTCAACTGGAGTATTGTGTCCAGTTCTGGGCACCGCATTTCAAGAAAGATGTGGAGAAATTGGAGAGGGTCCAGAGAAGAGCAACAAGAATGATTAAGGGTCTAGAGAACATGACCTATGAAGGAAGGCTGAAGGAATTGGGTTTGTTTAGTTTGGAAAAGAGAAGACTGAGAGGGGACATGATAGCGGTCTTCAGGTATATAAAAGGGTGTCATGAGGAGGAGGGAGAAAACTTGTTCATCTTAGCATCTGAGGATAGAACAAGAAGCAATGGGCTTAAACTGCAGCAAGGGAGGTTTAAGTTGGACATTAGGAAAAAGTTCCTAACTGTCAGGGTGGTTAAACACTGAAATAAACTGCCCAGGGAGGTTGTGGAATCTCCATCTCTGGAGATATTTAAGAGTAGGTTAGATAAATGTCTATCAGGGATGGTCTAGACAGTAATTGGTCCTGCCATGAGGGCAGGGGGCTGGACTCGATGACCTCTCGAGGTCCCTTCCAGCCCTAGAATCTATGAATCTATGAATCCTCCCGCTCTCGAGAGTCGTAACCAGGGTTCCTTTAGAGGCAGCCAGAGTAGATGGCACTGTGCGTCTCCAGCAGCAGAATCTTCACACCACTGTAGGAGGTGTAGGCAGCAGACTTTTCCCTCACCTCCCGTGGCAGAATATTCCTGCCAGCACCTTATTGGGGCAGCAGGCAGTGGCCCAATCTCCACACCCCTTGGAAGGGCTGACACGCAGTGGCAACATCTCCTCTTCCCTCAAATGACAGCAGGCCCTGGCAAGATTCCAGAATCAAAAGGAAAGTCCCAGGGCTCAAGGAACCAGGTGGAAAAGTTCCTAATCCTCAAACTGTCTGTCCCATGCAGGTAGGTTTTCATTCATTGCCTCTGCTGAGTCCCTGCTCAGCTCAGGATGCCTGCACTGCCTCCTTCAGTGGTTTTTGGTGAAGTTTTTTAGGATGAATGTTTCTGTCTCTACACATACTTAGTCCTGCCATGAGTGCAGGGGACTGGACTAGATGACCTCTCGAGGTTCCTTCCAGTCCTATGATTCTATGATTTCCTGAAGCTGGCCCTTTTAATAAACTGTCATATTTTCTGGTCAATCTTACCCTAAGCCCTTGGAAAATAAGAAAAACAAGAGAAATGATTGTTTTCTCTTCACAGTGTATTATCTGGGAAGTAGAAGGATCGGTTTTGCTAAACTGTGCAGTCTCAATGCTTGATCAGCACTTGTGACTGTGGGTCATGCTTCTCCACCTCCACTCAGGGCTCTCTTTATTCCAAGAGACCTCTTTTGAATGAGACCATCGCTCCAGTCAAAGCCTTCCCCTGATTTTACTGAGGAGTGCAAACCACTTCATTCCGCCTTCCTCTCCAAGGCTCCACATTCCTTCATTCAAGAGTATTCAGGCACCAGCTGTCACACCCAAGATCAAACAAATGACAGTTTCAATTAAAGATGACGCTGATTGTTTAAGAAAAACAGAGAGAACAAACAGATAAAAACAAAGAAAAGAACTTGCATTTATCTTGCTAGGTTCAGGCTGTGAAAAGCCTCACTTATATGGCTAAGGAAAGATACATTGCGGAAATTTAAGTCTGGTAACATTCTGAACTTTATCAGTCTAGATTTAGCCTTGTCAGCTGTCACTGCTTCCCCTTCCATGCTGATTATGGTTTCTCCCCAGTGGTTTGTCCAAGAAGTGACTGACCCTTTTGATATTGTAAGCAATATCTTTGGTTTTGTGTTTAGAGACGTTATCCCAGTGTACATTTGTTCAGACATGTGTCTTCTCCCCCATCTTTGACAGCTATGGTTCAGGGAAGAGAACAAAGGCCCTCAGAAAAATAATGCAGAATGATTATGGACAAAAGGATTTCTCTCCAGAATAAAGATTGCAGGCAAGAATAAAGGTTCCATTATAAGCACCATTTGGAACTCTCTCATAACTTTTGGTAGCAAAATTGTTTTATCTAAACACATGTTTGTTTGTGGGCTTTCCTAAGGTGCTTATCATCACCATAGTATTTGTGGTAACTGTGCACCTCATATACAATAATGAATTTTTCCTGCCTCGTATTACAAGTATTTTTATCCTCGTTTTACAGATGAGGGAACCAAGGCATCCAGATTAATGCCCCGATCCTTTTCCAAGTTGTGTGTAGGCAGATCCTTGCAAATACATAGAGCCCTGTTGACTTCACCGGGGCTGTGTGGCACAGGTGGTCTACCTGCACAGAACTTCTTAAGAATTTAGCTGAAGACAGAGAGCTAAGAGAACTCAGAACTCATACATCAGGGCCTTTACCACAAGGCCATCCCTCTCTGTAGGCTTGAAAGTTGTTTATTCTGAACAGGAAGGAGAGTTTTTCTACAAAGTATGAGCAAATTGGTCTACCTGGAATCTCGTTATGAAAATCTGATTTACACGGTAAGCACTTAGGGTGGGATCCACAAAGGTACTTAGGCACTTAAGCCTCATTGTTAGGCACCACTGCCTAACCTTTTAGGTGCCCAAACCCACTCAGCACTTATGTTTTTGCAGTAAAAATTCCCAAGGCACCTATGTGCCTATCTCCTGCCTAAGCTGCAGAGCGATTCATTCTAACAATTTCTTTGGTCTAATTAATATTTAGATAGTCAATTTAATAAAAACATAACTTCAATAGGAGGGATTGAGGGAGATCCACATCAGACTATTCAATAGCCTATACCTAAGGGGTGGCAATTTTCCTCAGGAGGCAGAGGGGGTATTTACAGCAGGGGTCTCCCACATCCCAGGTGAGTAACCCAACCATGGGGCTAAAGGTTCTAAGGAAGGTGCTCCTCCCCCTCTCCCCTGGCTGTTTTGTGTGGAGTTAGGTGGCCTCTGAGTACTCCTACCAGATCAGGCCCTGCATATGACTTAGGCGACCAAATGCCCCACTCCTCCTGGTCTGTGAATCACAAAAGGAGATAGGTAGGTACCTTCCGGCAATTGGGACTCAGGCACCAAACTCCAAAAGAGGTGGGGGGCGTAGCACCCTACTCTCGCCAGCATCTCCCATTGGCTAGGTTAGGTGGCTCCCGGCTTAGCATGCTGGCTTTTGTGGATCACATTCTAAGGTGCCTTTCTCTCGCCAATCATTGTACAGGGAGCCCAGCTGCCTAACTCAGGGTTTGTGGATCACTGTGTTGTTCCTGAGATTTTCTAGGCGACTAAAAGTTAGGCTCTGTGATGCTCAGCAAACAACACCTAAGTCCAGGGATGCAGGCCACATCCGGCCTGCCAGCCTATTTAATCCAGCCCGCGAGCTCCTGCTGGGGAGCGGGATCTGGGGCTTGCTGGAGCATGGGAGTGGGGTCGAAGGCCGCTCTGCGCGCGTGTGCCACAGCTCCTAGAAGCAGCAGCATGTCCCCCCTCCGGCTCCTACATTTAGGGGCAGCCAGGGGGCTCCATGCGCTTCCCCCGCCCCAAGCACGGCCCCTGTAGTTCCCATTGGCCGGGAACTGCAGCCAATGGGAGCTGCAGGGGCGGCACCTGAGGACAGGGCAGTGCGCAGAGCCACCTGGCTGTGCCTCCATGTAGGAACCGGAGGGGGGACATGCCACTGCTTCTGGGAGCTGCTTGAGATAAGCACCGCCCAGAGCCTTCACCCTTGAGCCCCTCCCGTGCCCCATGTTCCTGCCCTAGCCCTGATCCCCGGCCCACCCATCGAGCCCCTTGATGCCAGCCCGGAGGCCCCTCCTGCACCCTGAACTCCTCATTTATGGCCCCACCCCAGAGTCCGCACCCCCAGCCAGAGCCCTCACCACCTCCTGCACTCCAACCCCAATTTCGTGAGCATTCATGGCCCACGAATCAATTTCCATATGCAGATGTGGCCCTGGGGCCAAAAAGTTTACCCATCCAGGCCTTAGATAGTGCAGTGAAGGGGCTCAAACCTGCTAAACTCCCAAAAGCACTTAAACATGTTTTATTAATGAGACTATTCATATGCTTTAAAGTTAAGCATGGGCTAAAGTGCTTTGCTGGAGCAGGGCCATAGTGCTCAGCAACATGCAGGATCAAACCCATGAGTATTACAGAAAACTTTGCAGGTTAGATTAATCTGTAAAATCACCCTGATTTGAAATTTTAACTTCCTTTGTACCACTCTAGATTAAGAATGATTCATTCCTTCCCGAGTAGCTAAATCTCCTTGAAAATGTATGTGTGTTCACTGTGTTTAAAGAAATAGCTTGTCATTACACAAAGGTATTAACTATTACATCTAATGGCAATGAGGATAATTTGCAGATTCCCCCCAAAAAAAGCTTTGGGTGAAAGAGTTACAGCTGAAGCGTGTTTTAGTAGAGTCTAACTAATACTCAAATCCAATTCTACAGCTTTAAAAAAAAAAAGTCTGGAAATGAGTTAGAGATCCAGGCCCAAATCCTCAGAGGTACCTATGCCCATGTGACACCTCATCTGGCTCAGTCTGTTCCTCACCACTATATAATCCTCCCTCATTCACCATCACCTCACTTGATTTACACAGCTCACAAAACCTTAACTTTGCCCTTTGTTTTGTTCTGTAATGGAAATATAACGTTGGATTTATACTGCAGTTTTTATATATTGCTTAGCAAATGTGCTGTAAAGATTTTGAAAGGAACATAGTCCCAGGGTGCATTAAGTTATGTCAGAATTCAATAGATTCTCATAGTGTTGTGTATTGGAGCAGGAAAATATTTGTATGTTTAGAACTGGAATGATTGATCCATTTGGTGTTATGGAATGTGTAGATTACAGGGTCTCCTAGGTCTATATAAGTGTATGTAAAGCTTGCAAGTGTGTGTGTTTTAATTATGTGGTGTCACAGCTAACATATGTAAGCTGGTGTGTTATGCATAGTGGGTAATGTGAGTAGTGTTATGGGCTGGGATTTTCAAAGCAGTCTAACAGAGTTATGCACCTAACTCCCTTAGGTTCCTTTGAAAATCCCAGCCACGGTCTATTGAAAATTAATCCCTTGAATAGGAAATGAGTTTGAAATAGAAAATGGATTCGAAATAGGAATCTCGTAGTAAATTGTATACTTTTGCAAACTGCATGGGGGCAAAGTTAAATTGGGTGGGCTGTAAGTGAGGTAGGTGACAGTGATGAAATACATTTTTGGAGCTAACGGGCCAACGTTCTTTGTGGCCTTGCAAGTTTATGCAGTTTATCTAATAGTTTTGGCATGTGTCTGTAGCAGTGTTTCTCTGCAGAGTGCCACCCAATGGTTGTTTTTTTGTTGGATTGTTTGTTTTCCTTTCTGTAAATGATAATGGAATAGTGGATGGAGGGAAAGACATTTATTTTCTGCACTTTATATGGGGTATATGATGTAATCTCTTGATTGTAGTGGACAGTTGAGATTGAGGATGGCTTGTCTCCAGAAGGAAAGAAGAGGCAAGAAGCTAGATCCTTTGCTAGTGTAGTAAATTGGTATAACTCATCTGAAATTAGTGGAGCTCCACTGATTTACACCATTTGAAGGTCTGGCCCCAAGTTGTTGATGCCTCTCACTAATAATGTCTGATGAGGATGCTCCATGACCCAGGTGTGATGGATGGGTGGTGGTTGTTAAAGTTTGTAACCCATATTGCAAATGTACTTTATGTATGTTGGTTGAATTTAAGAAGGTTTTTGAGATTGGATTAGGGTATGAAGGCAGTTAAGGCTATTTTTGGAGTAGTTAATGTAATCTTTTACACCCATATCTTTATTTAGTGGTTGTAGAACCTGTGAGAATATTTTAATCTTGTCTCTTTCCCCTTAACCATTCCCTTCAGTAGTCTTAAATGCTTAGATTTTTATAACTGTAACATTCATTAGCATATGCAAAGAGTGGCAATCTTAACTTAAAATGTAAAAAGTTATTTTCCTGGCAAAAGGAGAGTTCCTGACCTATCCATCTGTCACCGGCATAAGAAGGTGAAAGATATCACTTGCTGCTAAGTTTAATTCATAATAGTAGTCAGGCTAAGCAAACTTTCAGTAAAGTATTGAACATATTTAAAAAAGATTTCCTCAAAGCAGGCAGCTGAAATTGCATTCATTCTAATGTGCTGTGTCTCTCTCCCCATCTGGTCTAAATGCTTTCCCTTGATGCTCTCTTCCCCCATCCTCTCTTTCTCCAGGCTCTCTAAATGCCTCCTGCAGCTGGCCGGGTATGTCTCTGTGTTCCTCCACATGCCCTTTCCCTCTGTCTTTCTCATGGGATTGACTTCCTCCTTACCTCCCTAGAGGTTTATAGCTAAGCATGGAGATGTTTTTGCTGCAGGGTTACAATTTTGAGAACATGGCATCACAGGAATTTAACTTGTAAATGAGAAGCTTGCTTAACGACATCCTGCACATTTTGTAGGAACACTTATTTTCCCCTGTATAAATCTGAATGCTTTAGTTGTAATACTCCATTCAGAGCGGTTTCCTTGGCATGCTCATTTGCATTAAATGCAGTGAAGGAAGGACAATTTAGCATCTAATCTGTGACAACTAAGGGGTTTCGATTCTTGATGACCTCTAGTGAACAACTGAGCTTCAGCTGGGATTTTGATTAGTGGACGCAAGTTAGCCTCTGCATAATTAAGATTGTAACCAGTTTTCCTTTATTTTAAGCCTATCTTCATTTAAAATTAATGTTACTTAATTAGTTAAAGTGTACAGTCACTTCAGTAGAGCTTATCACCATCATATCTGAGAACTTATATTTTGCCCCATTCTCTGAAAGTTCAGAAATGATCCACTTCAAATTTCATACGTGCAGTCTGGGGAAAGTGGATAATTATTTTTGGCTTGAAGAAAATTGGAGAAGCAGTTTCTGAAATAGGGAGTTTGAAACATTAGGTGTAAATCACATTTGGAAAAAAAAAGTCTTGCTCTTTTGTCATGCCATAGCTCAAGAATGGTTTGGCCTAGAAACTTCAAATTTGATTTATTCAAAAGAGCCTAGTTCCTCTTACCCTGAGAAAAGGGGGAATGCATAGCTTGGAAGTTTTTCACTGCCAAATTAGAGGTATCAGAACAGTCTGTTGGGCTCCAGCTAGGGTGACCAGATGTCCCCATTTTATAGGGACAGTCCCGATTTTGGGGTCTTTTTCTTATATAGGCTCCTATTATCCCCGACTCCCTGTCCCGATTTTTCACATTTGCTGTCTGGTCACGCTAGCTCCAGCAGATCTTATAATGTTTGCCACAAATGCGATGAATTTCTATGAACTTTTACACTGCAGCAAAATCATTGTTACAGTACTGGAGTAAGGATGTCAGTCTCCCCCCAACACACTGTGTCTACAGTTACACACACCATCAGCACACGTACACACAGCCTTCCCGACATCAGCACAATCACACTCAGAGAGTACATACACACACATATAAACATGGGTTAATGTACTCTCTCCTATGGAGCGTCTAATTCCTGCATGGACCCTAGTGGAGCTATATCACTAGGCTTTTAACAGTAAATGTTGGTAAACATAAATTTCACCATGCACACACTAACTGATGAAAAAATACTTCCATTCATAATAATAAAAATTTACAGCTAGGCAAAAGTAAGAAAATTGCTGCTTGAGAACTTAGTAGCATTTGATTTAAGGATATTTACTTTGTATATTTTGTAGGGCTGTCAAGTGAGCACTGTACACTTTATATTCTCTGTTGTAACTGAAATCAATATATTTGAAAATGTAGAAGAACATCCAAAAATATTTAATACATTTAAATTGGTATTCTATTGTTTAACGGTGCCATTAAAACTATGATTAATTGTGATAAAAAATTTTAATCGCAATTAGTTTTTTGTGTTAATCACAAGTTAACTGCGATTAATCAACAGCACTAATATTTCGACAAGTGATGTTGACGATTTGTGTTTCAGTGGTTACAAAGCTTTACCTTTTTGAATCTCAATGCTTGTCATTAAATAATTGCTTTACTTCTTCCCCTCCCCTCAGCTGCCTGGCCCTCTCCCTCCCCCCATAATTTCCCACAACAGTGGAAATGTATCTAGCTAAAAATAGAAAAAATGCTTAAAAATAAACATCAATATTATCCATCAAAATTATATAAAAAAACTTGAGTTCTGCCAAGCCTGTATCTAATCCACTATCCACCAGTGAACGTTTTTACCCCCTCATAGATTCCTCTGGACTTTTTCAGCCCTGCCTCTGGTGTAGCTTAGAAGCCACCACACTCACTAGAACTGGGTCAATGAGCTTCCCCTCCCATGTATATCCACCACCACTACACATTCAAATCTGGGCTAATGAACTCATACCCATGAAGCAAATAAGTGTCGTTTTGATAACATTCTATTGCAATTCTAGCAAATGAGAGACCAAAATATGATGATAAAAATAGGTCTAATCTACAGTGTAACTTAATTACATAACTCCAGGGCTCGAACATATCCTTGACAACTTCATTATTTTTAAAAAAAGAAAGAAAATCCCATAGGAAAAAAATTGTTATGATTTAATTTTCTAAATACAAGTAAAAACTTCAGGAGGAAAAAAAGTCTCTTAAAGGAACACTGAAGTTTAACAAAACAAAACAAACCTCACAAACACTGAACAGCCAAGAAACTTTTAGTTAAAGTGAACAAAAAAGTTGGAGAATATGAAAATGTGAGGTTAAAACAACCAAAACAATAGTAATTTCTCCTTCGTATTCCTGGTGCCCTGCACACCCTCTTTCTAAATTAGATACATGTGTATGATAATTATCACAGCTAATTTACATTTTAAACCCTCTATTTTTTTCAGTTTGGCTATGAACTGCTGTGGTTGGGACCTTTTAAATCCTGTACAATTTGGTAGTTTGCTTAAGGATTTAGATGTCTACATCTACAGAAACTGGTTACAAGTAGTAATTTCTCACTCTAAATGTTGTTTTAGGCAGATTGCAGAGGTTCTTGAAGGCAAGCTGCTCTTGCTTGCAGCTTAAAGCTCTAGGTATTTCTTTCACAGACCAAACACCTTCCCAGCCTGGGCTCAGTCCTTCTCCCTGCCCCCTGCCCCCCTTGGTCTTTGTTTCTGGCCTTGTCTACACTACAGGGAAAAGTCAATCTAAGCTATGCAATATGAGTTCCATGAATAGCATAACTCAAGTCGATGTAGCTTAGATCTACTTACCGCAGGGTCTACACTACACAATGTCGATGGGAGACGCTCTCCTGTCGACTCCCCTTACTCTTTTCGATCCGGTGGAGTACAGGAGTCAACAGGAGAGCAAGCCGCAGTCAATTTAACGGGTCTTCACTAGACCCGCTAAATTGACCGCCAATGCATCAATTGCTGCATGTCAATCCCTTGGTAAGTGTAGACAAGTCCTTAGATGTTCACAGCAGCCATCCTTGGTGTGTGCCTCCCCTGCCTTAAATAGATTTTACATGTGGCGGGAATCCTTTGTTTTCCAGTGTGGTTCCTCCCCCCACCCCTCAGTGGAAAAATACTGGTATTCCATCGTGGAGTCCAGTACCAGGTGATATGATCACATGTCCCTGCAGTGTCAAAGCAGCCATGAGTCAAAGGCTGTTTGTAGCATCCCAGGAAAGCTTCTCAGGAAGATGGGAGATTAGCATCTTCAAAGACCTATTGTTCTCCATAATGGTCCATTGACTTGTCCCCAGCTAGCCAGCCAAACGGATTGCATTCTGTCTGGTGGGTGGTCCCCAGGTGCAAACACTTTTGTAGTACAGATGTATAGTCAATATTCCTAACCTTAGATACAAAAGTGATACATGTATATAAATAGGATAATCATATTCAGCAAAGCATAACCTTTCCAATGATATCTCACATGACCTATTTTGCATAAAGTACATTATGATTATGACACAATCATATCATATTATTACTGTGAAAAACATGGGAAGCAGTGTTTCAGAAATCATCTGCTTTCTATGGGATATTTTAATTATTTATTTATTGTTTAAAAAATGACACCCAAAAACTGAATACTTCAGCCAAAAACCAAAATATTTCAATTTAGATATCCTGCCTTAGTGACTCATGGGAGCTATAATCTGTTTTTACGTATATCCTCATTCTACTCTATGGACTGGGCTCCCCATCTGGTTTAGATCTCCCATGATGCAGCTGCCTCCCCTCACCATCAGGGAAGACCATGGTGCATCATGGGAGGTGTTGTCTGACCGGAGAGCTAGACCTGTAATGGAGAATGGGAGCATGAAGCAGTTGAACTAAAACATCCACATGGCCCCACAGCAGCATTTACAAATAAAAATATTTTGTTTTTTGGCCAAAATATTCTAATTTTTGACCTTCTGTTGAAAATTTGATTAAAAACAAATTTTTTCCTTGAAAATTTCTATGATGAAAAATGAAGGTTACTTACTTGTAACCAGAGTTCTTTAAGAGGAGCCTTTGCATAATCACACTTGGGGGGGGGGGGGTCCAGGTACCTGCGCCACAAGCTTCTGGAACTTTCTGGAAAGCAGTGTCCATTGGGGCCACATGACCCTCTGTCTCCCTCCCGTCCTGGAGTGTTTTCCAGAGTATGAAAGGGAGAGTGGCCTCAACCACTCCTCAGTTCCTTCCACTAATTTGGGAATATCTAATTTGAGACTCCAAAAAAGTGGGGAAGGTGGGTAGGGAGTGTGAATATGCAGAGGCACATCTCAAAGAACTCCGGTTACAGATAAGTAACCTTAATTTCTTCTTTGAATGGTCACTGTATATTCCCATTGTGGAAGTTTAGCAAACAGTACAATCCACAGGAAGGTGGGCTGAGGAGTTGTGGATAAACAAGGACAGGAGAAGTGCCAAACAAGCATCAGCTCTGGATGCCAGGTCAGGAGTGAATAGAAGCAACTCATCTTGCTCTCCCCCCATAAAGTCTTAATAATGGAACATTTTTTCCAAAAACACATATTACTGCAGTATCCATCATGCAACATGATGCCATGACAACAGTATGAGGGCATGCCACAAATGCTACCTCTGTCCTGGAGGAGGACTGACAATTCCAGGAGGTGGAAGTTCTGTCAGGTCATAATTGTGAAACATTAGTGCAATAGATGGACAACCTTTGGACCATGATGGACTGACTCCTCATGTCAGCTCCATTTCTCCAATGGATTGGGGAAACTTACAGATAAACTTTGACCTGATATAAATAATGACTACGTTCTCTGAATATGCAAAAATATGATACCTGCCTCCCCGAATGTAAATGAGGCCCAGGGACATGCGAATATTTTAGTGGTCTGAAAGAGATGGACACCTCAGACATCCTAGACTGTTGGGATGGAGATGCAGGTAGGATCACCTGTTCTGTAAGAATGCAACTTGGGATAGTCATTAGGCTTATATCTCACTAACTATTTGAGCTATCAAGAATGGTATCTTCATTTAAATAGTCTAAAACAACAGTTAAGGAGGACTTTATCAGGTCTGTCTACCTAGAAGCAGCCCAGGTGGGAGATCTCTTTCAAGTCATAGAGTAGGTTTGACGATCAAAACTCCTGTTTTTTCATTAATGTCTTTTAGACTTCAGCATAACACTCATAATCAAGAGTGTAAGCAATCTAGAGTTAAGATGTCAACCAGAGAAATTTCAGACCTGGGTCAAGACTCCCCCCTCATCTCATGGACCAGAGACCCAGCTTGGAAAGCAAGATTTTATGGATATTAATTTCATAATCATGATATTGATGAGAGACTTACCAATCTCTAACTTTGCCTAATGACAGCTGGACCAACATTCAAAATCCTCTTAACTGAGTAGAATCAAGTGCAACATACAGAGAAATTCCTGTTCTTGATGCAGGGAAGAAGTGCAATATTGAATCAGAACCAGATGCAAGCATGGTATCCCTGTTAGGAAAGGACTTAACTGATACTATACAACAATATAAGATGGAGCCCTTGCTAGAGCACTTATACTGTTGATTGAAAAATTCTTCTAAAATAATCTACCAATACATTGACTTTCCCTGGTAGATGATATATTGGATACATCCAATGAGGATACTGAATTTTATGAACAGGAAATTACATAACTGGCTAGAGTAAACCCGTCTTTGGTGGTCTGTATAATGCATTCCCATAATGCTGTCCATCAGAATTTAGACATTCAAATTTCATGAAGGGGAGAAAAAACCTTGAAAGCCAGGGAAATAACTCTCAGTTCCAATAACTTCAAGTGGAACCACATCTCCCACTGAGATCACAAACCTTGGAGTAGATAGAAATCAAGATGAAGACTCCCTTACACTCTCTAGGACAATTACTGCAGATGGCAGGAAGGTGATAAGGAAACTCCCAGGAAAGCAAGTTCTTCCCTGGTCTTACAAAATGAGGCATCTGAAAAGTAGGGTCTTGGGAGTTCCTAGTTTCACAAAAACGTGGTAGAGTCATGAAGAGCTTTGCCCTGATCTCAGATATAGTCTGGTATTAAAGCTATCCCGTAACTGCACCAGTAAGTAACCTGTCCACAGCAGATCTGAAATATTTCAAGGATTCGGTGATCACACATGTTCTAAATGGGTATGAAAGTACCCTTGTTTGTGTAAACTGTTAGGGGAGAAACGTCTGGACACTCTATTAAGGATCATGTCAGGCATTTTATACCACAAATAGATACCCAACCATTCATGGAGAATAGTCATGACAACCAGGCATTTGATGGAACACTTGGTGTCATAGAAAGGAAAAGAAGTAAGGTATAGTTTTACTGATAGAGGTCATTGACCCCAAACAGAAGTATATGTGTAAAGAGACAGATGTGACTCTTAATCTCCTCTTTTTCAAACTAACTATCCCAAGTTCCTTCAGCCTTTGCTCATATGGCTTACGTTCCATCCCGCTGATCATTTTTGTCTCTCGCCTCTGGAGCCTTTCCAGTTTCTCTACTTTTTATACAGAAGTGACCACAAACAGACACAGTACTCCAGCTGAGGCCTAACCAGCGCTGAGGAAAACGGTACTATCACCTCCCATGACTTGCAAGGTATGCCTCTGTTAATGCAACCCAAAATTGCATTTGCTTTTTTTGCAACAGCACTGTACCTTGGAGTCTTCAACACCCCTGCTTCACACCTTCTTCTTGCAGATTAACAATAGGTGCATCCCAGTACCTGAGTCCATTTGAAGCATTTCCCTATGCCAGGTATCCAGCACCTGACCCTGGCAACTTACAGAAATCTCAGATCCTCTGTCCTCAAGGGAGCAGTGTACCCCAGTTAAGTAGTTTTACCTTAAACCACCATTCTGGTATAACATGCAGCACTTGTAGTAAAACTAATGGTTTATTTAAGAAGGAAGAGTGATTCAACTCAAAACAAGAGGGAGTGATGGAAACAGATGATGACAATACAAAACAAAATCATAAAATGCAGACCTGGGTCTACACTTATTATTATCTTTCTTATCTAATACAGCAGGTTTTCCCCCAAAAGTTTTGTCTGTGCACAACTGGCTGGCTTCACAGGAATCAGGATCCAATTTTTCATGAGAATATCACCACTCCTCAAGATGTTTCCTCAGTGAATGAATACAGAGTGCCTTTCCCCACCTTGCATCATACTGAAACAGTCTTTTATCTCTATTCACAGGTAGGGCAATTGTCCATCTGTTGTAATATTCCTTTTTTTACATTCAAGCGGTTTCAGTTGTTTGCAGTTGTCTCTGATGGTTTTCCATTGAAAGTCTTGGGATAGAGCAAGGCTAAACGACTGAGCCTTGCTTTACATCCCTAGCTAACTAGGGCTGGGTAACAACTCCCTCCTGCTTGAATGGGCTGTCACCTTGATGTTATCCCCGGTGACTAACTTTTACTCCAAGGCCGGAAAGCATTGTCATGGTTTCCACAGGACTGGTGCTCTGACCCCAGCCTTGGAATAGTCTCTGGGAGAAATCCTGTCAGTGAGCCAGACCTCCTAGGGGGTCGCTCTTACTCCAAGGTGAGCCACTTGACTTCACTACCTCCTAATATTATACCTCAGAGCATTCAGCACCACTGCCTCACACCATGAGCTCTGTTTGATGAGTCCCACTGGGATGGATAACTGAAAGAGACTTGTACACCCCTAGGGAGAAATGAACCTCCTCTCAGGGTACGTCTTGACTACCCGCCCAATCGACGGGTAGCGATCGATCTTTCGGGGATTGATTTTTTGCATATAGTGTAGATGCGATAAATCGATCCCCGGTTGGTCTCCTTTCGACTCCGGTAATCCACCCCGGCGAGAGGCAGAAGCGGAGTTGACGGGGGAGCGGCGGCAGTCGACATTGCGGCGTCCTCACGTAGCTGAAGTTGCGTAACTTACATTGACCCCCCGCCCCTAGTGTAGACCTGGCCTCAGCCACCATTGTAAAGACATTAGGGTTTATTAATCAGCTGGAACACGGTATAGAAAGTCCTTCATTAGCACAGAGAAAAGAAAGTTACAGCTTGGTCCGTTCTGGTTAGCCCAGAGCCCCAGTCAAACAGTATAACCCACTCTGTCCCTCTGTGCCCTCTTTATCCCAGTTTCCAGGCCAGTCCCACCTGGCCTCCTCAGTCCTTTATTCTCCAGCTGGTCAAACACAGCTGGCTTCCTGTGGGCCATTCATGGTCATTAGTTGCTAGGAACCGAATGTCCCAGTGATTGGATTTGCCATTGTCTTCATGAACCCTCCATTGACCTGGGCCCCCAAACTCAAGACAGCTAGGTGCCATTCCCACCTTTGTTGTAGCCTGCCTGAGAGTAAACAGCCTTTCTCACCACCTAGTTAACCATGCAGCATATAGGGGAAATTGAGGTACACACAGCACAGCATAGGGGGAGGGATAGCTCAGTGGTTTGAGCATTGGCCTGCTAAACCCAGGGTTATGAGTTCAATCCTTGAGGGGGCCATTTAGGGATCTTGGGCAAACATCTGTCAGGGGACAGTACTTGGTCCTGCTAGTGAAGGCAGGGGACTGGACTCGATGACCTTTCAAGGTCCTTCCAGTTCTAGGAGATTGGCATATCTCCATTTATTATTATATTCATCCAAAATATTTACAGAAAATTCCATCTCCTTCACAAGCATACTTTCCATATAGTTACAGTATTCCTTAAATACTACCCATACATAAATCTCACAATGAGTATGAGTCTTAATAAATCATGAGCTTTCTGTAGATACCTTACGTGTTACCTTTTATGGATAACAATACTGCAACACACATTTGGTGTAGTGATTTTGTCAGATCTGAGGTGAGAGTTGTTTGCAAAGAACTTTGCCCTTTGTCAAGGAGCCTCTGTGTCACACCAGATATCTCTCTTTTGCCTTTGCCTCCAAAGGTTACAAAGAGACTCTGAAAACAAAAGGCAGTCTTTTCTGAAGCATAAAATGGCTCCTGCAACACCACATCTTATTTCTCCTACAGAGGGTATATAACAAAGAAATCTTTGGATCTTTGAATCTCAGAATGGATAGATAGATATAGTACTCTCATATCCTCAGGGAGCCTCTGATCCTGACATCAGTTCTTAGCCTGTCAGAGTCTCATAAATCTGATCCTGGCAGCTGAATTAGCCCTTAAGAATGGTCTAGGAGCCCAAGAGAATCTCAAAAATTCCTTCCTAGAACCAAGGGAACTAACAGCTCCAGGACCAAATAAATTGGCTTTTACAAGGTCTGATAGTAAAAGAGTCCAAGAATGGATCAGTTTCTCTGTTCTCGCCTGCCAGGCAAGGGTCTGAAGATGGAGCACTGGAAGGGGAAAACCTTCTCCCAGATAAGCATGGCATCAAGTATGTACATCTGAAAATGTGTGAAGCGCAGCGTGAAAACACTCTTCTGTAACTGAGAGATCCACCATTCCAGATCTGATCAGTAGTTTGTAATGCATTTCCTCTTGCCAGTATTGCGAGGACCTCCACACTGATATGTTTGTTTATGGCACTATGTTGGGCACAGAATCAGCAGTTCTGCTGCTCATGGTATTGGAAATGTTGTACTGGACTCCACTGACTTGGGCGGATCCAGGGCCTCAGTGGTACAGAGACACCTAGACAAGTGACTCTCAAGAGTCAGATGCCAGATCCTCATATTGGCTGGATCCGAGGTAATAGGATCCCTTCTTGGCAACTGTGCTTGAGAATCCTTCATGTTTGACTGTGAATCTGGATTTAGGCTCTTGAACCTGGATCCATTTAGATCCAAAGCCATACTTATCAGCCAGGGATCCATACGCATTTTTCCATAGCTTTGGATCTGTGCTCTGCTGTGGATCTGGGTTTTGTAGCTCCCAGATCCATGCTTGGCTGCTAAGTCTGGGTTTTGAAGCCTTGAATCCATGCAAGGCTGCTGGATCTTGTGATTGTGTTGGTGTTGGTCCTGCTTTGAGCAGAGGATTGGACTAAATGACCTCCTGAGGTCTCTTCCAACCCTAGTATTCTATGATTCTATTATCTGCATCTGGATTTTGTAGCCCTGAATCCACACTGTGGGATCCAGATCTGGATTCTGCAATCCCAGATGCATGCTAGGTTGCCGGATCCAGATTTTCCAGCTCTGGGACCACACTAGGCTGCCAGATCCACGTTTTGCAACCCCAATTCTATGCTTGGCAGCAGAATCCAAACTCTGTGGATCCAGATTCTGTGGAAATTGGATTCAACAGCCAAAGAGCCCCTTTAGGACAAAGCTAGGTTCCTAGGTCAACCAGGACAGACCCAGTGACCAGCTTGAGATGCTTCCCCCATGTAGAGGTGCAAGGGGAAGCCAAACCTGCTTCTGTGGGACAATCTTTGAAGCCAACTCTGAAATTACTTAGTGCCAGTTTGTCAACTGGGCTAAGGAGCTTCCCCTATGAGCAGGAGTGTGTGAGGAGGCTAAACCTCTCCTATGGGATGCTTCCCACAAGCCAACACTGGACTTATTCATTGCAAGCTTAGTTGACGGGTGTGATGCTTTCTTGGGGTACCCAGGATGGTGAGTCATCTTATTACCTCCCTGCCTCAATGAAAGAGAGACTTGTTTATGCTTAACTGGGTGTCATCTCCCTGACACCACCAGTCTGTTAGCAACCCAAACAATCTTCTCAGGGACAGCCCTTACTTTGCCTTGTAGGTTAACAATAGGTGTACCCCAGCCCATGGGCCCCTCTGAAAGCATCCCCCTGTCACTGGACAGGCACACAAATGGCCAGGTTTGCTGTCCCCAAGGGAACACTGTACACACAGATTGACTAGTACAATTCAGTATCAGGTCCTTCGTAACATCACGGCACTGAGATTTATTTATGGTGAAAACAATGAAAAGTTTATGATCAAAGGTTAAGATTTAAGAGATAGCGAGTAAGGAAACAATAGAAATGTTTACTTATAAAACAAAAAGTGGAACATGCGTCCTAGAGTATAAACTTACCTTTAACAGGCTAAAATCATTGTCTAAAGCTGTTTCTCACCAACAGCAATTTCCCAGCATCACCAGCCAACATGCCTGGGAATCCCTTTCCATGAATGCAAAAAGCGCTATCCTTTTTGCTTCCTCAGTGAAGGATAAAGATGTGACCTTTTGCTCCAAGGTTCATTGTTTTGACCCCAGAGTCAGAACGATCCCCATGACATATTGCCTGGTGTGCTGGCTGCAAATTGGCTTCACATCTTCCTGTTGATGCATTGCCTTTCCATGCTTATTTTGTATGTGAACCAAGGCAGACAGGAGAATATGCATTGTTTTGGCAAAACTTGTTTGTCAACCCTGCCTGGGACACAGACTCAAAAATATATTTTCAGTACATATACGCAACTTCCTAGAAATCATTCGCACACACGTCTCACAATGATTGTGAAGATCAGTAGGACATAAGCTTTTATTAGATACTTCTCTTGACCTTCTTTGGATAAATACTATGGAAGCAGTGTACTAGGTGTAGTGAGTTTGTCAGGCCTGATAGGAGTTGCTGTTGTAGAACAGTGATCCCTTTGTCAGTTGGCATTGAGGGTTCTTAGGGTCACAACAAGGCCTGAGAAGCCCATTAGTAGGGCTGTCTGAGGTGGCTCTCCCACTCCTGCAGGTCCATACAAAGCCCATGCTGGGTGGGCATCACTTCGTCTTTTAAAAGAAAAATTTGATTATGTGAGAAACTAACTATAAACAAAACATGACTAATGACGGGGAGAAGAAAAGGCTGAGGACCTTATTGAGGTGCTCGCTGCACCTTTGGTGGTTAGAAAGGAACTGAGGGTGGCTGGGGCCACTCCCCCTTTCACAGCCCCACAGCTCTCCAAGATGGGATGGGGAGAAAGAGGGAGGGGCATGTGGCCCCCAATGGACATTGCTTTCCAGAAGGTTCCAGAAGCTCCTGGGGAATTTTCAGAGGATTCCACACAAAGAAGGTGTAAGGTAACCTCATGAATGTGAATAGAAGGTAGATGGATATGGGGCAGAATTAAAGTTGTTTGGGGTACTTTACCTCTCTATTTCCATACTCTCCATTATTTTGTTTGAGGTTTGTTGTTTTTACTTGATAGAAAATTTGCTTACCTTCCAATTTATTTTTAATTTTTAATTTTTTTTAAACGTCCACTAAGAAATCAGTTTCCTCTGCTAACTGCCATTAAGTTCCCCAAGACAGAGGCAACTCTTCAGTGGTAGAAAGTGAAAACATTCTATTACTGTCATTGTTTCACAAGGTTTTGGTTTATAGGTAACATTCTGAAAGCCTCAAATTATATAGCAGTGCTAAATGAAAAACCACCCAGCATTGTGTGCAGTAACTGACATTAAGTGCCCTCTGGAGCAGCTAATCAGTCATTTTCCATTGACATTAGATGTTTTGATTCCATTTAATGTAAATTGATATTAAATGGGAACAGTGGTAGTGAATTAGTGCAAAGTGCCCTGGTGCATGGAACCTTTTTTAAAAACGAGTGATCATTTCCATTATACGTGTTGATAATATCTGTACATTTTATCCTGGCTGAAATTTTGCCATCTTTTCTTCAATGAAACATGGATATTCATAGTCCTATTCTCATTCTGTGAATTTGCCTTAGGCAGATGTTTACCATTTTCACTTTGTGAGTCCTTTTTTTTGGTGTCAAAAACAGCTGCTCACAGTAACTGTGGAAACTGCCTGCCATTTTGTTAAAATTTAGAAACAAGAATGACAATAGTTTCACTTTCCAGCTGCAGGGCTGTCTAGGAGGTTCTAATATATGCATCTGTCTCTACAGAAGATCTTTGAGTGGTATCTAATAGATTTGTATGTGAGAGGAACAAGAGACATGCAGAAGAAGCCTTTTCCAGGCCTAAATCACTTCCCATATTGTTTTAACGTTCTCAAGTGAGAGCAAAGAAAGAGTTGTATTTTACCTGATTACGGATAACTCCGTATAATTCTGCTTATAAACTTGCTAAGTTTTATTTCACATCCCCTATATTCCCACCCATGTGTCAGACTCTTGAACAGTTGCCTCCATGTCATCTTCCAAGCAACCTCATTCGAATGGTACAGCTTCCTTCATCGCACCCGTAAGGCCCCTACCCTCCTAACTTCGACACCCCTCTTCAAAGTCCTTGTGCCATACTGTCTGTGATGGATCTTGTTGATTTGCATAGAAAAGCCCTTTTGTTGTGCCCTTTCCCTAACCTTTGTCTACCTGCCTGTTTGTCTGTCCTTGGGCTGAGATCTCATCGGGGCAAGGACCCTCCCTTGTATGTCTGGAAAGCACATAGAATATAACGGGTGTTGCTGCAAACAAATAAATAAAGAAAAATGGTTGGGATTTTCAAGAGACTAAAATAGAGTTAGGTATCCAAGCCCCATTGAAATTCAAAGCACCTAACTCCCCAGGGTTCCTTTGAAACCCCCTAGTCAGTATCCTGAATGAATATTTGCATATACTGCAGGGATATTGCATATGTCCAGCTTTTGAGGTTTAATCTGTACTGGTATATCTAATTTCAAATAACTGATTTGTATCTATTGAGCCACACAGACAGTAACCAGTGGCATGCACACGTAGCATCAGATGGCGAGAGAGGCACAGGTAAAGGGAAAAGGAAGATGCTGCAAATAAATATACAGAAGCTGTGGGCATAAATATTGTAGATTTAGATACATAAAACCAAGCGGTAGGCCGATCTCTAGGCAGGCCGACCAGAGCTATAAGCAGTTGGCATTCCTGAAAGATGGGCCAAATGACTTGTGACTTTACAAAACTTAACCTGCCATGAAAGCTTATCCTGAATGACACAAGGGCGATAGCCTGTTGAAAACGATCCAGTACTACTACTTTCCATTTAACCTGTGGGATGGAAAGTTATCTGACTGGTTACAATGAGCAAACATGAATGTGGATCCCCAGAGATGTGTCAGCACTCTACAGCATTCAAAGCTCATTGTCAAACCAAATTAGGAGAAGCCTGCCACATATGAGCAAGCAGAACAGTGTGCAAGATGTTAAAATGTCTGAAGTGAAATAGGCTCCCTCCACTGTATTCCCCCTCGCCCCTCCTTCCCAATGACCTGTGTTTGCTAGTGCTGAAGATATTGCAATGTCAGCAGCCAACAGGAGCTACTAAAGAGGATTGCAAAATGCAAATCTCATAGTTTATGTTAAGCTCCTGTTTACTTCCCATTCTCCACCTTGCCTAATCTGTGCCCCGGCAGAGATGTGCTTGTGCCCATTGGCTGTGAATAGCCCAGAGCAAGGATAACACCTTCGGGGGATTCTTTTTTGTCTGTAGTGCTGTGATGGCTGCACATGGGCCTCTGAGCTACTCTCTCTGCTCCAGGGGCTATGGCTGGAATTCTGGAGCAGCAGATGGAATCAGTCTAAAACACCCACAGGCAGCTTTCAAGTGTGACTATTGGACATGGGGGAAGAAAAGCAATGTAAGGAATTATGGATAATGTATTTTCTTTGCTGGTCCTCAGAGACCTCCTTGTGGAACCACCTTCTTTACCTCTCCTGTGTATTAATGAACATATTGGATTGGGTGACTAGAGGTCTGTTTTGTGCAGTGTTCCATCCGGTAATATCGAAATTGCTTTAACCATGTTTCAGTATAATCGACCAGATGGCTGATCTTTCCATACTTAGCAGCTGGCCACTCCTCTGCAATTCCTCTTACCCTGTAATCTCTTTCATCAAGGTGAATTTACATCAAGTTACCTCTTTGCGGGGTTACTGGGACTTTTGCCTGCGCTAGGGTGCAGTGGAAGTTGGAACGTTCCAAATCATGTCGGACTGGGATCTGAATCATCATAATCTATGGAGTGGGGCTGCACGTGCAACAATACAACAGAGAAACTCCATCTTGTGGTGTCAGGGGGCAGTTCAAAGGGAGGAAGCATGATGGTCTACTGTAAGTGCAAGAAAAGCCACAGATGGCCAGAAGTGTGAGTGAGCTTCTTCCTAGTAGCAAGCAGCCCTGATCCTGTCCTTTTGCTTCCAGAACTCCTCTGCACCCACAATACTAAGAACCGCTAACCACCCTTGCCTCCCAGCTGCCAACGTTGTTTGCTTTCCTCATTAACAAGCGCAACCCAACCTCACACAACTCCAGGTGCCAACAAACTGCCAAACCTGCTCCACCACGTGGCAACACTGAGAGATGGCCCAGTTTTCTGTTTAAAATAATCTCATCACCCGATAACTGGCTCCTACAGTTGTGTTTACCAGAATGTGATACTGACACAATTGGGGGGGAGGTGCCTTTTCTGTAGGAACTCAAGCTAATTCCCTGTCTAGGGCAGGAACACATTTTTGCTCACACCCGTGTATGCATATCATGTATCTGATAGATTGTGTGGTGCACTCTTCTGCCATATACACTCTTAGGCCAAATCTCTCAGAGGGCACTTGGATTATTGCCTTCAGTCAGGTCCTTCCCCTGGGTAAGAGCTCATTGGGGAGACTTGGGTTGAGATGGGAACTATAGTCAGATGCCTCCAAAGTGAGTACTACACTAGGCAAACCGGTAATCTTAGGTGGCCTGTCTTCTGGGGCACAACATATGAATGCGTGAAGCAGGGAAAGGCAGTGCCCTTCCCTCGCCTCCCAGCCATGCAAGGGTTTGATGGTTCTCCTAGTTAGTTAGTTAATTAGTTAGTTTTAGGCTTATGAGGATTATCAGAACGAAGCTTTGCCTTGTTTTTCACCAGAATACTGAGGGGGCTATGTTCTTGCCCACCCAGGCAGCAGAGACACTGACAATGGCTCTTTTGTGGTAATTCTGTCTGTATCGGGCTAAATATACATTTCCAAGAATACAACGCACAGTCCTAATAGGGATGACCTTAGGAACTGTGGGTAAGTCATAGGAGCCCCCAATGCTTTCTCCAGTTCTGATTCCTCTCCCTTCCCAACACAGCACACCCACACACTAGCAAAAATGCCTCCTGCCCATGTAGAGCCCCCCCTAATTCTCAGCCAAAAATATTCCTCCTATCTATCCTAAATATTCAAACACATCAGCTTTGTGTGCACGATGGCAATTTCACCACACACACATCTTGTCCAACATTCAGAGAACCATTTTTCTCATGAACCAGCCTTGTCTGAGATCCTCAGGGAGGTAAGGAATTAAATGAAATGTATTTTTAAAAGAAAAGCAAGAGAGCCCTCCTGCTGGAGGTGAATAAAGTTGAGACAGCTCTGTCAGCCACATGCCTCCGCTTGGCAGGGAGCTGTCAGTAAGCTCTTTAAAGTTGGGGAGTTTATGGAGGCAAAACAATCGTGTGTGTCACTTGCAATCTGCATGCACAAATTACATTATATCGAAAGCGGGGGAAATCATCATTATTTATATAAATATATCTTGTAGATTTCATTAAGATTAGGTCAGGCTTTAGAGTTATCACATACAGGCTTGTTTGCCGTTTTGTTAATCTCCATTTTGCAAATGCTGATTAGTGCCATACAACTCTCTTGCGGTTTACGGCAAAATGCCTTCCCTCTCCTCTTTTCTTTTTTGTCAGGGAGATGCGGGAGGAGCGTTGGAGGGGGGAGGGAAGGAGAAAGGGACTTCAAAGCTGGAGCCAGAACCGCAGGGAATGTGAAAGTAGATGTGCTTGAATCAGAAAAAAAGATAGAGAGGTGGTATTTCAGAACCCTGTATGGAATGGGCAGAAACTAGTCTGAGTGCCTCTGTGGTGTTTGAGGATGGAATGCCGAGCTGAGACCTGCTTCATGGGGCCAAAGGTCAGTTGAACTGGAAAGTGGGGAAGGTTGGGATGTTTCTATTCTAGTCTATGTAGGTTCTTATGCTACCCTCATCACTCTAGTATCTGAGCACCTTTCAGCAGTGATATGACTAACCTTTGTCGTAGGTGGCTTGTTCTTTCTTTCATCCCCTCACAAAATGAAGAATTGTGTGTTCAGTGCAGTGTTTTGTTTTGGTAGAATGTGACATACCTGGTGTACAATCCAGACTAATGAGTAGTTGTGTCACCCCTGCCCTCTAACCTGGGTGCCCTTTACGGTGCTTTGTTGCTGTAGCCTCCAGTCTGGACTGCTCACAAACAGCCTCCAGCATTCAAGTCACTCCCAGCTATGTCTGTGTGTGCGCTGCAGCCTGCCAGCCACACCTTGGCTCTTACCAGCCTTGGTTATACTGCAGGGTGACCCCTACATACTCCCAGGCCTAGATTTCCCCCAGAAATGTATGTTCCGTACTGCCCAGTCATCTCTTGGACAATACAAATTATATATAAAGTCTGTTATTTCTTTCATACAAAGAATACACACACAACTTGCCATCCCAAATGGAATTTCCCAGACACTTCAATTTAAACATGCTGGATTAGATAAAACAATAAAACAAAGAGATTTTAAGTGAATACAAGTAATGAGGCATACAAGTCAGAAATGTTTACAAGAAAATAAAGATAAAATGCAATTGATGCCTAATTTAACAAACTATGTTTTAATAGGCAGCAGGTTTAAAACAAACAAAAAGAAGTATTTCTTCAGACAATGCAGTCAACCTGTGGAACTCTTTGCCAGAGGATGTTGTGAAGACTATAACAGGGTTCAAGAAAGAACTAGATAAGTTCATAGAGGATAGGTCCATCAATGGCTATTAGCCAGGATGGGCAGATGGTGTCCCTAGCCTCTGTTTGCCAGAAGCTGGGAATGGGCAACAGGGAATGGATCACTTGATGGTTATCTGTTCTGTTCATTCCTTCTGAAGCAACTGCCATTGGCCACTGTCAGAAAACAGGATACTGGGCTAGGTGGACCTTTGGTCTCACCCAGTATGGCCTTTCTTATGTTCTTATGTAAACTATGTTAAATTGAAAGCTAAGTTTTCCCACCACATGCTCTCAATGGTCTTACTGACCAAACTTCTTAGGTCAGGACCCCTTCTCCCAGAATCCAATTAATCTTCGTTTATTGCTTCAGGTGCCATCAATGCAAATGGCATGGAGAGAGATGGGTGTGTCATGGCGTGCTTGTCCCTCCTTTTTATAGTTTCAGTCTCCCTTTTAGAAAACATTTCCAGCTGAAAATCAGGAGACAAAACGTCTCCGTGGAAGGATGGTCCCTGCTGCTTTTTTCTCACCTGTTTGAGCTTCCTTTGTCTCCCCTTCCTGCTTGATGACTCTGTTTACTGATTAAATGCAAATTGAGCAGAGCACACATTCTTTTGTTTAGGACAGACCTGTTTGCCAACTTCTGCTTGGGTAGGGCTGTGGCTTGGAACATGAGTTTATAACATCATACAGGGCAATCTTATAATTTCATCCAGTATTGCCACACATAATTCTACCAGGACAATAATGATCAGCATAGTGTGAGTTTTCAAGTGATACCTCATAAGGCATATTTTGTACAAAGATTATAACAGTAGCATGTAGGGTGTGGACACAGGGGTACATTCTGTCACATATGGTTTGGGGAGTTGGTTTTGTTTTGTTTTGAAAGAGTGGATTGCTGACTGGCCTTTCTGACCTACCATCCCTTGTTCAAATCCTACTTAGATCAAACTCGGTCTCAGCCTAGTCCCTAATGGACATTTGTTTACACTGCAAAACCCCTGAATAGTGTGACACCACTGGCAATCTCTGCTCAAATAGGAGAAGCCCAGCACTGGACAAGCAAAGAGCTGTGTAAATGAGGACTTAGATGCCCTGGCAAGGTTGTGTGAGAAGCTGAGGACAAGAATAACAGGGGTGTTGCTTGTCAAGAGTTCTGGGCGTTGGCGGAATTCTGTGTGAGCCCAGGACTGAAATAGGACTAAGCACTGCAGGTCAGGACTGAGGTGCATAGGAAGAAAACTGATGAGCCCCGGACTGGAGTGTGTGGTTGTGTCTACATTTGAAGCTGTGGGAGTGGTTCCCAGCTTGATTAGACATACTCACACTAGCTCTCCTTGAGCTAGCGTGCAAACTGTAGTAGTGTAGCCACAGTAGCATGGGCAGTGGCAAGTGGTAGCATGGAATAGCCACCTCAAGTACTTACCCAGCCACACCCTGTGAGTATGTGCTCAGGGTGGCCAGCACATGCTGCTGCTGGCCACTGCCCATGCTACCGCAGCTACACTACTATTCTTAAGCTAGCCTGAGTCTGCCTTCTGAAGACATAGCCTGAGGTTCTGGACATCAGTACGGAGCAGCTTGCACATACCCGCTTTCCATTGTGCTTTTCTCTAGCCATTGCTATTCGACCGCTTAGTTTATGAGCACTCCTCACCCCTTTGCAACAAGTCCCCACACAAATTATGAGAGACGAAATCTCGTCTCCTTCCTCCTTTGCTTTCTAATCCTTTCATATCCATTACACACAAGTATCTTTCAGGCTCATTCCAAATGGCATCTCATAACTGTGTTAGGTTTTTAGCATCTAATTGTATCATCTAAGTACCGAGAAAATACGCTAGAGTATTTAGAGTACAAGTGGAATGGATTTGCATAGTCAGCAATCAGATCCCCCATACTCCACTCTAGAATAATGGGCCTGGATTGGTTTTGCTCTGACTGCGATATTACCTCAAGGAGGGGAAATAAAACTGCTTTGCAAAGATCCCAGAGGTTGGAGGATAGGAGAAGTGTGTGCAAGGTTTTCTCAAGAAAATATTAACAGTGTTCTTTTCTTTTCTGAGTAATATGCTTGAAGAACTTGTAAGTAAGAATATGAAATTAAATATGGTGAATATGCTGAGGGGTAGTCCTTGGAGAAACCTTATCTATCCTAAATATTCAAACACATCAGCTTTGTGTGCATGATGGCAATTTCTGTACTACATATATTCAATTTGTTCTTGTATCTACAATATTATCTTCCATAAGGAATGGTAAACTGCACTACATACTTCCGTAAATACTATTTAAATAAACAGAAATGGCTTTAATGTGCACTTTGGTGCATCATAATATGGCAATGAAATATTGCCCTTGCCCAGCTGTGGAGTGGTGAGAAGTTCACATCCTCTTTGGGAGATTGAGGTTTGGAGGTCCATCTCTGAACACCATCAGGGAGGGTGAGAACTGCTCTTGTGATTTCTCAGTCTGGAGGAGGGACAAGGGTATCTCTCATTCCGAGGTGACTGAAGTTAAATAAGACGGGCAGATAGCATACGCGCCAACTCCGCTGGTGCTCCGGCGCTGAAGCACCCATGGGAAAAAAATGGTGGGTGCTTAATACCCACCGGCAGCCCCCCTGATCTGCACCTTTCTCTCCCCCACAGCGCATCCTGCCCACTGTGGATCAGCTGTTCTGCAACGTGCAGGAGGTGCTGGGGGAGGGAGGGCGGAGGGAGAGGAGCGGGGATGGGGTGCGCTCAGGGGAGGGGGTGGGACAGGGTGGGAAGAGGCAGGGGCAGGGCCTGGGGCAGAGTGGGGGTCGAGCACCCCCGGCACAGTAGAAAGTTGGCACCTCTGGCGGATACTTTTATTTTTCCTGCAGTGCTGAGTGAAGGGGTGGGAGATGAGTGGAAACCTACGATGAAATATCAGTAAAGAATGTGAAACCCATCTGTTGGGATAGGGGACCCCTAATATAAATCGAACAAATTTGCCGTGCTGCAAATTTTCACCCCACTGAGGTGGACTTTGAAATATTAAAAAAACAGCATATGGCACCAGAAGGACATTGGGCTGTAAAAAAATCATTGCCCCCATTACTCTATCTGCTTTTTGGATGCCATTCCCTGCGTAAACACTGTATATCACAGGGCAGAACTTTCCAGTCACACTTTAAGGGCTTAACACAATTCGCCACACCCTGTGAATGTGCAAGCAGTGACATGCATATCATAGATCTTTTTACTCATATCTGGCTTTCATTGTGCTTTTTGTTCCACATACTTCAAGTATGGTTGATTTTAATTCTAGGGACAAATTTCTCTGCTGTAAATGGGCAAAACTCCATTGTAGTAAGTGGTGCTGCACCATGTACACTAGTAGAGAATTTGACTCTAGACCTTTCTTTCTATGCAGGGTTCCCTCTTCATTCCCGCTGCCTCCCTTCCTAGCCTAAATCCTCACCACCACTCTCTCTGACCACCACGTCCCAGTGAAGGCCGACAAACCATAGAGGGCTGGATGAAGTTGTGAAAGAGTCCCTGCAGAACAGGTGGCAAATTGGTAACCAAAGCTACCGAGTCAATGGGAGTATTTCTATTCACCTCAATGAGTACCGGATCAGGCCCACAGTTTTCTTTGACCATGTCTGCTTCCATTATTGGTTCAAAACCCCCTTGAGCTCTGTAGCAAAGTAAAGGGAATGACTGTGTTAACATGATATTGTGGTTGAGATTTTGCATGCAAATAATCTAGGGAATTCGAATGTCTGAGTCCCAAACAAACTACTTGGGACCCTTGGTGTGTATATATAGTTTGTATTTATGTATAGTATATAAAAGGTAGTGCCTTCATATTTACATGTAATGTGACTGAGTTACACTGAGTGTGGGAAACAAAACTTGGAATTTCCTGTCTTCCCTGTGTGCAAATACTTATCTATAACATCACAATAACTCCCCCCCATATACATTTAATTTTCTCTTTTTTAAAAAAGGAGAGAGAACTGGAATCACACATTCATATCAGGGTGGGGCAACTCGTGCTTTCAGTTATGCCCAACCACTATCCAGTGGAGTACAACTGAGTGCAAAATGTGGCATACTGTGCAAGAGGCTGTATGGTCCAGTGGCTAGCACATTGGACTGTGACTTGAATCATAGAATATCAGGGTTGGAAGGGACCTTACGAAGTCATCTAGTCCAACCCCCACTATTAAAGCTATTAAATGTCATTAGCTTTACATTAGATTTTCTCCAAGAGATGTCCCGATTAAATGGATTTCATGATTAAGTACAAGTGGCATGTACTTTAATATACTATGTTACAGTATACATATAATTTTTCTAATTGTATTGTTTCTTTTACTCCAAATTTGGGAGACACTTGGGAGACCTGGGAGAGCTGGGTTCTGTTCCTGACCTGCAGGATGATCTCAGGCAAGTCACTTTGCCTTTGTGTGCCTCAGTTTTCCCTATTTGTAAAATCAAAGTAGTGATACTGCCCTCCTTTCTAAAACACTTTGAGGTCTTTAGGTGAGAAGTGCTATATAAGAGCTAGGTGTTATTTAAATGATTGTGCTGTCCTTATAATTATTTGCTCATAGCTGTACAAGGCATACACACTCTCACAAAAATAGCCCTGCCTTAAGGATCTTAAAGTCTAAACAGACAACACTCAGAGGAGGGTTATCTTACTGTTTTAAAAAAAAATTATTGAATAGAATAACTGTTTGTAATGACCTAACTAAGGCCACAAGCTATATCAATATATACTGAATTAAGAGGGTCTATGCTCTTTAAATCAATTCGTAAACCAATTTATTTAAATTGGTGCAACATTTGTGTGTATACAAGTGTTGTACTTTGTGAATACAATGAGTCTTATGGAGAGAACTGAAAAGAAGAAAGGACCAATTTTTGCACTCAGTTATACCCCGTTGGGATAAGGAAGAGAGTTCCAGACATAAGAGTAGAATTTGGTTTTGTTTGGCACTTTCATACTCAAGGTATCCCCAAAGCACTCTTCAGTAATAAGTTGGATGCTGATACTGCAGTGACTGCATAGACAAACACAGTGGCTGTTAATTCAGCAGCAATAGCTCCAACAGAGCTTTGGATAGAGGGAAAGTTGGCAAAATGCCCTAGAATCTGCTTCTTCTAGACATCCCTGTGGATGGCTTTTTGCCCTGATTAAGAATTCTGAATTGAGAGAAGACACCTTTGCAATAGTAATGTTGCTGGTTAGGAAGCTACATATCTTCTTACCTATATGGGACAGGTCCTACAAGGTTGGAAGATGACTGTACCAGGATAGGTACAGAGCCCAGGGCTGGTAACAGGCCAACATACCCAGAATGTGTAGCTGGTATGGAATGAGCGTGCTACAGTAGATGCCAAGATCAAGCAGTGGTGAAGGACTTCATACCCTTTTGTATGCTTGACAGCTAAAGAGGGACCAAAGGCTGTTGTCAGATAAGCAAACAGCCAGAATCAGCATGCAGTTGTGACACACACAAAGACCTAAGTTCCAGTACATCACCTGAAGGCATCCCAATTATGTGGAATTACCATCCCCACTAAGCAGCAGCTATAGCTATTAAATGTCATTAGCGTTAAATTAGATTTTCTCCAAGAGATGTCCCGATTAAATGGATTTCATGATTAAGTACAAGTGGCATGTACTTTAATATACTATGTTACAGTATACATATAATTTTTCTAATTGTATTGTTTCTTTTACTCCAAATTTCTTGCTGACACAGAGTCAAGTCCTCAGTTAAACCATTAATTGCAAAAGCTTTCATAAAAATATTCTAATCTCAGTAGCCTTAACATTGTCTGTCATTGTGATCTCCTATTAGAGCTAAGAGAACTGGATGTAAAAGGCATACAGGGAATGTGGCATATGTAGAGTTAAAGCTAACCTAGTCCATTTGGGGATATTAAAAAGGCTTCCTTGGCAGATAAACTGCTGAATGGGAGGTGCAAACCACATCATGTGAAATGATTAAATATGTGTTCACATAAAACAAGAACCAGGGGTCACCCAAGGAAATTAATAGGCAGAAGATTTTTAAAATAAATAAATAAATAAATAAAATAAACACTTCTTCAAACAAAGCACAGTCTAGACATCCAATGAGTGGAACTCATTGCCAGGGGGACGTTGTGAAGGCCAAAAGTACAACTTGACTCAAAACAGAATTAGATAAGCTCGTGGAGAGTGGGTCCATCAATGGCTATTAGCCAAGATGATCAGGGACACAACCCCGTGCTCTGGGTGTCCCTAAACCTCTGACTGCCAGAAGCTGGGGTTGGCCAACAAGATGGATCATGTGATCATTGCCCTGTTTGGTTCATTCCTTCTGAAGCATCTGACCAGTCAGTCAGAGAGGGAATACGAGGCTAGATGGACCATTGGTCTGACTCAGTACGGCCATTCTTATGCTTATCTGTGTTTTTAATTCTTTGTAACAATTCCTGTTTATACAAACTCCTACATCACAGATGATGTGATACAGCTATGAATGGCCTAATTCAGGGCACCACTTAAGCCCATGCTTCATTTCAGGCAGATGCTTATGTTCAAACAATGTCCCTGGAGCACAGCCAGAACTTTTTGCTTAGATTGTTTCTTTTTTTTTTCATTTTTGGTTGCCAATAGCAAAAAAAAGAGGTTATTGTTGATTGCTGAAAAACGAATCAATTTACAGTTTTTGGTGTTTTGACTAAGGCCTGGTCTACACTGGGGTTGGGGGTAAGTTGGTGTCTGAGGAATGTTTGTGTGGAGCCGCTATAATAATTTTTGGCAATAACTAGCCATATAGTTATTCTTTGAAATCTATATATGGCTTCAACAGATATAATCTCCAGGCTTCTGACTTGCAAACATGCATTCTGTTTCCCCACCAAGAAAGATGTAAATGCTGCTCAATCAACTCAGCTTGGAGAAAGAGAGAGAGAGATGTCTACATTCAGGGGCGGCACGAGCTTTTTTGCCGCCCTAGGTGGCGGCGGCGGGAGAGCCTGCCGCTGAAATGCCGCCGAAATCCCCAGCGGCTGAAGAAGCTAAACTGTGCCATCGCTTGCTGCTGCTGGTGGTGGTAGCATGGCTACCCAACTATTTTTAGCACAGTAGCTACATCAGAGCTAGTGCAAATGTATTTATTCAAACTGGGAATCACACCACCAGCTCCAAGTGCAGCCGTACCTTCAAAGCACTTTATAATGGCGATTAGTATCATTATTCCCATTTTACAGATGGGGAAACTGAGGCACAAGGCCAGGACTTGACTTGCTCAAGGTTACCCAATGGCAGAGGTGGGAACAGAACCCAGGTTTTCTGAGTCCTTGTCCAGTGCCCTATCGAAAGTGCATAAAGCTAGTGCAAGGAGTGTGAGCAGAGATATTCATCCTGAGACGGTAGTGCAGAAGCTGCCGGGGGAAGTCATTTGGGCTGACACTGAGAACAATCAGAGGAAACATCTAATGTATTTGTGGTGGAAGCAGAAAATATGCTGCGTGTCACTCTGCTGTATAGAGGAAGCTTGCATAGCACATGTGCTTGGTCCTAACCAGAGCTATCAGTCAGACTCCTCTTGAGTCATTCTGCCTATATTAGTGCTTTCAGGATAGGCTTATTTATCATAAACTTTCCTCTTGCAGAAACCATAAGATGAAGTTTCCCCAAATACTCTTGTACTGCATAAAAGCCCTTTCTCCCTTGTGATTTCCCACAGCTGCTTCAGATATTCATTTGAATGGATGTAAACTGTGATTAGAGAATGATGAGGTTGTCTGTAAGGCACACATCCAGGAGATACCCCTCTCATCCCACCCCTTCCTTACCTTCATGCCTGCACAACAGCTATTTCAATAGTCAACATTACCTTGGATTAATATCTCCCTTAGGAATGTAAGCATAATTCATTCAGGAAATGACTTCAGTGAAAGCTGCTGGGTGCTCAGCATTTCTGAAACTCAGGCCACTCATTTGGGTGCCTAAAAATGGAGTTAGGAGCCCAACGTGAGACGCCCGTTCTTTTCTAAATCCTGGCCTAGATAATAGGAATGCTCTTGGGGATAACAACCTCATTGTTACCATCCAGGGTCATCAAACTCTGCCCCACCATCAGCTGCCTGTGCTTACTTTTCCTTTCTTCCTCCTCCTCTCCTACCTTTGTCTTCTTCGACCACTTCCAGCTGCACATCAGCACTTATACCACCCCTTACCCTTGAAAAAACTGCCTTCATTCAAACTTCTCTTAAAGATCTCCTTCATTCAGGAAGTCTTCTGATCCTAATCACTTGATCCATGGTGACTCCAGGTCTCTGCCTTTGATGTGTTATCTGGCTTGTGAGACAAAGTGAGGTAATATCTTTTATTGGACCAACTTCTGTTGGTGAATGTGTAAGCAGAGTCTGAATGAGCTCTTCCCTAGTGGTGAGCTGTGGGAAAGGACTTCAGGAGCACGTTAAAGGGATTTTTGGGTTGCTGGACTTAAGAACCTGAGGGGAAAAGGACACTGCCCAACTTACTTGGTGGTGGGTCTTTTGCCCATGGTTTATGTTTTCAGTGTTTCCCAAAATTAATGCTGTATTATTTCCCTCCTTTTATTCAGTTTTTTGCTACACTCAGACTCTGTGCTTGTGAGAGGGGAAGTGTTGCCTCTTAGAGGCACCCAGGGGGTGGTGTGTAATTGTCCCAGGTCAGTGGGTGGGTGCCCAAGCCGGTTTTGTGTTGTGTTGTTGAAAAGGAACCCCTAGATATTGAACCCGGCCCTTGTTGCTGCCAACTCTGACTGGCAGAAAGGTTACAAATGAGACAAGCTTTCAAGCTTACACAGAGCTCTGCTTCAGGTTTCTTATTTGTTTGGGGTTTCTTGCCTGATGTCCAGGTAGGATTTCTGGTTTGTTTTTCCTTCCAGTGTGTGGAAGTATGTGATGATTTCTTGTTTGAGGGGGTCCCTTCCAGAGTATGTGAGATGCAGAAGATGATTCCTCAGTTTTTCTGACGTCTTTCTGAAGAGCTTTTCAACATACTTGGAGTTGTATGTAATGGTCAGAGGGTTAAAGATGGTGAATCCTCTGGGGATGATCTTTTGTTGTTTGCATTTGCTCAGGAAATAGATGTTGCTGTTAAGTTTGGCTTCCTTTTTGTTCATGTTGTGGAGTTTCCCTTTCAGAGAGCAACGTTCAATAGCTTCTACTGTTCTTTGAAGTGTTGTTATAGTCCTGTTGGTCCCAAGATATTAAAGAGACAACACTGAGTGATGAGGTAATATCTTTTATTGGATCAATAACCTTTGAAGCTTACACAGAGCTCTTCTGATTTGTCTGAATTAGATTACAATAAGATCCCTGTCCTGAGGAGCATACAATGTGTTGTAACCAGTTACAGTATTCTAAATAATAAGATACAAGATAAAATACCAAACTCTGCTTTCTGTTGGACTAACACTGACCTGAAGTGTCCTTGTCAGAACAGCTACCTGAGTCAGTCAGGAGTCCAACCGACACATCTAACTTCTAGCAGAAATGCACAGTAAAGCATGGTCATAACTGGTTACTTTCTTTCTGCTTGATATTACTGAAGAATGTAAAAAAAGATTGCCTTTATGCAATGGGGGCACATGCCCCACATTATTACTGTTGCCTTGCATGAAGTTTGTACCATATCTCTGGAGGCCCCACATCCACCCACCACCATTGTTTTCCTAGGACATGATCAGCAGGGCTTCGTGACACTGAAGATTTGCACTTAAAATATTCAGGTACTGACACCTGCAACTCATGCCAAGCGTAGCAGAGGGTCTAATGGAGTCTTTCACAGCTCTGCTTCATTCTCTTTTGTGTTCACCAAGTCAAAAAGCATTAAAGCACTAAACGAGTCTCTTTCTCATCATCATTAGGTTTTTATGGGAAACTCTTTCCATTGTTTTGCTTCCAAGCTCAGCGTGTGACCTTCCCAAAAGGGCAGTCAGCAGAAGGAGATATGTGAGGGAAGATTTTTCTTAGACAGAGAGGCTCCTGGTTTTTGCATTTTTCCACATCCACCCCATTCTGTTTAATGACTGGAGAAGTGGAGATTAATTACCTGGAGATGTATGGAAGGAAAACAAAAGGCAACTTTGCATCCCTGGGCATGTCAAGTGGAACAAAGAACAGACGGCTGGGACAAAAACAAATCCCTCCCCATATAGCTGTATGCATAAAAGACAGCTACAAAATAGGGTGATGGCTGGTTATGGTGCTCGGGGGTCCCATTGCCTCAGAACACTGCTCCAAGAAGACAGACGCAATATCTTTATGATTTCTTGAAAGCCTTTCCCCCGTGAATGAATGAATAGTTGCAGGCAAACTTTTTATGTATACGTAGCATATGCCTTTTTATATATCTCCATTTCCCCAGTCAACAAGCTATAACTGTTGCTGTTATACAAGACCTCACTTTACCAACTATTAGGAGTACTTAGTAGTCACTACTAGGTTTCCTGGCATGGACTGGGTTTGGACAGCATTGCGTATTGATTTGGAACAATTGATTTTGGGCCACCAGCTGGATCAATGTGCTGTGTGACTTATGTATATAGGCTATGGGAATGGGAATGCAGGGCATTGGAATAAGCTAATAATTCTTACCCATATAAATGGTACAAAGTACTGAGGTGGCCTAGACATAAAAATAGGATTGGGCTGCCTACACAAATTTGATTATTGATATGCTTACCTCTACATCCCTCTTGATTCATAATTTTTCATTGTCCAAAGTAGACTTTCTAACATAACTTGAATGATATTGTCATATTTATGGGGAAAATTCAAGGGATCAGTGTCAGAGTTCCATTCAGAAACGTAACTAGGCATTTTGGTGCCTGAGGCAAGCAAGCATATTTGCGCCCCCTACCAGAGGCAACAAGGGGAGGGGGAGCGCACTTTTTGGTTGCATCCCCCTAACCCAGACAGGTCAGGTAGCCCCCTGAGGTGAGTCAGGGGGTGGAGATAGCCGAGCCACACCATGTGGGGCTGGCCCCACCGATACCCACTGTGTGTGACTGGCCCCATAGGCAGAGTTTGACTTCTGTATCGGGGGGCATAGGGCTTAATAAAAATGTTTGTGGATAGAGAATATAGAAGTTAGACACACAAGTGTGTGTATGTGAAGTGGATGCACAGTCACCCAGTCACAGAACAGAGACAATTGTGTTATGATTTATCTGACCATTCATTATAAATAACACATCTTGATTTTTGAATTTTGGGCAGTCCAGAATGCAAATATTATGACAAGGTGCCTGTGGAATAAATTGGAGGAAATTATGATCTGCCTGTTTATATCCCATGAACAGAAAAACGTGGCTCTGCTTGCTGAATAAGTTATTCACTTAAACCTATTTAAAAATCAGAAGTTAGAAGGGAATAGACATATCAAGTTATCGTGTTTACCCCCTACCAAACCAGGAACATGACTTTGTTCCAGTGCATTCTTGTGCACTTTATCTAGTCCAGTTTCATCAGGGGTGGGGCTCTTATCATTGCCTTTTGGACACTATTCAGTAATATAATAGGCCTCTCCATTCACCCCAAATTTTCATTTGCTCAGTTTCACCCCATAACTCCTAGTTGTAGTCCACCAGCATTACACTCAACCAGCCAATCTCAACTTTGATCCACTGTCTTTTACCTGGTGACCCTCAGAATGAAGTGTTTGAGGAAGCACATACTGGGGGAATTGAGCATTTAGGAGAGGAGGGGGTCCTTGGCGGGATCTCTCTTGTATGAAGTTCTACACTTAACAAAAGAGCTGGAAAAACCACTGCTGTAAAGAACACCTCATGAGGGACAAACCTCAAATAGTTCAGAAGTTCAGTTCAGATATTAATCCAAACCTCTTTGTTTTGCAGAATCATACTAGAAATTTCATAACAAGATTTGTGGTGCTTCCCACCTGCTCAGAAATACTGCAAGAACAGTCTTTCTCCCACTATTTTCAAACATCAGAAAAGTTCTGTAGCAGTAGACTTGGGGAAATTATTATTATTTTTTGTCTGGTGGCAAAAATCAAAACAATTTAATTTCAGGTCCAATGAAAGGAAACATTTTATTTTAGTTTTGCGTGTTTTTTTACCTTGTTTGTTAAATCTAGCTAAATTTTTAAACAGAACATCATTTTTGAAACAAAGCTGGAAGGCCCCCAGAGAATGAAGGAGAGGGTTTCGTGGGCCTCCAGCAGGGACTGCAGTAGGGTCTGTTCTTCCAGCACCTGATCTTGCCCCCCATGTTGTCGTCACCCCCCAAAGTGTCCGTCTGCAGCTTATGGGCCAGGGGTTTCCTCTCCAGCTTCTGGACGATGGTCTACCCACTCAGGGCAGCCACATGGCTCCTGACCCAAGGCTGGCACCTTGCCCGGGGCAGCGTGGGGCTGGGCTTTCCGCTCACTCCTGATCCCGGGCTGCAGCAGCTGCTCCCTTGTGTGTCCCCAGGGTCCTGCCCGGAGTTCCCAGGGAGGTTCTGGCCACCTGACCCTTGTGAGGAAGTTTCACCCATGTTTGGATGCCCCGCCCCGCGGTGCCCTAGGAGTTCACTGGGCTGCACTCCAAGCAGCCCTGGGGGATGCAGGGGAGCAGAGCACCCAGCTGGGGGAGAGAGTCCCTAGAAATCTGGCTGCCCTCCCCTCCTACTGTGCACTGAGAGGACTCGGCTGTGGTGGGCAGATCCTGTGTGCATCGCTGCGGAGCGGGGAGTGACTCTGGCAGGCTCTGAAGCACTGGAACCAGTGTAGAGTTTGGGGGTGGGGGCAAAGCCCCTGCATGCTCCCCAATTACTAACCATGGCTGGCTCCTCCCAACCCCAGCATGCCCCATTTTTCCACTTCCCGCTGCTTTGTGCCCTGGGTGGCTGCCCTGCTCACCCCACCTTGGTTACAGCCCTGGTTCCATTTCCAATTATAGTCACAGACCTAGGGAAGAAGTAGAATCTTTGGACTCTACTGGGCTCCTGTCAGTGTCTTTATAATTCCAACCATTCTTCTAGTTAGTATACAATCCTGCCATGGGAATTGTGTGCTTGCCCTGGGGGGACATGAAGCAGCTACCTCCTCACGCCTCCAACAAGTGAGGAGTGCTAAGGGCCCAAGAGAATGACTGTATTTTAGTTGCTCACACAAGCGCTGTCTCTCTAGACTACTTCTGCAGAACTTCCCCTTCAGATAATACTTTCCCAACATGGCCTAGCAGCAGCACTCCAGTAAAAATCCTATACAGTAAACCTGAGTAGGAGCAGGGTTCTTCAAGGAGCACTGCTTGGTGCTCAGATTAAATTAATAGATTTTAAAGCTAGATGAGACCACTATGATGCTCTGTTCTGGCCTCTTCCATAACACTGACCATACAATTTCACCCAGTAATTCCTCCAGCAGAGGGAATTATCCTTCCTCACTATGTAAGTGAACACTATCAAGCTCAATAGCTTGTGGCAGAGTTAGAGAATAGTCCTAGCTGAATTAGCTAGCTAGTATATACTGCTTTGGAACAAGCACAGAGTACTTCCATCATCTCTGAGATCGAGAGATGCTCCCACTAGTCCACTAACATATCCATCTCTTGCTGGCCCAGACTGTATTCTAAGGATCTTCCCTGTGGCAGTATGATGTGCTACCACAGAGCCACTGGGATGGCTTGCCAAACAATATTAAACTACTCTAGTACACCTTTTAATTGTGCCTTCGTCTGTTCAAACACTGAAAATAGAAAATCAGTTGATCTGACTGCGTCTCACACGTTTGTGAGACGCGCCTTTGTGAGATTAAACTGGAGGAATGGGTCTTTTGAGTGTAACTGATAGAGTTCATCTCCCTGTCTGCCATCAGGTAATTCTCAGCCCTGACTTATAAAGACAGTTCTGAAGTGCAATATTTTGGCCTTTGGAATGTATCTCATTGCAGTGCCTAGTGGGTATTTTAAAAACAATGTGCTGGGAGAGGTTATCTCTGGCTTTTCTGTCAAGAGTGCTGTTTCTGCCTCCTGCAAATTATTCATTTCAGATAGTGAATATGGGTTGTGTGGAGAGGGGGAAAATAATATTCATATGGGCCAATCAAGTTAGCTACTGTCAATAAGCAAGAGTGGAACACTGCCCCTCTGGGATCTTTTCAGACACCTAGTGAACATTGACTTAATGGCAGATAATTACAGGGTAGCCTCAAGAGTCGCAGATGATAGGGCTGGAAAAGTCCTCCTGGAACATTTAGTCTATGCCTCTTGTATTAGTGCAGGATTCTCCTCTACATTCAACTCCTAAGTGTTTATCTAGTTTATCTTGGACACTTCAAGTGATGCTGCATCAATAACCTTTCCCAGCAATGTCAAAAAGTGTGTGTGTGTGTGTGTGTGTGTGTGTGTGTGTGTGTGTGTGTGTGTGTGTGTGTGAAAAAGAATGCATATGTTGGTTAGTGTGTTGGATGGGGTGGGTGGGTGAATGCCAGAGCTGGTGTATATTTCTGTATGTTTAGAGTGTATGTTTTTATTTGAGTGAGTGCAGTAGTGGGTGTATGTCGTATGTTAATGTAAAAGTCCATGTTTGTTTGTGCGAGAATGAGTGGGATGGTTGTGTGTCCATTAAGCCCTGCATTGCTTTTTACCCTACTTAAACAACATTTTCATCACTGTTTAATGAATGAATTTAGCAGCCAGCATTATGGAGAGGACATTTTTATATGCTGTGTGTCTACTTCAATCTTATTTATTGTGCTTATCTTGTCTTCTGTGCTGCGGTCATTATTCACAGTTGAGTGACTCTCTGCTGTTGGCAAAACCAGAGTCAATCAATGCACGCGCACCATTCCTTTCAGCTGTTCCTCTTTTCTTCCAGCACCCATGGTATTGTGTGGCCCACAGAGGGAGGAAAGGTGCTCTGCATGCCGAGATCAGAATTGGAGAAACTGATCAATAGCCTTGGCAGGGCACCCATGATGTCCTCGTGTAGTGAAGCGAGTAGATGCTTATGTTGCTATGATTGTTAGCAACCAGGGAAAAATAGGTCAAGGTTATCCGTGGTAAACAGGAACAACACAAAATATTGTTAAATTCAGTGCACAGCCATCGGTGCATTCTTCCTTATGGGGACTTTGAAGCAATGCAGAAGGAAACACTGCAGAGATTAGAGTTCTTTTCTTTTCTTTATTCCACCTTACTTCCCCATGAAAGCTCAATTCAGATGCAGACTCTCCCTTTCACTACAGCTCCTCCTTTTTGTTTCCCAGCTCGGTTCTCCCAGATGCAAGGAGCACAATTAACTTGGCCCAGGTCACCTAGTGAGTCCTGTCTGTTTTCAATGCAATGCACAAGAGGCTGTGTGATCTAATGGCTGGAGCAGAGGACTACGAAACAAGAGGAAGGATAACTAGAGGAGTGTTATAACCTGATTAAGGAACTGACTTACTGGGGGATCTGTATTCAACTCCTGGCTCTCCCATGGGTGTCTGGTATAAGCTGGTGGGAGTCATTTAATCTCTCTGTGCCTCGGGTCCCAATCTTTTGCCTGTATAATTGTATCTCTTTCTCTGTCTTGTATATTTGGATTGTAAACTCTTTGGGGGCAGGGACTGTCTCTTAATATGTGTTTGTATGGCACCCAGCAGTTGGGGACCATAAAACACTGAGGCCTCTTAATCCCCACTGTACTACTACCAATAAATCCCCTGGCTACAAACCCTAGTGTTACACTCCAGCGCCTGCCAACAGCACTATGCAATCGAAGGCTTTTGTGATGACTTGAACTTCTTCTGTCTTGTCTAAAACCACCAGACTCATTCCACTTGTGGGCTGAGGATCTTAGTCAAGATCTCCAGTGATGAAAGCCTTCCTGGTCAATCTTTTTTTATCATAACACAGCTTTTTACCCCATAAAAATGAACCAAACCATTTAGGGAACATGCGTTGCATACATTCTTAATTTTTCCCAAAACAAGGGGACAAACATGCCTTCCCTCTGCGTTTTTGCACATGAGAACTCTTTTAAACAAGCAGACTTGGCTCTGTAAATATCTTCATTCAAAATTGTCATGTTTCAGCCTTGAACCACAAACGGAGTATTTACTCCTGGAGTGTTTCCTTTCTAATGTTTTAAAAGCCGTTACAAATGCTTCATTTCCTCCTGATCACAGCTCTATTAGATTATCTGCTCTTCCAAAGGAAAAAGAGAAATACGTGATAAAAACTAAGGCCCTCAGAACAACAAGAGTTTTTGTATCATACTGACTTAAGGGTTAACCCCTCTCTTGAGTTATTAAAGGTTGTATTAGGTCCAGGGAAGGAATGGCATTTGTCAAGTTGAGATTTCTGTGAGCAAAACCAAGACACATAATTTCCAAAGTACATCAGAAATAGGCAGCCTGTGGGGAAGAAAGTAGGTTTGTTAAATCACAAGGGGAGGAAGGGGGAATCAAAGAGAGCAGACAGAATGCAGAGAATCGAAATGACTTCTTTGCTTTGCTCTTTACCCCTAGACGTGATGGAGGAAAATCTACCCTCCGGTTACTCTTCACAGATATCAAAGGTGAAACACTATCTGAGATGGAGGTACCAAAAAAAAAAAGTACTGGAATAATTAAAGATTTTAAATTGCAACAGATCCCCAAAGCCGGATTGTATTTGTCCAAAATTTTGCTGAAGGCACTAAAGAACCATGCTGAGCTATTTGTGCTAATGAAAATAATCTTTCCTTAAAGCAACTCCTCTTCCACAATACTGGAAAGTGGCCAGAGCTATACCATTGTTGTATTGAGGTAGGTGCAGATAGTTACACCAGTTTGCGCTTGTAAGTTTGTTCCTCAGTGGTTCCTGTAGCCTTGGGTCCAGGAACTACAGTTTCCAGGATGCAACCTGGGGAATAGAGGAGGTGGGCTGAGAGGAGAGAGAGAGGGGAAGAGAAGGAGGAATAAGAATGTGAGATCTATGAAAGAGTGAGGGGAATTAACCTTACCTTTGCTATCATCTTGCTTCCCGAATCTTCCTCACAGGTGTTCATGAACAAAACCCATGCTTTCAAATACAGCTAAGTGTGATCCTGGGAATTTCAGGTGGATGTGCCTTAGTACCAGGGATAATAGCTGAGATAATGGTTAAAGCTTAAACTACAAAGCACTTTAATAAGCATGATAGGAACAAACAAGCCTGGTTTCTGCCAAGGTAAATCAATCCTGTCTAGCCTGTTAGAATATTTTATAAGAATTAACAATGTCTTAGATGAGGGAAGATTGGTAACAATAATAGGAGATGTTCAAAAAAAATGTTCAGGCCAGTGATATATATACTTCATGCTTTAAAAGGGCCAATTTCACAAAGCTGAAAACAATAATGAGCCAGATAAGCTGCGAGGAAGAATTTAATGAGAAAAATGTGAATGATTACTGGGAAGTGTTTAACAACACTACATTACTAAATGTCCCCAAACCCACAATCGAAGAAGAAAATTATATTGGTTAAAAAATGGACATGGTTTAGAGGGGAAGTGAAGGCAGCAGTATAAAAATACAATATAACAAATGGAAGAAAGGAGAAGTTGATAGTAATGACTATAAATCAGAAGCTAGGGATTGTAGAAAATTGATATGGAAAGCAAAGGGACACGAGAAGAAATCTATGGCCAGCAGACAATAAGAAGGAGTTTTTAGAGTATCATAGGATCAAAAAGAATCCTGACAATTGTATTGTCCATTATTAGATGGAAATGGTAGAATTATCAATAATAATGCAAAAAAGTCAGAAGTGGTCAATAAATATTTATGTTCTGTATTTGATAAAGATTTTTTGCAGGTGGTTTTCAAGAGTGAGAGGCAAAGTGTTGTTATAGATTTAAGGGCTAATTGGAAGTAGGAAATAAACAGTAGCAAAAAAAAAAAAATAGATGACTCTCCGCACTGCTATTGTTTAGATTACACCAGCAGCCAGAGTGTGTGAGGTACTTTTGAAACACAAAGTCCCTGGCCTGAAGAGTTTACAGTCTATAAAGACAGATGAAGGATGGAGGGAAGGGATGTAACATACAAGCAGAGGGCCAGATTCTACCACTCGTCCTAATGATGAGAGTTTACTTCATAAGAAGCCACATTGACTTCAGCAGAGAGAGAGGTGTTTTTCAGCAGTGTAAGTGTGGCAAGATCTGACCCAAATTATTAGGATGAAGACAGGGACACAGGTTTATTAATTATATGTTTGTTTGTTCTCTTTTTTTTAATGCTTTGTATGCTAAATTTGCTCCCACTATATTCCCTCCAAAAAGCCCCAATTCAGCAAAACACGCAAGCATGTGTTTGATTTTAAGTACATGATAATTTCCATTGAAGTCAATGCAGCTACTCCAATGCAGCCACCCCACCCCGCCCCGACTGCTGGAACATACCCCAATATGCTCGAGAAAACCCCCAGCACCAGGGAGTTCTTGTGGGGAAATTAGCTGGAGGTCTCATGTTGAACCTCATACTGAAACATCCTTAGAATTTCTAAATATTATAGATGACAATTTCCTAACTCAAAAAGTGTTGCATCCAATCCAGGGAAATGCTATATTAGACCTTGTCTTAACAGTTAAAGTGGAACTGATCAGAGAATTAAAAATGAATGGTAACTTAAATACAATTGATTATGACTTGATCACATTTCTAATGTGCAAACAGAATAAAGTTCAAGCTGAGCTGCTGAGCAGAGAGACAAGGGGCGGCTTGCCGTGGCTGCCCCTTGTCTCCCCGCTGAGCTGCTGAGCGGGGAGACAAGGGGCAGCTTGCTGCAGCTGCCCCTCATCTCCCCACTCAGCGGCTGAGCTGCTGAGCAGAGAGACAAGGGGCGGCTTGCCGTGGCTGCCCCTTGTCTCCCCGCTGAGCGGGGAGCCGGAGGGCAGCCGCGGTGAGCTGCCCCCCTGCCCCCCGCTCAGCGCCTGAGCGGAGGGCAGCTGCAGCAAGCTCCCCGCCTCACTGCCCCCCCCAGTGCCTGAGCAGGGAGCCGCCTCGCTGCCCCCCACAGCGCCGGAGTGGCGAGCCGCCCCCCGGCTCCCCACTCAGCTCCTGCGGGTGGGGGGGGGGGATGAGCGCCAGCGGGGGGAGGGGAGGAAGGCTGAGCTCCCGCAGGCAGGGTAGCTGGCTGGGAGGGGGCGGCATGGGGGGGGCGGCATAGGGCTGGTGCAAGGAAGTTTCACCTAGGGCGCGAAACTTCCTTGCACCGGCCCTGCTTGGAAGCAATGACTCTGAGAAAGATTTGGGGGTCGTGGTGAATAATCAGCTGAACAAAAGTTCCCAGTGTGAGGTAGTGGCCAGTGTGATCCTTGGATGCATAACCAGGAGAATCTTGTACTTCGCACTGGTGCGACCACTGCTGGAATACTGTGTCCAGTTCTGGTTTCCACAAATTCAAGAAGGATGTTAAAAAATTGGAGAGAGTTCAGAAAAGAGCCATGAAAATAATTAAAGGATTAAAAAACATACTTATATTGGTAAACTTAGGAGCTCAGTCTATTTAGCTCAACAAAGAGAAGGTTAAGACTGTAAGATTACAGTCTATAAGTACCTACCCAGGAAACAAATATTTAATAATGGACTCTTCAGTCTAGCGGAGAAAGGTGTAACATCATCCAGTGGCTGGAAGTTGAAGCTGGACAAATTCAGATTGGAAATATGCCATACATTTTTAACAGAGAGAGTATTAACATTGTAACAATTTACCAAGGGCCATGGATTTGGTGGATTGTCCATCACTGACAATTTTTAAGTCAAGATTGGCTGTTTTTCTAAAAGATCTCTAGGAATTATTTTGGGGAAGTTCTATGGCCTGAGTTATACAGGAGGTCAGACTAGATGATTACAGTGATCCTCTGACTTTGAAATCTATGAATCTATGAATAAGATGCAGAGCCAGTTCTGCTAGCAATACACCTGGCAGCAGGGCTGGCTCTGGCTTTTTTGCCGCCCCAGGCAAAAAAGCCGCCGGCCACCGCTCTCCCCCGGCCGGGCGCCAGCGGGGAATGCGGCATGCCTGTGGCCCCGCTCCGGGCACCGGCAGGGAGGGTGGTGGCATGCCCCGCTCTCCGTCAGCCGGAGGAGCACCGCTGGGAGGGCGGTGGCATGCCCCACTCTCCCCGGCCGCAGGAGGACGGCCACGGGGAGAGCGGCGGCATGCCCTGCTCTCCCACCAGCCAGACGAATGCCGTGGGGAGGGCGCCTGCATGCCCCGCTCTCCCCCGGCCGGAGGAATGCCGCAGGGAGGGCGGCGGCATGCCCCGCTCTCCCCCGGCCAGAGGGGCACCGCGGGGAGGGCAGCATGCCCGCCCGCGGCGCCGCCCCCGTGGCTTGCCGCCCCAGGCACGCGCTTGCTGCGCTGGTGCCTGGAGCCGCCCCTGCCTGGCAGATTGGGTCTTTTGTGCCCGAGGGTGTTCATTGAGGATGCCATGTGACTGCATTGCATCTCCTTTTCACCAGCTTACCCTGTTCAAATAGGTTAGAGAGCAACCCTGAACTAAACCTCCTCTGTTCATGTTCCATTTCTTTAAGTCCAGCTATTCCTGTTGCATTTCCTCGTATCCCCACTCCATGGCCCACTCTGCTGTTCTATTTATTGTCCTGCCCTCTCCTTCTCTGTTACCCTCCATCCCATTCCTTTTGTTCCATTTCAGCTTCTGGCTTTCCTCAGATTTGATCAACAAGGTGACCTATTGTGTTCTTGTTTTCTCTGTGGTGATTTTTTTTTAATTCTTCATTTTTCTCTCTAAATAAAATGAGTTGATCATATTTTCAGTGAAATCCCTGCAGGCAAAGGGATAGGACCAAACCGTGTGTCCAGCCGGTTATAGGAGCAGGCAAGGAGTATCCCATCATGCAATATATCCAGCTAACATCTCTGTATCCCTCCAAAACAGGCATGGACAAAGGTGGGATGGAGCAGGCTCCATCAGGATAACACTGCATTCTAATGGCAGTTCCCCCTAAAGATAACCGTGAATTCCCAAGACGAGGACAGTCAGGTTTGTTATGGTGCAGGTAATGTGGTAACTTTGTCACAAGCTGAGAGCCACTCCCCAGGCCTTGGTGAACAAGGGGTTAATTTCAGCCCAGCATGCCCTCTGCATGCACAATGCTCATGGAAAGGACCAACCATTGTCTACTTGGGACCTAGAGGACCTCTGGGAAGTTTGGGCTGCACACCCAAGAGTCATAGGAGCTGAATCCCAAGCGAGGGAGTTCTCTGTTTCCTAATTATCTTATGTTAACTTGTTCTGCTTTTCTGTTACAAAAAGAACATTTTCCCTTGAAAGGGAAAAGCCCATGCAGACTGCCTCTATTTCTTCTGCTGAGCCATTCATGCCAACACTTGGCACTTTTGTGTTAGAATATCATTGTTGCTTCTCCTCTTTCAAGTCTTCCCATTCCTGCATCGAAGCATATGTAGCGGGCTCTGACACCGATCATGGATGCTAGTTCATTCACCAGAACATTATGGTCCAACTTCTCTTGCTAGTGTCATTTTGCAGAATCCCATTGACATTGATGGAGCTATGCCAACAGAACACCCCAGCGGCAGAGAAATGGATTCCTTGGCAGCAGTTGGAAGGGTCTTTTCATGCTAGAAAGGGGAGCAGAGAGACAAGGTCTGGTCATTGTATTTAGGGTGGGGAAGTATCAGACAGGAAGAAATTATCTGCCTTTTCCCCTTCTGGCTTTAATTCTGCAGAGCTGTATTCTAGTTGCCTTTCAGGGCCCACTTGCATTTGGTTTAGTTTCTGGTTTAGACATGAAACTGGAATGCCCTTTGCCTCCTGCTCGTTCAGTTTAAAATAAGCACCGTGAGCTTGATTCCAGCTCTAATGTGAGTGCTGGGCTTCTCTCTTCCTCGGCTCGTGGTGACTTTTATTTAGGCCCTTTGCTTGTTTATGATTTATGAAGCTTTCACTCTGTCTGTCGCGTTTAACAAGCGCTATGAAGAAAGGAGAAAGCTTTTAGCTGCGAGGCGAAAAGGGGAAAGCAATGGCTTTCTCTTGTTTATTAATGCCAAATTTAAAGGAGAGTTGAATTTAAGGAAGGCAGAAAATGGGGGTGGGAGAGGTGGGGAAGCTCTAGACACCGCTAATTCCTCCCAGAGGAAGATGTTCAGAAAGCCACAGATAGTTTTTCCCCTCCAGCCACAGAGTAGAAGTGCTTCTCAAACACTGAGATTGGATTTGCACCTTCATTGAATCCTCTGATAGGGCCTGAAGAGGTAAAGATACGAAGTGCAATTCTCTCCTCCTTTTATTATCTCTCCTAAACCAAGTTAGGAGATTATTTAATCAAAGCGAGCTGCTGAGCATTGGCCCGGCTGCTTGGAGAATAGCTGCAGACTCTTAGCACGCTTCCCCAGTTTACTGAGGTGCTATCAGGAAGGGGACTGGGAGAGGAGAAATGGAGCATGCTCTGAAATCCATCCTCCTGGGAAAAGAATGAAGCGTGTTATAGTTCTGTACACAGGATGAGAGCAGGGAATTGATACTAGGGGTGGGATATGAGCAGGCTCAGGGCTGGGAGTCCCAGTGCACTCTGACATGGAGACGGGACCGGCGTTAAGGAAGTTCCAGAGTCTAGGAGTGGAATCGGGGGCTGCACTGGAAACGGTGGATAAAGCACCTGCCATTTCTTGCTCCTCTCACCGCATGGCGCCTTGTGTGCCTCTCCGAGTTGGAGCTTTGAGCATACTCACCACATTTCTCCCTTTTAGCTCCCCCCTGAACCCTTAAAGGTCCATTTTACATCATGATCAATGCCACTTCCACCTGTTTTTTTTCTTCTCCCTTCGGGAGCCTGCCACCAACCTCTCCGTATAGTTTCAGAGAGAGGCAGCTATTGCTGCATGCACATCTAAAGAACAGTTCACTGTAGAATCTGGGGACTGGTAGGAGACAATAGGTTCACAGTTTCCATACACTGGGCTTGGATCAGTACTCTCTAGCACTCCTGGCCTCTGCTGAGTCAAGGCACAAGGGAAAAAATAATCAAATTCAGGGCTCGGAGCAGACCTCATTCTCTAGATGCATCAAGTCGATTCCTGGACTCTATGGTATAAAATCTCCTAGGTTCCTGCTTTTTCAGATATCTACATCCTAATACTGCACTGTGCTGAACACCCTCAGCTCCCATTAAAAGTTAGAGAAGGAGAGGGCACTTAGCAGCTTGCAAGATCAGGGCAGCCAGAGGTCGATCCTTGAAGGTGCTGAGACCCTGACTCCTGTTTCCTTGCTGTTCACATTAGAAGCATCCAGCCTTGATTTCCTTGTTTTTGCTGAAGGACTCCTTAGAGGACTGGAGAGTTGGTTAGGCTGTGGCCTTGACCTGTGCAGGCAGGCTGCTACACCTGCATGGAGCTACACTGGTCAGTGGGACTGTCTGCAGGTCCAGCAATCTGCCCATGTGGATCTCAGTGGAGGATGGGGGCCAATGACAAGGGCCCTCATCCAAAGCCTGTTAATATCAATGGGAAAACTCCCATTTCGATCAGGCCCAAGAGGATGATACCTAAGTCACTGAGAGGGGAAGGGATTGTAACCATACTCCTTAAAATTCTGCTTTTGTTTGGTTGTGGGGTATTTTAATGCATATCTGACTCAAACTCCTTGCAGATAGTTGGGAGAAAAGGTGTCTATCTATGTTAAAAGTTCAAATACCAAAACACATTCAACTGTAGAATACGTATGTTTCCTCTGCGGCTCTTCTCAGAATAAATTGAATTGAATTGCATCAAAACCAAGGTAGACATGACTTAATAGTCCTGATGTTTCTAAGGTAACAAATAAGCACAAGAAAATCCTTGTAGCATTTCACATCTTCGTTATATATCATAGAGGAGAAAAAAAGAGCCCAAACACAATTGTTTTTCATTTGCAGGTCAGCTTTGATATTTATGAACATAACAGTTTTAAGCCCAAAGGGTGTTTTTTTCCTAAAAGTTACACTGTAAGTACCTGAAAATAGGGACATAGGATGAAAGTGCCACCTCAGCCATAATTCACTATAATTAGTTCATGAAAGTGGCCAAAATATTTAAATGAGGTTTAATTATAAAGATTGAAGAGATGACTTACGGAAAGTGAAGCAGAATCTCCAGGAATTAAGACAGCAGTAAGAACCTAACCAACAAGGGAAACAGTAGTTTCAGGCTCATTAATATGATGTTACGTTCTTCTTAAATGGATTGCAAGATGTACGTACAGTGATCATTGCCCGCACACATGGCATTTGGGATGTAATGTGGCAGCAGTTCTGCTCTGATAATACTGTATGACAAGGTTTGGTAACCTGATTCAAAGCCAAATGAAGTCAAATGAAATCCCATTGACTTTTATGTTCTTTGGATCAGGCCATACATGAGAGGAAAGCAAGGAGTAATGAAAACATTACTTTTATTCAAAGTTTGTCATACTTTGGACCAGTCCTAATTATATCATTTGGTTTATGCATAAGTTCCTGCTCATGGTTTATGTTCTCTGGCTGATTTTTTGCTTGGTCTGCCATTTGTGTCCTCCACAGGTGGAATGCCTTTCCATCCATTCTTGCTGTGCCTGTGATTCTCTTAACACTCAAAAACACGCTTAAAACAATCTTTTTCTCTGGCTATTTTTTATTTGTCCCTACCCAGAGACAGGTGATGGCAGGAGCCCTGAGTCCTGACTGGGAACTTCTGGAGTGGATCACGGAGGTGGGAATACAGGTGAAGTTACCCTGATGTGGTGATGATACAGCTACAGTGTGAGATCTATGATAGTTTGAATTGGCATAAGTGCCAACAGTAGTAAAAACAAGTACTATAGAAGGGGAAAGTGCAGAGTAAAAAGGGTCTCTCGGTCTTTTTGGGGAAAAAATAGCAAAAAGAGAGATGGGAGTAAGAATTAGGAGCCAGTGAAGAAACAGTCACTGGTGACCTTGTATGAGCACTAGGATTTGTCTGTTGAGGATCTGAAGAAACCGGAGGTGGTGAGCCATGCTGCATTCTGACATCGAGGCAGGATGGGGTACTCTCTCCAGATAGGGGGCCAGGAGAGTGCCCTTTTCCTGCTAAAGGGCATACAGGGGGCTGATGAGATGGTGCCACCTTTTTCTTGAGGACAGGCAGAGAGGGTGAATCAAACTCCCTCCACATACAAGGAGGTTTCAGTCACAATACAGAGGCGGGGGTTGGATTCCCCCATTCAGGTAACACATAAACTGATACCTGTGACAGTCAGGAAGGAAGTGATGCTTTCCCCGTCCTTCCCACTCTGACTGCCAGATGGTCTGTGAAAATGTACAGGGCTCGGGTGGCCAGGTGTCCGGTTTTCAACAGGAAAGTCTGGTCAAAAAGGGGACCTGATGGTGTCCGTCAGATCTACTGACTGGACACCCAGCGTTCAGCTACTGCAGGCAGGGGAGGAGGGGAGGCGCCGAGTCATCACTTGCACTAGCCTCTGCTCAGCCAGGGCCACCTCCTACCTGCATCAGGTGACTGCAGCTCCCAGCCCCGGCTCGGCAGGCAAGTCCCTCTTGACCCATGCAGGGAGCGGGGGAGAGGAGAAAAGCAATGAGCGACGTAGGGAGGGGGAAAGAGGGCCTCAGGGAAGCGGCAGGGCAGGAGCAATGCCTCGGAGGAAGAGGTGGAGCAGGGGCGGGGCCTCGGGCGGGTGAGGAGGGGAAGGGAGGTTCCAGCACTCCTGCTGGAGTGTCCGGTTTTTAAATATTACAAAGCTTGGCAATCCCATACGAGGCCCTGAGCTGGATGGAGGAGGAACTGCTGCTAGGGTTGCCAACTCTGTAATATTTAAAAACCGGACACTCCAGCAGGAGTGCCAGAAACTCCCCAGGCCTCCTCCTTCCCCCGAGGCCCTGCCCCCGCTCACTCTTCTTTCTTTCTCCTTCCCTCGCTCACTGCTTTCCACCTCTTTCCCCCTCCCTGCGTGGGTCAGGAGGGACTTGCCTGCAGAGCTGAGGCTGGGAGCTGCAGCAGCCCAGTGCAGGCAGGAGGCATCCCCGACGGCGTACAGGCTGGCGCGAGTGATGACTCAGTGCCTCCCCTACCCGCAGTAACCGGACTTTGGGTGTCTGGTCAGTAGATCTGACCGGATGCTGTCAGGTCCCCTTTTTGACTGGACTTTCTGGTTGAAAACTGGCACCGGGCCATACTAACTGCTGCTCACCAAGACTTGGTGTGTGGGGAACAAAAGGCCACCCTATGTGTGTAGGGGAGGGATCAATACTCTTCCCTGTGGACTCTGGACAGCCAGGTGCAAGTTAGGCCATCCCTCAGGGCTACATTAACTGAAGTGAGTGGCTAAATCAGTCCCTGGCAGCCTTGGGATTTGGGGCAGGGAGGGGGAGAGAAGAAGGTACAAACCCACCCCTCTCACTCTCACACACGCTCTGCCTGTGCATCAGGCTTAATTCCCCCTTCCCCTGCTCTTACAGGCCACCAGAAAGTAGTTCCAATGCTCCCTAGTCCCACACTGGGTCATAGCCTGGATGCTGACTGTTCCATGGCGAACTACCGCAACTGTGTTTACACGGACCTCTCTGATCCAAGTACTGGCCAAGCCAGTTTAAGTACAGGATCAATAAACCTTATTTAACTATGAGATCTGCTGCCGCTGATATGCCTGCAGGCCATAACTCCTGCCAGTTATTAGATTCATCTTTCTTTCACAGACTTAAAGTGAATAAACTTAAAGAAGATGAATTAAGCTTTTAATGCCCCAAAATGACATTTAAATACTTCTTAAGACTTAAATGAGTTATTTCTTTGCAGCAGGGGGAAGGGGGAGTTCTTCAGCACTGCAGGAAAGGGGCACAGTTGAGTAGACGCGGTCCTTAATTTGAACTGCTATAAAACTGTTACTCTCCTCTACCCCTTCACCTGACTGCACACTTAGATCCCCGTCCTGCCACCTTCCATGACTGACACTGTATGCTCACCCACCCCCTTCCTGATTGGTCGCTCGCCAGCTCGCTGCTCCACCTCAGGGAGCTACCCATGGAAGAGGTCCTTGTGGCTGATGTTGTTAATGCCTCCTCTTCCCATCACCGCTCTTCCCATCACCGTTGCTGCAGCTTCTGGAGAAGCTCACTGTGAGATAAGGGCATGAGGGGAGGAGACTGTAAAGATGGAGGCACAACTACCAGGGGAGGATGTGCCCCTATAATACTCTAATACAGGTGGCCATGTCTCTCTCTAATTGCTGGTTCCTGAGATGATGCAGCCTGCTGCATTTTCACAGTTAAAGGAGCCCTTTACCCTGATGTGGTAGAAGCCTGCCTTTTCAGTGCCAAAGGTATTGGATTCAATCCTTGCTGATGACTGTGGTGTCTGTGTGTATGTGGTGGCAGGTACGTTGTAGACATACCTGCGATGACGTTAAAAATAGAAGCAAATAGCTTAGTTTACCAAATGAAGGCAGGGGTCTCGTGGGAAAAAAGAGTAGGTGATTATGTAACTCAAGCCCGTCTCATAATGCAGACACACAAGGGAACCGAGGCAGCACAGGCAACGGTAATTCTGGCATTTCCTGACTTTGGAATGCTTGGTTGTGTTTGTGAGAGAGACAGACCTTGCCTTGGTCACTTAGGGCTTGTCAACACTTAGAATGCTGAAGCAGGGTTCTCACATCGGGGTAGGTGAGCCACCTCCCCGAGAGGCGGGAGCTAGTTCAACAGGAGAATTCTCCCATTGACCTAGCACTGTGTATACTGGGGATTAGGTGAGTTTAACCGCATCCGCTGTGGGTTTTTCACACCCCTGAGCGATGTAGTTATACTGACCTAATTTCCAAGGCCTTAATCTCTAAATTTCCTGTCTGAATAATGGAAATATTAATCCTTCCTTTCTCCCATCTTGTGCCTTGACTGTTTAGTTGATAAGATATAGTATGTGCTTGTTCGGCACTTAGCACTGTGGGGTGTGATCTTGGTGGGGGTCTTTAGGTGCTATTGTAATACAAATAATAATACTTAGCTCTTAGTGCTTTTTGTCTGTAGATCTCAAAGCACTTTACAAAGGAGGTTGGTATTATTAGCTCTGTTTTACAGGTTGGGACATAGTGAAGTGACTTGCTCAAGGGCATCCAACAAACAAGTGGTAGAAGCAGGAAGTTAACCTAGGTCTCCTGAGTCCTGGTCTGGTGTCCTACCCACTAGGTGCCACAGCTTCCCTTTTAATAACGCCATGTAAGATGCTCACAGTTACTGTGATAGATTTTGTGATGTGGGATATCAGGACTAACAGCAGCAAGTCATTTCACAGCCACCACCTATGAGCCATCAGATCGTAACAATTTTCAGTGACTAGCATCTTGGGTCTGGCTAGAGATGAAAGACTCCTTAGCCTGTTATCAACCCGTTGAGCCATCCAGTTCTCTTGTAAAGAATTGCAAAGAACAAATAAAAATAAGAGAATGCTTTGGGGTTATTTGCTATTTACTGCTGACAACTCCATCGTCTCCTTTATTTCTTTTTTTATTTTCATGTCCATCCACTATGATTTTTACATTTCTCTTGAAGTGTCAGCTAAGAATTGAACAGCATTATTGAACTAGCACTGGGTTTGGGGCTGAAAAAATGTCCCCAGATCATAATGAAGAAACACGTCAAAGCCCATGAAATGGGACAGGACTTAAACAGTCATGAAGAAGGCAGCCCCAGAGGCAAATATTTGCATTTGAAAAGCAAGAACTTGGTCCTGAATATTTTTCCTTACTCTTTTTTCATTAGGTGATTGATTCATAGGGGAAGTTAGTGACTGAAAGCCCTGCCATTTTTAAGTGAGCTGTTATGTTTTGTGCATAATGTGCTAAAAGTTCAAGTAGTAAATAGATCACAGGGTGGGAACAATAGAGATTATATGAGATCGGATGTTATCGACCGCCTATTACAGCACAGACAGGTGTATGGAGGCATTTGGTCAGATGTTATTACAGAGACATGCTGCTATTGAAGTGGCTGTTATATGAAAGAGAGAATGATTAAAGACATGCCAAGACTGAAATGCGTGAGTCAATTCTGAATCATAGAGCTGGCAGTAGCATTTGGGGTGCGGGGAGAGAGCCAGGAAACAATAGCCCTTGAACAGTCTGCCCTGCCCCCTGTCACTAGGCATAGGGCTGGTCGGTCTAAGGATTTAGAGAAGGGAGCGCGTGTGTGGGGGGGAGAGGGGCATGTGTGTGTGTCCTTCTTCTGTGTTACCCTTCCCCACAACCACTTGGTACTGTGGCCATGGAGCCCAGCTGCTTTAGCTGGCGCCCAGGTATGGTTGGTCTTCACCCATGAAGGCTTATGCTCCAATATGCTGTTAGTCCAATATATCTGTTAGTCTATAAGGTGCTACAAGACTCTTTGTCACCATTTAAAAAGTTTTGCTAGAGACATTTGGTCAAAGAAGTTGGGGCTCTTGGGACTGCTGGTTCATGACTTGTATTTGAATTCATAATGAAATGAAAAACTCCATGAATTGTAGAGTAGCTTTGTTGAGCTACTGAGAACCTGCTGAGAACCTGGGAAAATTAAACACACCCTTCCTTGATGCTGTTAATAGACAGAACTTTCCCACTCCCAAGCACTCTGGGACTGTGTACAAACAGGGACATTTTTAAGAGGGGAAAGAGAACACAATCCTCAACCTGGGAAAACGCAGCAACAGCATATCTATGCAAATAAATCATCATGCCACCCTCCCGCCCCGCTCCTTGGTGACCTTGGCAGAAGTCTGTGTAACTCCCTTCCCGCCCGCCAGGGAGAATGTCCCTTTGCTGCACCACCTAACCCATCCAGCAAACCCCCTCACATGGTTTGGCTCAGTGATTAGCAATAGATGAAGGGTGTGTCTATACTGCAGAAGGGAGTGAGCTGCTTGAGCCAGCACGTTAAAAATAGCAGTGTGGATGATGCGGCATGGCAGTGGCTTGGGCTAGCCAGCCAACCTTAGCCCCAGGGGATTTGGCAGGCTTAGACTCGGGTGACTAGCCTGAGCTGCTGCCCTGCCATAATGTCTATCTTGCTCTTTTTAGCATACTAGCTTGAGCAGAGTTAGCACAAATCTGTCTACCCGAACAGGGGTTTACACTGCCAGCTGCAGTGTAGACATACCCACAATGTCTCTTTGCAGGTCTGCCTCTAGTCCCAGTGGACCTGCTTGCCTTGTAGAACCATCACCTACCCCAGTTTAGTGATTTAACCTTATTAAGGTGCTGGGTATGTAGGACCTCCTCAGAGTCCAGTCAGTTTTGCTGGTGTCCTCTGCATTGTCTCTAACACCACAGATGGGGAGCCAGGAGCACTTCGGACCCTTAGGCAAGGTTCTAGATGCTTGGAAATAAGTTTTGTCCACCTGGAACCTCTGTTGGAGCCCCAAACCCAAATTAATAGTTAGGTATGGTGACTCTCCAACTGTTACAAGAGGAATTGTGGGTAGGTAACCTATGTAAATGAAGCTCTCTATGGCAGCATTTTCCCCTTTTCCTCAATAGAAGGAGTAGAGAGCTCTTTCCTTTCCAGAACGTCTGGCCATAGGGCTTACATAAGTATCAGACAAGAGAGAAGTGGATAGAACATTAGGCTGTATTAGAACATGACCTTGAGAAGTTGTTAACTATCATTTTAAACACAACTTTGCAGTCAATGCAGACAAGGACCAGTTATATTTAATACCATGGCAGCTGGCTGTGGATAAATTGTGTCAGGTGAGATGATAAGCATGACTCTTCCCTGTCTACACTGACTGGAGAGTCATGTTTAACAACCTGTTAGTTAACAGGTCTCATCAAGGTCATGTTCTATCTCAACCAAATTTTCTAGGGAAAAGATGCCCAGAAACTCCGGTGATGGGTGCTTTAAAAATGCTTAACATAAACAGACAGGACTTCAGTTTCCAGAGTTGTCAGTCTGACACCTTTTATTAGCTCTACATTCTCACTTTAAAGGAGGAAAAGAAAAGCCTCCTTTTCAGAAAAGCAATAAGGCACAGCAAGCTGTGAATTTCCAAGGGACTGTCATTGGGTTGAAGGCACTTCATCTTTTAGCTTCCCGCCTGAAACACCCTGAGGCGTGGAGCGTTACAAAATAACACACATACACACCATGCACTGTGTGCTGCAGCACATCCAGCATCTCAATACACACACTTTTTTTTCTGACTGGACAATTTTAAGACTCTTCTCATCATCTCAAAAAGCTTTGTCAGAGGCAGCAGCTTCCCTTTAGCCAGGACAGTTTCCAGTCATCTTCCTGCCAAGTCATTGCCTTCAGTAATGTCAGGGGAGACTCACAGTAGGGCTGAACTTGGGTCCTGGTTTTAGCTAAGGCTTTTGCAGGGCCCTAGTGCCGATAGCATATTCAAATAAGGAATACAGAAGATTGATTCTCATATACTCCCTCCCCACCTTCACTCTCTCTTTGTCTGGTTATGTCTACACTGCAATGAAAGATGTGTTCATAAACCTCACCAGCTAACTCGGGTTAAAAGAGCAGTGAAGATGCAACAACTGGGCATTTAACTCAGGTTAGCCGCTTGCGTTAAAGCCTATACGGGAGCTTGGGGTTGAACTCAAGCTGTTAACCTGAGTTAAAAGCTGAGTTGCTATGTCTTCCCTGCTATTTAACCTGCATTATCTAACGCAAATTAGTTAACCTGGGTTGAGAACACCCCTTTTTTTGCAGTGTAGAGACACCCTCTGACACACCCTCATGCTTTTCCTGCTTTCTCACTGAAGTATTAATTTTAGCATAATGGTAATGCCTAACCACTCAGCTATAGCACTCTGTAGCCTCCGTCTTCCATTTTTCAGATTGCAGGTGACCCACAAATCTCAGGCAAATAATGGACACCGCTCACAACAGGGTGTTTTCAAGCTTTTATTACAAGGTGTAGATTACATCCTCAGAAACATTAAGGACCTGATCCAAAGCCCACCCGAATCTTTCCATGGGCTTTGGATCAGGCCCTAAGAGCAGTAGTTACCCATCAACTCTGTCTTTAGCGTCAAAAGAACAGGAACAAAGGCTGGTCAATGCAGAGCTCTGACTCAGTTATGTATTGCCATGCTTAGCAACACGCTTTGTGCGCTTGCAGCATTCGCTACACATACGCACCCAAATGTTCGGTCGGCAACGTTATTTCATCAGTGGACTAGTGTTCAAAGCATCAGGTTTCACACACCTAAATACTAATTTCTGTACTGTGGCTGCGCAGGGAAGGGAGGCCTTCAAATGAAACCTTAAATCACCAAAATCTCATTGGGCCTGGTGTGTGCACATTAAAGATCCCATAGCACTTTTTGTAAGAATATGAGTCCTGGTGTCCTCAGCAGCAGTTGACCTCTTCCCCACTGGTGTGCTGTGTGCAATGTGCCAGTTGTCCTACTGACTACTGTGACCGGTTGCCTCCCACTCTGGGGGTGCCACCTGATGTACTCGGATACCACTCAGCCCGCCTGTTCCATCAGTCTGGGCTCCCTCACCCTGTCCTGCTGAGCCAAGCCCTCAAGCCTCCTCTAGCACATACACAGGTAGGGACATGCCCAGCTGCAGAAAGACACAGACATTGAAATCAGCTCTGCCTGGGAAGACGCAGCTAGGGGATTGCCCAGCACTCGTGTGCACACCCCCTCGGAGGTGCAAATCCAACATTGTATTGTCTTGAGCTGCACCGAAAACTGTACAGCATAAGCTCATGAAATGCACTCCCTCCCTCAATGTGGAGGAAGATATGCACAGCTTCTTGCCCCCAGTTATGAATTTCACAAACTGGTTTAGAGAAAACAAAAACAAGTTTATTAACCACAAAAGATAGGTTTTAAGGTACTATAAGTGATAGCAAACAGATCAAAGCAGAGTACCTTAGTAAATAAACAAAAACCTCACACTGAGCTTAACACACTAGATAGGTAGGCTATAAATTGGCAGTTCTCACCCTGAGTAATAAACAGACTGGCAGACTCTTAAGGCACAAGTTGCTTTGGCTTTCCCAGGTTTTCATACACAGGCTAAAGATCCTTCTAGCCTGGGACCATCACTTCCCACAGTTCAGTCCTTTCCCCTCAGGTGTTTCCAGGTGTGTTGTTGCAGGGAGAGTGAGGTCCCCCCCATGATGTCATTGTCTCCCTTTTATATCTTCTTCCCACTTGCTGGAAAGCTCTTTTGCTGTGACCTGGGTCAAACAGTTCCCATTGTGCAGTGCTATCTTTGAGGGATTTCTATTGTACACTGTGCCTGGGGTAATCCTCATGCTTGTGTGCATTTCCTCAATAAGCCGTTAACATTGTTTGGCCTTTTTACTGTTGTACCTGAAAGGCTGCTTGTGGGTTGCTTTCAACCTCACAATATGTTTCAATAACACATACATAGCCAAACTTCATAATTTCACATACAACGATAACATACAATTCAATGAGATATTAATGTCTCGCAGATCAAGACGTTTAGAATGATAGCTCACAAGACATACTTTGTACAAAACATATCCTAATTACATGACAGTGGTGAATATTGGGGTGTCAGGGTGTCACAACTACTGTCCTCCACCCAGTGGTGGCTACATTTCAGCAACAGAGAAAGTGATCCCAAGGTGTGCATAATTTCTAACATGTTTTTGATCGGTGAGCCTGATTTTCTCAAGTGTTGAGCTCATGTGGTTCCCAGTGACTTCAATGAGAGTTGCTCAAAACCTCTAAAAATCAGGCTCTGTGTAAGTGCAAGATTGTGTTGCAATCTGGGGCCTTGATACTGCAGCTGGATCCACACAGGCAAACCCGTATGTCTGCCTGGAGCCCCATGCACCTTCAGTGGGGCTCTATTCCTCACAGGCACAAAGATCTGTTTGTATGGAGCCAGTCACAGGATTTGAGCCTCAGATTATTCTTGCACTTAGAGGGTTTCCTCCCCCTACCTCCCCTCCTTCTGCAGGGGGTGTCCATATTTCTTAATTAACAGAAAATTTAGGTTTGGGAGTTAATGAGTAAGGGTGGGGTCGGGTTAAGGCTTTTTATGTCATGTATGAAAATAGATGGGCCAGATCTTCAGAAGGCATAAATCAGGCCTGCACAACTTGTAAAGCGGCGAGGGCCATATTACTCCAAAGAAAACAGCTGAGGGCCGAAACCCCCCGGCCCCACGGAAACACGCCCCCCCCCTACCACCACCTGCCCCGCAGAAACAACTCCTCCTTCCCCAGCGCTGAGGTGTGGAAGCCTGTAGAGGGGGAAAGAAACAGCGCGCATAGGGTGACCAGATCACAGCAGTAAAATAGGACCCGCCCCCTCCCCGCTCGGCCCCACCATCACACCCGTCTTCACCCCCCCAGGGGTTACTATGTTACTGCACACAACAGTCAATCAATGCAGTTGTAGATAAATCTCTGCATCATGCATTTTTGTATAACTTTTATATGACTTTGTATTGAACCTTGCTAATATGTTATAGTGGGCCTCTAAGGTAGTACAATTAAGGTAAAAGAAAAATGTCTTTTTGCTAGAAGTAAAATAAGATCTTCCCCCCACTTTGTATTCAATTGCCCTGTTGAATGAATGAGGTGTGAATGAGGAAGGCGTGAAGGCAGGCACCTCCAGACAGCTGCAACCCTTGGAGAGGGGATGGGAACCAGACCAAGGACAATCAGACTTGTCAAGTGGGCTGACTAGAGAAGAGCAGACATACTGACAGCCTCAGGGGTTAGAAGCAAGCACCTTCCTTTGGGAACACCCTCTTTGCAGCATTGGGACAACCCCCAGCCCAGAGACAAGCAGCAAAAAGGACCAACGGACACAGTCCCAGATTTTGGGCCGCACAGTGAGCCAACCTACTCACCCCCCGCCCCCGCGGGCCGCACAGTGAGCCCACGTGGGCCGCATGCGGCCCCGGCATAAATCATCAGAGCTATATTGAAGTCAACTGAGCTAGGCCAAGATTTCCTCCTGCTGAGAATCTGACCCATAGTACCACTTGTTTGTCACCTTTACAATTAACATGAAAAGAGTGATGTATTCTGATTACAGTGGAGATAAGCACATGCACTCTTGCCAGACCCATTTTCTAATACAACCCTCAGAGACCACAGCATTCAGTAGATCCAACAACAAAAAATCAAACTAGCCCATCTGGGCTGGGAGTGGGAGAGAAATCTTCAGGTTCACCGCCCAGAGTTTCCAAGGAATAATCCTCGCAGATGAGAGGGACTTTAAGGATGTGCTATGGTCACGGGGTGAGATTTCCCAGTTCCCTGAGTCCTGAGGAGCTGTGGAATAACTTGTAGATGGGTCTTCGAGGTGATCTGGCTAACCCATGCAGGGCCCCTCTTTCTTGAAGGAGCTGTGTAAATCCCCTCACAAATAGCTCCATGAAGTTCAGTGCTCAGTGAAGCCGCATTAGCTCCTAATGAAGTTTGTAAATGGAAGTTTGAAAGGTTCACTCTGGGGACAAGAGACCAGTTCCGTGCTATCCTCTTTTTCCCCTTGGTGACACCCTCCCAAAACACAATACACCATCAGCTCCACTAAGCGCTGGATGAGGGGCAAGTGCAGAGTCCCAGGACAGAGGTGACTGTCCCATAGAGCCACTTTTCCCCCTCTTCTATGGGTGCACCGTTAGCTTGCTTCCTCTCTATGGCCTGAAATGGAGGATTGCTCCCCACAATTACCCCCAACTTTTTTGGAGATGCCCAGGTGGCTGGTCAAGCAAGGATTTGACCCACTGTGAGCAACAGAGAAAGAGGGGCAGAGAATGTTTAACAAAACCGCCAGGAGATTTTCACACTGCATCCCTCTCAAACATTTATAATTACATTTATATTATGTTGGCATCTGGCATCCTCTATATTTAGGAAGGCATGCCCTACAGTGTTTACCTAGGGGAAGTTCATGGTTCCCTCAGGTTTTGTTCAGCTAGATGCTGAGCTACCACATCACAGTGATGGGTCTGATATGAGAATCTAAACAGAATAGAATAGCAAGCCAGCTCTTAACCCCTTCCTACACTGGGTTGCTCTTATTCACCATTTAACTCCCCACTTTGGCATGTGTCTAATATACATTATCGTTTGTTGAAAGTTAGTGGAACTTTCTCATTACTCTTGCACTGTTCACATTCGTACAAATGCATACCTAGGAGTCAGATCTGTCAATGCCCGCTGGATTTGTAGCACTAATTAACCATACAGGACAGGAACAGAACACTCAGACTGACTGTCAGTGATGTCATACCAGTGCCTATAATCCGCAGTAAACACACAGGTTTATCTCATTAGGGTTGTTGTTTTTTAATAGAATATAATTCCTTTAAGTCTCTCTGGAGCATTGTGTTTCTAAGGGATCATTTCACGGCTCAGGTGGCTGAAGACATTGATCCTTTAGCCTCGTGCCGTGCAACTCACCTGAGGCATGCAATAATCCCTCAGACTTTCAACACTGCCTGTTGAGCCTCACCGTACATAAGGTAGACAGCATTATTACCAGCTCGCTCTCCCAAGTCCAATTGATTTTCTTACTGTGCCTTACCGACACAGATGAAAAGATGCAGCACTTTCCTGTAGTGGCGGCAAAGTGGGATTTTGTGTTTGGGAGCAGAGGAAGGTGGGTGGGAGTCTAGCCTGAAAGAGGATGAAATGATCATGGGTGTCTTTAAAGTTTAAGTAGCTGAGTGAATCATCTCACTTATACTTCATAAACACTAATCCGGGGGGAAAAAAACTTAAAGCAGCCATATTGCTAGAAATGGGAAGGCAGTCAATGGTAACAAAATTCACTTCAGGCTGCTAATTTGTAAACTAATGAACTCTTCCCGAACATAAGAGCTACATTAGGCATCTATTAAAGCATTAAGTAGCAAAAGCAACTAAGTCGGAGATGGCACTATGTCTTTATTTCTCATGCCCCGCATACAGTATGGGCTTGAGAGTGTGGCTTAGTATTGCCATATTATGGGTAATAATGGAGAGAAAATTAGACATGAGTGTGCAGCTTGAAATAATGGCAAAATGAACCTGATGCAACAATGCCCTGGACCAGGGAGCCTGAAATACTGGAGCAGGTTCTATGCTGGGCCTCCTGAGAGGTGCAACACAGAAGGCACAGCCCAGGGGGAGATGGGACAAAAGTGAATGTAAGTCACCATTATGCCTCCTGGATTCTGCGGAGCTGCAAGGACAGAAATGGGCCCAGTGTAAGAAATCTCTGACTTTCCCCGCAGCTGCCTATAGGCTGCATCTCACCCCTTCCTGTCCTCACAACACTCCCTCCCACTCTCAGCCTCAGGGGTGCTGGAACAATTTGTATAGTGGGGGTGCAGAGAGCCATTGGACCAAACTGTAAACCCTGGATATGATGGAAACCACTTCAAGCCCAGGGATGCTGCTGCATCCCCAGCACCCTTAGTTCCAGCACTACGGCTCAGCCCCACCCTTGCCACGCCCTCTATGCTGCTGCCTGCCAAGGGGTGGCAGCATAGGGTGCTTATGTTGGCCCTACACTGCTCATACACTGAGGGAATTCTCCCCTAGCCTCTTGCTGCTCCTTTATGTACCCTGTACCCCACCAGAAGCAGTGGCCAGAATAAGCCCCACTGTTCTCAATATAAGTAAAACCTTGACAAGCTGGTGGGAATCCAGAGAAGGACAACAAAAATAATGAAGTGCATGGAGGGATTGATTGTCTTACAAAGAAAAACTAAAACACTAAAATGGACCAAATTCTGACCTGGTGTTAATGGGTACAATTCACAGAAAGATAGAATCAGAGACAGACAGAAGGAACCGGCAGATCATCTAGTTTGACCTCCTGTGCATCACAGGCCACTAAAACCCACCCTGTTACCCCTGCCTTGAGCCCAATAAACTGGACTAGACTAAAGTATTACAGGCAAGCCACAAGAGACTAAGCTATTGTGGGCTACAGGCAGAAAACAGAACTTCAAGGAAATCACACTCATCTACACCAGGTCTGAATGCAAAAACTAAAGGAGGGCAGGAGAAATTATACTGGGTACAAATATTTGAAGTCTGAAAGGGAGAGGAACTTTTCCGATCAGCCCAGAGAGATACAGCATAACTAAGAGTAATTGGATAAAACTGGATAAAGACAAATTTTGGCTGGATATTAGGAAATGTGTCCTAACAGGGAGAGGCATTAGACTGTAGACCAGCCCTGCACAACATGTGGCCTGGGGGCCGCATGCGGCCCGCGTGGGCTCACTGTGCGGCCCGCGGAGGAGTGACTAGGTTGGCTCACTGTGCGGCCCAAAATCTGGGACTGTGTCCGTTGGTCCTTTTTGCTGCTTGTCTCTGGGCTGGGGGTTGTCCCAATGCTGCAAAGAGGGTGTTCCCAAAGGAAGGTGCTTGCTTCTAACCCCTGAGGCTGTCAGTATGTCTGCTCTTCTCTAGTCAGCCCACTGGACAAGTTTGATTATTCTTGGTCTTGTTCCCATCCCCTCTCCAAGGGTTGCAGCTGTCTGGAGGTGCCTGCCTTCACGCCTTCCTCATTCACACCTCATTCATTCAACGGGGCAATTGAATACAAAGTGGGGGGAAGATCTTATTCTACTTCTAGCAAAAAGACATTTTTCTTTTACCTTAATTGTACTACCTTAGAGGCCCGCTATAACATATTAGCAAGGTTCAATACAAAGTCATATAAAAGTTATACAAAAATGCATAATGCAGAGATTTATCTACAACTGCATTGAATGACTGTTGAAGTGACAAAGGGTCCTGTGGCACCTTATAGACTAACAGAGTTATTGGAGTATAAGCTTTCGTGTGTGAATACCCACTTCATCGGATGCAAGCAGTGGACATGTCCAGGGGCAGATATAAATGTGCAGTTTATTGATTGACTGTTGTGTGCAGTAATATAGTAACCCCTGGAGGGGTGAAGAGGGGTGTGATGATGGGGCCGAGTGGGGAGGGGGCGGGTCCTATTTTACTGCTGTGATCTGGTCACCCTATGCGCGCTGTTTCTTTCCCCCTCTACAGGCTTCCACACCTCAGCGCTGGGGAAGGAGGAGTTGTTTCCACGGGGCGGGTGGCGGTGGGGGGGGCGTGTTTCCGCAGGGCCGGTGGGTTTTGGCCCTCAGCTGTTTCCTTTGGAGTAATATGGCCCTCACCGCTTTATGAGTTGTGCAGGCCTGCTGTAGACTATCTTCCCAAGGGAACTGGTGAAAGACATCACAGTTGGGGAACACACTACAGGAAGAAGTCCTGCCCTGGCCAATGGATGCACTATCTGACCCAGTGAGCCCTTTCCCTAATTTCTATGTCTGCTCACTGCATTTTATAATAGAATTTTTTAATCCCTAGTTTTTTAAGGTTTAATGTTGGGGCCTGGCTTCAGTCCCGAAAGTACATCTCAACCACATGACAAAAAATACTGTGCTTTCTTATCCCTTGTACATCAACATTATCAATGCATTGCATCAAATTTTACAGTCATTAAGGTCCTAAAGCATTTACGCACATGCTCAAGCCTAATTGACAGCAATAGGACTTGGATACATGCTTAAAAGTTAGGCACACGCTTAAGAACTTTGCTGAATCAGGGCCTAAAGTCATTAAAGTCAGCTGAAAGAAAGCCCATTTGATAAAACCCCTAGCAAGCATTGCAAATGGACTCCATACATGCCATTGGCAGAGAAGCAGATGCATGGGAGACAGTCTCATGCCTCAGTATCATCCTCCAGTGGTTGGAATGAAAAGAGCCCCCTGGCTGAACAAGTCAAATCAAGCCCGGATAAAGGAAGCCTTGAGGTGAAGGGAAGCCTGATTCCATCTGGAGGCTTCAGAAGACACTTCTGCTCAGGAGCTCAGAGTTTCCTTTTGACTCCTAGAGGGGATTTCACTGAAGGAGTAGAGAGGCCCTTAGGGTTTTCTGGGAGCTTTTGTTCTTTTCAAACACATGTCTTGTCCCTTCAGTTGTTTGTCATTCAGGCAGCAGCCTCCAGGGAAATGCTACAGACAACAACTGAGGATCTGGAGAGAGATGCAAGGGTAATAGCTTCATAGGAAAATAGACATTCTCCGCAGTATCTATATGTCTGCAGCACCCATGTTTCAAAGGTTTGTCAGGGGGAGCAGGGAGAGATAAGGGAGGCTCTTTGAACCTAGGTGCCATCCGCGGTTGGCCCATCCCAACCGATTCAGGCTCCAGCTAAGGGGCTGTTTAATTGCGGTGTAGACATTCAGGCTCGGGCTGCAGCCTGAGCTCTGGGACCCTCCCACTTTGCAGGGTCCTAGAGGCCAGGCTCCAGCGGGAGCCCAAACATCTACACTTCCATTAAACAGCCCCTTAGCCGGAGCCCCATGAGCCTGAGTCAGCTGGCCCAGGTTTTTAACTGCAATGTAGCTGTACTCTATGCACAGACGTGCAACATGCTGAGAGGAGAGGGTGGTATTTAACAAGGCAGTATGGGGGAGGGCATTACATGGGGCGCTGTATGGAAAGGAGAGCGAACTATGGAAAATGTTATGGATATATAGGTTCACTGTATGGACAAGGCACTATGGGGGATGTCTTATGGAGATGACTGTGCCAGGACCTGCTGGCCCTTTAAGAACAAGCCCCAGGACTGGCAGTCCAGTTACTGCCCTGACCCTGTCCCCAGGCCAAGTTGTTGTTGGAATTGTGGTTCCCACAGGGACGGATGGGAATACAGGGGAAGAGCCAGGCTTGCAGGGAAGGGGGAAACAGGATATAAATAAGCTCCTTTCCTTTACAAGGGGGGAGGGGAGATTTGTGGCTCCTGATGGGGCGCTCCATTGAGGAGATGGCCAGAGCAATCAGAGCCTGCAGAAAGCACCTTGTGGAGGGGAATGCTGCTGGAGGGCCAAGAAGCAGGACTAAGAAGCAGGCTAGCACAGTCTTCCTGGGGGTGGGAAGTGAAGCAGGGCTGGTCTGAGCTTGCAGCAGACATGAAGCAGCAGCACGTTGGGGTTGGAGTCCTTGGTGAAGGGAGGATGGGGGCTCCCCATGACAATGAGGTGCCACCTAGAGGTACTGTGGTCAGACCCCTAACATCAAGTGGCCTCTTCCCAGCAGAGAGCCTGAAAGAGGGAAATACACACCAGAGGCAGGCACTGTTATGCAATTGTGGGGAGAACCCCCCACAAACTCTGCCACTTGCAACAAGCACTACGGTCATGACTCCCAGGAGGTGAGAAAATGCATTTGGGGCAAGGAAGCACCCAGCTTTGAAGGTATGAAAGGAAAAGGACATGCAGGGAGGGTGCTGGCGTTTCACCATCCTCATGGTCAGCATTATCTGCTCGTGAGTGGTTTCCTATCCAGAATCCCCCTTAGCTAAGCCTCTTACAGTGGGGAATTGAGCCTGCTGAGTGTTTACTCCTGAACAGCTAAGTCCAACACCCGACTTCAATGGGCATTGGGTTGAGGGGCTGTAGGCCAGGGCAAGAGTAAGGGGGCTGGTCTGGGTTTTTATTTAGCCTAAGAAACCATATGTAGGCTGGGAATGGATGGACGGACAAAATAAATACCAAAGACTAAATACTCAACTGGTGCAAATTGGTGTAGTTTAATAGAAGCCAGTGGAGTTATGCCCACTTACATCAGCTCAGATCTGGTCCCCAAAGAGCACTACTGTTTATACTTAGTTCTTACGTGCTGCTTTTCATCTTGGCAGTATTGGCAAACAAATAATCCTTACAAGGCCCCTGTGAAGTAGAGGAATATCATTACCCCCAATTTACAGATGGGGAAACTGAGGTACAGAATGTAAATTGCAGTTACAGCCACATTAAGGCCACTCTGCACAGCCAGAGTGGTGTAAAGGGGGCGTAGTATAACTGAGAATCAGGCACAGAGAATGAAAAGGCTTGACGATGCAGGGGTGTAGATGAGGGCTGCGAGAAAACACTGCTGGATCACTGGTAGGGCTGCTGGGCTTGGTTCTTTGTTGTTACATATGATCCACTAAGGTGAAGCAAACTGGGAGGAACAAGTGCTGGGAGGATGAGGGGCTGGGAAGGTTGCTGTGCTCAGCATATGTCACGAGGCTTCGAGCAGCTAGCTGGGAGAGATTGTTTTATGGGAGCCAGCAGATGTATTTCTCTGTCTACATCCAGCCATCAGGAAAGCCTGTGCTCTCACTTTTCCCTAAGGCCAGGTTTTCTGTACGCTCTGGGACGACACTTCCCCACGGGTGCATTGGGAATACCTCGACGTAACGAAATCCGCCACTATGCGCATTATTTGCACATGTAGAATTGCACACATAATCCCTGTACTCTCTGTGCCTTGTGCCTGTGCCTGACATATCTCCTCCCACCCGTCCATCCTCCATTCACCCAGAGCAGGCAGACTTGCATTGTGGAGCTCTGTGCACATTTCTCTGCACGGGTGGGAGCCTCTCTGGGCCAGGCACTGAGCAAAATCTGTGTTCAGTACTCACCGCTTGCTTCCCAGCAGAGCTTTTTAGCAGGGCTCAGCAGCCAGCAAGATCAAAATTTTCAGGAGGGCTCAGCACCTGCAGTTGGGGCCAGAGTTTGGAAGAGCTCAGCTCCCATTTAGACACCAAAATCAGTGGCCAGATTTTCAGCAGACCTCGGCCCATTGGGTGCTGAGCACTTTTGAAAATCTGGCCTTTATTTAAGTGCCTGATGGGAAACTGAGCTCTTGGAAAATCTGGCCCCACGTGTCGGTGCTGGGTGGAGCTGGGTGACATTTTGGGTCAAAACTGTTTTTCCGTGAATAGTGCAGATTTGGTGACACTGAAATGTTTGGCGAAGTCGTAGCTATTTCACTGCATTGTTTCACTCAACACTCCCCTCCTCCCTGAAAAGACATCAAAAATAATCCGTTTAATCTCGAAAGTGCCAAAATGAAACATTTTGATTGGGGGGGGGTGTCAAAATGGCATTTTGTTTGGAAGTTTCCTGTATCGAAACACTTTTGACGTGTTTTAAAACGGTGAAAATCAAAGTGTACCATGTCAGCTTTGTCGTCCTGAAACATTTTGTTCGTGCCTAAATGAATTGCCAGCGAACTGAAAAATCCATCAGTGGCACAGCACTAGTGCTGAGCGGCGGGAAATCTTGCCCTGAGTTCTAGAACAGTTAGCTCCACCTGGCCACGGGGAGGGGTCAGTGTCAGAGCTCGGATCGGAAGTCAGGAGCATCAGGCCTGCGCTCAGAACAAACCTCTCTAAAGGTACATCTACACTCTAGCCAGAGGTGTGATTCACAACTCATGTAAACATACCTGTCCTAGCTCTACTCTAGCTAGCTCGCTAAAAATACAAGTGAGGAGTTATGGTGTGAGCGTCGGCACAGGTCGCACAAGTTCGTCTGACCCATGGAATACGCACTTACTTGCGCAGCCAGCACTGAAACCTGTGGCACACCATTCTCACTTCTCTCTTTAGCACGCTGGGTCAGAGAACAGCTAGGGCGGCTACATGTGCACGACCTGCCGGTCACACCCCCAGCTAGGAGTTAGACGTTCCATAAAAGCCTGATTTTCCTTTCATTGAAATGGATGAGAATTTTGCCACTGACTTCAATAAGAGCAGGATAAGTCCCTTTCCTACAATATAAACTCTTTGGGATATGGACTGTCTCTGCCTCTGTACAGTGCCTGATTGAAACCTCTGAGCACTACTGGAATATAAATATTAATATTAGAAGAGAAGGCAAAATTATTTAAATTGGACACTAGCAATAAAACAAGAAATAAGAGACTAAAGCTGAAAATGTTTTAAATTTATTTTATTTAATACTATAAGTGTATAATTTAACTCAGTAAAGTGCTTCAGGGTGCATTTTGCATGAAAAGTGCTATAAAAACCAAGCTTTATTGTTTCTCATTTATCTTGGCTATTAGGAAAAGTTTTCAGACGGCAATAAGGACAATCAAAGAGTGGAAACTTTGCCTAGTATGGTAGCTAACTCTGAAGATGAAGGTAGGTTAGGTAAGTACCTGCATATAGTGCACGTGGTGTTGAGACTCTCTCATTTAATTGAAGAGGATGGATTGGATGTCCTAGAAAGTTCCTCCCAGTTCCATCTTTTGGAGGTCTATGACTATCTTTGAGTGATTTTTGTGATCCTTTGGTATGAGGAGTGTGTCACAGTTCAGGACAGCTGCACCTTCACTCCCCCTTTGTGGTCCACCAAGGGCACCCACTCTAGGCTCCCAGCTCCTTAGCCATCACTTCTCTTGGGTCTCTCTCCTTCCTAATCGGGGTTTCTCCAGGCTATACAGTTCTCTGCCTACACTGTGAGCTCCCCAGCAAGCCAGACTGCCTAGACAAGTCAGCATCTACATTTGCTTTCTCTTAGAAGGCTATGAACAGCTGCAGTTGCCAGGAGTCACAAGTTACCACATAGCTCTTTCTAAGCAAGCAAGTTTATTCTTAAGGTGAAAGTATTATAGAGAAAACATATTTAAAACATAAAAAGAACCTACACGCAATGAGGGCTCTAGAAGGAGTCAATCCTTCAAACCCCCCCCAAGAGGTTTTTCTGTGGTTACAAGTTCATAAAAGCCTTAGCTCAGAACTAGCCCCTCATGAATAGGTCAGTTTTTCCTTTATACAATTTGGGCCTTTGATCTTGAGACTCCAGGAACAGGTAATCAGCAGATAACAGCTCTATCCTCAGGGCAAAGCTTCAACAGGCTGGGTTTTTGCATAACTGGAGGTGGGGGATTTGCATTCACCTTTCCCTAGAGATTCCCCAGGCAAATCACATGACACTGTTTGTCCCAACAGTCCAGTCTTGTCTGGCACACTGTTCAAAATGACCCTTCAAAGTTTCTAAAACTTCCCAGGGTCACATTCCATCTGCCCCCCTAGAGAGGAGTTACATACAATCCCAGCCCACAATAATACATAAAACATTCATCTAATACAATGGACCCCAAAGATACGTAAAGTCAATTCAATAAGGTCTCCTAAGGATATTGCAAGAAATTGCCCTACCTGTAGCACAGGTCCAATAGAATTGGTCCAATAGAATTACCCCACCCACCTTGTCACTCCACTTATTCCTTCCTCATTCATGGCCCTGTGGCTCACGGGTTCTTTGCAGGCCTTCTCCCCTTCCCTCTACAACCAAAAAAAAAGAAAGGTAAGTTGTTTCTAGCTGCAGGATGGAGATAGTGGGTGAAAGCTGTAGTGCCAAACGCCTGAAGTCACGCAGATATATAACATATAATATATAAATGTAGGGCTGGAAGGGACCTCAAGAGGTCATCTAGTCCAGACCCCTGTGCCTAGGGAAGATCAAATAAACCTAGACCATCTCTGAGAGGTGTTTTTCTAACCTGTTCTTAGAAACCGCTAATGACCTCCCTTAGAAGCTTATTCCAGTGTTTAACTATCCTTATACTTAGAAAGGTTTTCCTAATATCTAACCTCAATCTCCCTTCTTGAAGATTAAGCCAATTACTTCTTGACCTATCTTAGTGGAAATGGAGAAAATTGACCCAGTCCTTTTTATCACAGCTGTTACCATATTTGAAGACAGACTTATGGTCCTTACACAGAGCTCTTCTTTTAAGCTCAAAAACTTGTCTCTCTCACCAACAGAAGTTGGTCCAATAAAAGATATTACCTCACCCACTTTGTCTTTTTAATATCCTAGGAGCAACACGGCTACAACTACACTGCGTGCAGACTTACGGTCCATGATACATCTTTACTAAATTGCTGAGTTATGCAGCTTGCCACCAGGAGCAGGCTAAAACATGCATATCCTTCTGCCACTGCACCTGGCAAAACCTTGTAACTAACACTATGGCTCCTATTGAACAGCATAAAGTCCAGACTACAGAGAGATTAGCGACATAGCTCCCCTTCCCCACATTTCACAGAGCGATCACTCTATAGCTGACCTATCAGTCCTCCTCCTCAAAGAAAACCTGCACAACACTTTCAAAAGACAAGCTTGGGAGCTGAAATTCATAAGTGCCAGACACTGAAAATCATAGACTGGACAGAAACACTGGATTTATGGCTCATTACAACAATCTGTAACCGACTAATCCCCCCCCCCCCAACCGCCACCTTTTGTCCTGTGACTGAAGGGGTATTAACAGGCCACCTCACCTTGAATGGTCCCTTAGAATATGTGCTAACTACTTATGCTAAACTATCTGTTTGATCTTGTATTTAGCTGGGACACTTCTCAGTACCTTTCCCAGACCTGAAGAAGAGCTTTGTGTAGCTTGAAAGCTTGTTTCTCTCTCCAACAGAAGTTGGTCCAATAGAATTACCCCACCCACCTTGTCACTCCACTTATTCCTTCCTCATTCATGGCCCTGTGGCCCACGGGTTCTTTGCAGGCCTTCTCCCCTTCCCTCTACAAGTAATGGATTCAGAGTAGGGACTTGAAACTGGGGGTTCCACCTCTCAGGTTAGTGCCCTAACCATCAAGCTGCTGGCTATTGTGAGGTGGGTCTCTTTCGGTCTCACATAATCAAGTATTAATTAGCTAGACACTGTTTCTATAGCCTGGTGGTTAGGGCTCCAGATGAGGCAGAGCCAGGACACACCCCAAATGAGTGTCCTAACTCCCAGGCTATTGAGGGACAGGTATCTGGGTTGTTCTCTCATGACCAGTAATTCCATCCTGGGCCTGAGCCACCTTCCCAACCAAAAAACCCTATTGTTGGAAAATTCCCAACCAGCTCTAAGCATCTCCTCCTCTTGGAAGCACGCTCCCTGCAGCTGATTCTCTTTCCCCAAACACTCTGCCTCCTCACTCACCACACACATTTGAGTGGTCCCAGCAATGTGAAGGCTATCTGCAGTTAGTTGCCCTGGCATGTCAATCAGGCTTCTGACCTGTCCTCCATGGGCTGTTTTGTCTCAGGCACCTGAGTAGGCAGATCTTTGGGGTCCTTCTCCGCTTTCAAAAATTACAGGGGATTGCGGTTAGATTTTCTGGCTTTTCAGTGACTCTAATATTCTGTTAAAACTTGTGGGGAAAGATGAGTTTCCAGGAGCAGTTGAGGAGCTCTTGTTGCTGGCAGAGGGTACTAGGCAAATGCATAGCTGGTGGGGATGGCTGTGGGGAAGTAGGAGATCCAATTGTTACTTATTTTTTTAATTTTTCAGGAAAGAAAACACTATCATCTTGCATTTTAAAAATGGTTCCCCACAAGGAAAGGAGCTAGAGACTTTTTTTTAACTGAAATCTTAAACCTCCTGCAGTCATGTTACACCCTTTAGAAATCTTCTGGCAATCTGTAGCACTGTTTTGAAGTTTCTTATGTGCCAGAGAAGTTTCTTATGTGTAACCTCCCCAGTGTGCCATGGCCACGCCCCCTCTCAGAATTGGTGGCATGCACTAGATCTTCCCAAGATCTTTCAACTGAACTTCATCTGAAGCTTCTAGGACTAGCTGGTTTGGGGAAAAGACGTGGCCAAAAAAAAAAAAGTGATAGAATAATTTTTCAAAACACAGCAGTGGAGGGATTGACATATATTAAGAAAGCCAAACAGAGGATTTAGCAGATATGAAGATGACAATCAGAGGGTTCACCTATGCTCTGTGATAAAAGGCCTGGTGTCTTGACAATAGCCAGAGGAGAAGAACAAAAAATAACCTATTTAGGTTATTTGCTTCCCAGTAGTTGCCTTCCCAATCCATTCCAGATAAGAACAGAAATCTAATGCAAAGATCTGTGTTCATTCCAAGTAAAGCCATAAATCCAGTTGGGAGTTTTCTACCTCCTGTGGCCCTCATTACATGCGAGTAGATTTTGGTAAATCTTCAACTGGAGCTGTTGTACCCAGCTCAGAAAGGACATTGGGGTAAGTGTAACTGAAGCCAGGATAGACAGGCCCATGTGGGAAAGGAGGGAGTTACAGTTATAAATAAAAAAGAACTAACTCATGAGGAAATCTGGTGTCTTATAGGATTCTGGAATCACATGAATGCACTAAATGATGGAACATGCCCCCTGCTCTCAGAATTAGCCACTTCATTAGCAACGGCTCTGCTCAGTCAGGGAAGTTAATTAAAGTCTGCAGCCACGCATGTACTGAGGGATCAGCAGCGATGTTGCAGCACTAGGAGAATGCTGCTCCTCCATGTATGGCTGCAAATTAGATTTTGTCCTCTCTGTCATTTCCACATCTAGCAAGGAGACATTCAAATATACTCCCTTAAAGAGGCAGTGAGTCATTTCTTTTAAACGTGCTCTATTGCTAAACTCAGTCCAATGCCATTTATTATATTCCATGGAAAGTACCACCAAAGCAGGGGCATATACAATGCATGTATGAAGCCAGACACATTTCATGCAGAGCGATGGCAATGGAAGACACCTGCTGTACCCACTGACTATCCGGATTGATAAACAGTACCAAATTATCCCTGGGGTAACTCCATTGACTTCAAAGCAGTTACAGGGAGGAAGAATTTGGCCTGGAATATCTCTTACTCTAGCAAAAGATGGAGTAAGGTCCAAGATTTCACTTGGATGACGCACATGAGCAGAAAGAAAGAAGTCCAGTCGGAGGGGTGTGAACCATCCGGCCCCTAAAAAACCAGCACTGTAGGACTGCTTTCCAGTGGTGGTAGCAATAGTGGAGCGGCACAAAGGGCTCCAAATGCTCTGGTCAGTACTGACAGTGGTGGGGTTTAACTACTGACAGCAACGTGTCACTGGAAGTTTGCCTTTTGTTTTGAGTTTTGAGTAGGGGCTGACTGAGAATGGAGTGTCAAATAGAGAAAGAGATGGAGGCAGGAAGGAGACAGAAAGAGACAGAGGGGCAGAGGTGGAGGGAAAGAGTGGAAGAGAGGAAAAAATAATGAGGGATGAAGAGAAAAAAAATAACATGTCTAGTATGAAAATCCCATACACCTTCCTGCTGCCTTATTCTGGTACCCTTTTTCATACTGAGTTTGTGTGATTAAGTGCTGCTCTTTATAAGGAATGCAAAATTGGGCCTTTTGGTAAGTCACTTGAAATAAGGATGGCTACAAATGTGAGTTAGATTTCTGTGTCCCCTTGAGATGGACTGTGGTCTTGGGCCCCACTGTGGCCACACCCCTGGTCAAACCCGTTTTTGCTATCCTTTGATTTTCTACTCCCATATCTTCAAGGACATTAGCTCTATGTTAGAGAGAAGAAACCACAGTGGAAGTTGACATTTTGCAATTGCAACCCCTCCTAAGATTTTAGTCTACAGTGAAACTGTGTCATATGGAGGCATTTCGCTGAAAACATTTTGTGGTATAAAGTACGGCCTATTTAATTTCACCAGTTTGCTGTCAGCTTTGTAAAACTTTGTCATATTTCATATGCTTTTGCTGGCGAAACCAGCCTTTCCATTGACAAGAAGGCAGGGAAATTTGACAGACTTTACAGCTGACTTTGTTTTGTTATTGTTCCAAAAAAACATTGCAAAGCTGAAATTTGATGGTTGAGGTTCATGGACAACATTTTTCACCCAGCTCTGGTTTAGATCTGTTAGGGTTCTTTTTTTCTCATGTATTTCAGATGGATTATGGGAAAGATATTGCTAAGGAGGATATAGCAGCTAGTTGTGATACCTGAAGAGCTAAGAGTTGCAAAGAGTAACTTTTGGCTGAGGTTACGTTCACCTCATCCCCGACTGATTTTTGTCAATGTGCTGCTGCTGCCTTCAAAACACCAGTGAAGGCCCACTTTGAGTCTTGCTTGCAGTATCATGCAGGGTGCAAACTGGTTAAGTGGTTCCAGTGTCCTACCACAAGCTGACAGACACAACAGCCACCTGAATGTGTGTGGAGGTAGAAAGCACTGTAAGTCATGAAGCCAGGTGGGTAATTCAGTCTCTATTTCAAAGCAAAAACATTCATGACAATGGCAGCCAAATACTTCCTCCAATAAAAATGTCGTAAAGATGGGAGGGGAAATCCAACAAATCACTTCAAAAAGATGTTGCAGAGTGAAATGACCAAACATAAGTGGAACCATGCTGTGGCAAAATGTCTACTGCCACCCAGACTCTGAGGTGAGTTCTCTGTGATGTGCCAAGACAGCGCCCCACGCAGGAAGGGGCAAAGAGTTCCACCTCCATGTCTGATTCTGAACGCGGGACAATATTTCCAAAATAGGAGCCTACTGCAAGGTTCCTAAGGCCACATATGGACACCTGACTGATTTTGGAGAGCGCTGAGCACCCAACACTTCCCACTGAGGTAAAAAAATGCTGAGCACTCACCAGAGGCCTCCTAGTAGACTGGACTATCCACCAGTGACTTTGTAACATTTCCCAGGGGGATAGACCAGCCTAGGAGGCTTCTGGGGGATGTGCAGCATTTTTTACCTCAGCGGGAGCTCTTGGTTGCCAGCACTCTTAAAAACCAAACAGGTGCTTATATACAGACTACGGCTTTGTCTACACTGCCAATTGAACGACAAAACTTTTGCCGTTCACAGGTGCTTAAAAAAAAAAGTCCATCCCTCCCCCCTCCCCCCCCCCGCCCCGAAAGACAAAAGTTTTTCCACAGCAAGTAGCAGTGTAAATGGCTCGTTGTCGGCAGGAACGCTCTCCTGTCAACAATGCGAACCCCGCTTGTAGGGGGGTGGAAGTATTTTGTTGGCGAAAGTGCCGACAAACAGCATTTACCCTGCCTGACTTTTAGCGACATGGCCGTGTCACTAAAAGCTGTGTAGTGTAGACAAAGCCTGAGGAGAGCCTCACTTCAAACTCCTATTGAAAATCTTGGCTCTAGCCTATAGGAGGAAAAGCATAATAGCACGGTAGCAATCTTAGCCCCTGCCAGCCAGTAAGTGGCAAGAGAATGGGATCAGAAATGTAATCCTCGCCTTTCACGTGGCCTTATAAAACATTAGCCACACAACACAACGTCAAAACCAGATGTTTGAAACCCAATAACGCCTCAGTTAAGAGAAGTATAAAATGAACAACAACAAAGAATCTGAAACCAGAGAGTTTCTGTAAATTTAAAAAAAACCCTCAACCTATGGATTCCAGAATTTGTAAAAATTCATAAATAAAAATGCCTTGAAGGTTTTAAGCGCTGCCAGGTTTCACTCAAGCAGCTTGGTACAGCTGTCCGCTGACAAACAGGATTTCTAAGGGGAATGCTAAGAAGCCGTTACACAGCAGTGTTACGGCAGCTCTGCAGTCGGGTCTGTTGAGGAATCTGGGTTAGCTGACTGCTGCCGTTGTGCTTAGTTCTCTGTCCTGCCAAGGAGGAAACCCCAGTTCCTCTCCTCTCCTCTTCTTATGAATTCTTCACAGTAGATCCTCAAAGATAGGAACACCAGAGTTATGGACTGACCCGTCAACTAGACACTAAGTGAAACTGGAAGTAACCAATCAGGCAGCAACAGAGACCAAAAAACAAAAACAAAAAAAGAAAAAACTGTACTGTGCCTGTATTGCATCTTAAAGGTCGGCTTTTTCTGGTGGGGAAATTGAAGCCCAGAGAGCCAGACGGCAGTGATGCAAACATGGGCCCTTATCCCGCTGTCGGCTCCCAATGGGCACATTGCTGGGCAAGCATGGGGTCATAATAGATATACAAACATGGTTGGGACTTGGGGGAGAAAAAGGAGGGTCTGAAACCTTGTTCAGATGGGCATTGCAGAAGCAGGTTAAGCACACGTGGTTCTACCCATCATGTACACAGGTCCTCTAACTAGCTTATAAAGTCACTCAGGAAATCTGTGATAGAGCCTGGAACAGAACCTCAGTCTCCTGATTCCTATTTATGTGCCTTAGCCCCATCAAGCCTGCACTTCCTTCCTGAAATGAACCCCTCCCCACCAGGACAGGTGCTGTTAGGGTGACCAGATGTCCCGATTTTATAGGGACAGTCCCAATATTTGGGGCTTTGTCTTATATAGGTGCCTATTACCCCCCACACCCGTCCCGATTTTTCACACTTGCTGTCTGGTCACCCTAGGCGCTGTCTACCGTACATCCCTAAAGGGAACCTCAGGTTGGCTCCTCCTTTTTGAGTTTTCCAGGCAGACTCCGCTAGGAAGCAGCATCTTCCATGAAGGACAGAGGTAGCAGAGTCAGTGCAGGACTTTGCTATCAATGCTCATGGAAACGATCCAGCCCAATATTCACAGACGTGGCCGGCTGCCAAATCAGGATCCATTAGGCAAGTGAGCTCACTATTAGTCAGACACACAGAGCTGAGCTGCTATTTTCTCCCCATAAAGGACAGTCCTGCATTTCATGTCCACAGTGCAAAATTACATCTGACATGTAATTTAAAACCCAAGATGCCTTGATATAAAGCCTTACTCCAGTAAATGGGATCAAACAGCAGGGCATTTCCATTTGACAGAATGGATATTTCTAGTTTTAATATTACATTAACTTTTCCTCTCCGCGCCTCTCATGGATTTTTCATTCTCAGGCAGCAGTGCCTGGCTGCTAACTGGAGCCGTAAGTCTGACAGAGGACTCCGCAGAAATACAGAGCAGTTTCAAGGACTCCCCTTTGCGGGCGAGCGGGTTTCTTATGCAGGCAAGATTATCTGCCTCCTTTCTCATTCACCTTCCTTAGTTCATGGTCCGCTAGGAACTTGGTCTGTAAGCACATGGCCACCTCCTTTAACTCCCATGGCAGCTTCACTGGTTACACACCAAACCTGACCCACAGTAACTGCGTGGAGGATGCTGGAATTTATCTTCAAGGAAAAGGGATGACCTCATCACTGAAGGGCGATGTAGCCTTAAGTGGATAATAACTACGAGGAGAACCCAGTCGACTACAGCAAATGTCTAAATCTTCAGTATAGTTATTACAGATTCGATGCACACCACTCTCCTTACTGTACGTGCCGTAAAATGCTGCTTTGATTTTTCAATCTACTCCCTACTGCAGTCTCCGCCACTGCTGGGACAGTTGGATCTTAAAGGTGGCAGAGTCAAAAAGGATTGAGGCTTTGGCAGGGGGCCTGTGGGGAGGAGGAACTGGACTATCAGAGGGTCAGGAGAAGTACAAGTATCACACAGAAGGCTGATCCTTCACCACTGAATTCAGTGGAAAAGCTCCCGTTGACTTCCATGGTGCTGGCCCTCGTGCAGTGAATCCGTATCTCAGCCATGTGTGTCTGGGGTCCTCACTGAGTTCCTGTCCTCCAGAGTGGCTGGGGACCCTCCAGAATCAGTGGAGTTGCACCAAGTCAATAGTAGGGGCCTACTAAGTGACTAGTATCCTCTCAATTATCCCAGATTGCCATGATGTGGGTTACTGACTAGATCACTGGATTTCCCTTGTGTCCCTGGAGTACTTCATAGCCACAAGGCAAGTCTCTAGAAGACAGTACTTGTGGAGCAACAACCCTGCATTTCTGGCACTAGATTACCATCCAGAATAAACAAACCATTCTTTAGTATTGCCCCGGAGATGACTGGCCATGATATGAATAGCAAAATACCTGCCCTAGACACATTGGATGAAGGTGATGTGTGGGCACTACATCATGATGGAATATAGCACTATATTTCAATGCCCACAGGCTACACAGCAACACATTTAATTAAAGAAGGCAAAGATGCATTTAATGTTGATTAAATGAACTGCAGATTTTACAGTTCTGTAATACAAACATACATAAAATTGATTATAGCTACAGATATTCAGCTTTGGGCAGAGACCAAGCATGGGAAATTTAGTCTGAAAGTTGAATGCTTTATGAAGTTATGAATTACTGACAACAGGATTATAACGGCAATTGGTATGGAAAAATAACAAACTTAACTGGCCAATAGCAACCAGATTCCCACTAATATAAAGATAGGGCCAGGTCGGGGAGAGGGCAGGGGACTGATTCTCTACTAAGGCCAACCTGGTGTAACTTTACACCTCCAGGGCACAGTAGCACAGCCAGGTCCGGAGCACAGGGGGAGCGGCGCTATAAAAGGCACCTCCCCCTGTACTCACCCGGCGGCGCTCCAGGTCTTTGGTGGTACCCCACGCCAAAATGCCACCGAAGACCCGGAGCGCCGCCGGGTGAGTGCAAGAAGCGGCGCTTAAAAAGAAGCGGCACCTTTTTTTAGTGCTGCTAAAAAAAGGCACCGCTTCCGCTCAAGGGGGAGCGGCCGCTCCCCCTGCTCCCCTCCTGGCTACGCTACTGCCAGGGCATTGTAAATGAGAATCACACCCAAAGTCGCTTTATCTGTATACACTAGCTGCAAATCTAGCCAGTATTGTAATTGAGAGCCCGTCCCATAATGGACTGTAATCTTTCAGTCATATGCCAGTTATGATTTCTTGTATATCAAGCCATAGTTCTGTATTTCAGTGTCCAGAATTATACAGAGTGTTTTTGTTGGACTTTGTGATTCTTGACTAAGAGTAATCGTAAGAAAAATAAATTCTGTTTCTGCCAAAAGACAGAAGGGGAATGAAGGAGTCAACAGAAAACTCCACTTCCTTATGCTGTCTCTGACTTTACTAAGAACATTCATGCTCCATGTGTGTTATGCAGGGCAAACACACTTCCTTCTCCATAAGCAATCCACAGGACCTGTCAGTCATGCCAGCTGGTCACTAGCTGATCTGAAAAATGAAAGGTACATGACACCAACATAAGATGAGTTTTCAAATGATGCATCCTCTATTCATGGTATAACTTCTCTGAGCTCATTTGCAAGGCCCCAACCCCATCCTCACTGAAGTCCCTCTTCAAGATCCATTTGCCATGCTGCTTACAGTAAACCAAGCTGATTTGTATAAGTTGCCTATTGATAGTCCCTCTGCCCTAACCACAGTCTGTTTTGCAGTTTCCTTCAATTGTCAGCTCAGAGAAAACATCCCTTCTTGAGTGTTTGGAAAGTGGCTAGCACCCTGTGTTTAATCATAATTAATCAGTTGTCCAGATTAGTCCAATAAGAAAAACTAGACATCTTTGGGTAGTTAACTGGATGGTTACAAATGTTATCATAAGAATGAATTATTTGATTTTAAATGGAAACATTTTCTCAATAACCCTAGCTTTTCAGATATTACTGAAATGAAGTAGTCTCTCCAAGGAAAGGTTTTGGTTTTGACAGCCCTCTCTTGCACCCCTAGAAGTTGGCTATTAATAACATTTCTTGTCTCCCTCCTTTGCCCTTCAGATTTTCCATATAGTTACATTCTCTCAAAAATGTATGCATCTGGGGTCTGATTGGCAAAGGGTGGCTCCTGATCTGGTCTTCCATTTTTACACAAAATGGATCATTTTAGGGTTAAATTTGCTGCAGCATCCCCGTTTCTGGTGCATGTTCCTTTTATGTAATGTTTCTCTTGTGCCTAGCTTGAACACTGGCAGGCAGAATTGTGCCCCCTTCTACATCACTGAAGCCAATGGGAATTTTATCATTGACTTTAATGGGCACAGGATCAAGCCCTGTCTGCCTGACACCATGGATTGCTCATACTCACGCACCATTTGCAATTCTAATCAAACACAGGCGCAGTCTCAAATGAATCTGGGCCAACTTTTTAGTTCCTTGTGAAGAAGGACAGAAAAAACCCGTGTTATACGGGATTGAAAAAAAATGCAATGTGATGCTTTCGCATGAGTTTTGCTTTGAGTTTCAGAAGTTAAATAAAGCAAAAAAATGTGGGAAGGAACAAGGAAGGGAAGTGCTGCCGAAAGAAAGGTGAATCGACACAGATAGGAAATGTTTCTACAATCCCCTGAGAAGAAAAAATATCAGATTTTGCACAGTTCCAGCCAGAAGTTGAAATGGGGGTGGTTTCTCTTTAATTGTTTCCTTCATTTAAAACAACAACAACAAAACAACAGGACAAATGCAAGACACTGCGGCTGTATGTTATGTATTGTAATTTGATTCTGAACAAACAAACCCCCACTCATTGGATCCTCTCCAAAACGGTCCTGAAAGAACAACAACAATACAACTCCATAAGAAAGCCAGCACCTACTTCAACTTTCACTTTCATTAGCACCTGAATAATAAGGATTTTCAAACTGAAAAGCATTTTTGCCATCTAATTTGAGATTTTATGATTAATTCAGTGTGGCAACTCGCAGCAGCATTAAAGGAGACCCATGCGGAGCTGAGCTGATTAATGGAGATGGCCAGCCCACGGAGAGCTTAGGGTTGCTTGAAAATTCAACCCATTAATTAGCAAGATGCCATGGCTGCTGCTGCTGCTCGGCTCTGCTGCACTGAATCTTCAAGAGTTTGTGGAGTGTGGCGGCTTCTGCTGAGAGTTTTCCCTTCGTCCAAAATGGAGAGGATATGAGAACTTGTCCAGGGTAGGGAAATCTGATTAAATCTGAGTGAATTCGCAGCAGCAAAGGGGCTCAATAGAAAGCATAGAATTCATTTCAATAGCGCCATTCCCACGGTGTTCCCCCAAAAGTTTCATTGCACTGGCAAAGGACAAATCTAAGGAACTCCCCTTTTAGGAGTGAGGTAGTAAGCGTACCTTCCTTCCTTTCCAAGAACCCCCTTGCTAGTTGAAAGCAATGGATGATTGCTTACCTTACCATGATCAGAACAACCCCCACTATGGATCGCTTCGCCCTAGCTTTCTCTCGGTGAACCCTTCACACGCACAAAACAAGCTATAAAACATAAGCAAGTTATTTCTTCTGGAGGCTGAGCGTAAGTTAGAAAGATATTGTTATTTCTGTTTTAAATACCATGGAGGTACTGAGACAATAAAGGCTAGAAAACTGCACAGATACATAAATAGCTCATAATAGATGACCCCAAAGATACTCCACTGGGTTGCATGACCTTTTCACCAAGCCCCTAATTTCATATATTGGGAAAATGAAAACATATTTCACATCTTGCTGGTGCAGGGCATATGTGAAGTCCGTCATGGGCAAGGCCAGAAAATCTGTGGCATTCTCCTTTCTGTCTTTTCTGGCCACTTTTTCTCTCCAGTCACTCTTAGTATTCATCAGAGATCTGTTATTGTCTCATTGTTACCCTGTGCTCCCATCTAGATATATGTACCTACCAATTGTCTCTTATGCACCTGCTTAACTTTGCTATTCTGAATAGTCCCACTGAAATAATTGAGACTACACATGGTAGCAAAGGTAAGTATGTGCATAAGTGTTTGCAGTATCTAGGCCTTACATTCTAAGCTCTTTTGGATAGGGACAGTCTCTTTACATGTTTGTACAGCACCTGGCACAGAGGGACTTGGCCCATGCTGGGGCTGCTAGGTGCTACTACAATAGAGATAGTAATAATAAAATAATAATAATTATAATTAATAAATAATCTGTTATACTTGCATTCGGTGTCCTGTATGCTGGAAAGTTATTTAGCCCTTTGCAAATAACTAATTGCAGCCGGATGGATTTGTTTCAAGTAACAGCAATTTTTGGGTGAAAAATTTTTGTTGACATTTTGAAAACCAAAAAATAATCAGTTTTTGTGGGTTTGCTTTTTAGCAGGGACCATCCCAGCAGCTAGCTACTCCAAGGATCAGGGAGGCACAAAGTTGGCTTAAACTCACCTTTGCATTCTCTCCTTAGCTGTGTTAAGCACAGGATCTGGGTCATATAATTTAACAGAATATGATATCATTTCTTTATCACCAGATACCAACCATGGCACGGAGTCTGAATCCAGAGGCAGTGACATTTTATCCACCTCTGGGAAATGAGACTGTTGGAACTGCTGATTAGACTGAAGTGATATTTGCACAGTCATTGAAAGACATGAATGCCAAAACAAAACCATGAAACCTGAAACAAGTAATTGTTTGAGGTATCCTACACACTAAAACCTATAGCATTACATACAGGGGCGGCTCCAGGCACCAGCAAAACAAGCTGGTGCTTGGGGCGGCAAACTCTTAGGGGCGGCACAATGCGGCGGGGCAGGGAGCTGGCTAAGTGGGGAGCGAGGCCCCGCAGCTCTCCTGCAGGCAGCAGCCACCCCCGGGAGGAGCCAGTAGAGCAGCCTGTCCCAGCTGTGGTGGGACAGAGAGCCAGCTAAGTGGGCAGCGGAGCCCCGCTGCTCTCCCGCGGCCAGCGGCCCCCCCACAGGGGGGAGCTAGTAGCGCAGCCTGTCCCAGCTGCAGAGGATGGGCGGAACATGGCAGCCAGGTGGGCCGCTCCTCCTAGGCTTGTCCCCGCCTCCTCCCCTCTGCGCTGCCTCCTGCCAGGTGAGGGGAGAGCAAAGAGGGGAGCGGAGCCAAAAAAAAAGTGGGGGGGAGGGGCAGCCAAAACTTTTTTTGCTTGGGGTGGCAAAAAACCTAGAGCCGGCCCTGATTCCATAGCAGGGATCTTATTCTCTATTATATTCTATAGGATGCTTCCTAAACCTGTAGAGAGGTTTTCATTTTTTATTGCATTCTTCAGGACTGATCCACAGGGATTTATAAATTAAAGTGAAACCAACTAGCCCATTTTCATTGTCTGAGCTGAGGAAATTGCAAAAAATAAAGAGATTGGGGGCAGGGATTATATCTTCCATTGTCTGGAAAGTGCCTGGTACATTCTGGGCACTATCACCATATAAAGACTAGCCAGAATAGACAGTAGAGAGTAGATTAGGTCCATATTTTCAAAAAATCTTGCACATGCACAGAATGGCGCTTGCAGGCATGTGCTGTTGTACATGCCTTGTGTGATGTCTATTTTCATACATTTATGTGCATGCTTAGACAGACTGAAAATAAAGCCAGAATTGTTCACAGCCATGGTCTAAATGCACAAAGCTTCTGGCTGCACACTCAGCTCTGGGATTTTGAAAAGTGATTGGCATGTGCCCCCAAGTTGCTATCTGCTGTAGAGGGATCTTGGTGTGTGCAGAAAGATCAAACTAGCAGCTGAGGCAAATCCATCCAGTCAGTGGGTGGGGGAATGGCTGATGCAGCAGGAATCCATCAGGTAACATTTTCAAATGCACCTAAGCAGGATAGGTGCCTAATTCTCATTGATTTCAATAGAAGTCAGGCACCTACCTAGCTTAAGCACTTTTGAAAAATCCCACTGGGCTCTTATCTGCATCTTTCAGCACCAAAATACCTTTGAAAATCTGATCCTAATTTAGGCACTTTAAAATGTTTATTCCTAATGCCTAAAACCTTCTATGGGCTCATCTTTCAGGAAACCCTATTGATGAGCAGCCAGAGGCTATGTAAGTAAACAAAGCAATTAGTACATCAATATGCCTCCTAGGCTGCCTTTCTTGAATGATAGCCGATATCTCAGCAGTCAGTGGATAGCTGAGGAGAGATCACTTCCACCTGTGCACCCGGGCTTGTGTCTTTGTGAAGCTTTGAGTACAGAGGCTGCTGGAGACAATCTGCTGCCCTAGGCTAAACTTCAGTGTGCTCTGCTCATGCTCAGTCTGTCTGAGCAGCCCTGGTGACATTTGAAAAACGGGGAGAGGGGAAGCTATTGAAGGTTAACTCCCTGCTCAGCTCTCTTGCAGGTGTAAAGGGTCAGATAATAAAGCAGGGCTGTGGCTTGAAGGGCCAATCAGCAAAAGCAGGGCATATTTTAAAAGCAGCTGCCTAGGCGTCAGTAGAGAGGAAAATTCAGGGGGGTAGCTGTGGGAGGTGAGTGGCTGGCTAGTAGACTAGGTGGAGGAAAAGGTTCTTCCTACCCCCAGAACAAATCATTAAAAGAGAAGCTTCCTGCTTTGTAGGTTTTGGCTTAGGTGGCCTGTTCCATCAGTTATCTGATAGCTGAAAAATATCATGATGCAAACTGCTATAGAGCTAGATTTTTCTCTAGGAGTAGTGGGGGCAAGCATCCTAATTAGTTTTATGATGAAACTTGATCCATTTATGAATGGAGTTGTATGATGGGGTTGCCTGTGATACTCCATGACCCTGGAGGTCCCTTTCAGTCTTTGTCTTACAGCCAGGGAGGCTTTAAATTATGATAATTCTTAGTAAAAGCCCAGGCTCATAAAAGAAGTGAAAAGCATCCCCCATTCTAACCTGTGAAACAACCTATCAAATAACTCCCTAGAATTTGTCTTATGCTTCCCTAGAGCCAATAGGAAACTGTATCTCTAGGTAATGTTCCATTTTTATTAAAGGAAAAAAATAAAGATGACAAAACAAGTATGAAGTTTCCTTTAGTTTACTGCACCCAGAAGTGGGCTAGCTGATTTACAGGGCAAAAAGAAAGAGGAGATCCTTGCAGTCATGAAATCTAGAATCACAGTTCACCTTAAATGCCAGGCTTTTGTAGTGATTTTCTATAAGCTATAGACAAAAACAGGCTTGTGTTCTGACCTCTCCTGTTGAAACTAAAGCGTGCCTGGAATTCTGTATAGCACATATAGAATAATATACTGCAAGTAAACCTGTCATTACACCCAGTTTGTAGTCTAATTTTAGATGTGGCAGATGAGAGGAAACAAACAATAAGGAGCTGAATGATACAATTTACAGCCATAAGGTTATGCATTTACTCAGTTTAGATGGTTCAGTTTATAGGGTGGTGATTTCTTTTCTTGTAGGTGTTATTAAAGAAACGACTCTTAGAGAGGGATTTGAATGATGAGAGGATAGTAGATTTGAGACCCAGAGTTGGGAGAACACTCTGTATATCTACTTCTCTCTTGCAAGAAGAGGGAAAGCAGAGCATCACTCTGCAAGATTTTCTCTCTTTAATTTCCTGACAGCACAGTCCCTGGCCCAAGCAGACCTAGGGTGACCAGATGTCCCGATTTTATAGGGACAGTCCCGATTTTTGGGTCTTTTTCTTATATAGGTTCCTACTACCCCCTGCCCCGATTTTTCACACTTGCTGTCTGGTCACCCTAAGCAGACCGCTTCCTCATCTTTGAAGTTACAGTGCATAGAAAACAAAATTCAGCATCTCTCAATTCCATTGCCACCCACATCACATGTTGGAAGCTAAAACTGTTCCCGACTTGTTACCTTCACCTTCACTCCTTGGGTGTGGCTGTACTCTCCTTGATGCACTGGGTACCTCTATCATACAGCTCGTGAGCCCTAATGGGGTGAAGCAAATGACCATGGTAGCTCACCAGGCCCTGATTACCCTAGGGCAGGTTTGGAAGCTGTGGCAGTGCTAGCTATAGGAATACTGTAAGATAAGGAGGATACATGCTGTGCTTATTTGCATGTAATTATCCAGAATGTATTTCCAGCTCACAGCTATTTCTTAGCAGTGCTGGGATCTGAGCTCTGAAAGCAAACTGAAAAGTTTGTGCTTGTGGATTTGCTGTCCTCTCTGTATTTTAAAAACTGGATTTCCCCCATCCCCCTCCTGCCCCACCAGAATGCATCATTTGGCTCAATATTTTGTTCTTCCTAGATCCTGGGGACCTATCCCAGTGGGCTACTGCTAGTGAGGAGGTGGGCAGAGGGCATTTTGCATCCAGCAGCTCTCTCCTCAGAACCACTTTTTAAGTCGGAGAAGCAACGCGCTAGCAACAAATACATAGCAGCTCCCAGTCCTTTTGTTTCTCCCTCCAGTGTTCTGTCCAAGGATTGCTAATTAGTTCCCTTCTTACTTTCCATATTCACCTCCAGGCCTGCAGCTGAGTCCTTGCCAGGGCCCTGAGTGAGGAAGGAGAAATTGCAGTTTCTCATCTACAAGGGAATGGTGGCAGCGAGTCTGTGTGGTTCTTGAATGCATGTCGCCTTGCTAAATATTATCAACAGGCAACTCTAATTGGTGTACGGAGAAATGGGAATTGCACAGAGCTGAATGTGCATTAATCCAGCATCCTCCTTGCAGTGGATCTATCTATAGTGCAGAATCAGCCATTTCAAAGAGCTTCCTAATGCATCCAGAGTTATAACCGTTAATTACTTTTTTTAAAAGAAAGGACAGGGATACTAAGCCTCATACTTCAGGGCTTAAACCAATTTCTAACTATCAGGGATCAGGGTGTCTTTCATGGAGGGCAGATCCCCCCACTCATCTGCCTGCTGCAGCTTCCTCTGAAACATCCAGTGCTTTTCCTCTGTTGGGCTGAGGGTGCTGCACAAGATGGACTGTGGATCTGATGCAGTCTGGTAATTTCTCTGGAACTCTGTCTGGTCACAAGGTGCTCAATGAGAACAATGATGAATACTACTGGAGTCACCACATGCATGTTGTACAACTTAGACTGGAGGGACAGGTGGTCTGTGTTTGGAAATGGGAAGGGAGGAGGGAAACCTCTGAGTCACAAATGAGCAGGAGGAAGGTGGTACAGGAGACAGTCTCTCTAACAAGATGTGGTCCACACCATGAGAACTTTGAGAATTCCTATTATAACTGACACATTTGGTACTTGTCTAGTTTTCTACTGTCTGTGGACAGTTCTCGGCCGTACCTTATCTTGATCACAGTGGAAAATCCATTCCATGAGACCTGAATCCAGGCCAGGATTTAGGTGGGTCCTGTGTGGTGACACTGTGCAGCACAAAAGGTGGTCTTCAGTCTGTGAGCTAAGGAGCTTACAGGGTCTGTGTGCCCCAGGCATGCTAAATCAAAAATCCCTCTTATGTTTACTACACCCGAAGCCTCTGTACTTTTCTGTCCAGAGGGATTCGGCACAGCTCTTCACTTCATATTTTCTACCGTGACAATCACACCTGTATTCAAGGATGGATGATTGCATCTACCTGTGCCTAATGCTCCAGGCACTAATATTATGGATGGGCATGTTACAGTTATCTATCCTGAACATACATATAATACTGACAATAGCATATTTAGCACCTACATGCTAGGGTGATGGGTGCCTTAGAAATGCATAGGCAGATGCCTAAGGGGATCGGAGTGAGACTAAAAGAGCACAGGAGGGGGAAAAAGGTGGGAAAAGCAGAGAGGGAAGAAAAGAATTTACAGGAGAGTGAGGAAAATATGGAAGGGGAGGGAAGAAACAAAGGGAAGAGGCTGAATAGAAAGTGTCTTGACGAAGAGAGAACAATGATGGCCTTTAGGGAAAAAACTGAAAAGTATGATTTGTATTGAACATAAAACAATAAAATGAGGGGAGAAAAGACAATGAAAATGATGGAGGAACAGATATAGCAGATATACATTGGAGGGAAAGGTTAAACTCAGTAAAGGAAAGAATGAGACAAATCAAAGGAAATAGAAGAATAGCTTTTTATTTTATAGAAATAAATGCAAAATAGTATAATCAAATGTCCAGATGTTAATGTCTGTATTGTATACATAAATCACTGTATAATCTCCAGCCCTGTGCACACAGTGACAAACTGGAGCGAAATGCTGTGGCAAAGTTACCTGGAGTGCATGCAATGCTCTTATGCAGTAGGTAAGAAATTTTGTGTGAGGTTAACTTATATTAAAAAATAATGGATTTAATGAATTAAATATGAGAATGAAAAATACACTCCATACAATAGCCTATGATACTTACTTTAACATTAAATTCAGTTTTTTGCTGTCCCCACCACTCACTACACTGCAAATTTTTGTTTTGATAGCTTCTATTAGGCAGTTATGCACTATTGGGAGGAATGTTAGAGATTTTGCAGGTGAGGAGGGGGAAATTGGGCCTTTTGGCACCAAAGGAGATGTGAGCCACAGTTCATTACTGTGGGATAAATACATTAGCTGGATGTTTCTCCTTAAATGTTCAGCAGTGAAATAGTTAACAATGGTGGCAATGAAACAGTCATCCTTAGGTTTCAGAATTAGCAATCAACTGACATGAACCAGGCAGTTCACACAGCTGAGTTCTTGTTTCAAGGATGACTGAAGAGGCAAAACTACACCGCTCTGGTTTACACTTGATTGATGTTTTTAAATACTTTTTTCATAAGCATTAAGCTGTTCAAAATTATATGTACACACTTAGATTCTGGAGCACGATTCACCAAACAATAGATTCCAAGGGAAATTCTGTGGCTATAGAAATGTAGAATGCACAAAGCCCTGACAATACTGTACATGTAAGTTTACACATCTGTGTGTGTCCATTGAGGGACCTGGCAATTTTGCTGGACCTATTAAGTCTCAGTCTGTCCCTAAGCTTGATAGTAAAACTGGAAGGCGGTGTTCTTCACCACAGCTGGTTCATGCCCAACCTCCGGAAACCTAAACACATGGAAAAGAGCTAATCTTCGTGCTGAAGAACATGTTTGCTTGCATTTTTGAGCCACTAACCCCCTGTCTCTCTTTCATGCTGACTCAACCCCCAATGAAAAGTTGTGTTGAAGCATTAATTATTAATTGTCCATTAAAATCTCATCAATTATGCAGGAGGCCATGTTTTCTTTATTTGTACGTTACTCTGACCAACAAAGTTGAAAGAGCGCCGTTCTCTCTCTCCATCTCTTATTGCTTTAAAAATTCAACAAAGAGAAGGGAGCTTGTGAGTTGAGGAGAAAGGTGAGAAAAATTACTGCAGGTTTCCTTTCCAGTAAATCAAACATGCTGGCCATTACCTTTCATCTCTGTTTTATTTGGGTGGTTTCTCTTTGCAGATTTTCAGCTGGCTTTTATAATATACATCACTGGCAATGTACCATCTTCAGAATAATAAAATCCAAATGGAAAAAAGGACATTGACTAATGTGATGGCTCCTAGGTGCTATGATCATACAAATAATAGAGGCCAAATGAGGGTGAAGGGGGTAGTGTGGAGAAGGGAGAGTGAGGGTAGCCAAAGGAAAAAGGACATAAGCAGAGAGGAATTGTGGAAAAATCAAAGCAGAAGGGGAGTGTTTCTTTAATCAGTTTAACAGGACAAAAAGGCTTCCGACCAAAAGCGATTGCTGGGGATGAAAAGGAATAGTCCGAATGACTTTACTACAGAGGGCATCTGACGAAGCGGACTGTAGTCCACGAATGCTTATGCTGAAATAAATTTGTTAATCTCTAAGGTGCCACAAGTATTCCTTTCTTATTTGCTTTTTACAAATAACTTGGTTATCCCCTATGCAGATACCGTGTAATCACAATCCAAACATTATTTAAACTTTGTTATATGGCAGTGCTGGAAGTCCTCAGTCACAGTGGACGTCACATGGATCTAAGTGTTATATAAATATAGTATGATAAGGTCCTTGCCCAGTTGAGTTTAAGCCAAGGCGTAATGAGTAGGTGTTACAAATAATAGGAAGGTTGTGTGAAGGAGGAGGTGAGATGCATCAACATGAACTCCTGGCTGCATATGATAGGTTGCATATATGAGTGGAATGAAAATGTTTCATTTACATTTTTTGGATGAAAAATTGCATTTCCCCCTCCCCCTCAAAATGTTACCTAGTTGAACAGAAAGCCAACAGGAGTGCTGTGGGGCGAGGGGGGAAGGGGGGAATCATTGAAAGAAGCAGCACCCAATTTAGTTCAAAGACTGGAACTGAGAGGGAGGGCTGGGCCTTACTTTGAATATTTTATTGTCACTGACTGAAGTCTTAATTTCTCTACATTTTAAAAAAAGGTGATGCAGCTCCCTCTAGTATCACATTTATAATAATACTACCTCAGAGGAATGCAGGTCTTAATTTACATTTGCCTATCATTAAAGAAAAACATTTAAAGACAGCTTTGCCTTGCGGTAACTGCCACCAGTCCCAATTATCATGTTACGTGGGCAGAATCCATAAAAGCAACACAAGGCCCGCCCGCTCAGGGGATGGAAGGGTCATGGACCCCAGAAATCAACAGATCACAGGAGGACGAAAAAGTAAAAACAGGGATGGGGATGCAGGTAGGATGACCAAATGTCCTGATTTTATAGGGACAGTCCAGATTTTGGGGGGCTTTGTCTTATATAGGCGCCTATTACTCCCCATCCCCGTCCCGATTTTTCACACTTGCTGTCTGGTCACCCTAGATGCAGGTCACAAGGTCAAACCAAAGGATCCAGAGCAGGGAAACTAAGCAGAGGACTCCAGACAATGGCCTTAAAAACCTCTAAAGATGGAGATTCCACCACCTCCCTAGTTAACCCATTCCAGTGCTTTTTCTGTCAACTTTGTCAACTTCCTTTTCATGGTGTTGACACCAGAGTTTTCATGGGTAGTGGAAGTGGCAGGTTGTGATGACTAACGTATTCTGAAGCCTGTTGTGATGACTAACCTTGTGTGTGCCTGGGGCCTAAATGTGTCAGAGAGACATTTCTTCATCCTATGCTATGACTACTTCATTGTGTGCTGATGACTTGTACAGACAGAATATATTTGACAGCTGTCCACTCTTTGGGTGAACATAGCTATCCAAATTAGCGTCTTCCGGTGCACCCACATCTTCAATAATTATCTGGGGCAAAAGCTCATAAGTAGAACTGATGTCTTCAGATTATCTTAATTGCTCCAAAATGAAAGCCTTGCACTCAGCACGAGCACCTGTCAAAAGAAATTTACAATGTACCAAGAAAATATATTTGACTGAGGGCTATTTGACTTCAGATAGAAATGTGAAATTTAAAAAAATTTCCCTTCTAATCTACTGAAGACTATAGGTCAAAAGGGCACATGAGCACTTGCAATCCAATAACACTGATGGTCTACTGTTCACCTCTGAGGGAAAAGTCAAAGTTAAAACTGGGTATTTTTCCTGAATTCAGCAGCCTATAATGAATGAATGACCAACTTATAAAATTAAAGGTCAGTTAGAACATGGCAAGTAATTGTTCGTGACCCAGTTAAAATCACCTATTATGGTGTATTAAGAGATATGGAACACTGCTGCATTAAGGGAGATGGGATACTTAACACAACAGGAACTCAAGGTACTCTGAACCATTGAGCCCTGGAACATAGATAGTCAAATGGGCTTGACAAGGGTCTGTTGTTCTTTTTGGCACCTAGGACCATGTGTGCACACAATTATTCGGTGTGAATGTGACGAGAGAGCATTAAACTCTTCACCTAGCCAGTAAACTTATAGTAGCCTGATCGTTAGTCTCTAATGTGCCACAAGTACTCCTGTTCTTTTTTCTAAGAACTGTGACTCACACAAGGCCTCTGCAGCATATAAAAGACAAGGGTTAACATTTTCTTTACTTCTTCAGTCTTGTTTATTGTCCACCTCTCCTTAGCACAGCTTCTTCAACCCTCCCCCCGCCCCAAATTATAAGAGTTATATTCATCCACTCAGAAAACAGAAACAATCCCATGTAATTTATGTGCCCAATTACAGCTATCAAAGATGGCTTGAGTTCCAAAAGTCAAGCATCTACTACTTGCAATGAACTGTTTGTGGTGAATCCACAGAGTAAGCAAACTCACCCACAATATCACTGGGTAAATTGAAGAGCTGTGTGGAGAAGGGAAATTCAATTTCATGGAGGATTTTGAAATTTCTTTTTGTTCTGATTAGAAATGAAACCCAGAAATTGCAAAATTTTCTGCAAAATAAAATTTTGGGGAAAATTTGTTTTGGTTGAAATTGCATTTTGGTTTGAACTTTATTTTATTTTTTTTAAAAATTGGATATTTCCACATTGTCAGAACTTCTTCCCTTTTTTTCTCTCTCAACCAAAACTTCAGTGAAATTGACATGATTTCATGAAGCAATTTGATAAAACTGCATTTTCCAATGGAAAATGGTTCCATCGAAGTTTTTCAGACTAGCTCTAATAAAGTCAAACAAAGAAGAAATCACGATCCTGCACACACATTCCTCTTGACAGGAGTTGGAAACACCCCTGGGCTCGACTCATCTACCACTCAATGAAGCTCAGATGCCCCGCTCTTTAGTTTCACTTGGCTTCTTCTTTGGGGGGGAGGGGGAAAATAAATAGTGGTATCTCCCATTGTAATGCTTTTCTGGTACAAAAATGAGACCTCACCCACAATAAATTATGCACATCTGCATAATAGGCTCCCTTCTCTCTCCTTTCTTAGCTTTGATCAATAAATTGTGGTCATTGGGCATCTGGGTTAATGCCCTATTGAGATGAAAAGGTATAGTTAATCCCTCTGAGTGATTTATTTCAAATTCTCTGCTAAATAAGCCTGACATCATTGCATCAACAATGTTTGGGTCAAATTTTGAAGGTTTTCTTCATATCCATGAGGGCTACAGTCTTCTAAAAATGAAGGCTGAGATTTTAGAGCACAGGATCTCAGTTTAGGAGAGGTTGGTGATATGTTGCATCCCACTGTGTCCCTCTCAACTCAAACCCTGACTTTCTGCAAGCAGGAAAAGCCCTCACTCACTGAGTATATTATATATAAACCGCTCTGAATTATTTTCTTAGCTCTAATGACTGCATAGTTCAATCTCCATTCCATGTAAAACCACGATCACCAATTTGTTTCACATAGGCCACCAAGCAGTTGTTAGTAATGGTTTTGGGTTGCTATCAAACCAACCCAGCTGGGAATCAAGCTTATGACTTGGAAATAAAATGCTCTGTTTGTATCTCTCTATCCATCCCCCTTCTCCGTTTTGTCTGGTTTATCCAGTGTTGAAAAGCATTTTCAATGTGGTTCTGCAGATTGAGCACATCCATTGCTCTTTTTTTCTGAGGGACAGGGTGATCTGTAAAGGTGTCACCACCAGTCTGGCAGCCAACACCTCCTGGGTTAATCCCAGCTTTACCACGGATTTGCTGTGTGGCTTTGGGCCAATAGCTCACCCTTTCTATGCTTCTATTTCCTCATCTGTAAAATGGTGGTGCTTGAGGATACATACCTACCAAAAAGGATGTAGTGAGGATTAATTAGTTAGGTCAGTGCTTTGCTGTTCTAAATTACCCTTATGATTTTCAGCTGACAGCAGTGTAATGATCCAAAGTGTCCTTATAAGCAGAGTAAGTTTCTGGCCAATAAAGTTCCCAGGGAAATGAGGAGCCATGTGTCTCTTTTTCCAGCTCAACCAAGAAAACCCCGTATTGTTTTGTGAAAGAAAGCGAGAAAGCTGTGAAGAGTTATGAGGATTGGAAAGTGTTTCGATCGGCTTTGTGATGTTCAGGAAGTGGATAATATTTTGAACACATTGCAGCAGCTCTGCTCTAGTTCAGACCCTTAATGGCGCTATTAGGGGAGATGCTGTTGCAAAGATATATTCAGCTCGTTCCCGGGTCTAAATTCATTTCTTTGGTAAATGACACCATACGCTGCAAACAACCTTGGCTGCAGAAACAGATTTTGCCCAGAAAGTGAAACCACCTGAAACTTGACTCTTCCCTGGTTACAGTGGCGTAGCCAGGTTTAGAGCACAGGGGGAGCGGAGCTAAAAAAAGGCGCCGGGAGCAAAAAGCATCGGGAGCAAAAAAAAGGCACCGGGAGCACACAAAAAAATGCTCCGCTCCGGCTGCAGCGCAGGAACAAAAGGCATTGGAGCACAAAAAAGGTGCCGCTTTTGCTCAGTGGCGGAGCGGCCGCTCCCCTTGCTTCCCCCTGGCTACACTACTGCCTGGTTACTCAGTTTTTGGTTACTCAGCAAATTCACTTCAGGAAAGTGGGTTAGTTTGGGGTGGTGGTTAGTTTTTTTTATCTTTTTGTTACTGTGGTAGTTGAGAGGGGCACAGGGAACAATATTGGAGACAAGGCAGTAGTGAGAGAGGGGGCACAATGAAAGAGAGACCCTTTAACACTTATCTTAAATAATACTTGAAATCTAAGAGGTTTGATGTGACTATCCACTGTGCAGATAGGTGCCGTACATTGGATATGAAATATATCACAAAGCTGAGATTTTATAACTACTACATCATCATCATCGTCAATTTTCTGAAGTGAGGAAACATTGGCACTTAACTGGGAGTCTCACAATAGGAAGCAGAAATGAACAGAGACAGAAGACTGAGCCCTCCATTGAGCAGGATGGTGGAATGCAGTTAGCAAATGAAGTTTGAAAAGATGGACAAGTTTGGAAGGCAAGCTGAATGCACTGCTGGGATTCCATGGCGTCATAGGCCACCTCTAAAGCAGGTGTGTTTGGGATGTGGAGTCCCAAGTACACGGGGCAAAAATGGATCCCCCCATGTTGTGGCAACATGTGACATCTCATCTGAGGCTCTCCATTATTAGACTGAATGTGTGTCATAACTTCAGGTTTCTAATTCCAAGATGCACATGCAATAACAGGGACAAACTTCCACCACAGACTGGGTCATATGAGATTTCCCAGGACATATTGGGACACTGCTAGGCACCTCCCAGAACTGGGGCAACTGGCATAGAAGAAGGCAGCAACAGACTGAGGTCTGTGACTGAGCAAAAATTGCCTTTAAAAAATGTGGCATGAAAAGCTTTATATATAATATATTTATATACACCTACAGTCTATTTCTCCTCTATATACCTTCCAAGACCCAGGAGCTAAGTTTGGTTACCATTAGGGACATCCACTGACACCTAGAGAGAAAGTGGTGCAAGGAGAGGCAGGGAATGCAGCTCCACTCATTGTTTAGTTGCTTGTTGCGCCCTCAGCTGCTGAACGACACAGAAAGAACCTTGATCTCTGTTCCTGGCTGACAGGCAGAGTCTCCACCCCATGCTTTATTTGAAGGATTGTCTCTTATTTGGTGCCTGATGTAATGTAACCCAACCTCTATAGTTAATGTAGGTCACTCTCTGTTTTGTGTTTTAGCACCAATCGTGCAAAGGATCATATACTGTGACACAAGTGATTTTATATCATGAACAAAGCACTGTAGGGTGATGTCCCACAAAAATAAGCTTCATCCTGGATTTTTCCCATAGTTGTCCTTTATTTCCTTGAAACATAGGGGAGTACCCTACTTACAGTTAAAAAGCATTTAACTTCACCTGTAAGGACCTGATTTAACAGGACATGTAACAAATGACCATAATGGTGTATGTTGATCTCTCAAGTAGTTAATGCTTGTTTGGGGAATCATCTGGAGATGAATACCTAACACGAGGTGTGCAGAGCGTAGTGCTGACAAGCCCTCCCGTTTTCACTTTCTCTCATCTCTTAGAAGGAAAAGGCTTAAATGCTTCTAAACTAGTCTCTAGACTGCACTAAGGTTTGATTTCTGATCAATTATAGGCCGAAGTGGAACAAGGCCCTGCATCATGTGAACCAAATTGCAGTAAAGATTTAAACCTATCTCTGCCTAGAGAAAATTGGACAGCTGCATCCAAGATTTGTGTTTGTAATAAGTGAGAGAGAGCCTGTGAGTCAGTCTCTCTGCACCAACTCTTCCCGAAGCAACATCCATTTAATTTTAAAACTCCAGAAAACTCGTAGTTCTGTATCTAGGGCAATAATCCTGGTATTCCACTCAATTCTGTGTGAAAGGGGGCATTGCTGGGATCTTTTTACCCATCGCTTCATACAGAGGCAAACATGCTAGTGTTAGACTAAGGCCTGGTCTACAGTACAGAGTTGGGTCGAAATAAGTTGCCTTGTGTTGACCTGGCTGTGCATGGGTCTATGCTCAGGTTTGTCTCCCACTGACATGAACGCCCTCTAACAGCAATGCAATAACACGCACCTCCCCGAACCATGTTCAGCCATGGCTACCATGCTGTGGTCAAGGTAGTGCAAGTTTAGACACTGTGTGACCTGTGTCAACCTGACAGTCCTCCAGCCGCTGTCTCACCTGACAGTGACTGCTCTGGTCACATCCGTGAACTCCAGTGCCTAGGGGTCACAGGGACTGGAAGCCATCCCCCTTTAAAATCTCCACATATGTTTGAAATGCTTGTTCCTGATCATCCACCTTGGCGAGAACACCTTGTTGCGTGTAACTGTCCGTCCTGGCTCCTCACACTAGACCTGAGTAGACAGGGGGATAGTGCATCTCCTGGGCCTGAGGGGAGATGAGATTATGTAGGCACAGCTACAGACCAGGTGTACAAACGTGGACATCTATGAGCAGATTGCACAGGGGATGCAGGCAAAGTGTGTGGCAGGGATCAGCAGCAGTGCTGTGTGAATGTGAAGGAACTGCAGCAGGCATACCACAAGGCCAGGGAGGCCAACAGTTGATATGGTGCTGAGCCACTGACCTACTGCTTCCACTATGAGCTGCATGCCATACTTGTTCGAGACCCCACTAGCACCCCACAGGGCACTATGGATGCCTCCAAGGAGCCTGAGACAGAGACACCTGCTGTGAACAGTGAGTAAAACAATGAAACGTCAATACCTGTGTCCTGCTAACTTGGGGATGGACTGGGCGCCATCTTTACATTTAAACATTGTAAGGGAAAATGCAGGCACACACTTACCCATGGTTCCTTCCCCTGGATTGGCCTTGTCCATGCTTGGCTGGTGGGACTAGAAGGAGGAAGAGGAGGAGGGACACGCAGGGCAGGGGGAGATCCAGCTATGCTATGTGCCAGGACCTGTTGGAGACTCCACTGCTGTCTAGATAGTCTCACCAGCCACGCACAGACGATGCTAATCCAGGGGAAGGAACCATGGGTACGTGTTTGCCTGCATTTTCCCTTACAATGTTTAAATGTAAAGATGGCGCCCAGCCCATCCCCAAGTTAGCAGGACGCAGGTATCAACATTTCATTGTTTTACTCGTATGAGAAGAGGTAGCTGTGCAACAGAGGTAGAGTTATCTGTTTTTCAATCCCCTGTAGAGAGGCAAGGGGGGTCAGGTGGAGCAGGTGCTTTATGTACACAGGGATGTCCTGAGAGATCTCGATTACACTTTCGTAGAGAGAGTCTGCCATCCTCTCCCCATGGTTTCTAGGGATTGCAGCCTCATTTCTTTCTCTATGGCAGGACACTTTCCCTTCCCATACCATGCTGCAATGAGTTCAGCTGGTACCATTGTACTAAACAGGCTAGCAGCATATGGGCCTGGGCAGCTTCAGGACAGCAGCAGCAGCTGTGCTCTGTGCCTTTGTTGCCCTCAGGAGTGAGATATCCGCTAAAAATCACCACTGCCTGTGGAAAATGCTGCCAGTGTTCATCGTCGTATCAACGGACACAGGGGCCTGAATTTCATTGTTTTACACAACAAAACAATTCCCTCCTCATTCCCCCACCCCCATCTCGGCTGGGCCAGACTCACCATGGCTGCAGCTGGGAAGCGCCCCATAGTTGAGGTGTCAAGCATGTCCTCTGTAAAACTCTTGTGGGAAAGGCGTTCTGAAACGTATCTTTTGCTTTCAGCTGTGACTATAAATACAATGACACATCTGTCTGTTTTATCTGTAGCGGCTACCACTGCAGCCTTGAGGGATCCCTTCTCCACATGTGCGGAACGTCTGACCCTGACAAGGAGGAGAAAGAAGTAGACTAGAGAGGACATGCTCACTGAGATCCTGTAAGCCAGTGCTGCACTGGACTGTGACCAGAGGTCCTGGAAGATGAATATAGTGGACAGCCTGGAGAAGGAAAGAGCAGACAGGAGAGAGGCCCAGGAGTCCCATCAGGACAAGGAGAAGAAGATGCATCAGGACATAATGGAGCTTCTCAGGCAGCAAATGCAAGTGCTGCTGATGCTTTTTGGCCTCCAGGTTCAACAGCCATGTGCTCACCTCCCTCTGCAGTCAACGGACAACTCCATTTCAGCAGGTCCCCCCCATTCAATGTGACATCATGGGATGCATTCCTACACCACCACTCTATGCTAGGGGACAGTAAGGACACAACCGCAGCTTCACATACACTGACCATGTATGTTTGGCAGAAATGGACTGAAATGGACACACAAGTTTTCTATTCTGTTTCTAAGTTCTGTTCCATTAATGTATTGTATATGTTTGCACTATATTCTTTTTCAATTGCACATTCACTGCTTTGCATCTTTACTTTCTTTATCCCCCAAATTACATCAAACTTTGTTTTTATGCTGCTATCTAAAGGTTCCTGATTGCAGCTGGCAAAAGTGAAACTGCTCACCTGCATTAAGAAAGAGCTACAAAAAAATAAAGGAGAAAAAAAGCTCAAGAGCCAGAATCAGCCCCCCAGCAGGCAACCAGATGTTACTTCCATTGATCTTCAAGTCAGATCTGAGAGGTTCCCTTAGTAATGTACATTTCTTAGAGCCACCAAACAGAGGGAACCCAGACCAACCGGGCCAAATGACGAAGATTCCATGAAGTGTGACATAAAATCATAGAAGTGTAGGACTGGAAGGACACCTCAATAGGTCATCTTGTCCAGTCCCCGGCACTCAAGGCAGGACTAAGCAATAGCTAGACATAGGAGTTCATGGTGCTTTACAGAGAGAGACGGTTCCTGCAATGAGATGGCTTCCATTCATTTGCAGTAGCTGTAGCAATTCTAATGATTGGGTCATTGTGAGTGGGGGATGGAATCTGGGATGTCCAGTTCTAAAAGCAGTGACCTTCTCCTGCCACGTCTAGAAGAGCCAGCTCTGTCAGACAAGGCTGTAGTGGCTTAGCCACCACCAGAACTGGGCAGAGCACCACGCTGACTAGGGATCAGTTACATAATAGCTTGATTTGACTTGACCCCCTCCTGGAAGGAAGTGCTCGCCAAGCAAGGTATTTGGGGGACTGATTTCGGTCCCTTTCAGTCAGAGGGAAATTCCCCTGAATAACACCAAGGAGCCGCCCCTTCCTGCAGGATGGGAGGAATGTCAAAGGGTCGGGAGCAGCTTGTGGGACGGTGGAGTTGATTATTGAGCCACATTGCCGGCACAGTCTTTATCCCACTACACAGAGCACAGTGGGGATGGATGCTCAATATGGCAAGATCTGTGATTCCCCTCGGCAAGAACACCTGTGCTGGAGCCATTATTTTAAAAAAATAAGAAAATATTAGAAAAGACCCCAAAAAACCCCAATAAATCCACACAGAGGAATTTGAACCCACTCCTTCTCTGTAGGTGAGATTATAAAATGGACTGTTGGCTTGGCCTTGGCTGGCAGGCATATTGGACTGGGTGGGAAGGTTCTGTCGTTTGAGAATAGCTCCCTTTCCCCAGGCCCACACAGTGCTGGGAGCAGCTGCGGAGGAGAAAGAATGTCTGAAACTAGGGCAACAGGGGGCCAGAGCTAGCGCAGTGTGAGTTTCAGCTAGGAATGGACATTTCTGAGCAATTTCAATTGACCCTTTTGCCTGACTTTAGTGATTTCTGCAGAATTTCTTCAAACGTCACGCTGTTTTGTTTTTCTCATCAGAGCAAACGAGGATTTTTCTTATAAGGGGCCAATTGGTTTATGGCAAAACTCTTGTGAGGCTGGTCAGTTGAGAAGGGTGGTGTGGCAGGGCCGGACTCACCCCTGCGGCGCCCCCTGCCGGTTTCTTCTGGGAATTAGCTCACCAGCCTCTGGAGCGCCCTCTGCAGGCCAGTGATCCGCCTGTCCACGGGTCCCTCCCAGGACCCGGGGCCTGCGGGGACGGGCAAGCAAGGGGCGGAGCCCCGCCGCGGTTGCGCCAGGCAACCCGTCCCCATCCCCGGCACAGGTGGGGGTGGCGGGGGGAACAAAGCAGCCCCTAACATTGTCGGGAGAGGGGACACGAAAACCACCCCCTGGGGGTCGTCCGCAGGTAGCGGGAACGAGACGACCCCGGGGGCGGCAGTAACATGGGAGGCAGTGGGGGCGGGGGCGGGGGCCAAGACAGGGATCGAGACAAGGGAAGGGGCAGGAGCAGGAATGGGGGCCGTAAGGGGAACAGGATCAGGAGAGAGGTCAGGAGCAGGGGTAGGGGCAGGGGCAGGGACCGAGGCGGGATCGATAACCCCAGCAGCTAGGCCGCCGGGGTGCAGCTCCTCTCGACCAGGGGATGGGGCCAATGGGGTAGGGACCGGAGGGGGGCCTGCACTGACGCCGGGCACGGGAGCGACATCGAGCAGATCCCCCGTAGCCACGGCGCCAGGCGCGATGGACATTGCTTCATAGCCCCCCTCCAAAGGGGAAACCGCCCGCTCTGGACAGGTGGTGAAGGGTGCGCCCAGAGGGTCGGAGCCCGACCGGTCGGCACCGGCCGCCGCCCCTAGGGGCCCGGCGGCCTCGGGCAAAGCGCCAACCTCGGCCGGGCAAACAGGCAGGTCCAAGGGCGCCCCAAGGACCAGAGCGGGGGTAACGGGTGGGGGCGAGGGGCAGGTAGAGGGGGACAGATCGAGGCCCGCTGGCGGAGGGTCATCCTCCCCCTGGGTGACCAGGGTCAGACCCAGGGCCTCGATCTCATCAAAAATGGAGGTGACGCCAGTCCCCACGGCCTCGGCGGTCTCCCCGCCAGTCGCGGGGGCCAGAAGCGCACCCACAGCAGCGACGGCGGGGGGCGCTGATAGCGTAGGGGCCGCGGGAACCGATGCAGACACCTCCTCGGGCAGGGAACCAACTGAAGGGATGGGGGCATCACCGTCCGCTGCCATGGCCGCAATGGGTAGTGCCCCTGGTGGGGCCCCGTCCGGGGGCGCGGCCGAAGGTGGAACGACTCTAGCCCCCCGCAGGACCTTCCGGGGGGCCTCCTCTCCCTCCTCGTCAGAGGGGAGGGATCGGGCCCGCAACTTGCGGGCGCCACGCTTCCCCCGGACGAGCGCCCAGCCCTCCGTGGTGGAGGTGGAGGGCCGGTCAACGGGGGCAGGGCCAGGGGGCAAGGGCCCCGGAGCACGGGGTGGCAAGGGCGGGATGGTAGGAGGAGGGGGGGGGAACTCCCCCCTGGGGCCGTCCCCCTCTCGCAGCCGGCAAGAGTGACATCGCTCTCCCCCTCATGGGTGGGGGGGCAGCGGCGGTCGGGCCGCCAGGGTCGCCGACGGTGACAGGGCCGGCGCCCTCTCGGGTCCCGGGCTCCCCTCCGAGCCGGGCCAGGGGGCAGTCCCTCCGGACATGGCCCGTCGCCCGGCAGAGGAAGCACCGGGCCTCCCCCGTGGAATAGTGGACCTGGTACTGGGCCCCCTGGTAGGGCACCAGAAAGGACCCCTCAAGCGCCACTCCACCACGCCACGCCGGCGGCACTTGGAGCTGGACCTGCCCGCGGAATGACAGAATGTGGCGGAGGGCGGGGTCCTTACAGCCCAGCGAGAGAGGGTTGATGATTGAAATCGGTTTCCCCAGGGCGGAGAGGGCAGGCAAAAGGACAGCATCGGGCAAAAAGGGCGGGACGGAGGTCAGCACCAGCCGTACGTCCAGATCCTCCAGGGGTTCGAGGGGGACATACACGCCCCCCACCACTAGGCCCTTCTCCACCGCCTCCTGAGCGGCGGCCTCCGAGGCAAGGAAGAAGACCGCCTTGCCGTACATTTTGGAGGCCGCCACGATGGCCGCGGGCCCCACCACCCTCGCCAACGCCCGCACATAGGTCTCAATGTGGGGCGAAGCGGGCACCAGGAGGCAGCGGATGCCATGCCTCCTGGTCAGCGAGGAGAAGGGGCCCCGGCCGCCAGGGATGGTAGCGAAGGCGGCAGGCCGGGCGGATGGAACGGCGGCTCGCGGGGGGGCGGCAGCCACCTGGGCGTACGCTGTGGGGGCCATGGGTGGAGCACCCCCAGAGCTGGTGGAGGGACGGGGCCGCAGCCGATGTCGGGGCCGCGGCAGGGAGGGCAGCCCCGCCGGTGGGAGGTTGTGACTTCTGGGCGGGGCCTTTGCCCTTCTTGTTCCCCTGGCCCTTTTTGCCCGTGGAGGGGGCAGCCATGGCAGCGGCGGAACCTGGGCCGGTGGTGGCCGAGAGGACAGCCGCTGGGGCGGGCAGTGGCAAGGGAGGGGTCACGGGAACAGCAGAGGCAGGGATGGGGGCAGGAACAGGGCCCCCCTCCATGGTGGCAAGAGACTGGAGGGGGCCCCAAGCCGAGGGGGGGGGTTACAGTGGGGAACCGCTCCTCCCCGCTAAATGATGCGCAGGGGAGGAGGGTCCAATGGGAAGGGCAGGGGTGGGGTGGGGGAAGGGGCTAACCACTCCTCCCTGGTAAGTAGCAGACAGGGAAGGAGGGCGCCCCTGGGAGGAGGGGGGGGCAGCGAAGGCGACCACTCCTCCCCGCTAGGCCGTAGGCAGGGGAGGAGGGCGGCAAGCAACGGGGGACGTAGGGGCAAAAGGGGCAGGGCACACAAGGGCTAGGTAAGGCTACGGCTCCTCCGGCTGCACTGGGGAAGGGGGGGCTGCAACAGAAAGGGGGGGGCACAAGCGCTCAAGCAACGGGCATGGGTGCCCAGGTAGGGGACTGGGCTCGGGGCGGGGGGGGGGCAAGGGAGGCTAGGCAATCACATGTGGGAACAACAGGTCTGGGGCAGGGCAGATAACTAACAAGGACACAAAGTTTGGGGCGGGGCAGGCAACAAACTGAGCAGGACCAGGGCGGGGCGTGGAAACCAACAGGAGGGGGAACCCTAACGGGTCAAGGCAAGCGGTGGGCGGGGCAGGCTGCTGGGGGGGGCGGGGGACAAACTAACACTGGGGGGGGGGGGAACACAGCAGGGAGGGCCCCCACCAGCCAAACGCTGCTGGGGGGGGAAAAAGTCCAAGGCAGGGAGACACAGATGCCCACAAGCACTTGTGCAACAGTCAGTCTTTGGCTGGTCACCGCTTCCACTGGCCCCAGATGACAAAGGGGCGGGGGGCAGGCAGCCACGTCGAGGGGCGAGGAACGGGTCCAGGTGGTGAACTGGGTGGTGGTGGAGGGGGCAACAGCAATGGTGGGGGTGGGGGGGAGCAGACGGGCAAGGCGGAGGGCTCCGCGCCTCTCCCCCTCGCTCCCCACAGCAGCAAAACAGTCACCAGCACCCCAGAGTATAGATGGCAAAAGTCACTCAGTCTATCGACAAACCCCCTCCACAATGTCCTCAGCAGCAGACCTCCTCTTCCTCCTCGACGAAGGCAGCAGCCCCGGTGCAGCAGAGCAGCAAGCAGCAGGCAGCCGGCCAGGCAGGAGGGACCCCAGATGGTAGTGGTGGTGGTGGCAGGGTCCTGGCTCCACCTCCCAGAGATGGGGGGGGGGGGGCAGCAGGCCGGCAAGGCCCCCCCCCTCACTCAGCAGCAGGGGCCTAACCCTAGGCCACAGCCTGGGGTTTTCTCAGGCCAGAGTTCCCCAGCTCCTCTGGCCTTTCCCCAACCCTGCTCCAATCTAGGTACCGGCTCAGGTCCCTAGAGCCAAGCCCTTCTCCCTCTAAAGGTAGAGAGAGACCGCTGCTCCAGGCCCACTGCCCTCTTATAAGGGCCAGCTGGGCCCTGATTAACTGGCCACAGCTGTGGCTGCTTTACCACTCAGCCCAGCTCCTATTGGATCCCCAGGAGGTGGGCGGGCGCAAGCCCGCCCACTGCTAAAAGCCCCTCCCCCAGCCTAGCGGGAGGGACCACTAGACCCGGGGGCCAACTAAATCCGGGGGACAACTAATGAAAAAACAGGGATCAAGTGAGGGTCAAAGGTTCAAAACAAGGAGACCGGATGGGGAGACCGAGCAGAGAACCCCGGACAGCGCCCACTGCTCCTCAAAGCTGTCGAGGGAGCCAGCGGACGCTGCCCAGTGGAACTCTGCCCGGATCCGTGACACGAGGGAGGATCGGAAATAGGCCCCACAGTCACAGAGCTCCCCCTCGTCTAGCATCCTCCTCCTGGTCTTGTAGATGGACACTTTAGCTAGAGCCAGGAGGAGGTTGACGAGGAGGTCTCGCGACTTGGTGGGGCCACGGACAGGGTGTGCAAACAGGAACAGGTGCGGGGAAAAGTGCAGCCAGAACCTCAGCAAGAGGTTCTGGAGGAGCCGGAATAGGGGCTGCAACCTGGCGCACTCGAGGTAGGCGTGCGCCAGGTCTTCCCTCACGCCGCAGAAGGGGCAGGTTTCGGGGATTGGGGTGAACCGCGCCAGGTGCACGCCCGTGCTCACGGCTCCGTGAAGGAGCCTCCAGCCAATATCCCCGGCGGGCCGTGGAACCAGGGTGGAATACAGGCTGGCCCACCGGGGCTCCTCACCCTCCTTAGGTGGTAGGAAGTCCCGCCATTTGGTATCGAGGCGGGACGCGAGGGTGAGGAAATGTAACGTGTGAAGCACGAGCGTGCACAGATGGGCCCTGGACGCGGTTCGAAACCGGACCGGCTGCAGAGCGTGCAGCCGGCTCGGCGCATGGGTGCGGGGGGGGCTCGCGGAAACGGGGCCCTAAAAAAATCTCCGGAGGGCCCGGGGTGAGGGGCGGGCGGGGGGCGCCCTCTCGCAGGGCTCGCCGCAGGAAATCGAGAGACCCGGGTAACAGGGCGGCCTTCACCTCCCGGAGTACGCGCCGGGGGGTCCGAGGGGTGGCAAGCCCCATGCGCCGTGCGAGCGCCCGGGGAGCCACCCAGTCCCCCGTGCCGTAGTCCAGGAGGTCTCCGACCCTAGTGGCGTCTGCCAGGACCAACCTCCGGCGCACCGAGGGAGACTCCGCCACCTGCACACGTAGGTTGGGATTGTGTAGCAGGGGCTCCGCGAGGAGATCCGCCCCCTCGGTGGCCACAAAGGACCTGGTCGCTGAAAAAAGCTGCCAGGTGCGGAGGAGGTCCTGGTAGAAGACCGGCAGCTCGGGGAGGTCTCGCGGAAGGCTGCTCGGGTGGAGAAAAAGGAGCTGCCGGTCGTATCGGAGCCCTCGGAGGCGGCGGAGGAAGGCGTGCGCCAACGTGCTCCACGCCGGACTACCTGCACCATAAAGGAGCCTCTGCAGGGCCTGGAGGCGGAAGACATGGACCTGGCTGCGCAGGCAGACCAGGCCCTGTCCCCCCTCCTCCAGGGGAAGACTCAGGACCCCTGCAGAGACCCAGTGCAGCCCCGGCCAGAAAAACTCCAGGGCGGGCCTCTGGAGACTGGCAAGGAACCCCGGGGCCGGGCTCAGGGTGTTGAGTCGGTACCAGAGCATGGACAGGACTAGTTGGTTGAGTACCAGTGCCCTCCCTCGGAGGGAGAGGCACTGGAGTAGTCCTGTCCATCTCCGGAGCCGCTCCGACACCCTGCCCTGTAAATCGTGCCAGTTCTCCGGCGGAGACGGATGCGTGGCGGAAAGGTAAACGCCCAGATAGAGCAGCGGACCCGCGCTCCACCTGATGGCCTGAAGCGCGGGTGGGAGGGAGCTAGCCCGCCACCCGTCCCCGACCACCAGGCCAGAGCTCTTGACCCAGTTGACCCGGGCGGAGGAGGCCGCCGAATACACCATCTGGCAAGCCTCCACCCACCCCAAGTCGCCCGGGTCCTGGACCACGAGGAGCACATCGTCGGCGTACGCCGACAGGACCAGCCGCAGCCCCGGTTCATGAAGCACCAACCCCGTCAGCCTCCGGCGGAGGAGACAGAGGAAGGGCTCGATCGCCAGGGCATACAGCTGACCCGAGAGGGGACACCCCTGCCGCACTCCCCGCCCGAAGCTGACCGGCTCGGTCAGGGTCCAGTTGAGCCTGACCAGACACTCCGCGGCAGCGTACAGCACCTGGAGAAAGCCCACAAACTGGGGTCCGAAGCCAAACGCCCGCAGGGTGCCCAGGAGATACCCGTGGTCCACCCTGTCGAACGCTTTCTCCTGGTCCAGGGACAGGAGGGCGAACGACAGACCATCCCTACGCCCCAGCTCTAAAAGGTCCCGGACCAGATACAGGTTGTCGAATATGGTCCGGCCCGGGACGGTGTAGGTCTGGTCGGGGTGGACCACGTCCGCCAGCACGGACCCCAGCCGCAGCGAGATGGCCTTCGCTACGACCTTATAGTCCGTGCTGAGGAGCGAGACGGGACGCCAATTCCGTAAGTCGCGGAGGTCCCCCTTTTTCAGCAATAAGGCGAGCACGGCTCGCCTGCATGAAAAAGGGAGGACCCCGCTTTGCAAGGACTCGGCCCAGACAGCAACAAGGTCCGGGCCGAGGACGTCCCAGAACGCGCGGTAGAACTCCACGGTCAGCCCGTCCATGCCCGGGGACTTGTTGGTGGGCATGCGGCGGAGGGCTTCCGAGAACTCGGCTAGAGAGAGAGGCAGCTCCAGCCGGTCCCGGTCACCCGTGCTGACCGTCGGGAGCTCGGTCCAGAGCGCCCGGCAGGCTTCGGCGTCGGTCGGATCCGGGGAGAAGAGACTAGCGTAGAAGGCCCTGGCCCTTCCCCGCATCTCCTCCGGAGCCGTGAGGGGGGTGCCGTCCTCCGCCAAGAGGCAGGTGACGTGCTGTTTAACCCCCCTCCGTTTCTCCAGGGCGTAGAAGAAGCGGGAGCCGCGATCCATCTCCCGGAGGAGACGGATGCGGGATCGAACAAAAGCGCCCCGGGCCCGGTGGTCCTCCAGGGTCCGGAGCTCCTCCCGCTTCCCCCAGTACGCTACGCGGAGGGGTGGATCCTCGGGGCCGGAGGCCAGACGCCTCTCTAGCTCCAAGACCTCCCGCTCCAGCTGCCCTATCGCCGCATCCCTCCGCCGGCTGGCGCCCCGGGTGTAGTCGCGGCAGAAGAGCCGTGCGCGCACCTTCCCCACATCCCACCATCGCCGCGCCGAGGGAAAGGCGCGCCGCTGCTCCCGCCAGGCCAGCCAGAACTCCCGGAAGGACGCAACGAAGCCCACGTCCTCCAGCAAACTGTTGTTGAAGTGCCAATAGGCCGGCCCCGGCCTCTCCGAACAGAGGGAGGCCGTCACGGACACCAAGTGGTGATCCGAGAACGGGGCCGGCCAGACGCCGGAGGCGTGGGCTCGTGCCAGATGGAAGCGTGAAAAATAGATTCGGTCCAACCGGGAGCGGCACGACCCATCCTCCCCCACCCGGACATAGGTGAAGGTGACGGCATCGTCCGGGTGGTGGTCGCGCCAGACGTCCACCAGGGAGTGATGGTCCACGATCTCCCTGAGGACGCCTGCGGCTGCCTGGGACGTCTCGAGTCCTGCGCGGTCCCGGTCCTCGAGGGTGGTGTTGAAATCCCTGCCCAGGACCAGGCATTCGTGAGGATCCAGGGTGCCGAGGAAGGCCGCCGCCTGCCGATAGAAGCACACTCGGTCCGGGCCCGCATTTGGGGCGTAAACGTTGATCAAATTGAGGGTAAGCCCCTCGACGCGGGCCCGGACGTGCAGCAGGCGGCCCGGCACAACCTCGGCTACCCCCAGCACCTCGGGCCGTAGCTCGGGGGAGAACAGGGTAGCCACCCCGGCCGAGCGGGCGCTGAGGTGGCTGAAATAGACCCCGTCCCCCCACTCCAGCCGCCAGCGAGCCTCGACGGCTGGAACCGTGTGGGTCTCCTGCAGGAAAATGACAGAGTACCCCCCCTCCCGGAGGAAGGAGAGCACCTGGTTCCTGCGGAGACCCACGCTACAGCCCCTGGTGTTGAGCGATGCGAAGTTGGTGCCTAGCATTGGGAGGGCTGGGGTGAATCCTCACGGGCAGGGGAATCGACGGCTCCCAGCGGGCCCCGCAACAGCCCACGGTCCACCCCAAGGGCGGTCAGGGCGTCGCGGAAGTTGCGGGCTCGCCGGTAGGCCGCGAGGCCCTGCCTCCCGGTCCCCCTCCCCTCCCCTAAAAGGGCCCTCGCGGCCCGGAGGACGAGGTGGAAGTCCCCCCAGCGCTGGAGGGCGAGCTGCACCTTGCTCTTGGAGCCCCTGGTGTCGCGTAGGAAGCGGCGCAGCTCCTCCTTCAGCGCAGAGGGGGACGCGGCAGCCATTGTGCTGCCGTCCTCCGGCGGGTCCCCGAGAAGGTCCTCGCGGCCCGCGGGGACGGGCAAGCAAGGAGCGGAGCTCCGGCGCGGTTGCGCCGGGCAACCCGTCCCCAACCCCGGCACAGGTGGGGGCGGCGGGGGGAACAAAGCAGCCCCTAGCACTGTCGGGAGAGGGGACACGAAAACCGCCCCCTGGGGGTCGTCCGCAGGTAGCGGGAACGAGACGACCCCGGGGGCGGCAGTAACATGGGAGGCAGTGGGGGCGGGGACGGGGGCCAAGACAGGGATCGAGGCAGGGGAAGGGACGGGAGCAGGAATGGGGGCAGCACGGGGAACAGGATCAGGAGAGGGGTCAGGAGCAGGGGAAGGGGCAGGGGCAGGGACCGAGGCGGGATCAATAACCCCAGCAGCTAGGCCGCCGGGGCGCGGCTCCTCTCGACCAGGGGATGGGGCCAAAGGGGTAGGGACCGGAGGGGGGCCTGCACTGACACCGGGCACGGGAGCGACATCGAGCAGATCCCCCGTAGCCACGGCGCCAGGCACGATGGACATGGCTTCATAGCCCCCCTCCAAGGGAGAGACCGCCCGCCCTGGCCAGGTGGTGAAGGGTGCGCCCAAAGCGTCGGAGCCCGACCGGTCGGCGTCGGCCGTCGCCCCTAGGGGCTCGGCGGCCTCGGGCAAAGCGCCGTCCTCGGCCGGGCAAGCAGGCAGGTCCAAGGGCGCCCCAAGGACCAGAGCGGGGGCAACGGGTGGGGGCGAGGGGCAGGTAGAGGGGGACAGATCGAGGCCCGCTGGCGGAGGGTCGTCCTCCCCCTGGGTAACCGGGGTCAGACCCAGGGCCTCGATCTCATCGAAAATGGAGGTGACGCCAGTCCCCACGGCCTCGGCGGCCTCCCCGCCAGTCGCGGGGGCCAGAAGCGCACCCACAGCAGCGACGGCGGGGGGCGCTGATAGCACAGGGGCCGCGGGAACCGATGCAGTCACCTCCTCGGGCAGGGGACCAACTGAGGGGACGGGGGCCTCACCGTCCGCTGCCATGGCCGCAATGGTTAGTGCCCCTGGTGGGGCCCCGTCCGGGGGCGCGGCCGAAGGTGGAACAACACTAGCCCCCCGCAGGACCTTCCGGGGGGCCTCCTCTCCCTCCTCATCAGAGGGGAGGGATCGGGCCCGCGACTTGCGGGCGCCACGCTTCCCCCGGACGAGCGCCCAGCCCTCCGAGGTGGAGGTGGAGGGCCGGTCAACGGGGGCAGGGCCAGGGGGCAAGGGCCCCGGAGCACGGGGTGGCAAGGGTGGCAAGGTGGGAGGAGGGAGGGGAACTCCCCCCTGGGGCCGTCCCTCTCTCGCGGCCGGCAAGGGTGACATCGCTCTCCCCCGTGTAGGTGGGGGGGCAGCGGCAGTCGGGCCGCCAGGGTCGCCGGCGGTGACAGGGCCGGCGCCCTCTCGGGTCCCGGGGGTCCCAGGCTCCCCTCCGAGCCGGGCCAGGGGGCAGTCCCTCCGGACATGGCCCGTCGCCCGGCAGAGGAAGCACCGGGCCTCCCCCGTGGAGTAGTGGACCTGGTACTGGGCCCCCTGGTAGGGCACCAGGAAGGACCCCTCGAGCGCCACTCCGCCACGCCCCGCCGGCGGCACTTGGAGCTGGACCTGCCGGCGGAACGACAGAATGTGGCGGAGGGCGGGGTCCTTACAGCCCAGCGAGAGAGGGTTGATGACAGAAATGGGTTTCCCCAGGGCGGAGAGGGCAGGCAAAAGGGCAGCATCGGGCAGGAAGGGCGGGACGGAGGTCAGCACCAGCCGTACGCCCAAATCCTCCAAGGGTTCGAGGGGGACGTACACGCCCCCCACCGCTAGGCCCTTCTCCACCGCCTCCTGAGCGGCGGCCTCCGAGGCAAGGAAGAAGACCGCCTTGCCGTACATTTTGGAGGCCGCCACGATGGCCGCGGGCCCCACCACCCTCGCCAACGCCCGCACATAGGTCTCGATGTGGGGCGAAGCGGGCACCAGGAGGCAGCGGACGCCATGCCTCCTGGTCAGCGAGGAGAAGGGGCCCCGGCCACCAGGGATGGTAGCGGTGGCGGCAGGCCGGGCGGATGGAACGGCGGCTCGCGGGGGGGCGGCAGCCACCTGGGCGTACGCTCTGGGGGCCATGGGTGGAGCACCCCCAGAGCTGGTGGAGGGAACAGCTGGGAGGGACGGGGCCGCAGCCGATGTCGGGGCCGCGGCAGGGAGGGCAGCCCCGCCGGTGGGAGGTTGTGACTTCCGGGCGGGGCCTTTGCCCTTCTTGTTCCCCTGGCCCTTTTTGCCCGTGGAGGGGGCAGCCATGGCAGCGGCGGAACCTGGGTCGGTGGGGGCCGAGAGGACAGCCGCTGGGGCGGGCAGTGGCAAGGGAGGGGTCATGGGAACAGCAGAGGCAGGGATAGGGGCAGGAACAGGGCCCCCCTCCATGGTGGCAAGAGACTGGAGGAGGCCCCAAACCTGGGGGGGGGGGGTCACAGTGGGGAGCCGCTCCTCCCCGCTAAACGATGCGCAGGGGAGGAGGGTCCAATGGGAAGGGCAGGGGTGGGGTGGGGGAAGGGGCTAACCACTCCTCCCTGGTAGGTAGCAGACAGGGAAGGAGGGCGCCCCCGGGAGGGGGGGGGGGGAAGGCGACCACTCCTCCCCGCTAGGCTGTATGCAGGTGAGGAGGGCGGCAAGCAACGGGGGACGTAGGGGCAAAAGGGGGCGGGGCACACAGGGGCTAGGCAGGGCTACGGCTCCTCCGGCTGCACTGGGGGAGGGGGAGCTACAACAGCAATTGGGGGGGGTAAGTGAACGGTGACGGGGACAACAGAAAGGGGGGGGGCACAAGCGCTCAAACAGTGGGCATGGGTGCCCAGGTGGGGGACTGGGCTCGGGGCGGGAGGGGAGGGCAAGGGAGGCTAGGCGAGCACATGTGGGAACAACAGGTCTGGGGCGGGGCAGAAAACTAACCAGGACACAAAGTTTGGGGCGGGGCAGACAACAAACTCAGCAGGACCGGGGCGGGGCGTGAAAAACCAACAGGAGGGGAAACCCTAACGGGTCAAGGCAAGCGGTGGGCGGGGCAGGCTGCTAAGGGGGGGGGGGGAAACTAACACTGGGGGTGGGGGGAACACAGCAGGGAGGGCCCCCACCAGCCAAACGCTGCGGGGGGGGGGGGGGGGGGGAAAGTCCAAGGCAGGGAGACACAGATGCCCACGAGCACTCGTGCAAAAAAAAGTCAGTCTTTGGCTGGTCGCCGCGTCCTCTGGCCCCAGATGACAAAGGGGCGGGGGGCAGGCAGCCACATTGAGGGGCGAGGAACGGGTCCAGATGGTGAACTGGGCGGTGGTGGAGGGGGTGACAGCAACGGTGGGGGTGGGGGGGAGCAGATGGGCAAGGGGGAGGGCTCCGCGCCTCTCCCCCTCGCTCCCCACAGCAGCAAAACAGTCACCAGCACCCCAGAGTCTAGATGGCCAAAGTCACTCAGTCTCTCCACAAACCCCCTCCACAATGTCCTCAGCAGCAGACCTCCTCTTCCTCCTCGACGAAGCAGCAGCCCCGGTGCAGCAGAGCAGCAAGCAGCAGGCAGCCGGCCAGGCAGGAGGGACCCCAGATGGTAGTGGTAGTGGTGGTGGTGGCAGGGTCCTGGCTCCACCTCCCAGAGATGGGGGGGGGGCAGCAGGCCGGCAAGGCCCCCCCCCTCACTCAGCAGCAGGGGCCTAACCCTAGGCCACAGCCTGGGGTTTTCTCAGGCCAGAGCTCCCCAGCTCCTCTGGCCTTTCCCCAACCCTGCTCCAATCTAGGTACCGGCTCAGGTCCCTAGAGCCAAGCCCTTCTCCCTCTAAAGGCAGAGAGAGACCGCTGCTCCAGGCCCACTGCCCTCTTATAAGGGCCAGCTGGGCCCTGATTAACTGGCCACAGCTGTGGCTGCTTTACCACTCAGCCCAGCTCCTCCGCCTCCAGCCCCTCCGGGCAGGAGCAGGGTTCCACCCTGCTACAGGTGGGTTCTCCTCTCCCCTTCCCTTTCATGCAAATTTGGTGAAAGCCACCATGTGGCAGTTTTATGTTGCGTGGAAACTTTTTCCCCCGCAGCTGCACAAAGTACTAGCTAATCATAACAGCAGCAAGCAGCTAAATGGTAATAAATGATATAGCACTTTCCTTTCTGTAGCTGGCAGCTGTAGCCAGTTCCCTCATGGCCATATAATCCTTCATTACACACTATCACACCACCCACCCAGCCTTAATTTTGTCTCCATGTCTTGTTCTATAATGTAAATATCCTGATGGATGCATACTATTGGTTTTTATAGCCCAGATTCACTGGGTGCAGCAGATGTGCGGGGGGTGGAGAAGGAGGGAAGCCATCAGGAAGTCTGTTACGACTCCCTGATTCTCTGCACAACTTTGGCCCAGCCCTGATCCAGGCAAAAGTTAGAGCAGACTTGGGGCTGCTCTAACCAACACCAGTTGGCAATGGTCCCCAGGGAACCCATCCGTCACTTAGGAATAGCCAGAGCACAGCATGCTCTAGTTCTGCCCCCTCCACATTCCTCCCTGCTTTGTAAGCCGCTGCCGCTAAACTAGGAGCAGGATGCTGTAGGAGCCAGCTATACGGACTCTTTGCCACGGAAGACTCTCTCACACTGGAGGAGTCCACAACAGAAAAGATTCATGGACTTTCCACGCTTGGCACTGCCAGAGTATGGCATGTAGGAGAGAATCTAAATATGTAGCAAAGATTTTGAAGGTAACATAGTGTCCAGATATGTCAAGTTATGTCAGGGCCCGTTAGGTTTTCTGTCAGTGGAACGGGTTGGTGGAACAGAAGCATATTCTTATGATTAGAATCATAGAATCTCAGGGTTGGAAGGGACCTCAGGAGGTCATCTAGTCCAACCCCCTGCTCAAAGCAGGACCAACCCCAACTAGATCATCCCAGCCAGGGCTTTGTCAAGCCTGACCTTAAAAACCTCTAAGGAAGGAGATTCCACCACCTCCCTAGGTGGTGATTCAAAGCAGTGAATGTGCACTCCAATTAGAATTGGAGTGATTGACCTGGTTTGCGTTTGTGTCACTTGGAGTGTGTCTACACAGCAAACAGACACCCGCGGCTGGCCCGGGCCAGCTGACACAGGCTTGCAGGGCTCAGGCTGCAGGGTTTTTTCACTGCTGTGTAGATGTCTGGGCTTGGGCTGGAGCCCAGGTTTTAGGACCCTGCAACTTGGGCAGGTCCCAGAGCTTGGCCTCCAGCCAGAGTCTGGAAGTCTACCCAGCAATGAAACAACCCTGCATGCCCGAGTCAGCTGGCATGGGCCAGCCACGGGTTTTTCTTTGCTGTGTAGACAATAGTTTTGAAAGTGTCTATCACCCAGGGTTTTACAAACTATACCTTCTGGGTGAGTTATGTGCAGGGCAGCAAAGGTCACCTAGGTAGGATCACCCCTTTCCGTGAGGAGAAGGAAGATTGGGAGCAGTAGCAGGGAAGACAGGAACCCCAACTTTTCAGAGCCATCATTCCACACTTGCTGGACTACTCTACCCTTCCCCCTACATTTAATTGTGGGATAGTGGTACAAAATTCCTACAGCCATGGGTGCATTACAAATGCCCTGGGCTACACTGGGGGGGGGGGGTCGATCTATGATACGCAACTTCAGCTACGTGAATAACATAGCTGAAGTCGGCGTATCGTAGATCGACTTACCTGGCTGTGAGGACGGCGGTGAGTCGATCGCTGCCGCTCCCCCGTCAACTCCGCTTCTGCCTTTCACCAAGGTGGATTTCTGGAGTCGACGAGGAGCGCGTTCGGGGATCGATTAATTGCGTCTAAACGAGATGCGATAAATCGATCCCCGATAGATCGATTGCTACCCGCCGATCCGGCGGGTAGTGAAGACAAGAATTCTATTCTCTACACTTCTCCATCTCTGAGTATCCTCTGTCCGACCCACCGTCCTCACTGCTCAGCATGGCAAAGGAATGTCTTCATATCCCTGGTTCCCAGCTGCCCCGCACCCCCACCACACTCCTTCTGAAGTAGTGAAACGGCACTAATGGTAAAGCATTCTGTGTGGTCTGATTAGATATAACCTCATTATCGCCCTTACAACAAAACTCTCTGGATAATGAAATTTCACCCCAGAACAAATGAGTCCCTATTTTACAAAAAGAAAGGGGTTCTTACTGGAGTGGTTTATCGTGTTATTTGTGGGAGGGGAGGAGGCTTGAGCGAGAGCAAAGGAAACCCAAAACCAAACGGCAATTGCTATATTTCAAAGCCTGTGAAAATTAGACTAAGCAGCAGCAGACGCCAAATGGAAATCATAATTCTTCCATTTCCCTGGCTACACCGACACGTGTAATAGGCTTGGCACAGAGTCAAGGAAAACAGGGGCCAAGTCACAGCGTGTTGAGAAGAATCTAAAGGCTGCTTATTAACAGGGAGCCAGATCTCATTGCAGCTCAGAGAAGGAAAGCCTGAAGCTGTCTCTGCAGCTTTCCACTGAAGAAGAGGGGGAGGGGGAACTTTCCAACTTGGGGAAGAAAACAAAGGCAGTACAGTCACATTACATGTATTTTATTTTGTTCGATTTAATATAGTGCCTCTCAGAGCCCGTGGTGCTGGGCCAAATTAAAACCACAACTAAGACAGATATCCTTAATGCAGCTAAAATACAGGAACTCTCAAGGAGGCCGCAGTATAACATAGCCGACATAATAACACAGCAAAATGGAACACAATCAAGCCACGGTTCTCAGTGCTCCTAGCAAGCTCTTAGAGAATGTGCCCATAAAAATAAATCTGGTGGGAGGTGCCACACCAAAGAACTCAGATCCCTCGCCCAGCTCCAACCAGGAAGAACCAGGAGAACAGAGATGAATCGAAGGTTAACAAATCCGCGCTTCTCTCATGGTGAATGTCCTGACAGCAGCGCCCTCCAGAGGAAACCAGAGGCCTCGCAACTGCCATGACCTTACCTGAGGGGGGAGGAGTGATCTGTCATATAGTTGGGTCCCAAGCCATTTAGTGTTTGTTTGTTTTTTGGTAGATCATTCTTAAATTCCACCCGCAAAGTAATTGTAAGCCAGTGCAGATCATGCAGCAAAGATGTAACTTCTGGACAAAAATCTTGGGTTTTGATAGAGAGTTCAGTAGAACCTCAGAGTTATGAACACTAGAGTTACAAACTGACCAGTCAACCACACACCTCAGTTGGACTCGGATGTACACAATCAGGCAGCAGCAGCGACCCCCCCAAAAAAGCAAAGACAGTACAGTACTGTGTTAAATGTAAACGACTGAAAAATAAAGGGAAAGCAGCATTTTTCTTCTGCATAGTAAAATTTCAAAGCTGTATTAAGTCAATGTTCAGTTGTAAACTTTTGAAAGAACAGCCATAACGTTTTGTTCAGAGTTACGAACATTTCAGTGTTATGAACTACCTCCATTCCTGTGGTGTTTGTAACTCTGAAATTCTGCGGTACATATTAGAAGCTTCGGAGCTAAATATTATCCATTCCACAGGGCTCTTGTCTTCAGTCCCCACCTCCTCTCATTTACCCCCTCCACATGGACCCCATTTTCTAGTCCACACTTCCTCTTCCCATGTTCCCTTCCTTCTCTCTTCACCTTTCCACCCTCTCTCCCATTTCACCCCTGAATTTCCTTCTCTTATACTCTGGCCCTGGAGGACTACTAAAGACTATAGCGGGGTGAATTTTTTTTTCTGTGGGTAGTTTGGTGGGTGACCAAAACTGTTTGTGAATTCAGGTCAAAATCGGCAAATAGTTGCAGCCAATAAAATAGGAAAAATCAGAACATTTTGACTTTTCATTTTGAAATAATATTTCAATTTCAAAATTTAGCTAGATTTAACTAACCTCCCCCTCAAGAAAGGGTAAAAAAAAATACTCAAAAATTAAACAAAACTTTGTTTCAAGTGAAACAAAACATTTAATTCTCTCCAGAACAGTTGGAGTTTTTTTGCTTTTTGTTTCATCGAGAGAAAACGAAAAATTGTCTTTTCAGGTTGACCTGAAATGAAATTTGTTCTTGTTATTTTTGATTCAACCACTGACATAAAAAAATCATTTTTATTTTTATTTTCCTCAGCTCTTCTAAAAATTTCCATAGTGATCCTAGAGAATGGAAGCAAACAGGCATGACACTTCCCATTATAATGAAACTGATTTGTCTAGCTCGATCCCTTCACACTCGACAGCTCTAGTCCCTAAAGCAGATGATGCTTAAACAATTTTCTTTTTGTGGAAAATGCTCTTATTTAAAGCTACCCTATTCCTGAGTGTATAAAGCATTACGGTCTGTGTGTATGATACTGGGAGATCTGCAAACCTGTTGCTAAATTGAACATATGGGCTGAAAAATGATGACACAGTAAAACTGTAAAATACATATAATTTGGGGGATTATTTAGCACGCAAACATCTTTAATCCCCAATTTTCCATAATCTAAGAAATGTACTTCTCATGCCCCACCAAAGCATAACAATTTACAAACAAACATTAGTGCAACCAAACTTCAGAATGGGTAGAAAATAAAGTTTAAGTGGAAGTCTAGACTTGCCCCTATCTAGAGAGTCCTGACCTATACCCCCCATCGCAGTGCTGTGTCTAGTACTGCTCAATACACATAAAATTTTAAGTTTTTGGAATGCCCTTAAAATGAGGCCCTTGTAGTGCACATCACAGCAGTCCGATTTCGAGGTGAAAGGCCTGGGTGACTGTAGCAAGATGAGAGGGAAGGGCTCCCTTTTTTTTACCAGCTGCAGATAAAACAAAGCAACCTGATCACTGCTGTTATGTGGGCACCCGAGAGCAGCTGAGGATTCAGCAAGCTCCCGGGTGAGGCTAATGTAAGAGAAGCCAGGTGCACATCGTGGAACAGATTAGGCTCTCCACCCTGGCCCTTTTGCAATGATGGGGCAGCATAAAGGAGCCAAACAACCAGCAGAACTGGCCTACAGGGAATAGCTCCAATGTAAGGGGTTTCCCCAAGTATTGCAGAGCCAGTGAAATAGCCCAACACCAGACCTCATTAGAGCCCCTATGACAGAGAAATGAAGGTGTGTCTAGAACACTGCAGTGATCCAGCTGTTCTTGGCTGGAGAACTGTCCTGGGGGGTGGGGGACTGGCAGATGAATACTAATTAGAGCATCCAATGGAGTTTTTGTCTATAACAAGTCCTGAAACCAGACTGAGGAAGGCCAAGGAAAATTCAAGCCCCTGTATGTTGCCATAGCCACCTAACTCCAAATTTCTCAACCGCCTTTCCCTAAATCAGGAAGTGAACCCCAGATTGAGGACTGATGAGGATGTCTATGTTCAGAGATGATTTATTGAGCAGCAGCCTAAGAATTGCCGGTACCTTCCCCTCTCTAAGGGAGAGTGTAACAGGGAGGTCTTCCCCTCAAAGGGCTGGTGGGCTGGCTGTATTCTGGAGAGGAGCCCAGCTGGTAGGTGCTGTGAATCCTTTGACCCAGCCAGGGGCGCTGAAACAATTTGTATAGTGGGGGTGCGGAGAGCCTTTGGACCAAACTGTAAACCCTGGATATGATGGAAACCACTTCAAGCCAGGGGGTTTGGCAGCACCCCTAGTTCCAGCACCTATGGACCCAGCTGGACAGCATTTGGTGACTGGTTTTGATGATTCTCAGCTCGGGGATATAAATGACAGCCCCAGCTCTAAGAGGGAGCCTTGGACTAGGAGTGGGCTAGAGTACAGTCTTCTGTGGCAAGCCCTGCAGACCTCCCTACCTGGGGAAGGTCCAACCCATTAAGCTAAGATCTGAGAGGCCAGAGGGCCTCACACTCTCAGTGGAGAACAGGACTGTTGCTTTGTTGTACTGTTCCACAATTCCTTTTTTTTTTTTGCGGTAAAGAATAAACAGAGCCCTGAGGTAAAGGCTACAAATTGAAGTGGGCGTGGCCAATCATTTGTCCCAGCCTGGTGACTGGATCCACCAGCCTACAGAGATATGGACAACCTCCACCAGTAGGGTCCCAGTGCCTCCCACTCTGGCCTTCCACAGGAAAGATGTGGCCCAGTTCCCTGGGATCTGGGCCACAGCTCCCCTGACCCCTGCAGAGCTCAATGAGTGGCACACCAGAAGACTGAAGCAGAGAAGATGAAACATTTGTCTCCTTCAGGCATTGTTCCATCACCAGGGCAGCAGACAGCTCTGAACCATCTCATCTGTGGGATAACACTGAAGATTCCTTGCAGTGAGGAAAATGTAACTATTATGGCATGGAGACAACATAGGTTAACCAGGCTGTCAACCACCCAGAAGATTCCTGCTGGTCAAGGCTTTCCAGAAGCAAAAGAGGAAGTGAAGAAACTCTTCACTTCACATGAGACTTCTGCCAACAGTATTTTGGCCACCTTCCCTCTCACTTCATCCTCATTCTTCTTCTTTTTTCCTATGGCGAGAGAGAGGATGAGGGATGGCTTAGATAACCAAGATCAAGCTAGTGAGCCAGTAGATAGCTTCGGAAGTATCTTGGTGTAAGTCTGAGATGCCACCAGCAAATGATTGAAGCGGGCACTTATTTACAAGGTGGTCCATAGTTTGTGACTGATGCCCACCATCACATTGAACCTTGTCTCTCATCTTTCAGAAGTGTAAAAAATTGACAGCATCTGTCATCCTCATTAGTCTCCATTATATACAGATGAGCTGCAACAGACAGAGTCAGGAAAGAGGGTGTTTAGAATCTACCATATCAATAATTCAGGGCAAATGATTATGGTAACCCTTTACCATGCCAGGCATGTGTAGTTTTTCGGTAATACATACCCTCGTTCAGAGACTCTGGTTCCCAAATAGGAGATAAGAATGACTAATTTGAAGGATAATTCATTTATTTGGGTTAAATAAGAATCAACTTTGTTTCTTCACTAAGTCAAAATTTCATATGTGAATAATTTACAGTAATAAGTGAGGTAACTGTGAGAAAGTGGGTAATTTTCAGTAGGGCTGTCAATTAATCACACTTAATGCATTTGATGAATGCAAAACAAATTAGATTTTAAAAAAAGTCATGATTAATTGCCATTTTTAATTGCACGGTTAAACAACAATAGAATACCAATAGAAATTTATTATAAATATTTTTGAATGTTTTCTTTCTACATATTGATTTCAATTACAACAGAATACAGTGTACAGGGCTCACTTTATATTATTTTTATTACAAATATTTGCACTATAAAAAAGATAAAAGAAATAGTATTTTTCAATTCACATCATACAAGTCCATTCAGTCCTATTTCTTGTTCAGACAATTGCTAAGACAAACAAGTTTGTTTACATTTATGGGAGATAAGCTGGCCAATTCTTATATACGATGTCATCTGAAAGTGAGAACAGGCATTCGCACGGCACTGCTGCAGCCAGCGTTGGAAGGTATTTACGTGCCAGATGTGCTAAACATTCATGTGCCCCTTCATGCTTTGACTTGTAGGCACTGAAGTTTTACACTGTTTTGTTTTTGAGTGCAGTTATGTAAAAAATAAATAAATCTACATTTGTAAGTTGCACTTTCACGATAAAGAGATTGTACTACAGTACTTGTATGAGGTGAATTGAAAAATACTATTTCTTTTGTTTATCTTTATTACAGTGCAAATATTTGTCATAAAAATAATATAAAGTGAGCACTGTACACTTTGTATTCTGTGTTGTAATTGAAATCAATATATTTGAAAATGTAGAAAAACATCCAAAAATATGTATAATAGATTTCAATGGGTATTTTATTATTTTTTGACAGTGCAATTAAAACTGCAATTAATCGTGACTATATTTTTTAATCTCATGATTAATTACAATTATTTTTTAATCGTTTGACAGCCCTAATTTTCAGTAATAAACAAAGATCAGTGCCAGCCTTAAATGTCCCTCCTCATATGCACAGCCACAGATTTATTCAAACCAGTTAAAGGCCTAGCACAGGTTTTTATATAATTTAGTGAGGCCATTTTTTCTTTCCAGTCTTTAGTGTATGTATGTATAGTATGACCACAATTAGAATTATTATTCTGGTGTCACCCATAATGTGCTAGGCACCATCCACATACACAGAAAGACAGTTCCTGCCCCCAAAGAGTTTACAGTCTAAGGCCCTGATCCTTATGCACTTATCCTAGAGACGTATATGCACATTCTTAATTTTACACACTGAGTAACCTTATTGAAGCCAATAGATGTGTAAAGCTAAGTACCTGTGTAGATATTTGCATGATGGGATCTAAAGTAAAATAACACACCAAGGGCAGCAGAGAAGGCATATAGTCAAAATATATACAATTCTGATATGCATTTGGTAATGCATTATATAGATTTTAGGTTTTTATTACATACACCCACTGTTTCTGACTGCCCCTTGAACTAGATCAGGAAGGAGTAACTGGCCTAGTAAATGCAACACTAGAGCTGCACATCTCATATAGATTTCTCTCCACCTGAAATCCCTAATGTGCTCTGATGGAATGACTACTCCAGCTTCAGCGTATAATTTGTCTGCAGGTATTGCTCTTCTTTTGCCTTCACTTTGCTTCCCTCTTTTTTCCTGATGGAAGCAGACACATTCATCTCTGTCTAAATTAATGTGTTCCCCTCCCCTTCTTAAGATCTGCATCCTCAAATTAGGACTGGCATGATCTAATTAAGACTGACATAAAAGTAGGCGAATGCTCCAGAGGAAGGCTAGAATGGGAGGAACAGGAGGAGAGGGTTGTACCTTTGCTCCTGCCAGGAATAATTTGAGATGTGAAGCAACATGCATGTTTTGTTCAGACAAGTCCTTAAGAAGTTAATTGTCCATTACCAGTGTGCAGAGCCACACTGAGCTCATTATACAACCTTTAAAGATGGAACCACTAAGGTCTGAAGGTAACTCAAACAGTCCTAGGCCTTCTTGTACATAAAATACCTAGCACTTGTTGGGTTTATACCGAGAATGCACAAAACATTCAAAGTATAGCCCTTTGCCATATGAATTAGCAACTGGCTCAGTTTAGTGCTCCGTTCCAATGTTACACACATTTGGTCAAAGCACACGATGGCTTTCTTCTCGGGTCATTCCATACTGCTACAAAAGATGGCAGACAGTAGCGTAGGCAGGTCCGGAGCACAGGGGGAGCGACGCTATAAAAAGGCGCCTCCCCAGGCTCCCACTGTACTCACCCGGTGGCGCCTCTGGCGGCATTCTGGGTCTTCAGTGGCACTTTGGCGGTGGGTCCTCACTCGCTCCGAGGTCTTCGGTGGTACCCGCTGCCGAAATGCCACCGAAGACCCAGAGCACTGCCGGGTGAGTGCAAGAAGTGGCGCTTTAAAAGAAGCTCTGCTTAAAAAAAAAGGCGTTGCTTCCTTTCTAAGGCACCGCTTCTGCTCACAGGGGGAGCGGCCGCTCCCCCTGCTCCCTCCCTGGCTACGCTACTGATGGCAGACTGCTGCTGGGCTTCTCTTGCAGTAATTTAGGTCTGAGCAAGGCAAGGTTGGGAAAACATGCCTGCTGAGAAAGGGTACCTGATTTTATAGTATATATTTGGTGGATCAAGGACACTTAGGGTCAAATTCACCCTGAATGCTCAGACGATGAAACTGGGCTAAATGCTGGGAATTTTCCCCAGGAGAAGGAGTGATAAGGCTGTGTGTAAACAGGGGTGGCACCAGTGCAGCAAGCGCGTGCCTGGGGTGGCAAGCTGCAGGGGGCGGCGCCGCGGGCGGGCATGCTGCCCTCCCCGAGGCGTTCCTCCAGCCGGGGGAGACCGAGGTATGCCACCGGCAGCCACGCTCCTCCGGCCAGGGGAGAGCGGGACATGCCGCCGCCCTCCCCGTGGCCGCGCTCCTCTGGCCGGTGGGAGAGCGGGGCATGCCGCCGCCCTCCCCGCGGCGGCGTTCCTCCAACTGGGGGAGAGCAGGGCACGCCACCGCCGGCCACGTTCCTCCGGCCAGGGGAGAGCAGCCGCGCTCCTCTGCCTGGTGGGAGAGCGGGGCATGCCACCACCCTCCTTGCCGGTACCCAGAGTGGGGCCGCAGGCATGCCGTGTTCCCCGCTGGCACCCCGGCTGGGGGAGCGGGGCTGCGGGCATGCAGTGCTCCCCGCCGGCGCCTGGCCAGGGGAGGGGGCGGCCGGCGGCTTTTTTGCCTGGGGCGGCAAAAAAGCCAGAGCCGGCCCTGTGTGTAAAAGCTGCTACCCACTCCTGGCTAGAGAAGACTCCATGAACTTATGATCCACGTAGCAGGCCCTATTTCTTCCCCAGCAACTATCAACCCCCTTGCAGAGCAGGTTTCTGACTGCATCAGGGTGTGCACCTCCCTGGCAGCCTCCTCAAAGCCTTCACTTCTTAATTCTCCTATGTCTCTCAGTTGAGGGCTGTTGCTCATTTTAGTTATGCTCCGCATAACTTTGGTGTTAAACAGTATTGCTAAAATCAAATTATATAGGAAATGAAGTCCCCTGGAGCTGAGGTTACAGAGAGAGTTGTTTGCACTGAAAGAAATCGGTCCCCCCACATATGAAGTTTCCTGCGTGAAGAATGTATTGTTGTGTCCCTGCTCTTGATCACACATTGTGTCCCACTTTGGCACTTGGCAGGTTGAGGACTGTGTGCACTGGTTCTGCTGCTGGCATGCCCTCTGTACCTGGGGAGAATTTGCTCCTTTTTGCAGAGCCAGAGAGAGAAGTGAGATTGGTGCCAATGAAATGATCTTCATGAGAGTGTGAAAAATCAAGCCAGAGCTCCATGTCCTCTGAATGATACCCTCCTTCCAAGTCCCTTTCATATGATAGCTCTTTCCTTTGCCCTTCTGTGGCTCTGTTTAGTCCCCTTCCCAGTTTTTTCTGTGTCTCAAGTAATCCAGCAGCTTAATAGAGAAAACAAGATTGGCTCAACTAGGCACTCAGCTACTCCAGTGATGAGCCACAGTATAAAACCCTAGGATGGGTACAACATATGAGTAGGCATTTGGATAAAGTAAACAGGCAGAACCTTTGTTTAAACCTCAAGATGAACCCAACTTTGCACCAATGAGTGTGTGTGTGCATATGGTATAGGAGACATGCATAAGGGACTGTTTCCCTGAAGAGGCTATTTATTAATGTCTTGTGTTATGCTTTGTTTAGCCTGGATGAAGACCTGGTTCTAACTCAGAGTTTTCCAACTAACAGCTCAGATTTGTTCCATTGAAATCAATGGCAAAACACCCACGCACTTCACAGCCATTTAAACCCTGATCGTCAAGAAGTGGCTCATTATATGGGTAGGCTATAGCATACTGTCCTCTTGTCTGTATCTGCAGGCATCCTGACAAGGGTTCGGTGTAACCTGCATGATTAGGTGTCTTCAGATATTACATATATGATTATATTTATACTAAGCACTTCATCTGTCTGGGAATTGTCTGTGTGTAGCCTTGGGTTAAGGTCTATCACATAGGTTGATAAGCAGCCTGATTACAAATAAAGACTGGACTCTGCAAAAGCAGTGTCTGCCTCACTTCACTCTGTGTCTCAGACTACAACAGACCTCAGTGTCGAAACATAGAGCCGGATGCAGTGATTAAAGCTGAGGATGTGGGGAGCTCTCCCTCTGTTTTAACAGAGGACCAGAGCGGAGTGCCGCCTTCTCCCCTTTCACTTTAACTCTGGTTAGATGCCGTCACTGGAATTATGACTCCCCGAGTTAAACTATCCAAGGCTGGGGGCAGGGCATTCTTAATGAAAGCCCCACATCTCTGAAATATTATCCCTCCAGCAATCCAGCAAAACCCTCAGTTTATTAAGCTTATATCGGTTAGATCAGGGCCATGGAAAAGTTTTGGTTTAATTTAATAGCAAGGGAAAGTGAAGGAAGGAGGGGAATTTCTTTCCTGTCCTTTAAAGAGAGAGATTGGTAGTTCTCATTGTATACATGCAAGGTGCCATTGTACATCTCCAAATAAATACAAAAAATAGTTCTAGTACTTTGTGTGCTATCCATCCCCTGATAACATGAGGAAGGAATGTTCCACAGGAACTTCAGGGACAGGGAAAGGTTCTTTATTACAAACCTGACAAGGACATTACCTGTCCATCTGATTCCTCTTTTATGCATAAACTGCAGCATGGAGCAATCGCTATTCTGCTGCGGCACTGTTATATCACACACCCTGTTATGATTGACGGTGGGTATCTTACTTGTCAGAACAAATATCCAGAGAGGCCACATGATTGATGTCAATGGCCTAATAAGATCCAGTACATTTGTTGTGTACAGTGTGTTGTAATATTTCAGAAGTTTTTGACTGGAATCATTATCGGATGGGAACTGGATGTTCCCGCTGCCTGGGGTTTTGCCATAAAGATCTAACTGGACTAAAATAAATGAAAAGTAGGAGCAAGAATGGGATGATTAAGGAGGTCAGGAATTAAGATGTATCCTGATGAGTGTGGGCCAATCATGTAATCTGATATATACCAGCAGACCCATGTGCCCATTCATAGCCCCCTTCACTTCAGTGAGACTCAGGGCAGGTGTAAGATTCTGCCTGCATGGATCAGGGTCCATGTTTCTAAGTAATATGGACAAACAGAGAGAACCAAAATCCCACCATCCAAGTGATCTAGAAATGTACCTTATATTAGCAGAGCTAGACGCTTCAGCCAACAGCAAGGATCCATTATATTAAGTACTATAGAAACACACAGTAAGACTTGGTCTATACCAGTTAAACTTGCCTAGTATTGCATTAGTGTCCAGCAAGGCGGGACATGATGACAGTTTGCAAGTACATAAAAGATGGTTACAAGGAGGAGGGAGAAAAATTGTTCTGGTTAACCTCTGAGAATAGGACAAGAAGCAATGGACTTAAATTGCAGCAAGGGAGGTTTAGGTTGGACATTAAGAAAAACTTCCTAATTGTCAAGGTAGTTAAGCACTGGAATAAATTGTCTAGGGAGGTTGTGGAATCTCCGTCAATGGAGGTTTTTAAGAGCAGGTTAGACAAACACCTGTTGTCAGGGATGATCTAGATAATACTTAGTGCTGCCTTGAGTGCAGGGGACTGGACTAGAAAACCTCTCGAGGTCCCTTCCAGTCCTATGATTCTGTAATTCTATTGGCACAGCCTTGCATGCATGCACACTCAGTTTTGAATTCTGCGACCAAAGCAATACCTGTGTGAGTACTGCATTAGCCATACCAGTATAAACAGTTCTCAAGCAGCTACTGACCCCATAGCAGTGACTGGTCAAATTTTTGAACTCTGCTGCCATGGGGTCATGTCCAGCATGTTTTGGAAATGTCTCTCATCCTGCTTGCCCACCTTGTGAGCACACAGATATGGCTCCATATAAAGCTACAGCTAAAACTCAGCTAAACGTCACGCTGGTTCAGGAAAGAAGTTCTGGATTTCCTTAGCCTGTGGGGAGGAAGGCTAGGAGGGCATGGTATTTACCAGAGGCAGGTTTAATCAGATAAAATTGTTTTTTAACTGCCACATGAAAAACTCAGTCTCCGTTTTTAGGCATTTTCTATTTTTAAAACTGTTCCATTCATAAACACCACATTACACTTAGTTTTTTAGTTACATATTCAAACTGTGGTTACATAAGGCAGTAGATTCATCGATTTTATTTGTTCAACCCTAAATTAAAGTAAAACTGCAGTGGGAGTAATATTAATACATGTAATTATAATACCGAGTAGTGGAATGTCAGTATACATTTTGGTTTGATATTTTCTCAAGGATGTTATAAGTCATGACTCATTTCCATTTTCAATATCGTATAACAGTCAAAACTATTTGATTATATGAAAATGACAACAATGCAGAGCTGTAGGCTTGAAGCATTGAGCAATCAGAAGCATGCAGAAATGCAGCCTACCAGTCCTGGTCCATTTGGTCATGTTGCATTGTGTAGCAGACCAACTTGGATGTAGTGGATAGACCAAGCCTACTCCTCCACTTTGAATGGACATGTCCATCATTTGAAAAGATGCATTCTATGCTTGCTGAACTTGACACTGATGCAATTATTTTTCTAAGTTTCCCAGTTTAAACCAGGTTTAAGCTGATATTTACCAGCACCCTGTGCTAAGCTAGTTTGTTCTGGGAAATTGACAACCCTGGAAGGAGCAGTGCAAGGCCAATTGTGGAATTCCTACAGGAAGAAAGATGTTTGTCCGAGCCTTGCAAAGGTGGGGTATGGCAGGGACATGTTCCAACACTGGCACCGGGGAAGGAACTACCAAAGGCAGCCGTCCTACCAAAAGACAACAAGAAATCTGCTGTGGCCATTTCTATGTAGAGTTAGATGTCAGACTGAGGGGGGACTTGCACCCCCAATCCACGTGTGACAATGGACACTTTGTAAGGTCCAGAGGAAAGCACTCCAGAATTGCACAGAGATGAATAGCTCATTGAGGAGGGGTACATGAAGGCTGTAGAGCCCATAGAGAACCAGGACCTCTTTGAAACCCAGCTGAACCCAGAGAGAGAATCCACTGGAGGATGGGGAATAGGACTTCTGGAGGTGCCTTTTACCGCCCTCATTAATGCACATCATCTTTCTAACTTTCTTCATAGCCCCCAACACGTCCCTCCCTTCCCCTCTGAAAATGACAGCTCACCAGGGAACAATGGAATTCTGTTTTAAGAGCATGCACTGGCAGTACGAGGCAAAAAATAACAATACTTAAGCAATCAAAGAGCATCCCCCAACACAAATTTTAGCGGAAGCCTTTGATACATTCAAAATAAAACCCTTTGTAGGCAAAGAAAAACTTCTAGCAAAATAAAAATGATGCAAAGGTAATTCAGTGCATTCAAAACCAAAAAATAAATGCATACAAATCAATAGCGGAGCACTCAAATTAAATACATTGACAATACAAAAGAATTCTTGCAAGCAGTCCAGTAACTGGGCATTCAGAGTATAGAGTTTTGCAGAAATACGGTTGTAAACTTATTGGATGTCAGCTTTGTAGTGCAATACACAAAACTTTGGGTTTCGAGTTCAAACATCCAAGTACAAAACAAGTTACTTGCATGCTGTGCTTAGATCCAGGAAAGAGATAAAAATTGTCACTGGCTCAGGTGGCTGGGCTTGAACACAGCCAAAGAACTAGCCGATTATTCACTCTTTTCCCCATTGTGGGACTTCTGGTTTCTCTAGGCCAACTCATCCTTTTTGTGCTCTGGCCCAATTGTACATAATTTTTCAAGCAAATATTATTTGATCTTTGCCTGCACATTTTTAGAAAGAACCTAGTTTTTCTCACCACAAGAAGACACCTTATCACACCACTGTGCAAGTTACACCAGGGGTACTGTTACTGTGAAGAGGCTGGCTTATGGGCCTGTCACCTTGAGCCGTCTCAAGCAACTGCCTTCTCTGTGCCTTTGGCACCCTCATGAGGGATATACCCCTCAGATCATCAGTGCCTATCATAAGTTTAGCAGTGGTTACTACACTATGCTTACATTTGCCTAAGACCTCTAGAGCCAGTCCCCCAACTGTCATGGCTTGAGACACACATATTCACCATGGTCTATGCTGTTACATGGAAGCAAGCAAGTGATGTGCAACTGTCTGTATTTTTATGCAGATCTATATGGAAAAAAATTAGGGAGGAGGTGTGGCACTTATCTCTTGATGTCTGCTCATCCCTTAAATCTAACAATGTCCATCTATCTGGTTGTTTATCAGTGACCTGGGCTCAGATATTTCTGAGGGTCATTCCCTATACATCTGGGAAAGACTGACCAGGATGAGGAGGAAAAAGAAATATACACGGGAGAACATGTTCTCGGTCAAGAGTTCTGAGTCCACAGCCTGTCAGACTGGAAAGAATATGTAATGGAGAAGAGACAAAAAGACCAAGAGGAAAGGCAGAAGGACAGGGAGATGCATCATGAAGCGTACCAAGACATCAAGCAGCTCCTCAGACAAGAAACTCAGATGCTCCAAAGTATTATGGAGCAAAACATGCAATGGCCTATACCCCAGCAACCATTACACTGTGTGGACAATTCCTTTCTCCCATGGCTAGGAGCGTACACCACCTTTAAGGCACAAGCATGCCCTGCAACAAGATCCTTTCCACTCAACCCAAGTGAATGATAAGGAGAACTTTCTTAGAGTACCCATGCTCTGACCTGTGTTGCAGCCCAGAGAGGCCAGCATCATGTGTGATGTTCCCCTGGTGTTATCTGGATCAGTGATCCGCTAGGTCACTCCAATCCTCAACTCTGGGAGCCAGCCTTACCCTGCTCTGCTGTGAGAACCCCCACTCCTGGGCTATTCACGCACAGCCTCTGGCATGTAAGCTGCTTGGATTGTGCAACCAAATGACACTAGTCAGTATCTCCGGTCCCAGACACAACCCTAGGAAACCTCTGTCTTGCAGTGTCCAGTTATGCCCACTGGACGCTGCAAGCTTATATGAGTTCATCAGTTTAACAAAGAAATTGACATGCATCAGGCTTGTTATCCCAGTGGGAGTCTCTGATATGCTTCAAACCAAACACACTGCTTCAGGTAGAATAAACAAAGAAATGTATTAACTACAAAAGATAGATGTTAAGTGATTATAAGTCAAAGCACAAGAAGTCAGATTTGGTCAAATGAAATAAAAGCAAAACGCATTCTAAGCTGATTTTAACATTTTCAATGCCCTTATAAACTTAGATGCTTCTCACCAGAGGCTGGCTGGTTGCCCTTCAACCAGACTCTCCCCTCTGATCAGCGCTTCAGTTGCTTGGAGGTGATGTCTATAGATGGAGGTGGAAGAGAGAGGAAGAGCATGGCAAAGTCTCTCCCTTTTATCATGTTCTTTCTTCCCTCTTGGCTTTGCCCCCCCCCTTCAGGGTCAGATGATCATTACTTCATCATAGTCCCTGACTGACCCAGGGAAGGGGGGTGACTCACTCGAGAGTCCAACAGATCTTTTGTTGCTGCCTAGGCCACTGTCCTTTGTTCCTGTGAGGCTGGGCTGGGTTTGTCCCATACATGCCCTGATGAGGTGTGCACTTGCCCCTCTGTTTCTAGAGAGTTTTGCCCAGGCTTGTTTAAAGCCATGAGGACACATTTGCGGCCTAATAACTATATACATGAAATTACAACCTATAACATTACTATAACAACAATGATCAGTGCATCATGAGCCTTCCGAAGACCCCCGACATGACAAACTTTGCTTTGGATACCACACAATCATATTATAAGGATGAACATGGGGATGAAGGGTGAGATACAGAGTGTCCCACCATGCACTTTTGCTTTTTTAGCAGTGTATATGCTGTTTATTACTACACAATCAAGTTCCATTTTGCAGAAAACATGATTTATTTTCTTGGTCTCTAAATACAGAGATGCAAACCTCCCACGTTAAACACCTCACCAGATTCCTAAAAGGTCCTAATTCATAACCTGGCCATGGACGGTGTATTCACAAAGTAACACACTCTCTGTGCCGCCCGTCTTTTGCTGATACAAGCTGTCACTGTGAGGATGCACTGTACTGGCAAAGGCAGCCAAACATGAATGCACTCGAGTGACACAGCAATGCTGGCAGAAACTTTATTAGTAACTTTCTACTAGAGATGTGGCCTATGAGAGAGAGAGAGAGAGAGATGCTCCCTGCTAGGGAAAGCTTCATTTTAACTAGATGAGGCACACGAACATCTGGAGAAATGGATCTACCCTTCAGGCAGTAGATTGGGAACTGAGGCACAAAGAGAGGAAGTGACTTGCCTAAAGTCTCACAGACAGAGCCAGGCATTGAAGCCACAGCTTCTGAATCCTAATCCACTACCTAAACCACAAGGCCAGGCTGGTGAGTTGAGACCCATATTTAGCTATTAAGCTCACCCAACACAACAGGGCTAGGACCACTATGAAGGCAGATCGATCAGCCCTTGGGAAAGAAGCGATCACTGTATGTGCTTAGCAGTGATCCTTCCAGCTGCCCCAGAAGTACAGTCCAGCATGAACTGCATCTAGTCCTTGGTTGAAAGGAGCCATTAAGTCAATGCAATGTCATTACAGGGAAAAATGAAGAGAAACCCCCACCCTCTTATACACAGGGCCAACTCCAGGCACCAGCATTCCAAGCTGGTGCTTGGGGCGGCAATGTGGAAGGGGCGGCGGTCCATGTGCCGTTTGCTGCGGCAGGTCCGCCCTCAAGCCGTCCATGGTGGCAATTCAGTGGTGGGTCTGCCCTCTAGCCGGCCACGGCGGCAATTCGGCAGCAGGTCTGCCCTCAAGCCGACCATGGCGGCAATTCAGCAGCAGGTCCGCCCTCAAGCCGGCTGCGGTGGCAATTCGGCATGCTGCTTTGGGCCGCACAAATGTTAGAGCCGGCCCTGCTTATACCGCCTGAGCCCTGTACAGGATACACACCCGCTTGGCACCCTTCATCCCCCTTACCCTCTACACTGTACATCTCACAGCTCCTCCTAACAATCAAAGTGGGGAAAGGTAGAAAATAAACCAACCAAGCACAGTAAGAGAAGAAGCGACAGCACTCCTAAAAAAAAATCAAACCTGGAAGAGCAGCGGCGGCGACAGAGGGGAATCTCATTCCAACTGCTCCATGCCGGTCACGTGAGAGCGCAGCCAGGGGAAGACAAGTGAGAATGATCATTTGCGAAGGTCACACTGGAAGTCAAATGGCAGTAATTGAAAGGGGAGGAAACAACGGTAGCACATCTGGATATGCAGCTTCCTGCATTTCCAAAGGCTCCTCTCTCTGCAATGGGAAGGAAGGCTGCCTCGTTCTCCATGCTGAGCTGCTAAATGAATTTCCATCACATCAGCAGAGAAGGGAAGGGAGGGTGCTGGTGACTTCCAGCCCTAGCAACTGGAGTGTAATTGTGTTCCTGGGCCAGGCAGCTGCTGCTTCCTGCCCCTGAATGGAAACAACACCACCACCATGTATATTTTAAAGGAGAATTTGGTTTAAAAACAAACAAACCCAAACACCAGGCAACACCACCACCACACAAAACTAGGAATGCTCTTCCCCCATTTCCCACTGGAGGCAGCCAGGAAAAGAAAAGCCCTTGGGGGCACAGCCATGGCTATATAGTATAAGAGGCTTCCCCGCTGCCTCGGCCAGGGGGATGGCGGGGAGCGTGTCTTCCCCGCGGCTCCGCTGCCCCGGCCGGGGCGCTGGCGGGGAGCGGGGCTCGCCCGCGGCTCCACTGCCCCGGCCAGGGCGCCGGCAGGGAGCGGGGCTCACTGGCGGGGAGTGGGGCTCACCCGGGGCTCCACTGCCCCAGCCGGGGCGGGGAGTGAGGCTCTCCCATGGCCCGCTGCCCCGGCTGGGAAGTGTGGTTTTTTGTTTTTTGTTTTGTTGTTTTTTTTAATTAAAAAAACCCAAACCCCTCCGCGCCGCCCCCCTCCAGGTGCCGCCCCAAGCATGTGCTTGGTCGGCTGGTGCCTGGAGCCGGCCCTGGGCTGTATGCACATCCACCCTGCAGAGCATGATCTGTGCCCGCCTCATGGATGGTGCAGTGTGCACAGCTCCTCATGCACCAAACAGCCAGGTACAGCCCCTCCTCCCCGGGGCAAAGGGTGGCTGTGCTCTGCTTAGCCCCATACACAGGGCTTCGCTCATGGGACTCCGCGGGTCTCCTCACACTCTATTGAACAGAGTGAAGGAGACAGAAGCCCCTGACATGAGTGACACTTTAAAGACAGGGGAGAAGCCTCCCTAGACCTCAGGATACCCGGGTCCCACTGTATAGGTGGGGCCCCTGAGGCACAGGGTGCTTAACAGCAGTGTTGGGGAGAGTGGGTGTCGGAAGCACCAGCCCAGACTCAGGCAGGGCAAAAGTCCTTTGGTGCACAGAGTGCACATGCAGGGATGGCCATTGCTATGCAGGGATTGTCTTGCTCTGTGTTTGTACAGCACCTAGCACAATGTCCATGACCGGGGCTCCTAAGCACCACAGCAATGCAAACAATAAACAATAATATACCCTGGTAAAGGCATCCAGTAATAATTTGGTGTCTGCTGGGCTAAATGTCCTCCTGTGCAGCCCTTTGTTCTCTTTAACGTGCTTTGCTGCACTGCCAAATGATGAGTCAAACTTACCTTACTAGACTTTGCTGAATGCTGTGAACAGCACTTACCTTCTGACAGGTTTAATTAAATACAAGTCAATATCTCCCAGTAAAATATATTCCTCTTACCATCAGGACCATTGCTTTCTTGACATATTGCTTTTTCCACCAGGAGTCTACCAGTTTTCCAATCCAAGAAGGAAGCGAGTTCAAAAACAAGGGGCCAACCTACACCTCCCTACAGGGATGGGGCTGGGAACCCCTCATGAGGTCATTTAGCAGCATTTCATTTAAATTCTTCCCTTGAGCAGTGGGGTTTGGTGGGGGGGTCCATGGAGGAGGGTTGGGGTGGACCCTCTCAACTCTGTGGATCCCCAGAATCCACGGGAAGGGGGAACCCTTAGTCCTGTGAAAGATTGGACCCTTCTTGCTGCTCCTCTGTCCCCACCTACCCCTAATAATATGGCTTCTGCAGGAGCCATGCTGCCATTGGCCAGACACCTGCACCCAAGCACCCTCTGTGACAGCCTGATTTTAAAGCTGCTTCAAGCATTGTTAGGTTAAAGGTGCAGATTGCTGTGTCTATGGAAGGGAGAATGCCCTGGAGAGCAGAGGCCCGTCCTCTCGTATCTATCAATCCATGCATTTATATGGCCCATCATCATAGTATCTCAGCTCCCAGCACTCCCCTCCTTCCACAAAGCCCTGGGGATTTCTGCAAGATCTGATTCCTCTCTGCTTGAATGAACCAAAGGGGCTGTCTCACCAGAAGATGATGATATCTTACATTTGAATAGTTCCTTTTGCCCCATAGCATTTTACAAAGCGATATAGGATCTATATGGGGAGCTTTTCTTCCCTCACTAAACCACAATCACATCTGGAATGAAACGTGGCACTTCTTGAATATCACATAGTGACCCTACATCATAGTTTGGGACAGGAAGTGAAGAAGTGGGGGGATCTTCGGGAGACAGAGCATAATTTTGTAAGTGGGGACTTAGCTAGGACAAGGCTCTCGTCTTGTAAAAACTGCAAGGGAATCTTTGAGCACAAGAATATTCCTCTTTCCCAGCTCTGTTAGTATGACTGGGTTGTCCGGGGTTCTGTCCCTACAAAACCCCCTTTTATTTCTATGGCCTTTTTGCTGACCTATGGGTTTTAGAGGCTTAGGCAAAAAAGATACAATATGCACAATATCAGTAAACAAAAACAATTAAAAAGACAATGTCATGTCCTTCGTGTCTGAAACAGCCTGAGGCTTCCGTGCCGCTTCTTTCCATAAAGGACACTTAAGGGGCTGTTATTATTAGAATATTATTTATAGTCATACACTTAGTTCCAGGGTTACAGCTTCCTGTGGATTATTTGAAGCAGAGGGCACTTGCAAGAACAAGGGGGAGTCTGAAAACGTGCCCTGTAGGGATCTCCATCGTCAGTGTAGAGCAAGGCTAAACAGGACTTGTGCTCATCAGAATGTTAGTATCCCCCAGACAGACACTGTCTCCCAGCCTAGCTCAGCCCCTCTGATTTCCAGTCAGTCCCCCTAGAGAGACTCCTGCCTTCCTCCCATCTCTGAGCCCTTGGTTTTTCTAAGGGCTCCTGTTGACTTCAGTGGGCTCTGGATCAGGCTCCAAGTGAGGCAGCTCAGCCCACCCAATCAGCCAGCTGTCTGCTGCACTGGTGCCCGCTGCCCTGCCTCACTGGTGAGTTCGGGCCTCTGCAGACCACAGCTTGGCTCCCAAGTGTCCTGCCTCGATCCACTCTCCCATCTAGCGCTGAGTGTCAGCAGAGAGCTGTCCTGAACCGCCACAACACCAATGGCTTCCTGCCCCCGGCCACAAAAAGGAATGGTGTGGGATTAATTTGGTTTGCTGTGCTTTTTAATTCAAACCTGCTGTCTCTTAGCCCAGGGCAGGCGGTACCCCAGTGGCTTTTGCTATCCCAGCCACTCTTCTTGCTCTCAGCATGGTGACTTCATTTACAGTTTATCCCTCCTTCGCCAGCGCTTGCAAAACAGAAAGCAACGTTTTGCTCAGAATGAACAGATTTGAGATATCCGCTCTCCCTTCCACATCCCCTCCGCAGGCCTTGCCTTCTCTTTCCTCGCCTCCTATGATCTCCCTTCCCACACTGGCCTTCCCCAGCTCCTTCCCCATCCCCACCTTTCCAACTGTCCCTTGGCCGGAAATCCCCTTGCCGCTGCTGACACTGTGCCTAGACTGTGCTGAGGGTGCACTGCAGGGGAGTGGCCTGCAGCTCATCACTGAAGACAAGTCAGGCTGACTCCAGAAAGACGCATTTAGCACAGTGGGGCACCAGAAAAGTCCAGTGGAGGTCGATTCTGGGCTGCATCTCCTGAGAGACAGAGCACAGAAAGTGCAGCCCAGGAGCAGAGGAAACAAAGATGGATGTTAGACATCTATGCACCCTCCACCTGCTGGGTGGAATAGCCACTGGGATAAGCTAGAACAGCCCTGAGCAGCCTCTCTAGGGCTTCCTGTGGCCCAGTAGCCCAGAATCCCCAGTGCTGTGGGCATGGCCGCTCCTGCCCCCACTCCCACCCTCAACACAGAGGTATCTTCCCTGACTCCTGTATGGCCCTTATATGCTGCTGGGGCAGAGACCGAATTGTCCCCATGGTATCGTCCTTCTATGTTCCTTTCAGTCTTCATTTCCTAATGAGACCAAAAGAACAGCCATACTGAATCAGACCACTGGTCCATCTAGCCCACTATCCTCTCTCTGGTGGTGGTCAGTGCCAGAGCTTCAGGGGAGTGTAAAGAACGGCAATTTTGGAGAGATTCACCCCTGTCTTCCCCTCCTGGTTTCGAGCAGTCAGTGGTTTAGGTTTCCCCAAGCATGGGGTTGCATCCCTGACCATCTGAGCTAATAGCCATTGATGGACCTATCCTCCATGAACTTATCTAATTATTTTCTGAACCCTGTTATATTTTAATACCCCCACACACACACACACACACTTTGCTTGGTTTCTGATCCAGTACATAATGTACAGACAACGCCAGGCACAGCTGACCTGCCCCATGCCCCATACAGCCTTGTTCCTCTGTCCCAGCAAACCATGGGTGTTCAGGTATCTTCTGATCCCTTATCCTGCATCTAAACCAGTTTAGAAACAAATTGCAACCAGTTTAGAAACAAATTGCTGTCCATAGTTCCGTAAGCCCCAGAAAGGAGCAAGCGGTGAGGGCCAGATAACCAGAGTATATGCAGAATATCGTCTGGATTTGACGGGCCTGGAGCTGACCTCAAGAGACCATATCAGTAGGGGGAGAGAGCTGAATACAGAAAATTCTCCTCTTATCTGATGAGGCCTCACTTCCATCTCTGCTCCACCTCCTTGTGATTACAACATCATCCTCCTCTGCCCTCCTTCAGTTCTCCAGGCCACAGTGAGTGCAAAATGCCACTGTGCCTATCACCTCATGCCATGCAAAGACGCACAGCCCATATCACCTCATCCTCACAGAGCTCCAGGGGCTCCCCATTCATTTCAGGAACCAACTCAGTTACCCTTCGTACTCCTTTGCCCCTTTCACTGGTGTAGCTTCTGGGTCCCATCTCTCTACCCCTTTCCCCGCTTTTCCTGCTCATCTAGCACTGGCCATTTTTCTGGTCCTAAATCAGCCCCTGCCTTGGCTGTTAGGATAGCCTTTTCCCTTATAACTCCCGCCATCTGGAAAAGCCTTTTTTCAATCTTTCTGCCTCATCGACTCTCCATCTACTTTCAAATCTCATCTGAAAACATCTCTTCTCCCTTAGCTATGCTTCTTAATTTCTCTCTTCCTCTGCTATTATGCATTATTTAACTCTGCTAGGTATCTTGGGAGGCTGAAAGACATTCTACAAAATAAAGCAGAAATGGCTTGTACCAGCAGTGGAGATTATTTGCTTTTCCCTTCAGTCTCCAGTGGAGAGCAGGCTCCATTTTGGTGCTGATGGAGAGCAGCATTGTCTGTGTGGGGAAGCATTGGTGGTCACTCAGCAATCAGAAGGGGTCCTTCACTGCCTTGCTTCCTCTTTAAAACCCATAAATTTGCATGGAATGGGGGGTGCTTTTCTGTATCCAAGAGCTTCCTTGCTGGATCCAAGCCTGCAAAGAGAAGCAGGAGTGATCCCTTGGAATGTGGATGGGAAGCCAACAGCTGATACAAGGTGTTGCAAAGTTGCATGGCTTATTACTGATGGAGGAGGCCAAACGCTTACCAGTAACTGTCTGTTTTCTCATACTGCACACGTGGGTATAAATACCTGAGTGAGACGCTTCATAAAGACCATTGGTCAGCACTTCTCAAGTGGAGATGGAGGGCCCCAGGTGTGATGGGAATGGGTAACCGGTCACAGCAGAATTGTCAAATGTGACAGCTGCTAAGCTACAGGAGGAGCAAGGTTAGAGTAAGGAAGAAATGTTTTGCTCACTTCTGTGGCTACTGCTGTCCTGTCCCCTTCCCTTCTGCAACTTCATTCCTTCCTCCCTCGATGAGGGCCCAACTGTCTTGACCCATCAATCCCTACTGTTCACAGCACTCAGCCATCTCCCCGCCATGGTCACCTAGCTAGCTCCCCACCATGGTGATGTTTTCTGGAATAACGCTCAGTGGGCGGAGATGGGGGGCGTGAAGAAAGGGAGAGGAGGAAGAAACCCTAACCTCCACCAGCCCCCCACAAAAGCATTAGCACCCTAATCACTCAGCCAGCAATCCCAACTCACACCCCACTAGCAACATTAACCCCCAACATTCAGCCACCCAGCAGTACTACCCAACCATTCCCCCAGCATCCAGCCATCAAGCAACTTAATGCAGCAGCCCCATCCTTCCCCCCAGCAGCACCCAACCCCTTTCCCAGCATTCCCAGCACCCAGCCAGCAAGCACCTCTATGCACCAGCCCCAAGACTTCCTCCCAGTACCTCTACCAGCAACCCCGACCCTTCCCTCAGCATTCCCAGTAGCCAGCTTCCCTCAAAAAATCCTTCTGCTTGCTTCAGCTGTACCTGCACTCCTTTGGGATTGTCTCTCCGGTATTATAGTGAACAAACTCCCTGGCAGGAGCGTTCACAGAAAAAGGAAACTTTAAGTAGATAGAAAACATTCACGCACGGCAAAGTGGGAGTGGATCTGGAGAGGGTGCAATTGTGTTACTAACATATCCCATTATCCAGATACCTACTTTTAAAAATTAAATGTTAAGGCAAATTTTGGAGGCCACTTGGTGAGAATGATGTGTAGAGAAGATCTCCGAGGGAAGTGTGGGAGGTCTATGGAGAACCTAGTATAGTAAATGGAGTGAAAGCCCAACAATTTCAGTGGGCAGGGCACGTGGTTAGGATGACGGAAGACAAATTAGCTAAGCATCTCTTGGACAGACATCCTTAAGCTGTTCAACCTTGTGGCCAAACAACGAAAAGATGGAGGGATAACCCAAGCAAGTTCTTATGCCTTTGGCAGAAAGAGGGAGGGACAAATTGTAAACGTGGCCGAAGACCTCCCTGGCCTATAGAGCCAGGGAGTACAGTAGGTATTATCAGGATGTGGGCAATTGTCACTCAGCCCCTTCATTTAAATTAAGTCCCCTCCTTCCCATCTCTTTTATTATTATTCATACTACAGTACCACCTACAGGCCATGGCCAAGATCAGGGACACATTGTGGTAGGCACTGTGTAAGCCCATGGTAAGAGACAATCCCTGCCTTAAAGATGCTGAATGGACAAGGAAGCATGATTATCCTCATTTTATATGAAGAACGCAGGCACAAGGAGATCAAAGCTCAAGGTCCCAAAGCCAGGAATTGAATGCAGAGCTGCTGAAACCCAAACCAGTGTCTCTGAACCGCGAAACCATGTGTCTCTTTGGCTGGTCTGTCTGTCTTTTTAGAGTGTAAGGACTTTGAGGCAGGGGACTGTGCCTTCTTTTGTGTTTGTGCAATGCCTAATATGCTCCGGGCCTGACTAGAGAGAGAATACTAACGGTGTCAGTTTCCCTCTGTTAAATGCAAACATACTCATTGGAAACCTCCACCTACGAGCTATGCTCGTCCAGTCAAAGAACACAAATAATGCCATGTGGGCTGTGTGTTCAGTCAAAACTAGCCAACACAGAATCACCTGTAGACCACAAACTGTTTAGTGAATAATCTGACTGATAAATACATTTGAGAAAACAATAAACTGGCTGTTGGAACATTTTGAAGCATAAAGAGGCTAAATTTGTTGAATAAATAATTTGCTATAAGTTATTTACTGGGCTCTAGTGCTTACAGCTATTATATTAATGTATTCCCCTATTTACCATATAACACTACAGCAATTAGGATGGAATGATCCCAGCAAGCTGGAGTGCAGGAATGCTGTACCGTTATCCATGACTGCTTGGCTATTTGATAACTGCACAATATGCTAATATATGCAGCCTGATTGGCTACTAATTGCCCTTAACCAGTCAGAGTGCAAGGGATTTGCATGAAGAAGGTATGATTATTTCTTATTTTTGCAGTCACTATGCAGATCATTGTACTTTGGCTCTGGTCCTGTGAGCTCCTCATCCTTGTAACTGACAACATACACGGCCACACCAATTTCTCACCTAGGGTGACCAAACAGCAAGTGTGAAAAATCGGGACGGGGGTTGGGGGTAATAGGAGCCTATATAAGAAAAAGACCCCAAAATTGGGACTGTCCCTATAAAATCAGGACATCTGGTCACCCTATTCTCGCCCCTCCCAAACCCTTAATTCTCCCACTCAGACACAAAAGGTGAAATCTCAGCCCCACTGAAGTCAATAGCAAAACTCCTGCTGATTTCGAGTGAGACAGGATTTTGACCAAAGTGTAGACCCAGTTTGAACCCGGTTCAATGGAAGTGGGTCAGGCCACTTCAAATGACCACAATTTTTGTCTGTACTATGGCTATGACCACTTTCAACATTACTTCACCTGACCCAGGTTTTAAAATGGGTGAGGAAATGTCCCCCCTGTAGGCAGCCCAGTGCACCTGAGCTCTTCTCCTCCGCCCATTTCAGAGCTGACAAGGAGGCATGGTTCCCACATTTAGCTCTTGCGTCTAGTTTGACTAAAGACTGTTGCTGCGGGAGGGGAGGGAGAGGGGTGCCAAATGGAGCACTTACAAAACAAATAGAACTTCATAAACAATAGCTCAGCTAGGACTGTGGGGTAAATCTTTCTTGGCAGCAATGAGAAGCAAGGGGCTTTGAGAAGAGGGGGCAGGTTAGGTGAGTATAGTCAGTATAATAACTTCAGTGATTGCTTCCTGTTCACGTGCTATAATCACAGCCCAAACTACTAAACTCTAAGGGATTTAATAGGGAATTTATTTCCTATAAAAACTTCAGCCATCATGTTCCACATTTATTTAGCTTGTGATATTCTCTCTCTCTCTCGCTCTCTCTCCATGGGCCAATGGCTATTTAAGTATTTACCCACAGTGAACAAATTACTGGGCCGGAGAGAGTTAGAATGACTCTGTAGTCCAGTGGTTAGGGCATCCACCTGGGAGTTGAGAGACCCGCATTCCAGTCCCCCTCCTCCAATCATTTATTCATTATTATTCACAGGAGAGACTGAGGCGACCCCACATCAAAATATCCCAGCGCTCAGTGGTTACAGCACGCTGCTGAGAGGTTGGAGATCCCTTCTCAGATCCTTTCTCCCCACCCCCTCTGGCAGAGATGAGGGATTGAACCTGCATCTTCCATGCAAGTGCTGTACTCACTGGGCTAAAATTTCTAAGGTGACCATCTCCTCCCACAGCAGTGTTGTGTGGAGCAGGCAGGTACCTAACTCATTCCCTCAAAGAAAGGCTCAGGTACCTAAGATGCCTGACTCAAGGTGACTGGTTCCCATTCGTGGATTGCTAAGGAAAGATAGGTGCTTGCATGGACCTAGGCACCTATCTCAGAGAGGGGCAGGACTTAGCACACACCCCTATGGTCAGAGTTTCCCATTGACTAGATAGATTAGACTGGGGACTGCCTAGGATTGGCTTTTGTGGGTTGCATTCCAAGGTGCCTGTCTTTCCCCATTCATTGTAGAAGAGCCCCAGTGCCTAACTTGACTGTGTGGATGACAGACTGTTATGCCCATGATTTTCTAGGCACCTAAAAGTTAGGCATCACAGTGCAATGCCTAAATCCCTTCATGGATCCCACCCCATGTGACTGGGCTTTGGAATTTCTGTCTCTCATGCTGGGCTAGCATATCCATTCCCTATCTCTACCATCAGCTTCCGCAGGTTAAGATGAAAAGGAGAAGAAGAAACCTTCTGCGCGTACCCACATGCGTATACATATGCTCGCTCTCACTCCCTCTGCAGAGTTGTTAGATGCAGTCACTACTGGAGCTTGTCAGTTGCAGATTTTAGGAGCAACTAATACTGCTAATTACACTGCTTGTAATGGAGCACGAACACACCAAAAAAGCCAACAACAAAAATCTGAACTCTCGCTCAGAAGACGCATTTAACAGTTTTTTTAAAAAAGAGTTCATTAAAGCAAAGAAATATCCTAAATAAAGCTAATGCACTCCCTCCTGTTTCAACAAGCTTCATGCATAATGGATAAACAAAGCTTCGTCTGCTTTAATTAATTTGGTTTCAAAATTAATTCGACCCAACACAAAATTAGCAGGCAGTTAAAGCTTTCATTGCTCTACAGGTTCAGGCTATACTGAAGGAGGAGGTTAGCAGAAAGCACTCTGAATAGCAAAGGGCAATACTTTATTCCCCTAAGTAAAATAATTCATGCACACTTGAGGTGGGGAATTTATTCCTCTTGCCAAAAAACTAAGTTTATTTCTATGTTTTATTTGAGAATTTAAATTCCCAGGGCCAGATCCTATGTCCTGTTCTGGGGAAAGTAGCTGGATCTCCCTTAGTGGGGATTTCTCCTCGTCTGGTGGTCAACATCAGCAAAATGTCTCACGGCCTGCAATCAGATTACCTGATGGGCTGCATGCAGTCTGTGGGCCGCAGGTTGCCCACCACTGACCTAGAGGATACTAAGGTTATAAGGAATAGTCAGCATGGATTTGTCAAGAACAAATTATGCCAAACCAACCTAATATCCTTCTTTTACAGGGTTACTGGCCTACGGAATAGGGAGGAAACAGTAGACAGGATATATCTTGATTTTAATAAGGCTTTTGACATAGTCCCACATGACAGTCTCATAAGCAAACTAGGAAAATGTGGTCTATGGTCTAAAATTACTATGAAGTGGATGCTTATAAAATGTGCAGATTACACCAAGTTGGGAGGAGTTGCAAGCACTTTGAAGGATAGTTCAAATGATCTTGACAACCTGGAGAATTGGTCTGAAATCAACCCAGGGTCAAGCCAGAAACAATAACTGCAGTTAAGGTGAGGAAGCTGGAATAAGCAGCAAGGTGAGGTAACAGGAACACAGAGCAGGAATCAGGCAAGGAGGCGGGAACTTGGTCTTAGGGGGTCTGTTCAGCAGCAGGCTTAGCAACTAGTTGCAGAGATAAAGGGTATGTCATTAACAGGAAGTGTTATGCTAAGAGGTGTCCAATCAGCATTCTGTGGCTAGTCAGCTGATCCCACTGAGTCAGCAGGTATAGCCCCTGTTTGAGGGGTATCAGCTGCAGTTCTGTGTGGGCTTGCAGTTTGGTGTCGCAGAGGGTAAGTTTCTTACTCACCAGGCCTGTGTTTGAGACATGTGGTGCCTGATGCTCCTGAGAGTGGTTCTGGGTGTCATGGGGCCAGGATGATCCCTGGGGAAGGCCTATAGTTTTGCAGGGGTGTGAATATGATGAGCGGGCTCCCAAGAGCACTCTGGCCCATAACTTTTCCAGTCAATCAAATAATACAGTGCTTGCTCCTCTGCATATTTGGGAATCCAGGGTGTCCTGAACTACATATTCCTAAGGGTCCTGCACTTGAACCGTGGGTGATGCATGCCAGCTGGAAAATGGATTGTCGAGAAGTTTTCAGGAGAGATACATGAAATACTGGCTGGATCTTCCAGGACTAAGGGGGCTGCAACTCAAACACCACCAGACTGATTTGTTGAAGAATGTTGTAAGGGCCCTGTGTATTGATGGTTCAAATTGTGTGTAGGTCATCTGGGCTGTAGATACTTAGTGGACAGCCAAACTTTCTGACCAGTCTTCAGAGGTAGGACCTCTTGGCGGTATTTGTTGGCATGATGTTTGTAGACTATTTGGGGGCTTTCAGGTGCTTTTTTAGGTTAGCCTGGGTCTTATGAATAGTCTGTGCCAGATCTGAGGCAGCAGAAACTGCCGTGGATGAGGGGACAGAGGAATGGAACTGTGGATGAAAACCATAAGTGAAGTAGAAAAAATGGAATCAAGTGGAAGCATGTTCTGTGTTTTTGTTGTAAGCAGATTTGGCTAATGGGAGTAATTGTGGCCTAGTTACTTTGGCAGTGTTTCAGAAATCAGCAGAGATACAGTACAAATATCTGGCTGACCCATTCCAACTGGCCATCCATCTGGGGGGGATGAGATGGATTTTTGGGAATGAAAATCCAGGAGGTGAAACAGTTCCTTCCAAAACCTGGATATAAACTGCGGGCCTCGGTCTGTACTAAGATAATCAGGGAGGCAAAAATCATGCATAATTGGGAGTTGTGTGGTTATTTTCAGTTGGGAGGCATACACATGATATAAAATGGGCCATTTTGTTGAGCTGATCCATTATGGTTAGTATGATGGTTTGTCCTTTAGATTCTGGTAGTTCTGTTATGAAATCAAATGTTAGACATGACCGGGGTTGGGAAGAGGTTTCAGATGGTAACAGAAGACTGAAAGGCTTGCTTCAGGAGGTCTTAGGCCAAGTGCAGGTGTTGCAGGACCTGATGTAGGATCGAATATTGTCCCACATCTGTGGTCATCACCTTCTCAACAAGTCTTGGATTGTCCAAAGTGACCCACTCTAGGGTTGTCATAGTGCATGTGTAGCACTGCAAGTCATGGGAGACCATCAGTGACGTAAAGATGGTCATTAACATAGAAGAGATCATTGTCCCAGGAGTAATGGTGTAGGGCGATGCCAGGGAGGCTCTCCTTAGATGATACAAGCTTTACAAAGGATTATTAGGGGGGGCTACTCAAAGTGAGGTAAGGAAGTCCAAAGATGCAGATCTACAAAAGAAATGGTGTGGTTTCAGTATGTCAGGTGGTGGTTCTTCAGGGTTCACTGGTTCCATACAGTATTCTCCTTCCATGAAAGCATGTCTGCCTTACTGTGCTTGTGGCCTGGGTGGAACATGATCATGAAGTCAAACCTTGACAAGAACAACGCCCAACGTAACTGTCGCTGATCCAGCACCTTGGCGAACCATATATATTCCATGTTTTTGTGGTGTGTTAAGTCTAGTATGGGGTGCTTAGCCACCTCGAGGCAGTGTCACCATGTCTCAAGCCTCATCTTGATTACAAGTAATTCCTTGTCAGCTATTTCATAATTGCATTTGGCTGAAGTAAGTTTTTGATGGGCGGAGGGGGGGAAAGGCACATGGATGCATGTCCTGTTGGGACCCCATTCTTTGGGGAAATACTGCCCCAATGGCTACATCAGATGCACTGGTTTCATGGATAAAGATTGTTTGGGATCAGGGTGAACCAGCACTGGAGCTGAGGGGAAGGATACCTTCAGATGTTCAAAAGCTTGATAGGTATGTGGGGGTCCAGTGAAACTTTTCAGGTTTATGAAGAATGGTGGTTGTGGGAGATGTGATTTTTTTAAAAATTGTGAATAAATCTCCTGTTGACAAACGCCCTGAATTTCTGAATGCCTCGAATAGACCAGGGCCCTGCCCAGTAATGAACTGTGAGCACCTTCTGAGGATCCATCCGCAGCCCTTCCACTGATAGGAGCCATCTTTTTTTTTTAAACAAAGAGTACCAGTGCACCTGTGGGGGAGGTAGAGCAGCTGATAAAGCCTTTGTCTAGGTTTTCTTGGATATACACACTTAAGACTGCTAACTCCTGCTTTGACATAGAGTAGATGTGTCCAACTGGAATTTTAGCTCTGGGTTGAAGGTCTATAGCAGGGTTGACCAAATTTACTGAGCCACATATTTGATAATCTTCAGAAGTTTGAGAGCCACAAGACACACAGCCTTTACACGTGCATTTTTTAAAATATTAACATCCTACTTACTGTGTTACAGCTAATTACTGCTAGAGGTATAGGCCTTGTGGGTCTCCATCCTGGTCATAAGTCTTTGAAAATCTTGTTGATACTTTGTCAAGGCGGTACGGAGAAGCTCGGTCAGATGTTGATTTGTAAGGACTGCACAATGTTTTTATTTTATGAACTTCAACATGGAGTAAAGCAATTCACAGCAGTATGTTGTGCAGTAAATTGAAATGAATCTGACACTAGTCTTCTTGAGTTGAGGATGCTTTGTTCCTGGCACTTGCTTCCAGAACTCCACTGTAGATTGTGATTTATGCATCATCTTTAGAGCCTGGTCCTCCTGCAGTTCCAATAGTTCAATTTCTACAGCAGATGTTTCTGTAACCATGGTTTGGGGAATCGGATAGCCATCGCTGATCACATCAATCATGAATGGGTTTACAAGAAAGGCGAAGCAGATCGCAGCTTCTGCAAATCTTCAAACCTGGCCTGAAAGTCATCAAGCAGTCCTTGTCATTTACCTCTCTATTCCTCAAGTTTCTGATCTTCTACTTCAGTTTCAGGGAATGTTTACCCTACTTTTGAGATGGGGAAAGTGGTTGAAGTCTCTTGAAACTATGTCTCTTTGAAGAAGTTTTAAGTTGTTCTGGAAGCTGAAGAATGTCTGAGTAAGGTCAGAAATAATCTTATCCTTCCCTTGGAGTATCAAGTTGCGAGTTTGCAGATGCTGCATAATATCAGTGAAAAACTTCAGATCCTGCATCGATTGCAGTTGTGGATAGGACTTTTCCTTTTCTTCAAGGAAAGCATTGATAGGCTCCAACAGTTCCACAAACCTATTTAAGACACTGCTGGTTGATAACGACCTCACAATACAGTAGAAACAGACGTCATTAGGTTTGTCTTCAAGATCCAGCTCTTCAATGACATTTTTCAACTGTTCATGTGTCTTCCCATTTGACATTGACAATTTTTAGGACCATTTTTGTAACATTTTCATACTTGAAGTATCTGCCTGTGAGATGTTCACAATGGATGATGCAATGAACAGGGAGAAACTCTTGAAATTTTGGATCACTTTTCAAGAATCCGACAAGGCCTACTTTTTTCCCACCATGGCAGGTGCTCCATCCATTGCAACACTGTGACAAGTTTCTCAAGCAGAGCAGTGGCATTTGTCAATACTTTGTCAAGTGTGTTCTTTATGTCAACACTGCGGGTTGTCTCTTTTAGCGCCACTAAGTCCAACATTTCTTCTTTCACAATTACATCTGCAGAAACATAGCGAACAAATACAGCTAGTTGTGGTTTATCTTGTACATATGTGGATTCGTCGACAGCTAGGCTGAATGCTATAGAATTCTTGAGATCATTTTGCATCTTGCTTGCAACATCTGCATCTCCATAGTGTGGTGCAAAATTGGAATTTGCTTTATTAGTTGTTGAAATTTTGTGTTACTTGGTTCAAACATTGCAACCACTTCTGCAATATTCTTCTTAACAAATTCTCCATCATAATACGGACGTTTAGCAAAAGTGATATTCCATAACATAACAAAACTAGCTTCAGTCGTTGTGTCAGCTTCCTTCCTGAATGCCCAAAGTAGTGTCTGTTGACTGTTTAGACATGGTTTTAATGCGGTTAGCTTGTTCTTCCTTAATTCTGTTTCAGGAGGGTATTTAGACGAAAAGTTACAGTGATTTGTATCGTAGTGACGTTTCAAGTTGCTCACTTTGTAGTGCATGAGTGATGCATTGCAGATAAGGTGCAGGGATTTGCCACCTTTAACAGTGAATGCGAAATCTTTCTCCCATTCTGGCTTAAAACTTCAGTTTTCTTCTTCATACTTGCTTTTCTTACAGTTTGAAGATGTCATTGTCATGCACGAAATTAATGTAGGGTTAGCACTTAAATCTAAAATTATTGAAATCCAACTTATGAACAGTAAACACAGCCTGTGTTCTGCACAACACAGCACTACCTGATGCAATTTCCTGTTATAATGGGCATGTGCAGCTGAAGCCCTGAGCCAGAGCGCCTCCTGCAGGTCTGGAACCCCAAGCACTGGCTTTTCCTGGCAGGCCTGCATCCCCCCAGCCTCAGATCCTCTGGTGGGGCTGCACCAGCACCTCCTGAGGGGCAGAAGCCCTGAGCTCTGTGATCCTCACTTTAACGCTTAAAGAGCCACATGCAGCTCGCGAGCCGCAGTTTGGCCATGCCTGGTCTATAGAACAATCGTAATCACAACGAGGGGGTAATGTGTCTGCATTTTGTTTTTTGAGTACAGCCTGGTAATCTTGGTGTTTTATGGGGAGGCGTGGTTTGTCATGGAGAGTTGGCATTTCTGGATCTGACAGAGTGGCTACAATGTGGAGGGGACTCTGGGTTGGTTCTCTGGCTTGTGTTCTAGGATTCCGGGTTCTTGAACCAGAGGGAAGTTCTCCCTACAGAAGCTTGATGGTAAAATGTGGGGAGCTAATAAGACTGACCTGTAGGACTTCTTAGTGTTCCCCAATCATCACTTCCAAAGGTATGGTCTGCTGAGTAACTGAACCTGACATCAGTGGGGACTCATCCACTGTTTCCACCACATACGGGTCGTTTTGTGTTGTACCGGAAGCTGAGGACCTGGGCTGTGGAAAAATCAATGAAATTATCCCCTGCTCCTGAGTCAATCAAGTCTCTTTGCAAGGGAAAGGCCTGCTTGTCCTTCAGGATCTGCAATTGCAGGGGAGTTTCAAGAAGTGGGGAGGAATGAAGGCCTCCTGCCTGAACATAACTTTGAGGTCTTTTGATGGTGGTGCCCAGGCTCAAGACCCCTACTGAGCCTGGGCCTAATCTTTTCCCATCGTAGGGTTGGTAGAGATTTTGGCAGGGTACATGGATAAGAACATAAGAACAGCCATACTGGATCAGACCAATGCTCCATCTAGTCCAGTACCCTCTCCGGTGCCAGTTGCTTCAGAGGGAATGCATTTATTGAGTGATCCATCCCCTTTTGTACAGTCCCAGCTTATGACAGTGAGAGGTTTAGGGACACCCAGAGCATGGGGTTGCATCCCTGACCATCTTGGCTATCCTCCATGAACTTATTTAATTCTTTTTTTGAACCCTGTTATAATTCATAACATCCCTTGGTAACAAGTTCCACAGGCTGACTGTGTGTTGTGTGAAGAAGTACTTCTTTATGTTTGTTTTAAACTTGCTGCCTGTTAATTTCATAATTTCAACAACTCCTTATACAGAAGCTGTTCCATCCCCCTAATCATTTTTATTGCCCTTCTCTGTACCTTTCCCAATTCTAATATATATTTTTGAGATGGGGTGACCAGAACTGCATGCACTATTCAAGATGAGGAATGGATTTCTATAGTGTCATTATGATATTTTATGTTATTATCTATCTTTTTCCTAGTGGTTCCTAATATTCTGCTAGCTTTTTTTTGACTGCCACTGCACACTGAGCAGATATTTTCAGAGAACTATCCATGATGACTTCAAGCTCTTTCTTGAGTGGTAACAGCTAATTTAGACCCCATCATTTTGTATGTATAGTTGGTATTATGTTTTTCCATGTGCATTACTTTGCATTTATTAACATTGAATTTCAACTGCCATTTTGTTGCCCAGTCACGCAGTTTTGTGAGATTTCTTTGTAACTCTTTGAAATCAGCTATGGACTTAACTATCTTGAGTAATTTTGTATCATCTGCAAACTTTGCCGCCTCACTATTTACCCCTTTTTCTAGATAATTTATGAATATGTTGAACAGCACTCGGACCCTGCTATTGACCTCCCTTCACTGTGAAAACTGACCATTTATTCCTATCTTTTAACCAGTTACTGATCCATGAGAAGACCTCCCCTTTATTCCATGACTGCTTAGTTTGCTCAAGAGCCCTTGCTAAGGGACCTTTTCAAAGGCTTTTTGAAAGTCCAAGTCCACTATATTCACTGGATCACCCTTGTCCACATACTTGTTGAATGACCACCTCAAAGAATTCTAATAGATTGGTAAGACATGATTTCCCTTTACAAAAGCTGTGTTGATACTTTGCCAACATATTGTACTTACCTATAATTCTGTTCCTTATGATAGTTTCAACCAATTTGCCTCGTACTGAAGTTAGGCTTAGTGGTCTGTAATTGCCAGGATAGCCTCTGGAGCCTTTAAAAAAAATTTGACGTTCTATTAGCTATCCTCCAGTCATCTGGCATGGAGGCTGTTTTAAGCAACAAGTTACATACCACAGTTAGTGGTTCTACAGTTTCATATTTGAGTTCCTTCAGAACACTTGGGTGAATACCATCTGGTTCTGGTGACTAGTTATTACTGTTAAATTTATCAATTTGTCCCAAAACCTCCTCTATTGACACCACAATCTGGGACAGTTCTTCAGATTTATCACCTAAAAAGAATGGTTCAGATGTGGGAATCTCCTTCACAACCTCAGCGGCAAAGACCAATGCAAAGAATTCATTTAGCTTCTCCCCAGCGGCCTAGTTTTCCTTGAGTGCTCCTTTAGTACCTCGATCATCCAGTGGCCCCACAGAGAGTTTGTCAGGTTTCCTGCTTCTGATATACTTAAAAAAATGTTTTTGCTCTTAGCTTCTGTGTCTTTTGCTAGTTGTTCTTCAAATTCTTTTTTGGCTTTCCTAATTATACCTTTACACTTGATGTGCTAGAGTGTGAGTTTATGCTCCTTTCTATTTTCCTTGGTGGGATTTGACTTCCAGTTTTTAACTCCACATTCTACAGGCCTTTATCCTCTGACCCCACTGAGGAGTACCAAAAGAAACTACACCATCTGCTCCAGAAACTCCCTGGAAAAGCACAAGAACAAATTTGTACAGACACGTGCCTAGAACCCCGACCAGGGGCATTCTATCTGCTACCCAATATCCATAAACCTGGAAATCCTGGACGCCCCATCATCTCAGGCATTGGCACCCTAACAGCAGGATTGTCTGGCTATGTAGACTCTCTCCTCAGGCCCTATGCTACCAGCACTCCCAGCTATCTTCGCGACACCACTGACTTCCTGAGGAAACTACAATCCATCGGTGATCTTCCAGACAACACCATCCTGGCCACTATGGATGTAGAAGCCCTCTACACTAACATTCCACACAACGATGGACTACAAGCTGTCAGGAACAGTATCCCCGATACTACCACGGCTAACCTGGTGGCCGAACTTTGTGATTTTGTCCTCACCCACAACTATTTCACATTTGGGGACAATATATACCTTCAAGTCAGTGGCACTGCTATGGGTACCCGTATGGCCCCACAGTATGCCAACATTTTTATGGCTGACTTAGAACAACGCTTCCTCAGCTCTCGTCACCTAACACCCCTACTCTACTTGCGCTACATTGATGATATCTTCATCATTTGGACCCATGGAAAAGAAGCCCTTGAGGAATTCCACCATGATTTCAACAATTTCCATCCCACCATCAACCTCAGCCTAGACCAGTCCACACAAGCGGTCCATTTCCTAGACACCACTGTGCTAATAAGTGATGGTCACACAAACACCACCCTATACCGGAAACCTACTGACCGCTATACTTACCTACATGCTTCCAGCTTCCATCCTGGACACACCACACGATCCATTGTTTACAGCCAAGCTCTAAGATACAACCGCATTTGCTCCAATCCCTCAGACAGAGACAAACACCTACAAGATCTCTATCAAGCATTCTTACAACTACAATACCCACCTGCTGAAGTGAAAAAACAGATTGACAGGGCCAAAAGAGTACCCAGGAGTCACCTACTACAAGACAAGCCCAAAAAAGAAAATAACAGAACACCACTAGCCGTCACCTTTAGCCCCCAACTAAAACCTTTCCAGCGCATCATCAAAGATCTACGACCTATCCTAAAAGATGATCCCTCACTCTCACAGATCTTGGAGGACAGACCAATCCTTGCTTACAGTGACAGCCCCCCAACCTGAAGCAAATACTCACCAGCAGCCACACACCATACAACAAAAACACTAACCCAGGAACCTATCCTTGCAACAAAGCCCGATGCCAACTCTGTCAACATATCGATTCAAGTGATACCATCACAGGGCCTAATCACATCCGCCACACCCTCAGGGGCTCATTCACCTACACATCTACCAATGTGATCTATGCCATCATGTGCCAGCAATGCCTCTCTGCCATGTACATTGGCCAAACCGGACAGTCTCTACGCAAAAGAATAAATGGACATAAATCTGACATCAGGAATCATAACATTCAAAAACCAGTAGGAGAACACTTCAACCTCCCTAATCACTCAGTGACAGACTTGAGGGTAGCAGTGTTGCGACAGATTAACTCCAAAAACAGACTTCAAAGAGAAACTGTTGAACTCGAATTGATATGCAAACTAGATTGCATTACCTCAGGATTAAATAAGGACTTGGAATGGCTCGGCCATTACGTTAATTGAATCTATTTCCCTTAAGTTAACGATCCTCATTCACACCTGTGTGACCATCTTGTTTATCACTTCAAAGGTTTTTCTTCCCCTGCTGTTATGGTTCCTCTCAATTAATTAGCCTCTTAAGGTTGGTCTATGCACCTCCACCTTATCATGTTTCTCTGACTGTATAAATATCTGTCTACTGTATGTTTCATTCCATGCATCCGATGAAGTGGGTACTAACCCACGAAAGCTTATGCTGAAATAAATTTGTTAGTCTCTAAGGTGCTACAAGTTTTTCTTTCCAGTTTTTAAAGGATGTCTTTTTGTCTCTAACCACATTTTTTACTCTTTTTAGCCATGGCAGCATTTTTATTTAGCTTCTTACTGTTGGGTTGTTTTTGGGGGGTGGAGGGGGGGGGGAGTTATATACATTTAGTTTGAGCCTCTATTATGGTGTTTTTAAAAAGTTTCCATGCAGCTTGCAGGCATTTCACTCTTGTGACTGTTTTTTAATTTCCATTTAATTAGCTGCCTCATTATTGTGTAGTTCCCCTTTTTTAACTTAAATGTTACTATGGTGGGTTTCTTTGGTATTTTCCCCCTATAAGGATGTTAAATTTAATTACAGTATGGTCTCTGCTACCAAGCAGTTCAGCTATATTCATCGCTTGCACCAGATCATATGAGCCAGTTAGGACTAAATCAAGAATTACCTCTTCCCTTGTTATTTCCAGGACTATCTGCTCCAAGAAGCAGCCATGAAGAGTGTCTAGAAATTTTATCTCTGCACACAATCCTGAGGTGACAATTACACAGACAATGTGGGGCTAGTTGAAATCCCCCATTATTGGGTTTTATGTTTTTGTATCCTCTAATGTGATGTCATTGAAGGGGACTTTTTTTGTTTGACAGTTTCTCTTCAGTTCCTTCTTTAGTTCATCAGTTTCTAGCCTCTCCTCTTTATTATGACATAGAGTATCCCCTTTAATAAATCCTCCCCGAAGGGATGTTTGTCAGATACCGCATGTCCTGCTCCTCCACAGTAGTAAATGGAGATTTTCATGTCTCCAGCGCTCTGGCTCGCCCAGGAACAGATGGGACTACACCACATCTGTCTCTGCATGGGCTCGGCCAGGGCCAGGTTTCCTTCAGTCTGAGGGCTGAACCTGGGGCAAGTGCAGAATGTAGATGGGGGACTTCATGTGTTCCTTTTGTTGTTCATGAAGTCTGGTGTCTAGTCTGATACACAGGTCTATAAAGGCCTCCAACCTGGTGAGAGGGTCTGCTCATGCCAGCTCATCCTTTAATTCGGCACAGAGACTGAGACGAAACTGATGCAGGAGTATGACATCATTCCAGGTGGTGTCTACAGTTAAGTGTCTAAACTGAATAACATAGGAAGGGGACAACCCAAGGGTTTGCTTAAGGTTATGTAAGGCTGTCTCGCCATGAAAGCTTTATGCGGGTCATCAAAAATGGTAAACACTTGCAGGAAAGAACCCCAGCTTCTCAGCACTGGTTGGTCTTACTGTAGAAGGGGAGAGTCCCATGCTAGGGCCTCCCGGGTAAGCAAGCTAAGTACGAGCTCCACCTTGACCTAATCGGTGGTGTGTTCCTGAAGCTGGAGCATAAACAGGAGTCTGCCCTGGGTAATAAACCTGTGAAACTTGCTGTGAGTGCCACCATATGTCTTTGGTAACAGAACTCTGGGGCTGGTCACCTGAGCTGTTGTCACAAGGGGAGATGAGTGGGTACCTGCAGGTGATCAGAGTGCTGTAAATTGTTTCCACAGGGAGCAATGTCTATACTCGGTCCAGGGGTTCAGAAACAAATCCCAGAAGAGACTGAGAGGGTCTGAGCAAACCATCAGGGCCTGTAACGTAGGCAGTCTGACTTAATGGTCAGAGCCGGGAGTAGTCAGGGTCATGGTCAAAGGCCACGCCAAGAGGTAAACCAGAGTCAGTCAGTCATGCCAGAGGTCAAGCCAGAGTCAGTAACTGGTGTTAGGGCAAGGGAGCATTAGGGAGGAATGAGGTGAGGTAACAGGAACGAGGAGCAGGAACCAGGCAAGGAGGCAGGAACTTGGTCCCAGGGTCCTGGTCAAAAGCAGGCCTAGCAGCTATTTGCTCAGACAAGGGGTAAAGGCAGGAACAGGAAGCTTTATCACAGTAAGGCTCTCACTTGGCAACCCCAGGGGCCTGCATGCGAAACCTGTGGCACCTGGCAGTACTGCTGAAAAGGATTTTGGGGTCTTAGTGGATCACAAATTGAACATGAGTCAACAATGTGATGCAGCTACAAAAAAGACTAATATCATCCTGAGGTATATTAACAGAAGTGTTGTATGTAAGACACACATGGTAACTGTCCTGCTCTACTTAGCACTGGTGAGGCCTCCCCTGGAGTATTGTGTCCAGTTCTGGGCGCCACACTTTAGGAAAGATGTGGACAAACTAGAGAGAGTCCAGAGGAGAGCAACAAAAATGATGATAGGTTTAGAAAACCTGACCTATCAGGAAAAGTTAAACATATTGTTGTGTTTACTCTTGAAAAAAGAAAACTCAGAGGGGACCTCATAACCATCTTCAAATACCTTAAGGGTTGTTATAAAGAGGATAGGGATCATCTGTTCTCTGTCCACTGAAGGTAGGACAAGAAGCAATGGGCTTAATCTTCAGCAAGGGAGATTTAGGTTCGATATTAGGGAAAACTTGCTAACTACAAGGGCAGTTAAACTCTGGAACAGGCTTCCAAGGGAGCTTGTGGAATCCCCATCTTGGGAGGTTTTTAAGAACAGGTTGGACAAACACCTGTAAGGTATGGTCTAAATTTACTTAGTCCTGTATCACTGGAGGGGGCTGGACCTGATGACTTCTCAAAGTCCCTTCCAGCCCTCATTTCTATGATTCTAAGTCCCTCCAACGAATGTGATGAGGAAATGCATCTGTATTAGAAAGGCCAGAATGGGGGAGAGGCGATTCTTTTCTCCTAAAGTATTCTGGGTCAGGGTGGACTGTGGGATGTTAGGAAACTTGAGGTGGAATTAGTTTGAACCTCTCCAAATCATTAGTTTGAATGGTCGCCTGGGGCTGGCAGTTAGGAGGCTGATAATTTAAGCAGCTCCTTTGAGCGGTGGGATGAGGGTCCTTGTAATATGTGCAACATGAAATGCCTTTGTTTGGATTTCTTTTCACAAATAAACCAACCCAGCTCCATTTCCCAACGAAAAGAGAAAACACACAGCAATTATCACCATTATTTCTATGACCAGGAGTGCCTAGAGGCCGCAGTGGAGATCAGGGCCCCAGGAGGGAACTACTTCCAAAGCCAAGAGGCTTGTGTGGAGAATGTTCTGCCACTTGCTCTCCCAGTCGTACATGGGTGGGGTTCTGGCTCAGGCACCCTGCAGGTGTCATCAAAGGCAGTGTGGCCAGGGCAGAGTGGTGTTCAGGCAGGAACACAGGCTTCTCCCTCATCGGTTAGCACGAGTGCCATTTGATAGTCCTTTACTTTCATGTTAGCCAATGTCACCGTGATTTCAAGTGCAGCGCAGCGCAAATGAGTCGAAAGAGCAGAGCTGCAGCACTGCAATCTAAGGGTTAACAAACCACTTCAGCCCTCGGGGATCTTTAGGAGCTGGCTGTAACAATGAGATTCACAAGTGTCACCATTTCTATTCAAGCCAATGGCCAGCTGAGCAGGTTTGCACCAGGATCCATGCCTTGGGGGTTGGTGAGGTTTAGTTTCTTATGTGCAGATGGGGGTGACTTTTGGAGGTTGATTTATCTTACTTAGCTCTCAGTTTGCAGTCGAGTGCCTGATGTTGATGAAGAATCCCAGACTGAAGCTGAAGCAGCAGCTGAGCCTCGTAGCCAAGCCAAACTCCGGGGACAGCAGGAGGGCAATTGGATTGTGCAAAGGGACAATTCTAAAGGGAGCCGTTTCATTCCTGATTCATTTCAGCCATCAAAAGATGGGGTCGCTAGGGCAAGGAAAGGTTGATGGCTTCTGCTCCATAGATTTATGAAGCAGAATCGTGTGTCTATTCCAGACATGTCCCCCCTGACCCACGCACAAGGCTTGCCTCTCCTATCAATGGCACTCCGCTAGTTTCTGCTTTTTGCCTACAGATGATCTTAAAGCCTCTACCGACAGAATTTCCTGCTTGAGGGGAGGGCCCAGGAGCTTGTCTGTGGCCAAGGAGTGCACAGCACCCTTCAGGAGGGCTGTGGGCAAAGGTGGAGTAAAGCCACTTTTGCATTTCTCAGATCCTGAGCTGTCTATGGAGCAGGCTGGGCCCCCAACATAAGTTACAGTAGCCTAGAGCTGCTCCATCTTGTCCCAGCTGTCAATGGCCTCAAGGGGTCACTACAACAGCTGATGATTGTTGGTGCTTGGGCCTCAGCCTACCCCCAACACCAGCTAGAAAGAGGTTGGGTAGAATAGGAGCTGTTATGCCAGCTCTACACAACCAAAGGATCCCCCTCCCCTGAAGTGAACCTCCCATGAGGGCAGGGGGCTGGACTCGATGACCTCTCGAGGTCCCTTCCAGCCCTAGAATCTATGAATCTATAGTTAGTGAAAATGACTACATGGCTATTTTGTACTAGGGGTGTGATGCAAAATGGCCACAGCAAAGTCGTATTGGGCCATGGATCAGGTTATTATGTGGGACGAGGCATCTCCGCACCATAGTCTGGCTGCAGCTGGAGTCCACTTGGGTGTCCACTGGTCTCCCATCAATTCCAGCAGGATCTGTCATCTTGGGGTTGGAGTGCTGTCAGGCACAGGTTTCTCCAGCACAGACTTCGCCAAAGGAGCACCGGGGGGAGAGCGGCAAGCCCGGGCACTGCCCCACTCTCCCGGAGCACCACGGGGCACAGTATGTTGGTGGTTTTTTTTAAAAAACCCTGAGTGCCGCCCCCCTCAAGGTGCCGCCCCAAGCACGTGCTTGGTAGGCTGATGCCTGGAGCCAGCCCTGAGTGGAGGATGTTTTGCTGGACCAAGGTAGTGAACGTTTGCCCTAAGGTGCCCCAGAGGGCCCCTGGTTTGTAGCCTGGAAAAGGAGAGGGTCTGGTTCCCCTGCCTCCAACCGCTAGGCAGGGCTGCCGCCAAAGATTCTAACCACTAGGCGGCAGCGGCAGCTCCCCTTTTCCCATTCACAGGCAGGCAAAGTCAGATTTACACCTTATGCACCTCTAGGCACAGCATCTTCAACGCCACCTCCCCCGCCACCCCATAGCCTACAGCTGAACTTCGTGTTGTCCATAAAAAATGAAATGAAAAGAAATATCGACAGTCTCCCTGGGAAGACATGAGACCCTCAGGCCACACATGGCACTCCTAGCCCAAGCCAGGCCGCAGCCCACTGGCTCCAGGTGAGGCGCAAGGGTGGGACTCTACCTCTCCCCATGGCGAGTGGTCCCCGGGTGTCTCCCCATGCTAGTGAATGGGGCACCAGTCATGCCCCTTCTCCCTCCCCGACACGGGGCAGAGGCAGTGGAGCAGCTGAGATTGGGAAGGGGCTGGGATGCTCCCAGCACCTTCAGCAGCCGCCCTGCCCGGCTTACAGTGCCCCCAGGCGGACTGACTCAGACACTCTCCCTGCTCCAGTCCCACACATTGGACAGTCACCAACCCACGCCAGAAGCCCGGCTGCCCACAGGGGGGCTGTATGTATTAACTTTTAAACTTTTAACCCACTTTTTACTTTTAGGCACCCCTAGAACACCGGCGCCCCCTAGGCATGTGCCTACTGTGCCTAATTGGAAATCCGGCCCTGCAGGCAGGAACTGTCCTTTTGTTTTGTGTTTGTACAGCATCTAGCACAGTGGGGTCCTGGACTTTGATGGGGGTTCCTATGCCCTAGTATAGTACAGATAATAAATATTAGAGAGACTGATGAGACTGTGTAAGTCTGCCTGTCATACTTCTGACAGTATAGTTTTAGATATGGATCAATACTCATTTTCATACCATCATAGTTGCTGTTAAAGACTTATTCCTGAACAGAAGTGTCTTTCCTTCCCCAGGAAAGGTTCTTCCTGTTTGAACGTTATCGGTTGTTGCTTGCACTGTACTTGGACAGTACTTTTAAGTGTTAGTACCAAATCGTATCTTTCGATTCCCCTAACCTTGGGACTGCTTTCTACTTATAAGGAATGGCCACTCGGGAGGGAAGTGAGTTTAACTTAATCTGCCTTCAAATATTATGCTACAGTTAGAGATAATACAGGCGGATCAGGAAGAAAACCTTTAGCTCTAAGTACTTGAAGCAGACAAAATAAGGGTTTGGTTTCAATGTAAGCTAATTTAAAGCAGTGGTTCTCAACCTTTTCTACACCAAGACTCCATTTTCCATGTTGTTGTTGTTTATACTGAGGTAGGGCCTAGTAATTTCAAGCAGGGATTAGGTCTCCATTGTGCTAGGTTTTGTGCCAAGATAAAAGAAAAAAGACAGTTCCTGCCCTGAAGAGTTTACAATCTGTCAGATGAGAGATAATAAATAGACGGGGGTGGCACACGGTCACAGGGAAACAGTTCCATGTTAGAACATGCCTGGGACGCTCTTTCCCATCTACATGGGATCCAGGGGTGAAAGTGGGCTGTTACGGGCCGGTATGGCGTACCGGTAAGAAGCCGGTACCAGCCGGTATGCAGCCCACGTTAAAGCGCTGCCACTGCAGCGCTTTAACATCACTGCCCCTAACACACTGCAGTGTGTGGGAAGCTTGCTCAGGAGGCATTGCTATTAATCTTTCACTTTGCCTCCCCCATTGGCGGCCCTGCCGGCAGGGCGACTACCAGCAGAGGCGCCGACGGGGGAGACAAAAAGCGCAGCAACGTTAAAGCGCTGCCGCAGTGCTGTAATGTCATTGCCCCTTTTGTTCCCCCTATCCCCCCCATCCCCCCCACCCCCGCAGGCCGCTGACAGGGCAGGGCAGCTGCCCTGGGGCCGGTGACTTAAAAGGTTACCACAGCGGCCAGAGCCCCAGGTGGTGGGGGCCAGGTAGCACGGATGGGCTGGCTGAGGGAGGAATTTCATCCCTGGTGGAATCCAGCTGGAACTTTCCTCCCAGTCAGCATATGAGAAGTGCAAGGTAATTACAGGGCAGCCCCCGACACCTATTTACTGTACCCCTAGGGATCACGACCAGAGGTGGGCAGGAACTGGATTTTTCATTTCCCTGGAAATTCTTCAATTTCAAAAATTTTCCATTCTGAAACAGAACAAAACCAAAACATTTCAAAATGTCGCATGAAATGAAAATGGGCGGGGGAGGGGAGAAAAGAAAAGTCAAGTTTTGGGTCAATCAAAATATTTTGTCCCAATTTTCACCTTTTAAAAATTTTACTATAAAAAATTACTTTCATTTTGAAAAGTTGCTTCAAAACAAAAAATTGAAACATTTCATGCTGAAAATGTCAAAAATGGGACATTTTGACATGACCAAAATGCTTCGTTTCATTTTTTCGAAACAAAATTTCATCAGAATCAACATTTCAATCTCGACAAATGGGATATCCTTTTTGTCAAAAAAGGTTTTGATGAAAAATTTCTGCCCAGCTCTAGTTTTGAGAAAATTTCTGCCCAGCACTAGATTGAGAACTCCTTTTCTAGACTAACCAACCCATTCCTTTGTCACCTCTGGTTTGGGCCCCAGAAGAAGTGAACCAGGACAAGCCCTCTCTCCTGTTTTTCATCAAGTGTGTGTTTTGGTGCCTTGTGAAAAAACTCATGCAGAAAATCAGTTCCAATGAGCTTCAAGAAGAGCAGTCATGTGGAGTGAAAACCTAGGTGCAGGGCCATAAGCAAAGGATAATGATAAATGACAATGTATGGATTTAAAGAGTGTGGGCATGGAATGCAATGCTACCTGAATCCATTAGGTCTGGTCTTATTTAATATCTCCATCAAGTCACTGGAAGAACAGCATGTTAATGAACTTTGCAGCTACTTCTAAAATTAGATATGAGTTTGTAATATAATAGCAGCAGAAAATGCCAGTGCAAATTCTGGACTCCGGCCACAGAGACGCCATGTCACAGAACAGGGGGCTGATATTCCTCTGCATGACTCTAGTGAGAATGTGCCTGGAATACTGGTTTCCATTCTGCACTCCTTCCTGCCAGGATGATACAGACAAACAGAAGAAGAAATAATTGTGTCTTACATAAATGAGAACGAGGGGGAACTGTGTGGGCATTAGCCTCTGTGGGCTCGCTCTATACCAACTTTAATTTTGTCCAGTACTAAGAGAGTACCTTGGAAAGATGATGGGTGGATGGATAGATAGAAAGAAAGGGAAAAAATGGAAGGGAATATAGAAAAGAGGTTTGAAATGAAAAAAAAAAGAGATGGAGGAATGGACTTGTGGAGAAAGAACAAAACAAGAATAACTTGACTAAATGAATGCTCTGATCACTGTCTACAAGTATACTGTGAATATGGTTTGTACAGCGCCTAGCACAATGGGGTCCTGCTCCAGGAATGGGGCTCTTAGGCCCTACCACAATAACAATAAAGGATATGAAGGTGTAAACATCAGAGTCAGCGGGATTGTGACTATCAGTGTCCAGGAGGGCATAACTAGAAGTAATAACAGGAACACTGAGGTTGAATAAGAGGGAACGATTCCTTGACAGTGGGTTTGATTGCCCTCTCCTCAGAGAAATCTGCAAGTGGGAGCCAGAATGCAAGAGAAACTGAGGGGGTGGGCCTCTGAGATTTCCTGCAGAACTTTGTTTTCAGGGGGCAGGAGAGGAGGGGAGGGAAACAAGGAGGATACGGAGTTATCTTGGAGTGAGGCTAGCCAGCCCCAATAAAGGCCTGGGGATCCTCACCCCCCTTCCCTAGATCCAGGGCTAACAGAACCAGATGGCCACCTCCTCCATGTGTCTGCTTAGTCCCATGCCTACCCCAGCAGTGTGGTTCCAATAGGAGCCATGCTGTCATTGGCCGAGTCCCCTTACAGCTGCTCACTAGTAGCTCTTATGTGCGTTCTCAGGCAGAGAGGACTCTTCTTCCAATGGCATTGACGCTCCAACTCAGTGAGATCTGTCACGGCTCAGCAGCTCATCGTGCTGCCTTATTCAGGGACAGATGTATGTTAAGTGCGGCGCTCACAGCAAAGGAAAACTGTAGCTTGACTGGCTGAACAGACTTGCTTTCCCCCTGCTGCCAGCTCTGCTTGCAAAGAACATCCATGCTTGAGCACAGACACTGCCATCTGCTGCTGACTGCCTTTGTCCCATGCGCTAGGCTGGCCACTATTGATTGCTGATCAGAAAATGTGGCCAGGGGCTTTATCCAGAGGAGAAGGCCAAGAACGTGCTGCAGACATAGCATGTATGACTGCACTTCAGGGAAAACACCGCTGACAAGGTTATCAGGGGACTAAAGAAGACTTCAGTCTATTTATTGTGGTATTTACAGGATCCTCATCACTGTAGTATCTCAACCTGAGCAGCTCAATCATTAATGGATTTTATCCTCCCAGTAGTGTAATGATATTAGGATGTACTAGCCCACTTTATACATGGGGAATTCAGGCACAGGGTTGTTTAAGTGTCTTGCTCAGTGTCACACAGAAATTCTGGGGCTGAGTCAGGAATTGAACCTAGGAACCTTAAATCCCAGTATAGTGCCCTATCCCCTAGGCCAGTGTTTCTGAAACTTTTCCGGCTGGTGATACCGTATTGACAGTCAACCGTTTGCACACATACACCCTTGATACTTTTTACTGTTATTTTTATATAAATGCATCATTGATAACAATGCTACGCCTAGACAATTGATCTGTAGATGTATTTCGAGAGGCGGACAGAGAATAATTGACCGTGAATGGTAAGGGTGTGAGGGGAGCAAGATTTTCTTTGTGGTAAATTGTAATACATTTTTTAATGCCTCACGACCCACCTGATTGCGTTTCATGACTCCCCTGGGGGGTGCGACCCACAGATGGAGAAACACTGCACTGCACTCTACCATCCCTCCTATCTGGAGGCTGTGGTACACCTTCTAGAAGTTCACCCAGTACAATGAAATATTACACAGATATAAGGAAACTGGAGTGTGATTCCCAGATTGTGTAGATGTACTCACGCTAGCTCTCATCTGAGCTGGTATGCTAAAAATAGTAGTGTGGCCGCTGTACTACAGTGGTGAGCGGTGGCACAGGCTAGCCGTGCTGAGTACGTACTCATGGGTTCAGGCTTACTTGTACTCAGCATGGATTGCCCATGCTGCTGCCTGTGCTGTTGTGGCTACGCTACAAGCTAGTGTGTGTCTACGTGAGCTGGGAATCACACCCTCACCTCCAAGTGTAGACACACCCTAGCAAATGGGTTCCACTCTGAGAAATCACACATGGAGGTGTAGGGAGGGTGGGAAGGAAGAAGAAACAGGGACACGGTGAGCTAGAAATTTTCCCCGTCTCTGCCAGACTCTGTAGTGTGAGTGCTGCTTCAAGAGTCCTAAATGTCCACTTACAACGTGGACAGAAATGAAACTCTTTGTAGTTAACACAACATTATACAACTGATAGCCCATTTTCTCTGCTGTCTTGATCCCACTTCTTTATTTTCCTTTCACTACACAAAACTTTGAATTAAGGGGGGAGGAAAGAGATTATCTGATTTTGGTAAAGCTGCAGAAGGGCATGGAGGTTATGGAAGACTTGGTAGATAAAGTTCAGAGGGTCAAACTCAGAAGGAAGAGAGACACTTTCTACTTTTCTATTAGTGGCACATTCTTGGTGAGACAGAATCTTGATTCTTTTGTTCCAGTACTTTGCATTTAAACACCCATGGTGGGTGTGAATATATCATTCATTTTATATGGGAAGGCAGTGTGTCCTAGTGGTTAGAGCACCTGACTGGGACTCAGGAGACCTGGATTCTATTTCTGGGTCAGCCACAGTTCTGCTGGGTGACCTTGGACGAGTCACTTCCCCTCTCTGTGCCTCAGTTTCCCTATCTGTAAAATGGGGTTGATGACAGTGACTACAGCATAGGTTCTCAAACTGTGGGTCATGACCCTAAATAGGGTCATGCCAGCAGCAGATGGGGATGCGAATCCAACAGGCCAGATTTGGTCCACAAGATGATGCTGTCTTCCCCCGAATGTATCTGGACCTGCTTCACAAATGCTGCAAGGAGACTGCTATAATGACCTACAAAATGGTGTCCTCCATGCTTCCAATGGTTAACTACTCTCACAGCTGAAAACGCGTGCCTTATTTCCAGTCTGAATTTTTCTTGTTTCACCTTATTATATAATGTTACTTTAATTTTGCCCCCTAAAATATATACAAAGAGCAAAGCAACCGATCACTAGATCAGGGGTCGGCAACCTTTCAGAAGTGGTATACCGAGTCTTCGTTTATTCACTCTAATTTAAGGGTTCGCGTGCCAGTAATACATTTCAATTTTAACGTTTTTAGAAGGTCTCTTTCTATAAGTCTTTAATATATAACTAAACTATTGTTGTATGTAAAGAAAATAAGGTTTTTAAAATGTTTAAGAAGCTTCACTGAAAATTAAATTAAAATGAAAAGCCCCCCAGACCGGTGGCCAGGACCCAGGTAGTGTGAGTGCTACTGAAAATCAGCTAGCGTGCCGACTTTGGCACCCGTGCAATAGGTTGCCTACCCCTGCACTAGATTATAAAATCCCATTTCCTATTCAAGTGATCCATTTTTAATATGCTAAAGTTCTAACATATACTACAGTACTCGCTTCTTAAAAAAAAAAAAAAAAAGCTTATGTTAGTTGCTACACAACATAGTTAAAAGTGCTACATACACCTACAAAAACCTTACCACTGCAATGAACACATTTCATCACAGCTGGAATCAACACATTTCAACACACCAAACAGATCAATCATTCCAATCCTAACCACAAGAAAATTCTTCTGTTCCACCAACGTATCCCACGATGAGAAAACCCATCGAAGTCTGACATAGCTTGATGTACCCAGGGACTGTATTCCTTTCAAAAATCTTTACTGCACATTTAATAAACAAGACATGAAGTCAGCAGTGTAAATCCAACAGCACATTGTGATTACAGCACAAAACAAGAGGCAAAGTAAGATTGTGTGGGAGGTGGAAATAGGGTGATAGTGAGTGAGGAGGGATTCAGTGGCAGTAGAGAACTGATTGGCTCTATTAACTGTTCATATTCAGGCTTTTAATAGGGGGTTTTAAAGGTGTAATGTTTTTGTAAAACCCAATAGTATTTGGCCTAATCCTTCTCTAATTTATACTAGCTTTATACTGGTTTATAACCTCTGACTTCGATAAAGTTGATCTAGATTTATCCCTGTGTAAAGGAGACCAGAATCTTGTCCATTGTGTTTTGGGAATTAGCTGGAATCCACTGAAACAAGCTTTCAACTTTAGCAGTATTTTGTTGATAAATCTAAATGAATAGCTGGAGACAATTGGACCAGTAAATCAGCTTTCATTGTACCAGACTCTAAATCCACTGAGGAGCAGTTGCTCACCTGAGTAGCCTCATGAGAGTAAATGGGAGTGTTTGGCTGGGAGTGAGGGGTTCACAGGCTACCCCATTGCAAGGTCTAATGAATGGTTTTGTTTTACATTTGATAGAGGATTTATCTTACCTGTTAACAGACCAACAAGAAATAATTTAAAAGGGGGGGGGCGGGAAATTGGGCATAAACAAATGAGAAGAAAGAAGCTTTATCTTTGAGCCAAACAATGTTTTTCTAGAGGCGTGAAATGGAAGAGCATCAGGTTTTGTTCTGAGAAACAGATAATCTGTTTTATGGGAATTTCTCCATCAGATCCCATTTCCTGTTACCAGTGATCGAATATCACCCCTTCACTAACTAAAAGACCAGAAGTTCATTTAGTTTCTCAGAGTTGTCTTTCAAATGACACTGAGGATGAGTTGTCATCACCAACTTTAAGTCAATGGTGTGGATAGGGAATGAGGTATGTATGGTGGTGGTTCATTATTATGGTAGTGCTTAAAACCCCATGCAAGGAAATCTCCATCGGTTTCACAACTTTACAAGTCAGATCCAGCATCCTCTCTGGCAGGAGACAGCCCACCTGAGGTACAGCATCTCTGGAATAGACTTCCAAAATAAAACCAAAGATGAAATTGACCTAGTGCTGGAATCCTGGAGGGTGTTTCAAGCCACGACTATGACAGATCCGTATGGAGAACGAGTGCTGGGACAGCAGGGGCTGCTGCAAGTCAGAATCACGGTTCAGTGGCAGAGCTTTGTGGGAGCCCAGGATTGGAACAGAAGGGGGCGCTTGTGGGTCAGAAGTGAGGTGCATTGGCAGAGCAGTGTGTGGGAAGCTTGCTCAGGAGGCATTGCTATTAATCTTTCACTTTTATAACCACCAAATTGACACACACAATTTATTTAAAAAAAAATAATGGACTCCTTAAAGAAAGCCCTTGTGATTATCAGAAGAAAATAGACATGCAGCGTAGCGCTATAGCTGAAAAGGGGAAGGGAACAAGAGGAAAGAGCTACATTATCGAAAGAAAAAGACATAATGACTGGGAGTTTGGGTTAATAGAAGCACAATGCTGTCTGTTTTGTTGGGGTTTTTTTTTGCCAGTTAATGTCTATATTAAAATCTCCATCTAAATGCCAATATTTCCTTTCCCTCTCTCCTACGCATCCCTTTGCCCTATCCCACTACATCAAGTTTTTTTAAGCGGCAAATATTTGAACAAAAGCTCTCAAAGACTGTATTTATGAAGAGCAGAGATTACTATATTTCTCGGTAATGGAGATGAAAAAGCACTCCGATTCCGTGAAAAATATGCTAATAATGTTTCTTTTTTTCCCCACCGAAGCATACAATGTTGTAAATCCTGAGAAGGCTTAAGGGAAATGTTGTTATTACAATGGCATGCTTCTGGGAGGGTGCAGTGATGCAAGGAATGAGTGTGTGGGTATTTCACCTACAGAATCCTGGGTTCAACTCCTTAGGGCAACACTGTAATGAGTATACTTGTCATAAACTAGCCTTCCATTGGCCACATTGGTAGTACCATGTACAAATGGCCTGCTTCACTGTGTTTCCTGGTGCTAGAGGAACAGGGTATGCTGTAGGGCAGGAATGAAGTGGATCGGAATAAACAGAGCATGGGAGGTCCCAGGAGTGGGAGAACAAGGGGTGCTGCAGGTTGAGAGTATAGGGCACTGGCAGAGCTGTGTGTGGTAGCCTAGGTCTGGAATAGAGGGCGGGAGCTGCAGGTCAGGAGTATGGGGTCCTGGAAATCTGTGTGTGGAGCTCAGCGCTGGAATAACAGGGTGTTTCAGCCACTCAGGACTGAGGGGGCCTGGCAAAGCTGTGGAGAGGCCCAAGCCTGGACTAGCAATGGGTGCTGCAGATCAAGATCTACATGCCTCAGCAGACCTTTGTGAGAGGGACCCAAAAGACTAGGGTAATGAAAGGCTACTGGACCTCAGGATTTATTTGCACTGGCTATGTGGGGTGAGGGAGAGCTCACACAGCTCTTGCCTGTACTATCAACCCTTTGCTTTCATTAGGAATGAATGTGAATGATTCTGTATGCCCCTCTCCCGCTCTCCCCACTTCCCAGGAAAGAAAATGCAAAACTCATTGTTCGGAAATAGGTAGCCGTTGTCAGGGCCGCCGTTCAATGGCAAACAGCATCCGGAAATAGTCATGATTGCTATCAGGGCCTTTTAAAACTGAAACGGTCTTTATCTTTTTCCCTCTTTTAAAATTTTGTTAATTTCCCTCTTGGGCTCAGACTGGCAACTGGAGATCAAGGGCTCTATGGTGGCTGGAGCAGCCAGGCTGCCTGAGAGGTGTCAGTGGAAGGGTACTCTGCACTCGCAGTAGTTCCTAGAGATACTCTGCTGTGTAGGACAAAGGGGTGCAGAGCGGACAGCTTGCATGTAAAATGGCAACTGCTCTGTCCTGCAGACTGCACTGCTCCAGCCAGGGTAACAGAGGGGCAGAACCATGATCTCACCTGCCTCCTTTGGGATGTTTAGCTTTACTAGGAGTGGAGTGATTTCCTTCTCTCCTCCCTACCCCAAAAAAAGCACTCAGCAGAAGAACCATGAAGTGCGGAGAGAAGGCTCCTTGCTCTCTCTCTCCCTACTCCCTCTGCATCCCTGTGTGAGAGCAGCCTGAACCCAACTCTTACAATTGACACAGAACTTTCTTATGCCGTTTGCTTCGAGGTCAGTTTCACCGCCTGTGCCATTAATTTGCCTTCCTTTCGTCGCTCTGCCATCCAAGGTGATCGGGGTCTTAGCTCTCCCGATGCAAACATCAATCTGTATTCCGGGGACCTGCTCAGAATCGACCCAGAGATGAAATAACTGTTAGGACGCGATCGACCTGGTTTATGAATTCACTAAATGCTGTGAATAAAGATATAGATTTTATTGTCAGACTGCACAAACAGAGGAGCCTTCCTCAGATATTGGAATTGGCATTGGTTGAATCTGCAGAGGTTGTAGGAATAAGCAGGAAGGGAAACTGCAGGCGTGCATGTCAGAAGAGAGGGGAGACCCTAGTGATAAATCATGTACTGAAACAAATAGGAGTTAGCAAAAGCCTACAGATCTGCACTAATTTGTTTTCCAAGGGAGGACATAGATCTTTTATGTTCCTTAAGGAGCCCTGAGGGTCCCTCCTATATTTTCTTCTTTATCCCACCCTGACAGCCTGACATCACTGCTTCTATCTTTCCAGCAGACAGGAACTTAATGAAACTCCCTCTGCCATCCATTTATGGTGCTCCTTACACAGTCAGAAGGGTTACCATTGCCGTATGTGAGGCAATTTCTTCTGCTTCTCCTTCATTAGCAGCTGAGTGCATACACACATTGTCTCTGCAGCTCTCCCCGGCATTGGCAGCCTGGAGAGCAAACGAACATGCCTTGTCTTTCTGGCACAAACTGCCCATACTCGGAAGCAAAGCTCGGAAGCAAAAAACAAAACAACAAAACGAAAAACAAAACTTAGAGATCAAATCAGGTCTCCTGCATCTTTAAAATGCTCTGGGATGACCATTCTCTGCTCTAATCAGTATTTATCAGAACTGATCAGACAGTAAATAGGAACTGATTGATTAATATTTTGGAAGAGTAAGAGCACTGAGTGGACTTCACTGTGACTTGTGAAGATGCAAAATATATTGTGTGAACATTCAGCTGCCCAGTGTTAGTTAAAGTATTAGTGAATCTCAAATGCTTCACCAACTTCAGCATCAATGACTATTCATCTGAAAAACATGTGCAAGAAGGGTTATAGCTGACTCTTAATCAGTACTGGATTTACCATGGGGCCAGGCCCACGCTCTGAAGGGGCCCGGGTTGGCCGCTCTTCTCCACCCCCCGCTCTCTCCTGCTGGGGCAGAAGCGTGGCACTGCCGGCTCCTGGGGCTTTGTCCTGCTGCCATAGGGCAGGCTCTGCCGGTAGCCAAGCTCCCTCCGCCCCCTCCTCTTCCCCCAGCGTGCTGCGTTCCCGCCCCTCCCGCTCTCCCTGCCGCCGACCAGGAGCGAGGGAGGGGGAGGAGGCAGAGAAGAGGCAGGGCGGGGCCTTGGGGAAGGGGGTGGAATCAGGGCATACCCCCTTTAGCCCCCTGCCGTGAGCCGCTCAGGGCAGGGGGCTGGGAGCACTCCCATGATCCCAGCCCACACCCCCAGCCCTCTGCCCTGACTCCTCCACCCTCTCACACACCCCAGCCCCCTTCCATGACTCCTGCACCCCCCTCACACACACACACACACACACCCTGAGCACCAAAGGGGAGCTCCTGCACTCTCCCCCCCACATACCTACCTGCACCCCTTGCACCAAATGGGAGCTGCCCCAGGTAAGCGCTCTACACCCCAACCCTGAGCCCCCTCCCTCATTCTAGCTCCTGACCAGACCCTGAACCCCAACCCCCAGTCTGCTCCTGCACCCTAACTCCCTCCCAGACCCTGCACCCCCAGCCCTGTGCTCAGTGCACCCCCACCCTCAGAGAGAGACAAAGAGAATGGGCTAGAACCAGGGAGACGGTAGGTACCTGCTCTATGTGGGCAGAGGTGTGGGGGGATCCTGTTTACCCCCTCCCCAGCCCTGCTGCGCTTGCAGTTTACCCCTGACCGCCTCCTTTGCTCCAGGGACCAACCCTAGCTCCTGCCCCACTGTGTTTTTGCCCCCAGCCCCTGCCTTGCTCCAGTCAGCAGGAACTAATCCTCCCCCAATGCCCCGCTGTGCTCATCTTTCCCCTGGCCCCTGCCTCGCTCCAGCTGGGGACCAATCCTTCCCCGCACTATGCTCCGCTGTGCTCTTGCCCCTGGCCCCTGCCTCGCTCCAGATGGGGACCAGCCCTTCCGCCCCACCATGCCCAGCTGTCAAAAAATCAATGACTTTTTTTTAAAAAATTGGATTTTTTAATTTAAATCGGATTTTTGAGGGAAAAAACCTATCTAAACATAGTTTTAATTAAGATACATTATATCTCATCATTGAATAGGGATTATAAATTATAATTCTATAGTATGAGACAATATATTCATGTAATGTTTAAGAAAAGTTTTGTAAATGAGTTCTAATAGTTCATGGATTAGGGACCCAATCTTATGGGGTTCCACAGGCTTCTGTATAGATTATTTAGGTTAATCTTTCTATCTACCTAATGGGACTCAGTGCTCAGTCTGGAAGATACCATCTGAGATGCTTAGTTTTGCAGTTCTCAAACTGTGGATTTGTGTCTCCAGAGGTAACATGCTTGTTAACAGCAAAAATGTTTTTAAATAAATATATAGAAGTGAGAAATAACAGACCTCAACTCTATTGTCCCGCTGCAAATTTGTGTACACAGAGTCAATTCCTTACCTCTCTTTAAAAATGAAAAGTTTCAAAAAGTTCAATGAGTAGAAGATTGTTGGGGGCGGAATAGCTCTGGACAAGGAGAAGAAGTCTGGAGATAAATGTGAGAAGCGAGGGACATATGCTTTTTTGTTAAAATATTATGTTTGCTGTTGAAGAAAAAAATCCAGAATACTTAACGTTGTTATTTTAGTTAAATAAAACAGTTTAAATGTCTGTCTGGTGATGTTCTCCTGCTAATACAGCCTGGCAAGAAAATCCTCCAAATATTAATGATTAACCTGTTGAACTGGAGAAAGTTCACCTCCCAATGACTTCATAAATATATGCTTCAATTATCTTTGATAAATGAAATAACCAAACAATCAATGTTCTGATATAGCTGTAAAACGCATTTGAAAAGTTTTCCAAATAAATCACTGTTTAAAAATGTATAGCGTGTACCTTCTAAAAATGAAACCTATAACAACCAACAAGAATGCACTTTTATGTAGAAAACCATGATTAAATCGAGTCTTCCTGACTAGTGATTTAAATCATGATTTAAATCAAATCCATCTTGCCCACTGTGCTCTGGCCCCTGGCCTCTTCATTCCTGAGGGGGGTCCACAAATATGTTTGGCGCTGGGCCCACAAAAAGTTAATCCAGCCCTGCTTTAATATTCTGCTCTTTAATTATCCAATCAGGGATCAGAAACAATGCTGCATGACTTAGCTGACCAATCACACAACTCTTGGTGCGTGATTCTCGACTTGCACAGACATACTTGCGCTAGCTCTTGTTGAGTTAGTGTGCTAAAAATAGTAGTACAGCCGCAGTAGCACAGGCAGCGGTGAGAGGCAGCACAAGCTAGCTGCCCCAAGTACAAACTCCCCCAGATCCTGGATATGTACTTGGGGTCGCTAGCCCATGTCACTGCTGCCCATGCTACCACAGCTATGCTACTATTTTTAGTGCGCTATCTCAGTGAGAGTTAGTGTGAGTATGTGTATGCGAGCTGGGAATCAGACCCCTCACCCCTGTAATGATGCTGGTTCTGGTGGGACCCAACTGGGGGTGTCAATTCAGGACAAATTGCTTCAAGCAGGGCAGTTACAGCTGGGGTTTTTCCACCTCTAAGGCAAACCAAACCAGCCAGACAGAGAAGACTCTGGTTTTACCCCACTGGGTAACCACAAGTCTCATGAGCAATTCCCTCAGACACTCCAGTTTCCCAGTATCACCACCAGTGCCACTCGTTATGGGGACAAATGGTTATGAAAACCAATGCCCCAGTAAAAGAAAAAAGGTTCTCCCGATCCCAAAGGACCAAGTCCCCAGACCCCGTCAATATACAAATCAGCTCTTGCCCACAAATCACGCTGTTGCCAATCCTTTAGAATCTAAAATCTAAAGGTTTATTCATAAAAGGAAAAAAGTATAGGTGAGAGCTAGAATTGGTTAAATGGAATCAATTACATACAGTAATGGCAAAGTTCTTGGTTCAGTGATGGAATAAGCTGCAGGTTCAAATCAAGTCTCTGGAGTACATCCCCAGCTGGGATGGGTCATTCAGTCCTTTGTGTAGAGCTTCCGTTTGGAGCAAAGTCCCTCCAGAGGTATGAAGCAGGATTGAAGACAAGATGGAGATGAGGCATCAGCCTTTTATAGTCTTTTCCAGGTGTAAGAACATCTTTGTTCTTACTGTGGAAAATTACAGCAAAATGGAGTTTGGAGTCACATGGGCAAGTTCCTGCATACTTTGCTGAGTTACAAGGTGTGTCTGCCTTCTCTCAATGGGTCAGTTGTGTAGCTGATGGTCCTCAATGGACCATAAAGAAGGTTAGCAGAGCTGACACCAACTTGTCTGTGGTTTCACCCATAAGCATAGTATAAGTTTGAAATACAGACAGTATAGAGCCAATATTCATAACTTCAACTACAAAAATGATACACACATACAGATAGCATAATAATAACCAGCAAACCATAACCATGTCTTAGGGTATGTCTACACTACGGTACTAGTTCGATTTCTGTGAAACCGAACTTGTGAACCCGATATTTCCAGGTCGATTGTTCGAATCCACACCAGGGATCTTTTTTCGAATGTCCGAGTCCACAGTAGGGGGGCAAGCGTCGACATTGCAAGCGGTGCACTGTGGGTAGCTATCCCACAGTTCCCGCAGTCCCGCCTGCCCACTGGAATTCTGGGTGTAGCCCCCAGTGCCTTGTGGGAACGAAATTGTGTCAAGGGTCGGTATACGTAAATTTCGTCACTCGACCCACACTTCCGCCTTCCCAATGTGAAAGCGCCGGCGGGGAATGAATTCGCGCCCTTTTCCTGTGGCTGATAGCTCGGACGCCACTGGACAGTGAGCATGGAGCCCTCCGCGATTATCGCAGCTGTCCTGTCCGTAGCCAACAACTCGCGCCTTATAGCGCACCTTTTCCAGACTCTGATGCAGAGAAATCGGGAGAGGAGACAACGTAATCTCCGGGAGTACTTAAACTCTGAAAGGGGCATTGATCTCTTGCAAAGCGCTGGACCCCGGCCCCTAGACATCATGGTGGCAATGGGTCATGTTGATCCCGTGGAACGGCGATGCTGGGCAAGGGAAACAAGCACTGACTGGTGGGACCGCATAGTGCTGCAGGTATGGGATGAGTCCCAGTGGCTGCGAAACTTTCGGATGCGTAAGTGCACTTTTATGGAACTTTGTGAGTTGCTGTCCCCTGCCCTGAAGCGCCAGGACACCCGGATGCGAGCTGCCCTCAGTGTCCAGAAGCGAGTGGCCATAGCCCTGTGGAAGCTTGCAACCCCTGACAGCTACCGGTCAGTAGCGAACCAATTTGGAGTGGGCAAGTCTACCGTGGGGGTTGCTGTGATGCAGGTAGCCCGTGCAATCGTTGACCTGCTGTTCCAGAAAGTAGTGACCCTGGGAGACGTGCAGGCGATCATAGATGGCTTCGCTGCAATGGGATTCCCAAACTGCGGTGGGGCCATAGATGGGACACACATCCCTATCCTGGGACCGGAGCACCAGGGCGGCCAGTATATTAACCGAAAGGGCTATTTTTCTATGGTTCTGCAAGCACTAGTGGACCACAAAGGACGTTTTACAAACATCAATGTTGGGTGGCCAGGCAAGGTTCATGATGCTCGTGTTTTCAAAAACTCTGGTCTGTTTAGACGCCTGCAACAGGGGGTTTATCTCCCCAACCACAAAATCACTGTTGGGGATGTGGAGATGCCAACAGTGATCCTGGGGGACCCTGCCTACCCGCTAATGCCATGGCTCATGAAGCCATACACGGGAGCCCTGGACACTGAAAAGGAGCTCTTTAATTACCGCCTGAGCAAGTGCAGAATGGTGGTGGAGTGTGCCTTTGGCCATCTCAAGGCAAGATGGCGAAGCTTACTTACTCACTGCGACCTCAGCCCTAAAAATATCCCCATTGTGATTGCAGCGTGCTGTGTGCTCCACAATCTCTGTGAGATCAAGGGGGAGACATTTATGCAGGGCTGGGAGGTTGAGGCAAATCGACTAGCAGCAGATTACGCTCAGCCAGACACCAGAGCCATTCGAAGATCACAGCGGGAGGCGGTGCGCATCCGGGAAGCTTTGAAAGCTCGCTTCCAGACAGAGCGGGTTAACCATTGACTGCTACACTTCCGTAAACAGATACTGGACCTTCCCCTGTCCCTTTACACATGTCCCGTTGCCCATCCTCCCATTACCAACCCCCTTCCCCCTCCTTGGTTCAACGCTGTAAAGTCACAGTAAAGGAAAGATTTTTTTGTGTGAACCTTTTCCTGTACTTCTTATTGGGTAATGATTATCACCGTGGAGGCATACGGCGGTTGGGGGGCGGTTTGGTTGGGGGACACTTCCCTTCAAAGGGGAAGCTCTTTACCCTGCCCAAAGCGCAGTGCCAAGAGGTGTTCCACTTGCTTAAAGGGACAATCAACCTCTCCTAATCCCATGTGTGTGTGGTGTTGTCTATGTGCCTTTTACGTTGTGACTATCGCCTACGGATCCCACGGTGCATTGATCTATCCAGCAGGCTACTGTCAGCCGCAAAAGATCAGCGACGACCCTCCCCAAACATACAGTGCACCACCCAACCCCCAACCCCACGTTTACAACGTATAAACCTGCACAACGAAGGACAGGTGTGCTTAATGCATGCAATGTGTACTGTGCTTGTCACTTCAGCAGTTACCCTGTGTGCACCCTCGTTTCTGCTCCCATTATCTGCACTTACAAAGCATGTTAACCACTACCCAGACATACAAACGGTCCCATTTAAAACACTCAGGGAAACATTGGTGAACCAAAAAACCAGATTTATTCAACAGAACAGTAACTTAACATGGGACCTGGGAAGGGAGGTGCTCAGGGGTGCTGCTGGATGGAGAGGAGGGAAAAGTCTAAGGTTTAGGGAATGACAGCCTTCTACTACTGCAGTGGTCTGCAGGGGTGGATTGAGTATTTCCACGCACCCTGGCTCCCCTTGTCCTAGTGACTTTTGGGGAGGAAGCCACTGGACTTGGTGGTGGGGGAGGGCGGCTTGAAAGAACATACAGAGGTGCTCTTTCCTCATGTCTCCTGTCCTGGAGAACATCCACTAGGCGCCGGAGCGTGTCTGTTTGCTCCCTCATGATTCCCAGCATTGTTTGGGTCGCCTGCTGATCCTCCTGCCGCCACCTGTCCTCGCGCGCTTCAGCCCTCTGCTCCCGTTCCCTGGCTGCTCGCTCGTACCGTGCAAACTCCTCTCTGCGGTGTGCCGCCTCCCTCTGTGACAGCATCATTAATTCTGAGAACATGTCGTCCCTGGTTCTCTTTTTGCGCCGCCTTATCTGGACTAGGCCGTGGGTGGGAGAAGCACGGGTTGGGTGGGAGACACTCACAGCTGTGGGATAAATGAAAGGGAGTGAATTCCTCAGAATGATACTTTTTCAAGAACAATGACCATACTCTTTCACCGTGAATAGGACCAAAGACAGTGCCTATCACATGTACACGTACTACAAGGTCAAATACTATGCCTTAAGGCTGAATGAGTGTCTGGGGTCCCGGTATACGGATCCCAGAAGCCTTGCCGTACACAGAAAATCACCTCTCTGAAAACCATGGTAAGGTGCTGACTTAGGACTGCTGCGAGATTGCTTCACAGCAGTGCTCTACTCCCATGTCTCCCTCAGTGTTCCTGGCGGCGGGCAGGAAATGCTGCTGGCCAAACCGATAATCTACGGCGGCTGTCCTAAACCACCCCCCAGTCCGCGTTGCCGCTTCAGGGAACCAAAAATGCCCGCGAACCGCCCAGCATGAACGGCTCGCCTACCCTTCCCCCCCCTCCGCGTGGCTGCTCCAGGGAACCTAAAATCCCCGCGAACCGCTCAGCGTGAACGGCTCGCCTACCCTTCCCCCCCCTCCGCGTGGCTGCTCCAGGGAACCTAACATCCCCGCGAACCGCTCAGCGTGAACGGCTCGCCTACCCTTCCCCCCCCTCCGCGTGGCTGCTCCAGGGAACCTAAAATGCCCGCGAACCGCTCAGCGTGAACGGCTCGCCTACCCTTCCCCCACCCTCCGCGTGGCTGCTCCAGGGAATCTAAAATGCCCGCGAACCGCTCAGCGTGAACGGCTCGCCTACCCTTCCCCCCCCTCCGCGTGGCTGCTCCAGGGAACCAAAAATGCCCGCGAACCGCTCAGCGTGAACGACTCGCCTACCCTTCCCCACCCCTCCACGTGGCTGTTCCAGGGAACCAAAAATGCCCGCGAACCGCTCAGTGTGAACGGCTCGCCTATCCTATCCCCGGTTTAGCGTTGCCGCTCCCTGGGACTGTCCCTACCCGCGCACCGATATGTGGTACTGGTTTTGCTCCCGACACACTACCACCACGCGTTACCGTAAACAGCCGGGTGTCTGTCTGTAAGGGGAAAAGGAAGCATGCAGTATACTAATTATACCACTCATTCGAACCAGGACCCCATGACTGATATCACTCTGATGAGGATTACGGAGACAGAGAAAGAGTGCATGCTGCGTCAATGCAAGCAAACCCCGGGGCCGTATGCTGCCAAGCTATGCAAGGCAATGATACCAGAGTACCTGCTGCTTGCATGGCGCGGGAAAGTATCCTACCATGGAGGAGACAATAAGGCAGCTCTCCCAGTGAACGTGCTAAACAAACTATCGCTGTACCTGCAAGACAGCTTCTCTGAGATCTCTGCTGGTGATTACACCTCTATCCCCATACATATTGACAGACTTTTCGAATAGTTGCACGGGAAAGCGACTCAAAGCTGAAGCGCATAAGGCCAATGAAGCCACAGTTACAGAGCGCTATCACACCATAACTATTGTATTGAAAATAAATGTCTAACACACTGACCTGATGATCCCTCTCCTGATTCCTGGTCAGGAATGCTGGCTTGGGAGTGTTCGAAGGGCAGCGCAGTCAGGGTGAGGAATAGTTCCTGGCTGTCGGGGAAATCTCCAGGGTGACCACTTTCGATCGCTTCGTCCCCCTGCCCTCCTTCCTCTTCTTCGCCGTCAGCGAAAACCTCCTCCGATGTGTCCGTAGAATGGACCCCGTCATCGGTGTCCACGGATACTGGCGGGGTAGTTGTTGCCGCACCACCGAGCATGGCGTGCAGTGCCTCGTAAAATCGGCAAGTCTGAGGCGCTGAGCTGGAGCGTCCGTTGGACTCTTTGGTCTTTTGGTACGCCTGACGTAGCTCCTTGATTTTGACGCGGCACTGCGTAGCATCCCGGCTGTACCCTCTCTCCGTCATAGCCTGGGAAATCTTTTCGTAAATTTTGGCATTCCGTCTTTTTGAACGGAGCTCGGCTAGGATTGATTCATCGCCCCACACAGCGATGAGATCCAAAACCTCATGATCACTCCATGTTGGAGCTCTCTTTCTATTCACCGATGGCATCGAAACCACCGCTGTAGAGCTCTGCATCATTGCCAGTGCTGCTGAGCTCGCCACAATGTCCAAAGAGGAAATGGGATTCAAAATGGCCACAGAGGAAAAAGCATTCAAATTTTCGCGGGGATTTCTCTGAGTGGCAGGTCAGAGCATCCGAGTACAAAATACTGCCCTGAGCGTCCACCGAGTGGTGCACTGTGGGATAGCTCCCGGAGCTATCAGCATCGAATTCCGTCCACAGTACCTCGCATTCGACATGCCCATTTCGAATTTGGCGCTACTCCCCTCGTCAGGGTGGAGTACCGAAATCGATTCAAGGAGCCCTTACTGTCGAAATAAACTGCTTCCTAATGTGGACGGGTGAGGGATTACATCGAGTTAACGCTGATAAATTCGACATAAAGTCCTAGTGTAGACCTGGCCTTAGATACCTTATATGACCCCCTTTATATAAGATTTGATGCCACTACAGGACCTTGGTTGCAACAATGATCTATATGGTCCCAGCTTATGTCAATAACATCACACACACACACACACCCCGCCGCTCCAAGTTAGACGTAACCAAAAAGTGAATAGTTGCATGCAAACAGCTCCAAGTCTGAAAACGACTTGTCCAAACTACTCAGGCAAACACTAATGAATAATCATTTATATATTCAAATGGGATCAGGATTAGGTCCTTGAACATCGTTATCACCAAAAAGGGGCTACATCTGTCACAAATACTGGGCTTGATTCTCTTCTCGCTTATACCAGTTTTATACTGGTGACTTCAGCAGAGTAACTCCTGATTTATATGAGTACAAGTAAGAAGAAAATCACGTCTGTTTGTAACAAAAGCAATCATCCAGCTAGCTCTAATACTTATCGTTTCACCTACCTCTTCGTGAGAATCGCAGGTGTTTTTATAAATGGATTAAAAGCTAGCCTAGTGTCATTAATGGTAGCTTCTTCTGTAAATGCCTCTGGTGAAGTTCTGCTAAAAAACCTCTTATCACAGCACTTGGGGAATCACAACCATGTATCTCTGTGTCGCCTACAGCGGTTACCCTAGGGAAACTAATTTTCCTCCTTATCTAAACGAGGCAGAAGACCCTTTTCCCCGGTTGGTTTGTTAGGTTCAGTTCTCCTTTATTATTATTTGTATTGTGGTAGAACCTAGGAGCCCTAATCATGCACCAGGACCCCATTATGTTCGGTGCTGTAGAAGCACAGAACTAAAAGATGGTCCTGGCCTGAAGAGCTTACTATCTAAGTATGCTCGGGTTCGGGAGTTCTTAGGAAAGTGTCCCACCCTAGTTATTACTGACCAGCCAATGAGGGTGTGTTCTAAAGAGGTACAAGAGCAAACATGTTACTTATTATCCAAAGAGCAGCATTGGAAGATGGAGTTTCTTTAAACTGGCCTCTCCTGCACAGAAAACACTAGCTCCTCCTGCTCCTGTAGTTGAATTAATCCCTCTGGATAAAAATGTTTCTTTTTATTTGACTTTGCCTCCTGACTCTTAACTATTACTCCAACACAACAGGTTTATATTGGGTATTTTAAATAGATCCTGCGGTCAACTAAAAGGAGGACTGGTTAAATGCATGTAGCACAGTCTGAAGGTGCCAGCTTTCAGGAGAAGTAGCAAAAAACATACTGAATGGTGTCTGTGAAGTTCAGAACAGGAGATCAACGTGTCTATGGAAGTGGTTGACTCACCCCTCCACTAAGAAAGCGGGATCACCCAGTGGGGCGCCTCTGGGCTCATGGTCACTCAGGCAGTGCCAGGGAGATGCAGTGATTGTACTATATGTAAGGGGCAGTGACATTATTGTGGGAGGACCTGCATTGTCCCTGCCCTACATCTGTTAACTGCTCTTTCCACCTTGAGAACAGCATGTGCAAACCGCACGTGGCCTTGAGACAAAGACTATGTGCACTGCCCCACGGAGAACTCCAAAAGAGGCTGTGCATCGGAGTGCTTGGATCCACCCTGTATATCATACCAGCACCTCTGAAAAAATCACAAGTTTTTTAAAAATAACAAATTCGGGGTTCTTGATATTGACTTCTGTTTTCTGACCCCCTAGGGTTTACTTAGGTCATATTTTCCAGCTTTTCGTTTTCATTGAAAGGCGAGATGCTCATGATTCCAGGAGCTGGGCCTTTAAGGAAAACCGCAAATATTGCCAGACTTGCAATAAAATCATGAGTTGGAGACATTAAGATGATTTATTATCATTATTATTTTATTGCACATAAAGTGTTGGATGCCAGACAGGCAAAACTGATGGGGTCCCAGTCCTTGCCTTAACAAGCTAGAATTCTCAGAGACAACGAATAGCCGAGGAAAGGAAAGTGCTAGAAGCTGGCAACTGAGCTGAGTGAATTGAGCACGTCGTGCTAGTTCCACAATGTTTTAATGTTTTCCTTTCATGCGTCTCTTTTCTTCCTTGTGTTCTCCTGCCTCTGGACATCACGGTCAAATATAACACCACAAACAAGTTGTTGCTTGAAGACTCCCGGATTATTTTGGTGGTTTTAAATGTTCCATCTCTGACCAAGCATGAAACCATGGAAACGGAATAACAAATTGTGCAAGGCAGCAAGGAAATTAGCTTGCAAAAACCTCATGAATGATATAATCACTAAATCTCTTTTGTATAATATGTAAGCTGCATATTATCTGCATATTAGCTGCATATCGGGGGGATAGCTCAGTGGTTTGAGCATTGGCCTGCTAAACCCAGGGTTGTGAGTTCAATCCTTGAGGGGGTGCAATTTAGGGATCTGGGGTAAAAATCTGTCGGGGGACAGTAGTTGGTCCTGCTAGTGAAGGCAGTGGACTGGACTTGATGACCTTTCAAGGTCCTTCCAGATCTATGAGATAGGAATATCTCCATATATTTTTTTATATATATCTTCATGTAGACTGGCTTTTCTCACCTCTGTTATAAACCCACATTGCCATGCTCTGTCATTACCACACATGATACAAACATACACAGACTTCCTCAGGCCAGATAAACCTCATTATTATCGCATACAAGACCCTAATACCCACAATGTGACCTCTTTATCCCATAGAACATGCTACACCCAACTTTTTGATATTTATCATGCAAGTCAGTTTACAATACACACACGCCACTATACACACAGACACACACCACCTACCCTGCTGATCACATGCAAATTGCCAGTGCATTTTATTCTATCATTGCAGCTGGCTGTACAGTAAATAATTTTAAAAATTGACTCTCAAACATTTTCATGGATAAATACCCCAACTTGGATTTTGTGGCACGCTAGTTTTATGAGTATTTGGCCTGGCACTAGGTATTCATGCAATGATTTGCAATAATGAAATGTTCCCCAATTTTAGCACTAATGATCACTCATCAAAAATTCATATGCTGAATCTACATTTTCATAGAATTATTGGACTGGAAGGGACCTCAAGAGGTCATCTAGTCCAATCCCCTGCACTCATGACAGGATTAAGTATTATATAGACCATCCTTGATAGGTGTTTGTCTAACCTGCTCTTAAAAACCTCCAATGACGGAGATTCCACAACCTCCCTAAGTAATTTATTCCAGTGCTTAACCACCCTGACGAGAAGTTTTTCTTAATGTCATAAGAATGGCCATACTGGGTCAAACCAAAGGTTCATCTAGCCCAGTATCCTGTCTTCCGATAGTGGCCAATGCCAGGTGCTTCAGAGGGAATCAGCAGAACAGGTAATCATCAAGTGATTCATCCTGTCACCCATTCCCAGCTTCTGGGAAACAGAGGCTAGGAACACCATCCCTGCCCATCCTGGCTAATAGCCATTGATGCACCTATCCTCCATTAACTTATCTAGTTCTTTTTTGAACCCTGTTATAGTCTTGGCCTTCACAACATCCTCTGGCAAAGAGTTCCACAGGTTGACTGTGCGTTGTGTGAAGAAATACTTCCTTTTGTTTGTTTTAAACCTGCGGCCTATTAATTTCATTTGGTGACCTCTAGTTCTTATGTTATGAGAAGGAGTAAAAAACACTTCCTTATTTACTTTCTCCACACCAGTCATGATTTTGTAGACCTCTATCATATCCCCCCTTAGTCGTCTCTTTTCCAAGCTGAAAAGTCCCAGTCTTATTAATCTCTCTTCATATGAAAGCTGTTCCATACCCCTAATCATTTTTGTTGCCCTTTTCTGAACCTTTTCCAATTCCAATATATCTTTTTTGAGATAGGGTGACCACATCTGCACACAGTATTCAAGATGTGGGTGTACCATGGATTTATATAGAGGCAATATGATATTTTCTGTCTTCTTATCTATCCCTTTCTTAATGATTCCCAACATTCTGTTCACTTTTTTGACTGCTGCTGCACATTGAGTGAATGTTTTCAGAGAACTATCCACAATGACTCCAAGATCTCTTTCTTGAGTGGTAACAGCTAATTTAGAACCCATCATTTTATATGTATAGTTGGGATTATTTTTTTCAATGTGCATTACTTTGCATTGATTAACATTGAATTTCATCTGCCATTTTGCTGCCCAGTCACCCAGTTTTGTGAGATCCCTTTGTAATTCTTTGCAGTCTGCTTTGAATTTAACTATTTTGAGTAGTTTTGTATCATCTACAAATTTTGCCACCTCACTGTTTACCCCTTTTTTCAGATCATTTATGAATACTTTGAACAATACTGGTCCCAGTACAGACCCCTGGGGGACACCACTATTTACCTCTCTCCATTCTGAAAACTGACCATTTATTCCTACCCTTTGTTTCTTATCTTTTAACCAGTTACCAATCCATGAGAGGACCTTCCCTCTTACCTCATCACAGCTTACTTTTCTTAAGAGCCTTTGGTGAGGGACCTTGCCAAAGGCTTTTTGTAAATCTAAGTACACTATATCCGGATACTGGATACCCCTTGTCCACATGCTTGTTGATCCCCTCAAAGAATTCTAGTAGATTGGTGAGGCATGATTTTCCTTTACAAAACCATGTTGACTCTTCCCCAACAGATTATGTTCATCTATATGTCTGACAATTCTTTCAGTTTACTCGGTATTGAAGTCAGGCATACTGGCCTGTAATTGCCGGGATCACCTCTGGAGCCCTTTTTAAAAATTGGGGACACATTAGCTATACTCCAGTCATTTGGTACGAAGCTGGTTTAAATGATAGGTTACAGACTACAGTTAGTAGTTCTGCAATTTCACATTTGAGTTCCTTCAGAACTCTTGGGTGAATACCATCTGGTCCTGGTGACTTATTACTGTTTAGTTTATCAGTTTGTTCCAAAACCTCCTCTAATGACACTCAATCTGGGACAGTTACTCAGATTCACACAATGCACAGTCAACCTGTGGAACTCCTTGCCAGAGGATGTTGTGAAGGCCAAGACCATAACAGGGTTCAAAAAAGAACTAGATAAATTCATGGAGGATAGATCCATCAATGGCTATTAGCCAAGATGGGCAGGAATGGTGTCCCTAGCCTCTGTTTACCAGAAGCTGGGAATGAGTGACAGGGTATGGATCACTTGATGATTACCTGTTCTGTTCATTCCCTCTGGCACACCTGGCCCTGGCCACTTTCGGAAGACAGGATAATGGGCTAGATGGACCTTTGGTCTGACCCAGTAGGCATAGGCGCCAACTTTAGTCGGTGCCAGTGGGTGCTCGCGCCCCCATTCCATCCCTTCCCCAAATCCCCGCCCCCGCCTCCTCCCCCGGGCATGCTGCATTTCCCTTCCCCCCCCCCCCCACAGGCTTGCAAACCTGGGAGGGAGGGGGGAGGGGAAATGCAGCGCGCCCACCGCCAGCTCCCCGTCAGCCCCCCTGTACCCAGCTCAACTCCACTTCTGGGTTCCACCTCCGGAGGCGCCGCCCCGCCCCGCGAAGCCACGTTTTTTAGCTCACAGGCTCGCTGCCCATCAGCTGTGTGGCAGGCGGCAAGCCTGGGGGGGGGAGCACAGCGGCAGCGCCTCGGAAGAGGGCCTGTCTCCGCCTCCTCCCCATACCTCTCCCCCGAGGTGCCACCGCTGCGCTTTCCCCCGCCTCTCCCCCCGAGGCTTTCCGCCCGCCACACAACTGATGGGCGGCGAGCCTGTGAGCTAAAAAAAGCGGCTTCACGGGGTGGCACCTCCGGAGGCAGAACCCGGACGCGGAGGTGAGCTGGGCGTGGGGGGGGCTGGTGGGGAGCTGCCAGTGGGTGCTCTGCAACCACCAATATTTCCCCATGGGAGCTCCAGCCCCGGAGCACCCATGGGGTTAGCGCCTATGCCAGTAGGGCCATTCTTATGTTCTTATTTGTCACCTAAAAACAATGGCTCAGGTTTGGGAATCTCCTTCACATCCTCAGCAGTGACGGCTGATGCAAAGAATTCATTTTGTTTCTCCACAATGGCCTTATTGTCCTTGAGTGCTCCTTTAGCAACTCGATCATCCAGTGGCCCCACTGGTTGTTTAGCAGGCTTCCTGCTTCTGATGTACTTAAAATATTTTTTGTTATTACTTTTTGAGTCTTTAGCTAGCTGTTCTTCACATTCTTTTTTGGCCTTTCTAATTCTATTTTTACACTTCACTTGCCAGAGTTTATGCTCCTTTCTATTTTCCTCACTAGGATCTAACTTCCACTTTTTAAAGGATGCCTTTTTGCCTCTCCCTGGTTCTTCTACTTTGTTGTTTAGCCATGGTGGCACTTTTTTGGTTCTCTTACTATGTTTTTTAATTTGGGATATACATTTAAGTTGAGCCTCTATTATGGTGTCTTTAAAATGTTTCTATGCAGCCTGAAGGGAATTCACTTTTGGCACTACCTTTTTATTTCTGTTTCACTCACTTCCTCATTTTTGTGTAGTCCCCCTTTTTGAAATTAAATGCTAGTGTTGGGCTGCTGTGGTGTTTTCCCCACCATAGGGATGTTAAAACTTAATTATATTATGGTCATTATTACCAAGTGGTCCAGCTATATTCACCTCTTGGACCAGATCCTGTGCTCCACTTAGGCCTAAATCAAGAATTGCCTCTCCTCTTGTGGGTTCCAGGACTAGCTGTTCCAAGAAGCAGTCATTTAAGGTGTCAATAAACTTTATCACTGCATCCCATCCTGAGGTGACATTACCCAGTCAATATGGAGATAGTTGAAATCTCCCATTATTATAGAGTTTTTTATTTTTATAGCCTTTCTAATTTCTCGGCGCATTTCAGTCACTATCACTATCACTATCCTGGGCAGGTGGTTGGTAATATATCCCTACTACTATATTCTTATTATTCGAGCATGGAATTACTAACCATAGAGATTCTACAGTACAGTTTGATTCATTTCAGATATTTACTTCATTTGATTCTATGCTTTCTTTCACATATAGTGCCACTCCCCGACTAGCACGACCTGTTCTGTCCTTCTGATATATATTTTGTACTTTGGTATTACTCTGTCCCATTGATTATCCTCATTCCACCAAGTTTCTGTGATGCCTATTATATCAATATCCTCCTTTAATACGAGGCACTCTAGTTCACCCATCTTATTATTTAGACTTCTAGCATTTGTATATAAGCAGTCAAATTTTTAGCTGTCTGCCATTACATAATGTAATTGAATGGGACTCTTTTTCATTTGACTATTTCTCATCAGATCCTACACGTATTTTATCATCTTCCATCCTCTCCTCCTTACTAGGACATAGAGAATCTCCATTAATAAATCCTCCCCAAGGAATGTTTCTGTCCGAACCACATGCTCCTCTGCACCTGTCGGCTTTCCCCCAGTCCTTAGTTTAAAAACTGCTCTGTGACCTTTTTAATTGTAAGCGCCAGCAATCTGGTTCCATTTTGGTTTAGGTGGAGCCCATCCTTTCTGTATAGGCTCCCCCTTTCCCAAAAGTTTCCCCAGTTCCTAATAAATATAAACCCCTCTTCCCTACACCATCATCTCATCCATGGATTGAGACCCTGCAGTTCTGCCTGTGTAACTGACCCTGTGTGTGGAACTGGAAGCATTTCAGAGAATGCTACCATGGAAGTCCTGGCCTTCAATCTCTTACCAAGCAGCCTCCAGGACCTCTCTCTTATCGTTCCCTATGGCATCGGTAACTACATGTACCACGACCACCAGCTCTTCCCCAGCACTACACATAAGTCTATTTAGATGTCTCGAGATATGTGCAACCTTTGCACCAGGCAGGCAAGTAACCATGCAGTTCTCCCGGTCATTGCAAACCCAGCTATTTATGTTTTTCATGATCGAATCACCCATTACTAATATCTGTTTCTTCCTAATAACTGGAGTTCCCTTCCCTAGAGAGGTATCCTTGGTGCGACAGGATACCATGACATCATCTGAAAGGAGGGTCCCAACTATAGGATCATTTCCCTCTGCTCCAGTTGGATGTTCTCCTTCCTTGAGACTTTCTTCCATCTCAACAGCACAGAGGCTGTCAGACCAGAGGTGGGATCATTCTACTGTGTCACGGAAAGTCTCATCTATGTACCTCTCTGTCTCCCTTAGCTCCTCCAGTTCAGACACTCTGGCCTCCAAAGCCCATACATGGTCTCTGAGGACCAGGTGCTCCTTGCACTGAATGCAAACATATGCCACCTGCCCATAGGGCAGGTAATCATACATGCTGCATTGAGTGCAATAAACTGGATAGCCCCCACTCTGTTGCTGGACTTCTGCCTGCATTGTCTTTTTTTACTCCTGAAGCTCATTCCTTTGTTGATGTTTTCTTTTTATCAGGGCGTGTTTTGGACCTTAAGTTTAAGAAGATTAAAAAATGCTAAGTGTATCTAGCCCCCCACTTGCCCTCTAAACTCCCTTGCAAAACTTCCCTGTTAGCTGCTCCTGTTCGCTAGCTCCCCTGGTCTTTCTGAGTAGCTCCTTGGTTAAGGGTTGATGGGTGGTTAAAGGGCTTAGGGATCAAAGCCTCAGTAAGAAGCTCTCAGCCTTGCCTACCAGGCTGCTAGGCTCAGCACATGGTCCTCCAAACAAACAGACCACACGGTATATTTCAGTCAAGCAGCAAGCACACCACACATACAACCACACACTACAGACAACAAATTTACCACAAGGGTCACGTAATCGCTCCTCCTTCACCTGGAGAACTCCCTTGCAAACTCCCCCACTAGCTACTCCTGTTTGCTAGCTCCACCCTCCAGTTGTGGCCTAATCAGTGCAGAGTAAAGCAAAAAAAATTACTTCTCGTGACTTGCTTACAACACTCCTAATACATCCCAGAATGATGTTTGCTTTTTTTGCAACTGTTATACTGTTGACTCAAATTTAGCTGGTGATCCACTATGACCTCAGATCCCTTTCCGCAGTACTCCTTCCTAGGCAGTTATTTCCCATTTTGTACATGTGTAACTAATGGTTCCTTCCTAACTGGAGGACTTTGCATTTGTTTTTATTGAATTTCATCCTATTTACTGCAGACCATTTCTCCAGTTTGTCCAGATCATTTTGAATTTTAATCCTATTCCCCAAAGCACTTGCAACCCCCTCCCAGCTTGCTATCATCCACAAACATTATAAGTGTACACTCTATGCCATTATCTAAATTATTGATGAAGATATTGAATAGAACTGGATCCAGAACTGATCCCTGCGGGACCCCACTCGATATGCCCTTCCAGCTTGACGGTGAACCACTGATAACTACTCTCTGGGAATGGTTTTCCAACCAGTTATGCACCCAAGTAGCTCCAGCTAGTAGGTCCAGCTAGATTGTATTTCCTTAGTTTGTTTATGAGAAGATCATACGAGACAGTATCAAAAGCCTTACTAAAGTCAAGATATACCACATCTACCACTTCCCCCTATCCACAAGGCTTGTTACACTGTCAAAGAAAGCTATTAGGTTGCTTTGACATGATTTGTTCTTGACAAATCCATGCTGACTGTTACTTATCACCTTATTATCTTCTAGGTGTTTGTAAATTGATTGCTTAATTATTTGCTCCATTATCTTTCCAGTTACAGAAGTTAAGCTGACTGGTCTCTAATTCCCCAGGTTGTCCTTATTACCCTTTTTATAGATGGGCACCATATTTGCCCTTTTCCAGTCCTCTGGAATTTCTCCTGTCTTCCATCACTTTCCAAGATAATCATTAATGGCTCAGATATCTCCTCAGTCAGCTCCTTGAGTATTCTAAGATGTATTTCATCAGGCCCTGGTGACTTGAAGACATCTAACTTGTCTAAGTAATTTTTAACTTGTTCTTTTCCTGTTTTAGCCTCTGATCCTTCCTCATTTTCACTGGCAGTTGCTGGGGGAGGGATAGCTCAGTGGTTTGAGCATTGGCCTACTAAACCCAGGGTTGTGAGTTCAATCCTTGAGGGGGCCATTTAGGGATCTGGGGCAAAAATTGGGGATTGGTCCTGCTTTGAGCAGGGGGTTGGACTAGATGACCTCCTAAGGTCCCTTCCAACCCTGATATTCTATGATTCTATGTTAGACATCCAATCGCTACTAAACATTTTGGTGAAGACCGAAACAAAAAAGTCATTCAGCACTTCTTCTATTTCCACATTTTCTGTTATTGTTCTCCCCCCACCCACCCCACTCACTGAGTAACGGGCTTACCCTGTTCTTGGTCTTCCTCTTGCTTCTAATGTATTTGTAGAATATTTCCTTGTTACCCTTTATGTCTCTGCATAGTTTGATCTCGTTTTCTGCCTTGGCCTTTCTAATTTTCTCCCTGCATACTTGTGTTATTTGTTTATATTCATACTTTGTAATTTTGACCTAGTTTCCACTTTTTGTAGGACTCTTTTATGATTTTCAGATCATTGAAGATCTCCTGGGTAAGCCAGAGTGGTCTCTTGCCATACTGCCTATCTTTCCTACGCAAAGGGATAGTTTGCTCTTGTGCACTTAATAATGTCTCTTATAAAACTGCCAACTCTCTTCAATTGTTTTCTCCCTTAGATTTGCTTCCCATGGGATCTTACTTACCAACTCCGAGTTTGCTAAAGTCTGCCTTCTTGAAATCCATTATCTTTATTGTGCTGTTTTCCCTCCTACCATTCCTTAGAATCATGAACTCTATCATTTTATGATCTCTTTCACCAAAGCTGCTTTCCACTTTCAAATCCTCAACTAGTTCATCCCTATTTGTCAAAATCAAATCTAGAATAGTCTCTCCCCTAGTAGCTTTCCCCACCTTCTGAAATAAAAATGTTTTTCCAATACATTCCAGGCACCTGTTGGATAATCTGTGCCCTGATGTGTTATTTTCCCAACAGATGTTTGGGTAGTTGAAGTTCCCAATCACCACCAAGTCTTGTGCTTTGGATGATTTTGTTAGCTGTTTAAAAAAAGGCTCATCCATCTCTTCTTCCTGGTTAGGTGGTCTGTAGTAGACTCCTACCATGATATCACCTTTGGTTTTTTTACCCCTTTTATGCTTACCCAGATACTTTCAACAAGTCTGTCTCCTATTTCCATTTCAACCTCAGTCCAAGGGTATACATTTTTGATACATAAGGCAACACCTCTTTCCTTTTTTCCCAGCCTGTCCTTCCTGAGCAAACTGTACCCTTCTGTACCAATATTCCAGTCATGCGTATTAGTCCACCAAATCTGTGATGCTAAATATTAACTTGCATTTCAAGTTCTTCCTGCTTATTCCCCATACTTCCACATATTCCTACATACGGTGAATGTACATTTTCTTTATTCTCTACTTGTTGCTCTCTTTTAAAAGTCAGTCATCCAGTTTCAGACTAGAGCCCAGGTATTTAATACAATGGCCTATCCATCAGCCCACAGTCCATGTAATTCTATCCTAGTCATTTTCCTTTTGGGTTATTTTTCCTTATCCCATTTCTCTTTTTTTATTATCATTATTCGCATGGCCATCTTTTCTGGGCCAGTGTTATTTTAATTAATTACATCATTATTAATTAATTACATCTGACATTAACTAAGGGTGTCATGGAAAGATTGGGAATTAGTTTTGCAGTGACAGACTGATCCACTGTAGCTGCTTGAGAGAGCCAGGTGGGGGTTAGAGAACTGAAGCGGTAATAGATTATTCTATCATAACTGCCTGTGAAGGAAGGGAATTGGGAATTATCGCTAGAATGACAGACTGCTCTACCATCCCTGTTTGGGGAGCCAGGCCTGGTACTGGGAATTGGGGCTGTAAAGTCAGGTTGTTCCACTGGAAATCTTGGGAAGGGAAGTAGCAATTTTTAATGTTTAACTAAAATATAAAGCAATCGCTTGCTTCATAGGGAATCTGCCTAGCACTTGGAGATTACCTTTTTCAGTGTTAAAGGGTGATCCCTTTTCATTTGCGGATTCTCTGAAGCAGCTGGCAAACCCCAGAATAGCATGTAAACTTACAGAGAAAAGCAGCCTCTAGAAATAAAAATGTGGAGGGCAAAAATCTCCATTAGGACTGCTGCCCTTCTGCTTTTTACTACAAAGGTGTACAGGCTCCTGAGGGTGCCCTCCGTTTGTATATGTGGGGGTCTTGTGAGCAGTTGGCCTCCTCAGGTTATCACTGTACTATCTGATATATCCTCACCCAGGAGATGATCTCATGGGGCTTCTCCTTCTTTAACCTCTATGATCTTTGAGCTCCTGAAACCAGCATTGTTCCACTGAAGTCAGTAGAGATTCATGGATCTGGCCTGTAATTCTTTGCCTTAACTGCAAGGCAGGTTTAACCAGTTTACAGATCGTACACAGGTTGTCATGAACGGCATAGTTCCCAGGCCTGACTTCACACTTGCACATCTGCAGCTCAGCTTTGCAGATGGCAACATTATACAGCTGGTTTATAATAAAGTTGTAGAATTATAGACGTCTGCTGCATCATATTTCTGTGTAAATTAAGGTTGAAAGTAGGCTAGATTGCCCACTGTTGAAATCATAGCTAAAAACCCCAATAGACCGTTTTGATGAGGAACAAAGGTAGCAGGAAGGGGAGTTGCTGATGAGAGAGGCTGCCGTGGCCAAGTCTGAAATTGTAGTTTCATGCCATGCTCCATGTTTGCTAATCAGAATCTTCTCCACGTTCTGTTCGCGTCAGAACACAATGCTACTTGCAATGGTGCCATAATGCATACGGGGTGGATGAAATGCATACACCAGTGCTAGGGTGTGTGTGCATTTCAGATTGGAAATGAATGGACTGTCTCCTGAATTTTGAACCCTTGGGCTTGACAGTAGTTCCATTGGCAGCAGGGAAACACCACACCAGACTCTGCTGCTTCCCTGCTCCAGCACTAACCCTGTCTGCAAGGGCTCATGCAGGCCTGTAGCACTTCCCCACTGCAGTAAATCCAGGGCGTTTTACTTCGGTGTCTGTCATGTTGCTTCATGCTCAAAGACCAAACATACTGCGAGTCAGAATACCGTGAATGTTAGCCAAGGAGAACCACAAACCCAAGAAAGAACTAAAGTCAAGTCCCCATGCAGGAGCTCTGTTTGTCTCCTCTGACAGCCTGCAATGAGCTGAACACAAAGTGGCTGGCTGTCTCTGCAGCCAGCGAAATCCTTAGCAATTTAAAGGTACAGTGAGCTGAAAACAAAGGCATAACCATTACATAACTAAATACACCATGCTATCCAAATTACATCTGCTGTCCAAAATGCATCCTCAATCTCTCTCCAATGACGCAATAGCATACATTGTAAACCCGAGTCTCAACCATATGAACTAATTCAATTCCAGCACTGAGCACTGACAGGTTCTGTGTTTCCCTGAGACCATGGTAAGTGCTTATATAAATGTGCACCACTGCTCCAGCTCAGCCCAGCTGAAGTAGCAGTTTCCCTTTCTTATAGGTGTCCGCATACGTAATGTATTAGACCTGTATGTTAACTTTGCAGATCCTTGTGACATACTGTATAGTCAAATAGAGACCACTTCAGGTTACTGTATCTCTCAATGCAAAACAGTATTACAGTTCTCCCTGCTCTGAGATCCTCCAGAATCCTGCCATCCATGTCACGACTGTTGGATACTCTGGTCAGGGGAGGGAGACACCCCATAAGCTTTACCAGCAAACAGCTTTATTGCATACAATGGCTTGGTCCTCAGGAAGAAAACTGCCAGAGCATCATCAGCCCTCAGCTTCAGCCAGAGAGGTGATCAAAATGCCTTCAGGGAAGATGAGAAATCCTGGATGTGTCTACACAGCAAAGAAAAACCTACCAACTCAGGCTCTCAGGGCTTGGGCTACAGGGCTGTTTCATTGCTGTGTAGATGTCCAGGCTTGGGCTGGAGCCCAAGCTCTGGGACGCTCCCACCCTGCGGGGTCCTAGAGCCCGCAGTCTGATCCATGTTGCAGTTGTTCTTTCCCTGTCCTTCTCCTCAACCCCACACACAGAGCCCGGGGCAGGTGGGGACAACAATTTCAAAGCAGTGGGAAGATGACTGGGGGTGGGGTTCACACGGGCAATTCAGCTGCATTAACTTTAATGTGAATCCAACAGCTAAAATCTCTGAGAAATGTCCCACTTAGTGTCATTGGTCTGGCTATGCGTGTACCAAATTGACCAGGGTAAAACAAATCTCTGAGCATGGAAACGCGCTGTCTCTACAGCACATAGCTGCAGCATCGAGGAAAAGCAATTAGCAGAGGGAATTTGTCTTAATGCAGTTTTCCATTTTGTGTTTAACTTTGCCCGCAGAGGAGCCGCCTGGGGATTTCCAATTCATCTTCCCTAGTGTGTGTGTGGGTGGTGGGGGAACGACTTTAATTAAGGTAACAGGAGAACACTTCGAACCTTTACCGTCTGATCAAACTGGAACAGAAGGAGGGGACGGGAAAAACACAACAAAAAGGGTTTATAAAATATAAATCATAAGGGAGAGAAGAGAGAACATAACAAATGGCAGGCCAGGTGCGTCTTTTCCACATTGTGCTGAATTTAGCCCAAATCCCTCATGTTTCCCCCTCCCTTGGCTTTCCAAACAGATGTCTGTAGCCCTCAGATAAATTACCAAGAAAACAGAGGGAAGAATTCTGTTTGATGCTGCTTCTTTGCACATAAATCCCATCTGCTGATTTTATAGAATCTTCTTTACAGTCCCGGAACCAGAAAAAGAGAAGATGTGGAATGGCTGGATCCTGTGCGGGGCCCAAGACTCTCATGACAATAAGGGCTTGTTCTGCCCCCTTCTTGTCTGAATGAGACTTTGCTTCTGCTCACCACTCTTTCCCTATAGATAATGCAGTCAAAATAAATCATTTGTCCTTTTCCCCTACTTCTTTTCCAGCCACCTCCCAATCCCATTGATTACCTTACTGGGGCCTGATCTGAAGTCAATGGGATTTAGGCTTCTAACTCACCTGGGTGCTTTTGTAATTCCCCGTAAGCAGCTATTTGCGTCTATAGGCACCTAACTACCTTTGTGAATCTGGTCGTTAGTCTCTCTTTGTGTCTCCTCTCGACTTACCTTACGCTTCTCGTTCTGGTGGAGTACTGGAGTCGACCGGAGAGCGATCTGCAGTCAATTTAGCGGGTCTTCACTAGACCTGCTAAATCAACCCCCGGTGGATCAATCACCGCAGCGTCAATCTACGGTAAGTGTAGACATACCCTAACTTGCTAGCCCTTCTACACCCACCACAGTGATTCAGAGGGGCCATTGCAGCTGAAGTGCAAGTTAGTTCAACTGTCAGGATTGCGCCAACATGCACAAGGGACCATACTGGTCCTTGACAGTCCCAGCCTACGGGAGGCAAAAACTGCCCCCCTCATTTGCCCTTTGCTCCAGGTTCAGCCCTAACATCCTTAGTGAATGAATGAAATCATGTCTTATTATGCTGAATTTCCAAACATGCATGCGTGCGTGCACACACACACACAACCTGCTGGTGAGTGTGTGTTACAGGTCCCAACTCTTGTTAGCTCACACTGTAACAGGGAGGTTCCCAAGATGGTGGCCAGCTCTCTCACATACATCCTTGTCACCAGATAGGTATATGTAGGAGTTGAGAGACTCCTCTGATGAGCTCTGGATGCCAAAGATGCAGCGATGTTCCCCCACTATAGCAGGCATGGTGTCTGAACTGGAAAGCAGTTTGCAGAAGAAGATAGTGTGTTTTGTATTATTCTTTCCCTAATTTCTTGGATAAAGTATTTTCCATCAGGAGTGATGTGAAAACTAATCTCAGGCTCTCCACACTGTTCATCTCAAGTGAGCACTGGTCTATCCGTTTCCAAAGCAAAGGAGTTATTAAATGGAGAATGTAAAGGGGAACGTGTTATAATGAGGCTTTAATTACCAAACTCTTTACCTTATTGCTTTCCTGCACCCCCAGTGAAAACCAACAGTGGCAGTTTCTATTAGAAATGTTGATTACTTTTGTGAATAATTAGACTCGCTGGGTTCCAGAGTCATCTGACCTCACTTAATAATGGCAGAAGAGGGTGGGGGAAGAAAGAAGCATTTCATAAATGCTGAGAGAAGGGAAAATAGCAGACCTGCAAACTGTAGCAGCAAAGGAGGCAATGGGACTGTAAGATAGCTGGCTTCATAGAAAAAGGATATATACTAAATATATAGAGCTAGCATGTATGCTAATGTAACACTACTTTTTCTCATCTCTCTCTAGGGCAGCAACCCAGGTAAACTCCATGCAGAGTCCTGAGTTTTGCGGAGCTGTCTAAGATTGCAGGACACAAAAAGCCCCCACTGTAAAGTAATGTGTTCTGATCATTGCATCATGAAATCAACATGAGTGCAGCGTCACTGTGCCACGTTTTTGCCTTAAGGAATGTGGCAACATGCTAGGTGTTGGTTTATATAGCACTGTTGCTGTATATGGGGCTGGACACTAGATACGGCATCAGGTCTCTGGCCGCCGAATAGACAACATTTTAAGGCCCTGATCCGAAGCCAGTTGGAGCCAATGGGAGGCTTTCTCTTTATTACTGTGGGCTTTGGATCAAGTGCTAAAGGAGGAGTGGGAATAAAGCAGGGTGATGGCTGTTTGTTTATCATATTGACCATTGCCACCTTGTGCTCCCTGCTGGCTGGCTGTTTTATCTACCTGTTTCTCTCATCGTATACATTGACTGAGCTCTGAGCTTAGCTCTTTAGGGCAGGGACCATCTTTTTGTTCTGTGTTTGTACTGCACCTAGCACCATAGGGTCTTGCTCTGTGATTAGGGCCCCTAAGCACTGCCCAGAGTACGAATAATAAGAATAAAACAGTACAAGGCGATGCAGGACAAACACACAGTGGTAGATGATCATACAATACCTCCAGCAAATAGGTCCCTTTCTTTTGCTGCTGCACATGCCTTCTGACTCCTACTGATTCCAGTGAAAACAGGACTCTAAAATCAGCAGTGAAGGAGGCAGGCAGTCCAGCAGTGAAAAGGTTAATGCTACATAACAAAAAGGAGCATCTGAAAACCATCTCTATAGAAACATCTATATGCAGGTTATAATGAAAGTCCAATGTTTGTTGTGTCATTGAGAAGACGCTGTTGGGAAGTGCAGTGAGAGATAGGAGGTGAGAGGTGTAGGGGAGACCGGTGGGTGGAGATGGGGCTTGGTGGTGCACTGTCAGGAGATTGACTTTCTACCTCTGTGGAGTGGGGTTCAAACATGAACACAGTGAAATGAATTTGATGGTGGCAATCTGTTCCGCAGTGAACCTTGCAAAACCACCACACAGTGTGACATGACTGGAAACAGACTTGGAGTGGTGGGGTTAATAGGCGAGGGCCAGGTTTTGAAAGGTATTGAAATCAGTGGGTGTTGGGCACCCTAGAGAATTTTTCAAAAGCATCTAGGTGCCTAATACCTTTAAAAATCTGGCCCTAATTGCTCACTGAGATCTTCCAGTTATTCCTCTGATTTCTCTGTGAAGCAGAATCAAATCTCTCCCCCCCACCCCCCCCTGCTCTGGGAACTCCAGTGGAGGAGTCGCAGAGCACGCAGTATGTATGTACCAGCAATGGTAATGCTGTACTGCCTCCGGCTGTGTGCCATTGCTGGTGGGAAGGCAAGTGGAGCATACCGGAAGTGTGTTCTCTATGCTGCTTCCCAGGGGAGCCCACTGCCACACGCCGAGGTGCAAGTGGTGAAATCTGGTGGTCAGAGCAGAACCAAAGGTGTGGTCAACAGGCAAGCCCAGGGTCAGCCCCAGGTGTCAGAACAGAACCAAAGGGCAGAGCCAGAATCATGGTCAGGAGACAAGCCAGTGGCCAGAACCAAGAGGTAGAAATCAGGAGATCAGATCCAGGCAGGGCTGGTGCAAGGAAGTTTCATGCCCTAGGCGAAACTTCCTTGCACCAGCCCTGCGCCCCCTCCAGCTAACATTGCCCCCCCGCGCCCTCCCCCCTGCCCAGCTAACACCACCCCCCCCGCGCCCTTCCCCCCCAGCTAACACCGCCCCCCCGCGCCCTCCCCCCCGCCCAGCTAACACCACACACACCCCCGTGCCCTTTCCCCCAGCTAACACTGCCCCCCCCCCGCGGATCTCCACCCCCCGTGGGCCGGCAGCTCAGCCCCACGCCCGGCAGCCTCTCCTCATCTGCGGAGCTCCCCAGCTCCCGGCTCAGTAGCGGAGCCGGGAGGCAGGCAGCCAGGCACCCCCAAATCGTGGCGCCCTAGCCGACCGCCTAGGGTCGCCTAGTGGGCGTGCCGGCCCTGGAGCCAGGCAGGGGCTAGGGCTGGAGTGGAGCACACAAGGGCTGAACAGGAAGCAGGTCTGGCACAGCTATGAACATGGAACCCATTGAGCTGCCATAGCTACAGGGCTTAAACGGGGATCTGTTGGCTCTTCTGACCAAACAGGGAGCCCAGTCACTTAGTGCATGTATATTGGGCCCAGATGAGCTCATTGGGTTGTTAGGCAACCGAGCCTGGAGTCAGCTGAGTTCCTGACACTCACAGCATTAGGACTGGGTTTTCCCAGAGCTCCCCAGTCCATACAATAAAAACAGGCCTTGCCCCCTGTGTGCAACACCTCTCTTCCAGCATGGGATGCTGTGTTGTAAAAGGAGCCTTTCAACTTCCCTCCTGCACCTTTTCACATCGGAGAGGAACAAAAGAAGCTGAGAATTTTGCGCCAGCCTCCGGCAATGGAGTATCAAGCAGGTGCAATGGATTCTACAGCAGGGACCAAGTGTTGTCCCTTATGTTGAGCTCAACAAGCCACTGTATATATTTCATGTATTGTATACTGACCCTTTAACCCAACTCACTCTCAACATTACCTAGGGTGCAAGTTTTATCTCATTTTCTGTGAGCTGTAGTAATTAGATGTGGATTAGTGGAGTAAACAATCTATCATTTACTTCCTTGGATGTATTGGATTAAACTACCCCGTACAGTATCGCTTCCCATTAAGCGCCTGCCTCACTGAACACAAGCTATTTCACAGAGATGGAGGTCTTAATAACCATGCCTAAAGGGAAGTTATTATAGGAAAGAAATACCAGACATATAAGCCATGGCAAATGCATGGACGATGTCAGGGCTGCAAATTCACATCATCAGGTTGTGATCCTTGCTGGCAAGCAATAGAGCAAATATGTTGCTGTGCATAATTTTAGTGTTCACCTTGCATACACTACATACACTGGAGACTTCCACAGGCACACTGAAAAGGATCATGAATTCTGTGTCTGCATGCGGTACTTTATGCTGCGTGCATTTAAATTTTTTTTTTTACTAGCAGCATACCATGTTGGCAGTGGCAATTCTGCACAGGTTCACAGCAGTGCATGGTGTGAATTTACATTTTTTGGAGTTCAGCTTGTTTTTGTGGGTCCAGCAGTTTTCTTCCTTTTTGCCTCCTGGCTTCAGTGTGCAATTCACTGCAAGAACAACTGCGCAGACTATCTTACTGCTTCACTGCTGCAGTTGATGGGAGAGGCGTTTTCCGAAGTGGAACTTGAATTGGTTGAGTGGTCTCTGAATATAGTCATAAACAAATGCACCAATTCTCTCTGCTCTTATCCATAGGATCCTATTAGTCATTGTTTGCGAGCATCTGGACGGTCACCAGCTTATCCATGGAAACATTTGCAGAACCAAAAGTTTTGTGAATTTTAGCCTGTATTATTATTTGTTTTAAAATCCAGACTAGGGAATGATTTATTTGCTATTTGTCATTTGCTACTCACTCTCTTGTTTTAAAAAGTGTCTGTTATCCAGTCCAGGAGTTGAAAGAATGCCATGTGGCTTTAAGTGATCAGTTTCCCACCACAAATTATTATTTGTATTGCCATAGTGCCTAGAAGCCCCGGTCAGAGACCAGAGCCCCACTGTGCTAGGTGCTGTACAAACACAGAACAAAGAGACAGCCCCTACTCCAAAGAACTATATAGCAAATAGTGAATACGCTAATGAACAACCATTAGGCTGAAACATATTTGCAAAACTATTCATCTAATACTTACCAGTAACAATACACTGCTAGAAATAAGGATTGTTTTGTGGGAGAAGGCCAAAATTCATCAGTTTATTTGTTCATGGTGCATAATTGGACCAGAACACTTACCAACCTTGAAGGCATATCTCAAATTCAGGAGGCATATAACTAGAGCTGACACTGCGGCAGCTCCCAAGGCGGGCAGCAGCCTCCGAGCTGCCGCCGAAAAGCCGTCGACACGGCGGCAGCTCCCAAGGCGGGCAGCAGCCTCCGAGCTGCCGCCGAAAAGCCGTCGACACGGCGGCAGCTCCCGAGACGGGCAGCAGCCTGAGCTGCTGCCGAAAAGCTACTGACATGGCGGCAGCTCCCGAGGCGGGGCGGCAGCCTCTGAGCTGCTGCCGAAAAGCCGCTGACACGGCAGCAGCTCCCACGGCGGGCGGCAGCCTCTGAGCTGCCGCCGAAAAGCAGCTGACACTGCGGCAGCTCCCGAGGTGGACTGCAGTGTCTGAGCTGCCGCCGAAAAGCTGCCAATGTGGGCAGCAGCCTTTGAGCTGCCGCCGAAGTGCCGCCGACGCGGCAGCATGGGGGGGCCGGACAAATTGAAGCCGCGGGCCACATCCAGCCCACGGGCCGTAGTTTGGAGACCCCTGAACTATAGGTTCACTGTGCTCAGTGTACCTGCTCTGTTAGGCAACACCTGGAGCTGTTCCAGTGTTATTCAAATAAAATCACAACTATGGTGGTACAACCGAGCTGGATAACATCTGACCTGGTCAAGTTAGTAGAGTGACTAATACAAATATTCCCTGTACCTAAAATTACACCAAACCACTGGAGCGTCTCATGTTTTCAGAGTAAACTATGAAGAAGAACCTCTAGAAGGCAAGGCTTTCATGAAGGCACCACAGCACCTACTAGTCGGCTTTGTCTTATGCTCTGATGCCATTCCTGGAAGCAGCAATCTCAGTTTGTCTTTCTAGGAGGTATGTCATTCTGTTGGCTTCCAAACAGACTTTTCCTCTGGTTCCGGGATGCCCTCAGCTCCTTGGGTCTGTTCAGGCACCACTATCAAATCACAGAAGCTGCATTAAGATTCAGCCTTAAGTCCATAAAAGATGGGAAATTTAGAGTTCAGGCTGTGTCGTTTTACTTGTTCCATGCCCCACTGTCCTATGCCAGGTGGAATGTGTCTGACTGAGGTGTACATCAGTTCCCAAGGGGTGTGGTGGTGGTGAGTGACTATGGCTTTGCCTTTAGCTCAGTGTGGAAAGATCTGTGCTGCAGTTAACTGATTATGTTGCCTGTTTACATGACTAGATATGGATCAGTCCAACACAGTGCCCCTTTTGCACCTAGGTAGAAGAGCCAATCATAGGGCAAGAATGTTGGGAGGCTTCTGTGATGTTTAGTAACACTAGTTCAGCCTAAACTTCAAATGTCTCACTATTCGTGGGTTTAAGTTAATAAATTAAACCGTAGCAGACTTGAGGGCCATTCAGGCCCAAACAAACATGTAATGCCTTGTTAATCTTTGGTTTCAGTGTAGTAGCCGTGTTAGTCTGTGTCAGCAAAAAGAAAACAAGAAAAATACCTGAGGCACCTTAGAGACTAACACATTTATTTCAGCATAAGCTTTTGTGCGTTAAGAACCCACTTCATCGGATGCATGGAATGGAACATACAGTAATCAGATATTTATACATTCAAAGAAACATGAGAAGGTGGAAGTGCCTATACCAACGTTAACAGGCTAATTAATTGAAAGGAACTGTTATCAGTAGAAACTTTTGAAGTGATAATCAACATGGCCCATTACAGACAGTTGACACACAGGTGTTAAGGGGGGAAATAAATTCAATTAACGTAATGTTTTTCTTGTTAATCTTTGACACTAGGGGCAAAGAAGCCATTCAAAGTGACTCTAATAGAACAATCAGATATCCTTTATCATGCAGAGAAAATGCCAGTTGTGGGGAGGTGACCTGATACCAGACCAATTATACTGAAACCGAAGTGTAAGGAAAGGTCAGAGAGGATTCTGTATCTCCAGCATTGAGTGCCACAGGATCTCGAGGTGCCAGAAGCTCAGTGGGGAGGGGAAAAGGCTGTGTGAGAGGCACAGGAAAGAAACAGTGGGGCATCAAGTTACTTGGGAGACAGGAGAAGAGTTTAAGGAAGGCATTGGAGCAGTGGGGACAATGGACCAAGCTAGACTGTTGATGTGAGGCAAGGTTATGACAGAGCACCTATCCAACTGCTAATACCCCAACTTCCCTCCAGCCAAACCCTCACCAATCACCCCTATGATTCTAGCACCCAGCCTGGCTCCCAGCAGAACTCCCCTTCCAAATGCTGACATTAGGAAAGATTTCTCTTTTCAGAAATGGTTCCCTGTCATTCTCGACATGGGACCCTGCAAGAATCTTTTAGAGTGATTGGAATTCATGACTTCAAGCCTCCTTGTAGCACTGAGTGCTACAAAAGATCATTTGTTATCCATACCCTGTGCATTCTAAAGCACTTTACAGGAATGAATGACAGGCTGGTAGTGTAGTGACTGTGCTGGCCAGTTTAGTAGCCCCTATGCCCTAGAATCATAGAATATCAGGGTTGGAAGGGACCTTAGGAGTTCATCTAGTCCAACCCTGTGCTCAAAGCAGGACCAATCCCCAATTTTTGCCCCAGATCCCTAAATGGCCCCCTCAAGGATTGAACTCACAACCCTGGGTTTAGCAGGCCAATGCTCAAACCACTGAGCTATCCCTCCCCCCTTAGCAATAGCTCTCCGATAGCCTGGTTCCATAGAACCAGAACATTATCTGCTGCTTGTTTCTGAAAGGTGGCCTGGAAGCCTTAGCTTCAACCAGGCCATCCTATAAGAAATGAACAGCCAAGGACCTTAGTTTAATGCCACATAAAAGGAACAGTAACTTTCATAGGGCACCACCCTGCCTCTTAGTACAGTGTCAGCAAAGGGTGTGAATCCAAGCTTTTAAAGGAACTCGGACCTATGGCTCAGGTGATAGGGCCATTTTGATGCCATTATACCTGACGACCATGAACCATGGTGGGTTTCTATCAGTACAGATGCCTCGTGTTTCAGTAGGACTGCCACCCATCCGGGTTTTCCCAAGATAGCTATCCTGGGAAATCTGTCAACGTGCTTAGGACACACTGCCAGCTGGTCTCAGGATCATCCTGGATGTCCCGGGGTTTTTTTGTACCCCAGACGTGACCACCCTATTTTTTCCCCAACTCTAAGGAAAACCCACAGGGAGATTTTTATTGGCTGTAAGGTAGCTGATTTTGAAGATTTTCTAAATGGAATAGCTCAGTCAGTGTTCATTTCCACCTGCTCCCCCCCCCCCCCCCCCCCCAAGAAAACAAAAAGCAGCAAATCTACATAAAGGACAAAAGATCACTTGCAACACTTCATTTTAATCTGTGCTGGTGTGGGGAATCTGCCACTAGGGAAGAGACACGTCTTGGCTTTATGCCACTCAGTGAATGTATCTCACTCAGATTTTCAATATTCTCATTTTATGTCTTTATGTCTAGTATATAAAATAATATTTTAAAAACACTTAAAGATCCACATAGTGTAGAATAAAACCATGAATCACCTTTTCTCCATAGGCAGACTTTCCACTGCAGGATCTGTGATGACTCTTTTCCTTTAATGAGGGTACTGAAAACGCTCTGTTACCCTACCCTCTGGGAGGTGCTGGGCCTGCGTGAGTTGTGTATGGTTGTGGTAGCTGTTGAGCAAGCTACAGATTGGAGTCAGTGCAGCTGGCTGTATTTATTGTTCCATGTTTATTTGCAGACATTTCGCACCCTGGCGTCTGAGGCTGCTGCTGTGAGACAAACATGGTTGCAAATGTCCTGTTCTCTGATTTAACATATGCTCATGTCATTTGCTTACCGTCAGTTCTGAGCATACACCTTGTACGTACACTAGTTCACCCTTCGGTGCTCAGAGGCGATCACTGGAGGACCAGGCTTTTGTGAGAGAGGCAGTAAAAGAACTGGCAGCTCCTTTAAATGAGTCTGCTGACAGGCACTGCTCAGTGCAGCTGAATTAGGGAGCATACTGATGTCCTTTTCACTGGCCCCCAGCACAGGTGAGAGCCTGAAGGAGGCTCTAACTAGCATCAACTTGCCAGAGATCCCCAGGGACCCTTACAGCCGCTGGGGATCACCGGGGTGCAGAGCTGTCTCAGCAGTGTCCCCTTTCCCTGAGCCACACACCCTACACTGGCACAGAGCCACGAGACCATTCCAGGATCCCCATGTATACGAGGGTGATCCTCTGGGGGGCCAAATCTATGGATTTAGGGCCAGCTTGCATCAGTTGGGGAATAGAAAGGGGCCAGAGCTTAACCCAGCAGCAAAGCCCATGTGTCTGTGCAAATCCTGGAGTTTCACTAGCTGAGGCAAATCCAGCTGCCAGCTTTCCCTCTGGCACCATAAAACAGAGGCGTGACTAGCATAAGCAGCCCACTGCAAACCTCCGCCAGAAGCGGGAAGCTGGGAACCAGGGAGCAGCCACTTCAGGAAGCTGCCAAGGCAAATGGGGTCGGAAAACACTCATTGTAAACATCTGCTGAAATGCTATTAATGATGTGTGCGGGGGCATTCCGTTGCCCTTCGTGATCTTGGTTAAAAACCCCTTAAACAAGAGAAGTGATCTCAGCATTCAAGCAGCACAAACAGGCCTGCTGGAAGCACAGGATTGATTTATTTGTTAGTTTTGTTTAGCACAGCTGTAATTTAAAACCAGTTTAATGCCACTCAACCCCTTTTTTGGTATAATAAATTTTAACTCCACCACCACAGGAACCCAGCAGGCCTCTGGGCTGAGTCCTCACAGGTCACACTGCCAGCCCAGAAGGAATTTATCCACAGCCAAGTTATTCTAATAATTTGTGGGAAATGAGGGTTTGTTTTAATGGAAACAGTGGCATTCCCTTTGTTATTCCAAAGCCGTTAGCCAGGCGGGCATCAGCTGAAACACAAGCTCCTTTGCAAATGTGTTTTGGGGGATTTTGATTTCATTCTCTGGTTCCTTGTGAGTTTGGTGCTCGCAGATTTGCAGAGAGTTCTGAAGAGACTTTGATATTGGCCCTCCCTCTCCTCTCGAAGAAGTAGTGTGGCTGCAGGAGACAGCCTAAGAAATGGGATGATAATAAGACACGGATGCATTTTGGGAAGGAGAGAAAGGGGTTGTAACTCCTAAGGTAGTTACTGCTTTTCTGCTGCTTTTCATCTTGAAAACCTGGCAAAAATCTTGAAGAGGTGCAGGGGCAGGTTTTTTTCCTCTTTTCTTCTGTATATTCTTAAATAGGCCCCAGAGACTAAATTGCTTTTTCAAGTTTTATCAACAAGAAGACAGCCCGTCAGAGTTACAGTTCAGTGCCTTAAGATTGCCTTTATGTTTAGCAAGAGCTTACAGGCAAAAAATTGGGAAGGGGCGATTCTATGCCCTCGTGATGTGACAGGATTTGTATTTCCTCTAGCTCTCCCATCTCCTTGATGCATTTCTTACGTTCCAGTCAAGTCTCTAATAAATTGCCATCTGTATTCTAAGTTATAATAAGGCTTTCACCAATTGGCACTGTGGAGAGATGTGCTGGACCGTGGAGTCAACTCCATTTAGCACAGACTATTCCACAAGGCATTATCCAAAAATGACAATTTGGGCCTTTCAGATATGCACTGTGTCATTCAAAAGGAATTTTTTAGGCTGCTGTGGGCCATAAAGATTCTCCCTTCACTGCATCATGGGCAGTTTCACAAGTTCTGTGTTTCAACTAACAGACAAAGCGAGAGAGGAGGAAGACTGAAGGGGGGCAAGAGAAAGAGAGAGAATATCTTTGACAAAAATGAGACTGTGCATTCCCAACTTTAAAGGCACTTGGTTTTTCAGGGCATGTCTACTCTGCATCACAGGGTGCGACTGCAACTTAAATAGATATACTTCTCCTTGGCAACATCAGGATGGCAGCTGGGGTCCCCTCTCTCCTCTTTGAGTGGCAAGATTGGCAACAGGAGGCACTGCAGTAATTACCACAACGGCTGGGGTGTATCTGCTAAGGGGGTTGGCTCGCCTGCTGCACTCTTCTCTTCCTGCCCCAGACATAGTCTTCGGTTGGGGTGGTATTTGCAAGGGGTCCAGAGGGCAGTGAGTTTGGAATTAGTACCCCATTGAGATGCATAGAGCAGTTGCAGTTCACAACTCTCCAAACTAAAGCTGCAGGCTGTTTCCTGACTCAGGCAGGCCTTGCCGCACTGCTTATATTTGGTTCCCATTTTCAAGCTTTTCTGCACAGTCCCGTGGGCTGGACATTTCAGTTGGTGTCACTTGATTCCAAGAACTGGAGACTAGTCACTGGCTTACAGGTCTTGCTCCAAAGCACACTGAATCAATGGGAGTCTTTCCATCGACGTCAGTGGGCTTTGGATGAGGCCATAGTGCTTATCCCTCAGTCCAGCCCTACATACCTTATACATTCATGAGGGGATCTGCTCTGTGTGTGTCAGTGACCACCTACTCTCACATTGGGTGCACCTACAACACTGAACAAACGCTTACAATAATAATTAGAGCTCAATAATTAAAAAGTTGAATAATTAATTCAAATATATTACAAAACCCATTGAACAACGTGATGAATATATTTAATTATCTGCTCAGCAGTATATCTGAGTGAATATTTTTTTAAAAATTAGACAAGTAATTTATTTGAAAAATATTAGAACATTTGTCAAATAAATTATCTGAGGAATATTATTCAACCAGTTCTGATGATAATGAACTACCAGCTGGTGCCTTCTTAAATGGAGCTTTGTCTCTCATAGGAGTCCTGACTTAGGATCACTGCTTTTTTGGAAGGTTTTTGCTCAGGTCTAATTACTCCATGTTATTACCAGGAGTGTGGAAGGGTGGCCTTGCTACCTCTGGGATCCATCATTGCTTTTTAATGGAGGAAAGGAGAAAGATGGATATAGGAGAAGAAAAGAGGGGACGTATAGGCCACACTTGAGTCATAACAGCATTTCCGCTTTCAAATCATATGGAACCAGTCACAGAGACTTTCATACAGGAAAACACTTTAGCATGTGCTTAACTTGAAGCACATGGCTAAATGTCACTCAAATCATGTAAGCACATAAAAAGACACACCTCTCACTTCACCAATGTAAAGCAGAGCCAGAGAAGGCATTTGACTGTGGGTTTGTGTTTGCAGCCATCACACTAGAAGAGAGTCCTTAAGAAGGCTGAGAATGAGGAGAGGTTGGGTTCCTGGGAATGAGTGCATAGAATCATAGAACTGTAGGGTTAGAAGGGACTCCAAGGGTTATCTAGCTTAACCCCTTGCCAACATGCAGGATTTGTTGTGTCTAAACCATCCAAGACAGATGGCGATCCAGCCTCCTTTACATGCGTAACTTTGAGCATGTGAATAGGGATGCTTTCCTAAATCAGGGTCCAAAAGGGGAATATGCCAAGAAAAAGTTCCAGATAAAACAAAAAACCCATAGGCAAAATCTTCAGCTTGTATAAATCGGCATAGCTACAGTGAAGTCAATGGCACTACGCTAGCTGATAATCTAGCCCATGATCTGTGGTATTACTTGATATTTTTCATCCTTATTTATCAGACAAACCCTCTCTCCAGATCCCTTTGTGTTACTAAAATATGCACCGAAGCCCATTGATAAGCTCCCCAAAGGAGCAGCATAATGTGTTTGGTAGAGATCTAGTCTGTGATATGGAAAATGATATTTATAAGGGAAGATAAAGCTTATATTTTCAACTCCTACCTGGACTGACCTAGGGGAGTTTAGCCTTGAAGAAGAATAATGTAGCAAAGTGCCCTTAAAGATTAAAATTGATTTTATATTTTTACAGCTTTGCTGTAAAGCCTTGGGCTGAGGTACAATTTGCAGTTATAATTACAGTATATTAAATACACAGTTCTTAGTTGTAGCCTTCACTCCTCTGGCTCAGATACCTTTGGACCTGTGACCTTAGTGTTTTACTCAAGTGTTCTCTCCATAATGATCTCATTTAAAGTTGTGTCATGTAAGGATGGAGGTAACATTCCTTCCTCTCTCAATTACTGAAAAGGCTTTAGTGTATATAAATTAAAAGGCTACATGCATCCTCTCAGAAGCTTGTCAGGCATTTCCATATACATTTGGGAAACACTTAAATGAATAATGTGGCTGGCAAGTAATTTTTATTAATTGAAGCATGCTATTTATTTCAGTGTCCTTATTACTGGATGATCACATGGGGGTGGTACAAAGTTGAGGAGATGAGGAGCAGGCTTGCATCTTGACTCAAGATTTAAGACTCATATTGGCCATATGAGAAGCAGGGAGTGGTGGCCTCTTCCAAGCCGGCTCCCATTGGAAATAGAAAGCAATTCCAGTTTTAGCTCCCAGACCCCCATCTGGTAATGGGAATGAGAAGTGGAAGGGTCACCTCTCAAATACATAGATGAGAAGAGAGCATACACTTATATTCATGGCATTGCTACTATTTATTATTATTTATTTTATTATTGTTTTAATTATTTTTATTTGATTTATGAAGCATAAACAATGTACCCAGTCTTATATATGATACATACATCAAGACAGACTGCCCTGGGAATCTTTCGTTTCCTCAGTTCTTCTCCTCTAATATAAAGGAGGGACAGAAAAGGCATTAGACTGCGGGTTCGTATTTGCAGCCATCACAGTAGAAGTGAGTCTGAGGGGGATTGGAATGAGGAGCAGGTAGGATCCTGGTATATCTAGAGTGGTTGAATATCCCATATGTAAGAAGGTAGGCACAAAGATGGGCGTGGAAGAAGGAGATGAAAGGGAATAAGCAAGCAATGACAGGTGGAGAACTGTGCAGTGTTAGTGATTCATGCATGCCTTGAGGGTATTCTGACCAGTTTGGAACCAAGTTCCTTCAGCACGTACAAAGTCTACATGTGACACTTTAACCATGCACCTTGGAGCCCTGTTCTCCTGCCTCAGGATAGAAGTAAATCCCACAGGCTTCAATAGCTGTTATTTGTATCCTGTGGCAGGATAATTGAGCCCTGGGGTGTCTTGTTGTGCCTATAAAATGGTAGTTTAAATGTCTTATCTAAGAAGAGCTGGCTCATGCAGCTTGCAGTCTCCTAGAATCCCTTTTTTGTCAGCTAGGCACTCCAGCTCCTTCCCTCTAAGCTATTTTATATGCTCTTGAAGAGATTACCCACAAATGCAAAGATTTTAAAAGGTTAAATTCAGATGGAGCTACAGATTCCAGTTAGCTGTGGCTCTTCTCTAGCAAGCCAGGTTTTTGGGCACAGGGGTCATACAGCAAGGTTGGGATTCAGTCCAGGAACCAAAAAATCACCAGTCATATCTTGTGCCAGCATTAATCCCAATCCCAATCTACTGTAAATCCAGCCAGTGGATTTAGGTTTGCTGAACTCAGCAGTTGAGTTCTTGGCATGATAGGATTCCCCTTCAAGCTGTGCTCTAACATAAACCTGTGATGAGTTGTATAGGCTTTTGGTATTTAATAGATAAGGCTCCAGAGCCAGGATGCAGCCAGCTGCAGTGGTGCCTCTAATGGAAAGTCCTGTCAAGACAGACAGTGTATGGGAGTTTAACCCCAGAAGGGGATTTCAGAGTTCCACTTGGAAGTGCCTCATTGTACTAAAACAATCAAATGGTGAGACTGGTATGCAATCCCTTTAAAAGCAGCTGGTCTGTTGTCACATGGGAGAGAGAAAAGGGGTTTGCTGAAGTTAGGATAGGGTATAAGGAACAATCAGTTGCACACATACAAAATGGGAAATGATTGCCTAGGAAGGAGTACTGTGGAAAGGGATCTGGTGGTCATAGTGGACCACATGCTAAATATGAGTCAACAGTGTAACTCTGTTGCAAAAAAAGCAAACATAATTCTGGGATGTATTACCAGGAGTGTTGTAAGCAAGACACGAGAAGTAATTCTTCCGCTCTACTCCGCACTGATTAGGCCTCAACTGGAGTATTGTGTCCAGTTCGGAGTGCCACATTTCAGGAAGGATGTGGACAAATTGGAGAAAGTCCAGAGAAGAGCAACAAAAATGATTAAAGGTCTAGAAAATATGACCTATGAGGGAAGATTTGAAAAAAATTGGATTTGTTTAGTCTGGAAAAGAAAACTGAGAGGGGACATAACAGTAAAAGTAAAAGGTTGTTACAAGGAGGAGGGAGAAGAATTGTTCTTCTGAGCCTCTGAGGATAAGATAAGAAGAAGTGGGCTTAAATTGCAGCAAGGGAGGTTTAGGTTGGACATTAGGAAAAACTTCCTAATTGTCAGGGTGGTTAAGCACAGGAATGAGTAGCCTAGGGAGGTTGTGGAATCTCCATCATTGGAGATTTTTAAGAGCAGGTTAGACAAACACTCAGGAATGGTCTAGATCAGTGGTTCCCAAACTCGGTCAGCGGTTTTCTCAGGGTAAGCCCCTGGCGCGCCAGGCCGGTTTGTTTACCTGCCGCCTCCGCAGGTATGGCCGGTCGCAGCTCCCACTGGCCACGGTTTGCCGTTCCCAGCCAATGGGAGCTGCGGGAAGCACACAGAACAGGGAAGAAGAGAACAGGGCAATTATCAAGTGATCCATTCTGGCTAGGCTAACTCAAGAGGAGTAACTCCAGTTAACTCTGCAGTGAAGACATACCCTATTAGAGGGTCATACACTTCGTTGCTTATGTAGGGTGAACTGTACACCCAGCTGGGTCCCAGCACTCCCACTATGGCTGGATCTCCCGTCCCTCCCACTCTGGTGGACCCTGTGGCTTTTGGTGAAAATCAGAAAGCTGGAAAAGCCTGAGTTCCAAAAAAATCAAGTTTTTCCATTTTTCTGATTTTCACCAAAAGCTACAGGGTTCTGACCAGAGTTATGGGGGCATAGAGTTGAGTTTAGGGCCTTCCTTCAATCTGCTACAGACTCCCCACACAATCATCAGTCTACTCCGGAGCAGGCCCAGAAGTGGAACTGGTCATTGGCAGAGCTGCGTGAGACACTACTACATGTCACCCATCTCACTGCGGGCAGGGACTGGGCAGGCGGAGGTACTCCCAAGATGAGTGTTCCCACCTGGTGTGAAAGAATGGGGTCAATTGTCTCTGGAAGATCCCAAGGAAACCTCAGGGCCTGGGGTTTGCTTCTTCCCAGCCCGATCTCCTGGTGGAACAATTTGTGGGAAACTTGAGGAGTTTTCTTTCCTTTTGTGGGTTTTCTCATGGGGAATGGCAGGAGTAGGGTGATCTGGCTGTTTGATATTTGATATAGCCTCTCAAATCCCTTGTAGGTCTCAAAGGCCTAAACTTAGAAAAATACCTTCTCTTTGGGCTTCCTAACATCCTCTTTCCCAGAGTGGCAATGTAACACCTACCCCTATCTTGTGCCAGCCCCAAAGTCATAAACTCTGAATGACTGGTTGGGCCCACAGTTGAAGGTCCACACAGATTCTCTGATGGAATTCGGTGATGAATCCTGGTCACATGCCACCTGAGGCACGTTGCGCATATGCAAAGAAGACAGACTCTCTTGCTGGCACTCTGCTTAGGAAGGAGTCAAACTCCCTGCAGCCTCAGAAAAGTCCCATTATCTTTCTTTTGATTTGAAATTAGTACAATTTTCACTTTGGTTTGAAATTAATGAGCTTTTGGCAAGAAGTTCCACAAAAACCTCTGTTGTTCTCCTGCATGGAGCATCTGAGTTTCTCGAGAGATTCTTTGTTACTGCTGCTCATTCTCCACTTAATTCTCCACATGTGTCATCACAAACATCTCCATGCAACAAAGAGAACTCACAGACAGAAGATTATACATTATAGGGACTCCCGTTGAGAATAAACAATGGGAGCAAATGTACACTTGAGAAAGAGAGCATTTTTTTCATGCAAATGTGCCTTGTAATTAAAAAAAGGGGGGGGGGAGAAACAGCAAATATATGAAGTGTAGAAAATATACCAATTTTCAAAAAAGGAATTGCCAGTGATCCTGGCAATTACTGTTGCATAAATCTAAATTCTATCCTTTGAGGGAAAGTCAAGCAAATACGAAATGAAAAATATACGCTAAACAGCTGGAGATAACAGAATCTTTAGCAATAGACAGCACAATGGGGCCCCAGTCCTAGTCGGGACCATCAGATATTACCATAGCACAAATAATACAAGATAAATCTTCACAAACAGACTAAATTTAAAAAGTAATGAATATAGGGGATGCAGTCAGTAGGTGTATTACATTTGGGTTTTAGTAAAGCATTTGATACCATGTCTCACATAAACTTACTTGAAAAAATTATTCAAATGATTTCAGTAGGAATACTGCCACGGGGTCTACAAATTGGCTGAAAGAACATTAGCAAATGGTAATGATAAATAACAGTGTTTTAATTTGAGTGGGGGATAGCTCCTGGGGTGCTACAGAGATTGGTTTTACGTCCTCTCTCATTTATCACCTTCATTAATTGATCTAGAAGACAAAGTAAATAGCATGTTAATTACATTCATGTTCAATACTGAATTGGGAGGAGTTTCAAACACTTGCGAGGACAAATAATAAAATGGCACCCAGAGAGATTAGAAGCAAGGACATAAAATTATCCTTCCCTGGTGGATTAACAGTGAATAAAGAAGTGTAATTTACTCCTTCACATAACACAAGAACCAGGGGTCACCTGATGAAGTTAATAGGCAACAGGTTTAAAACAAATAAAAGAAAGTACTTCTTCATACAACGCACAGCCAACTTGTGGAACTCATTGTCAGGAGATGTTATGAAGGCCAAAACTATAACAGGGTTCAAAAAAGAATTAGATAAGATAGATCCACAAATGACCATTAATCAAGATGGTCAGGGATGCAACCCAATGCTCTGGGTGTCCCTAAGCCTCTGACTGCCAGAAGCTGGGACTGGAAGACAGGGGATGGATTACTTAATGATTGCCCTGTTCTGATCATTCCTTTTGAAGCATCTGGCATTGGCCACTGTTGGAAGAAAGGATTCTGGACTAGATGGACCATTGGTCTGACCCGGTATGGTCCATTCTTATGTTCTTATTTAGTCTTAGAACACCCCTCTGAGGTAGAGAAGGGCTATTATCCCTATTCTATATCAGGGAAACTGAGGAACAGAGAATCTAAGTAGCTAGGAAGCCTGTGGCAGAACAGGGAATTGAGCTTGGGTTTCTCAAGACCTAGGTTAGTGCACTAACAACTGGAATAGCCTTCCTCTCACATTGGATCCTTCTTAGGCATGCTGGTCCTTGTTGGCGTGGAGTGGGAGGATGACAGTCTGAAACTTCCTGCACCAGCATGGGTGAATGAAGCTCCCTCTCCACACAGCTTTGATTCAACTCACCCTGGCATCCCTCTCTCTCCCTGAATGTTGAGAGATGGGGCTGGCATTTCTAATGGCATCTCTTTCCTGACCATGTGATGGTTATTATCTATCACACTGCAAACCCAGTCCAGATAAAAAAGTTCTTCAGATTAATAAACATCAAATAGATACAATAATTTTGAGGGGGGTTTTGGGGGGTAGAGGGGTTGGCTTGTTTGACATCATTTGATACTGTTGTTGGAGGCCTTGGAAAATCAGTTGCTGAATTTTGAGAAAAAGGCTGACCTGTGATAGCCTGCTATGGTGTGTTAATGTAACTTCAGCCACAAACTAATGATGAATGCTGTGGGTAGACTGATAATTTACAGGCTCCAGCTGTACTGGAAAGAGCTCATTTTGAACTATGTAGCAGAAGGACTATAGAAGGATTTGTGGCAATTGGTATCTGTTAATCCACCAGGGAAGGATAGACCAGTTAATGATCCTACTTTTCCACTCCCCGTTGCCCTGCACTGCACTAAATCATATCCAGGTTTACTAGATTGGAGAAATCCTCATAAACTGTTATTGGCTCTGAGTGTAGTATACTGTAGTAACATTCTGAGATAAGCGAAAGTTTTGCAGTCCATCTACATACCTACATCAAACTTGCTGGTGTTTGAAATTTAGAATAGTTCTTCCCTCTAATTTCTTTTGTATCCATTCACAGAGATGCACCGTTCATTGCTGCCTTTGAGATTCCATTCCACACATTAGTAACTACACTCTGTATTAGGATTTTTCTAGGCCAAGGGTAGGCAACCTATGGCACGGGTGCCAAAGGCGGCACGCAAGGTGATTTTCAGTGGCACTCACACTACCTGGGTCCTGGCCACCGGGTCTGGGGGGCTCTGCATTTTAATTTAATTTTAAGTGAAGCTTCTTAAACATTTTAAAAACCTTATTTACTTTACATACAACAATAGTTTAGTTATATATTAAAGACTTATAGAAAGAGAAAGAGACCTTCTAAAAACGTTAAAATGTATTACTGGCATGCGAAACCTTAAATTAGAGAGAATAAATGAAGACTCGGCACACCACTTCTGAAAGGTTGCCGACCCCTGGTCTAGGCCTCTCTTAGCTTCTGGGTCTCTTAAACAAGTGTATGGCATCCACCTTCTCTAAACCCAATGTTCTGCCCTTGTTTGAAAATCCACCCACTTATTTTAGTGCCTAAATGGGAGTCTAAGCTCTTTTGAAAATCTGGCCTCAATTATGGGTGCTGAGCCCTTCTGAAAATTCTGGCCATAATCTCTTTGTGCCTCAGTTTCCCACCTGTGAAATGGAATAAGAACATATCCTTTGTCCATCTTTTCTAATAGACTGTATGTTTTTCAGGGCTGTCTCTCACTATGCATTTGCAGAGCATCTAGCACAAATTTCAGTCAGGGTCTCTAGGCATTACCATAATAATGATTAACTAATTATGGCTCTGTGACTTTGAGTAAGCCACTTACCCTCTTCCTCCCTTTGTAAAATGAGGATAATACATAATTATATTCAGAAAGTGCTCTGATGTCTTCTGGTGGAAGGTAAGTACACAGTACAGCATGACTAATGTCTCTGATTATTTTCATTGTTACTTTATTACAAAAGGGTTAAATTGGGAGAAAACCCTTTTCAGAAACTGCTAGAAGCAATGTCATGCTCTGGAAGGTATGATCAACCAATGAGAATTTGGTTTGAAGATGTCATGTTCCAGACTTGGTGTTTCATTGGCTGTGTGAGGCCACCTGCTCTCTGGGGAGACTATTTTGAGGGTGAAATTCTGCTGAAAGAATTTTCATTCCACCATGTGTAGTGTCATGAAGCTCTTATTAAACTTGGCTGCTATTTCCCTAATCTCTGGACTGAATAACCACTGCTTCAAACCCACATCTGTTTCTGTTGCTGCTGGGACACTCACTTTCCTTGGCGTCCTGTCTGCTGGAACAGCAGAGGCAACGGTCTTGCTCTGGACACTGGATGTTTGGCAGAAGCAAAGTTGCTAGCAAGTTTCTTTTCAGTGGGTAGAGTTGACAGAGTCTGGCTCAGATGCCAGAAATTCACCTCATTGAGGGCCTGATCCAAAGCCCATTAAGTCAACAGAAGTCTTTCCAGTCAATGGGCTTAGACTCGGGCCCTAATAATACAAGTGTTTTTTTTTTCCTTGCTGGACTAACACAAGAAAATATTTATGTACATGTTTAAATATCCTGGGTTTCTTAGAGAGATTCCGAAGGAGCTGGGGGTGTGCTGCTTTTTAATGTCATCCTGTAGCAACCCAGTGGTAATCACACTTCCCACCCAGAATGCATTCCCTGCAGGAGCAGAAAAACAATGTCTGGCCAAGCGAAGAGAGAGAGGCCTGGCATGAGCTGCTTAGATCCACAGCCAGTAGTAAAAAGCTTTACCTGGAAGGCTTGCCTTGCTGGCTGGCTCACAGATTTGTCTGGCATTTCTGGGATAAACCTGTGATTCTAATTGAAATGCATTTGGTGGCCTGAGTTCAGGCCCTATTAGGCAAGAGTCCATGTCGTAAAGCAAACCAGCTTCACACCTGTTTCATCCCAGCTGGCAACTTCTGTTTGAGAAAGACCCATTGCTGTGGTAAATTGTAAGATAATAATAATAATTAATAAATCCTATGCCCTGAAGGCTTTGATCAAAGGTCTTTCTCTCTCTTTTCTTTCTCTACCTTGTTTTCCTTCCTTATTTTTCTCTCTTTTCCCTCGCTTTGTCTGATTAGTACAGACAACTGTGTCTGACTGCCTCGGGGAGTGAATTGTGATTGTGAAAGTATTTATGAGACTGGTGGGGAAGAGTGTATGTATTTCACATACCCTTGTGCTGGATCGAAATAAAGTGAGATGCTAAGCAGATTAATAACTACATTGTAGTTTTATTCAGTATCTGCTCAGAGGCATAACTCCAGTCAGTTCTCTCTTCTGGTCTCATTTCGCTTTATGGTGTTTCAGTTAAATAGCGCCCCCCACTCCCCTCCTTAACCTACTTTTCCTACTCCTGTGCTCCATGCACATACCTACAATAGATACAGGCTGATAAGACACAGGCTGGGACTTGGGATATCTGTTCCTGGCTCTGCTACAGACTTCTTATGTGACCTTGAGCAAGTCACTTAGCTCTTTGTGCCTCAGTTCCCTGTCAAATGGGGATAATAATAACACGGCTACTTCTCTGAATACTTCCATTGTCTTTCTCAGGCCTGCACAACATGCAGCCCAGGGGCCACATGCGGCCCGCGTGGGCTCACTGGGTGGCCCGCAGGGGAGTGAGTAGGTGGGCTCACTGTGTGGCCCAAAATCTGGGACTGTGTCCGTTGGTCGTTTTTGCTGCTTGTCTCTGGGCTGGGGGCTGTCCCCAATGCTGCAAAGAGGATGGTCCCAAAGGAAGGTGCTTGCTTCTAACCCCCGAGGCCATCAGTATGTCTGCTCTTCTCTAGTCAGCCCACTTGACAAGTTTGATTGTCCTTGGTCTGGTTCCCATCCCCTCTCCAAGGGTTGCAGCTGTCTGGAGGTGCCTGCCTTCCACGCCTTCCTCATTCACACCTCATTCATTCAACAGGGCAATTGAATACAAAGTGGGGGGAAGATCTTATTCTACTTCTAGCAAAAAGACATTTTTCTTTTACCTTAATTATACTACCTTAGGGGCCCGCTATAACATATTACCAAGGTTCAATACAAAGTCATATAAAAGTTATACAAAAATGCATAATGCAGAGATTTATCTACAACTGCATCGATTGACTGTTGTGTGCAGTAATATAGTGACCCCTGGGCGGGGGGGGGGGGGAAGAGGAGGGTGATGGTGGGGCCGAGCGGTGAGGGGGCAGGTCCTCTTTTACTGCTGTGATCTGGTCACCCTATGCGCGCTGTTTCTTTCCCCCTCTACGGGCTTCCACACCCCAGCGCTGGGGAAGGAGGAGTTGTTTCCGTGGGGGAGGCGGTGCTGGGGGGGGAGGGGGTGTTTCTACGGGGCCGGGGGGGTTTCAGCCCTCAGCTGTTTTCTTTGGAGTAATATGGCCCTTGCTGCTTTACGAGTTGTGCAGGCCTGGTCTATCTCGTCTAAGTGCTTCAGCACAAGAACTGTCTCTTACTACGTGTCTGTATCTCACCTAGCAAAAGGGGCTCCCAATCTCAGGTGGGGCCTCTAGGCCTTGTCATATAAATAAATAATAATACAATACAGGGTGATTCTTCTTTTTCAGCACTCCACTGAAGTCACTCCTCCATTCGCCTTTAAAACTTTGCATCTTGCTCTTGCTTGCAAGCCTGCCCCATGATCAAAGGAGTTTTGTGTCAAATTTCAATAATGCCTCTTTTTGGTACCCAGGTAATGTTGCCAACCCTCCAGGATTGTCCTGGAGTCTTCAGGAATAGTCATCTGATGAAACCTCCAGGAATACATCCAATCAAATCTGGCAACCCTATACCCAGGCTGGGATCGCTGAAGGGCAGTGCTGGTGCTAGCCCATTGGGGGCCCTAAGCAAGAATACCCCCCCCCCCATACACACACACACACACACACACACATACTAATAATTAATAGGGGGCGGGGCCTTGAGCTGCTCGGGGCCCTAAGCAATTGCTTAGTCTGCTTATGCCTAGTGCCAGTGAAGGGGAAAACCTCCATTTGCTCCCAAGGCTTCCCTCTGTGAAAGACATAAGGTACAATGGACCCCCTTAACAGCCAGCAGCTATGGCAACCAGAGGCCACTAGGGGGAAGTAGATGCCTCACGTACGCAAGACCTTGCATTTTTACAGTTGTCCTTCGCTTACACAAGAATAGTGTTTTTCAGCTGAGACAGCTATCCTATACCAGTTTTTACTGACCAGATAGCAGACATCCGAGGTCTAGCTAACACCAATCAAATGTTAACACACCAGGGCTTTGTCTAAGTGTGTATAAAAGACCTGTAATTTCTGTGTTAATTAGAGTCCTGTCACTTGGCACAGACTCTCCTTTTTCTGCAGAATAAAGTAACTTTCTTTCCTTATCCCTGTCTGGCTGTTATTGGCTCTCAGCTAGGCGGACCCGATATTTCGGTAACAGCTCCATATCTCATCGTGAGCAATCCAGCAAACTGGCAGAAAGGAACACCTCGTCTACATTAGAAACAGCAAAAACTAGTAAAATAAGAGCAGCACATCCAGCTCATAACCATGTTTAGAACTGTTTGCGCCCCTGACGCATGCCATTATGAAACTCTATTATTCAGTACATTTTTCCATCTCTCTATACAGCATATCATCTATAAATACTTCACCTATATTGAAGCAGTCATCAGATAGCCACCACTGTATATTAGATTTACATCGGGAGCATTCACTATAATCCTGTTTTCATAGCTATATACTAGCAGAAATACAATTTGACGGTTTTGAAATCAAGCACTCTGAAGTCAAGGAAGCCCGGAAATTAATGATTTTCCTTCAACATTAGCCCAGCCACGCTGGATTCACTATATGTTTTGTGAGACTATAAGAATGAACATAATAATACACAAAAGTTTATATGCAACAAATTAAATCTGGAAAGATGTGTAAGTGGGCTGGGTTAATGTTGTGGGTGAAGCCTTAATTTTTTGAATGCCCTGATATCTGAGTGCTTGACCTCACAGGCTTAAGGCTGAATTGTTCCTATTTTTTGTAAATGCCCGGCCGCCTGGCCCTGTGGAAACAACACCACCACCCCCAGTGCCGCCCGGCCCCGCGAAAACAACCCTTCCTTCCCCAGCGCCGGCCCGCCGAAACAGCTGGCCAAAAAGGAAGGTTGGGGGAGGGGTGATACTTTATTAAGAATTTTTCAATTAAATCAAACAATAATTTTTTTCATTTTAATTTTTTTATGAATCATGGAAAAATGAAAAACATCTGTTCCATTGAAAGAAAAACGTTTGTACTTTTCATAATTACCTTGCAAATTTACCTTCCCCCCCACCCCACCCCCCGGCTCACCTACTCACCCCCTGCCGCCCGCTCACCTCCTCTGCCACCGGCTCACCTGTCCCGCCGCCACTGCCTGCTCGGCTCGCCTTCTCCCCACCCCCACTGCCTCCAGCTCGCCTACTCGCCGCCCGCTCACCTGCTCAGCAACCGGCTCACCTGCCCCTCCTCCACTGCGCAGCCGGCTCGGCTCACCTTCCCCCTAGCCCCCAGAGTCACCTACTCACCCCCACGCCACCTGCTCGTCTCCTCCACCACCGGCTCACCTGCCCCCCCGGCTTGGCTCGCCTTCCCTCCACCCCACCCCACCCCCCGGCTCGCCTACTCACCGCCTCCTCACCTACTCAGCCGCCGGCTCACCTGCCCCCCCACCACTGCCCATCTGGATCAGCTCACCTTCCCCCCACCGCCCCCCAGCTCGCCTACTCACCCCCTGCCTCTGGCCTCTTACCTTCTGCGGCTGGCTCACCCTCACTCCCCAGCCTGCCTCTGGCTTCTTCACCACCTCGCCCAAGCGCCACTTACCTACTCACCCCACCACCACCCCCTGCGGGCCGCACAGTGAGCCGTATGTTGTGCAGGCCTGCTGTAGAATAAAGAGGCTTTGCTGAACTTAAATTGCATCATCCCTTGTTCCGATACTATTATGTCTGTTGGTGACGTGCTTTACCATATAATGACCAAAAGTGGTCAGAATTTAATTTGCAATACCAGATTTCCATCAACAAATGCTGCTCTCCAACGCCATACCGGAGCACTGGCTGGTTCAGTATGTACTCAGAAGAGTATCACTTGTTGAATCAGCAACAGCTGGGATTTATATAAATGCTTGCCAGTCAAGTGCTATCCATGCCCAACCTTCCTTCGCTTATGATAAGATTTGATGATATGACATCCTATGACGCTGGGTCTGATATCTATGACTTTATCCATCTATATGACTATTTATATATCAACATGTTTATCCACTTTTAGAGCAGTCCAGTACACACTGCTTACAGGTTATATTTCATCCACTGGCACAGATGGAGCATCTGTAGTGTGCAGAATCCAAGCCAGTCATGAGGCAGAGGGTTTCACTGATGCAATAGATCTTTCTATTAAAATGACCCTCCTGCCAGAGTTTTGGGGCCAAATTCTCTGCTGGTGTAAGTCCATTCATCAAGGTTGTGCAATGCCTCAGGGACTTGGGTGACCCCTTGCTAAGCCCCAATGACCAAGTAGCACCAGTCTCCAAAAATGCATTCTTTTGTCCCTTCTTGCCAAACCTAGCCACTGCTATCCATGGATGGTCACCTTCAGGCTTGATTACTGCAATTCATTGTGTCTGAAACGGAATGTGAAGATGATGCAGAGACTCCAGCTGGGACAGAATGGGCTGCCTGCCTTCTCCATGGCTCAGGCTGCAGTCAGCACATCAGACCAGTGCTCAAGTCCCTCCACTGGCTCCCAGTCAGCTTCTGGTGCCAGCCTAATTTTCAGAGCAATTAATGGATCAAGCCCCAGCTACGCCAGAGACCAAATTTTGATCTATGAACCGCTATGACAGCTGTGCTCCTCTGGAACAGAGCAGATCACAAAGGCCAGGACAAGGCCCATGAGAGATGGGGACAAAACATTATCAGTTGGGGATGGGAGAGATCCAGCTGTGGAACAATCTTCCAATGGGGATCAGGTGAATCTACAGTCTGACTATCTTAGGAAACACTGCAAAGATTTTCTCCTTGAGAAAGCCTTTCCACCGTAAGTGATGCTTACAATTCGAACACCGCTTTTATTCCCAAACCCCTGCCAATTCCATCCCTGCCAAAAAAAAACAAAAAACCCCAACCCTAGGCAGAGCTTTGTCGCCAGAAAGGAAGAAGTGCCAGAGTCTCCATGAAGTCCACTAGGGACTTCACTACTGCTACTGATTTTATGTGGAAGGCACTCTGAGACTACAGTGATGGGTGGCAGTATAAAACCCAAAGAGAGAAAGAGAGAAATGTCACCCTCAGCCTCTAGGAAGGTGGCTCTCAAAGAAACAGCCCTAATTTTTTGGTCTCCTGAAATGCAGTGCTCTGCAAGGAAACTGCATTGAAGATGAGTGTATGCATGTAGGCTAACCCAACCAGATCTGATTTAATCCTAGTGTCTAATGCTTAATTTCACAAGCTCTGTCACTATCACAGAAACTAGATTGGTTTCATTACCTCAGGGAGGTTTTTGTAAGGTGCTGTAACTGAGGAGCTTATGAGCAAGCCCAGAAACCTCCCAGGGACAGCAGTAATTTCTAAATTGTGGAAAAGACATGGGCTAAAACCATCTTTTCCCTCTCTGTGGGGAGTTGTGAGGGAGGAGCACTGTCATAGCTTAACAAATATTTGGCTGACACTGCCAAAAAGAAAACTAATGCTCCTCATCCTTCATTTTCCATTTGTGATACATGGTGGGTCTTTAATACTGATTCTTAAGCAACTCCTACAAGGCGAGAATGATTATTAACCACTTGCATTCTCACCTGAGTGTTTTTCAGAGAGGAACTATCAAGCCATGAACATGAAAGGATAGGATTAAGGAAAGCTGTTCCCATATTGCCCCACGTGGCATTCTGGGAAGTGTTTATTGCCATGTAAAAGCTGTGAATTATATTTGCAAATAGAATTTTTCTACTGAAAATGTGTTATTTTGGAGGTTTTGCAGGTGAATTTTTTCTCCTGACCCCAGTCCTATGCCCTGGGTCAGGGCCTTGAAGTTAGATACCCCATCACATGACCACTGACTCCAGTGGTCTCAATTACTGTAACCATCTTGCTGGAAAGTGACATCATTTGTGGCATCAGCACTGCAAGAGCGGAATACCAGTGATAGTCAACTAATTTCCATCCTGTAAACACATGACATATTCACACTTGTGAATATACTCATGACAACACACTGATGTTTCCAGCATGCTAACACTGCTAGCCAATTAACAAACCCTCCAGACCAGAGTAGCAACTGCAAAAGGAGATGCTAATCAGGTCTCTGATGTGCTGCAGTGCCCAAAGGGTGGACTCTCTCCATATGGTCTCTCTATCCTTGCAAAGTAAGCATCAGTGTTGCTTTTGCATGTTTAATGACAGTTTTCTATAGCCCACTGAGCCTAGAAAATAGTAGAGAAGTGTTGGGTGATTAAATTTGTCTGGAGCGAGGCCAAAATATCTCTACTAGTTCTTCAAAGTTTTGGAAAATATGCAGCAATACGTTGCGGATAGCACGTTCCAAAATGTTCCTCTCCTTTCTGTTCATCTCAAATTCAGGCTGTCTTGCATTCCTTCTTCCCCAAGCTAACACCCACTGACTTGTCCTCCTCACTGCACCCATACTCACACTGGATTCTGTATGAGTGGATTTTAACATTTGTAGAGCAAACAAATAACAAGCAGTTATAAACTAGGAGGCTATTATTCCATCAAGGGGTCCTGTTCTCATTCAGATCAGAACCCTTCTGATAATGCCATAAACCAAAAAAAGGATGCAGGAGTCCTTGGAACCCTTGATGGAATTACAGGCATGTGTGGTAAACAACTGCCTGTTGTTTGGATAGGCTGGCTTTGGTAACCTCAAGCTCTTTGGATTGATTAGAACAAGGAGGAATTGGTTTGATTCCCTTCTGTAAGGTAAGAGCTGGCATTCAGTAATGCACCAATATCTCCAGCTTCCTAGTTAAGCACGAGCAAAGGAGAGCAAATTGTCATTTGCGAATTATGAACAATGTGCCTCAATAGCTCAGAGCAATCCCATCGCATACCTACTACATCTGCACAAATCCCCTCTCTCAACCCCCACCTTCCCCATTAGGAGTTATATGGCTCAGGGGAACATATTGTGTACAAGGATCTGTTTCCTTTTGCAGCCCTGCCCTGTTGCTCTAGAGTCAAAGGGAGCGTAGGCAGCGTAGGACAGAATATGGAGTAAAACTGAATGCCTCTTTCATTTGTTCACATTACCTTGCATGACTGAGCTACAATGTGCTGCCTGCCCCGCTGATACCCAGCACCATGCACCTCTGTAGAGCTATGTAAAATAGTGAATCATCATCCCCATCATCATCACTCCCAGCCTCTGTAGCACTGCCTCCTTCAAGCATCCTGAGCTCTAAAGAGTACTGCCACTCAATCCAGTCTCCACCGTCTCTAGAGTACTGACTCCTTGTCGCCCACCCCCTTTCCAGAATAGCCCCTACAGCTAGTCGGAAATTGGAATTTGCATTCCGCGGGAAATTCAGATATTTTGAATTTTGTTTTCATTCCAAATCAGAACAAAAAGCTGAAATTTTGAAATTTACCATGCAATGAAAAGTCAAAAAAAAAATTACATGTGGAACTGTCAAAATGCTTTGTTTTGATTATGCCAAAACATCATCATTATAATACAAAATATTAAACATTGTATATAAATTAGCAATGATTAATTATAATAAAGAAAATATTGAAAAATATTGTTTTAATATAATCTGAAGGTCAAAATAAAGTGAATCGAAATGATAAAGTCAAAATGAAACATTTTTACCTTACCAAAATGAACTATTTGACACTATCAATTACAAATTATTTGTTCAACTTTTTTCCATTGAAAATTGCATCAAAATCTAATCATTCCCACAAACCATTTGATTTTGGCAAAACTGCATTATCCTACAGAAAACTGTTCTGTTGAAATATTTGAGACCAGCTCTAATAGCCATCCTGCACTGCACTGCACGGCTTCTAAAGCACCATCCTTTTACAGCTCAGCTGCATTGCAGTACCAGTCCCACGTTCCTGGAGCTCTTCTAAAGCCTGATCCAAAGCCCATTGAAAACCATGAGAGTTTTATCATTTACTTTCATGGGCTCTGGATCAAGCCCACACAACATAACTGTGCTGCAATCCCTCTAACGCCATCTCTGAGCTCCACACCTTACATCAGAAACAAATTCCAGTGTGCTACTAGACTCTCTGGTATCCCCAACCTCAGAGATCCACCCCCTTTACAATACAACTGTGCTGCAGTGGTACAGCATGTTTCCAATCCTGCTAGGATATTCCCAGCCTCCTGGCTGAGGGTGAAGATACATGCTGCTGATAGCAAAGGAGTGGGAAGAACAGCTCTAACGTTATAAATGGGAGCTGTGTGATCACATCTATGAGGCAGGCAGACCATTACTTGGAGGATAGGCGGTGGCACCTTTACAGCTCTCCAACATGTGATGGAACCACATGTTGAAGAATTTGCTAATTTACTAATATCCTTATCTAGTGTCACTAAAAAAGTCTTAACACAACATTGTCATACACAGTTAAACAATGTAAAATCCGGCTATGCCAAATGTAAGGTTGCCCACATGACCATAAATGTGTCCCTTATCTGTAGAGAGACAGGCTGGGTGAGATAATAGCTTTTATTGAACCAACGTCTGTTGGTGAGAGAAACAGGCTTTCCAGCCACACAGAGCTCTTCTTCAGGTCTGGGAAAGGAACTCCCAGCATCACAGCTAAATGCAAGATGGAACAGATTGTTTAGCATACGTAATTAGAACATATTGTAAGGGGCCATTCAAGGTAGAGTGGCCCTTATCTGCAGTATGACATGGTTTTTCATCTCATGATGATATACTATTTCTCAAATAGAATATAATGTCAGATTTTTTTTCTTACAACCTTATATACACGTGTGTGGGATCTGGTAATATTTTCTTCCGTTCTTGTATATTTATACTCATTCTGCTCTTATAATAGTCCAGGACAGCTCTATTTGGAACAAAGCAATTGGCACAGCAAATCAGACCAGTGGTCTACTGAGAGTGGCTGGTGTCAGATGCTTCAGAGGAAGCTGCAAGAATCACAGGAATGGGCAACTACAGAACAACCTGCTTATAAAAGAAGTTTCTTCCTAACCCTTGTCAGTGAGGGGTGGGCTTATGCCCTGAAGCATGAGGGCTTATACCCCATATCATTTTTCTCCTTCCTACTTCACATAACTGTGGATGTTCTTGCTAGCCTTATAAATGTCTAATCCTCTTCTTTTTTTTAACCACACCGAGCTCTTGGGCTCCAAGAGTTGAGTCAAAAATAGTTCCTCTTATCAGTCTTAAATTTGTAGCCTTTCAGTTTCATTGGCTGTTCCTTTGTTCTAGTTTATTATTGTCAAGATTAGTCACTGTCTCATTCCTCATACAGCCTAATATTTGGTGTGCTCTTCTTGACTGCTGCTGCTGCACACTGAGCAGATATTTCACAGTCACAATCAGGTGTTTTCCCTGAGTGGTTACACAATTTGCAGATAGCACAATATTACCGACATTAGTCTAGACTAGAGAAGGCTGTAACGGTCTGGCCAAAGCGAGATGCCTGGCCAGCACAATGGCAGATGAAATGTAACCTTGGTAAAAACAAGGCAATGAAAGTTGGAAGGAATAATGCACATTTGTCTCCCAGTGCTTTTCCTGGGCTTCTGCAACTCCACTTTTCCTTTGCTAGGGACTCCATGCTACTAGTACAATCTAGCCCTTTGTTAGGATTTAATCAGCTTTGCAAAATGCTCACTGCACCGGCTCAGTGATTTTCAGACGCTCACAACTTTGTCAAATGGCAGGAGTTTTCCTCGGGAACAAGGCTGAGCACTGCTGCTGTATGACGCCAACTTGCACGACAAGCCGCAGCTTTCCAACTCCAATCTTTTAGGCTACATCCTGGTCAGGCCTCACCAAAGAAGGGCTGGGATTGGAGTGGACTATGAAGGCCAATTTTAGTGGAAAAGGCTAGAATAAAAGTAAGGACTACTTGGCCCCCTAACCTGGACATATTCCCTAAAGGGGCTTTCTGGGTGATAAAAGCAGCAGAAAGAGGAAGGTAATTTTGACCAGATTCGGGGTTTCCCAAAATTGTCCAGCTTGGTTAGAGCCATTCTGGGGAGCAGCCATATCATTGTGTAGCAACATTAATTTAACAGATATCTGCAGTGTTACACAACCGGACCTTGATCCTACAAAGATTTATGCACATGCTTAACTTTCTGCATTGGGAGTAGAAGCCTTGTTGAAGTCAAGGGGCCTGCTAACAGTGTATAAAATTAAGCATGTCTTTGCAAGATCAGGGCCTTAATGAGCTTAGCAAAATATACCCGCTATAATGCATGCCCAGCATGAGATTTTCAAATACTCATAACTCAGTCAAATACAAACTAATCTCCTCCATAATAAGGCTGGGAACTGCAGCTCAGTCAGAGCTATTGCTGTGCCCAATTGGGACTTTCAAATGTCAGCCATTTTGGCAATAAGGGCTACTGTAAAGGGTCACCAGGAAGAATGGAGAAACCCGTATTCTGTTCTCATTCTCTCTCAGAAAGAGTCTGAATCATTTCCATGCAAACTTTCCAAAACCGTTCACCAAGAATGGAGAAATTTAGCCCAGAAAGTGGATGTTTCATGAGTTAGGACCATCTGAAAATACAGCTTTATAATGGAAACCATTTTACCACCTTAAGTATAGTGGTAGCTGCCACTCCTTGTTATACTTCATTAATATGTGTTATAGAGTAATATACACAGAACATATTGTTTTGTTTCTGGGATTCTAATTCTTCTAGCAAGAGAAATGCAACCAAACATGAAGCAATGATAAAACTCGCCTTTTTTACCATTTAAAAATTAAAGTACCAAATGTACAAGGTTCGTAGGATTTGGAGGTGTTTGGAGCAGTGATAAGGAGATGGCTTACTTTGTTTTACAGTGGGGTCATTCTTATATATTCCTGGGAGAATTCTCAACATAGTGATAACACATAGCAGTACCTTGCACCTTCTCCTACACTAAACAAAGAAATCCTGGGTACCATTCACTCACCTGAGACCTCATTCTCAGCTGAGTAATGCTGGTCTTATACCGAAGTCACTCTACTGACTTCAAGGAGAGAGCCCAGCAGCTTCTGCTCAAAAAACCCAAACAGCTGTACATTAACAACCCCACTGGACCCAATCCTGAGCTGATTTACACTCTGTAGAATCCCACTGGACAGAATGTAATTTAGCATAGGGTTTAGTCCACTGGTATCATGACGGATGTGTTGTTTCAGTGTGGGATTGTTCTTTTTACTGCTGTGGTAGTGAGCTGGTAACCCCCACCACAGGATTTGGGTGGGATTTTTTAAAAGGAGGTAAATTGTGACTCCTCTTGGCCGAGGGAAAGCCTTTTGTAACCCTGGAAACGAACGAGACCCATTTTCCAGAACCCCACCTGAACTCTGTCGTCCTGTGGAAGTGGGCTCTCGGCCTGTACGAAAGCGGCATGGGAAAAACAAAAGCCACAGCAACAAGGCTAATAATAGTTCCAATAAATGTTCAGTGCATAATACCACAGTACGTAATTCTGAACCTGCTCGTGGGAAGTGTTGCTTATATTCATTTGCATATTAATTCCAGAGAGAAATGCTAGCTCTTTGGCTGGGATAAATAACTCCAATTGTAGTGCCAAGGTTCTTGACTGTTAAGTTTTTATTCCGTCTTCCCAGCAGACATTTCTTTTGTAACTGCCAGGGAAGTTCTGGGCCATTTGGACTCCTGCAAGGCACATGCACCTGTTTCATTGCCATTTTAGGGCAAGGGATCAGAGTCAACCAAAGGAACTGCCATGCTAGATCAGACTGGTGGTCCATCTAGTCCAGTATCCTGTCTCCAAAATTGACCAGATGTGCAAATTAAGGTCACAGAGGGGTCAAAAGAAAACTATATATTCAAATAGACTTTCATTGCATCCACCATCCTAACATCCTTTCCAGAACAGGGAACAATTGGAGACTTACCCTGTGGGAAACTGGCATGGTTGGGACACTCCTTATTGTCAAAATCAGCATTGTACAGTGACGGTGCTGGGGCGAGGGGAGATGACCCCTTGGAATAGGATGCAGCCACTAAAGATAGGGAGGGAAATTTGAGCAGGATTCAGCCTATGGGTACTGTGGCAAATTGCCGGCACTACTATGATGGGTCCCACACTTTCTCTTCTTGTGGGGGGGTTTCAGGGTGCCAGTTCTTGCCCCTGAACTGGGGTAACAGCTATCCTACTAGTATCCCAGGGAAGGGAAGTGAAGAGGGAGGGACCCGGGCCCACCCTCTACTCCGGGTCCCAGCCCAGGGGCCCTATGATAGCAGGTGAACCACTTGTACCAGTGATTCTTTCCCCTGGGCTACTTCCCTCTCCTGACCTTCAGCTTGTGGGGCTTCCTGCCTTCCCTCTGCACAAGCCAGGTGTCCCTTTACCTAGGATCTTGGTCGTCTTAGCCCGCTGCAGCACTTCTCAAAACTCTCCTCCGCTTTCCTCCAAACTGCTCTTTGTTCCACCACCAATCCACTTTGCTTCACTCATCCAAACTGCTCTCTGCTCTACCACCAAATCACTCTCCTTTAGCTCCTCCAAACTGCTCCAACTCCTCCTCACTCTGCTCCAACTCCTCCTCTGGCTGATTGAAGCAGGGGGATTTTATCAGGTGACTGGCTTCAGGTGCTCTAATTGGTTTCAGGTGCTTTTAATTAATCTACAGGGAATAAGGCTTCTCCTCATCCTAGATCACTCTCCTGCTGCCTTCTGGCCATGCTATATCACAGTACAGAAGTGGAAACTCCATGCAAATATCATTGAATACATTTACTACACTTTGAGGTGGGTTTTAGTTTTTGGTTTTTGTTGCCTTTTAAATTGATCCACTGGAAATTAAAAAAAGAAAGAATCCGCAAAGTCATTGTGTGTTCTAATGGACAATGAATGGCTTTTATGGCCATCACAAAATGCCTGCATATAAATTTGCAGATGCACAGTGAAAGGGATAAGGAAGAATGGAAATTATAAGGTAACATTTGTGATTGATGGAAAATTCTGCGTTTTACTGCTAATCATAATGAACTCCTGCTGCTTATAACCTTATTGTAATCAAAGGAGTCTATTCATTTCTCACACTGTTATGTGCACATAACTCCCATCGAAGCCAGTATGAGTTGTGTGTATGCTGTGAGTGGCAGAGAGGTCCCATACAATTAAATCATTTACTCTAGCTGCATTGTATTTGATAAGAATGGCTCATAATATCATAATTATAGCTAACAATACACATTTTAATTTAAAAGATGTATGGGCATTGGCCTCTTGGCCTTGTGTTTAGAAGGAGGGGAAAGCAGTAGTCAGAGTGCTAGACTGGGAGACTAGGTTCTTTGCTTGACTCTGCTCTGACTTGCTGTGTGACCCTGAGGAGGTCACTTAGGGCTAGTCTACACTACCCACCCGATTCGGCGGGTAGCAATCGATCTTTTGGGGATCGATTTTTTGCGTCTAATGTAGACACGATAAATCAATCCCAGAACGCACTCCCCATCGATGCCAGGAATCCACCCCAACGCGAGGCGGAAGCGGAGTTGACGGGGGAGCACCAGCCTTCGACATTGCAGCGTCCTCAGGGCGAGGTAAGTCAAGCGAGGTACGTCAACTTCAGCTCACGTAACTGAAGTTGCGTACCTTACATCGACCACACACCCCCCCCATAGTGTAGACCTGCCCTTAGCCTCTCTGCACTAAACCTTCCCATAGGTCCAGGCACACTACTCCAAAGTGGGTGGACAGGGGGTGGGTGGAGCCTAGGCCAGCACAGCTCAGCTGGCATGGGAGGTATCATAATTTGCTACTAGGATAAGCCAGCTGCAAATTACTACCCTCTATCCCATAGCAGAGAGGAATCAGGCATGGAATTGTGCCTCAACACTTGTAGGGTGACGTAGCTTGTAGACCAACCCTTGCTCAGGTCTATGCCCCTTCTAGCCCTATTTGAAAAACGTAGCGCGAAAACACCTTCTTCCTTCTCACTCCTCTGTTGGCAGTGAGCTGGACAGAGCCTTAAAGAGCCAACACTGAGAACCAAAAACTACTTTTAAAAAATAAGACCAAAATGTGCAAATCCCTGATGAAATTCATAGATTTATTAAGTCCACAAGGGAACATTATTATCATCCATTCTGACCTCCTACATAAGAGGTCATAACTGCACATTGAACTACAGCATATATTATAGAAAAGTATCCAAACTTGATTTAAAGACTTCAGATGATGGAGAACCAGCTAAGTAGATCCAATGATTAATTACCCTCACTGTTAAAAATGTGTGCCTTAAATCCATTTTGAGTTTGTCTAGCTTCAACTTCCAACCATTGAATTTTGTAATGTCTTTGTCAACTAAGTAAAAGAGCCCTCAACTATCAGATATCTTTTCCTTATGTAGGCATTTATACAAAGAGTTGGTCAAAAATGTTTAGACAGAACAATTTTCCCATCAGAAAGTCAAAACATTTTGTGGTAATGTATAGATTTCATTGGAATTTTCAACAAGAAATTATCTAAACACTTCATTTTGATATGGTCAGAACACTTTGTTTCAACTTTATAGTTTAGACTTTTATTTTAGAATAGAATATAGTTTAAATGTGCAGATACGATACTATACTATACTATATAGTTGAAAGGATAAAGTCAAAATAAAAAGGTTCCAAAATGAAATATTTCAGAAATTGTGTTCAGTGTTAAATTTCAACATTTTAACTTTTCATTCTGATTCTAAACAAAAGCACATTTTTGAAATGTCAGAATTTCCCACAGAACAGAAATTCCATTTCCAGCAAGCTATACTTACAGACCATGATCAAGTCACCTGTTAACCTTCTCTTTGATAAATTGAATATAACGTATCACCTCTCATAACCAGTAATATAACAGCCAATGCTTCATCCTCTGCATGCCAAATATAAAAACCATCATTCGCACTGTAAGGAAAAAAGAGCCAAAATATTTATGTTTAGGTGCCTATAGTTAATCAACCTATGTAGATAATTAAATAACCGGGGCTGATTTTCAGATGCGTCTGAGCACCCACAGTTCTCCGTGAAGTCTTCAGTGCATAGCACTTCTGAAAATCTGGTCATCTACTTCGGTGCCCAAATACATATTTAGGTCCTAATTATAGGACCTCAAGTTTGAATATTTGGGCCCTGGTGCCTAGATATTAAGGTGATGGGCACTTTCGAAATACCTTCGATGGACAGAAAATGGATATTATTAATATTGTTTACATGCTCATATTGCCTAGAGCAACGGTTCTCAAACTTTAGCAACCCGATGACCCCCCTTTTGATTTAAAATTTTTCAGGGACCCCCAAGCCTTTCGCTCAGCCCTTGCTTTGCCCCCTTTCCTGAGACCACGCCCCTGCCCCGCCCCTTCTCCTAGGCCCCTGCCCCCACTCAATCCATCTCCCCTCCCTCTGATACTCAGTCTTCCCCACCCTCATTCACTTTCACCAAACTGGGGTAGGGGGTTAGGATGCATGAGGGGGTGCAGGAGCTGGGAGAGAGTTTGGGTACAGGAGGCTGTGTGGGGTGCGGGCTCTGGGAGGGAGTTTGGGTGTGGGCTCTGGGCTGAGACAGAGGATTGGGGTGCAGGAGCGGGTGAGAGGTATGGTTCTTACCTCAGGTGGCTCCTAAAAGCGACCAGCACATCTCTCTGGCAATGGTTCCTAGGCAGGGGAGTCAGGCCGCAGGCACCGCCCCCGCATCTCCCATTGGCTGCAGTTCCTGACCAATGGGAGCTGCAGAGTCAGAGCTCATGACGGAGGCAGCGCACGAAGACCCCCTACCTCCCCCGGGGCTGCAGGGACATGCTGGCCACTTCCGGTAGCATTGCGGAGCCAGGGCAGGTAGGAAGCCTGTTCCCCGGTGTGCTGGGAGGGTGGGGGAGGAGTTTCTCAGCAGGGTCTGTGGACCCCAGTTTGAGAAACACTGGCCTAGAGACTCCAACCAAAATCAGGGGCCCATTAGGTTCAGTACATACCCATAGTTAGAGACCACCCCTGCCCTAAGAGCTTACAATCTAAATAAATAGGACAAAGAATTGGAGAGGAAGCATAGGTGAAATGACTTGCCCAGGGGCATGCAGCAGGGCAAGGCATAGAACCCAGGTCTCCTGACTCCTAGTCCTGTGACCAGACAGAGGGATAGAAAGAAAAGTGACTGTGGTTCATAAGAAACTGACTCAAGAAAGTGCTTAACCAAGCAGTCATCTTGCTCTCAATGAGGACAGGTCACAATCTTCACTGAGTCCCAGTGGGGACCCGATCCCAGAGATGAGCGCTGAACACACTTACTGGATCGGGCCCTGCAGGTGAGTTAGGTGGAGGAACATCTATCTTCCCCCAGACTGAATACTGCTCTGAGACTTAGGTGTCGGAACAGTGACAGTGAAGCTGCAGCATGCATGCGCCCAGGCCCGAGGAACTTCTACTGCAAACATTTAGGCCCCTATAGCGTTTGGTGGCAGCTGAGCAGGGGCTTTGGGAATCTGCCTGATTCTGGAATTTAGGCGTCTGAAGTGGCAGGTAGATGTCACCTCGTTTTGTGAATCTAGCCTTGGGTTGTGTGTCGGTATCAGTATATAATAAAGCATTCTGGAATCCTTTGGATGAAAGATGAGTGGAAGATATTTATAGTAGCTATTCTAATAATTTTCTCTATTGGCCACAGGAGCTTTTAAACAAGTATGCAACAAAGTCACTATCAGAAACAATCTTAGGGGTAGATTCTGCAAGCACATATTACCAGGCATGGTGCTTTCTCCTCTGTGTAGCCCCATGGAAGTCAGTGGGACTATTTACAGTAGTAAGTGTGCTCTCAGTATTAAGAACCTGATTCTTACCTCCACTAAGACCCCTTTACACCACTCTGGCAGTGTACAGGGGCCTTTAAGTGAGTGTAAATGTAATTTATGCCCTCTTTACAGCTCCTTTACGCTGCTAGAATTGTGTAAGAGGGACTTAGTGTAAATGAGAATCAGACCCTGTGTGTTTTCAGGATCAGGCACTTATTCTGAACAGACACATTTTTACCTGATAACAGGCAGTACAAATTATTATTCCTACTATTACAATTGTAACAATTGCCACCAGGGGAACTTCCTAGAGTGGGATTAGATGAAGAAATTATCTTTTTGTGGTAATGGATAGAACCTGCATGTACAGGGGCATCTCAAAGGCGTCTGCTCCTTTTGTATGAAATTATAGGTGGTTCTTTACACGCCTCTGATAAATTATGTTCTCAAGTCCAGATGTGATGATGCCTGTGTATAATCTTATTAATTTCCTTTGAATAAGTAGAAAAAATATTAACCAAAGGCACAAAGGACACATACTGTGCTCAGTCTTATCTTTGCAGCTCAACAGGTCAGCTCTCTCAGTCTCCAGAACCTCTTCTTTTGGAAGCCTGGAGCCTCAGCCTCCTCCTTCTCCGGAAAATGTTTACTCTCTCTTAGCAATCAGATTCTCAAGGGCAACTTCTTCTAACTCACAATGACTGGAAATACGGTAAACTAACCAACGAAAGCTGACAGTGAGCAAGTGATTATTTCTATCAGGAGGGTTCCGTATAGTGTTGGAGATAAAGCGTTCTCACTTTAACATCTGAAAGCAAAAAATCCACTCTAGCTTTATCAACGTAGTGTTTGAATCTTTCCACAGGATGGATGCTGTGCAAAGAGATGATAGCCTAAATATCCTGTAACAGCTCTCTCACATTAGCCACTCTCCACTTGGTGTTTGCGCTGCGCTATTGTTTACTGTTTAGCCTCACGTCTGTGGTCACTGCAGTGTGGTCAGGACGTGATGCAGCAAATGACAAACACATGCAAGCAGTGCCATTGACTTCAATGAGAATAAGTTCACGCTCAAGTACCTTGCGGAATCAGGACCTACGTGTTTTGCAGACATGTTTGACAAATGAGCCCCAGTTATGAAGCGTTTACATTCTATGGCACTGAGCGTGCAAACGCTTATGTACACGAATGGTCCCATTGACCTCAGAGGTACTACTCCTATGCAGAAGATTACTCATGTGCAGACATACCTCGGAGGATCCGGGTCTCAATCCTTGTGTTGAACTGTACTATACTGAGCCGTATTCACTGGCGCCTTTAGAAACTGTGTGAGCACTTTGAGGCAGGGATTCTGCTATTTGCTCTGTGCTTTTCCTCAGGACACATCTATGATACTGTATCAATAACCATTTATAATAAGGTGCTAAACTTATCTCTGGGCATAAACTGCATGCACAAAATGCAAATGGTGGAAGTAAGCAGGGCATGTGGGGGTGACTGGAGTCACCACTGCATAGAGCCTCCCATCCACCCCATCTCGGGGGATGGGTTTTGACATACAGGTCCCATATAGGCTATTTCAGCCACCTGGGTGGCATGCCTTGGGCAGAGTGACTATGGAGCTGATCCATCGTCTGGGCAAGAGGATTCCTCCCTCTCTGCTCATCTCATCTCCCTTTTCATCTCCCCAGCTACGCAGCCTGGGCAATGGGGCCCTAAATACAAGTCTCCTTGGGGCAATACAATAGAAACATTCAAAACTATACACTAAAGCAGCATCATTACCCTCAGACCCAGAGCCTGGCTCCAGTGGGGCTCCCTGGGAAGTGTGATGGCAGGAAATACTGCCTTCTGGGACGTTCCAGCAAAGCGGGAACCCACCAGCGTGTTCAGAGGACCTGACATGAAACGAAAGGGAGGTTCTCAATCATTCACATGCAGAATAGCACCCTCCATCTGACTTGTGGGGGACAATTCTGCACATTGTACTACAGGGAATGGAATTTGCTGTTCTTATTTGCAGGTCACCTTTAAACAATTGCATGTGATCCATGCAAGCCTCCCATCAACATGCCATGATCAGCCTGGTCTATCGGACCCCACAGCTGCTCCTCTTTTTTGCAGGGGCATACTCATTCATGAATCTAAAAGAGTTTTTGCATGAAATCATCTCAGTTAATAAAACACAACAGATCATCCTAATCTCCTGAATTCAAGTAGTAATTTAGAGCACTGATTCCATCAGAATGAGGAAGGGAGATAGAAAGACTTGGGCAGGAAGGCCAGCTGGGTAATGAATTTTTGTAATGTAGTTATTGAGAAAGTACTGCAGTGAGAGACTGTTTATACTGGGGATTTTTTCCTCCTCATTAGCTATGGACAAGCTGCTGCCTGAGATTTCATACAGGAAGGAGTTTTAGGAATCTACATATTCTTGGCTATGTTTGCTGCCTTTGGTCTGTGCCAGAACTCCTACTGAATGTTAAATCTCTCATCTAACTATGCATTTCTAAAGCACCTATTGCCATAGTATTGAGACAACATTGGTAGTTACTGTCAACTCATTCTTTTTAAACAAGTACAAAGTACATTGACGCCATATTTAAATGCTAGCTAAGTTAGACTGGAGATACACTGCAAACATGTATGACTTGTTTCATCCCAAAGGATGAGGGGGCTTGTGCAGCCTAACCCATTGCCATTTTGGCATCCATCAGCTAAGGGACTAAGAGTGAGCAGCACCCTATGAGTTGATGAGAAGTGGAACCTCTTGGCCTGAAAACCCAGAGTAGATGGAAATGACTATAGGTGAGAAGCCTGCTATTATTCCTATTTCACATCTGAGTCACAGAGAGGCTAAGTGACTTGCCCAAGTTCTCACAGGAAGTCTGTGGCAAAGCAAGCACCTGATCCCTTATGGAACTGGAAAGGTAATAAATAATAACGAAGGGCCTGATTCTGCCATCCGTACTCATTTATTCTTGAATAGTACTTTACTAGGGAGTACATTGTGACCCAGGCCTGAACATTCATGCAATGTATCCCACCCATCCTCCGTCACAGCCACACAGGACCTGCCCAGATGTTCTGTCCAGGAACAGTATGGACAGCTGAGTCCACCCAGTTGATACGCCACCTCACCCCCAGCAAGTTGTCAGGGAGGAACCTGGTCAACAATAGAAGGGGTGCGGCATAGGCAGAGCCATAGATTCTCCCACTCCATCTATATTCTTCCTCTGTTAGATGAAACAGGAGCTCTGGAGGAGCTGTGACTTAGGGAGTGTCTCTGAGTCACAATTCCTTGCCAGGGCTGTTCCTGGGGCATCAGCGCTCCATGCCACCTGTTTCTGAGAGTGAGCTCTCAGTCTAGCTCTGTGCGAGCCATCTCACTTAAACCAAATGCAGCCACTCACGGTAGGAAGGCACAATCCAACATGAGACAGAACTGGGGTCCCAATTCCTTAAATCTCCACTTGGTTTTCTTTGGGACCACACATACACCAGAACCTCAATTTTATGAACACCAGTCTTATGAATGACCAGTGATCTCTGAACCATTCTTCCCAAAGAAGGGGGAGGAGGGCAAAAAAAAAATCACATAAGGAAAACGATGTGGATGAAGAACAAGTCGACGTCTCTTCACATTCCGATGCCTTCAGTGCATTGGACCTGGTTTAGCAGAGATTTGAGGGATGAGGAGAAAGTGATGCTGTGCCCCATGCTGCAACTTATGCAACATACCTACTGTAATTTTGAGATGTTGAATTTTAGGAATGTTTCAATTTTAGGAATGCCTCAATCCCCAGTTAGTTCATAACATAGGTGTTCTACTGTATTCCTGTATCCCTGATAGTAAAGTAGCAGTCCAATTAGTGACAAATTAGTTATTTCAGGATATTCCACCCCCATCCTCCTGGACAAGTAGAAACTCTATAAGTCTTGGGAATCATTTACTTTTAGTTCCTGCTACACTCTTGGCCAAACAGCCATTGAGCCTGTGTGCACAGCTCCCTCTGCTGGCTATCGGCAAGATGTGCCTCTTCACCTGTGGCCCCTACACATCCGTGAGTCGAGTGGATAGCTATAAATGAATTAGCAGCAGCACAGTTACTTGGATTTTGTTTTAATTAATCACAGATTGAGCAGCAAATGAACCACTAAGCGGAAGGAGCGAGGGGGAGGCAGCAAGAGCTGAGGAGAGTGCTGGCTCACGGATAAAACTCCCCGATTGAAGGGGTGATGTGGGCAATGAGCCAAGGGAAGTTTAGCTTCTGACGAGGGGCTTGCTACTATTAAAATCCCTGCTCCCCACTTCTCCAGGAATGCCAGCCATCACCCGCTGCCCAAGACAGCTGAATCTTTTCCAAAGCGACTGACTGCCATGTCACAATGAACTACGACCAAAGTGGGGAAACAGGCAGCAGGAACGGCTTGCAGTCTTTAAAAGACAAAGATCCCAACTGCATGTCATTGTCCCTCCCTAGTGATGAAGAAGGATGGGGGGGAAAGGAATGCAGGGTTTTAAACACCTAACAGAGCATGAACAGAGGGCCAGATACCCCAGCTCATCAGAGCCACATCCCACTAGGGACAGGATGAAAAAACAATGGCATGTTAATGACACATGGATGTCTGCATCCACCGTGTGTCACTTCTCCTATATTTAGAGTGCAAGCTCTTTGGGGGCAGGGGTTGTCTTTTTGTCCAGTGCCTAGCGCAATGGTCCATGCCTGGGACCCTTAGGCACTACGACGATACAAAGAATAAATAATAATATGCTCCTCTGCCAGCTACTTTGTGATGAGTGAGAGCTGCATGGACATACCTCGAGCCCGGCCTTGGAAGAAATACTGCCCACTGAATCCTGGGTTTTCCCGCCAGGGCCCAATTGAATGGCTTTGCGAAAGAGGGGAAGGGGGACTTAGATCTGTGTTAGCCAGCCTTGACCCATAGCATCTATTCTGTTCTGTTGAAATAAATCAGATTACTGTTAAAATGAACCATGTATCCCAACTGTAGACAAATAACCCTATTTCCAGCATGAAAACAATGCATCTCAAGAGCCTAACCTCTTGTACACCTATCCCTATGAGACTGTATTTTTCATTGAGGCATTCCTCTGCTACATATTAAAATACGGAAGCTGGCCGTGCCAGTAGCTCACTCCTTGAGCGGGGTGTCTCACTGGACATACGTGACTCCAGTGGTCCAGGATCAGCACTGACTGCCTATTGATCTCTGGGTGGAGTTTAAGGTGATGGTTGTGACGGTGTTCCCCATAAAACTTTACGGGGAGATGCTTATAAATGTATATATGTAACTAGAATATGTTTTATGCTACATGTGCCATGTAACATATCTCTGTGAAAGTTATGACCTACTGAATTTACTCCTCCTGTTTGTATGCATGTATCATTGTTGTAGTTGGAGTTATGAAGATTGGTTTTATATTTGCTGGTTTTGTACATAGCCTTTGTAAGTGCATGGGATCATCTTTGGAGCAAAGAATGCCTGTTAAATGCGAGCACTTGACAGACAAAAGACTTTGCAGACCCCAATCCACATTGGGGCCAGGTCTGGAATGCAACTGGTTAGACTGGTTAGGGCGCATGGGCAGGTGACTTGCCCATGTGATCCCAAAACTCCAGGGCAACTGGATCCTACGCAGGGAAAGGAAGAGAGGCTATAAAAGCCCTGGCAAGACCCTTCCATTTTGGCTTCAGCTGGCTAAAGGGAGAGGGTCTCCACCCCCCCAAGCACATTCCTGAGGGGAACTGAACAAAGGACAAAGACACTAGGGGGTGCGGCTACTGGACCTAGGCTAATTCTACAGCCTGTAAAAAGGAAAATATCCGAATCTGGTGAGGCTTTTATCTGTGTTAACTTTGAATAGACGTAGACGTGCGTGTTTTATTTTATTTTACTAAGTAACTTGCTTTGTTCTGTCTGTCACTAATTGAACTCACTTACATCCTATTTTTTGTACTTATTAAAATCACTTTTTACTTATTAAGTTTCCTTGAGTACGAGTTAGTGCAAAGGGAGAGCAAACAGGTGTGCATACTTTCTATCTGTGAAATAGAAAGCGAACTGTTTATGAGTTTACCCTGTATAAGCTTTATACAGGGTAAAACGGATTTATTAAGGGTTCGAGCCTCCTTGGAGTTGAGCAGCTGGGTGTCAAAGGCAAGAGCGCTTCCAGGGGCCTTACAGTGGTGAGTGGACTTGGTTCGGACCTGGGTCTGTGTTTGCAGCAGATCAGTGGAATCTGGCTCAAAACAGACAGGATTCGGGAGTCCCAAGCTGGAAAAGGCCTGGAAGCAGGGGCAGAAGCAGCCTTGGCACACCAGGTGGCAGCACCAAGCAGGTCTCTGTGGCCCCAACCCGTCACAATGGTTATGACCTATAAAGCCCCAAATGACCTGCCTACCTGTGAGATAGTCTCTCTCCCTGTGCCATACTGCTGCAGCTGCAGCTAGCAGAGGCATTCAAGCTGGATTCCCACTCATAATAAAATAAAGGGAGATACCAGCAGGTGTTCTCTGGGAAGGCCGCAGGACTTTGGAATTTGCTCCCCCTTTGATCTGAAACAGCCTGACCTTGATGACTTTCTGGACATGCCGTAAAAGGTTTTTAGGTAACAGGGTCGAGGGTGCGTTTCAGGGGGCTCATGAGCTAAAGGGGGATGTTTGCTGCCTTGACTTCTTGACTGGCTGAGTTAATTCCTTAGTTGTATATGGTTATGTAGCTGTATATTCTTGCTGATGGGTGCTCGTCATGTGCAACTGTAGATCTAACTGATTGTTAGAACACCTAGAACATTTTCCAGGGGTGTTTTTTTAATGGATATTTAATATCTATACTCAGGGCTTGTCTACACTTGAAATGCTACCGCAGCACATCTATAGCACTTCAGTTTAGACATCACCTATGCTGACGGAAGGCGTTCTCCCATCAGTATAGGTAATCCACCTACTCAAGAGGCAGTAGCTAGGTCTATGGAAGAATTCTTCCGTCAACATAGCACTGTCTATATGGGGACTTAGATCAGCTTAACTACGTTGCTCAGGGATATGAATTTTTCACACCCCTGAGTGATGTAGCTGGGTCAATCTCATTTTCTAGTGTATACCAGCCAAATAAAATATAAACGCTGAGTCCAAAGTATATGTCACCAGAAGCCCAGAGCTCAAAACACAACCTTAGAAAATGTACAGCTTAGATGCCCTTCATGCTTTCTCACACTTGGGTACCAATCAGGGCCGGCTCTAGGATTTTTGCTGCCCCAAGCAAAAAAAATTTTGGCCGCCCCCCGTTTTTTTCTTGTTCCCCCCACTCCCGGCCCCACTTCAACTCCGCCCCTTCCCAACCCCTTCCCCAAATCCCTAGCACCACCTCCTCCCCCGCACGTTCTGCATTTCCCCCACCCCAGCTCACCTCCGCTCTGCCGTCGCTCAGCTTCTCCCCCTCCCTCCCAGACTTTCAAGCCTGGGAGGGAGTGTTCCCCTCCCTCCCAGGGTTGTCACGTGCAAAACAGCTGTTTCGCGTGCGGCCGCTGCTCGGCTTCTCCCCCTCCCTCCCAGGCTTTAAGCCAAGCGACAGCGGCATGCGAAACAACTGTTGCGCGTGCGGCAAGCCTGGGAGGGAGGGGGAGAAGCCGAGGAGTGGTGGCGGCGCAGAGCAGAGGTGAGCTGGGGCGGCCGGGGCACATTTCTAGGGGCGGCATAGCTGGCGCCAGAATGCCGCCCCTAGAAATGTGCCGCCCCAAGCACCAGCTTGTTTTGCTGGTGCCTAGAGCCGGACCTGGTACCAGTGAAAAGGAGACACTGACCCAGCCTGGTACAGCTGCCTTTGTAATCAATGGGGCTTTTCCGGTCCTGAGTGCCCAGCATTTCAGTTTTATTTAACAATGAGAGTGAAAATGTATTCTTCAGCTAGAAGTCAGGATGCTTTGATACAACATATTAATTCAAATTCCTTTTATTGTCCTTGGAGGCAGAGCTCTGTGGATTTAGTAGAAATTATAGATAAGGAATTTTATGAGAGGGAGAGGAAGGAGGTTAGCCTTACTGAATGTGTTACTATTGATAGCCAAGTGAGAGATTATCTCTATTGCTAATAGAGCATTGATTTAGAGCTCATTGATTTTGGAACTGAAAATATGAGTTGGCTCTCTGTGTTACTCACCTGTAACCTAACAGAGTGAGTCAAATACATGCTTTTGAAGTAGCGGAAGGTGGGCAATTAGGACCAAATCCTAATCTGATCTAATCTACATCATCCTGGTATCCAAATGCAAACCAAATTACAAAAGAATTCATAAACACTGCACTGCATTTTCCCCCCTACCTTGTAACATGTCAAGCAAATGTGTAGGGTAATTTTTAAAAATTATTTGCTATCCACAGGGAAGTGCTTCTAGAAAAGCTAATGTAAAACCTTGCCTACCTTTGCAGAGCAGAGATGGACATTGCTGCATGGTCCCAGAACCAAATTAAGACACAGGCATGCACCTAGGGCCTTAGCTCTGATTAGATGACATCAGAATCTCCGACTTCATGCAGAAAAAGGGTTTCTGGGCCTCCTGGTTGTGAAGAGAAACTAGAAAAGGCAAGCTGAGTGTAACTGGATGCAGTGATGTCTGCCTGAGTCTGCAGACAGCCTCCAATAGAGGGAGAATCAGCAGCTAGAGCTGGTTGGGAAATTACTTTTTTCCCCCAATGAAAAATAAGGATGAAAATGAAAAAGGTTTTGTTTAGGTCAAAAAATTTCTTTGAAAATGTTCAGGTGTTCTCAGAAATCTGAAAACGTCGTAGTTTTATGCACGTGAAAACTGAACATTTAAAATTTTAGGGCTTTCAGACAATTTTTTTATTTTTGGCATCCTAACACTAAACCGTTGCTGGTCTTCAGGTTTTCATTTTTCACACACTCCTTCCCGCACCCCACCCCTCCCTTTTTTTTCGGGGATGAAAACAGACAATTTCTGTGAAAATTTCCATTTTGTCCAGAAAACCCCCCAAAATCCACAACCGATTTTCCACCAAAAGAACATTTGGACAGAACGTTTTCCTCCAGCTCTAGCAGCAGCAGCCACGAGAGCTGCATGGCCCCACCCCCACCAGTAGCGCAGAGCAGGACTCAAAGGAAACCTGGCTACCAATACTGCCAGGCATGAAGGAGCCATTGTCACCACTAGAGTTCCATGTGGGGGTGTAGCTAGGGCCCCCAAAAAGCCCTAATCAGGCCCTTCATGGACCAGCTGTCCTGTACGCCGTGGCCACGGAGCCTAGGTATTTCCCAGCTGCCTTCCTGTGCCCGCACAGGGGGGACAACAGAAACTTTCTGCAGTTGGCCAGCATGGTCCCTTGCTCACATGCAGAGTCACAGGTCTGGGCACTGGGTGTGTGCAATCTCTCCCTGACTTAGGGAGGGGTGATGGGTTCCCACCAAGCCCAACCCAGGGGTCACCCAATCAACAGCTCCAAAACAGAGCTGTCAGCCAGGAGTGCGGTTTGAGGCCTTCGGGCTGAAGAACACTCTTTCGTCCTTATCAGATGAGGGGGGACACAGGCCCTGCAGTACCCCTTCATGCCTTCCCCCCTGCCTGACAGGGTACCTATTTGGGGAATCTAGTCCTTCTCCTGCTTTCTCTTCCCATCCACCACAGTAGCACCATGGCATTTACTGAAGTCACATGGTTTCAGTAACCCCTGGGAGCTCTTAACAGACAAAGAGAAGGGACTGAGACCCACAGAGCGAGCGTCTCTGGGCTGTGGAGGATGAAGGGCACATGCAGATGAGTTACTCTTAAGTCACTTGATTGGCTCTGGTTGTGGAGCAAGCCCTTTCCCCTTCCATATTAGCCTGCTGACCCTCCTCATGACCAGTCGGTATGTGATCATGTAACTAAGGACAGTATCATAGTGCACGTGTACAGGCAACCTTAATTCTGGTATTTCCCAACTTTCCAGTGCTTAACTTTTCAGCCTTAGTTTATAATGTTCTTTGAAGGCAGTTGTCTTGTATGTCATCTTACAGATAAAATGCAAACGGTGTACTTGATGCAGGGACAGTAAGACCCACAGCTAAAGCATCACTGCTTTTGTTTTGTAGATGGCAGGAGAGGAAAGCTGTTATGCCTACGCAACTTCATAGCCTGGATCGGGCGGCTGGTTCATCAGGGTGAAGCGCCTGAAGTGTATAAAGGAAACTAATTTAAATCACTTCTGCTCTTAGAGAAATGGGGGCGGGTTGGCTCCTGCTCGGAATGTGTTTTCATGTTTAGAATGTGCGACGGCAGCCCCCTTGGCTGACGTGCCGGGAACTGAAGCAGGGACCTCCAGAGCTAAAAGCGTGAGCAGCTGTAGCTTGAACTCTACAGCCACGGCTTTTTAGCTGCAGCTGTAACAGACTCACCTCCCCTGCAGAGCAGGCGCAGCGCGGAACACGTAACACACAGCCACCAATGGGTCACAGATGCACCTACCTAAACTTTAAGTATATGGGCAATTAAATGAATGCAAATATTGCAAAACATAATCAGCCAACAGAAGTGAAAACCCAAGTCCGCCCTTTACTCAGTTACATCAAGAGCCTCCACATCCAGCCGGACTATTCATACCCACTCAACAGACCCCTGTGCTTCTTCATATTTAAATGGATGGCTTGCCATTATCCCCAGGAGTGGTGACATGCTGCTTCCAGCCAGTGATCCTCTGAGCCACAAGCGCCCCTCCTGCCCCTGCCATTTCAGCCTGTGATCTCTCTCCCTCCGGAGATAAGACAAGGAAGTTGCTTAATGGGGTCCCCATGGGATATTACAGGGAGGTGCAGGAGTGAGGAAAAACGTCAGCACATAATTCGTGATTTGCCTCAGGCAGAAGGGGACCAAAAAAGAAAAGGGTCTTCTCCCTAGAGTGGACTAAGCAGGAGATCCCGCTGGAACCCATCAAAGAAAACCAAACACGGAGAGTCTAGGAATACTGTGCACTTCACATTCTTCTGAACATCCCTAGGGAGAGGCTGGGGGGATTAGAACTTCCTAAAGGAGGAAGAGGGGGGCTGCATTATGAAGAAAGCAACAGAGAGATGCATATTCTCCCCAGCAAGGGACAAGAGTCTCCTTTGGTTGGTTTGTGTGTCTTTCTGACCTGCTACAATTGATTTAATTTCCATTTAAAGACAAAGTTCTCTCCCAACTTGCGTTGGAAGGTAGTGGATTGCTTTCTTGTCGTGGCAGTTTGCCAGCTGGTCAGCCTGACATAACTTTCCCTGGCAGAGACTGAAATGTTGATGCATTGTCTACATTTGGAGGTGACATTTTTCTCGAGCTTTCATAAGCAGAACTAATGGAATCACTAACGTGCAATCTCTTTGGTTCCTTCTTGGAATTTCAGCTGAGTTTTAGTACTTCTGAAAGTGAAGCCTTGACAGCACTGGTGGCTGCCATCTGAAGTGTGGATAAGCCCTATGCAAGACCGAAACACGTGGGGCTCTGCCATTGTTCATCATTCCTGACCCACAGAACCCCCCGCGATTCCATCCTGGGACCCCACATGGCTCTGCCAGTGCGCCTCACTCCTGACCCAGCAGTGCTTCCTGGTATTCAGGCCTGGAACCCCACACAGCTCTGCCAAAGCACCTCACTCCTGCCCTGCAGCATCCCCAGAAATCCCAGTCCTGGAAACCCCCAATGGCTCTGTCACTATACCTCCCATTCCTAACCCTGCAGCGCCCCTTGCTATTATAGGTCTAAAACTGCCACCATATGACTCTGCCAAAGCATCTCAAACCTCCCTTGCAGTATTCCCTGCCAGAGCTGGCGTTCCCACGCCTAGGGCGCCAAGATTTGGGGGGCGGCTGCATCCTGGCTCCGTGGGACAGCCGCCGCGAGCCGCCCTGCTGCCCCCCCGCTCAGCGCCTGAGCGGGAAGCAGCGGAGCAACCGCCGCAAGTCACCCTCCTCCCCCCCGCTCAGCACCTGAGTGAGGAGCCAGGGGGCAGCCGCGGCGAGCCACCCCTGCCCCGGGCTCCCCGCTCAGCTCCCGCGGGTCACGGTGCGGGGAGGGCTGAGCATCCACAGGGGGAGGCTGAGCTCCCACGGGCAGGGAAGCTGGCTCGGGGGGGGCGGGGCAGGGCTGGTGCAAGGAAGTTTCGCCTAGGGCACGAAACTTCCTTGCACCAGCCCTGCTCCCTGCTATTTCTGGCCAAGACCTACAGGTGAACTTGGACAATACAGATTATCCCTGACTTGCAGCACACCCTGCTATTCCAATGTAGGGTCTCTCCACTCCAGCAACAGCCATTGATGCTTAACTGGTGCTCTAGAAATGAGGATGAGAACATTCAACTCATTACATTTGTGGCATAAGTAGAATTTGAACCCATTATTCTATCGATAATAAGAAAGTACAAATGAGTTACCATCCTTTTGAGAAGGGCAATTCGCTACCACGTGGTGCTTCGGAAAGGGCTGGATGTCCACAACCACCACTACAAACATCAACGTCAGAGTTTGACATGCTGTAAAATTATTTTAAATTGCTCCAGTTGCGTCTCAGAGCATGGCGACACTGGGGTGTAAAGAGGTCAGGACAGTCCCCAGCTCCTTTTGTGCCCTCTACGGCAATCTGAAAAGGCCATGTCCACAGGAGTTCAGTTACTATTACCTGACTGAAGTGCTGACTCTTTAATAGCCCTCCCTTACTCTCCGTTCTTCTCTGTCCTGCAAAATTGCAAAAGCTGGTGTGTGAGGATCAGGACTGTCTTGCCTTTTTCGTGGATGGCACAGGTAGATCAGACTCTGGGTTTCTCACTGTGCCAAAGAGCTACAGGAGAATATCACACGGACATCAAGGGAATCCAGAATTGCACCTACCCAGCTGCTTGAGGGATCTCCCTCTCTCCCTGTGCCATCCAGCTATGGTGCAGTCATTCCAGCTGTAGCTCACTCGGTTTAAAATGGAGGCAGCTGAAGCAAGGCACTATCACACCCCTGTTTGTTTGAAACAGCCCAGATGTGTTGCCCTATAGGGCATATGGCAAAGCCCACCAATTCTCTTCAGCTTTGGTGGGAAGTGAGTGGAAAGCAGTGAAGTTTAAGTCATGAGGGAGGGGGACCTCCTCTCTTGCTTGGTCATTTCTGGCCACGGGGGGTTAGGAGATATTGGATTTATCATTTTTAAATACTTGACAAGGGTACGTAGCTCTCTGTCCATCCATCTATACACTTACATGGCTTTCCTCACCATAGTATCGGAGACAAGATCCCAGAACTATGCTCTTTTACTTTTTGTATAAATCAGAAGGAGGAAATAAAAACATTGCATATTAGCAAGGCGCTCAGATCTCAGGCAGACATCAAAGGGAACATATGGTTCTCCACCCCCACAAAATCTCTCCGGAATATCAAAAGAATGCCATCTCTTCCTCATCTCCACCCCTCCCCAGATTTCACATGAATATCAGAAGGCTCTTATGCCTCTGGATCTCATGCAAATAAGAGAAACATTTCACAGCCTAGGATCTTATGTGAATATATCAGAGGGAGTCTTGCACACCTGGATCACACATGACTATCAAACAGATATTCCCCTCCTCCTCCCCCAGTCACATGCTGCTATCAAAGGTACATTCCCTGCCCCCTTCACGTGAATCCCTTTGATTTCATATGGATATCAGAAGGTGTCCCATACTTCTGGAACTCATATGGCCCCTGGAAGGCTTCCCATCCTCAAAATCTCAAGCTTATAACAGAGAAAAATCAAATCTTTAGTTAGAGGGAGCCTGAGGCATGGATCACAAATGGATACAGAAGAGGCTATCCCATGGATTTCACAAAGTCACCAGCATGATTCCTCTAGATCTCAGTGAGCAGATGCAGTCCCCTGAATATCGCATGACCATCAGAGGGATTCTCCTTGAAACTCACATGACTGTCATAGGCATACCCCGCTCCACCCCCAAATCTCCATACCAGATCTTACCAGGAAGCCTGGAAAATGCACCCTGCCTTGACTTCTCCCTGTCTCCGGTGATTGTCAATATACCCTTTGTGCTGAGTTTTATAACCTCTTCAAAGCCCAGGTTCTCTCTGAAATGATTACTCACAAAGGCAAAGGTAAACATGGGTGACGCTCAAAATTACTTCATCTAATACTTGAGTCCTTTCTTTTCAGTTAAATCCTTCCTATAGCATGTACCATTCTACCAGCCCCAGAAGCCCATGCTGAAGCCACAGACATAGTCACACATTAACAATCTATAAATAGAACAAGCACTGTTTGCTCAACCAGTTAGACTCTCTAGCACCTTTGCAAAGGATTAACCCTCATAAAAAAATATGAATAGGTTTGGGCAGGCATTCGGTGACAGGGATGAGAGCAGAATTGATTTGCCACAGTGTTTGCCCAGCCCTATGTAAAATAACAATGGTTGGAAATAAATGGAATATGTCAAATGCTAGTTCGGCTGGGAATTAAATGGGCAAAGTTGGGTGGTGTTTGGATGTGATGCTAACTTTTGACACAGCCTTCAGCTTATCTGGAAGTGGTGACAGAAGTTGAAGGTCACATAATGGCTGCTCTGTTTGCCTTCACGGTTTTGCTTAACAACCAGTACCTAAATTACTGCTTGCGAAAATGTAGTGTATGAAAGATGCAGCAAAATAAACCAAATCCTTACATGGTAAGTAAGCTGGTTCTGAACAGCTGCCTAAAGCGCTGGGAAGAAGACCATGGTTGAGAGCTCCATTTCTCTGGCACAATGGAAATTTCTGCCATAAGGGTAAAGCTCATCGGTGCGGTAGGTTCTAAGGGCCATCACAAACCTCACCCTCCTCCACTCTAAGTGCAAGACGCAAATCTTCAACCTGCCTTCTCCAACATAAATACACACAGCACGCACATAAAAAAAAAATCCTACCACACCAAAACATTTCCCTGCACGTACAATTCTCCCCCTGGGGAGAGAATGAAACACACATGACAGACGTGAGTCATGTTGCTTAATGCACCAATAGAAAGTGCTCAGAGGCTACAGTGATGGGGGAGATATAAGAACCGGACTAGAATAGACTTTTTTATTGTGTCTGTACTAGAGCCATGCGAATAACAGGTGTTTTTGGTTCACTGGCAAGTCCAAAAAACTGGGGTTGGGGGGGGATTCATTTTGGGTCAAACTGAACATGAAATGTTTTGAAATTTTTGGTGAATCAAAACATTGAAAATAAAATTAATTTCAGGTTAAACAAAATGTTTGGCTTCAATAATACCAAAACATTTCATTTTCATTCTGAGCATTTGAAAATGTTTCTGATGTTTTTAAAGGAAACTTTGAAATGAAAAGTTGTTTCAAACCAAACAATCAAAACTTTCCATGTCAAAAATATCAAAATGAAATGTTGCCATTTTTTCAGAATTTTTTCAGGGTTTTTTTTTATAACAAACAATTTGACAAAACTGACACAAATGCCAAGATGTTTCAGTCACTGAAACGTTTTGCCAAGAAAAAGGGTTGGACAAAATTGTAGCCTAGCTCTACTCTGTAAAGCCCCTGGCCGAATGGGGCCCTGATCTTTGATTGGTACCCATTAGTGCTGTTGTAACACAAATAATAACGATGGTAGCACAGCACAATGGGTCTGGTGGCTGGGGGGGTTGAATATCCTCTCCACATCTGGGTGATGCAGCCTTGTTCCAGGACCCGGAAAGCTCATTTGCTTGCATAACTAAACGCATTTATTCACTACCCATCTGAGGCCGTATAGTTTAGCCTCCTGAGGACTGAAATGCTTTAGTCTATCTAAAGTCTTTGGGCTTAATACAGGGGTATCCAGGTGAAATTTAATTGCCCTGTCCTAGATGATTTAAATCATGTTTTCTGGCCTTAAACTTTATGACACTACGAAATAATAAGTTAGAGGTGATATGCTCCCTGTTTGATCCTGTTATCAATCCCCCGGGGCCATTACCTTCAAGGATTCCATTGTTACCACACATAGAGCCTCCATATCAGAACAAAAAACAGATGTGTGTTCTCCATACTACTGCAAGGAGAGCTCGTGTTAATCAAATACGTTCTTGTTTATATAACTTTGCGTTTACCTAACAGCATAAAAACCAGACCTGGCTTCTACCTGCAGCAGGCAGCTCTGTGTTCGGATCAGCATTCAAAGCCCTGCACTGCCACTGAAAGAGTGACCCTTTGAACTCTCCAGCTATATCCACCCATACATAACAACAGCAGCTGTGCAGCACAAAAAGGCACCTGGACTCAAGCAGCAGGTTAAAGCAAGTTGCGTGGATTTCTACTGGGTTTTTTCCCCAGTGGAAAACATTTATAAAGTTTTTAGGGGGGGAAAACTCCTCCGCATTACAAAGGGTGAGAATAAATTCAGTTTGAATTGAAATTGTTAAAGCCCATCACCAAACTGTATAATCAACGTCCTAGACTCAAACTATTTGCTCTTTGCTCTCTTCCAATCCCTTTGTTGTTGTTACTATTTATTTATTTACTCACTCACTTCCTTACCGTGGAACAATAGCTCTCGGAGTCCATTCACCTCGAGGACAGGTGATGCCATCTCCAACGTCAGTTGACGATCATTGTGTCGTAAAATAGAACATCATAAAAGTTCTCAGTTCAAACCCACAGGGCTGCTTTAGTAACATTTCTAATGTATGGGCTTGTTGGGATAGCTACAGAGACAACAGGGCCAATACAGCTAAGGTTAAAAGGACTCCGGAAGGCTGGCCACAAGGGCTTTCTACTCGAATGGTTGCCAGCTGTTGAGCTTTGAGAAGATCATTGCGACTGTCACTGGGGAGACTGTCAGACTCCAGTAAGGTGTAAAGGATGGAAGACAACCTACAAGGAGATGATGCTTCAGAGGTGACATCGACAATTTACAGCTGCTCTGCATCTAGCAAATGGCTTGTGCCTATGTGTGCCAGTGGCTTCGAGTGGCTAGAACGGCTCCTGATTGCTGACCAGGCTCAAGCTTTAGAGTGGCTAGCTAAGAGGTCAGTTCCCAGTGACAGCTGGCCGTTCTGACTGTATGTGCGGTGACCACAGATGGTTATGGCAGGAGCTAAGGGAGGTGCCTAGGAAAATTGAATCCACAGCTTCTGGTGGAATCTCATTGAATTCTTCTCTTTAGACATAGAAGGGAGAAAGAGGCTGGAGGGGGAAAAGGGAACCTTCTTCTTGTCTGCCACCAGCACAGACTTCATTAGCTAACAGTTTTCTCCCTTGTAACAGGCTCTCTATAATAATAGAGCTGAACTGTGGAGCCCACTTAGATTTCAATACCACATGTTGGGATTCTCAACTTTTCAGAACCTAAGCTTTTAAACACCTGTAGATTTGGTTGACAAAGGCAAAAACAGAAGAGGGACTCACCACTGCATGGATTCCTCTTATCAAACTCCCCTTGGTGCTCAGCCATTCTGGAGGAAGATGTGATTGCTGCCCCCAGGAGTTTACAATCTAAATTAGATAACTCAGTAATTGTAGTTGCTGAAAGTCATCTGGGTTTCCAGTTCAAGTGAAAATGTAAAAACACACACGAACACCCCCAACAAAACCTGTAGCACTCAGGGCCTGGGTATCACTACACCCAGTAACTGCATAACCCTGTACCTTTAGCCCAGGGGCGGGCAAACTTTTTGGCCTGAGGCCGCATCGGGTTTCAGAAATTGTATGGAGGGCCGGTTAGGGGAGGGGGTCGTGGCCAGGGCTGGCTCCAGGCACCAGCTAAAGAAGCAGGTGCTTGGGGCGGCCAATACCAAGGGGCGGCCCTCTGTCTGCTATTGGGGTTGCATGTCCAGGTCTTGGGCAGCAATTTGGCAGCGGGTCCCTCAGTCCCTCTTGGAGTGAAGGACCTACCGCCAAATTGCAGCCAAAGAGCGGAGTAGCGCGGCGCGATCGCGCTGCTGAGGTTTTTTGTTTTTTTTTTCCTGCTTGGGGCGGCAGAAAACCTGGAACCGGCCCTGGTCGTGGCCTGGTCCCCACCTCCTATCCTCCCCTCGCCCCCCTCCCCGGGACTCCTGCCCCATCCAACCCCACCCCCCCATTCCCTGACGGCCCCTGCGACTCCTGCCCCATCCACACACCACACCCCCACTCCCTGTCCCCTGACTGCCCCTGGAACCTCCGCCCCTGACTGCCCCCTGCCGCCCCATCCAACCCCTCCTCTCATTCCTGACTGCCCCCCAGCACCCCTGCCCCATCCAACCACCCCTTCTCCCTGTCCCCTGACTGCCCCCGGAACCCATCCCCCTGACTGCCGCCCGCCGCCCCATCCAACCTCTCCTCTCATTCCTGACTGCCCCCATTCAACCTCCCTGTTCCCTGCCCTCTGACCGCCCCAACCCCTATCCACACCCCCACCCCCTGACCACCACCCCAAACTCCCCTGCCCTCTATCCAACCCCCCCACTCCCTGCCCCCTAACCATGCTGTCTGGAGCACGGGTGGCTGGCGGTGCTACAGCCGCACCGCCTGGCTGGAACCAGGCCACGCCGCTGCCACCGTGCAGCACAGAGCACCGGGTCAAGCCAGGCTCTGCAGCTGCGCTGCCCCAGGAGCTCCCAGCCCTGCCGCCCAGAGCATTGCGCCGGCGGTGGGGCGCGCTGAGACTGCGGGGGAGGGGCCGGAGGTAGCCTCCCAGGGCAGGAGGGTCCCGCGGGCCGTAGTTTGCCCACCCCTGCTTTAGCCCTTACTCCGCCCACCCTACTTCCCCACCTCTCAGTTTGTCACCGTCCTTGGTTTGTTATGTTTTTCCACATACAAAGAGCAAAATGATACTTTCAGACAGAACCAGCTTCATAGTAAATAAGGAGAACAATGCAACAAGGAAGAATAAAAGTCAAGTCTCCATGAGAAAGCTGTGTGTGTGTGTGTGTGTGTGTGCACCTCATTTGAGCTCAGCTGAACACAAAATTTCTACAGACTCTGCAAAACGCAGGGTCTTTAGAAATGTAAAGGTGTGAACTGAGGCACAATAATAATACCTAGCTCTCACATAGAGTTCCTAGTTCTTATAACTTTCAACAGGAGATCTCAAAGTGGAGGTCACCAGCATTATCCCCACTTTACAGGTGGGGAAACTGAGGCACGGGAAGGTGTAGTGACTTGCCCAAGGTCACAGGACTACAGCCCAGCTCTCCTGAGTCCAGGTGCAGTGCTCTATCCACTAAACCACACTGCCTTCCGCAGTTAGGCTTTGTGGCATAGAGCCATGGACCCTGTAGGTTGTGGACCCTGTAGGTATCTAACAGGAGGTAGGCTAGAAAGAAAGATGGAGGTTAGGGGGTTCTCTGAGTAAGATAATAGATCTGGTTTCATCCATCAGGTTGTTGATGTCATTTTGAATAAAAATGTTCCACTGACCTGCAAGACTTGTAAATACTACAGTCTCCAATTCTTATTTCTTTAGAGTAGCATTTAAAGTAGGCAACCCTTGTACTCCTGGGGCCAGATCCTCAGGTGCTATAAATACCAATGGAGTGATGCCACCTGACGATCTGACCTCTTGCCCTGCCAAAAAAATGAATTGAACTGAATTGGCTGAGGAGAGGGACCAGTGGGTGAGCCATTTGTTGCCCTGAAATAATCCTAGCTCACACAGCTGCTGTCCTCTGTATTAACTGACCTTTGATAAGGCATTTTGCGATGAGTCATGCATCTCCGATTCCCCACCTTTCTCACACCTCTAAATAGGGTGACCAGACAGCAAGTGTGAAAAATCGGGACAGGGGGTGGGGGTAATAGGAGCCTATATAAGAAAAAGACCCAAAAATCGGGACTGTCCCTATAAAATCGGGATATCTGGTCACCCTACCTCCAAAGATCAGCGCTTTAGGAAGCAAAGAGGGATGTTTGCAGCTACAAACCCAGGACAAAGCTTGCCTCAGCTCTGGAAGGAAGGTTTGTCTGGGCTTCTCCCAGCAATTACAGGAGGTAGGCAAATCCACTGACCTTTCCTGCTCCAGTTCAGAGAGTCCTTGATAAAGGTGGAGGGAAGAACACTATTAAGGACATGTCTACTTTGCAATTAAACATGCGCAGCTGGCCTGTGTCAGCTGACTCTGGGTGGCAGGGCTCAGGCTACTGGGCTTTTTAACAGCAGTGTAGAGGTTTGGGCATAGGCTGGAGCCTGGACTCTGGGACCCCATGGGAGGGGAGGGCCCTTCAGTTTGCTCCAGCCCAAGTCTAAATTTACACAGCAATTTTTAGCCCCACAGCCCCAGATCAGCTGACCCAGGGCAGCCTGCAGCCATACCGCAGGTCTTTTATTCCAATGTAGATGTACCCTAAAGCTATTGGTGCATGAGCCATTGCCCTGAGTCTGATTAAACTGGCAAGGTCGACATCAGAGTCACTGACTGCATCAATAGAGCATTTAACACCAGTGTTGTGCTTGCCCTTTCTCCTTGCCCTTTCTCTCTCTTCAAACTGGTTTCCAGGTCAAGAATCACAGGGGAAAGAGCAAGCACACTCTACATGGGTTAGCAAGACCGGGTGCAGAGATGTAAGGTGTTCTCCCCATCCCCCTGCACAAACACACTCCTGCCCCTGCCCACAAAGACAAGACTGCCCTGAATCACAAAGCGCTGCTCTAATTAAACACCGAGCTGAAATGAAACCCCATGCTCAGTGTGCCCACCCAGGCAGAGCTACTGATGGAGCTAATGCGCTAGTTTGTTGTAAGGCCATAGCTTGGTCTGATAATCTGCACTGAAGTTCAGCAAACTGGGCCTGTAGTTCTTCAATTTCCAGCCATGGTAGGGTTCTTGACCAGGCCTGGACAGTGCTATCAGAACTCAACCAGTAAACCAATGGGGTGGACCCTGTGGATAGGATCCTGTTCATGGCGCCAATTATGTAAGCGGCGGAATGGTCCCACAATTGTGGGGAACTTTCCTGGCTTCTGCACTACCCCGGTGAAGTGGGCTAACGAAAGGATCTGAGTCCTCGCTCCCACTTCCTTTACCCAGAGGCCTCCCTGTGCTCAAGGACTCCCCTTCCACTCTCCTGTCTGACAGAGTCCTCATAACCCTGACAAGGCTGGGCCCAAGATTCCTGGGGGGCTTGACCCCCAACCCTGCTGTGGTCACCTAGGACAGGGGCTCGGGTGTCTCTCCGGGGTACTTTCTCTGCACTGGGCACTTCCCTGACCCACTGATCATTACATACGATTTAAAGCAAATGTAAGTTATTTAATCAACAATTAATTTAAAAAAGAATAAGGAACAATGGGAAAGGTTAAAGGAAAAACACATCACCCCGCTCTGGGCAGGCGCATTCACCCAACCTTCCAAAAGGCAGGTCAGAAAGACATGGCAACGCCCTTAAGCAAAGTGGTTAACAAGCAAAGACGGCTAGGATGTTAAGGTAGTCTCCAGGAGAATGGCTAAGGCACCTTCCTTAGAGGTTTTTAAGGTCAGGCTTGACAAAGCCCTGGCTGGGATGATTTAGTTAGGGATTGGTCCTGCTTTGAGCAGGGGGTTAAACTAAATAACCTCCTAAGGTCCCTTCCAACCCTGATATTCTATGATTCTATGATCTATTACCTACAGAGGTATCCCATATGAGGATGGGTAAGTACCCCTTACACTGAAAGAAATCCAAGGGTTCCCTTAACCAGAGAGCTGTTTCGTATGAGTAGGGCTAGATTGTCCCTTACCCAGGAAGAAGTAGGGGCATCTTTTACATGAACAGATCCGGTGATACAGTAAAGAGAAGGATGTGCGGGAAGAAAAACACTACCCATTTTCAACTCCTCCCTTTTTCATCAGTATGAAAGAGTTGCTTGCTCACCCTCCTGCAGAGAAATTTGATTAATAAAGTCAGATCACTAAATATGCTTCATTGTGACTCACTGCAGCATTCTCAGTCTTTCCCAGCATTCTGAGCCTTTCCACCACCCTTTTTTCCCCTGCCCTCGCTGCTTGCCCAGTCTCCAGAATCCCTGGAAAAAGCAAGTCTTTCATCTTATCAGGTGTGTTTTATTGCCCCCTGGTTACACAGTAATTTTGGTGTTAGCTCCACCAAGGGATCGCATGATGGGAAATCAGCTCAAGGCTTGTCAGTTCATTGGACAAATAAGGAAGGGCCTGCCAATACAATTATAGGAGACAGATAAAGAAAGCACAAAAGGGGAACAAGCAGAAAAAGGGAGCCAGACTGGGAAAAATGTAAAAGGCAAAGGGCAATCCTAGGAGGATTTACCAAGGTTAAAAAAAAAAAAGGTTCGACCAATTGCATGTTCTTCATTAAACAAAGGTTAATGAGAACAAAGAAGTGGGGCAGAGGGGAATAACTGGAACTCTTCAGCGTTATCCAGGGAATTTTCCCCCTGGTTTAGACACCCAGCTGGAAGGAGGAGACAACTTGTGGGAGGTTCCTCAACCAAGCCGGCTGCAGAGCTGAGAAAAAGGAGAGCACTTTTGTGCAGGCGGATTGACAGGGGTTTCTCCTTCTGGCGTGGCTGGTTTGAAGGGAAGACGCTGACAAGGGCCTATGTGGAAGTTTCAAAGGGTTCTGTGTTTGGAAGAGGAGAAAACCTGACTCAAAGATTGTGGCTGAAGGGGCAGCAGTAAACCTGCGAGTTACAGGCTGGGGAAGATCCTTTTTTTCTCTGCATGAGACAGTCTAATATTTTTGGAAAGTTTACATTGTGCCTCTTCTGCTAGTAACCGGGCACAAAGGCATGCATTAACTTAGTATTCAGTTATTTTCTCACGGCATATTAATACAAGAAAAAAGATCCTGGGACTTCTAACAGATTCTCGCGGAAAAGCAAAAAGTAAGATAATCGCCCCACAAACATTATTCACCTAAGTGAAGCGATGCTTCCCTGGGCATATTTGCCATGACTGCAGGGCGCACTCCTCCTCCGGGGATTACAATGAGATTGTGCAGAGCCCTTTAAAGCTGCAGTGATTTGGGGACTGTTTAGATTTTTTCCCCATCGTCAACTGGTGTTACTTTGCTAGATACTCAGGAGCTATTCTTGGCCTTGAAGTGGGCTCCTGGGATCAGAAAGAGAAGGCGTGGGCTCTCTTACACACCAGTGGTCTCCATTGCTCTCTCTGCCACTGATTTAGTTCAGGAGGGTGCCCGTAAGGAGAGGAATACACCCACTCACCTGCATTGCTCTTGGAATAAGCAAGCAGCAGAGAGCGCTCCAGTGGTGAGGCTTTTTTCTTCCCTTTTGCACCCAAGAAGAGATTTGGAGTTGGTCTTCTTTCCTCCTAGTGGGATGAAGATGTGTGACTCTGGGGAATGTGACAGTCGGGGGAAGCCTGTTCTGTCTTTTTCTATTGAGGAGATCTTAAAGAAACCCTCTGCTAGGACCTGCCTAAACAGTTCACCAAAGACTAGCCGTAGCCATGCCAAAGTGGCTCCAGCCATGGGATCAGGGCCACGGCTGCAACTTGCCCTGGGTAAGCACCACTTCATTTCACTTCTAATGAAAACTTTCCCTCTTTCCAAGTCTGTTTGGTGTGACGAAGTAGAATTTGTACCGGTTGTGCCCTTGCAGGAATCTGGGAATTCATTGGTCAGGAAAGTGTCATGCCCAGCATATTCCATACACACACATGACTATAATCTTAACTTGGAACCAAAAAGATTTTGAGAATTACTTTGCTTATAGCCATGGCCGCCTACTGCCACCCCTTTGGGGGATTCAGTAAGCCACAAAGGCTCCAGAGCCCCAGGACAGAGAGATGCACTATTTGAACAGGCAAGAAACAATGACCCAGATCCTCAACGGTATTTAGGTGCCTAACTCCCATTGATTTGAAGCCTCGCCTGATTTCAATGGGAGTTAGGCATACAAATACCTTTGAGCACCGGGTGTGTAGCAACAGTGTGAAGCCTAAGAACACCAGGAAATTACAACCAAATAAAATATCCTGGGAGCTTTCACCTAAAAAAAATACCTTTATTATTCACTTTACATAAACATCTCCTCCTCCTGTAAAAAAGGCCTGAGGGCCAAATTCAGGCCAAATGCAACCAGGTGCATACCAGGACCAGATTTTTGCCATGATAAATTCAACTGCCGGGATACAAACAGGACCAATGGACTGTAAGGAAAAGGTAGCGAAGTGGTGTTGGAAGTCAATTACTAGAACTCAGGAAGAGAGAGCACCACTTCTTTAAAATCTCTCTTTATCATGGGAGACAGAAGGGCTCCTTCATAAACTCCTGGAGCGAGCTAGTTAGCAGCAAACATAAGCATACTTCCAATCGTACAGAACAGCAAGTGTGTTGGCCTTCTTAACTCTCATTTCCTTGACTTTGGTCAGTCTGGCATAGAGCTAATCAGAAATGATTTTGTTCCTGCAGAAAATTTCAACTTTTTGTTGCAAAGATTGAAAATCAACATTTTTGGTTGTTCGGGTTTTTGACAAAAAGTTGATTTTTCCTGCAGAAAGCAGCCACTTTCCACCAAAACAAATAAATGCCGAATTCTCTGTCAAAAAAACAGCAAATTTTTGACTAGCTGTAGTTTGGCCCCATCGACACACCTTACAACAGAGTTTAATAATTATGGCTTATTATTTGTAATACAATAGCACACAGAGATACCAGTCATGGGCCAGGGCCCTGTTACACTAAGCACTGTACAGACACATAGGAAGAGACAGTCCGTGCTCCCAAAGAACTTACAGTCTAAGTAAGAGCTGTGCTCCAGCATGATTTCCACTCTTTTGGGTCTAAAGTAGGTTCTAATACAGCTTGGATGGCCAGTATGAACAGAACCAAACCAAGGCAGCACAACTGGCTTAGGTAGGGATTTGGAATGATATTCACAAAATATATTCTAGCCTTACACACTTTGCCTCTGTCCACACTGGTTGACCAACTGTGTTGGAATCCAGTTTGGTCACAGCTGAGTTTTAACCATACTTACCACAATGGTTAAACTCAATCATACACTGCAATTTTGGCCCCTTTTACACAAAAATGTCTATCATGTTTGGGCCTGGTTAAAACTTGGGTCTGCTCTTTCAGGCTGCATTTCTGCAGACAGTGTCTGAGATGTCCTCTGTCATGACTCTACCACCATGTCAATCACCCACCAATTTTTTATCATTGTCATCGATGGTGGTAAAAAATCCATTGGCCCATTCTATTAGCATTCCCACCATCCATACCACTGGCTGTAGTGCAACAGTGGGAGATTTCCTAAGAATTGCCAGCGTAGAGGAAGCCTCAGCATTGGCAGCACCATACCCTGTTCTAACCGTAGCCCTGAATCATGCTAAAGCCTGTTCTTTAGATCAGTTCTGAAACATGCTTAAAAACCAATGCAGTCCCATCCATACGGCCGGACTGAACTCCATTTTAACAACGGTGGGCTCTTCTGTGTTGTAAGTGGGACTTGCAACACAGTCAATTTCCACAGTGTAGACTGGACCGTTATGTCTTAACTCTGGCGTCTCTAGAACTGAGGCAGGCGTTGGAGTAACCCAGCTCTGTTTCAATTTGCATCCCTGTTGAGCTTGTCAAATCCCGGTACTAGCTATGACAAGTCCTTGCATGGGACTCCAAGGATGTCAGGGATTCCATTACCGCATGTCACTACAAACACATTTTCACCCCAAACGGTTCCAGCTGAGAGCCCCGTCAATTGTTCGACTTGTAAATGATGCAGCCAGCACAGCAAGGCTCATCCCTTGACTTGATGAATTGTAATTTGTTTTTCCTTTTTGTTTAAAAAAAAAAAAAAAAAATCAAGCGCAAGCAGAGGAAATTTTATCAGCTTAGAAACCGAATGTGGCTGGAGAGAGAGAGAATGTGATGACTCTTCAGCCCACTACTGAAAAGCAATAATAGAGTCTGCACATCTGGTGTGTGCTAAATTAATGGCATTACCCATATGTTTATGGCAATATAAAATATATACTTTAAATAATGATACAACGTAATACTTTAAATGCACACACAAGCTAATTAATCACTGAAACATGGACAAGCTATGTAAATTATAGAGATGTCCCCTCGTCTACACAAATATATCAAGTGGGTTTGTTGTTTTTTGTTCCACTTTATTGCCATCCTTGATCAAGTGGCTTTAAAATGCAGGACAAAAATGAAGCTTTTGATTGGCAGGCAGTGACATTGCATGCATGTTAACACCAAGGAGACACATGAGTTAATTGCCCTTCCACTTCTCCAGCAGAACCACCTGTTTTTTCCATGTATGGTTTATTTCATAACCGCAGTAACACCCTCGGCTGTACATTTCAGGATAATTACTGTGTTTCATCAAAGTCACTCAACCTTATGCCACAGAACACCGGCCTGGGGCATGTTACATAATGACCCAGCCCACTCCTGATTTGAGTTACTTGCTGGTCAGGTGGGAACGGCAGCGCACTGAGAAACTTGTGGGAGACTCCAGGATTGGACCAGCAGTGGGGTTTGCAGTCAGCATAATGGGTATTGGCAGAGCCAGCCTGCAATGGCAGGAGAGGTTCAGGTCAGGACTCAGCAGCATTAACAGATCTGTGTGAGCGCTTAGGAGTGGAACAGTAAGAAGTGCTGCCGGTCAGGGTGCAGCTCCACGGAGAAAGGAGTTGGAGGGGCAAGCAGGACCAGAATAACAGAGCAGACAGTAGATCAGAAATGAGGTGCATTAGCAGATCTTACGTGGGAACCCTTCTCTGGGAGAGAAATGGATGTTGCAGCTCAGGCGTGAAATCCATTGCCAGGGCCTTTTGAAAAGTTTCCACAGCCCCTGCCCACACCATGCTAGGATCTGTGGGTCTGATTCAAAGCTCACTGGAGTTAATGGGAATCTTTCAGTTGACTTCCATGGGATTTGGATCAGGCAACATCTGCTCTTCATCCCTCAGGTTCCTCGGTGCTTAGATTTAATTAATTTACTTTGCAAAAATTCGTGCCAGATGGCCTATAAACTGCAACATGGGATCCCAAGCACATTGGAATTGGCCATAGCATGTGTTTGAAAGAGTCCTATGGAGCTGAAGATGCAGGACTCTGAAGTAGAAGCCAGTTTCATCCTGTTTACCACATTTTTGTCTTTAGTTTCTCCCTCCCCATCCTCCCACTGGGCCTGGATGGAGTAACCATCACCTTTTGTAGGGGCACCAAATAACATCAGTCATTAGTCCTATGTTCCCCTATGACCAACTCCTCCACTTCCCCAAACAGCTCTGGGTGCCATCTGCAAAACAGACTCCCACGAGTCAGACAACTTTTCCTGGCCAAGAACTACTGGTGTATCGGATCCTTTTAATTCAGAAAGAGGGAGCCCTGTTACCTCTTATGATGGGTGAGCTGATTAGCAGCCTGACTTTTCTTCTGCTGACATTCATGGGACCTTGATTTCAATAGGAGGGGAAGAAGGCCTGAAATAAAAGTTTGGCCTGTACTTCTGGCAGCGGCATTCCAACATCAGGAGCTTTTTTGTCTTGCCAGGACAGTTCGGGCTGGAGAGTTTGGCTCTGGGGAATTAGTAATAGAAGCGGAAACAGTAATATTGGTATTATGCTTGTATTGTTATAGTGCCCAAAGTCTCCAATCAGGATCAAGGAACTCACGGCCCCTGTACTGAGAAACTTGTATATGTTGGTTGTTTTACCTCACCCATAACTGCACTCCACCCAGTTTATTGCAGAGGAGAGGTTAGATCAAGGCTTGTAACCGAGTAGCTACCATCTGTTCAATATTGCCAAATCACCCAATCCATAAACAGCACTTTTTTATATAGTTAGATATAGAATCAGGAGGAAAAAACCCCACAACTCTCTCGCCACAGTTAGCAACACTGCTGACAAAAATCGTTTCCCAACGATATTTCACCACCACTTGCTGTGAGAATGAAAGCCAGGGCAGAGAGGCTGTTTTGAGCCAGCTGTCAAGGCCACGTCTCTGCACATGACTAATGCTCCTCGCAGGTTGTGCCAGGCTGAAATGTCACCATCCCTGCAGCAAAAAGCTGCATTCGCCAAAGAAAATTTCTCCCTGGCTCAATTTCATAAATACTTTTTAAAAATTCTCTCATGAATATTCCCTACAAAAAATTGGCTGTTAAGAATGCCGCCACCACCTCAGCCAGACTGCTCGCTCTTTCTAGGAAGCATGACCAAATAATAGGAACATCAAAGTCACAATGGAAGTTACAGCAGAGGTGGGAACAGAACCCAGGTCTTTTTACTGCCAGTTCTGTGCCTTACAAACAAAATATCTGCCTCTTCCCTCCACCCTTCTTTTCCTAGTACCTTCCTCTCCATTTTCAATTCTACTGCAAAACTACTCTTGATTTTTCCAAAAACTCTCTGTATGCTTAATTCCACCCCTCTCTGGTTAATTCTGCCTCTCTGGTCTCATAACTGCCTGCTCAGTCTTTTCCTCCGGTCTCCACAGATATAGGTGTTCTTCCACCTGTCTGTCACTCTCTTCCTCTGAGTCTCTCCTCTTTAGCCTATGATTATTCTATTGATGTCCATATATCATGCCCATCTCTGTGGTATCTGAGCACTTCAGTGAAGTGCTTTGTGATCTTTTGTGCATGAAAGACTTAAGGATGGGGCAACATATGAAATAGAAGTTTACTGTATTGTGTTAGTTATAAAATGTTTTAACTGCTCCCCCCTCAAGTGAATTGATCTATCTTAGATACTTCTAGTTGAAACATCTCACAATCTTTAATGGATTTCTCCTCACAACACCCATGTAAAGTAGGGAAGTGGTATTATCCACATTTTACAGATGGGAAAGAGGCCTAGATCAGTGGTTCTCAACCCGGAGTACATGTACCCTGGGGAGTACACAGAGGTCTTCCAGGGGATACATCAGCTCATCTAGATATTTGCCTAGTTTTACAACAGGCTACATAAAAAGCATTAGTGATGTCAGTTCAAACTAATATTTCATACTTGTTTATACTGCTCTGTGTACTATGCACTGAAATGTAAGTACAATATTTATGTTCCAATCGATTTATTTTATAATTATATGGTAAAAATGAGAAAGTGAGCAATTTTTCAGTAACAGCGTGCTGTGACACTTTTGTAAGCAATAAGTTTTTAAGTGAGGTGAAACTTGGGGTATGCAAGACAAATCAGACTCCTGAAAGGGGTACAGTAGTCTGGAAAGGTTGAGAGTCACTGGGCTAGATGACTTGCCCAAGGTCACTAGGAAGTCTTTGGCAGGGCAGGGACTTGAAGCAGGTCTTCTACATCCTAGGGCCCTAGCCACTGGACCATCCCTCCTGCTTGCATAAAATGACTTTAAAAAATGAGAGACGAGGTGGGTGAGGTAATATCCTTTATTGGACCAACTTCTGTTGTTGAGAGAAACAAGCATTTGAGCAGCACAGAGCTCTTCTTCTTAATTAGTCTATTTAAAAAAAGACTAATTTTGATCACCAACGTCAAGAACCTCAGACTCCTCCAAGGCCCACAAAGGAATGAAATAAACATCAACCCACACAGTGCTCCCCCTTCCCTCCCTACCACGTTTGAGAGCCGAGATGGACCTTGCACCAGGGTCTAAAGGTCAACACTCTTGGGCTGTATTCAATTGTCTGTAGAAGTCTCTCCAAAGACTTGGGATAATTTGAAAAGATAACATTTGAACAATTGTCCCTGATTGCTAAGAAGCTTTGGGTAATTTCCAAACCTTTTTCGGACTGATTTTCTTTGGATCAGTTTCTGCCCTCTGATACTTTTGTGCAACTTCCATTGAAGTCATTGTGCCTTGGCCCTTTGTCTCAAGGTAATATAATTATCGCCACTGTGTGGGTGATTATCAATAGAACAGAGTAAAATGTATTAAAAAAATGGAACTCCACAAAGCCTAAAGCGTTAGGTACTTTGTCGAGACCAGAAATAAAATACATATGAAAAGCCAGATTTTCTTTCCATGCAAATAGTCAGGTGAAAAGTATATTGCTATGGGAACAGCCTCACCTAGCTAGACCAGATTAAAATTCAGCACAACCGCATTTTACTGTCAGCTCAGATGCTGAGACAGGAAAGGAACAATACCCAGGGGAAGCTTGATAATGGGACAAAATCTTGATCAGAATCCAGAGTGATGGGCTACCAGTAGTGCAGGGGGAATGTAAGTTCTGGACTCACGCTCAGTTCAAGGCTGCCAGAAGCGTGTGGATGAGGAGCAGCGAGGTCAAAGACAACACGTACACAGCTCTACAGCATCCCTTCTGGACAGATGAGGCGTGGTATTGACAGGCTGTGCAGGTAGCTACATCCAATCCTTGTAAATCAGGAAGATGCTCACATAACGTGCATTTGGAGTTTCCAAAGAGTTCAGGGCCTGGTGTTCATGTGCACAGCACCCCCAATTGGAAGCAGATTTTCAAATGAGCCCCGCTCCCATTTAGGTACCTAATTAAGGTTTATCGAAACTACTTGGTATCCGACAGCTCCCTTTATGATGACGCCAGTTTTTCAAAACAGCGCCGCCTCCAGCATGCTGACCTCTTTTGAAAATCTGACCACCTATTTAGCTTTCTCACTGGGAGCGGAGATCTCATTACCACCTAGCCCTAACGCAGGGTGCTCTTTTGAAAATCTTGCCCAGGGGGCCTGGAAAGTGGAAGGGTTGGAGTACAGTAGAAAAGAGCATCTGGCTCCTTGGGGCTCAAAGCTTCACCTGAACCTGTATTCACAACGAAAATGTCAATGGAATAGATAGACTGTTCTAGCATTGCTCCACATTTCAGCAGGTACAAGCCCATCCCCACCAATGTCCTATCTATCTGGACTAGTTCAGACTTCTCACCTCTCCCCGCCCGCATGCTGGTCTGAACTAGGTGCCCATGTTTCTGGCTTTCACTGAAACAGAAGTGAAGGGTGCCCGTCCCTGACCACAAAGCACTCACGTACCATGCCGTTCACAGATTCCAGCAGCATGTGGAAATCAGACAATGCCTTGCCGTCAGCAAAGATGCTTCGCTCAGCCTCACCCTTTGCACTTGTGGCCAAGGCCAGCGCAATGCGGCCAGTTCGCTGCAGAAGTCCCGCTGCCCTGGATGCCAGCCCAATTGCATTTCTCAGTGAGGATGAGGTACATGAGCACCTAGGAGGCAAGAGAAAACATGAGGATGATCAGTTGTGCGATTTCCCAGCAGACCATCCATTCCATGGTGAGTACACTCAGGTCCTACCTCTTCGAAGGGTGCTTGAAATCACAATGGTTATGGTGCCTTACATACAGGGGTCACCATTAAATGTCAGCCATTACTAGCCATCACAACAGTTTTTTCCATAACATCAGCTCTGCGGTGGGTCACAAATGGGGACAGAACCTAGAACCTTGTGTTCCCAAGAGCAGAGCTCTACCACTCGAGCTAAAGGAGTGACCTCAGTGACCATGGGCAGCAGCAAGGAGCAATCTATGGCTCTGCAATAGCAGGGTGACTCTGTGCGTTACATATATTTTTAGGTTAGGCAGTAGCTGGGTGGGAAACATTGACCTTCTTAATAAACAAGTTGCAATTTCCTCCTAGCACACTAGGTGGTGTGTGACCAGAAAGATGAGGTCCATATATAATAGAGAAAGAAGGACTGGTTCTAGGCAGCAGCAATGAGTAATTCACAGGGGCGGCTCTATGATTTTTGCCGCCCCAAGCACGGCAGTCAGGCGGCCTTCGGTGGGTCTTCTGGTCACGTGGATTCAGCGGCATATCTGCGGGTGATCTGCCGGCGGACCTCCCGCAGAAACACCGCCGAAGGCTGCCTGACTGCCGCCCTCGCAGCGACTGTCACGCCGCCCCCCGCGGCTTGGCGCCCCAGGCACATGCTTGCTGCGCTGGTGCCTGGAGCCGCCCCTGTGAAGTCCCTAAAAAGTCAGTGCAGCATTTTTAAAACGCCAGTGCAGGGGACTGTGCATTTTTTTAGTTCCTGTGTGTGAACGAGTGAAGCCAGGGCAGTTGTAGGACGCGGGATTGTGGGGCTGAAGTCACTGAAAGGAAATTCCACTCGTTTTTCTCAGCCCATAGTCTAATGTTTGAGGTAAATGTTTCTCGCGGAATAAACTGTGACTGGCCATTGAAGGAAAAGGCTGGCTCCTGTTGTCATTCCGTTAAATGGGAGCTTTGCCATGGACTGTGGCACACAGGAGAATCAGGCCCACAGTTTGTAACGAACCCCCTGCCAGAGGCGGCCATTTTGCTGTAATGGGGCAGGGTAGGGAGAGCCCAGTGGTGGAAGCTGTGATCCAGTTTCTGCCTCACTAGCACTGATTTAACGCCCACAGGAAGAACTCGCTATGAGTGGTTAAAAATAAACACTTCGGTAGGCTAGAGGGAAAGCTAAACTGCAACGTCTAGATGCTGAGCTGGAGCCGAATTTCCCCAAAGCTAATGGGGGGTTCTGGTCCAGCGTTCCAGTTCAGCACCATCTCTAGTTTAGTCACACAAGATTAGCGTTCTTCTGCTGACGTTAAACCACTATTAAAGCAGGAAACTGATTGCTGCCAGTGTCAGAAACGATTAGGGCTAGCCAGACGCTTCAGATGACAGTTGGTGTGGGTTGCCCTTGTGGGAACTCCTGATGGCAATTTTAAATTAATGCCTTCTGATCCCAGCTGTAACTGGGTTTTGGAACAGAGCAGTGAGTCTACTGGTCTGCCACTTCCTGGGACTAGTGGTTCCTGCAGCTACCGATCCTCCTGTAGAAACCCCACCGTCGGCGTGAAAGGATTCTCGTGGAGGCCACTGGAATGTCTGGAGCACACAAATTAGGCTCGACAGGATCCATTTAACAGGGGATGGCACTGCATCAGCCTCAGCAGGTTCACTTGGGGGGTTGGATTTTGTAGAAAATCCCACCCCATAACTGTACACACACTCCCAAAGGTCCCCAGGAACTCTTCCTTCACTTAGCTGTATAGTCTTTTAGGGAAGAGGGACTGGTGATCTTCCCCCATCTTCTCCTGTCCTCAACTATGGCCTAGAAGCTCCGTCTTTAGAGGTGGTTGCTCCCCTAGGCAGTAACAGCGTCTCTAGGAAAGGCAGACAGGCAAGGGCACTAAGTGTAGACCCACCCTCCTTAGAGTCGGATCCAATGTCCAATGCACTTTCATTCCACTGCCATTGACTTCAAATTCCATTGACTTCAGCGGGTTTTGGAGCAGGCTTTTGATGCAGTAGCTTGGCAGCCACTAGGGATTGCCTCACAATGCAGTAGCTGGTACACCCAATGATTACCCAGTGTGTGGTAGCTAGGGAATCCCCAGGGGTTCCCTAGCTACAATGCCAATGATTCTAAATCATCTCTGCATCTAGGGTGACCAGACAGCAAATGTGAAAAATCGGGATCGGGGGGTAATAGGAGCCTATATAAGAAAAAGACCCCAAAATCGGGACAGTCCCTATAAAATTGGGACATCTGGTCACCCTATCTGCATCTCAACTCATTCCAACAGCACTGGTAGCAGGAATGCGGGGCGGGAGAGGACCCTCTGGTCCTGCTGCCCCTGCTGCACTGTGGGAGTGGGCAAGCACTTCCTGCCCCCTGAAGAGCCTTTGAATTGGGAGACACTAATCCTTAACTAGGACCCCACCCCAAAAACCCTATTTCCCAGAACTCCCTGATAATCTGGGAAGGATGCCACCAGGCCCCAGAAAGCAACTCTGTGTGTGTGAGAAAGAGTGATCAAGCCACTTCGAAAGGTAAGCTGTGGGTGCACTGAGGGAGAAACAGGACAGTGGGATTGTATGATCAGTATCACATTCACGGACTAGAGGCTGATGTCTGCAACAGAACCCTGAACGCATCCTGAGTCCGGAGTGAGCACTTGTTTTGCTACCCGTCATGCCACAGCATTACAAGTGATAAAACTGTCTAGCAAGATGGCCACAGCCAATAAGGGGTTAGAAATACTGTGTCATTTATAATAAATAGAATTATAACCTTATTACAGTTTATTTACAGAGACAAGACTGCTGGAGTGAGCAAAACAGATAGAATATTAGAATATTCCTTTAAGAGAGCCCAATTCTCCCCACTCTGGAGAAAAGTGATTTCCTATCCATTGATTTCATATCCTGGAGTTGGGACCAGATATGTTAGAATTACTACACTGACAGCTCTCTTAATTTTGCTAGCCACTCAGCTGGATGCCAGTTATAATGTGATTGACTTCGCCGCATTGCTTGCGATGTGAAAAATTCAACAGTGCTTTCTCAGACCAGTTTGCGCTAGTAGCTGAGCTAGTGGAATCTGCTCCATAAAGTGACAAGATAGGGAGAGGCCCGGCTTTAGAGCTGCGTGTGCTGTGTGTGAATGCTGATAGTAGTGGCTCTTTGTGAAATGATTAATAACTGGTGTTGGGGTATGTGCAACTATAAACGGTTATCAGAGCAGGCCAGGAGCAAAGTGGTTCTAATACAAAACTTAAATACAAGCGGGACAAGTGTTCTGCTGGTGTAAATTGGCACAACTCCACTGAATAAATTCAAAAAGAACAACCACTCCAAACTTACAGGCCAAATCCTGAGCTCCTGCCTCGGTTTTAATTCAGGCTGACCTCAGACAAACCCCCGTTAATTTAAATCAGTGCTTTGGCCTTGTAAGACCCTTGAGATTTGGCCCTTTAATAATGCAGTGTTACGGTTATGGATTTAACCACACTAAAGTCAGGAACTGATTACGTTAAGTTTCCCACGCAAACTCAGCCGCCACTCAGCTGCTGCCAAAGGCAGGATAGGGGCTGAATGGACCTGGGGTCACACCCAGTATGGCAATTGCTGAGTTCCTTACACATACTGGGCTTGGTTCTCCGCTGCCTTGTGCGGCCATTTACATCCACGCAAAACTGCAAGGCAGTGGATGAACAGGCCCAGAATTGTGATTATTTGTTAGTCTGTTAAATACATACTGTGAGCCCAATCCTCTGCTGCCACTAAAGAGCTCTTAGTGCAGATGTCCAGCAGAGTAAAGATGACTTTAAGCCACCATTGCATCCTTGATTCTGGTGCTGTTCTCTGCTAGGCTAGACTTCTGGCACAGGGCAGAGCAGCCTGAAGGTCTCTCTAAGTTGTGCTAGCTACTCAATGCCCCACAGGACTGGAGATGGCTGGGGCACAGGGACAACCTGGTCACATTCCTTTCCACCAGCCATGCCTCTTGCACTGACTATGGATGGGGGATGGCATAGGAGTTGCTTCAGTGGCTCAACATCACCCAAAGTTCTCCCCTCACCCATGACAGGAGAAAAATGTGGCCCAAAATGGGCAAAGTGATCGAGTTCATGCTACTGTGAGAGTTTTCTCTTCTAATTCCTCGTCTGTGAGTTGAAATCTATAATCTTAATGTTCAGGGGGAAAACACTGAGGAAATTAGTTAGTTCATTCGTTTGTTCATTCCAAGAGACATTTAAATCTCTTCCAGGAAAACTAGCCCAACAGTGTGAGAGCAGCAGCCTCTGGTCCTAGACTCCTATGTTACATTACAAAAGGGGAACAAGGTTTCTATCTGTCTTGTCTACTGTAAGGTTGCTCGGACTCACCCGGCGGCGCCTCCTGCTGGTTGTCCTGGGAATTAGCTCGTCCAGCCCTGGAGCGCCCTCTGCAGACCGGGGATCCGGCTTGCCCACTTTCCGCTGAGGCCCACGAGTCCCTCCTAGGACCCGGTGCCCCTTTAACTAGGGTGTTGCCCCCTGGCAGTACCCCTAGATCTGGGTCTCCCCTCCCCAGGGGAACCCCCAACCCACTACCCCCACCTCGCCTCAGTCGTAGGCTACTGCCAGTCACCAACTATCCCCCGCGCCCTGGGGCAGACTGCAGTATAAGCCACTCATCACAGGCAAAGGGGGTTTGGACCTGCTGCCTCAGCCTACCCGTGGGTTGCCCCCTGCAACCCCTGTACCTATTGGGCCTAACACTAGGCCGCAGCCTGGGGCTTTCCTAGCCGGAGCTCCCCAGCTCCTCAGGCCCTTCCCCAGCCCAGCTCCACCCTAGGTACCTGGTCAGGTCCTGCAGCCAGGCCCTTCCCTCTCTAAAGACAGAGAGAGAGTGTCTTCTGCTCTAGGCCCACTGCCCTCTTATAAGGGCCAGCTGGGCCCTGATTAACTGGCCACAGCTGTGGCTGCTTTGCCACTCAGCCCAGCTCCTATTGGGATCCCCAGGAGGTGGGCGCAAGCCCGCCCACTGCTAAAAGCCCCTCCCCCAGCCTAGCGGGAGGGACCACTAGACCCAGGGGCCAAGTAAATCCGGGGGACAACTAATGAAAAAACAGGGATCAAGTGAGGGTCAAAGGTTCAAAACAAGGAGACCGGACGGGGGGACCGAGCAGAGAACCCCGGACAGTGCCCACTGCTCCCCAAAGCTGTCGAGGGAGCCAGCGGACGCTGCCCAGTGGAACTCTGCCCGGATCCGTGACACGAGGGAGGATCGGAAATAGGCCCCACAGTCACAGAGCTCCCCCTCGTCTAGCATCCTCCTCCTGGTCTTGTAGATGGACACTTTAGCTAGAGCCAGGACCGGACAGGGTGTGCGAACAGGAACAAGTGCGGGGAAAAGTGCAGCCAGAACCTCAGCAAGAGGTTCCGGAGGAGCCGGAATAGGGGTGCAACCTGGCGCACTCGAGGTAGGCGTGCGCCAGGTCTTCCCTCATGCCGCAGAAGGGGCAGGCTTCGGGGATTGGGGTGAACCGCACCAGGTGTACGCCCGTGCTCACGGCTCCGTGAAGGAGCCTCCAGCCAATATCCCCGGCAGGCCGTGGAACCAGGGTGGAATACAGGCTGGCCCACCGGGGCTCCTCACCCTCCTTAGGTGGCAGATAGTCCCACCATTTGGTATCGAGGCGGGACGCGAGGGTGAGGAAATGCAACGTGTGAAGCACGAGCGTGCACAGATGGGCCCTGGGCGCGGTTCGAAACCGGACCGGCTGCAGAGCGTGCAGCCGGCTCGGTGCATGGGTGCGGGGGTGCCGGGGGGGCTCGCGGAAACGGGGCCCTAAAAAAATATCCGGAGGGCCCGGGGTGAGGGGTGGGCGGGGGGCGCCCTCTCGCAGGGCTCGCCGCAGGAAATCGAGAGACCTGGGTAACAGGGCGGCCTTCACCTCCCGGAGTACGTGCCGGGGGGTCCGAGGGGTGGCGAGCCCCATGCGCCGTGCGAGCGCCCGGCACTCAGCCCAGCTTCTCCGCCTCAGCCCTCTCCTAGGGCTGTTTCGCAGCCCCTCAGGGCAGGAGCGGGGTATTCACTCCACTACATCTACCTTAAAGTTTCATACTGCCGCCCATCACCATAGTATCTGAGCACCTCCCATGAAAAATTGATAACAACAGCACAGTGCTTAGTGGGCTTCATGGAGTCTCTGGCACATCTCCCTTTCCAGGATGATAACTCTACTTGAGGTGGGGTTTTTGTTTGTTTTTTAAGATGTTTGTTTGTTTATTTTGGGACATGCTGTAGTGGGTTCTCATTATTAATCATGTGTATTACGCAGGGCCGGATCTAGGATTTTTCCCGCCCCAAGCAAAAACTTTTTTGGCCGCACCCCCACCCCATTTTTTTTCTTGCCCCACCCCCGCCTCAACTCCGCCCCTTCCCCAAGTCCCCAGCCCCGCCTCCTCCCCCGCAGGTGCTACATTTCCCCCACCCCATCGCTTCCTGTGCCCCCCCCCGCAACCCCCCCGCCCTAGCTCACCTCGCTCTGCCGCCGCCGTTCAGGTTCTTCCCCCACTCCCCCCAGGCTTTCAAGCCGAACATCCCCCTCCCTCCCAGACTTGCAGCGCACAACCGCACCGTGACTGCTCGGGTTCTCCCCCTCCCTCCCAGGCTTGAGCGGAAGTGAGCAGGGGCGGCCGGGGCACATTTCTAGGGGCAGCATGGCCGGTGCCAGAATGCCGCCCCTAGAAATGTGCCTCCCCAAGCACCAGCTTGTTTTGCTGGTGCCTAGAGCTGGCCCTGGTATTACGGCAGTGCCGAAGGACCAGCCAAGAATGGGGCCCCACTGTGCTAGGTCCTTCACAAACACAGACTAGTAGATAGTCCCTGCTCCGAAGAGCTTCCAATCTCAATAGACAAGACACAGGCAGGGTGTGGGAAGGGGTAGAACACACAGGCAGAGTGAGCAATGTGGTGGTGGCAAATGTCAGATTAGTGCCATGTTTTTATTTTTGTGGCTTTACTTTGGAGGGGATCAGCTAAAGGGAAAGAAAACTGAAGGGAAGGCAGCTGAGGGGACAGGGCCGGGGAGAAGAGTGCAAAAGGGGCAGGTGTGGAGTGAAACTGAGGCAGAGAGACTGTGGGGAAGGGGAAGGGTTGGAGCAAACAGCCAATCAGCAGAGGGCAGAGAAAGTCCACTCAGATCTGTAGTAGGGTGACCAGACAGCACATGTGAAAAATCGGGACAGGGGGTGGGGGGTAATAGGAGCCTATATAAGAAAAAGACCCCAAAATCGGGACTGTCCCTATAAAATTGGGACCCTAGACCTGTAGGGAGTTTTCAGAATGGCCAAAGGACCAAACCAGGGTCCTTGCTTTGGCTGCTGTTGCCCTTAACCAACCTGAATCTCTGGCTAGCTCTTTTATAGCTTTCTCCCAAGCCCACATGGGGGTGGGAAGGAGACACCACCTAGGTCCTAGTGCCTCCACAGTGCGGGGAGGGGCTGCAAAGTTGTGGGTCCTGAGGGGGCAGGGACTGAGGGGGACATTAGGGGTGCCATCTGGGGTTGAAGGGGGTGTCATTCTTATGGTGGGAAGGCCTTTTCAAAGAGAGGGGTTTTGCAGCAGTTCCTAAAGACCATCAGACTCTGGAGTTGCTGGTCTCCTGTACTGTTCCATTGCTGGATCCCCTTGATGGAGAACACTTTGTCCGCAGCTCTCACCCACCTTGTCCTGGGCTTTGTGATCTGCATTGTCCCAGAGGAGCGCAGATTTCATGGTGGTTCATAGATCATAATTTAATCTTTGATGAAGCTGGTGTTTGGTTCATGATTTGCTTTGAAGATTAGGATCACAGCCTTAAACCAGCAGTGGAAGCTGACTGGTAGACCACCAGAAGGACTTGAGCACAGGTCTGATTTGCTCACAGCAGCCTAACCATACAGAAGTCGGGCTAAAAATCTTAACAGGTACCCAACTGAACAGGTCAGCAGTGATTTTTCATTTGCACAAATGTGTTTTATTTTATTTTTTCACCAAATTTTGCAAAGAGGCTCTGTCGTGGGGAGTACAAGCCACACCCTGAGGTTTTGTGTGGGTTGCCACAGGACTGGTAAGTGGACAAAAGACATGAATGCATAGTTCAAGGATTAAGCATGGAATACGTAAGTGGGGCCTTCACTAGGCATGATCTTTACATCTCACTTTGAATAACTGATCCTGCCAAGTTTTGCATCATCTCTGCGTGAGCCTTATATGTTGGTTGGAAAGGGGAGCCATTGTTGAGTTACTGGTGAATGATGATAATTCTGACTTTCTTATTTAAACTGAAAAGTATTTTGAATTCTTGTGTAGAGTCAAACACACACACTTGAATGGATTTCCATCACACATAAAAATTTGTTTATCATAGCATATTACCGTAGCACCTACTAACCCCAGCCATGGAGTAGGACCTCACTGTGTGTGCACAGCGCTGTACAAACACACAACAAAAAGATAGGCTCATCCCCAAAGATCTTACATTCTAAGAAATCTCAGCGTCCGCATTGATGTCAGACACAGACAATTTCTTTACCTTACGCCTTGAGCATATTATTCAAATTCCCAAACCTCATCATCTGTAGTTTCCGTCCTTCCTGGATCATACAGTCCAATTTCAGAAACACCTGTGATGTCACAGTTTTTCACTCTAAAACAGGAACTTTTATTAAGACATTCATATATTTAATAAATGTGTAACGCGTTTGTTCAACCACATCAAAGCATCGGTCAATAAAATATTGTAAACCATTCCGATCCCAAATAAATATTGTCCAGACAGCATACACTAAACTGCTTACTAGAGTCAAAGGATCTGGGACTGGGGCCAGGGCCGGCTTTAGGCACCAGCAAAACAAGAAGGTGCTTGGGGCGGCACATTTCTAGGGGCGGCATTCTGGCGCCGGCCATACCGCCCCTAGAAATGTTCCCCGGCCACCCCAGCTCACCTCTACTCTGTGCCGCTGCCGCTCAGCTTTTGCGCACCGCCGCCACTCGGCTTCTCCCCCTCCCTCCCAGGCTTGCAGCGTGTGAAACAGCTGTTTCATGCACGGCAAGCCTGGGAGGGAGGGGGAGAAGCCGAGCGACAGTGGCGCGCTCAGGGGAGCAGGTGGAGGCAGAGCGGAGGTGAGCTAGGGTGGGAAGCGGTTCCTGTTCCTCTACCCCCATTACTTCCTGTGCCCCCCTCACCCTAGCTCCCCTCCACTCCGCCTGCTCCCCTGAACGCACCGCCGCTTCGCTTCTCCCCCCCCTTCCTCTCAGGCGAGGGAGTGGGGAGAAGTGGAGTGGCGGCATGTTCAGGAGGTTGCGGGGGGGCCACAGGAAGCAATGGGGTGGGGGAAATGCAGCACGTTCTGGGGAGGAGGTGGGGCTGGGGATTTGGGGAAGGGGTTGGGAAGGGGCGGAGTTGAGGTGGGGCCAGGTGTGGGGGGGGTCAAGAAAAAAACACGGGGGCGGCCAAAAATTTTTTTGCTTGGGGCAGCTAAAATCCTAGAGCCGGCCCTGACTGGGGCAAAACCAATATCCCACCCCATTGAACAAAAGGGAGCAATTCCTAATGAACAGGGCAAACAGGGAAGAAAAGAGTAAATGTTTATACGTACATTTTGTTGCCACTGTTTAGCTCACTAGTTCGCTGCACACCGATATAATCATTCCTGCGTTATATATGTTGTTAATGTGTAGCACTCACATATCCAGGTAGGAATGTGATATTCATATTTCCATGTGGTGTTGGGTGTACAGCTGGGAGCTGGTGGAAGCTAGTGCTTTTTCTTCACACTCTTTCAAGTGTAATGCTGCTTTTAACTACTCCTCCTGCCTATTTAATGGAAGGCATTAAGGCTAAATTCTCCCCTCTCGCTTCTCAGCACATGCATGAGCAACTCTCAGTGATGCCAGTGGGCACTGAAGCATGCAAACGTGTAGACAGAGCTTCTCAATATCGTAAATGTTGTTATGGGGTTTTTTTAACACAGGTTTTAAAAATTGAGATGATTAAGCAAGGATTCGGTACTTCTCCCCTCCAATCCCCATTTTCCTAGCATGGTACATTTATAGAGCACATTTTCCAGAGGCTATAGGGCAATAGGCTCCTGATAATAGGACCTGTGTGATGTGACCATTTGTAGGTTAAGGGCGTTTTTGATAAATTTATCTTGGTCTTCTGTGTTTTTTATTGGCTTCTTGCAAACTGGTCTGAGAACTTTCCATCACAACACCAGGATTTGGGCTTTTAATACTTCCACTTTGAAATTGAGGGCATGCCTTTTCTTATTGTTTTTCACAAGAGTTTTAGCCTATAATCAGGCAAGAGCAGAGGCTACATAACAAGTTAATGACAGAATCAGAGTGCAGAGGAGGAAGCAGGGACCCTGACTGAGACAGCAATGTAAGCAAGTGTGCCTGATGTGTAAAGGTTTCCAGGTGCAAGTAATAACAACTAGCAAAAACAAGCTAGTGAAGGATCTGTCTGAGACCCCCGATAATAGACTTAGCTCTCATCCCTGTCACTGTGTGAACAGTGCGTTTCCTACAGAGCTGGCTGAGCAGTGTAAAAACCTGTTTGCCAAACTGGAAACCATTATTTGATCTGGCCTGTTGTTATCACTTCATTAGCCATTGTTTGTGAGCATCCTCAGGACTAACATTTGACTCACACAGATGTTCACAGAAAGCAAAGTTCAAGCCTGTAGCTGATATTTATTGAAGCAAGAAAGGAAATTATTGGTCTAACAAACCAGAATTCTCTCTGGCTGGGAGCAGTTTACAACCATGTTGGTCAGCCAATTGGGGCACAGAAACAATACCATGTGACAGGGGCAACCAGTCACAAAGCTCAGGTAATGACGTCTGCCTGTGGACTGAATACTGGCTCCAAGCATTTCACAAACAATCTAGTGCTCCAGCATGTTTGTAGGAATTAGCGGCACTATGATCTCTTTGCAGCCAAGCAGAAGATGAGAGCTAAAGTCATCACAGGCTAGATTCTGACATTAGGCACAGCCCTGAGCAAAGAGTGGTGTGTGATTTGCATGACCCCAAGAGTAGCCCTGGGAGGCACTGTGAGTCAGAGTCCCCTCTGAGTCACAACGCCTCCCCTGACTCCTCTTTTCCCCCTGGTGGTAGTTGCGTACAGCTGCCCTATACTAGCAGCACATTATGACACTCCTACAGTGGCTAACCAGTAAGGAGGTGGAGCCAACCCTCCATCCACTGTTCCTACCCACCTGCACCAGGGAAGAACTAAAAAGCCACATAGCCCTACTCATCTGAGAACCTGAGGTCTGGGTTGCTGTGCCGTGGGGTAAGAGGAGTTCCTACTCCCTTGCATGGGTGCATAGTCCAAGGCACAACCTAGCCCCAAGTAAACTGTTTGCAATGAATAATTTGACCAACTCTAATTTCTTAGGACCCATGTGATCAGCAGTTTAGCCAGGTGACCTCGGGCAAGTCTCTTCACATCTTTGTCCCTCCAGATCCCATATCAGCAAAACAGGGCTCATGATACTAATTGCCTTTGTAAAGCTCTTAGGGCTGGTCCACACTGGGGGGAGGGGAGGGGGAATCGATCTAAGATACGCAACTTCAGCTACATGAATAACGTAGCTGAAGTCGAATATCTTAGATTGATTTCAAAAGGTACTTACCCCGGTCTCACCGCAGCAGGCAGGCTCCCCCGTAGACAGCGCTTCCTCCGCTCGCGGAGCTGGAGTTCCGGTGTCGACGGGGAGCGGCTCTGGGATCGATTTATCACGTCTAGACGAGACGCAATAAATCGATCCCAGAACATCGATCACTACCCGCTGAATCGGGCGGGTAGTGTAGACGTAGCCTTAGAGAGCTACTGAGGAGAAGCACCATATGAGAGTCGGTTATTATTATTTAGTGCTGTTTTGCTGATTTTGAAGGAAGGAAGCGGAGATGTGAAGTGAGTGTTTTTTCCGTCTAGCACATTACTGCATGCCCCTGTGTGCATTTATATACATACACACATATATATCTTTATGGCAGGTGTTTGGTAGACATTACTTGAAATCGCTCCTCTGTCTAAATAAACAGAGCCCAACCATCAACAAACGCTGGTAAAAAAAACTTCTCTAACAGTTCCTCAAGTTTCCGTGACTTCTCTGAAACAAAGCTGTCGCTATTTTGCCCAAAGCAAACAGGCTATCAATTACCATTAAAATTATTGATGGTAATTGATCTGATCACTTTAGTCTTCAAAAGTCCCCGTCCCCCCACCGCCATTGCTTTTTGCTGCAGCGACAGCTCAACAAGGCCTGTTCCAAACATGCTCCACATTTAATGGTCTCTCATTAGGGGGAAAAGGGCTCATTATTCTGCTTGCCTAAAGATGTGTCTGACCTGGTATTTTTAGCTTTCCTGCTCACACAGCTAGGGTCCCCACCTATCAGTTTTTCAGCCACATTATCTGGTAATTAAGCATTGTGTTCAGTGCCAGGGTGAAGGCAACTTTATCCAGAGTGATTTGGATGGAGGGAAGGGAAATGAAACCTTTAAAGGCCCTTATGTACTGCTGCTCCATTTCTGCAATGCCTCAACAGATAGCAGCAGGATGCTAAACGCTACGCTTCACTAGCAGAAGGCTCTACCAAGAGCAATTTGTACATACCCAATTAGAATCAGTCTCCCTGCTTTAGTCAGTCCCTTTTAATAAGGGCTAAGGAACCACTTTAATAAAGATTAGCCATGCTGCTGTATGTCTACCTAAAAACCGCAGCACAAGCTCTTTGAAATCAGTAAGCAGTCTCTCTAAGTCAGAGGGGAGCCCCCACAGACATCTCTCCGTACCCATACAGACAAATTTGGTTTTAACGCCGTCAGTGAAGCACAACATAATAACTGGCTCTTTTAAAGAAGAGTGATCACTTCCACCCTGGTGTTGGCTGACACTAACCAAGTGTCACCGTGACAAACGTCATTGAAAGTGACCTGAAGTATCAAACTGGAAGTCCTGTAATCAAAACAGATTAAAAAGAGAGGAGAAAAAGAGAGAGGAAGTCTTTTTAAAGGATTTAAAAACAAGAATAACAGACAGTGATGCCCAGTATGAAATCTCTTTTCTAAGACACCAGACATCCAGCCAGCTCAGGTACACAGAGAAAAATTGGTTCAAAATAACTATAACTAAACCCACCCCTTCTTTTATAACTATTTCCAAACATACTGTCACAAAACAGGGCGAGTACTGGGCCCTGATTCTTTTGTACCCTAAGGCCTTTTTACAGTAGGCAGTATAAAGGGATCATTTACATGTCGGCTATGTCTACCCTAGCACTTCTGGCGGTAAAAAGTGTCAGGTGAAAAAAACACACCCCTGACTGACATAAGTTTCACCGACAAAAGCACCGGTGTGGACAGCACTATGGCAGAGGGAAACGCTCTCCCGCCGACATAGCTACTGCCGCTTGTTGGGGGTGGTTTAATTATTACAACGGGGGAGCTGAGCTCTCTCCCGTCAGCATAGCGTGGCTACATGGGAGATCTTACAGTATGCCGCTGTAAGGTCTGTAGTGTAGACATACCCCTGGAAACCCTTCCATGGCTCTGGTAGCATAAAGGAGCCTTAAAAGCAGAATGGTGTAAAGGGGCCTTAGTGTAATTGAGACGCAGGCCCTTTGAGTTGTGAGCAGGACTAGCCTAAAAGTACTGGCATCCTAGGAAAGGAATTTTGGGGTGGCCTCTTTCCACTTTCCCTTGGCCTAGTGGTTTGGGGCAAAGCTTTAGATGTGCTATATCTTGATTTTAGTAAGGCTTTTGACACAGTCCCATACAATGTTTTCATAGGCAAACTAAGGACATGTGGTCTAGATGAAACTACGTAAGGTGGGTGCACAACTTGTTGAAAGACCATACTCAGAGAGCAGTTATCAATGGTTTGCTGTCAAACGGGAGATATGTATCTGGTAGGGTCTCCCAAGGGCCTGTCTTGGGTCCAGTATTATTCAATATTTTCATTAATGACTTGGATAATGGAGTGGAGAGCACATTTATAAAGCTTGTAGATCACACCAAGCTGAGAGGGATTGCAAGTGTAACCCACACCCCTTCTGAGTGTGATGTTCTCTCCCATCTAGTGGCACTGAGACCACTGGGAGAGAGTTAAATGAGTCTACTCTACAGCCCTAGCTAAGAGCATGTTGGCTTTTAGCTTATGCTGTAGAGGCTCATGCACTAAGCTCTAGAGGACCCCAGTTCGATCCCACCCTTGGGCCCGGTCGGTGTTACACAAGCACTTTTGGAGGGCAGGATTAGAATTCAAAAGGACCCTTGACAAATTGGAGAATTGCTCTGAAATCAGCAAGATGAAATTCAATCAAGACAAAGTACTACAGTTAGGAAGGAAAAAACAAATGTAAACTACAAAGTGGGGACCTGTTCATATATGTTAAGGGCTGTTATAAAGAGGACAATGATCAATTGTTCTCTGTGTCCTCTGAAGATAGGACAAGAAATAATCAGCTTAATCTGCAGCCAAGGGAGATTTAGGTTAGCTATTAGTAAAGGCTTTCTAACTGAAAGGATAGTTAAGCTCTGAAGTAGGCTTCCAAGGGAGATTGTGGAATCCCCAGCCTTGGAAGTTTTTAACAACAGGTTGGACAAATGCTTGTCAGGGATGGTCTAGGTTAACTTGGTCCTGCCTCAGTGCAGGGAACTGGACTTGATGACCTCTCAAGGTCCCTTGTAGCTCTGCATTTCTGTGATTCTATATTATCAGCAGAGATGAAGTGGGAATCGGGATCTAAATTTCCACATAGTTCCTCTGATGTTCTGGTTTTATCCCAAATCCAATTATAAATAAACAGTCAGATCCTCAGCAGGTGTCAATTGGTGTGGTCTCATTTATTTTAATTCAACCACATTGATTTACACTAGCTCATGACCTGGCCCTTTCAATGTTAACCATATGTTCATTTAAAGCCAGCTATATCTCTGCAGAATCTCTGAATGCTGACATATCTAGCGGCCTGCGTTTTGTGGGGTTGGTTTCAGCAGACAAGGAACCTGTGACTGACCGCCTTTCACAGGACACGCTGCCCACTTGAATATCACTGGCTTTCAGGGGCACCCCCAGAAAATTTTCACATGGTATGACTCATGCTCACTTTAACTTAGCATGGAGTCCCACATGCCTTTTTATCTTACACTAGGCAAAACCCTAGCAAACCGCCCTCAGGTCTGCCCCCTTTGGGTCTCCCTGCCACCCCTCTCCCAGTCAGCTCCTCTGTGTGGGCACTCATCACAGCTCCCCATATTTGTAGCAGGTCTTGATGCTGTGGCTGAGTGAGTCCTGCAGGTGGAGCAGAGGGGACACAGGCTGCTGGAAGCAGGACAAGGCTAGGCAGGCCCCTGGGGGAGCCTGGTGCAGGAGCCAGCCACATGGTAGCAGTAGCAAGAAGCAGCACTGGCCTTCTCACTGCCCACTCAGGTTTGGCTCCGTGGCCCTCCACTATGACTGGGGGTGTTGGGGGCAAATTTGAGTGAGTGGCTTTGCGACCTGGTACATGGGGGGCGCAGCACTGGTCAATTTTGGCCCCACCGTCCCGCATCATGATGGAGGGCAACGGGGCCAAACCTGAGTGGGTAGTGAGGTGGCACCAGTACCTGAACCACACCAGTCAGAACTCCGCCTGGGCCACCTCCATGAATTGGACTGAAGATCCAATAGGTTTCCTCTGCCTCTCTCTGGCCCTGCCAGTGGAAAGCACCTTACATAATGTGCATAGGGCTGCAGGCGCCACTGCCAGCTTCTACATATAGAAATAGCTCAAGAAAACTCATATGTATTCTTATTTCCCCAGAGACTTTGGAAACAAATTTGTAAAGCCAACGTTACACTTCCAAAATGTTCTGTCTTATATCTTCGTCCCACATTCTTTATTAGACTAATTTTGAAAGCTGTTGTTTGCCATGGGATCTCTCAGCTAAGGTCCCAAGGCAGAAAAAAACCTATCGAAACTACAGTAAGAGAAAGTTTCATCTTGTGGGGGAGAATGTTAATGTACAATCCCAGATTTTTTTTTAAAATAGGTCTTGTTTGAAAACATAAATAGAATGACTGATTAGATTTAATTTAAAATGCAGTCCTCTAGCTCTCCTAGTGGCTAAGTCCTTGATTAGGTCACGGCATTCTATTTCGCCAGCAATTTCATTTCCAGTTGAAATCAAAGCCTGTCCACTCGTTCTCTACGTGATCCATAGTTGACCTCAGGTTATTTTATTTTATTTTATTTGATGCATTTCAGCTTTGAGAAACTGCTCTCAGCCGAAGTGACACTCCCAGGCACTGTGTGTATGTTCCCCTGTGCAATACACATATTGGAAAACAGTTCGCCAAGCCCTTTCAAGAGTGATACCAGAATGGAGGGTTAGGGCTGTTAGCATAATGCCGGAAAGATTTTTTCAGCTCATCACAGCCCAACATCATTTATTTCAGAGGAACTGATATACGACACCACAAACTCAAGAGAGCTTCTGTTTCTGAAGGACGTGCTGCTCCTGGACACTTCGCCGTCCGCTAATGTGACCGAGAACATTGAAATGAACACTGCGGGGGGCACTTTCACTGGCTCAAATGTTGGCATTGTTTGAGAATACTGAAACATCCCAGGCAGTGGGACAGCTCCTCAGCTAGTCTAAACTGACATAGCTCCACTAATTTGGCCACACCGATTTCCACCAGCTCTGGATATGGCCCAATGTTCTCCAGATCATTCCCATTCCCACATTTTCCTTTTCCTGTGAATGAAACTTTAAGTTCCAACCAATCTTATAAATTCGGGAACAGTACTGACCTCTATAGCTGATCCTCCTCTGTAGGCTTGGCATTGTTTCTTTGGATATTTTTGAGAAGTTCATGTAGCTGCCTGATTCCTGTATTCAGATCAGCTGATGAACTACCCAGTTAAGTCTGCATCAAATGACATGCTAGACAGCCACAGTACTCAGCACCTGGAAGTTTTTTAAGTTGACATCCAAGACTAGAGGCTTCATGCTTCACATCACCAGTTCCAGTTTCTTGTCATAATAATGTTACTGACTCAAGTGTGTGTGAACATATTATCCTCTAAGGGACAGTTTACAGAGAGGAAACATAAATAGAAAGCCTATCGCTACTATGGTTAGCTAATACGGCCATTCTCTTTTAGCTCAAGTTGTAGAGGCTTGTGGTTTGGAGGCTGAAGGTTCTAGTCCTGGTTCCATGTTATGGGGTATAAGTGATGACCTTGATGTCTGTACATAAACTCTTTAAGCAAGGACTATCATTTACTGTATGTTTGCATGGTGCCTAGCATTGTGGGGCTCTGGCCTGGCTGTTGTCTAGGCGCTATCACAATGTAAATGTTAAATGACAATATCAGTGTAGCATGTGGATTCATTACAGGGTGAGAAAGCATCACCGGCTTGGTAGAATATTGCCAATACTGTCGATCTTGCTTTTCTGCTGTATTTCACACAACGGCTTGACGGCCAGTCACGCTCATGGAGTTGTGTGGTGAAAATCCTCCAATGAGAATCCAAGAACTAAGTTCAAACTGACATCCACATGGAATATAAACTGCCTAGAGATGCATATTCTCATCACCAAATGCCCATATTTTCCCCCTCTTCATGCTGGAACCATCGCTGTTAAACCCCTTTTGGCAACTATTTTCCATGGAGACTCCAAACTGATGCAATGCTATAATCAGGGCTTCTGTGAGATCTTGACTACTGCTACCTGCAACATATGTGCACAAAAGTGTTTCCCAGTTCAGATCACTGCCCCAATAGTGTCAAGAAGACTCAGTGTAAATGACATTTTCTCCTTGGGGCTAATGTCAGGAATGCAGTCTAATGAGTGGTGGCTTGATATGCTAGTGAAAAGTCCAGTAGTTTGGATTTAATTCTTTGAGACGGGAGCTGTATTAGTTCATTCTGAATGAGATGCAGAGCTCATGACAACTGATGCTTCTCACATATATTCCTGCATAACTGGATCCATTTTTAAAGTATCTGAGATGTGCCAAAAAAGCTGCCATGTTTCAAGTGGAATAATTTACTTACCAGGCTCCACAAACTATATCCCATTAGCCTTTCGAAAATCTCCTTATATCCCATTAGCCTTTCTGCCAGAGTATGGTCGCAGAACTGATTACTCATTGGTTTTCTATGTCAGCATGGTGACAAGGCAGTAGACGGGGTTCCAGTTCAGACCATTTCTGTGCCAGAGAGAAATTATGTTAGTTAGGAAGCTGTGTCACATCTTTCCAAATGTTTTAGTCCCAAAGCGGTGAGTTTTATTTTAACAGTCAAATCTTCAACCAAAGCATAACAAGTAACTGTGTTTGAGAGAATGCAGTAGCCCCCTCCAGATAACTTTCCCCATTAGGAAGGGTTTGCTTATAATTAAATTGGCATTTGTCACCAGACCATGGAAGACCTATTCAGGTAGGTTGTTTTCTCCAGCAACATGCACTATACCAGTGCTCTCACTGCCTGTCACCTTGGGTCAGAGTAGCAAGATCATCGTAGTCACTCGTGAGATTAGAAATGGTATGTTCTCATCATGCTTCAATTTTACAAGTTCGGGAAAAAAAACCTGAATTGCAATACTAGGGGTGTATCTTCTCAAGCTGATCGGTCAACAGCATCCTATTTAGGTGGAGAATTCTCCATGTGTGTACCACAGGTCCAACTGCACATACTGCAAATCAGCTGGCTCAAAACTGACTGTTGCAGACTCCTGGTCCTGCTCCCTGCTGCTGCTCTGTGCCGGGCTTGCCTCCTAGCACCACGTTAGAGCAGCCTGAGGGTTACTCTAACTTATGCTGCAAACAAACACTTCCTGCGGCTGTTATCCAGGCTTTAAGATCACTTTGTGCTGGCAGTTTGGCACATAGTAGCCGCACCATAACAGAGTATCAGACCATGTAACTTGGCATTTGACCATGAGTCTAACTGACCATTACAATGTCTAGAAACAGATAAGGCTGTGTTCTGCAGAACTGTTCGCTACATGGCTTTCCGCAAGGTAACTTTTAAAAATGCAGCAAACACCCTGCTCATTATTAGTGGCAAGATTTCTATTTAGCGGAATGTAATGCTGAAAGAACGATATAGAGAGAGCAGGAACAAGTGATCCAAGCTGGAGGGGCCTGCTTTCACCGCCAACAGGAGAGATCATATGTAGACTCTGGACAGAATTCTGATCTTACTGGTGTAAATAAGGAGTGATCCCATTGAACTCAATGGAGTAACACTGGTGCAAAACTAGTATAAAGTCAGAATCAAGCCAAGTGGTCATCCACATGACCTGTAACTTCTAAAAACATACAAACATGCATACAATCGAGCTTGTAAGACAAATATTCCACCTGGTGGTTATTATGATTATTTATCATAGGTATTGCAGTAGCACCTAGAGGCCAGAGCCCCATTGGGTTAGGTACTGTACAAAAACATAATAGATGGTCCCTGCCCAAAATAGCTTAATCTAAGTTTAAAAACAAGTGGCAACAGAAAGATACGTCGACAAACCGAGGGAGCACAATCTAACAATGAGATGTACTAAGCAGTAGACACAGCGGCCTCATTGTGTGCAGTGGTTTTGTGTAGTAGACAAACAGAGGAACTAAGCTGAGACCAGCAAAAAAACTTCACTCGTGACCTTAAAAGAAGATTTAAATGCAGTTCACCAAAGGCAAATGGCTACTGCATTCGTGCATTGTGCTACATTTCTTCAGCCTGACTCAAAATCTCCTGGTCAACAGAGAAATTAATTTAAGTCAAGGGAGAACTTTGAATGCTTATTTAAAATTAAACAAGTGGGAGAACTTGTATGCTCAGAGTCCCTTAATGGGAGTATTCTATTTTCAGAGCAGAAGGCCATAGATAATTACAGCAAGGTGAGTCTGACTGGTAAATTTAGGGTTGGAAGACCATCTGGGTAACAGAGAGATTGTGATTGAGTTTTATGACAGGCACAAGGCCAGGTGAAAAGGATGCTGCATGAATGAATCATTCAGTCATTTTACATCTATATCTACTACACGCATGTTATAGACGAGTGCTATGCGATATAGATGGTTATAAGCACATTATTAGAAAGTAGTGTAGAGATGGTTATAAACAACCTTTTGGACTCTGTAACAGGTTAACGATTTTAAAACATCTATAGTAATAATTTATTAACCCTTTATAAACTATTTATAAATGTACCCCTATAATACAGCGTGACTGATCTTTCACTGCTTGTACAGATGAGAGGAAAGGGAAGCGGAGAATCCGGACGACATTCACAGCAGAGCAGCTCCAGGAGCTAGAGAAGATTTTCCAGGTCACTCACTATCCAGACATTCACATCCGCAACCAACTGGCAGCAAAGATCAACCTCCCCGAAGCCAGGGTCCAGGTATAGTCTGTGCCCCTAAAATGCCAGATGCATCACATCAACCCAAACACACACACAATGAAGCCATACCTTCTGTTGAAGGTACATTTATAAATTGTTTATTATTAATTATTATTATTATTCCTGGCTCTTATACAGTACTTTTTCATCTTTAGATTTCAAAATGTTTTATGATGAAGCTCAGTATCATTATCCCCATTTTACAGATGGGAGGGGAAAGTATCTTTCACCCTGGATGGGATTAACCAAATGGTTAATAAATAACAGATGTAATAAGCAGCATATCACAGACATAAGTAATGTGTTATAAATGGCAATAAGCAACCTGCTGGACTCTATAACAACTGACTGGCCACTTATTAAAATATCTACTAATCATTTATCAATCCTTTACAAATTATTTATGTACATTCAATATGAAGTATGACCCACATTCCTGTTCCGCGCCATCTCAAACATTAGCCCGAATGGAAACATAGTCTGGTACCTTAGGTAGTTCTCTGTTGGATACCATATGTGGTAGACCCATGGGCCACATTCACAGGGGGGCATAAATCAGCATATCTTCGCTGGGTTTTAATGGAACTACGTTGATTTATGCCAGCTGAGGATCTGACACCATAACCTTACTGAATGTGAGATCTATTACATTTAAAATATATTAGCATGCAGCAGATTTGGACGCTGTTTACAAGACACTAGAGGGGAATGCCACGTACTTTAAAACTGAAACATGCTTAGCCCAATTCTGAATGTAAATCTTCCATCTGCAGGGGTAATCTGCTCAGCAGGATGCTGGTTCTGGGCTCTTTCTCCTACTCTGTGGGAAGGGTTTCCATACTACAAGGCATCAGTGTAAATGAATCCCAGTATAATACATGACGTTTAACACAGAGGACAGTTTATCTGACTGGGACTGATTTTCAACTAGCTATAATTTTATTGACTAATATTTCGATGGCAAGGAGGCATTAGAATGGAACAGCCATAGCACAGACATTGGCAGGGACAGTTTACTCACAATGCCCTACCAATATATAAAGCACAAGAAGGGGGACTATTTAGTGTCCGCTGTAGACCACCAAATCACACTAGAAAACAGGACGACCAGCTGCTTAACTACCTATCTAGAATGTGTAGGGAAACAGCTGCATTATCATGGAGTACTTCAATCTGAGTGGCATATAATGGAGCTCTCATGATGCCAACACTAAAACATTCTTATAATTTCTAATAATTATAGATGACAGTTTCCTAACTCAAGCACTGTTGCATTTGCATCCATTATTTAAATGAGATTATAAGTTTGGTTGATAACAGTAACAGTATTGATGTGATATGCTTAGACTTCCGGAAGGTATTTGATTTGGCATTGCACAACATTTTTATTAAGATACTAGAATGATGTAAAATCAACATGGCACCTATTATATGGATTAAAAGCTGGCTAATTGACAGGTCTAAAAATGTAATTGTAAATGAGGCATCATCTCTGAGCCGGTGTTTCACGTGGAGTCCTGCAGGGTCCTGCGCTATTTATCGTTTTTATCAATGACCCGAAAAGAAAACATAAAATCACTGCTGATAAAGTTTGCGGATGACAAAATGACCAGGGGAGTAGTAAATACTGTAGAGGACAGGTCACTGATACAGAGCGATTTGGATCGCTTAGTAAACTGGGTGCAAGCAAACAATATGTGTTTTAATACAGATAAATGTAAATGTATACAGCTAGGAACAAAGAATATAGGCCAGGGGTGGCAAACGTTTGGGCCTGAGGGCCACATCGGGGTATGGAAATTGTATGGCGGGCCATGAATACTCACGAAATTGGGGATAGGGGTGCAGGAGGGGGGAGGGCTCCAGCTGGGGATGTGTGCTCTGGGATCGGGGCAGAAATGAGGAGTTCAGGGTGAGGGAGGGGGTTCCGGGTTGGGGTGCGGGGGGGGGGGGGTGAGGGCTCTGGGGTGGGGATGAGTGGTTTCAGGTGCAGGAGGGGGCTCCAGGCTGGGACCAAGGGGTTCAGAGGGTGGGAGAGGGATCAGGGCTGGGGCAGGGGGTTGGAGTGGGGTGGTGAGGGCTCCGGCTGGGGGTGCAGGATCTGGGGTGGGGTTGGGGATGAGGGGGTTAGGGTACAAGAGGGGGCTCTGGGCTGGGATTGAAGGGTTCGGAGGGCAGGAGGGGGATCAGAGCTGTGGCAGGGGATTGGGGCACTGGGGGGGCTCGGGGTGCAGGCTGCGGGCAGCGCTTACTGCAAGCAGCTCCCGGAGGCATGTCCCCCCTTTGGCTCTGAGGCACAGCCAGGCGGCTCTGCACTCTGCCCCGTCCACAGGCACCACCCCTGCAGCTCCCATTGGCTGGGAACCACGGCCAATGGGAGCTGTGGGGGCGGTGCTTGCAAACGGGGAAGAGCACAGAGCCGCCTAGCCACGCCTCCGCGTACTACGTAGGAGCCAGAGGGGGGTCATGCCGGCTGCTTCCTGGGAGCCATGCGGAGTGGGGCAAGCCCCCGACCCCACTCCCCGGCAGGAGCTGAGGGCCGGATTAGGGATCATGGTGGATAACCGGCTGAACATGATCTCTCAGTGTGGCAAAAAAGGCTAATGCATATAGGCGCTGACTCCATGGGTGTTCCGGGGCTGGAGCATCCACAGGAAAAAATCATGGGTGCTGAGCAGTCCCCCCACCAGGACCTTCCCCTCCCCCCCCAGTGCCTCCTGCCTTCCAGCAGGCCCCGCAGATCAACACCTCCCACTCCCTCCCAGTGCCTGCCACCTGCAACAGATCAGCTATATCGCGGCATCTGCGGGTGCTGGGGGGAAGGAGCGAGAGCGCAGCATGCTGGTGGAGGAGGCAGAAGTGGGCGGGGAAGGGGCAGGAAGATGCGGTGAAGAGGTGGGGCGGAGCGAGGGTGGGAAGAAGCAGGGTGGGGGTGGGGCCATGGGGGAAGGGGTGGAGTGGGGGACATGGCCTGGGCGGAGCCAGGAGGAGCACCCCTTGACAGATTAGAATCTCGGCGCCTACACTAATGCATACCTTAGATATATAAACAGGGGAACTTCAAGTAGGAGTAGGGAGGTTATATCACTTCACACTAATGCAATCACTGCTGAAATATTGCATCCATTTCTGGTGTCCACAATTCAAGAAGGATGTTGAAAAACTGGAGAGGGTTCAGAGAAGAGCCATGAGAAGGATTCAGTGATTGGAAATCATGCCTTTTAATGACAGACTCAAGAAGCTCGATCTGATTAGTTTAACAAAGAGAAGGTTAAGAGGTGATGTGGTCAGGCTATCAGTACCTACGTGGGGAACAAAAATTTAATGAGAGGTCTCTTTAATCTAGCAGACAAGGGTATAACAAGATCCAATGGGTGGAAGTTGAAGCTAGACAAATTCTGGTTGGAAATAAGGTGTAAATTTTTAACAGTGAGGGTAATTAACCATTGGAACAAGTTACCAAGAAGATCAAGTCAGCTGGCAAACAGATGCTCCTTGGAGAAAATTAGGAGTCTTTTAGCTAGGGAAGGTTTCATGGGGAAGATTTTCAAAAGCACTTGAATGACTTAGGCTCAAGTCCCAATGAGACACAAACTCCTTAAATAATTCTAGTGCTTTAAAAAAATTTTACCTGGTAGTATAGAAAGAAGTGTCATCAATATAGTTCAGTTGGTAACACTTTCACCATGAGCCAGTAGATAATCCAACTGAACCCTCCACCAGGCCTTTCATCGTTATGTCCACTTCTGAAACAGCTTTCCTATGCTGGGGAAAGGAGCAGTGTTGTACTAAGGACTATGCCCTTCAGGAAAAGCATTAAAATAAGGACCTCTCAATATGTCTCTGATTGCTGTTTAAAGATCCCTTATCACTTTCCCAAAAGGATAATGGAAAGCCCCTGTATCCTGACTGACAGACCTTGCTCAATGTTAGCTATTGCCGATCAAACAATGGTTGCCATGTCTGTCCAAACACAGATACTACACAGCCTGTCCATTACCTATAGTATGAAAGGTGTATCGTGAAAGCAAATTCTTTTCTGTAGGTTGGGCCATTGGCCATACAGGCCTCTCCACCCTGGAAGCTTGTCACTCTCCATCAAGTCTTCAAAGAGTATCAGATATAGCTATTTGAAACAGATGTGAACCTTTCTTTTGACCTGTCTTATTCCTGCCATGCCTTCATTTGCCTTGTCTCATTCCTCCTCTGCACCCAGATCTGGTTCCAGAACCAGCGAGCAAAGTGGAGGAAACATGAAAAATTTGGCTGTTTTGGTGGCCTTCAGCATCTGACCGAAGCCGATTTCATTCCAGCTCCAAAGATGGAAATCACAGTGAGTATGGGAGGCCATGTGTAAAGGAAGTGAGCAAGACTGAGAGACTCACCCTTATCAGTATCACACCCTTGTACAGGTGTCACCTGAGGGAGGGGAAAGGGGAAAAAAAAGTCTTTGTGACCCAGAAGAATCCCACTTTTTCTCAGAGAGAGACATTGTGCCATTCTTCCTGAAACCAAGTCTATTCGGTGCATATTTGGGGAGGTGTCTCTTTGCGGAAATATTGTTCCCCCTTTTATTTCCAAAAAGCCTGCATTGGACCAAACTGTCCTTCCAGCTGTATTTTAATTAGACACAGGGAGATCAATCAAGAGTAATACAATGCACTTCATCCCTTCAGGGGCTGAATATTATTGTCTCTGGGGCCCTCACCTTTTTGATATCAGTTTTTGAGGAACAATTTGAGAGAAGGAACACCTTGCAGAAGCCATAGGTTAGAAGAAGACTAGATAGGGACTTTAGTCTAGGCAACCATACCACCCCATTTCTGTGAAAAATCTTTGCTATGTTCACCCCATTATGTTAATCTGTGCTTGTTTGCCCTGGTACTGTTTCCTAGATTGGACAGCATTATCCTGGTTGGTACACACGATATCTCTCTCCTATTTCAGGAGTGAGAGAGGTTCTGTGGCCTGCAATGTGCAGGTCAGACTAGATGATCAAGATGGTCCCTTCTGACATTAAAGTCTACGAGTCCTTAGTTTTCATTGCTGAACACTGGGAAAATTCATTAGGTGATTCCTGGGCTGCTCGTAAATGACATCTAACTAAAGGTCTGCATTGACTTTTTCAAGAATTCTCTTCTGTTTTTCCCCCCCATTTATGACAGGGTTCCAGCCCGATGCCCAGAAATGTCTGTGCTGCAGGCCCCCCCACTGAGTATTACTCACCAGCCCAAGGGTATCCGACGTCAGCCTGGCTGCCCAACACATTGCCTTTTGCTCCCACACACTTGGACCCACTGCCCTTCCCTAAATATTATCTGTTCTTTAACTACCTCCCTACATATGGCATCCCTCTGCCCCAGAAGACGGAATGGAACAGTATTTGTGCCAGTTCTACATAAAAGAGGATGAGGAGGAGCAAGAGTAGGAGACTCTGGGGACATCCTTTGGTCATTTCTGACAGATCATATTCATGGGCAGGTGGGGTTCTCTTTGGAACAGGGCTGCTCAGCCTTTGGATGGTGTGTGGTGCGAAGCCAGCTTGGCATAGCAGTAATATTGTAGCAGAAAGCCAAAGCCGGGCGAACACCATAGAGCACCACTGAACCTTGGAAAGTGCTCTATAATCATCCTTAAGAAGAGGTTACTTTGAAACAATATGACTTTCCAGAGGTCATGTACCTAATGGGATAGTGCATTAAGCAGTCCTGGTGAAGAGCTGAAGCTTTCTCCAGCCCTGAGAAAACACCGGATGACCTTGTTGCATGGATGACCTCAGCAGGTGAAATTCCTGTGCTAAGGCGCACATAGTCATGGTCACTACAAAAACCATGGCTATTCCACTGACCAAAATGGCTGACCCGAGCAGATGTGGGTCTCTTCCCTTGAAAATTTTGCATTGGTCCAGTTTCTCTGGGTGGAAGCAGATTTAGGTCAAAGATCAACCTTAACTTGTTTTCTCTGGAATGGGAGGGATTGATTTGCTTGTTTTATTTTGACTTGAATAAAAGAGGATGAATACAACTTGTGCTTGACTATAACAGTCTGAGAGGGATATCCATATTGAGTTGAATATTTGATATCATAGCCTCTGGGGCTGAGAGATTTCTGTAGATGGTTAATTACAATGTTTAAGAGGAAACCTCTCTTTTTTTGACCTGAATTAAGAAAGCACTAAAATCCCATCAAAAACACCACTTAAAAAGACACGGGCTAATTGGTAAATCTACTAGACATTATAGAATGGTTGTAGGCAATGTTATTGTAGCCGTGTTGCTCCCAGGATATTAGATAGCAACATTGTGACAGGGTGTATAGGCCCCACACAGATGAGGAAGGGGCCAGAGCCACCCTGGCGGTGGGGCTATCCCCACCCCTCTCATCTGTCAAGCATACATGATAGGGAGGAGGCCTTTAAAAGGGGGGAAAACTGCAGTCAGTGGGGAGGAGGAAAGGAGTAGGATTGCTCTAAGCAGCAGACTGCAGAAGCGACTCCTGACTCCGCAGAGGCAACTCCTAGGCAGGAGACCTTCACCCCAACCCTGAGGACAATACAGCAGACTCCCAGGGTAAGAAAGACAGGCTGAGTCTGTCTCAGAGACCCAGCCAGAGCAATTTCCCTAGACCTATTATATTGGGGCTGAGTTGTTGGCAGCACGGTAGACTCACCAGCTTGCCCCTTTCTGCTGGGACCAAAGAGCGAGGGTATTCCTGAAGACATGGGTGTCTGTGACTTCCATTTTGATCCCCAAGCTGGAGAGATTTACAGAGGCCCACCAAGAGAAGAACACTCCCCCCCCCTTGCAAATAGTAGGGAGGTGGAGCTGGTGTTGGGACCATCCAGTGTAGATAACTGGGTGTGGCCAGGTTTGCCCACCCCATCAGGGAGGAACCACTAAGAACTCTGTTACAGCCATCTTCAATGCTGTGGCTACCATACGGGTTACACCCTGGAGGTGGAAAATACTGATTGGCCAGAGTTGTGACCTCACTCATAGAACTCTCACTCACTAGTGACACTATTCAAAATGGCGGCTAAGAAGTAATGGGAGCCATTAACCCATAGGTTTGCTGGATAATTTGTAGCATGCTCATGGGCATGCAGGTAAGTACGTCATCTCAAACAGAGTGCTTATTTGGGAAATGCCTCTGAATAGCTAGATGCCGCCAGCATTTCAGTTTTCTTCTGGCCATTGACTGGTGACCACATACTAGATCACATTTAATCAGTAGCATCCCGGGTCTACTAGCTGGGCTCACTATGTGGGCTGAGACTGACATTGGGATCTGCAAGCCAGCAGGCCAACTCACCGGCAAGTGCATCAACAACACTCCCAGAAGCAGCAGGGCTTCTGTCGGTTCTCTCCAGCACTGAGTTTTATTTCTCCAGATCAAAACAGTTCAGCATAAATGAATCAAGATCCAGTCCAGGTCCCTGCTCCGGCTCCTGCAGGTCTCACTCTCAGCTGAGCTTCTTGTTGGCCCTTTATTTTAAAGACCAGGTGGCCTGCAGGCTATATTCTGATCCCTGCCCTCAGGTCCATCACCCGGGAGGCAGCCAATTAGTCATACGTAGGATTCTCTTTAAGGGACATTCTGTGACAGGATCTTTGTAGTCTATAGGCAATATCTCTACCAAATAAGCCTTTCTCTGATCATGCCAAAAGTGACTAGATTCTATGGAGGGGATTCCTTTCTTAAAATTGTCATGAAATAGGGTTTAGTGCAGGGGTGGGCAGTCTTTTTGGCTTGAGGGCCACATCGCAGTATGGAAATTGTATGGCAGGCCATGAATACTCATGAAATCGGGAATAGGGGTGCGGGAGGGGCTGAGGGCTCCGGCTGGGGGTGCGGGCTCTGGGGTGGGGCCAGGGACAAGGAGTCTGGGGTACAAGATGGAGCTCTGGGCTGGGATCAAGGGGTTCGGAGAGCAGGAGGGGGATCAGGGCTGTGGCAGGGGATTGGGGCGCAGGGGGCCCCAGAGGTGCAGGCTCCGGGCGTTGCTTACCACAAGCAGCTCCCGGAAGCATGTCCCCCCTCCAGCTCCGAGGCGCAGCCAGGCAGCTCTGCGGGTTGCCCTGTCTGCAGGTGCTACCCCTCATAGGCGCCGACTCCGTGGGTGCTCCGGGGCTGGGTGCGGCGGCGCCTCGGGGGAGGGGCATGGGGAGGAGGCACTTTCCCTCCCAGGCTTGCCACCGATCAGCTGAGCGCGGCAAGCCTGTGAGTCCAGGAAAAGCGGCTTGGCTGGTTAGCTGGGCGCTGGAGGGGGTGGGGCTGGCGGGGAGCTGCCGGAGGGTGCTCGGCTGCTTCTCCCCCCTCCCTCCCAGGCTTGCAAGCCTGGCGGGGGGTGGGGGAAATGCGCGCGCCCAGGGGAGGAGGTGGGGGCGGGGATTTGGGGAAGGGGTGGAATGGGGGCAGGGCCGGGGGTGGAGTTGGGGCGGTGCCGTGGGCGCAAGCACCTACCGGCGCTGACTAAAGTCAGCGCCTAGGCTACCCCTGCAGCTCCCATTGGCTGCGGATCCCGGACAATAGGAGCTGTGGGGGGTGGCGCCTGAGGATGGGGCAGCATGCAAAGTCACCTGGCCATGCCTCCGGATACTACGTAGGAGCCGAAGGGGTGTCATACCAGCTGCTTCCTGGGAGCCGCGCGGAGTGGTGAAAGCCCCCGACCCTGCTCCCTGGCTGGAGCACTGGAGTGGGGCAAACCCCCCACCCTGCTCCCCGGCGTGAGCTGAGGGCCAGGTTAAATGGTCTGATGGGCCGGATTTGGCCCGCAGGCTGTAGTTTGCCGACCCCTGATTTACTGTCTAGTAATGGAATCAGGTAGGGGATTGCTGTTTCTAGGAGGCTACAGTGTCGGGGGGGAGGGGGTGAATGGAGGAGGCCTGCTTATGACACCGCCCCATGCACTGGCCTTCCTGTTTCTATCCCCTGGACCTCCGCCTCCTCCTATCATGACACTCTTCCCTTCCCCTACAGCCCTTACCTATCTTCAAAGTAAGAGGAAAAGGGGCCCAGTTGTGTCCTGTCTGTGCTCAGCCCCGATATGGCACTTTCCCTTGAACGGCTGCGTACTCTGGTGTTTCAGGAACAGGCCAGGTTGTGTGAAACTGGACCTTTGGGGTGCTTCAGACGCCATTGCATGTCTCAGGCTTGTAGTGCTGCATTGGGCCTAAATGCTCCTTGCCATTGGCTGTCAGGGAGCTGTCAGGGGAAGGAGGAGTTTGAGGCAGGATGGCGACTGCCGTTCAGGGGAGATCAGCGAGCTGTCTAATTATAATGCAGCCCTTGTTTCGTCCTAATTTCAGAGTAATTGTCTGAGGCATTCCTATTAATAATAATTAACGGCAAATTAATGTGTCATTTGCGTTCATATAACAGCTTTTGTGCAAAGATCTTAAAGTCTTTTACCAAGCTAGGGGGTTGGTTTTATCCCTGTTTTGCAGATAGGAAAACTAAGTCACAGAGTGTTTCAATGACTTGCCTCATTGAGTCAGTGGCTGGGCTTCAGGAGCCAGGTCTCCTGCCTGATTCCCAGTCCCTTTGTCTCTCCATGCTGCCTCACAGTAAACTCATCCGGCTGATTGCCCTGAAGCTGTCCTAAGCTTATGTCAGCTGGAAATTACTCTTTGAAATATCTCAGCCATCTCAACCCACTTCTAGTATAAAATATGGCTAAAAAATCTACCCAAAGGGCCTGGCAGAGAACATGGACTCAGAACTGACAACAATAACATCTGTTCTCTTAGCAGTTCTGATTAACTTCTCCAAGGCAACGACAATGAGGGATGACAGGGATGAAGCTGCAGACATGATACAGTTGGACTTCCAGAAAGGCTTTTGCTGCGGTACTAGATATCAGGTTACATTATTCTAATAGCATCACAGAAATGAGTGATGGAAAGGGCCCAAAGGTTACCTCATCCAGTCCCCTGAGAATGCAGAACCATTCCCTATTGCATATTCTTCAGAGTTTTGTCCCATCTGGTTTTAAAAGGCTCCCACCATCTCCATAGGGAGACTATTCCACAATCTAGTCGTTTTCAACATTAGGCAACTTTTCCTGATATTCAGCCTAAATGTTCCATTTGTCAGTTTCATCCTTTTAATCCTATTTAAAACCCTTTGCACCCTGAACCATTCTTCCCCCTCCTAGGGCCCTGATTTTTCCATCCTTGCATTGAATAACATCTGCATCTGTGAACAGACCCATTGGTTCAATGGGGCTGCTCGTTTACAGCAAAAGGAAGGCAGAATCATGCCTTTGGTGTTTACACGCCACAGATACTTGAAAGTTATCATGTTTCCCTGATTTGTTTAACTAATCTGTATATCTAGTTCCCTTAATCTTTCCTCATAAATCCATCTGCATAGCCTATTGAGGGTGACACTTGCAATTGGATTAAAAACTGTTGGACTGCTGACCAAACATAAATCAGGAGGGAGGGGCCAATCCAAAATACACAATAGGTGGTAAATAGGCAGGAAGATGAATGGGCTGAGCAGATTATGGCAGGGTTTGGTTTGGGGGCCAGCTTTGTTAACACATTGGTCACTTGGAAGAGGGAGTGCACTGTAAGCTTGCAGAATACGTGGAAGGGGCATGCCAGTATCAGAAGAGGAAGACTGGACTTAAAAAGCGACCCAGATAAAAACAGAGCCCGTCTGTGTCTTATTTATACAATTTAAGGTGGAAAGCACGCTGTCTCTCAGACTGAAATTCACAGCAGTGGGCTGAGCAGGAAGGCATGTGTGCAGTGATGGTTTTCAGTCTATGGGTGAAACTTTTTGCACAGATGAAGTTTTTAGAGCCCATGCCAAAGAGCATTGCGGTGTCCAGAGGGCTTGTTTGTTTTCATTTTTGTTCACTCCACTACCCACAAACATGATCGGGATTAGGGAAAGATGCTGGGGAGGCTTCTGCCTGCTTCCTAATCCCATATGTACTCACTGAAGCCTTGGGCCACATGGAGCTTTACAGCAGCTGAAGACGTCATCCCTTGCACTTTATCTAGCACTGCCTGCTTCACCCTGCCACTGAAGAGTACGTCTCTTTCCTGGTGTGTGCTCTGACCTGCAATGCCTGAGTCAGTGTATGCTGTTATTCTAGGCCCTAGCCAAGAGGCTAGACTGGAACAGAGGAGACCTGGGCTCTATTCCCACTTTTGTCGCTGTCCTTCTGGGTGACCTTGGGCACGTCACTGCCCCTCTCCGTGTCCGGTTTCCCATCTGTAAAATGGCGTCATCATGATACTGACCTCCCTTTGTAAACCACTTTGGGAGCTGCTGCTAAGGAATGCTCTAGAAGAGATAGATGTTATTATTACCTTGCGTTTCTCCTCCACGCTGAATTCCTCAGTCTGTACAGCGGGTCATGGTGTTTGCTGGCTCCGTTTCTTTTGGCCAAGTTTTGTGCTAGCAGAAAATTATACCACCTTCAAATACAATTTATAGACAAGGGGCCAGATTATGCCCTGCCTATACTCCCCATGGAGGTCATCAGTGCTGAATGGATGCAAATGAGGGCCTGATCCAAAGGTTACTGAAGCCAATGGGATAGTTTAGTGGGCTTTGATCAGTCCCTGGGAGCAGAATTTGGCAAAGATAAGCAACTACTTCCAATACAGCCTCCTGCAGCGATTCCTCTATCCTGTGTCACTTGACTTCCCTTTTTCTGATGCTCTTTGTCCCTCACCCACTTTTTAACCCATTTCCATAGGATGTCAAACTTTCTTGCTTTTGATTTTGCTAAAACTGGTCATTTCAAGTGGCTGTCCAAGGATATCCACCCAGCCTAGTGCCATATCAAGTGAGTAGCATTCTAAACTAGCCTCTGTGGCCTCTTGAAACCCAGCAGAACTAGGGTGACCAGATGTCCCGATTTTAAAGGGACAGTCCCGATTTCGGGAGCTTTTTCTTATATAGGCACCTATTACCCCCCCAACCCCGTCCCGATTTTTTACACTTGCTATCTGGTCACCCTAAGCAGAACATAAGAGGTGAGGAAGGGGAATGGCTTTCATTCCACCTCTTCAGAGTCAGTAGTTTCTGAAAAGAGCAAAGTCCAGAGTTGTTTCATTTCTATGATCAAAAAATGAACTCAGAGTCGAATCTACAGGGGATTTTAGATTAAACGCTTTTAAAAAAAAACAAATCAATTTCTTTATCCGCTCAGATAAATCCCAGGTCTCAACATAGCCAAGAATTCATCATTATGATCCTTGTTTTCATAAATGTTCCAGGGATAGAATGCCCCCTATGGATTAGCTTGCATTGGCCCCTCCTGAGACCAGCATTTCAATAGCCCATGCTCGGATACTTGAACTATCCTGTGGCCTATGAAAAGAATCAGACAGGAGATCGGACAGGGTCTTCATGCCAGGAAGTCACAGTGACTGCCCGTGACTGCTGCATTGCTGAGCGAGCTAATAATTCCATTCATCATTGCTTCCGGTGCCTTTGCCACACAGCTGATGTCAAGTTTATGGCAGCAGTTCCCCGAATCCTTCCTTATTCCTGGATTAAATATAGGCGCTGCTATATGGCCTGGGGCTTTGTCAGCTTCTGGAGGTTTTTGAACGGTTCTATCAGCTGTAATGGTCATTTTATCTGCTCCAGTACAATAGGAAGAGCCAATTTAACAGTTCTCCCTCTTTCTCGCCAGGAAATATGTTTCTGTGTCTGGGATGTTACCCGCTGCTTCATTTGTGTCCACTGAGGCAAAGAAATCGTTTGGGACCCTCAGTAATATCAACCTCGTCTGTCACCAATTTTCTAGTCTGGGCCCTCAGCAGCCCTGCAGTGCTCTCTCCTGTCTCTGGTTTTCTTGACTTACTTTGCTTGTCCAATTTTGTCTGCTGCTTTCAAATTCAGGGTGGGATTGTGGCCATCCAGCATGCACACATAACGGAGTCAGGGGGTGCAAGGCACCCCCTTTCTTCCCCTGCAATGGTTACCCATATCACAGGTAGCTATGCAGAAGGGAGAACAACCTCCAGGAAGCTGCTATGATCACCTGTGGGAGGGGAAGAGGTGGGATATGGGGGAGGAAGAGGCAGAGCCTTGGCGCTCTCATCCCCAGTACGCTGACCAGTGCAGCAGGGGCTGTACCCTGCATCAGATGTGAGACGGGGATTGAGTACCTCCCCCTTCCGGGACACGAGGAAACCAGGATATAGAGTCCTCAAATCACAATCTGCGTCCTAGTCTGCTCTTGGAGCAGCACAACTGCCCGCTGCCCCAGAGCCTCTCATAAAGCCACGATTGACCCCCTTACTGGTAGGATTTAATTATAAACAGTGGGTAGTTTGACACTTCCCGTTATCAGATCCCCTTTCAGTTGCTTATGACTTTACCAAACTTTAACTGTTCAGGATGAAATTTTCCATGCCAGGTGTCTGCCCAAGCTGAATTTATTTTTTGGAAAATTTCAGCCAAAATGGGTTAGCTGTTTCCAAGAAGGTCATTTGCCTGCATAAAAAAAGTCTAGTAACCTTTTCTTTGAAAAAAATCTAGCACCCCCCAGGGGTGGAACAATGACTGAAACCTAGAAGGAGGCAGCCTTTGTGTCAGGGTTGTGCCTTTTTCTGGCCTCGTGAAAATCTGCCCAAAATTGGCCAAATTATAAGCCTGTGAAAAATCACAGTTTGTACCTCTGAGTAGAGACGTCTTAGATGTTAGCAGCTAAAATCCACAAAGATTCTGTCCACACTGGGCAGGCTCCAGCCTGGGGCTGAACAGGATTTCTCCTGGCAATTGCAGCTCTGGGCTGCTGCAGGAATGCCAGGCTGAGAGCGTGTAGGTAAAGATTGCATCGTCATGCATATGCACAAGGAGGCCAAATTAAGGTTGCCCAGGCAACCTTCATGCTGGCATTCCTAACTTTGGAGTGCTTGACTTTGCAACCTTAGTGGTATTTTAATGTCGTTTGTGTGCATGTGTGAAAAAGGCAGTGAAAGAGCATGGAAATTAATCCTGAGCCAGCAAGGTGCTGCGTGCCCTCAACTGTCATTGATTCAGATGCAGAGGATTGGGCTGGCTGGTTCAGAAGATATTTTCCAACGCTATCTGCAGTTCTATGACTGGGTCTTCATAAATATTTTTCCTTAAAGGGACCCTTCATGTTCTTTTGGGCAAAAGATGATCTTGTTGGTAAAACTGTCTATTTTTGTAGAAATCTGGGAAGTTTTTCCAACCGTTAAATACTTAATTGCTTCTTTTAACTCAATCCTCCCACTGCTGAATGATAAAAGTAGGGGCCGGAGGGGGGGGGGGCGACTTGGAATGCAGTCCACACAAGCCCATTAGAGCACAAATGGTAAGGTAGCTGATTGGGTGCATGAAGAGACCTGTTTATAGTTAGGCTCCATGGTGCGAGTCTCTGCTGTTTAGAGCTGGAAGAATCCATTTTAAAAAATCCATCCTACTAAACTGGACTTGGCCTTCACTGCAGGGGAGATGGTGCTGATTCTGCATCCCTTCCTCGAGCTGAATAGTGGCTTACTTCACGTGTAGAGTGATTGCATGCAAAGGGACTTCTCGTGGAGTAAGGTATCACACAGTGTGAGGAAGAGCAGCAGAATGGGGGCCTTCATTTATAAAACGACTTAAGCAATGTTTTTCAATCTAACATTGGAACGCCTTGTTCCTCCATGTTTTTTTGTGCTACTATGCTGTGTATTTAGTTGGCTCATGTAAACAATTGAACATGCCCTTGTTTCCCCATGGCAGGCGCTCTCTCCCCTCTGCATTTCTTGTTGGCCATGCCCATTCTCAATCATCATAGTCTAGAAACTCAGATAGACTGTGATGGCTCTCTTCACGATTTTCCCCCTTCTCTTTAGGTTCTCAGTTGCAGCCTCTTCCACTCCCGGGTTGCTGAATAGTGAATCTCTTTCTGCTCTATTCCTACTCACATCGATGCACAAGTAGGTGCTGGTCCTCAACGACAAAACTTCCATTGGCTTCAGTGGGAGCAGCTCTGGACCTATTGAGAGAGAAAAGCAACCCTAGTGCCTGCTCACTAAACGGAGCTACAGCCTCAGGCCCTGATCCTACACTGAGAACATTGTGGGAGCACCCATGTAGGATAGGAGCCTTAATGTCCCTCCACGCAATTTGTTGTGGCCTAGCATTAAAGTTGCTGCAGAACACTCTAGACTTTTGATTTTGAGCCCTGCACCTTGGTGGCTTTTTAAAAAACAGGCTCAAGGCAGCAAGAGAGCAAGGAAATAGCTCTGGCTTCACCTCAAATACCGAGGTTTACAGGAGTCACTTGCCCCCAGTTTACTCCCAGTAACATTCAGATCTTTTCATGAAGAAGTCTAACTGCCTTTGGGCCTTTTCACACTGCTCACTTGCCCCTCGGGTTGCCACCTACCTCTGAGGCAGGAGTGAAAGTGAGCTGATACGGGCCGGTAAGAACCCGCACCAGCTCGGACGCAGCCCACATTAAAGCGCTGCCGCGGCAAAGGACTGTTAATGTCTCTGCGCCTTCCCCCACTGTCGGCGGCCCTGCTGGTAGGGTCCATACCGGCAGGGACCGCCGACGGGAGGCAAAAGGGGCAGGGACATTAAAGCGCTGCCACAGCAAAGGACCCTGCAGCGCTTTACCGTCCCTGCCCCTTTTGCCCCCCCGCTCGGCTGCTGATGAGCGAGGGGAGGGCAAAGGGAGCAGCTGCCCCAGGGCTGGTGATTTAAAAGGGCCCGGGGCTTCGGACGCAGCAGTGGTGTCCGGAGCCCCGGGCCCTTTAAATCGCCACTGGAGCCCCAGGTGGCATGGGCCAGGCGGCCTGGGAGGGCTGGCTGGGGGATGCTGACCCCAAGCCCCGCCCCTTCCCCCTGAGGACCCGCCCTTTCCGGGGGCCAGAGCCGGCCCCAGCCCCATACCGGTAAGTGTCTGGAGTTACTTTCATCCCTGCTCTGAGGTACAAAAGACCAGGACATCCAGAAATGTTTTGAGCTCATAAAACTGAACAGCTGCCAGTGTGTACCGAGCACCCTGAGAGATTTCCAGGGACAGCTACCTCAGAAAAGAGAGAACGCTGGCAAAACGTGGACAGGTGGTATCCTACTTGACTAGTCCTTTCCTACTTCATTGTCTTTTCTGGCGAGGTGGTTTCATTTACAATGGATTTCTCAAATAGGTTTATGTGACAACATTTTGAGCTATGATTTGCTATTAAAAATAAAACAGTGATTACCGAAAACCAGAGAGAGGCCAAACTTAACCTTAAATCAAACACCCCACCAATTCCATATCTCTGCAGTGCTCAAATAATCATGTCTAGAGGCCAGGTTTGTCCTTGACAAGGCTGCTTTGCACCATTGGCAGCATACAGGAGCCTTCAAAGTGGCTAGCTGGGGATTTCCCTCATGTGGGAGGAAGTCCCTAGTTGGCATAAACCAGCCCCCATGTCAGGGAGGGAAGCAGGGCCATGGTGTAGCACCATGCTCTGGACATTCCTGTCAATGGACCTTTGGGGGCACTGAAGTCTATCGTAAGTTAGAGCATCGCTGAGGCTGCTCTAACTTGTGCTAAGGGCTGAAGTGACAGCCATAGGTATTAGGGAAGCTCAAAGGTGACATACAGCTTGTAACGATGCTGGTTCTGGCGGGACCTAACTGAGAGTGCCAGTTCAGGACAAATTGCTTCAAACAGGGCAACTACAGCCCAAGGCTGGGGTTTTTCCACCTCTAAGGCAAACCAAACCAGCCAGACAGAGGAGACTTTGGTTTTACCCCACTGACTAACCACAAGTCACACAAGCAATCCCCTTAGACACTCCAGTTTCCCAGTCTCACCACCAGTGCCACTCATTATGGGGACAAAAGGTCATGAAAACCAATGCCCCAGTAAAAGAAAAAGGTCCTCCCGATCCCAATGGACCAAGCCCCCAGATCCAGGTCAATATACAAATCAGATCTTACCCACAAATCACACTGTTGCCAATCCTTTAGAATCTAAAATCTAAAGGTTTATTCATAAAAGGAAAAAGGTATAGGTGAGAGCTAGAATTGGTTAAAAGGAATCAATTACATACAGTAATGGCAAAGTTCATGGTCCAGGCTTGCAGTAAAGATGAAATACTGCAGGTTCAAATCAAGTCTCTGGATTACATCCCCAGCTGGGATGGGTCCTTCAGTCCTTTGTTCAGAGCTTCCATGTGTAGCAAGGTTCCTCCAGAGGTAAGAAGCAGGAAATGAAGACCAAAATGGAGATGAGGCAGCTGCCTTTTATAGTTTCTTCCAGGTGTAAAGACACCTTTTCCTTAGGCCTTGGCTACACTTACGAGTTACAGCGCAATAAAACTGCCTGCAGCGCTGTAACTCACTAACTGGCTACACTTGCAAGGCACGTGTAGCGCTGTATCTCCTCAGATACAGCGCTGCATGTACTCCACCTCCCCGAGAGGAATAACAGCTGTTGCGAAGTGGGTGGAACGTTGGTCTTTCAGTGTAGCCGAGGAACAACGCAGTTACTGATCTCCGGAAGCTGCCTTTGTTTTGAAACGGCACTTCCGGGTTGGAGTTCAGAGCTCCGTTGTTGAGGTGCTTTACAAAAAACCAAACACAGCTACTGTTTGCAGGCGGCGGGGGGGGGGGGGGAGAGAGGGGAGGGGCTCCGTTAGGAATGCCGGCAGCAAAGTTGCCTTGGACAGAGACGGCGTGTGGGGGGGGGAGAAGAACGGCGGGGGGGGAGGGGGAAGGCTCCGTTTCCTCTCTTTTATCTGCTCTTTAAAAACAAACAAAGCCCCTGCTGTTTGCTTTCAGTGATTGAGAGAGAGGCAGGGGATGTGGAGGTGTGGAAATAATGAGCTGACACTCTGTGGAGATTCCAAAAACCCACTCTCTCTCCAAAAACGCTCCCTGTCAAAGTCCCCCTCACCTCCCCCCATTTGAAAAGCACGTTGCAGCCACTTGAATGCCCATAATGCACCGCTCCCAATACAGCTGCAAATGCCTCAAATGTAGCCACCTTACTGCGCTGGCAGCTGCCAGTGTGGACAGGCTGCAGCGCTTTCCCTACTCAGCTGTACGAACACGGGTTTAACTAACAGCGCTGTACAGCTGCAAGTGTAGCCAAGGCCTGTCTGTGGAAAATCACAGCAAAATGGAGTCTGGAGTCACATGGGCAAGTCCCTGCATAATTTGCTGAGTCACAGGCGTGTCTGCCTTCTCTCAATGGGTCCATTGTATCGCTGATGGCTCTTAATGGGCCATCCAGCAGGCCTGGCAGAGCTGATCACTTGTCCGGGGTCCCAAAAGCCCAGCCCCAGTTTGAAATACAGACAGTATAAAGCCAATATTCATAACTTCAACTACAAAACTGATACATACATATAAATGGCATAATCATAACCAGCCAAGCATAACCTGGACTTAGACACCTCATTTGACCCCCTTTATATAAGATTTGGTGCCACTACAGGACCTTGGTTGTAACAATGATCTATATGGTCCCAGTTATTGTCAATAACGTCACACAGCTATCTTTGCCCCCACTTCCAGTCCCTCTCACGTTCTGCACCCAACAGAGCTCAGCCAGCCCTGAGGATTGATTCGAGGAGCTGTGTGGATGATCCAAGCCTGGACTCTATCAAGAACTAGGGTGCTGCAAAGTCACTGTAGTCAGCCCATGGGACGAGGGAGCACTGCGCCCTGTTCTCAGCCTCCATTGGCCAACACGCAGCACAGCAGTGTCAGGTTCCAGAGAGAGGCTCACTCACCATGACATAAGGGCCTCCTTGAAAGGGAGGAGTGAAGGAGGGGACTCTTAGAAAAACCCCTTCCTCCATCTCCCCAAAACATCACATCATTTTCAAATCAAACATACCTCTCTAATTCAGTGCTTTAGGTTAAATACAACATTGGATTATAAATGCCAAGTGATGATTAAAAACATATGCAAGGATTAGCCATTGCATAATAAAGCAGCATACCTGCTTATTAGAAACGCGAAGCGACATAAAGTCTAATGCCGCAGCAGCAATGATATTAGATACCGTGCCCATTACAAGTCAGGACTTAATTCAGATGCTTTTAATAGGTGACTATTAGAGAATGACACAGCTTTTAGTCCTTAATGCTTTTAATTATCATCTGGTATTTATTTAACACCCACGGCTGATCTCAATAGACTGAAATGGAAAGTGAATTAAAGGGTTTTCTGCCTTTTGGTTACAGTACGCAACTCCTACTAACTTCAACTGGAGTTGCGCAGACACACCCGAGGGTGCAATTTGGTCCCTTTGCATGTAGCAGCAACTTCCCTTTCATCTTTCTTCCCACCTAGACCGTACCCCCACCTCTCTCTCCTCGCTGTACTTTCTACATGATTATTTGGGCTTCTCTTCTCTGCAGATCTGTCCACCTCCGTTGTTTTGTATGATTGTTTGTTTGTTAAAGAAACGCAGTGAATTTCGTGCTCCTGCAACTGATGGATTGTTAGAAATAGCTAGTGCTTGTCACAGTAATGTCTGGTGCTGTGCAAGCTCCCTGCACACAAGTAATTTCAAACCTGACTTACAACACCCCATGTCCTCTCAGTCCAGGGCCTCTTCCCACAGATAGATAGCCCTGGATACTGAATTGGCTAGTGCAGCAGTTCTCAAACTGTGGTCCATAGTGATCATTTAGAGAGAAATGGCAGGTCATATGGTCCTGGTTCCTCTTCATTATTCCCAGCTATAAAATTGCATTAAAAGATAGCTAAAAGCACATCAAATATTTCCCTAACATTACTTTGCCATTTGAGCAATGCCTGCAGTTGCTACATGCAGTTTCTTGAATGAAGGGGGAGCTGGTCTATATTATTATTACTATTTATTTGTATTGCTGTAGTGCCTAGGAACTCTAGTCTGAGCCCAGGACCCCACTGTGCTAGGCCAGTACAATCAGAACAAAAAGACAATCCCTGCTCCCGAAAGCTAACAATCTAAAGTATATATAATTGCGAGTAGTAGGTGTGAGAGTAACCACTATACATCTCAGTCCCTTATTACTCTATTAAGATGTGTACTGAGAACCCCTGGTGTTCTGGTATTATGATGCAGACAAGCACCTCTTAGTACTAGGCTGAAACATGCCAGACTTGCAACACTTTCGACCTAACCTCACAATCTCGTCATTGTTGCAAGTTCCCATGAGGAAACAGGCTGTGATTATATGAAGTGAAATGTCCACGCTTCAGGCTGAATTCTGTATGCAGAGGCTTATGCCAGACACAGAAAAGAAACAAATCATGGCATGTCAGCCTCATCAAGGAAAGGAAGTGTATAAAGTGGGCATCTGCATCTATGGTTTCTAGCCCAATCTAGGAGGTCAGACTAGATGATCTGGTGGTCCCTTCTGGCCTTAAACTCTGTGACTCTACCTTCAGCTGATAGAGCTGGATGGGCACTCTAGGCATCTGGGCTATATTCCCAGCCCTGCTACTGACCTGTTGCATGACCCTCTGTTTCCCATTCTTTGTCTAGTCTATATAGATATAAACTCTTTGAGGCAGAGGCTATACTACTTCTTTGGACAGTGCATAGCATAAAGCCCCCAATTTCAGCTGAGACTTCTAGATCTTACTGTGATATCCATAACTAATATTAATAATATCTATCTTCTTCTCAGACCGCTATTACCATTGTATCTCCCCTACATCATGCTCTATAAGAGTGGTTTTCAACCTGAGGTCAGCAGACTATGTCTAAGAGGTCCACAAAGGTTGTTGTTACCACAGAACAATGGTTTTCAACCTGTGGTCCACAGACCCCTGGGGATCCGCAGACTATATCTAAGATCTCCAAAGGAGTCCACACCTTCATTCGAAATTTTATAGGGATCCTCAAAAGAAAAAAGGTTGAAAATCACTGATCTATAAGTAAACTTGGCCAAATTCTATTATTATTATTTTATTATTTCAATTTTTATCTATTTAAATTTTCAACGTTGCAGGAAATTATGGGGTTTAAGCATTTTTTTTCTACTTTGATTTATTCAGATTTTCACACCGTTTGCAAGAAATTACGGGGTGGTGATGTCAGACAATAATTATATGATGATAGTAAATATTGAGATTAAAAAACAAAGCTTTATAAGTGATCAAAACACAAATTGTCAACATCATGTCAAAATATACAAAGTAAATATCCTTAAATCAAGCTCTAATAAGTTCTTAAACAGTATTTTTCTTACTTTGCCTAGCTGTAAATTTTGATTATTGTAAATGCACATTTTTTTGTTGTTGGTTTGTGTGTCTATGGTGAAATCGACATCTGCTGACATTTACTGATAAAAAATCTAATCATTCTAAGCCTATCTATAAGAGCTATAGTGCTGTAGAATTAGTTGGTCAGGCCCACAGAACAGCTGCCACCAAACTACGTATGGGGAAAGAGGACAAAAATAAACAAAATAAAACAGATTAGAATGGCTTAATTAAAAGATAAACACACACCAAATCAAAGCAATCAATGGCAGTTCAACGCTGATTGAATTTTGTCATCAACAGTGCTGCTGTTGTTCTCCTTTTTTCCCCAGCCTGAGGGCTCCGGAGGGGGAATTTTCCTGATCAGATTTCACATTTAGTTGAATTAGTTTGGCAATCTTGTTAAAAACTTTAAAGCTTAGATCAGAATCTTCAGTTCCAGCCAGGCTCTCATACCAATCCATTTTCAGCCGGATTGTCAAGCAGAGCCCCAGAGGTTATCAACATCACTCACTTGCCACTGTTCTCGGACGGTAAATTCAGCATGTGTCTCAGATGCGGGGAAAGAAGACTCAGGACTCCTCCTAGACTAGAGAGTGTACTTTAATTCTAATGCTATGGCATTGGCTAATTAGCAGCTTTAACAAATCTCACCTCAAGCCCCTTTCTGTGTCTTTCTCCAAGCATGCAATACGAGTGGAGTCTGCAGGATGGGGTGGGGAGGCAGTTATTAGAGGGCTATAAAACCTCAAAGAACAAAAACAACTACAATAAATAATAAGATTTAGTCTTTACACAGAGGAGGACTACATGGTGCAAACAGGGACTAATTAACAAAAGGGTACTCAAGTGGGGTGGGTTTAGGAACCTTTTGCTGGCCCTTGCACAGGGGTGGAATTTCACCATTACTGAAAGAAGGGTCTTAGCAGTTCCTGAATATCATGATTCCTTTGCAAAATATATATTCCCTGTAGGTTCTGCTTTATGAAAGCTCTTTTAACTATACAGGGTTTTTTGGCTCTAATGCTTCTCTTGTACATATCACGCAAAGCTGCAAGCACGCTGTTTGCCACAAAAGGAATAATCACACTTGCAAGCCCAGGGCAAAACCCCCTCTAATTGCTGTTATTCTCAAAAGTTTTTCCTCTGTGCTTGAAAGTTGTTCTTGTTTTTTCCCCATACCCTTGGAAAATCCTTGCATTGAAACCAGGCGAGTCCATTTTTCATTGCTATCACAGCATTTTCCAAATGCCTTAAAATCACAGTATTTTACCAATGCCATAAAATTGCACCGAATGTTTCCAATGCCACAAATGCTGAGTGAATAATGTTCAAAGTGCAGCCCCATCTCTCTTAAATAGCTGTGACAGCCCTTCCACAATACAAAGCATTCTAACACTTCTCTCGCTACACACACCAATGTAAAGCACAGATGATGACACCAACAAATGCTCCATGCTGGTGCTTAGAAGAGCAGCTATAAAATAAAAATGAAATAAAATAGCACGCCATGCTAAAAAGCACGACTTCGGCCAGTGGCTTGATACAAAATATGTGTTTACCGTACAAACATACCGGGCTGCAAAATACAGCTAATAAAATAACTAATTTGCCTGCCTAGTGCTTTCAGCATTCCCACGGTCTGCATCTGGGCACAGGTCCAAGAAGCAGTGAAAAGAGTTTTCTAGTACTATCAAAGAAACACTGATTCCAGCAATCGGAGCTTTTCAGTTCCTTATTGGTTTATTCAGTTCATCTTTGTTTCTTCTCTTGCCCTGAAGAAGAGCTGCCCGAAAAAATCTGAAAATTTTGAAACTCGAAGGCCCAGCCCCATAAAACTATTCGGGCGCCTAACTCCCATGGAGGAATTTGGGGATCTGGACCTAAACTCTTTGTGAGTTCTTGATGTGCCAAAAACAACAGACTCATACACAAAAATCCTAATTTCTCATTGGACGTGAGCCTCTTGATACAGCTCAGAAATGCCAGACAGAACATTTGGACCTTCCCAGAGAAAGATGTGGCACAGAGTGAAACTCACTGTTCATGCTTATCGTCATCCCAGAGTAAGTATGCATGACAGTTCTAGCCCTTTTAGCTCCTCTTCTTGGGGAGGATAAAATTCACCCCTGTTCAGGCAGCAGCTCAAGGCCAATGCGCTATGTAAGTCCCATTTAAGCAAGTCGTATTTTGAGAGCTTAAGTGGTGCCTCTAAGTCTTGTGCTTGCCCTCTGGATATAGTTGAATTTCGCCTTGTCTGGTACATAGGCAGGCAGAAAGCTCTCTGATAGTGCATAGATTGACTGATAAAGGAGGACATGGTCTTCTTTCCATGGATGAACCCTTCAGGATCTAGCTTCTCCCCCACAAGATTGTCACTAATGTGTTTCCCACCAGGGAGTCTGCAGCAGGAAGGCCAAAGGAAGAGCTTAGAAAAGGGGCAGCTTCTCCAAAAAAGACAGGAACCCATGCCCAAAGGATGATGTGTGGCTGGTTTATGAGCATTTCAGGAATCCCAAAACACCCCAGTTGGGGGTAACTGGGTACACTCCATTCTATTAGCCTCTTCTTGGATTAGTCTTATGTGTTTGTTTTCAATAGACTTCCCTGGGGCACTGTTGGACTTCCTTGGTGCCTTGTCCCTTTATTTGTGGCATTCTTTCGCAAAAAAGCAGAGCTTCAACCTGGCATGTGCTAGGGGAAGTTCATAGAATCATAGAATATCAGGGTTGGAAGGGACCTTAGAAGGTCATCTAGTCCAACCTCCTGCTCAAAGCAGCCAATCCCCAATTTTTGCCCCAGATCCCTAAATGGCCCCCTCAAGGATTGAACTCACAACCCTGGGTTTAGCAGGCCAATGCTCAAACCACTGAGCTATCTCTCCCCGCCCCTGCTCTCAAACACCAGCTCTCCTCAGCAGAAGTGGATCACAGACATACCAAGGAAGATTATAATATATTTATGTGCTGACTCTTTTCACACTATGCAAATGCTGGGTTCTTCCCTCCCCCTGCTCCTCGGAGCAATCTTGCTTCACCTAGAGCTGGCACAAATTACTTTGTTTAGTGGAGAGTGTGGGTTACCAAGCCATGCCCCCAGAGGCAGATTAAGATGCATTGGGGCCCTGGGCACAAAGAACATTTGGACCCCCATGGATGCCAGAACCAGAGGGCCAGGGGAGTCATGCCGGCCCACTTTTGAACATGGGTGTAGTAGCCTTGGGCAGGCACGGAGCAGCGGCAGCAGGGGCTGTGCTTCGTGTGGGGGGGGGGGGGGAGCTGATAAGGTGATCAGTTGCCCTGCCATGAAGTGAAGCTCCTTCTAGCAGTGCCAGCCTCTTCCCAGTAGGCCTTAGACCCCCTCACCATGGGGCCCCTCCCCCTGCTCCTCTTCTCTCCCTGAGGCCTTGGCTAGACCGGAAGCCGGAGCTGGGCAGTGGTAAGGGACACCCAGGGAGTCTGGGCCACTGTGGGGAGCTCCGGACTCTCCACCTGCCCTGGTCGGCGTGCCTCATGGGGGACATGGGCCAGGGACTGCTCTCAGGCACCCTGGCCCCTGCCCAGGGCAGGTGGAGAGTCCAGGGCTCCCCACAGCAGCCCGGGCTCCCTGCGTGGCGCTTACCATGGCCCGGATCCAGCTTCTGGTCTGGCCAGGGGGGGGGGGGCTTCGAGAGGGGGAGAGAAGGAGCAGGAGGTGGAGCCCCATGAAGAAGAGATGGGGCAGGGGCACAGTTCCCACACTGGTGCCCCCCCCTCAACCCCCAGTTTCTGGAGGCCCCAAATTGGCCGGGGCTCCATGGGCCAGTGCGTTAACCCACCAGTGCACTCCCCCTGTCTCCTGATTGGGTCACTGCCCATGCACAATGACCAGTTGGCTGAAAAATGGCACTCCAGGCTCCAAAGGAGTAGATTCTGCTCAATTTTCTCCATAAAGGGCTCTCTCTCCTAACCAAAGTGTTTAAGTATCCGGGGCCCATTGATCCATTTGCAGGTTTCTACAGAACCTCCTGCAAGTCAGCGAGTTCCCAGCTGTAAATATGCCTCTGGCCTTTCAAGCATAGGTCACTGGGGAGTATTAAGGTGTTAACAAGGATCAGGGGAATCACAAAGACAGAAGAGAGGCAGTTCATGACTTGGGAAATCTAAAGTAAAAGCAAGGAAATGCCCTATGCTGGTCTTGCTGAGGCAGGCTTTCTTTATCTGCTGGGGGTATTTTTCCCCCTTGTTTTAAAACACAGACACTTTGACAGATGCTTCCTATATACTTCCATCTCATGGTGTATTAAATCTTGCCGTAGAAGCAGCTATGAGTCCTTTCAAGGGATTCGCTGTTTCACTTTCACACCTGGTCATCTGGAAATCTGAGGGGAGGCAGCAGCATTCTCCACTGGCTTTGTGATTAAAATGATTTATCTTGCCATGGCCTGAAGCAGTTGTGAAGCATCACAATGAGCCACAAGCCAGCACTAAACGTGAAGGGTAGAGCTGTGTGCAAAACCCGGCCCACAAGGAAGTTCCTGCAAGGTATGTTTTTCTTTCCGTTCATGCGGGTTGGTGTTACAGTTGTTAGCCAAATGGGCTCGTTTCCCGCTGGAGCTACCCAATTACCCCAAGGAGGCACGGGAGTCTAGAAGACGGCTTCAAGTTCTTTATTGACCAGTCAGCTGAACGGGTGGCTCTCCTCGACTAATGCCAGAGAGAGAGACACACCTTACAAGCACAAAGCAGGCCTTCTTATACCCAGTAACAAACAACTTAGCGTGCATACATTCTGTTAACCTATGGAATTTTTAGATTCCTTTCTAGGGGTAAACAGGACACATCTGTTGGACTCCCTTGATTGATTATCCTTTTAGGGGTCGTCAGGATACATATGTCTGACTTCCTTGACTGATTGTTTTGTGTACGTGTATGGGAAAGCAGCTTCGTGGATGTGGGGAGCAGCTAGGAAAATAGGAAAATAGTTGACCTTTGCTCTAACACAGTTGTGCTTTGAGATGACAACAAACCAGAAAGAAACTCAAAGCATGACACAGATGAAACTAACATGCTGGGTGGAGACCATGTAAATACAGTTCTGTGATCTCCCAGTCTCCTTATTGGTGAGCCGGCACAGGCAGACCCAGTCCCTTGAATAAGGCCACCAGGCATGCATTTCACAAATGAACCACAGCTGGTTTATTACTGGGACAGAGGGTACGGAGGCAGCTCCCCTACTGCAGCTGGGATTTTGCAGTTCTATACAGTTCCCCCTTTCTCCAAAAGGCAGGGAGAATAAACACTCCCTGGAACTTCCTCTCCGAACTACTTCCTGATCTGGGATTCTTCACATATGAGTGGTGCTACCCTTTTGGGGGCTGTGTGTGTGTACATGTCAGGGAACACACCCAGCACAGTACCCTGTCCCTTACAGTAGGGTTACCAGTGCATGCAAAATCAGCACGTGGCCCATTGGATTCCACAGAAATGACATAATTCATCATTCATTTGTGAGGTGATGGAATGAATCCCCCTGCTGCCTCCCTCCTCCGCATCATCTCCTTTGATTTTGCTAAGTTTGGAGGCTCTGTGAAGTTCTGGAGGTTCAGAGTTCATTAAACTGATCTGTTCAGGTCTATGCATACAGCAGGCATTGCTGGGTTTTATCACTGCAGTGCTACACAAACATGAGGGGAACTTGGAAGCCAGGCACTTTGTCACCTTGAGATTTCACTTCTGTGCAGCTGGGGTGGAATTGGCCTAGGAAATAGCTCACCACATTGGGGGAGGGTTGAAGGGTGTTGGCTTCCTTGTCAGAGTCCTGGGATCCTGGTCTCCTAGCAAGTTTTAACTACAGTTGTCTGAAACTGAGCTCAACTCAGTAATACGCTTGCAGCTAAATCACATTGAGCATTGGGCCAGCTGCACCCAATGCTGATGCCAGTTGTCACTAATGTGTAATTTTGCTGGGGTAGGCAAGCCCTTAACGGCACTGTGCCCAACAACTTTGTATACACAGTAGTAAATGATGAGAAAGAGGCTAACAACTAATATCTACACCCCCAGCCTTCCAGCATTTGATGGGAATAGTTCAAAGGCTGCTGCTTCCTCTCTCTTGTCTGCTTTGCCTCCTATCATTAATTCCTCTTATTATTTCTTGATACAGCACCGCATGCATGGAGCTTTCCAGACAGAAATAACCCTGCCCTGAAGATAAAGGCCCAATCCTGCAAACTGTCGGTGCAAAGAACACCCAGGGACTTCAGTGAGAGTCCCTCACCCAGAGGGTTTGCACAATAAGGCCCTGGGTTAGTTTACAAAGGCTTAAGCACGAACTGGCTTATAAGCCTTTGCAAGGGAGTAAGGAGCTGTAGGCTCCCCTTTTTCTCCCTGTGCATGCTACCCCTAATGTGGGTGACAATCCGGGAGAGAGTCATAGGCACCCACTTTACCCGGCGCTGGTGGGTGCTCGCGCACCCATCAGTGGGAAAGAAACAGTGCCTCCAATTCTCCATTCGTAGGGAGATGTGGGAAGAAGAGAAAGAGGCTTGCAGGAAAGGAAGTGAGTCATCCAGAATGATTTCTAATTAGAGGGAGCAATTTAGCGGTGACCTTTAGTGCACAGTTAACATTATGCTGTGGTTAAGGCTCATTGGCAGTGCTGTGTTATCAAGCAATAAAGGTTTTAAAATGCAAATGTGTTTGATAGTCTGAGGTGTGTAGGGGGCGTGCTGTACCTCTGCTCCAATGCTCCCCACTCTCGCTGGGCAACTACTCCCACTGCTAACCCCAAACTGCCCCACCCTCCAACCCTGGGCATTTCCCCAGGCAATAGACATATCACAGACCTGGCTGGCTGGCTGGCCAACTGTTTTGGCATATAGTTTATCAACCACCTATGCCCTGACCGCTGTATAACCCCTGCTGCTACAGCATAAACCTACAGGGATTGGGAGGGAACAACCCCACTATCTCTGGGAGACCATCAAGTCATTTAGTGGTAATTAGAATCCTAACCAATTTAAATCATTTACAGCTCCCAGGCAATTATGTGATGGCTCTTATCAACACCAGAGTCCTAAGATGTTATTTGAAGGAGGCCATAAACGATGAATGGGTGTTGGCAGGACTGAAAGTGGGGGGTGGAGTTGAGTGAGGAAACCTGGTGCTCCCTAATGAAAGGCAAAGTTTAAACCTGAAAGGCCCTACCCTAAGCTTCCACCTCAAGAGGAAAAGAGAGCAACTGACTACCTACCAACCAACCAACCAACCACTATCTTAACATATCCTGCCTTAGGGAAAAGAAATCTTCATTGCTGTGAGTAATCTTAATCTATATTTGCAATGTCCATTTGCAAATGATCCCATAATAGCACCCCTCATCAGCTGTTCCCCACCATTTCTGCTGATCAAGTGGGTAGTCTCCTATTCTTAGGATGGATGAAATCAGTGCCTCAGAAGTCATTTAAATCTAGAGTAGACAAAGTACTGTGTTGTAAAGGAACCAACCTCTGGGGCCAGTGCTGAGACCAATGACAAGATGTGTTTTAACACTGTAGCGCTTTTCCCTTTTTAATTTCTATAGCTCTGTGGGAAAACTGCAAGATTGTCTCAACTCCCCTAATGCAGCAAGTGGCAATTATTTTAAATTACCCAAGAAACACCATTGGATGTGCCCATTCATATTTTGTTAGGCTTCCTTTTCCAAAAAATCATACATGTGTCTTTAAAGTTATACATCTCAAAGAATTGTAGAAAAAAACCCAAAACATTCTAAAAGCTAATTTAAAACAGGTCTTCAAAAAAGGATAGTCACTAGTTGGATGAAAGAAACACAATATAAGGGATATAAACCCTCATGCTTCAGGGCATAGACAACCACTAATTGACAGGAGTAGGAAGGAACTTGCCCTATGGGTAGATTATTGCCCATTATTACCCATTTAGGGAATTCTTGCATCTTCCTCTGAACTTTATTTGGTCACTGCTGGAGATAGGACACTGGACTGGAGAAGAAGGATGACCCAGTGGTTAGAGCTGTAACCTGGGGCTTAAAAGACCTGGGTTCAACTTCCTGGGTGGCCTTGGGCAAGTCATTTAGATCAAACAAATCCTGTTCTTGGCAGGGGGTTAGACTAGATTACCCTTGCAATCCTTTCTAACCCTATGATTGTATGATTTAGGGCTGGTCTATAGTGGGAACTTATATCGACATAGCTGTCTCCCTCAGGGGTATGAAAAATCCACACACTGATGTAACTAACCTCTGGTATAGACAGCGCCTGGCTGACGGGAGAATTATTCTAGCTACTAGCCCTTGAGGAGGTGGTTTGCCTATGCCAACTGGAGAACCCCTCCCATTGGTGGGGCCCATGCCTACACTGAAGAGTTAGAGCGGCGCAGCTGTGCTGCTTTAGCGGTTTAAGTGTAGACATACCCTCAATCGCTCTCAAATGGGGAGAACCGCACCGCACTGCCCTGCCTCATAGGGATGTTGTGAGGAGAAATTCATTAAAGACTGTGAGGAGCTCAGATACTACAGAGATGGGGCCTGATAAGTACCTAAGATAAATAACTGTATTACTGGTCTGACCTGACATAATCATTCATGCTACTAACTGCAAAGAACCTCGCAAACATGGGCATCAAGTGTCCACCTGAGCACATGGAACTCTCCTTTACCCACATGCATCATTCCAGAGTCAGTGTGGATGCTAAAGATCCCTGGGTATTTTACATAGATAATAAGAGAGAGACCCAATGTCCTAGACCGTGTTTCCAATCTCAGTATCCAAGCTGTAACGTGCAAGGTGAGATGAGAGCTATTGTCAAGCTTAAGGGCAGACCTCTCTGCCTGCACAGTCTCTGCCCTTCCAGCAGCTCACTCGTTGTTTTTGGGAAGAGCTTTAGGGACCAGGAGTATGTATAAAAGATGCTAAGAGGTGTATAAAAGCTGTTTAATACTAATCAGTTTGATTCTGCACTAAATTTGTTATACAAACATTTGCCTTGTGTGTTCTAGTTACTGTGCTCAATGGCATACCTTGCTTCCTGGGTATTATTCATGAAACAGCAGGAACTTTATTGCCAATACTGCTGTTCCATCAGGGCTGACCCTAGGACTGAATGAGCTGAGAGGCAGCCCGGAGGAATTGGGCTATTCAGGGATCCCAGGGGAATGCAAACTTTGCTGAAAGCTAACATCTTATTACCAGGAGCATATACAGCATAGCACTCTTTTTCTTCTTCGGAGGGGCGGGTCTCTGGGCTTCTGGCTTCATTCAGGAATCCGGTCACAACCTGGAAGAAAAAATAGGCACAGAGCAAAGACATCGATGTGAGAGAGTGAAACGGGGCTGACAGGCCAACAGCAAGTGAGCAACAGAAGGTGAATGGTCCTGGAGATTGAATCAGGAATCTGACTGACTAAGTAATAAGAATTTGACCGGTAGGAGGATGATGTGAGACCAAGGTTTCTGCTGGTCTGAGTAGCTCTGTTGGTTTCAGTGGAGCTTCGTCTAATTACAGCAGAGGACTGGGCCTTTGGCCTTTTCCCAGGAAACTGTCATCCCTAGGTTAATGCTGCTCACGCCGTTCACAACTTGCACTAAATGGAGAGAGATTTTAGTTATGTATTTCCTCATCCAAAGACTCTGTCTGATGCTGGGTAGTGCTGACAAAGCATGTAGGGGGATCCTGTCACAATCAGAAAAACTTTCCACTGCCATAGTCGTAGCTCTGGTCTACGCTACTGACTTATGTCGGTATAAGTGCTTCACTCAGGGGTGTAGAGAGACGAAGGGCAAGTCTACACTACCAAAGTAAATTACGTTGACATACAGCCACCACCGTAATTGAATCGGTTTTACACGTCCACACTATGCTCCTGGTGTCAGCGGTGTGTGTCCTCAGCAGGAGCGCTTGCACCGACTTAACTGCCAGCGTGGGGCATTGTGGGATGGTTTCTGAAAGGCAGCAATAGGCTAAGCAATGCAGCATCTACACTGACACTGTGTCAACCTAACTGCATCAACTTAAGCGCTAGGCTTCTCACAAAGTTGGAGTTAAGTCTGTGTAGTGGGCGAGTTACATTGGTGGGAGCTACAAATTAGTATAGACTCTTACAGAGTTAGGTCAACGTAAGGCAGCATACATTGACCTAACTCCAGTGCCTAATTTGTGCAAGGGCTGAGCCCCAATACCTCTAGGCTTGGCAGTTCAGAGCCTGAGATTTGTGTCTCTTTTTGTCTTCCAAACAGCAGAGAAAATAATGGGCAGGAGAAAAAGGAAGTGACAGCTGAGAGAAAAATCTGAGGGTTTTTTTTTTTTTTTTCCCCATTGCAGGCAGGTGTGAAGAAGACCTATAGAAAAAGGGTAAGAACAGCTTCACTGTTACAAAGCCAGCTAATGTCCAGGTGGCTGAAATCCAGGTTTGCAGTGACCACAAAGGAGTGCTGTGCAAGGCAAGGTGGAGGCTTTTAGGGAGAGTAGGGTGGAGGGTTTCATAGTTTTCAAGACCAGAAAGGACGGTTGTGATCATCTAGTTTGACCTTCTGTATAACACAGGCCGTAGGACTTCCCAGAACTAATTCCTCGAGCAGATCTCTTAGAAAAGCATCCAATCTTGATTTAAAAATTTCCTGTGATGGAGACTCTACCACAAACATAGGTACATTTTTCTAATGGTTAATTACTCTCTCTGTCAAAAATGTATGCCTTATTCCCAGTCTGAATTTGTCTAGCTTCAACTTCCAACCGTTGGATTGTGTTAGTTTTTCTCTGCTAGAGTGAAGAGCCTATTATTAAATATTTGTTCCCCGTGTAGGTACTTACGGACTGTAGTCAAGTCACCTCTTAACCTTCTCTTTGTTAAGCGAAATAGACTCAAGGAGCTCAATCTATCACTATAAAATATGTTTTCTAATCCTTTAATCATTCTCATGACTGAGCTGCACTCAGGAATGGTGCTGGGCAAAGTATTTTCAGCAAATAACTGCATTTTTTGGCAAATAAACTGACTGAAATCTTATGACTTCAAGTCAAGTGCAACATAGTCTTGGACCAAAAAAATGAGGTGGGGGGAGAAATTCTGAAAAAGCCACAAGTGTGTGTTTGTTTTTTAAAACAAAACGTTTCAACTTTTCATTTCAAAATGGTCTATTGTTTCTATATTCATTTAGACTGAGCTTTTAAAAAGGGGGGGAAAACACCCAGAAATGTTTCATTTAGAATGAAACAGCTAGTTCAACCCAAAATTAATTTTTATCATTCCTCGCTTTGGTGAGGAACCCGCTCCCCCTCCCCTCCCCCCAATTTTTTTTTTGATGTTTTGGGTCAACCCAAACCACTTTTGTTTCTGTTTTTTGGTTCAACCACCAAACCAGAAAATCATGTATATACTCTGCCTTCTGAGTAGAGCTATCTGCAGTGCTTAATGGTCATGGAGCCACAGAGTCTATGCCCCAGCCTGTGACCAGTCTCCTGGGAGTGACCCCTTCAGTGTGCCAGGACTCTCAGTTCCACCAGGCAGGCCTGTGGCTTCCACAACTCTGACTGGGCCTTCAGTGCCAGCCAGCCCTGTCTCTCTTCAGGGCTCCCTGCAGCAAATCCAGCCAAGCCAGAGTCCTGCAGGAGACTTGTACAGTAGCCTTTTAGGGCACAATGCTCTGAGTATTTACAGCGAAACAGGCAGCCTTTATTAGTCACCTGACATACAAAATCAGAAAGTCCTTCAGTTAGCAAAGCGAGGCAGAAGTTAAGCCAGAGTCCATCCTGGTCAAACCAAGCCCTGGTGAGCCAGACAAGCTATGATGGACTGAATCTGCGGCTCTCCCCATTTTCTCCAGGCTCCTGAGTCCCTCCAAAAATCTTCCTCTTTCTAATCACCCGACACCTTGTTCTCCAGCTTAGTTCCCAAGTCCCGTCTGCTGGTGTTTCCTGCTGTTGTGTTGATTGTTCACGCGTTGGGACATCTTTGTCTTCCATTCCTGGACTGTCTGTTGATTTGGGTGGGTTTGTGCCAGTTCTTTAATGACTGTATTCGTTCCCCCCAGACAGCAAGCGGGGGTTCCAGGACAGTAGCGTAGCCAGGGGGGGAGCAGGGGGAGCAGTTGTTCCCCCTGTGAGCAGAAGCAGAGCTAAAAAAAGGCGCCGCTTCTTTTTAAGCGCCGCTTCTTGCACTCACCCGGCGGCGCTCTGGGTCTTCGGCGGCATTTTGGCAGTGGGTACCACCGAAGACCCGGAGCGAGTGAGGCTCCACCGCCAAAGCCGCTGAAGACCCGGAGCACTGCCGGGTGAGTACAGGGGAAGGTGCCTTTTTATAGCGCCACTCCCCCTGTGCTCTGGACCTGGCTGTGCTACTGTTCCAGGAGTGCTGTTCCAGGAGCAGTGTTTGCACCCACTGAGTAGCAATGCAATGTAGGACGGGAAACTGAGGCATGCCTAGGATTCATTGAAATATTACAGAAAATTCTCACTTCATCACAATAACTGTACTGAACCTACAAATTTATCAACCGATCTGCATATACACGTGTATTATAGGTGGGGCTGGTAGTTCCACCTTTTATTAAGGTTGTCTGACATTTACTATTGTAAAACTGTTTTCGGTTGCTTATAAATTTATGAACCTCTGTTTGGGCTGAAACTTTCCACGTCAGGTTTCTCCCGGAGGCTGAATCTTTTTGGAAAACTTCAGCCAAAGTGGTTTGTCTGTTTCCAAGAACAAATCTAATGGGGGTGGGGGTGGGGATTTTTTTTATTCTTGTGTTGAAAAAGTCTTGAGACCTTTTGGTTTAAATGTTCTAGCGTCCCCATGCTTTGGAGCCAGGACTTTGAAAGTTGGCAGGAAGGTGGCATTTGTATCAAGGATTTGGCAGTTGCCCAATGGGAGGGAAAATAGTATGTGATCATTGTCATTAAAGACTGCATATGCAGAAGGGGGCAAATTAAGGGTGCACTGGCACTCTAAGTCTGGATTTCCTAGCTTTTGAGTGCTCGACTTTGCCACTTTTAACAATGTTGTTTTTAACATTGTTTTTTGTGAGTAATCTTTTAGAAGAGGCTTCTGGCAGCTGAGAGGTAGGGACAGTTTAAGACTCTTGCCAATAACTCATTCTCTTTTCCTTCTCTATGCCCCCAGTATGGCCCAGGTCCTCCTACTGGCATCTCTAGCCCTATACTTCCGATATGGCTCAACAGAGAAAAGCATCTCCTGTCAGGAGATCAGGCCAAAGGAAGAAATGACACAGAGCTTAGGGGGAAAGGGGGGAATGCAACTGTGAGGAAAGGCAGAAAGGGAGAAATAGGCAGAGAGGATGAAGATCAGTTACATATTTACCTGCCTGTGCAGATAAAACCTTCATAGATTAAAAAAAAAAATGTAAAAAGAGAGGTTGGCCATGACAGGCATTTTAAAAAGAGAATCCTCCCCTTCCCTCACCACCACCACCCCCCCCCCTTCTCCCCACACCCTTTAAACACAATGAGCATAGAGTTACCTTATACTTTACAAGTGATGAGATCCCAATGATGCACCACTGTGAGTTGATGTATGACCGTGATATCATCAAAAAGTCCTAGCCAATCAATCAGAATGCAGCTTTCAGCAATCACTGTCCCTAGCCACACTCTGAGGCAGAGCAGTATGTGGGGAACAATCATACGCATATATGAGCAAAAAGATTAATTGGATTTTGTTAACAAATTAACTTTTGTGATGTCTGTTGAAGCTCAGTAGGGATTCGGGGATGCTGAACACATCATGGTAATGAAATGTCAGTCTCTTTCAAGAATGAGGTATGAAATATGTTGGTGGTATAGGTCAAATATGAGCTATTGTTAGACAGAAGATACCGAGCTGGATGGACCACTGATCTCCCTTGGTAAAGCAATTCTTGCATTCCCAGAAAAACGATAGATTGCTCAATAGAGATTTGGTAAGATGTAGCCGTGGCCCCTTCAGAAACACAGTTCTGATTTTCTGTAAATAATCTAGATCATAAAGGGGATTGAAGTTTAAAAAGTGCTGAGGCCCTAGTGAATGACGAAGCACACACATGGTATCTATCCTAGCTAGAGCTGTTTGAATAATTGATGGTTTGGTGGCCAAATCAACAAATCATGGGGGGGGAGGAGATTCAGTTCATTTCAAACTTTAACTGAATTTTTCCACTTTTTTTCTCAATAAAATAAAACTGCAGGGGGAATTTATTCTTAACATTCAAAGTGTGTTATTTGACAATTCAAACTATTTTCTAAATGAACTGTTTTGGCATTTTTGAAATTTTGTTTTCAGTTTTGGTTTGTTTTTCCCCGAAACGATTTGCCAAATGTGACTGAAATTTGTGAATAATTTCAATGTCCCTGCAAAATGCATTTTTTGGCAAATCTATTGTTTGCTGAAAAAAATTAACTCAATTTTAATCATAACCCTCTCCCTTCCTCCATCCCGATGAGCCATGCTCCTAGAAGAACCGGAATCCTTGCTTGTTACCAAAAGGTACAGTAAGTATATAGGTACGTCTCACATCTTCTTCTAACAATTTCTTTTTTTAAAACACAACTTTGCCCTATGCTTCATTAATAATTATCTTATCCAGTCAGTAATATGGCTTATATGATAAAGCATCAAGACAAAGTTCAGTTTGGATATCAAGTAATGCAGAAGAGGAACTTGATACCAACATGACACTGGATTCTCCAAGGGTGTGGTGTTCATTGTCTTTGGGGTGAGATGGAATGGGAAGGGCAGAGGCATCCGTGGATTAAAATAGCAATTTGGGGTCAGCCCTGTGGCCTTAGCATTCATGCCATACAGAAGGCCTAGATTTGAGTCTGATCACAATTCATTGCTCCTTGGGTCAACAAACAGTGTAAACATAAGGACATGTGCCCCAAGCCCTTAAGGTGTTTCATGTTTCTTCATGGTGACCCTCCTCTAGCTAAGCCATTATGTCTGCCAACTAGTAGCTACTAGTGGTAGAAATGGTGGAGTGTAAACAGGGGTGCTGGAACAATTTTTTTACAGTAGGAGTGCTGAGAGCCATGGAACCAAACTGCAAACCCCAGATATAATAGAAATCACTTCAAGCCAGGGGGTCCCCGGCCCTCCCACTAGTTCCAGCACCGATGCGTAAACACAATTTATTGTGTCATCTAATTCTATTCCATGGAAGAAAGAGCTCCTGAGCCCTGTCTCCACCAGTAGTGAACTGGGGGGAAGGGTCATTATTGTCCTGGTGTTCTTCCACATCAGCACAGAAGAGGCTTGCACAGTTGCAGCCAATGCTGTGTCTGTTCCATGGGCATAGAACTTACATCTTCAGCATTGTTTAATGGATACTTTCAACCACATAAAATTGGCTTTATAAAGAAAAAACAAACCATGTGCTAGAAAATCTAATGCATGAGCCGCTGAGACTATTCCAGGACTTTCATCACTTGCACCATGTCAGTCTGGGACTTGTTGTTTGTTGGGGAGACTACAGGGAAATATATTCAGATGTTGAACTTATGAACTACTTCTTTCACCTGCATGTGAACCCTGCTAAATGGTTTTACGACTGTTATTGCTTTATAGCCCATGACTGTAAATTCTTCCATTACATTTTATTACTTGAGGATAAAAATGTGTGCCTGGGGTTTATATTTATGTATAAATATGTGTACACACTTACACACCGAGTGATTGATAGATTAGATAGAGGAGATGCAGAACAGTGCAAGTTAGAGGTCTGAGGGCACTCTTAGATTTGAATCCATGTTGCAACTGCAATGGAGTCAGCTCTGCTCTGTGTCCCTGCAAGGCAGACAGAACTATGGAAACTTTCATGCTGTGGAAGGGAAGAATCCATGGCCTTACAAAGGGTAGCCAGGAGATTTCCCTCTCCCTCTCACAGTATTGCCAAACCTAGCTGTTCAAAAATCATGAGGCAGGCCCCCTAAAATCCGGAGATTGGTTTGCAACTCATGAGTCTCTTAAAATAACAAATCAGGGATTCTTTTTACTTACTTTCTAGGGTGGTTTGTGGTGGTGGTGGTGGTGGTTTTTGAGGCCTTGGGTCTTACGATTGCTAGCATTTCTCCACAATCCTGACTACTTCAAATTTCCTTTTTTAATGAAAACTGAGATGCTAGTGTAATCACGTGCCTCCAAGAGCTGGGGCTTTAAAAAAAAAAAAACCACACCAAATATTGCAAGACTCCCAATAAAAATCATGGCAATTGGTGATGCTACTCCCACTACCCTCTGTCTACATAAAATGTATTCAAAGATGAACTCTAAAGGTGAAAAATGTCTTTATGCCTTTGATTTCTCCATTCCATATTATTTTTTTCTCTGTGGTTTTACTTTAGAAATACAGTAGAACCCTTATTAGATGAACTAATTGGGGACTGAGGAGAAACTGACCCGTTCAGATGCTTACCCCAACTCTGAGCCTTGCACGTCCGCATCCTTTTAGCTGGAAATCTTGCAAAGACTGGCTTTCTCACAAGATTTCTAGTGCTTTCTGCTTTGGCAAATGAAAAATAATGGGCGGGTGAGAGGGAGTTAATCAAACATTTCAGAAGCTTCAAAAATTATTGAGATCAGTTCAAGTTCAGTTCTAGAAATAGGCAACAGTTTAAGTGTGGGGGGGGGGGGGGCTTCTTATTTCATCTAAAATAGTTCCCTCATCCCTACTAACTGTGTGCTTTATAAGAGAGCCAATAATAAATTTTCTGCTGAGAGTAAAGGAACGGGTGTACAATGAGATTTAAAAAGGATAGGTTACTCGAGGCTTACAGAGACTGGGGAAAATCCAGTGCTAGATAGGTGGAGCCCAACTAAACAGAGAAATGGGGGCAGTATGTACATTGCAACTTTGGAAAGTTGTTGACTAGATTCAGAATCACTAACACTTCCATTATGCTAGATAATAATGAACTTGTCTTTTACAACTTGTCTACATTTCGTTGGCTATTCCTTGACTTGATCTGCCTCCCTTGCTTAACTATTCTAGGTAAGATGCCACAAGGTTTTTCCTGAAAATTAATTGGTTTGCAAGATCTTAAGAGGAGAAATATGCATAAATGTTGGTTTTTAAATGGAATTATCATTCTCTTTGTTAACAAAGTTTTGAGACAATTTAGCTTCTTGGGGAATCTATGGAATCTGATTTCCTGGTTACTCTGCCAGAGGGAATGTCATTGCAACCACTGCACCAGTAATTAATTAACTCTCACCAATTGATTGGGAGCCACTACATTGTAAAGCCCCAGTTTCCCTTCCTCATCACTGTCTCGTGCTACTGTCTGAAACATTCAGCCCCAGTGAGACTTCATTTCAGCCAGGAGGAAACTCTTCTGTATGGCTAGAACCAAAATAGTGTATCCCTGTTCATGTAGAGCTAGTGTGAAGCGGGCACAGGAACACATACAAAAAATATGTTGTATGAGTCCAGATGGCATGGCTAAGGACTGAAGTCAGGAAGTGACAAAGTTAGGATTGTCCACCCAAGCATGACATCCGATGTTAACATGACCATGTCAGACAACGTTACCATGTCAGCCCATTCATGGGCTAAGGCAATGACATCACTGCTGGATTTGGTACTATCTCCAGTAGTGAATTATTTCACTTGAGACAGCAGAGTTGAAAGACAACAGACCTTCCCCATGCCAAGTAGGGTACTGTGCATGTCAGTAGTCCGAGATAAGGTGGGTGAGGTAATATCTTTTATTGGACCAGCTTCTGTTGGTGAGAGAGACAAACTTTTGAGCTACACAGAGCTCTTCTTCTGGTCAGAGATCTGAGTAGTCAAGCAGGTCAGAGATCTGAGTACCCATGCATATCTAGGCAATGAATAAATCAGTTTCCATGGATGGGTCAAAAGGATGACTGGAATCTGCATTTCTAGCATCCCCTGCCCTTTTTGTTGGCATCTCTTAGCACTCATGTTCTCTGGGAAGTTATCTGAACTGCACAGACATTTGTCTCCTGCCAAGTAATGGTTGTGTGTATTGATTCTGAATGTGTGCCATCATTTCTCTCTTTGTTCCTGTCCCAGGGTGATGGAGGATTTAAACTTTGAGCTCTTTTCCAGCAGTTGTCAACTTCTTCTGTCTTTTTGATCCATACATCCATTGGAAAAGTGCAGAGTTGGGGGCACAGGAGACAGGGATCTCTGCTCTTGGTACTGGCCACACCCCTGCCAGTCATGTTTCCCTTGGCTTCCCTGAGTTTTCATGCTTATCATGCGCTTTCAGTGACTGGCCATAGGAAGTTAAGATATATACCTACATCTGCCTTCACTGCAGACACAGAGCTGGGGCTCGTCGATGCTCCTAGCAGCCCTCCCATCCATGCACCCCACTAAGGCCATGTCTACATGATCACTTATGGCAGCAAAACTCATGTTGCTGTGGGCGTGGAAAAAACCACCCTCCTGAGCAACATAAGTTTCACCAGCATAAGTGGTAGTGCTGTGTACACCATGTTGGCAGGAGAGCTTCTCCCACCGACATAGCTACCCTTGCTCGTGGAGGTGGTTTTATAATGTCGACGGGAGAGCTCTCTCCCACCAGCATAGAGCGGCTACATGAGTGATCTTACAGCGGCACAGCTGTATCAGTACAGCTGTGCCACTCTAAGCTCTGTAGTGTGGAAAGGCCTAATTAGCTGCTCCAAAAGAAGAATGTACCATCTGCCAAGCAGTTGTGCTAAAAACAGTTCCCATCACCAGCAAAAGCAGTGGTATAGGTGACAAAGATCCCATCACACAGTTAAAATGTGATTATTTTTTTTGATTTTTTTTTATCTGGCCTTTTCTGTCGCCTGCTGGAGGTGTGAGTGGCCTGATTTTTTCCCACCCCTCTATCCCCAAATTTGCAGAAAACCCATTAAGTTAAACTACCAACAAGACTTAGTCCTCCAGAGTCTAGAAGGGCCAAGAGGAGACATTGACCAATCAGGAGCCAGCAAGCTAGTTAAGAAGGCTTGTTTGCTTCCTCTGCAGTTCAGTGCTGAGTGGGGATGGGACAAGAGAGTGCCTCAGTGCGGCCCTTTGCTTAAATGCTGAGGCTAAGCAATTCCCTTCTGTGTTTTGGTTTAAAGGTGAAGACACTCAAATCTTGAGATAGTTAGTGTGAATATTTCAGACTGATGCTAAGCTCATGGCAGAAGCTGTGCCACTCCAGCCTGGCTGCCACACACTCGTTTTTGCAAATACCAAAACAAGTTATAGCTTCACTTTGAATTTGTCACACAAAGAAATGGTGTCTTATTTTTTGGAGATGTTCACTGCAAGAACAGGGGCACTTGGCATGGAAGGCAGCATGGTCTGGAGGAATTAACCATAAAGCTGACAGCCAGGAGATCATGAATTCTAATCCTAGCTAGGCCACTGACATCTGGTCTCTGACAAGTCTCTCTAACTTTCTGTATCCATTTTCCTATCTGTAAAATAGAAGTTATGATACTTACAGGGTTACTGGGATGTTTTATTACTTAGTTTGCACAGGGCTTTGAACATAAAAAATGCAATATCCGTGCGAAGTGTGACTTGCTGCTGGGTGGAATTCTGTGGTTGTCAAGTCTGAGGGCATGGCTAGCCTGAAGTTTTATAAGGCTCTATCCAGCTCCTTCAGCATCTGTGACCATTTTGCCTGAAAACCAGATCATCCCTGCTCCCAACTTCCTCCCTGTGGCACACACAGGGCCCTTGGATGTACGGGGCTGAAATGCATAGGTAGCAGAGATCCCAGACCTCCACTGTGGGAACCTAGCTAACAGCCCCGGGAGTCTGGATCTAATAGGATCATACGAAGGCAAACCTGCAGTTGCAGGAAGCTTAGTGAAGAACATCCTGACTAAGAATAGGAAAGGTGATCTAGTGACTAGGGCACCCAGAAGATCTGGGATCTGCTTCTGGCTCAGCCACAGGTGCCACACACGCCCTTGAGCAAGTCACTTAATCTACCCTGTGCCTCAGTTCCCCATCTGTAAAATGGGAGTAATATTTCCCTGCTTCACAGGGGTGTTGTGTGAGGCTAAAATCTGTTAATGATAGGGAGGTGCTCAGATACTATGGGGATGGCGGTCATGTGGGTACCTAGATAGGGGTGCGGTCTCCTGCCTTACTCAGCTCATTGCATCACCGACACATGGTGCTGAAGTTGCAGAGTGATGATTCACAGCAGGAATCCTGCTTCTGGCCCCACTTAGGTGCACAGAAAGTCACTCCAGAATACAGGATAATCATGAGACAAAATTGTTGTTTCATTATAGCCCATTGAAACAACTCAGAGCCAAATGCAGTTCAAGTATTACCCTGCAGCTAGTGCAGGTACCAATAAAGGTTGTTTTTTTTCTACATGGGGATAAACCAATAAGCATGTAACTGTTCATCCATTACTGCATCAGTTCATACAGTTAGAAAAGGGTCCTTCCTCCAAAGCCAATGCTAGAAGCGACTGGATGAGTCTGCTTTGATTTAATGTTGGGTGGTAGACACCTGCTCCGGAAGCCTCTGATTTGTCACCTCCAACTCAGTGCCTTGGCTGATCAGACAACAGTGTCACATTTGCCTCCAAATCGCCAAGTTGGCCAACTTGTACACGCTAATGCTACCTGTCAGAAGAATCTCCTTACCTGTATGAGCAAGTATGGCCTGCAGGGTAAAAGCAGCACTTCTGTAATACTCATCACTTAATATGAGAAGCAGTGTGATCTAATGGATACGGCACTGCATGGGACTCCGCAGCTGTGGGTTCTATTCCTGGCTCTGCCCCGACCTGCTTAGTGACCCTGAACAAGTCATTTCCCCTCTCTGTGCCTCAGTTTCCCTTCCCCACCCCTTGTCTGTTTTGACTGTAAGCTCTTAAGGGTAGGGACTGTCTCCTATTATGTGCTTGTACTGCTCCTAGCACAATCAACCCATAACCTTGGTTGGAGCCTCTATGCCCTACTGTAATACAAATAATAAATATCTTCACAGCGCTGTACAAACATTAACTAGTTGTGTCTATCCTTTAAAGTTGTGGTGTTTGCTCCCCTTCTAGGGAAATATTTATATTGGATACTATGATTTATCATTTGTATAGCACCAAGAGTGTGCTTGGCATTTAGTTATTCTTAATCTAAACTGCTGTAGATGCAGTGTCCCACAGGCTACATTGATGAGTGCAGTGTTTTATTTATTTTTAATATTGCAGTAGAACCCAGGAAACTGACATATGGACCATTGTGCTCGCCTTTGTACCATCACAGAACAAAAGGGCAGTCTTTGCCCCCAAAGAGCTGTGTAAATTACTGTCATAATTCATCCTCTTTACAGGTCTCTGACATAAGCAACTCTGATTACCAAGTGAGAGAGGTTAAATGATTTATCCAAGGCCACACAGCAAGTCAGTGACAAGAAAGGACTAGAATTCCAGATTTCTAGAGCCACTCCAGTTTCTTTCGACTGATTCATCTTTGAAGAAACCCAGCCACCAGCATGCCTCCGAGAGCTGGTTGGAAAATGCCGATTCTTTTTTATGGGCCTGTTTTAGGCCCTGATCTTGCGATCTGATCTGTGCAGGTGGACCCTTGGCCCTGTATAAAACCCCACTGATTTCAGCAGGACCCTCCACACGCGCAAAGGTCTACCTGTGCAGCATTCATGCGCAGGCTGCATGTGTGTTCTCTGCCCTGCTCTGGAGCACCACCCTTTGCACTCACAGGTGCTCTGCCACAGCATACAGGCCGCACGCTCTGATCCCCAGAGAAGGGATTTTTGCCTTTATGATTGGAGTCCCCTTTTCTTTTTTTTTCTTTTTTTTTTTTTTAAGACTTCCCTTTCATCCTTTGCTCAGCTGGGGCTTCTAAAGCAAATGCACTTCATTTGGACTGAAGCCACCTATCCCAATAGATGTAAAATTTGGTTAATGTTTAACTTGCCCAAACGTATGGTCTGTTCCTTCCCAGTTACAGGGCAGCAGGCTTTGCCAGCACAGTCTGTCATCATCCAGTAATCCAACGTGTGGCTCCGTTTCCAAGTGTTTATAGACCCGGCGCACCCAGTAGCACTAAAATGCCATGGTGGATTATTGTCTTTCATTCTCAAGCTAAAATTCCAGCAGCAAAACTTTCTCTGGGAAATGGCGTCTCCTTTGCCATGTCCCCGAAGGGCGACACATCACTCATTCTCTTTACCTTCTCACCTCTGCTTGCCCTGTTTGTAATGTGGTGTTTATGATGTAATTATATCTCTCACAGCTGAGATCGGCCCCCTTATCACCAGGCTGATTACACTTAACAAGGCATAAACTCCCACTCTCATTCTCTGCCAGGAGTCCAATTTTAAGCTCTAATTGTTTTATAGGCCTTTTACACTCAGGGAGGGAAAAAAAGGCGAAAACTGGTTCCCATTTCAATATGTTGTGGAAAGCACATTTCCCACCCTGCGATCAACACAAGCACATCTTAGGGGTTACACAAATGACCAACAGCTAGCAGGCATGCATCAATGTGCCCTAAATGGGCATTCAAAGACCCTGGCTTTTCTCCATCACAGATATGAGCTATTCCATAGAGGCGAGATGTGAAGGCTCCCCTCCACACACCCAACTGGTGTTGTAGGGTTTCTTAAACAGAGGTTAGTGGTCATTGGCAAAGGTCCCTCTCTGCACACCTGCTAATGATCCATATAGGATATCCCAAATGGAAATTAAGGCATTGACTAGGTAGCCCTGTCTGATCTCCCCCAAGGAGTCTCTGTTTAGGTGTCCTATACTGAATCCAACCTGTCCCTCTCTGACAAAGAAGGATTTTACGTGATCCTGCTGACCTTGGCCCCAGGAGGTACTCGTTACATTACCTCAGAAACCACAAAGGAAAATGGAAAGGAGAGACAAACCTGAAGTTTTTCCAGTATTGGTGAGCATGGGAAAATCCTATTGGATAAAGTGATCAGTCATGGCAGATTGCCACGGTCATGGTGCAAACCTTATGGCATTGGGCCACTTCATGGTGGTGTTGACGTAAGCTGACTTTGTATCACTCTCAAATATCACTTTTGGGGCAGTTTTTATTATTATTTAACGTATATTACAACAGTGCCTAGGGACTGACCACCAATCGGTTTCCATTGTGCTAGGCACTGTACAAACACAAAGGAGTAGTTGGCCCATGCCCCCAAGAATTTACAATCCCAATGGACCAGACAGCCATAGGGTGGGGGGAGGGTTGCGACGCACAATGAGAGAGAACGAGGCGATGCTGGCAAATGTCAGGTTAGTGCTTTGTTTTTGTTGGTTTGGGGGGGGCTGTTAGTGGAGTAGCTAAACAGAAGAAAGGAGGGTGAGGGAGGGCAGATGATGTGAGGCTGGGGTGAAGAGATTGTGAAAGGAGGGTATTAGAGCCAGGAGTGCTGGAAACTCGGTAGAAGGGGGGGCCATGAGGCCCTGCCCTGGTCCTCCTCTTTCCCCTGAGACCCACACTCCCTGGCCAGGCTGGATGCCACAGCCAGACCATGGTAAGAGCTGCCTGGGCCACTTTGGGAGGCCCCAGACCCTCCACCTGCCCTCGGCAGCATGTCCTGTGGGGCAGGGATACAGGCCGGGGGCTGCTCTTGGAATTTTTCTTTTTTCCCCAACCCTTCATTCAGGACCAGCAAAGGGGGCAATTGCCCAGGGGCCCAGGCCCTTTTAAATTGTCCGGGTGGGCCGCAGGGCTCCTAGGTGAGAGCGACCACTCTCGGCCCCACGCTTTAGGAGGCCGTGCGGGCTGGCACAATTGGCCAGTGCCGTTGGTCCCGGAAGTGATGGATTTGTCACTTACACCCCAGGTCCCACACACCCCTAGGGATGGCCCTGGCCCTGGGGCCCTGAATTGCTGTTGGCGGGCCTGCTCTCCTGTGTGGGAGAGGTTTAATGCCCTGCAGGTCCCTGCTTGCAGGACACTTTGAAAATCAGAGCCGGATCCTCAGTTGAATGACATAAAGCAATGTAGCTCTGACTTCCATGGAGGTATGTCATTTTATACCAACTGCAGGTCTGGCCTCCGGAGTGGGCAGGGAAATCTGGAAGAGCTGGGTATATGGCAGGTCTTGTATGAAGTGAATTTGTATTCCTGCATGGAGAAATATGAGTGGGTTTGCAAGTAGGGATGCCAACCCCCCAGGATTGTCCTGGAGTCTCCAGGAATTAAAGAGTAATCTTTAATGTCATGTGGTCCAACCTCCAGGAATAGTCCAAAAAAAGCTGGCATTTCTATTTGCAAGAAGCTCAGCCAAGTAAGGCTGAGGTGCATTAGCAAAGCTGGGTGGAATGCCCAAGACTGAAATAGGAAGGAATGCCGTGGGTCAGGGTCAATGTGAATTAACACTGGATCTCAGGACAAACGTGATCACTTTTCTGACAGAATTGCTAACATGTTGATGGATAAAGGAAATGCAATAGATGTTTTATATCCAGATTTCAGAAAAGCGTTTCCCACGGTGCTTTGTGAATTCTTAAGGATGTGACACTAATTTAAATTGGCCTAGGTATGGACACACTATGGCACAAATACTGAAAACGTGCTGATGGCCATAAACAACTACCACCAAGTAGAGGAAGGTGTCAAGTGTGGTACTACAGTGAGTTTGTCATTGTTCCAGTATTCTGGTTTTATTAAGATTGTCACTAAAAATCTGGCTCAGTTGGGGACTTAACAGATAGTCTCTTGGAGCCTATTGCAAACAGCAATTGAGGATGGAGAAATAATTTAGAGCTGGTTGGGAAACAGGTTTTCCATCTTGGAAAAAATTTTAAGACTAACATTTTTCCCATCCAAATAAGAACAAAATAGCCAAAATCTTGAAGATTTTTGTGAATCAAAAATCCCCATTTCTCCCCCCCCCCCAAAAAAAATATTTTTTTATGGATCAGTCAGTTCTTCGAGTGCTTGTTCATGTCAATACCAGTCGGGTGTGTGGGCGCGCCGCATGCAAGATATTTTCCCCTAGTAGCATCCGTAGGGTTGGCCTGGGTGCCCCCTGGAGTCATGCCTTCATAGCGCCCACTATAGGGCCCTGCCACCCCCCTCCCGCCATCAGTTCCTTCTTATCGCCAGTGACGGCTAGCTGGAACTTCCTCACTCTTGCTTCTGCTGGTGCCTTTAGCAGTTTCCCGTTGTATTTTGTATATAGTTAGTAGTTTTTGACTAAGTTGATAGTAGTAGTAGTAGGCTGTTTTTGTTGTGGGGGTTATGCTCCCCCCCCCCCGCCCATTTCTCCCCTGCTGCCGGTTCAAACCATGTGAAGTCTGCGGAAAGTTGATGCCAAAAAGTGACCCGGACACTTCTTGTTTCAAGTGCCTTGACGAGAGTCACCAAAAGGAAAAGTGCCGCATTTTTAAAGGGTTTTGGCCGAGGTCCGTTAAGTATTGTGAGCAGAGACTCAGGCTTATCCTCTTGGAGACGGCTCTCCGCCCGCCAGCTGACCCCAGGTTGGCAGAGCCCATGCTGACCACCTCCTCTGTGTGCAGTGCACCGGCGCTGACAGCACACAAGTTGGCTCCTAGAAAGGAAACTAAGGACTTCTGTCACCGGCACGGCTCTGAACATAAGACTTCTGGTAGGCACCGATCTGTATCCCCGGTGCCCCAGAAGAAAGAGGCAGGAGAGGGCTGCTCTCCCCCTCCTAAGCCTAAGGAGACAGTGGCAGTAAGACCTCAACCCACCCAGCCTACTTCAGGCCTGGCAACTCCAAGGGGCTCGTCGACCCCTACCCCGCAAGGGGTCCAGTCAAGTCCGGTTCATTACTGTTCTCCAGACCATCATGGCTGGGACATTCAACTCCCCTCCACTCTGGAGACTTTTGAGGTGGCACAGGACCTCATTCGCCTGATGGCTCCGCCTTTTCCAAGGAGGAACAAGTCACCGGTGTTAGCCAGGCTGCCTATTCCATCTAAGGGCAAGCTGGTGATGATGTCACGCTGCTCCTCATCTCCAGCATGCCACACCCCGGTGCCAGTCGCCCATGGGGTCAGGAAACCGCATCAGTCCCCAGAGGCTCGGCACGGCTCTTCAGCACCACCCAGTACCACTTCTCCATG